>JAQAHW010000016.1:2500000-5000000 GCA_027580185.1 Tuta absoluta | reverse complement strand
CATCCAGGGTTGTCTTCGAACTATGGAACTCCTCAATATTCAACTGCTGGGACTTGCAATTTTGTATACGAATTCGTTTATTATAGGCAGTTGGTAGGCCCACCATGAATTAGACGCTACATCCAGGGTTGTCTTCGAACTATGGAAATCCTCAATATTCAACTGCTGGGACTTGCAATTTTGTATACGAATTCGTTCATGATAGGCAGTTGGTAGGCCCACCATGAATTAGGGTAACGTCAATAGAAGGCCTCCTGATAGAAGAATTAGACTGTTCGAAATTAACTGGGACTCGGCCATGTAATGATGACGCCATCAATGAAATGAAAAGACTAAGACATATTACAAGCTAATTCTTCTATAAGGGATGCCGGAGGAGTAGGTACCAACCTACTTCTATAGAATATAAAAGAGATAATTATACTTTATCCTAATGTTAGTTTTCCCCGTGCCTTAAGTTTTTCTATTGAAGGTCTCTCCGTTTTATAGAAAGACTTTCGTATTGATCAATAACTATCGTAACATAAACTAAAAAATATAAAATAAAATTATGTAAAAAAAACTTTTAAAACAAGCTTTTATTTAAGTGCTCTGAAAAGCTGAAAATAAAATTTTGAATGACATTAACCACATTCATTTATGACTTTACAGAAATGAAAATATAATAAAAGCTTGTCGCGAAACTTTCAATTTGTGATTGAAATTTTGTAATAAGGTACGCACCTAACTGTAATTAGGTAGTTTCTTCTAGGCATCGCGACAAGCTTTTATTATATTTTCATTTCTGTAAAGTCATAAATGAATGTGGTTAATGTCATTCAAAATTTTATTTTCAGCTTTTCAGAGCACTTAAATAAAAGCTTGTTTTAAAAGTTTTTTTTACATAATTTTATTAAAAGCTTTTATTTAACTTGCAGTGTATGTAAGTAAGTAACAATGTTTGTTCGGTGCAAATCTTGCAAGTTTAATTTGAACCACTTTTCGGTATCCGATTGAGTTGAAATTTTGCATGTTGGTCCAAAACCGATGACAATGCGTGTTAATCATAAATTTGACCTGATGCTGCTGCCAGGATCGGCTCCGTACGAGAGATCTCCTCAGCGGTTTATAGCTGGGACACAAAATTTTGTATACGAATTCGTTTATTATAGGCAGTTGGTAGGCCCACCATAAATTAGACGCTACATCCAGGGTTGTCTTCGAACTATGGAACTCCTCAATATTCAACTGCTGGGACTTGCAATTTTGTATACGAATTTGTTTATTATAGGCAGTTGGTAGGCCCACCATGAATTAGACGCTACATCCAGGGCTGTCTTCGAACTATGGAACTCCTCAATATTCAACTGCTGGGACTTGCAATTTTGTATACGAATTCGTTTATTATAGGCAGTTGTTAGGCCTACCATGAATTAGACGCTACATCCAGGGTTGTCTTCGAACTATGGAACTCCTCAATATTCAACTGCTGGGACTTGCAATTTTGTATACGAATTCGTTCATGATAGGCAGTTGGTAGGCCCACCATGAATCAGGGTCACGTCAATAGAAGGCGTCCTGATAGAAGAATTAGACTGTTCGAAATTAACTGGGACTAGGCCATGTAATAATAACCGCCATCAATGAAATGAAAAGACTAAGACATATTACAAGCTAATTCTTCTATTAGGGATGCCGGAGGAGTAGGTACCAACCTACTTCTATAGAATATAAAAGAGATAATTATACTTTATCCTAATGTTAGTTTTCCCCGTGCCTTAAGTTTTTCTATTGAAGGTCTCTCCGTTTTATAGAAAGACTTTCGTATTGATCAATAACTATCGTAACATAAACTAAAAAATATAAAATAAAATTATGTAAAAAAAACTTTTAAAACAAGCTTTTATTAAGTGCTCTGAAAAGATGAAAATAAAATTTTGAATGACATTAACCACATTCATTTATGACTTTACAGAAATGAAAATATAATAAAAGCTTGTCGCGATGCCTAGAAGAAACTACCTAATTATAGTTAGGTGCGTACCTTATTACAAAATTTCAATCACAAATTGAAAGTTTCGCGACAAGCTTTTATTATATTTTCAATTCTGTAAAGTCATAAATGAATGTGGTTAATGTCATTCAAAATTTTATTTTCATCTTTTTAGAGCACTTAAATAAAAGCTTGTTTTAAAAGTTTTTTTTACATAATTTTATTTTATATTTTTTAGTTTATGTTACGATAGTTATTGATCAATACGAAAGTCTTTCTATAAAACGGAGAGATCTTCAATAGAAAAACTTAAGGCACGGGGAAAACTAACATTAGGATAAAGTATAATTATCTCTTTTATATTCTATAGAAGTAGGTTGATACCTACTCCTCCGGCATCCCTAATAGAAGAATTAGCTTGTAATATGTCTTAGTCTTTTCATTTCATTGATGGCGTCATTATTACATGGCCGAGTCCCAGTTAATTTCGAACAGTCTAATTCTTCTATCAGGAGGCCTTCTATTGACGTGACCCTAATTCATGGTGGGCCTACCAACTGCCTATAATAAACGAATTCGTATACAAAATTGCAAGTCCCAGCAGTTGAATATTGAGGAGTTCCATAGTTCGAAGACAACTCTGGATGTAGCGTCTAATTCATGGTGGGCCTACCAACTGCCTATAATAAACGAATTCGTATACAAAATTGCAAGTCCCAGCAGTTGAATATTGAGGAGTTCCATAGTTCGAAGACAACCCTGGATGTAGCGTCTAATTCATGGTGGGCCTACCAACTGCCTATAATAAACGAATTCGTATACAAAATTGCAAGTCCCAGCAATTGAATATTGAGGAGTTTCATAGTTCGAAGACAACCCTGGAAGTAGCATCTAATTCATGGTAGGCCTACCACCTGCCTATAATAAACGAATTCGTATACAAAATTGCCCAGCAGTTGAATATTGAGGAGTTCCATAGTTCGAAAACAACCCTGGATGTAGCGTCTAATTCATGGTGGGCCTACCAACTGCCTATAATAAACGAATTCGTATACAAAATTGCAAGTCCCAGCAGTTGAATATTGAGGAGTTCCATAGTTCGAAGACAACCCTGGATGTAGCGTCTAATTCATGGTGGGCCTACCAACTGCCTATAATAAACGAATTCGTATACAAAATTGCAAGTCCCAGCAGTTGAATATTGAGGAGTTCCATAGTTCGAAGACAACCCTGGATGTAGCGTCTAATTTATAGTAGGCCTACCAACTGCCTATAATAAACGAATTCGTATACAAAATTGCAAGTCCCAGCAGTTGAATATTGAGGAGTTCCATAGTTCGAAGACAACCCTGGATGTAGCGTCTAATTCATGGTAGGCCTACCAACTGCCTATAATAAACGAATTCGTATACAAAATTTTGTGTCCCAGGTATAAACCGCTGAGGAGATCTCTCGTACGGAGCCGATCCTGGCATTAGCATCAGGTCAAATTTATGATTAACATGCATTGTCATCGGTTCTGGACCAACATGCAAAATTTCAACTCAATCGGATACCGAGAAGTGGTTCAAATTAAACTTGCAAGATTTGCACCGAACAAACATTGTTACTTACTTACATACACTGCAAGTTAAATAAAAGCTTTTAATAAAAGCTTGTCGCGAAACTTTCAATTTGTGATTGAAATTTTGTAATAAGGTACGCACCTAACTGTAATTAGGTAGTTTCTTCTAGGCATCGCGACAAGCTTTTATTATATTTTCATTTCTGTAAAGTCATAAATGAATGTGGTTAATGTCATTCAAAATTTTATTTTCATCTTTTCAGAGCACTTAATAAAAGCTTGTTTTAAAAGTTTTTTTTACATAATTTTATTGTTACATAGATATTAACGCTAAGATGCACCGTTAACGAGTTACAAACGATAAACTGGATAAAGGAAAGATCTAATTAACCCCCCCACTCCCAGCAGCTCGCTTCGATAGGCAATTTATTGGACGCTGTGTAGAGGAATGATGCCAGCTTAGAATAGCATCAACCTATTTCTTCCCCGCGGGTATCGTAAAGGGCGACTTAGGACTTGAAGGTTTCATGTGTATTACAATTTTAGGCAACAGACTGACAACCTGTCACGATAGTGATACATGACAAATATTTGTCAGACGTGGCAATAACGACCGTATGTTTACGGTAACGGATAAAGTCGTGATATTTGTGTGCGCATGTGTGCATGTGTGTGAGTGTGTTTGTGTGTGTGTGTGTCTGTGACCTGTGTGTCGCAAACCCGCAATACTTGGCAACCCGAACATTAGTTAGGTACTCTCTTTCCCAGGCAATTGGCTCAGATTGAAGGAATTAGTAGGCACGTTGACGCCCTAAACGTGTTTCTACACAAAATGGTTGCGCAGCTTAACGACATGTCTCGGCTGAACCCCGTATTTGCTACGGCCTTAACGTGCCTTAACCCAGTTGCAGTAGCTATTAAATATTTGTGATGTTTCTTACCCGATAATGGTGAAGCAAGGCGGTCTCAATAGGCACGCCGACTGAGTTAGCGCCCGGAGCGTGCTCCCATACAAAATGGTTGCCTAGCTCAACGACATCTCTCGGCCGAACCACGTATTTGCTGCGGTTCTTCAACGCGTGCGGTGTCGTTAAGCGACGCGTTTTGCGTGCCGTTAGCAGAGGCACTGTCGCTTCTGGATCGTCCTGAAAATTTTATATTAAAGTTTTTTTTATTGGTTAATCACTTTGCATATTTCTGTTACAAATAGTCAAGAAAACCAACGTCTTTCCTATTAAATAATCGGAAGCGACTACCGAAGTGTGCAGCTTAAGCATTTGGCTGTCGATGTATACTGCATCCTTCGAAATAGCACGTGCTGCGTCAGCTGGCAGCAACCGCTGCAACTGCCGATAGCTGCAGAACATCCTGTCGCTGTACGCTGCATTTTTTAGAATACTAGGTACAGTCGGTTGTAGCACATAAGGTACCAGGGGTACTCCAAAAGAACTGAATTATTTTTGTCCCCAGCAATATTGTTTTCTTGGCATGAATATGTATTAGTAGAAAATGACTTATTTTATGAGAATAAGTTTAAATTCTTATTATGTATTAACTAGGGATGAAATTAATTCAGTTCTTTTGGAGTACCCCTGGTACCTTATGTGCCACAATCGACTGTACCTTAAGGCCTCATTTACCCCAGTACAGCATGTGTACTGGTTATTATGAACCTTACTACCCTCAGTTAAAGTTCTAAACCTATGAAAAATCAAATTTTAGTTACAGCAACAGAAATGTTATTTATTCTAGAACTATTCCATCATTAAAAATTCAAAATACCTAAGAGGTACCCTAGGGCATAATGCATCCAAAAGGGGTTTCGAACAATTGTTGAACAGATCCTTTGAGAAATAGCACTGAGGATAAAAAACCACAACAGACCTTCCACCGCGTATAGAAAAAAGCGTTTCTAAACAGAAACGCCGCCGGTGTCTTGGACGGCAGCTTGATAGTGGCGGCGAAGGCTGAGAGCATCTCGGGGATCGTGTGCGTCCGCCGGGGGAACACCACCTCGTCTGTGTCGATGGGCAGCAGCCAACTGGCTTTGCTCATCGACCGGTAAAGGCAGTCGTTAAAGGCCGCAAACTGGCCTTCCGTTCTGAAAAATTTGAAAAAAGTTTTTATTTTTTTTAACCTTGCAAAATTTTTAAGCGCGGGCAGGATTTAAACCTGCGAATTTCGCATTACTAGTGGCGACGCCTCTTCCATCTAGGCTACCGCAGCTCATTTCTCGCCAATTTTTCAAGTGTATTTTATTTAATGCCAGTTACGTTAGGTATGAAGTGACGAGTGTTTTAAAATTTGGTATTCAATTAATCGCGGGTTTTCATCGATTAGACTACATTCAATCTGTAAAGATAGAATTAGTCGCCGGGTATTAGTTGCAAAACTAACCCGGTAGATGGAGCCGTGCCACGCGTTACTGGCATTAAAATACACTTGCGAAATTGGCGGGCAAGGAATGAGCTGCGGTAGCCCAGATGGCAGAGGCGTCGCCACTAGTAATGCGAAAGTCGCAGGTTCAAATCCTGCCCGCGCTTGAAAATTTTGCAAGTTTTCAAAAATTGTGTACCTAACACGGGAAGTGTAATAATTGTAATAGTATATATAAATATGTACTTATATTATAGTATGTATAATATCTATGCCCTTGCTGTGTTAATAAGAATAACAAAGCCAGTATCAAATAGCTGCGCTTTAGTTTTAAAGAAATAACGACACCCATAACAAAATGTTTGTAATCATAATTTGTAAGAAATAAAATGTGAAACAAATAATAAAAAAAAAAAAAAAAAAAAAAAAAAAACACGGGAAGTGTTTTTAAATTTGGTATTCAAAAAAAAAATATCGTTATTGAGTCGCAATGTGCTAGCTTAGAATAGCATCCACATTTTTACCGATCGGTGGTTTAAAAAGCGACCATGGTATGAATCCAAGGGATTGATAGCACCGTTTTCTGTGATTAGTGAATACAAGCGTGGTGAACAAACCCTGACAAACTTCTCCTAATAGGGCGAAGACTATTGTCTAGCAAGTTTCGGGGTTAATGATGATGAATGCTATAGAGTCGATGAGGTCGCCAGATCTTTTAAGATTTTTGCGTCAGTGTACTCTAAGTGTTCCGTAGCGGAAATATATATATTTACAACACATTTGAAATGGAAATCATATCAATGTCTTATCGACTTTTCTCTAAACGAAAAGCTGGTGACATCTTACCCTGGCCGTGTCCTATTGGCCAATGAAAAGATTGCTTTCGCCCGCGATGCCGCAAATAATTTTAAGTGAAGTCTACGTGAAGTAAAACTACAAACTCTTGGTGCTCTGGATTTCGTATGGACTGTACGGGGATCCTCTGGACACTGTGCTGGCGGTGCAATCCTAAGGTAAAGCGTTCCCCAGTCCTATTCCGCTTTAGCACTAAGAATCAACTTTATCTACTAGCCTGAACAAGATCAGTAGCAAACGGTTCGGGCTTAAAGTCATGACAAAATAAATTTTGACAAAAAGCACTTGTACTCATTTCACAGTTATATTGCGGGGTAACCCGACCGGTTTCGCTCACATGAGCATTTTCAAGGATTTTACAAAACACAAATCATTATTCAAGAAAGAACATCACATCCACTAAATTATAATTATTTACATACTTATTTGTTGTATCTGTGTGATAAAAACCATTTATCACACAGATACAAGATGTGATGTTCTTTCTTGAATAATGATTTGTGTTTTGTAAAATCCTTGAAAATGCTCATGTGAGCGAAACCGGTCGGGTTACCCCGCAATAAAACTGTGAAACGAGTACAAGTGTTTTTTGTCAAAATTTATTAAACATGGAGTTTCACCAAGCGCCAACAATCGCAAGTATTAACTATATTCATGACAAAATGTTCCGATTTTCATTTCCATGTTTACTTTCTTAACGAGCATTATACAGAAAACATTAAGCATCGAAGAGCATGTACAAACCTTATTTCTACTTTTGATAATATGGGTAACTTCCAAGGCAGCAGCGTGACAAGGCCTTGCCGCTGATAGTGGGTGAGCAAGCAGCCCACGCGTGGGCTAACAGTCTTGTTGTACATGATGAAGTGGGACACGCCGAGCAGACGGTTCAACTCTATCCACTCGATTAACCACTGGTCGCGGTTGTATAGGAAATGGAATGGCTTCACGCAGATATAGAGTTTATCCTGGAATTAGGAAAATAATAAAGGTAAGTATATTTATTTCTAGGGTATATTCAACTGATATTATAACCCACTATAACCACCAGTCAGATTGGTAGGTACTTTTCGATAAAGTTCCTAATAGGCCTAGTAAATAAGTAAGTAGATAACGTAAGTATCTTAGTAAGTTATAGTGTGTAGGTATGGTGTAGGTGCCCACTTCGCTTGTGTGTGTGTGAGTGGTAACTCGCCAACAAACTGCCAGTTTGGCGGGAATTTAGTTTTAAGTTAATGTACCTATTGTCCGGAATAAAGTTACGAAAAGAGAAATTGGTATAACAAAAGTCCGTCAGTACTTTCATAATTATTGCCTTTATAGGATGAATGGGATGCTCAGGCAGGATTTCGTAAGGGGATGGGATGTAGGGATCAGGTCTTTTCCTTGCGCTGCATAGCTGAAAAATTCCTGGCCAAAAACCAGAAAGTCTATTGCGCGTTCGTAGATTTGGAAAAGGCCTATGACAGAGTGGTGAGGAATGAATTGTGGTCGGCACTATCCATGCATGGGGTGAGCAGTATCTTGATACGAGCACTGAAATCCTTATATAAGGATTCCAGTGCTTGTGTCAGGATAAACGGGGCGTACACTGAACTTTTTAACATCGAGAAAGGTGTTAGACAGGGATGTGTTGCGTCACCGTGGCTGTTCAATCTGTTCATGGATAGTTGTTTGGAAGATTTGAAAGAGAGTGAATGTGGTCTGAGAATGAATGGTTTACTCGTCAAATGTCTTCTCTATGCTGACGACCAAGTTATCCTTGCGTCGTCGGCTGAAGGGTTGCAGGAGATGGTAAATATTATGAATGAGGCTTTGAAAAAGAAAGGAATGAAAGTGAATGTAAGTAAAACGAAAGCAATGGTTTTTGAGAAAGAGAAAAATATGACAGAGTGTAAAATTATGATAGAAGAAGAGAGGGTGGAACAAGTGAAAGAGTTTGTGTATTTGGGCTCCATGTTCACATCAGATGGAAAGTGTGAAAGTGACATCGAAAGAAGGGTGAATGCCGGCAACATGGTGAATGGAGCGTTGCACGCTTTTATGAACAGCCAGAAAGTCTCTGATAAGGCTCGTCTGGCTGTGCATAGAGGGGTGTTAGTTCCGACACTTATGTATGGGAGTGAAAGTTGGGTATGGCAGAAAAAGCATGAAAGTAGAATAAATGCAGTACAAATGAGAGCGTTAAGAAGTATGGTTGACGTAAAATTGAGTGACAGGATAAGGAATAGCGTGATAAGGGAACGTTGTGGTATAAAAGAAGACGTAGTGACTGGTGTAGAAAAGGGTATGCTTAAATGGTTTGGTCATGTAAAGAGGATGAACGAAAGAAGATTAACGAAACAGGTGTATATGGCAAGTGTGGATGGGAACGTCGGAAGGGGAAGACCTCGACGAACGTACCTCGATCAAATCGGGGACGTGCTAAAGAAAGGTCAGGTCAAGAGTACCCTAAACCGACGAGCATGCATGAAGAGATTGATGAATGTGGAGGAGGCGAAAGAAGTATGCCAGGATCGTAGTAAGTGGAAGGAAGTAGTCTCTGCCTACCCCTCCGGGAAAGAGGCGTGATTTATGTATGTATGTATGTATAGGATGAATGATGATTAGGCAAGTTGGCGTTGACACCTGTGAGGAAAAGGGTAGTTGTGGTCGGGTGTTGAGACTAGGGGAACGACTGTTCCATCCAGACATATTAAGAGGTTTTATAATATTGATCGGCGGAAACACTTCAATACCGCGTTTCAGGACTTGTATGTAGAGCGTGTGCGCGCCGCCTCATCTTATTGCGCGTCCTTCGTAATTGGTGACGATAAAAAAGAAAAAAATGCTATTTCACCTAAATATTATACAAAACTGTCAACTCTTTTACTCTTTCCAGGCCGCCTTTGCTTACTTTTAGTCTTGTTTTCTGTATTGTTTTGTTTCTGTTGTGTAAGTTGTAAGCAATAAAGTTTTCATCTATTTAACTAACTCTTTAACATGAGCCTACCTACGTATCTTTGTTTTCAGATGCTGTGATACCTGAATGAATATTGTTACTTCACCTGAATGCCCTCTTCAGGCTCCGTACTCTTGACTATCAGCAGGTTTGTGGAAGGGCGGTTCGGTGCGAAGGCAGAAATCACTGCTATCGACGCCCCGACAGTATCCTGAGGCTTCACTCCGGAGTCACGCAACAGACACAGCACATACATCGCGCTGTATTTCAAGTTCCAGTTCTCTCGTATCGCCTGGAACGGAAACAAGAATAGCAATGAGAACTTATTTTAGAAAACTTGCAAGTTTTCTACTGAGGGCAAGATTTGAATCTGCAACTTTCGCCATCACTTGTAGCGAAATATCACATAAAATCCTAATACATATATAAATATAATAAATATCTATATTTCTCTAACTGCGAGCATTCATTTATCTGAGGTCCTAACATTCGATTCCTAACGTTATTTTTTCCATTGGCAGACGACCGAGCGTCTGCACCGCGCGCCTTGGTCGCGTCGCGGCTATCACACGCACGGCGCCGACCGCTGCTCTATAATATTAGTTTCTAGTAAACGCATACATAGGTACAATATATCACGCCAGAGCGTAAGCGGAAAAAATACAGACATTTACGCCACGTCTGACTAACATTTGAGGGTCATTCAGAAATTTGAGCATCACCTTAGTGACAGGTTGTCAGCCCATCGCCTTAAATTGCGATACACATGTAACCCTCGAGTCCCTTAGTTGTCTCCTACGATCCCACGGGAAAGAAATGGGATGATGCTGTAGCTACCTACCGTCACCTACAACATACATCGACTGCGTACGCGAGTATGCAAGCGTAAATGCAAGGCGATTTAACGTGTACATCAGAATGGCGGGTGTATAATCTCGAAATAAATCAAGATTAAAAATGTGTTTTATGTACACTAATTGTTCGTATTTGTACTTAAATATCCACGTCGTACATTTATCGGATGCTTAGAAATAACGATTTTAAAGTGAGCAGCCATTCTGACGCCAGGATGGCGGAAGTATTATTATAGTTACGCATTATTTTACAATAAATTATTCATCATTCATTGATTCATTGTTTTTCTTCAACTTTATTATAAGCACCATCCTGTACCACTACTTAACTTCCAGTTAAGTACCTGCTAAAATGCTATTCTAACATCACACGGCTATTTTTTAAATAGCTTCACAAATACCTGAACTTTGGCCTTGAGTGTGACAGTCCGATTGTTGTTCAGCCATAGCCGGCAGATAACCGCGTCTGAACCGCGCGTCTTTGTCGCGGCTATCACACGCACCGCGCCGACCGTCCGCCTCTCTACCCATGCTGAGTATACGTAGAATCTAAACCTGGAACGAGTAAAATATTCATTGATAAATAGCAAAATCGAACAAAGAGAATTGATATAATCAATTCTGTGTTTATGTCTAAATGTTATTAGAAAAAATCAACATATTGGAAATTCAAGATTCAACAGACACTAAACTGTTTTAAACTTTCGCGGTCACGCTTAATGACTCAAAATACTGAAACGGAGTGTAACAAAAACAAGTATCGCGGTAAGAACCTCGTGTCAGTAATTTTCGAGTTACGTAGTACGCAAAATAAATCGTCAATTCCGTAAAAACGCACAGTTTATTCGATACAACAGTCATCTCCTTTCTAAGCATTCCATCAATCTTATCTCGCAATTCTAACGAATTTAGATTGGGTAATTTTACGGCTTGTGCCTATATGGAAATTTGTTCAGGTGATATAAAGACATGTCTTTACTCAGTTGTTGTGCAAAAGCGTAGAATTGTTTTAGAATATACCGAATCATCCGGCTCTGCCGCGTGGTGCCGGCTTAAAATAGCATCACCCCATTTCTACCCGTGGGAGTCGTAAAAGGCGACTAAGGGATGAATCCAGAGAATGGGCAGCAGCGTTCCCTGTCAATACAACACCTTGCACTGCGCTCGCCAATCCGCCTGCCAAACGTGGTGAGTATGGCAAATACCTCCCAATTGGGAGAGGCCCATGTCCAGCAGTGGACTGCTGTGGCTGTTGAAGTTAAAGTATACCGACTCGTATAGGCATCAGCCTATACCTATTGGCTACTTCAATAGCACGATAGGTACTAATAATATGTACATCACTGATTATGATATGCAATACAATTTATGAGTATGATCTTGGGTGAGCCTCAATAGCCTCGTCCACTTTTTTCATACATTCTGCAAATATCATTGCTCCACCTAGCCTGTCACCTACTTGCCTACGCTAATCTATTCATCGCTACGCTGACCTAAAATCTATCTATCTATCTATCTATACAAATAATAAAGCTCAAGAGGGTCGAAAGTCTATACTTAGAATATATTCTAATAAAAACTCTTTGGGGACACTTGAAATTGATACCACAACATGTTCCAAGAGTCTTGAGAATTTTTCTCTGTTTATCTATTTATATGTGAAAGTATCACGCAAATTCGACGAAACGGATTGATGCGAATTCTACAAAATATGTCGAAAAATTGCAAGCCAGGTAGGTTATAAAAAATCGTCATCGCGGACACATAAGTATAATAAGTACATAATAAAAACTGTGTTTAATATACATTTTCCCCGCAAAATGTTGTAGAACTTTTAATAAACTACTAAAAGTATTATTCCAGTGATCGTATTGAGATATTGTTAGTAGCATACTTACTTAATTTACATGTTATATTTAACAACAAAATCAGTCTAAAAATTGCAAAAAAACATCCTTTTCTTTTCAAAAGCGGGCAGGATATGAAACTGCCTCTTTTGCATTACTAGTGGTGACGCCTCTTCATACTGGCATTAAAATACACTTGCAAAATTGGCGGGCAAGGAACGAGCTGCGGTAGCTCAGATGGAATAGGCGTCGCCACTAGTAGGTAATGCGAAAGTCGCAGGTTCAAATTATGCCCGCGCTTGATAAAAATTTGCAAGGTTTCAAAATTTTTAAACGAAGTGTTTTAAAATTTGGTATTCGAGTCTAAAAATATTCAGAAAGCGTTTCCTATCGTACCTAACCCCCACAATGATTCCCGCACGTAATCTGTTATAATAAAGGTTGCTACTTGTGGCGGAAATGAGACTCCTTTGTAGCCACAGCTCGTACAAAAGTACAGGAAATTTAACAAAGATAGCATTTAGTCGGCCTGATTCTGTTCTGTTCAGTTCATAAAACGACGCACCAAATACTGCGTAGCTATTATGTATCCTTCCTTCAGTACCTACAATAAGCACTACTTGTGCCGTGTGCTGCCGGCTAAAAATAGCATCACCACATTTCTTTCCCGTGGGAGTCATTAGAGGCGACTAAGGGACTCGAGGGTGTGTATTCCAATTTAAGGCGATGTGCTGACAACTTGTCAGTATGGCAATACACAATGTTCCTAATAACCCTCAAATATTTGTCAGACGTGGTGTAAATGACCGTTTTTTGCGGCCGTTTACAGACGGGATATGTGTATGTAGTACCTACAAACCTACAAATACATACATTTATCACGCCTCTATCACTTGCGGGGTAGGCAGAGCGTAAACGGCCATTACACCCTATGGGTTTTCCAATGAAAGTGTGACCTTTTCCCGGCATAAATTATACGTAAAACCTTCCTCTGGAATATAGTTTCAAAGGTCTAAGCATACAACACCTCCGTGTACATACAGTATACATTTACTATTATGCATTTCTGTCTGCCGAAATAAGAAAAGCGACATTATTTTATACTTTGGCTAGTTGTTTACCGCGACCTTGCCGCGACTTCGTACGTAACGTGAATTGTGAGTTAATCTAGTTCGTGTAGTTGATGTAAGCATGCATGTGGTTTTTTAAAATATAATCTTTATCTATTCCCCAAAAGGTAGCATACTTGATAGTGGAACATTTAACCGACTTTGTTTCAAAGTAGTTTATTTGAGATTTACAAGATCTATTTACTGAACGATACCCCAGTCAATATATTATTAGACGTTGAAAAAAGTATCGTAGATGTTAACCCTAGTATTAAGCTATACTCATACTAAATTTGGTAGAAATCTGTCGTGTAGTTTTTGCGTGAAGCATTCCAAAAATAACTATTGATTTGAAATCTTTATCTTTAACTGAATTGATAGCAATGTACCTACACATAGATGATGATCAAGTGATGTCATGAAATGGAAACCATGATGGAAACGCTCTAAATGTTTTTTTTTTTCCGGGTTTGTTCCCTGGCCGTTTTTTTTTAAAACAAAAATCGTTTTGTGTCGTACAAAATTAAAAATTGAAAAACAATACGACAGCGTGCTATACAGTGCATCCTGAAGTTTATAAAATAAACTCACATGTTAAAAATGACAAAAAAAATTCATTGGTTAGTTTTTTGAGTACAAAAGTAAGTAATAGGTTCTAAAATTACTGGTATTAACGCTCGGACACATTTGTTTTAGAAAATTACAAAACAAATGTTTGAAACTGAGTAACTTCGAACAAAGGACTAAATTGACAATCACTTTTACGAAAACGACAACCAGCTAATTACACTTTATTGCTTTGTAGCCACATATTTCAGAGTCAGTCGTTGTTTTCAAGGTTTTTGAATATTGGTAGTGTTATAATACGTGTTACTTTCTTATTTTTTGTAAGTATGTTATATAATAGAGTTTTAACAAAGCAATATAGCATTGATCTCAACCCGGCTGTTAATACATACATCAGCATATTCAGTCCACTTCTGGGCTTAGACATTCCCCTAGGGCACGATCTTTCGTTTTCGCCATCCAGTCGCTACCAGCCGCCTTTTCACGCCATCGGTCCATATGGCCGGAGGGCGTCCAACGCTACGCTTGCTGTGGTCTTCACCCGAGAATTGAGAAGCCTCTTACTGCACCATCCGTCGATTCTGCCACAAATGTGTCCAGTCACTGCCACTTCAGTTTGCTACACTTCCAGACTATGTCTGTTACTTTGGTCATTTGGCGAATAATCTAATTCCGGACTTTATTTCTTATAGAGATACCGAGCAAAGACCTTTCAATAGCTCTCTGAGTGACATGTAGCCGTGGACCAGTTGTACTGTCAGCGTCTCGGATCCGTAGATTATGACTGGTAGGACGCATTGATTGAATACCTTGGTAGTGAAGCATTGTGGCAAGGGTGATTCCAGAAAATAACACAACTTCCCAAATGCTGCCCAGCCCAGCTGCAGTCGTTTAGTCAGTTCAGTCGCAAAGTTGCATCTACCCAGCTGTAAAGTTTGCCCAAGGTACCGATACTTCTGGACAACTTTAAGGTCTTCACCTTCTACGGAGACCGGTTTGGGGGTGATGTGCTGATTGAACATGACTTTCGTCTTGTCCTAGTTCGTGTGAGTCCAACACGTCTCAAGGCAACGTTAAAACTGGACAGCATTTATTGCAGATCGTGCAGCAATTCAGCCATTATTACTATATCATCGACAAAGCAGAGATGTGCGAGCAATCGCCGTTGATGTTGATGTCTAGTTCTTCCCACTGCAGAGTACTGAAGACATCCTCCAGGGCGTTAGTTTTGGGGCTATAACGTCACCTTGGTCACATCTCGGAATAGTTGGATGGCTTCTGTTTTGTGGTTTTGTACTTGAACGGACATCGTTGCCATTAGCTAGAGGTTTCTCACCGCTCCAAAACCGCCCAACCGCCGGCTTTTGCATAGTCCACGAAGACCATTACAAAGCGGTTAGTTATACTCTTCTGATTTCTGTATAACCTGCCGTACAGTATGGAAGTGGTCCATGGTGCTGAAGCTGGCGGTGGCTGGAAGGCGACAAAATCTTGATGCCAAACGATTCGATTAACGACTCTCAGGAACAGCTTATAGACGTGGCTCCTACGCGTGATCGGCCTATAGTTTCTGCGAAGCATTTTGTGTCTTTCTTTTGAAAACTTGACCAGTATTTGGACCAGGCTGTTCAATTCGTGTGGGACACCGAGTCGTCCAACGACACAATAAACGCTCTAGGAATATTATTAAGAAGTTATGCTTGGAGTTTGATTGAACTTTTAGAAATAGTATTTGCGGTGCTAGTGGCGATTATTTATGTGTATTTTAATATCGTTAAATATGAATAAAGACTACCTAAGGGTACGAAAGAGAAACGCCAAGGAAACGAGTTAAACCGATGTATAACGCCATCTATTGGAAATGCGTAACTTTTTAAACTGTCAAAAAATACCTTGTTGCTAATTTATGGCATTGCAAATTTTAGTGTTCCAAGAACTTTGTAGATGGCACTGAACTGACTACGTTACTAGATGCCAAAGTTAAAAGGCATGAAAAAAAGTAATTGTTCTATCCGAATCTATCCACGCTTTTCGCGCTTTATTATCATTATCAATTTACCTAAGTATATAATAACAATATAACTTCTCTGTTTTGTTTAAACGTTGTTTTCGTGGTTTCGTTAATAAGCAGGGAAACCCATGAAAGTAAATATTTTTGTGATGCGAGTGTTGTTACAATGATCAAATACTTTTCTTTTTACAATCTCATACATCCAAGTGAAAGAATCGAAAATTGTGTGACGTTCCGTTCCATACGTTAACGTTCTAAGTAGGTACAGAGCAAACTATCCAGCGACTAGAGTTTAAAATAAATAAAAATAAGATCCCTATTACAACAAATTCCTACAGTATTTTACTTTATGTTTATTTCAGAATAGGAAGCACGACATTGTTGTCATGTATGTTGGCTATTGTAAAAGGCAAATTAGAGAGTTGTTTATTGTCATTACATTATCTATGTCATCTGTTGTTATAAATGAGAGGAAGCTGTAAACGAGATAATTTTAATATAGTCGGACATTGTTAAGGCCGCTCCGTGAGAAAAATGGGTATTTTTGTGTGCATACATACAATTGTGTTGGGAAATACGATAAACACCTTCTTTTTATGTACCTATTCTTATTTTTCATTATATTAATTGCCGTGTGAAGCCGGCTTAGAATAGCATCACCCCAATTCTACCCATGGGTGTCGTAAAAACCGACTAAGGGATAATTATCCAGGGAATAGGCAGCAGCGTTCCCTGTGAATTAAACGTCTTTCACTGCGCTCGCCAACTCACCTGCCAAGCGTTAATAATTTCTAGATTTTGGTAGTACCGTTTTTGTTTATTTGGCGCGAAATTTCCAAAGAACTAAAAATCGTCAAAACATGGCGTTTCCGCTTTGTTCTCTCACACACAGGATTTGCAGTTAGTAAGAAAGGGACGTTTACGACTTCACAGCAGGCCCTTAAGAGGATTTTGGAGCGTAACTAGCGCCCTCATCGCTTGAAAATTGTTAACTCAAACGTAATTTATCTCTAATTCTTTAATTTCGTTTCATTCATTCAAGTTTTTTTGTTAAGACTAGGTACATGCAGGCAAGTGTAACTAATATGTTGTTTACGTAAAAATTTATGATATAAGAAGATATAGTAGGTAAGTATGTACCTAATTATATACCTGACACTAACACCTTGAACTTGTTGGAGACCTAGGGACGAAAATATACGCAAGTATCTACTAACAAACAGCCAAACAAACAAGATTAGTGACTTACACGAACTCAAAGGTTTCCATCCTTATAACTTCAAATTACTTTTGTTCAGTTTTTCGGATAAATGTACGTATGATGCCGGATAGCATCACCCCATTTTCTGCGCCTGTCGTAAGAGGCAAATAAGGGACTCGAGGATTTCATATACTTATATTACGATTTTAGGCGACAGGCTGACAACCTGTCGCTATATTGATACACGACCATTAAATATTTGTCAGACGTGGCGAAAGTGACCGTATTTAAAGGCTGTTAACGCTGCGTGATGTGTGTGTGTGTGTGTGTGTGTGTGTGTGTGTGTATTGTGTGTCGAAAAAACTGTGTAGATTGACCCTGTAAACGCGCTGTTAAAATTCCTACCCATTTGCCTTGGCAAAGTAATAAATTCCGTCCATCATTCCTTTGCTGTAAGAATGAAGGCAATTGAAGCCCCGATCAGCAATCTGTTCCCGCACTCGATCGAGTCTGGAACGGCGACATTCCTCTCATTTATGGTACTATTAAATTCGGTGAAAATATTTTAGGGTGATTATTGTCTACTCGTGAAATTTTACAACTTTGATACATAGCTTAAAATATACGGGGTGTAAGGGACGGTGTTCCGAAAACTTTGCAGTCATGATCAGACCATGAAATTGAACAACTTTTTCAATGGAAGATATTTTGGTAAAGGAGATTTTTTTTCTGACCTCCTACAAAATTCCCGATTACCTGACTGACTTTCTAAAGAAACTCAAAAAAAATCGTTTTCCAGTATAGGCTCCATAATAAAAGTGGTTCAGTTTCATGGTCTGATAATGCCTGCAAAGTTTTCGGTACACCGTCCCTTACACCCTGTACAAAAAATTCCAACTGACGCATTTTTGTATGAGAGGGCTAAATTTATTTTTTCACATTTCGATTTATGTTTCTTGGTATAAGCACCTTATATAGAGGGCATTATTGGAGTTGAATTGCCTTCAATCATTTCTATATCGCTCTAATATATATTGTAACTAGCGGCCCGCCCAGCGGTTTCACCCGCTGCTACTTACCAGTTTTCCCGTTGAAATTGGATCTTCGCCCGCAATAAAAAGTAGTTTACTTCTTTACTCCGTTCCAGCAGAAGTGACTCAACAGGACCACGTGCCTGCAAAAGCGGCCCGTCATGTTAAACAACTTTTAATTTGATGCCATTACCGTAGCTCTTCTAGTTTAGATGGGATGCTGGTTGATGACCATGTTCCAGCAGAAGCGGCCCGTCATGCTGAACAACTATTGCTATCAAGCCATTATCGTATCTCATATAGTTTAGCAGTGCTCCTGGTGCCCACCATCAAGTACTCCAGCCCCTTAATGACCAAGTGCCAACAAAAGCGGCCCGTCATGATAAACAACTTTTACTTTGAAACCATTACCGTATCTCCTTTAGTTTAGATGGGATGCTGGTGGTCTGCTTTAGGTACTCCAGACCCTCGATGACCATGTACCAACAATAGCAGCCCGTCATGCTAAACAACTTTTACTTTGAAGCCATAACCGTAGCTCTTCTAGTTTAGATGGGATGCTGGTGGTCTGCATCAGGTACTCCAGATCCTCGATAACCACGTGTCAGCAGAAGCGCCCCGTCATGCTGAACAACTTTTGCTATGAAGCCATTTTCGTATCTCTTATAGTTTAGCTGTGCTCCTGGTGCCCTCCATCAGGTACTCCAGATCCTTAAGTGCTGACAAAAAGTAGTCCAAGTCCGTTTTCAATATACCACCAATATCAGTGCCAAATTTCACAAAGATCGCTAAATCGGTTTGGCTAATTTGGGTAATATCCGCTATATTTCCCACTTTTCCTGCATCTAACCGTTTTCCCGTGGGAATGAGGAATTTTCCCGCAGTAAAAAGTAGCCTATGTTACTCAGGAATGTTGTAGCTTTCTAATGGTGAAAGAATTTTGAAAATCGGTCTAGTAGTTTCGGAGTTTATCGATTACATACAAACAAACAAATAAACAAAAAAACAAAACTTTCCTCTTTATTATATTAGTGTAGATAATATTATGTGTGCTTCTGCCCAACATTCTTATTCTGCACTTTGATTCATAAATTAATTATGTAATTTTAACATCAAATACAAACTTTCGTTTAATCGTTAAAACATTTTTTTTCCATGTACTATGGTTTATTTTGCACTCACAGTCCTATATTATTTTCATCAATTAAAATGAGAAATTGAAAAAATGATAGCGGCGGCCGGGGATTGAACCCGAGTTGTGGAGTACCGTCCCACCGCTCTGCCCAGTAGCTCAGTAGCAACCGGCGCCCCGAACGAACACTTAAAATTATCAACCACTTGATACTCGTCTTGAAGCGACGTACAAGCGACATCTAGTGTAAGTTATTTAAACTAATACCCATAGTATTCTTTATTAGTCCTCATTACAGAAGAAATTCAAACCATGCGATGAAGCTTTGCTTATTTTTAATGTACTATGGGTTATTTTGCACTCACAGTACTCTATATTTTTATATTTCTTATTTTCATTTATAAAGTGTTCTTCAGTCGCGGATTTCGGGTTGTATGAATGAAAATTTACGACATGATTTTTGGTAACGCCTGTAATGAAACAATCTACCTATACAAAAATCAAATGCCTAAAATACGAATTACAAATGCAACTTACCTATTTGCTGAAACATTCTCTCAAAATGTTCTCTACCTGGTTGTCGTACAAATGGTTCGGTTGACCTAATTCCACAGGCCCCTAAATTTAACAAGACCGCAGTTGTAGGGTTTCATAGCCAATTGGTGACGCCTTAAACATTGTAATAGCACTAAAACAGTGGTGTTATAGGTAGGTAAGTATTTTACGCATTTATCTACTTTCGATCCCCAGAGAGTTCAAAAAACGCAAAATAGGTACGCAAAATGCGGAGTGTGGTATTTACTTGTTTGCACATCTCGGAATGACGTAATACATGACGGAAATTACTGAAACTCGCATATTTTATGTCCGAAAAACTTCTCTAAAAATATCACTCATATAACCTGTTGACGATACAAGTTTTAACTTAAAATTTAACTAAGCTACGCGTAAGGAAGAAACTAATACAGGCTTCTGATAGATTTTGCTGCTAGGTAAGACAGATAGTGGACAAATAAAATATGACGTCATGCTATTGCTGTCGATTTGATCGAGATCGGTAGAGCATGATTCACGATACGCCGCTTCTAAGTAGGATATGAATTGCAACATCGCCTCGCGGTAATGAGCTCAAAAAGACTTCTCTCTCGAAGAAAGATCTTCACGACGCTTCTCGGTCTTCTTCTTTCGTGTGGGAAACCGAGTTGACGAACGACCCAATGAACTCTGTTGTCAGAGTTTTCAAACGCCTACTACTAGTACGCTTCGCGGTGTGAATCGACCCCAATTTGTAAAATATGTACGTCGGTAGCATTATACGTAACAAGTGAAAATAAAGCCGACCACATCAATCAACAACGTTGCCTGCTAAATAAATTGGTGGCTTATGTCGCCTACGCTTATGAATTGTAAATTATCTTCAACAAACTTGCGAATTCTGCTGAGTGGTAAATAATTTGCATTTTCGGCAGACTGACTTTTCAAGGACCTACTGTAGCGGCACTTTGATTTGAATAATAAGGAAAAGAGCTGGTGGAACATATACGACAAAATACTTCGAACTGACTTGACCTTAATCTTATTTTCTGTGGCCACGGAAATAGTCAATAGGTAACTTAAAGTCCTATATGAAAATTTTATGTGAACAGGACGCACCTTTTCACAGATAAACAGAAGGTATTGAAGTAAATCCGTGTGATGCCGGCTTAGAATAGCATCACCCCATTTCTTCCCCGTGGGAGTCGTATGAGGCGACTATGGGACTCGAGGGTATGTATTGTAATTATAGACGATGGACTGACAACCTGTCACTATGGCGATACACAATTTTCCGAATGGTCCTGAAATATTTGTCAGACGTGGCGTAAATGACCGTTTTTGCGGCCGATCACACTTTGCATACCCCGCAAGGGGTTATTGGCGTGATATGTGTACGAATGTATTGAAGTAAATGATGTGGTTTTGTTGAACGAAAGTTGCAACTTCTTAAAACTGAGATCCCAATGATAATTACTTTTGTTTTGTGTCACAGACAGTTCTTCTGTAAGTAACTAATTTTCTCTTTCATCAAGAAATCAATTAAAAAGTTTTCGGTGGTAGCTTATTTCTTCAAACTCAACGGTAACAGTTTCAAAATGTCTAAGTAAAACTTCATAGATATCACGTTTAGACAGGAGATCAATACGGGCAGTGCAAGTTGTTTTGATGGCCTCGCCGCTTGTGAATTATCCCTGGGCCGGAACACACTTGTCATTTATTTGGTTCGCGCCTTTTGCAATTATTGAAATTGAACTGTATTAATGGAATAAAATTATACAGAAAGTACCAAAACGGGTATAACAAGCCGAAAGGATGACATCCTTACTAGGTCCTTAGGTACTCATAAAACTTCCTTCTTAGGCACTTTTAAAACAGAACAAGTCGAACCCATGGAACATAAGTCGCAATTTTGAAAAAAAATACCTCCGATACTAAATTTACCAGCGATCGGAAATTTTGTGTGGATGGGCAATTTTTATTAAATTATTCTACCCATGTTGTATGATTTTGACCTCCTTTCGGTTTGTTATATTTTTTTGTTACTCTCTATATTGGCGACAACACAAATACCCACCTTACTTCAGTTTTATTTCCTATAGCGATATAGTGCTATATGAACGCAGGCTTTATTCGCACATCATGTAAATATTAGAACTAACAATATGTGAATGCTAAGAATGAGATTTCGCCTCATCAGCTCCCGCCTGAACAAATACGAGGGTGCAGTAGTCAATCCTCATTGTTATCCTAATATTGCCATTCTGGCTCCAATCCCGTGTATGCATTTGCATATTTGCATATTGACGGGCGATGTGGTGGGACAAACTCACAAAAGTTGATTATTATATAATTTTTTTAAACTTGAAAATTTTCAAACGCGGGCAGGATTTGAACCTGCTACTTTCGCATTACTAGTGGCGACGTCTCTTTCATCTGGGCTACCGCAGCTCGTTCCTTGTCCGCCAATTTTGCAAATGTGTTTTAATGCCGCGTGACACGGCTCCACGATAATTATCACTTTGTGGATTTGTTCCCGGTCTGGTTAGGACATTGCCGGGTGAACCACGTGATTGTCCGAAAATAAATGGTTCCGTGCTTTGGAGGGCACGTTAATCAGTCGTTCCCGGTTGCTGTCTATGATTACTTATACGTACGTACGTTACACAACCATGTCAGAGCCCTGCTACTAGTAGTAGGCGATTGAAAAACTCTCGATACCAGGGTTCATCGTGTCATTCGACGACTCAGACGAAACAGAAGATTTGCATCTCATTAAACTTGTCGAATTTGTGAGTGAAATCCTCAAACCGTTTTAAACTAGCAGCACACATTGTGGTTAATTCATCGCTGTTGTTTCCGGGTACAATATCATTTCATTATATGAAGATTCACCTACCAGCTATCGTCCTTTGATTGCAGGAGGTAAGGCATGAAGATTATTGTTTAAAGCTAGGAGCAGTAAAAACGATCTAGAGTTCTATCCACGGTAATTAACAAACATAAGTAAGTAAATCATTTCAATGTTATTTGTTTCAATAAGCTTCACCCCATTTTCCGTGGGCGTCGTAAGAGGTGACTAAAGGATTGGAGTGTTACAAGTGGTGATTGACTGACAACCTGTCACTATGGTGATACGTAATTTTCTGAATGACCCTCAAATGTCTGTCACACGTAGCGTAAATGACCGTTTTTATGGTCGTTAACACTTTGCCTACCCCGAAAATAATGTAGGCGTGATATGTGTTTACATTATTGGTCATCCTTTTTGTAAACATCACAAATGACCGAATAATTGATTGAAAGATTGAATGAATCAATTTTCATATCACTTTTCTTTTGCATTAAAGCATTTGCATGAATAGCTTAAGAAATATGCCATCAAGATGAGAGCATTATTTTACTATTGAAACCAACAAATAACACCTACAACTTCATGTTTTGAACATAGTTTACAGCTATGCGCTTCTTCTACTTTTTCGTGTCGATAACAAAAGTTTAAATGTGCCGAGTGTGTAGCCTCATTGGTAGCATCCCAATGTGCTATGTCAAGATCATGTTTCCTACTCACTATAAATTTGTTTTGGTTTAATCACGCAGTACATGCGTCGCTCTAATTTGCCGTTTAACCACCGCGTTTACAGCCGAGTGGTAAACAAGCGGGCCTCGCCTCTGGAGGCCTCCAGATACTATTCATACAAATAATGTGGAAGGTAAAATAAGTGCACCAAGGTTTAGTACGCAGAATTTAAGATATGCATACTTTAGATTTATATAACATATGACAATCATCATAGAGAATCTAGATGCTAACAAACTAAAACCAGGCCTGTGTCACTCCGCGTGTAGGTATTGAAAACATAACTCCAGGCGGCGGCCACTGCGAAAGGGCTAATCTAGCGGGCTGCCGCAAGCGAAAGAAGTCACACGCGTGCGCTATTTGTTCAACTTTCTCGACAATTTTTTGCAAGATGGACAGACGAGAACATACATACATACATATATCACGCCTATAATCCCTTGCGGGGTAGGCAGAGCGTAAACGACCGCTAAAAACGGACATTTCACGCCACACATGTGACGCCACGTCTGACAAACATTTTAGGGTCATTCAGAAAATTGTGAATCGCCATAGTGACAGGTTGTCAGCCCATCGCCTAAAATTGTTCGTCGTCGCCTTTTACGACACCCACGGGAAAAAAATTAGTATACATTATAATATTATTATTATTAGTATACATTTTATTATTATTATGTTGGTATTCTTTTCGGATCTCGGGCCCACAGGGACCCGGTCCTTTGAGGCATGGGTGGGGCCAAAGCCAGAGGCCCTTTTTTATACCAAATAATGTGTTGTGATGTGTACATCAAGCGGATACTTGCTCTGTCTGCACTATAGAAGTACTCGTACACCCAGAGCCAGCACCCGCCTGATGCAAGGACTATTGCAGGTTTATTACTTCATTGAATTAAATCTTCGGCAATAATCGTATAGCATATACAATTATAGAATAGAATAGAATAGAAAGCATTATGCTGCTAGGTCTTAGACTTCATGAACGTACTCGTCGCTGCCTGCTGCGTGCCCGCCAAAAGTAGGAGTAAACGCTCGTGTTGTGCGCTAGATGGCGTAAGTAGTTTCTCGAAGTAAGCAACCCTAGACCGCGGCTCATATTCCCTCAAAAAAATATTTGGCAGGTATGGAAATGAACACGTGGTTGACTGGAACGCGAGCTAAATTAAATCATATTGTCTATCAGATTGAGTACATATTTCTTTGAAAACCATTGCGAAGTAAAGCTTCTGTAACGCTAGTTACTAGTTATTATTCTGTGCAAAACTAAAATTTTCTGATTGCGGTAAGTGTGTGAATGGTAAAAGAAATTGTAAAAATACGCCTAGGATTCGACTGTTTTCTTATATGTATCAAGAACAAAACTGCAGACGCTTTTTGGGTAGTAAATTATGATCTTCACCAACTAAAAGAGTCTTCTGCAGGAAATTATCTACACCTATTGCCATCCGTTTTTTCACGGCATTCGCTGTATAAAATTTTATATAAATATATACCACTTTATAATATAACCAATGATAGCCATCACAGAAATTTAATTTTTTCCTACTAGTTTGTATGCCCTATACCTAGTTTTATCGTCAGATCTGATGGCCAAATGGGCGAATGGAAAATGAACACATGGCAATAATGTCACGACACGTAAATTAAATGTAATTTATGGAAAATTATATCAACATAATACATATTGACTTCGTGTGTGTTGGACTCATGGACGTACACATCAAACCAAATTAGTTGAACTAACTTTCCTGTAGGTATCATAATCGACAACTCGGATGTGAGTAAGAACGTATATAAAACAATGTAAGTGTTAGATAATAAGCGAGTGTGTGAGCAGCTTTTGGGTATTGATTGGTTGAAATTACTGCAACTAGAGTGTCCTATTGAAAAATATGATAGTTTTCACAAAATATTCCAAAGCATTTATTTATGTAATCATCATCATCATCACTGGCCTCACACGTCTGTGACAGACGATTAAGACAGTGTCTGAGGCAGACACTGCGTTGCCTGGGACGCAATTATGGAAAACGCAGGGCTGCCCAGGACCTGCGCCACCCTCTCGGCCTTCCTGGCTGTATCCGCAGGAACGACTAGTCGATACGTGCGGAGCCAGGTCGGCTGCAGGAGTCTGCCGCGCGGTAGATCTCTGTCACACGCGCCTGACGGAGACCCCGTTCCGGGTTTAATTGTGGAGTTGGCCTCTCCAGGACCGTTGTGCTTGGGTCGGATTTATCCCTCGGTCGCTTGTTACGACCCCCACGGGAAGAGATGGGGTGGTGCTATTCTACTCTGCCGGCACCACACGGCTATTTATGTAATAAGAAACAGATAACTGTGAAAATATATGCTAGAGCTAACTGTGATTGGATTAACATCTCTTCCGTCCATCAAAGGACACACGCAGTCACCGTGCCCTCTCAGATTCTTTCACATCGAACATTTTGAACTCCGCCTCCGTGGTACTAGCGGTCTCGCCGTTGTTCTCATATCCAAAGGTCCCAGGTTCGATTCCTGGGGGGCACTCACATAGCTGATATTTCATTCTTTGTAAATTTGTTTCTAGTTTGGTAAGACATTGCAGACTAAACCACCTAATCATCCGAAAATAATAATGGTTCCCTTCTTCGGAAGGCCCGTTTGATTACTTGACGGCGGTCGTTACACAACCATGTTAAAGGCCTATAAGTAGAGTAGGCGGTTGAAAAACTCTGACACCAGACTTCATCAGGTCATTTGTCGTCTTGGTGTACCACACGAAAGAAGATTTGGAAAGTGCGGGCTATGAAAAGTGACTTATATTATATTACAAAGCCCAAATATTTTACTTTTCATGAACTCCAGCCCGTTCTAGAAGGACACTTACAGAAACGTTCTTTTCTAATAGCTGCTACACGCTTTCCCACTTAGCAGTTTGCAAACATCCCTCGGGGAACGTGCTCGTATGGCAATAGTAGCTGCATGATTGCGATATAACGGCACCAGCAATGTTTCTTTTGCATACACAAGGCGAGTACAGCAATTTGACTAAGATGGCGTCTTTCTAAACGACATTATAACAACATTATATAGAGGTCTAATATTAATATTAATCTTGTAGGTATGTAGGAAAAACGTAGCGCTGGGTATTCAAAAAAAAGTTACCTTCTTGCTATGTTTAGGTGGTGTGCCAGGGTGTGGTAGGGAGGTTCAAAAATGTTTAGCTTCTCATTTGAAACACAGAGTCACTTAGCTACAATATACAATTACATAAATGTATAGAAGAACGTCGTTCAATTAGTCACAGTCACATTTAGTTGCAAATCACATAATATACTATAACAACTAGCGGCCCGCCCAGCGGTTTCACCCGCTGCTAACTGATTTCCCACGGGAAACAGACCTTCTCCCGAGTACTCCCGACATAAATCATACATAAAGACCTTCCTCTTGAATCACTCTATCTTTTACAAAAACTTCATCCAGATCCGTTAAGTGGTTTTAAAGATTTAAACATACAAACAAACAAACAGACAGGGACAGACGTGGGAAGCGACTTTACTTTAAATTCCGTTTTTTTTAATTCCCCAAGGTTCGTTGTCTTAAGTATGATCCGTTTCAAAATTAGTGATTAGACTAATGACTTAAAATAACTAAACACGTGTTTCAGCATATTTGAAATTTTAACCCTTAATAGGGTCAAACGGGGGTTTAAAGTTTGTATGAAAGTTCGTTTTTTACAATGAATTCGATCTGTTTCAAAATTTGTGATTAGACTAATAACTTATAATAATTAAACACGTGTTTCAGCATTTTTTAAATTTTAACCATCAAAAGGGTGAAAAGGGGGTTAAAAGTTTGTATGAAAGTTTTTTATCTTAAGTGTAATCTGTTTCAAAACTTCTGATTAGACTCATAACTTAAAATAATTAAATACGTGTTTCAGCATTTTTGAAATTTAAATCCTTAAAGGTGTCAAAAGGGGGTCAAAAGTTTACTACCAGTTGGGCTACCCGTTTTCCCATGGGAATGTGACAATATCCCGAAATACATTACCTTCCTCTCAAGTTACTCTATCTAATAAAAAAACCACATCAAAATCCGTTGGGTAATTCTAAAGATATAAGGAGACACCAAACAGCCAAAAGTGATAGTGATGATGATGAAAACTACTAGTTGGTACTTTTGTATATCTCGCTAGAGAGTCTGTAATTCCGACGTGATGATGATGTGATGTTTGATATGATTTATTTAGTTATTTTACTAGCAATTCACGGCCAATCCATAAAAGATTGTATAGTAGCGTGCCACTATGTGTTATGACTTTTCAGTTACAAACCATAAAAAAAATAATTCGGAAAACTAGAGAGAAGCCTTTAAAATCCTATGCTTAATCATTCACAACCAAAATGAGGTGATGGTCAAGAATATAGCTTTTAGCTATTATGCAAAGATAAATTCTTTATTTTATTAACATAGTTTACTTACAGGTAAAACTATACGAAACAATGAGGCTAAACTATTTTCTAAACTAAGAATTCTTGTGTCTTAAAACAGATAACTAACATAATTGTTCTTAATAATAAAATATAAAATAAATTATGACTATACAATAAAAAAACTTAAATCTACCAGTATTCACTAGACTAAAACCTATTATAACTGTGGAGTAGTGAGTGGTAGCTTCTCTCGGAAGCGGCGGAACACGGCTCCCTGGGGCCTTAACTCCGGTGACGTGAAGACGCTCACAGAACAGAAGCTGTCGGGACTCGCACCACGAACGAGTTGAATTGAAACCCACCCAATGGCGCGACTCCAACGGCTCCACCTACACTCCGAGTCTTGGCGTATCCTTGAAGGCATCTACTTTATGCCTCGCGAAGATGTAATCCAGCATGTCTTGCTTGGTAGTAGAGTTGTGCAGGTGGGAGACATAAAGCGATGTCCTCGACCTATTTAATTGTTACAACCCATAAAATAATACTTTGGAAAATTTGAGAAATACCTATTTTCATTTTACGACCTTCCTCTTCTTCTTGTCGTGCGGGACACCGAATCGTCCAACGAACCAATCAACCCCAGTGTCCAATGACCTTCATAATCAAGCAAGATTCCACTGTGCAGTACATGCGTATGTATAAAGGTTGTGTAACGTAATATGTCTGAAGGCGCTTCCTTCGTCAAGAAATTTCAATTCGCATTCTCAGTCGCTAATTAAATTCCAGCACCGCGAATCTCTATGCATTATTCCACTCCACTGCGGGTGGGTTTAAACTTTCTAGTTATAGTTAGAAGAGTTTTCTCTCAGTAGCGTTTGTGACCGAGATAACTTGGGAATAGGATTAGTAATACGGTTTTCTCGTAGTAAGCTGGTAGTTTAATTTGACTTTTGTTAAGGATATAAAAAATTTGAAGAAACAACAACAGTCCGTGCTTTCGTTTCCACATACACACACGTCTGTATAACTGCGGAGCAAAATTTGCCGTAAAAACCTTCGAGCAACACGG
Source organism: Tuta absoluta (assembly GCA_027580185.1). Taxonomy (NCBI): domain Eukaryota; kingdom Metazoa; phylum Arthropoda; class Insecta; order Lepidoptera; family Gelechiidae; genus Tuta; species Tuta absoluta. The sequence continues at coordinate 4,970,942 of JAQAHW010000016.1, read as the reverse complement.
TCTTCCGTCTCGTTCCGACCCGGAGTAAAAACTATCGTTTTGTCATTTACCGATTAATGTTTGAAGGCTGTTTTCACGCCATTACAGAAGACTAAATTATTTCTGCTTTATTATTTAAATATCCCTGAATTTTCTACTAAACAAGAATAAATAATACTTATCAGTTATCACCGTTAACGAAAGAGGTACCTAAGTATAATGTCGGGGAGTATTTTCACAGTGCACCTTCCACAACGTACCCTTGTGCATATTGAGAAATATGCTATGCATATACCTGTCTGGCTGGTGTCGACACTAAATTATACTCCGTTATGCACCTGCAGTACCGGTTTTAGTGCACTCCGCATATTCTCATAGAGAGAATCCTCCAGGGTGAAACCACTTATAACAAAATTTTGGTTTTTAAATATTTTCAAAGTAGATGATAAATTTTAGCTTTAAAAAAAGCTTTTTTTTTTTAGCTTAAATGGTATTGTTTATTAGCTTAAATGGGATGGGTCATGTTTGTCGTATTCCAGACGAATTGTGGGCAAAAACAACAACTGTGTGGCAACCACCCACATCGAGACGACGCCCCGGAAGACCACGTCGCAGGTGGCACGACGAGCTAGGTGCCTTTTAGCAAAGACTGGCACTCGAAGGTCCAGAGTAGAACGGGATGGAAAGAGAAGATGGCGGCCTTTTCCCAGCAGTGGGACGATGTAGGCTAATTAAGATAAGATGATAAATAGCTTGTTACACTTACTACGACGTAGCGGTCAGCTACGATGAATAAGTAGATAGCTGTTACAATATCATAATGACCTCAATCCGGACAGCACACTCCCATATTATTCTAGTCACTTTGTTGTGGAAATGCGGAATATTCGTGACAGGAAACGAATGACATCGTCTTATTTCTTTCGCAAATTTATCAAAGTGACAACAATGTAGGTAGCTAGAATGTCGTATTGGCTACTAAGAGTCCCTATGGACTCAAATTTCATTCGGCTTTTATTACAATACCCGTAAATAGTAGACTAACAGCAAGAACTAGATGCAAAACAAAGTATGTAAGTACAGTACTTACAGTCAAGCTCACGTGCAGTTATACTCAAACTGCGAATGTAAGTCTTATGCACGCGGCATAAGAACGGTCTAAAGTCCAAACTGTCAAACCCAGCCTGTTCTTGTCTGAACCTACCGATAAAAACCGCAGCACATTCTCTCAGCATTTAGACAAGTCCATCGCCGCTAAATTAGACTCGCCATTTTGTGCAGTGTACACAACCTGTATAATACATGAGCCGGCGCTCGACTCCTCAAAGGTAATCACTTCGTAAATATTAACCACTGCCTTTCCACCAAGCTGTTTCGCGTGAGTAGATATGCAGTTTATTCCCGTGGTAAAAATCTATCTTAGAATAATCTGAAATAGGTTCTAAAAACTAAACAACCAGATTTACGAGTCGAAAAACGATCCGATAGCCCATTATGTCAAAGGCGGTTTTCCCTCTTGTCACCCGTCGCTGCGTATTTTACCGTAACGCATGCGTCTGTCAGGTGCAAGGAAATTGCGAATTCCAATCTTATTTCAATACAAATACGGCTACACATTAAAAATACCCAGCGACGGTCGACAAGTGAGAGAACCACTAAAGTCACATTTTAAGCTGCCTCCTGGTCTATCTCTGACGTGGTTGTGATGTGTACCTAACGCCATCTAAATTATATTATGGCAATCATCAGTTGGGAGTGCCCTAATCATTTTCAATTAGGTGATTCAACTTGCAATGTCGTAAAGAAACTCTCTCTCTCTCTCTTTTTTCGTGTGGGACACCGAGTCGTCCAACACACGATGAACCCTGGTGTCAGAGTTTTGAAGAAACTAAGAACAAAGTAATCAACATTGGTCGAGCAATTGAACTAGGGACCTCCAAGTTGTGTGACTAACTAGACAGAATATTTCAACAAATTAGTCATCAACCGATTTACGCTAGGTGGTCATGACATGAGAAAAATATTGTTACGTATACATATCTCCTTCATAGTACACATACATAAACTTAGTAATAGAATTAGGTACATAATATATTAAATCCGTTTAAAATTGTTTTATTGTGAAGAATTAGGTACAAGTAATTACATCCCTGTAACTACAAGCTCTTATCTAGATAGCTACCCATACATATTAGAATCTCGTATGCTGCGATAAGTAGGCAAAAACATATTAAAACTGTACTATAACATGTAAGGCGGTTTAGTTGGAGCCTACCTACTTGGTCAAAGCAGATAATATAGAAGGATATAATAGTGGTTGATTTTCGACAATAAACCAAAAAAATAATATGGAAACAGCCTCCGCAACCACTTACTGCACCAACTTTCTTGTTATTTTTGTTGAAGGTGTTATTCTATAATGTCATTTCTATATATTATAGTGTATTTGCAATTTAATGTTACTTAGTTTTATATATCTTTGGTGACAAGTTACAGAAAACAAATAAATTGTTATATTCATGTCATATTATTCGATAAGAAAATAGTTAATAAATTGTAATTGAATATTTTGTATTGTCGCCTAGGGACTCTTCCTGTAGACATTGTCAATTAAAAAATTAAGTACTTAAATAAATAAAATTAATTGAAACTTTGTAAAGTTATGTAGCATACATTATACCTGAGTAACAAAACCTACTTTTATCTGCTGACAAAAGCCTTATTTCTGGAGAAATACGGGCATCAGTGAGTGAAACTTGTAGGTACTTAAATTTCAAATAATTCACTTCAACTGAAGAAGCCCCTCGGTACTGGAAACGACTGCGACTTTCTCCGCGCTTCAGTAAATCTCGAGGACTTACTGTCTGAACAAGTTTAAATTTATTTAGGCACCCTTCTCTTTGGGGTTTAGTCTGCAAGGAGTAACAAAAAGGGTATAACAAACCAAGGTGGTCAAGGTACTCATGAAATTGAAACTGAACAACTTTCAACGTGAAACATAGGTCTAAGTATGAAAAAAGAAATTGGACCTCCCATTCGTCAGCTGATCGGCAATTTTGTATGAGAGTTATATATTTATTTGTAATTTTTCGACCCATGTTTAATGGGGAAAGTTGTGCAGTTTCATGAGTACCTTGGCCTCCTTCCGGGTTGTTATATTGTTACTCGATGTAGTAAAAAATAGTTCATCGGGTCCTTGGATGACTCGGTATCCCACACGAAAAGAGAGAGACTCGATGTATAGCCATTCACTGTAGTTATGTATTATTGTTGCCCTTGCGGTCTTGCGGTCACACTGACAATCCTTGGTATTACAAAAAGGTTAGAGCTAGAGGCCTATTTAGCTGTATAACGGCGTCGAGTTTTTGTATGGAATGACACATGCGGGCATTACGGCGTCGGAGTTCGGTCGGAATTCGGTCGAGTTTCATCTAGGTGTCAGAATGACAAGTAATTTACATACAAAGTTCTTAATGTCATCGGGTTTTTGTCCCTTTCTACGATTATTTTGTCTATGGTGTCGAAAAGCGGTCGAGCTATGACAACCAAGTTTCTGTCATTGTGCTCGACCATGAGCAGTCTCAAGCATAGGTGCCTTGCCGATGTCGAGTTTCATTTAATTAAGATAACTTATAAAAAATTACCCATAACTATGAGATTTTTAAGGTTGGTAATGCATCTGTAGGATATTTTAGACCGCATGAGCAGAATAAACTCGTTTAAAAAAGTAGTAAGCTAACTTTACCAACACACTAAAAGTACATATAGAAATTACCACTTGCCATCAGCTACTATTGATTTTCGATTATATGTGCAACTGTTTTTTTTTGGGTTCAGTTTTAAGCCTCATATATTTACATTATAAATAATTATTTCGATTACTTTTCTGAGTGATGATGATAACATTATGATAGTTGATATTCAATATTATAATGAATATCATTACAATAACAAATGTGTTATAAATGCTTGATCTCGTAATCAAACTTTGTACTTCTTGTGCTTGTCAATAGTTGGAGTTGCTTCGTCTGTATCAACAAACATCACTGTAGGATTGCCAAATATTGAATACAGACTTATCTATAGAAGATATTTTATAATTTTTACGTAACATACATAAATCACGCTTCTTTCCCGCAGGGATAGGCAGCGTCTACTTCCTTCCACTTACGACGATCCTTGCATACTTCTTTTGCCTTCTCTATATTCATTTATCTTTTCATGCAGGCTAGTTGGTTTATTTTTTACTAACTAAAATGTATGCACCAACGAGCGTACATGCGTGTGATGATGATTGCCGTGTTATGATGATTGCCGTGTGATGACGGCATAGAATAGCATCACCCCATTCTTTTCTCGTGGGTGTTGAAAGAGACGACTAAGTTGAAGGTTGTACTCGTGTACGGTGTGTGCACTATTCGTTTATAACTCGTGCTCTACATACATTCATTAGCCTATTGCAGTCCACTGTTGGACGTAGGCCTCCCCTAGAGTAGGTACAGGGCACGATCTCTCGTTTTTTCCATCCAGTTATCAGTCCATCTGGTCGGTGGTGGTCCAAAGAAAGTTGATAGATAAAAATATTTTTATTGTTTATTCCGCGGTAAAATATAGCCTATGTTGACTCGGTGTCCCACTCGATAAGAAGAAGAAGAAGAAGCAGAGATAAATATAATGTAGCTTTCTAATCGTAAAATAATTTTTGAAATCGTTTTAGTAGTTTCAGAGCCCATTCGCGTCAAACAAACACACAAACAACCAAACAAACAAACAATCAAATCTTTCCTCTTTATAATATAAGTGTAGAACTGTAGATAAGCTTCCCATATTTTGGGGAAATGGTTTAAGTGAATACTAGCAACACTGGATGTTTGACAAATAGTTTTGCTCTTGAAAGTGAAAATTTATTTTAAATTGAAAAACTGTAAATAAGTAACTGAATTATCTATTTACCTGTGAAACGTAATTCCTGGATGTTTTTTCTTTTGGTCACTACGGTTTTTACACCATTTCACCACGCAAGACATATTGTTTTTCCGAAATTTTCGGTGGGTATTTTTGTCCGCTTATGTTGACGTTTGCGCGCGTTATGGCCGACTAATGTGTGAATGTGTGCGTGTGCACTTGTACGTACAGAGAACTGGCCGACTTTGAGCGACACAGTTTGTTATTAGCCGGATTCTGTTCGTACTTTTTTTTACGTCCATGGTCCCTTCGTATAAAATATGAGCACGCAGGCTAGTCCGCGGGTAACAGCTAGTCTACATTTATGCATATAAGAATTTCAAATAGAACCTTCAAGCAATTGATACATTGACCTTCAACGTATAATAAAAGAAAAGATTATCTGTGGTTACTATCTTGCCTTCCCTTCTAGCCTCTGCATCAAACTGATGCAAGCCGCAATAGGTCTAATACCGTCGCGTCGAGACGTTATTACCTCTATCGGCCCCATGGTTAAGCTGTTTGACAACTGCAAATCGGATGGAAAACTAATTTAAACACTTTCTTAACGTGCGTCTAACTTATTTGTAAAAAAATCACACCAAATCAGTTTATATTTGTTATCACATGGTGTTTTTTTTTTATTTTATTAGCAAGGGCATTTAAGGCTGATTGTGCGTAAGAAAGATGGTTCCGTGCTTCGATGGCCACGTTAAGCCTCGTCGCGCTCAGTTGCCGGCATTTACGTCATTTACATCAAGGCCGGCCAACCGCAGGCCCAAGGCATTTGAATTGGCCCATCAGGCACCGGCTGATTGGACGGTAAAATAAAATTAAAAGGAAAAAACGTGTGTTTTGAATTTCTACAAAATTAATCAATTTCGGGCATGGATGAGATGTATCTCAAAAACATTGCAAATGGTTTGATGGCACTTGTCCGTTTTCCATCCTTACCTACTCAGGAACAGTAAAATATGCTATAAAAGTTAGGTGCTCTACGAAAAATCATTCAAAGAATGTTACGGGATCCGCAGTGGGCTAGTTCGACTCTCTCTTTTCAGTTTTTTCGTGTATAATTATGACAGTAGTATTGCGTCAAAAGATCGTGGCCCGGCGCCTCAGTAAACTCTAAAATTTGGTCCACCTGGAAAATCAGTTGGCCGGCCTTGAATAAATGGTGGTCATTACACAACTATGTTAGAGGCATACTACATAGAAGTTCTGAATAAAGTTAATAGTTATTAGTAAATCTATATAGGTAGGGTAAAACTTTACTAGTGACCGATAGCAAAAACTCAAGAAGGGCATGAGGGATGATAAGGAACAACTTTTCCCAAGGAACATAGGTCAAAATAAAACATAATAACTGAACCTAACCCAAATCAGCTGATCGGCAATTTTGTATGGGAGGTCCAAATTTGTATTGAGGTCATATTTCGACCTATGTTCCTTGGGAAAAGTTGTTCCATATTACCAGCCCGTTTTGAATTTTAGCTATTGGTCACTAGTATAATTTCACTCTTAACAATTTGCTGCTGAAAATGGCACTAAATGTGTACTAATCCTTACATATTCAGTGCCATGCCATTGGTAATACAGACAATTGCTGTCGACGGGAAACAGATTGTACTCGCAGATAAGGAGTTGTGAAGTAGTTAGCGCTATACTGCTTTGGAGCCGAACAATTGGTAAGTTATTGTGGTGAATGGAAGCTGTGAATATTTACATTACCACAAAACACTTTATAAACTAATGAATTCTCAAGATTATTGCAAATTTTTCGTTTGATTAAAAATCATATTGCTCGATTGAATCAATCAAAACTCACACAAGCCAAGAATATTTTCTACTGTAGAAGTTTTACTACAACTAGTGCTACGGCGTAGCATTCGTAGCTACCACTCATACCTACTACACTACGTCTGATTGGTTCAGATCAGAGATCGCATTATAGATATAATAGGTCTCACTATCTTGAGAGTTTGTTTAAAAACACCACAAAGAGCTTGTTAGAATCGATTCCGTATTAGCAGCTATTTTCAACGGTAACTGAAAACGGCGTTGTCACTATTAGTATCAGAGACTTGACGCCTAAAATACTTGGCGGTTATCCCACTTGGAAATTGCGAATTCCAATCTTATTCCCATACAAATACGGTAACGGTGCGTGCGTGCACGGTAGCGCGCCGGGATTCGCAATTTCCTTTCGTCTGACAGATGCATGTGTTACAAAGCGTAAAAGTACGCAACGCCTGACAACAAGTGGAAGAACAGCCGTATTTTTATTTTAAAAACTTTATTGTATTCCTTCGAGACCTTCGAGTCTCTTTATCGCCTCTTACGACACCCGTAAAAAAAAGGGGTGATGCTATTCTCAATCAGAATCATACGAAAAATTCGGGTGTCTTATCTTTACCTGTCAATAAGCACCCAAAATACATAGATGGCGGCTACTGACGCAACATGTATGGGATCTGGAGCGTCTCTAAGTGCCCTTCTGCCTCGAGGCAAGTCAAGCCTCTTCACTTGGGTGCAATTGGTCCCGTAGACAAGAATAACACTCGAGCATCGAAAGTACTCCGATAAGAGCTCATCAGGCTACTGCATGTGAGGAAATTTGATTTGGCCGAGTCCCAAACTCACGATATTGGATAGGGGTTTTGTATTTCGTGTTTCGGGTCTTTGGGTTCATTTTGGTATCACAATGTACTTTTACAACATCAGTCATATTTATCTTGAAAACTGTTTATTAAAAAAAAGTCCTAGAGCGTTATTACATTGCCCATGCCATGCCACGCGTGATATACTTGCATAATTTCACAGGAATCGATTGAGCCGCGGTAGCCCAGATGAAAAAGGCATCGCTTGTTCTAATAGCCAAAGTGGCAGGTTCAAATCCTGTCTGCGGTAGAAAAATTTTGCAAGTTTTCTAAAATTGTATACCCATACTTATGGTTCAACGGAAATCTACACGGGCAAAATGGATACTTATACCTTCTGATACCTATATACTGATACCTTCTTCCGTACTTAATAAACAATTATCTTGAAAACAATAATTACTTACATATTATAATAGGATTTTTATTTATTTTGTGAGTCTCCAAAACATAACCATAACCACAATAAACGGATTTTTAATAACCGTGTCCACATTATTAGAGTTTTTATTTATTCCTATTCTTCATCTGCATACTTATCTAATGGAAGCAAGAACATAAAATAAACTCTATTCATAGTTCAAAGCGTTTTTAATTTTTAAGTTATTAAGTTTTTTTACTTTTAAGTGATATAAAATTTTTAACTAACTACGTATATCTATCTTCTTCTTAGCGAAGCGATTCTGGCGCTTTATATATATTAGGACCAGTACTCAGCCACACGCACAGCAATGTCCGTTGCTTTGTACAGGTCCTCGCGTGTATCGATGTGTAGTGAGTGTATGTATGATCAGTCCCAGAAATACGCGTAAAATCCTTATCAGGAAGTCAATTCATTTTTATTATCCATGTTTATGTGTTGCATACCTTTCGCAACTATTTGATGTCAGGCAAAATGCCACTTTACAAATTAATCTTTAAAAAAATAAGATTAATGTCTTCTTAAAATACTTAAGTTTTTTTTTTAGAAAACCATTAGTTGGAAGCATCCTTTGGATGTTCAAAAGTATCAAACCAATATTTTCACAGACAATAAAGATTAAAACGAAACTAAAAACCTTCGCGACAATTTTTATATTTAAATTTTTTTGTATACTTGCAATAGAGAATATTATATAATATTACATTATATAGACGAGCTAGAAATAAAATACGTCTTCCAGTGCGTCTCCGAGAGGCACGGTGCCCAACACGCTGACAGCATTCCCTCTTTGGACTTATGCAGGCTTATGCGCAAGGCCAGGAAGCTGCCAGCCCTGGAGTCATCGGAAACCTATATGAACCTGAAAGGTCCTTATTGAATATTGTCGCTTTTTTTTTATTTTATTAAACTTTATTGCACAGAAAGTACAAAGAGCGGGCCTAATGCCACGCGGCATTCTCTACCGGCCAACCAAACAGGCTTTAGGTCCCGAAAGGCTCCGTGTTTCGACACCTAGAGGGGCAAACATAAAGCACTCACATTTCTAAAATTTTAGCCATTCGGAATTGGCGGCTGCGGCAATGTTGACATCCCTCTGAATACAAATAGCGTGCATGCAGACCACAATCTGAACAACTTTTCCGTAAAAACAAATGGCAGAAAACGACAAAATAACTACCTCCCATATAAACTTGGGAATAAAACTAAATTACTATGGGAAGTAAAAAAATTTGAGTCCCTAATGGTATCGACATTTCGTACCAATAGGTTTTGCAATCCTCCATTAAATAAAATGCAAGCATATTTTAATAAACTAAACGAACTTATAGATGCTAATCCAAACCATTCTTTGTTCGGAAGATCCAAATGGACTGTTTTTAGAACACAATCGATACAGGGCGCGATAATCTCAAATAGGGGATCAGACAGCCAGCTAATCAATGACTCGACATAGAAACTGGCCATGATTATTCCATGAATAAAATAACGAATATTAAAGATAATCACTTCGCTCACGCTTATGAGCCGAAACGTTATAAATTTTTAATTTGTTTAAATATGATATCAAACATTTTCCGCACGAGTACGTAAGAACTTTTATCAGATAATTCCGCTACTGAAATATACGCAGGTGAGTTTCGACTCTAATTATAAATAAATAAAAAATATATCTTTATTTACCAACAAACAAAATTTGCACAAACATAAGCTTTTAAAATAGCAGTTGATAAGAGGGAGAACAGCTCAGCATTCGTGCACATTTTCAGTGCTATCCCTTTTCGGCTGCTGTACCCAGTTTACAATATTATATATGTACACTAGTGGCCCGCCCAGCGGTTTCACCCGCTGCTAACTGATTTCCCACGGGATACAGACCTTCTCCCGACATAAATCATACATAAAAACCTTCCTCTTGAATCACTCTATCTTTTAAAAAAACTTCATCAAGATCCGTTAAGTGGTTTTGAAGATTTAAGCATACAAACAAACAAATAGACAGGGACAGACGGGGGAAGCGACTTTACTTTAAATTTTGGTTTTTTAGGGGGTTAAAAGTTTGTATGAAAGTTCGTTGTCTTAAGTGTGATCCGTTTCAAAATTAGTGATTAGACTTATGACTTAAAATAATTAAACACGTGTTTCAGCGTATTTGAAATTTTTGTCAAACGGGGGTTTAAAGTTTGTATGAAAGTTCGTTTTTTTAAATGAATGTGATCTGTTTCAAAATTTGTGATTAGACTAATAACTTAAAATAATTAAACACGTGTTTCAGCATTTTTGAAATTTTAACCTTTTATTGGGTGAAAAGGGGGTTAAAAGTTTGTATGAAAGTTTTTTATCTTAAATGTGATCTGTTTCAAAATTTCTGATTAGACTCCTAACTTAAAATAATTAAATACGTGTTTTAGCATTTTTGAAATTTTAATCCTTAAAGGTGTCACAAGGGGGTCAAAAGTTTACTACCAGTTGGGCTACCCGTTTTCCCATGGGAATGTGACAATTTCCCGGAATAAATTATACTTATAAACCTTCCTCTCAAGTTATTCTATCTAATAAAAAAAACCGCATCAAAAATCCGTTGGGTAATTCTAAAGATATAAGGAGACACCAAACTGGAAGCGACTTTATTTTATACTATGTAGTGATAATGAAAGTTAAATTTGCACTCTAAAAATCAAATAATTAACAAAACAACACAAATATAAACAAAAATAAATAAAAAATTAACTTATTGCCGACTTATTTTGCAAATATACTTTTCGTCTTTTGTATTCCTTTACCAGTTCAGTGTAAAAACTGAACTAAACTACATGAAAAATTAAAGGACAACAAACTCAATCCGTACTAATATTATAAATCTGAGAGTTTGTGTGTATGTATGTTTGTTACCTCATCATGCTCAAACGGCTTGACCGATTTGGATGAAATTTGGAACACAGGTAGAGTATAACCTGAAATAGCACATAGGCCGCAGGAAAACAACTATTAGCACTGATAAATAAGTGGCAACGGGTAAAACCGCTGGGCGGAAATCTAGTTACTCTAATAATTGAAGTGTGTACTGAAACCACTTCATGGATTCGTTCACTAATATGACTGCCTAGTCGCGTTGTGGAGTCTACACTTGTTCTAAAGTCCTAAACTAGAGAATACCTACATACATACGCATATCACGTGTATAATCCCTTGCGGGGTAGGCAGAGCGCTATAGCCGTAAAAAAACGGTCATTTACGCCACGTATGACAAATATTTGAGGGTCCTCATTGCTTTTATTACATTGGTAAGTAGTAACTCGCTGTAGCTCGAATACCGTCGTATAACATGTGTAGGTTGGGTAATGAATTGACCCAATTGTCTAGCCAAATCTCCTATGCTTTGTGCCGTAATAAAGGCAGACAACAGAAAAAAAAAACATCTTATTATACATATCTATATCTATACATACAATAAAACAGAAACGAAACCAATTCTGTACATGAAATAGATTCAAAAAAGGGTTTTTGCTTCTAATTGTGTTCAAGATACAGACATCAAAACAGAAGTAAAATTGATTTTTGTCTGTTTGTCTGTTTGTCTGTCGGTATGTTTGTTATTCTTTCACGTAAAAACCACTGCACAGATTTCTACAAAATTTTATACTGTGGTAGCTTATTACCCGGGTCAACATCTAGGATACTTTTTACCTCGAAAAAATCTTTCATTCCCATGGTAAAACACAGTAACTGGTTCCGCAAAGCGAGTTCCGAATTTTTTTCCTAAAAAATAATATAGATGTCGCTGTTAGTTTTGTAAAACGCGGTATTGACCACGTATTGACTGACATACGATGTGAACATCTAAACGACCCCGTGAAACGACCTAACCAAACAAAAAACAAACAATCACACATTTAATCCTTGCGGGGTAGGTTGAGCGTCAACGGCCGTAAGTATTTTATCGCTATCGCCACGTCTGACATATATGCGGGTCGTGCTAACTATTACAGAAATGTTTGGGACTTTTACTTTGACCTTTGGTCATGGTCAAGGTATGTGATGAAAGACAGATGAATTGTGATATTTTCTTGAGTTTGCACAACTATTACTCATCACAATAAAACAATTTTAAACGGATTTAAGTTGTGTTTATTGTGGAAACGTAGGAATTGTGAAATCCAAAATAAGCACAACTTAAATCCGTTGAAAATTGTTTTATTGCGAAGACAAATTATGATTTGGGTAAAATTAGTTAATTTTTTTACCACTACAAGAGGCCGTTGGCCTGAGTTAAAGGTTATAATACTTTTAATTTTAACTCGACATCTCCACGTGTAACTGAGATAGTGAGTCTTGTAAGACAGACAAATGGACAACAAAGTGAGTGAACCTATAAGGGTTCCATATTGCAGCCTAAAACCTATTTACCAATAAAGTTTTTATTTTAACTCGATATCTCTGCGCATTCCCGAGATAAAGCGTCTTACGAGACGGATGGACGGACGGACGGACAACAAACTGATCGTATAAGGGTTCCGTTTTTTTGTACGTTTCTTTTTGATGTACGGAACCTAAAAAAATATAAATACCTTCATTAGTTAGAATCAAAAATGTTACAGTAAAATTTGTTTAAAATTACTTCATAGATGTCGCTGTTAGTTTTGTGAAACCCGCTAATGAAATGTTTTCTCCAAAATTATATAACAAAGCCACTGACAGGCGGCAGGTTTTCTAAAAAAAAAAAATATAGTATTGTAAACTATGCCGTGTGATGCCGGCTTGCAATAGCATCACCTCATTTCTTTTCCGTGGGAGTCGTAAGTGGCGACTAAGGGACTTTCACATGGGCGATGGGCTGACAACCTGTCACCATGGCGATACACAATTTTCCGAATGACCATCAAATATATGTCAGACGGCCGAAAAAACGGACATTTACGCTCTGCCTACCCTGCAAGAGATAATAGGCGTGATATACGTATGTAAGTATAAACTTGGGCAACGGATATTCTGATAGATTTTCTTTAAAGATAAATCTTTTTTTGTGAAGTGGCGCCACTATCGAGGTCGTTCACGGTTACACTCGCCTTAAACATTTTTGCAGAGATCAGAAGGCAAGGAAGGATTGCACTTGCTGTAGTATCTTCAAGTATCGCTGCCACACTGCTTCCAGGAGAAAAAACGGCGCATACAACTTTCAAAATACCAATCGATTTGGACACAAACGATACTCCAATATGTGCTGTATCACGTAATAGTTACAAGGCAAAGGTTTTCTGATATTGTTGTCTGGTAGTTATGTGACGAGTGTACGATGGCCAACAAAAAAACGGTAGAAGCTATGGATAGGACTTTGAAAGACATACGCAGAGATAATAGGGCCATGGGCCATATCACTGTTCTTTTTTCCAGTGACTTTCGCCAAACACTTCCAGTTGTTACTCGAGGTACCAGGGCTGATGAGGTGAATGCCTCACTAAAATCATCGGCTCTTTGGCCACAAATTCACAAGCTGACCATGACGGTGATCATGCGAACCCGTCTCGGAGGTAATCCACGGGCTGAAGAGTTTTCACAAGCTTTATTAAAACTCGGCAGAGGTACTTTACCAGAGGATAATGGTCAAGTAAGTCTGCCTGAAACGCTTTGCCAAATAGTTTCTGGTCTAAAGAGAATCATTTCTTCTGTGTATGGCGAGCCTTCCTTCCTTCAAAAGAAAGATTCGTAGCTACGTGGAAGAGCTATTTTTGCACCCAAAAATGATCAGACTGCTTCAATAAACCATACCATTATATCACAAATCACTGGGGATATGGTGGTATACGGGTCAATTAACACTGTTATGAATCAAGACAAAGCCACTAACTACCTAATAGAATTCCTAAACTCCTTGAGTGCGAATGGTCTTTCTGCACACCAAATATTACTTAAACTTGGTGTTCCTATCATGCTTCTTTGCAATCTCACTCCGCCAAAGCTGTGCAATGGAACCAGACTGAAGATCTTAAGCTTAAAGATGAATGTATTCGAGGCGGATATTTTCACTGGTTGTGGCGCGTATACCACGCATTCCCAACAACTTTTTATTCCAATTTCAGGGCATTCAGTTTCCCGTCAGCGTTTTCTTTGCAATGACTGTAAACAAATCGCAAGGACAGACGCTGAAAGCCGCAGGCGCGTAGGTCTTACGATTCCCTGTTTATCACACGGGCAGCTATATGTCGCTTGCTCTCGAGTCAGTTCTCCTGAAAATTTGTACGTTTTAGCACCCGATGGTAAAACTACCAAAGTAGTTTATAATGATGTTTTGTAGCTGATGTCCATAGTATCAAAACCAAGTACCTAACCGAAAAACAAGTTAACCAGTACCTATTCATTGCACATCTTAAAGAGAAAAAACTTTATACAAACATGATATTAATATTAAACAATATGCATACATCAACTTCACTAACTCACAAGTCACTACACCATGCGTACGAAGTCGCGGGCAACAGCTAGTATAATAATAAAACAGTAACGGGTCGCTGTATGTACAGTCAAGCTCACGTCCGGTTAAACACTCAAACCGTTAAAGTAAGTCTTATGCGCTCGGAATAAGAACGGTCCAAAATCCAAACTGTCTATCCCAGCCTGATCTTAACTGTACTGTCGGTTGTAGCACATAAGGTACCAGGGGAGGTCCAAAAGAACTGAATTATTTTTATCCCCAGTTAATAAGTACATAATAAAAAAAATTACTTTGTCTCTTAAAAGAAATTATTTTCTACTAATAGGTACATATTCATGTCACAGTATATCTATACCACCTCTAGATCTACCCTTATTTAAAAAACCTTCCCCTTAAATCGTTATGTACCTAGAAACAAAATAATTCTACTTACTACCTCCGTTTATAAACGCAATAAATCCAAAACAACGATATTTTTTGTATGTTTATCAGTTTTTTGTTTATCTGAGCGTTTGAGCACGCTGGTCTCCAAAACGAAAAGACGGATTTGAATGTTTTATGGTAAATAGCTACTTAGCCAACTTAACATATAAAATACTTTTTACCGCAGGAAAATTGCTCATTGCTACGGGAAATACGATTTAAGGAATATTTAAACCACCAAGAGCCTAACTAAATCATATGAGTTACAGAAAAGCTTACGTTGCAAAATTTGTTCAGCAAGTTCTTTCTTGTTTCGGTATTTTTCTTGTTTATAATTTATGTTTCTTAAATAATAGGCCAGCAAAAGCGGTTCATCATGTTGTACAGTTTTTTTTTGTATTCATTTTCGTTTGTCGTATATTATACCCGCGCTCCTAGCGTTCTATATTAAGTACTCCATACCCTCGGTGTCTAGGTGCTGAAGTACAATTACCGTACCACTTTAGTTTAGCTGGACTCCTGGTGTTTCACGTCGAGTACTCGACTTCGATGTCTATTTGCTAGTAGAAGTGGTCCATTATGCTGAACAAATTTTAACTAACTCATATAGTTTAGTTGGGCTCTTGGTGGTCTGAATATTCCTTAAATCGTGTTTCCCGTAGCAATTAGTCGGGAGATTTCCCCTTCACAGATAACCAACAGTCACAAATCGCGGGTAGCCCAGGATTGCTTCAAGTTGTTTTAAATATATAAACAACGGTTATATCATCATCATCATCACTTGCCTGTACTAACCGTCCTAACTTGACATGCCAACATTGGAATAAGTGAATGAAAAAATACAAATGGAGAGGACTTACGTACTTATTTATGTTCTGTAGAACTTTTTGTTGTTTGAGGCATTATTAAATATGATAGGAATACTTATCCTCAATTTAAATCAAAAGACCTAAGATTGAATTCACGCCGTGTTTACGAAGTCGTGGGCACCAGCTGAACAACTGTAATGCATGCATCACAAAAAAACAAAGCGATGGAATTTTATGAAATTTTGTATGGTGGTAGCTGAAAGTCCTGATCATCATCTTTGATAACTTTTGTCAGCAATCGAAGGTTCGGAGTACCTGACGTGGAAGGCCAGGAGCATGGCTAAACTATAAGAGATACCAAAATGGCTCTATGGAAAAAGTTGTTCAGCATGATTTGCCGCTTCTGTTGGCACATAGACATTCCTTGGCGAAACTAAGTTCGCCCGCTGGCACCAGCTAGTTCATAATATTATGAGTAATTTTGTTCTATTATGTTTGAATACTTAAATCGACCTATGAGGGAGACCGAGTTGTCCACCGACCCGACGAACCCTGGTGTCAGAGTTTTTCAAACGCCTACTACTAGTAATAGGCCTATGATGTGGTTGTTTAACGACCGCCGTCTAAGTAATCATAGACAGCAACCGGGACCGACGGCTTAACGTGCCCTCCGAAGCAGAGTGTAGTAATAACGGCCAGCTGTTGACCATCGATCGACCCACTATGTTGGCCAAACGCCCAGCCCTTAGTAAGTCAAGCCAGATTAGATTTTACAGAAGTGATCTAGCAGAAAATGCAATACTACCACGTGTAACAGATTGCATACAAACTTCAAAAGCAATCTAGTTTACTTGGTTGGCCGCATGTCGCCAAACGGAACATGGTAGAACTTTTCCTATTTCCAGAAATTTGGTGATATTGGGCTAAGTTGAACTAGAAAATACTTAATCCAATAATATTGTTAGAATTAAGCAAACATAAAATAATAAACAACAGCAACAATACAGCACTTTTCTAATTTCTTTTTTTTTTTCGTGTGAGACACCATATCGTCCAACGACTCGATGAACCCGGGGATAAACTTATGCTTAGTATTAAAAGACCATACAGTTAACAGGATTAACCAGTACAGACTTATCTCTTGAGGCGAGTGTAGCCGTCAACAACCTCGACAGTGACACCACTTCACAAAAAAAAGGGTTTCCCTTTATACAAACAATTAGTAAAAATAGAACCTGCAAACTCATTGAAATATTCGCTGCAATTAAAGTTATGGAAAAAAGTGCCTTAAAACGGCTACGGACATTCTGATAGATTGTTGGCATAAAGAGAAAATATACACTGTCGAGGTCGTTCACGGGTACACTCGCCTTAAATAGGTAACTGGAGATGCCACTAATAGTGCCAACAATGAAATCGCAGCAAGTAAGTAAGCAGTCGTAAAAATCTTAAATCAAATGTTTCCACACCAAGGAAATTCAATCACTTTTGGAGCTAATGAAATCAGACCATGCAAAACGTAATTTACCTTAGAACATAGGCGAGAAAATAATAATATTACTTTTAAGTACCGACTACGACTAGCTGCTATGTACCTAAGTAGGTATCCACTTACGTACATTTACTAAGATCTGATTTATTATCTTACAGAGTATCTATAAATGAACAACGACCTTCTTTGGCATAACAATATTATTGGTTTGAAATTATGTCAATTGTTGAACAAAATCATTAAAATATTTGTCAGGGAATGCAAGAAAACCAATAAACACACACATTCATGAGGAGTAAAAATTCCTTGCGATATTTAAGCATTGTATATAACATACATTACATTAACATTAACATTAACAGCCACAACAGTCCACTGCTGAACATGGGCGTGTTTGGACATGAGCATTTTGATCCAATGAAAACTAATCCTAAAGGATATATAAAGCTTCATCGCATGGTTTGAATTCCTACTGTAAATTGTGGACTAACCATAGTAATCGTTACAATAACTTATATAAGATGTCACTTGTACGTCGCTTCGAGACAAGTACCAAGAGATTGAAAGTTTTGGAAGTGTCAGTCTAGGCACCGGTAGCTCAGTTGACAGAGCAATTAGGGCGGTACTTCATGGTCCCGGGTTCAAGCCTCGGCTGGCGCTAACGTTTTTTCAATTTCGAATTTTCATTTATACAAATAATATAGCACTGTGGGTGCATAATAAATCATAGTATGAATCCTATAGGAGCCTAATGTCCAAATTGAATAAGTCCATGATTGGTGTCAGTCTGTTCAAACGATCACTGAGAATGTTTTTTTTACAATACCCTCTGCGACAAGATATGATTTTCTCCGTATGATTTATAATTTTGCATTTGTAGTGTTTTAGATGGATATTTAATTTTACAAATAAGAAACTTGAAGATATTTTTGCTAAAGTCATGACCAATATTACTTTTTACCAAATTAAAATTCCCTTGAAGAAACGTTTAAGCGAAATTCTTTGAAAGAAGTTTAATAACTTTCTTCATCTGAATTATAATGCCTTAAACGTTTATCCGAGAGCACATATTTTATAAAGTCTAATTTGTTTGTCTATTTATGTTAAGTACATAAAAAAAGTAACCCTTACAGAAGGCGTAGCCTTATTCACTTCAGAAGGCAGACTAATTAATTCATTAAATAGAGTAAATGAACTGATAACCATACAAGATCAGCAAGCTGAAGTAGCAGTGGTGGGGGTTCACATAGCTTGTAGAATTGTCGATCGATTGTCCTAGAGTGGCGGCCAGAGAGCGCAGCGTAGGACAGAGACCAGGTGGCCCGACAACCTTATAAAAGCCGTTGGATGTAGACGATCCAAAATAGCGGTTTTTGGAGGCGCCTCTGGGGGAGGCCTATGATAAACAAACGCACCCACATATTATGCCCATTATCCCTTGCGGGTAGTCAGAGCGCAAACGGCCGCAAAAAACAGCCATTTACGCCAAATATTTAAGGGTCATTCAAAAAATTGTGTATCACCATAGTGATAGGTTGTCAGCCCATTAAAATTGCAATACACACCCTCGACTCCCATGGGCAAGAAATAGGGTGACGCTATTCTAAGCCGGCATCACACGACAGGCCTATGTTAAGAAGTGAACAATCAGCTGATGATGTGATGACTCACCTAGTGCCGCCGACGGGCTGCCAGACTCCGTCCAGCGGCGTCTGCGCAGGCGGCGCGGGCTCTATCTCCTCCGACGCTCTCTCAGTCTTCACCGCCGCATGCTGGGGACAAAGAGATTGCCCGTTTTAACAAGCTAGGTAGGAAAGTACTACAGACAGTATTTTTTTAGGAATCGTACGAAATTCAAAAATAAACAGTCTAAAATTTTACTAGTGCCCAATTCTCAGTGTTGATCATTCATGAGTAGGTATATTAACGGACTGGACTGGTGATACAGGAATTACTTTCCTTTGATTTTCTTAGGGTTTATTTTTCTCTATATCACCTACTAGGAAAATTCGTTTCTTATCACCAGTCTAAGTAGAAATGGAATTGCAGGGTGAACCACCTGATTGTCCGAAAAAAATGGTTCCGTGCTTCGGAGGGCACGTTAAGCCGTCGGTCCCGGTTGCTGTCTATGATTACTTAGACGGCGGTCGTTACACAACCATGTCAGAGGCCTACTACTAGTAGTAGGCGGTTGAAAAAAACTCT
Source organism: Tuta absoluta (assembly GCA_027580185.1). Lineage (NCBI taxonomy): Eukaryota > Metazoa > Arthropoda > Insecta > Lepidoptera > Gelechiidae > Tuta > Tuta absoluta. The sequence continues at coordinate 4,951,579 of JAQAHW010000016.1, read as the reverse complement.
GACACCAGGGTTCATCGGGTCGATGGACGACTCGGTGTCCCACACGAAAAGAGAGAGTAGAAATGTATCAGTCACTGGAGAACTTCAACTTATTACCGATTTTGATTACATATATTATATTACGATGGAACTTTTTATAACTCTAGACATCAATTTCACCGTCGCGTCATCGCATTTCTTGTATTCTAGGCCCTAATGGAAAAAATAAATGTCTTTAGTCAAAGGTATTGCGGGCTATGAAGGTCACCTGCATCAATATGTAATGGGTTCGACATAGCTCCGATCAACGAGGACGAGGGCGACCATGATAAAATCAATGACATTCCGTTCGTGATAGCTAATAATAGGCGCAGAGCATAAAAATATGCAGAACTTTGACGTCATAAGCCTTTATATGAGGCCTTTTCCTATTTACACATTGGTAAAAATATATAACATAAATTTTCAATATAATGTCGCCAAAAAACAAAAATAAGAGCTATTTCAGAAGTTATGTAAATACATGCTCCTGCTCCTGCCGCTGTTGCGAATATTGGTCGAAATACTTCCGCGGAAGTATCAACGCGAGTGAGTGTTCACACACTGCTGTTATACTCTTCTCGAAACAATATGAGTGAGCGAGATAGCAATAAATTCCACACGTTTTCGTGCTGCCGTTCTTTTGACTCGCGCACGAAAAGCCGACAATCGAGGGAGCACGGGAAGTGGCAGCGGCATGACGAGTAGCAGTAAGAGTAACCTGTTCACACATTCGCGCTGCCCACTTCCCTTACTATTTCCCTGCCCATATTGGAATCGTGTGAACGTGCTGTTATTATATGGCTGTCAATGTACGTCATAATATGTATGTACTTATCACTAGGCCATCGCCTTAAAATTGACTCTATTTGCCCCTTAGTTACGAAACCCGCGGGTAAGAAATGGAGTGGGGTAAGTGATGCTGCTATACCTAGGTAGCTAGAGCTACTTAGCCAACAGCACACGGAAAACAAGAAAAATGTTGGTGCTTTTTACGTAATAAATATATACATACACACTGGTGACAGGTAATTCGATACATTCCTTTGATTCTTATTCTTCAATAGTTTTATGGAAGAATATGTTGAAAATGGCCTCCCCTCTTACCCCCTCCTTTATATCCCTGTAACTAATTTCCTTTCATCCTGAAGAATATAAATATGACGCGTCGAGTAGTGATCCTGTCAGCAGCTCATGTAAGAAAACAAAATAATTTTGTGTTTCCTTCTTCTTCTTTCTATCTTTTTCGTGTGGGACTCAGAGTCGTCCAACGACATGATGAACCCTAGTGTCAGAATTCTTTCACCCGCATACTACGAGTAGTAGACCTCTGACATGGTTCTGTAACGACCGCCGTCTAAGTAATCATAGACAGTAACCGGGACCGACGGCTTCACGTGCCCTCCAAAGCACGGAACCATCTATTTTCGGACAATCAGGTGGTTCACCTTGCAATGTCCTAACCAGACCGGGAACAAATCCACAAAGTAATAAATATCAACTTTGTGAGTGTCCCACCGAGAATCGAACCCGGAACCTTTGCGTCGCAGGCAGTCGCACTACCACTGCGCCACATCGGCCGTCAATTGCCGAACACTGTGTTCGGCAATCACAGCTGAAACAATCAAAACGTAGAAGGATAAACTCTCTACCAAATAAATAACAAGTAAGTCGCATATACCCACATCATGAGTGATACTTGTTCGTTTAATAATAATAAAAAAATATATATAATTGTTACTATGAGTTATTAATAAAATAATGAGTGACTATCGTTACAATACAACATAACATTTTAATGAGCTCAGCTACGACTAAATGTTATGTTGTGATTGTAAAGCTCAGAATAGGTTTATTACTAATTTAATTATACATATTTTATGTTAATAATACAATTAGTTTGATATTTGTGTAAGTGGGGACGAGTGTAGAAGTCGGGAAAAAACACTTTAGAAATGAGAACATATTTTTAGTCCAAGAGCAATCCTAGTAATTCATGATAGTCACGGCACACAGTCCGCTCTAGGCTCGCTAATAGAAACAGAGTCTGGTTTCATCCCTTTTGATAGAAAGGATGTGCGCGGGGAATTTTTATTCGTTGGCGGAGCTTACAAGCCTGCTGTGCTGGCGGGACAGCGGCGTTTACTCACTCACAGCCACAATGGGTCGGCTTACCCGAGCGTGCCCAATCTCCAGACCGACTACCAAAGTCCGCGTCCACTGTATGGAGTTAAAAAAAAACTTAACTGAATATATTTCAAGTAGTGAATGTTGCGTGGCGAAACTTTCATCGGGCTCGTTTAGATACCTTACGGCAGGCCTTGGGGCAGTGCCATTATTTTTGTTTAAATATCCCGCTGAGCCGGTTTTCTATCAGGAAAATACAAAGTTGTTCTACAAGAGGGAAACTGTTCTATGCAATTTTCTTTTTAGGCTTTCGTACCCAAAGGGTAATAACGGAAACCCTGTTACTGAGGCTCGGCTGTCCGTCTGTCTGTCCGTCCGTCCGTCCTACAGTTACGAGGCTGTATCTCTTGAACCATTATACCTAGACAGTTGAAATTTTCACAGATGATGTATTTTTGTTGCCGCTATAACAACAAATGCAAAAAATTGAATAAAGTAAATATTTAAGGGGGCTCCCATACTAAAAACTTGATTTTTTATATGGAGGCTGTATCTCATGAACCGCGAAAGTTAGACAGTTGAAATTTTTACAGATGTTGTATTTCTGTTGCTGCTATAACAAAAAACACTAAAAAAAAAAGAACATGGGGTCTGCCATACAAAACACGTGTTTTTTTGTTATAGATACGGAACCCTTCGTGCGCGAGTCTGTCTCGCACTTGGCCGGTTTTTTTTTTACCATGAAGGATCATTTCAGCTCGTTTTTACACTTTATTTTACAAAACCAGTATTCTAATATTCTCACGCCACGCCCCTGCCTTCTATCATGACTTGCAATATACCATACTGACTGTTGTTCTTGCAATAACAATTATACATACATATATCACGCCTTTATCCCTTGCGGGGTAGGCAGAGCGTAAAATGCCGCAAAAAACGGACATTTATGCCACGTCTGACAAACATTTGAGGATCATTCGGAAAATTGTGTATCGCCATAGTGACAGGTTGTCAGCCCATCGCCTAAAATTGCAATACACACCCTCGAGTCCCTTCGTCGCCTTTTACGACACCCACGGGAAAGAAATGGGGTGATGCTATTCTAAGCCGGCATCACACGGATATCTAAGCCGGCATCACACGGATAGCATAGCAATAATAATTATAATTCGAATAATTAAATGTGAAGTCCCATCCATAACTCCTGTGGACGAGCAGCTTTATGAGCGCGTGCTCAATCTGCGAACCTACCCTATACCACTTTCTTTATTAATCATAAACTCTTATATCTGCCACAAAATAAATACAGGCTTAAACCCTTAGCTGCCGCCGATAGGAACCGATGATCGTAATTTATCCAAGTCGGGCTCCGAGCTTATAATCGTCAAACTTCTGTTGGGAGGTTGGAGGAAGTTTAATTAGTTCTATGTTGGAGTTTTTACACCTACATAACTAATCTTAAGTTTATACTTATACTTTTTGATTGATTCGAGAATCTTCTGTCTAAAGATATAAACCGTTGTGTTATAACGACGACGTGTTAGCTTAAAAATGTTCACCTTCTACAAATGCAGGACTCTGCATCTCAACACGTTTGGCTTGGCCGATTTGTTAGATACTTCCGTTCATTTCGTCATCTCGACGGTAAAGAACGGCCAAGCCGTACAATTTGATTGTAGAGTTACATTTATTATAGAGTTTGTGTTTGGGCTGGTGGATTTCGGGAAGGCGCCCCTCAAAAACATTTTTCTTGTTTGCTCAATCAAGCATCCAAATGTAGTTTGATCGTCGAACTAGTGAAAACTATTTTTCTCATTTGAATTAATTGAGAATAAAAAATAGTTCTACTACATTGAAATAAAGTTTTTCGATTTCTCCGATGCAAAGTGAATTAATACACAAAAGAGGTTCTAATACACAATTTTGATGGTGTTTAACTTTGATAAACATTCAAGTAGTAGGTAGTTCTGTCGCATTTCCTTAGACCTAGTTTAAGTTTTTCGTAGTGATGTGCGGTCGAATCAACTCATGTCCCACTAATGTGCAGTGAGTGTGTCGCAATAATGAGGTCATACATATACATACATCAGCCTATTGCAGTCCACTGCTGGACGTAGGCCTCCCCCAGGGTACGCCATAGGGCACGATCTCCCGTTTTCGCCATCCATTCGCTACTAGCCGCCTTCTTTATGTCATCGGTCCATCTGGCCGGAGGTCGTCCAACACTACGCTTGCCGAGGCGTGGCCTGCACGAACCCGTTTACTCCACCGTCCGTTGGTTCTATGACAAATGTGCCCAGCCCACTGCCACTTCACTATGTCCGTTACTTTGGTCTTTTTGCGGGTAGTCTCATTCCGGATTTTATCCATTATAGAGATACCGAGCATAGACCTTTCTATAGCTCTCTGAGTGACATGTAACCGGTGGGCCAGTTTTACTGTCAGGATCCTCGTCTCTGCTCCTTAGGTCATGACTGGCAGGAATAATGAGGTCAGTCGCAATAATCTAGTAAACTTTTTTGCCCTCAGTACAAATACCATGCGAATGTCATAAATATTGACACGTCCATAGTTTTCTTGGCCAATAAGTATTTCACGGACGACAAAGCAACTGTGACCAAAATGTGACAAAATGTGGTTCGTTCGAATCCGGTGAATTCAAACCAAGTAGGTACCTACGATTGTTCGTTCGTGTGGGCGTGAAGCGTACGTGTGAAGCGTAGAATAGGGGGTGGGCTATATCGTGTGAAATCCCGGGTCTATGAACTAAATCATCATTTATAATGCGCACTGCTAAAGAGTGGAACTCACTACCTGCGTCTGTGTTTCCAAACGCATACAACCCTAATCTCTTCAAAGTAAGAGTGAACAGGCTTCTTCTGGGTGAGCTCGCTCCATCTTAGACTCTGTCTCTGTCCTATGATCTGGACTAGAGTCAAGAGCAAACCCATCCGTAATTTAAAAATAAAAACGATTATATATTATATGTTTCTCGCATAACACTAGTTACTTTCTATTATTATAATTTTTATTTGCACTGTAAATGGCATGAATGCGCGCAAAATTATAAGTAATTCAGAAATATTTAATTAGAGCGAGAACCATGTTTATTTTGCATGAAAAATTTGAATAGGTTCGTTATCACCCGGCGTTTTTAATTTGAACGTCTCGCTGTGTAATTTATTATTTCCGTGCACTGCCATAAAATCCTTAATGTGTTATGAAATTCTCAAACGTTTACCTAAAAGCGATATTGCTAAACTCCATCCCACTTCCCACTTATAACATTTAGGTTGTTGTGTGTATTTGTTACGGGATGGCGCGAAAACGGATGTGTACTTATATTTAAATGAATTTTTGACATATGATACAATACTATTTAGAATAACAAATAGGATAGGCTACGTGGCATCGCGGTAATTTGAGACATTTGTCTTATAACCTTTTTTACAATATTCCCAAAAGGGTGGCCTTACTAAAACAATTCGTGTGTCTGAAAACTAACAGCGACACTTGTATCAAGAAGCCCAAGCAAGTTTGTCGTATTCCTACAATACATATTGCATATAAAAGTGACATACCTGATTTGCCGGTCAAAAAATTGTAATATGATCTCTCTTTTTTCGTGTGGGATACCGAGTCGTCCAACGACCCGATGATCCCTGCTGTCAGAGTTTTTCAACCGCCTACTACCACTAGTAGGCCTCTGACATGGTTTTGTAACGACCGCCGTCTAAGTAATCATAGACAGCAACCTGGACCGACGGCTTAACGTGCCCTCCGAAGCACGGAACCATTTCTTTTTGGACAATCAGTTGGTTCACCCTGCAATGTCCTAACCAGACCGGGAACAAATTCACAAAGTGATAAATATCAACTTTGTGAGTGTCCCACCGAGAATCGAACCCGGAACCTTTACGTCGCAGGCAGTCGCACTACCACTGCGCCACATCAGCCGTCATAACTATAATATGATTAAAGTATAGGATCCAAGTGGTTGTAGATTCCGAGAAGTGACCCGGCACATCATCGGGTCACTAAGAGTGATTTTACGCTGGCCGATTCGAATATATATAAAAAAACATCTACTACGTCCTAATAACGATATACGGGGTGTAAGAGACAGCCCTCCGAATACTGAAAGGGTGCATGCAGACCATGGACCTGAACAAGTTTCCCCTAGAAACATATGTCAGGAAACGACAAAAAAATATCGACCTCCCATACAAAATCACAATCAGCTGACTGCATTTACTATGGGAAGTCAAAAAAATATTGACGTTTCCTGAAACATTTATTTATGGGAAGTTGTTTAGTTTCATGCTCTGAATGCACCTTATCAATATTCAGAGGTCCTGTCCCTTACACCCTGTATACCTTATTAATAGTCAATACTATTAGCTACTTAATCATGCATGTCGCTAATCAACTCAGGATATAGAATAGACATAGGTACGTGAGTACAATGTATTTTTTGAAGTCTAGCACTGGACTTATGTAGGTACGAGGAACGTATTGAATTGACTTTTTAACTCAAGTTTTTTTTTATTTATTATTATTTATTCGAAACAAACAGTCACATAAACAACTTAGTATGGTAATACAAGACTTAAAACACAGACCTATAGTTTCCGACAGAAAATAGCTATTACAATTGAACAAAGGCTAACTATAAATTCTTCTAAAGTAAGTGTACCTAAAAATACACATTTGCAAATGCTTTTTTTTATATATATAATGATCTACGAATTTGAAAATGTACAAAAACAACGTTATGTTTTTAATTTAAAGTTACTTGAGGTTTCTTTAAAAATGTCAACATCTACTAATTTGTTATATAATCTACATGCACGTCTTAAAAAACTATTATTTGCATTCAAGTTTTGCATCTAGCAATCACAAACAAATCCTTATGTCGGCAGTCCCTTTCACACGTCTCTAGTGGTATATTATAAGTCTATGTCTCTGAGGCACCCGGAAAGAGATGTAACAATGCGGGAGCATCAATATCATAGATGATGATTTTGTATACAATAGTCACATCAATATAATCTCGACGACAACTGAGAGGCGTAACATTATACTATTTTTATGGTAAGTTGGTACCACAGACTATTGTATCTGCTCTGTAGTTGGTAGCCATTTGTAGATGGTTAAATAAGTACCGTTGTACTAAGTAGATTAAGATTAATTGACTGGCCCGATGGCGTAGTGGATAGTACCCCTGCCTGCTACGCCGAGGGTCGTGGGTTCGATCCCCACACAGCACAATTATTTGAAAGAAATTTTCAAATATTTGTGGTGATTCGAGTCTGGGTGTTTTCTATGTATTGTATGTATTTATTTTCAAAATTTTATTTGCCGTGTGATGCCGGCTTAGAATAGCTTCACCCCATTTCTTTCCCGTGGGAGTCGTAAGAGGCGAATGAAGGGACTCGAGGGTGTGTATTACAATTTTAGGCGATAGGCTGACAACCTGTCACTATGGCAATACACATTTTTAAAAATTACCCTCAAATATTTGTCAGATGTGGCGTAAATGGCCGTTTTTTTTGCGGCCGTTCACGCTCTGCCTACCCCGCAAGGGACAATAGGCGTGATATGTGTATGTGTATGTATGTATTTACAAAAAAAAGGATCTTTGTATTATAGCAGCTATCTAGTTCCCATAGTACAAGCTTTGCTTAGTTTGGGGCTAGATGGCGCTGTGTGAAACGTCCAAGATATTAATTTATTTATTTTTATTTTTAATTATAAGTAGATTTGACTTCCACGATAGGACTCGGTAAAAGACATTAGTCAAATTTTACTAAACTGCATAAATATTCTAGGTCCTTTAATACTCGCAATATAGGCAGGTTATCGACGTTAACGACATAGGTATACTCTTTAGGGAGAGATGTTTAGTTTTATCGGCTGATTCATCCCTTGAAATATAGTTGGTAGGTATCAGAACTATTTTCCTTGGGATAAGTTTTTCAGTCCAGTAGGTAGATGCAGTTCCGTGTTCAGATGCAGTTCAATGCCGGCTTAGAATAGCATCACCCCATCTCATGCCCGTGGGAGTCGTAAGAGGCGACTAAGGGACTCGAGGGTGCAATTTTAGGCGATGGGTTGACAACCTGTCACTATGGCGATACACAATTTTCCGGATGACTCTCAAATGTTTGTCACACGTGGCGTAAATGTCTGTTTTTATGCGACCGTTTATGCTCTGCCTACCCCGCAAGGGATAATAAGCGTGATATATGTGTGTGTGTGTGTGTGTACGAGATGCAGTTCTGCGGTAACTATAGGCATTATAGTTGAGTTTCTATAACTTAATGTATACCTAAATAAACTGTCGTTCCCGGCATCGTTGAGAGCCGACAACGACGTGGTTCGACGTCGCGCCCTCCTAACAGGATTTATGGAAAAGCTTCCCGCAAATAGAAAACACGAGCGTTTCGGAATTTTCATCAGGCTGCTCGCATGAGATAGATTAGGGCCACGTACCAATTACAAAGCAGTTTGTTCCAAAGCCAAACCAAAAGATTATGTAACTATGTTTGCTGTAACGGCCGTCAAGTATTTGTCAGACGTGGCGATAAGGCCATATTTTACGGCTGTTAATGCTCTGCCTACCCCTCAAGGGATAAAGGTGTGATATGTGTATGTATGTTATCTTAATTTTCGGCGAAATTAAGGTGTGATATGTGTATGTATGTTATTTAATTTCCGTTTAAGGCGAGTGTACCCGTGTACGACCTGGACAGTGGCGCCACTCCACAAAAAAAATACAAACAATCTATCAGAATGTCCGTTGCCCAAGTTTTTAGTATTATCCATAAGTAAAATTAGAACCTGCAAACGTTTTCACAATCGAATGATCTTTTAAGGCGGTCGTAACACAACCATGTCAGAGGCCTACTAGTGGTAGTAGGCGGTTAAAAAACTCTGACACCAGGGTTCACCGGGTCGTTGGACGACTCGGTGTTCCACACGAAAAGAAGAAGAACGGACAACAGTGTCAGTAGGTATTCAAAAATAAACCTTGTAAGTGTTTGTGTGTGTTTACAACTTGTAAGTGTTAATCTTTTATAAAAACTAGATCTAGTTACTGGATCTGCTGATTACCTTAGTAATTTATGTAGTAAGGGCTTGAGTTGGGATAAAACCGAATGTAAATTATATGACATTCTTTTTCACGTGCTTAATCACTAGGGTTCATCGGGTCGTTGGATGACTCGGTGTCCCACACGAAAAGAGAGAGAGACGAGCTTAGTTTTATTTATATAATAATTACCTAGTTTACCAGTTGATTTTCTCAATAGGTAAATCGATATTTCTGGAATAATATAGATTTAAAAATATGAAATAACCAATATCAATAATATTATTATGTTTTAAGCCTACCAACTTGTTTAAATATTTGTGTAAAGAAATTCCATATTTTAAAGGAAGTGTCTATACAAAACAGACAAATAGGATTCCAATTTTGAATTTCGAATATTCGCTCACCACTGAAATGTCCGAACTGCCAGCTAAAGAACCATAAACATTTTTCTTTTATAATGGATACTCTTTTGTGTTAAAGGACAGTGGGCAAAAGTGGTCCAAGAACCTCCACCATTGAGACTTATTGGAAATGGAAGAACACACTTATCAGATTATCCGAGACAAGTATTACCGAAATCTGCACCGGGATTTCTTTTTTATAGTCACTTGAAGTTACTATAAAAATATTCTTAAAAACTGATTTTAACAGGAGCGTGATATTTATTTTGACAGATTTTATTGATATTGCGTGTCTCTCCAATGTGCCACAATGTAAACTCCATGTAACAACACTCCACATAACGTCAAACTCCCCAAAACATTCAAATAACATGACTTTGGTTTGAAAAAAGTGGTCCAAGACCTTCCACTGTTGAGACTTATTGGAAGTGGAAGTACATACTTGTCTGTGACACATTAATATTGATATTAGGTGTAAGTCGAATGTTATACAGTGTAAACAAACACCATGAAACGATACTCCACATAATACAAAACTCACAAAAACATTCAAATAACATGGTTTGAAAAAGTGTTCCAAGAACCTCCACTGTTGAGACTAATTGGAAATGGAAGTACATACTTGTCAGATTATTCGAGACAAGTTTTATCTAAATCGGCTGCGGATTTTTTTTCATGTTATTTAAATGTTTTGGGGAGTTTGGCATTATGTGGAGTGTAGTTACATGGAGTTCACACTGTATTACATGTCAGTCAATATAAATGTGTCAAAATAAATAGCACGCTCCACTCAAAATCATTTTTTAAGAATATTTTTATGGTCACATTAAGTATTTAAAAAAAATCCCGCTGCCGATTTCGATAAAACTTGTCTTGAATAATCTGACCAGTATGTACTTCCATTTCCAATAAGTCTTAACAGTGGAGGTTCTTGGACCACTTTTTTCAATCCAAAGTCATCTTATTTGAATGTTTTGGGGAGTTTTGTATTATGTGGAGTGTCGTTTTATGGAGTTTACACTATATTACATTCGACTGACACCTTCTCAATATTAATATGTCACAGACAAGTATGTACTTCCACTTCCAATAAGTCTCAACAATGGAAGGTCTTGGCCAACTTTTTTCAAACCAAAGTCATGTTATTTGAATGTTTTGGGGAGTTTGACGTTATATGGAGTGGAGTAGCGTTACATGGAATTTACACTGTTTTACATTCGACTGACACGCAATATCAATATTTAATGTGTCACAGACAAGTATGTACTTCAATTTCAAATAAGTCTCAACAGTGGAAGGTCTTGGACCATTTTTTTCAAACCAAAGTCATGTTATTTGAATGTTTTGTGGAGTTTGACGTTATGTGGAGTGTCGTTACATGGAGTTTACATTGTGGCACATTCGAGAGACACGCAATATCAATAAAATCTGTCAAAATAAATATCACGCTCCTGTTAAAATCAGTTTTTAAGAATATTTTTATAGTAACTTCAAGTGACTATAAAAAAGAAATCCCGGTGCAGATTTCGGTAATACTTGTCTCGGATAATCTGATAAGTGTGTTCTTCCATTTCCAATAAGTCTCAATAGTGGAGGTTCTTGGACCAAGTTCCATACAATTTTGCCCACTGTCATTTGGCCAGAAATAAGGAAAACTGAACTGTCCCGGGTTTTTTGATGGGAAGTGTATGTTAATTGGACTACTCTAGGTGCTGCTGATAGTACAATATACAATTTAAATGACCTCACAGTGTAGGAACACTACTAAGTCTGTTAGCCCTTGAAAATTACTGAACTGATTTTGATGAAATTAATTGAGACTTGTAAATGAAAAAATCCTTAAACCAATAGAAAAATTGTACATACATAATCGAAATCGGTTTAGTAGTTTTTATAATTTATGAGTTTTATGACAAACAAGCAAATAGGTTTACTACTCAAATCAAAGAAAGTAATTCTTACAGACCTTTACGAGGCTAACAAATTAAGAATTTTAATTTCTGAGAATGTCACAGACATACATTACATTATTTATTGGAAATTTATTAAAAATAATTCTATTTTAATAAGGTGGAGATATATAACGGCGCGCCCCGTAATTTATTCTAAGTTACTATTTAGCAGGGCGCCCCGCTATAATAGACACTTCCTATTATTAGACACCTTTACTAGTCAGTAGAGCTACTTTTTAAAACGTTATATTGTATGAATCTACTAAAATCATAACGTGACTATCTTTGTAAACAATGCCGTCAAAATAAGATCTTTTAAAAATATTTTGTTGTTTATAGATTATGGTTATTTATGAATCATAACGTATGATTTTATGTGGGTTCCTTTCGAAGAATTATTATTATTTTGAGTTCCGGATATTGAATATGAATGAATGTAAACAACCGCGAAAGTTAAAAATTCTGTGTTAAATATTTTATGTTTAATCATTCTTACTTTGCATATTTTATATAACATTAAATGAGAACAATAATATTTTTGGGAAATAATTTTAATCAATCATGTTTTGCATTATATCAACCACCCATGCAAGTAGCATATTTTTCAAATCATTCATGGTTACCTTTTTACAGGTTCTTAACATAACGACGGCCGATGTGGCGCAGTGGCAGTGCGACTGCCTCACAGTTGATATTTATCACTTTGTGAATTTGTTCCCGGTCTGGTTAGGACATTGCAGGGTGAACCAACTGATTGTCCGAAAAGAAATGGTTCCCTGCTTCGGAGGGCACGTTAAGCCGTCGGTCCCGGTTGCTGTCTATGATTACTTAGACGGTGGTCGTAACACAACCATGTCAGAGGCCTACTAGTGGTAGTAGGCGGTTGAAAAATTCTGACACTAGGGTTCATCGGGTCGTTGGACGACTCGGTGTCCCACACAAAAAGAAAGAAAGAAAGAACATAATGAATGTCAAGCTGCTGACTATGCTGAGATCAAAATAAAAACAATCCATTGAACCCTATCAAATAGATATTTAATAACTTTGAATACTGATAAATTTGAAAAGATAGCCATTAACTTGACAAGAAAAAAAAAGTTTAAACAACAGCAAAAGTTTAATGTTTTCTTAAAAAAGAGTTAGTCGACGTATCTTACGAGATAACGCGAGATAATATTGACCGATTGTCGTAGTATAATGGTTACCGATCCAGCCGAACAGAGCATGTGGTCGGATGCTGCGTTGTTATTCTATTTATCCATACTAATATTATAAATGCGAAAGTGTGTTTGTTTGTTTGTTTGTTTGTTTGTTTGTCTTTCTTTCACGTTACAACAGAGCGATATCATGCAGTGTTTTTTAGGTGTGCAGTTAGGTGAGAGGCTGGAGAGTGACATAGGCTACTTTTTATCCCGGAAAAACATATTTTTCCCATCGGAAAAGCGATTAATGTTTAGCAATAGAATACACCCATACTACGAACATAGATGAGTATCATGCAGCGATGTAAAGCATTTTTTTTTTTGAGAGCAGCTAAATGAAAAGCTGGTGAGTGACATAGGTTATTTTTTATCCCGGAAAAACATATTTTTCCCTTCGGAAAACCGATTAATGTTTAGCAATAGAATACATCCATACTACATACATAAATGAGTATCATGCAGCGATGTAAAGCATTTTTTTTTTGGAAAGCAGTTAGATGAAAAGCTGGTGAGTGTCATAGGTTACTTTTTATCTCGGAAAAACATATTTTTCCCATCGGAAAACTGATTATTGTGTAGCATAGAATACATCCATACCACATAAAAAAGATGTATATACAGGATGTAAGGGACAGCCCTCCGAATACTGATATTCCCATAGTAAATGCAGTGAGCTGATTGTGATTTTGTATGGGATATAGAAAAAAAGAATTTAATCTATGGCAGGTTGTTCAGTTTCATGGTTTGAATACACCCAATCAGTATTCGAAGGGCTGTCACTTACACCCTGTATAGCACTACTATGTGAATGTCTTTTGAATATTAGTTTTGGGATATGAATGTGGCTTTAAGGGTGATGTGGGTATGTACTTGAGATACTTCTTAATTACTTATCGCAGGGACAAACTTTAAAGGTAGCGGGGGTCCACTTAGAAAAACCGTGCTTCTCTCATGGCCAGCTATATGTAGCATGTTCGCGTGTGTCCAATGCTCAGAACCTCTTCATTTTATCCCCAGATGGTAAAACTTACAATATCGTTTACAATAGCGTATTAAAATAGTGCTCTGTTCTGTGTCCATTAAGCTGTGTACTATGTCTTTAACACTCTTCTGGAAACAAACGCTCCGAAACACTGTAAAAGCATAAATCCCTCCCCTTTGAAAGACAATTTTTGTATACGCGCTCTCCATCAAGATATGTCTTCCATATTACTCACGATAATTTTTCCGGTTTAGTGACTGCGTCTCTATTAAAATTACGTTATCTTTACTTTTAACATTAAATGCCTGTTTTTCCTTACACTATAAATGTGTCATAATCTTCTTTCTAGCGTCGTAATATCTTCATTATTGAAGGTCGTAATTCCCCTGATGGGAAATATTTTTCTCATTCAGGATTCTTTTCCATCGCTGCGTATCTTTGGCGACATAGAGCGCTGAGTGTATTTAATGAGACCACCTAATTGTACTGAAACCTCTTGGTCGTTTGCCATCGACTTTTCCAGTGATCATGAGTGCAAAGTGGCAAAAGAACTCAAGGATCATTCTTGCGCCTCATTACTTGATTTTACAATAGCCTGTATTAGTGATGGTAGCGCCCAGGTACCACAAATTATATACTTTTTCAAGGAAGTGAACCATTCCAGTGTAGTGTCGTCTGTGTATCGGTGAATAGTGATTTTAGTGCCCTCCCAGTTTACACAGTTGTTCGCCTTACGAGGTGTCGTTTAGAATACACAACTAATTAATAAAACTCTATGAGTACGCGGGCGAAGCCGCGGGTAACAGCTAGTAGATAAATAAACTGCAGCTAAGAACAGCCTTGAACCTTGGCTGCGTGCGTGTGAGTTGCGTTACTAACGCATACTAACTGGCATAACTGTTATTTGTAGTGTTAATTTGCCACAGAAAAGAGTATATACAATATTGAGAACACTGTACGAGTACCAATAATAAGAATTTATTGCGATGAGTAACTTAAATTTTAATATTTGGATTTTGTATAGTATCATCCTATTACATCAGCGCCACACGCCCGCAGGCCGCCAACGCGCCGTACGCAATTTGTAACACTAAGTATAATATAATATACCTACTTAACAAAAAGTTTAATACACAACAATGTTTTTGGAATCTCCAAAACTACTGAATTACTTTAAAAACTTAAACTTAAACGTAAAAATAAAGATATTTGCTGTAGATATGGTCATTCATTACAAAGTTCTTAAAATTAAATAATAAATATTTGGTCAGTATCACATATCTAGCCTACACTACTATGATCTTTCCGACCGATTTCGGCCATGGCGACCACTTCAACTCCTAATCAAAGAGGCGTTGATGCGCTCGGAGATGGCTACTATAGCCAATTTTTGCTATGAAGTCTCGTGCGCAATGCGGGCAGGTGAGTTTGCCGTTCACATAATTGTTGGACGGTCTTTCAGCTCATCGCGCTTAGCGTCGAGGTCTGCTTTGCGCTGCTCCTCAAACTCGCGTATTCGCCTTTTTACCATCCCGCGCCATTCTGGGCGCTGTGCTGCCAGACCCTCCCATTGAGTGGGCTCGATGTTGCAACGTTTCATGTGGCGCTTTTGAACATCTTTATATCTGAGGAGTTGTCCACCCTGCTTTCGCTTGCCCTCCTCTAGTTCAGAATAAAAGATGCGCTTCGCCACTCTCTCCTCCGCCATCCGGGATACGTGACCGCACCATCGAAGTTGCCGACGCATTAGATAGGCTTCAATGCCACCGACATTGGCTCGTCTCAGAACTTCGGTGTTACGCACTCGGCCGGACCATCTGATCTTCATGATGGTGCGAAGGCATTTAAGGTGGAAACGATCCAGAGTACGTATGTGGTGGCGGTAGACACACCAGGTCTCGGAGGAGTACAGAAGGTTTGGCAGCACAATCGCCATGTAGACAGATATTTTTGTGGCTAACTTTAGGTCGTGCGAGCAGAAAACCTTGGAACGCAGCTTTCCAAATGCTGCAGCTGCAGCACTGATTCGGCTGTTGATCTCGGCATCAAGGTCACACTTAGATGTTACAGTGTTCCCAAGATAACGGAACTTATCAACTTGTTTCAGCATATCCTCACCAAGCTTAATGGCCAGTGTCTCGCGACCATGTGTGTCTAGAGACATTACTTCCGTCTTTTTGACACTGATCTTCAGGCCGAATTTGCAGCATGCTTGGTGAAAAACGGACATCAGCTGTTGCAAGCCGTCTGGGGATTCCGCAAGAAAGCACAAGTCATCAGCATACATGATCTCTGTAATCAGTGCATACGAAACCTTAGTGCGCGCCCTAAGTCTAGCCAAGTTGAAAAGACTGCCATCTGTGCGGAATCGGATGCGGACTCCTTCGGTTACAGTATTCAAGACCTCCTTGACTACTACTGCAAAGTATAAGGCGAACAGTGTAGGCGCTAGAACACACCCTTGTTTCACCCCACAGGTGACGGGGAAGAAATCGGACTGTTCACCATCTACAGAGACACAGCACTGCATATTGTCATGCAGGAGTCTTAGAAGTCGAACAAACTTATCCGTGCACCCTAGTTTTTCCAGCACCATCCAGAGAGCTTCGCGAGGCACACTGTCGAATGCTTTCTCCAAGTCAACAAAGCAGAGGTACAACTGACGCCCTTGTTCTCTGCTTTTTTCACTACTATAAGCATGCAAATATTCACACATACATTATTTAAAGTAATAAATTGCTAATAAAGTTTTGTTGCACTTTTAGCAGCAGCAAGCAAGTGAATCTGCAAAAATATAGCTAGCTTTAGCGTATAAAATGACAGACTACGTGTGAAAATAAAGCCGTCCCTAGACAACAGTCTCATTTGTTTCAAGGAGATAAGTGGGCCAGCAACTAGGCTAGCGAGCAAAGTGCCACCTGATGCTAATTAGTCCTTGCCACTGAGCCGAGATTTTGTAACGAGCGGACACTTACTAGCACAAAAGAAACCAACTTATTAAAAAAACATATATACAAATACTAAGCGTGCCTGATTTTAATAACTCTCAAGTGTAAATCGAACGAAAGAAGTGACCTTTATAACTAAACTGACAAGTTCTGAATTCGTTGCTTCTTTCATATTCACAGATATAGTTTTTAGTAAGAAGATAATTGCGGGTAGCCAACCAAGCAACAAGTAGCTCTTACTTTATTTTTTAATTTAAATTGTATTTCTAATTATTGTTAAATTATTGTTATGGATTTTGCTTTAACAAGGTTTCAGTGTTAACCACAAGTGTTTGCACACCCCTATGTGAAGTAAATATTTGGACTCTAACTGCCGGCCAGCTTGTTCCACATAGCTACCCACACTCACTTCAAATCACTTGCATGTAAACAATGGCACAAAAAGATTTTCAAATTGTTTTGGACACACAGCGCCGTCTAGAGAAAGCCCTGCTGGACAAGATGGATGCCTTCAATTAAAACCTGAAAGCAGCAGCGGTCTAGCTATGCGGTCTATTGAAATGATGACCTCTATCATCTCATCAGTCAATTTGTCGTCTTTTTTAACCTTTTCTAGTGCTGTATAAACGGTCTGCTCCGAGATGCTTAATGTATTCCAAAAACACACTTTACAAACAGGAATAGTAACTCCATCAATATTAAATGAATATTTTATAGTTTGCGTGCGGTTTTTTGTTCTTTCTATTGTGATTTGTTTTACATTTTCGACTGTCGTGTTTCTTTCAATAAACTGCCACTGAAGGGCGTGATCACTTAGATTATAGTATTTGTTAAAAATATGTATTCTTTGTTCAATCGTTATTTTTTCACTACAATTTTTAGCACAATTACAGACGGGTTTCATTTCCTTTTTTGGATAAGTTTTTTTCGTTCTACAGCCGACATACTCCTCGGCAGAGTTTATAATTTTTTTTTTATTATCATCAGATCAGAATGCGTGCTATACTCTTCCTGACTTTTATCATAACCATTTTTGGGACTAGATTTTATAGACCTGGAATCATGAAGTGGCGATATTTCCATGAAAATATTATTGGCTACCAGAATTCTATTTGAATTTAATTTAGTTCTAGTTTCCAAGTCCGTTATGTATAAAATTTTAATGTCAATTCCTGATTATTTGGTTGGTTTTTAGTACTTTTTTTCCCCTTATCTTTGTTGTAATCATTTTTGGTATGGATTTTATATAACTAGTATCTAAACGATTATTAGTTCGTAGAAATGCTTTAATATTGTTTTTTTTCTATTGTGTTATTCTGTACTGATAAAATAACCACAGCCAATAACAAAATAAGTCAAAAAGTGTAGGTATGTAAGTAGGTATTTTAGAATATATTTGCCAGTAGGTATCAGAAGGTAGGTACCTAGAGGCAGTATATGAAACAATTATAAATATAGCCATGATTCAATAAGTTAAGGCAATAATGCGGATAGCTCTAAGGTAGGAAATAAGATACTTTCTTTTTGTTTGTTGACCATTCTCCAGATCTAATTTTCTTTTCACATTAGGATTTTTGAGTCGTTTCACGTTTCACAGAACGTGTACTCATGACGACAGTTATCTAAATATTTTCACAACACAGGAACACTTTAAAGTAACGAAATCAATAATTTACTTTTTCATTACACCTGTTCCGATGCGCCGCCGGTCGTTGTATCCAGATCAAGACTAAATTATTGTAAACAAACAAACAATGCCGCTTGAGGTCACATCACAGGTGAGGGGCGGGGTATGGCAGCAGGATTACTTTAGATCTCTCTAGCTTTAATGCGAGTAATTTGAGTAACCTACAAGTGGGCGGTAAAAATAACCAATAAACTGTCGTTACTTGTTCATGGTAAAGAGGGGTAATATATTAATGACTTGATACATTTTATGTGCATGAGAAAAATAACATAAAAACTATGATAGTCAACATAACCTTCTTCTTCTTAGTCGTTATCTTCATTACTGAAGGTCGTGTCCACAATGTTTCTCAAGCACTTTTGATGTTAAGGTTTTCCATTTGTCTCTGTTCTCGGCTTTTCTTAGGGCATCAGTTACAGGGGCTCCGACAAGTTGTTTCACTTGGTCTACCCATCTCGATGGAGATCGACCACGTGAGCGTTTTCCTTCCACTTTTCCAAATATGACCAACTTTTCTAGGTTATCCGGTTCTCTGCGGGCTACGTGTCCGAAATAGCCTAGGATCCTTTGAAAGCATATTATGGTGGATAAACGAGTTTTTATTTTCAGCTGTTCGAGAATAGATTTATTTGTTCTTTTGGCATTCCAAGGAATGTGCAGCATGCGTCGCCAGCACCACATCTCGAATGCATCTATCTTCTTTCTTTCAGTAGCACGTATTGTCCACGACTCAGCTCTATACAGGAAGATTGAGAATACCAACGTCCGCATTAGCCTTATCTTAGTACTATTCCTAATATTTCGGTCTTGCCAGATTCTGATAAGCTTGGTCACCGCTGTCTTTGACATCTGAATGCGACGTCGTATCTCTTTCTCACACCCGCCTTGGTTACTTATGAGTGATCCCAGGTAGACAAATTCGTTAACAAACTCCAGGTCTTTTAACTCTCCAGTTGATGTAAGTTCGCCTGCTCGGTCCACGATCATCACTTTTGTCTTTGACCGATTGATGGAAAGACCTACAGCCTCACTTTCTCTCTCTACTCTCCGAATGAGTTCAGCCATTTCACGCTCAGAAGACGCAAACAGCGTGGTGTCATCCGCGTAACGCAGATTGTTGATTTTTGCACCACCTATGCTAAAACCCTCCTCCCATCCTTCCAGTGCTCTCCGCATAATATACTCCCCGTAAATATTAAATAGCATTGGTGATAGAATGCAGCCTTGTCGGACGCCTTTTTCGGGTTTAAATGGGTTTGATTCGCAGTCATTTACTCGGACTACGGTTTCTCCATTTTCGTACAAATGCGATATAAGGAATACCAAGTGCTCTGGGACACCCATTTCTCTTAGGACGCGCCATAAACAATCCCACCTGACACAGTCAAAGGCCTTCGAGTAGTCGATAAAGCACATCAGTAGTATCCGGTTGAACTCTCGACTCTTTTTAATGATTTGCCTTATATTTACTATTTGCTCTTTGGTACCTCGGCCTTTGACGAAACCAGCTTGTTCTTTAGGGATTTGCCATTCCAAGTACATTTTTAGTCGGCTATTAATGACGTTAAGAAGAATTTTACTTGCGTGTGAGATAAGCGCCACAGTTCGATAGTTGCCACAAACCTTGGTTGACCCTTTTTTATGCAAAGGTATGAGAGTGGACCCTTTCCAGTCGTTAATCCATTCGCCTGATTTCCAAATCTGGTTGCATAGGTCATTTAGAACTCTGACCCCGTTCGGCCCTATGTGCTTCAATTCTTCTGCAAAAATAGTGTCACTTCCGGCAGACTTGTTCTTTAGCTTGTTGATAGCACATCTGATCTCGGAGTCCAAAATATGTGGTTCCTCCATGATTTGGCTACATGACGACGGCTGTTCGACCGAAATTGCACGAGTATCCTTGTATAGCTTCTCACAATATGCCCGCCACCTTTCAGTTACCTTGTCTATTTCTGTTATCAGATTACCCGCATCGTCTTCGATGGCCCAGGTTTTCGGCTTGAATTCCCTCGTGATGTATTTCACTTTCATGAAAAGGTCTCTCGTGTGGATACTTGCAGCATGGTCCTCGATATCCTGGCAGATAGAGTTGATGTGCTCGTTTTTGTCACGGCGACATAGTCTTTGTATTTCTGCTGATAGAAACTGATATTGATGATCTTTACTATTAAAATTATTCATCAACAGTTTCTTTCGCTCTTTTATAACGTCCCATGTCTCCTCAGTTATCCATACTTTCTTGGGTTCATCATCATTCTTAAGTTGCGTTTTCTTGCGAGTTGTGATAACAAGGTTTTTGAAACTGTTCCAACTCACTTCCACGCTCTCGTTACTACTCGCTGCCAATTCTGACACTTTTTCATTACAGTGTTACTCAAAGGAGATAAGCTCTCTCGCTTTTAAACGTCTTTGCGTCTTGAAGGTATTTCGATGACAGCGCTTAAGTTTGATGTTCAATTCGGCTACCAGCAGTTTGTGATCACTCCCACAGTCAGCCCCGGGATATGTTTTTGTATTAGTGATACATGCTCTCTATCTTTTTGCTATCGCGATATAATCAATTTGGTTACGTGCCCGATCTCCTGGCATTATCCAAGTAAAGAGCCTTCTTGGATGATTCTGGAAGCAAGTATTCATAATGGTAAGAGAATTTTCTGTACAAAACTGAAGCCACATTTCTCCCCTCTCATTTCTGTCGCCCAGTCCGTATTTTCCGACAGTTTTTCTTAGATGGTCATCACAAAAAGTGTTGCCCACTTTGGCGTTCATATCCCCCATAACAATGGTGATCTCCCTTTTTGGCATTAGTTTAAGGACGTCATCAAGTTTATTGTAAAACTGTTCAATTTCACCCTCCGAGGAACAAGACGTAGGTGCATATACCAGAACCACGACCAGAACAATATTCAAACGACATGGTTTGGTGTTTAATTCAACATAACCTTATAAAGTAAATATTACAACAATATTTACTGATATAACTATTGCATTTTATTTTTGTTTATGTACGGTCGGATTCATAAGTGGAGTCATAGTTAGACCACTTGACAGATTGCAATACGGGTTATTATCCTCTGTACTTACTTTACTAACTTACGCACACACGTAAGATTATCGACTGTAACATTAAAACTTAAACAGATTACCACCTATAAGCGACATCTATGTAATCTTTGAAATAATTACTCGGTGATAGCCTATTCGCCACCACATCACCACAAAGTATACATCACACTGGTTTGTCTAAAACCGTATTATAGTTATCCTTATTCGTTCACTTGTAGCAAAGCAATAGATTACATATCTTTATTTCGTCGTATTGATCACAAGCTACCGTAGCTTAGCGGTAATAGTTCTTACCTTCTAATCAGAACGGAACCGGGTTCCCATCCGATCTCTGTATGTTAAATGTTTTTTTAAATGTTTTTACCATATTTTCTCCAGTAATAATTATTTTATATAATATTGTTCTATATATTCATCTATGTATTATATCTATAAATGTTTATTGTAAATATGTATCAAAATATTATATCTAAAAACATAAACCTATAATATTGTAATAAAACAAAAAGTAAGGTAAGAAATTATTTTATTGGTAGGTATGGTATCACTTTATGTAAATAACATAATGACATGAATGAGAACTTTTGGTAACCATAAGATACGAGTATGTAAAACTACATAAAATACTTGCTGTCGTAATACTTAGTTAATAGTTTTGTTTGAATGATAAAACACAATATTATGTAAAATGATATTAAGTGTTCATTAGCTGAAACATCGATAGGTAATTATTTATAAGATCATAGGAATGATCCAAATCTTGGATTGAATCTTTCAATAAAGTTATTTAAGTAATAATTTCGTTAGTAATTATTTTATTGTTCTATGTTTAACGATGATGCACTTTCCTCGGAAGTAAAAGTAATTGTAATAATAATAAATCAGTTATTTGCCTACATCTCAAGGTTTAAGCTTAAGTACTCGTTTTCGTAATGAAAAGATATTGAAGCAAGGCCTTAAGATAACTGACTAATAATGATCAATCTTATATAAATATATATCGATGTTTTAGCATAATTTAATTGCTAATGTAATGCTCCACAAATACCTACTGCAATAGTAGGCGGGTAAGCAGGTAAACAGAGGTTGAGTGAGCAACGATTTATCAGGCCCGCTTCGGCATACATTGCTGATTATTTTGTGTATATTCATATATTATAATGAAATACAAGCAATGTATGCTAGATCGGGTCTGATTGGAATCTTAAGTAAAAATCGCCGCTTACATAATTAGTATTTGGTGTTACCTCCGCTGTTTTCAACAACACTTAATAGACTCGATCAAATAAGTGCATATATCTGTTCCTCTGGTACTCTCCCACACTCCCAGGCAGTGAGCCTCTAAAGCTTCTGTAGTTCTTTCATTGCGCATGTCCCACCTTTGCACCATTAAACCCCATAAATTCTCTATGGGATTTAAGTCCGGAGATTTTGCTGGCCAACGAATAACTTGGATATCTGGGTGCTGGCTAAACCAATTATACACCACGGCAGCTCGATGCACTGGACAATTTATCCTGGACAAATGCAAAACGAGGAACTTCACTAGCAGGATAAACAGTTAAACATTTCGCACCGTCGTCGGTAGCATGCTTTCCTGTAGCATATCAACATAATTAGCGGCAGTCGCACGCCCTCTTTCTTGTGCTACTAATTTGCCTGGACCAGCGGCAGAACCATTTTCTTCATATTGTTACACCATCATCCTCCGCTGTGAATCATTAATAAGACGAGTCGAGTTTTTACGCTACCTTCCTCTTCAAAACGTGTAACCCAACGTTTAACAGTCTTCCACTAAAACAAAGTAGCATTATTAATAAAAAAGTTTATACTAATCGGTTCACAGCTACCAACATACTATGAGTCAAAGTTTTTAATATTTAAAATACAATTGTAATGAAATAAAACTATACTTACGGCCAGACCAGTCTGATTAGCAATTTGAGTTAAATTAAATCCAATATCATGCAACGCCACAGATAATTGCAGCGCAACAATACGCTGCTTATCCTGCAAACTGATAATAGTATGCATTTCGAAGAAATAAACACTGAAGTTTAATAAATAAACTTAGGTTAAAAAAAATCACTTAGCACACGCACTATCTCGCAAACGATCTAGCAACAACTAAAATGTAATTCAAAATTTACTAAATTTTGCTTCATTTGATAAAATAAAAACTAGAACGAAGAAATCGGGATTCGATCCATTGTCTCCACAATAACGGTCAAGAATTTGCTTGACCGCGCTACTGACCACGCTACCGAAGCTAATGATTCATGTAGTGAAATAGTCAATACTACTCAGCCTATTATACAATGGTAGTTCGTCAAATAATAGTATGTTATACGTCATTTGTGTCATTGTGTGAGTGTCGCCGCGGGTGCGAGCGACTTGTTTTCTGAGGTTTGTGTTAACTATGACTCCACTTTAGAACGCGACCGTACGAATAATAACGTTTCATAATTTACAATAGAATATAATAAACGAGATTTAAACCTTATATAACTTTATGATATTCAAATATTTTTTGATTTACCCGAATAATATGGTAATCGATATTACAAAAAAAGTCATAGGTATGACTACGTACTGTATTATTGTTATACTTTACTATTCGGGTTAAAAATTGGATGGGTAAATTGCGTCGAAAAATATAGTAATGTTTTTTTTTCTGCGCAACGAAACACAGGAAAAATCTGAAAAAAATTACAAAGATGCGCCTGGGTCCACAGATAACGAATCTGCAATAAAAGGAAAACTATGGTAATAGCACATTACGATAGTGTTCGGTGGGGGCGGCGATGTATGCCTTTTATTTTTTCAATCAAAATTTCTTTAAATAAAAATTCAAAAGTTTTATTTAAAGCTTTACATCGAATGTGGTTATTGTCTGTACGTGATTGAATCACATATGAACCACGGCAAATAGCTAGGTACTTCAAAAATTAAAAACGGTGCCTTTACATTTTGCATGTTACTAGGCAGCACATCTGTAGCATTACTTTGATAAAACAAACTTTGATCAAGGAAAAATAGATCTTACGTGCATTGTGTAAAAATTACATGGATGCAACAAAACGTCATTAAACTGTGACGTAGATGTATGGTGTGTGTTAAAACAAGATTAGGAAAAAAGATCAATATTACACATTAAGTATTCCGATGCAAATGCATTCGGTCCTTAGCCATTTGAGCCTACTTGGGTACTATATACTCTAAGCATATGAGCATTAAAATTGGGTTCATAAGAGCCTGCACGCGCATACGATGTTTCGTTTCATCAGTGTCAAAATAATGTTCAGTACTTATACGTCATGATATGTTTAAATAAGATTCAATAAAACCCGATAAAACCGCACAGACTATCGTCAATACGCTGACAAATTGCTGAGTTGGTAGCTATTATAGTAGGATTAGTAGGTAAGTAGGTACGATGACTAATAAATGCTTTTAGTTAGGGTCAAGGTTAAAGGTTTGAGTGCATTCCAGTTAGGTCATTGTGCACTATACTTTTTGTTACTGAATTGCAAAACGTAAATAGCTTTTGCCATAGAAAGTTTTAAAATTTATCTTGATTATTAGACTAAAATCGGAAATTTACTAGCGAATCTTCAAGTGTAGGTAGGTCACATTTCGCTGAGCTAAACTGAAAAAGTTTATATCCATCGAAATGTAGATAACTAAATAAAAATCAAATGACAAAGTTTCAACTTATCATAACGCCAAATTTAATAACACAAATTCTCATTTAGTGTTATACTAATTCTCGTTTGAAATTATACCTCTAAAACCGGTCGAGAGCTGACAGACATTTTAAAGTATCGGTGTTAAGATGCTTCATTATTTGTAAATTCAATTTGATAAATTGTATGAGTTCGGTACGTATCGAAGTAAGTAGGTATATCTGACTGACAGATAAAAATTATTTTCGAAACGAAATCAAAATGGTACCTACGATTAAAACAAGCTTACTAAATGGATTCTGAACGTTGATAAGTAGGTAGGTAAAAACAATAAGTACATATTAAATCATCATCACAATAAGAACGTAACTTGTATTCTGTTTCTGCTTCCCACGAGTTTTGTTCGAGTAGATTCAAAGGGTGTTTCGTGATGACTTAATAAAATACCCATGCTAAATACTGCCCTGGTTGGTATACGCTTTAGACTAAGTAGCTTCGAATAAATAAAACCCATTTTGATCGCATACAGCTAACGACAAAACAGTTTATTATTGTTACAAATAGTTATTTTTAGCTTCTTAAATAGTACCTATCTTGTGAGTCGCTGTCTATAAACAATTCGAAACAAATAAAAAAACGGATTGATATACCTACAGTAGAAATTGGTTAAAAATATTGAACAATAATAAAGCAGCTTGCTAACCTGCAGATCTTCAAAATGACTTCGGACTGGCTGGCTTGTCCGTTCCAGGAACAGCAGCTCCGTCAGGATAATGATGCCGAAGACGGCAAAGAAAATGATGAAGATGAAGAAGCTGATGTTGGCGCGTTCTTTGGAGCGGGAGGACGTGTGCGGGCGCCACCGCATCGTGATGACAGTGTGTCATTGGCTCGAGGCAGAAAGCGGGCGCGCGGTGCGCGACTGGAAAACCGGCAGTCGGCCACACACGCTCGGGCCTCCGCGACCGCGAGCCGCGACACAACACACACGCGGGCCTCCGCCACCGCACTGACACACCGCACCTCGGCACGCGCGCTACTGACAGCCAGACACAACTACAGCGAACTCAGCCACGAGGTTGCAAGCTCGTTTCAACGTTTTTACCCACTTCAAGCTCTTCATTCTTTTTACGATTGACTGCTCCTATATTAGATAGTTCCCATACGCTTATTCTACTGCCAATAACAGGATTTTTGCTATATAATGCTTTGTAAATGTAGAATCATTTTGCTTTTCAAAGCTTTTTACCTTTAGTTTATACTTGAAACTTGTCGACTTGAGGAGCAGTGGTCACCCCGTGCCGCCACGCTGTGTGGGGCGCATGCGCGAGCTTCCGGCCGGCGTTCAATGACACCCCATCGCAAAGCTTTCTCATTTTCCGCGTCGTCTTCACTATGCTTCCACGCTGTATTGTACTCCGACCAAAACAAAGAACAACCTCCAACGAAAATCATCTTAAATTATCTTTCAGAGTGGACCAAACATCCACCTCCAACGTTGTTGGACAATGTTGTCCTGCTTGTTGACAGGCAGGCAGTACTGTCCAGTAGCTTCATTAAAAACTAGAAAACAAATGGGTTAATTATTTCTATTGCATGTTGCGATAGTTAAAGGTACCTACATTTTTCATCATTAGGTTGGTAGGTACCTACAATACAACAGCCTACATACAAACACGATCAACATAAATCACTTTAATTGTAACCAACGTGTCGTGTAAATAGGTCGATAATGAAATAATTATAATTACATTTAATAAATAAGGCAAAAGTTTTTACTGACCTATTGATTACAACGATTTATCCGCAGACCCACAGCACAGAGTGGGTGTAACTGGTCTGTTGTCAATTTAATAATAAGATTAGGTACATAGGTAAATTTGTAGGTAAATTTAATTCAGTAAAAAATTTAACAACGGTTAACTAAGTTTCCGTAACTTTTTCCTTTATACTTATGTAAAAAAAATGTGATTGATGATTTCGGTTAATATTAACATGAGAGGATTATATTTAAAGTTTATAATTAACCTTTGGCTGGTTAATAAAAAAGACAATACGTAATCAATAATATATACTTACTTAAATTTATCCTTTATAACATTGTAAAATTGTAATTTATTGTAAAAATTACGTTATACATAGGGACAAAACGAAGGCCATCCCAATTAGCCATATTTGAGAGCTGACAGTTCCATACTAAACGAGATGTCAACAAAGGAAAATGGACCCTCTGCCATAGTATAAGCAAGAATCTGACAGCTGTCAAATGTGGCTTATTGGGATGGCCACATTGTAGTGTTACTTTACCGGGTCATCTTCTGTAACGTTATGCTGAAATATATCCCCAGGGGCGCGATTGGGCTGGTTGTTTGAGCAACCACAAAACTTATCCGGGTGAGCTCCTGCTTCCCATACATGGTGTAGATTTCATAGCCTCGTGGCTATAAAATAAAATAGACCACCCAGCGTGCATTTTTAGACCACTGCCGCATGCCGCATGCCGCCGGGTGCGAATTTGCGAGGTATCGGTCTCATTAATGCCTTGCGACAACTCCTATTGAATGTCGTCATTTATGATAAAATAAGTTTCTTCTAATCTTTCGGGGCGATCGCTAAACTGTATGTAGTACGAAAAGCAAGGAAGTACTCTTTACGACTTCGCTGGGGAGTTTGATTCTTCTTGTTTGCTGTGGGAGACACCTAATGAAATTCCCTAAAAATTTAATAAGTATTTATAATTGGATATTGCTAACAATGCTCAAGGAATTGGGCTCCGAAAACGGATCGCCAGCAAGGTTACGAGAAAGAAAACAGCTCACTTCTACTACAATAGATGGCGTTCAACATCTGAGGGTTCTCAGATGTTGAACGCCATCTATTGGCGTAAAAACCTTTTTTATTTTGTTAAAAAGTCCTGACGCAAGTATTTGAGCTCTCCTACATTCAAGAAACTACTTACTGAATGGCGGTTGTCAAGTAGGACTTTTTTGTTAATCGTTTAAAAAGAATAAAGAGATTTCTTTTGTTTATAAAATTTACAGAATTTTGTTAGATAGTACTCTATTTGGGATTTAATTTAGGACCTTAATTTAGGTGTTCAATAGGCAGAATAAAAAGCAGTGTGTACCATCTGCCGCAGTTTTGCGTTTACGTTCTGTGGTACCGTAGGTACATATCTATATCGCTGGTCATGTCATGTCTTATAATTTGACGCAAACTACGTGTTATCTGTTAAAATAAGGTAACGATGAAAACAATGGCAAATTAATTGACTAGAAATTACGAAGAACCCATTGTCAATTTTTAACATGACAGGACTTATACACTCACAGGCACATTTAACCGGCCACTTGCATTAGCATGGAATACCTACTCTTGATTCTTTAGATTATTGTTAATTACAGTGAAAGTAAATTAAAAAGCAGTTAATTAAACGTTAATTAAAGAATTGGTAGCTTAACTACAGTAGGTCTTAAATAAAAAAAAACATAAAACAAAAAAGTATCATTTTTCAGAAAGTCTCTTAAGAGGTGAATGTTAACAAAATGTAAAAAAAATGAAAATGATGACAATCTTAATAGTGAGTATTCCCTCCACGAGCTCTTATGACTTCACGCATACGGTCAGCCATCCCGTCTATGACGTCTTGGATATCTGACTGCGGGATATTGTGCCACTCTTCTAAAACCGCACTTGTTAGGTCACGGAGTGTGGTTGGCACTGGATTACGGCTTCTGACTCATCTTTTTAAGTTGTCCCAAATGTGTTCAATCGGATTAAGGTCCGGACTGCAGGCTGGCCAGGGTAATCTGCGTATACCAACAGCATCGAGGTAATCATTTACTTGGCCGGCAACGTGTGCTCGGGCATTATCGTACATAAGCACAAAATTTTCTCCAATAAATGGAGCAAATGGTACCACATGGTCTTGAAGCACTTCCTCCACGTATCTTTGAGCGGTCATACTTCCTCTGGAAACGACGACTAGGTCCGTGCGTGCTTCATAAGAAATTGCTCCCCACAACATTACTGAGCCCCCCTTGTAACCAACAGTATCAACTATAGCACATGAAGTAAACCTCTCAGATCGACGTCTGTAGACCCGCTGGCGACCATCTGGAGCTTTTAAAGCTATTCTGGACTCATCACTGAATAAAACGGTCTTCCACTGCTCCGTAGTCCAATGCAAGTGCTCGCGGGCAAATTGTAGTCGAGCTCTTCGATGATGTGCCTCCAATTTAGGAGCTTTGGCAGGTCGACGTCCTAGCAAGTTTTGTTCAGCTAGTCTTCGTCTTACCGTTCTCTCACTTACACTAACGCCACGAACTTCAAATAGTAGTTTATGCAACTGTCGTATAATGGGGGTCATTAGAATGCGAGTGTCTGTTTATCACACGAGGCGCAGCCGAGTGTGATAATAGTTTGACACGAGCATTCTAATGCCTAATTATAGCAGTTGCATACACTATTTTATCTACACTCTCCAAAAAAACTCAGAAACACTTTTCTAAACGTACGCACCGGCCATTGCAAGGCCTGATACAAGGACAAATTCAATACGAGAACGTAATATGGCTTGATATGAATTTTTGAAAAATCTATACTTTAGCAGTTGTTTAGATGTGGAGTCTTAACAATAACTTAACTAAACACCTGAACAACATCTGTACAACATCTGAACAACAACTGAACAACATCTGAACAACAACTGAACAACATCTGAACAACAACTGAACAACATCTGAACAACATCTGTACAACAACTGAACAACATCGGAATAAAATCTGAACAACAACTAATCAACATCTGAACAACAACAGAACAAAAACCTATTAAAACAACTGAACAACATCCGAAAAATTACCGTACAACAACAACTGTCAGGTGTGGCGGAAGATAGCGATTTGAGTATTGGAAAAAAAAACTTCGTTTCATTTCTCAACTTTATCGTATTAAGAGTTTTCTCATTAAGTCATTACGCTTCTGTAATTTATAGTAAACCCTAGTTTTTATAGGCAGAATGCATAAAGTAGGTCATTATGCATCTGTTTTCGAATTCATAATTCGAACATTATGAGACGAGTGTATATAAAAGCTGTTTACGTGCTTCAACAGCTGTAGAGAAGCGATTTCTCAAAACTTTACTTACGTCAAAACGGTCATCTCTAGCTGAAGTACACCGATGTCGACCTTGCCCAGGCCTTCGAGTATAGAGGCCAGTCTCACGAAATCGTCTGACAGCGTCTTGTATTGTTGTTCGAGGAACACCAAGCATCCGACCTATGCGACGATGGCTAAATCCAGCATCAGCCAATGCTACTTCTCTTGCTGCTCCAGCAGCATTCAGGGGCATGTCGTATGAAAAAACTGGTTCTCCAATTCACAATTGATCAAAATAATGCAGTGCACATCCAAAACAAATGAATACCGAAACAAAACCATTCGATCCTAAACAGTTTGAAACTCAATGATTTTTTACTTTTTTTTATTCATAAAAACACAATTTACAAGTTAACAAATGAGGTCATATGTGTTTGATTTATCGTAAAATTAAATCCTGCCAATTTACAACATATTACGGACAGCGTTATTTCTAATCACCACGAGATATACCACTCAAGGGTGGTGGCCGGTTAAAAGTGCCTGTGAGTGTATATCTCCTATCCTTTTCTAAAAGTCAAGGTAATAAGAGAATTTATATCCCGAATTGAGGTAACAGCTTTTAATGTATTAGTTTAAATAAAAATATTTATTGCTCAAAACTAAAACTAACTAAAAGTCTGTCCTATTTGAAAGACACATGAAATTAGAAGCTAGAAAAAGGAAAATACATTTTGCCTGTGTTCTTTTTTTTGATAAAAGAATTTTAAAATAGACCCTCATTTAAAACCGTTTGGTCAAAAGCATAGCCTGGACTTTTAATTTATCTTTTGTTTCGCATTTAAAGCTAGCAAATTGTTAAATTTAAAAAGTATATGACTTATTCTTTGTAACACATTATTACTGTGCACATTACTCTTAAACAATAATTGTCGCACATTAGACGCATGTCGCACATTAGTCATTTTGGCTAAACGAAACGCATCATCTGACAGACAGAGCCTATATTTATATGATCTGTGAGCCTGTCAAAATTCTAGAGGACAGGCAGGAGACATTTTTGAGATAATTTACAGGAATATCGTGGCGTTGTAAATATGGGGAAGGAGCAGGTAAATTCTCCAGATAACAATGTATTTAGAGGCTTCGTCAACGCCCTTTACAACACTGTAGATGCGCCTGTAACATGGTTCAGAGGTGAGTGTTATTCTTTAGTTTGTGTTATGTAAGCAAGAGAAGTCCTGGTTGTATGATGCCCTGTTGCCTGTTTTGCAGAGAGCATTGTGGAGCCGAACCAAAAGAAGTACCCGTGGTACCACCAGCAGTTCCGTCGTGTTCCGACGATCGACCAGTGCTACGCCGACGACCCTGTCTGCGACTTCGAAGCCAATACCCAGTTCAAACGTGATAGGTTAGTTTTACTTCTATTTACATTTTAATTAAAACAATATTCTCTACAAAATGCTATGTTTGAAACTTGCTTATATTATTATGTATGAAATCAAATGAAGTCTTCCATAATGTTGTTGTTAACTTAACCTATAAGAATTTTATTTATGAGGCACATAGGGCGGCTACCACATATAATAAGTTATTCTTTTGAAATATTCAAATTATTTTTCACAAGCCTGGCCATTAGTGCATTCTAACCAACATTTCATATAAAATTTACATTATATTTAATTATTTCATTAAACTCATTATGTTCCATTTGTTTTTTTTAACATGTAGCCTATTGGTTTTTAGGATGGTTGAAAGTGAAATTCTGAACATCCTACGCCAGCGCTACGAGGACTGCATGATGTATGAGAGTCCAGACCACTTGACGGTTTGCAAACCATTCTGGGAGAGATACCAGGAGGCTGAAGAGGCTTGGTTTATCAAGTGTAAGTAGAACAAAAAGAAAGTAAAACAAATCTGAATATAAGAAATTAAAAATCTGACTAGGTATGTTTGGGATTTAAACCGGGGACCATGAATACCTTTCCACAGTTCTGTTGGTTTCAAAAGGCTTCTTAACAAGAGTGTAAGAGATGTATACTCACGTCATGTCCTTTCTATTTGACCAATATTAATAATTCTTTTATACCCCATTATGTTAATTTTAGTTTTTGATACATACTTATATCATAAATCACGCCTATATCCCTTACAGGGTAGGCAGAGCGTTAACGGCTGTAAAACGGATAATAACACCAGGTTTGACAAAAGTTTGAGGTCAATCAGATAACTGTGTATCACTATTATAGTGACAGGTTGTCAGCCCATCACCTAAAATTGCAATATACATCTAACCCTCAAGTCTCTTAGTCGCCTCTTACGACACCCATGGGTAAGAAATGAGGTGATGCTATTCTAAGCCGGAATCACATGGCATATATATATACATATATTTATTTGATGATGATGATGAAGTCCTCCTTCCCTCATTTGGGACATACCTAGGACTCGAAAAATTGTATTAATTTACAAGTCAAAATCAGTTCAGTAGTTTTCAAGATACAGGCTAATATTAATAAGTTGCTAAACTGTGAATTCAGTTTAGTATTGGCCATCATTTTTAAAATTTTATTAACATATTGAAACTTGTTTTAGATTATAAAATTATGCATATTTATTTTTTCTGTGGTTTAGAATAGCATCAACCCCAATTATTTCCTGTGGGTGTCCTGAGAGGCGACTAA
Organism: Tuta absoluta; assembly: GCA_027580185.1. NCBI lineage: Eukaryota > Metazoa > Arthropoda > Insecta > Lepidoptera > Gelechiidae > Tuta > Tuta absoluta. The sequence goes on along the minus strand of JAQAHW010000016.1, from coordinate 4,918,629 downwards.
GAGACTTGTGGGTTGCAAATGTATGGCAATTTTGGGCAATGGGCAGACTACAGTGATACACAAATTTCTGAATAAATGACAATTTTTATGGCGATTTACGCTCTACCTATCCCCCAAGAGATACAGGCGTGTGTGTATAATGTGTATGTATATTTATTTATGTTTCCCGCTTTTTTGTTTTTAATTCTTGTGGTTTGCGGGGGACACCAAGTCAAGGAGTGACCCTATGAACCGTGGTATCATACTTTACAGATGGTGACTTGGGAGCTTATGGTGATGCCAGGAAAGCATACATGAAACAGAAGCACCGCATGGTGTGGGAGAGGCGCAACGGCCATCTCTCCGAACAAACTAAGTGATAATGAAAATTGCATATTGTGCCGCGCTGGCTACCTAAGTAAATAAGTAGATGTTAAATTATGTTCTGGTTTCAATAAACTGATTTATTGTACAAAGGTATTTCTCTTGAATTTTATTAAAAATCCGGCCAAGTGCGCATTGGACTCGCGTAAAAATGGTTCTGTTCTGTACTATTATCTATAATTATCTATAAAAATGCCAATAAATATTTTTTTTTGTATGGGAGCCGGAGCTCAATAAATACATATATATTTTATTCCGATTCTGTGAAAAACAGCCTGGTAACAGACAGCAGAGTCTCAGAAATAGGGACCTGATTTTGTACAGAACCCTAAAAACAAGTGCCATTTAATATGCATCACTGAAAGATATAAATATATATGGGGTGGCCTGTAAAGTACATCAAAAGACAAAATTTGAATATATTAGTGCCAACGCTGCGTCGATTGGGCTAGATACAAGAGAAGCGCGGGCTGGGCGACCCGCGTCACGCAGCGCTGCTCTTGTATTTTGCCTAATCTAGCCCGCTTGACGCAGCGTAGGCTCTTATACAGCTTGCCTTTCATTTTTTTTTACCTACCCTTTGGCTTTTAATATGTCGAAATTCGTAATTGGCTATGTATTCTTTTGAGTTGGATTGTAATATCTGTTTGTGCTGTGAATAATGCTAATATCAAATCAATTGAATCGATTTTTGTAGTTCCCGAGTTATCAACTTGAAAGTTGCACGGGAAAATTTCGACTGACAGGCTTTTTTCCTAGGGCTTTTCGAGCTATTAATCCTGTAGCATCATCCTCATAATTTTTACTCTCTGTAGTGTACAAAAAAGGGCATCCCAGTAGAATTTTCCCCATACAACTTTAAAAGTGGATTATCTCAGAAGAAACTACAAAACGGAACATTCATGGGGTGATTTGGATACCCCTCAGTGTAAGGCATTTAAGTTTTGTCTTTGCCCGTAGAACGCAAGTGGTTAAATGCTCTTTGTTTGGCCGCCAGGCCGGTATAGATAAGGTTGTACACTTGTTTAACAATTTAAGCGATGAGCCATATAAAACCTGAACACCAGGATATAAATAAAAAATCAAAAGTTTTTTAGCCACTTTATATTAAAAAATCTTACTTTATGCAATTATAGTAATAATTAGTACACTATGATACCAAGAGCAACTATAACTTTATTTCATTCTTTATGAGTTGTTGAGTAGTATGTAGATTGTCTCTTGAATTTGCTTGCTCAGGTTTGTTTATTCAGCAGTAGCGAGCAGGTGTTTGTGCACGCACTCCTCCTTGTTGATGAGATGCGTGGTCTTGTTGACGAGCTGCATCAGTGAGTTCAGGTTGTTGGACCACTCGTTCAGCCGGTCCGACGCGTCCATGTTCAAACTGACAACAAGTAACTAAATTGTAGACATAGTTCGAAGAATCCCGAACGAAACTAGAGCCGCCATCACCAAAAACATTAAGATGACAACGACGATGACGATGACGGCGTATTAGCGGGCAAATAAGCGCCGGGCGGTAGCCATTTTTAAGCTAAGCCGCCGCGTGCTTGCACCTCGAAACTTCGATCTCGCTTCGCTCGTAATATATTTTGTTGGTGTTCCACTTATTTTAACAAGAAACGACGAGCTTGCTTCGCTCGCATTAAGTATTGTGATGGTGTAGCGCAGTTTAGTACCCCTGCCATTTATTTAAACGTGAAGCAACAAACTCGCTTCGCTTGCAATACATGTTGGTTGTTACCTGAAGTGCACGATGCCGGCGGGGCGGTCGATCTTGGCGCGCACCACGCCCGCCACCACCAGCTGCGACAGCGCCTCCTCGGCCTCCGCCAAGCCCAGCCCCAGCAGCTGCGACATGCGGGTCAGCGTCACCCGCGTGTAGTACATCGACATGATCCGGATATTCTGCAACAACAACAGTTCACTCATAGAGAGCACTGTTTTTATACGCCAATATTTAGGGCCACCTAAATAATACCTATATACTAAGAACAAAATGGAAAAAAATTGAATGAAGAATAAACAACTCAACAAAAAATTATTGGTTTTTGAAGGAAATTATGAAAAGCAGAAACATTCCCACAAGAGAAAAAGCATATAACTCCTGCATACTGCTTTACATAACATATGCACGTTAAACTTGGTCTGTCACAAAGAAGAATATGCAATCAATAGAATTATATTATGTTTTGCCAACAGCCACGATTCGGAATAAGATCAAGAGAGGAAGACTACCTAAAAGATATGGCTGGCACCATGTGGCGGAGATTAGGACAAGAAAGACAATTATGGAAAGGCTTGGAGGAGGCCTACGTCAGAGGACAAGATGGAGAGGAAGAATAAATAATACAATTATATGAAAACAATACTCTGCACAATGTACCCAAAAAAGGGCTACAGAAAAAAAATACCTAACATAAATTCATGAATGTTTTCGCATGAAATTAATCCTTTATGCACATTAAGTCTACTTTCCCGAAATGTCTATTTCCTAAAATGACCACTTTCCCAAAATGTCTACATTCCCGGAACGTTAAAGCAAGATGTCATAAGTGTAAAACGACAACAAACTGTCAAAACATGGATCCAAAAATGACAATAGTATCGAAAATTACTATTTCAAAGTGGTAGGTAGTTTGAAAAAATTATCGATTTCGCTAACTTTAAAATATGGCAAGAACAGAAAGTCCAGGGGCGCGTTCAATGGACCAATATATGTTTCGTCGCTCCTTTATACTTTGTCAGTTCGCAAAACCGCGTTTTCGAGCGCATGGTAGAAAATTTCTCCTGAGTGGCATGGCGTGCTAAAACGCCCGGCGTGCGCAGTGTGACACTTACATGTTCAACGACCCTGTTCTTAAGGTCGTTCCAGCGCTCCTGTCCCTTCTCGTCGGTGGAGTTGAAGTAGGGCGTCGCTCGCAGCATCTTCTCGTAGGTCGCGCACAGCTGGTTCCATCTGATGATCTCCGGGTTGATGAACAGCTCCAGCAGCGCTCTATGAAAGTTATTTTATCGGTTGGAGAATGGAACAAAACCAATTTTTAAACTGAATGAGAAGTAGGTATCGTAACATTGGCTTTTAAACATGATGGGCCAACCAATCACGCCAAAAATATGTTACAATGATAGAGCCATTGTTAATTTTAAAATGAAATAATATAGATTATGTAAATTAAACAAATAAATATCCTAGACAATTCACACAGCGGCATCTAGCCCTAAACTAGATCTATACATACTTGTACTCAGGCAACTTGTCCAACTCCTTGTCAGCCTTGACTCGGTGCGTCAGATCAGCTTGCTCGTTGTCGTATGGGGCCAGAATGAGGAACACCACACTGCCTATGAGCGAGTCCGTGCCTCCGAGTTGCCCTAACGCGCGGAAGTGGCGGCACACGGACAAGTAGGCGGCGTTGTGTTGGTCCACGGCTATCATGATGCGATAGAACTTTTCTTTCAGTTCCTGTAGGTAAATCAAAATTATATGATTAGAATTTCCTTCATCAATTTTATCATAAGTGCGACTAAGTAGTTAAGATGTGCGTTAAAAACATACAACCCCAGATAGAGAAAGAAAGAAACAATTTTATAATAATTTACATATATTTTTTTATAAATTATTATTCTTATTATTTAAAAATATAATCACTTTAAACTTTTATTCAAACTAACCTGAGTGTTCTCGTCTTCAAAGAACTTTGTATTGATCTTCTTAGAAATGATGTGTGTGCGGATATAATCTTTGATAGCCAAACAAAGTCTCATCTGCTCCAAAATTAATTCCACTTTTTCTCTTTTATCCATTGACCCATAAGTTTCCACCTGCAACTCTTGGATGATTTTAGCAGCCTCAGCCACATTGTCTTCTTCCTCACGAATCTTTGCCAGAATATGGGTTAATCTAGCTCTTTCAACTTCTACATAGATTTTTCCCTCAGTGATTGTTCTCAATGTCTCAATTAGTTTTATTTTAGTTTCTTTGTCTGGGGTTTTGTCAACATAAGTGTAGCATTCTTGGACCATTTTTACTACAGCCTGTTTCAGTTGTGACCTAAAAATAAAAAAAGGAACACAAAATACAAATTAAAATATGTTGTAAGAGTTTTCAGCAGTGGCCTTATTTGTGTTAGAGCATAATAAGCTGTAATGTAATAAACTTGTTTTTAATTAACAAATTTTAATAAAAATAAAATCTGCTACAAAATAACAATCATGCATGATATTTTTCTTGAGTTTGCACAACTATCATGCAATTGTTCTTTGACAAGAAAGAAATTAAGATGTTTACTAAGTATTTACCTTCGCTTAGACAGAAGAATGATTTGGTCATTGAGCGCAGACCAGTTCTTGGCATCAAAGCAGATCTGCACAATAGCCACAAGTAGTCTTGCAGTTGAAGCCATATCAGCACCCTGGAATAATCAAGTAAATTAAAGGTAGATAGAAAACATTAATTCCTAGAAAAGCTAGTAAGAGTGAAAAAAAAAAAACAAATACAAGTATAACAAACATAACTAATAAAAAAAAAGCCTTTATTGCTACTTAACATTTTTCAAGTTAAACATACTAACAAAGGAGAACACCCAAAAAAGCCCATGGCCCGGCGCAAAAGAAAGATATCTCAGTGTTTTATGTATATTATTAGTAAAAATAATATTTATATGTCACTGCCGCCGGAAGTGGCTAACTTGAAAAAAATGCTATCTTATTATTTTCCGGCATAGTTTTAGAGATGTAATATTTTGAACGTTTATTAATTATATAAAATGTAATAAACTATCGTAAATAGAATACTATTGTTCATGCATACACGGCCGCAGGACACTCGGAAGTTGCGCTCACGTAATAAGTATTTTGTACTACCTTTGCTGGGCCTGTCATAATCTGAACGAAATAGAGCATCCTGCGGCTTTTTTAAACGAAGTGTTGGTAGATATACAAGTTTAACAAATAATTATGAAATGATTAATGTTGTTTAATTATTGATGTTGTCGTTGACTATTGTTATAATTGTGTTTATGCAATAAATAAATAAGTAAATAATAATATTGTTTTATTCCTGAATCATGTGCGTTAAAAAAAGAAAACTACTGTTATGAAATATACTGTCTTATACATATTTTTACTAAATATATATATATATATATATAGTATATCTATATATTGTATACTAAATATATATATATTATAGATCACTAGAATTCTTATAAAAATGTGATTCACTACCATTTAGAATAATTTTGGAGTCGATATGTTACACGAAATGTAATTTTCAATTTATGCCTGAAAATAATCTAAAAGCAATTTTTTTATCTTAGCCACTTCTTGCGGCAAACACACCTATCAAAAAATATTTTACATAAAATACACAAATTATTATTATTATTATTATTATTACACAAATAACTGAGATACCTTTCTTCTGCGCCGGGCATTGGGTAATTTTGTATGGAGTTTGGGTGTTCTCCTTTAAAATATTAATTTTTTTATAGTTCCCTTTTTTTCTTCTTTGTTTTAATGACTTGTTCATTTTAGTTTATAGCTTATCATTCGACATAGGCCTCCTCTAAAGATTTCCATTTTGACCTCTCTTTAGCAGTACGGATCCAAGCTGGACCAGCTACTTTTTTCAGGTTGTCCTCCCACCGCTTGGTTGGCCTGCCTCTATCAGTAAACCATGAATAATACTAAAAATCAAATTCAATGAAATAATAAAACTTACAGTTCTGGTCTGTTTCTCAAGTGCCAGCAACTGGTCTATAGCCTCTTGGACTCTACCCTTGGCAGCCAGAGCCTTCATCGCAGGGATTTTCTCATCACAAGTGGTACTGTAGTCCACCTGAAAGTAAATGTTGAATAAGCATAACGTCATTTTTTTATATTCATAGCACAGATAGGAACTATCACTAGGGCAAACAAGATTCACACAGTAGAGCATAAAATGAAGTGTTGTACTAGTTCGAAGAGTAGTAGCTTACTCTTTGAAGACCTAACCTAGATTCTGATGATGAGGTCTTTCATGTTCTTACCTCCATCTTGGTAATTTTGCCACTCGCATCAAGGCTTGCACTGTCTCGGTCATCGCTGAGTAGCGACATTTTGATAGTGTAACTGAAATAAATAGAAAATATGTGGCTTTTATCAACAATCGAGTAGGACACCATGAAACACAGAAATTTGACACAAATGAGACTGAAATTATACTTACGATAAGAAATTATTTTATATTTGAATTTCACAAAAACTGTTTTTAATCAAGTAAGTAAACGTAGAATATTCGCTGTAATGTAAATACCGAAATAACAAATCGAACCTGCAACTCACTTGATATGACAAGTATATATTCTTTTTTATAAGTGACGTTAGCTTTTATGGGATTGGCTACACGCTTCTTTAGACCGGAAATACGAATGAACGAATGAAATCTACAGATAGCAACAAATATAAAAATGACTTTTAGAAATGGCAACACTTGAAAAATCTGCCGGAATTTGAGCCAATCAGAACTCACAAAAGTGACCAATCAGCAGTAAGTATTGGACGAGCCGAGTGAGAACTTTTTATGTTATCTGTGGATAGATTGATAAATGGAAAATAATGGCGTAGAGGATACGTTCATTGTTAGATTTACATTTTGTAAATAATCTATTTACTTTTAAGACGCAAATCTTACAGATTTAAGTATTTTATGTAGTGCCGTAAGTGTTTTGTACAATTTTTGACCGTGAGTGTTGCGCCCTGCTGAAGTAAAGTGGTAGCCTAGATTTCTCTTTGTTTTTGTGAACATATGCTGTTAGATCAAGTTTATTGGCACCAGAAACTTGTTGATGTTGTGCACAATGAATTCGTCTGCCAATTTCGAGTGTATAGACCCTTCAAATCGCAAGGGAGGAAGAAGTCATTCAGCTCAAGGTCTGGCGAGTTTGGTGTCATGTTCTGGTGTGAACATTCCACTTCCTCCTCGTTTGTGGATCACAGGTACGTGGTGTTTCTTACAATTCTCACTGCACGTGTCATTTTGATCATTAAATAGCATGTAATGCTAACATAATCAAAAAGGTTTCCAAAAATCACCACGAAGTCACATTGTGTAATCGCCACCTCGCTTAGCGTGTGGTAACATGTTATATATTTGTTTTAGATGTGGAGGACGATTCATCGGATGGGACTGGGGGTAGCGCTAGGGAAGATGGGGTGGTCAGCATGGAGAGGTCCAGGGTGCGGTCCCGATTCCGACACTACAAACAGCGAAGTTCCATTCCGATTGGTATCTTCTGGGACATTGAAAACTGTCAGGTATGAACAGGAACAGTTATGAACTTTGTAAGCCTTCAATAGGCCTTCAAGCCTTTCTTGCACTGTTGACCTTAGTTTGCCACTTGTTTCCTATTTCCTGATGACTTGAGAATATTTATGTCAATTCCTGTATAATAGTTATAATGTTTTATCAATCTTTATTTCATCAAACAGCTTCACATACATAAATTGTCTTCAGTACAATAAACTTTAGTTACAATTTGAATGTATACTATCACCTAATGTTTATGTATTAGAATGTATGCTAAATTAGTGCATAAGCTAATGTATTACTCATATACCCAAGTTTCCATGTTTACTACAATAAAGATAAAAAAAATGTATCAACAAATTACATGTCTAGCCTTACTGAATTGAGTGATATGATTGAAAGGGTTTTAACAAATGAACCCCTGTTTTAGTTGGTAATAAAATCATTTTTTTAGGTTCCTAGAGGTTGCTCAGCTATAGATGTTGTAGCCTCAATCCGTGCCAAATTTCTGAATGGGAGAAGAGAAGCAGACTTTGTTGTGGTCTGTGATGTGAGGAAGGAGAATGCTTTAAGGCTTCAAGAGCTCAATGATGCACAAGTAAGTATTGTTATGTATGGCAATTATAGTTATACAACTTAACTGTGAAGTAAATGGCCTGTATTCTGACAGCTTCCTAGCAAATTCTATGAGAAGAGACAGAAAATAAACTATATATATATTTTTTTTCTATATAGAGTATCGAAGTATTTTGGCTGTAATTTTTCACCTATAAAAATATAATTACAACTGCAAGAAAGTTGCGAATAATCAACCCTTCTGCCTAACACCAATTACCATCTATCAACAGATAAGTCTGATCCACGTGTGTGGGACGCAAAAAAATGCTGCTGATGAGAAATTAAGACAATGCATGAGGCGGTTCGGAGAGCTGCATTCGGCTCCGGCTGCCTTGCTTTTGATATCAGGCGATATTAACTTCGCCGCCGATCTGAGTGACTTTAGACATAGGTATTTATTTCTAGTGTTTATGTAGGTATTTATTGCTGAAACTGTTCTCGTTAATAAGGCCTTTCTAATAAACCGAAAAAAAAATGGCTATGTATGGCTTATGATTTTGCGGCAATGTTACTGGCTAAATTGTTTGTCTTTTTAAAAATATATGTCACTTAGGTCACTGCAAGTGCTGAAACGCTAAAGATAAAAAAAAACCTGTATTTCATAAGCGACACCAAACTGGCATCTATTTTGTATCTGTTAAAAATGAGCTCATTGAGTAATTTTGTACTCCACAAAAAATCAATCATAATTTAAAACCAATTCTTACTTTCAAACAGGAAAAATATGGAAGTGATACTGGTGCACAAACAAAACACGTCATCTGCGTTGATCGCGTGCGCCTCTTCCCACTATTGCTTTAACGAACTGACCGCACACTTGCCAAGGAACCCAAAGGTAACTAATGAACTACAGTGTATGTACACACAGTAGGATGCTTCCTAGTAGCTGAGAGAAATTTGGTATAAAGACTTTCAGAAATCAAAAAATTATGTTATCAAAACTGGTTACATTACCAGAGACAAACTGCAAGAATCATTTTAACATTTATATTTAGCTAGCAAATAGACAATGCATTGCATTACGTAGCTTAGTAGTGATCTTAATTTCATTTCCGTGTATTAGATACCTACTTAATATCCACACAAAATTTCTTTCAAAAACTTACAAAACACATATCACGCCACGTCTGATAAATATTTGAGGGTCATTCGGAAAATTGTGTATCGCCATAGTGACAGATTGCCAGCCCATCGCCTAAAATTGCAATACACACCCTCGAGTCCCTTAGTCGCCTCTTACGACTCCCTCGGGAAAGAAATGGAGTGGTGCTATTCACACAGCATTACAAAAACAAATACAAGTGAGTTGTTATTGAACACAGACTTTAAGCCAAACCGAAGAGGAGGAAGAGCCGTCATGCGTGATGGAGGTGGTGAACCTTCCCCTGGACCAGCCCCCGGAGCGGGTGTCGCGCCGCCTGCGCCGCCTGGCGGACAACTGCGGCGGGAAAGTGGTGCGCATCAACCTCGCCACCGCCACGCTGCGCTTCCCTACCCCCGACCACGCCTCCAGGTAACGGCATCATTACACCTAGATTAGTATGGATAATTCTTAACTAGGTACCGACAAACATATGAGAGTCTGTCAAAAAATCAAGAATAAATTATTTTATACGTACAAAATCAAAATACAACAATGTAAAGTAACATGTTAACTTAAAACTAGAAACTTACTATAATTCCCCTCCAACGCGTCCCCGCGAGGCAAAGTACCCAAAATACTGGCAGAATTACCTCTTTGAATTGGTAAATTAGTATTATAATGATTAGTATATTTCTTAATTATTATTTAGTATATAACTTTTGTCAGACGTGGCGTAAATTACCGTTTTTCACGGCCATTTATGCTCTGCCTGCCCCGCAAGGGACTATAGGCGTGATATATGTATGTATGTATGTATATTTCTATTTCCTCAAGCAGTTTTTTATAAATCACTTTTTCATTGAATAATGAATTTTCAAGTGATGTAGGCAGAATATAGCATATGGGACTGTCTTATGCTACGTTCACACTATGCACCTGCTCCTGCTCCTGCCGCTACCGCGGTTATTGCTGGAAACACTTACGCGAAAGTATCAACGAGAGTGTCGCAAGAATACGAGTGAGCGAAATAGAAATACATTCCACTAGCGGTCGCGCTGCCGTTTTTTTTAATTCGCGCACGAAAAATCGACACAATCGAAGTGGCAGGGGAGCACGGGAAGTGGCAGCGGCATGATGAGTAGCAGCGCGAGTAACCTGTCTACATGCTCGCGCTGCCCACTTACTTCCCTTACTATTTCCCTGCTCATAGCTTGAGTGTGTGAACGCGGGTTTGACAATAGATGCTTACCGACCCTGAGATAGATAAGAGTGTGATCCTTAGTGCATTTAACCATGGCAGCAATACTCTTTTGTCATAAATATTATTGTGTAAACAGCTGTTTAGGCCTTTAATGCTCTGTCTACCCTGTATAAGACTAGGTGTTTCTTATCTTTACCTGTATGTAGGTACATAAAATTGCAAAACAAAGTGTGTACTATTTACTTTCTTGAATGCGATTTCAAAACAAAACAGCATATTATCAGTAAATATTTTTGCTTTTATCTGTATTTTTTTACGACGACGTTGCATGATTAGGTATACATACATAGTATAGTATTAGGGTATACTTGAATGAATACTCATGCCTACTTTGCCAAAAATATAATATGACCTTTATAAAAACAATTAATGTATGACCTTCTTAAGTGTGTAGGTAAACAATCAAGACGCGACGACTTTCAACATACAACATTGCACGGATATTTATAGATTGTTTTCAAAGACGTAAAGCTTCTGCATGTATAATGAATCCAGAATTATAACTGCTGCCCCCGATCCCAAGCCGTACATACATAATGTCATATTTTTGCGAGCGTGTCTGTATATACACAGGGTGTAATGGACAGCCCTCTGAATACTGTTACGGTGCATTTAGACCATGAAACTGAACAACTTTCCTTAAGGTAACTAAACAACTTTCCGTAAACTGATTCCGTTTGATTCCCCTGATCTTAACTTGTATGTTATGTCGTTTTTTGTCGCTTCCTGAGATATGCTTCTAGGAGCTAGGTGTACAGTTTCATGGTCTGCATTCACCTTATCAGTATTCGGAGGGCTGTCCCTTACAACCTGTATTACCAATTCAGACGCAAAGAAAAAAGTTAAAAGGCAGCACTATAAAGCCTTGTGTGCAGGTGCTATTTTATTTACATTGCGTAACCGGTTTATCGTCTTGTTATTCTAATAGGCAACATGCTACGCAATGAACAACAAATTTAACCTGCAAATCGTATTTATAGTTTAAGACAACAGGAACTATGAAATTTGAATATCATTCGCTCGTTCATTCACACTATACCGTGGGTAGCGAAGATTTTTTAGAAATACGTTATTTTCTAGTGGAAATATTGCTTAGTACCCACAAATATTGACCTACGCCACGTCCTTACGACTTCCTACTTAGTCATTCATTGCACCACCAAGGCACAAGCAAGGAACACTGCAATCACATCATCATAGTCATAAAATAGTCATATTTATACAATTTCACTTATTTATTGTGTAGTTTTATACAGTTTTTTATACAATTAATGATATCAGAAGAAATCACTTAGCGCAAAATGATGGTATCAGGGTAAGTACTCTCGTTGTTTTTATTTCGTCATCAATTTCCGTTAAGAGCACTTTTCAAATTTTTATCTTTGAATTTTTTATTTTTATATAGCCAAATAATGTTGTAAAAGTATTCCCCGCGAATATCTAACCTCGATTAGCTGGTTTCGTTTACAACTCGTGGCATAAAAGACACTCCCGAATTTGAACGTGTGCTGAGATCATATTACATTCCTCGGGTTCCATAATTACCAGATTAAAAGTCCCAGATAAATGCGAGAAGCATCTAATTGTTCGAAAATAATTCCAGTCAAAACTCTTGCGATGTCATATTTTCGTCTTCATCATTTCCTATGATTTTAGCTAACTCTACAAGTAGTTTTCAGTACAATAGCTACATTATTTTCAACAAACAAAAATGGCAAGTCCATTTTATAAGTACGTTAATGGCCAAATTGTCTCAATTTCTCACAGTTTAAGAGTGTCACAAAGTCACTATCTTAGAAATTAATCTACATTTCCTATTTATAAACTGAATAATCGAACTCTCCGAAACTTTGTGTAGTAGAGTCATGAAAATCGCGTTCGTTTGTAAACTTATACTAACGACCGTTACTAACTTCTAATTCAAATTTAAAGTCTGATAATCGTCCATTATTTTATGTTTCTAAGTTTTATGTAATGTTTCTAGTCGTTGCCTGAAAACAGCAACAATTAAAAGTGTAAAATAGAAACAATTAAAAGTGTAAAATAGATTTTCTGAAAATCCGTTAATTTTTGAATCTAGAACCGTTAACATGGCCGACCGATATGGCTAAGTACTTTACTTACCTTTAGTTAATTACTTTATTTAGTACGTTACATTTGACTGTAAAATAAAATACGTACCTAGATACTTAAATACATCAAACTTATACTTAAATACATCAAACTTAAAACATGAATATTTTAAAATTCGTCAAGATTATGGTAGATCGTTTCGAAGATGAAGCAATTCAATTCATTCGATTCTTTAGTAATTTCACTTTATAATCTACTTCTACTCATGATTTTAACTCTTATCAACTGATTAAATACATACTGTTATTGTTTAAGAAAAATCTGCTGAAAAATAGATCATAAGTAGACATAACGAGAATTTCAAACAACCGATTCGAACGAGTACTTATGTCCTGATTGTGATACTACTACGCGTGTTAAAAGACAGATCTAAATATGTAATTTGATAAGACCTTACTAGTTTTTACCTTAGTTGAAATGCGTATTTCGAACAAAATACAAATTGCAAGAGCTGTACTACAATACTACCTAAGTAGGTTTATGAATCGTATAATATTTGCAACACTTGGCAGTGTTTTCTAATCTGTTTAACTTTTTGAATTGGCAAAACACTGTACATACTGTCAGGCAGGTATATTGGTTATCAGTGAGTCGTACTTTCCGAAGCACGGCGAGAACAAAAAATACTGGAGTTTGAATAAGATTACTTTTATATTCTAAACCTGCAAGTTATCTATGTAATTTTTACTTAGTATAATTATTTATTACATGAATTGCCACTTCTGTTATTATTTCCTAGATAGACAGAGCATCAATGGCGCTTGTAATAATTTTACAACTTTTCCATTTTTGCTAATATTTCCGAAGAAACCTGAATTATTCATACATAAAATCTCATTCATACCTACATTTATACAAAACATATCAAATATCGGAGTTTCCATAACAATAGCATGCAAAATCAAACTACCTACGTAACTTTGCTGTTGGTAACGCGTCAGTTTACACCTGTTACTCGCGTCACTTACAACTATAAGTTACGCAAGTTAAGTTTATAAACATTAGCAATATGCTATAGGTATTGATTTCGTAACTCAAACCTATTAGAAAAAGGTTACGTGGTTTCTACCGTGGGCTCTACCTACTAAACTAAGTTAATTTTCTCCCAAACAAATATGATCAGATAGTGATAGGAAAACAAGCCAAATATTTGTAACAAATTACAATTCACGCGAAGTTTTTGCCTTCGAGGTAGACTGAGCGTCAATCGTCTTATAAAAACCACATCGTTACTCAAATTTAAAAATATCACGTGTATTCATAATCAATAATCATTGTAATAATTTACGTTATGTGCTAATATGTAATACATTACCTAACATTGCTCGAGTACCTACTAGGTAGCAAGCTACTACCTATCATTACTTACAAATGTACGTAGATCGTAGTCGTAGATTATTATGTTTGTATGGTAATCAGCTGATCTTTATCTTACTTCAAATCTTTAAAGGTTTCAAATTGTTTACATGTTGAATGTATCGAAAACACGTATTTTAATTTATGCAATGGATACGAATATTGTCTTGATTCATCGTGGTTTATTTGATTACTCTGCAAATTACATACATACATATGCGGGTTATCCCTTGCGGGGTAAGCAGAGCGTAAACGGCCGCAAAAACGGACATTACGCCACGTCTGACATATATTTGAGGGTCATTCGGAAAATTGTGTATCGTCATAATGACAGGTTGTCAGCCCATCGCCTAAAATTGCAAGTTTGCAACACACCTTCAAGTCCCTTAGTCGTCTATTCGGCTTCTATTAGTCGGTTGTTAATGTATGCATGTAATAATATTGGCAGGATAATAAACAAGTTGTTTCTGCCAATGCCGTGTGATGCCGGCTTAGAATAGCATCACCCCATTTCTTGCCCGTGGGAGTCGTAAGAAGCGTCTAAGGGACTCGAGGGTGTGTATTGCAATTTTAGGCGACGGGCTGACAACCTGTCACTATGGCGATACAAAATTTTCCGGATGACCCTCAAATGTTTGTCAGACGTGGCGCAAATGTCCGTTCAATGCGGCCGTTTACGCTCTGCCTACCCTGCAAGGGATTATAGGCGTGATATGTGTTTGTATGTATGTTTCTGCCAACAGGGCCCTGAAACGTATGGACGGTGAAGATGTATTCGGTAGGAAGATCAGCACTAGATACGCGCGCAGCCTTCTCCAACCGACGTACTCGAGTGACGAGGGCTATGGGACCGCCACCACTGCGCCGCGACCCGCCTTCCTCGCACAAACACATCAGGTACTACACGACCTTCAGAACTTAGCCCTCTCTCTCTTTTCGTGTGGGACACCGAGTCGTCCAACGACCCGATGAACCCTGGTGTCAGAGTTTTTCAACCACCTTCTACCACTAGTAGGCCTCTGACATGGTTGTGTTACGACCGCCGTCTAAGTAATCATAGACAGCAACCGGGACCCACGGCTTACCGTACCCTCCGAAGCACGGAACCATTTCTTTTCGGACAATCAGTTGGTTCACCCTGCAATGTCCTAACCAGACCGGGAACAAATTCACAAAGTGATAAATATCAACTTTGTGATTGTCCCACCGAGAATCGAACCCGGAACCCGGCAGTCGCACTGCCATAAGAAATTCAAGTTCTTTTTTTCAGTCTAGGTTCCTTGAGGGCTGGTCCACCGCTTGAAAGAACCGCTGTACTTTTTACACGTTTTTACAATTTCACGCCGTATAATACGGACCATATGGACATGTTATTATATTGCTTTGTTTTATTGATATTTGTAATGAAATTTGGCACGCAGATAGAAGGTAACATGGATAAACACAAAGGATAGTTTTTATCACCACATAAGCGGGCAACGCCACGGGTAACAGCTACTTTGGAATAAGAAATTGAAGTTCTTTTTCAGTCTAGGTTCCTTACGGGCTTGTCTGCCACTTGAACAAATAGCAGTACTTTTTCTCTCACGCGGTATAATACGGACCATGTTATTATATTGCTTTGCTTTATTGGTATTTTGATCCAAAAGTCGAAAAACTAAGTTCTATTTTACAGGTTGAGTTGACACGAGATCGAAGTTTTGCGTTTTTGCCCTTGCAGTCTATAAATAAGGATGTATTAAATTCAGTGCAAATATTTTTTGGGTTATTTCTACTTGAGAAACTGAACTACTTCCCCCAAGGAACATAGACGTTAAATGAAAAAAAGTTGGACGTCCCATTGCAAAGCGACTCATTTTTCAGGTCCCAATTTTTCCTTCCTTGGGGAAAGTTGTTCAAGAGTAAAACTTACCCTAAAAAATTGTACAGGTTGATTGCATTGGGAATCTTCCATTCTGTTAAAAGAATTGGCCAGCCTAGACACTGCGTTACCGTGTCTAGCTGTTTCCAGGGTACGCCACGAGGAGGCTTCTGTCATGTACCCAATTCCCCACCCTAAAAATGCACTGAATTTAATAGGACCGTATACAAGAACAAGTTAATTTCGTCAACAGCCGTCTTCGTCGCCGTCATGCGAACCCGTACCTCTTCTGGACGCTGCGATTGCTGCCAACAACTCAGCCAGCGAGTGGGCGCTGGCGCTGCAGCAGCTGCCCGCGCCGACGCCGCCGCTGGACTTCCAGCCGCCCGCGCCGCGCCCCCGGAAGATTCGAGGGACCCATGGTTTGTTTCTCCAAATCAAATCAAAAAATAAAAAATATTTATTCTCTTTCAAAGTAACTTATACTAAAACAAGTTGCTACGGCCTCCTTTTAAGCAAAAATATTGCCTGTACCAGGAGAGTCCTGCTCTTCTATATCGTTATTTTAAAACTTTGGAGGTAGGGTAATCAAAATATCTTAAAACTGGGTAACTTATTCTACACAAATACTATGTATGTGTTTGGGTAGTTTGTATGTTTGCTGAGTGTGTATGTGTCTTAGTGTAATTGTGCACATATAAATTAAACATTTATATAAGGTGTAAAAAAATTAACTAAGAATATTTTAAGGGGTGAACCAGTACGTGAAACTGAACAACTTTTCCCAAGGAACATAGGTCGAAATATGAAAAAATTATTTGACCCTCCCATACTTAGTGTGTTACCCGGCCGGAATAATTTGTATGGGAGGGCCAATTTTTTTTTTTCATATTTCGACCTATGTTCCTTGGGGAAAGTTGTTCAGTTTCACGTACTGGTTGACCCCTTAAGGGCGCGTTCTACCGAAGCTTTAGGTATTTCACACGTCCAGGCGATTTGCGTTCGCGCTACGCGCGAGCCTTTTTGAAATGAACTTCGGTGACCTTTGGCGGCGGGCTAGAACGCCACAGTATAGAAAAATGAATAAGTCTAAAGTAAATTTAGTTTTAATTCCTTTTTTAAGGTAAGAAGGTAGGTATATTATAGGTATTGAAATGAAAGCGGTCAGGTCTTGTAGCAGGCCTCTTTCACTCTATGTACTTGCTATTTACTTGCACGCGATAAGTGCCTACTGGACTGGAGGAAAATTCGCAATAACTGTTCTAGTTTCCAAGTTAGTTATTTGTCACTTCATACATACATACATAAATCACGCTTATATACCTTACGGGGTAGGCAGAGCGTTAACGGCCGTAAAACGGATATTAACACCATGCTGACAAAAGTTTGAGGCTCAATCAGATAACTGTGTATTACTATAGTGACAGGTTGTCAGCCCATCGCCAAAAATTGCAATACACATAGTAACTACTAACCTAACCTAACCCTCGAGTCCCTTAGTCGCCTCTTACGACATCCATGGGTAAGAAATGAGGTGATGCTATTCTAAGCCGGCATCACACTTCATATGCGATAGCTAAAACACGTATCGTTGGATTTGGCATGATCTGCTGATGATGGGTTAGCCTGTTTTAATTTCAAAAAATGGTTCACTATGACATAGTATAAAGAAGGAAGTACGTTATCTTCATACAAACGCACCGCGCGCGGCTTGTATGTGTGCGCGATAGTATCAATGCGTCGTCGCACGCACACGCGGACACATCTCGGGTGGTTTCGCACTGCGCTTCGTCGGGGCCGCTAGTCGACACCGCACGATGAGTCACGCGTCACGGCTTACTAGTACCGCGAAACCACGATTGTAAAATGGTTAATTGTAGCAAAATAAAGTATTGCATGCTGTGTCTAAATTATTCATCAATATTTCCTGATTTGTCTCTTTTCAAATAACCTACTGACCAGAATAGGTACCTAAGTAATTAATTTGTTTTAATATGATATGATAGATATTTTTACGATTTTAAACTCGATGATGAGATTTATTAGTTGTATTTAGTAGTCTATTTGGTGTAATTATTGGTGTTCTTCCTAGTAGGTATAGGGTATAGGTGCTTATAATCTGAAGTTGAGTCTGCCAGTTGCTCACATTAGGTATTGTAAATCCTTTCTTGTCGTGTGAAGGGGCACCGAGCCGTGAACGACCCGATGAACCCTGTTGTCAGAGTTTTAAGCTGACTACGTAAATTAACTTGGTAAAGTCCGTTCGCTCAGATGCGATCGCGCGTTCCGGTATTTGTCAATGGACGCCGCCTCCCAAACAAAGGACGCCGCGTACAAAAGCAAAGATTGTTTCTTTCATTAAATAGGTGTCATCATCGTGTGGTTAGGTAAAACTGACTTCAGACACCTTGGTTGGACCAAAACAATTTAAAATACAGCTGCTCCACGCCAAATCCTAGGCACTGAATTGAAATTTTGTTGAAAGTGACAACCCTGAGAGAGTAGGTAATTATAGCGCGGATTGGGCCGGAGTTGGCCTACTTCCCCCCTTCTTTATACTATGACTATGACGTCACAAAGATGGCGGCTTTACCATTTAGTTTTATGCAAATATCTCGAGTTTTATTTTACTGTTTTGAACATATGACTTATAAATTTAAAGGGATTAAAACGTTTACTATTTCTATATAACAAAAAACTTAAATATGTTTTTCTATATTTTTCATATATTCTTAATTTTTTTTCTTCTATACTCACTGAGTTTGACATGCCAAACTTTAAGAAATTCAATTAGCTATTTAACAATGTATTATAATTAGACCTTTAGTAATTAAAACAAAATTTATAACGGTTTTTGTAAATTATTGGACTCAAATAAAATCAAAACTGGTATATTTACAAACAAAATAGAAACTACAATTAAAAAAAAAATTGTACATATCGTTCGTGCACTTGCTTACATATAAAAATCTCATTACAACATTATAATTCCATTGCATGCATACTATATCACCCGAATTACTTGCATGTATGTACTTTTTAAGAAATAAAGTAAATACAAATAAGAGTTACCGTTTTTCTTCTTTTCGTGAGGGACTCCGAGTCAACAAACGACGTAGCTAACCCTGGTGTCAGAGTTTTGCAACCGCCTTCTACTATTAATATTTGGCCTTTAACGTGTTTTTTTATTTTATTATCAAGCATGGGTTTGCTCTTGACTCTAGTCTAGGTCATAGAACAGAGACAGAGTCTTAGATGGAGCGAGCTCACCCAGAAGAAGCGTGTTCACTTTAACTATGAAGAGATTAGGGTTGTAAGCGTTTGGAAACACAGACGCAGGTAGTGAAATCCATTCTTTAGCAGTGCGCATTATAAATGATGACTGGAAGCGCTTAGTCCAAATTGGTGGAATGGCAACCAGGTATGAACGGTATCCGGCGGTGCGTCTGGATGTCCGATGGTAGAATGGAGCTGGTGAAACAAGGTCGTGAAGCTCTTGGGCACACTCTCCGAAGTACAATCTGAAAAAACCGACAAGCAGGCAACCTTGCGGTGATGTGCTAGGCTATGTAGCTTGGTGTCCACCAGTTTTATGTCGCCTATGAGCCTCTTGGTTCTGCGTTCCACCGAGTCAAGAGCGGCAAGTTGGTATTTGGCTGAGCCATCCCAAAGGTGACTGCAATACTACATGCAGGGTCGGACATGTGCTATGTAAAGAGTTAAAAGCTGTCCAGGCGTAAAGTATCGCTTCACTCTATTCGGGATGCCCAGCTTCTAAGCCGCCGTTTGAGCCTTGTACTCGATGGTCGCGCCGAAGTTTAGATTTGATGTCAACTCCATGCCTAGAATCTCAAGCCTGTCAGTGATAGGGACAGAGGTTGTGTAACGACCGCCGTCTAAGTAATCGTAGACGGCAATCGACGACGGTTTAATGTGCTCTCCGAATCACGGAACCATCTTTATTACGAATAAACAGGTGGTTCAGCTTGCAATATCCTATGAAGACTGGAAACAATTTTACAACGTGATAATATCAACTTTGTGATAGCCCTACCAAGAATCGAACCCGGAACCTTTGCGCTGCAGGCATTTTGCACTACCACTTATCTACTTTGGCCGCCAGTTTGAGAAGTTATCTTTGCATACAATAGTAAGATTAGTAAGTACCTATGTAAAACCATTTTATTGCCTATTATTGGTTCCGATTTCTACGTCCATTACCAACTGCTGCTTTATTGCTGGAATAAAAGTCTTCTTGACGCCGTCACTGGCGTTCCCACTCTTATATTTTGGAAGCTCAACATGGCATAATCTTCACGGACCCTAAGCCTATTTAGATACCTATTTTACCGAAACAGTTATAACTTTTGTTTTTATTACTAAAGGCCTAATATGTATACATTGTTGAATAGCTAATTAAATTACCTAGAGTTTGGCATATTCAAATGTGTAAGTATAGAAAAAAAAACATTAATTATTAAGTATATATGCGAGATATATATAAAAAATTGTTTTTAAGTTATAAAAATAATGTCTCAACGTTTTAAACCATTTAAAATGATACGCCATATTATGTTCAAATCAGATAAATATAACTATAACAATTTTATTTGCATTTATTTAATTTTATTCTGTCCTATGACCTAGACTAGAGTCAAGAGCAAACCCATCATTAATAAAAAAATAAAACTAAATAGTAAAGCCGCCATCTTTGTGACGTCATAGATACCTAGTGTACCATTTGTTTAAATTAACTCAGACTGATCAATCATCACGACATTATGACGAATCAAACGGTAAGTGTTACGTACGAAGTGACGAAGACTTTTCCTAAAATCAGGTCCTTCGTCCATACTATAGCGGGCGGCCCCAAGAATTTTTCAGCAAAAGTCTTTTATAAAAGACCATGGGTGACCGGAGGTTCAAATTTTGTTAAACTTGTTTTTAGGTATAAAAATATTTTTCAATTATTATTATTGTGTAATAATTCTTGTTATTGACTATCATTCCATCGATAATCAATAACTTCGATATCTGGTAAAATAGAATAGCAAATTTTAAAACACTTCGGTATAACATTTTTGATAACTTGCAATTTTTTTTTTTTTGCCAGCGCTTGAAAATTTTGCAAGTTAAAAAAAACTGTTGGGATTTCAATATTTCTCTGCTACATATAATACAACACCTTCCACTGCTTTCACCAACCTGCCTACCAAGCGTGCGGTGAGCATGGTAAACACCCTCTTATACCAGGAGACCTATGTCCAGCAGTGGACAGTTGTGGTTGTTGATGTTGTTAATATCCAAATATTACAGGTCCCTTTTTAAAAAGTTAGAATATCTTGTAGCCGCCCTTAGTTTTTCTTTCCGTTGTTGTACTGCATTAATTATACTGTGGCGCTAAAAGGGTGACAAATAAATCGAAAAATCAATCACGTTGCACGTCGAGTAGAGCACCAGCACAGGTCCAGCCTCCGTAAGCGCCACCGCGCGACTGATGAAGCCCGCGGAGCCGCGCCCCTCGCCTTTTTGTAGGTATTTAGACATCATAATTCATAAAGTAGTTCTACAACATTCAACTCATCGATTTTAACTAGATAATTGATTTATCTAAAGGGTTATATAAAAATTATCTCCTTAAGATTAATATTTTAAGCTTAATATCGGAATGAAATTTTGAATAGAGGCAACTTTGGCATTTTTTTCTATCGAGCGAATTTTATATGATTGTGTAATTGAAATCGAATTTTACTCTGTTAGATCCTCAACTGCAACATATATTTTTTTCAAAATTTTTCGACTCTTTTTTACTGAGTGATATTGTTTTTAAAAACGGCATTTGAGGTATAAGGTGCTCTTAAAATATTCTTAGTTAACTTTTTTACACCATGTATACATAATACAATTTGATAGTATATGCATATATATTTCTATATAACATAAAATACAGTATATAAATATAGGTATGTGTTTATGTGTTTCTTTGTAATAATTTCTCACATGTATCGTAATCTATTTCTTTTAGCCAACTTACTAGAGTAGTTTTACATTTGTTATAATTGCTTGTATATATTTTCAGCTCTATGTTTATTTTATTATATATGTATGATAATTGCTGCTTGTACTGGTTACTCTGTTATTTTTTAAACCTTTATAAGGCGATGGGTAGAATGTTCTCACCTAAAATTGAAGCTTACTAGCCTCAATAGATTTCAAAACCAATAGAAAAAAATTACATGCTCTGCCCGTTCATGCTCTTTTATTTTTAGCATGGCACCGAGTCGTCTAACGACACGATGGACATCGGTGTCAGAGTTTTTCAACCGCCTACTACTATTACTAGGCCTCTGACATGGTTGCGTAACGACCGCCGTCTAAGTAATCATAGACATCAACCGGGACCGACGACGGACCGGCTTGTTGACGGTTTTTTAAATTTGTGTGTCATTTTGCATATCTTCGTCTTGATTGAATTATCAAGAAGCTCTTCACTCGCTCCGATCGCGCCCTAACTTTATGTTGTGTTTTTATATACCTGATTGTTTTTGCGTCACTTTAGCTCGTTTTGCTCGCGTTTCCGCGATATTCCGCGCTTAAGTAACCTAATCTTTGATACAATTAGAACTTCTTAGTATTTAATTAAATAAAATTTGCCTATCGCTGCACTTGCCGTTTTTAGTTATTGTGGTCCGTTTTATTTATCGACATTTCCAATTCAATATAACACAGCTATTGTTAGTATTTACGTATTTATATATACACATATCACGCCTATAATCCCTTGCGGGGTAGGCAGAGTGTAAACGGTCGCAAAAACGGACATCTATGTATATATCAGACAAATATTTAAGGGTCATTCAGAAAATTGTGTATCGCCATAGTGACAGGTTGTCATCCCATCGCCTAAAATTGCAATACACACCCTCGAGTCTCTTAGTCGCCTCCTACGACTCCCACGGGAATGAAATGGGGTGATGCTATTCTAAGCCGGCATCATACGTTTTACATTTATATAGGGTGAAATTTTAGTAATAGCGATCGATACCGGGAACTCAAGACGGGCTGGTGATAAGGAACAACTTTCCCTGAGGAACATAATATGTCTTTATACATGAAATAGAAATTTGGTCCTGTCATACAAATTTACTTGATCGGCTGGTACATTTCGTATGGGAGGATTATTTTTTGTATTTTGACCTTTGTGCCTTGGGGTAAGTTGTTCCTTATCGCCAGCTCAGCCTCAGTTTTTGGTATCGGTTGCTAATAAAATTTCACCCTACTATCCATGTGAGGCGGCTTAGAATAGCACCACCCCATTTCATTCCCGCGGGTGTCATAAGAGGCGACTAAGGGATTCGAGGGTTTCATGTGTATTACAGTTTTAGGCGACAGGCTGACAACCTGCCACTATAGTGATACACGACTTTTCTGAAACGACCCTCAAATATTTGTCAGACGTGGCGACGATAGCTACCGTATTTTGCGGATGTTAACGCTTTGCCTACCCCGCGAGGGATGAAATATTTGTTAAGTTATTTTCAGATATTTGTGTTTAGTCTGGGTGTTTACATGTATATTATGTATTTATTTACAACAAGAAAAAAGTATATAAGTATTAATATCAGCTATCTAGTTACCATAGTACGAGCTTTGCTTAGTTTGGTACTAGATGAAAATGAAAAATGAAAAATTTGTTTATTTGCTATAAAGATTTCAAAATACATATATAACCAGAGGTTCCCAAACTAGGACGCAGCATGGATCTTGGGAAACCATAGAAAAAATAAAAAGACAAGAATTGAGCTTAACAAAACAATAGTGTGTATGAAGCTGTTTGTGTGTTTGTGTAAGTAGGTTTGCGTGTGGATAAACGAATGTGTGTTACAGAAAGGTGTGTTAAATTTTGAAAATTAAGATGGCGCTGTGTACATTGTCCACTATATTTATTATTAGGTTTTTACCATCTCGGCCGATGTGGCGCAGTGGTAGTGCGACTGCCTGCGACGCAAAGGTTCCGGGTTCGATTCTCGGTGGGACACTCACAAAGTTGATATTTATCACTTTGTGAGTGTCCCGGTCTGGTTAGGATATTGCAGGGCGAAGCACCTGATTGTCCGAAAAGAAATGGTTCCGTGCATCGAAGGGCACATTAAGCCGTCGGTCCCGGTTGCTGTCTATGATTACTTAGACGGCGGTCGTTACACAACCATGTCAGAGGCCTGACAGGCGGTTGAAAAACTCTGACACCAGGGTTCATCGGGTCGTTGGACGACTCGGTGTCCCACACGAAAAGAGAAGAGACCA
Source organism: Tuta absoluta (assembly GCA_027580185.1). Taxonomy (NCBI): domain Eukaryota; kingdom Metazoa; phylum Arthropoda; class Insecta; order Lepidoptera; family Gelechiidae; genus Tuta; species Tuta absoluta. The sequence continues at coordinate 4,894,358 of JAQAHW010000016.1, read as the reverse complement.
TCTCGGCTTTGCTAAGCCGGTTTTACAGCAGTACGGGCCTAAGCCAAGTAACCACCGTTCTGATTGTTTTGACTATGTGATTGAAGTTCAACGGCTGGTAATTCTGTAACCGTCTGAAGAAATTTTCGGACTACCCGGCACGTATTTAAAATTACGGCTTTTTGTAGGTTTATGTATGTGAATTTTGGCAGCTCCAGTGAAGAGATAGATTGGTGTAGCTGACGAGGGATCACGCCTGTGGTTGATAGAACTATGGGAATTATGGTCATAATACTACTACTATACTATATACTATGGTGTACTACCATGGGTACTACTATATATTTTTTTACCATAATAGACATTTTTCAAGAAATAATTACAAGGTCATCTTCTGAAGCCCTACACAGGCTTATCTGTAGATGACGAGTTCTTTTAAAATAATAAAACTTAATTACTAAATTGCATGCTATGAAAAATTAAATAAATACAAGTATGAGTAATCTTCACTTTCTAAAGACATGTAATGTTTTTTGAGACGGTTCTGGTATTTATTATTATCGAGATACAATTTTGTATATAGGTAAGCTATTTAATAATTTTGGTAATGTGTATTTATAGTTTCTCATCCCATATACATTATTGACTCCAGGTAGGGAAAATTGCCTTGATTCCTTAAGTATCCTTAGATTCCCTGGTCTATTTTTCTCTTCAAGTACAGTTATGTTATGTTGGTCTTCTACACTAATATTATAAAGAGGAAAGATTTGATTGTTTGTTTGTTTGTTTGTTTGTTTGTTTGCATCGAATAGGCTCCGAAACTACTGGTCCGATTTTAAAAATTCTTTCACCATTAGAATCCTACATTATTCCTGATGAACATAGGCTATATTTTATACGAGAAAAAAATAGGGATCCGCGTGAAAATTTCGATAATGTAACCCAACGTGTGAAAAATGTACCAAAAAAATATCTTATATCGCGTACGCTGTGGAAATTATTGACAATAGAGCAAAGTGATGTACTACAGTTTTATAGAGGACATCAATATCTATAATAATGTCTGCGGTACCATATGTCTAACTATTACAGATATGCCACAATAACTACTTTTTTATTTAAAAATGTACCAACTACGCCACATTATTCGTACCAGTGTAATGATTACATTTAATCATTACTGTATTAAAGGGTGTCAGGGATAGCCCTCAGAATACTAATAGGGTACATGCAGACCATGAAACTGAACAACTTTCCCCTAGGAACATATTTCAGGAAACGTAAAAAAAACTGACTTCCCATAGTAAATGCAGTCAGCTGATTGTGATTTTGTATGAAAGGTAATTTTTTTGGCGTTTCCTGACATATGTTTCTAGGGGAAAGTTGTCCAGTTTTATGTTTCATGCACTCTGTCAGTATTCGAAGGGCTGTCCCTTACTCGGTATAAAAAGACGACAAAAAACATTAAATAATGCATTAAAAAAATCTACACTAAAATAATACATACATACACGTATCACGCCTATTATCCCTTGCGGGGTAGGCAGAGCGTAAACGGCTGCAAAAACGGACATTTACGCCACGTCTGACATATGTTTGAGGGTCATTCGGAAAATTGTGTATCGCTATAGTGACAGGTTGTCAGCCCATCGCCTAAAATTGCAATACACACCCTTCAAGTCCCTTAGTCGCCTCCTACGACTCCCACGAGAAAGAAATCGGGTGATGCTATTCTAAGCCGGCATCACACTAAAATAATAATTATATAATCTACACTAATATTAGAAACAGAATTTAATTTATTGTTTGTTTGAATTGAATAGGCTCCGAAACTACTGGACCGATTTCAAAAATTCTTTCACCGTTTATTGAAATTGAAATTTTTTATTCAATGTAGGATAGTATTATCACTTATTGACGTCATTAACCGTCATTCTAAAAATAGAAATTTGTATCACACAATTTTTTTTTATTTTTATTACAATTTTGTTAGGACGTAATAGAAAACCGGCTCGGGCGGGATAAAAAAATATATATTATATAGGCACTGCCATGGGGCTGGCCAGGTTAATCACACGGCATGTAACTTTACGCCACCACCATCTGAAAACGATATTTGTTTCAAATTGAAGTCAAGATTTTTAGAATCTTACATTATCCCTGATGAACATAGGCTATATTAAACTGTCTTATTCCCGGGGGGAAATTGTTAGCGGCGGGTGAAACCGCTGGGCGGGCTGCTAGTCTTTTAGAATTGCCAGTTTCAGTTTACTTTGGATAAGAAGTATGTTGCAATATTTAAATAATTTAGAATAGTTGTGTTTATGTTTAAGCCGAACTTTCATGGGAAATATGTTTTTCAAAATTCGAATTTATGTTATTTGTGAACAGGTTCGGTGAGCCTGGACCGGTCTGGCTGCTCGTCAAGCGTGAGCGGCGACGAGGCTCTGGTGACGTCACGCGCGCAGTCCCCCTGGAACACGAGCGCGGTGTCGGAGCACAGCGATGATGACCACGCCACCGCCGAGCTGACGGTCACCAACCTGCCGCCCTACGAGCCCGCCACGCTGCAGGTACTCACGCCTCTAACCCTAGCGGGGTTCACCACCGCCGAGCTGACCGTCACCAACCTGCCGCCCTACGAGCCCGCCACGCTGCAGGTACTCACGCCTCTAACCCTTGCGGGGTTCACCACCGCCGAGCTGACCGTCACCAACCTGCCGCCCTACGAGCCCGCCACTCTGCAGGTACTCACGCCTCTAACCCTTGCGGGGTTCACCACCGCCGAGCTGACGGTCACCAACCTGCCGCCCTACGAGCCCTCCACGCTGCAGGTACTCACGCCTCTAACCCTAGCGGGGTTCACCACCGCCGAGCTGACCGTCACCAACCTGCCGCCCTACGAGCCCTCCACGCTGCAGGTACTCACGCCTCTAACCCTTGCGGGGTTCACCACCGCCGAGCTGACCGTCACCAACCTGCCGCCCTACGAGCCCTCCACGCTGCAGGTACTCACGCCTCTAACCCTTGCGGGGTTCACCACCGCCGAGCTGACCGTCACCAACCTGCCGCCCTACGAGCCCTCCACGCTGCAGGTACTCACGCCTCTAACCCTTGCGGGGTTCACCACCGCCGAGCTGACCGTCACCAACCTGCCGCCCTACGAGCCCTCCACGCTGCAGGTACTCACGCCTCTAACCCTTGCGGGGTTCACCACCGCCGAGCTGACCGTCACCAACCTGCCGCCCTACGAGCCCTCCACGCTGCAGGTACTCACGCCTCTAACCCTTGCGGGGTTCACCACCGCCGAGCTGACCGTCACCAACCTGCCGCCCTACGAGCCCTCCACGCTGCAGGTACTCACGCCTCTAACCCTTGCGGGGTTCACCACCGCCGAGTTGACCGTCACCAACCTGCCGCCCTACGAGCCCTCCACGCTGCAGGTACTCACGCCTCTAACCCTTGCGGGGTTCACCACCGCCGAGCTGACCGTCACCAACCTGCCGCCCTACGAGCCCTCCACGCTGCAGGTACTCACGCCTCTAACCCTTGCGGGGTTCACCACCGCCGAGTTGACCGTCACCAACCTGCCGCCCTACGAGCCCTCCACGCTGCAGGTACTCACGCCTCTAACCCTTGCGGGGTTCACCACCGCCGAGTTGGGATAGTAGCAGAAAATTAATGTTGAATATCAAATTTTAAAACACTTAGATATACAATTTTTGAAAACTTGCAATATTAAACTTGAAAACTTGTATCAATGTATTTCCTGTAAAACGACAACAAGATTGGATTATAAGTACAACAGATGATGCCAAGCAAGACTACCAAAGTTGTCAAGGTAAAGAAAGGTGGAAAAGTTGGCGTAATATATTGGCTGATATGACCTACTGGTGGACTGCCTTCGTAAGTTCTCTCTTCTCTCTCGTAAGTGTGACATACATACACAAACTTGTCCCCTAATTGTTTAATTTCTTCGGCATCGTCATCGGCTTAATGCTGATACCAATAAAAAGTAACCAAACTTTTACATTGAAACGTCGTCCACCAATCACAGTGGCACCATCGGCTTTAACTGTCAAATGAAGCCGATGCGATGAAAGTTAGAAAATCAGCATGTGATTCCGACTTTAGGAGTGTAATTTTTTTTAAAGTTCATGTTCATGCGATTTTTTAAACGACTGAAACTCGTTAACCACTGAATAGATTCGAATGGGAATTGTATCGGAAGAATCCTTACATTATCCCGAATGTCATAGGCTTGGCTTTATCTCATAAAGCAGTCGTGTTTTTATTTTTTAGGGTTCCGTACCCAAAGGGTTATAACGGAATCTCTATTACTGAGGCTCGGCTGTCCGTCTGCCTGTCCGTTCGTCCGTCCGTCCGTCCGTCCGTCCTACAGTTACGAGGCTGTATCTCCTGAACCTAGACAGTTGAAATTTTCACAGATGATGTATTTCTGTTGCCGCTATAACAACAATACTAAAATTCAGAATAATGTAAATATTTAAGGGGGCTCCCATACAAAAAACTTGTTTTTTTTAAATGGATGTTGTTGTAGTTATCTCATGAACCGCGAAAGTTAGACAGTTGAATTTTTTACAGATGTTGTATTTCTGTTGCTGCTTTATCAACAAATAAATACTAAAAAAATATATAAGGCGGCTGCCATACAAAACACGTGCTTTTTTGCGCGTTTATATCGATACTTGTTTGGTAAAGGTAATTCAATTCAATAAACTTGATTGCTTATCACAGTAACATCTTAATAGCTAAAACAGTTAACATGTGACACCCCGGGGGGGTACAGCAATTACAAGTTAGTAAAGAGTATTTGATACTCGTACCACAATGTATTCGTATATACGTAGGTATAATGGTGGGCGAGTCCGACTCGCACTTGGCCGGTTATTAATTGATGATGCTTGTTCCAGGAGATGCTGACGCAGCTGTTCAGCCAGTACGTGCCGGTGGTCCGCGTGTCGGTGTGGGCGGGCAGCGAGGGTCCGCTCGCGTCGTGCGTGCTGCGCCACGAGTGGGACGCGCGGCTCTGCATCGCGCGCGTGCACAAGCGCCGCCTCGACAACCACTGGGCGGGCAGGCGCCTCGAACTCGCACTCGGTAAACCCCCCCACACACACACACACTTTATATACGTGGCTTTAACTGGGCGTAAAACACACGATAATGCCTGGTTTTCTGGTCTCGCTAACAAAAGGCAAAAACGTCATCTAAACATGCATGTGCCAGTCTCAAATTCCACCTTCACTTGTAGAGCGTGCGGAAAACTATGCCGCTATTCCCAGTTGGGCACTCACAAAGTTGATATTTATCGCTTTGTGAATTTGTTCCCAGTGTGGTGAGACATTTCAGGCTTGAACCACCTTATCTTATCTTATCTAGCCGTCAGGATCCCACTGCTGGGCAAAGGCCTCCCTCCCCTTCTTCCACTGTTCGCGATCCTGTGTCTCCGCATTCAAAAGATTGAACCACCTAATTGTCTGAAAATATTGCTTCGGATGTCACGTAAAGCTGTCGGTCCCGGTTGCTGTCTATGATTACTTATACAGCAGTTGTTACACAACCATGTCAGAGCCTTAATACTAGGGCTAGTAGTAGACGGTTGAAAAACTCTGACACCAGGGTTTCATCAGGTTGCTGGGCGACTCGGTGGCCCACACGAAAAAGAAATAATCTAGATGGCGTCGACCTCGAGCCGACCGGATCTAATCATGCACATTGGGAGCAAAGCCAGATAGAAATATAAGCTCACAGGCAGGGCACGGGCAATTCCGTGTTGCAAGCGAAGCGAGCAAGAAATAAGTACTAATCTACAGGTGGTAAGGCAGCCAAAAACAGCCAAATCTTGCAAGCAACAAATAGTAATTTACAGATAAACTATTAAACAACACTTGATAATTGCACATGCAAAGCAGCAAAAATATCATTACAAGTTTTTATTGAATGCAATTTATTTCTCATTGCCCTCAATTCGAGATATAAATTCTCCTTACTTGCCTTAAATTAGTGCTGTCACTTTCCGTCAAATAGGTTAAGAAAAGGGTAGAAGATATCTAAGTCCTGTCATGTCTAAAAACGTCAATGGTTTTTTCGCCTTTTCTAGTCAATTTAGTCGCCATTGTTTTGATGGCCGCCTTATTTTGACAGATAACACGTAGTTTGCATGAAATTATAAGACATGACACGATTAAAATATCTCCTACACTAACCATTTATTATAGAAACATTACAAAGTAATCAATTGGGGCCGCAAAGTTTGTCTCGGCACCATTTCGCAACAGACATTTTAAATATATAGGTTGGTAGGTACAATAAACAAAACAGTATTACAAAATTTCAAAGTTACATAATGAGGTCATGACCAAACTTAGCGAAAACGAAACCTATTTGACGGAAAGTGACAGCACTAAGAGAATTTAAATCCCGAATTGAGGCTATTGTATTAAAGGGCGGGGCACACCGGCTCCGTATCCGTTCCGTATCCAGCTCTCGTCCGTAGTCACGCACGAACTTATGACGTTGTAATGTATGGGACTGTATGAGAAACGGCACACCGCTTGCGTTGCGTATCCGTTCCGTGCTGCACGGTGTGCGGTGTGCGGTATCTCATACAGTCCCATACATTACAACGTCATAAGTTCGTGCGTGACTACGGACGAGAGCTAGATACGGAACGGATACGGAGCTGGTGTGCCCCGCCCTTAACCATGCATCCGTCCGTTAGGGCGTCCGTCGCCGGCCCCCAACCTAGACGTGCTGCGCGGCCGCCTGCGCGCCATCCTGCTGGAGACGCAGTCGCACCACCTGCCGCTGCTGCGGCTGCGCGACGCCTACGCCAGCAGGCACTGCACTGCGCTCACCACCTCCGACCTCGCCAAGGTCAAGGTGCGTATCCGTACTTATATTATCTGAGAGTTTGTGTGTATGTATGTTTGTTTGACTGATTTGGATGAAATTTGTAACACAGGTAGAGTATCCGTACTTCCGTACTAATATTATAAATCTGAGAGTTTGGGTGTGTGTGTATGTATGTATGTATGTTTGTTACCTCTTCACACTCAAATGGCTTATCTGTATGAAATTTGGAACACAGGTAGAGTATAACCTGGAATAACACAAGGGCCAGGATAACAACTATTACCACGGGAAAATTAGTGGCAGCGGGTGAAACCGCTGGGCGAAAATCTAGTATTCTGATATATCGAGAATAAGTAGAAACTATAATACATTAGATTGTAGTATTTATTGATGTGTTTGGCGATACTCTCTTTAGTTTTAAAACTAAAGTCTCACAACAACTTAGTAATATGTCAGATTCCTAATCTCAGTCACTGTTACTAATCTTGCATTGTATACAATTATTTTTAAAGATACATACATACATACATACATATATCACGCCTTTATCCCTTGCGGGGTAGGCAGAGCGCAAACGTCCGCAAAAAAACGGACACCCACGCCACGTCCGACAAAAGTTTGAGGCTCATTCGGAAAATTGTGTATCGCCATAGTGACAGGTTGTCAGCCCATCGCCTAAAATCGCTATACACACCCTCGAGTCCCTTCGTCGCCTCTTACGACTCCCACGGGAAAGAAATGGGGTGATGCTATTCTAAGCCGACATCACACGGCATTCTAAGCCGACATCACACGGCATTCTAAGCCGACATCACACGGCATCATATTTTTAAAGATAAAGATATTTTATTTGTAAAACATGAGTAATAAAAGAATACAGATGTCAGTGTTAAATTGCAGAGCTACACGTTTTGCCTTTCGACATACAAATTATAAATCAAGTGACAAACTCAAATAATGTCATTGTTCAAAATTAAATACTATGTTAAAATAAAATATGTGACAGATTTAAACAATGTCAAAATTATATTAAGTACTAAATTTAAACAATGTCATAGGTAAATCAATCAAATCAATGTGCAAAATTTAAACAATGTCAAGTCTCAAATTTTTCTTTCGTTACCTATCTAATAATTTGTGCATGCTGTGGCAGCTTTTGGATGTAGTGTATTTATGTCTATATCTTATAATACATATGTTGAATTTACATAATTGTAACTATTATTGTAACTACAGTTGGTTGTCCTAACAAATATAAATAAATATATCACCTACTCAGATTCTACGAAAGATAATTGAGTACAGAAAGTGCCATAATCAATCAAGCATATTTCAAGGTTCAAAATTCAGTTTTCTTATCATAGGATGTATCTCCAAAATCTAAAAATTTGGACCACTAAAAACTTTAAGTTTTGGTTTGGCGTTAGAACAAGCCCATTTGTAGCAGTGAACTTGTGCCTATTTATTATGATGATTGGAACTAATACGTAGACATACATACACACATACATCACGCTCATGTCCCTCGTGGGGTAGGCAGAGCGTAAACGGCTGTAAAAACGGACATTTACGCCACTTCAGACAAACATGACCCTCAAGTCATTCAGAAAATTGTGTATCGCCATTGTGTATTTAACTTTTTCAGCATCGAATACCAAATTTTAAAACACTTCCCGTGTTAGGTATACAATTTTTGTAAACTTACAAAATTTTCAAGCGCGGGCAGAATTTGAACCTAGCCCAGATGGAAGAGGCGTCGCCACTAGTAATGTCGAAAGTCGCAGGTTCAAATCCTGCCCGCGCTATAAAATTTTGCAAGTTTTCAAAATTATTTCAGCATCATTGGAACATTGTGGCTTTTCATACTATTAGTGAAAAAAAAACTTTCCTAATAAATTCTTCCCTTTGAAGGACACGGTGATAATCCACGACGGTTTCGGGCGCATGGTGCAGCTGGTGGACCTCACCCCTGTCTCCAGCACTGAGGTGGAAGAGGCTCCGTGGAAGTGTCACATGCACGCCGGGATCAACACCAGCCACGAGGACGGCAGCAGGATCCTGCAGCCAGTCTTCATGGAGATAGCCGTCTTGACCAAGAACGTCCAGGTATGTCGCTTATAACACTTTGATTTGATACGTCGTCCACCAATCACAGTGGCGCCATCGGCTTTAACTGACAAAATGAAGCCGATACGATGACAATGCCGATGAAATTGAGGAAATCATCATGTGATTCTGACTTTTCGTAATACCCTCGTTTTGTTACACGACTGCCTAACCAAAAAAGGAGTTAATGTTTTTAGAGTTCATGTATGTATGTATGTGCGATTCTTTAAAGGACTGAAACTCGTTAACCAATGAACAGATTCAGATGGGAATTGTATCGGAAGAATCCTTATATTATCCCGAGTGTCATAGGCTAGGCTTTATCTCAGAAAGCAGTCGTGTTATAATTTCTTTTTTTTTGCTTGTTGTAAATGTATGCCAAGGATTTTTTGGAATATGAGACAGTTATTCGTTGCGATGCCTTTTGTGGCTTGGCTCATTAACTACTTTCTTACCAGTCTCTTGGTCTGCTTTTTGCCCACCCTGTTAGGTCCTGAAACATCTAGGGGGATTTGGCGCGCCCCGATTCTTATAACAAGTTGAAAATTTAGTGATGCGTAATCGATATTGGCCGGTAGGACCATACCAATATCGTTGTTTTTTATAATTGTATACCTAACACGGGAAATGTGAGGACATTGCAGGCCGAACCACCTGATTGTTCGTAAGAAATATAGTGCCGATTTCTGTCCATGATTACTTACACAACCATATCAGAGGCCTACTAGTAGTAGTAGGCGGTTGAAAATCACTGACACTAAGTTTCACCGGGTCGTTCGTAGATACGCTGAGTCCACGAAAAGGAAGAAGAAAAACGGGAAATGTTTTAAAATTTTAAATTCAATTTATCGCGCGCTTTTATCAAAACAAATAAACATTAATCACGTCTTATCCCTTACGGGGTAGGCAGAGCGTTATCGGCCGTAAAACGGATATTAACACCACGTCTGACAAAAGCTTGAGGGTCAATCAGATAACTGTGTATCACTATAGTGACAGAATGTCAGCCCATCACCTAAAATTGCAATACATACCCTCGAGTCCCTTAGTCGCCTCTTACGACTCCCACGGGAAAGAAATGGGGTGATGCTATTCTAAGCCGGCATCACACGGCGTTTTTATTGCTTAGGCTATATTCAATCTGTAGAGAATTAATTACTCGCTCGGTATTATTTGCAAAACTAACCCGTGGACCGTGAAGGCGGCTCCGATAGAGCCGTGCTTCAAGATGAAAAATTCGCGGGCAACAGATGAGCCGCCGTAGCCCAGGTAGAAGAGGCTTATCCACTAGTGTTGGCAAAAGTCGCAGATACTAATCCTGCCCGCGGTAGTAACATTTTCAAGTTTTCTAAAACGCCGATACAGGAGGTCAAAGGTTTTACAATTTCAACGTAAGGTTTTTGGTTTGGATTCGGTTGATGTCAAAAACGCGATCGCGCAATTTGTTCTGAACATTTTTATCGTTGACGTTGCCAAAGTAAAACCACTGTTCATTTGCAACAAAGCTCTCCATCGTTTTAATTGTTTCAGTTGCTCCTGGAGAATCACGGCGGTATCCTGCCGCTGCTGAGCTTCGTGGAGTGTTACGAGGCAACATTCCCGCCGCTGGTAACCGATGCCAGGAGAGGTGTAGCTCTAGAGCTGTTGCTGAGGAGTGTGCCCGCAGTTGAGGTAACATACCATATTTCGGTTTTCATTATATGACTGGCCTGCCTGCCTGCTACGCCGAGGGTCGTGGGTTCGATCCCCACAAGGCACAAATATTTGCTAAGTCATTTTCAGATATTTGTGTTTAGTCTGGGTGTTTATATGTATATTATGTATTTATTTACAAAAAAAAGTATATAAGTATTAATATTAGCTATCTAGTTCCCACAGTACAAGCTTTGCTTAGTTTGGGCCTAGATGGCGCTGTGTAAATTGTCCAGAATATTTATTTATTCTGCATAATATGTGTTAGATCAAATTTCACTAGTGGCTAATATTGAGGTAAAAGAAACAACTTTCCCAAGACACAAAGCTCAAATTATCCGTACTAATATTATAAATCTGAGAGTTTGTGTGTATATGTATGTTTGTTACCTCTTCACGCTCAAACTGCTTGACTGATTTGGATAAAATTTGGAACACAGGTAGAGTATAACCCGGAATAACACATAGGCCACACACAAATCAACTATTACCACGGGAAAATGAGTGGCAGCGGGTGAAACAGCTGGGCGGAAATCTAGTGAATAAAATATGTTGACATCCCACTAGTAACTCCAGTTAGCTAATCAGTAATTGTGTTTGATATTCCTTACGTTTTTGTTGTTCGTAGGTGAAGGATAGTCCGTCGAGGCACCTCGCGTGGCGCACGGAGCGCGCTGAGACTCCGCCGCAACATTCGCATCTAAGTGAGTGTTTTATTGCTTCATTTGTCGTATCATACATGATTAAGTTGTTTTTAAAGGCTTGCGTCTAAATTTTGCTCGTTTATATATTGGATTGAATATTGCAAAACTATCCCGGTAGATGGAGCCGTGCCACGCGTTACTGGCATTGAGATACACTTGCTAAAATTCGCGGGCAAGGAGCGAGCTGCGGTAGCCCAGATGGAAGAGGCGTCGCCACTAGTAATGGCGAAAGTAGCAGGTTCAAATCCTGCCCCCGCATGAAAATTTTGCAAGTTTTCTATTATAGTTTATATATTGTGTGATACCGTCGTAGAATAGCATCACCAAATTCTACCCGCGGGCGTAGTAAAATGCGACTAAGGGATACATTCCTCCAGGGAATGGGAAGCAGCGTTCCCTGTGAATGCAACATCCGACTGCCAAATGTGAGTGTGGTACTTTCTCGTTGCGGGAGACCTATGTCCGGCAGTGCACTGTTGTAGCTGTTAAAATTATATACATGGTGTAAAAAAATTAGCTAAGAATATTTTAAGGGGTGAACCAGTACGTGAAACTGAACAACTTTCCCCAAGGAACATAGGTCGAAATATGAAAAAAAATTCGCCCTCCCATACAAATTATCCCGGCCGGGTAAGACACTAAGTATGAGAGGGTCAAATTATTTTTTCATATTTCGACCTATGTTCCGTGGGGAAAGTTGTTCAATTTCCCGAACTGGTTCACCCCTTAAAATATTCTCAGCTAATTTTTTTACACCTTGTATATTGTTTATTTTAAACTAAAACTATCTTGTTCTCAGGCGAGAGCTCCCGCTCTAGCAGCGACCGCGAGCGTCCGCGCACCGCCCCCGCTCTAGAGCCGATGCTGGCTTTGTTCGAACGCGAGTTGATCGACTTGTTAAAGTCCGCGCCTCGCTGCTGCATCCCCTTCAGCAAACTCATCCCCGCCTTCCACCACCACTTCGGCAGGCAGTGCCGGGTGGCAGACTACGGCTTCACCAAGCTGCCAGACCTGCTGGCGGCCCTGGGGAACACTATAGGTGAGAACTACACCCTTCACCACACTCATCCCCGCCTTCCACCACCACTTCGGCAGGCAGTGCCGGGTGGCAGACTACGGCTTCACCAAGCTGCCAGACCTGCTGGCGGCCCTGGGGAACACTATAGGTGAGAACTACACCCTTCACCACACTCATCCCCGCCTTCCACCACCACTTCGGCAGGCAGTGCCGGGTGGCAGACTACGGCTTCACCAAGCTGCCAGACCTGCTGGCGGCCCTGGGGAACACTATAGGTGAGAACTACACCCTTCACCACACTCATCCCCGCCTTCCACCACCACTTCGGCAGGCAGTGCCGGGTGGCAGACTACGGCTTCACCAAGCTGCCAGACCTGCTGGCGGCCCTGGGGAACACTATAGGTGAGAACTACACCCTTCACCACACTCATCCCCGCCTTCCACCACCACTTCGGCAGGCAGTGCCGGGTGGCAGACTACGGCTTCACCAAGCTGCCAGACCTGCTGGCGGCCCTGGGGAACACTATAGGTGAGAACTACACCCTTCACCACACTCATCCCCGCCTTCCACCACCACTTCGGCAGGCAGTGCCGGGTGGCAGACTACGGCTTCACCAAGCTGCCAGACCTGCTGGCGGCCCTGGGGAACACTATAGGTGAGAACTATATTAGTGCGAAGGGCGCGAGGCTTAAAGCCTGTAATGCATTGGGAACATATGTCCATCAACATTGTATATCAACAACGTCATGAGTGTTGCATGCGAACATGCTTTTGATTGCGAACTCATTTTACTACCACGGACGTTTTTTTTTTCAGATACATACGTTGAGCAGGTTATACATACATACAACCCTATTCTCTTCAAAGTAAGAGCGAACAGGCTTCTTCTGGGTGAGCTTGCTCCATCTTAGACCCTGTCTCTGTCCTATGACCTAGACTAGAGTTAAGAGCAAACCCATCCTTAATAAATAAAAATACATTGTTGCAGGACAAATATTGCCAGGTTAATAAGCGCCTGACATCATTCACAGTTTTACAGTATTATTATAAGATGAAAGATATGTTTGCTTGTTTGTGTGTAATCGATAAATTCCGAAATTACTGGAAATTACTGGAACTGGCGACTGCGGAGCACTGGATTCCACACTTTTCAATGTTGTGAACGAATTTCCTTTGCACCGTTGTCCTGTTTAAATAGGTAATCTACATAAATTCACCCTGAAACCAGAAAGACATCTGTTCCAAGCAGGGATTGCCCTACGCTATAATGATGATGATGAACTAATTTATATATCATAAATTGTTGCAGTGGTGCTAGGATCGGGTTCGTCGCGAGTGATCACGATATCGACCGCGGCGCAGGCGAAGCGCTGGACCTCGGATCTCGTGAAGCTACTGAAGGCTCAGCCCGGGAGGTCCATTATGCCGCAGGATATTCCTCAGGTTAGTATGGTTAAAAAACTAGATTCAACTAGTTTTCTTATCGTCTTTTTACGAGCGTATTATGGCAAGAATCAGCAATTTGCCGATTTTTCACTATAACAACGTCCTGACGAGTTTGGTTCTCTAAATTCATTTCCTATGTTTCCTATACTATGCCAGTGACAATTAGTGCCACCACCTAGCTTGTCGGCTTTGAAATTAGCCGTTGATTATTGCTTAATAAGTATTATTTGTATTATTTGCTTGCATTCTTTGAACATTTCTCATTTCCAACAGCTATACCAATCTACATTCGGCAAGCCGTTCTCCGTAGTAGAATACGGCGTGTGCACACTGCAGGAGCTGATGTCGTTGGTATGGGTGGGCGCAGTAGTGTGCGGCGCAGACGGCGCGCTGTCGCTGCCGCGCCGCACGCCCGCGCCGGAGGAGCGCGCGCGCACGCAGCAATTCGCCATGCAGGTGTGAATTGAACCTAATCTTAGTAAGATTCGCGTCACTCCGAAATACCAATCAAAACTACACAAAAACAAGAGCATGATTTGGAATATGTGTATGCATGGCAATTGTAAAATGTTATGCTAGCTTTTCTACATATTTTTGCAATTAATCTACCGAAGCACGCAAATAGCCAACCAGGTGTAATCTTTCTTTTCTTTAAATAATATTTGTATCAGTAGCATTACCCCAGAAAGTTACTCCGTACCGCATATCTTGAATTTTGATTGCATCGTACAAAAGACTTTTTTTTTTCATTAAGTTCATGGTCATATTTATTTGAAGTTTAAATTTGGTATCGCTAGGCCGTAGAACTGCTCTGCTATACCCCGAACCTGCGCATGGAGTTCTCCCGCTTCGTCCCCGCTTACCACGCGCACTTCGGTCGGCAACTGCGTGTCGCGCATTACGGCTGCGTCAAGCTCGTAGAGCTGTTTGAGCTGATCCCCGAGGCGGTGACGGTGGGGTGCGAAGCTAGCGGCGAGCGCAGTGTGAGGCTCGCACACAAAGCTTCCAGGGCGGTGAGTGAAAGAAAGAAAGAAAGAAAACACATTTATTTCGGTCCACACAACAACAACAACTTAGTTTAGGAAATAGTTAAGCCTCATAATTGTTTTTTTTTTAATAGTTTTACCTATTAGTAATTATGTTTATTAAATAAAGAATTTGAATTTGACACAACACAACAGCAAAAAAAAAAAAATGCTATTCGCTGCCTCGCATATTTATACTTTGTAAAATATAGGATATTAAGGGTTTTATAAGCATATTTAGGGACTCGAGGGTAACGTGTATTGCAATTTAGGCGATGGGCTGATAACCTGTCACTATGGCGATTCACAATTTTCCGAATGACCCTTAAATGTTTGTCAGACGTGGCGTAATTGTCCGTTTTTTGCGGCCGTTTACGCTCTGCTTACCCCGAAAAGGAAAAAGGCGTGATATATGTATGTATGTAAAATATAGGATGATTCTCTTGACAGCTGGCAGCAAGATAGGAAACCAAGTGAGAGTGAAAAGGACAAACGAGAAATTGTATGAATCTGACATCTGTCACATAGCTCAAGCTGTATTTTATGGTCCTTCACTTCACTGCGTAGTATTAACATATTCGCTTTCCGTTGTCATCGTGTCCCTTTTGTATGCTTAGAACATTAATAAGCAATGGATTTTGATGTGATTTTGTTTAATACATATAATAATTTTAAAAGGAAAGTTTATATGTATCTTTTTCTGCAGGAATAGCTTTAGTCCTACAGGAAAACGTGTGATGCCGGCTTAGAATAGTATCACCCCATTTCTTTCCCGTGGGAGTCGTAAGAGGCGACTAAGGGACTCGAGAGTGTTTATTGCAATTTTAGGCGATGGGCTGACAACCTGTCACTATGGTGATACACACTTTTCCAAATGACCCTCAAATGTTTGTCGGACGTGGCGTGAATGTCCGTTTTTTGCGGCCGTTTACGCTCTGCCTACCTCGTAAGGGATTATGGGCGTGATATGTGTGTGTGTGTGCGAAATCGTGCCGCTAGTATTCGTATACAAGTATCGACCCCGCTTCGCTCGTAGAACGTATTTGTGCTACCTGCTTATGATTATATTTACACGATTATTTTGATGGCGTGAAAAACATTCCTTTTCCAATATGCGTATTTGTGCTATATATTGGGACACATTCTTTAGATGACGCAAAAACCAATACTCTTCTCTTGAAACCTTGTTTCTTCTTTACCCCAGGTGATCGGCCAACGCCTGCAGACCCTCGGCCCCATACCGTTATCAGCTCTACCATCCCAATACGCGACTCAATTCGGCGCCCCCCCGCAGCCCGAGGTACTGGACGTGACCTCGCTGGAGGCCATGGTGTACGCCTGCGGGGGCTGCGTGGAGGAGGGCGTGGTCAAGGCTCCCGGGGAGAGCCCCCGCTGGGCCTCCGCCGCGCTCGCCGCCTGCGCGGTGCTGGCGGCCGACAGGAGCGTCGCCAAGGGGTCCACACAGGTACTTCATCATTGGCCTCACACGTCTGTGACAGACGATTTAAACAGTGTCTGAGGCAGACACTGCGTTGCCTGGGACGCAATTATGGAAAACGCAGGGCTGCCCAGGACCTGCGCCACCCTCTCGGCCTTCCTGGCTGGATCCGCAGGAACGACTAGTCGATACGTGCGGAGCCAGGTCGGCTGCAGGAGTCTGCCGCGCGGTAGATCTCTGTCACACGCGCCCCCAGGAGACCCCGTTCCGGGTTTAATTGTGGAGTTGGCCTCTCCAGGACCGTTGTGCTTGGGTCGGATTTATCCCTCGGTCGCTTCTTACGACCCCCACGGGAAGAGATGGGGTGGTGCTATTGAGCCAACATCATCTAACATACGACTGCTCGTGACCTTCAAACGAGCTGATATATCTGTGCTTCTAATAGTCTAAAAATATCGACAACCTAGGTAAATTCTAATTAAATAAATTCGCCTTCTTTAATCCCTTCTAAGGATAATTGAATTAAATCTTGACTTATTAATATCGTACTAAACACGGGTACGATTCAGCTGATGCTGTTACTAAGTAGGCTTTGCACAAAGGCAAAGGTATTTTGGTAGCAACAATCATATTAGGTAACAAAATATTAATATTTAGACAGACTGTCCCCATGGCGCAGCGGATAGTACCCCTGCCTGCTACGCCAAGGGTCGTGTGTTCGTTCCCCACCCCACAAGACCTAAATATTTTCAAGTTCATGTTTTATTTCTTTCAAGTATTTGTATTTAGTCTGCGTGATTTCTATGCATAATATGTATTTATTTACAAAAATATATATACGTATTAATATCAGCTATCAAGTTCTCATAGTACAAGCTTTGCTTAGTTCGAGGCTAGATGGCGCTGTGTGAATTGTCCAAGATATTTATTTATTAATGATGATATCTTTGTAAACAACGCAACTTTAATATAGTATCTCGAACAGGAATACTTCGAGAGTGCGTTCCGTCGTCTGCGCGGCTCAGACCCCGAGACACGCAACATGGAAGCCGCCGGCATCATCGAGCTGTGCGACCGCCGCGTCAAGCTCACCAGCACTTGGCGAGTGGTGTGGCGGCTTGCCAACATACTCGCCGACCGCACACCGCGCGCACTCGACGCGCTCATGCACGAGTACATCACCAGATATGAGCACAACTTCAACAATGACATCGGTGAGACAACTACAGTGAAACCTGTTTAACTGAGATCTCATGGTGCATACCATTTTTTCTCACTTAAAGAGGTTTATCATTTACCAAGTTTCCCGGTTAGCGAGGTTTAAGATTAGAATTTATTTATTTACAGAGGTCAAAATAAACCAATTTATAATATTAAGGGGTAATATAGGGGCGATATCTATAAAACTGAAACTTCTCCTGCAAGACAAGGATGGATATATTAGATTAGAGCTGGAAAAATATGAATAATTGTCTAAATTACAGAGGCATATTAAGCTTTTTGTTTCAGTTATGGAAATATGGGAAAAATTATCTTAAGTGAATATCAGATAATGAGGTTATTAATTCTCAGTTTTAGAGGTAATTCGATGCAAAGGTGCCGGGACCTGGTGTAGAGTATCAATTATATCTCAGTTATACAAGTCCCAGTAAACCAGGTTTCACTGTATTAAAGGAGACGTAGTGATTGGTGATGCCGGCTCAGAATAGCATCACCCCATTTCTTTCCCGTGGGAGTCGTAAGAGGCGACTAAGGGACTTGAGGGTGTGTATTGCAATTTTAGGCGATGGGCTGACAACCTGTCACTATGGCGATACACAATTTTCCAAATGATCCTCAAATATATGTCAGACGTGGCGTAAATGTCTGATTTTGCGGTCGTTTACGCTCTGCCTTCCCCGCAAGGGATACTAGGCGTGATATGCGTGTGTGTGTGCATGTGCATCTGTGTGCGTGTGTGCGTAGTGGTTTAGATAACCGAATGCTATGGTCACGTTGAGAGGATGAATGCAATATGATTAACGAATCAGGTATATATGGCGAGTGTGGATGCAAACGTTGGCAAGGGAAAGACCTAGATGATCGTACCTCGTTCTAAACAAAGGTCAGGTCAAGAGTACCCTAAACCGACGAGTATGTATGAAGAAAGGTCGATGAATTTTGAAGAAGCGATAGAGGTGTATCAGGATCGTAGCAAGTGGAAAGATGTAGTCCCAGCCTACCCCTCCGGGAACGAAGCGTTATTATTATGTGTGTGAGACAACTCGCCAACGCGTGGCCAGTGAAGTGGCAAGTCGGCACCAAACTCCCTGACCGCTCGCGCACGAGTCACCAGATAAGAGCACAAATATGTTTTTTTTTTTATTTGAACAGTTTTCAAAAATTGTATATCTAACACTGGAACTGTTTTAAAATTTGATATTCAATTTAATAATGCTATTAATGGTATAGGTTAGTCGATAAAAATACATACATAATCACGCCTCTTTCCCGTAGGGGTAGGCAGAGACTACATATTTCCACTTGCTACGATCCTGACACACCTCTTTCGCTTCTTCAACATGCATCAATCTATTTTTAATTAATGATGTATTCGCCTCGGTCGCACGTAAAGTGGTGATGGCAAGACAGTGTCTAGTCAGTATACCAGGCCAAAGTTTCAAACTCGCCACTGCCTCGCCTTGCTGCTCGTTTCTAAGGAATTATTACGAAGTACTGAATCTAGTACATTTCCCCAGGCGTGGAGGGCATAGCAGAGCTGCTGCGCGACACCCCGGGCGTATTCCACAACGTGGGCTCGTGCTGGGCGCTCCGCCCCGCCGTGTGCGCGCCGCGCCCCGTCAGGCCGCCGCAGGAGGACTACTCCGTGCACGACACCCCGCCCGGGCAGAAGGTAATGATCATACACCACCACCACTAGTACCAGATCCAACATACTGTAAGACCTACGCAAGATACGGTTTCAGCATTCTGCGTGGAACCGGGACGTTACGCTAGGCAATTAAGAAATAGATGGCGGTAGAACAAAATATAATTAATTATGACGTCTAACACCTTAGTCATCCGTGACCACAGGCTCTGTAAAGTGCTCGCCTTTAGGCGCATAATGTCCAATTCGCAAAATGTCTGTTTCAAGAGGTTCAATTCTCAAAATGTACAATTCTCAATTTCGCAAAATGTCCAGTTTGCAAAATGTCCAGTACCCGATATTCTCAATCTACAGGCTACAATATTACAGGTGAAATTCGATGTTCATTGCGTAGTCGGTTAGCCATTATGATACCAGTGGGCTGTGTTATGAAACTACAGGCTACAAGTCTACAGGTAAAATTCTTAGTACATTGCGTAGCCGGTTCAAATTCCCGGTATCATAATGGCTTACCGACTACGCAATGAACATCGAATTTCACCTGTAAAATTGTAGCCTGTAGTTTGATAATATCGGGCACAGGAATATGCAGGCACTATGGTACGCGGACAATAGGTGTGCCATTGACTGCGGGGAAACACCGCACACACAGTCACTCCCCGAGCTAAAGCCCCATTTGCACATATTTTCCCTACTGCGGCCGAATTGCGTCCGGAGTCTGTTAAGAGACTTCCACGTCGGCCAAATAATGTTTTGTCCAGGGGGCAGTTGCTCTGAGAGTGAGGCTATGGTATCTGTAGGGTATTTCTCCCGCCAGAGTAAGTCTGGTTTGGAAGGCTACACCATCTAAAGGAGGCACTTCCTTGATAAAGCTGTTCAGTCTTTTGAGTCTAAGGAATACAGCATTTCAACAGGGGTTGGTTTGCAGCAGCTACAATTTCTGTCATGAAACTTGAGACGGTACAGTTTCTGTCATAAAACTTTAGCAGCTACAATTTCTGGCATGAAACTTTAGCAGCAACAATTTCTGGCATGAAACTTTAGCAGCAACAATTTCTGGCATGAAACTTTAGCAGCTACAATTTCTGGCATGAAACTTTAGCAGCTACAATTTCTGGCATGAAACTTTAGCAGCTACAATTTCTGGCATGAAACTTTAGCAGCTACAATTTCTGGCATGAAACTTTAGCAGCAACAATTTCTGGCATGAAACTTTAGCAGCTACAATTTCTGGCATGAAACTTTAGCAGCTACAATTTCTGGCATGAAACTTTAGCAGCTACAATTTCTGGCATGAAACTTTAGCAGCTACAATTTCTGGCATGACACTTCAGCAGCTACAATTTCTGGCATGACACTTAGCAGCTACAATTTCTGGCATGAAACTTTAGCAGCTACAATTTCTGGCATGACACTTTAGCAGCTACAATGTCTGTCATGACACTTTAGCAGCTACAATGTCTGGCATGACACTTAACAGCTACAATGTCTGTCATGACACTTTAGCAGCTACAAAGTCTGTCATGACACTTTAGCAGCTACAATTTCTGGCATGACACTTTAGCAGCTACAATGTCTGGCATGACACTTTAGCAGCTACCAGGGGCGTGCAGTCCATATAGGCACAAAAGCACTGCCTACCCTGATATTTTGATCCACACAAAATTATAAATTTTTAATAAAATTATTATTTGAAGAACGATACCCATTCGTAAAAAGGAACGTCATTTTCAAAACTTTCAAGCCCCTAGTGAACTCGAACATTACCATTGTCAATCGAGCTTAGGCGCCTCAACCGCTGCCTGCTTTTATGAATGAAATAGACTATTACTACGTGTTCAAACCGGTTCAGACTAGTAGCGCTAACAGAGCCAAACATCATCCTTCAAAGGTGCTGCTTATTAAAAAAAACGACTGCATACACACGGCGAGTCCCTATACTGCATAACAGTGTTTTGCACAGCAAAATCATGGCCGACACAGCCTTGCATGCAGCATTGCATGTCCCAAGCCTGCACGACAGTGGCAATTGTGGCTTGATCGCTCGCTTCATTCGCTCCAGGGGGTCACAACTCTAACCTAACCTACTGTATTAAATCTGTGTCAAAAATGTTTAGTTTTAATGGGCTTCCCCCCCTAAAGCCCCTTGAAGACGATCCTATGACTGTGTCGTAGTACACAGTCATGTTGTACTAAACGTTGTCCGGCGCAATCGTGTTGTGCATAATCAACGTCGTGCAGTGATGGTTGGTCAAAAATCTAAAAACCAAACGCAAAAACTATAGAAAAAAGCGCGCGGGTTGAGGTGTGGGAGGGGCGGTGCGTATAATCCGACCAATTTGTGACACCTTTCTTTTGAACTATTTGCATAATAATGAGGTGCAATTTTGCTTGATAGTATTTTACTTTAGAAGACATTGCAATTCCTCCATTGTTGTTTACCCGTGTTGTTTATTTTAGGTTAGGTTTTTCAAGTAAAGCTTTAAAGTTTAATAGTGAAAATTTAGTTCGGTTGGTGTTCTGTGATAGAATAAAATGAAAAATTACAGAACTTCTATCATACCTTCTAATGTGCGCGATAAACAACTGTAATAAGATTTGTGTTGTGTGTTTACAAAAGTTAAAGTACTGTTTTCAATACTTAAGTTGATATTATGTGTGATAAAATGCAGATCAACAATTGGAAATTACGCAAATAAAAGGTAACAATAGGTCATACCTACTTGAAAATTTAATTTTGTCAGATTGTTGTGTGCAAACATTGAAAGAGATGAACAATCATCTTCGTGAATCTCACGCATTGGACCACCACCACCACCGGACAATACTGCGGTTCTTTACATCTTTGGTGACAGCCCCGCACACATGGCATCTTGTGACAGCCGCAATTTGATGCGGGAACGTGTACTAATGATACCTATCCAAATTTTGTATGGGATCTCGTAAACTATTTTCCCCTAAAAACCGGATACGATAAAACACTGAAAAAGATGAGGTTCGTGTGAGAACCGCCTTTGTTTGTACTGCCTACCCAGTCGTGAAACCCTGTGCACGCCACTGGCAGCTACAATGTCTGGCATGAAACTTTAGCAGCTACAATTTATGGCATGAAACTTTAGCAGCTACAATGTCTGGCATGAAACTTTAGCAGCTACAATGTCTGGCATGAAACTTTAGCAGCTACAATTTATGGCATGAAGCTTTAGCCGCTACAATGTCTGTCATGAAACTTTAGCAGCTACAATTTATGGCATGAAACTTTAGCAGCTACAATGTCTGGCATGAAACTTTAGCAGCTACAATTTATGGCATGAAGCTTTAGCAGCTACAATGTCTATCATGAAGCTTTAGCAGCTACAATTTCTGGCATGAAACTTTAGCCGCTACAATTTATGGCATGAAACTTTAGCAGCTACAATTTCTGGCATGACACTTTAGCAGCTACAATGTCTATCATGACACTTTAGCAGCTACAATGTCTGGCATGACACTTTAGCAGCTACAATATCTGTCATAAAGCTTTAGCCGCTACAATGTCTGTCATGAAGCTTTAGCAGCTACAATTTCTGGCATGAAACTTCAGCAGCTACAATGTCTATCATGAAGCTTTAGCAGCTACAATTTCTGGCATGAAACTTTAGCAGCTACAATGTCTATCATAAATCTTTAGCCGCTACAATTTCTGGCATGAAACTTTAGCAGCTACAATGTCTATCATAAAGCTTAAGCAGCTACAATTTCTGGCATGACACTTTAGCAGCTACAATGTCTATCATGACACTTTAGCAGCTACAATGTCTGGCATGACACTTTAGCAGCTACAATATCTGTCATAAAGCTTTAGCCGCTACAATGTCTGTCATGAAGCTTTAGCAGCTACAATTTCTGGCATGAAACTTCAGCAGCTACAATGTCTATCATGAAGCTTTAGCAGCTACAATTTCTGGCATGAAACTTTAGCAGCTACAATGTCTATCGTAAATCTTTAGCCGCTACAATTTCTGGCATGAAACTTTAGCAGCTACAATGTCTATCATAAAGCTTTAGCAGCTACAATTTCTGGCATGAAACTTTAGCAGCTACAATGTCTGGCATGACACTTAAGCAGCTACAATTTCTTACATGACACTTTAGCAGCTACAATGTCTGTCATGAAGCTTTAGCCACTACAATTTCTGGCATGTACTTTAGCCGCTACAATTTCTGGCATGAAACTTTAGCAGCTACAATTTCTGGCATGACACTTTAGCAGCTACAATTTCTGGCATGACACTTTAGCAGCTACAATGTCTGTCATGAAACTTTAGCAGCTACAATGTCTGTCATGACACTTTAGCAGCTACAATGTCTGTCATGAAACTTTAGCAGCTACAATGTCTGGCATGACACTTTAGCAGCTACAATTTCTTACATGACACTTTAGCAGCTACAATGTCTGGCATGACACTTTAGCAGCTACAATGTCTGTCATGAAACTTTAGCAGCTACAATGTCTGGCATGACACTTTAGCAGCTACAATGTCTGGCATGACACTTTAGCAGCTACAATTTCTTACATGACACTTTAGCAGCTACAATGTCTGGCATGACACTTAAGCAGCTACAATTTCTTACATGACACTTTAGCAGCTACAATTTCTTACATGACACTTTAGCAGCTACAATGTCTGGCATGTACTTTAGCCGCTACAATTTCTGGCATGATACTTAAGCAGCTACAATTTCTGGCATTCAACTTTAGCATCTACAATTTCTGGCATTAAACTTTAGCCGCTACAATTTCTGGCATGTACTTAAGCCGCTACAATTTCTGGCATGTACTTTGGCCGCTACAATTTCTGTCATTAAACTTTAGCATCTACAATTTCTGGCATTAAACTTTAGCCGCTACAATTTCTGGCATGTACTTTAGCCGCTACAATTTCTGGCATGAAACTTTAGCATCTACAATTTCTGTCATGAAACTTTAGCATCTACAATTTCTGGCATTAAACTTTAGCTGCTACAATTTCTGGCATGTTACTTTAGCCGCTACAATTTCTGGCATGTACTTTAGCCGCTACAATTTCTGGCATGAAACTCTAGCATCTACAATTTCTGGCATTAAACTTTAGCAGCTACAATTTCTGTCATGAAACTTTAGCCGCTACAATTTCTGTCATGAAACTTTAGCCGCTACAATTTCTGTCATGAAACTTTAGCATCTACAATTTCTGGCATTGAACTTTAGCAGCTACAATTTCTGTCATGAAACTTAAGCCGCTACAATTTCTGTCATGAAACTTTAGCATATACAATTTCTGGCATTAAACTTTAGCAACTACAATTTCTGGCATTAAACTTTAGCAGCTACAATTTCTGTCATGAAACTTTAGCAGCTACAATTTCTGTCATGAAACTTTAGCCGCTACAATTTCTGTCATGAAACTTTAGCATCTACAATTTCTGGCATTAAACTTTAGCAGCTACAATTTCTGTCATGAAACTTTAGCAGCTACAATTTCTGTCATGAAACTTTAGCAGCAACAATGTGTCATGAAACTTAAGCAGCAACAATGTCTGTCATGAAACTTTAGCAGCTACAATGTCTGAAACTTTAGCAGCTACAATTTCTGTCATGAAACTTTAGCCGCTACAATTTCTGTCATGAAACTTTAGCATCTACAATTTCTGGCATTGAACTTTAGCAGCTACAATTTCTGTCATGAAACTTAAGCCGCTACAATTTCTGTCATGAAACTTTAGCATAAACAATTTCTGGCATTAAACTTTAGCAACTACAATTTCTGGCATTAAACTTTAGCAACTACAATTTCTGGCATTAAACTTTAGCAGCTACAATTTCTGTCATGAAACTTTAGCAGCTACAATTTCTGTCATGAAACTTTAGCCGCTACAATTTCTGTCATGAAACTTTAGCATCTACAATTTCTGGCATTAAACTTTAGCAGCTACAATTTCTGTCATGAAACTTTAGCAGCTACAATTTCTGTCATGAAACTTTAGCAGCAACAATGTGTCATGAAACTTAAGCAGCAACAATGTCTGTCATGAAACTTTAGCAGCTACAATGTCTGAAACTTTAGCAGCTACAATGTCCGTCATAAAACTTTTAAACTTTTAGCTGCTAGCTACAATTTCTTTCATGAAAGAGCTACAATTTCTGTCATGAAACTTTAGACGGTACAATTTTTGTCATAAAAGTTTAGCAGCTACAATTTGTGTCATGATACTTTAGACGGTACAATTTCTGTCATGAAACTTTAGCATCCACAACTTATGTCATGATACTTTAGACGATACAATTTCTGTCATGGCACTTTAGCATCCACAACTTCTGACATTAAACTTCTGTAGCTACCTCAAACTGATAATGGTAATATGTTATGATCCCGTCAAGGGGTGAACCAGGGCACGAAACAGAACATTTTTCTTGTTATTATTTTTAAATTTTAGGAGTCCCATGTCATTGAGTATATTGTAAGTTTATTTTAACCTTTATTGTTTGAGTGAATAGTGTGTAAATAATAGAGTAAAATATTTTAAGAAACTCCCAGACAAAATGGATAGGTTCAATACAGTTTGTACGGGATGTTTGAAGAATATCTATATACTTTTTTTAAATTTATTTTATTTTATGGCGGGTAACAGGAGTAATGAATAGGCAGAATCGAGGGTTCCCAGTTGTGTCGGGAAAAGGGTAACTACCCTGCCTGGCCGGGTGTTGTGGCCAGGGGACCGCCTGGTCCACCTGGATAGAATTGGAAGTTGTATATATGCGTTGCGCGGTGAAACACTTCGATACCGCGTTTCAGGCTCTTTGTTCTGTCACGTGGCGCCATCTTGCAGATGTTTGAACTTCTGTTGCGTCTTGCTTGATCGTGAACCACTTTGAGTGAGTTTCTTGTTGTAGCTCCCAGAGGTCGCTACAGTACTCCCCCTCAAGACCGGAGGTCGATACTGTCAGCGAGCGAAGTGGGGCTGATGACTATATTCTTTAAATAAATATAAAAATTGTATTGGCGAAAGACGTTTAGTTTCATCCTCTGGTTTACCCATTGACAGGATCGTGAGATATTACTAGCAACCCGGTATATGCTTTTAGGGAAACTGTAAACTTATCTAGTGTAGCAGTTTTATTTATATTTATTGTATTTTGTGTCGTCAGGGGTCCCGTGTGTTCGACTCGCCGAAGGTTAACATCTGGTGCTCGCCGCCCGCCAGCGCTCTGCCCGCGCCCACCGCGCTGCTGCCGCTAGAGAACAAACGTGAGTACATACATATATCACGCCTACATCTCTGGTGCTCGCCGCCCGCCAGCGCTCTGCCCGCGCCCACCGCGCTGCTGCCGCTAGAGAACAAACGTGAGTACATACACATATCACGCCTACATCTCTGGTGCTCGCCGCCCGCCAGCGCTCTGCCCGCGCCCACCGCGCTGCTGCCGCTAGAGAACAAACGTGAGTACATACACATATCACGCCTACATCTCTGGTGCCCGCCGCCCGCCAGCGCTCTGCCCGCGCCCACCGCGCTGCTGCCGCTAGAGAACAAACGTGAGTACATACACATATCACGCCTACATCTCTGGTGCTCGCCGCCCGCCAGCGCTCTGCCCGCGCCCACCGCGCTGCTGCCGCTAGAGAACAAACGTGAGTACATACACATATCACGCCTACATCTCTGGTGCTCGCCGCCCGCCGCCCGCCAGCGCTCTGCCCGCGCCCACCGCGCTGCTGCCGCTAGAGAACAAACGTGAGTACATACACATATCACGCCTACATCTCTGGTGCTCGCCGCCCGCCGCCCGCCAGCGCTCTGCCCGCGCCCACCGCGCTGCTGCCGCTAGAGAACAAACGTGAGTACATACATATATCACGCCTACATCTCTGGTGCTCGCCGCCCGCCAGCGCTCTGCCCGCGCCCACCGCGCTGCTGCCGCTAGAGAACAAACGTGAGTACATACACATATCACGCCTACATCTCTGGTGCTCGCCGCCCGCCAGCGCTCTGCCCGCGCCCACCGCGCTGCTGCCGCTAGAGAACAAACGTGAGTACATACACATATCACGCCTACATCTCTGGTGCTCGCCGCCCGCCGCCCGCCAGCGCTCTGCCCGCGCCCACCGCGCTGCTGCCGCTAGAGAACAAACGTGAGTACATACACATATCACGCCTACATCTCTGGTGCTCGCCGCCCGCCAGCGCTCTGCCCGCGCCCACCGCGCTGCTGCCGCTAGAGAACAAACGTGAGTACATACATATATCACGCCTACATCTCTGGTGCTCGCCGCCCGCCAGCGCTCTGCCCGCGCCCACCGCGCTGCTGCCGCTAGAGAACAAACGTGAGTACATACACATATCACGCCTACATCTCTGGTGCCCGCCGCCCGCCAGCGCTCTGCCCGCGCCCACCGCGCTGCTGCCGCTAGAGAACAAACGTGAGTACATACACATATCACGCCTACATCTCTGGTGCTCGCCGCCCGCCAGCGCTCTGCCCGCGCCCACCGCGCTGCTGCCGCTAGAGAACAAACGTGAGTACATACACATATCACGCCTACATCTCTGGTGCCCGCCGCCCGCCGCCCGCCAGCGCTCTGCCCGCGCCCACCGCGCTGCTGCCGCTAGAGAACAAACGTGAGTACATACACATATCACGCCTACATCTCTGGTGCCCGCCGCCCGCCAGCGCTCTGCCCGCGCCCACCGCGCTGCTGCCGCTAGAGAACAAACGTGAGTACATACACATATCACGCCTACATCTCTGGTGCTCGCCGCCCGCCAGCGCTCTGCCCGCGCCCACCGCGCTGCTGCCGCTAGAGAACAAACGTGAGTACATACACATATCACGCCTACATCTCTGGTGCCCGCCGCTCGCCGCCCGCCAGCGCTCTGCCCGCGCCCACCGCGCTGCTGCCGCTAGAGAACAAACGTGAGTACATACACATATCACGCCTACATCTCTGGTGCCCGCCGCCCGCCAGCGCTCTGCCCGCGCCCACCGCGCTGCTGCCGCTAGAGAACAAACGTGAGTACATACACATATCACGCCTACATCTCTGGTGCCCGCCGCCCGCCAGCGCTCTGCCCGCGCCCACCGCGCTGCTGCCGCTAGAGAACAAACGTGAGTACATACACATATCACGCCTACATCTCTGGTGCCCGCCGCCCGCCAGCGCTCTGCCCGCGCCCACCGCGCTGCTGCCGCTAGAGAACAAACGTGAGTACATACACATATCACGCCTACATCTCTGGTGCTCGCCGCCCGCCAGCGCTCTGCCCGCGCCCACCGCGCTGCTGCCGCTAGAGAACAAACGTGAGTACATACACATATCACGCCTACATCTCTGGTGCTCGCCGCCCGCCGCCCGCCAGCGCTCTGCCCGCGCCCACCGCGCTGCTGCCGCTAGAGAACAAACGTGAGTACATACACATATCACGCCTACATCTCTGGTGCCCGCCGCCCGCCAGCGCTCTGCCCGCGCCCACCGCGCTGCTGCCGCTAGAGAACAAACGTGAGTACATACACATATCACGCCTACATCTCTGGTGCCCGCCGCTCGCCGCCCGCCAGCGCTCTGCCCGCGCCCACCGCGCTGCTGCCGCTAGAGAACAAACGTGAGTACATACACATATCACGCCTACATCTCTGGTGCCCGCCGCCCGCCGCCCGCCAGCGCTCTGCCCGCGCCCACCGCGCTGCTGCCGCTAGAGAACAAACGTGAGTACATACACATATCACGCCTACATCTCTGGTGCCCGCCGCCCGCCAGCGCTCTGCCCGCGCCCACCGCGCTGCTGCCGCTAGAGAACAAACGTGAGTACATACACATATCACGCCTACATCTCTGGTGCTCGCCGCCCGCCAGCGCTCTGCCCGCGCCCACCGCGCTGCTGCCGCTAGAGAACAAACGTGAGTACATACACATATCACGCCTACATCTCTGGTGCCCGCCGCCCGCCAGCGCTCTGCCCGCGCCCACCGCGCTGCTGCCGCTAGAGAACAAACGTGAGTACATACACATATCACGCCTACATCTCTGGTGCTCGCCGCCCGCCAGCGCTCTGCCCGCGCCCACCGCGCTGCTGCCGCTAGAGAACAAACGTGAGTACATACACATATCACGCCTACATCTCTGGTGCTCGCCGCCCGCCAGCGCTCTGCCCGCGCCCACCGCGCTGCTGCCGCTAGAGAACAAACGTGAGTACATACACATATCACGCCTACATCTCTGGTGCTCGCCGCCCGCCGCCCGCCAGCGCTCTGCCCGCGCCCACCGCGCTGCTGCCGCTAGAGAACAAACGTGAGTACATACACATATCACGCCTACATCTCTGGTGCTCGCCGCCCGCCAGCGCTCTGCCCGCGCCCACCGCGCTGCTGCCGCTAGAGAACAAACGTGAGTACATACACATATCACGCCTACATCTCTGGTGCCCGCCGCCCGCCAGCGCTCTGCCCGCGCCCACCGCGCTGCTGCCGCTAGAGAACAAACGTGAGTACATACACATATCACGCCTACATCTCTGGTGCCCGCCGCCCGCCAGCGCTCTGCCCGCGCCCACCGCGCTGCTGCCGCTAGAGAACAAACGTGAGTACATACATATATCACGCCTACATCTCTGGTGCTCGCCGCCCGCCGCCCGCCAGCGCTCTGCCCGCGCCCACCGCGCTGCTGCCGCTAGAGAACAAACGTGAGTACATACACATATCACGCCTACATCTCTGGTGCTCGCCGCCCGCCAGCGCTCTGCCCGCGCCCACCGCGCTGCTGCCGCTAGAGAACAAACGTGAGTACATACACATATCACGCCTACATCTCTGGTGCCCGCCGCCCGCCAGCGCTCTGCCCGCGCCCACCGCGCTGCTGCCGCTAGAGAACAAACGTGAGTACATACACATATCACGCCTACATCTCTGGTGCTCGCCGCCCGCCAGCGCTCTGCCCGCGCCCACCGCGCTGCTGCCGCTAGAGAACAAACGTGAGTACATACACATATCACGCCTACATCTCTGGTGCTCGCCGCCCGCCAGCGCTCTGCCCGCGCCCACCGCGCTGCTGCCGCTAGAGAACAAACGTGAGTACATACACATATCACGCCTACATCTCTGGTGCTCTCCGCCCGCCAGCGCTCTGCCCGCGCCCACCGCGCTGCTGCCGCTAGAGAACAAACGTGAGTACATACACATATCACGCCTACATCTCTGGTGCCCGCCGCCCGCCGCCCGCCAGCGCTCTGCCCGCGCCCACCGCGCTGCTGCCGCTAGAGAACAAACGTGAGTACATACACATATCACGCCTACATCTCTGGTGCCCGCCGCCCGCCAGCGCTCTGCCCGCGCCCACCGCGCTGCTGCCGCTAGAGAACAAACGTGAGTACATACACATATCACGCCTACATCTCTGGTGCTCGCCGCCCGCCGCCCGCCAGCGCTCTGCCCGCGCCCACCGCGCTGCTGCCGCTAGAGAACAAACGTGAGTACATACACATATCACGCCTACATCTCTGGTGCTCGCCGCCCGCCAGCGCTCTGCCCGCGCCCACCGCGCTGCTGCCGCTAGAGAACAAACGTGAGTACATACACATATCACGCCTACATCTCTGGTGCTCGCCGCCCGCCAGCGCTCTGCCCGCGCCCACCGCGCTGCTGCCGCTAGAGAACAAACGTGAGTACATACACATATCACGCCTACATCTCTGGTGCTCGCCGCCCGCCAGCGCTCTGCCCGCGCCCACCGCGCTGCTGCCGCTAGAGAACAAACGTGAGTACATACACATATCACGCCTACATCTCTGGTGCTCGCCGCCCGCCAGCGCTCTGCCCGCGCCCACCGCGCTGCTGCCGCTAGAGAACAAACGTGAGTACATACACATATCACGCCTACATCTCTGGTGCTCGCCGCCCGCCGCCCGCCAGCGCTCTGCCCGCGCCCACCGCGCTGCTGCCGCTAGAGAACAAACGTGAGTACATACACATATCACGCCTACATCTCTGGTGCCCGCCGCCCGCCGCCCGCCAGCGCTCTGCCCGCGCCCACCGCGCTGCTGCCGCTAGAGAACAAACGTGAGTACATACACATATCACGCCTACATCTCTGGTGCCCGCCGCCCGCCAGCGCTCTGCCCGCGCCCACCGCGCTGCTGCCGCTAGAGAACAAACGTGAGTACATACATATATCACGCCTACATCTCTGGTGCTCGCCGCCCGCCGCCCGCCAGCGCTCTGCCCGCGCCCACCGCGCTGCTGCCGCTAGAGAACAAACGTGAGTACATACACATATCACGCCTACATCTCTGGTGCCGTGTGATGCCGAATAGCATCACCCCATTTCTTTCCCGTGGGAGTCGTTAGAGACGACTAAGGGACTTGAGGGTGTGTATTGCAATTTTAGACGATCTCACTATGGCGATACACAATTTTACAGATGGCCCTCAAATATATGTCAGACGTGACGTAAATATCCGTTATTGCGGCTGCTTACGCTCTGCCTACCCCGCAAGGGATAATAGGCGTGATATGTGTATGTATGTATGTGTATATCTCTTGCGGAGAAGGCAGAACGTAAACGATCAAACCGAACATTTACGCCACGTCTAACAAACATTTGAGGGTCAAGAAAATTGTGCATCGCCATAGTGACAAGTTGTCAGCCCATCGTCTGAAATTGCAATACACATGTAACCCTAGAGTATCTTAGTCGCATCTTACAACACCCAAGGGAAAGAAATGGGGATCATGAAAAACGTAAGTGTTCCTTATTATTACAAACCTTCATGCAGTTTCACTTACATCTCCTCAAGATATACTTGCATTGATGTAGAATTCGCAAGCTACGGATGACCCGCGGTAGCCCAATTGCTAGAGGCCCATGTTTTCTAAAATGTTATTCCTAACACAGGCCGCCTTTTAAAATATTTCATCAATAATAAAATAGAAAGTTGGAAAATACTCTCTGTTTTATTAAGTAATTTATGAAAGAAATATTGTTTTGTTTTGTATACATTTTACACTAACTCAAATTCAATAAGCATTTTATATTATAAAACATTTAGCTTTGTCTATTGGTTTTGTTTCCAATAGTCTGGAATAAAGCAAGTCTGACTGAAACAATATTTAACCGACAGGCCGTACTCGTCTGGCAGCACACTTCGATACATCGTAAGATGCATTCCCACCTCAATATTATATGCGAGCAGCATTCCCTGAGGGGGAGGGGGGGAACATATCGCAACATGTCCCGAACAGCTCAGGGTCGCAACGAATTTTATCTACTAGACTAATGAAATGTCCTTTCTAAATGTGATGTCTATAACAATAATGTTTTAGATGCTCTATATTTTTGTGTGTTTATTTAGAATTTAAGAATCATGCGTCCATAAAAATGTTGTAGAGAGCTCCGGTGATAGTTGATTTTAATATTTTGAGAACCAGTGTTTTTATTCTAGTTTTTTAAATTATCCTAACGCACTTAATCGTTTTATCCAATTGACCGAATGATTTTTATTTATCGTACACTGTGATATTTAGTTTATATTTATTTATTTATGTTTTAGTCTTTCTCTGTGGCTTTACTTTAAACGAGTGATAGGTGGTACAGAATTTACCCACTACATTTCTATCGGTAGATTCTATAACACTGATGTTTTTATTTTAACTTTTGACATTTTATATATTTTTTCCTTAGGTTTAACATTTAAGAAGGACTGAAACATAAACCTCGATTTGTTATTCCAAAATGATAGAGATATTCTTGTATTTGATATTGTAATATCAAGTCGTTACATGCTATTTAAATAAGAATATTCTCGATAGACATTTATGGAATGCAACAGATCACATATCAGTTTGCGATTTGAGGCTTGAAGTTGCGTAAGGAATAGCATAAGTAGCTAGTGATTCTCAACTATTAGCAGCGATCTATGACATTTTTCGAATGCTTTATGTGAGTACAATAAACATAAAACATGTGTTTTTGTATAAAGATTTTATCCTTTGATATTGATCTCCATAATTTATATAAGTGAGCAAGAGCATGTAATTCGGCGTACTACTGCTCTGTCACATCTCAATGTATTCAGTAATTGTAATAAATAATTGTTGTTAAATTATTCATGTTGTACACACATTTTTATCAATGTATTAAACAGAACTGACGTGAAAACCCTACGAATTATTCGTCTAAATGTTGCGTCAATTAAAAATGTTCAAAACGTTTTTGAGAAATATTTTAGAAGGTAAGTCAGTATGCTTTTATGATTTAAATGCTTGTGCCTAATGTGCAATGATGATTTGAGTTTAATCATCCTTTTGGCTTAAACTTTGAATTTCCACGTTGTTAATGGAGTTTAAGTTTACATTTTAATCATAATATTATTTTATTTATCATTATGATCTATAAAAATGCGAACCGGCAAGTCCGACATATGTTCAAAAGGACTGCCTATTTTAGTGTTGAATCGTATTTTTATACTTATTTAATCACTTAGGTAAGGTTAATCGCTATAAATCCAGTGATTTCGGAAGTCACTTGCACTTTTTTTAAGTCATTTTTTTATTTATGTATTCATTTAATCATAAAATCTTAACATCTTATGGAATGGCATTAAAACCCTGTAAAAGTCGAGTAGAAATGAATGCCACATTTTATTCGTAATTGAAATCATTGATCCGGAAGATGATAATGAGGAAGTCGTATATTTATGTATATAGTGTACATAACTATAAGGTTACCAGAAGAAGTCGGTACAAATAAACAATGTCAGCAGAGACATTGCGCGCGAATGTAATCCAACACAATGTGGAAATCGAATGTTTAAGCTTTGAAAGGATTTTATATTATGTAAGCAGGCCCTTGCATATTTTAATTACCATCAAGAAGAATATTGTTGAAAAGCAATTTTATTTTGTGTAATTTCGTGATGTACTTCTTAAACTGCCAGTTTGCATTTTCAATGAAATGGCTGAATAATCACGCTACAGGCAGCAATTTCTTGAGAACTAATATTTCGAATACTTGAGTTTAAGTAAACAATTTACTGTTTTTAAATCAGTGACCGATATCAATCAAAATTTGTTAGTAAGCTGGTCACTACTAGAAATTATAATTGCGTACTTATTGTTTTACTCACCAATTGAATTTCTTAAGACTGTAGCGCGTACATTTACCTAAGTAATTTTAAGCTATGTTTTTACTTTTATGTGACCAACTTCTGCTAAGATAGATGTAAGCATTTCAAGTACAGTAAGAGAAGATGTAGTGTAGTAGTATTTTTTCTACATCTTCATGATTCTGTGATCATTATTTCTCGTTGTAGTTCCACTGAAGAATCAATGTAATTTATGGAAGTAGTCTTGTCAGTATTGCATGAAAATGAATGTAGTGTTGGAAAAATAAATGTTATTTTTTGAATTTAATTGTTTTGTTTCATCAAATAATATTCTATTCAAATTAAATTTTGTTAAATACCTACTACTACCTCTACCTTCTGTTATCCTATAGGCTAATTGTTTCGCTTTAGGGCCGCCGCAGACTAGACGAAAGTTATTGCGAGCGACAAATCGAGCACTTTTCATAGAAATCCAAAAATGAACCGTACGTACGTAATTGAGGAAAGGTGACATTGCCTAGAATGACAAACGGCTCTCACAGTCGCCCGGCGACAAGCGGCTGCGTTTGTAATTCAAGGCAATGCGACTTTTATTACAATGATGTACGTTTAAGTTTCGGATTACTCTGAAAGGTTCTCTTGGTGGCGGACGCAAAAACATCTACGGTAGCCCTTATTCGGCTACTCGATATTTCAGTCTTGTCATTCATGTTGCTTGGTAAATCGCATTTACCTGGTAAAATATCAGACAACAATAGGTAGAGATAGATATATACTTTTTATTTCTTATTGTTATATTTGTATTGTTAATCTTTCATTTACAGTAAAAGAAAGAACTAAATTAAATAATAGCTACCTATTTATAGATATACCTATACAGCTATACTAAACCCTATTTTGATTGTGCAGCTAATTACCAATCCAGTCTGCAAATATACATTGAGCAACAACCGCGCCAGATAAGATTATTTACATCATCGTCCAAACTGCGTTATCTTATGTCCGCTTAGCGCTATATTTAATCGACTATTTTGTCGCCTAAAATTCAGTATTTGATTAAATCTTACTGGTCTAACCATATATGCATATGTATACTCAGATATGATATTCACAGTCGTGCCCGCAGCAATGATCGCTACAATGTTTATTTTGCTATTCCGTATCGCCAATAATAAATACAACCCACCGATTTTCAATGTTTACCAGCGGAGGAATAAGTATTTTTGGTGTAAGTTCGTTGTTATGTACGTGGTGCTGCGTTTAAAACAAGTAAGTACCTTTTGTATTATTTTTCTTACTGTTCAATGAATGAATGATAAATTTTAATTTGCTTTTAAATAGTTACTTTTACTTTTTCGCACGTATTCAATAGGCAATATTTTTTTCCGTGCAAGATTAGAACTGCTCTGTCCAAAGCAGGCGGTCTTGACTTACATAGATAAGCTTATTCCCTTAATCTTAGATACGAATTTGTATGTGTAGTGCAATTGGTAGGCTTATCAGGTCAATGAATTAGATGAGACCAAGATGAGACATGGTATGTCTATTTCGTGCTTCTTGATCATAACTTGTCAAAACTAAAAAACTTGTCAATGTCTATTTCGTGCTTCTCATATCTCTTATCTTTACAGCCGGTTTTTAAGACTGACAGACTGAGTACAGATTTTGTTGTTTCATAGTTAGGTAAACGCATCGGAAGGTATACAGGGTGTAAGGGACGATGTATCGAAAACTTTGCAGGCATGATCAGACCATGAAACTAAACAACTTTTACTAAGGAGCCTATGTTGGGAAACGGAATATTTTTTTTTAGTTTCCATAGAAAGTCAGTCAGCTGATCGGGAATTTTGTATGGGAGGTCGAAAAAAATCTCGTTTACCAACATAGCTGCCATAGTAAAAGTTGTTCAGTTTCATGGTCTGATCATGCCTGCAAAGTTTTCGGTACACCTTCCCTTACACCCCGTAGATATAAGATGACATTTTTTACTTGTGATTGAAAGCGAAAACTCAGATCGGGCTGGTGATAAGAAACAACTTTCCAGGAGGAACATACCATACCATACCCATTCAAAATTGCCGATTAGTTGATTTGAGTTAAGTACTAAGAAAACTCAACATTTTTGTCATATTTCAAGTTTTGTTCCATGGGGAGAGTTGTATCTTATCACCAGCCCTTCTGGGATTTCGCTATCGGTCACTTGTAAAGTTTCACTCTTCATATAAAGTAAGTACATAATAATTACTTGTGTACGAGTATTTTTTCATTCTTATGATCTTTACTCAACAGCTATACGTTCACGTTAAAACGCTGTTGTCAACGGAACTAGGGTACAGCAACGATGGGACTGCCCACATCTTTGAAGCCGATGTTGCCTTGGAACAGAAATACGACCTTGGAGATCATCCGCTGGTAAGATTTACAAGAGCAAATAAAAAAAACGGCCAAGTGCGAGTCGGACTCGCGCACGAAGGGCTCCGTACCTTTATACCTTTACCAAACAATTATCGATAAAAACGCGCAAAAAATAACACGTGTTTTGTATGGCAGCCCTATATATTTAAAAAATATATATATATTTGTTGTTATAGCAGCAACAGAAATACAACATCTGTAAAAATTTGAACTGTCTAGGTATAACGGTTCAGGAGGTACAGCCTCGTAACTGTAGGACGAACGGACGGACAGACAGACGGAGAGCCGAGCCTCAGTAATAGGGTTTCCGTTATTACCCTTTGGGTATGGAACCCTAATTATCAATCGGAGGAAATGCATTAAAAGGACCAATGCTGGAAAACGCAAATTAATTTGATCTCTGAGTCAGTTGACAGTGACAAAATTCATAATCAGCACACAGTCAGTCAGCTGATTATCAATTTTGTTTAGTCAGAGGAGCACTCATAGCTTGGCCAGTTACAAGAGAACGTTCAAATTGCATTTACAATACTTACAGGCTGTGGACGCGGTATACTTCAACGGCACTGCGAAGGATGGTTCAGCAGTTATTACTGGAATAGCTCGCAGACCGGAGCATTATGTCGACGCTTTCATGTATTTGAAGGTAAGTTATGTCTGTTTTCTTGACGGTGTAACTCACGACCTAATATTTCTGGGTAACTATCATTCTCTTCTCCGGGCAAATTAAGTATGTTTAATTTAAGTATATTCTAAACGTCAGTATCTCAGTATACATGGTGTAAAAAAAATAGCTGAGAATATTTTAAGGGGTGAACCAGTACGTGAAACTGAACAACTTTCCCCAAGGAACATAGGTCGAAATATGAAAAAAAATTGGCCCTCCCATACAAATTATCTCGGCCTCAAATTATTTTTTCATATTTCGACCTATGTTCCTTGGGGAACGTTGTTCAGTTTCACGTACTGGTTCACCTCTTAAAATATTCTCAGCAATTTTTTTTACACCTTATATTACAATGTGCTTGTGGTGCTTTCTTTCCTTCTGGCGGCACTTCATAAGCTTGGTAGATAGATTCAGTCTCAAAACCTGTAGTTGCAATAGCGCATTTACCAAATTAAACCTGCAGGTAAACGACGAGGAACTCCTTCTCAGCTCAGAGTTGCCCGACACACGCATCAAGCAAAGCCAGGAGGAAACAGGTCGCTACAAGGTCGGCGGAATACACCTGTCCAATGTCATTCCGATGAGGACGTGGAAGGTTGCATACAATGGGGAAATGAAGTGAGTCTGAGGCTGATCTTCTGGCATCTAGATAATCCAATCACAAAACTACCTCCGGGTGTGACCTAGTTTCCTACCAAAAAGTCAGGCTTAGGTTCAAAGGCCCCATGGCCACAACTGTAGGACCAACACAATAAAAATAAAAACAAGAGGCCGATTGATATTGAGTGCAAATTCAAAACCTGAACATAAATAAACTCAATAGGCGCATCCAGACATGGCGAGCAGTCATCATCGCCGCGGCCCGCCTCGCGAGGCATACGCCGAACCGTGCTCGGGCGAGCGCGCGCGCAATCCAGCCAAATGGTTTTGGCAAAAAGGTTTTCTCAAAGACATCTAAGTCGTTAGCCGCGCGCGGTGTGGACGTCATGTGTTGTTGTTTTCTTGGCGCGGTCGATCGAAACAATTTAATAAAAGTGACTGTCGGTCTATATGCTAGCATAATTGACTGAGTAATGCTAGAGATCTACTTACTATAAAACCAGTTATTAGATGGTGGCAAAATAAAACCATAAGCTGCCACAACTACGCGTGTACGTACGTACGTAGGCACTATTCTGTTTTAGCTGTCATATGGCTCGCGCTGGTCGGGCTAGGCAGCCTCGCTCTGGCATTTGATCCAACCGAATTTGCCTCACCCACGCTGTCTGGACCCGCCTTATGGCGTCGTCGTGTAGCGTAGAATGTTCGACGGACGCCCGTATTAATTTATGAACTCGAAAACAGTTGTATAAAGGCCTGCTTTATTAATTCTGCCTATAGAAATTACAATTTGATCGAAATAACAGAAGCGTTATGTCTTAATGAGAAAGCTCTCATTTCGATAAAATGGAGAAATGGAACGAAGTTTTTTCAATACTCAAATCGCCATCTTCCGCCGCACCTGTCAGATGTTGTTGTACGGTTGTTGTTCAATTATTTGATAAGTTGTTGTTCAGTTATTTGATAAGTTGTTGTTCAGTTGTTGTTGAGATGTTGTTCAGTTGTTGTTCAGATGTTGTTCAGTTGTTAGTTAGTTAAGTTTTTTAGTTGCTGAATCTACATCTGAACAACTGCTGAACTATAGAATTTTCAAAAAATCATATCAAGCCATATTAAGTTCTCGAATTGAATTTGACCTTGTATTGGACCTTGCAATCGCCGGTGCTGATGTTTGGAAAAGTGTATAACTGAGTTTTGTTTTGGAGAGTGTAGGTAGATAAAATAGTGTATGCAACTGCATATAATTAGGCATTAGAATGCTCGTGTCACACTATTATCACACTCGGCCGTATTCTAATGACACCCATCATATGACAGTTGCATAAACTACTAATTTGTGGCTGTAAATGATTTTACGCATTAGCTCAATGTCCCACCATCCGTCCAATAAGTGAAAGATTTAATAAAACATTTTTATTTAAAATTGTATAAAAAGAATAATTACCACATTAATAGAAACTATGTTTGGAACTTACTTTTCTAAAAATAACATTAGTTGTTGTGTTAATGAAATGAAAAATTAACTCAATTAAAGTAATATTTAGGAATGACTAAAATAATTAAAATCAAACAATAAGATGAGACGTGGAAAACTTTTCTGTTCAATTCGCATAAAATACTTATTATCTCAATAAAAACTATATTTAGGAAAAAAACTTATATTCAGGAATGACTTGGTAACAATATTTAAAATAATTAAAATCAAACATTATGATAAGACGTGGAAAACTTTTCTGTTCAATTCGCATAAAATACTTATTATCTAAATAAAAACGACAATGTTACAGACTTACGTAAGTTTGGTAACTATGAAAAATCCAAATGCGCATTACATTCATCATCGATCATGAAACAGCTCGTTTTCTATATATCACTTAACCAATTTAAAAAAGAAAATAATGTAATGAATGAGGAATGTAAACACCTTGGTGAAATCGTAAAATCTATACATTTATTAAAGCTAAAATAAGTGAAAAGTCTGTACAGTGAATACATTCGAAAAATATATGTTTTGAGATTCTTAAAATTGATAACAGGAAAAGTAACAACAGTTTATATATTTTTTGTCAGTTTATCTGTTTCGATGTTTAAATGTGAAAGCATCACGCGAAAACGACTGAGC
This sequence comes from Tuta absoluta, assembly GCA_027580185.1. NCBI lineage: Eukaryota > Metazoa > Arthropoda > Insecta > Lepidoptera > Gelechiidae > Tuta > Tuta absoluta. Next base: position 4,854,283 of record JAQAHW010000016.1, on the reverse strand, counting down.
AGATTTTAATGCAAATTTTACCAATATGTCGAGAAAATTACCGGCCAGGTTTTGCGCTATAAAATTTCCACCTCTAAAGGGGGGGGGGGTTGGCAACTCACAATAAGTTGGTTTGCACCTTAGTCAAAAGTAGGCAAACGACGGATTTTTGTGAGATTTTGTCTGATATCTGAACGTTCTTGTCAACATCTAAAATAATTATGGTCAATTTTGTCACTCGAGGGCTTGGTACCTGACGTGGAACACCAGGAGCCCCTCTTAACTAAAGGACATACGAAAATGGCTCCATAGCAAAAGTAGTTGAACACGATGGGCTTCTTTTGCTGTAGACATCAAGGGTCTGGAGTACCTGATGTGGAACGCCAGAAGCCCGGTTAAAATATACGAAAATGAATCACTTTGCCCTACATCAACACAACACGTAATGCGAGCGAAGCGAGCTTGACATTTCACGTAAAAAAGGCAAGTGAGGCGACATACTGTGTTTAGCTACCACTGCACGTATTGCGAGTAGAGCGAGCTCAACATTTTACGTAATAAGTGACGCAACACACTGCGTTAAGCTACCACTGCACTTATGGCGAGCGAACTGCAAAGTGAGTTTCAGGGGGGTCCTGAATTACCTGATATGGAACCGTTATGACACCGCTTACCTATAAGGGAATCAGAAAAGGCTCTATGGCAAAAGTTTTTCAGCATGATGGACCGCTGAAACACCAGGAGCTTAGCTAAATTCTACGAAAATGGCTCCAGTTAAATGGTAGAAAATGCTTTCTTTCTGTTGTTTTTTTTATAGGAAAACCAACAGCGAACATAACAAAGTACTTAAAAACTATAGAAACAAACAGCCAATTATAGGTTTCCACAGATAGACAACAATTGTTATGTTTTGTCTTACTCCCAGTGCCAGTAACTAAATGGACAGACGCTGGTGCGGAAATATAAATTCAAGAAAATAAAAGTCCTTAACTTCCTTTATCAAAGATCTGGCTAAAGAACATAGAAAAAAATACAGTTACTTAAATAAAATGGCGAAACAAAGTTCGCGGGCACCAGCTAGTTAATAATAAAACAATATTTTGGAACATCTCCCTGACAATAATTAAAAACAAAATATGCCTAAGAGGAATACGAAATCACATTTTTTTCTATCTAAAATGTAACTACTAATGTTAAATTTAAATCAGAACTTAGTATTATTGAACTAAGTGTTGTGTTAGGCACCGCATCTTATTCATCATCTCCAAACAGCTTGTTTTCTATATCCTCAAATGTAATTGCATTTTCTTTAAGCATCGCTATAACGGCCAGAAACAACTTTTTAATCTTATATTTAAGAGCGAACTCTAAACGTTCGGCCGCGTTCTCTGCTGTCAAGGATTTTATCATTTTGAAAGCGCAACGTTGCTGCAAATCTGTTATCATGTAATACGTCGCTAATATTGCTAGCTCTTCTATCCCACTCTCAGGTAACTTCTGCGTATACATGTAATCTTTTAGTTGTAGCAGAGTAGCCTTGCTTATTTCTGATTTATCAACGGCCCCCGCATCTAATTCCTTCCATGTTCCACTCAGCATAGCTCTCATCACAGGGCTAAACGCTGCCAAAACCATTTTGTGGAAGCGGACAGAACCATCTTTTCCACGTAGCTCGAAGTCTGTCAATTCAATTTCTTCGTAAAGTGCTTCAAATAACGCTGTGTTGGTATTGTATATGTCAGCATTTATAGTTAAATCAACAGTTGTAAGGTATTTTTCTCCATTAGCTAAGCCATTCTCTATTTCTTTGATTATTAGCCAATTTTCGTTTTTCGGACCAAGATCATCTGTTCTAAGCAATTTGTCTTTGATTCCTAATGCGGTACTTGAAATTTTTATTTCATAGTTGAGTTTATCGGATTGAAAAATTTTGCTAACTTTTACAGCAACAGTTTGATTATACTTTGATGCATGTGTATTGATGTATTGGTTGTCAACGATTCTACTTGTACGATGTTTTACTTGAATATTAATCAACCCACAAATTAAAAACTCTGGGCTTATTTCACTTTTATAACTACTAACAGCGATGTTCGGGAACGGAGTATAAGAAACCTGTATAGTAGCTCCATCTCTAACGAATTGCATCCTGTAACAAAACAGCCTATTGAGTAAATTGCATATAATGGTATGTTGTTGTTATAGTATAAGTAATAAAATACAATACATATAAAAAATATATTTAAGAATGGCTGATCGATCATGTAATCACAACTTACTATGTAACTGACAGTTAAAGTTTGTTTGTATGATTAGTCATTCCGAAATAAACGGAGTAAAATACTATAAAGAGGAAAGATTTGATTATTTGTTTGAATTGAATAGGCTCCGAAACTACCGGACCGATTGAAAAAATATTTTACTATCAGAATCCTACATTAACCCTGATGAATATAGGCTATATTTAATACATGCCGGGCAAATGTCTTATTGCTGCGGGAAAACGGTTAGCAGCAGCGGGTGAAACCGCAGGCCGCTAGTAGTGATATAATTATATTTATTTATATGTATGTCGTAACGGCCGAAAATCAGATAGTAGGCTAGCAGCTATAATTAATTTTAACATTAAGGTCAGGACTTGATGCACGCGAAGTACCAAAACCAAGGAACGATGAAAGGTCATTTGAGCCTTGCGCTACGCCCGATCGCTCAAACAACACTAACTCGGAATCTCTCTGTTCCCAAAAATGCCTTTAGCCAAACCACTTGACACAATATGTCTACTACATGCTTCAACCGACGCCAACGCATAGGTACTCAATTAATGCTCTTTCCATAAAATACATCAAAAAGTGCACTTTACTTCATTCCTCAGGTTTAATACCTCACGCTCCGACATGTATAACAATTCATTGTACACAAGAAAACACAAAACTCAGATCGTACGGAAAAATTGTACAACAGGTACTGCTTATTTCTAAAGCAATTTCTTCCAGCAGACCTAAAGAAGCGTGAGTAGATTAAAGATAAACGGATAAAACGTGCAGAATATAACAGTTTATTTATAATAATTTTCAAATCAAAACACAAACCGAATTAATATATGACTATTAATAAAAATACACATATATACACCCATACAATATATGATAATATAATATATAAATCTCTCTCTCTTTCTCTCTTTTCGTGTGGGACACCGAGTCGTCCAACGAAACGATGAACCCTGGTGTCAGAGTTTTTCAACCGCCTCCTACTAGTAGTAGGCCTCTGACATGGTTTTGTAACGACCGCCATCTAAGTAATCATAGACAGCAACCGGGAGCGACGGCTTAACGTGCCCTCCGAAGCACGGAACCATTTCTTTTCGGACAATCAGGTGGTTCACCCTGCAATGTCCTAACCAGACTGGGAACAAATTCACAAAGTGATAAATATCAACTTTGTGAGTGTCCCACCGAGAATCGAACCCGGAATCTTTGCGTCGTCGCAGGCAGTCGCACTACCACCTCGCCACATCGGCCGTCATAAATGAACTACCTACACATATTACTGTGATATGGAAAGATAATGCTCTATAACACGTTTTTTAAAGATAGCTGTGGAGGGACTATCTCGAACAGTGGGCAGAAGAGAATATCACAGTCTGACAGCATGGACAGAGAAAGAATAAGAGGAGAAATCGGTACGATGGGAGGGCCTAGAAAGGAGAGTCCTGACGTTTGTACGACAGGGCTTGTGAAGAGGGCGAGAGAAAGAGAAACGTTCACGGAAATACGAAGGCGAAAAAGGATTGTGAAGAATATTAAAGAGAGTACAAAAAATGTGAGTATAGAGTACCGAGGCGTGGCTAGAGATGGGCACGTACCCAGGTATTTACCCATCTATCCGGTAAATACCCCTACGTACCCGGTAAATACCCCTACGTACGCGGTAAATACCCCTATGTACCCGGTAAATACCCGTTTGCACCCAAAAGTGGTGGGTAGATTGCAAAGTATATTTTTTCTCCTAAACCGTGATTGTTAGACAGTCGAAAATTTCACAGATGATGTATTCCTGTTCCTGCTATCATAACAAATAGAAAAAAAATATAATAGACTATATATTTGGGCGGGCTCCCATACAACACACGTGATATTTTTGATTTGTTTTGGTGACGGAGGCAGTATCTCGTAAAGCATGATAGTTAAGACGGTGAAATTTTCACAGGTGATATATTTCAGTTGCCGCTATAACAACAAATACTGAAAAGCAGAATGAATTTAATATTTGAGGGGGCTCTCAAACAAAAAAGGTGAATATTTGCTTGTTGTTGGTCGTCTCATTTCGGCGCATAATGAGTGGACCAAGCAAATGTACAACCATATATGTACCTTTAAGCAATTAAAACGTTTTTTCTTTTAATGAAAGAATGCTGTAACAAACAATATAGAATAGTAAAATATTTTTTTGAGTAATAAGTGTCAACGAATTATCCTGGGGCCCACCGCCCGTGTAATTTCATGTGAATTTATGTACTATAAGGTAAACGAAAAAAGGTACGATACTCAACTTACTTTCTATCACATCCTACTAGGGAATCGTCCCGGGAAATCCCGGTCCCGAAAACCCGGTATTTCCCGGGATTTTGGGTTCATTAAAGAACCGGGACAACAGATCCTCGTCCCGGGATTTTCGAGACTTTGAAACAGAACAAGCGGATCGCCCGGCCTATGCTTTTACTCAGTTTTATGTAGCCTCATATTACTTCGGTCAAAAAAATAGATGGTTCCGTGTTTCGGAGGGCACGGTTTCGATTGATTTGATAGTTTACGAGCAAATCCCTAAAAACATTGACCGGCGTACCTTGACTGGCGTATTGTCCAGTCAAATGGCATTTCACGCCATTCAAGTGACTCATGTTATAAATTTTATTATTTTTATTCTTTTTTTGCATAAATTATTATTGTATGTTGAAGGCAGGGTAGATTAGCACCACTCCATGTCTGCCCTTGGGTAACATAAGTGGAGATTAAGTGTTGTGTGTTTCAACAGATATATATTCATTTGTTTGATATTGATAGATGATATTTAGGGGCAGAAGATTGCGTAATAAAGGTATGATAAAAAACACAACCTACTGCGACGAGTGCTTTATTTTCACTGATTTTGCATGAAATGCCAATAGAGTAAAATGCTGACATAGCAACGCGCAATGCGCCGAAATTACCAATAAATTATATACAATAAAAAGATACTTGTACAGTTGTCTGTACATGCTGGCGAGCGCGAAAAAGATAAGAACAATGATAATCTTAAAAATAAGTACATACTTAAAATTTCAAGCTTTTAACATAATGAATGATAATGATAAAAAACTTATAAAATTCACACATTTCATGTATAAAATTATATTAAAAAACTTATAAAATTCACACTGCACATTATTCACTTTCACTTAATGGGATGTTAAACTTGATAGAATTAATGTCAGGTGTAGACACGCTCTTGCTTATCTCTCTGGGCCGAGGTATAGGGATGTTCTTTAACTGGCTCAACTCGATGTCTGAGACTAGTTCTACCTGGTGCCTTCTTCTTCGTCTGTTCCACATGATTATCAAAACGAGGCCCGTGAGAATCACTCCGCCAACAAGAGAGTAGAGCACGCTGTATTGATGCACGTCGTGTATACTGAGCGTTTGAGTCGACTGCTGCTTCAGTTCTTCTATTTGAGACTTTAGCTGATTTAACATGTTGCTGTGATCTTCCGGTTGAAAGGTGTCTCTTGGAGTCATCTTGGTGTTGATTAGATCATTTACTATTGACAGCTGTGGGAGGTCAACATCTTCAATATGATGGTTAATGTGACTCTTAAAGTTTTTATAAGAGTGAATCTGGAATGCTTCTCCTTTCAGGGTACATCCCTGGCATAGGCTGATTATCCCTTTTCCTGATAATGTTTTTAGTTCAGTAGCACGTGCGCTGAAAATGCGAACGGTGCATTGTTGACAACATTGATAAATCCAGTCATTGGCGCGATGCAACTTGATCCATTTCTCTTCGCACTTAGATTGTTCGAGTTTACAGGGTGATGTTATTTGATTGTTGATTTTGACGTTACATATTGATTGTCCTGCTCGTATGTCATAGGTAGGTTTATCAATAGGACATAATATTTTCTCAGGAGTTGCATGTAGGCATAGTTGTAGGTCACATTCTGTGAAGAATAACACTTGATCTTTCTTCAGATTGAATGCTAAGTATGGATATGCTGATGTAACATGATAGTGTTTCTCTGAGTCTGATTTCTGCAGAGTGATAACTTTATCCAGTTCATATTTTTCTGTAGATATGAGTGGAATTTTGATCTCCATGATAAGATAGTTTTCGTGCACTCGGGAGAATACTCGCATCAACCTGTATAAACCCTTTATATTGAATGGCTCCAACGGTAAAGTGAGATCATCCTGTATCTCGCGGGTTATGATGTTCAACTGTGTCTCTAGTTCCTCGGGCGGGAAGAGATGAGTATCTATGTGTCCATGATATATGTCAGTGATGACGTCGATTAAGCTTTGTTGCATACGTCGTAGATTTGATAAGACAACATATGCCGATAGAGTGGATGACGTCAGGTAGAGGCCTTGCAATGAGTCTGATTTCACGTTGTTTACCTCTTGATATAGACCTTTCATTTGACGATTCATGTGTGTAAATTGTTTGTTCATTATTTCTTCATTTCGACGAATTACGTTGTATTCTGATTCTATGATGAGGGTCTGATTCTTAATTAGGTTCTGGAGATGATTTTCGTTTTGAGATACCTGCTCAATATCTTGCTTGTATTGCTCAGCGAATTTGTCGTCTAGAACTCCAAATAAGTAACTTGCTAAGTTGCCGACGCCGTTTACAAGCCCTCTTTTGTGTCTCTTATTAGGTTTCCGCAGTACTAGGTTGTATTGTTGCATTTCCGTAAGTTCGTGTTCCAGTTGCAATATGATAGCTTCGTACGGCATCTTCGATTGTTGAGTACACGTTTGATGACATAAGCGATCTAGGTGTCTAATGTATATTTCCAGATCGGTAAATCTATTCCAATATGTAGTCATATTATAGTAGACTATCAACTTCCATTCGTCTTTTATATGTTGGAGTTCTGATATTTTGTCAAAAAATAAATTTTGCCGTTGGTCGAGTGACGTAATGTTGTGGGTCACCGAAGCCTGTCCCATACTTGGGCTTATCATTGTCATGACACATAACAAAAGTGCAGAGTGAAGCAATCTTTTCTTACTACACTTTGTGTTGTTTCGTTTTGCTTTTGTTGTAACTTTTTTTTCAGGTGGTTTTTCTGTTTCTGCATTTTGTTGATCTTGAACTGGCAAAATTACATGTTTGTTGACTGGGCGTTTGATGATATTATTTGCGGTTTTCAAAGTTACTACTCGCACAAGCCCATCTTGGCCTGGGTGTAGTTCTTGCACCCGCGCCATTGCCCACTTGCCGGGCGGTATGTTTTCTTCTTTGATAAGGACAACGTCATCAATTTTCAGGTTCTCTTTTTCAGTGCGCCACTTTGTTCGCGATTGAAGTTGCTGGAGATACTCCGTGGACCATGTCTTCCAGAACTGCTTATTCATGGATTGGACCATTTGCCAGCGAATTGGTAGGTTCATATGTTCAGGATCCGTCTGTGGTCGTGATATCATGGAGCCACCAATGAGAAAGTGGCCAGGGGTGAGACAAACGTCATCCGGGTTTTCAGTGAGTGCACATAGAGGCCTCGAGTTAAGGCACGCCTCGATTTGACAGAGAAGCGTAGTGAACTCCTCGAATGTTAGCTTCTGGTCTCCAAGGACTCGTTTGAGGTGATATTTTAGACTCTTCACCGCTGCCTCCCACAGACCTCCTGCGTTTGGCCAAACTGGTGCGTTGAAGTGCCATTTGATTTCCATATTGGAGAGGTGGTTGAAAACAGCTGGGTTGATTGAGTCCATGATCTCCTTATATTCTTGCTTCAAAAGTCGTGCTGCGCCCACGAAGTTGGTCCCATTGTCACTGTATACATTTTCAGGGGGGCCACGCCTGTAGGTCATTCTTCTGAAAGCAGCTAGGAATGATGCTGCGCTAAGGCTGGAGACCAATTCCAAGTGTACGGCCTTGGTTGCTAGGCAGACGAATACTGATATGTATCCTTTTGTCGTCCTTATTCCTCTTCCAGAATTTGATTTGATATCCACAAATCCTGTGAAATCAACTCCTAGATTTGTAAAGGGCCTTGATGGGGTTATTCTAGCCTTAGGTAAATCGGCCATGAGTTGCTGATAAGTTTCTTGATTAAACCTCCGACACCTGACACACGAGCGGAGCTGTCGTTTGACGCTGCTGATGCCGCTGAGCAACCAATATTTTTCTCTGATATGAGATAAGGTAAGTCGCGGTCCGCCGTGTAGCGTGTTGAGGTAAGATTGCTGAATAATAAGCTCTGCTAAGCGGCCTTTTGATAAGATGATCGGATGCTTAGCAGCGTAAGTGATATTTGCTTTTTCCAGGCGCCCTCCGACCCTCAGGATTCCTTGCTGATCCAGGTAAGGTAGAAGACTAGACAGTTTGCTGCTGCTGCGTACTGAGCCGTGTTTTTTCAAATGAATGATATCTTCATTAAAATCTACAAGTTGAGTTTGCTTGATAATTAGGTTTGCAGCATTTTGTATTTCATCACCGGTCAATGCACTTTCGTTGCGACGAACAATTTTATTGCGTAGACATGCAATGTAACGTGAAACCCATGCCACTGTTCGCACTGCCTTTGAAAGTGAATTATATTTATTCAATAATTCAATGATAAGTGTTGGCTGCGTTTTGCATAAGGCTGCTTGCATACTGGGTTTTTTACACTCAGTTGTAGGGCTTGGATATTTTGTAGTGGAAATTGAGTTTGGATCGAAATTAAGTAGCCATTCAGGCCCTTTCCACCACAAATGATGCCTTGCTAATTCTTCAGTTGATAGTCCACGGGTAGCGCAGTCTGCTGCATTTTCTGATGATTTCACGTGGCGCCAATTGCAAGCAGGTATGATATCCGTGATCTTTTGCACGCGATTCGCCACAAACTGTTTCCATTTTGATACGTCTCCATTCAGCCAGCCCAATACGACCATTGAGTCAGTCCAAGCGTGGATGGTGGCGTGCTCCGACGATGGTAGTGTATGAAGAAATTTCTCTATCAGTTGTGATAGTAATAATGCACCAAGCAACTCCAGTCTAGGCAATGTAACTGATTTGTTCATTGGAGCGATTTTAGTTTTCGCGGTCGCAAGTCTTGATGTGTATTCACCCTTATCATCACATGTTACGACGTAGATTGCACACGAAATAGCTTTTTCTGATGAATCGCAGAAGCCATGTATTTGAATGTTTTCGCCAGTTTGACCTAGATATCTTGGTATAGAAATTATGTTGATGTTTCTCAGGTCATGTCGAAGTTTTTTCCATTCTAAAGATAGATCTGATGGGAGTTGTTCATCCCATCCTAGATTTGCCGTCCATGTGCGTTGAAATAGTATTTTTGCTCTGATTGAAAGCGGCGATAACCAGCCAAGAGGATCAAATATTTTAGACACGTCTGATAGAAGTTTACGCTTGGTGTACGGTTTGTCACTGTCAGCATATTCAATTTTAGAGTCGAATGTAAACATGTCGCTTGATGGTATCCAACGTAAGCCCAGCGTTTTTCGTGATTCTGTATCTTTGAACTCGAACGGAGCGTTCACTTGCTCAGGTGGTAAGTTTTCGATGAGTTTGAGTTCGTTGCTGGACCATTTTCTCAGATTCATGCCAGCGCTCTTCAATACCTCTAACTATCGGCGTTGTCGATGCCGATTTGCTTGAGCGTCCTCATGGCCAGGTATGGCGCTGCTTTCGTGCCATACGTCACGGTAGTGAGATGATATTCTGATAGTATGTCATCTGGTGAGTCCCTCCACACGATGGATTGAAGATGCTGATCTGCAGGCCTGATTAAAATCTGCCGGAACATCTTCTCTATATCAGCAGTGAGGACATACTTGTACTGCCTCCATTTTAAGATGAGAGTGAGAAGATCTTGTTGAAGATTTGGTCCACAGTACATCAAGTCATTCAAACTTACTCCAGATGACATTAATGATGCTGCGTTGAAAACTGTACGTAGTGCTGTTGTTGTAGAGTCAGGTTTCAGTACGCCATGGTGTGGTAAATAAATTGTTTTTAAAACTTGATGTTCAATTTTACGCATGTGGTCTAATTCTTCATACTCCCGCATAAATTTGCGGTATGCTTCTGATAATGATTTGATTTTGCTCATTCTTTTTTCTTGCTGATAAAATTGTGCCACAGCTTTAGATTTTGATGCTCCAATTTTTTGCTCGTAATTTGGCTTCATCGGGTATGCTACTTCTTATTTACCCGAGTCTAATTTTTTAGTTGTTGCCTGATAAAATTCCTCGCAATATTGATCTTCGGATGACAGATTAGATGATCCCTCGGGTACGTCTTCCACCTCCCAGAATTTTGATATGTTGTCTATGTTGTTGATCACAACGTGGCACGCAAAAGCTCTGTCGTTGCATCCTGATAATCCTGATATAATCCAACCAAGTCCGGTATTCTGAGCGATGGGAGCTTCGATGGGACCCTTTATGAGGCCATCCATAAGGACTTCTGTATATACAACAGCATCCAGAAGTATGTCAATGGGCCTTGAAATATAATATTCTGGATCTGCCATTCTTAAGTTTTGTAAATGCGGCCAATTTTGTTTCTTGAATGATACATTAGGTAATTGGTCGGTAACTTGCGTTACGACTAAAGCCTCGGTATTAAATTGATAGTCATTGTAATGTGATACGCAGTCGAGCAACACTTTTCCTTTACTTTGTTGTACTGTCGACCCGATGCCTGATACCGTTGATAGGCAATGTTGCCTCTTTAGCCCTAGTGATTGAGCTGCATTTTGAGTGATAAGTGAAGTTTGAGACCCTTGATCCAACAGGGCTCTCAGTTGCATGTAATTTCCATCAGCTGATTTGACGTTGAGTAGTACAGTAGGCAGAAGTCTCTGTCTGTTCTTGTTTGTAACGTGGCTCACATTATAATTCTGTCTCGTTCCCGCCGGAGCTGATGACGTAGATGCTTGATGTTTTTCATACGCGTGTGACTCACGGTTTGCTGTAGTGATTGCGTCATGAATTAGGGTATTATGGACCCCGTCACATTCTTTGCACCGTTTATTTGAAATGCAGGGTGCGTCAAAATGCTTATATAAGCAATTTTGGCAGACGTTATGTTGCGATATTGTCTTCAACTTCTCTCCCGCTGATTGCGCAAGGAAGCGTCTGCACTGGAAGAGTTCATGCGAAGCCTTACACAAAGGACAAGATTTTCTGGTATATGTAGCGTTTGCTTGATAGTGATATTTCTTGAAGAATGGAGCTTTCGGCGAAGAATTGTTGACATTTGAAGATTTTTGAGGATAATTCATTTGCTTACTTGATGATGCTGATCGATGCTTTTTGCTGACAGACTCAAGTGCCATAAATTTGGTTTCAATAAAGGTCATGAAGTCTGGATACGATGCTAGGTCCCGGGGTGACTTACGCGACTCCATGTAGTCGGTAAGTGTCTCGTCATCCAACTTTTTTGATAATAGGTGTACTAAGATAGGATCCCAGGTGACAGTATCGATGCCAAGATTTTGAATGCTGTTTATGCACTCTGTCGAAGTGTCATGCAACTTTTTAAGCGCATATGATGATTGCTTATGTACTGATGGTTGATTGAGAAATATATCCATCTGCGTTGAGAACAAGATTTGAGGATTATTGTAGCGACGCGTCAGAATATCCCATGCTGTTGTGTAATTTTCAGCTGATATATTGAGATGTTGAATTAGACGCTCCGCTTCTCCCCTGACTTTCCCTTTAAGATGCTGCATTTTCTGTGCATCGCTGAGGCAGTTGTTGGTATGAATCGTTTCGACAAACAGATCAAAGAAAGTTGGCCAATGAGTGTATTTTCCTGTGAATGTTGGTAGCTCCAATTTAGGTGTTACTTGTTGCTGATGAGAAGTAGAACTCAGCTTTCTGTTCAACTGCTTTTTGAAGTCAATATAGTGCTTTTCAGCATACGAAAATTGTGAATCATAAGCTTTATTGCTGCCCTTCATCCGGCTCGAAGGACCAAAAGCTGTTGTGTGTTTCAACAGATATATATTGATTTGTTTGATATTGATAGATGATATTTAGGGGCAGAAGATTGCGTAATAAAGGTATGATAAAAAACACAACCTACTGCGACGAGTGCTTTATTTTAACTGATTTTGCATGAAATGCCAATAGAGTAAAATGCTGACATAGCAACGCGCAATGCGCCGAAATTACCAATAAATTATATACAATAAAAAGATACTTGTACAGTTGTCTGTACATTAAGGGTTCCGGGAGTTGGGTAGCAACGCTTCTCGTTTTGAAAACATCGTCTGAAATCTCACACTGCGATCACTAACTGGAACCCAAAGAACAGCCTCAACAAGAAACGGCCCTTAGATCCCGAACGTCCTACTGTCTCAGGGGCCCTGAAATAGGGCACAGCAGTGGGTAGGGTCTCTCTGGCTGGCTGCTCCCTGTTTCAGGCTGACTGTGTCGTCGTGTCACAAGCTAGCTGTGTAATGTCTCAGTCCAGCTGTGTCGAATCTCAGGCTGGCTGTGTCGCATCTAAGGCTGGCTGTGTCGCGTTTTAGGCTCGATAAAGCGTGCCTAGAGGCGGATACGCGCCTCAGACTGGCTGCGTCATCTCTCAGTCTGACTGCGTCTACTCTCTGGGTGGTTGCGTCATGTATCAGGCTTATTGAGTCTTCTCTCTGGCTGGCTACGCTTTCTCGCTGGCTGGCTGCATCGTGTCTGAGGCTAGCTGCATCGCTTTTCAGGCTGACTGCGACGTGTGCCAAGCTGATAACTTCGTGTGCCAGGCTGGCCATGTCGTGTGTAAAGCTGGCTGCACAGTGTCTCAAGCTTAAAGAGTTTTCTCTTTGACTGGCTGCATCATGTGTAAGGCTAGCTGCATCGTGTCTCTGGCTTACTGCGTCTATTCTGTCTGGCTGCGTCGTGTCTCAGGCTGATTACATCTTCTCTCTTGCTGGTTGCGTCGTGCCTCAGACTGCACGCGTCTTTTCTCAGGCTGACTGTGTCCTGTCTCAAGCTTATTTCATCTTCTCACAGTATATGAGTAGTTGCGTCGTATCTCAGCCTTACTGCGTCTTCTCTCTGGCTGGCTGAGTCATCTCTCCGGCTGGCTGCGTCGTGTTACTGGCTGGCAGCGTGTCTTTTATATCTATTCAAGTTTAATAAAATCAAAATAAAGAGTTTTGACTCCTTCTTTTCGTTAAAATAATAACTTCGTCACTTGAATTGCGCAAAATGTCACGTTGACTGGTACCTCAAATTACAAAATTGAATTTTGACGAAACATATGGTTCAAGGGTCTTTTTCATAATGCAAAATTTAAATTACTTACCATAAAATGGAAATAAAAAATTCGACACTCTAGTGACTCGAAAAACGGTTTTAAAATATGGACCCATCTTAGTATAGTTTTTTTTAAGTTTAGTAAATAATTTTAATGCCAAAATAATTGTATATTAAGCTATTTTTGTGATGGCGAATCATGGAGGAATGTAAAAAAATTAATAAATAAATGTTCATTTCCCAAAGAATAATAATTTTTTAAGATATTAGTGTTATTACATATAGACCTATACTCATAATTTACAAAAATAAAGTTCGGAGTTCTGAGCTCTAAATTTGTATTGGACTGATGGACTGGTACAATTTATTTGTCGAACAAGCTTTTCACTGTATTTTTGTGGCCATAATAATTAATTGCACACTACATTATTTTTTGAAACGTTTAATCCTGAAAAAAGGCCGACACGAATAAGTACCTACTAGGTACGTATGGAATACGCGCCGATCGCTACGTCTTATCGCACCCGACCGGATTGAAGTTCAAGTGTAGTGGCACAGAATATATAATAGTACTAACGTAGTAGTGGGTTCTTATGATATCAAACCTAGGAAAGTAGGTACCTAGTTACCTACCTATTTACCTACAACTTTTTCAATTATATGTATATCATTTCTACGTAGTAGGTTCCTACCTACATGATAAGGTAGGTACTTCTGAGCCAGCAGCACCAGCAGACACAGCAGAGCAGGGCTCTAATTGTCAACTGCATTTTAATGATTCCGTGTCGTATTGCATCGTGACATTCATAACCACTTCAGTACTCTCCTTGTCTACATAACTGGTAGGTACCAACTACACTAAATATCTGTAGGTACCTATCAACAACTATATATTCTGTAGGAAAGTTACATTAGTCCTAACTTATTCCCAGGGGAAAAGCGGATATAACCTCTTGATAGACCCCATGCGGGACCACCAGAAATTGATCGATTTCGGTAGGTTACGTACCTATAGGGTACTTACCCCACACCTTTAAAAATCATTATAATAATCTAAATGATAATAATAATCAATATAATCTAAGGAAAACCATTAAAATAAGTTAAATTAAAAACCTCATCTTGCTTGAATGCAGTGTAGTCGTTTTGTTTAGTAATAGAGTAGGTACCTACTCGAACCCTGAGCTCGTACCTAGGGCTACATATAAACAAACGCTTACCTTTTATTTCTTATGCTTCCCCAGCAGGGTCGGAAAGAAAATTAAATATACCGTGGGCAGGAATGCAGGAAACAGGACACGCAGGCACAGATCTCTTATATTTATGCACACAGGGAAGCAGAGCCGAGGCCAAGCAAGCAAGCAAGCAAGGCACGAATGAACGAATGGATGAACGAGAACGACGCGCGCGCACTAAGTTAATGTTGCCAGATCTGTGATCTTATTTTGGTGCATAAAATAAATATTTTTCTTGTGAACTAACATTTTATTGGTAATCGCTTGTAATTCAGTATGTTTATTTAAGGATTATGATTTGTAAACTTCGTAGTTGGTCGAACAGAGGCAATTATAGAACATATTATAATTATTATGCATTAGGTATCTATTCTTGTTTAATGACTGAGACCATAAAACCGAGTTTTAGCCCGACGGTTTTGAAGCTTGTAAATCGTGTCCGGCGGCAGCTTTACGTTTTTATTTACCAAATAAAACCGCGTCAAAATCCGTTGCGTACTTTAAAAGAAGACAGGGACTCGGGAAGCTACTTCATTTTATACTATTTAGACATAACAGCCTACAAAAGACCTTTCATTTTAAACTGGCGCTTTGTGTTCTGCCCGCCTACTCAAATGATGTCAACCAGTCGTGGTTTAGCAAAAAAAGAAACAATTTTATCAGATTTGAACATATAAGTCTTAAGCCGCAAGCAAGAGGTAATTTTTTTCAAAAGGGCAGCCGTAGTAGAACATCAAAGACCGAAAAAAAGCAAATAACAAACGAAAATAACGAAATTATCAAAATAACGTTATAAACTCTATTTTAATTTGACAATACACCAATAACACCGAAGACTATTGTACTATCACAAAGATTATTCGTCACTAACGACACCATGAAATGATGCTTGACAATCTCGCAACTCGTCAGAGGCCGGCTTTTAGCCGCCTTTACTTCGCGCTCAGAACGGGTGCGGCTGTCTGCCTATCAACTGGACGACCAAGAAAGAGATAGCGCGCAGCGTAAGAAAGAGATAGGTTGGGAATACTTTGCCTAGTATACGCCTGATCAAATTAAAATATTTGTTATATTGTATATTTTTTGCGCATTTCAAAAGGGAAGCCGATGGAAATAGTGTTGTATGGACCCTTCGCCACTGTGAGCCAGACACATTGTGGTTTTACAAGCAGTTTGCTGCGAACACTTAAATATCACTATTCAGAATCAGCCACACTATTTTTAAATTTTTGCTAGGGAAAGTCGATTTTTCTGAAATTTTATTCTTTCCTTTTGTTCATTCTACATACCTTAATGAAGTCACAAATACCCTTGACATTAAAATGAATCGAGTAGTAGACATTGTGTGTGATACAAATGGTTAGTTGCAGACTTTCGTGCACGATTTCAGAAATTGAGCTTCTCAACTTCTTCTTAGCGTGTCAATGGTAGACACTACACCGTCGCGGCCCAGAACTTGGCTACATTGACAGCGCTGACAGACGCTGTCATAAGATCGTCCTGCGTGCAGTTGCTAGGGCACAAAGGACACAATGTTAGGTGGTTCATTGTTTCAACTTTACCACACAAAATAAATCAACATAAGTGCCAAATAGTATCATTCTGGCAACACTAAATTTACAGGCTGGGTCGTCTGGTAATCCCCGCCAAAAGAGTGTAGGGACCACAGATCACTTATAATATATTTTGCGATTGTAATGATGGTGCGTGACCGGATGTTATCAAACTACAGGCTACAATTTTTCAGGTGAAATTCGATGTTCATTGCGTAGTCAGTTAGCCATTAGCAGGATACCAAAAATATTTAACGGCTACGTAATGTACTAAGCATTTCACCTGTAGACTTGTAGCCTATAGTTTCATAGCATAGGGCACTGATGTCACGCACCACGCTCTCTTGAACAAGGTACATTGGGCAAATAGCTAGAACGCTAGTTCTATTTAGATTATCGTTGCAAATAACGCCATAGTGTTTAATAACGCGTAAAATAAATCCTATAAATCACATCTAAAATATTTTCTTGAGTTTGCACAACTTTTATTTACTCATCTCATCACAATAAAACAATTTTAAACGGATTTAAGTTGTGTTTATTTAGGATTTTACAATTCCTGCGTTTCGAGCTCTTTACAGAGCCCGTGGTCACGGTAACTAAGGTGTTAGACGTCATTATTTAGAATAAGTATATACTATTTTTGTTCTACCGCCATCTATTTCTTAATTATAGCGTAACGTCCCGGTTCCACGCAAAATGCTGAAACGGTATCTTGTGTAGTAGGTCTCACAGCATGTTGGATCTGGTTCTTCCTCTGTATAATCAGCGGAGTGCATCCAGTATCTCTGTTGAAAATCGGATGTTTTTAAATTTCTACGGCTTCCCGTACTTTCCTAGGAACGAATCTCTTCTCTCTCGCTAGGATTGCTGCCTTATCGAACCTGCCTGACATAATGGGTGGGGTTATCCATGATAAGTTCGTTCACACACAGCAGACTGTCTGTCACGACTGTTTTTTACATCGGCAATATGAGGGGTATAAAAGCAAAGGCGAATAAGTCCAAGAAGTTGAAATGTTGGGAAACGGCAAAAGTTTATAGCATTCTCTCGGAGCTGTGTTTATTTCAGAAATAATACTAGTCAGCTTGTCCATAATAGCCTATTTACATCAAATCAAGCAAAAGAATGTTTCAATGTGTATTTCATTTAATTATTAATTTTATAATATGGACTTGGGTGAGTTTGCTTCTAACCGATGGACTAATTCGCTTTTAGATAGATAGATAGATAGATAAATCATTTATTCACTGACAAGACAGTACATGGCAACATTGCATGACAATACACAGTTTTTACTCTAATAATAGTTTAGGCATTATTCTAAAAACAGTTAAGTAAACGACTGGAGATATTGTGGGGATAATTTGTCGTGCCAAGCACTGCATGTGACAGTAAAAAGGTCCTAACTCAGCATGTTGTCACAGCATGCTGTGACGCTGGTTATTCTGCTAGAACCTTGTGTTAGGCAGTCGACGCTAACGAGACAGAGAGGGCAAATTAGATGTTTGTTGCCCGACTGCGCGAATATGCAAACTTAAAAAACAGCTTAGGTAAGTAAGTAATGTTAATATTGGGATTGTTAGTAAGAATTAGTAAATATTTTTGTAAAGTATATATATTTATCGGTATAAGTGTAAGTGTACATGTAGTTGTAGTATTAAATTAATAATAGAGGTATATAAATAGTAGATAAATCAAATAAATGCATGTAAGTTTAAGTCTAGTTTCAGATATAATACGAATTTTCACGTTGAATTTTGTAAAAGGTACATTTTATATTTTACTTTGAATGTTTTAAGTGATTTTGTGTTTCGTATAGGAGGCGGTATGTTGTTCCATATTTTAGCCGCATTGTATTTGAAACTACTGCGAAAAGCAGTGGTTTTATGTCGAGGCATGAGGAGGGGTGGAGCGCAAGTTCGAAGAGTGGTTTTACGAATTGATTGTCGCCAATTTAACTTATCAAATAGGTACTTGGGGGACTGATATTTCGTCACTCCAAACAATAATGCTGCTGTGTACAACTTCTGACGCTCTTGCATTTTTAGTGTGCCTGATGAATGTAGGTAAGGAGTAATATGTGCACGAGGAGGAATTTTGTAACAGTATCTAGCACAGGCGTTCTGAACCCGCTGGATTAGCTTATGAGAGTTAGATAACAAACAAGGGCCGTATACAGTAATTCCATAATTAAGTTTAGACAGTATCAGTGTCTCACACAGTAAGATACGTAGGTCAGTGCTTATATAGTCGCGAATCCTATAAAGTATTTTGAGCCTGTAGAAACAATTTCGTACAGTCTCAGTCAGAAATTTTTCAAAACGCAGTCTACCATCCATCAGTATCCCCAAATTTCTAGCTTCACCAACCCGTCTTTTGCTACCAAGTTACCTGGACTTATTCACATTTGGAACTTACAAGTCGGCCATTAGACATAATTGACATTAGGGTATTAGTGCCTTCATAATCATCATCATCAGCCTATTGCAGTCCACTGCTAGACGTAGGCCTCCCCCCTAGTGCCTTAAACACAATTAATGACATTTACTGAAGTAGGTACAAAAATAAACAAAGGAACGTATTGAAAATTGCTTAAATTGTTACGTAAATATAATACTAATTTAACAGTGCTTTTTCTTGCTGGCCAGTATTGGGAACTTTTACCCCAATAAAGTTAGGAAAACACAAAAACTTTGACTCAACTTTCTGCCTTTTCTTTGGATCTTTGCCAGTTTTCCGGGTGTCTCCCACGCTTCCTTGAATCGTTAGAAGTGGTTGGTTGGATGTTTTCTTCCATTATCTTCAAGTAAGCATTTGAAAATCACTGGTAAACACGAACACGATCTGCCTCAAATTTAATGAAATCGCCATATTGATTCACCGAAACGCAGGGCTGTGATTGGCTAATATGGACTAATTTGGTTTTGCTTCTAAACAGTCGTGGACCTGTTCGCTTTTGCTTCCAAGCCCAATTTTGAATCACAATTTTCAGGAAAAGTAAAAGTTTTAGCTTCTGAAACTGATTGAAAATGGTTTCCTTAGACTAATCTGAGTACATTTCCATGCCTAACTCGAAAAAGTTAATGAGTGGACTAATTCGCCTTTGCTTTTATACCCGTCATATGTTATTTTAGACGTGTAGATACATTTCTCTTTGTTTCTTCTATTTATGAGAGTCCACAGTCACAGTCAAGCTTATAAACACCAGTGTCTTGGAGAAGGATGTTGCATTTGACTGATGTACCTACTGGCTGATCTTCATCGGCGGCGGCTTGAAAATGGTCTTGATTGAAGCTTGCTTCAGAATTCTCGATCGATGATTAGTACTAATAAGTACTTTCCGAGTTCTTTTTTCAAAACAGGCCTCATTAAAATTAACTTTATATTTTCTTCTTCTTGGGGATGGGTATTGCTATAGGTAGGTACTCCCCACTGCTTGGCAAGCGCCGTGCAAGCGCCTATTTCCTGGATGAATTTATCCCTTAGTCGCCTTTTATGACACCCATGGGTAGAATTGGGGTGATGCTATTCAAAGCTGGCATCAAACGGCAACTTCTTGCAAAAATTCTTATAACTTTTAGGTACAAAAGCAACCCCCAGAAGACTGCAAAGGTTGAAATGGACTTGACATGGAGCGCGAATTGGCCAGCATTCAACTATGATATTCACATTGCCCCGCAATCTATGGCTAAGGACTTGGCAAGGGAACGCTGGTCACCCGATTTTTTCAAACTGCTAAAAAAGTAAGTTGTATTATGTATTACTTTTCAAGCACCTCGCGATTACTTTCACACATTTTAGTTGATGAACCGGACCTTTAACTATAGTTATAAGGTAAATAATAAACGTTTTACTAGATCCCGACCACATTATCTCATCACTACATCACTACATAGTATAAAATAAAGTCGCTTCCCGTTTGGTGTCTCCTTATATCTTTAGAATTACCCAACGGATTTTGATGCGGTTTTTTTTATTAGATAGAGTAACTTGAGAGGAAGGTTTATAAGTATAATTTATTAGGGAAAATTGTCACATTCCCATGGGAAAACGGGTAGCCCAACTGGTAGTAAACTTTTGACCCCCTTTTGACACCTTTAAGGATTAAAATTTCAAAAATGCTGAAACACGTATTTAATTATTTTAAGATAAGAGTGTAATCATAAATTTTGAAACAGATAACATTTAAGATAATAAACTTTCATACAAACTTTTAACTCCCTTTTCACCCATTTAAAGGTGAAAATTTCAAAAATGCTGAAACACGTGTTTAATTATTTTAAGTTATTAGTCTAATCACAAATTTTCAAATAGATCACATTCATTAAAAAAAAACGAACTTTCATACTAACTTTTAACCTCCTTTTGACCCTATTAAGGGTTATAATTTCAAATATGCTGAAACACGTGTATAATTATTTTAAGTCATAAGTCTAATCACTAATTTTAAAACGGATCACACTTAAGACAACGAACTTTCATACAAACTTTTAACCCCCTTTTCATCCCTTGGGGGATTGAAAAACCGGAATTTTATCTATAATAGTTGCTTCATTACATAAAAAACTTCATGTCCAAGTTTTATCTCTCTAGCTTCAATAATTTAATAATATTTTAGTTCCATAATACAAAAATAGATGTCGCTGTTAGTTATTCAAACGCACTATCCTTATGTTTTTTCAAAAACTATGAGGTATTTGCATTTAATTTTCGGTGCTCACGTCTGTCCCTGTCTGTTTGTTTGTTTGTATGCTTAAATCTTCAAACCACTTAACGGATCTGAATGAAGTTTTTTTAAAAGAAAAAGTGATTCAAGAGGAAGGTTTTGTTTTATGTATGATTTATGTCGTGCGAAGGTCTGTTTCCCGTGGGAAATCAGTTTGCAGCGGGTGAAACCGCTGGGCGGGCCGCTAGTAGATTATAATATCCCGACGTCTCATATCTGAGTTACATCAGCTGTGGTCGTGGGTAGACTGAAGTACCAGTAAGTTGTTGTCATCTGGGCGGAGGGCGACTAGATCTTCTGCTACCCACATATTGTCTTGATAATTTTAACTACCTACCTATTTGAATTATTCACTAGACCGGCACACAACACTCACGATGTCCAACGATCGGATGAATTATATTGCGAGCATTATTATGGTCTCTTCTATTCTATTACACTCTATCTACCAATTTATGTACCCAAATGTGCGGGCGGGCCTGCTGGAATACTAAGTCGCCACCGCCTTTAAAAGTAGCTGGCTAATAGTAAGGTACCTTACCCAAATAAGGCCTACGTTATTTTTTAAACTTCCGCACTTGCAGGTTTTTGAGCAAAATATAGTGATTATTTGTAATACTCATATACCTTTATTAAACTTTGTAATAAATGACATAAAATTGCTGAAGAAATAAAAACCACACTTCTATGAAGACAAATGCCACAAGTGCCATGGAACTTTTTACAAAATGCACTTACTATGAATATGACAGTAAATGTGATTAATTTAATTATTTATACATGCAATTAGCCTATAAACAAAATACAACACGCCATATACAAAAAAACAGGAGCTTGCTACTTTTTCCCTCGCGGAAATTCAATAAAAAATGGCTTGCACTCCACGTTGCGACTGTTTTCGGCTACAGGTTCCAACACGGTTGTTGTACGGGTCTTTTACTGTGTTTGTGTACGTAACATAATGTTACCAACACTTCTACACACAATGGCGGCCAGTTGAATTAACATGGCAGGAAATATGACCAATAGGCCTTATTAGGCCGTAGGCCTTATTTGGGTCAAGTACCTTAGGTAGTTTTAGACATCTATTCTCTAGATAATGGGCACATTATATAAAGGAAACAGTAATCAATCAATCAGTCAATCAATCAAATATACTTTTGCTTTATCATCAGAAAAGATACACAAAAAACAGTTGCATTTAATGCAATATTTGATGAAAGAAACAACCGCATAGATTTTCTATCTCTCTTTTATTTATTTATTACCTACATAAAATAAAGTGGAGACAAGAATCTATGAATCCATCTATATAAAACTATGAATTTTCTGAAGATAACTATGAGGATGAAAATTGCAGATTCCATCAGACTCATTATGAGCAAATGGGCTTCCTCAGCGGTTCTATATTCGTTGACGGGAAGGCGCACGTCGTCAACATGCCGTGCGTGAGGGACCATAGTTTCGGTAAGTGTTCACAGGCAATCAAGGGATTTCGGACATTATCTACAACAGCGTCACTAGCATTAGCTCGGTTTATGCCATTGGATCTTAAAATCCGTGAAGTTCATCTCGTCGAAAGAGCTCGTCTATCCGGACACACTCATTACTTACCGGATAACACCGAATACGAGAGGCCAACACCTGTACATGAACTACTTCACCCAGCTGATAGGGTTACAATACAGTTCAGCGAGACACGGAATCAAAATGAAGTGGATAGTTTGTGCAGAATAGACTCTGTTCAGGTGTTTACCGATGGAAGTAAACAAGAAAACGGCTCGGTAGGCGCAGCATTCGTAGGATGTGATCCTGAAAGAGAAACCCCTGTTGTCACACGCAAATTTAAATTACACCACTCCTGCTCTGTATTTCAAGCTGAGTTGCTGGCAATACAAGAAGCTTGTAGATGGGCAACAAATAATAAATATCCACACATATTGATTTTTACCGATTCACTAGCATCAATAAAAGCTATCCAAAACCGAAGTAATACACACCCACTAGTAACCCAAATTCATAGATTATTGTACGATTATAAGGATAAAGGCATTTTAGAAATCAATTGGGTGCAGAGCCATGTGGGTATAATAGGTAACGAAGCTGCTGATAAAGAAGCTAACGACGCTTCCAAACTGTGTAGAGAAAACGAGTTTCCTATTTCCTTTGTTAAACAACAAATTAACAAGGAAAACCGAAACGCCTGGCAAGAACGCTATACCAATGCTGAGCAAGGAGCCCATACCAAAAAATACTTCCCACATTTAGATGACATAAAACAGTTCTTTAAGATAGTAAAAACCAGTTTTCAGCTAACACAGATCCTCTCTGGCCACGGATTCCATAAAGCTTATCTCCATCGTTTTAAAATAACCCCAGATGATAAGTGCCCCTGCGATGGTACATCCGTCCAAACTATCGATCATCTGCTTGAACAATGCCCGAGGTTTGGCAGTCTCCGTCACTCACATGAGACTCTGTGTACAAACCTTCGAGTGTCCCCTTATGAAATTCAAGAGTTGTGTAAAAAAGAATCCACAATTAAATCATATGTGTCTTATATAGAGTCAATAGTGAATAACCTAAAATCTTTTAACAATACGTAGCATAAGTAATAATCTAGATGTACACTATAGCAAGTAATAATTGTAATAGTATATATAAATATGTACTTATATTATAGTATGTATAATATCTATGCCCTTGCTGTGTTAATAAGAATAACAAAGCCAGTATCAAATAGCTGCGCTTTAGTTTTAAAGAAACAACGACACCCATAACAAAATGTTTGTAATCATAATTTGTAAGAAATAAAATGTGAAACAAATAAATAAATAAAAAAAAATACCTACTCCACGCTGCGCTTTAGTTTTAAGGAATAAAGATTCCTATAACAAAATGTTTGTGATCATAATTGTTAGAGATAAAATGTGAAACAAATAATTAAAAAGAAAATCTACTTGAATCCATACACTTAACAACATCTTACTTTATTCATGCTGAAAGCTGTCAGGAATCAACGATCACGAGCTCGGGTCCTATTTTAATATCGAGCTTTACTCGTGTATAATTTTGTGGAGGATGCAGCCTCGACAGTTTCGACTAATTATGACAGTGAAAATCAAGCAGCGTAGGTCCTACCTATCGTATGTTAAAGCACGACCTCATAGTATCTGCCATACCTACTGGTGAGCCGGAGATTGGTGAGCACAGTAAAGGTGTCGTATTAGCTAGCTGCTTACTTTCGGGTAGAAATTGTGTGATGCTATTCTAAGCCGCACCACATGGCAAATGGCTTTTGTTATATTCGCAGGGAAGAGAAGAGATTGGCGCAACTTCCACCGCTACGCGCTGCACTTCATTTACTTGACCAACGGAGACTGCATCGCCGTCGGGGCGGTCAGCCAACCCGTTATCCTCTCGCAGTAAGTGTCAATAAAGTTACGCCAAAAAAAACTAGTAAAGTAACTACTACTTAGATAAGCTTCTAATAGGTACCCAAAGTAGGTATGTATTATTAGTGTTAGGTATATATAATATAGATATATATATATATTAGTATATTGAGTAAACTTTTATTTAACTATGTTCATTAATCAAATTGTGCACGATTTATCAGCCTCACCTTATGCTATCTCTCTACCGTAGGACTGCTGGAAGAGATTTCTTTTTAGAAATAAGTAGTGCCTGTTGTGTTGTTTTTCTTTAATGTAATTGTTCTGTGTTTTATCTTGTGTGCAACAAACAGTTAAATAAATAAATAAATAAATAGGTACGACGACGGCTTAACACAATCCGAGACAGCATGAACCATGACCAGAATCTCGTCGTTCTGTCCCAGGAACGTGTTAAATTATAAATCCCGCCCCCCGGATTACGGGCACATTACGGGAGGGGAGAGTAGGGGAGCGTGTGTACCATGAAAAAGGGGAATCACAGAGGTGCAGTGCAGGCGGCACGCAGGCGGCGAGTGCACTCTTGTCAATATCAGGCTGCCCGCACACGTCCGATAATCGGTGACCGATTTTTTGTAGGAGTAAAATGGAACGTATTGATTGCAATGGTGTAACGCCCACATCCTACAAATAGTCGGTCAGAAATAAAATCGGTGCATCCCGACCGATCCGATTGTCTGTGAAAAATGGAACACTCGGAAATGTATGCGTTAACGCACACTACTCACCGACAATCGGCCGTCCATGACGTGCTACTCCCTCGAAACCAACAGACAAAGTGACGGACGTGTGCTTTGAGTCGGTCACAAAATCTGTCTTAAAAAACGGAGGAAAAATCTGCCCGATTATCGGTCCTATAAAAAGTCTGACGTGTGCGGGCAGCCTCAGTTCACCGCGGACCGCAAAGGGGAACATTTGTACCCCCGCGTCCCTGTACCCCGCGGGCGATATCTGATTTAAGTGGTCGTATAATTCTGGACTTATGTCGAACTGCATCTTTCTTAAACTTTAATTCTTGATTTCAGCATAACCATCGGATATTATTGCCGGAAATCCGACCAAGCTGTGTTGCCAGTAAAAGCCTGCGACTTCCAACTATGGCAACACGGGGAGAATCAAACACTTCCTAAGGATTATGGGTTCACGTTTAAAGCTGGTACGTTTATGTCAAAGTTAGTACAGAATTTTCAAAAATGAAAAGGTTTAGGATAAAGATCGTCCAGTTAATAATCGAAACCAAAATGTTTACACTAAAGTACCGCCGCTGTTCCAATAAGTCGTATCGTGTCGACAGCTGTCCTCTCCATACTAAAAGATATTTCAACATAGGAAAACGGACCCTCTGCCATAGTATTATCACGAATCTGACAGCTGTCAAATACGACTTATTGGAACGGCGGCGGTACTTTAGTGGGATTTTACTTTCGTCGTAAAGTGTACAGGCATTTTTACCACCGAACTAACAAACTCGGTATCTTCTTACTCGATTGGTGTAATCAGTGGCTTCTATTTGCACTTTTGTGTGTCGTAAGCTAACGCCATTTACTAGTATATTATTTTATTTGCAACCATTCGAGCCAAGTAGAGTAAGTATTCTTTGCAGAATAATCCGTACTAATATTATAAATCTGAGAGTTTTTGTGTGTGTTTGTACGTACCTATGTTTGTTACTTCTTTACGCTCGGCTTGACCGATTTGGATGACATTTGAAACAGGTAAAGTATAACCTGGAATAACGCATAGGCCACTTTTTACCGCAGGACAATGAGTGGCAGCGGGAGAAACCGCTGGGCGGAAATCTAGTAAATAAATAAACTTTTAAGTGCATATGAACGGAATTCGATCGAACCCACGAAATAGCACAATGTACCTAGTAACAAGTGCCTCCATTATCCCTATTTTTCAGGTGGAGAAAGACACGACGTGCGAATCCAAGTGAAGGAGGAAGACTTCTTCTACATCGGCAAGACGCGGGAAGCCAAGATCTACGAGCGCTGGGCCTCCGTCGAAGTGAACGGACTCAAGGGGTGGGGCTGCACGGAGTGGCAGTACAATAATGTGCCTGCTGCGATCAAACAGTAATAATTGACAATTTTGGGACAGCCGCGCGCTCGAACCACTGCTCAAACGCGCTACGCGCTAAGCTGTTACGAATTAAAGCATAAATAATAATATTCTTTATTTTCATCAGTCAATGAAATAATAACAGCACTAGTCTAGTTCACTACTACACTTCCGTTCCAACGAATATCGATTTGGCATACATTTCTGGTTATCTTTAGTTCATTAAAATGATTACACCTATGAAATAACAAGCAATGTATATCGAATTTCGCTGCGCCGCGTTGGCAACTTCAGTTGAACTTTAAACTGTCAAAGTAGTGCTGCGATGCAACGATACATTTTTGAGTAATTTAATATAAAAATACAATTTCCATAATTTTCAAAATCGACACTGCGGCTTTATTTTTTTGTTAATAGACTCTTAACAAGGGTCCCTTTTACACCCTCTCGGCTTTACTAGTTATTCTGTAACACGCGGTTTACCCCTCGTTAGAGTTAGCTCGTTATGTCGCACGCTTTTACCAAATCATTAAAAAAGAAAAACTTAGTAGGAATTTTACCAGTTTTTTTTAGAAATTCCAAATCTAATACAATATCACAAAAAATCTGCCAAAAGACTAAAGCCTTTTTCAGTTGCTAGTCGACGTCCGATGTGGCGCAGTGGTAGTACGACTGCCTGCGATGCAAAGGTTCCGGGTTCGATTTTCGGTGGGGTACTCACAAAGTTGATATTTATCACTTTGTGGATTTGTTCCCGATCTGGTAAGGACATTGCAGGCTGGACCACCTGATTTTCCGAAAAGAAAGAGCGCACGTTAAGCCGTCTCGGTCCCGGTTGCTGTCTATGAATAATTGATTACTTAGACGGCGGTCGTTACACAACCATGTCAGAGGCCTACTTTTAGTAGTAGGCGGTTGAAAAACTCGACACTAGGGTTCATCGGGTCGTTAAACGACTCGGTGTCCCAAACGAAAAAGAAAGAAAGACGTTGCGAGACGACGAACTACCTGATGAACCCCGAAGTCAGAGTTTTGCACTCGCCTACTATGTTATTAGTAGGCTGACATGGTTGTGTAACGACCGCCGTCTATGTATCTAATCATAGACAGCAACCGATGGATTAACATGCCCTTCGAATCACGGAACCATATTTTGTCAAGACTGCAATGGTTCTAACTGGAAACATACATACATCAGCCTATTGCAGTCCAGTGCTGGACGTAGGCCACCCCCAGAATACGCCATCTCTCCTTTTCCGCCATCCAGTCGCTATATGAATGAGAACAAATTCATAAAATTAAAAGTTCACAAATATCAACTTTGTGTTCACCCGAGAATCAAACCAGGGACCTCCGGAAGCAGTGTTCGGTACATACTGAAGCATACAAGTACGTGCATTTTGGTATTATTGTATGCTCTAATGAGGTTGTAGGTAATAAATGAGGGTGTAATATAAAAAAGTGACACGATTAACATACACATATCACGCCTATAATCCCTTGCGGGGTAGGCAGAGCGCAAAACAGCCAAAAAAAAAAATACGGACAATTACGCCACGTGCACACGTCTGACAAATATTTGAGGGTCATTCGGAAAATTCGGTTCTCGAGTGGAGGCCACGCCTCGGCAAGCGTAGTGTTGGACGACCACCGGCCAGATGGACCGATGACTTAAAGAAGGCGTTTGGTAGCGACTGGTTCGCGCGAAAACGAGAGATCGTGCCCTATGGCGTACCCTGGGGGAGGCCTACGTCCAGCAGTTGACTGCAATAGGCTGATGTATGTATGTATGTATTCGGAAAATTGTGTATCGCCATAGTGACAGGTTGTCAGCCCATCGCCTAAAATTGCAATACACACAATAAAACGACAAAAATAGCCAAGGTGTTTTACTATAATATATTTAGTTAGTGTAACAGTTTAACTTAGAATTACAAAATATCGACTAGCAAATAGCAAATTGTAGTTCAGTTTTTATATGTTACACAAAAATTTAGATACAATTTTAATAAATGTCTTTTCATTTATGTCTAGACTTAACGTTGCTACTTTGTGTTATTTTTCTATTTCTTTGAAAAAGTAAAAACTTTATACTACTTACAGTAGATCTTAATTTTTACAGATATATTTATTGTACTTTTAATTGTTCAAAAATAAATCCAGCTTGTTATAATTAAAATATTCAAAAGTCCTATTTTTTTAATAGTAAAATTATAATAAATTAAAATTGCTATCTTTTTGTGCGATTGTAAGCAAAAATATTTAGTTTTGTGGGAAGTATTAACTTAGTACTTTATACACTTTGTTTTTATTCAAAAAACACAAAAAGCAGATAAAAGTTCTGTAACCTGCAAGGCAAGTAGATAAAAAAATAAAGTGCCTTCAAGACAACAAAAAAAGTATATTTTGTTCTCGTGAAACTTCCTATTTCTAGTATTCTTATTGTATACGAATTCTGAATTGCAGATCGTACTTATTTTTTTTATTTTCTCTAAATATAATAGAAACATTATAAACCAGGTGATGCCAGTACCTAGTCCACTGAGAACTGGACTGACGACTCACTGACGACGACATACGACGGGTAATTATATGCTTACGTTTGGCATGCGTGCACCATAGTATCAAGGCATCTATGGGGTGCTGGAGAGGGTAAGGGTGAACAACAAACCTTATACCTCATACAGTTGTTCCCCCTTCCCCCCTTATAAGCCTCAATTCGGGATATAACTTCTCTTAACTAAGGTACCTAAAGCAAGTGCTGTCACTTTCCGTCAAATAGGTTTAGAAAGAATAGGAGATATCTTAGTCGCGTCATGTCTTATAATTTGACGCAAGATACGTGTTATCTATCAAAATAAGGCGACGATGAAAACAATGGTGACTAAACTGCTAAATTGACTAGAAATTGCGAAGAACCCATTGACATTTTTAAATATGATAGGTCTTAGATATCGCCTATTCCTTTTCTAAACCTATTTGACGGTAAGTGACAGCACTCATTTAAAGTATTTATATCCCGTATGACGGAGGGCATTATTATGTAGGAAAAGTATACTTAACATTGAAGGTAGCAAATTTTGCAAGAAAACGCGACTTTATTTTTTAATAAACATACTGTAGCTCAAAACAAACTGTTTTGAGTTATATTATCAAGTGTGACCGCGAAAGTTAAAAACAGTTTTGTACTGTAGCTCCTTTGAAATAACGTATGTCGGCTGAAAATTTGCCAGCCATGATCCTGGTATATAAGTTAAGTATGCATAAAATACAATAAAAAACTATTTAAATTGCATTTCATACTTTGGTTTTCCATTTTATTTCAAAGTTTGGAAGACAGGTTGATTTACATAGAATGTGAAACTAAGACTTCCAAATAATTTTATGATTTATTTCTGTTTATAGTTCATTCATACTTGCTGAAATTGAAACAATCGTCAAAGCTACAATTGACAGAATAATATCCTATCGATTGTTTATTTAATATATTCACAAAATAATCTAATATCAATATTTCTTTCATATTGAACATTTATGTCTTTTATATCGGAATCCATAGCTCCGATTTGTAACAGCCAAAACATTTTGGTCGTTAGCAAAATAGATTTACACTAGTTAAACATATATTTTTATTTCGACACATATTATCCTTGAATTTAGTTTTTAATGACTATCCAAATCTAAACTGTATTTAGTATTTAACAATTAATGGTTCCAATATTAACGTAGTAATTTGAATAAATTAATTTTATGTCGAATCTATTTAATATAATTAATTATATACCAATTATCATAACTGTAACTAATGCATTCCCTGGCCAGCAATAACGTTAAACTATGTAGTACTATTAACGACCTTTTAAATACACTTCATACCCCGCAAGGGATAAAGGCGCGATATGTGTACGTAATATCATTAATTCTGTGGTAAAATGTATTCGTCATAAAAGCCGTAAGACGTCTACTGCTGGTCATATGCCATAGCATAGGACATCTTAGAAATGAAAAACGTTTTAACATAAATTTACAACAATTCTCCAGGGAATGCTGAGTTTACTCAGTGTTTTTCAATCTTTAGAAAACACGACCCCTTTCCAGACAAAATATTGCTGACGTCTCCCTTTTTTGGGTCATAAAAAGTCAAAATTAGTAATATCATTAAAATACAAAATGTATTTCTTTCTTTATTGAGTTACCTAAATTAGCTATTTGTATGATAGTATCAAAACTTAGAAACTCTGAAAAATCCGTGAGTGTTTGCCTTGTATAGTTAGTATGAGGTAAGAGGGTAAGTTCTTTTGCCGGCGCCCCAGATTGAAAAACACTTGATCTAACTAATTTAATCAATGCCTATCACCAATGAGTACAGAAGTCTCTAATTTACAAAAATGTCTTCATCTTTATTATGGGATTGACGTCCTGTCCATTATTTCATTCGTGCTAATACTATGGCAGAGGGTCGATTTCCCTTTGATAACATCTCTTTTAGTATGAAGATGACAGCTGTTAAATATGGCTTATTGGGATGACCTTACATGACCCACGGTTTCGGTAATGGCAATATTTTGATTTTCTATTATTCTGAAAGTCATACCACGTGTACTGCAATATTTTGGTTTTCTATTATTCTGAAAGTCATACCACGTGTACTGCAATTTTAAATTATACAGAACCGCCATAAAATTGGGCTTGCTAAGTTTGGAGTGGACGTCAGACTAGAACGATATTAATCACAGCACCCGGTGTTAGTTTATTATATTTTAAAATGTTTACAACATTCCTCGAGACGGTTTGGTAACACAGAATTTAAGGCAGGAAATATTTTAAGTACTGTTTCAAATACTTCACATAGTTCTTATACTATAAATACTATAGTATAAAGCTCTTTGTATTTTATCGGGCTGCACCCTACTACTACAATAATTTTTGGTTTATTATAATACTTGGATCATAACGATCGCTCTGATGAACTAAATCTAAACTATACGAGTATCTAAATACACGATATGATAGAACACAAATGGGCTTACATAATATGCTCCAGTCAAGTTGTATCTGAAAACAAATGGGTACCTTTTATGTTTTTTAATTTCCAGTGGACAATAATTATTATATCGATTGTAGAGTTGTCCCAAGAATTAAGATACATTCCCGCCAATAGATCAAATCCCGCTTATATTAGAAAACTTTAATACCTCTTAGCACGTTCACACTATGCACATGCTCCTGCTCCTGCCGCTGTCGCGAATATTGCTCGAAATACTTCCGCGGAAGTATCAACGCGAGTGAGTGTTCACACACTACCGTCATACTCTTTTCGCGCTAATACGAGTGAGCGAGATAGCAATACATTCCACTAGCGCTCCTGCTGCCGTTCCTTTGACTCGCGCACTAAAAGCCGACATTCGAGGGAGCACGGGAAGTGGCAGCGGCATGACGAGTAGCAGCGCGAGTAACCTGTTTACATACTCGCGCTGCCCTGCTTGCCTTACTATTTGCTTGCCCATATTGGCATTGTGTGAACGTGAATTTAGCTAAGTAATTGTATCAGGCGTTACTTTGCGGAAGTCCATCTTGATTGAATTAGATAGAAAGGTATTTAGCTTCTTCCGCACTTATGATGGTTAGTAATGCAGCTAGTTGAATGCACCACGCGTACGACCGCAAGTTCAGTCAGTGCTCGGAACTCGACTGTCGAAGATCTCCTGATGATGCTCCGTGGAGGGGCGAAACACGTGTAGAGTGTAAAACGGTGGAAGTAGTGCGAGTAAAGTGCATCGCTTGTGCATTTGCATTAACTTGCGGTCGTACGCGTGGTGCATTCAACTAGCTGCATTACTAACCATCATAAGTGCGGAAGAAGCTAAATACCTTTCTATCTAATTCAGTGAATTTAGCTATTTGTAATGTAAACCCATTTGGGCTCAACACTAAATACAACACAAAACTTTCTTGGTAAAATAGTAACTTATTCTTGAGCTTAATATTGCGACATAACTTTGTACACATACTCGTACAAACCACGTTTGAGACAAAATAATGTAAAATGAAAGATCTTTCGATTGCTAGCAATACTGCAACGTTTGAACAGTGACTAGATTTGTCTTTTATGTACTGCATGAGCATATAACAATAACACATTAAATTAAATATTAACACAATGTAGAACGTAGGTAATAATTTCGTGAATATATTTATAATGTCAAAATTGTACACTCCACAACTTATAATCTAACTAGGATTTCAATAAAATAAAAATTACTATTGTTGTAAAATAAGAACAACCTCAGAAAATAAAATATTCGAACAATCGTCAGACGATGAATTGTACTCTTTTGTTTACTTTGTAACATCTTTGTACGACATGAAAAAATAAACAAATTCATGTCGCTCAATTAATAAGTACTTAACTGTTTTATTTGCTTTCAAAAAGCATCTAAAAATAATATAGCCTCGATTTACAATAAAAATAAATAAATAACTAAAAAATAAATGAAACAAAATAAACATGTCAAAATAAATAAGTAACAACAAAATAAATTTAACTATTTCTCTAACATGTTTTTGTAAGTCACCACATAGCAATATGACTCAGAAATCTGGAGAACGTAGGAATGTACTCAAGTACAAAATATCACAACATTGATTTAGAAATATGCTAAACCAAGTTCAGCTTTCTTTATCGGAACACCTACAGTCCACCATGAAACTAGTCCACTTCTCTTAAAAGATTTTCTTGACAGATTATTTGTGATTTGGTTTACGGAGTAAATCATGAGGATTAAAAGGAATAAAAAATCATCTTTAAGTGTACCAACGTATGCGCTAAAAACGAATTTAATATTCTTGTACGAATTGAACATAACATTCTATTTTGGGGAGACAACGACTAAAATTTAAAGGTATTATTATTTTCAGTCCTATAAAAAGACAAGTTTCTTGATCGACTGTAGCTTCCGTAATATCAAGTTCGAGTGAATTTGAGACGGTTTGTAAGTAAATGGCTATCGTACATTAAACGTACGAAACGTAAAGGGATCGTCTTGGATTCTCACACAACACACTATGGACAATAATCGAGCTGTTCCATATGGTTTGTATGGAACTCCGAGGCGATGCGGTTGGTGTCCGCCGGCCCCTAGCGTCTACTGCAGACTGCAAACTGCAGAGGTACCTGGCGCGTGGTCGAGCAGCGCGCGCCGCCGCTTGATGCCTTCGAGGTACACCTCCCGGTTGAACAGACCCGCGGCTAGTGGCACGCTGGAGAACAAAGTTCGTTGAGGAAATCAAGCATCTTTTTATTTTATAAATGAAAAGATCCACATCAAATCGCTACGCTGAGCCATAATATGAAGAATATAGAATATGGGATCTTGAAGAATCATCGCGTCTCAGCTCAGTGTGTTTTGCGTACGGAAAATGCTGTCAGAAAGATTTAAAAATCTGGGATAGTATTTTACTTCTATGCGGAATTTGATGCGAGAAAAAGTTTTATACGGGGTATAAGGGGCGGTGTAAACGATGCAAAATTCTACCTCCAATACAAATTCCTGATCAGCTGACTGACTTTCTATGGAAACTCGAAAGAAAAAAAAAACGTTTTTCACCAGTGGCTCCATATGAATATTTAGTTAGTTTCATGGTCACCAAGAAAGTATAAAAGAGCTTCACTCACACATCGGTGCCGGGTCGCAGCGCGGCGGAGAACAGCCCCCAGACGGGCTTGTGGTCACTCGTGCAGACCGACTGCACCGAGTTGTACGCGATGCACTTCAGCCCCGACTGCGCCGGCACCGCACTGATGCGCCGGAAACCTAGCAACAACGCGTCTGAAAATACTTTGTAATATCTAAAAGAAGATTGTGCACATTCTAAGTAAGTGTACAGTAGTGTATAGAATAGGTAAGTAAGATAAGTAGGTATGAAATAGAAGGCAAAGTTTCGTTGATCTACCGCGACTATAGCTTTCGTAAACTACGAAAACTACGTTGTTTATTTACCAAAACTATTTCGAGTGGGCCGGTAAATCGAATACGCTTTTAAACATTGCTATCTAGGTTTGTTTCTAAATAAAGCAAATCGGCTACAGAACCGTGGGGCTAAAGCATAAAGGTTCACCGTAAGACATCTTATCATCATCATAAGTTTTAAAGGGGTATTAACCAGTTAAGAGAAAAAATTTATTTCGTCTTTTGGCGTATTTTTCGAAAAAGAACAAGTCAAAAACAAAAAATTAGATTACTTTGAAGTTTGGTCAAAAACAATTAGGCTTATCGTGATTATCTAATGTGTATTAAAAAGTTAGGAGAGAACATGTATTTCGCCCAGTTAGTTTTTTTATCAGCAAGTGTAACTGAAAATCAACGAAAAATAAAACAAAATAGTAAAGTTTTATTTACCGGCAAAAGCGGAAGATGAAGTGGTGGTCATGGAGCGCGCCTTGTACAGTATCCGGTCGGTGTAAGCGGGCGCGCGCTGCTTGCTGGACGTGTCGAACTGCTGGCTGCCGGGGTCGTACTGCAACACCAATACAGGCTCTGTCTGCTAAACTGCTACACTACACATTTTGATAATTTAACGGACCTATCGCGATTATTTTTATAGCACGTTCACAAAATGCCAATATGGGCAGGGAAATAGTAAGGGAAGTGGGCAGCGCGAATATGTGTACAGGTTACTCGCGCTGCTACTCGTCATGCCGCTGCTACTTCCCGTGCTCCCTCGAATGTCGGCTTTTCGTGCAAGAGTCAAAGGAACGGCAGCACGAACACTAGTGTCGCTAGTGCAATGTATTGCTATCTCGCTCACTCATATTGGTGCGAGGAGAGTATAACTGCAGAGTGTGAACACTCACTCGCGTTGATACTTCCGCGGAAGTATTTCGAGCAATATTTGCGACAGCAGCGGCAGGAGCAGGAGCATGTGCATATTGTGCATGGTGTGAACGTTCTATCAGGTAAATATTGACCGAAAACTGGATGGAGGCGGCCCAGGATAAAGAAAAGTGGAAGAAACAAGGCCTTTGCCCTGCAGTGACATGTCTGGATCAAAATAATAATTTATCAACTTGGGTCTCGACGTTTCAGCTGTTTCATCAGTAGTCGTAGTAGTAGTCGCGGGCCGATTGAAGTACCAGCGCGTTGTTGTCATCTAGGCGGTGGGCGACTAGATCCTCTGCTATTCACATATTATTGTACTAACCTTTTGTTATTTGTGCAACAAGAGAGCGAAGTTAATTTTAGCTACGAGTGGCTATTTTTAATTCATAAGATAGCGAAGGATACTAAAATTGAATCAGTAGTATCGGGAGGTCAGTGAGGTATTCAAAAGCAAGAGTTGTGATTGAATTTTTTTCACCTCTACCAGTAAGAAGATTCTGCCAATGTCTAATTTGGGAAATTGGCTGGACAGCTCAAATACTTCAGGCAAATTCCAAATTTTTTAAAGAACAAAACGCTTGCAAAAAGAAATAAAATAACAGTCTGAAATATTTTTCAGAATGCAGCACAGCCATTGTTATGAGTAATTTTGATTAAATGAGATGTTCAAAATTTAATTTTAATGATTTGTGAACATTATACACTAGACCGGCACATAACACTCACGATGTCCGACGATCGGTCCCGAATCGGTGTTCCCAGGGATGGCTGATGGGGCAATTTTTGCCCAGGGCAGGTATTTTAATTCATCATTTTGTTCTGCTTTCGAGGCAGGGTATTCTACGTGCGTGGCAATCTGTGTTGGTAGCATCCAGGTACAGGGATTCTAGTGGGTATTTGTGTTTTTTATAAATTTTGAGCAAGCGGAACAAAGCCTTCGTTTCATTACAGACCAGGGCAGGTAGAGGTAGAGAACAACACGGATCATTTAGCACATGACCACCTCTGTTTGTCTACATATAATAAGTCCTTTCTTCGTTAATAATACCTTATAAGTAGGGGGGAAGGTGATGGGTGCTTCCTTGAAGTCCCGGAAGGCGGCGCCGTCCTCTAGCACGGCAGTGAGCTGGTCCGCGTGCAGCAGCCCGTGCGGCAAGTGCGGGGGGAGGGGGAACTGAAACAATAGAACAAAATAAGTATTGGCGAGCGCGCCCAAGGAGACGTCAATATCTCACGCACACATCAACACGTCGCTGTTTACTGGCGAAACGGAACCAAAATGAACACCTGAGTAGTCAGCTAGAAACGGTTCGTTACAGTGTTCTCTCAATACAACTGGTTCTCTTAATACAACTGAAGATTGGGCTTTAAGAGTTTTAAGTTCCCGGATAATATTGAAAATTTAATCAAACTCAATATAATGCAAAATAGTTAAGAACTAACCGTTATAAAACATTTCAATTAACTTTAAATACAGTACAAATGGAGAGGTTTCTTTTCCAATAGTTTATTTATCGCTCGTAAAACACTGTTTTACGTAGTTAAGTAGTAAGTTAAGTATTAAAATTAGGTAACTAGATTGCGCTTGCGATTTAGCTAAAGGAAACAATATGGTTTTCTTTTCGTGTTGCAATAATTACGTAGTGTATTGTTAGTAACTATTTCAACCTAGGTAACCCATTCCAAACATTTAGTAACAAAACAGGTAGCAACCCTAGCAGAGTAGGTATCAATCATCGAAATGGAGGCGAGCTGCCCTTCTGTAAATTCTCTAATCTGTGTCAATAGTTAGTTTCAGCTCCTGAATTACGAGGTGGGTCGAGCATCGACGGAATGAAAGCTGTATTTGCAACGTCTTACACCTTTTTTGTGAAAATACTTTACTACTTTAACTTCAGTAGGTAGCTTAAAATTAAACTCACGAACAATTATGATTTCCTTTACCAAACTTTTATTGTATAGAGTACTACCAGCCCGCCTAGTGGTTTCACCCGCTGCTAATCGTATTCCCGCGGGAAAAAGACCTTTTCCCGACCTTAATCATACATAAAAACATTTCTCTTGAATCACTCTATCTACTTACAAGAAAAATCTTTTGCGTCCTTTTTAAGATCTAAGCATACATCGTGATTCGTGACATAGGGACACGGGAAGCGACTTCATTTTATACTATTTAGCGATAATAGACCCAGCGTTATGGGCACATTAACCGTAGGTACCATTCGGGACAGGCTCTTCGACTTAAGAGCTTTTGTTGATTTAGTCATTTTATTTAATTTGTTTGTGACTTGTTGTTTATCCTACTGGAGTGGTTTGGTTGAAATTTACTAAAAAAAATTAAATCAGAACATCTATCAGCTCATGAATGAACCTGAAAAAAAAGTGTTTTTTTTTTTCGTTTTATGTCCAACGCTCCATTGCTAAGTTTTAAGCGCTGGTCTTACCCTTGAAATATACTTATTCGTAGTTTCGCTTTCGTTTTGTTGTTGTTTGTGATAAAAGATTAAACCGCCGCACGCGCGTGACGTGTCGAATGTCGATTATAAATTACAAACGAGCAAGGAATCATTGATGTGTATCTATCAGTGAAACAATGAGCAATTCAAATGATTGTACTATTGATGACTAACCTCGGTCTGTTCAATCCATCGCAACACGGCGGCCCTCGGCTCGCCCAGTCTGAAATTGAGGTCTCCGCACCAAAACACATAGTCGAAATTGTTAGTAACATCTGCAATGAAAATACATTATGTTGACTTATTTGATTTGATTGGGCAGTTTGTTTCATCCTAAAAAGGATATATAGGGGTCAGAACACAGCTTTAGAATTCGCGTGCACTTAAGAGAAGCTAATTGAAGATGTAAAATTAAACTAAAATAGCATCACACAATACCACAGCTGTCTACGTAGGGTCGATGCCATCGTAGCATAAAAAAATATTCATACTAAGCGGAACAGTTCCATATCTGGCTTGTTAAGTGTTATTACAAAAAAAGGGCGCGCATTTAAAGGCATACTCTGATCCTAAGTATGTGAATCAATAAGATGTGCCTTACCTTTACTTCTATGCCTGCACGGTAAATTCTTAGGTAAATCTATTGCTCTAATAATCCTTTTGATGTCCGAAACTCTTTCTTTGACTTTCTCTTGATGTGCGGTCAGATGCGCGGTGACGAAGAGGAAGGACGAGCCGAAGAGTGCAAAGGATATAGCAACGGCTCCTTTCGTTCGGAATGCCGTACCAGGCCGCACAGACAAGCTAGCGTCCTCGGGGAGAGAACAGAACCAAATGAGGTCCCGTCGTATGAATACTGTTAGGTGTAGGGTGCCTGTAAAGACAGAATATGCTAGGAAAATTGCGTGATCTCATGGGTTGTAAATAACATTAATTTAATTTCAATTGCATACCTATATATATCACACCTATATCCCTTGCGGGATAGGCAGAGCGTAATTTAATTAATTTGACGGCATGAATGTGAGTAACAAGGCAGATAGTGGTAAACGTGTATTTTATTTCAGGTCGTCAACGGATTCGGCAAGTCACCATTGACATATGTCGATAACCACACATGCGTGTTGATAATGAAATAAAATTGCAGCTTCATAAAAACTGAACCCATGATTTTATATCATGATACAACCACCCACACTTACCTAAATAGTAAGAATGTAACAATAAGTGTGATGGTCCCAAAACCTCCTGAATAGTTATTTCCCATTCAGTTCTCTCTGAAAATGACTCTTGTGTGCCGATCGCAAAGATATCTGGTACATGTTTCACTTGATTTGGAAATATAAAGTCTGCTAATTCTCTGTAAGACAAAGAGTAATTTATTAAAAGCATTATAAGTAAGTACCTAACTATTCATGATTGATTATATTATTCAGAATTGATTCCACAAAGTCAATATCAAACAAACAAAGTTTTAATATATTTGCCTGACCTGATATAGTTATAGTTGTTTATTGAACAAATATTTAGCTGAGCAAACATATGTTTACTGAACTTAAATAGTTACATTTAGCTTTGCAAACACAATGTGGGTATTTTATTGACAGTACACACAATTTAAATGACTAAACAAATGTTTAAATATACCTTGGTGGTGCTTGTCCATTCATGTTCCATGTGCCAACAAATATCTTTACTTCTCTGTCTGGAAAAACATGTTCCAATTCTGCTGCTCCCAGTAGGGAATGGGAGGCCAGTCTCCCATATAAGTAGTTTCTGGAACACATTTCTATATGAGGTAAACTGGCACACACACACCATGCTTCTATCTAATAGAAGATCATGATAGTAAACAATGACACACAAGTAGTACACTACCCATCCATATCTTATCTTGAAGGGGAAGAGCTAATGTGTAGGTGTTGGTAAAACTAAGTCTTTAATATTTATTTATAAACAAACAAATCTGTAATACAATACAATTATTGGTGTGATAGAATTATTGGTACAATAGATAAGTTGTATGGAATTTAAAAAAAGTTATAAACCTTTAAAAAATAGAGCTAAGTTGACATTCTTAAAACCTAAGACTGTGGTTTTAAGTTATATTTATGGTAACAACAATGTAGCCACTTATGAAGGATTTAGATTACTCGCTCAATCTTTCATGATTATATGATTTATGAAGTCAGTCTTAGACGATGACAAAGTCAGAAGATTTTAAAAATTGCTATGAAAATATGCTTGTGATAAAAAGAATAAAAACTTAGGAACCTTTCTCTGGCCTCCTGCGTGGGGATGAGCCTGAGTACTTGTGCAGCAAGCAGTGAGTTGCGAGCCAAGCTGTCAGTGCTACCCGCTCGGGAACCTGATCGTGTGATTGTAGACTTTATCCTAGAGAAAAGTACACAAAGCAAAATATAAAGGCATGAATTATTAAGAAAATATAGAATTGCTTTGCATTTATTTGCATAAATGATTATAAATACCTTCTTTTTCTGTCTAGTGAACTGCTTCTATCACTCTCTGGAGATGATGACTGGTATAAGGGTTTTGTATCATTAGATATAATGTGATCAGCTGATAATCTTTTAACAAATAATTTAGTCTTTGGTTTAGCTCCTTCAAATGACCCTGAGTGTTCAAAAGATTTTCTGGCATCATCTTTTGGGAATCTTACAGTAGCTTTGGTTATTTCTTCTGATCGCGACTGACGACAATTCCCCTGGTTGTGCAAGCTATTGTTGGAGTTATTGTTGACCGGGCTACAGCCTGTTGAGTGTAGCTCCACTGAGGAATTTTGTGCTTCTACCATACTCTTAGGACGGGATCGTCTGAAGAATGTTTTGCAGCATTTCGGATTGTGTTCATCGTCGCAGTGTGAATGGTCATTGCTTCGACAAGTGTCGCTGGCCGAGGCTTGCCCTGGGGAATGTTTGTGGTGGTCGGAGTGGG
Organism: Tuta absoluta; assembly: GCA_027580185.1. Lineage (NCBI taxonomy): Eukaryota > Metazoa > Arthropoda > Insecta > Lepidoptera > Gelechiidae > Tuta > Tuta absoluta. Next base: position 4,813,494 of record JAQAHW010000016.1, on the reverse strand, counting down.
CGGAGTGGCTGGTGTCGGCGCTCTGGGCACTTTGCGCCAGGAACGGGTCGGCCGGGGAGATCGGGCGTGAACATGATTGGCCGTACTCGTCGTTAGAATCCGTATCGACATAGCACCCAACTTTAGGCGACTTTTTGACGAACAGCCGTTTCCGCAGTGACAACTTCTGTTTCACCCTGGTGGGTGATGTTGTCATGGTGGATTTCACACCACTTACACCACTAATTTATGTTACCTATTACATTTTTTACTAAATATAGACAACATAACCTATTACGCTGTTGTAAGGTGACATTTTGCAATAAGAGAAACGTCAAATTCGCGAAGGGCATATTCGTTTCGTTGCAGAAGAGTTTTGCATGATACAAATTAAATTATTAATTGTGGTAATTACTGAAATATGTTCAATCAAGAGCGAGGAAAAATTTAAATATATATGTGCATATTTACTACTTTTCACTCTCATCGTTACTAGGGTAACAAAACGAACAACATATCGGAAAAGCGCAAAATGGGTTCCGTTCCGTCACGTTCCGTTTCGTCTGCTCGTATCACTAAAAATACAGGGTGTTGTTAACTTTGTAAATAGAAAATACAAAAATCTTGCAATAATCAGTCTGATCTGAACTGAACGAACTGAAGCATCTTCTGGGGTACGTTCATCGTACTATATGTCTTTTGTAGCTCTTTTATGCTAAAAAGTTCTTTCGTCGTCCGTCGCTGAATGGTATGTTTATGGACGACGAAAGAACTTTTTTGTATAAAAGAGCTACGAAAGATATATTATTTATGGTCGATTGAACGTACCCCTGAAGTGCTTGGTATCTTTTGAGCAACGCCCTTCCCCTCTTTACGACCCGGTATGGAAGCCGCGTTGTTCGGTGTTGGTATCATTTGAAATCACGACTAGCGCAACGCAAGAGCGCAACACACAAATTGCATAAGTCCCTTGACACGACGAAGTAAATGATGTGGAACTACGAAAAAAACAATCGATCTCCCCTCCCGTTATGTATTACAAAGTTCAATACACCATACACCCAACCCAAAACCAGATAGATTCATATCAGGGGCGGAAATTCCCCCTCAGTCCACAACTGTTGTCTATCGTTTGACCTAAAATTGAAGATCCTAAAGTTGATTGCCCTCGGCTTTATAGTTCTAACTTTTTTTGATATATCACTTTCCAGAAACACTAACCTACTAAGTTATTATTATTTTCTAATTGTATAGACACTGTAATCTATTATTATTCTAAACTAGTATTTTAATTGATATTTAATTTTAATACTGAAATAAATAAAAAAACATAACATAACGTAAAAGTCATAAGTTTTGTTTTTTGTAAACCTAAAACTTACCACTTATTAGGACTACTGTTTGTAAAAAGAAGCTTCAAACTATAGGAACATTAGGGCTAAAAAACATTTGTGCGAACAATATGCTAGGGTAATCAATTTCAGGACCATCGAATATTAGGACAATCATGTTAGGTCAATCGACTTTAGGTGAAACAATTAATTTGTTCTTGAACTGCTTTATGTCAAATAAAATAAACCCTATCTCTATCTGAAACAAATTTGATAGAAAATAATAGACGAAATAAATTGCCGCGTGATGAAGGCTTAGAATAACTGCACTGCAAAAAGCGACTAAAGGATAATCATCCAGGGAATGGGCAGCAGAGTTCCATGTGAATGCAACATTTTGCACTGCACTTGACATTCCCATGTCCGCCCAGCAGTGGACTGCGGACTAGTAGTGCAGGTCTGCGGCGCAAAGGTTCCGATTTCGATTCCCGGTGGGGATCTGAATTTGTTTACAGTCTGATTAGGACATTGCAGGCTGAACCACCTGATTGTCTGTAAGAAAGAGGGTTCCGTGCTTCGGAGGGCACGTTAAGCCGTCGGACCCAGCTGCAGTCTATCATTAGTTAGACGCAGGTCGTTACACAACCATTTCAGAGGCCCACTAATAGTAGTAGGCGGTTGAAAAACTCTTTACACTAGTGTCCATCGGGTCATTCTTCGACTCGGTGTCCCACACAAAAAGAAGAAAAGGAAGTGGACTGTTGTGGTCGTTAATTAAATACTTTCTCCAGTCCCTAAAATTAATTTGAAATGAAATAATTGGGGGTGTTCTTGGTGAGGTAGTAAACTGCTTTATTTTCAATCAAATGAACTATCTTCTTCCTCCAGTCCCGGGAACTAATAAGTTCTCCCCATCATTGATAGGGTCTGGAGACAGCTGTCCGCCTACAACTGATTGGATGCCATCACCTGCAAAATAACATCAGACTGCAGTTCCACTGTGTTCAGTCAACGAGCTTTTGCTGACAGATAAATAGATCCATACTTAACCAAGTCACACCAAGTTAAAATTATCAGCATCAGCTCATACTACTTGCCAAACTGAAAATACTTCTAATCATGAGGTCCACTCCACCAAGTTTTTCCAATAACTGTTGAGGCTGTTTGTTATTGCAAGGTCAGAATGCGTGAGCGTGACCGACAAGGCAAAGAATTTTGCGGAAAATCCATACTAATGGAATAAATTCGAAAGTAACTTTGTCTGTCTATCCGCTTCGCTATCTTAAAATACTGAACCCATTTTAATGTGGCAAAAATACATAATACTCGCAATACATACATATATCACGCCTATATCCCTTGCGAGGAAGGAGCGTAAACATCCGTAGAAACAGAAATTTAAGCCGTCTGACAAACATTTGAGGGCCATTCAGAAAATGGAGTATCACCATAGTAACAGGTTGTCAGCCCGTCGCCTAAAATTGAAATACCTAGCTTGCAGCCCGCTCTCCACTTGAACAACTAGTGAGTTTGTAATTAAATTAGGGGATACTCACAAAATTAAAATAAAATAATAAAAGTAATCACCAATATTGCAAAGGTCGCTGGTGCAGGCGCGGTAGAAAGTCTTGAAGTCGACGTCCGAAACCTCGTGGTTCAGAAAGTCGGGCTTGTCCTCGCAACCGCGCACGAAACTGGCCACCGTGCCTGCGGGGTCCTGAATCAGAATACAATTAGGTTTTGTAGTTGTTAGCAACAAGTACATTATTTTTGCCTGAGTAGCTAGTTGCTTCTTACAGTTCGAAACCACTATGAGGCTTCACAGAACTCCATATAAATGCTACTGTAGGTAAGTACTTAGTTTTATTTTTCTGCTGGATCGCATGTATAATTAGAGTGGTCACATTCTTACAGTGACTTTGATCTGCATGAAATACTACCTATTACAGATAATGTAATCCAATGGATATATGAAACTTACGACAAATTCCTGCCGGAAGATCGTGCAGTACTGGTAGGAGCAGTCGACGGTGTTTGTGGTGTTCGTGATGGTCAAACACGACCGGTTTGAATCCACTGATGAGAAACTACATGCATAGCATCGTAGTTGGCCTAAGTAAGAAATAAATTGTTACTGTTGAAAACTGAAAAATATGTATTTTCTCTTTCTTTAGAAATGTTAGCCACTGAGGTACAAGTAGTACGTCTGGTTTGGCAAATCTTGCTCCAAAACCATTTGCGCATTTTCCCAGTTGCAAGACAAAACATAACAGTTGTAGCTATAATCAAACAGATTTCTTACCCACAGATTTTCCAATTATTGCACATAATATTAAAATAATTAGCTCTTTCATTTTGTATTTGTTCAGTCTACAATTGACAACAAATTACTGATTATTTTCTTTGTATTGCATATCGTTATCAATAACTGATACAGAACGATCATCTTATCATCAGTTTTCAAAGTAGGTAATTAATTACGATCACAAATCACTGTCGTTTCCTTTAATATCAGATAAGGCCAAAAGATTCTCGTCAGATGAGTTATAGTGAAACTTGAAATAAAAGTTACTGAGAAGGCACAGAATAATAACTAGTAACTAGCGTTGAGAAGGTAAGAAGATTGTATTTATGATTGAAACAAATGTGTTGAAATTGTTCTTGACACCCAAACTCTATAATAAGCTTCCGGAAAATATGAAAACTATTCAAGCACCTTCATAATTTAAATTAGGTCAACCCACATATTTCAGAAAAAATGCTATCACAGTATAGAAGAATATTTAAGTGATGATAGCTCATGTAATTGTGTTTGTTTTCATTATTTTAGTATTTAAGTCTTGTTAATTTTGCTTTTTTCATCTAAATTTTAAGTTTGTTAATTACTAATGACCTTTATTTTTTTCTTATTGCTGTGTTTTTTGCAAAATTAATTTTAATCTTGTAAACTCTACTGTACTTAAAAACATATTTCGTACGCCAAAAGGTAAACTGTAGTGATACTAACTAGTTTTAAGATGTTTGTTTATAACCTACAGTAACGAATAAACTATATTTGGTTTGATTTACAACAAGCACGCAGTACTGCTCTACAAGACAACAACACAAAGAATTATGCACTTTGCACAGATTTAATGGATTCCGAGTCGTCGTTGTTGACTTTGTTCTGTTGCCGATAGAAAAGCACTTCCACAGCCAAGAGCATGCATGCCAGCAGTATCCCATAGAGCAGCATCAATAGCGACGGGTAGACGTCGACGATGCTGACGGAGTCGAAGCTGCCTCCGCTGCGAGAGCAGACCGGCTTCCTGGAGTACACCAACCGGTTGGCACGGTCACTCATGCCGTGCTCGCGGATTCGGTATATCCTGAAAATCGAGATGATTTTCTACCTGTTCAACGCTTATATTGTGGATAAATCTCTCCCGTATGGGCTCATACTTCGATTACATTTAAATGCGACGATACTAACCCAATTTTAAACAACTCTGCATACGGAGAATCTTTCCTGCAAATCAACCACGGCTTGGATGTCGGGATGTAGGCTATCTCCTGCAGACCACACTTCTCATGTTCGTAGAAGAATTTCTCAACAGTTCTGTACCCCAAGCCAATGTCCATGTTGAATGCAAACGGATGCTTGAAAAGTAAAAGATTCTTAATCTTCTGCCAGTTTCAAATCTAGTTTTACCATTCTCCATTAAATACGTACGTAAGTATTTTAGCTGCACAAACCTTTTGCAATTTTTTCACTCCATCTTCAAGAGTCATAAAATTTGGTGTTGATCCTTTCGGCGCTACTTTGGTCTCATAAATAGCTTTCCTCACTGGATCAGTAGCGGTCTGAAAATTAGTGAATACTCTAGCCATAAGTACCCGTTTCTCGTGCGTGCAAGAAGTATGTGCAAATTGAGGAAAATCAAAAAAACTAAAACTAACCGTAAAGTAATGGATGTTATAGGTGGTATTCTCGACTCCTAGTTCCAGCCTAGAGTTAAGCAGGTCGGAGAGCGTCCGGATTTGCTTTGAGCTGGACTGCAGCAGCGCCACAATACTGGCCGAGTATGCCGTGAACAGAAACAAGAAGGCGAGCAGAAGATTGAACATTACTAGACGACCGATAGATCCTGGATTTGTAAAATTGAGAAAAAATACAGTAGAATCAGGAGCGGTCATAAGGCACTCACCAGTCACGTATGATATTTTATTACCTCGTAACTCAACGAAACTTCCTTGTTGTGAGATGGCTCCCACGATCATCATTGCCACGTCGCTTATGGTCAACTTAGAATCACGATCCTTCACCTAGAAAGTACGCCAATCAATTATCTAACATGAGATGCCTTTGCTAGGTATAGTAATCGAAGCTTACTTACATTGTTGTTTTCTACACCTAAGATGTCTGATTTTTTGGCCTCCCATTTCGCGTTCACATAAATGACTATCATCATAATTATCACGAACCCTCCAAGAGACCACCAGACCGTCTTGTTGAAGGGCAATAGGAATAAATTGTTCTGATAGGAAAGAGGCGGTTCACGAAACACGAATTTAGCAGAAGTCTGAATCGCATCCGAGATGTATAAGATATGAGCCATGCGTTCTTTGGTCAGGAAAACAGGGGTACCTGGTAAAGTAAATTTATTTTTTGTTGTGTTTAACATGTCGGATCAGAATAATTTTTTTAGAGATCGCTGATCTGCACGGTGTCTCGATCAATCTCTCTAGCGTAGAGAGGGAAGCAGAAATTACATTATTACGAGTACCTAACGCTTTTCTAACCTTGCGCCATGATGTGGCCATGATTACAGCAAATATGCAGTAAACTTTTTGACCTACCTGAAAAATCTGCTTTACCACGGATCAAATTACCGACGACGCCGTTCCACTTGCCCTTCTCGAAATAACCCCAGTTATTTGCAAAGAAATATCTTCTGGTCGCGTTCAAGAACTGGTAGAGCGGCAGGATTTGTTGGTAACCCCAGTGATTTATGCTGTGGACTGAGTTTTCCACCCTGGATGGATAGAAAAAGAAAGTTCTACAGCGAAGGTTGTACTGAACATGGTAACACTAAGAATGCGGCCTTATTGCCATTGATCCATACGACACAGTGAGTCTAAGGCTTATCCTCTATGAGGTGCTTCCCGATACTTAGTTATTAATACTAGTACGTAGTAGTATTATATTATCTGTGTTAATACATACCTACCTTCGAGTTTAACCTATAAATTCTAAGTAGGTAGGTCGGTAAATTAATTTCTAAAGTCTGTAACAAAAGTACTAACTTGATATCGCAGTTTTCTAAGCAGATCCCCGTAGTCATGTCATCGACATTGAAAGTTACTAAAAGATCCTCTCCTGCCAGGTTTCTTCTTCTCAATATTTTTGATGTTGTTCTGATCTGATAAGAAGTCCGCAACCATGATGAATTTGACCAAAAACCGTAGTACTCTGTGACCCACATGTGATTCTTATGGGTTTTATAAACTAAAATAGACCGTTACGTTTAAAAAGATTACTGATAGGTACAAAAGAGCCGCCGTGTTACTATTGGGGTCAAGACAAGTGGTGAGTAAGGTTTAAAAAATCTATAGAACTCACTCAAATGTATCTCGAAATATCCCTCCGATTTTTCCTGAACTATTAAAACTTCTGAATCTTGATAGATATTCAAGGGTTCAAATCGTGGAGGTATTATGATTTCGTTGGACTGATGATCGCCAAACACCAACCATCGATATGGACTTCCAAACATATCAGTTCCATTACTCTGGAGACAAATGGAAATTATAGTCGGAAAGCATGACAGTATTACCTTCTATTATAGAATGGAACTTCGACCAATATAAGTAGGTACCTACCTACCTACTTATATTGGTCGAAGGAATGGAAGGTAAAAAAGGGTCCACCTGTTCCAGAAAATCTTCGACGCCCGCGGGACAGTTCAAGTCTACTATGATAAATGATTGCTCTGGAACTGGTTCTTCTGATATATTTACTGTTTTACTTATAAATCTTATAGTTGTGGGACTTTTCAAATTCGCAAACCGTTTAGTGAGCTCCATTTTAACGCCTGCGGGAAGAAACATTGCAATGAAAACGAGTTCCTCATTAGAAGGAAGGTTAATTGAATTGAATTAATTCTAATATCAAGTTCTCAAGTAGCAGCCTTGTTTTTAATTTAATGTACCTTTTTCCCAGCATAAAAAAGCAGTAACGCCAATTGGTTTCTCATAAGACTCCACTAAATTTATGGTAATTTTTACCATATTTTCATGTGAAATGGCTAAGGTTATATTCGAATTAAATAAAATTATGAATTTTATGATCATCGATGATTTCATTTTACCAACTACCTTCTGGTAAGACGCTCAAACGTAGGTCTGAGAACTTTCAGGGAATTTCACTGTAACATTGAACTGTTTACAAAGTAAGCAACTGATTATAGCCTTTTGCTGTTAATTGTTGGTTTAACCACAGTTTAACTTCAAAGGTTGTTTTGTTAACTCTGCGTGTGCACTATTAATTACAGGGATTCTATAGTCACTTTTATTAATTATCATTGCTTTTGCAATAATGTTTTGCACCAATACAAGCACCAATAGCACAGAATAAAATAATTAGTACTAGTACCATTATAGGGAGTTTTCCTTCTCCGTAGAGGGCGTAAAACTGACAACAATACTAGATGCCGAAGCCAAAAGGCATGCAAACAAAGAGAAATTGTTTTTTCCGAATCTAACCTCGTTTTCCACGCTTTATTATTTATAATTATTAATACTCAGTTTTGTTTGTACGTTGTTTTCGTTGTGGTTTTCGTATGTGCAGGTAAACCCAGGAAAGTAAATATTTTTATGATGCAAGTAATGTAACAGCCATTACCTTACCGCCGCGCCGTTCCATTATGTAATACTAAAAGAGGAGGGTCAACAAAGGAAAATGGACCCTCTGCCATAGTATTCTCACGAATCTGACAGCTTTCAGATACGACTTATTAGAACGGCTGTGGTACAATCGTTACGTTTCGTTTAAAAATCTCATACAGCCAAGCGAAAATTTCGAAAAATTATGTGACGATTCGTTCCTAACGTTGACGTACCAAGTACAGCGCCATCTATCCAGCGACTAGGGAAGAGTCAAAATATAAATAATAAGAAAACTCTTATTTCAAGGAGTTGCTAACTAGTGTAAACTAAAGCTAGTTTAAAACAGTTTATTAGAGTAAGCGATAAGGCCGCCTTTGCGCATTTTTAGTTTAAGTTTCTTTGTTATATATAATATTTAACAGATTGCACAGTTTGAATGTGCAATAAAGTGTTTTTACTGACTTACTTCTTTATCCTCTGCGGAGATAGCAGAGCGGCGATGGCTGATGAGCTGTATTTTTTTAATAAGGCCCAATGCTCCGTCAAGTCAAGTCTTCGAGCAACACGGTCTTCCGTCTGTCGTTGCTCGAAGAGTCAAGCTAAGAGATCTGTGGAGTCAAGTGCGTCTTGATTATAGATGTAAGGCCGATTTTAAACCAATTAAACCAACCTGTTGAAAACGAAAAAAACCGTTTAAAACGTAAACAACGGTTTTTTTCCGGTTTAAAACCACGGTTGGCTGATAACTATGTTTTTTTTTTATTTCAATATTTTTAATGCATTTTCGTGATACTGTCGAGGTAAAGACGCTTGAATTAGTTGGAGTTGAGGTTTAGTAAAGTTTATATGGACGATTTAATGTGTTTTTGTACTTTCATATTACTTTTTAGTAAAGTTTAAAATAGCTTGGTAGATAATTTGAATTGAAATGTCACATTCTTCTTCCTCTTCTTTTCGTGTGGGACACCGAGTCGTCCACCGACCCGATGAACCCCAGTTTTAGAGTTTTTCAACCTACTACTAAGAGGCCACTCACATGGCAGTGTAACGAACCACCGCCGTCTAAGAAATCATAAACCGCAACCGAGACCGCCGTGCAGCAGGACCACGAGGGAGCGCCGTCAGGCACCGGCACCGGCACCGGCACCGGCACCGGGATCGGGATCGGGATCGGGATCGGGATCTGGGTCGGGGTCGGGGTATGTTAACGGTAACGGTTAGATATTGAATTTCTCTGAATATTTTTTCCCCTAAAAATCCGCAAAATATTTTTTTCCCTAAAATCCCCTAAATATTTTTGTCCCCTTAAAAATCCCCTAAACGAGAAAATATCCCCTAAATTTCGGGGAAAATTTCCTAAGGTGGGCACACTGCACTTGTTTATTATCAGTGCGAAAAACGACTGAGAACGAATGTTGATACGAAAGAGTGAGACAAATGCGGCGATCGCGGACTAGAGCCGACAAAGCCAAGGCGGCGGCGCAACACAAAGGTGATTGCGCGCGCGCGCGTGTGTGTGTGTGTGTGTGAGCAGAGCATCGTTTAAAACGAGAGCCTGCGATTGTGTGCGTTTGGTTTAAAACCAATTTTATTCAAAACAAGTGCCGGCCGGCACGCGCCACCGTATCTGAAATACAGAGTTTTTTGCAGGCTAGCTTTGCGTACCTAGGTTTATTAATTGACTTAAAACGTAAAACACAGAGCTTTTATTTTTGCAGGCGAGTTTTTAACGGTTGAAAAAGATTTGCGTAGGTAGGTAATTGACCTAAAAGTGGTTTTAATAAACTGTAAAACACAGGCCTTTTATTTTTCCAGGCGAGTTTAAAACGGTTGAAAAAGATTTTTTTCAGGTTTAAAACCTCAAGATTTGATTTAAATCGTTTTAAATCGGTTGATTTACATCTATAGTCTTGATTGACCATGTGTTGACATAATATCCGTCCGAATTCAGGGACGCGTTCATGCTGTTTCTCCTAGTCGGTATTTTCTCCGATGACAGGTCATAAAACCGCGTTTTAGCACGCCGCGCCGCCGCCGTCATGCGCCAGTCAGGAGAAATTTTATACCATGCGCTCCAAAATGCGGTTTTACGAACTGTCAAAGTATAAAAGAGCGACGAAAGATGGTCGATTGAACGCGCTCCTAAAGCCGTACCTACACAGAACACTTATACTCGCGGCGCGGCGTACAGCCCCGTTCAACTTTGTATGGGGGAGACAAGATACCGTTAGGGGAAAACTACCAGTGTGGTTGCTTTGAGTAATCACGTGCTTAGTAAGTTATAATTGCGACGTACCTTGAATTAACTTTGAAATCAGTCATTTTGTAATTTAATTTTCCACGCTTCTATTTACGAATTTTTCAATTACCATAATATTTTAGAAATAAATGAGTTGGTAAATTAATAAGATGCAAATACATAAAATAATCAGTAGTTTTTTTTACTATAGCAGCCACACCAGGCGGCGATGACAACAAAGATGACATTCAAAATGGCGGTTCTTCGTGTTTACGTGAACTGTATATCTTTGCCGTAAACTTTCTGTCGTATTTTCGTTCTAAATCGTGTTAAGTCTCCGATTAAGTGTTAGAATTTACGTTTGTTAACATTAATGTGCAGTGATATAGGAGAAAGGACTCTTAAATCGCCACAAAAACGTCGAGTTTGAACTGCCTTTATTTTGTGAAAAAATACACTATTAAGTCTGTTTTGATGGAAGATAAAGAGAACAGGGGCACGTGCTTTAAGTGTGGATCTTCGCCTTCTACGGACGGCGTTAAACTGTTTCGAGTTTTAAAACCGGGAACCAAGAACCTAGTTCGGTAAGTAAACAATGTCTACTTCATGGTTTTATTCCTGATTATTTACTTCTACAACACACTACAAGGTAAAAACTGTAGTATATGGGTCGCCGAGTGTCGCGGAGGTTAGGGGGGGCTAAGAGCGGAAATCACCCCCCCATTTTCATACATTTTAAAGTTATGTTTTTCCGCCCTGTGTCGTTTCTGGCACTTCCCCTGCCCCTGGCTCGTGCGTTGTGGTCACAGTTCTAACCTAACCTGGCGCTTTTCAGGTTTAGGCTATACCAAACGGACCTACAAAGTCAAAGCTTCAATCACGAATATCTCTAGCACTAAAAGTTTCCGGCAAATAAAACTACACAATTTTACCCTTAGAAATAAATAATTATCAGGAAATAATTAGATAAGAATTTCAACGCCCAACTCTGCGGCCCATAGACTACAGTTTAGCCCACTAAGTGTAGTATTTTGTACATAATATTGTAATAACAATATGAATAACATGTAATGCCAATTCATTATTTTCAGGTGCGAGTTGTGGGCCAAGTACTTGTTCCCTGACAGAAATGTCAGCTCCATTGAATTTCAAAAAAAGTTGTCAATGAGCACAGAATGTTGTGTGCAAGGCATTTCAAAGATGAAGATTTCAGAGATTGTGCCGGCAGAAAATACTTATTTAGAACTGCTGTTCCATGTGATGTAGATGTAAGTAAAAAAAAAAGTCTTGTTTTTGTCTGTTTTTCTGTCATGTGGGCTGTCTGATTCCTCGTGGTGCGTTTGGTCTATTTCCCGGAATTGTTTAATAACATAATGTGACAAGTATACTTTAATTATGATAATAATTTGATTTTTAAGACCACCTAGTTGCTACTCTATATTTTGCATGCTTGCATGCAAGCCGAATATTATGTACTTCCTAAATTGTTAAAACCTAATGTAACATTATTCTGACAAATAAATTATCTTGATTCTTGATTATTGAAAATAATAAATATCTCATGTCTTATTTTTAGGTTGAGCAACAAGTGCCCGTCTTCGTACCAGACCAACCACAACAAGGACAATTCAGAATGATCCCTTTAAAAAACAACAAATAAACAACTACTCCTGCTCGAAGAAAGACAGAGAAAGAAAAGATCCTACAGGCGAAATGCATCAAATATGTGCAAAAAATATGCCAACTGCAAAAACGCATTAATGTATTGACATCAAAAGAAAGGTTTTTGTATTAGCTAGTGTATTTATTCTTTCTAAAAGTTACTAGGTTACTAACTAGGACAATTATTTATGGATCACTAGGTTACTAACTAGGACAATTATTTATGGATCATCGAATACAATTTCAAGAATTTGTAAGAAATTGCTACCCAGATTTGCATTGCCATAGCAATTAAGAAATAGATCCATATGCTTGTGCATTGTGCTATAGTTATGACATGGACTGTGTTTGTATCTCTTCACGTAGGTTTTTTGTGGTGTGTTACACAACAGAACAGTAAAACATTTTGTACAGTTTGTGACGAATATAGGAAATAAACCTCTATAATATCTCTCACTTTTGTTGTTTGATGTATTGTAAGGAAACTCAATATATAAGTTGCTTTTATTCCTTTTTTTGGAATAAAAGTTAAAAAACTAACATATATTGAGTTTCTTTATATAAAAACACCTTTAAAATTTGAAAATTAAATCCTATATATAGGGCCCAGTTCATTTTTCCCGCGCTGCCAGTTAGTGTCGTGGGTTGTTCACAGATGGCGGTAGTAAAGCAATTTGTATGAAGTTGGCTTTCTTCTCCGCCAGGAGTATAAGTGTTCTGTGGCGGCGTACCTATACCACGACAACGTAGGTGTGGTGTTAGGTGTGTCGTGTTCGGTCGGGCGGATTGTACTTGGGGCGCGTTCAATGGACCACGGATAATATATCCACAGAGTACTTTTTATAATACGGGTAATAGAGGTCTCACTCAATGACCGAAATGGGAAACGCGAAAGTGGCGCTCTCTGAACTCGAGGTTAGGAACTATATTCCTATACAATATATGTATCGATAGACCATAGCATAGTACTGTACTTTTTGAATATTGATTTTTACTGTTCAGCCGTTCTTTAAGCCCCAAGATTTAAAATATTCCCATTATATTTTAAGTCTTGAGCTTTAAAAAACGGCTGAACAGTTTGTTAAAAATTAAAACAAAAGTTTATTCTGGTATCATTTTTATTTCTTTCTTTTAAAACATTTCATGTACATCTTTTTCGCTTTTATTTTAAATTTGTCTTCGTCATCATCACATTCCCTCTTGTTGCATAATATTTTATTAATTTCTTTACAATAATTGTAGATAAAAAATCTGCAGGATATCTTATTGAGAAATTCAATCAAATCATCTTTATGTTTTTCGCAAGATATGTAATTAAAATCTATACACATAAAAATCATAGTTTTAATTAACTCTCGCAAATTCGGTTTTTCTAAATTTTCTTTAATTGTGTTGTAAATTATATCCTGCAGTTCTGATATGCACCGTAATAGGGAATCGCTAGGACTGCAAAGCCATTTTTTATTAGCAAATTCTCTGTATCTGAGATACTCGGGTTCATTCTCAGAAATCAAATCATCCCTGCATTTTTTACATCCCTTGAAAACTTTCTTTCTTGCATTTTTCACGAAGTACCCACTAACATATTGCAGTCCTGCAATTTGACGTGGGTCATTCTTTTCTTCAAGGGGTGTAATAGTTATGTCAGGGATATTTTGTAGATTACAATCAGTATAATTGCAGTCCTTGGCTGTGATGATGACTTCATGAAGTGCATTGCAGGGATCCACTTCACAATTTGCTCCCGGGGCATGGACGCTGGATAAGCTATTTACTAATAACGTAGTAAACGCTGATTCAAACTTCTCGGGTGTCGGATTTACGTTGCGGCATCCGTGGCTTCTTATAGCCCCAAAGAAGTTTTCGATTGGATCCTGGTTTAAATGCCGCAACCAAACCGATGTTATTTGGTAATCAGTTTTCAATTTATTTAATAACAACTCTATGCCTTCCAGCGTCCACACCCAGTTTTTCAATGTTGGAACATTCTCGATCGCATTTTTTTTGGGGTTGACAAACTTCATTTCCCTTAATACCGCTTTACTTTCTTGCCAAACTTTTTTGTGGCAGGATGTTGGGGTCGCAGGTCCCAGGAGCGGTTTTGCATGTTTATTTTTCTCAAAACTCCCATTGACAGAATCAAAAAGATCATCAAAGAAGAGCAATACGTCTGCTGTTTCTTTGCACTCCAATGGTAGAATCCCCTTGTCTGTAAAAACAAAAATACATTGAGTTTCAAGTGAGTTTTCTTTTATATTGATTATATTAGATTATATGAGACTGAGTTATGTCCTCAGACAGATAATAAGATTCGCGATTCGCAATCGCTAAGCGTCAGCAAGACTTTCAGTTTTATTATCTACGTTCTGACACCAGGTTTTATAGAATGTATAAGGTCATATCTGGGGCGTAGTTTTCCTACGTGTTTATGACAGTAGTTACCTATCTAAAATAGCATTAAGGCACACATTCACCTGCGAGATATCCCATTGTAGAACCCACAGTTTGACTAAAAACTTGTGATGCGTATTTTACTTTCATCTTTGGAATTTTGCTGGGGATGCAGTGCGCGTCAGTTAATTTGGGCACTAAGCGGATACCCTTGTACCCCGGGTTTTCCTGATGAAACTTTTCAATGTGCGCCCATTTCGCTGTTTTAACTTGATTACTTGTATTATCTTTATATTGTAAATGTTTCGTAATCAAGTTGTTTCGAATGCATTTGATCAAATGCGGGGGATCATACAAAGGAATTATTTCCTGGTCGTTGATCAAAATTATGTTATCTTTTGGCTCTTCACCTTTTCGCAAAAGATACCCGCGCGTTTCTTGCAACAAGAGTTTAATACATTGCGTATTATTTGTACCTTGGTCGCATACAGTGGCCACCACGATAAGGCCAGCAGCTTGTAGGTGAGTGATCACAGTCTTCAGTTGCATAGCAAGTTCTGCGCCCTTTGTAGCAGCTTGTGAAAATGTATATGCAACCGGTTGTTTATAATTTTTCATCAAGCCTCTTACCATAAAGACTTGCGCGTGGTCAGCAAATTCAGGCTTTGTGTCTTCACCATTTGTTACAAAACCAGTCACTCTGTCTTTTCTATCGTTATAAGTCACATTTGGTTTTAGTGACATCTCGTCGAATAAAACAATGCAGAGGCGATCTTGCACTGACATTTTTTCTGTGGCTTTTTTTATTTGTGCCATGGTATTCTTATTTATTCCCGGTCTTATATTTGCCATGCTCAATACTCTTAGCAGAGTCTGGGGCGATGGTAGAATAAATATTTTTCTCAAAAATCTGTATCCCTTTGGGCTCTGTTTCATAATAGATAATGCAAGAATCTTTTCTTTTAAAGTGAACCGTCGGCCTTTGTCTCCTTTTTTATGTTCTCGAAACTGCATTATCGTTAAGATTTTTGCTGTGCTTTTCATGCTATCAAGTGTTTGTAAGAAATTTGGGTTACTTGTTATATTTTTCAATGCTTTAATTTTTTTGGCTTGTTTTTTAGCTTTACTTCGGCATTTACTTAATTTGACGCCAAGCCGTACCACTTTATTGTATAATTCCTCTTCAGCGGAAGTAACAAGCACACGTTTCCGTAACTTCTTAAGAACAAGTTTCGGGCCACCTCGTCGCCCTGCAATAACAATATTTAGGACACAATTAATTAAATAAATATTTCTCTTATAATACGCATAATTAATTGAAAGCTAGTAAATTATATGCTCATGACTAAGTGCTAAAAAACGTTATTATGTGGTGTACACATTAACTGCCACAACCACAGATTAACCTAGTTAGAAATAAGATAACTTCACCCACCCTTTTTTTCCATTTCAGTGCCACTACCAGCTGTTTTTTGGTGTTGTAGATCTGATGTATCTAGACGATCCGGCTTAGTTGCCGACTCTGTAATGTAATTAATGAGAGACAATAAATAATTATTAAAATTTAACAACACTTTTAAAATAGATAAGGTCCCCCTATCCTATACATCAGGTATTTTGCTGAATTAATTTCTGTCACCTTCTATACATTGTCATAAGTCAGGGACCATACTATATTACATTCCAATTCTGCCCGTGGGTGTCGTAAGAAGCTACTAAGGGATAAATTCATCCAGGAAATAGGCAGCAGCGTTCCCTGTGATTACAACATCGTGCACAGCGCTCGCCAATCTGCCAGCCAAGCGTGGTGAGTATGGCAAATACCCCCCTAAAAGGGGGAGGCCCATGTTCTGCAGTTGACTGTAGTGGTTGTTAGACAATAAAGAATTAGTTTAATGGGTCCTTTTGAGTTTCTTATTTTATCTGTTAAATGTTTGTATTGAAATGTAATTTTTTTTACTTACCAGTAGATACTTTTATAGCATTTGTAACAGTTGTACTTTCAGCGAGTTGTGTCATAGATGCAATCTCTTCTGTAATGATAAATTATTAAATTGTTATTTACAAATCCTTAATGTTTCCTTACATTAGATTGCACTTAGTATTTAAAACAACTAGTAATTTAGAAATATTTAAAACATCACTTTACTTTGTTTTGTAATTCTTCTTCTTTTTTTCGTGTGGGACACCGAGTCGTCCAACGATCCGACGATGAACCCTGGTGCCAGAATTTTATATCTGTGCACTAAAATTGTGTCTATCTATAAAACCTTATATATAAAAAGAATCACTGAAAATGGACTAGTACTTTTTGAGATATGCGAGGACTAACATACACTTCCCAAATGCACACTTGTTCAGAAGCCCTACTACTCTGCGCCTAGTACATACTGTATTAATGAAAAAGACTTACCAAGATTTGTTTTAGTTAGAATATTGTCCTTAGCAATTTGAGGATCACATTGCAAAGCCACATCGCAAATAGTCACTGGTTCAGCTGCAAGATTAGAATAGATTATGGTTTCATATCAAATAGATAAGAATAGAATCCCAACCATTGCCTCATAACATTGATATAGCAGTGCATGAACAGTCCACAAAAGTATCTTGTTGAATCTTGCATTTAAACAACTTCAGAACATTGGCCAGGTAAATTACCTTTTGATGAAGATTCTGCCGATTTAATATCTTCAATGGATCTCTGATATCTATGTTGCTCATCCACGTCAACATCATACAAAGTTCCTGGTACTGCAATTAAAATTTGATAATTTTTTATTTATCACATAACAAGTGCCGTGTGATGCCGGCTTAGAATAGCATCACCCTATTTCCTTCCCGCGGGTGTCGTTAGAAGCGATTAAGGGACTAAAGTGTATTATGTGTATTGCAATTTTGGGCAACAGGCTGGCAACCTGTCACTATAGTGATACTTTTTTTTTAAATCGCCCTCAAATATTTGTCGGATGTGGCGATAGCGACCGTATTGTTACGGCCGTTAAAGCTCTGCCTACACCCAAGGGATAAAAGCGTGTGTATGTATAACGTTACAAATTCATTGCTTATACTTATTTAAAAATATATTGTAACTACACAATACATTGACAAAGATGGCAAGAAAAAATAGTAAAACAGGTACTGCTGCATACATCCACCATAGAATCATTTTCTTCCTTTTTTAATATTTTAACTCTTTAAGTTGCTGTGGCAAACTGCTGGAGAAGAGCCCTTAAATTGAACTCTAATGTAAACCAAAAAAATTACCTTGGGATGAAGGGATGGCATCCATTATATTTTCAATAGGTCTCAACAATCTTTGCTGGTCAATGGTGAACTTCAATGTTGTCAAGCCTGAAATTAAAGAATAGTAGGTTAGATAAATAAATACATACTATAAAGTCACTCTTCGCATTTCTTTGTCAGTCTGTCATGAACACCACTAACTCCTTCTAAACTAAACCTTGCAATACATTTTGATGCAGTTGTTTTAATAACATAGAGTGATTTAAATAATACATGCGGATAATATCTTATACCCAAGCTACCCGGTTTGGGTAGCAGTGGGTGCAACCGCTCGGCGGGCTGCTAGTAATTCAATAACATCTTTGTACTTACTTTGTACGACTATTATAATAGGCGATGCAAAGTAATTTTGGTCTTAGGTCACATAATATGATATGTTTTGCAGCATTAATAATAATAATAATAATAATCAGCCTTTTATTTCCGAGTAGTAGTTACAATACAATTACATTTTAAAAATCAGTACATTTTAAATTTTTGTAATACAATTATCATAATTATTACACATTTTTTAAATATTAAGTTTAAATTCTATTAAATTTTACTTTTTCACTCCACATTCGCTATAAAATGTCTCTTAACTCGGTGTGCCTTTTGGCAAAGGCCTCCTCCAGAGATTTCCACTGTTTCCTGTCTTGAGCTACCCTTCTCCAGTTTGGACCTGCTGTTAACTTAAGCTCGTCTTCCCACCTTGTGTGTTGTCTTCCTCTGCTTCTCTTGCCATCCCTTGGGTACCATTCAGTAACTCTCTTGCTCCATTTCTCCTTTCTGTCTCTCAGCATGTGACCTGTCCATCTCCACTTCTGTTGGTCTATTTTTGTTAGGATGTCTGTGAGTTTTGTTTTTGATCTAAGGTCACTGTTCTTTATCCTGTCTTGACGTTTTGCAGCATTAATAAATAATAAAATAATAATAATAAATGAACTTTTATTTCAAAATCAGCACAAGTTTTTATACTGAAATCCGCCAAACTATACAATAGTTTGTAGGCAGAAATATAACTCCCCATTTTAGGTAGGTACTGTTGTTAATTACGTACAAATAGGTTATCCAATTATCTATTATAGATTTACAGGGTAATTACTATAAATTACCTATGTATATATGACAAGGATTACAAGATTTTTAAATTTTTTGGTTACAATTCCATTACACTGTTATTAAATTTATTTAGAAGATAACATTTGACTTTTCTTTTGAACGTTTGTTTGGTATTACATTGTTTGATTTCCAGCGGTAAGTCATGTTATTTTGGAAATAAACTTTATTACTTACTACTAAGTTTCCTGTATGATGATGGGTTATTTGCCCCATGTCGGTCTACCCAAGGAAAGAAGTTGTAAAAGGTAACAAAGAATTTATCTGATGCATGGGGGACACCACACAAGCAATCATCAGCATACCCTGAGAAGTAAACTACTGACCTGGCATATTTCTTGTTGGTATGGCTATATTACTAAGTCGATTATTCCGACACCAATACTTTTCTTCAAAGTGTAGATGACATACACGCCGGTATTTGTAGATGAACACATTATTTAGTCCAATAATTTCACCACCAATAGCATGTAGCCAAGAGTTAAATAATTCCGTGTCCTTAGCAGGATTGGGAAACTTATGCAAAACTGCGGTAGACCCTGAAATAAAAAATGAGTGGTCACTTGGGTTGGGGTCCACTTAGGGGAGCTGGCCACAACACTTAGCAAAAATTAAAATAAAACTTTTAAATCTCTACCGTGGGAGTGCACTTAGGTGGGTTCCCTAGAAGTATAAATTGTTTTTTTGCCCATAGAAAATTTTCGGAACTATAGGCAAGTCCTTTAAGTGCACCTCAACCCGTGGAAAACACTTTAAAAATAATGAAAAAATATCATTTGTATGACAGCTCCCATAAGTGCACTCCAACCGTCACTTGGTAATCGGTAGCTATGATGCCGGCCGGTTCACTCTATTCTTTAATAATCGATATAAATATGTATTAAACTCATACCTTCCCTGTTTGCACATCCTGGGACACAACATTTGTGGTTTGACATGTTAAAATATTCAAAACACTTTATTAGCACAAACAAATTCAGTCCTATCTGTCTTTTGTTTATAATTGTCACAAGTAAATACTATTTTATCACGACCGGAGGAGCAAAGGCTCTACTCAACGGACTTACGTGGAAAAACGCTATCAATAACGATTTGAAAGTAGAAAAACAAGTGAAATCAAAATGAAAAACTCCTGCGCAAAAACCGTTGATTTTCAATCAAATTCGCATTGACATTTGTAGGGTTGCCATGCAGGGTAAAAAAAACTTCCGGCGAAGGCGGCAGACGCGATCTACATCCTACATATTTTGAATTTTGATCTCGACACGAAAGAGGGCCCGCAGACGAAAGCGTCAAAGACATGTGTTTTTTGTAAAAAAAAGATTATCCGACATTAAAGTATGGAGCCTGGCATACCAAATGACTATGAAAAAGAATTTTTTTGATTTTACGGCCAGAGTTGAAACATGCCACAATCGATTAGACAAGCACAAAAATACAAACCAAAAGTGTTATTTTGCTTTCCACAGTTGATATTTATTTATACACACACATATCACGCCTATAATCCCTTGCGGGGTAGGCAGAGCGTAAACAGCCGCGAAAAACTGCCATTTACACCACGTCTGACAAATGTTTGAGGGTTATTTGGAATAGTGTGTATCGCTATAGTGACAGGTTGTCAGCCCATCGCCTAAAATTGCAATACACACCCTCGAGTCCCTAAGTCGCCTCTTACGACTCCCACGGGAAAGATATGGGGTGATGCTATTCTAAGCCAGCATCACACGGCACTAATATTTTTTAATAATTAGTACCAAATAGCTTAACAGTATAAAAAATAGTTTGAAAACGTAGCGTTAGCGAAAAGTTGATATTAATCACTTCGTGAAATTGTTCCTAGTCTGGTTAGGACATCGCAAGTTGAACCACCTGATTGTTCGAAAAGAAAGATGGTTCCGTTCCGTGCTTTGGAGGGGCACATTAAGCCGTCGGTCCCGGTTGCTGTCTAATACTGTCTATGATCACTTCGTTAGACGGCAGACGTTACTTAACCATGTGAACCATGTCAGAGGTCTAGGTACTGGGTACTACTAAGAAAAGAGAGAGTTCAGTAGTGTACAAATTAAAGAACTAAAATTAATATTACCCTTTCGTATCACAATGCCATAAACAAAACTGAAAAAAAGACAGAAGATGTTCAACGTCAAAACCTTGCGTCTTAAACGCCATCCCAGACACGTCCTATCGGATAATGATGATGATATTAAAACAATCTATGTCTTAGTGAGAATGTCAAAGAATGTAAACTTATTTTTCTTAATATTTAGCTACACTAATGTATTTACCAACTAAGTTTATGTTTGTTTGTTCTCCAATAAAGTAAAATAAAATAAAATATCACCGTAGGCGGTGCTGCGTATATAAAAAGTACTCTAATGGCTGTAGATCACACTCCACAAACGCGAAGGTCCCTCATTTATGCCCTTTTTTAAGGCATAACCGGCAAGTACCGGGTAGATTCAGTCCGATCCGTTCTTCCCACAACAACTCCGGGCACGATTTGGCTGGTTGTTTGATCAACCACACACGCAACTCTGGGTGTGCCCTCGCTCCCCATAGGAAATTCTACTAACAGGGATTATATGAACGAGCTGGCAATTCATAGGATAACATACTGATTTTTACAATAAGCGACATCTTTCGACAAACAAAGATATTACGTAGTAAAGAATCTGAGGAGAAGCCGTAATACGCCATCTATTATCGTAGTTAATAAGAAGTAAATTTTATGCTACTAAATATAAAAGACGTTACTCTGTTATTGGAAAACTGTACCATCAGTGTGCATCTTTATTTGCCAGGTTTTTAATAGCTCAGTTACCATCTTTACAGTACTAAGATTGTAGAGCCTGAATATATCTTTCGTCACTCTTTTATACATCGACAGTTCGTAATACCGCGTTTTGGAGCGCATGGTAGAAAATTTCTTCTGACTGGCGCCGTGCTAAAACGCGGTTTGATGACCTGTCATCGGAGAAAATACAAACTAGAAGAAACAGCAAGAACGTGGCCCTTGCCGCGGCCGCACTGCTCTTGTACTTAGCCAAATCTAGACGGCGTTTTTTTTTGAAGTGCCCTATTCTATTCCGAACACCCTCGTACCTATACAAGGTGTCATAAAAAAATTCCTACTGCGTTATCTGTGCTACTGCTGTCTTTCAAGGGATAAAAATGGTATAACAAGTAAAACTGTATAATCTTACACAGGGAAAGTAGATCAATTCCTAACATCATGTACTGTACACACATATCTATTACATGTCAGATTTAGGTCAGTTTTTATTTGGCTAGTCTATTGTTAAAATGAGAGTTTTTAGAGAGTTTTGCTATTGGCAACACTGGGACGGGGGATGTCAGTCAAGCTTCGGAATAGACAAGATGGTTGTTTTGTTTCAAGGAGATTTTACAAAATAATGTGTTGTGATCTGCGCAAGAGTTGATGTGATTGTTGAATATACTTTAATAACATATACCACAGGCATTTTTATTATATCAGAAGCGAGTAAGTAACACCATCGTCCAAAAGTGGATTCTTCAAAATTGGTATGTAGTTCTTTCTTATTTTTCTCGGTCACCAAATGTAAGAAATTTCATCAGAATCGTATATATATGTATTTCCGTAGGGATAGATTAAATGTCCTATTACAAAATTTGCTAGTAGCAGGCATAGAGTGCCTTAAATCGTTGACCCACGCGGACAAAGATTTTGTCTGTAAAACTGTGGATCAATTTATGACGTTGTGTTTGTGTATTATGGGTCATAATTTATTGTTATTTGTAAGTGAGAAGTTCAAGATTATTCGTTTTATTCTTTGATTTGTTTTATTCATGCTAGTTACAGAAAATTTTACAAAAGTCCTATCTATGGAGGTCAAATTTTGTTTAAAGTCCCGTCTATGTAGGACCGGTTTTGTACCGCCACTGACAGTGCACTGAACGGGTCCTACCTATGAAAGTGCACGTAATTGTTCGCCATGTTTTGATGTTCATAGTATAAGTTTTGTGTGTCATGTTTTTATTTTACAGCAGAAATTTTGATGTGTGCAAGGTGTGCACATTACCAAAGGTTGTATTTATAAAATTTACTTACATTTAAATCGTTGTTGCAGAGATAAAAACAAATTCTTTGACTGTATATACTTGCGCTTTTCTTTGTGTTACCTATTCCTTAATTCCTACATATACATACCTACCCTGAATACCTACCTAGTTATATATATTTTTTTTAAGAAGTCACTATATAACCGACTGTCATTTTAAAGAATGTCTGATTGCCATACACCTCCGTTGGTTGAAATGTCTCCCAGAGTAAATGCCATAAGACGTAGTCGATCACCTAAAAGAGACAAAAAAGAATTAAAAAAGAAAATAAAGTCTAAGCACCGCGTGCCATCTAATGATAGTAGTAGTAGTTTAAGCACATGCTCAAGTTCGATTTCGCGATCACCTGCCCCAAAGCGGCGGCGTTATCGTTGTCATTCACGATCATATTCCAGAAGGTATCGCTATGAAGATAACAAACGATCGCACTCTCGTACCCGGCATTCGCGACGATCACGCTCTCGTACCAAGCATTCGGGAAAATCTCGACGTCGCCGATTTAGGTCAGATAGTAGTGTCTCTAAGAGAAGCAGGTCGTTATCACCGAGCCCCAAACGTGGTCGTTCTCGAATTCGGCGTACGCATAGAACATTCAGACACCGCCGTTGTTCTGCTACTTCCACGCCGAAAAGTAACTTATCACCGACAAGATCGTGCAATCGCGCAAACAATCCTACAAGTTATTCTATTCTAAAAAGTATAGCTGATGCTCTGCAATGTAAAAATAATAATGTGGCAACCTCAGGGTCTTCAATGCACGGGTCGCAAAATGTTTTGACGGACTTTGACCCAAAATCCAGATCACAAACAATGAAGGACTGGTTGGCTAAAATAAATGAATCAGCGGAAATTTACGGTTGGAGTGAACGTCAAATCATCTACTATGCTCTGCCTAGACTTACCGGTTTAGCAAAAAAATGGTATGATGGCTTGACTACTGTTAAATATACGTGGATTGAGTGGCAGGATAAACTTTTGAAAGCTTTCCCTAGTGATCAAAATCACGGCGATTTATTAACAGAGATGTTAAACAGAAAGAGTCGAAGAAATGAGACCCTGGTTGAGTACTATTACGACAAAATAATGTTAATAAATCGCTGTAATTTGAAAGGACGTGAAGCTGTTGATTGTTTGACACATGGCATATTTGATCAGAATATTCGGATGAACATACAAGGTGCACATTTTGATGAACCTGATCAGGTACTGAACTATTTCCGCAATATCACTAGTAGGAATGATGACTCCTTCTTTACTAAGCGGCAAATTCCTAACAACCGAGAGTTAGTTAACAATGTTGCAAAGAAAAATAATGTAGAAAATGCTAATAGAAGGCCATGGGGTGCGGTCACTTGTTTTAATTGCGGGGACAGCGGTCACGTAGTAAGTAAATGCAGTAAACCAATAGTGCGTTGTAAGAAATGCTTTAACTACGGTCATACAGAAATTCAATGTACGTCTAGTAGAAATACTAATTTTAGCAACAACACTAACAATCCTGACACTTCAAATGCAACTACAAAAAGAGTTATGTGCATTGGACTAGCAGAAAATCGCAATAAAAAGTTTTTTAAAGATGTCAAAGTCAATGATACCGCTATTGGAGCCTTTATAGACTTTGGTAGCGAATGCACACTGTTAAGCGAGGAACACTGCATAAGGCATGATATGAAAATGATGAAAGACAGTTTACCGCTATTAAAGGGATTCGGTAATGGTTTCACTTCACCAAAGGGAAAGGTTCAAATTCGCATTGTAGTAGATTATGTTGATGTATGCTTAACAGCATACGTGGTGCCGCGGTCGCTTCTACTAGCTGATATATTGATTGGCCAATCATTAACTGAGCAATCAACGGTTCGAGCTTACAAATGTGACAAAGAACTAACACTCTATCAGGTTATAGCAAACAATGTAAATAGTGTCACATTATTGGTGTCAAAGGATCAAACGATCAATGGCGATTCATTTATTGAGGTTCATACTTCAGTTAACTACACAGGATACATAGCCATCTCATCAGATATTAGGCGGCAAAATGATAATGACTATTTAATATTGCCAGGTTTATACTACTTTACGAATGGCTCAGGTCACATCACGATAATTAACCTCAGCCAGAAAAGTTTATCATTTCACAAAGGCAAAGTTATCGCAAGAGGGGTAGCAGTACCTAACAACATGATGCCATCTGGAAAAGAGAAAGAAGACAATTACATTGTTGACGTCCAAAGAGTGAGCACAGAGAATAACATAATTACTCTACCGGAATTAAACATAGATTCCAAACTTGATCCTGCGATTCAAAATGATTTAATAGGAACCTTAAACCAATATCGCGACTGTTTCTCCTTTTCAGTAAGTGAGTTAGGAAAGACTAATGTAACGCAAATGCATATAAGACTGAACGATACAACTCCTGTCACATACAGGCCTTATAGACTCTCTCTCTCCGAAAGAGAAAAAGTGAGCAAGATTGTACACGAATTACTTGCAAATGATATCGTTCGCGAATCAGAATCAGACTACGCTAGTCCTATATTATTAGTAACTAAAAAGAATGGCGACTCAAGGCTCTGTGTCGACTACAGAGCCTTGAATCGAAAAACCATAAAAGACAAATATCCGATGCCCCTGATCGACGATCAAATCGATCAACTACAAGGACAGAAATTTTACACAACCTTAGATTTAACACAGGGCTACCACCAGATACCGATGTCGGAAGAGTCACGCCACCTGACAGCGTTTGTCACTCCGGACGGCCACTTCGAGTACAATCGTATGCCGTTCGGGTTGACAAATGCTCCAGCTGTCTTCCAGCGAATGGTAAATAATTTACTGAATAAAAAGAAAATACCAGGAGTATTAGCATACATGGATGATGTTGTTATAGGATCTAAAACCTTACTAGAAGGTATGGAGAAATTGACGGAAGTATTGAAACTTTTACGTGAAGCAAATCTTACTCTAAACCTTAAGAAATGTCATTTCTTCAAAGAAACAATTGAATACCTTGGTTTTGAAATATCGAGTGAAGGCGTAAGACCCGGTATAAGAAAAACAGAGGCAGTCTCTGCTTTTCCCACTCCTCAAAACGTACACGAGGTACGACAGTTTGTTGGCCTCGCAAGTTTTTTTCGTCGTTTCATACGTAATTTTGCCACAATCGCAAAGCCCCTTACTTCGCTGACTAAAGCAGACGCAAAATGGTCGTGGGGCGATCAGCAGATCGAAGCGTTTAAACATATAAAAGAAGTCCTCACCACGAGACCTGTACTTGCTATATATAACCCAAATTGGTTAACGGAGCTTCACACAGATGCTAGTCGTTTAGGCATTGGTAGTGTCCTGTTGCAGTGTGAAAATGAAAAATCTCCGTTAAAACCAGTGGCTTACTTCAGCCGACAGACGACTGCAGAGGAGCAGCATATGCACTCTTTTGAACTAGAAACCCTTGCAGTCGTCATGTCACTTAATCGTTTCAGGGTTTACTTGCTAGGTATTCCGTTCAAAGTGGTAACGGATTGTAACGCGTTGAGAACCACTCTTACAAAACGCGATCTTGTACCACGCATCGCGCGATGGTGGTTGACGGTTCAGGATTTTGATTTTGTTGTTGAATATCGCCCCGGGACGCAAATGCGGCATGCAGATTGCCTGAGTCGCAATCCTTTACCATCACAGAATGACCAAGATTTACAAGTTTTGAGCATAACAACCGGAGATAATTCTTTATTGACGGTTCAGTTGAGTGATCCGCGTTTGACACACATAAAATGTATTTTAGACAAAAATTGTGTTGAAGCTAAAGAAGTTCGTGACAAATACATGTTAAAAGATGGTATGGTTTATCGGAAAGTAGGAGAAGATTTAAAATGGGCAGTGCCTCGTGATGCGAGATGGAAAGTTTGTCAAATGTGCCACGATGACAGTGGACACTTTTCATTTGATAAAACAATCGAAAAGATGCGAAGAGATTATTGGTTCCCACGTATGACCCAATTCGTTAAAAAGTATGTACGAGCTTGTATTCCTTGTGGCTATGCAAAACAACCTGCTGGTAAAAAGCAAGGGATGTTGCATCCCATACCTAAACCTAACGTACCATTTCAAAATATTCACATAGACCATCTGGGGCCTTTCATCAGGAGCAAAACCGGGAATACTTACATCTTAGGCATCATAGATGCTTTTACCAAATTTGTGATACTACGCGCAGTACGAAATACTAAAACAAAAACAACAATAAATGTTCTCGTTGATGTATTCGGGCTCTTTGGCACTCCTAAAATAATAGTATCTGATCGAGGCACGAGCTTTACATCATCAGACTTCAAGAAATTTGTTGAAACTCATCAAATTAAACACGTGAAAAACGCAGTAGCAACCCCTCGTGCAAATGGGCAGATTGAGCGCTATAACCGCTCAGTGCTTAGCTCTTTGACCGCACTGAACATTGACAAGGACGATCGAGACTGGGACTTGTCCTTAAATAAAGTTCAATGGAGTTTGAACAATACTCTTAATAAAGCTATTGGCAGAACACCCGTTCAAGTTGTTTTTGGCAAAGAAACCGTTAACCTCGAAGAAAACCATTTACATGATATTTCAGACGGATTAGTACAAAGCGATAACATTCAAGATATACGTGAGCAAGCATCTCAATCTATAGAAAAGCAACAACATTCGATGAAAACGCGCTTCGACAAATCCAGATGTGCTGCTAAAGTGTATAAGATAGGAGATTTAGTTATGGCAATGAAACATATCCGCAATTTAGGCGAAAGCAATAAATTAAATTCACCTTATAGCGGACCTTTTTAAGTGACAGCCGTTCTTGACAATGATAGGTACGAGATAAGTAGTGTCGAAGGGTTTTCTAACCGTAAATATAAAAATATATACAGCGCTGATAAATTAAAACCGTGGATACGACTTCATCCTGTAGATGGCTCAGATAGTAACAGTGATTATTCTGATAGTGATCAGGACAATGCTTAGTAAAAGTAATCATACAACTTAAAAAAATAGGCTTTCCTGATCCTGACCTTCCCATTGCCTAAAATCCTTATCCATGCAACACAATAAAGCTGAGTATAGTCAAAGCACCGACGGCGCTTTGCTGGTGTGCCATTTGTGAAGAATTGTTACTTATATGCGATGGTTCCGCTTACGAATTGCGATGGTTCCGCACTTTGAACATCTACGGTTAAAAACTTATATGCGATGGTTCCGCTTATGAATTGCGATGGTTCCGCACTTTAAAGATCTACCGTTTATTACTTATATGCGATGGTTCCGCTCACGAATTGCGATGGTTCCGCACTTAGAACATCTACGGTTGACAATTTATATGCGATGGTTCCGCTAATGAATTGCGATGGTTCCGCACTTTGAAGATCTACCGTCTACTACTTATATGCGATGGTTCCGCTCACGAATTGCGATGGTTCCGCACTTTGAACATCTACGTTTAACAACTTATATGCGATGGTTCCGCTCACGAATTGCGATGGTTCCGCACTTTGAACATCTACGTTTAACAACTTATATGCGATGGTTCCGCTTATGAATTGCGATGGTTCCGCACTTTGAAGATCTACAGTTTATTACTTATATGCAATGGTTCCGCTCACGAATTGCGATGGTTCCGCACTTCTAACATCTACGATTAACAACTTATATGCGATGGTTCCGCTTACGAATTGCGATGGTTCCGCACTTTGAAGTTCTACCGTTAACAACTTATATGCGATGGTTTCGCACACGATTGTTACCTATTAATACTGTTCGTCGACATTGGAAGAGCGATGGTTTCGCACTTAAACATCACCAACACTATTTGTCAGCATGGAGATAGTGTAGTTTTCCTGTCTACGGTTCAGTAATTACTTGCTATAATTTTTTTTTTTATTTTAATTTTTATGTTGTAAAATTAAACTACGTATAGTTTATTAAATATTCTTAATTATTATATAATGATGTTATTTGATTTAAAGCGTCATTATGAATAGAGACATTCAATTTGATAGGATGGCCGAACGTCAAAGTATTATTCTCATTTTCATTCTACTAATATTTAATTGTTTTGTACTTTGCATCTGATAAAGCTACAAGTAGGTATTTTTGGTTCACACATAATGCTGTCTAATTGTGATACTAAGTTATAAGAAGTGTAGTGTTAATAGTGTAAATGATTGAACTTAAAACTACTTAACACTCTAATATACTAAGATTTAAATTGTTATGTAGGTACTTTGCATTTGATAAAGCATACTTTCAAGTTAGTTATTTTTTTATATAATTCTGTTGAATTGTGTTGTGATACTAAGCTATAGAAACCTACATATTGATGTAATAGTTTACTATACTAATAGGGTAAGTAAATGGATGTTCAAACGTTTTTATTTAAATTTTATTGCTCTATATAGTTTATGTTAGTGATTTATTTCTTTTATATGTTGGGCCGTAATTTGTAATCTTCGTTTAACGTCACACTGATTTGATACATAAAATATATATTTTATAGATATTTCCTAAGAATTTCATCACAGTTTGAACAATGTTTTAAAATTGCCTAATATGGGGCTTTAAGTATTTTTTTTTGTAGTCTTATAACATTATTATTATTTTTGTACCCATATGTAACTGAAGTTTGGCTGAGGACAGCCATTTGTTCAGGATGGCCGACTGTTAAAATGAGAGTTTTTAGAGAGTTTTGCTATTGGCAACACTGGGACGGGGGATGTCAGTCAAGCTTCGGAATAGACAAGATGGTTGTTTTGTTTCAAGGAGATTTTACAAAATAATGTGTTGTGATCTGCGCAAGAGTTGATGTGATTGTTGAATATACTTTAATAACATATACCACAGGCATTTTTATTACTATCATTTAAAAAAATTAGGGTGCTAACAGACATGTAGTTTTTCATTTAGTGATTCTAAATTACCAGTATAGGTTGATGCATTAAATGGGTTAAGATGAAAAAAGACAAACATTGTTTTTAAAGTTTTATTGTCTTACAAACTAGATGTTCATTTCTTAGCCTTGGCTTCCCTTGTGGCTTTCCTCTCGGCCGCTCTCGCCAGCTGCTTGGCGGGCTTCAGGTTGCCCTTCTTGCAAAACCTCTGGTTCCTCAAGAATTTAGGGTCCATCTAAAACAGGAAACAATCATGTTAGTTTAAAAAAGTACTATGTAGAGAGGGGACCAGTATTTTAAGGCAGCTGCAATAACTAACTACAGAGATTATTAAGTATCAATAAAACCTTGTCAAAACTAAGTGCTTCAGTTATGTATTTTTATTTTGCTAATCGTTTTTACAGGGTTATAATGATTTTAAATAATCTTTGTAGTGTGTAGTGTAAATTGATATGTTGGTTTCCAGATGGCTAGCATGTCTAGCCAGGGACTTTACTCTTGTTTGGGGTGCCACTAGGCTCTCAAACCACCTTAACAGCTGTAGCTTAAGAAGTCACTACCTGCGTCTGTGTTTCCAAACGCATACAACCCTAATCTCTTCAAAGTAAGAGTGAACAGGCTTCTTCTGGGTGAGCTCGCTCCATCTTAGACTCTGTCTCTGTCCTATGACCTAGACTAGAGTCAAGAGCAAACCCATCATTAATAAAAAAATAAATAAAAAAAAGAGCTCAATGAGCGACAAAAAATTTGTGCATTACAAGAATGTAAGACAAGATGAGTCAAAATTTGTGCTAACAATATTTTCAGAACATAAGTTGAGTAAAGTTATTACTAGGGACCGGATAATATGCACCATAAAAAGCCTGAAATATGCATGAAAAAAGCTTGAAAATACATGATAGCTGTCAAAATATGCAAAATAACAATTAATTTTTTCCTAAACATAACAAAGTAGAATATTTGTGCCATATGAAAATGATCCAGGATAGTCAGATATCCATAAAGGACAAGTTTTTTTCAGGGGGCAAGGTCTACTTAAAAAAAAATAGAACAATGAGTACACTCAGTCCAACAATGACCACAATTGTAGCAAAGCATGCATGCTAGACGGGTGAGGAACAAAAAAAAGTATGCTTCATTCGAGAAATATTTAAAATGGATGTTATTATGCTTTGTAACTAGATTTTAGAGGAAATATCCAATTTTCCCTGTAAAGGGCTTAAATATGCAAATGCATATAATCTCTCTAGTGAAGCCTGTTTGAACCAGCGGATTCAATTATAGTTATTATTTTCCGCCCTAAACTTACGACTTAACCCTGACCCAAGTCTTGTACAAAGACTCATAATTTCATTACCTACTGATGAATCAAAACAAAGTGGCTGGACAATATATTTTGATGTTTTCACAAAAATTTTAATACTTACACCAAGGGTAGACTCGTGCCTGAACTTAGTAGGCTTCTTGATGCCATTTCTGTGAGCTTTGCGGCCTGGAAAAAGGGAAAATTCAAGATGAGATACCAGCAACACGTACCTAGTGAAAACAAAGTGCATTTTTGCTGTTCACAACATTACTTTTGATAAACCATGATATATCGTAAATAAGATCAACATGTCATTAGTATTTTATGATATTTTGAGGTAGAAAATATGCTATCCACTTACTTTGGTTGTGATTTGTGTGGTTCTTTGACTTGGCCATAGCGACGTAAGTTCAGTCCTAAAAGAAAAAATATATGATATATTTCACAGCACCACAAAAGCTAAGCTTAAAAAAATACGTAAACACTACAAATTCTATAAGATTTATTCGATTTTTCAGGATAAAAACATGAAACTAACCTAACACCGAAGAAGGCAAAATTGTAAAGAACTGTCAATGTCAATATGAGATGTTGCCAGATCACTGAGCAATAATGAAGCAGAAAAGGAAAAAGAATACGTTATACATTAAGGTTAAGGTAAGGCTATCCCAATTAGCAATATTTGACAGCTGTCAGTTTTTTTATTTATTTATTTAAACATTTACAAAAAAGACAAACACCAATTACAAAAGAACGCAACAAAAACCTGTCAAGGTTTGTCCGTGCGGTCTGATATCGCCACTACGGTGGCACTGCTCAATACAAATATAATAAAGTACATAGTTACATTGTCGGTTCCCTATAGAAACAGGCGAATCATCAATGTTGCTGCACCTCAGTCAGCAAGTAGTATTTAGTCTAAATGTAAGTTCTTAGAATTTCGTAGGACTAGCTGTAAGAAAACATGTATTAAAGAATCAGTCTCACATCGACTCTGGTCTAGCATCGACCTCTTAGATTTAATCCTGTATTTTATTTTAGTTTTTAAAAAGCCTTTCCTGCTCCGACGCGTTTTGACTGGCGGCGACCGTGACAGGACACCGGTACAAGTCCTGTAGCGCCAAGTCTCGACTCCAACTTTGAGCGGATAACAGTGCTGCAAACTCTTGTTCGCGTTTTAACGTGTTAACCGGTGCCGAAAAATAAATTTGTCATAAAGTGTCAAAAAGGAAAGAACGTGGCTGACCTAAGGAAGAAATGGGGTGCAGTAAGCTGTGAGTAGACCTTTTCACTTCCTATCTGTTCCCATTCTTATTCCTTTTGCCGTGTTAGTTAAGTAAGGAATTTTCATTACAACTTTTAGTGAGGTTCCATAATATTAGTTAGATATAGAGTAAAAAGTGAAAAGTGAAAGTGAAAATAATAAAAAGCGAATTTTAATTAAAGAAAACTTATAAACTTGTAAATTACGTAATTAAAATAAGTATTAGTTAATTATAAGTAAAAATGGCAGCGAATCCAATCGAATCAAAGAACTTTTGGATTTAATCCCCAGATTTACGGGTGATTCAAAAATTCTCAATTTATTTATTAGAAAGGCTGAATACGTGGTAGGATGTTTTAGCCACATAGATACCCCTGTACAAAACGAATACATATTTCACTCGATATGCAGCCGCCTAGAAGGCAAGGCCGCCCAATTAATAAGCGAAAGAGAGGACGTAACTACGTGGCTACAACTAAAAACAGTACTTGCACAACACTTCGGCGACCCAAGGTCGGAGGAGTGCATTGCCATTGAGTTAGAAAATTTAAAAATCGGCTCTGGCGAATCATACCAAGACTTCTGTAATAGAATCCAAAACGTCCGTAGCGCGTTATTTTCAAAGGTTAATATAATAGAAGATCAAAACATTAAAGCAGCTAAAACTACCATATACAATAACACAGCTCTGAACGTATTCCTATTTAACTTACCTGAAAGTATGCTACGTCTAGCTAGACTGAAACAATGTACAACCCTAGAAGGAGCCCTTAGTACTATCATGGAAGAAGTGAACTTTTCTGAACAATATAAAGCAAAAAACAAGCACAGACTAGGTTTCCAAAGTTTTCCTCAACAACCTAAACCTTCTTCTGTATTTAAACCTCAGTCGCAAAACTCACCATTTAAATTTAACCAAGGTTTTCGATTCGGTGCACCCATGCCCAATCAGCAACAGCAGTTTAGACAACCGCAACAAAATTTTAAGTTCGGTACCCCTAACCACATGCAAGGATACGCAGTTAAACCACCTGTACCGCAAGGTTACAACCCTTACCGTCCTATGCAGCCCTATCAACCTCAACAACAATTTAAATTTGGCATTCCGCCCCAATACCAACAACAAAGATTTCAATTCGGTATTCCACCTCAATACCAACAGCCAAAGTTTAAATTCGGTATTCCGCCGCAATACCAGCAGCAGCAAAGCCAACGTCCGTTCCAACAAGTACCGTTCACAAATTATGAAAAAGATGTTACCATGCGTACCATTCCGAAAGGAAATTTTATACCGCACCAGCGTACCCATAACCACCTATACTATTTAGATACGGAACCCGAATACGATTCTGAGAATTGGCCCGAATATTCAGACTCTTGTCAATCAAATGATGTCATCGAGGATCCATCTGTAGACTACTTACAATCTTGCCAACTACAAAATTACTTTGTAGACAATGAATATGTGGTGACAAATGAAGGTGAGGATGACAACTATGTATCGTTACCGGAACCGGCTCAGTCAGTACCTAGGCCAGTTCCACGAAATGCTAAGGTTGCAAATTTTCAGTTACAAGCCTCGAAGGAAGACCACCAGAAATAGAACCTGAAATTATAAAATTAAATTATCATCAAACACAAGACTTACCTTACATTGAAGTACCTGAAATTAATAGTAGGTTCATGATAGATTCAGGCAGCAGCAGATCATTCATAAGCACTGCTATAGCTAACAAATACTACCCTGGTTTTAAATATAACGAACCCTTTTCTGTAATCAGTACTCATGGTACTAGTGTACATAATGAAATAATTTACATACCATTATTCAAAATTTTCAAAAGCCCCATATACCACAAATTCTACGTCTATGACATAGACAAGACATTTGGTGGATTGATAGGTTCAGATTTATTGGATGAGATACAAGGTGACGTAATGTACTCCACAAAAATTTTTAAAACGCGCGTCACTGAAATTCCTTTTATACTAAAGAAGCCTCCTGTTATTCACTTAGACCCAAGGACAGAAACTCTAGCGAAAATTCCTACTGACCTCGAAAATGGTGAAGCAGTAGTAGATTTTCTGGACTTCGGCAATGGTGTACGAATGCCTGCAGCCATAGTTAACTGTACTAATGGATATGCTTCAACCATCATTCAAAATATTTCTGAAGAGAATTTTAAGCTCAAATTCACAAAGCCCCTGAAAGTAGAAAAGTACATCCCTCAACATGTTCATATAAATACTCACCATACTGTAGCTGATAATCCTCAATACGTAGACCACATACTTACTGAAAACCTAATGAAACTGAGACTCGACCACATGAACGAAGAAGAGAGACAAAAAACCTACAACCTATGTTCTGAGTATAAAGACATTTTCTACTCTGAACACTTACCTTTGACATTCACCAATCAGGTTAAGCACAAAATTCGGACTATTAATGAAGACCCCATCTATGTCAAACCTTACAGACGATCACCCACAGAAACCGCTGAAATACAAAATCAAGTTAAGAAACTTCTGGAAGATAACGTTATACAGGAGTCACATTCTCCATGGAGTGCCCCTGTCCACCTGGTGCCAAAAAAACTTGACGCCAGTGGTCAACAAAAATTTCGTATGGTTGTCGACTACCGACGACTAAATGACATCACTACTGACGACAAATACCCTTTACCCAATATTACAGAACTTTTTGACAAGTTAGGCAAAAGCAGTTATTTTACAGTATTAGACTTAGCTAGTGGATACCATCAAATTGAGGTAGACTCAGATGATCAACCCAAAACAGCTTTTTCAACCCAATTTGGCCATTATGAATTTCGAAGGATGCCGTTCGGTCTCAAGACTGCTCCGGCAACTTTTCAGCGAGCAATGGATAATATCCTCCGTGGACTTCAAGGCATACACTGCCTGGCTACCTAGACGATATTATCATTTTTTCATCTAGTTTGGAAGAACATATCGAAAAATTACGCATCGTTTTTAACAGACTCAGAGAAACCAACTTAAAAGTACAGCTTGACAAATCAGAGTTTTTATGCAAAGAAGTGACCTATTTAGGTCACACCATAACACCAGATGGTCTTAAACCAAATACCGACAAAATTGACGCCATATTAAACTACCCAATACCCAAGACAACTACTGAAATCAAAAGTTTCTTAGGACTCATTGGTTATTACAGGAAGTTCATTAAAGATTTTGCTAAGATAACGAAACCCCTTACTGCATGTCTTAAGAAAAACACGAAAATTGTGATTGACGAAAACTATACAAAAGCATTTGAGAAATGTAAAGAACGTTTAGTAAATGCGCCATTACTTCAATATCCTGACTTTTCTAAACCATTCATACTTACTACAGATGCTTCGGACTATGCCCTCGGTGCTGTGCTCTCACAAGGTACCGTCGGTTCCGACAAACCTATTGCCTATGCAAGCAGAACCCTAAATGACTCAGAAAAACGCTATAGTACGATTGAAAAAGAACTTTTGGCTGTAGTATGGGCTGTTAAGCATTTTCGCCCATACCTCTATGGAAAACCATTCATCATATATACTGACCATAGACCACTTGCTTGGTTGGACTCTCTTAAAGAACCTAACAGCAAACTGACACGTTACAAATTACGTTTAGGAGAGTACCAATACAAGATTATACATAAAAATGGGAAACAAAATACAAACGCAGACGCACTGTCCAGAATTAGATTAAATGCCCTCGGTGCAAATGACAATGACTCAATTGAGGGTAATGTTAGTGAGAACGAAGAGGAAGAAGACCCTAACCAGTACATTTTTGACCTAATTAAGCAAATCAAAAAACTCTGCTCTTCTCTTCCAAAGGCAACTTCACCTGAAAAAGAAATCCCTAACCAAAACAAACCACAACCACAACCATCAACTTCTTATGTCGAACTCTCTAACACACCACGAACACCTCTTGCAAGAAATATCAGTCCTCCTATAGAACAACCGGAAATAGATAGAAATTCCCCTGCATCTGAAAGAACTAGATCAGCTGAAACAACACTTACCTTATCCGACATGGACCGCGAAACTGCAACTGCATCTGAAAATGAAGGAATTAGTAACCCTGAAACCATACACTCTGCTGAAGATATGGATACTAATGGTATTCCTATACTTCATGAAGCAGTGGACACAAAACCCAATCAAATTTTAATAAAAACATGGTTTAAGAATGAGCTTACCGTTAAACTTATTCCACATCCTAAACAAAAAATTATGGAAGTTCAGCTACCTTTAGACAATTCAGAATTAGTTAAAGCATTCTTAAAACAATACATTAAACCAAACATCAGATATTTCATTCATTACGACAAAAAGGAGCATAGACGACAATTTACGGAAGTTTTTATTTCATTATTTAGGAAAGGCACAGTTCGAATATTAGAATGCACAGAAAGGGTCATTAACGTAACAAACGAGCAAGAACAGGAACATCTAATAAAGCAATATCATGTAGGTAAAACCTGTCACCGCGGAATTAAGGAAACCATAGCCCATCTCAAACGTACATATTACTGGAATAAAATGGAAGAGACTGTTACTAATGTTATAAATTCATGTGAAATTTGCAAACAAATGAAGTATGATCGTAGACCATTCAAACCCCGACTACAACTAACCCAAACACAAACCAAACCATTCCAAGAATTATTTATGGATCTATTCTCAATAGAAAGTAAATATTATTTGACCATAATAGATGCATTTAGTAAACTAGCTCAAGCCTTTGAAATACCCGATAGATCTACCCCAGAGGTTGCAAGAGCCCTCATAAAATACTTTTCTTTTTATGGTGTCCCAAAGAAGATAAGCTCGGATCCTGGATCTGAATTTAACAACAAACTACTTTCAGAATTATTATCATTTTATAAAATAGATATCCACATAGGAACTCCAAATAACCCCAATTCTATGGGTATGATAGAACGCTTTCATTCCACAATTCTAGAAATTTACCGATTGGTAAAACACGAGCAGAAATTTACAGATGCCTCTAGCATTATGACGTACTCTGTTATGGCCTACAACCAAACCATTCATTCTACAACAGGTCTTACGCCTTTCGAAGTAGTCTTCGGACATACAGAAAGCAATAGCCCATTTGATGTAGACTTTGAAAAGGATTATACTCAGCAGTTAGTTAGAGAACACGCAGAGAGAACTAAACATTTATATAAATATCTATTAGACAGAATGGCCACACAAAAGGAAAAAGCTCATAACAAAAGAACCGGTGAAACCAGTTTCGATTTACACGAAGAGGAAGTAGTCTTTGTAAAAGGCGTAAACACACGTCGTAGTAAGGACAAGCCTCGATTTCAGAAAGCTAAAATTAAAGGAAAGGTGAAAAGAAACGTAGTATCAGTAGAAAAAAAAATAGAGAAACAAGAGTTCCCATTAAAGATATCAGACGTCCTCCACAGGTTCGTCCTGCTCCTGCTGACTCAGGCAGCGGTGATCCTGGGCCTTCAGCTACAGAAGCTGGAAAATAATCCCGGAGTACTCCCAGTTCGCGAAGGCACAGCCCTCGTCACTTATGATAATTGGCTAGTTGTTAAGATATTAGATGTAAGTCGTATAAAGGATGATTTAATTTTAAATAGAAATAGGTATATAGAATTAGATAGACAGATCAACTTTCATACTAACACGAGCAAAGATTTACTCATATATCTTAATGATATTAAGCTACAAGTAGATCATGTATTGAATTTAACCTTGGAAAAATATGCGCAGTTGATTCCGAATTTCCGTTATAAGAGAGGGATTCTAAATCCTTTGGGTTCTCTCATCAAAGTAATTACAGGAAACTTGGATCATGATGACGCCATCCGCTATGATAACATAATAAATCAATTAAAATCCCGGCAACAGTCCCTTGATAAGAAGACTACCTTGTTAGCTGAAGCAATGCAAGTCTTTACAAACTCCACTATAAATGTAACCAACAATCTCATGCAATTAGGCCAATCAATAGATGTTATAAACAAGAGTATTAATGAGATTTCACTAAACACACATGTTAATCAAGTTTTACATATTTACAATTTATTTCTACATAACTTTCAACTAATATACGCAAAATTGAATGAGATTGAAGATATAGTAGCTTTTAGTAGATTAGGAATTTTACACCAATCTGTCGTTGACACTAAGGAACTTGTTAAAATACTGAAAACCATTGAAAGAACAGACAAATTTGTATTCCCTGCAAAATCTGAGAATATTGTACAAATTGAACAGTCTATTGTGTTAAAATCGTATTTTAAGAATTCAGAAATAACGTTCGTAATGGAAATTCCTCTAGTCAGACGTAATACCTACTTTTATTACAAAATAGTTCCCATTCCTGTCATTGATCCTAAAACCAACCTTACCCAAATTATCTTACCTAAATATCCTTACCTTATAGTGAAAGGGTTGAAAGCCGAGTCACTGACCTCACCCTGCAAGGTCATTGATGATGAAAGGTACCTATAATAATAATAATAATAATATAATTCTTTATTGCACAAAGTAAGTTTACAAATAAATAAAAAAGAATGAAAAAAAAAGTACAACTAGGCGGCCTTCTTGCTATGGTAGCAAGCTCTACCAGGCAACCTTTGGGTGAAAGGAAAGTGCGTTTAGATAAGTGGGATAGTGCATATGTGATGAAATTCAGACCTTGGTACCCCTTGAAGACACCTGTATCCTTGGACTCATGAAATTTGCACAAAATGTCACCTGTAAAAGAATGCCTATAGAAATCGAGTCGGTTAAGGCCGAGCACCTGCAGACAAACCGATGGTTATTATACTCAAGGACAGCTGTTGACCTCACCAGATCGTGCCCCAGCGAGATTCTACATTATACAATCTATGGAACATATGTACTTACCATTGATGACAGCTGTGAATACAAAATTGCAGATTACAGCTTCAGGAAGCACACCTTTGACGGAGAGCAGATCACCTACCCTAAACTACCCTTAATAACCTGGCCAGATAATTTGAAGATGGAACCACCAATACCCGTAGAACCAATCAAAATTAGCGGAGTTGATCTGACTAACTTGAAGATGTTGTCCTACGCTTTGAAGAATAGTGAAGAACATGGATACGAAAATGTAGTTAATACGGAAAGTGTTAGCATCGGGACGATCTTACTTTATATTATTGTAGTAATAATCATTTTAACCTTTATATTAATTAAGTATCGTACTAAACAGAAAAATGTACGTAAGGATCAAAATCTTCCAAAGGAAAATCCTTCGGATGATTTTGAGCTTAAGGAGGGAGGAGTTACATTGTCGGTTCCCTATAGAAACAGGCGAATCATCAATGTTGCTGCACCTCAGTCAGCAAGTAGTGTTTAGTCTAAATGTAAGTTCTTAGAATTTCGTAGGACTAGCTGTAAGAAAACATGTATTAAAGAATCAGTCTCACATCGACTCTGGTCTAGCATCGACCTCTTAGATTTAATCCTGTATTTTATTTTAGTTTTTAAAAAGCCTTTCCTGCTCCGACGCGTTTTGACTACATGCATACAGAGTAGTTTGTACCAGCGTTGAGCTCGCAAGTACAACCACAGAATATATAATAGTACTAACGTTACAACCACGAGCAGCAGCTGTACCGTGCTTATACAAACCGGTTGCCGAGCGCGCGCATACAGCGTGTCCCGTCCACAAGACGGAAGAACGTGAGAGAATATGTTCAATAGTACATACTAGTTTTAATCTTATTAACTGATATGATATTTTTTTCATTAATGTCTTGTTTTAAGTTAAAAGGTAGTGAGTTTAAAGTTTGGGAATAAGATAGTTTAATTGAAATTTTCCATACTAATTATTATGAGGAATTTTAAATAGAGGATTTTGAGAAATACGAGTATTTCTATAAGTTGCATACTAAAAGATATATAAACAAAGGAAAAGGACGCTCCGCCATAGCATTAGCACGAATCTGACGGCTATCAAATATGGTTACTCGCGCTGCAATTCGTCATGCCCTCATACCGCTGCTGCCACTTCCCGCGCTCCCTCGAAAGTCGGCTTTTCGGGCGCGAGTCAATAGAATGGCAGCACGATCGCGAATGGAATATTTTACTATTTCACGCACTCATATTGGTGCGTGAAGAGTTTGATGGCGGCGGCAGTGTGTGAAAGGATGACCGTATTGACCGTACTGTACAACTGCTAGACATGGGCCTCCCCCTATTAGGGGCTTTGGGGGGTATGGCTGTTATAATAATGTTCAATAGATTGAGGTCAAGTTATGAAAAACTAATATTTGTACAAAATAACATTTTTCATTTCAGTCTGTGCCGAAAGAGAAAAGACAAAAAGGTGAACTAATATTTTTTTCATATGTTGCTTTGACATTTCACATACTGAGGCGGAGATGCGCCCCCAAATCACACGCCGCCGCCGCCGGTCGGTTTCCTTTCCGCACAGACTATACATGGCTATATTCGCGTCACTTCAATAAGCTAATTTTGCCTAATGTCAAACACATTCTAAATGACATGTCAACAAAGAAAACTAGACCTTAAGTCAAAGCATTACCATAATTTTTACAGCTGCTTATTGGAGTGACGCGAATATAAATGTGTTTTTTCTCCACAAGTAGAACAACTATATTTTTAAATAATTTTAGTATTTTACCATACGTCTGGCAACGCCAAATTTCGTTCGGAAATAAGCGTGTAAATAGTGTTCGTTTTATTCCGTATCTTGTTCCGTATGTAACGATGCAATGAAACGAAATACTCTTTTCGAACGAATATTCAAGTGACATTTGTCAAGTGACGTGCCTGATCAGTCGAGTTTCGTGGACACAATTTTTATGAATTCATGTAGTTTTTACGTGGTTTTTCAATTAATAAAGAAGAAATTGTGCCTTCAAATTGAAAATGGTAGTGCTCGAAGGCGAGGCTGGAGATGCGAAGCAGATACCCACCGAAGAAACTGAAAAAGAGGAAGCAAAACCACCAACGCTTTTATCAATAGAAAGTATCCTTTTCATTTTAGTTTTACAGAGTATTTTATTCCTGGTTCAGGTACAGGACGTTACCATATGATCTATAGCTTCACATTTATATAGAATCATTTTATACTACCGAAACTAAACCATAATATTTTAAGGTTATTTAGACCTATTGATTTATGTATTTATTTGCCTAGAAACTCGCCTTGTACTGTTCTGTAGGTACCTACCTAATGTAATGAAGTGACCTACGACAAATGAGTAACTCCTATTTTATTTGGGAAGCTTACACCAGTAATTACACACTAGTTTCTTATTTCTGTGCATTGTAATGACTAGAAAGGTGTACTGTAACCTTTTCTCATATTCATCTTGAGTACAGAATTCTCTTTTTACCAGACTGCCGCAAAAGGAGGGTTATGTTTTTTGTTATAATATGTAAGATTATATTCATTAAAATTTAGATTCAGATACATGTTTCCACATGCTAGAGAACTAGTGTGGAAGGTTTGATTCAGGTACAAATGTTGCTGAAAGATTTAAAGATAAATTTCTGAATATGCACCTTAACTACTCCGCTCGTAACAGCACACATGTGTGCTTGAAGTACAATACAAATCTGTTGTTGCAAATTCGACCTGAGCGAAGTGGTTAAACATTTTTCGTTTACAAAAATAGATACAGAGCAAAGTAGCTTTGTTTTGAAGTACAAGTTTTGGGGAAAATCCCAATAATTTGATTTCAGATAACATAGTTGGTTTCGGGCGGCATATTTTCTGTATCTATTTATTATGAATTTTGAAATATTAATAGTAAAAAGACAGGCAAAAGCCAGTCGAACTGGTTTCGTAACATGCACATCAAGCCCTACTTTCATATGAGACCCCACTTTTTAAAATTCAGAAAATATTCGGCGCCCGAGAAAAACTATATTATCTAAAATCAAATTATTGGGATTTTCCCCAAACTTGTAGCTACTTGCCAAATGCCATAATTCTAGGTCAAGGGAAAGTACCCTATGAATTTTGATAACTCTGAGAGTGTCCAAAATAAGTGTTTTTACAGCACTTTTCTTTATTATTATTATTATTATCTTTAAACAGGCAGCAGTTGTAGCAACTGATTATGCCTGTATCTTGGTGTCCTCTTGTTTGGATTTCTTTATCAATATTAATTTGTCCAATCGATTTTTAAATTGATTTGTGTTTTTTGCAGACACCACATCTTCTGGTAGTTTAAATTCCATGCCTCCACCACCCTATTGCTCAGAAAGTGCTTGCGAGGATTGTTGTGTGCTCTTGTCTTGGTAAGCTTTAGTGAGTGGCCCCGTAAGTTGGGATTTCCAGCGCGATGAAACAAACTGTCAATGTCTTGCAGGTTGTAATGTCCGTTCATAATTTTAAAGGTTTCAATCAAGTCACCACGTAAAGTCACCACTACTTTACTTAAAGTTAGGATTAGATTTTTTCACAACAACAATCCTAAAAGCATAGACTGGAGTATATGGTTTTAATTACAACTCAATATCTTTATGTGTTACCAAGATAAATGGTGGTAACAGAGGGATGTACAAACAGACAGAAGGACAACTAAGTGAGGTTCCATGTTTTCATATTGAGGTACAGAATCCTAAAAAAAACAACAGCAACAGACACTACTTATAAATTTCATAAAAAAATAAAGTTTTACCTATGGCCTATGCCT
Organism: Tuta absoluta; assembly: GCA_027580185.1. Classification (NCBI taxonomy): domain Eukaryota; kingdom Metazoa; phylum Arthropoda; class Insecta; order Lepidoptera; family Gelechiidae; genus Tuta; species Tuta absoluta. Next base: position 4,770,310 of record JAQAHW010000016.1, on the reverse strand, counting down.
CAATGGTATGTATACTATGTCTTGCTCATGTTACTAAAACATATTAAATTTGTAAACTATAAAATGAGTTCCTTAAGATAGCTCAGTACTTCGCCTGACAAAGGATGCCCAGCAGCAGCACGGGCTGCGTCACGGCGACTACCAGCGGTACCGCGGCTACTGCTCACGACGCCTGCGCCGGCTCAGGAAAGTCCTCAAGATACCACAGGTATAAACATTTTGTATTTCTTCCATAGTAAACATATTTTTGTTAAATAAGTTAAAATAAATATCTCTGAGTAAAGGCGTTATTTTTTAAAATTGTGTTATAGCATTGCACAGCTGCTTATTAAAACATTGCATTTCATTAATGGAAATAAAAAATCCAATGAAACACGACTTCAGCCGGGATGGTTACCATTCCTCTGATTTGCCAACTAAGCTACTAGAGACATAGCTGCCGTTGCCAAATAAAATAAATCTTAATGCTTGTCTCAAAGTGATCTGTACAACCAATTTATTTCCATTTTTAAATTTCAATCATGGAAATAAAAGAGGACTGTGAGCCTGTGAGTGCACATTGTAATGCATTTTGTTGCTTATTCTTATCCCCCAGGGTGACAGACGGCACTACCGCCGTCGTGACGTCACTACCACCCACCTAACCGGCAACAACGCCGAGAACCGTCTACTGTGTGTGCCTCTACTGCAAGCGGAGAGGGCATGGGCCCATGCGATGCAACTGCGGCAGGAAGCCAACACCGAGCCGCGCAAGAAGTTCCATCTCGTCTCGCGGCTCAGGAAAGCCTCCGCGCATGCTCAGACGCTGCTGCAGCTCTGTGAGGTAAATGCAGCTTCAGACATTGTGCTCTAGTGACATCAAATTCAAGGGAACGTTCATGCTGTTTCGCCTAGTCGGTATTTTCTCCGATGACAGGTCATAAAACCGCGTTTTAGCACGCCAGTCAGGAGAAATTTTCTACTATGCGCTCCAAAACGCGGTTTTACGAACTGTCAAAGTATAAAAGAGCGACGAAAGATATATTATCCGTGGTCCATTAAACGCGCCCCGTAGTGACATCAAATTCAAACATTCTACTCTAGTGACATCAAATTCAAACATTCTGCTCTAGTGACATCAAATTCAAACATTCTACTCTAGTGACATCAAATTCAAACATTCTACTCTAGTGAAATCAAATTCAAACATTCTGCTCTAGTGACATAAAATTCAAACATTCTACTCTAGTGACATCAAATTCAAACATTCTGCTCTAGTGACATCAAATTCAAACATTCTACTCTAGTGACATCAAATTCAAACATTCTACTCTAGTGACATCAAATTCAAACATTCTGCTCTAGTGACATCAAATTCAAACATTCTACTCTAGTGACATCAAATTCAAACATTCTACAGTTATCGTGCGAGTTTATGGCCATCGGAATACACATTCAGCATTTTACTCCACACGGCGAGTTATTAGGTCATTACTCGCCAGCCCGCGATCAGCACTCATTATCAACATTCATTTCTCTATAGTTAATTATAATCAATAAGATCATAAATTGACTATAAGAGTTTGATTATATCAACATCTTCCATGTGCGAGTGAATCAACTCGTACATCCTTGTCGCTTGCTAGTAACTCGGTGAGTGCGATAAGGTGGCGCATTCTTCAGAATGGTCTTCAGAATGGCGCACAGTACTTTAGTGACATCAGCTTCAAACATTCTACATTAGTGACAACAGAATGCTGCCCATGCTTCTAATGCAAGTAGATATGATATTTCTATAGTTCTTTCATGAGCTATTCTCTAGCTTTTCGTTCGTTTCGGGCTTCGGCCTGATTTATATAGGTACTAGCTTTCCGACCCACCGATGCACCCGCTGCTGTTGTTGGTTTTCCCGTGAGAATGGTATGCTTTCCCGCGGTAAAAAGTTGCCTCTATGTTATTCCGGGTTACATTATACCTGTGTTCCAAACTTCGTCAAGCCGTTTGAGCGTGAATAAGTAACAAAAATACACAAACTCTCGGATTTATAATAGAGGTATTAGTACGGATGATGGGTAAAATACTTTCACTCCCTCCTCTCTTTGACTATATTCGATTTCAATGAGTTGGAGGTATACAGATTCTAATACTATCTCGTTTCAACAGCAAAGCGGCGTTTGCGACGCGCGCACGCAGCTGGAAGCGGGCGCGTACGCGGCGTGGCTGGGCGGAGTGTTGCTGCTGGAGCTGCAGCAATGGCGCGCGGCCGCCGAGAGCCTGCAGCGCGCGCAGCTCGTGCTGGAGAAGCTGTGCGCCGCCGTGCCTATAGACGAGCGGCACGTGTACAAGCAGAAGGTGAGCTAGCGTACAGGGAAAACGGAAACACACAGAAATTGGTGAGTCGGCAGATGGTGTAGTAGACAACGCTAGGCCTAGAGCCCTCATAGCATAATCCTTACAGTGCCCTTAATTCGGGATATAAACCCCTTATCTTACCTTCTTCTTTTCGTGTGGGACACCAAATCGTCAACGACCCGATGAACCCTGGTGTCAGAGTTTTTCAACCGCCGACTACTAGTAGTAGGCCTCTGACATGGTTGTGTAACGAACACCGTCTAAGTAATCATAGACAGCAACCGGGACCGACGACTTAACGTGCCCTCCGAAGCACGGAACCATCTCTCTTTTTCGGACAATCAGGTGGTTCAGACTGCAATGTCCTAACCAGACCGGGAACAAATTTACAAAGTGATAAATATCAACTTTATGATCTTACCTTAAATCAGTGCTGTCACTTTCCGTCAAATTGGTTTAGAAAAGGATAGGAGATATTTTAGTCGTGTCATGTCTTATAATTTCATGCAAAATACGTGTAATCTGTAAAAATAAGGCGTCGATCAAAACAATGGCGACTAAATTGACAAGAAAAGGCGAAAAAACCATTGAAAATTACAGGACTTAGATATCTCCTATCCTTTCCAAACCTATTCGACGGAAAGTGACAGCACTAATTTAAGGCAAGTAAGGTAAATTTATATCCCGAATTGAGGGCATTGTTTTACTCACTTGGCCTTAATTTATGAATATGAAACAGCTGATTTTGTTTTCGCAGCAGTGCCGGTGATCTCATATTAAAAGTTGTTTATATTAATAAATTGTGTATTACTAAAGATTAAACTTCAAAGAAATAACCTTATGTTTTCTTGTCCGATTACCCACTTAGGATTCGCTGCATCGTAGTGCCTTAAACACGTACATAGAATAGGATCGACTAGGAACTTTACCTACTAACAAACCTACCTACCTACCAAATATCTTCCCAGAATCCATAACGAACCTTTTATTTTCACTCTGTCCTACCTACTCCGCAAGGCATGATGTGTGTTCTAAATAGCTGCTCACGCTAGGGGGGAATCAGTTCGAAATTTCTGTAACCAAACCAGACATATTAATTTCTATTTTCGACTCGTTTGAACACACTATTAATATTTTATTTATTTAACTTTATGCACAAAAATGTACACGGGCGGACTTAAGGAGTTATCTCCCAGTCTACCTATGGACATGTGGAAAGGGCCAAAGCAGGTGCTTTAAACAAAAATATAATTAAAGAAAGGCTTGAATATATTTAACTCAGTAATATGTACATACGTATAATAACAACAACAATATGCAATAAATACTACACATATGCCGTGTGATGCCGGCTTAGAATAGCTTCACCCCATATCTTACCCATGGGTGTCGTAAGAGGCGACTAAGGGACTCGAGGGTGTGTATTGCAATTTTAGGCGACGGGCTGACAACCTGTCACTAAAGTGATACACAGTTATCTGATTGACCCTCAAACTTTTGTCAGACGTGGTGTTAATATCCGTTGAACGACCGTTAACACTCTGCCTACCCCGTAAGGGATATAGGCGTGATTTATGTATGTATGTATGTACTACACATATACGTTTATCATATCTAAATATACATTATATATCAATATTTGTTCTCTAGGTGGAAGAGCTGAAGCCAAGTCTGCGTTACTGCGCGTACAACATCGGCGACCAATCAGCGGCCGGCGATCTGGTCGCGATGCGCGGGCAGGGGCTCATCGAGAACCTGGACACGCTCATGGCGCAGGCCAAGTAAGTCACTAATCTACTTCCTCTGCAGGTGTCATCCAGGTTGGCAATAATAAATAAATATCCTGGACAAATCACACAGCGCCATCTAGCCCCAAACTAAGCAAAGCTTGTACTATGGAAACTAGATAGCTGATATTAATTAATATTTATATACTTTTTTAGTAAATAAATACATATTATACATAGAAACACCCATACTAAACACAAATATCTGAAAATGACTTCACAAATATTTGTGTCTTGTGGGAATCGAATCCACCATCTCGGCGTAGCAGGCAGGGTAACTATCCGCTACGCCATCGGGCCAGTCAAATAAAATAAAAAAAAATACTTTCTACAGCCGCCCGACATAACAACCTGGTACCACTCGCTGTAGTTTTCGTGTATAAATTTCTATTTTGATATTTTTAGCATACTTTCAAGACGAAACATACTTCGGTCATAAAAAGCCTGGCCTGTTGGAGCCCCATATTGTTGCTCATTGTGAAAATGTGAAAGCTCCTTCTTCCATCTTTCATACAATTGACAAGCGCTCAAATTTCATAATATCCACTTTTTCTATGAGCATTTCGGAGATTTTTGATTGCAGATTCATAGTGAAAAAGTTTAAAATTTTTCTGTTGAAAATCTAGGAAGAAATAATCAATTTTCTGAAATCGTGCTTGTGACGTCACAATACGATGATTATCCTGCAAAAAAAACACATCCGTTTGTAGACGTAAATTTACAAAAAAAAGCGCATCATGAGCGCCAAAACTGTCAATAACGTCAAAGTACATAGTTGGCTGGGTTGCCAACTGGGATTTTTTTTCGTACTGAAGCACTTAAGGCTAGCGCAGACTGTGGCTTGTACGTCTACGCAAATGAAGAACGCGCGTCGACGCACCGGTTGTAATCTATGGAACCAATATGGAACTGGAAGCTTAAGAAAAATGCCATGAACTAGCCACACCAGATGCGGGCCGTGTTGACATGTCACACGCCAACAAGTAGGTAACTACCGAAGAGTACCAACTGACTAACTTACTAGATTAGATGCCAAAGGCAAAACAAAATGCTTATCAATATCAATATCTACCCGGGTGTCGTAAACGCCGACTAAGGGATGACTCCAGGAAATGGGCAGCAGCGTTGTCAGTGAATACAACACCTTACACTGCGCTCGCCATTCCACCTGCTAAGCGTGGTGAGTATGGCAAATAACCCCTTATAGGGGGAGGCCCATGTCCAGCATTGTGGTATTCCCACACTTGTGTCTTTCCTGCTGGGGTTTTGACCTCTTAGTACTACACGACTCTACTAAAGTTACGTTAGTCACGACTACGACTCTCCGTTTCTTAATTTGAGTAAAGTTTGTGCGTCTTCGTCTTTCTCTTTTCCCTTCCACCCTCCCATTCTGCAACGTTTTTTACTTCCTAATTAAGGCGGAACTATACTATCTGACGCGTCCATCAGCCGCGTCCGTCAGCCGCGACTTACTTAAATCTGTGTAGTAATTTATGTGAAACTGCAAACTATCTAAGTCGCGCACAGTCTGAGAGAGATATCTAGCCGATCGGATGCCATAGACAATGTGCACTGGCCTTTAGACTCTGGAGTCGCTTTTAATTTATTTCGTGGACGTAAACACGTAAACGCTTCTTTTTATCTAATTTCTTGGTAGACAATACAATGTGGCCACAGTTAAATAAAAAATTTCGTCCTACTCGTTGCTCGACGTCATCATCGCGACCGCGACACTCCGTGCACACTGTCTTAAGCCGCGGCTGATGGATGCGTCAGATAGTATGTTTCCGCCTTTAGACTTCTTTAACATCCAATTTAATCAAAACATTTCAATACGTAAAATCGTTTGCAATCAGCATTTGCAAGCAAAATAATGAAAAATTCCAAAACCTCCTACAGAAGTGAATACTTGTCCTCGCGTGTCGTACGGGAGACCATAGTTTCGTATTCGTACGAGGAACCTTGTATTGTACGGTTGGCAACCCTAGAAATGTATGGTAATGTCGCTGTCAATCATCTTTCAATCATCAGTATTGCCATTATATTTTATTATTTTCAAGAATTGTAGTGATACCATTTTAATAATCGTATTCTGACGTCGTCATGCACTTACGACCTTTTAGAATGAGCAGTTTTAAATTATTTAAATAAAAAGGGATAAAAGTGTTGTTTTTTCTAAAATGTTACTCGGGGGCTCCACTTGTTCACTAAAGTTTAATTTAAGCTAATAATATCGGTAGGTTTACGAAACGAGCGGTCATCAATTAACATAAAAAACACAAATCATGAATCTAACTTCATTCCCTCAGGGAGTCTCGTTCGGGCGCGATGAGTGAGGTCTCGTGGCGCGGGCGGCGCGTCTCCGTGCGCCCCGAGAAGGTGCGCCTCTTCCTCATCGCGCTGCAGGACCTCGACAAGTCCGTGGCGGAGGCCGACTCCGCGCAGGCCAAGATCGATGTCCTCGAGAACATCCTCATGGACTGCAAGGACGCCATCTCGGCTATCAAGGATGAGATCAAGAACGATCCGAAGCTGAAAGCCAGCGCTGAGAACCAAGATTCCGGCATTAACTACTTGCTGTCGTATTTGCAGTACGTGAGGTTGATGCGCACAGTCGCCAGGAACAACTTGCTAGTGACTCAGGCGGAGGAAGCTCGTCGCAGCGCTCAACTGCTGGACGGTAAGAAAGTCCGTCCGCACGATCTAGCCAGGTTGACCGAGATCATCCTGCAGAACTACACCGAACTCCAGCAGCTGCCAGGATTCGAAGAGGACGCCGCTTATCAGAAGGAGATAGAAGACCAAGCTAAAGCTTATCGTGCGTTCAGATGCTTCTATATAGCGCAGGTTCTAACCGGTCTACGCCGGTTCCGCGAAGCCCTCGCCATGCTAGAACGCTGCGCGACTTACGCCAGCGACGCTAAAGCCTGCAAACTGTCCCCCGAATTGACTTCCAAACTGACTACTCTGCAGAAGGACGTGGAAAGCTGCAAGTTTGAAGTCCACGCTGACTCTGTGTTGGAGGATGACGACGACAACGACGAGGAAGGGCGGCCGGCTCGACAGTACCGCGACAAGAAGCCTCTCGTCGACCGCCTGGACGAGTACCGCGAGGATACGCAGCTGCTCACCAAGCACCCCAATGTGTACCGCATCCCGCCCCCGATGGAAGCCATCCCCTGCAAGCCGCTGTTCTTCGACCTGGCCTGCAACTTTGTGGAGTTTCCCTCGCTGGAGGATAAACTTGGAGCGGACAAGAAGCAGCCGGCCGGCATCACTGGGCTGGTCAAGGGATTCCTTGGTTGGGGAAAGGGAGGGCAATAAGCCCTATACGCCCACAGACAGTTCAGGCGTAGTACCCCTGCGGTCTGTGTTTCGTCGCTGCTTCGGGTCGGAGGGTCTTCATTGGATCCAGGGGCACGTTCAAGCAGCCGTCTTTCGTAGCTCTTTTATACTTTGACAGTTCGTAAAACTGCGTTTTGGAGCGCATGGTAGATAATTTCTCCTGACTAGCGTGCTAACGTGCTAGCGACCTGTGCCATGTATTATCATTGTACAGGTACAGGTCCACATTTACAGGCGGAAATCTGCCTGTAACGCACTTGTAGTTACAATTTACAGGTTACAGGCGTTTTATGAAGACACTTGTAAAGCTACCACTGTCAGCACCGCTCCAAAATCTCGACTACAGGTAAATTTTACAAGTCGATGTACAACACTATCGATTCATTCATTTCATTCACTCAAATTCAACGTCAATGTTACAGCACAGATTAAATAATGTGAAAGTATGTAAACACTAAGCTAAATATATAAGACATTACACTGAAAATTATTATTTTAATAAAAAGGAAATTATAAAAATGAAATCAACAATATTTCTAATTAAAATCATATTATTGATAGAGTACGTTAAAATAGTACTGTTGTGAATTAATAATAATAATCCACAATTGACGATAAAGTTTTGCTTTATTTAACGCGTCGAGCAAAATAATTTGGCAAGGAACGCATTTTGAGTACTTTTGAACATATTGAATAGATTTTTATGCAGAAATCTTGCACTTGTAAAATAATTACCTAGGTCAGACGACCTGTAAAATTATTCACAATTTGTAAGTTTTTACAGTTGTAGTTTACAAGTCTTTTGATGAACACCTGTAAAAACTTGCTCGATTGTGTTTTTAAAAGCAAAATCTACATTATGGTTTGTCGATGGAAATCTACAGGTGCCTGTAGCTGTGACTTGTAAAATTGTAGACCTGTAGCTTCAAAAAACGCCTGTAGTTGTAAATTTCATCAGTGTTGCTATTTAAATATTCATTTTGGCGCGATGTTGCCACTTTTTCGCCTGTAGAATTGTAGTTGTTCAATGATAGCACAGGCCACTGGAGAAAATACCTAAAGGGAGAAACAGCATGAACGCGACCATTGTCGCAAAATAACAATCGCTCAAATCAAATCAAAGTTTCAAAGTCGATTTTACTGATGTATAGTAATGTGGGTTAATTTTATGTCTGAACTCTGTCTGTGGTCAATCTACATTGAAGAAGACTCAAGTTCTATCAGAAGAAGCATTCAGTTTATCAGTATACTTTTTGAACATTCTGTTCTGTATCACTCAAATTACTTTTTATTTAAATCTCTAGTATAGTTTTCCAGCAGAGCGTGAGTCTACAGCAATGTAAATAATATATATTTTACATTATTTTATATATTTATTTCAAATACATGTATTTAAGTAAAATTGTTTACGGTGTTTTGGTTGTTCGGTACATTATTGTTAACTATGTTCTATAAATAAAAATCCAGTTAAAGATTAATAAAACGTGTATTTAACAAAAAATATTTTACACAAATTTAAAGTAAATTGTTCCGTTTACAAGTACAAAAATAGTGTGTTTTACTTTGAAACAATATATTTTACATGGTGTAACTATCACTCATATTTTATAATCACATGAAACTTAAATTATAACGGTATTTTAGCACAACAAGTGGTGCATGTCATAATTAATTAAATTAACTTTATGACTGCCAGTCATCGAGTCATGACAATCTCATCTACGGTCATCCAGTAATGTCAAACCAAACCAAAGTCTAATAGCACGTTCACACCATGCACATGCTCCTGCTCCTGCCGCTGTCGCGAATATTGCGCGAAATACTTCCGCGGAAGTATCATCGCGAGTGAGTGTTCACACACTGCTGTCATACTCTTCTCGCACCAATATGAGTGAGCGAGATAGCAATACATTCCATTTTTAGTCGTGCTGCCGTTCTTTTGACTTCAGCTCGAGGCGCCGACACTCTCGGGAGCACGGGAAGTAGCAGCGGCATGACGAGTAGCAGCGCGAGTAACCTGTTCACACATTCGCGCTGCCCACTTCCCTTACTATTTCCCTGCCCATATTGGCATCGTGTGAACGTGCTATAAGCACTTGTCATGATCTCGACATGACTGCAGGCTGTGTGGCTGGCGCGCGGCGGGGCCGGTGCCTCGGCGCATCGGGGCCTCGGTGCCTCGACGCCTCGGGCACAGGCAGTACAAAGCTGCGCTGTGTGAGTGAACGATAGAAAACTAACTAAATATTACACGGACCGAGCTGATGAAGCGATAAGGACATTTACATTGAGTAAGTCGAATATTTACACCTTACGACCACACAAGTCTCGATCTATCTAGTGAACAGTTTACAGTATGAACTTTATACTGAGCGGGAGCTGGTGATTCATCTATACGCGGATAAGCAGTTTGATCACCAAGTATATTTAACATAATTTTTTGCTAACAACATAATGCGTTTACTCCTCATCCCTGTATGACGCTTTTATAGAGGATAACGCAAAGCTAGTGAATTTACAATTTAAAATGAAGATCCACAAATCAAAATTTAGTATTTTTATCTGGCCTAAATTGAAAAGTAAGCGAAATGTGTTTAATTTTACACCCATTTCCGAATTTTCAGATTAGAAGTTAAAATGACACTACGTAAATGCTATGGCCGATGACGTGTAGCAGCACTAGCAGCACGGCACGCGCCGAGAATCTGTGATATGATCATACATCATTACGAGTATATTTTGGAACTATGCAATGTATTTGTGTATACTTTGAAACTTGTTAAAACGAAAGAACGACTGATAGAGCTAACTTGGGTAGAAATAGGAAAATCAATTCAGATCTCCCATGGTTAAAATTATCACTTGACTATAAATTGGCTAAAATAACATTTTGAGACTACTGTGTTCTATACAAAAGAGATCAGTGTTAGAGACCCATGCTCTTTACGAAATTTGGTTAGAAGACATGATCGATATGTAAAACCGTAGGCCGCCCAAGCCATTGCGATTTCTATGGAATACATAATCAATCCCCGCATTTATCGTTTGATCAAGTTTCGAAGACATATACAGAAATACAAAAGTAGTTTTTGGAAAATGGGCCTACAGACAATTTATTTTTTATTTAGTTGGTAAGCGGCGGCCAGTGCTCGGCGTCGTGCGAGCGCGCGTCGCCGGGCGCCAGCAGCTGTCCGCACGCGCCGCACACCGCCAGCCCCAACTGCTTGTCGCGCTTGGAGGCCAACTCCTGCTGCTTCCGGATATCCGGCAACAGCGCCACCAGTTCCGGAAACGCACCGTCCAGTTTCTTACCCATAGCGCGGCGGCAGTGGGAGTAAAACTCCTCAGCGTCAATAGCGTCGTCCCTGAAAGCGCGAGACGCCTCCTTGAACTCTTCGACGGCTGCGTTGGAACCTAAAGCGTCAACTAATTTTTCCACTAACAAACGGTTCCGGCGCTCGAAGTCCGGTGGAGGTAAATACGAATGCGGCGTCGCTGTGAAGGTTTGTCCAGCGGAGTTAGTGAACGTCATGCCGTCGCAAGGAGGCCTCGCGCCGAAGCCGGGCGGAGGGTTGCCGTTGGGAGTGCGTTTGTTCGCTTTGCTCGCTTTACTCACTCCGCCGGATAGGGACGGAAAGTCGTTGGGCGCTAAAGCGAAGTCTCCGTTACCGCCGTTGCTTTTCTTGTCCGCCGAGGTTCCCTCTTCGTTTATAGTCTTAATTTTGCTGGCCGCGTTGCTCGGGGCCTCATGTTCTAAGCTCATGGCGACGGCATACGCCTCCTTGATTTGACTCTTGCTGAGCTTATCGCTGAATCCGTTCACGTAGCTCGGGGCGGTGGGTTCGTTGTTCTCTTTCATTAGATTTATGGCGTTCTTTTGAGCTTGCTTCTTTTTATCTTTCTTAGTTTGTTTGTTGTCTTGCGGAGGCGTGACGGCCGGTTGCGGTTTAGGCGGGGGCGGGGGTTGGGCGCGGGGGGTGACGGGGGTAGTTTGGGGTTGGTTTTGGTTCTTTTTGTTTTTCTTATTATTGACGGGGAGGCCGGGGAAGTCGGCGACGGGGTTGAAAGCTGGCTGTTTGGGCTGCGGCGGCGGCTCGGGCTTCGCTTTCGCCTTGCCCTTGCCTTTGTCGACGGTGATCCACTGCGGCGGGGCGGAGGGTGCTGAAGTGGTGGACAACGCGGGGAATGCCTCGCCGGAGGAGGCGGGCGGCTTCTTCTTCTGGTGCGTCGGCTGGGTGCTCTTCATCGCCTGCATCTCCTGGCTGTTGATCATTGCCACCTGAAAGCGGGATGGTTTTGTAATGGCACGGCACGTACGCCAGCTGTTTATTATTATGTTGAGATACAAAATGCCAACGGTTGCAAAACATCACAATCGCATCGAATTAGTGAAAATCTGAATTATTGAATGTTTTGACGTTTGGAAACCATCTCATTGAAAGTGTTCAGTTATGTAACTACATGAAGAGCAATCTTATTACAAATCAAATAATTGATTCCTCTGTTTTTAATGAGATGTGATTGATTTGTGCCGGTTTCCATCAATCTAAATCAAGATTATTTGCCATATACTTTATGTGTTGTGTCAAGTTATTCCCTTTGAGTGTGGAGCGGTTTTCCCTTGGGAATGGCATGTTTAAAGGCGGAAAAAAATTGCCTATGTGTTATTTCAGATGTGAACAAAAATCCAAATTCATCAAGCCGTTTGAATGTGCGGAGGTAACAAACGTACACACACTAACTCTCGGCTTTATAATATTAGTATGGACTTCGACTGCGTAGTTCCAGCCTTAGGGGCTAGGATGGTCATCTTTAGGCACATTCCCTCCTAGAGATGGAAAGTCATCTTCATCGAAGTTGTTATTCCTTCGTTGTTGCTGCGGTATGGATATATTTTTCTCTTATCAATCTAAATCAAATTAACTGACAAGTATAACTTACTTTAGGCGGCTGCATAGTGCCGGCGCCTAAGCTAGGATGGTCATCTTTGGGCACATTCCCTCCTAGAGATGGAAAGTCATCATCATCAAAGTTGTTATTCCTTCGTTGTTGCTGCGGTATGGAGATATTTTTATCTTATCAACGTAAATCAATTTAAATGTCTAGTATAACTTACTTTAGGCGGCTGCATAGTGCCGGCGCCTAAGCTAGGATGGTCATCTTTGGGCACATTCCCTCCTAGAGTTGGAAAGTCATCGTCTTCGAAGTTGTTATTCCTCCGTTGGTGTTGCTGCGGTATGGAGATGTTCCGGTTTCCGGTTGACGGCTGAATCCGGAAGTTGCTGGCGCTGGCCGGCTGGCCGTGCAGTTGGATGGATACCGAGGGTTTTGCTGGAATGAGAGAAAATTCATCACAAATTGTCATAACTAGTATTTGTCAATTTTGTAAGAAAGAAAAATATGGTCTACTATCTTTAGGATAAATATAGCTGCGATTATTTTGCTATCGCACTTAACCCAAGGGAATCGTAACAGCTGAATTTTGGGCGGTCTAGCCAACGCGGCTACATTTCGTTTGAATAAACGCAATGTCGCGATAAAATCGCTCCGAAATGAAACGGACGAGTGTACCGGTATAACGTCCGATTTTTATTGACTTTACTTTTCTTTGATTGTCGAAGGTCCGATTCTATAAAAAGTCGGAGTAATATTTCATTTTATTTAAAATAAATACCGACATCTCGCTCGGAGCTATCATCGTCTGCAATCACCCGAGTTACTTACAGTTCCTGAGTATAGCGGCGGCGGGTTTAGCAGCAGCGGCGGCGCGCGAGTTACTTACAGTACCTGAGTATAGCGGCGGCGGGTTTAGCAGTAGCGGCGGCGCGCGAGTTACTTACAGTACCTGAGTATAGCGGCGGCGGGTTTAGCAGTAGCGGCGGCGCGCGAGTTACTTACAGTACCTGAGTATAGCGGCGGCGGGTTTAGCAGTAGCGGCGGCGCGCGAGTTACTTACAGTACCTGAGTATAGCGGCGGCGGGTTTAGCAGTAGCGGCGGCGCGCGAGTTACTTACAGTTCCTGAGTATAGCGGCGGCGGGTTTAGCAGCAGCGGCGGCGCGCGCGTTACTTACAGTTCCTGAGTATAGCGGCGGCGGGTTTAGCAGCAGCGGCGGCGCGCGAGTTACTTACAGTTCCTGAGTATAGCGGCGGCGGGTTTAGCAGCAGCGGCGGCGCGCGCGTTACTTACAGTTCCTGAGTATAGCGGCGGCGGGTTTAGCAGTGGCGGCGGCGCGCGCGTTACTTACAGTTCCTGAGTATAGCGGCGGCGGGTTTAGCAGCAGCGGCGGCGCGCGCGTTACTTACAGTTCCTGAGTATAGCGGCGGCGGGTTTAGCAGTGGCGGCGGCGCGCGCGTTACTTACAGTTCCTGAGTATAGCGGCGGCGGGTTTAGCAGCAGCGGCGGCGCGCGCGTTACTTACAGTTCCTGAGTATAGCGGCGGCGGGTTTAGCAGTGGCGGCGGCGCGCGCGTTACTTACAGTTCCTGAGTATAGCGGCGGCGGGTTTAGCAGCAGCGGCGGCGCGCGCGTTACTTACAGTTCCTGAGTATAGCGGCGGCGGGTTTAGCAGCAGCGGCGGCGCGCGCGTTACTTACAGTTCCTGAGTATAGCGGCGGCGGGTTTAGCAGCAGCGGCGGCGCGCGCGTTACTTACAGTTCCTGAGTATAGCGGCGGCGGGTTTAGCAGCAGCGGCGGCGCGCGCGTTACTTACAGTTCCTGAGTATAGCGGCGGCGGGTTTAGCAGTGGCGGCGGCGCGCGCGTTACTTACAGTTCCTGAGTATAGCGGCGGCGGGTTTAGCAGCAGCGGCGGCGCGCGCGTTACTTACAGTTCCTGAGTATAGCGGCGGCGGGTTTAGCAGTGGCGGCGGCGCGCGCGGAGCCGGCGGGGGGAGCGGGGGGCGCGGGGGCGGGGCCGCCTCCTAAAGTAGGGAAGTTCTTATCCGTGCGAGCGAGCCCGTCCACGCCTGCAATAATGTTACACTTGTTTTATGTTCGATTGACGAGTAGATACATCACCTAGACTCCAATCTAATGAGTAAAACCTTTGTGTACTTGTTATGTAGACAAAGGTTTTTCAATCATGCAAGTAAATAATAGTATGCTAAAAAAAGGAACAAGAAAAGAACAAGATGTTGTATTATTATTATACCCTTGGATTACGTGATTATTCCCCAAGTCACCTTTTACAACACCCACGGGTAGACTAGAGGTGCTATTCTAAGCCGGCATCACACGGCAAAGGAATACGAAATTTAAATCAGTATGACGTGTTCATACTTCTGTAGGCGCGGTTGGGGGCGCCCAGTAGGAGGCTCTGCTGCGGCGGCGCGGCCGACAGGCGCGGGAACTGCGCGTCCGAGCGGGTGTCGATGCGCGGCGGCGCGGGCGCGGGCGGCGGGGGGGACGGCTCGCGAGCCTGCTCGCGCTCACGGTCGCGCTCGCGGTCGCGGTCCCTGCGAACGAAAACCCGCCATTAATATTAAAAACTATATCAGCATCATCTTTATCAAGGTGTAACCTCCTTTGATCCTGTTGAGGTAGTATTTGCTGATGTTGAAATGAAGAACTCAGGAAATTTCATAAGGCCTTTTGTATTGTGCAATACAATTTTACAAAATCATTAGATGTTTGCTACTGGACTGTACGGCGGGCGGGCGACGACTAGCGGTAGCGTTCCCGCACCGGGCTCTGCTGGAAGTGTCTAGATGCTGACAATACAAAACGTGACACAAACATGTGTCTCTACAATCCTAAGATCCTGACAGCTCTGGATTCCACCAATTATTGCGGATTGCGGCGCAAATACATCCCGCTCTCGATGTCGTTTCACGCCCGGCTAAACTCAATAGCAAACCTATCGCACATAAAGACAATAGTCTTACTTCCGTGTTACCGACTAATATCTCTAGCTAAAAATAGCACTGTCACTTTCAGGTAAATAGGCTTTGACAAGGATAGAAGATGATCGCCAGACAATTTAATGTTGATGATTTTACGAATTTTACACGTTATCTGCACAAATTAAGTATTGGAGGCTGCGCGCCCAATGAGGTCAATTCGGGATTTAAATTTTCCTTACTTGCCTTAAATTAGTGCTGTCACTTTCCGTCAAATAGGTTTAGAAAAGGATAGAAGATATCTAAGTCCTGTCATTTTTAAAAACGTCAAGGGTTTTTTCGCCTTTCCTAGTCAATTTAGTCGCCATTGTTTTGATCATCGCCTTATTTTGACAGATAACACGTATTTTGCATGAAATTATAAGACATGACACGACTAAAATATCTCCTATCCTTTTCTAAACCTATTTAACGGAAAATGACAGCACTAATTTAAGGCAAGTAAGGAGAATGTACATCTCGAATTGTGGCCAATATCTGTCAAATTAAGCGGCGATTAAAAATATGGCGGCGAAACATACAAGTAAATGTGCCAACTGGCGCGGAATTCATAAGACATGACATGACTAAAATAGTCTATGACATCTACTTTTCACATTTATTTAACGGAAAGCGACAGTGCTATTTTAAATTAGCCAATCGAGACAATTAAGACAGTATAAAACCATCTTCTTCTGCCACGGGTTGGGACATCTGCGGAGCTCGCAGACGGGTGATGAGCTCCACTAGTTGGGAACTATTTCCAGGAAGGTATAAAACCATGGTCTACTTAGTCCATAGGCATTAGGCACCCTCACCTCGGCATCCTCTGCACTATCTGCGCGGAGTGCGGCGTGATGTTGAATTGAACTTCTATGGTCCGGGCTTGTCGCGCCGCGCCGCGCGTCAGACCCTTCCCGTGCACAGTCGCCTTATGCGCTGGAAAAATTCAATCCGAATTTTATTCAACGATACCCATCTACCAAAAGGGTCTTGTTTAGCTCCCATAATACCAAGACAAGTCGAGATAAATAATACTTAATCCGTTCAATATGTAATTTCCGACTTACCTTTGAGGTCTATCTCGGTCCTAAACACAGCCGTGAGATGGTTCCCCGCACAGTCCCCTTCTTCACATAAGAAGTGGTCGGCGCGGAAATGGTGGGCGAGCGCAGAGTGGGACGCGTAGTAGAGGTTGCGTCCGTCCGCGTCGCACAGGTGGCAGTAGAGGTGCTCTTTCCGCAGGTGCCGGTACAGTTCGTCCGCGTCCATAAAGCGCTCCTCACAGAACTCGCATAGCGGGTGACCTCTGAAGAACAAACGTTATTATCAATAAGTTGATTGTTGGTATCTTTGAAAATCTCGGACCCAGTCTTTTTGAGGCATGCAAGCCAACAGCAAAAAACCTTCCATGTACGACTAATAATGCCAGTCAACAAAAGGAGTCATCAGCATCAAAATCAAAAATGAAAGCAACAAAAGATGGAGAGAGTTGCTAACATGCTGTCAATCCAAACTCTTTATTAAGAGCATGGATCCCAAAAGGACGCGCAACTTTCTGCAACTAAGCAGAAAAAATACAAGGCTGATTATAGGTTTATTAACGGGACACTGCGATCTCAACAAACACCTATATACTATGAAACTAAAAGACGACCCATCTTGCCCCGAGTGCGGACAGGAAGAAAGTAGTTTCTACTACTTAGCGGAATGTCCAAGCTACTCGCTACTCGCTGCCAAGATGGGAATATCTAGGTAATGGCAAACTTGAAGAAAGGGATTTAACCAATATTTCTCTAAAAGATGTCCTGCATTTCTGCAGGGCAACAAGAAGATTCGAGGAGGTGACGCTGCCGGAGCACCAGTGAACCCAGTGCCCCAAACCTGGGAATTGGGTGAAATGGTTCCCGCCTAGTGGAGCTGATCACCCGTCTGCGAGCTCCGCAGACGTCCCAACCGGAGGAAGAAGAAGAAGAATAATGCCAGTTACATATAATATGTTTTCATTTATTTGTTCTTAAGCTTTATCTTATCTATTCTTGAATATTTTACTGGGCTGGGATTACGTCTTCTGACTGTTTGTTCCATTATTGACAAGTCAGTTAGCAAAGCAGTTTTTGTGAGGAATATTGGGTGTAAAACATTTTTCTAGTTGATAAAAGTTTAACGCGTCTTGCCTCCTATTTTATTCTATAAACATGCTGTGGATTTGCCAACAGTTCAAAAGAAACATAGGCCGTAACTTTAAAAAAAAAACATAGTTGCCAATCAGCTGGTTAATTTACTATGGAAGGTTTACCAATTATTTTAGTTATATTTTGACCTACATTCCATTGGGAAAGTTGTTCAGTTTCACTAGTACCTTGACTTCTTTTCGGCTTGTTATACCCTTTTTGTTACCCCCTGTAATTTGGCCCTACAAATGTCCTGTTACACCATATGGCCGGCACACTTAAAACATGATTTTTACACTGCATGATCGAAATTAAACTGTCATGGGTGTAAAATATTCCGACATTTGCCTGTATTGAATCATCCCTGCCCATCAAAATTGTGATATAAAATATATCCATTGTTACTGTAAATGACTTGCATCAAGATGTGTGTCCTCTTAGGAAGAATTTAAAGCAATAAGAAAAATATTGCATAACTAGTATTTGTCAACATCATGTATTGGCCTTTTATGGACAGAATAAGCACCTGTGAGAAGTATCGTCAAGATCTCCTTTCCGTCGATGGTGAGCCAGCTCTTGACGGGTGTAGCACTTTCTTTCGCAGGTAAAAATCTGCAATTTCAAGATGGCATGTAAATGTTTTGTAATTAAACCTGCCTCAAGGGAAAAAAAGTTTACCAGAATACACAGAAACTAAAAGTACAAATCTATACTAATATTCTAAACTCTAAAGTAACTCTGTTTGTCTGTAACGTTTTCATGCCTAAACCACTGAATCAATTTTGATACAATTTGGCATAAGCATAGACAGGAACCTAAGAAAGGACATAGGCAACTTTTTACTGTAGAAAAATCTATCAATCCTTTGGGAAATTGTTATTGTAAATCGAATGAAGATGCTGGGTACTAGCTAGCTAGTTTTCAATAAAATTAAACAATCAACTGATCTAACCAATATTATTTAAAAACTTTTGTTATATTCGTTTAAGATAAATTTACATGAGTGAATCATAGCTGTTGTAACATTAATAGTTAAGTTTTTACAGACCCCTAAATTAGTGATGGATTAGATAAAACATACACTTAAAACTGAATGTTACCCACTGTTCTTTTATACGCAGTTTAACACCTAATGTTTCCTTAATTCAGTTAGAAATTGTTTTAAAGATTACCTTCAGGTGTTTGACGCAGAGATCACAGAAGAACCGCTCATGAACTTTCCGCACGTGATCATTGAGCTGGTTAAACGTCCGGAAAGGTGGTATGTTCTCACACAGTTTACAACGGTTCTCCAACAACTTTTCATAGGCTTGCTTTATAGTTTCAGTGCAAAACCCTATCTTGAACTGTCGCTCAAACAACCGATCTGAAAACACTTGGTTGCGGAGGTCTTTATATGGTTTAACTGTGTCCGTAAACACAACCTGAAATAATAAAAGTTTTTGGTCAGAGTACACTTATTGTTACATGTCTATTTGGTTATCTTTATCATTTGTTAATTTTCTTTTACAGGCTATTAAAATTTGGATAATTAGTTATACGGTTGATGTGGCATTAATTGCATAATAAATTGTAAACATGTGTTCAAAACACTAGCAGTTACGAGCCAATATGAACATGAAAAGGAAGGGGTCTAGTATGTGTAGCTCACCCGCGACAGCGCTTGCCGACATATCGGGCACTCGTTCTGGAGGCAGAGCACCCTCATGCGCGTCGAACACTCGAAACATACGGGATGGTCGCATTCTCCTATCGAGTAATACTCCACATTCTTGAAACACACCACGCAAGTATTGTTATCGTTCGACTGAGAGTCGGCCATGGTTTCCAGCTGGACACAGGGCTCTGGAATAAAGGGAACCTGGGTCATCACCGGCATTATCTTGTCTCTCTTATTATGGTAATTATTATTGGAAATAAATACAAAATCGTACATACGTAAGAGAAAAGGAAGGACGTACGAAAATTTCGCTGGCTGAACTGACAGATGTTATTAGTGTTGGGAAAGAAATTTACGTGCCTATTTTCAGTAATAGCTCTACAAGTAACTGATATTTATGCAATAGGAAGAAGTCATCATGCCTGAGATTTTAGTACAAAGACACATTCAAAATAAAATTACTTGTAAGTTTTTTGCTACTTTTTTGACAGTGCCATTGTCGCAATTTTTTCATTGCCTAGATCCTACTTAGTGCAGACAAGTAGCATTGTGCAGTTTTTGAAGTAATTTAACTTTTAAAGATACATCTCAAAAGTAATGGCTGTGTGATGCCGGCTTAGAATAGCATCACCCCATTTCTTGCTCGTGGGAGTCGTATGAGGCGACTAAGGGACTCAAGGGTGTGTATTGCAATTTTAGGCGATGGGCTGACAACCTGTCACTATTGTGATACACAATTATCTGAATGACCCTCAAATGTTCGTCAGACGTGGCGTGAGTGACCGTTTTTCGGTCTGTTCCGTTCAGCCTACCCCGCAAGGGATATAGGCGTGCGCGTGATTTATGTATGTATGTCAAAAGTAAATATGAAGAATAAACACGGCGAATAAAGGAAGATCCTAACTCTAATACACAAGTCTCGTCTTATGGTTATCAGTCTTTCTCTTCTACGTTTTCAAAATGTAGAATGTGTTCCAGTGCTCTCTCACAGAGAGATAAAATACCTGTTACTTTGTTGTATGGAATCGATAGATTGTATTGTACCATGACTATTATGTAGGTACAACTCTAGTTGTCATAGACATGTTTAATATTAGGAAGTGTCTATACAGCGGGGCGCCCTGCCATATAGTGATTTAATCTATGTAGCAGGGCGCACTGTCATATAGCGTTCTGTCTGTGAATTGGCTATTCATCGGTGCTAATATGCTTATAATGCGCCTCGTTAAATCTGTAGGCTGAACCACCTGATTAATGGTCTGTAAGAAATATGGGAAAACTGTAACACCAGGGATGATATGAAACGACATGACATGACATATGACATGACATATGACATGACATATGACATGACATATGACATGACATATGACATGACATATGGCATGACATATGACGTGGCATATGACATTTGACTTAAGACACATGACATATCACAAGTCAACTGGGACTGACAGCTTAACTAACGTGCTCGTCGAAGTACGGAACCATATTTCTTACAGATCATTAATCAGGTGGTTCAGCCCACAGATATAAGAAGGCGCAATAAGAGCACCGATGAATAGCCAATTCACAGACAAAACTGTATAACAGTGCGCCCCGCTACATAGATTAAATCACTATACGACAGGGCGCCCCGCCATTTACTTACATAAAACATTTATGAAGTCAGTTAAGGTGCTGTTCCAAACCGAGCGGCCTACGGCCGACGGCCGACGGCCGATGGCACATGCCTTGGCTATCGGCCGTCGGCCGTCGGCCGCCGCGGCAGATGCCATTCCGAAGGCAGCGGCCGACGGCCGACAGCACATGTCAGAGTATAGTTTTCAGGACTTAGTTATTATGTTTATTAAGTTATTATGGTTCATCGGGTCATCATGGTTCATCGGGTTATTATTTTTCATACATACATACATAAATCACGCCTATATCCCTTACGGGGTAGGCAGGCATTAACGGCCGTAAAACGGATATTAACACCACTTCTGAGAAAAGTTTGAGGGTCAATCAGATAACTGTGTATCACTATAGTGACAGGTTGTCAGCCCATCGCCTAAAATTGCAATACACATCTAACCCTCGAGTCCCTTAGTCGCCTCTTACGACACCCATGGGTAAGAAATGGGGTAATGCTATTCTAAGCCGGCATCACACGGTATTATTTTTCATCGGGTTATTATGGTTCATAGGGTCGTTGGGTTCATCTTGTCGTTAGGGTTCATCATGTGGCCAGAGTTCAACGGTTCGCTAGGTTCATCGGGTTATTATGGATCATCGGGTCGTTGGGTTCATCTTGTCGTTAGGGTTCATCATGTGTCCAGAGTTCAACGGTTCGCTAGGTTCATCGGGTTATCATGGTTCATCGGGTTATCATGGTTCATCGGTTTATTATGGTTCATCGGGTCGTTGGGTTCATCGGGTCGTTGGGTTCATCGGGTCGTTGGGTTCATCGGGTCGTTGGGTTCATCGTGTCGTTGGGTTCACCGGGTCGTTGGGTTCATAGGGTCGTTGGGTTCATCGGGTCGTTGGGTTCATCGGGTCGTTGGGTTCATCGGGTCGTTGGGTTCATCTTGTCTCATGGTATCATGAACCACGATAACCCGATGAACCTAGCGAACCGATGAACTCTGGCCACATGATGAACCCTTACGACAAGATGAACCCAACGACCCGATGAACCCAACGACCCGATGAACCCAAAAACCCGATGAACCCAAAAACCCGATGAACCCAACGACCCGATGAACCATAAAACCCGATGAACCATGATAACCCGATGAACCATGACAACCCAATGAACCATGATAACCCGATGAACCATGATAACCCGATGAAGCTAGCGAACCGTTGAACTCTGGCCACATGATGAACCCTAACGACAAGATGAACCCAACGACCCTATGAACCATAATAACCCGATGAAAAATAATACCGTGTGATGCCGGCTTAGAATAGCATCACCCCATTTCTTACCCATGGGTGTCGTAAGAGGCGACTAAGGGACTCGAGGGTTCGATGTGTATTGCAATTTTAGGCGATGGGCTGACAACCTGTCACTATAGTGATACACAGTTATCTGATTGACCCTCAAACTTTTGTCAGAAGTGGTGTTAATATCCGTTTTACGGCCGTTAATGCTCTGCCTACCCCGTAAGGGATATAGGCGTGATTTATGTATGTATGTATGAAAAATAATAACACGATGAACCATGATGACCCGACCAACCTAGCAAACCGATGAACTCTGGCCACATGATGAACCCTAACGACAAAATGAATCCAACGACCCGATGAACCATACTAACCCGATGAACCATGATAACCCGATGAATCTAGCGAACCGATGATCTCTGGCCACATGATGAACCCTAACGAAAAAATTAACCCAACGACCCGATGAACCATAATAACCCGATGAACCTAGTGAACCGATGAACTATGGCCACATGATGAACCCGAACGACAAGATGAACCCAACGACCCGATGAACCATAATAACCCGATGAAGCATGATAACCCGATGAACCTAGCGAACCGATGAACTCTGGCCACATGATGAACCCTAACGACAAGATGAACCCAACGACCCGATGAACCATAATAACCTATTAAACATAATAACTAGTCCTGAAAACTATATTCCGACCCAACCAACGTAAAGCCGCCGCGGCTATACTGGTCTGCAGTTATGTGCCGTCGGCCGTCGGCCGTCGGCCGCCGCGGCAGATGCGCGGCGGCCGATAGCATGTGCAGTCGCCGCTCGGTTCGGATAGTATCCCATACAAGTCCATACGAACCAGTAGTGCCGCGGCGGCCGACGTCGGCCGCCGCGCCATATGCCATCGGCCGTCGGCCGTCGGCCGCTCGGTTTGGAATAGCACCTTTATGCTAACAACAAATATATCTGAATAGAGAGTTTTTTATTTATATATATTTTTTTTTCAACTCTTCCCTAGTAGCTGGATAGATGGCGCTGTCCTTGTACGTTACGTTAACGTTAAGAAAGGAAGACATAGAGTGATACTTGTTTAGAAACAAAACTTCTTTTTAATTCTCAAAAAGAAAACTCCCAGTCATTTCAGGGTCTTTTTAACACAAAAGATTTTGTAAGTTATCTGAGCCATGAAGCGACCTTTTTTGCATTCTGTATGATCTTTTTTAATCTTAAGGCATGGCTTATTGTCTGGCAACATAATTTTTCAGATTCTTTGTAAATGTTATGTTAACAGTCAAAAAATTTAAATTTACGACGGTTTGATGTGCGGTTTGTTTGCAGTTTGAATTTCAAAAGAATAATTTTATTCATCAAATAATTATGTTTAAAGATTGTTGTGAGAGTGTTTTAATATAAATGTGTAAAGTGCATAAACAATAAGTGCATCTATCTTCAACGGCCTCGCTATGTATTTTGAGGTAAATTCGAAAACTTTGTCAACACTAGTTGGTAATTATTCTGTTACTGTAATGATTTGAAATTAATGATTTTATTAATTTTTAGATCGAAAATACTCCTGAGCACATAAGAAGAGCGCGTCGTACCGAGGTTGTGCCAAAGAAGTCACCGAAAGAGGAATGTCCGCGTCTTATTCTAGCTCCGTTTTCGAGACCGCCTCAAGTGGTTTTCGAGAATGTACTGCTTGGCACTACTTGCGAAAGAGAGCTCGAGGTGTTTAACCCTTCGAAACAAGTGCAACAGGTAATTAATTTCATTCTATCGATTCCATAACTCACCAATCAATTCCATAACTCACCAATCTAAACTCTGTGATCTGCCCAGTGATTTCACCTAGCTGCTACCTGTTTCTCCTGTGCTCCTGATTCAGCTTTTTAAAATAAACAATATAAATCCAAAAACAATTACATCTGTAATAAAGTTTTTTTAATTTTATAATAATAACTTATTATTATGTTTTATCAAGCAGGCAGTTGTTACAACTTATGGTGCCCACTGTTCATAGTTCACTTTGTCTCTTTGCATTTTATATTGTAAGTGTTTATTCAGATATAAATTGAGTATAAATGTTTTAAATCAATGTAATAATTAATCCATTTCAATCTATGATATATTGTGAGTAGCCAGATTTAAAATGTATTGAATTATCATGAGTATTTGTTTATTATTCTTAGATAACACTGGGCAAAGCCCTGCCACCTGGGCTCATCATCCAGTTGCCAGGGGAATGGCTTGTCCTGGAACCGGAGACATGCTATTGTCTGACAATGATGTGGACTCCGACGCAGCCCACGGCATTGCGGGAGAGCATACGCTTCACCAATGAGCAGAGAGGCAGATATGATGTCATAGTAGTCTTGAAATCTACTATGGTAAGTAAGATTATAGTGTATAATCATAGGAAACTATCTTTTTGTAAACATACCAAAACAGGTGTTTTACTATCTTTGTTTTTATGCAGTGCAGACATTTATATATTTTTAATAAAATTTACATAAATCTACTTATCAAAACATAAAAACAGAAGTAGTTGTTTTTTAATGCCTTAGAAAAAAGGAATAAACACTTTGCACTTCAAACATAATTGGAGTACTGTAAAACACTTGCTTGAGCAAATTTTACTGGCTAAACTAGAAAGGTCAGTTCTTTCATAATGTCACCTGTATAATTCAATACATTTATATTTAGTTGAATTCCTGATCTGACAAGAAATCTATATTTAAAGTATACATTTATTTAAATTAATTTATTTTATGACAACTATAAACATAAATGTCTGCACTTTCATAATTTTGATGGAGACTTTTCTGAAAATATTTATTTCACATTACAGACTCTAAAAGGAAAGAACCAAACCAAAAAAGGCTTTAAAACCTCACCAGGTAAAATGAAGAAAAAGGTAGGCAAAAAGTCACCTGTAGCCATTTACAAAAAGAAATCTGAAATAATTTACAACACCACAAAAATTCAGAAAACTGTTGTGCAGTCAACACACTACAATGTTCTTAAAACATCAAATAAGGAAAACATACAAACAAATGCTTTTAATGACACCATGGAATACCAGCCAATGAAAAATCCATTTGACTCTCCAACCAGCATAAATTTTACTTTTGACACATCAGAAATATTTTCCAATATGAAAAAGACCAACACAAACGTTCTTCAGAACACTTACGATAAATCCTTCACTTCTAATAACAAATTGGCTATACCTGAGCCCCAGATATCAAGCAAGGTCCTGAAACAATCAAATAAGCAAGTGGACCTGAATGCTTCTGAACTCTTTGATAAACTCAGTTTCACTCCTCTTAAAGCAGTCAATACAAAAACTGAAAGGCTGAACAAAGGACCTCAAATAGTCCTCAGCATGAACTCTGATAGTGAACTTGATGACAGCTTGGATATGAAGTCCAATAAAGAAAATGATACTCATTCAATTATTTACATATCTTCTGCTCAGAATACTAATAAGTGGCTTGCTACCTGCCAACAAAATCAACAGATTGAAAACCAGTTCGAAACTCCAGTTCTTCAAAATAAAAAGATTCCAAACACTTCATCACCTAAGGATGTAAATAGTCCTAACTTTTCCATGTATACTGAATTGTCGCGCATCAGCGACATGTCTTTCTTCCCTCAAAGATTCTCGACTGAGAGGAAAATTGTCCCCAAATTAAATAATGACACTCATGATCTCCTCGAAGACCCAAATTTGAAATTAAATTCTGACACATACACCAAGGATTCACCCAACACGCCATTGGACTTCCGTATTAATCAAAACGAGGTGAGACCTCCTCATTTCTTCATGAGAGAACCACCGAAAATGAGACAAACTCTGTTTAGAGAATCGCAACAATACAGAGAAACTTTTGATAGGAACTATTTACAACCATCAGATGTGAATGTGTGGAACAGAGACGTGAAAGTTGACGCTAGATCACCTCCGCGATCTATCACCCCTCCCCTCCAATCCATACCTGAAGAAAGTACGCAGTTTGGAGACTCCCAAAATGGTGACAGATCTGGTAGACAGACAACATTTACTTCAACATTTACAATGAATCGCACATTTGACAAGGTCACTGACAGAAACTCACTATCTACTACTGCTAGGCAGTCGTGGTCTAAGAAGTCCGTGCGAGCTGAAGCTTCAGCCGAACTCTGGAAAATACCAACTGCTCCTCCCAGGAAATCTTTGAAACCTAAGGCTAGCATCAGCGGCAAAGACTCACTAAGTGGTAAAATGTCGAGTACTTTCGATAACAGCAAAACTGTCTGTCAGAATGTATCACTCATTCAAATGGGAAATGTTTACTCCCAATCTTCTACAGTAGATCCATTTCTCTCGATATCATATTTCTATGATGAGGCAGCTGTTCACAAGTTTGAAGAAGAGTTTAAGAGATGGCTCAACTACATACTGACCCCGCCTGCTGATTTAGAGAGCAACATAGAACAGAAAATAGATGTTGGTAAAGCTTGGCTCGAGAACAGGAACAAGGAAGTTCCCGTCGCACCCACTAAAGAGCAGGTGTGCAGCGCCTACCACAACAGCCGCAGGCTTGAGAGCCTTCGCAAATCTGCTCGCGCTTTGCTAATGAGCCCAGAAATGGCGCAAGTGTTCCAGAAACTCAATCTCCAAATTGAAAAGAAACTAATAGCAATTCGGAGTGACAGAAATCTGCATCTGGATGTTGGACTCCAAAAGATTATCATGGAATTATTGCTCTCGTACAATCCTCTGTGGCTTCGTATCGGACTGGAAGCCATATACGGCACTGTATTGCCCCTAAAATCAAACAGCGACATTGATGGACTGACTACATTTATCATTCAGAGAATGTTCAAAAACCCACATCTGAAAAACAAACACTCCAAATCGAGTGCGCCAAATATGCTTCTACCGGCATACATGGAGGCAATCAAAAAATTCACATTGAAGAAATTTTTCATGCTCGTTTTCTTCTTGGATCAAGCTAAACAAAAGAAACTAATATCACACGATCCATGCCTATTTTGTAGGAATGCTGTATGCAAAGAAAGCAGAGAGATCATAATTCGTTTCACAAGAGAGTTGATAGCAGGCATTGGCGACATCACCAAACATCTACGACCTATTGGCTACGTCGTCAGCCATAAACAATCCTACCTGGATGAGTACAAGTATGCTGTTCACAACATTGCCTTGGACATCAGGGACGGCGTTCGAATCACCAAAGTCATGGAAATTATCTTGTTAAAGAATGGCTTGCTGACCCAACTGCGGACGCCCGCTATATCGAGGTTACAGAAAATTCACAACGTGCAGGTTGCTTTGAATGCCTTGAAAGAAGCTAACTTCTCGATTGTTGGAGATATAACTGCCCAAGACATCGCAGACGGTCACCGAGAGAAAACCCTGTCCCTTCTATGGCAACTGATCCACGTACTCCGTGCACCACTGTTTGAAAAAGCAGCGAATGTGATACAAATGTGGTGGAGAAAGAAATACGAAGTCATTGTCGAGAAACGCAAAGAAGAGGAAAAGTTGCGGCAGAAACTGAACACTGCTGCAAGTGTCATTCAGTGCTGGTGGCGGCGCATCCAATACAATCGACTGGTGGAGTGGCAGATGAAGCAAATAGTCACTGCAACTGTTGTTATTCAAAAGTATTGCAGGATGTGGCTTTGTCGTACGCGCCTAATGCGTCAAAAGAGAAGTGTTCGGAAAATAGAGGAGTGGTATAAATCTGTGATAATGATGAGGAATGCTAAAGTAACTCTTGAGGCATTAAGGAAACAGCGAGAAGAGCTTCGACAAAGATCTGCCACCACCTTGCAGAGTTATGTTCGTCGCTGGCTATGCATGAAGGAATACAGCTGGAAAGTACGAAAAATTGTGCTTATTCAAAGCCTCGTGCGTTGCTTCTTAGTAAGAAAACATTACATACAATATAAGAAGTCTGTTACATACATCCAGCGACTTTACAAAGGCAAGTTGGTTATGAGAGAAGAAATGAAGAAGTTCGCTGAAGCTAGAAATGCAGCTATAACCATACAGAGCTACTATAAAATGTTCAAACAACGCAAACAATTCGATGAACTTAAAAATGCCGTCAAAACTATTGAAGAACGCTACATTGCTCTACTCAAAATGCGAAATGAAATGAAACAATATCTAAGGCTTAAACAAAGTACAGTTCGGATTCAATCACAATGGAGGGGTATCGAGTGCCGAAAGGAATATTTAAATAAGCGTAATATGATAGTAAAATTACAAAAAAGAGTCCGCGCTCATCTGTTAATGAAGAAAGAGAGGGAAGATTTCCTGCATTTGAAGCAGTCTACTATCACATTGCAGCGATATGTAAGGTCATATCAAGCAATGAAGAAGACAAGACAAGCCTTCATACTCCAGGTCCAGTCTGCTATTGTCATACAGCGTCGTTTCCGAGCTAAGCAATCTATGAAAACGCAACGAGCATCGTACATTCAACTGAAGAATTCTGTTATGGTCTTCCAGAAGCATTACAGGGCTTTATTGGCTATGCGCCAAGAACGTACATCGTACTTGAAGCGAAAGCATGCCGCGATTGTGCTCCAAAGACGGTACCGAGCTCAAAGTCAGATGAGAATTTGCAAAGAAAATTATCAAAAACTTCTTGCTGCAGTTACTTCTGTTCAACGTCGATTCAGAGCTCAACAGAAAATGAAAGAACAACGCGACAGATACGCTAAACTGAAATCGTCTTGCGTACTTATCCAAAATGCTTACAGAGCGTACGTACTGGGCAGACAAGAAAGAAATAAATTCCTTGAAATGAAACTAGCAGCTATTGCAATACAAAAGTGGTTAATAAATTGCAAGAAAGGTAAAATGGTTCAAGAAAAGTACCAGCAAACGAAACAGGCATGTGTTACCATCCAAAGAGTTTACAGAGCCTACATTATCGGAAGAAAACAGAGACAAGAATACATACAAATTAAAACGTCTACAATACGTATTCAGAACTACTATAGGTCCTACATAGAAATGAAACGCGTTAGACAAGAGTTTATCGCGCTCAAAACTGCTACTGTTCAAATACAAAGATTCTACAAGTCATATTTACAAATGAAAACTCAAAAGAAAGAATATCTGCAACTGAAATCAGCAACGATATTTATCCAGAACTATTACCGGCGATATAGAAAAACAAAACAAATCCGCAATCACTACTGTATCTTAAAAAAATCAGTAATATCTATTCAAAGAATATACAGAAGTTTACGTGCGATGAGGGTTGAGCGAAATCGTTATTTGACTCTCAAAGAGAGTACCATTTGCATACAGAGGAGATATAGAGCTATGTTATTGATGAGAACGGAAAGAAAAAAATACCAAACACTACGTAAAGCGGCAATGATCATGCAAGCGCGATTCAGAGCGCAGAGTATCATGAAGAAAGAAAGAATGAAGTACATCATTACACGAAATGCTTGCGTCTACATTCAAAGGGCGTACAGGTCTTATCTAGTTAGTAAACATGAAAGAGAAAAGTACTTGTGTCTCAAAAGGGCTGCTGTGATATTGCAGCAAAGGTACATAGCTTTGCTTGCTATGAGGAAAGAGCGAAAGTCCTATTTGACTATTCGTTCAGCTGCTATCAATGTTCAAAGAAGATTCCGAGCTCAATCACTCATGAAAATAGAAAAAACTAAGTACCTAACAACTTTGAATGCTGCTATAACTATTCAGACAAGTTACCGGGCGTACATGGACGGTAAAAAGCAACGTCTAGAATACATCAAAATCAAAACTTCAGTCATAACCATCCAAACTTGGTTCAGACGTGTTATTGAAGCTAGAAAAGTCAGGAATCAGTATCTCCAATTGAGAAGAACCATAGTGTTCATTCAACGTAGACACAGAGCTAATGTCATTGCTCGAGAAATTCGCCAACAACAAGCAGCTCTGAAAATACAGACTTGGTTCCGCTCTTTGCAGAAACGCAATGAATGCCGCAACCAATTTGTAAAAATCAGGACAAGTGTTGTAACTATACAATCAATATTCCGAATGTATATTCATCGACAGAGATTTTTGAAAATGCGTACTTCTGCTGTTACGATTCAAAGATTCTATCGCTCTTATAAATTGACAATGCGGGAGCAAGGAAAATACACTCAACTCAGAAGATCAGTTATTAAACTGCAATCGTATGTACGAATGTATATCGAAAAGAAACGTTACTTGCGCATTCGAGGCGCCGTGTTGACGCTACAAGCTGTATACAGGTTAAAGAAGGCAAGGGAAGCACGAAGGATCCGTAGAGAAAACGCCGCGATATGCATTCAAAAGAACTTCAGACGATACCTCGTCCAGTCCAGATATCTCAAGTACAGGCAGCAAGTGATAAACGTGCAGAAAATATGGCGGGGAATGCTCGTGACAAGATTACTGCGATGCGAGTTCCTGCAAAAGAGGAGGATGATCACTAAGCTGCAGGCAAGAGTGAGAGGATATCTCGTCCGCAAGAAGGTGCAATGTCAGAAAGAAGAACTCGAAAGGAAGAGAGTGGAAAAGAGACAAAATTGGGCGGCGTCGGTCATCCAGGTAAGTGTTTTTTTAAATACTCGTGTAAATAATATTTTTACGTAGTGAAACAAAGCTTGTTTATTTTCCGTCTTTTCATTTTCTAGGCCTATTACCGTGGACACAAAATCCGTGCAGCTGTAAATGCTGACAAGCGCGTGACGGAACTTAGACGCAGATGGCGAGAGGGGGCGCTCAAGTCCACGCAGGAGTCACTCAAGCAGCGGAATGAGGAGGCCATGGATGTGCTCCGGAACATGTCCGATATAGAGACCGTCATACGCGCCTTCCGCTCTTTAGGTAAGAATGATTGTTTATCTTGAATTCTCAGGACTTAGTTATGTACTCAGGGCATTCCATTCATACACACAAGATACCACCATTCTGCTCAGTCTGGAAATCTGATATTATTCAAAGATTAGACCACCTAAAAAGGCCCGGATTGGGGGAATGGGACAGTCTCAGCCGTTAGCGTCCATTCACTGTAAGACACATTTCGTCAATATATGTCTCTATTGAGTCGCACATACAATTTACTTAAAAACCATGTCTTTCCCACAGAGTTACTGACGGAAGTGTTCCCAATGATGTACAACAACAACGCGGGCTCGATCGTGCGGCGCGTGTACATTTATATGTCGGTGACCAACCGGTCAATCTCCAGCATTGAGGTGTTGAAATCTGCGGCCGCCTTGCTGGTCAACCTCACCAGGCACAAAGTCACTGGGCCCAAGATTTACAGCGTGAGTATTGTTGTGTTGTATGGGTGACCAACCGGTCCATCTCCAGTATTGAGGTGCTGAAGTCTGCGGCCGCCTTGCTGGTCAACCTCACCAGGCACAAAGTCACTGGACCCAAGATTTACAGCGTGAGTATTGTTGTGTTGTATGGGTGACCAACCGGTCCATCTCCAGTATTGAGGTGCTGAAGTCTGCGGCCGCCTTGCTGGTCAACCTCACCAGGCACAAAGTCACTGGACCCAAGATTTACAGCGTGAGTATTGTTGTGTTGTATGGGTGACCAACCGGTCCATCTCCAGTATTGAGGTGCTGAAGTCTGCGGCCGCCTTGCTGGTCAACCTCACCAGGCACAAAGTCACTGGACCCAAGATTTACAGCGTGAGTATTGTTGTGTTGTATGGGTGACCAACCGGTCCATCTCCAGTATTGAGGTGCTGAAGTCTGCGGCCGCCTTGCTGGTCAACCTCACCAGGCACAAAGTCACTGGACCCAAGATTTACAGCGTGAGTATTGTTGTGTTGTATGGGTGACCAACCGGTCCATCTCCAGTATTGAGGTGCTGAAGTCTGCGGCCGCCTTGCTGGTCAACCTCACCAGGCACAAAGTCACTGGACCCAAGATTTACAGCGTGAGTATTGTTGTGTTGTATGGGTGACCAACCGGTCCATCTCCAGTATTGAGGTGCTGAAGTCTGCGGCCGCCTTGCTGGTCAACCTCACCAGGCACAAAGTCACTGGACCCAAGATTTACAGCGTGAGTATTGTTGTGTTGTATGGGTGACCAACCGGTCCATCTCCAGTATTGAGGTGCTGAAGTCTGCGGCCGCCTTGCTGGTCAACCTCACCAGGCACAAAGTCACTGGACCCAAGATTTACAGCGTGAGTATTGTTGTGTTGTATGGGTGACCAACCGGTCCATCTCCAGTATTGAGGTGCTGAAGTCTGCGGCCGCCTTGCTGGTCAACCTCACCAGGCACAAAGTCACTGGACCCAAGATTTACAGCGTGAGTATTGATGTGTGTGTATAAGGGGAGGCCCATGTCCAGCAGTGGACTGTTGAGGCTGTTAATGTATGTATTGTTGTGGTGTATCTCCATATTGAGGTGCTCAAGTATGCAGGCGCTTTGCCCGTAAACCTCACGTAGTATAATGTTATTGGATCCGTTATACATCTACATGTATGTGACCGGCCAGGCTTACTGCGCGGCATTCTGGTATTCAATTGTGAACATGATCGCAAACTACTGTAGCGATGCCGTATGACTTTCGCGCGGTATGTGACAGGCTTTAGATTCCGCCCACTGATAATTATATTGTTAGTATAATGTTTGTTTCTCATTTCGTTTCCAGAGAGAGCGCATCCCGCCGATCCTGAAGTTCATGTGGCGATTCAGCAACAGCGAGACGCAGTTGTTCTGCATACTGTGCACCTACCTGTGGCTCTTCGCCAAATACGACAACATCAAACAGGTAGGATTATATATTTACTAGTTATTTTACGAGCTACAGTCCAACTTGGCGGGCGCACTTCTGTGCGCTTTGCTTTATCAAATAAGTTCATTATCAAAGAACTTCTTATTGTGGTCAATCTCTCGCCAGTGTGATGCCAGGTGAGAATCGTATCACTCTTTTAGGCGTCGTAGAAGGCGATAAAGGCATTAAAACAAGGAATGTGCAGTAACGTTCCCTTGAATCGAAAAAAAAAAGAAATGGGGATTTTCAAAGAATGACAAATGCGTCTGCGGGGATACATATACAATGTCTCACCTGCTTGTCTGGCCGAGCCTGTCTTAAACCTGCACACACGAGGACCTTAAAGAGGCCAACACAAAAGCGATAGCTGTTGCCATGCATTGGCAATCGCTGCTATAGTTTTTTTTCAATCTGGATTGGGCGTATCCCATTGATACGATAAGAAGAAGATCGAAAAAACCTCTGGAAACGAGGCTTATGTCCAACAGTAAACTGTTGCTGATGATTAACTCGCTAAAAAAAACAACTCAAAAATTCATTAACAAATATTTGTTTCCAGGACCTGACTGAGTTCCTGAACATTCCCGAGAACCAGAAAATACTAGCTACAATAAAGGGCAACGTGGAGCGCATGAAGCGTATGGCCGGCAACTCGCGCAACAAGTCCGTCACACCACAAACACACAAGTTCATCTCTCACACCAGGCACTCCATGAACTATAGCTCAAGTTCCAACTCCTTGAACTATAGCCTCTGTTCAAACTCGGGCAGGAGCGACGGAGCAGTGTTGCCGGCGCTGGACCCGGACTACGGCATCACCAGAGCGGACAAACCACGATACTTTGAAGATGCGCACCAAGCCATCTCTTGCCTCTTCCAGACTTACAACTTATAATTGCATTGAATTTGTTATTCTGGAGCATGTTTTGTTGTGAGTTTCATTTTGCTAATTTTATTGACTTAGCCGTGTTTAATTTTTATTCATATGAATTATTTAATAACCTATATGTTAGATTTTATTAACTATGATGTGTTTTGATGAGTGCGATCAAAAAATATTTCAAATATTCCGCCCGAGTCCGCCATTTCTCTCGCCTATGCTGCCACCTGTTGGAAGACGTAGTAGTTTTTTTTTGTTCACTCACGTCATGTCATTCACTCTTTTGAACACTCGTTCATTCGTTATCGACGGATGTCAAAGTGACAGGCTGTTTTATTTGAGGTTATATTTATCAACAAAAATTATCCGAAATACTGAAGAAACATTAATTAATTTGGACGTGAACTGCAACAAACCACAAGGGATTGCAAAGTAATGTGAATAATAACAATGGATGAACTTGTAAACTATTTACTGCTGTTTTTGATCATCCTGCCAGTTATTTTGTTCATGCACCTGTGGGCAGGCATTGGATGGGAGCTTTTCGTCAACAACTGAACAAAATGTTGCCTGATACCACTCCCTATAAGATGTGTTAATGCCAGTAGCATAGTTGTAGACAATAAGCTATGAGTAAAATGTTTATGAATAACGTCCTTTCATGGTAAAAATGACTGAGGTAGAGGACTGCTTGTGTGATACGCTTCAACATTTTAATTAATTTGTAACAATTATGTTTTAATGCATTTGATTTATGTTAATATTGTAATAGTAGTTTTAAAATAAACTAATCTTTGCATAATAAACTCTTTTATTTTCAACATTCATCACATTGTCTGCAACCAGGGACCGGACGAGCGGATTAATTTTCAATACCCTTTGAAGGGGTTTCCCACTCATTTGGCTAGCGCAACGTTTGCTAACCGCGTTGGTGTACGTGTGCTAAATGTTTAGCTTTCCCTTTTTATTTTGGGAAAACTTAACAAATCAAAGTGATTAGCGCTAACCAAAGTCTTTCATAGGCCTACCCAGCATTTTTGGTATTTATGGACGGACGGACGGACTCTGTTGATTATAAATTATAACAAAATAAGGGTAGATTGAACTTGAACTAGAAATTATGTTTTTTAAAAAATGCAAAATCTGACGGTACATAAATAATATCCTGTTCTTAAATTTGATAAATATATGTTTTCTGTCGTACTTATTCAATATTTTTGGTTGAAGAAAATGTCTAGTGATAATGAATCTCCACCTTCTCCAAGCGGCACTATTGCAAAGTCAATTTCACTCATATTAACTACGCATACGGCACTAACTCGCATGAATTATCTCGCGTGAAGCGCTATCGAAGGGTTTCCCTAGTGGATTTGGACAGTCGATCAATAGGCTTTTTTGTTCTGCTTTGCAACAATTTAACTTACCCGTTGGGAAAGCCTTTCATTGGGTTTCCGTGTGAAGGAATAGTCATTTAAATATCAAGCAATATCGCCGTGTATTTTTATCAAATAAAAGAAATATTCTGCTTCCAAACCCTGGTAAAAACCCCTTAAAGGGAAAGCGCTTCCGGTCCCTGTCTGCAACCATTTAACAAAACAACAAATCATAATAATATTCTTATTTATAAATTAGTTATATCACATGTCACTGAAAATACAACAATAAAGCCTTATAAAAATGTAAAACTACATATTCATCATCTCAATTCTCATGCATAACTATATCTTCATAAGTTAATTTCACTTTGTCAAGATTATCCATAGTTTTCTTTGGTTAACATTATAATTACAAATACATACATAGTCAATTACATAAATATAGTTACATAAATTCAAGTTTAATGTTCCTAGTTGTACCCATCTATTTCCATCCGTACTGATGGTTAGAGTGGTAAGCACTTAGCCAAGTAAATGGCAAGGTTTTGTTTGGAGGATTGTTATATTTCGTTTGAGAGAAGAAGCTCCTCCATGCCCATGTGGCCGCGATGTCGCCACACGCGGTACCGCGCGATGTCCTTGCGGGTCACCATGCCGATCACCTGCAACAAGTATGGATAAGGCATTGAATGAATTAGTTCCTGCCTAGTGGAGCTGATCACCCGTCTGCGAGCTCCGCAGATGTCCCAACCCGAGGATGGATTAGGTAATCATTGCCTACATATTAAATAAACAAACTCATGGCACAAATCATTCAAAAAATATTATGTTTAAAAGATCAAGATCATCATACAACATCGTGTGCAAAACCTTATTCGTTTAGACACCAACTGGGTGCAAAATGTCTTCAGTACACAACATACCTATCGCATGACATCGAGATGACCATGTCTCAATGCTGCACTTTGTAATAGCAAAAAATATTTTCGGGTAAAACAACTAACTCGCTTTGCTCGTATAATGAATGGTATTGGCTTTCCACAGTCTACTATCCCTCTTGGCTCGCAATGTGTGTTGTGTTTAATTCCATGATCAGTTGGCTTGTAGTGTAGCAGCCGTCGCACTAATTTAAACTTGGACTGAATAGCGCAAATA
This sequence comes from Tuta absoluta, assembly GCA_027580185.1. Taxonomy (NCBI): domain Eukaryota; kingdom Metazoa; phylum Arthropoda; class Insecta; order Lepidoptera; family Gelechiidae; genus Tuta; species Tuta absoluta. Next base: position 4,734,001 of record JAQAHW010000016.1, on the reverse strand, counting down.
TGAGGGGGTAAATCGAATTGTTCTATTGATGGTAAGGATGGCTTCTTTGACGAAGAAAGAAGAAGAAATTTCTTTAGAAATAAGCAATACCTGTTGTACCATTTTCCCGTATGTTCTGTGTTTTTGTATTTTCGTGTGTACAATAAATTGTTAAATAAAATGGTTCCATCAATAGAACAAAGTGAAACTGACCTCATTAACATCATTGACGATGGGCAGATGTCTGAGGCCGAGCGCGCGGAACAGACGGAACAGCCGCGGCAGCGACGCGCGGTGCGGCAGCGTGTAGGGGGACGGGTTCATGAACGGACGCAGGTCGATGGTACACGTCTTCTCCCAGTCCAGTAGCTCCAGCTGGAGGTCAAAAATTGTTTTAGATAAGTTCACAAGCACATCACGCTTAGACAGTGTGCCAAGTTCAACAAACGAGGCAACCTGACAAATACATTTCAGCTAGGGCAAATTCCATTTTATGATCCCCCTCACCATACGCATAACCTCCGTTCCCGTCAAACAACAATGTTCCACGTACCTAACATACAGGCGAATCAAGTCTCTATCTGCATCACCACTGGTTGAAGGACTAACACTTTTAAACAAAATAATGACTAACACAGATGTTGATATATTTGCGTCAAATGAGAACAGATTCCTAGCATCAGCAGGACAATTTCTAGAAGAATGTTATACTAGAAGTAGTATTATTGTAATAGACTAAGTAAGATATCTGGGATCTATCACAAGTATTAGTTATCATAATGCTTACATGTTTGGTTAAGACTGTTAGTGTAAGTTTTAAATAAATAAATACGTTCACGATCTAGTAGTTTCTACTTGCTATGGAACTCAACGCTCTTGGCGCATATCACACTGGTCCAAATTCTTTTTTGCAATAAACGTCATATCTTGCGTAAACCGTTGGGTCAGTTCTTGGAACATCTGATCATTTGTGAACTGTCTGGTCAATCGGTATCATTATCGCTTATAGAGTACGTAGACCGTAGGGTCATGCTTGGGTCATTCGTGAAACGCCTGGAATAAACCAGCTTATTTTTTATTTATTTAACCTTATGCACAAAAATGTACACGGGTACCTTATTGTATATTCTACCTTAGGGCATGTCTACCTTACTACTACCATGTGGAAAGGGTCAAAGCAGGTGCATTAAACAAAAAAAATTAAGGAAAGGCTTGAATATATAAAACACAGTAATATGTACATACGTATGATAACAACCCGTGATATAACCCGTGTAATAGTTTGCCGTGTGGTGCCGGCTTAGAATAGCATCACCCCATTTCTCACCCATGGTTGTCGTAAGAGGCGACTAAGGGACTCGAGGGTTAGATTTGTATTGGAATTTTAAGCGATGGGCTTACAACCAGTCACTATAGTGGTACACAGTTATCTGATTGACCCTCAAACTTTCGTCAGACGTGGTATTAATATCCGTTTTACGGCCGTTAACGCTATGCCTACCCCGTAAGGGATATAGGCATGATTAATGTATGTATGTATAATAACAACAACAATATACAATAAATACATACATACATAAATCACGCCTATTTCCCTTACGGGGTAGGCAGAGCGTTAACGGCCGTAAAACGGATATTAACACCACGTCTGACAAAAGCTTGAGGGTCAATCAGATAACTGTGTATCACTATAGTGACAGGTTGTCAGCCCATCGCCTAAAATTGCAATACACATCCCTCGAGTCCCTTAGTCGGGTCTTACGACACCCATGGGTAAGAAATGGGGTGATGCTATTCTAAGCCGGCATCACACGGCAATAAATACTACACATATACGTTTATCATATATAAATATTCATGTATATCAATAAGCTTACCTTCTCGATGGAGGGGAACCTCGGGTACTCCTTCCTGAACATGTCCATGTCGACGTTGACGTTGGACCACGTGGTGTTCGCGTTCTCGTTGTAGATCTTGTTCTGGATGAGCACTATCAGCTGCGAGCGGAGGATCACGCCGCGCAACCGTTTGTACGTCGTGATCTCACACTGGAACAATATACATGGTGTAAAAAAATTAGCTAAGAATATTTTAAGGGGTGAACCAGTACGTGAAACTGAACAACTTTCCCCAAGGAACATAGGTCGAAATATGAAAAAAAAATTGGCCCTCCCATACAAATTATCCCGGTCGGGTAACACACTAAGTATGGGAGGGTCAAATTATTTTTTCATATTTCGACCTATGTACTGGTTCACCCCTTATAATATTCTTAGCTAATTTTTTTACACCTTATATTGTTAAATTATTAAGTTTGGTATTTTTGTTTATTCCTTCTTATGTATTGTATACCTACCTTTAGTGCGAACTTTAAGTACGATTATTTACGTTTTTTTTTGTGTATGGGCACCCGCTTTGACTCTTTCTGTTTATCTTTTGGTTGGCCGGTAGAGAATGCCGCGTGGCATTACGCCCGCCCTTTGTACTTTCTTTGCAATAAAGTTTAATAAATAGATAGATAGATGAACACTTCTTGCTTACAACATGCACAACAGAAACAAAACAATACAGAAAACTTTAGACTAAAAGTAAGCAAAGGTGGCCTCGGCTTGCAGCGATCTCTTCCAGGCAATCTTTACATTAAAATAGAGACAATAAAGACAAGATTTGCAAGTAGTCGAATAAGCAAATTATCAGTAAAATTGTTAAATTTTAAAATTACATTTATGTAGTAAGTACACATACAATCATACATACATACAAATATTTACAAATATCATGAAAATAATTAATTATATATTAAAATTAAAGATGTATATTATATAATACATACCTACATAAAAATGTATAAATACACATGATAAAGGGCATTTGAATACTTATTTGAAGATATAGCAGCTCTCTTTCTTGGTAACAAAACTGTGAAAACTACAATTCATAATCTCACCTAATTATAGAGCCTTGGTTTTACGTTAGTTAACTCTTACGTTGGGAACAATTACATAAACCATTGCAACAATTCATATCATAGATAATACAGGCTAGTAAATTAACAGCAAAAAACTAGAAATGTAAAAATCCGTGTGTAAATTGCCGTGTGATGCCGACTAAGAATAGGATTACCCCATTTCTTTCCCGTGGGTGACGTAAAAAGCGACTAAGGGACTCGAGGATGTGTATTGAAATGTAGGCGATGGAATGACAACCTGTCACTATGGCGATACACAATATTCCGAATGACCCTCAAATGTTTGTCAGACGTGGCGTAAATGTCCGTTTTTGCAGCCGTTTACGCTCTGCCTAAAGGCATTATAGGCGTGATATATGTATGTATGTATGTAATAATCCGTGCCACTTACATCGTCAGAGGCCGGCGGATCGACCACCGGGAATCCGTTGTAGGTGGTCAGTTTGAGCACCTCGACAATATGGCTGACATTCTCGACCGTGCAACCATTCATATCATAGATAATACAGGCTAATAAACTATCAGCAAAAAGCTAGAATTTTTAAAATCCGTGCCACTTACATCGTCAGAGGCCGGCGGGTCGACCACCGGGAATCCGTTGTAGGTGGTCAGTTTGAGCACCTCGACAATATGGCCGACGTTCTCGACCGTGCAACCATTCATATCATAGATAATACAGGCTAATAAACTATCATCAAAAAGCTAGAATTTTTAAAATTCGTGCCACTTACATCGTCAGAGGCCGGCGGATCGACCACCGGGAATCCGTTGTAGGTGGTCAGTTTGAGCACCTCGACAATATGGCCGACGTTCTCGACCGTGCAACCATTCATATCATAGATAATACAGGCTAATAAACTATCGGCAAAAAGCTAGAATTTTTAAAATCCGTGCCACTTACATCGTCAGAGGCCGGCGGGTCGACCACCGGGAATCCGTTGTAGGTGGTCAGTTTGAGCACCTCGACAATATGGCCGACGTTCTCGACCGTGCAACCATTCATATCATAGATAATACAGGCTAATAAATTAACTGCAAAAAGCTAGAATTTTTAAAATCCGTGCCACTTACATCGTCAGAGGCCGGCGGATCGACCACCGGGAATCCGTTGTAGGTGGTCAGTTTGAGCACCTCGACAATATGGCCGACATTCTCGACCGTGCAACCATTCATATCATAGATAATACAGGCTAATAAATTAATGGGCTGCCAAAAGCTAAAAAATTTAAAAATCCGTGCCACTTACATCGTCAGAGGCTGGCGGGTCGACCACCGGGAATCCGTTGTAGGTGGTCAGTTTGAGCACCTCGACAATATGGCCGACGTTCTCGACCGTGCAACCATTCATATCATAGATAATACAGGCTAATAAATTAATGGGCTGCCAAAAGCTAAAAAATTTAAAAATCCGTGCCACTTACATCGTCAGAGGCTGGCGGGTCGACCACCGGGAATCCGTTGTAGGTGGTCAGTTTGAGCACCTCGACAATATGGCCGACGTTCTCGACCGTGCAACCATTCATATCATAGATAATACAGGCTAATAAATTAACTGCAAAAAGCTAGAATTTTTAAAATCCGTGCCACTTACATCGTCAGAGGCCGGCGGATCGACCACCGGGAATCCGTTGTAGGTGGTCAGTTTGAGCACCTCGACAATATGGCCGACATTCTCGACCGTGCAACCATTCATATCATAGATAATACAGGCTAATAAATTAATGGGCTGCCAAAAGCTAAAAAATTTAAAAATCCGTGCCACTTACATCGTCAGAGGCTGGCGGGTCGACCACCGGGAATCCGTTGTAGGTGGTCAGTTTGAGCACCTCGACAATATGGCCGACGTTCTCGACCGTGCGGAGCGTGAACACCGGGTGCGACATCACCTCCGACGCGTAGATGTTGTGCGCGAGCGGGGGGGGCTCCCACGGGAGCAGCGGCACTGCCGACAGCTGGATGTGGATGTCGTAGATACCCTGAAATATTGAATACCAACTTTTAAAACACTTCCCGTGTTAGGTATACAATTTTTGAGAACCTGCAAAACTTTCAAGCGCGGGCAGGATTTGAACCTGCGACTTTCGCATTACTAGTGGTGACGCCTCTTCCATCTGGCCACCGCAGCTCGTTCCTTGCCCGCCAATTTTGCAAGTGTATTTTAATGCTAGTAACGCGTGGCACGGCTCCATCCACCGGGTTAGTTTTGCAACTAATACCTAACTATACTACAACTAATAATAGATGGAAGAGGCGTCGCCACTAGTAATGCGAAAGTCGCAGGTTTAAATCCTGCCCGCGCTTGAAAATTTTGCAGGTTTTCAAAAACCCTGAAATATGTTTTAGTTTTCCATGGATGAATACTTAAGTCAAATTCAAGAGAAACGTTTCTTTAGATAATTCTAAGCCGGCCGGATAAATCATGTACCGGCAAGGGCCGCCGCTTAACATGGCGTGAAGTAAAATTACAGCTCAGGCGGGGGAAATGACGAAATCTTGTGAAGGCCCTATGCACCTGTGGGATTGCAGCCTAGGACATCAACAACATTCATGTATCAGTCTTAAATAAGCAGAAGTGAACTGTGAAACAGGATGTCTAACTTTGAATTTGAAAACATTTTCTAAAAAGATTTTATTTATGATCTACCGCAGGCGAGTGTAGCCGTCAACGACCTCGACAGTGGCGCCACTGCACAAAAATAAAGTTTTCTCTTTGTACAAACAATCTATCACAATATCCGTTGCCCAAGTTTTTAGTATTATATATTAAGTAAAATTAGAACCCGCAAACTCAATGAAATATCCGCTCATTAAAGTTATGGCAATGAATACCAAAAGTGGCCGTTTTAGGTACTTCTTTCCATAACTTTAATTGCAACTAATATTTTATTGAGTTTGCAGGTTCTAATTTTACTTACGGATAATACTAAAAACTTGGGCAACGGATATTCTGATAGATTGTTTGTATAAAGAGAAAACTTTATTTTTGTGCAGTGGCGCCACTATCGAGGTCGTTGACGGCTACACTCGCATTAACACGTAAATGCCCGCTCAGCCAGCGAATGCATCTTCATGCATCGGCATCTTCGTTGCAAACATACCTCGTTGAAGAAGTCTCCGGTCCACTTGGCGACCACCAGGGTGATGATGATGGGTAGTGCGTTGGATATCTGTCCGGTGGTCTCTATGATGATGACGGTGAGCGAGATGGTCATGCGCACGACGCCGCCCAGCTGCGCCGCGGCGCCGATCAGAGCGTATTTCGCCGGGTTTATTGTCTGAAATTTAATTGTTTCCAATTTTTTTTTATTAAGGATTGGTTTGCTCTTGACTCTAGTCTAGGTCATAGGACAGAGACAGAGTCTTAAGATGGAGCGAACTCACCCAGAAGAAGCCTGTTCACTCTTACTTTGAAGAGATTAGGGTTGTATGCGTCTGGAAACACAGACGCAGGTAGTGAGTTCCGCTTTTTAGCAGTGCGCGTTATAAATGATGACTGGAAGCGCTTAGTCCGAATTATTTGCAGGTTTTTAAGTGCCGTGTGATGCCGGCCTAGAATAGCATCACCCCATTTCTTACTCATGGGTGTCGTAAGAGGCGACTAAGGGACTCGAGGGCGTGTATTGCAATTTTAGGCGATGGGCTGACAACCTGTCACTATAGTGATACACAGCTATCTGATTGACCCTCAAACTTTTGTCAGACGTGGTGTTAATATCCGTTTTACGGCCGTTAACGCTCTGCCTACCCCGTAAGGGATAAAGGCGTGATTTATGTATGTATTTTAAGCAAATTCTTGTGCTGCATTATTTTCATCGTGGTTTCAGTGCTTAATAAAAGACGCAGGGAGAAGAGAAGTACCTGCCATACAAAATTTAATTTGTCGACTGATACAATTTGAACAAGATATCCAACTTGCCGATATTTCAATGTATTTTCTCTAGGGTAAGTTATTTTAGATTAGAAGAGAGTTCTAATGTAGGTAATTGATTAGATATTATTGACATTTTGTATTATAATTGTTTGCATGTTACGATTTAAGTGACTGAAAATGTAGAACTTTAATTTTCAACCTATCATCTGTAATACCATTTTCTTTGCAAATAAACGTATGATTATGATTATGAAAGTGACTTACATTACTAGGCAAGCTGTACTGTATTCCAATAGCCAAAAGCCTTCCCCAAGCAGCGCCAGTCAGCAAGTTCGGTATGAACAGTCCGCTCGAGACCGCAAGTCCAAATGTCCACGTCGACAGCAGGAAATAGCATACGACGAAGACCAATATAGAGCAAGGCCTGTACGAGCCGATGGGGTCGTGCAGGAACGAGCGGACTGACGCTTCGGGCGTCTGGAACCAGATCGCTGCTAGCGCGTTGTATTCGCCGTCCGCGCAGTACAACTGTTAAGGACATTCATTATGAAATGTTAGTAATTGTCGAATAGGTACCTACAGATACCCAAAAGTGGGCAAAATGATACTGAAGAAGAAGGTACAGAACAATCAATAAGGAATCTATGTGATGAAACATACCATTTACCAAATTAAAACAAGCACATATATCATACATACATACAATATAGGCAGTAAAAACGGACATTTACGCCACGTCTGACAAAATTTGAGGGTCATTCGGAAAATTGTGTACCGCTTACAAGTTGTCAACACATCGCCTAAAATTGAAATACACCCTCGAGTCTGTTAGTCGCCACCCAAGGAAAAGACATGGGGTGATGCTATTTTAAGCCGGCATCACACGGAAAGGCATCACTAACTGGTCAGGCTTGCAGCTCATTTATGCGGCAAGCCTATTGGATTCAGTCATGCAATTGCAAGGCTGAAAATAGGTAGTATTTTTCATATAGTCAGATCCAGCTATTAGAAGATTCATTTACCTGCAATGGAACTTTAGTGGGGTCCTCGCCTAAAGGTCGGCAGTCGTTGAGCAGAAACATCATAAGGAAGCCAGTAGTAGCGCTGGCGGCTGCCACCAGGCACGCTTCCACTACGCGCAGCCAGGGAGATCTAATGTACCTATAGAAACAATAATGAGACTGGTTTTTACCAAGAAAATGTTATAGCACGTTCACACCATGCACCTGCTCCTGCCTCTGTCGCGAATATTGCTCGAAATACTTCCGCGGGAGTATAAACGCAAGTGAGTGTTCACACACTGCCGTTATACTCTTCTCGCACCAATATGAGTGAAAGAGATAACAATACAGTCCACAAGCGTTCGTGGTGCCGTTCCTTTGACTCGCGCCGACAATTTCAAAAGCCGACATTCGAGGGAGCAAGGGAACTAGCAGCGGCATGACGAGTAGCAGCGCGAGTAACCTGTTTACATACTCGCGCTGCCCACTTCCCTTTCTATTTCCCTGCCCATATTGGCATCGTGTGAACGTGCTATTAGATTCTAAGCAGTACTCGGTTTTGTTTTTGAGGGCTGAACCAGTCCATGAACATACGTATAGAAAAAAGAAGTAGGATTCCATCTAGTTTATTTTTTGTGGTCTGGTCTGGTTCACACCTAATTGAATTGAACGCAATACATTTCCTGACATCTGAACAAGAAGCTTCATATGAAGGTTTCAGAAACATAATATAATATGTAGCTTTATATAATATTTTCTTGAGTTTGCACAACTATTACTCATCACAATAAAACAATTTTAAACGGATTTAAGTTGTGTTTATTTTGGATTTTACAATTCCTACGTTTCGAGCTCTTTACAGAGCCCGTGGTCACGGATGACTAAGGTGTTAGACGTCATTATTTAGAATTGAAATTATTTTTGTTCTACCGCCATCTATTTCTTAATTGCCTAGCGTAACGTCCGGGTTCCACACAAAATGCTGAAACCGTATCCTGTGTACAACATACTGTAAGACCTACAACATACTGTAAGACCTACTACACAGGATCCGTTTAAAATTGTTTTATTGTGATGAGCTTTATATAAGTTAGAAACATGATAGACATTGTTAAGAAACCACTTCTGTCTGGACTCTGACTGACACGAGCTTCACCCAGAAATTCGATTGTCCTAATATTTAATTGTCTACGTTTCTTCGAGAACGTTGTTGAAAATGTGTTGTTTCACCCTGTTCCATTTTCTGTTTGATTTTGCTATTTTATTACCAGTTTAAAATCCAATAACAGCCTACTAAATAATGCAAACAACGTAATGATTGTCCTATTTTTCTTAGTATAAATAGTATTTTAACCAGTAATAACATTCTTCGAGTGTACGTGTGACTCACTGTAATACCTTGTTATCAAGAGGGATTTTTCCAGAACCCTACACGTGGGAGTATAACTGTACACTAATATGCTTTAATAGAAATAATTACTGAAAATTGGCACTCATTGCGAAACAATTCTTAATGCTTCAATATTGCCAATGATAGCTAGATAGGATTTTCAGGTTACAGGTAGAGGAAGATTATGAATTGATGACTTTCGAGACGATAATATCGTGTTATGCAAACTCATGACCCTGATAACTCATTAATTATGAATTTCTATTTATCTTATCTTTGTACGTGCTTCTATTCAACAGGCCTTCTTATTTTTGTGACGTAATTGGCAATGCGAATAATCGTAGCATAGATAATTTCTTCTACTTTTACTACTAGGAAATAAATTAAATCTTATTCATAATATAAAAACAGTGTCACATGGTTGTAATGTTTCTAATTATAATTTATGCAGCAAACAAAATTTTTGTGATAACGTATGTAATCCATTTTTATATCTAGTAAGAATTATCCGTACTAATATTATAAATGTTTGTGTGTGTGTGTGTGTATGTTTGTTACGTCTTCACCGGCTTGACCGATTTGGATGAAATTTGGAACACAGGTAGAGTATAGCCTGGAATAACACATAGGCTACTTTTTACCGCGGGAAAACAACTATTACCACGGGAAAATGAGTGGCAGCGAGTGAAACCGCTGGGCGGAAATGTAGTAAAACATAGATCTTGTAATGTTATTGTACCTTATCCGGAATACGGTGAGCTTGTAGTTGATGTGATTCCAGAGCGCTCCCAGCAGCCCGCCCACTGCACCGAAGAACATGAACACGGGCAACTCGTAGAATTGAAACGGAAATGGCTCCATTTTACCCAGATTCAGCAAACCTGTGAAATAAATTAATACTTTACAAGGGGTGAAATTTTACGAGTGACCGATACTAGAATCTCAAGACGGGCTGGTAATAAGCAACAACTTTCTCCAAAGAACATAGGTCGAAAGAAGAAAAATAAAATTTGTAAACGAATCCTGAAAACGAAATATTTGATACATACATACACATATCACGCCTATTATCCCTTGCGGGGTAGGCAGAGCGTAAACGTAGTTAAAAATTACACATATATCACGCGTAAAAACGGACATTTACTCCACGTCTGACATATATTTGAGGGTCATTCGGAAAATTGTTTATCGCCATAGTGACAGGTTGTCAGCCCATTGCCTACAATTGCAATACACACCCTCGAGTACCTTAGCCGCATCTTACGACTCCCGCGGGAAAGAAATGGGGTGATGCTATTCTAAGCCGGCATCACACGGAAATATTAGATGATGCTATTCAAATAGAAAAGAAACATTTTTTGTTGCGCATTAGAAACTGTCAGATTTTAGATCAGTTACCACCAAATCGACTGACCACTTTTGCTGATTTAGTAATCTGCAACACCTCTGAAATTTGTCTGTCTAGGTCTAGATTATACTGCCGTGTGATGCCGGCTTAGAACACATCACATCACCCCATTTCTTACCCTTGGGAGTCGTAACAGGCGACTAAGGGACTCGAGGGTGTGTATTGCAATTTTAGGCGATGGGCTGACAACCTATCACTATGGCGATGCACAATTTTCCGAATGATCCTCAAATATTTGTCAGACGTGGCGTAAATGTCCGTTTTGCAACCGTTTGCGCTTTGCCTACCCCACAAGAGATATAGGCGTGATGTGTGAATGTATGTATTATAACACAACACTGTAAAAGGGATACTTGCCAGGGAAGCTGAGTTCTCCAGGGTGGCCGTGGTAGGCGGAGAGCGCGAAGTTGAGGGTGAAGGTCGCCATGATGGTGCCGAAGAAGGTTCGCCAAGTCAGCGCCTGGTTCCAGAAGCTTGTTCCTTCTTCTAGAGAGAATAGCACCCCGCCTGAACCGAAATGAATTAAAACTTGTGGTTATAACTTTTTAAGCACTCGCGATCACTTTCACTCATTTGAAGTATTAGACCGGGTCTATCGCGATAGTATTTAGGTAAATATTAGTAATTTACCTGTGTCCCGACCTGTGTTGACGACTGACAACCCGCGACCACAATACATGAAACTGTGTTGAAACGTCGGGACACAGGTAAATTACTAATATTTACCTAAATACTATCGCGAGAGACCCGGTCTAATACTTAAAATGAGTGAACTTGTGGTTAGTTTCGCCGACCCATCTTTACATGATAAATGGAGCAGTCGAGATCCCAGCCTTCATCTCTTTCTTCCACTATTCTTAAATCTGTTCCCCCGGCAATTCCGCATGCCAACACTTGGGAAACCCGTCTAATATATCTCGCCATCTGCTCTGCGTCAAGGTTAAATTGGTGGAGGTGATACTGTTAGGGATGCAATTCTAACTCTTAAAAGGATGGATAGAAGATCCGAAACTTCAGTCCAGAAGTTAACTTTTTGAGGTATTCGTAGTTGCGTTTGAGGTTTGCCTTACCGGAGGATCTGTTTCCGGAACATTATAACTTGGGCCTTTTCAAGGCAAGAGTGAATAGGCATTATCTAGGCAAGCATGTACCATCATCGCCTGCATCGTCACTTACCATCAGGTGAGATAGCAGACAAATGCGTGCCTATTTTATAAATATAAAAAAAAAACTTCTGATTTCTTCAGAAATTACAACCAATATGTCACTTTTTATTTATGCTAATGACGGCCGATGTGGCGCAGTGGTAGTGCGACTGCCTGCGACGCAAAGGTCCCGTGTTCGACTCTCGGTGGGACACTCACAAAAGTTGATATTTATCACTTTTTGAATAAGTTCCCGGCCTGGTTAGGACATTGCAGGGTGAACCACCTGCTTGTCCGAAAAGAAATGGTTCCGTGCTTCGGAGGGCACGTTAAGCCGGCGGTCTCGGTTGCTGTCTATGATTACTTAGACGCCGGTCGTTACACAACCATGTCAGAGGCTTACTTACTAGTAGTAGGCGGTTGAGAAACTCTGACACCAGGGATCATCGGGTCGTTGGAAGACTCGGTGTCCCACACGAAAAAGAGAATTATGCTAATGAATTAGAGAAAAAGAGAGGATAAGTAAATGCACTGACCAATGGGAGCGCCGAAAGCAGCGGAGACTCCCGCGGCGGCACCAGCCGACACGAAGTCCCGCTTCTCGTGGTCCTCGCGGAAGTACTGGAAGATCTTCAGGTCTCTGCCGAAGGTCGTGCTCTTGCCCTGCGAGATCCCAGCTGCTACCACCGCTCCGCTGTGAATCATGGGGCCTTCCTAAAATCAAGAATATTTCCTTTGATTCGTACATACTGAAAACCCGATAATTAATATCAGTACTATGATTTTATTATGCACTCACAGTGCAAGAAATTGAAAAATGTCAGCGCCCGCCGGGACTTCAACCCGGGACCGTGGGGTACCGTCCCACTGCTCGGCCAACTGACGTACGAGTACGTCGCTTCGAGACGAGTACCAAGAGATTGAAAAATTGCATCTTAGAATCCAATGGTGTTCCATTCTTGAATACCAAATTTTAAAACACTTCCCGTGTTAGGTAACGCGCTATTAGTTGCAAAAACTAACCCGGTAGATTGAGCCGTGCCACGCGTTACTGGCATTGAAATACACTTGCAAAATTGGCGGGCAAGGAATGAGCTGCGGTAGCCCAGGTGGAAGTCGTCACCAGTAATGCGAAAGTCGCAGGTTCAAATCCTGCAATCCTGCCCGCGCTTAAAAATTTTGTAATATTTTAAAAATTGTTCCATTCTTGTTTCGTGTGGAACACCGTGATGATCCGGTGGATCCGGTTAATAAACCGCCTGCTAGTACGATGTTTTTGTAACGACCGCTGACCAATGGTATTGACTGAAATAGCTTTAATAGATGTTATTTACTTTTCCTCCAGCGAGTCCTCCGACGACTGCCGTGATGACCCCTATGGCCTTTACGAATAAGGTCTTTATTCGCACCACACGCGGCACTTTCACACCGTTTAGATAACATTTCACTTGAGGAATGCCACTCCCTGCCGCTACAGGCTACAAAGGAAAGTACAAATTAATATTGGTTAACAATTTGCAAGAAATAATATAAACATGAAACTGAATGGCTTTACCAAAATGAACATGGGTCATGGAAATTGCGATTGCAATTATTAAGATTAAATTATTTCTTTTTTTTTACTAAAATATTCTTTACATAGTTTTTTTTTAAACAACTAAGCCTTTTTGCGCGGTAATTTTGAGTCAGTACGTAAACTTTGCAGGGAAAAATACCATAGAACAATTTTATACCTACTCGACGAAAAATAATCTAAGCAGCAGCTGTTTCTTTTTTTGCGATTTTGCAGGTGGCCCCATGATAAAAGTTCTTCAGAAGCAAGAGTAAAATCAGCCTGCAAGGTTTGAGTACTAAAACATAACCCTGTAAACATACATACATATATCACGCCTATAATCCCTTGCGGGTTAGGCAGAGCGTAAACGGCCGCATAAAACGGACATTTACGCCACGTCTGACAGATATTTGAGGGTCTTTTCGAAAATTGTGTACCGCCATAGTGACAGGTTGTCAGCCCATCGCCTAGAATAGCAATACACACCCTCGAGTCCCTTAGTCGCCTCCTACGACTCCCAGGGGAAAGTAATGGGGTGATGCTATTCTTAGCCGGCATCATACGGCAAACAATCTACAAAAAACCTTTTTATGTGACTTAGGAAAGCGGCCCAGCCCTAAGGTCTAAGGTCTTAAGGAAATTTGTCAAATTTCATGTGCAGGTTCACAAATGTACATATTAATGAATAATCTTACCTCAACATACGCCACCAGGAATGAGCCAATAAACACTATCGCGATGTTCGATAACACCCACAGTAGGTATGGAATGTACAGGCGGTCTTGTAACACATACTTGTCAACAGCTGTTATAGTTTATGTTAAGGAATTCATCATTCAATGTACAAGGAAAAACGAAAATTACAATAATAATAATATGTAAAATATGTTATAGTTATACTCATTTATAATTTTAATATTTTAGGCCTTGATTCTGCAGGACATTTCCTAAGCTAATTCTATATTAAACGAAAGGTAAAAAGAGACTGCCATGCCGCATGGCGATTCAAACATGTCAAATGACAGGACAGAAACACAAAGTAAGTATTGGCGGCGGCGTCTCTATTTTGTGACAGAAACAGCTAAGAAAGTTGTAATCCAGCAAATGTTTCTTTTCATTCATAACAGATATGCGATAAAAAACCAAATCACTTATCAGTTCTAAAAATATTGCAAAGGATACATTTCTTCAACTCCTTATATTTAATGTTGGTGAATTCTTCTATGCAAATATCTATAGTAAATGCTATTAGTGCTGTGATGACTCCAATAGCAAGCATGATAAACCATCTTGCAATGTCCTTCTTTACTATAAAAGGATAGCCTCTTTTCCGCTCCTCGTCTAACAGTAAGTGGTTTTCACATGTGTCATAATCTAAACTCTGAAAATAGAAAAGTGGTAAGTAATGCTATTAGAATCAAAATCTGTATTCTTAGCTCATTTTACAGATCAAAGTCTTATTGCATAAGATAAGACAATCAGCAGACTTTTGCAGTCACATACTATGTAGAATCAAACAAGCAAATTAAAAAGTAATACCTACATACACACACTTATGTAATTTTGCAGACTGTTTCTGATTATAAACTGGTCAGACTTTACTTAATGACTTTTTTGCTAATGTTTCATGAATAATTTTATCATTTAATATTGCAGTAACAGCAGCTAAGACATTAAATAACTTACTTCATATTTAGCGGACAGAATGTTCATCGAGCCGGGTTCAATCTTCTGTATGGGTTGCCTGCGTCGAACCCCATGACTGCCATGTATATCCTCATAATCACCACCACCCTCAAGTGAATCCTGTTATCAAGATCAACATACATACACATATCACGCCTATAATCCCTTGCGGGGTAGGCAGAGCGTAAACGGCCGCATAGAACTGACATTTACGCCACGTCTGACAAATATTGAGGATCATCCGGAAAATTGTGTATCGCCATAGTGACAGGTTGTCAGCCCATCGCCTAAAATTGCAATACACACCCTTGAGTCCCTTAGACGCTTCTTACGACTCTCACGGGCAAGAAATTTGGTGATGCTATTCTAAGCCGGCATCACACGGCACAACATTCTGAATGAGTTCAAAAAGATGTTTTAGGTCACAGTAAGCTATGAATTGCAGATTTTTTGAGCCTATTAGATGGAATGAAGCACACTAAAAAAGTCATAAAACAGTGTACCTAAGACAATAGTGTACTTACTATACAGGTAGAAATAAAAAACTGTTTTAAACTTTCACAGTCACACATAATGTTGTAGTAAGAATCTTGAGTTAAATTATTTGAGACATCAGGAAAAAGAATATGTGGATTTATTTGTGTACTTGAATATAGTCATAAATGAATTTGCATACATCATATTCTACCACTATTGTAATGCATAGTATTGTATTGATAGACTCAGTAAAGTTATGGATATTAGATTAGTCACAGATTTTAATGTAAAAAGTGTAAATATTTATCTAGTTTCATATTCAGGCCAGTGGAATAACACAGCAGGGGGAACAAATTACGTACAATATTTGTTCCTGCATTATGGATAAATAGGATCATGAAATGGCATCATACAATGATCTAGAGATACCACTAGACTTACACTCAAGAACTACTATAGTGTAGTAGCAGCTTTAGATTTTTGATTTCCATGTTTTTGGCCATGTGATGCCGGCTTAAAATAGCATCACCGTCTTGCCCGTAGGTATTGTAACAAGTACTAAGGGACTGAAGGTTTTCATATGAATTACAATTTTAGGGAATAGGCTGACAACACTATAGTGATACTGATTCACCATTTTTCTGAAACATCCCTCAAATACTTATCAGACATGGCGATAGCGACCGTATTTTACGGCCATTAACGCTCTGCCTACCCCGCAAGGGATAAAGGCGTGACATGCGTAGCTAGTTATTCATTTATGTATGTATGTATGTATAAGTATATTTTCTTGTATACATATATGCATTGTGCCAAAAAACTGACAAATACACAGCTTTAGACAAATTAATATTAGAACAGGTCGCAGAATGTAGGTCTGGGGAACTCCAAAAACAAGGAAACATGTAATCTTACCACCATAGTCTTATTCAGCTGAGTGTAACTGGCAGAGGTGCCAGCATCGTTGTCGATCAACTGCGCCGTGTCGGCAGTCTCCTGGGACACCGGCTCCTCCATCGTCCCCAGCGCCTGGCGCTCTGAATCACTCATTCTGTCCAACTTACATCTACAAAGCATGGGACGTTATCAACATAGTAAACAAACAACTCTAATAATGTGACGTAAACTCAAACTGAAATCACTATGTGTATAAATGTTATATTGGCGTATTTTTTGTTTGCGTCATTAATTGATTTTTGTTTGGAACCTTGAATAATTTACTTCATCACAAAAGACAAATACTCCGCCTCCACAATCATAGATGACTTGACTGACTTATCACTATAGTGTTGTGTTGTGTGTAGTTTGAGTTATAAGTGAACTGATTCAGTCACTCACAGCCGCGATGACACCATACCAAAGTATGCTTGGACGAAGTAGTTTTGACAAAATAGCTTTGATATAAGTTGAACGCAGTCCCACTCTGCTTTGATTGGACGGTTATCCAAGTGCGCTTCGATCATTTATTATTTATCAGTTGCCATGATAATAGTAGCGCGAAAAAAAGCCATCAAATCTACTTTGTCCAAACATTCTTTGATAGTGTCAACGCTTTTACAGACACCATAAGTGGCAGGTCACACAAAACATCATCAACCAAAACTTTTTTACTGTCTACATCGTCAATTGTTAAAGAAATCATGGGATATGAACTGCAAGAACATTTTCTTTTAACAATAGTTAGTTATTTAGTATTTTAAGTACGAATTCACTTCGCTTTACCGTATTTTATTTGTAAGGGTCCCGTTCCTGCAAAAACGAAACTTAAATTAACCACTTATAGAATCGCTTTGTTGCGTGCAGATTATTAAATATCTTTAACTTTTTTTACATAAAATTTACTATTAAATATACTGGAAACCCCGTTTTACCTATTTTAGATAGTCTTGAAACCATCCGCACCAGATAAATTAGATATTTAAGAAATAAAGTTTAGGTAGATACAGATACTAGCTAATACCAGCAGTACATCAAGTTGAAATAAAAGTTGACGAACTAACTTTTTTTTTACGGCCGGTTTATGTTGCAAAAACGCGTGTTTGACCCTCTCAAAAGAATTAAAATTAACAGGACCTAGGCTAGAATTATGAAATTTGGCAATTTGTTTTGTTTTGAAGTACAAGTTCAATAAAGTCCAATTCAATAAAATAAATAATAATTCGTTTATTTTCAGACAATTACGTCCATAGATTAGTATTAACATGGTATTACGACAGTTTCAAATTATATTATTATAATTTTAAACTGCAGTGGACTGCCAACGCTCTCCGTTCTCTTTCCATGTCACTGTCGTCTGACAGATCCTCAGTCACAATATTTTATCATATGAAATGGCTTGATGTAATGAACCCTCTGTGGACAAGTCCAGCTCGCAATTGACCGTTTTCTTTTTATTTGCTTGTTCCAGCGATTGCAGCTTTGTGTGTGTTGTTGGTAGTTTGTTGTTATGTTAATCACTAGCATACACCAGGTTTTGAAGGAGAGGCATCATCATAGTAAAAATAGGTTTTTGCTTATTTTTGTGTCCAGCCGCGTGCTTGATGTTTAAACTATTATATGCATGTTTTAACTTTGTTGTACGGTTGGTACCACAAAACGCGTAATTTACATTAACACAAAAACAAGAGTTATCGGAAGATTAAAACAAGATTAAAGGCGGACTTATCCCATTGAGGGATCTCTTCCAGTCAACCATTAAGATATTTAGAGAATATGTTATTTGCAGGTATGCATAGAAATATGGAATCGCATGAATTAATCGTTGAGTTGACATAATAGTCGAAGAGTGAGTAAGTCAAGTCCATCATATAACACCTACATCACTAATCCCAAACTCTAAATTTGACAGTGACATTTTAATGTTGCCACTTTAAGGAGTAACGTGTTTGTGCATAGAAAACAAACTCTATTGCCATGCTGAAGGTGGAATCGTGGAAACATATTAAAACAAACAACAAACAAATAAAACAACCTCTTTTCTGTGTTCAGCGGCAGGCACCACCCACAGCAACATTGTGGTAATTTACTTATTGCTAAGGAATAATTTTCTTACAAGCATCTTTAATTTAATTTCTCAAAACACATAATTATTTTCAATAAAATTAACAATCCGTAACGTTATACCTTGGAATATTATACAAAATACTATTATTTAAAGGGGTGAAATGTAGCTTCACCTACTTACTCATAAAATTACTTATATTCTAATTTGCGGTATGATTTTTAATAAGTATTTTCTGATTCTGTACACTCGTTTAATGAAATACGCTTAGATAATTTTATTTTGTTTTAAATTCTGAGTATACGCTTGCTCAACAATAGCTTGTCCTAAAACTTATGAATAGAATGATTGTTAAAATTTAATCAATAAAGATGATAAGCCTTATCACGTTATCAACTTATCATTTTATAATATGGCAAAGAGAACAGACTTATCTGCACACATGCCCAGTAATCACTGTTCCGTAAACAATAGGAACTGCATATGTGTGCGTAGCTTGCTCGTTGACAATCGCGATGTGATGAATTCTACATCATCGCATGCGAGTTATATTTTCAACACAATCTTTTAATTTTTATATAAGTTATTCGATTAATTTCTAAATGTTTTCTTTCTTTGTGACCGCCTTCCTCTATTTTAATTTCTAAATATGTGTAATTTGCCGCCGAAGTTCCATTCAGTGTGTCGCCTTTGTTTATCATTCTGTGGCGATAATTGCAGTGATGTTAGACTTCCAATTTTCGACCGTGATAAGGATAAATCTCGGCTTTCCGAGATGATAATGACATATTTGTCGATAGTGGTAAATATTGTTCGATTATTTCTCGCTTCTAACTGCAGGAAGACGTCGTTTTCTCGTGTGAAAGTTTAGCATAAGCGCACGAGATTGTGGATGCTGATAAGCGCCATTAACTTTCTCGCGGGTGTTGGGTATTTTCGCATTGTGATATCATATTACGGCCCACGCGTTTAGTGCTCAGGCGTATGACTAATGTGTTTCGTGGAAGTGATATGGTCGGTGCGGGTGGCTGGCGGCGGCAGGAGGCGGCGCTATATCACGGCGCTGATAACAAAGGAGCGCGCCGTGAGCCGTGATCTCGCCGCGCTCCTGCGCTCGCTGCGAGCCCTCCCGCCCGCCGCGAACCACCCGCCGCCCGCGCACCACACATGTGTAAACCTCACAATGCTCCTGCACTGCTTATCCACTACTGCTATTTTCAGAATTCAATAATTTCTAAATATAGACGTATATTTTAAGGCAATCAATCCACAGGGGGACGCTCTCCCTCATATGTTATCTTAGTATGGTTAAATTCAGATCCAGAGCAGGAAAATTCTGCATTGTTTATTTGTTATCAGATTGTACCTGCCTTACCATGAGTCATCATCTATGATTATACTTTGCAAAAGGTCACTGGCCACATCACCTCATTTAATGACTGAGATGTTGCGAATCATAGTAGATTGTAAATGTTGTAGTTAAACCTGTAATTGTATTTTAAGGTGACACCTGAAGACTTGCTGCCACAGGTGGTGTGTGGAAGCTGTGCACACAAACTGGATGAGTTCCACACATTCAGAGAGCTGTCACACAAGTCTGAAAGACTTTTGGAGCAGTTCCTTCAGTATGCCAGTTCATTATCAGGTCCAAAAGAAGTGAGTAGTAAACACAACATTGGTATTTCAATTCTTTTATTTTGAGTAACACTCTAATTTTATTTACATAAAACCTAAATCTAAATAACTCTAATAAAATATTTTGAGTAGATATGTACTTATCTAGTAATTATGCAAAGCTGGAATCAGTACGAAGATTTATGTAATGTATGGGCTGGGCATTGAACTTCTTGTTATAGAATGCCTTTGCAGCATTGACAAGTAGGCCTAGCAGCATTCCTATGACCACTATCAAACCAACACCAACAATGCTCCATAGGACATGTCTAGGTTTCAAGTCAGTGAGGCTAAACCCATTTCTTGTTTTGGAAGTAGTTGAGTCAAATGTAGGGCAGAAAAGGTGGCTTGTTATGTTTGTTAAATATTCCCCATGCAGTCTCATTGGTGCAGAACATCTGTAGAAGAAAAAAAATTGTTAGTTAGTATGAAAAAGAACAGGTCATTAAAGTATCCCTTTTTCTACATACATACATACATAAATCACGCCTATATCCCTTACGGGGTAGGCAGAGCGTTAACGGCCGTAAAACGGATATTAACACCACGTCTGACAAAAGCTTGAGGGTCAATCAGATAACTGTGTATCACTATAGTGACAGGTTGTCAGCCCATCGCCTAAAATTGCAATACACATCCCTCGAGTCCGTTAGTCGGCTCTTACGACACCCATGGGTAAGAAATGGGGTGATGCTATTCTAAGCCGGCAATCACACGGCGAAGCCGGCAATCACACGGCGAATCCCTTTTTCTACACAGATAATAAACTGATTCAAAGGCTAAATACATTATGATGAGTAATAAATATTGATGTAAAAACTGGTTTCTAATAGAGAAATCAAAAAATACACAAAACAGCAAAATGACACAGTTATTAATATTCAATGTTTTATGTATGCACAAGATACATCATAAAATTCATAAACTTTCATCATAATTGCTTATAGCAATATGGAATCAAGTGTGGGAGCTCTATAATCAAAAAGCTTTTTGAATTCATTAGTTGCTCTCAGAGTAGACCATACAATAAATGTAAATTGAGATCAATATGTTAAACTTACAATGGGATATGGTCTGCCCTAAACTTCTCGCCTGCTCCCTGAGTGGTCACAATGTTGGCAAGGTCACAATTGCACAGCCAAGTGTTGCCAGTCATATCAAGTATTTCCAGCTTGCTCCATGGCATCAGATCAGTAGATAGCTCACTAAGATTGTTATCTTCTAGGTACACCTGTAAAAACATAGTACTTAGGTACATACATAATTCATCAAGCTAATGTTTATTAGCAATTGAACACTGAGCAAGTCTGTTCTAGATTTAGGATAAATTTTGCAATCGGCGATTGATTGATATCACAATTATGTATTATGATTAATCAGCTGAGTTGGTTGCCCCAGTTCTGATATTGTGGAGTAAGCAGACTGATGTAGGACGAGCGGATTACACGGTTTTGGTGCGATCGTTTGAACGCAAATATATCGTATTTGTAAAGTGACGTGCTACTTTCAAATCGATGAGTGATGAGTTGATGATAAGTCGACGTGACTGGCCGAATGGCAACAGCTATGAATTTTACAAAACTCGTATCAGACCACTCCTACGTCGCGTATTCTGTATCTTTTTGCGAAATTATGCTTTTAACGCATTAGATCATCTTAAGTGATATAGGTAATTAATTGCATATGCATTAGTTAGTTACGCTATTATGCTACGGTATCTGTGATAGGAAGAACCGTAATCTTTTATCTAATGGCATTTATTTAATTGCGTACTCAGCGCTGTGTTTTTCCTTGTTATGTAGTATCATAATAATTAAAGAGTACGGTACGTAGAATAAATGATGTTTTGTTCAGCAACCTGAATGAAACAACCTGCTGGTTAAAACGAGAATGTCGAGTAGGTACGTACTTTGTTCTACGATACGCGTCTTGCAGCATTTGAATGACTTGTTTTGCTGCTGAATCCCTATTAAAGAGCACCACTAATTAAGTGATAAGAAAACTTCGGTGCAAAATAAATATTCACGATAGTCTTGCCTTAGACAGCTGTGCAGCTATCACAGCCACCTCTCTATCTAGTGCCGACTTGCTGCTAATTATCGTGATACAAATAGACATTAGCCGTAATAAACTATATTAGTTGGCCGCAGGTGTGGCGTCCGACGAATACTACCTACCTCTCTTTATGTATATATGTTATCAGGCATTCTCTGATACTGTATAAGAAACGAAGAAATCCTGCCATATCGGCAGCAGGCGGGAGTAGATTTTCAAAAATCTGGTCAGTAAATTCGATGACCTACCTCACTTATTGTCCACTTATCCTTCATACCCCTGAAGGCATTGTGGCTGATATACCGAAGTTTGCGGTTGTGGCATAGATGCAGTTGCTTTAGACTCCTGAGCGGCGAAAATGTACTACGTTTCACCTCCACCAAGTTATCATTGTCGCCAACTTCTAAGGTCGTTAAGCTGGTCAGACCTGAAATGAAACACGAAGTTTTTCCATGTCAACAAAGGTTGATACGTAATATAAACTTTTCGAGATTTCCGAGTGAAGTACCTACATCTGCTTATTAAGTATAAGTAAACATTTATTTCTCTCTAATGTCATGTACGTGTATGATTTGAAAACGATAACACAAACTGGGTCGTAATCTGTCGGTCATACTTCCGCCATTCGAGAAGATGCTGAGATGTCGAAATGCTAGCTTGGCTGAGTTTCGGACATTTGTTTTTAGTGGGTTTTTATGTCTTCGCCCGGGGAAATACTGGTCTGTCATTAACTCATATTACGAACCCAAAAAACAGCCTTCTACGTTTTGCCTCTTTCTATCTTGTTTGGTATGTGATACCGACTCGACAAGCAGATTTATTTACACTTCTGTATTCGCCTTTCGGAATGGTTATCGACCTACTTTCTCATAATGTTTTGTCGAATATATGTGTCATGCTCTTTTGTAGGTGATGCTGATGATAATAAAATGGGATACGGTCAGGCGGACTATATTACGCTAGTTTTTGACCTTGTAATACTTGACTCACCTACGAAGCTGTCATCGTTGAGTTCCACGATGGGATTGTTGTTGAAGGTCAGGAGTCTGAGAGTGGTGCCTAACAGTTTGAGGCTCTCAGGGACCGTCACGAATTGGTTGCCAGATAAATCGATTTCCTCTAAATACAGCAGGCCTCGGAATGCTTCCTCTGGTAGTGCTTTGAGGTCCGTATAAGATAAATCCAAATACTGAGAAAAAATAAATTATTTCTGTCAACATTGCCTGTATCAGTTATATAAAAAAAATTGTAGCAAAAGATAATTGTGTTAGTTAAACTGCATTCCTACAAATAGCAACTGTATACATAAGATAAGGAAACTGCACTATCAGGTCTAACCATAGCTACGCTTACAATATCGTTACCTGCAAATTAGTCGCACTCGAAAGGGCGTATGCTGTTACAATGTCGATCTTCTCAAAAGGATTGTAGCTCAGGTAGAGTTGGGTCAGGTTGGGAGTGTAATGGAACAAATATCGGTCCAGGGAATGTATGTTGTTGTAGCTGAGGTACAGCCGCTCCAGCGCGATGTTTCTGTACGTCCCGTCGCTATTGTATGGCCCTTGGAAGATCTCGCTTCTCAGCACGTCGCCTGGAACCACAGGTTATGACAGGTTATTCGTGGGTTTAGAAAAAACATACGTACAAAAAATTAATCCTATCAATATACCTCAATCATTATTTGCTTATATTAAGTACGTAAGGTGTAACATTAATATTAACGTTTACTTACTCTTCAGGTTAGCGAAAAATAATAATTAAGTTTTCGTGTTACCGTGCGACACTGTAATGTTGTTTTTTTATATATCTCGTTTTTTTAGTTATTATAATATCTTTAAAGTAAACCCAAAGTTACTGCAATTATTTTTCTGAAATAGCTGTACTTAACTATTGATAACTGTTGTTATACTTATGCATGTTCTTATAGTCACATTAAGCTCGAAAAAAAAAAACGGGGCGACCTGTTATTGGCTATTAATTTTAAAATATGTATTTTTAACAAAATTGTCTTAATATTAAGCTGTTGGTTGTCTAAATATCAATAAATAAAAAATCCCTTGCAGACTTAGATAAAGCGGTGCTAGATTTTAATAGTCTTTTTCGTAACGTCAGGCACAATAAAAGAAAGTCGACGTTTACGACACCCGCGGGAAGAGATGGGGTGATGTTGTTTATAAAATTGACATTACACGGGACGTGAGGTTATTTGCTGTGTTAATACAATCATGTTTATAAATGCTTATCTCTGCATGCAAAGTTGATAGCGCTGGGAATTCCCAGCGTTTCTCAAATGTATCGCAGTTTCGTGACGCATTGTTTTGAGAAACATAATGAAAATTAACGGGTTTCGTATATCTCAGGTGATGGTGTAAGTCATCCATTACCTTAAGAAATTAACTGATTACAAATCGTGATAATTGTAAATAAATTGATATTCAACTGACCGATAATGGCTGTACTGTGTTGATAAGTGCATGCTTCTTTGCTTCTTCTCGCTTTGAGATCATCGGATCAATGAACGACAACGGGGCGGGGTTAGAAACTTTTAGAGAATTTAACAAGCGCACCAAATTCTAGGTCGTCAGTAAAACAATTTTTACGCATTCGCAGATTTTAGAACTTACAACTCACAAACACACACACTTCACGCCTATAATCCCTTGCAGGGTAGGCAGAGCGTAAACGGCCGCAAAAAACGGACATTTACGCCACGTCTCACAAATGTTTGAGGGTCATTCGGAAAATTGTGTATCGCCATAGTGACAGGTTGTCAGCCCATCGCTTAAAATTGCATAACACTACACACCCTCGAGTCCCTTCGTCGCCTCTTACGATTTGCACGGGAAAGAAATGTGGTGATGCTATTCTAAGCCGGCAAGACACGGCAACTCGTGTAAAGAAAATGTGCACCTTTCGGATGACTATCAAAATTGGCTGGTTATCGCGATATGACATATAGGTGTGAATCACCTGACCGAATGGCTAGAAGCAAACGGGTAATTTCGCCAGAGAGCTGCTTAGTTAATTTAAGCCAATAGTACCTATGGCAGGTTTATCCTCAAGAATGGACCATGTCCCTGATAATGTTGTTTGTGAAGTCAAACCTGGAACCCGGGTGTGCTCGGCAGCTTGTTCCAACCTACTGTCAAACTGTTGTTGCGAAGGTTCAAGTATGAGGTTCAGGTTGTTGAACCTGGAAAACGCCCCGTGGACTATCTCCCTGATCTTATTGTTTGTGAAGACCAGCACTTCCTGGCACCCGGGTGTGCTCGGCAGGAGGGTGGCGTCTTTCGGCTATGGTTACGCGCATGTGCTATCGAATTCCTCGTAATCTATGAGGAAGCGGAAGTGGAAGAGGGGTATTTGCACTTTCTTTTATATGAAAGCGGTAGCGGAAGAGGAATCTCAAAAACTGCGGGTTTTCCGCGTGGTAAGGATGTGAAAGAGGAATTCTCATCAACACTAGTTCTAACCTACTAGATTACCTGTCAAGCTGTTGTTGCGCAGGTCCAAGTATGTCAGGTTGTTGATCGCGGAGAACGCCCCAGGGACTATTTCCTTGATCTTGTTGTTTGTGAAGACCAGCACCACCTGGTACCCGGGGATGCTCGCCAGCTCAGTGATGTTTGTGATGTTATTGTTGAAGAACGTCACTCTCACGTGCGCTCCTGTAAAGTTAAATAAACCATTGAAGGAAAAACAGAAAATATTACACAGAAACTGTTTCATGCAGCGTGGTCGTAGGTATATTTTGCAAGTGTATCTCGATGCCAATAACGCGTAGCACGTCACGGGTTCTACCGGGTTAGTTTTACAAATAATGAATTTATTAATTGCATAATTCAACTTCTATAACAATTCCAAAATTCGCGGGCAATAGATGAGTCGCGGAAGCCAGATGGAAGAGGCGTCGGCACTGATGGCGAAAGTCGCAAGTTCAAATCCTTTAGAAAATTTTCTAAATAAGATACTCTTACTTTTAATAAATTCATACTTTTGTTGTTTCTAATATTCTAAGACTGAGCATTATAGGTAAATCCTCCACATAGTTCGTAGACTGTCATAGCGGCATTACTCATATCATCATCATTAACATAAACCTTTATCTATTGTAATGTTATCATATCAAGGAGTTGATTACAAATACCACAACAATTTATTGCATAGCTGTATTTTCCTAGTACTTATTTATAATGGATCTCTGATAGATAAATGATAATGACACATAGATAACTAGGGTACATCATTATGCTACACAAAGGCTAGCGGTAAAGACTGTCTAGATCTAGACTAACTAACTACATATTTTTAGAAATGCGCCTACTTTGATACTAACTATAACTTTACTGTACAAGTCTGATGTCTTCAAGAAAATGTGAACTAACGATCAATGATGTCAACTACAATTGTTATTATTTGTTGATTCCTTACGTCATACGCTTCATAGCGATTAAACATTGCACAAGTTAATTTAACATGTTCTATAAAGTGTTACCTTTGTCTATGCTCTTCGTTAGGTCGGTGTAATCGGGAATCGAACTTAGGCCCTGATTCTTGCAGTTCAGGTTGGTCACCCCGAGCGTTTCGTCGTTCTGAACGCTACAAGGTCCGCTTGCCTCCGCTTCGACACTCGCCAGCACGACTTGCACCCATAATGCCACTAGCGCCTACAACAAACAAAAATTACTTACACAGTGATTAATCATAATCACTAAGACACACAACACCCGTTTTTAAGATTAAACGCACCGCTGTACTCGCAACGGATTTACGCGGTAGAATCATTTTCTTCCAAACGACACAGTTCGGTAACACCTTTCGATGTACTGTCTTATCTTATCTAGCAGACTGATATCACAAGCTAACACAAAACCGACCAGGCGCCTCATTGGCTTATATTATTCGTCTTATCGTGCAACTAGTAGGTCACAGGTTGATCTAACTAATTGTTTTTTGTTTTAGGAGCTCCTGAATATAACGGCAAACAAATTGGAGGAGATCATCAGACCGCTCAACGAAAATGATTTCGATGAGTTATCGAAACAGAAATATTCAGAGGTCGGCTCTCCAGATTCGACCGAAGAGATGAAGAATCTGGAGAGCCGTCAGGCGGCGGTCACACTGCTGCAGATAAAGAACTACGATCCTTCAAAATACGCGGTGAAAACGGAGGAAGATCCGCCAATAGTGTTCAACAGCGTGCCGAGCCTGCCGCCGGCGGAGCGCGCGCGCGAGGTGATGCACTGCAACGCCGTCATCGACATCATCAGCAAGGCGGTCGCGGTCGCGCAGCGGGAAAACGAGGAAGCACAGAAATTCAACTACACCGGCATCATAGACCGGACGCCGAAAATAGAGGGAGCGTACGCGCAGGAATACCCTGAAGAGCAATACAACGCGTTCAACTCCCACAACCAGCCCAGCCCGGGCAGCAACGACGACCATGACAAAGAAATGGATCTCTCACTCTACAGTACTGTCAAAACTGAACCGGAACATGCTGAACGCGAGCCGCAGTTCCTACAACGGCATTTAACGCAAAAGAAGAATTTCGCCGACGAATACAAACAGCACGTGTACGGGCAGGCGCTCAGTAAAGGTCAGACGAAGACAAAAGATAACTCCGCGATGTATGAAGAATGCAGTCAGAGCAGTAGCGGCTCGGACCCCGACAGGTTACAAATGGATATCTCTCAGATGTCGCAGGTGAGGATTATTTAATTCTATTACGTCTATATATGCTGAGGTATGAATTCTTGCTGAATTTAAATCGCATACTATCTGTGGATGTCGTAAAAGGCGACGACTATAAGGGATACATTCAGGGAGTCAGCGCGGTTTTCTGTTCAATACAACATTTTACACTGCGCTCCTCATCAATTGGAGGAGGCCAATGACCAGCAGTGGCTTGTTGCGATTGTTTTAAAGTAGAAATCAAGGATAGCTATGTTGCTTTAATGGCACCTAGAGCTGCGATTTGCAACGCGTCAAGCAAATGAAAGAAACGTGAAGGAAAGACGGTGCCTTCGAACATCAAAGGTTTTAGTTATCCATCCTGTAGCACACTTAGCAATACACATCCCTGCGATGCTCGGCCAGACCTTGTGTATGTTTAATCATGTCAACTTAATATGTACAACTTTTTAATTTATTAACTTAATATTTGACGGCCTATGTGGCGCAGTGGTAGTGCGAGGCCTGCGGCGCAAAGGTTCCGGGTTCGATTCTCGGTAAGACAGTCACAAAAGTACATTTATCACTTTGTGAATTTATTCCCGGTCTGGTTAAGACATTGCAGGGTGAACCTACTGATTGTCCGAAAAGAAATGGTTCCGTGCTTAGGAGGGCACGTTAAGACGTCGGTCCCGGTTGCTGTCTATAATTACTTAGACGGCGATCGTAACACAACCATGTCAGAGGCCTACTAGTGGTAGTAACCGGTTGAAAAACGGCGACGACTCGGTGTCCCACACGAAAAGAGAGAGAGAGAGAGACTTGATATGTAAAATATTCCTTATTCCAGGACGACCCTGAAGAGACGCAGTCAGCGCGGTCCAACCAGTCATCGCCACAACCACCACTCGATGGAGACAATGAGAGAGACTCGCTATGGCAAGCACTGCGCAGACAAAACGGTCAGTTCAGTTTTACTCATTTTATTTATTTATTTATTTATTTATTGGCTATTTGGGAAACTAACAGCATAAATTATCTTATAGCTAGGCAATTAAAATGTAAGACTATAGCTAATAACAAGTTTCCACCTATATTTTTAAGTATTAGATATTAAATATCGCGATAGACCCGGTCTAAAACTTAAAATGAGTGAAAGTGATCGCGAGTGCTTAAAAAGTTACAGTTCAGTTTTGTTGACGCATATTCGGGATGTAAGGGGCGGAGTACCGAGACTTTGCAGGCATGATCTGACCATAAAACTGAACAACTTTTTCAAAGGATATGTTGGTTAACAAGAAAAAAAAATTGCCTCCCAAACAAAATTCCTGATCAGCTGAATGACTTTATATGGAAAATTAAAATTAAAATACTAAAATAAAAAAAAAATAAACTATTATACTAATGCATAAGTACATTATCAATTATTAGTGTCTCACAGACAAGGAGTTAAAATTAAATTAACGTTAACGAATTTACACGTATTGATTGTTTTTTTGTCAGGTCGCGGCGGCGAAGCAACCCAGCTACTGCGACGGCTCATCAACAGCAAACATCTCGGCATGACAGTGTCCCCCCTGCGAGCATCCACCTCCCCTCTCGCTCCCTCGCTGCAGCCGCCCAATGGCGCCGTCTCACCGGTCAGTCACTTTTTAAATTCGATTTATTTGTCTGCGTGAGCCTATGAAGCCATTTCATGTAGATCCATCGTTATCTAATAGCACGTTCACACTATGCACCTGCTCCTGCCGCTGACGCGAATATTGCTCGAAATACATCCGCGGAAGTATCAACGCGAGTGAGTGTTCACACATTGCCGTCGTACCCTTCTCGCACCAATATGAGTGAGCGAGATAGCAATACATTCCACACGCGCTCATGCTGCCGTTCCTTTGACTCGCGCACGAAAAGCCGACAATTGACGGAGCACGGGAAGTGGCAGCGGCATGACGAGTAGCAGCGCGAGTAACCTGTTCACACACTCGCGCTGCCCACTTCCCTTACTATTTCCCTGCCCATATTGGCATCGTGTGGACGTGCTTTTAAGGCTGATTTGATTACATTTATACAAGTACTTAAAGCAGATCGATCTTTTTTACATACTTGGTAAGTAAATCAGTCTCAAATGTAGGGTAAAATTTTATTAGTCACCCATACTGAAAACAGAGTATCGGCTAGTGATAAAGAATAACTTTCCCCAAGAAACATAGGTCGAAATGAGATAAAAATAAATTGAGCCTCCATAGTAATTCAAATCAGCTGATCGGCAATTCTGTATTGAAGGTCCAATTTATTTTTCCTATTTCGAC
Organism: Tuta absoluta; assembly: GCA_027580185.1. NCBI lineage: Eukaryota > Metazoa > Arthropoda > Insecta > Lepidoptera > Gelechiidae > Tuta > Tuta absoluta. The sequence continues at coordinate 4,703,809 of JAQAHW010000016.1, read as the reverse complement.
CTATGTTCTTTCGGAAAAGTTGATCCTCGTCATCAGCCCGATTTGAGTTTTCGCTATTGGTCACTAGTCGGTGACAGCCGATGTGGCGCAAAGGTTCCGGGTTCGATTGTCGGTGGGACACTCACAGAGTTGATATTTATCACTTTGTGAATTTGTTCCCGGCCTGGTTAGGACATTGCAGGGTGAACCAACTGATTGTCCGAAAAGAAATGGTTCCGTGCTTCGGAGGGCACGTTAAGCCGTCGGTCCCGGTTGCTGTCTATGATTACTTAGACGGCGGTCGTAACACAACCATGTCAGAAGCCTACTACTAGTAGTAGGCGGTTGAAAAACTCTTGACACCAGGGTTCATCGGGTCGTTGGACGACTCGGTGTCCCACACGAAAAGAGAGAGACTAGTAAGGTGCGTACGGACTAGAGGCAGCCTCGCCTGAGGCACGCACGGCTTGCCCTTTTGCCTCAAGTGCTACGTGCCTCAGCCCGAGGCGGGCCTCGCGCCGAGGCAGCCTCGGCGCGAGCCATTCGGTGTCGGTTTTTTGACTGTGCTCAAAGGCGCCTCAGCGTACGTGCCTCGCAAGTATGGACGTGATTTGAGGCACAGTTTTAGCGAGTCACGCACAATGGCGAAAAGTCCGTGTATTCAAGCTACAAAAATTCTTGAACCACTAATTGTCCTTATATTTAAAGCCATTATATTTCTGTAAAAACTAATTAGTAATTATGTCGGTAGTTCTTTTTCTTTTTTGAGGTTATTTTATTTTCGATCTGTGTATTAGATTGAAATTAGATTGGAAGTTCGATGGGAAGTTCATATTATTTGATATTTCTGCTATCAACTGATGGCGGAAGACGCCGACGCAGAAATACGAGTGAATCAGCTGTCGATCCGGCGCCATCTTGTCGCGCCTGGCTCGACCTGAGGCAGGTTGCCTCAGTCTGCTGCCTCATGTTGATTTAAATTATATACCGAGGCAGCCTCTACACGAGCCGTGCGTGGCGAGGCCGCTCAACCTGAGGCTGCCTCTAGTCCGTACGCACCTGTATAATTTCACCCTATACTAAACGGAGTTGTTGCATAAGAGGTAGTCCCTTGGGGAGTATACTACCACGGAACAGTGTTCGTTGTTATCCATAGACTTGTTCAGTTCGGTTGTTCGGTTTTTTTTTTGGTTGTTAAGTTTTTGTTTGGTTTTATTGGTTAGGTTGGTTGGTTGCAACACGATGCCCTGGAGCGATCAGTGGGTGGGTGGAATTTGAAAGCAACTTTTCCTTTCGTAAAAGTAATCTATGGTTGAAGATAATGCAAATCTTACTTCATTCCGTTACGACTGTGATCCTTTGCTCCACACCGACTAGTCAGCCCTAACTTTCAAAGCCCCGGGGCTAAAATTGCAATGTCCAGTCTTTAAAGAAAACTTTACGGTATCTAGCTAGACAATTCTTTGTCGCGTCTTTGACATCTTTCCCGCTGAGTCTCTAAAGTCCCGCTTCTAAGGTTCTGATTACGATTCCTGGCCTATTTTTTATGTTTACGATTGACATTGGCCTACTTATTGGTTCGAAATAGGTTTGCCCTGTGGCCCTAATAACGTTTAATTCAATCGAACCCATTGACATTTATTGACATTATAAGGGCACCTATTGGAGACATCAAAGTACCTAATAAATATACTCAATACATACAAACATATCACGCCTTTATCCTTAAGGGGTAGAAAGATCGTTAACGGGCGTAAAAATACGACCACTATCACCATGTCTTGTCAAATGGGGTGATGCTATTCTAAGCCGGCATTACACGACAAAAGTACCTCATATATTTTTTATAACTAGACACCTGTCCAATTGTTTAAATTTTGTTTTTCTTAGGGTCCTCTAAAAAACATGTGGCTTTTCCTAAACTTTGGCTTCAAAACGAAGCTACTTGTTGAATTTAATAGTTCTAGGTCCACGGAAGGTTTTTGAGAGGGTCAAAAACACGCGCGTGTTACAGCATTAACGGCCATATATTTTTGTAAAGTTGCTGGTCTAAAACGGTTGGTTTTAATTTCTACTCGACATCTCCACGCGTTTCCGTGATAAAGGGTCTTGACGGACAGATAGACGGACGGATTGAAAACAAAGTGATCCTATAAAGTCTCCGTTTTTTTCCTTTTGAGATACGGAACCCTTAAAACGCATCAAAGTCCGTTGCGTTATTTTAAAGATCTGACTAGTAACTAGTCCCGTTTAGCTACAATAGATCTGCAAAGGTCGCAGTGGCTGTTGGTCTCTCAGGACCAATCACTACTTCTCAAATAGTAATAATAAAAACTAGTCCCGTTGATTAGTTTGATACAACGTGACCTAATTTTATAGTGTATAGTGTATTTATTTTATTTATTTAACATTATGCGATAAATTTACATGGGTGGACTTAATGACGAGGGCATTATCTACCAGTCTACGTTAGGACATGTGGAAATGGGCGAGGCAGATGCAAAATAAATGCATTAATAAACCTAAATCAATACACTAAAATAGTATAACGAACACTAATACATACAAACATACATAAATAAATCACGTCTATATCCCTTACGGTAAGGGGATATAGGCGTGTATATATATAGTGATATCGATATCAAAATCATTGGGCAATCTCAAAACATGTGTATGGCGCTAAAATAGTATATGTTAATTATCGCTCTACTTGAATACATATTATACATAAATTAATCTCCTTTGTTGGATGATAGAATTAATAGACTAGACAGCAAGATTACTTGCATTTTAACAGAACCTATTATTAATTTATTAACATAATCCTAAACACGAATATTTGCACTGCATGATTTTGCAGTAGAAATTGGGTGATGCTATTTTAAGCCGGCACCACACGGCGATGATAATAGAAAATTTATAAATATATTCCTATTTACTATCCCTACGTGTTTCTATGTAAAGTGTCCTTTGTCTATAACGAATATCTTTACGTGATGATCGTGACTGAAAGTAACAAGAAATACACACACACACATATCACGCCTATAATGCCTTGCGGGGTAGGCAGAGCGTAAACGGCCGCAAAAAACGGACATTACGCCACGTCTGACAAATGTTTGACGGTCATTCGGAAAATTGTGTATCGCCATAGTGACAGGTTGTCAGCCCATCGCCTAAAATTGCAATACACACCCTCGGGTCCCTTGGTCGCCTCTTACGACTACCACGGAAAAAAATGGGGTGATGCTATTCTAAGCCGGCATCACACGGCATCAAGAAATACATACACATACATAAACATATCACGCCTATAATCCCTTGCGGGGTAGGCAGAGCGAAAACAGCCGCAAAAAACGGCCATTTACACCACGTCTGACAAATGTTTGAGGGTCATTCGGAAAATTGTTTATCGCCATAGTGATAGGTTGTCAGCCCATCGCCTAAATTGCAATACACACCCTGAAGTCCCTTATTCGCCTCTTACGACTCCCACGGAAAAGAAATGGGGTGATGCTATTCTAAGCCGGCATCACACGGCAACAAGAAATAAACGTACAAATAAGTATAAATTATGCTTACGACTGGCTTGCCGTGAATATCACGTGTACAACAAACAGTATATCGGAATATAGGCCATTTATTTTAACTGTAGACTAACTCTTATATGTAAGGTAGATAAAACGACTCTCATAATTTGCAAATCTTCATGGATTATTTTGAAATTTCACACTTAGTTACTAATCAAACAATATTATTCATAAATAAGACAATGTCTGAATATATTAACTGTGTTGTGACTGTATTGTGATAATGATTACGTGACACAACACTTTATAAAAGTCACTTTATTTTTATTTAAACCTAGAGGGAGGTCACATTTTTCACAAATAAACACTATATATTAATATGGAAAGTTCTGATTTTCCACGTTATCAATCAGTACAGTATACATAAACAAAATACTTACAAAGTTCATAGACATCTCAATGCCACACTAAATCACAAAATCCATTTGATAACAACACTGTACCATTCCACACATTCGTCCTTTACAATATTTGAACAATTGTTGTACACATGATGTCTCTAATAACTGCTTCAACTAAATGTGGGACAAATTGTTGGTGCGATCGCGGTCCGTTCCTCTTTGACATTATGCTAATTCTTCATTGCGGTGAACAATTTTCCTTGAGCTGGCGTGAGTGATATTTTTAAAGACATGTTCGTGACATTGTGCATTGTGAGCCTGCGTGCTGAGAGGTAGGTACTTTGTTTCATGTGACGTCATCACGTTAATTATGTGTAGACAATATATTTTTTGCTATATGTTTTTTCTCGTTAAAGGACGCTGTGGTGTTTAATTTTATTTAGAAAACTAGCGGCACGTCCAGCGGTTTCAACCGCTGCTAACCGTTTTTCCGGCATGGATTATTCATAAAACCCTTCCTCTTGAATCACTCTATCTACTTTAGAAAACCGCATCAAAATCCGTTGGGTACTTTTAAAGATCTAAGCATACATAGGTACATAGGGGCACAGGAAGCGACTTCATTCTATACTATTTAGCGATACACAGCTGTTAAAACAAACATGCCTTTGCACACCTAGTGGCAGTTGACGCGCGCTGTTTACAGTAGAAATTAAAAAAAGAAACTCTATCGACATTGGAATTAGAGAGATAGATTTAATTTTAACAAAATGGACAGAAAGAAACTAAAGCAATGAAAATAAACAATACGATGACATGAACATGATGATAATATGGTGACTTGTTCTACAGAATTAGTTTTATCGCCAAAACACAAGTAGCTAAGTAGACGTTTGTGTCTTAAATTGAGGTGATTAGAATGTTTACTTGCTCGCAAAATATAAGTATGACGACATTTGCAGACAAATCGAGCAGTATTATTAGAATTATGACCATCAAATCCATAATGTTAATATTTACATACAGATTTGGAATCCATTCCTTGGATTGGACGATTGGTTATCGAGCGTTTCACACTTTAGGCTATAGACTGACTAGCTTTGGCAAATGACACTCAAATATTGGCCAGATGACGTAGTGAAATCAATGGCTGTCGCACACTTAGCATAGTGCAAGGCATAAATGGATGGCTGGTTGAGAATGCCGCGTGGCACAAGGCCCGCCCTTTTTATTGTCTGCGCAATGAAGTTTAATAAATAAATAACACTTGTGTAATAGCAACTAACTTATACTATAATGCCTTTTATGAATGACCCACGAACGACCTATCAGAGCCCAGGGCCAACCATATTTTTTCATAGCACAACAATATGATACCTTTTGTTGTACAAAACAGTCATCTTAAAAGGTGTTATTTATGTTTTATATGCAATAACCAAAACAGTTGCGATATCTAGATTCCAACCTATCTTTTCTAATAGAACGGCGAATGGCAGAGCTCAGGGCGAGGCAGCGGGCCGGCCGGCACCGCGCGGCGGAAACAGAGCTTCCCCGCGCGCGCGCAGCCCCCGCCCCTCCCCGCGCCCGCGCACGAGCCCCCGCCCGCCGCCGCGCCGCCGCCCTATCCAGCCAGCGACAACGTATGTACATCTATAGACAAAAAACTCATACTTTATTCGCGTCACTCTAATAAGCCAATTTTAGAAGCTGTCAAACATACAAATGGCACCAATAAACTTAGAGCATGATTTTGTTGCAGCAAGAATCAATGGACACGTCATCGTCGGGCGCTTCCCGCGGCAACTCCGGCCCTCGCGTGGAACTCTCGTGCAGCAACTGCGGCACGCACACCACCACGATCTGGCGACGCGACGCGCGCGGCGAGATGGTGTGCAACGCGTGCGGCCTGTACTACAAGCTGCACGGCGTGCCGCGCCCCACGGCCATGCGCCGCGACACCATACACACGAGGCGCCGCCGCCCGCGGCACGAGCCCAAGCACAGGAACAGTAAGTGCGGCCTGTACTACAAGCTGCACGGCGTGCCGCGCCCCACGGCCATGCGCCGCGACACCATACACACGAGGCGCCGCCGCCCGCGGCACGAGCCCAAGCACAGGAACAGTAAGTGCGGCCTGTACTACAAGCTGCACGGCGTGCCGCGCCCCACGGCCATGCGCCGCGACACCATACACACGAGGCGCCGCCGCCCGCGGCACGGCATTATTTATAATGCGCCTAAAGAGTGGAACTCACTACCTGCGTCTGTGTTTCCAAACGCATCGAACCTTAATCTCTTCAAAGTAAGAGTGACCAGGCTTCTTCTGGGTGAGCTCGCTCCATCTTAGACTTTGTCTCTGTCCTATGACCTAGACTAGAGTCCAGAGCAAACCCATCATTATTAAAAAATAAAAAAAGCACAGGAACAGTAAGTGCGGGCTGGATGACATGATACGTTTTGCGAGCGAAGCGGGCTCGTTGCTTCACGATAAAATAAACCTGAATATCTATTGCGACCTAACCGAACTCGTCGATTCACGTTAAAATTAACATTATTCTCTGTTTTGTTCAGAATCTCGTCGCAGCGGGGGCTTCACGTCATGCGCAGAGCAAGCGGACCGCGCCGTCAGCAGCGCCACCACCGCCCAGACCACGGGAACAAGCGATACCACCGCGCCTCCCTCCGAAGCAGGCGAGGAGCTAGTGCTGGCCGCGCTGCGCCGCCGCCTGCAGCCGCACCTGCTGGCCGCGCTGCACGCGCAGACCACCTCGCCGCATGCACTGCTGCAGGTAACACACACAAGACACACCTCGGACACTCCATACAGCGGAGTCTTTATAGACAACTGTAATTTCTACATGTGCATGTGTGGGTGATCACAGACGTGTGAGTGCAGGGTTGGCATGCAGGTTGATTTTTATACCTAACCTGATGAATACATACAGTAACTACCAAAGAGGATTTAACAAGCCTAGCGCTAGTTTCTACTTAATTCTGCACTGGTATTTTGACATTTCGCGGGTGAAGGCGGGTCTGGGGCTGGGGTGCGGGGAGGTGAGTGTCCATTCTGTATGTATAATATATACTACATACTATTGGTTATTCTATGCTCAAGATACAGAAACCTGCATTATCCCTGACTAACATAGGCTAGTTTTACAATGAGTAAACGCCTTATTCCAAAGGGAACACTGAAGAACACTTTCCTCCTCCTCGCGTCGTTTTCCTCAATGCTGAAGGTCGTGATTTCCTAGCAGTTGTAGCACTATTTTTTCGTCACTTGTTTCTGTCTGCGGCAGAGTGAAGAGAGTCGCGTAGTTTGTTGTTCAGGGTTAAACGGATCTGATCAGACCATATGGTACCTTGCCTGTAACCATCAGTTTTTCAAGATTGTGTCCTTCTTGTCTTGCGATGTAGCCAAAAATTCCAGCACTCTTTGTAGACAGACCGTTGATAATCGGGTCTTTATATTTAGTTCGCGTAGAATGGACACATTTGTGCGGGAGGCGGTCGCGGTCAGATTTTAAGGTCCACGTCTCAGCCCCGTAGCAGAATATGGAGAACACGAAGGTCTTGATTCATTTCATCTTGGTTTTCATTAAGATGTTACAATCCTTCCATATTCCTTGCAATTGGGTAATTGTCATGGCATTTTTGCTTATTCCTATGCGTCTTCTAATTTCCTTTTCACACGAACTATCATTACTAATGTCGTTGGCAGGTCCTAACGTAGGAGCACCTGTGCGCTGCAATTTGTTACTACGATCGACAACCATGAGTTTGGTTTTGCTGTGGTTGATTTTGAGTCTCTTTTCTATCTTGTATATCAAACATTTCAGCTCGTAGCTGGCCAAGAGCGTGGTATCATCTGCGTATCTGAGGTTTGAAATCTTGGTGCCACCTATGGTAACTCCGCCGTTCCAGTCCTCACGCGCAAGACAGATGATGTACTCTCTATACGCATTGAAAACAATGGGTGAAAGTATGCAGCCTTGTTTGACGCCTTTCACGAAACTGAAGGGTTCTGACTATGCTCTGCCTAGCCCGCAAGGAATAAAAGCGTACCAATGGTGCAATTCGAGCCTTTACATACATACACATATCACGCCTGTTATCCTTTGCGGGGTAGGCAGAGCGTAAAGCCTTGACTGACCTATAAATTGTTGTATTTTCTCTCCAGGCACCGGAGTACGACGAAGCGCCTCTCAACCTGGTGGCGAGCCACGTGGCGGCCGAGGAGACGCACTGACCACCGCGCTCCCCTCCCCCCTCCCCCCGGCCGCGCGCCCCGCAGCCCCCGCAACCCCCGCAGCCCCCGCACAGGCACCTGCCCTGCGCCGCCGCACCGACCAGGCCGAACAGGACAACCAAGTATCCACGACAGGAATAACATGCTGTATGTATGAATGCATTGTTCATGTACTGCGAATAAGGAGAAAAATATGGGCAATTTCCCGCGGGGTTAATTAGAAACGCACGCAAGTATCGCCGCTATCGTACGGACAATACCTTGTCGATTTCAATATGAGTGATATTGTGAGTGAAAATGTCGCACTGCCATTATATAGCTACCGAAGTTACTACTGCACACGTATGCTTGTATTGACTCTTTTCGTATACAACCTTACTCAGAACCCCTAAATTATCTAGTACGACTTTAGTTACAATTTGCTTCAAATAATTATAGTCATTTCATTTCCAAAGAAACATTTATTCTCAACTATGAGTTCCGAAGGTCGTATGATGCAGCATGATGTGCATTAATGACACCACAGTAGCGACAACCAAAACACGGCGCGTGATGACCGGGGGTCAAGTCGCTCAATCGCTCTAATTGGAACATTTGATTTGATTTATAGAATTGGAATTCTTGATACTTCCGATTGTTACATTGAAAGAGATTTAATGTGAAAAAATCGATTAAAATGCGCTTTCGATATCTGATTTTGGCAACTTGATTACTTAGGATATTATTAACGAAAATCTTGTTTAAGTTCAACTATTTGTTCAGTAACAAGTACGGCAAAATTGAACGTGGTTGACTGGAAAAGCCCATAGAGTCGCGATCGAAAAATGTTTACCAGTTTTCTTTTTGAATGATAGTTACTTATCAAAAGTGCATGTGTGGTTTGGGTGGTTTTTAACGACACCCAAGCCGCCGGTGTAGATGATAAACATTTTATGTTCGTGACTGCAAGAAACAATAGGCTAATTCGTATCAAAACATCTTACTCCTGGAATCAGAATATAAGATTTCTATAAAAGAGTGGTGTGGCGTGGAATAAGTTGATATCTTTGGTTTCATCAATATAAACTGACTGTGTCACGCCAGGTGTGACGCAGTGGAGTTCAGCTTATGTAGTGAACGGAGAGTAGACGCCATAAAAGTTGTCTGAAATTTAAATAAGTACTTTTAGCGATTTGATTTTATTGTTAAAGAAATATAAAGTCTGCAAGCGGTAGGCGCGAGCGGCGATACTTTCCGTGCGTAGCGCAGCGGCCGATATGACCGACGACGTAACGACGCGTGCACGCGCCAGTGCACGCTCGGATACCTTGTGTATAGACTGCATCATAAAGACCACGATAGTGTCTACGTGTGTGTACAATCATACAAATTGTACGATAAACTTTCATATTGCAACTAAAGGCCAGTTAAACCTTTGCATTTGTTTCAATAAACAAATCCATGACGTAAAATAAGTATCTTTTTCTGGATTTATTGTGCAGTCAAAATAAAATAGCTAGCATATTTTATACAGGCATTAAACCATTTACACACTTTTAAATAGTATATATTTAACAGGACCCATAGTGATTTAAAGGCCAGTGTCAACAAAACTTCATTTACTTTGGGATTCCTCGAGTATTATAATAATTAAAACAGGGCATTATTTTTAAATCTTGTAATATGATACCGACATAGCGATCTATGTGAATGAGAACAAAAAGGGCTGACAAATAAAATCAAGTAAAAGATTTCTAAAATAATATTATCAACAAAAAGAAAACTATTAGCTGCGAAGGCATCTTTTACTTGTTCTTGTTTCGATAACTTCCTTACACTTAAAAAAAAATGTAGTGCCTATATTGTAAAACTTCGCTGATCAGCTCATGGCAATGCTGTAGCAATAATTAACAATAAATATTCCAATGTTCAGCACTTATAAAACATGTGATAAGCGTGATTGAGAGGACGGTAAAGTAACGTTGTGAAAAATATCGTGTATAAAATTTTAAAAAATATGCGTTATTGTAGTTTGTTCAAGTTGAAATGTACTTTGAGTGGTTGCCAATTATAATTAGGATCAAAGTATTTCTTAGTACAGTCAACCATGGGTTAAGCTATCCTCGTGTAAAAGTTGAAACCACATAGCACAGAATAATGCCAACAGGAAAGCAAAATTACGATTACAGCCTTTTTTTGTTGAGCTCGTACTATCGTTGACTCTTCTTGTAATGTTTATCAAGTATCTAAATGTCTACCCTAAACTTGCCATGATTCCATGATCCAATCTTGATTTGAAAGTCAAATCACTAAAATTATATTGCACGTTAAACGAAATAAAATTTTATTTTATTTTTATCTACCTGTGGTCACACAATCTATGCTATGTGATTTCTGCCATGGTCACATTGGTCACGTAAGAAAAAGAGTAGTTATGCAAGTGATCGACTGTACAGTAACTGGTAGCAAGCAACCTGGTGTATTTTTCCCAAGCCTTGCCTTAAATGCTCTCTCGATATTGACGAAATAATTTACGGTTACCTTTTGCAGGAGAAGTATTCGTTTAGGTTTAGAGTATTAAGATATTGTAAAGTTTATAATTTTACTTAGATGTAACGGCTAATGTTTAATTATAGTTAAACTAATTTATTTCCCTTTCGGTCAGTATTTACGAATTAAGTATTTTTTATTTCATTTCGAGTATTTTCTTTAGCATTAAGTGATAAGAAATGTGTTAAGAAGCAATAATGACAAACATGTCTACTTATCTCTAAATTGTATCAACCATAATAATTCTCAAGCGTATACTTAAGACATAATTAGCATTACGTTTGAACTATTTTTGGATTCAGATAATAATAATTATAATTGAATTACCATTATAGCATTAAATTGATTTGAAATATTACGGAATATATAATGTTCGTACATAGTTTTGGCATTATTATAATAATTGTAATTTAGATAAACTGTTTATTTTAGGAATATCTCGTATTATTCGATGTGTTGGGCATCTTTTGGTTAGTAAACATTCAAACAAATTGTAACCAAATGTTTGTGGCATTATTAGACAAACCACCACCTGATTAACCTCATGGCGGCCAGTGTTCGCGTATAATATAACAGGGGCATTAACACGGCGCACTTTAGGCCGTCCGCTGCGTCACGCGGCTCAGCTTAGCTGCTTATAGAGAAAACATTCCAGTGTCTACCGTTACTCGAGCTTACGTTTCAGAATGGAAATCGAGTTGCGGTAGAGGCCGGGACATTTCTTCATAAGCATACAAACTGAGCAAAAACTAATAATTATGCGTAACGAGACGGACGTTCTTAGGCTGGTTTGTTGCTTCCATCTTAACTTACTACTTATTTAATTGTGAATCCTTTTGTCACCGTCCTCCTTAAAATTACTTAATTTAGTGTTAATGTGTTTATTACGGTAACCCGTGTCGGGCCAGTAAACTACTGCAGTCTATGAGACATTGTGATAACGTTAGCTAGAGGACGTTCGCGCGCTCTATCGTACTCGTGATTATGTTGCAGCTGAACCTTTGGCGTCCGCATCGTCACGCGTTTTCCGTTTTGTTACGTCTCATTTCTTTCTTTTTTCGCCACGTCTCAACTTATGCAAACTTCCCGGCGTCTAGCGACGTTAGAACTCTGGATTTTTCTTTATTAGCAGCACAAGTTTAGGCATAACGCGTAACGGTGCGGACCCCATAATTAACTGTAAAACGCTTCACGTAACAACCAAGCTTACTGTATTTAGAAGCTTTAAAATCTTGAGATTATTTATTCCTTATTATTGGGATCATGTATATTGTAATCGTCGTTTAGGATCATGCTCTCAAATTAGCGTGCGCAAGCAATGACAGTCTACCTTGACAATAAAGTTTCATAACTTCTTAGAACGTAAAATTGTATGTTATATTCACAAAATTATGCTCTCTATTTCAGCGTTTCGCTCTCTGTTTATGATATTGAAATTTCTGAATTCTCGAATAGGCAGATTAGCACCTGTGGTGCGCTTATTTTTCTAACTAGTAAGGGATATTGAGAACGATTACCTGATAACGCGTGTAGCGTGCAGCATGCGTGCGAGGTTTCGCCGCGTTGCGGTGCGGTGCGGAGTTCTCGCCGCGTCGTATCTCGTAGGATCCAATCTCCGCTAATATTGCTGCTTGCGGTAGTGATACAGTATTATTTTATCGAATTTTACTCTGTACATTTTTGTCTTAGGTTTATAATGATATTTTAGTAGTTATTATGTAGACGTCCGAATTCATCGCGTGTAGTTACGAATGACCACCTTATTAATCGTGTAATATTTCCTGCTAACTTCCAGTTCCTCTAATTGTAACCGACTAACTGTTCAGCGGTAATCTTTCTCCGTGTTTCGTAAGGAGCATGTCAGTAACAGTGTAGCTACACCCTTCGATCTTCCAATTTGGTTATTTATTAATAATTTAGGTTAGTTTAATGATAGTTTCTAGTAGATTGATGAACAAAGTGTATTGTATTGATATAAAGTTACTAACAAGCCGGTTGTGTTGTGTGTGCTTACGCTCTAACAAGCATGTGTTTGTGATTTTAGTTTCGTCTCGTCACACGACAGTAGACAAATGTCTCCATTATTGTATTTTATAATTTATGCTGAAATAATTGGCTTATATGAATCTCCTCACAAAACACGATTTCTCGAAGACTGACATACGATCTTACGCGTTATCTCTCAAACTCTCGTTAAGTAGTTTTCGAATCTATGTATTTATATTGTGATAAATGATAAAACTTGTTTGAAATTGTAGTGTGTGTTTCCAAATAAAGCAATAAATATTGTGATAGTGATGAGATGTGCATAGTATGCAACCTCCAGAAGCTATTCTCTGGGCGTGAAATTAATGTTGTCAATTACACTATTCTGTATTCTATCGGGCCCTAATGTATAGCAACAAATCTATACCTTTCCTATTTTGATTTCTCTGCAAGGGTCCGATCGCGAACATTCTCTGTAAAATTGTAACTCAATAGTGCCTATTCCTCTAACGAGCAATATGAATCGTGTGCTTTTTAGTAACGACTACCTATAATGTAATTTTCAGTACGTAAATACGTTGCAGTTAGTCATAAATAATAAAAGATATATTTATCAAGTAAAACAAAGCAATAATGCAGTTATCTTAGAAAGCTTAAAGGACCATTTTGTTAGTATCGTTGTACAAAGGGGTTTGAATATTTTGGCAAAGTTTTGAGCAGCGAACAAGAATTTGGAGTTGTATCCGCAAGTGTAAAGGCCAAATCTTAACAAGTGACTCGTATGCTGCTTCTGGTAGCAAGGTTTTGTTTCGTGACGCAGCCCTTATTCCCTTGGAATATCTTCGTTCAATTCAACTTTTTAATTAAAAAAGGATTCAACTAATAAACTGTTTCATACTTTCGAGGTCACACATAATGACTCAAAACACTAAAAACATGGTTCTTACCACGATATTCGATTTTGTTGAATTGTCCGATATTTCAGCTCAAGTCGTTTCGTGAATATAGCACATGCAACTGGCCCGAAATATCGAAGAATTCAACAAAATCGAATATCGAAGAAAAAAACGTATATTAGTGCTTTTAGCCAATAAGTATTAACAATAAAAAAAAGGTTTTCATTGTATAGCCAATTATATTCAAACCTCATCTATTGTACCTAAAATGTATCTCGTATTAAACGTAAGTTTCAGCATAAATTATCCGATTGAGATTGTTTGAAGAGAAATGGCCGGAATACTCATTGTGAAACATGAATTATTGTTGTATAGATGATAAATAATGTGACTTACGCAGGGATGGATACTTAAATTATTAAAATTTTAACTGATATTATATTGGCTATGTAGTGAGTAGAATATTTTTTTACAAATAAATTATAGCAGCTAATATTTTGTTTTATTATTCTCCTAGGTTTAAATATAAATATATATTTTGCAGGAGAAAGCAGAAATAATTTCACTACTAACGTCCTTTACTCTAGCCTGCGTGATTAGGTTCAAGCCTTCCTCATATTTTTGGTGCGTAAGGGCCGCCGCAAAGCAAGAGCAGTTTTTGCGAGCGACAACTCGAGCACTTTTTGACGAGAAATTAGAAAAAGAACTCTATCGTTATCGAATTATAGGTGACATTGGCTAGAATGACAAACGGCTCTCACGGTGGCCCGGCGACAACCGGCGGCGTTTGTCGTTCTGGGCAATGTCACCTTTATTTTAATTACGTACAATTATTTTTTGAATTTCTATGAAAAGTGCTCGAGTAGTCGCTCGCAAAAACGTACGTGTGGTCTGCGCCAGCCCTAATGTACTTGTGCTGGGCTATAGTGTACAAAATAAATTATCTTATCTATACTGGCTGGATAAACTAAGGCCGTCCGCTCCCTCACGCGTCAGGGAGCGTACGGCCTAAGTATTTTGGCGTACAAAGTTACTAAAAACCTTTAATTGAGCGCGACGAACGTGTGAAATAAATAATAAAAATTTATCGTTATATTTTATATATTTATTATCCTTATCTACATAAATCTTAGAAACTACACCTACGTAACAGTAACAATGGGTCTCTTGAGCGCCTGCCGCGTGCGCTTCCTCCTGTCCTTGGCGCGCTTGTTGCCGGCTGCCTCGCGGAACAGCTGTTCGCTCGCGGCCGCCTCCGCCTCGCGCGCCGCCCAGCGCAGCGCCTGCACGTTGAAGCCCACCATGTCCTGGAGAACAGATCGGTAGGTTTAGAAGGCAATAATTATGTTAGATTGCTAAATGACAACAGATAGGCATCAGCATATTGCAGTCCACTGCTGGACGTAGGCCTCCCCCAGGGTACGCCATAGGGCACGATCTCCCGTTTTCGGTAGGTTTACAAGCAAGAAATTATGTTCATTGCAAAATGAGAAAACAAATCATCGCCAGTCTCATTTAAATTCTTATGCAGCGTATGGGTGCTCGCTAAACGCGTGGTAAACCGTTAAGAGTCCTACTTCGCCGGAAGGAACGAAATTCAAATGAAATTCGGAAGTCATGTCAAAGAGTATATTATAGAGGTGTCACCATTTCATATAATGTTAGTCTATCTGGTACTGATACAATACTTGACGACTAATGGTAGTGCGACTGCCTGCGGCGCTAAGGTTCCGGGTTCGATTCTCGGTGGACTTCTCACAAAGTTGATATTATAACTTGGAAGGAATATTAACCTACATTATATCATAAGGACCATATTTTGGAATAAGCTGAACCATTCGCCAAGACTCAGCTGAACGCATAGTATCCATATTAATTATGAACTGTATAAACTGTACTGTATGTTTGTTTGTTATTCTTCCACTTTCAGTACATGAAAAGAATTGGTCTAAAAATAAGGGCTTAATCAGTTCACAAAACACTTATCTTCATAACATCTCAAATCATATTTACAACTTCTTAGTTTTACGTTATTTCAGAAGAAGCAAAGTCATTAAACTAAATAAAGCCAACTTATTAGTTCAGGTTTAAAAATGCAAGTGGCCAGTATCATGTTACGCACTTTGCGCGAACATATTTTTGTTTCGTTTTTGTCCATCCTGGTATTGTACATTTTTTTGCGAACTTCGACATTAAGAAACTTTTTTTGGATATTTCTTTGTCATTTTCGTCATTGCGTGCACCTTAAGCGCAACTAATACTGTTAAATTTCAATTTCAATTTTAAACGTTTATTGCATAAATCAGTATACATAGATGTAAGTTCAAAATATAAATAGCAAAAACCAATTAGCGACGGCCATTATATATTCGAGTATGATATTATGATATGATAATATATAAAATAGCGGTCGCATTCTCGCACCGTCACCCGCACTAACCCGAACTAATTTGTCAACCCGCGACCACAATACATGAAACTGTGTTGAAACGTCGGGACACAGGTAAATTACTAATATTTACCTGAATACTATCGCGATAGACCCGGTCTAATACTAAAAATGAATATTTGTTGACCATCAGACAAACACAGAGCCGCATGCCTTAAAAATTTCATACCTTCGAACACCTTTTACAATCTTTTTCCTTTAATCACCGACACCAGTTGAATTGCTTCATAGTTAAAAATTATCATACATTTTGGTGGTATCTATTAAAGTAACTAAGAAAAATTAAAATCGAAGGTGCTTCTAATTGTTTGTTTGACTAAGGTTTTTAATCCATTCCTATCTGGATAATCCTATAATTTTTGGTCTTGGAATTGGTATTTTTAGAAAAGGGATTTATAGCCCTATACAATGTTTGGTATATTTCGGTGTGACCAACGAACCAGGGTGACCACAACCTTTAATATAATGATACCCTCGACCTTCCCGAAATGATAAGTACCTACCTGGAAATTTATTTTTACATTAGTATTGGCATTTTGTTCGGTGACACTCTAGGACTTTCCAGCTAGGTATAAGTCTAGAACCTTTCAACCCAGTGTTACCCTAGCATGAAGATCTTGACCCAGTGCTACTCTAGAACCTTTCTACCCCATAACACTAAAAACCTTCCGAATCAATTGATCCCACTCTTGAACTGAAATCTGACAAAAATCTTTTACTACATAAATAATACTTTTGTATACTAGGTACGCAAGTTTCAAGAGATATGGGCGTGATATGTGTATGTATTGTACGTAAGTACATGTACATAATTATTTTTCTCAAACATGCTAGGAAATGTGTTCATTTCTTTCAAAAAAAGAAACCGCGATGTTTCACACTGCTTGTCACGTCTCAGATCACGCCAGCAATGTTGTATGGAAATCCTTTGCTGGTGTCCATGAAGATAAATTCGTTATACGCTAAACCCACATAATTTGATTTCAAAATTATCTCGATGACTCTCATAGAAACGGAACGTAATTTGGTATGAAACAGGTAACTAAAGACGAGGCTGTATGATGTGAAGACCCTTGCCTGTCCAGAATTAAAAAAGAAAAGAATGAACTAAACATTAGTATGGCAGAATATTACGTAATACTGTGCCTTACAGGCGAATTTATTTTAAAAAATTACAATTGGTGGGAAAATTGTAAATTTTTATTTGTTTCGTTGTGTTGTGGTCGCTAGCTAACTTTTATAAGAAGTACAATCTTTCATTTCCTAGCCTTTTTTTGAGAAAAGCACTATGTAAGCCTCGGGGAAAATTACTTTGCTTGACTTGTATATTATGTCCTCGCCTGCGGCTCGGACTTCAAACTATACTCGTCCAGCAAAGTCTTATTTTCCATACCTTGACAACAATGTACTAATACTTGCTTTCTTATAGTTTGTCCTAAAACTGTGGTTGGTGGTGACCGTATGCGCAGCGCTCCATATATACATTTAAAAATTTCCTTACTACTTCATACTAATCTGCACTAACAACCACGTCATCCTATTATTTGATCGTAAAAATATTTTTAATACCTACGTCTAATCGGTTCATATTTTGCGTTTCGTTCGATGTACCAATCAACGTAGTATTGACATTGGCAAAATTATCCATAGCGGATAGAATGCCGTTGTTGTAGATAGTTGATATATTTTACGGCAAAATTCTAGCTACAATAATTTTTCACGGTCAAAATATCGAACAAATGTACAGTGTGTCGCGTCTGCATCATATTCCGTTTATCTATGATCAATTCCACGTCAGTTTTGACAGCAGAGGAAACACATCAAAACAAAAACCTTTTACTCCCAAGGAAAGCAGCCGGAAACAGTAAGTGTTTTGCTAAATTTCTTAATAACTAAGTTGTTTTGTCAAAAAATAGCCGCCCGGGCGGGTTCAACGTGAAATTGCTATTAATAATCATACTAAGATCAATACAGTTCGATTAGCACTGGCGGAAGAAATCTCTTACGCTACGCTTCATCACTGAAAAATAGAGGTAACTTCAAATTTTTATTTCTACGTTATTAAATATAAAATGAGATTTTGCGCTGCCCTGGCTTATTCCTCATATCTTGAAGAATAAAAAACAAAATTTTGTTGACAGTGATGTTCCTTAGAATATGTATAAAATGCATTCTCGTAGCTCGTTTTCACCTCACTTCATGGAAGTAGGCCCGTTAATAAGATGGTACATAAAAAAATTAAAAAAAACTAAATATAAATTAACTTGTGTAAGATAGATCAACATTCTCTACAAGCTTGTAGCACACTTTGTATCATGTGCTTTCAACGCATGATTGGCCACTAGAGGCGCGTGATGTACTCACACTAGGAACACAGCAAGCCTGCACAGCAGCTCGGCTATTATCTACCAACATTCCACACAAACTTGTAGCACACTTACCCTCAATTCGGCCAGTCTCATGTTAGCTTTAGCCTGCACTTGTATCATGTGCTTCAACAGCGCATGGTTGGCCACTAGAGGCGCGTGATGTACTCTCACTAGGAACACAGCAAGCCTGCACAGCAGCTCGGCTATTATCTACCAACATTCCACACAAACTTGTAGCACACTTACCCTCAATTCGGCCAGTCTCATGTTAGCTTTAGCCTGCACTTGTATCATGTGCTTCAACAGCGCATGGTTGGCCACTAGAGGCGCGTGATGTACTCTCACTAGGAACACAGCAAGCCTGCACAGCAGCTCGGCTATTATCTACCAACATTCCACACAAACTTGTAGCACACTTACCCTCAATTCGGCCAGTCTCATGTTAGCTTTAGCCTGCACTTGTATCATGTGCTTCAACAGCGCATGGTTGGCCACTAGAGGCGCGTGATGTACTCTCACTAGGAACACAGCAAGCCTGCACAGCAGCTCGGCTATTATCTACCAACATTCCACACAAACTTGTAGCACACTTACCCTCAATTCGGCCAGTCTCATGTTAGCTTTAGCCTGCACTTGTATCATGTGCTTCAACAGCGCATGGTTGGCCACTAGAGGCGCGTGATGTACTCTCACTAGGAACACAGCAAGCCTGCACAGCAGCTCGGCTATTATCTACCAACATTCCACACAAACTTGTAGCACACTTACCCTCAATTCGGCCAGTCTCATGTTAGCTTTAGCCTGCACTTGTATCATGTGCTTCAACAGCGCATGGTTGGCCACTAGAGGCGCGTGATGTACTCTCACTAGGAACACAGCAAGCCTGCACAGCAGCTCGGCGCGGTCGCCGCGGTCGAGTAACGTCGGCAGCATCTTGAGTACCTCACACGCCGCGCTGAATGGCAGCAAGAGGAGGGCTTCTTCTAGGTCACTGTACAAATCGGAAAACATTATAACTGTCTTAAACACATAAGAGTGAAGAAGGGAAACACTAATAGACCGTAGGTCGTATTTGTGCGATATGAGGTTATTCCCGCGGTAATTTTTTGCCGTGTGATGCCGGCTTTGAATAGCATCACCCCATTTCTTTCCTGTGGGAGTCGTAAGAGGCGACTATGGGACTTAAGGACGTGTGTATTGCAGTTTTAGGCGATGGGCAACCTGTCACTATGCCGAAACACAATTTTTCGAATGACCCTCAAATATGTATCAGACGTAGGGTTTCGTTCCCGGGACCCGGGAATCGGGAATTCCCGGGAAAAGCTTCGTTCCCGGCACCGGGAAATTTTTATTCATTTCCCGGGAATTCCCGGATAGTTTAAATTGTGGTTTTATGCTCTAAAAACCTACATATTTATAATTATTTACAGACAGATACCACAAAATTTCTGGATTTAAATTAAAACCTTTACTGCTTCCATGATATAGTGATCTGATCGTTTATTTTAGAATCTGGAGGTCTCTGGTTTGAATCTCAAAGGAAACACACAAAGTTGATATTTGTCAATTTATCACTTTGTGAGATCGTACCCAGTTTTGTTGGGTCAGAGCATTGCAAGTTGATTCACCTAATTGTCTGTAAGAAAGACAGATCGGTGCTTAGGAGGGCACATTAAGCCGTCGTCCCGGCTGATGTCTATGAATACTTAGGCAGTTTGCCCACTTGTCGTCCGTCGCTGCGTTTTTTTAACCCACCGTAAAGCATGCGTCGGTCAGAGAAAAGGAAATTGCGAATTTCGATCTTATTCCTAAACAAATACGACTACAGTGCGTAACAGATGCGCCTGTCAAGTCGTTTAATAGACGCATCCGTAAACGCACGCATGATAAGTAGGAAAACCACCATAGATGGGATTATTAACAATTTTAGTTACGAATACCTACTAAGACTCTGACCCGAAGGTTCATTGGGTCGTTTTGCGATTTGTTGTCCTTCACGATATGTTGATGAAGATGATGAAAATGGATCATAAACATTCCTTATTGATTTCTTTTTTATTTATTATTGCATATCAGTATCTGACCGTATAATTTATAAGTCTGTATAAGCGTTCTCTGTGAAAAACAACAGTTTGCCCTGCACTTGACAATCTGCCGGACTAGCGCGGTGAGAATGGCAAAAACACTACTTACGGGGGAAGGCCCATATCCAACAGTGGTCTCTTGTGTCCTAATTTTGTGCTTTAAGTGTCTGACTCATGGTATCTCAATCCAAAATCTTTAAATTCGATTCCCATGGTGTTTATATTTGACGATTCAGGCTGATTGACCAGTTTATCTTTATTTATAAAATAATTTATTTCGTAGAGCACGTCAAGCTGTCGATCCCGGTTGCTGTTTTGAATTTGTTACACTGATCATTAATAAAGTTGTTAAGACGGTTTATAAACTCAGGTTTTAAGTATCAAGTTTTAAGTTTTTGTTTGCATTACCATATTGTTACATTACATAGATCTTAAACTATTAAAAGTCCTGCATGTAGCACCTCGCAGAGGCACCGCAAATTGTTTTGGTAGCAACAAAGATATTGCTATACTTACTATTTGTAACATTATCATAATACGTATTACTCTTTTTATTTATAGTAAAATTATCTTTATATTCATAAAAACCACACTATATAATTTACTCTTTGGTCTTATCATTATCATAATGAAACTCTTTCAAACTTTAAAATGCTTTTTCTAATAAGTATTTTTTATGTTTTTCATAACTTATTTGTTTTTCTTGGTTTTTAATATAGTTGGAGCTTTCAGAGACCAGGATAGGCTCGTTCAGTACTCGTATGACAGTGTTAAGTTTTTAAGTATGTAGTTTAAACAAAGAAATATCCATTTCTAATCGAAACACAGCAAATCAAAAAAGTTTTCATTTTTTCCCGGTTCCCGGGAATTCCCGGGAAAAGCGAGAATAAATTCCCGGTTCCCGGGAACTGAAAAAGGCCGGGAAAAACGAAACCCTAATCAGACGTGACGTAAATGTCTATTTTAACGCGTTTACGCTCTGTCTCCCCCGCAAGGGATATATGTGTAATTTTTAACTACCCTGTTCAAAATTACACATATATAGGGGAAGTATTTTTCAGAGTAGACCGTATTTATAAAAAATAAATAAAATAAAAAATAGTTTATTTGTGTTATAAACAGGTCCTTAATAATAGATAGATCGATTGGAATCTCCATTTAAGCAGTGACAGCCTGTGTTTGGAGATTCCGCTCTTCCACAATTAGCAAGTTTATAACTAAATAAATTTTAGAAACTAAAGAAACTAAACAAACTCAAATAAAAGAGAATACAAAAACATAATTAAGAAAGAAAATTCAAAATATAGGTAGAATAAGTGTGTGTTTGTGTGTATGTGTGTGTGGGGGTGTGTGTATGTGTGTGTGGGGGTGTGTGTGTGTGTGTGTGTGTGTGGTGTGTATGTGTGGTGTGTGTGTGTGTGTGTGTGTGTGTGTGTGTGTAACTGTGTTTAAATGTGTTTGATGCTGAAGAAACACTGGCCCACAAGTTTTAAATGCGAGTCAATATCTCCTCAACCTCATCATATGACTTGGGTTTTATCCATTTTATCACAAGTTTCTTACACTCATGAAACGTTTTGTCATAAATGTAAACCTCTTTATTTATTTTATTGTATAAAAATCCAGAACGAGAATCGAGCTGTCTGCTAGCAAATGTCGTTCTAGTATGTGGCACTTGGGCGACAATGTCTTTGCGTCTTTTATTCAATAAACTAGGGTCAAAGGTCAGTGATTTGTGTGTTTTCAGTACTGTAAGCGCTACATATAACTTTCTCACCGAGAGGAGATCACTAATTCGGTATAGTTCGTAGGTGGAAAACCTTCTCTTTTTAAAGTACATCACTCTAATGAGTGTTCTTTGTGCTCTCTCCAATTCGATAAATTGAGTTTTGGCAGCACCACCCCATACTGGTATGCAATAGACAATAACTGATTGCGCAAGGGAGGTATATATTTGGTTTAGTAGGCGTTTCGGTGAATCCTTATTATCAGATCTGTCTGGTACAACATGACGGAGGGTTTTAAAAATCCATACTAGTTTTCGAACTCTAGATATCACATGTTGGAGATGTAGATACCACGAAAGGTTTTGATCGACAATCACTCCAAGGTATTTAGCATGTGAGACTTTTTCCAGAATCGGACAGTCACAATGTCCGCCATCAGCAGTCCCACAGCTATGTATTTTTAAAACAAAGTCGCTTTGTGGCTGCGTGTTGTTGTAAATACTATAGCAGATGTAGTTCGTTTTTGCTGTGTTTAAGGTAAGCAAATTTTGCTGCAGCCACAGAGCGATCCTAGACATTCCAGACTCTGCGCTAATCCTGACTGACTCCCAGGAGTTTCCTGCAAACACTACGGCAGTGTCATCAGCGTACGACAGGATTTTAGCATGTTGTAAATGCATATTACACAAGTCATTTATGTAAATAAGGAAAAGGGTAGGCCCTAATACACTTCCCTGTGGCACGCCGCATAACACCACCGCATCACCGCTAGTGCACCCAGGGAGCTTAACGCACTGCTTCCTCTGCGAGAGATAACTTTGGAAGAGGGCTAAAGGTGTTCCTCTTATTCCGATCTTTTCCATTTTGTGCACAAGGATAGGGATAGAAACGGTATCAAACGCTTTCTTTAGATCAAGGAAAATCGACAGGCATTTTTTACTTTGGTCCAGTTGTCGCGAGACAAAAGAACTTAACTCACTGACTGCATCTTCTGTCGACTTTCCATGTCTAAAGCCAAATTGTGTAGGTGCTAATATGTTAAATTTATTTAAATAATTCAGTAGCCTGACATTTAGTAACTTCTCCAAAATTTTTGAAATTGCTGGTAAAACTGATATAGGCCTGTAGTTATTTATATCATCTCTATCCCCACCCTTGTACACAGGCGTTATAATGGATTGCTTTAGAGATTCGGGGAATATCCCCTTTTCAAAACATGTATTTGCCAGGTGGGCAATGATAGGTGCTAGTACACTAACTGCCAATTTAAGAAAAGTGTTAGGGATGTTATCCCATCCTGGGGCGCTACTAGGTTTAAGATTTTTTATAATTGATGCGACCTCTGAATCGTGAGTAGGATACAGGACAAAGGAGTGGGGCAAAGCTTCTACATCACTCAAAGGGGTTATTATCGTATTTTTGATCGGTTTAATTTCTTTAGCAAGTTTATCGCCTATATTTACAAAAAAGTCATTTATAAAGTTTGCTGAGTTAAGGGAAGTTGATCTAATATTGAGCAATTCAGAATTTGTATTGTGAGATTTATTTGAATATGTAATGTTTTTGATGTTTTTCCAGAGAAGTTTATTATTGTGCAATGATTTTAAGATATTATCACGGTCATATTTTCTTTTAATTCTTTTTATGAAATTATTACAGTAATTTCTGTACCTTCGATATGTTATGCGAAGTATGTCATTATGAGGGTCTTTACGCACATCTTTCTGTAGTTTATTTCTGTTTCTTATACAGCGTAGCACTCCAGCTGTAATCCAAGGTTTTAATGTTCGTTTATTGCAAGGAACATGAGTCACGACAGTATTTATTGTTATGCTCTCA
Organism: Tuta absoluta; assembly: GCA_027580185.1. Classification (NCBI taxonomy): domain Eukaryota; kingdom Metazoa; phylum Arthropoda; class Insecta; order Lepidoptera; family Gelechiidae; genus Tuta; species Tuta absoluta. The sequence continues at coordinate 4,679,768 of JAQAHW010000016.1, read as the reverse complement.
ATAATTTTGTTAATTAAAAAGTCGATTATAGCTCTTGGATCTTCAGAAAACAATATATCGGATAGGTTTTTACTTTGTAAGTATTCCAGTGCAGCCTCAAAATTTATTGTTGTTTTTGTCTTTGTCTCATTTGGTTCGGTTTTTATCTTTTTAATCGTTAAAAACGTGGTACGATGATCTGATATAGTAGTTTGTAAAACTGCTATGTCTGCTTTGAATTTTATTTTATTTAGTTTAAGCATGAAGTGATCAAGGCAATTCTGCTCTCTTGTTGGTAATGTATGACCTGTGAGTATACCATGATTAGCAAGCATATCTAAGTAGCTCATTCTGTTTTTGAATTCTTGTGAATGTTCCAAAAGTTTTGGCCGTATATTTATATTTATGTCACCAGCTATAATAATACTGCTGTGCGAGGGAAGAGTCTCTAGATGAGCGTTAAGTGAATTTATAAATAGCTCTGCATTAGGATTAGAAGGTGATCGGTATATACTGAGAATCACATTATTTAGTATTTCAACTTGTAAGCACGATGCTTGGTGCAATTTAATTTCTTTAACTTTATGTTTAAGTGACTTTTTAACGTAAACCACCACACCATCATTCTGATTTAGTTGATTTAAGGTACTGTATACTTCATAATTATTTAATTGTGGTAAGATTTTGTTCGAGTTTAATCTACATTCTGTCAGGGTAATTACATCGGTATCAAAAGAAAACGTAGACAAATTTACTATGAAGTCATCAAAGTTGCGGTAAATGCTTACGATATTTTGTGATTAAAGTAAAGTCAGTTTTTTTAATTTGTATATGTTTCTCAAGGTCAGTCGCCTCGCACTCAATACTGCTGGCTATTTCAATATCGTCTAATTCTTGTATGGTACGAAGTTGTTCACCCATGTGACTTGTAATGGTTTAAACCACTTATTATTAGAGTTTGGTTATTTGTAGTATTTCTGCTTGGTTTGCAGGAGTGTAAGGTTTTGAGTATGTATTGTGTTGTGTGTATGGATGTTTGTTTTTGAGTGTTTGTTATGTAAGTGTGGAGTAACAATGAGTATGACGTGGAATTGTACTGTGAGTCAAGTTTCACTTTCAGATTAAAATCGTAAATTTTAGGTTCAAGATTTTGGCACAACATGAAGTTTGGCACATTACACAGAGTAAATAATAGGTAATATAGTCATTCGCTATCTATAATTAGCTTTTGCACCTGCTGCTCAGTCTTGATCATAACAATTGGGGTCTGTTCATTTTTGCGGACATACACCTTGCCATAGGAAGTCCATACAAATTTGTAGCTCTTGGACTTTACAAGATCACGTGCAAGGAAATGTAGACGGGAAGCCTTCGGGGTTAAGTTTTCTGATAGGAATATCGGTGTATCCTCATTCGTCTTAAATCCCAGATGTTTGGCGCACCATTTAGACCGATTTTTTATATTAAAGGCTTTAGCCGCCTTTAAGAAGTCCATTTTCAATATAGCTGACCCAGTCTCTACAATAATTGGGGTGTTCCTGTGCTCCGGCTTCTTACTCTTGACTCTATAAATGTCTTTTATGTCTGTCTTCGACAATTTGCAGTTGATGGTCTCAGACAATGTAGTCACCATGTCAATGAGGTCTTGTTTAGTCTCGGACTCCTTCCTAGGTACTCCTTTCATCTCGAAGTTGGGTTTGCGATACGCTAGTTGTAGGTCTTCCAGCTTATCCTCCAAAAACATAATGTATTCCCGATCCTCTCTTGATATTTCTTCCAGTTTATCGATTTTTTGCCTTAACTCTTCATTCTGAGCAGTCACATGTTTTAGGGATGACTCTATACTTTTATTAGTTTCTTGTACTTCTTTCATTTGTAAAGAGAGTTGTATCATCTCTTCCCTGTGCGTAGATGTGAAGGTTGTCACAAGGTTTCTCATTTCCATTCTAAAAGCCTCAAATAGTTGTAGTTGTTGTTGTTGGTAAGCCAAATGGCCACCCTGATGCGGTCTTGCAAAGGGAAGCCTGTTATAGCGGTCACCTACTGTGTTCAATGGTGACGTGCCCTCCTCCGAGCCACAAATCGACATATCTGGGTCCGACAAGGCTTTATTTAGTGTAGACGAATGAGCCATTTTGTCTAGCTGTAGGTACCAGGTAAGCAGAAATGGAAAGGAGATTTTTGTTTGTCGTAAGTCGAATAATGCAGGTCCGCCAAAACAATATATTTGTAGGCGATGAGCTGTAGAGTAGCAGGACTGCAGTAATTTCTAGGAGGTGTTTTTATGCGACAGTTACTACTACTGCTCAATTATACTATTCAAAAACCTTATTGATTTACGCCTCCAAGTACCAGGATCGCACGAACTCCGAGTGGTTGCTTCTACGCTTCGACGCAGTAGGCAATGACAGCGCGTGACGCAAGCACGACGTCACGCAACGCAAGGCGGCTCTGCCGGGCAGGTTACTAGCGAGCGTGTGTGCGCTAGCGCACACAGAGTTGTTGTTCTACGGCTATGTCACCACGACACGCACGAGTATAGGAAGAGCACTCACACAGCCTCGCGTCAACTGGTTCTCGGGGTGTACTCGTCACAGGCGGCAGCGCGTAGCGATGCGATCGGCACGGTCTCGAGCAGCTAACTCTTCGTTGTTTATGCACTCCTATTTTTTTGGTTGAGATTTATTGAATTTGACTTTGATTTTAAATTTAGAAATTAACTGACAAAGATTTATTGCACGTCTACTCGATATCGAGGTCCGGGGGGAAGAGGAATACATATTTATGATCCCCTATAAGCATATTGTGGCTGGGTAATATAGCTTTGTTAATAGCTTGACGAAACGACAAATAATAAATCTGAATGATAAACAATGATGGTACGAGTTTGAGACAAGTACCAAGTGGTTGAAGATTTCGTCGGCTTGCGTCGGGGCGCCGGTAGCTGAGTTGGCAGAGCAGTGGAACGGTACTCCACGGTCCCGGGTTCAAGTCCTGGCGGGCGCTGACATTTTTTCAATTTCTTAATTTTCATTTATGAAAGTAATATAGCACTGTAAGTGCAAAATAAACCCATAGTACAAATAAAATGATGGTGTATACCTGGCGCGTATCCTCGCTACGGTTTCCAAAAGGAACTCTTCAGCAGAGGCCGCGTTGTACGCGGTCATCAGCACGGGCGCCTGCACGGGCTGCCCGCGCGCCTCCGCCAACTGCTGCTTGTACTCCGCGCCCACAGACAGACACTCCATTATCGAGTCCGCCTGCAAGAAAGTTTCGTACAGGAATAGCTTCAAAAGTTATTGCTCATCTGGTCGTTGTTCGACTCGGTGTCCCACACGACAGAAGGAATATAAGTTATTTGATTGAATATAACAATTTCAAAGAGTTAAATAATTATACAGACAAAGTTATTAGGTATGTATATTTATTTGTCGATTATCAAATAATTATTTATCATATTGTATTTTTCTTTAACTTTGTGTGCAATCTTGTCCCCGCACGTATTTATTTCTTACTTAGTTTTACAGGTTGGCTGGAAGAGATCTCTTTATAGAGATAAGCTTACCTTTGTGAACTACTTTTAAGACAAAAACTATTGTATTGTTAAAGCACAATAAAGAGTATATATATAAATAATGTTAGATTACTTACGGCTTTTTCGGCTCCAATAGTTTTCTTCGTTGGCATATTGAGCCCCGGTAATCCTGGCACTGGAGCCTGAAACATAAGATGTGATTAAATGTTATAAATCTCAGCCGGCAACGGACGGTACGTTATCAGTTCCCACAAGTCGAAGTAATGAAATAGAAATTTATTTGCTCAAAATTATGGTAGGTAAAATAATACGTTTATTTTACAATTCAGTCTTACAAAATTTTATCAAAGTATATGGCATGCAAATTTTTAAGTTTATAATAATTAAATTATTAACATGTCAGGCAAAGTAAAATTAAACCATTTTATATTACGAAATATCATTATGGAAAAAAAAAACAATTAATTAAATATGTCATTAATATCATAGAACTGTTTTTTCTTAAGCCATTATAATAATTGATTTTTGAATAACTGTCTAGGCAATAGTTTGATGTCATTGGGAATAGCATTATAAATTCATACATACATGCCATTACATTGTTTAAAATAAAATGTCAACTTTGGTAGGTTATTATATACAAGCTACATACCGTGTGATGCCGGCATAGAATAGCATCACTCCATTTCTTGCCCGTGGGAGTCGTAAGAAGCGACTAAGGGACTTGAGGGTGTGTTTTGCAATTTTAGACGATGGGCTGACAACCTGTCACTATAGTGATACACAATTGTCTGAATGACCCTCAAATGTTTGTCAGACGTGGCGTAAGTAGCCATTTTTTCGGCCGTTTACGCTCTGCCTACCCCGCAAGGGATAACAGGCGTGATATGTGTAAGTGTGTGTTTTAAAAAAAAAAAAACAATCAATCAAATATGTCATTAATATCATAGAACTGTTTTTCCTTAAGCCATTATAATAATTGATTTTTGAATAACTGTCTAGGCAATAGTTTGATGTCATTGGGAATAGCATTATAAATTCTTACATACATGCCATTACATTGTTTAAAATAAAATGTCAACTTTGGTAGGTTATTATATACAAGCTACATACCGTGTGATGCCGGCATAGAATAGCATCACTCCATTTCTTGCCCGTGGGAGTCGTAAGAAGCGACTAAGGGACTTGAGGGTGTGTTTTGCAATTTTAGACGATGGGCTGACAACCTGTCACTATAGTGATACACAATTGTCTGAATGACCCTCAAATGTTTGTCAGACGTGGCGTAAGTAGCCATTTTTTCGGCCGTTTACGCTCTGCCTACCCCGCAAGGGATAACAGGCGTGATATGTGTAAGTGTGTGTATTATAAAAAAAAAACAATCAATCAAATATGTCATTAATATCATAGAACTGTTTTTCCTTAAGCCATTATAATAATTGATTTTTGAATAAGGTAATAGTTTGATGTAATTGGGAATAGCATTATAAATTCTTACACACATGCCATTACATTGTTTAAAATAAAATGACAGCTTTGATAGGTTATTATATACAAGCTACATACCGTGTGATGCCGGCATAGAATAGCATTACCCCATTTCTTGCCCGTGGGAGTCGTAAGAAGCGACTAACGGACTTGAGGGTGTGTATTGCAATTTTAGACGATGGGCTGACAACCTGTCACTATGGCGATACACAATTTTGCGAATGACCCTCAAAAGTTTGTCAGACGCGGCGTAAATGTCCGTTTTTAACGGCCGTTTACGCTCTGCCTACACCGCAAGGGATAACAGGCGTGATATGTGTAAGTGTGTGTATGTATTATGAAGAAAAAAAACAATCAATCAAATATGTCATTAATATCATAGAACTTTAATAATTGATTTTTGAATAAGGTAATAGTTTGATGTAATTGGGAATAGGATTATAAATTCTTACACACATGCCATTACATTGTTACCGTGTTTCAGTTTTAATAATTAGCTATTAAACATTTCAGGTAACAAATAAACATTTTTCTTTCTTTCTTTCTTTCATTGTTTAAAATACAATGTCAACTTTGGTAGGTTATTATATACAAGCTTATCTGAATGAGTGAATACCCACGTGTGTGTCTCCAGTAGCCAACCCCTCCTGTTCGTCATCCCGGTCGCCCAGCACGAGCGGCTCGTCGGTGCGCGCGTACAGCCGCAGCGCCCTGTCCGCGCCGCACGACGCCGCGTGCAGCCCGCCCGCACCCACACACACGCCCCAGCATTCGCCTACGTGACCCTTCAACATGTAAAAACATAATAGGAAATAATTATTTATTATCACAAAAAACAATTAACGGATTTAAGCCTGCACCGAGCGAAATCCGACCGTACAGTGGCGCCCTCCCATGTTTTTAACTAATTTCTCTTAATCTGAAACAAATATCAAAAATCTAAATCGGACACATTGTTGCCCTATACGATAAGTTTAAGCCAAAATACAACAATGAAATTTTTCTTGTGTTTTAAATTTTAAATCACTAAAACGGAAAATGTTTTAGTATAGGACAACAATTTGTCCGTTTTAGATTTTTGATATTTGTTTCAGATTAAGAGAAATTTGTTAAAATCATGGGAGGGCGCCACTGGACGGTCGGCGCCGCCTTAAGTTGTGTTTGTTTTGGTATTTACAATTCCTACTTTACAGAGCTCGTGGTCACTGATGACTTAGGTGTTAGACGTCATCATTAAGAATATAACGTATGCGTGGAATCAGGACATTACGCTAGGCAATCAAGATATAGATGGCGGTAGAAAATAATAATTTATATTCTTAATAATGACGTGTAACACCTTAGTCATCCGTGATCACGAGCTCTAAGAGCTCGAAACATAGGAATTGTAAAATTCAAAATAAACACAACTTAAGTCATTTTAAAATTGTTTTATTGTGATAAGTAATAGTTGTGTAAACTCAAGAAAATATTAAATAATTATTTCTAGAAAACTTGTGCAAAATGTTTTACTGCGACCAGGATTTAAACTTGTGACATTCGCCATCACTAGTGGCGACGCCTCTTTCATCTGGACGACTGCGGCTCACCTGTAACCCGCCCATTTTGCAAGTGTATCTTGACGTCAATAAGGCAATAAATAAATAATTTCAATTAATTGGAATTGAAACTATCTCTGTCACTTTCAAACGTTAAATAGAGAAGGATAGAAGAAAATACGAATAGGTATATTGAACGTTGTAGAAAACGACATAGGTAATATGCTAGGACAAAACTTAATAACCATAGCACAAAACGTCAATAAAAATTCTGTGTAAAGTTGGAGGTCCAAAATAACAAGTAATGAACGTACTCGCGTTAGTCACTTACATTGAGCGTGATAATATTATCGTAGCTGTCGGCATCCCACTGCTTCACCTTCCCATCCTTGGACGCCGTGAAGAAGTAATGTGTGGAGGGGACGAACTGTAGCGCCGTCACAGAGTCGTTGTGCGCGAATATAGACTTGTGACAGTCGCCGAAATCCATGCCCCAGATCTTCACGTTGCGGTCAGCTGATCCTGTCACTATTATGTTCGAGTCATACGAAATGTCCAAGCAAAGTACTGGCAGCTTATGTCCGTATAGAGATAGGTAGAATTTGAATGTGTCTAGGAAGAAAATTTTCACTGTAGAGTCCATGAGCGCTACGGCGATGAATTTGCTGTTGGGACTTATTTTGACTGCGACTACTGCTTCTTCTAGTTCTAACGTCCGCGTGTGTAGAATTGATAAAACCTGGGAAAAAATATCTCAATTAGTATCATGTGATGCCGGCTTAGAACAGCACCACCGCAATTCTACACGTGTGTGTCGTAAAGAGCGACTGAGGGATAAATACGTCCAGGGAATGGGCAGCAGTGTTCCGTGTGAATTTAACATCATGCACAGCGCTTGCCAATCCGCCTGCCAAGCGTGGTGAGTATGGTAAAACTTCCCAATAGGGGGAGACCCATGTCCAGCAGTGGACTGTTGTGACTGTTAATTTATGTGTTATGCTTATGTAGTATCATGTTGAAAAATAGTTACAATAATATAATCTTTTGTCAATTACCTTAGCTTTAGATTCTCCAGTGGGATCGTCAATGAGCTCGAACTGCCAAAGCTTTACAGTTTTATCCGCTCCTCCAGAGTAACAACCACGCTGAAATTAGTACATTGTTGTCGAGGTATGGAAAATAAGACTTTGCTGGACGAGTGTAGTTTGAAGTCCGAGCCGCAGGCGAGGACTTCAATTATACAAGTCAAGCAAAGTAATTTTCCCCGAGGCTTACATAGTGCTTTTCTCAAAAAAAGGCTAGGAAATGAAAGATTGTACTTCTTATAAAAGTTAGCTAGCGACCACAACGCAACGAAACAAATAAAATTTACAATTTTCCCACCAATTGTAATTTTTTAAAATAAATTCGCCTGTAAGGCACAGTATTACGTAATATTCAGCCATACTAAATGTTTAGTTCATTCTTTTCTTTTTTAATTCTGGACAGGCAAGGGTCATCACATCATACAGCCTCGTCTTTAGTTACCTGTTTCATACAAAATTACGTTCCGTCTCTATGAGAGTCAACGAGATACTTTTGAAATCAAATTATGTGGGTTAAGCGTATAACGAATTTATCTTATTGGACACCAGCAAAGGATTTCCATACAACTTTGCTGGCGTGATCTGAGACGTGACAAAAAATGTGAAACTTCGCGGTTTCTTTTTTTGAAAGAAATGAACACATTTCCTAGCATGTTTGAGAAAAATATCATTACATTATGAATACGTATGTCCACCAGTGGACTATTGTGGCTGTTAATGTCAATGTATGGCGTGACGCATGAAGGTTTACTGGTTTTATATCACAACTGTCACTTATTGTATTCCAAATTTTTAAAGCACTTCCCGTGTTAGGTATACAAAATTGCAAAATTTTCCTTCTGCCTGTGACTTTTTTTACGTAACTAGAAATTATTGCTTTGCTCGCAATATTTATTGTGTTCGCAAGGTATCCTCTAGTTTATTATACACGTAAAAAACGCTTCTTGCGCAATACGTATTGTATTCTTGTGGAATGAAGGACTTTTCCAATTATGTATGTTATATTATAAATAAGGAGCGGGCAAGCCAGATGTCACAAAACCTATTCTAATGAAACGTATTCGGGTTTAATGACTGTTTCTGTGTAAATTTTTTTAGAGCAAAATAAATGAACAACCTGTCGCTATTGCGATACACAATTTTCCGGATGACCCTCAAATGTTTGTCAGACGTGGCGTAAATGTCCGTTCTATGCGCAAGGGATTATAGGATATGTGTATGTATGTATGTAAAACAAATAAATCTTCTTTTCGAGTGGGACACCGAGTCGTCCAACGACTCGATGAACTCTGGTGTCAGAGTTTTTCAACCGCCTACTACCAGTAATAGGCCTCTGACATGGTTGGTAACGACCGCCGTCTAAGTAATCATAGACAGCAACCGGGACCGACGGCTTGACGTGCCCTCCGAGGCACGGAACCAGGTGTCTTTTCGGACAATCAGGTGGTTCAGCCTGCAATGTCTTAACCAGACTGGGAACAAATTCACAAAGTGATGAATATTAACTTTGTGAGTGCCCCACCGAGAATCGAACCCGGAACCTTTGCGTCGCAGGCAGTCGCACTACCACTGCGCCACATCGGCCGTCAAAAAATAAATGTGAAACGATGAATAGTAATAGGTCACCATATCAGGCGTGAGTCCGACACAAGCGCAGTCCCCGGCGTGCGCGGACACCTGCTCCAGCACGCGGCCCGCGCTCATGTCCAGTACGAGCAGGGCGCCGCCCACGCAGCCCGCGAGCGCGTGCCGGTCGCCGGGCGCGAAGCACGCGCTGAGCGCCCGCCCGCACGACACTGGGATCGTACGCAAGCAGGTCTGATTCGATCTGTGGAAGGAAACCACAGTTAGTTTCATTTATTTTTGTGTTTATATACATACACATATCACGCCTTTATTTGCAAGAGAGGCAGACCGCCAACGGCAGCAAAATACGGTCGCCATAACCATGCCTGAAAAATATTGGAAGGTCGTCTTAAAGAAAACGTGTATCACTAAAATGACGGACGGACGGCCGATGTGGCGCAGTGGTGCGTCGCAAAGGTTCCGGGTTCGATTCTCGATGAGGCACTCACAAAGTTGATATTTAACACTTTGTGAATTTGTTCCCGGTCTGGTTAGGACACTGCAGAGTGAACCAACTGATTGTCCGAAAAGAAATGTTACCGTGCTTCGGAGGGCACGTTAAGCCGTCGGTCCCGGTTGCTGTCTATGATTACTTAGACGGCGGTCGTTACATAACCATGTCAGAGGCCTACTACTAGTAGTAGGCGGTTGAAAAACTCTGACACCAGGGTTAATCGGGTCGTTGGACGACTCGGTGTCCCAAACGAAAAGAGAAGAGACTAAAATGACAGGGTGGTTTTTAATCTAAATTCGTTGGTCAAGATTGCAATTTGCAAGTTATGAAGGGCATTTAGAGAAGTGTGGTATTAATAATTATCGTGTAAATTATCATAAGAAACAAAATAATAAAGTAAATTTACCTGTTCCATAGTTTGATGCTGTCCGCAGAAGCAGACAGTACGGCCAGGTTATCAGAGCTCATTGCGACACAACGAGGCTCCTTCTCGTGACCCGGTTGTCTTATTTGTTTTAAGCATTTTACTGAAAACACATAAAAAGAATGTTTATAAACGAGTTATACGTTTTCAGGGAACCATCTTGGTTTATAACTTTTTAAGCACTCGCGATCACTTTCACTCATTTTAAGTATTAGACCGGGTCTATCGCTTCCTTACTTAAAACCATCTTGGTTTCTCGAATTTAAAATATGCTATTTGCAGTAGTACCCAATCCATACTACTAATATTATAAATCTGAGAGTTTGTGTGTGTATGTAAGTTTGTTACCTCTTCACGCTCAAACGGCTTGACCGATTTGGATGAAATTTGGAACACATGTAGAGTATAATCTGGAATAACACATAGGCCACTTTTTACCGCAGGAAAACAACTGTTACCTCGGGAAAATGAGTGGCAATGAGTGAAACCGCTGAGCGGAAATCTAGTAATTAATAAAGTTTTATGTCTGTGCCTGCCTAGCAATCAATTGAAAACGCTTGCTGCGTTCCGTCAGTGTGTAGGAGTGCCAGTGCCTTAACAGGCTTCTTCTGGGTGAGCTCGCTCCATCTTAGACTCTATCTCTGTCCTATGACCTAGAATAGAGTCAAAAGCAAACCCATCATTAATGAAAAAAAAATTTGCAAGTGTACCTTCATTTCCTTGTCCCAGCCTCAAGCTATGTAGCTCTACTGTATTATTGGCCAGCGTGACTCCGACCCGCAGTTCCCCCGTGGTGCCCAACAGGAGCGTGGTGGACTTGATCTTGGCGTCAAGTTTGACAGACGTCAGTCGCTTCACTTCGTCTGTGAGCGTGAGCAGTTCGGCCACTTCCGGCGTTTCAGCGGGAGCTTCGCCGCTTTCTTTTAGTTTTCTACAAATGCAATTTAAGATGTAAATTTTATGTATTTAGAAATCAATACATACAGATATCACGCCTGTTATCCCTTGCGGGGTAGGCAGAGCATAAACGGCCGCATAAAACGGACATTTATGCCACGTCTGACATTTGAGGGTCATTCGGAAAATTGTGTATCGCCATAGTAACAGGTTGTCAGCCGATCGCCTAAAATTGCAATACACATCCTCAAGTCCTTTCGTCGCCTTTTACAACCTCCACTGGAAAGACATGGGGTGATGCTATTCTAAGCCGGCATCACACGGCATTTGGACATGTAAAAACATACATATATCACGCCTATATTCCTTGCGGGGTAACCAGAGCGTAAACGTCCGTAAAAAACAAACATGCCACATCTGGCAAATATTTAAGGGGTGTTCAAAAAATTGTGTATAGCAATTAGTGATAGTTACAACAACATCATAGTAACAGGTAAACATATAGTGAACTTATAGATATTATTTCAATATGCATGAAGATGCTGCATTTTAGGTTTTTATTAAATTTACAAATCATGTTTTTGCTAAACCTGTAACTATAGTGATACATAGTTATCTGAATGAACCTCAAATGTTTGTCAGACGTGGCGTAAGTGACCTTTTTTCGGTCGTTTACGCTCTGACTATCTCGCAAAGGATATAGACGTGATATACAACCTGTCACTATGGCGATACACAATTTTCCGAATGACCCTCAAACGTTTGTCAGACGTGGCGTAAGTGGCCGTTTTTTCGATCGTTTACGCTCTGCCTACCCCGCAAGGGATAAAGGCGTGATATATGTATGTATGTATATGTATGTATGTTTTCGGAATGTACAATGCCAGATTGAATCTAGCTTATCTTGTCTTACTTGAGTTTGTTCCTCTGCTTCCGGAGCCTCTTGTCCATCCTGGCCTTGGCCTCATTGTCTGGACAGAACTCAAACAGCTCCAGTAAGGCGTCGGTCCCGTAGCACGCCAGCACACTCTGGCCGGGGTCCGTCGCGAGGGCAGCCACGCGCCCGCGCCCGCCGCGTATCAACGTGCCCACAGTATGGCATTGGAGCACCTTAAATAAATAAAAATTAAGGAGTCATTTTTCTCAGTGACTTAGAAGTTTTATGTAATAATAATAAAAAAATAAAAATAAATTGTTTATTTCTTTAACAAAACTATTCACAATCATCATATGTTACTGGAAACTCCTTGTAAGCATAAAGACTGTGCCAGGAGCTCCTGCTCTTCCTTTATGTTAATATCTAAGTACATACGGTGCAAAAACATAAAATATTAATGTTTCTTGTTTTGTTTCTCTGTTGGTTCTTTTTAAAAATTTTATGCACGTTTACCAATTACTATTAGGACATTACAAAATTTCCGCCGATGAGCCGGTTTTCTATTAGGACATTACAAAATTGTTATAAAAAAAGAAAATTGTGTGATACAAATTTCTTTTTTTTACAATGACGGTTCATGACATCAATAAGTGATATGATAATACTATCCTACATTGAATAAAGAATTTCAATTTCATTTCAATTTCAATAACTCAAAAATGCCACACAGGACCAATCTGGCCAACTCTTTTTTTTAAGGTAAGTATTTGATGATTGGATACTGAAGAAATTGCATGGTGATTGATCAATCATGTAACACTATAAAACTAAACCCACTTTATATAATAAATATCTTGGACATTTGACACAGAGCCATAGAGCCCAAAACTAAGCAAGGCTTTTACTATGAAAACAAGATAGCTGATTATATAGATACATCCTTTTTTTTGTAAATTAAGACATACAATACATAGAAAACACCCAGACTCAACACAAATATTTGAAAAGTAACAAATGTTTGTGTGCCTGTGTGGGGATTAAACCCTCGACCCTCAACATAGCAGGCAGGGGTACTATCCACTATGCCATCCATGGGCCAGTTGTTTTCAACTTACAGAGCTATCCTCCAAGTTGTCGGTCTCCTCTAGTTTGACAATCTCCAGTTGCTTTGCAAGTTTGTCCTCATCCTTGACATCAGCGGTCCAGTTGAGCTTCCACACGCGCAACTCCTGGTCCATACTGCCTGTCACCAAGTACCTCTCTTCTTTCAGTAAAACTGCTGACCATACCTTATAAATAGTTTAAAAATTTTTACTACTTTAAAGTATAAATTACTAAATACAAAATATCAAAAATATATTATATCTTATTTTTTAGATATTTAACATTGGTAAATCTTTCTATACATTTTACCTGACTGCCCTGAATATTCAAAATTGTCTTTTCTTAAGATATTTTTTATTTTGGAAGCAAACCAATTACCTACTTTATTTTAATCCAGTTAAAACTCACCTCCATTTGATGACCACCTAATGTTTTGAAGCAATGCTTAGTGTCAATGTCCCAGAACTTGACGAATGTGTCTTTGGAGGAGCTGACGATGCAGTTCTTCCCGTTGATGAACATGACACTAGTGATGGCTCCCTTATGTCCGCTGAATCTGGCAATACCAGTCTCTGATACTACATCCCAGAGGATCACTTCTGTGTCCTAAAAATGACAAAATATTGCAAAATTTTATAGGAAAAGTATTATAGATCATATTCTTGGCTGGCTAAACCAAAGCTTATAAGAATTTTAATACATGCACCTTGCATAGTAAAAAACATTTTGTTTTCTTGTTTATTATCCTCACCTTGGAACCCGACACCAGCCGGTGACCCTGCTCATCATACTGCAAGCAAGTGACAGCGGACTTGTGACCGGCAAACACACAGACAACCTCGTTGTTGACAAGCTCGAAGACATTGATGTTGCCGTCCACATAGCCCACAGCCATGTGGTTGCCGGACGGGCTGGCCGCGATCTGGGATACTACTACGTTCTCGCCAGGTAGCACTTGCGCCTGAGGAACAACATGATAAAAGAAGTTGTGTTTCAACAGAGGAAAAATTTAAATTTAGAATCAAAGAAGAATGAATTTGGGTCACTACTTGTAGAGCGTAATCTTACTACACTTAGGAAGTTACCTTTTCCCCGAGCCGCATATCCCAAATAATAACATGCTCGCAGGCGCCCACCGCAATGTATCTGCCACTAACACCACTCAAAGACACATGGGTGCTGTTACAATCGCCACTAGCTATTATATTAAACGTCCCACTTGGCGCATAACGCAAATATTGCTTGGTAAGACCCATTTTCACTATGTATTTTCAAATATTCTCAAAAATACAAACGAACCAAACAGCGCACATGGTTTCCGAAATACCTACCTAATCTGTCAAAAACACATGTCAATAAACTGCTTTATAAAAAGCATTTTGGCTTCACACAAAACTGTAAAGCGAGTTAACGCAATACAATGCACAATTGATAATACTGCTCTAAAATGTTGGTTGTAGCAAAACTGCCGCGCGGTGCGCTTTTTTTTCACAGTTTTTGCAATTCCATTCATTCAGTGACAAAAAATAATTCAATCAACATTGTTCTTATACATTCATTCGTTCAATCGTTCATTTCTCGTGAAAAAGTGCGTGGTGCTGGAAAACTGAAAATATTCTCAAAATTACTGAAAATACGATTTAATTCGGAAATATTACATTACTTTATCATTTGCTGTGATCTGATACAGCCTTCAGGTTATTATGTTACTCAACAAGACCAGGTTTATTTTTTCTTCTTGATCCAACGTGTCTGCCCCTAACCAGTTTATGCTATTTATTTATTTATCGTGACGGATCCGCTCCGCGTTCAGTGTTTTGTTTGGTTTCGCAGGCTCGTAGGGCTGACGAGTCGTTCTCGTAAGTCCAACATGGAGGTGTCGGGCGCCGCGTCGGACATTGTAATCTTGAGTGGAAACTCGCACCCTGAGTTGGCCGATTTGATTGCGAAGTAAGTGACCGCACGTTCATACGCGCTACGGCTAGGTAGGCTTGATTCATTCACCCTTGAATTATTTACTGTACCGAATTAATCAGGTTTATGGTTAACATGTTGTGTTGATTATTATAGTAGGTAGATAATTCCTCATGGTGTGTTACTTTCTTATCATTTTTATTACAACGTTTTTTATAGCTTGTAACTAAGCCTATAAATATGTTCTCTAGCCGCTTGGGAGTCCGTAAAGGAGGCTGTTCAGTTTACCACAAGACAAACCGAGAAACCATTGTGGAGATTGCAGACTCAATCCGTGGCAAGAACATTTACATTGTACAGACTGGAACTAAGTAAGAAAATCAATACTTTTCAATTAATAGTTACCAAGAGTAACAATTAGTTGTTACAGCATGTTATTTGGTTCCCAAGAAACCAGACTCGTCTCTATCAATAACTTTCTGTATGAATATATATGTAGTTTGCATTTTATAAACTTTGTTTATACAAATGTAAGCAAAAAAGGTTACCAGTATTACCATTGACCAAAGTACACAAAGCTTCTTTCAGTTGATTACAGTTGTAAGCTCAGCATTGCAACTTTGTTTAAAGTACATTAGTTATAACTAAATAAAGAAAGTTTAAAAAAATTGTATACCTAACATGGGAAGTGTTTTAAATTTTGATATTCTAAATAAATAAAGTTATTGTATTAATACATACATACATACATAAATCACGCCTATATCCCTTACGGGGTAGGCAGAGCGTTAACGGCCGTTCAACGGATATTAACACCACGTCTGACAAAAGCTTGAGGGTCAATCAGATAACTGTGTATCACTGTAGTGACAGGTTGTCAGCCCGTCGCCTAAAATTGCAATACACACCCTCAAGTCCCTTAGTCGCTTCTTACGACACCCATGGGTAAGAAATGGGGTGATGCTATTCTAAGCCGGCATCACACGGCGATTGTATTAATGCCGGCTTAGAAATGCCGTTTGATGCCGGCTTAGAATAGCATCACCCCATTTCTTGCCCATGGGTGTCGTAAGAGGCGACTAAGGGACTCGAGGGTGTGTATTGCAATTTTAGGCGACGGGCTGACAACCTGTCACTATAGTGATACACAGTTATCTGATTAACCCTCAAACTTTTGTCAGACGTGGTGTTAATATCCGTTGAACGGCCGTTAACGCTCTGCCTACCCCGTAAGGGATATAGGCGTGATTCATGTATGTATGTATTGTATTGAAAAGTATCATTGTTAGCAGCATGTTAGATAAAGTACTGTGTTCATGTAAGTCGAAAAATTACAATGGTATATGTCATTAGCTTTAAAAGAATGGTATTCTTACTTATTGCAATTATTTTGAGATGATTGGTCTGTGGCCTCTTTTCTGTGGCTACCTCTACTAAAATTAAAACACTACACTTTTTCAGAGATGTGAACAACAATATAATGGAACTGCTAATCATGGCATATGCTTGTAAGACTTCATCAGCTCGGTCCATAGTAGGGGTGATTCCATACTTGCCATACAGCAAGCAATGTAAGATGAGGAAGCGTGGCTGCATCGTCACCAAGCTCCTGGCCAAAATGATGTGCAAAGCGGGCCTCACTCACATCATAACTATGGACCTGCACCAGAAGGAAATACAGGGGTTCTATGAATGTCCAGTTGATAATTTGAGAGCTTCACCATTCTTACTGCAATACATTCAAGAAAGCGTAAGTGACATATTTTATTTCCAGTTATTTCTATAATTCAAAACCATGCAGTGCAACAGAGTGAATTTGCAAGCTTCCTGATGTGTTTGTCTTAAATAAAATTACTTTTTAATTGAATTAGAGTCAATACTGTTCTGGTTGCGTATGCCGAAGCCGTTTGCCAATGCAAGCCAATCGAATTTATTTTCACTCTGATACAGTTAATTTTCAGCAACAGATTTTTACCAATCTCTGTTGATATTTCCGTAGATCCCCGACTACCGCAACTCAGTGATAGTAGCGCGCAACCCCGGCTCGGCCAAGAAGGCGACGTCGTACGCCGAGCGGCTGCGGCTCGCCATCGCCGTCATACACGGCGAGCAGAAGGAGGCCGAGTCGGACGAAGTAGACGGCCGGTACTCCCCGCCTTGCATCCAGAGGTAAATTCCAAAGGATGTTACAGCCAATTCTTTTTGCTACATGTATCAACGCGAGTGAGTGTTCACACACTGCCGTCAAACTCTTCTCGCAGCTATGCGAATGAGCGAGATAGCAATAGATTACACTCGCGATTTTGCTGCCGTTCCTTTGACACGCGCTTGAAAAGACCCTGAGAGACTCACGGGAGCATGAAAAGTGGCAGCGGCATGATTCTTCTTCTTCCTCGGGTTGGAACGTCTGCGGAGCTAGCAGACGGGTGATCTGCTCCGCTATCAGGGAACTATTTCACCCAATTACCAGGATGGGAGCGGCATGATTAGTAGCAGCGCGAGTAACCTGTGTACATGCTAGCGCTGCCCACCTCCCGTACTATTTTCCTGCCCATAGAGGTATTGTGTGAAAGTGGCATAAGCGTGTAAATTGACGCAGGAGCAGACCCTTTCTGCGACGTAGATCTCGTCGTACCGTCGCAGTCTTCCGCGTAAGAGATAAGAGTCAATTTATTTTTACTCTGATCTGGGGTTGTCCGGCATTGTTTGACCACACTGCGGACCAGACCTATTTGTGTTTCATTGAAATCTATTAATATCGGAAGCGTTGTTGGACATTTTTGTCTTCTGCTGTGTTGCATGGGACTACACCTTTAATTATATTTAAATTTATAAATTCAGTGCAAATATTTTTAAGACGAGTTCTACACGTGAAACTGTGCATTTTTCTCAAAAGGAATATAGGTCTAAATATATGAATGATGAATAAAAAGCGTCGCCACTAGTGAAGGCGAAAGTCGCAGGTTCAAATCCTGCCGGCGGTAGAAAATTTTACAAGTTTTCTAAAAAATAAATAGTATTGGACCTTCCATACAAAAATGTTCAATAAATGTGTCGCTTTGTATAGGAGGTTCATATTTTGACATATGTTAATTGGGAAGAGTTGTTCAGTCCCACAAGTAGAAGTCACCCTTAAAATAATTGAACTGAATCTAATAAGATCCTCTATGTGACAATGTGAAAACCTGTATTTTGTTTCAGTGTGGACAGGTCTCGCACCATGGATGTGTCTGTGGGCGTGCCCGTGCACCCCGCCAAGGAGAAGCCGCCCATCAACGTGGTGGGGGACGTGGGGGGCAGGATAGCCATCATGGTGGTAAGCATACCTTGACAAATATGTCATTTTTATTTTTTTTCATGTAGCCTGTTCTGTGTCCCACTGCTGGGCAAAGGCCTCCCCTCTTTTACGCCACTCTGCTCGGTCTCTGGTTTCTGATTGCCAGTCACTATGACATTAGAGGTAGTCTATTATTTGCACCATTAATCTGTCATAATCGTAAGAACCCGTTGATTACCATGAAGTAACTACATTTCAGATAACAAAACAATATCCGCATGCCCACTTCAAAATTACCTACGTCATTCAATTTCAATTGCCTTTTATTACTAAATAGTTTCTACAATCTTGCATGCGATTTATAATTATAATTACCTACGTCATATGACACTAAAATTAAGGCGAGTGTACCCTTCAACGACCTCGACAGTGGCGCCACTTCACAAAAAATATTTTCTCTTTATACAATCTATCAGAATGTCCGATTCTCAAGTTATGTAAAATTAGAACCTGCAAACTCAATAAAATATTTGCTGTAATTAAAGTTATGGAAATAAGTAGCAAAAGTGGCCGTTTTTAGGCCATAACTTAAATTGCAGTGAATATTTCATTTAGTTTGCAGTTTCAAATTTTACTTTAGTATAATACTAAAAACTTCTGACATTCTGATTGTTTATTTGTATAAAGAGAAACCTTTTTTTTGTGAATTGGCGTAACCGTCAAGGTCGTTGACGGCTACACTCGCCTTAAATTGAAATGTTAGTGCAAGATGTGATCCCGTGTACCAGGACGACATGATCGACGACGTGCAGTCGTTCGTGGCGGCGGCGGAGGTGCTGAAGGAGTGCGGCGCGTACAAGATCTACGTGCTGGCGACGCACGGCCTGCTCTCATCAGACGCGCCGCGGCTCATCGAGGACTCCTCCATAGACGAGGTATTACATACATACACATACACAGACGACATGATCGTTCGTGGCGGCGGCGGAGGTGCTGAAGGAGTGCGGCGCGTACAAGATCTACGTGCTGGCGACGCACGGCCTGCTCTCATCAGACGCGCCGCGGCTCATCGAGGACTCCTCCATAGACGAGGTATTACATACATACACATACACAGACGACATGATCGTTCGTGGCGGCGGCGGAGGTGCTGAAGGAGTGCGGCGCGTACAAGATCTACGTGCTGGCGACGCACGGCCTGCTCTCATCAGACGCGCCGCGGCTCATCGAGGATTCCCCCATAGACGAGGTGTTTATTACATACATAGACAAACACATATCATGCCAATCGCGAGCGTAAACAGCCGCAAAAACTGACATTTACGCCACGCTTGACATATATTTGAGGGTCATTCGGAAAAATGTGTGTCGCCATAGTGACAGGTTGTCAGCCCATAGCCTAAAATTGCAATACACACCCTTAAGTCCCTTAGTCGCCTCTTACGACTCCCACGGGAAATAAATGGGGTGATACTATTCTAGGCCGGCATCACACGACACGACAGGTATTTATTCATAGTTTTTTCAACCAACCAAATAAATCACAAAAAAACACAAATAACAGAAAAGGTAAGCCACAAAGGCGGACTAATCCCATTAAGGGATCTCTCCCAGTCAACCTTTGATAAATCCAGAGGACATGGTATAAAGTTTAATGTTGTATTCCCGAGGTGGTGGTGACCAACACGGTCCCACACGAGCTGCAGAAGATGCAGTGCCCCAAGATCAAGACCATCGACATATCCGTGCTGCTGAGCGAGGCCATCCGCCGCATACACAACAAGGAGTCCATGTCGTACCTCTTCAAAAACGTCACGCTCGAGGACTAACTTTTTTACCTTTTTCCGTTATTCATTTATTACAACTGCAGATTTTGCGTGAGATACAAAATACGAAAACGAATTTAAAAATATATATTTGGTATGGGTTTGCTCTTGACTCTAGTCTAGGTCATAGGACAGAGATAGAGTCTAAGATGGAGCGAGCTCATCCAGAAGAAGCCTGTTCACTCTTACTTTGAAGAGATTAGGGTTGTATGGGTTTGGTTGTAAACACAGACGCAGGTAGTGAGTAACATAATATAAACTCTCAAAATACTAAAACGGGGTTCTTACCGCGAAACTTATTTGTGTTGAATTGTCCGATATTTCGATCCAGTTGCATGGGCCATGATCGTCAGTTGTTCCGTGATCGGACAATTCAACACAATTATGTGTTGTTACTTCTTGATGGAACTCCATGTTAATTTACTAATAAAACACTTTTTCATTAGTTCCACGAATTCAATTTATTTGTTTAGTTTCATATTAAACCAAATGCGACCGGTTTCGAATATCATCATCGGGCATTTAATTATAAAAACTACCCGATCATGATGTTTGAAACGATGTTCGTAATGTTTCAAATTAAACAAATATATTTAATTAGTGGAACTAGTGAAAAAGTGGTTTATTAGTAAATCAACACAAAAAAGTATCGCGGTTAGAAGCCCGTTTCAGTATTTTGAGTTATTATGTGTGACCGCGAAAGTTTAAAACAGTTTTATAAACATACGGTTAAAATTATAATGCGGTAAAGCAGTCCCACCGTCCCACTTTTCAAGCATTTATTGCAAAATCTGCAGTTGTTGTAGATCAATTTTTTCCATGTTTATATTTTAAGTATTAATGTAAGTATTATGTCCTTATTAGAATTTTGTAATTTACTACTTTGGTAACAACACCCGACACCTATTTATATGTATTATACGAACTTGCTAAGCTTACTTTTGTAGAGATGGTATTTTTATAGTATTATGTAAAAACTCTAGTATTAGAAAGTTCTAATTAAAGACAGCATTTAATTTTATGAATTTTCTTGATTAGATATTCCTTTGTTTTTAACTTTTAGCTGATAAGCAAAAATATTATTTCTTTAAGTTGAAGTGGGTTAAAAAAGGGGGCAGTTAAAATTGAGTAAAACATATTGAATGTTATCTCGTAATCAGAATTTATTTTATTAATATGTTCGTTAGTGCCCAAAGCTTTTGTAATTAATTAATATTGGATTGTACAGTAGCTAACAAAATATCAAATATTTTATCAATTGCCAATTGCCACTGTACAATACTCTAAAACATTTTGCACTAGTATTATGGTTATTGTGAATGTAACTATATGTATAGAATAGAGCTTATTGCTATAAAAATGTGTATTGTTTTGTTAAACTGTATTAAATAAAGTTTGTGGCAAGTGGAACAAATTATTTTTTATTTCTTGTAGACATCCAGTCATGATCATGACAATATTTTGAAGCTCCCCACTTTGTTTACTCCGTAGATGTCTGGAATGTCTGGATGAACCAACTCATAGAGTAACTTGAATGAACCAACTCAAGTTTCCTTCAGGAATGAAAATATTTATGGTTTCCATATATTATGGTTAAGTGGTTACAGCTGTTATAAACACCACCATACAATTTAGTAATAATATAATTAAATTATACAAATTTTAGGAGAGCTGTCTCGGAACGAGACTGAAGACCGTGTTGCTCGAAGGAGCTGTCCATTGGCTTCCATATTTCGGACAAAAGAACGAATGATTTTTACTATCTCTGTCTAAAACATGAATAATGCTTAAATCGTGACTAATAAACGAACTGTCAAATGTCTATTGAGTCCACAGACCACACATTATATATATGTAAGGAGCGATCTTGCCATGTATTATCATTGTACAGGTACAGGTCCACATTTACAGGCGAAAATCTGCCTGTAGCGCACTTGTAGTTACAATTTACAGGTTACAGGTGTTTTATGAAGACACTTGTAAAGCTACCATTGTCAGTACCGCTCCAAAATCTCGATTACAGGTGTAAATTTTACAAGTCGATGTACAACACTATCGATTCATTCATTTCATTCACTCAAATTCGACGTCAATGTTATAGCACAGATTAAATAATGTGAAAGTATGTAAACACTTTGCTAAATATATAAGACATTACACTGAAAATTATTATTTTAATAAAAAGGAAATTACAAAAATGAAATCAACATATTTCTAATAAAAATCATATTATTGATAGAGTACGTTAAAAAATAGTACTGTTGTGAATTAATAATAATAATCCACAATTGACGATAAAGTTTTGCTTTCTTTAACGCCTCGAGCAAAATAATTTGGGAAGGAACGCATTTTGAGTACTTTTGAACATATTGAATAGATTTTTATGCAGAAATCTTGCACTTGTAAAATAATTACCTAGGTCAGACGACCTGTAAAATTATTCACAAGTTGTAAGAATTTACAGTTGTAGTTTACAAGTCTTTTGATGAACACCTGTAAAAACTTGCTCGATTGTGTTTTTAAAAGCAAAATGTACATTATGGTTTATCGATGGAAATCTACAGGTGCCTGTAGCTGTGACTTGTAAAATTGTAGACCTGTAGCTTCAAAAAACGCCTGTAGTTGTAATTTTCATCAGTGTTGCTATTTAAATATTAATTTTGGCGCGATGTTGCCACTTTTTCGCCTGTAGAATTGTAATTGTTCAATGATAGCACAGGCCATAGTCGAAGAACTAAAGTTGTTTTTTCGGGCAAATTGATGGAAAAAATATATTTAATTAATGAAAGTTACGAGGAAAACGCGTGTTCATGTATTGTTTTACATTGTACAAATGTAATATTGTGGTGTAAAAACATATAGTTTTTGAGGTTATATTTATCATCTGTGTTTATTATTGTTCTCTTCAAAAAGGGAGCAGTTGTCGGCCGCTATGGTATTGTTAAAATTGCTTTCACCTGTTCTTCAGCCCAAGCGGTCGTGGCTTCATAGACGGTACTATAGTAATAGGAATATCTTAAAGTTGAATGAGAGGGGAATGTATCAGGACTTATTTCCTAATACAGCTGCGTAAGTACAACCTTGTTTGTAATATATTGTTGCCTCTCAGACTATACATACGTACTCCTTATGATTGTATTTATATTTCAGGACAGATATAGTAAATCTATTGAATAAAACCCCACAATGTGTTTATGCCGGGTTTGACCCGACTGCCAATAGTCTGCATGTTGGCAATTTACTAGTCATAATTAACCTTTTGCATTGGCAACGAGGTGGTCACAGCCCTATAGCCTTGGTAAGTCAATTTAATGAAAGAATATTCACATTAAATGAATACTTTACTTATACAAAAATGTAGGAAAATCTGCATTAAATAGTTTTCTAATCAAATGCAACAATTTTTCAGCTAGGTGGTGCTACAGGACACATAGGTGATCCGAGTGGGAGAAGCACAGATAGAGTAGCCTTACAAAAAAATATCATACAGGAAAATATAAGCTGCATCAAGAAAAATCTAGAAACTGTCTTTGAAAACCACCAGAAATACCTTTGGTCAGATAAAAGCCAATTAAAACCTTTATTGTAAGTAAAACATATTATTATTATTTTATTGTTAGCTCAAATATAGCAGAAACTGTATACCCTCTATGTCTACTGAAATTAATTCTGCAAGTTAAGAGAGAGTGTCCATACAAAGATCAAGACAATATTTTTTTGCTTGCATCTATCAATGTAATATGTTGCATATTTTTCAGAATAGTCAACAATGAGTCATGGTACAAGAGCATAGACTCCATTCAGTTTGTGAGCGAGATTGGGCGCAACTTCAGGATGGGGACAATGTTGCTGAAGCAGAGTGTCCAAACAAGGATCAACTCAGAAGTGGGAATGAGTTTCACAGAGTTTGCTTACCAGATATTCCAAGCTTATGACTGGCTGCATCTGCTGAAGGAATATGACTGTAGGTTCCAGGTAATTTGTGCACAATATTAAATTAACTTTATAGTACAATCACTTGAAATTCATTTTCTATTAGCTTGCCAGTTTGAAGAATCTGATATGCTTTTGATTTCAGATAGGAGGAAGTGACCAAATGGGTAACATAAGTGCAGGACATGAATTAATTAGCAGAACAGCAAAAAAGGAAGTTTATGGTGAGAAACCTGTCATAGCTTTGCTACAAATTTTCCTGACATTACTAAAATGTTAGGTACCTGCTTATAATTTTGTAGCTACCGTGACAGAAGCCTACTTGTAGTGGCTGTCCATTGAACAAGTCTGGCACCAAGGTTAATCGGGTTGTTGCTCGACTTACTAAACTACACGAAAAATTATGTTTTTTACAGGCCTAACACTACCATTAGTAACAACAGAAGAAGGCGACAAATTTGGCAAATCAGCAGGAAACGCCATATGGCTAGACCCTACGAAAACAACCCCATACAGCTTATATCAATTCTTCATCAGGACCAAGGATTCTGAAGTGGAAAAACTATTGAAGCTGTTTACGTTTTATAGTTTAGGAGAAGTGAAGGACATAATGTATAAGCATAAGGAACACCCTCAACAAAGATATCCACAGCAGTATCTGGCTGATCAATTGACGACTTTGGTTCATGGAGGTATGTTTTTATTTTAGGTCAAGTAAAAAAAAAAGCGGAGATAGTATTGGCATACTGTTACAATAACGTTTAAATCTTGTCACCGCGTTTTTTTCCTCAAAATTGAAGACAATGTAGAAGTACGTATGTTGAACTGATCTAGGCTCTTAATTGGTTTGTGCCGTTTTGTACTTAAGCTTGTTGTTTTATTGTACCGTCATATTAATACTTTTGTTTATCCTTTTAGAGGAAGGACTCACTCAGGCGCAGCGAGCATCAGAAGCTTTATTTAGCAAAGACGTGAAGTCCCTCGTGTCCCTTAGTTCGACGGAGCTGGAGCAGGTGTTCCACGGTGCACCCACCGTCAGCCTCCTGTTGTCACCTGGTATCACCGTGCTGGAACTTGGGCTGAAGGCGGGATGCTTTCCAACCGAGAGTAAGTACTGTTGCAGGTGTCACCAGGTCATTTGGCTTTTTGCTTCCCGGGCAACACGAGCAACCTAGCTCAAAAGCTACGATACAGTGTTGTTCATGAATGCACAAACGTTTTGTTACTTTTTTCCGTATAAAATATTTAACAAACACGTAAAAGAAAAAATATTATTTAAATTAGGTCAGTAGTTTCCTAGATATTGATGTTTTTTTTTATTTCTATTAGATTCATGATTTATACTTACAAATGTCGGCGCTTTCCGTGTGTTGCCGGCTTAGAATGGCATCACCCCATTTCTTTCCCGCGGATGTCGTAAGAGGCGACTCGAGGGTTTCATGTATATTAAAGGCGACAGGAGGCTGACAAACTGTCACTATATTGATACACGAATTTCCTGAAACGGCCCTCAAATTTTTATCAGACGTGGTGATAGCGATCTTTATTTTACGGGCGTTAACGCCCTGCCTATCCCGCAATGGATGTAGCCGTAATATACGTGTGTGTGTGTCGGCGCTTGTTGAAACACATTTTAATGCAATCACTTGTGTTTGCAACAAGAATCTAAAAGAGTCACTTAGAAAAGTTGTTCAGTTTAACGTGAAGAACACACATATCACGCCTTTTATCCCTTGCGGGGTAGGCAGAGCGTAAACGGCCGCAAAAACGGACATTTTACGCCACTCCTGACATGTATTTGAGGGTCGTTTGGAAAATTGTGTATCGTTATAGTGACAGGTTGTCAGCCCATCGCCTAAAATTGCAATACACACCCTCAAGTCCCTTATTCGCCTTTTACGACTCCCACGGGAAAGAAAAGGGGTGATGCTATTCTAAGCCGGCATCACACGGTAAACACAGACATACGTGTAGAACACAGAAGGTATTTGCATTTTGTCAAGAATCTGACGCCCAACTGGACTTTCCTATTGTCCTCCCAGATGACGCCATGAGGATAATCCAAGCTGGCGGCTTCTACATCAACCACCAGAAGATCAGGAAGATCGACGAGGTGATAACGCAGTCCGCTCACATCCTGCCCAACCTCGTCTCGCTGCTGAGGGTCGGCAAGAAGAACTACTACATTGTCAAATGGCAAACGTAAATAAAAGATAAAGTACTGGGTGTAAAAAGTACCTTATATGGGTTGTAAGGAGCGGTGTACCGAAAACTTTGTAGGCATGATCAGACCATGAAACTGAACAACTTTTCCATGGACGACATGTTGGTGAACGAGAATTTTTTTGTCGACCGCCAATTTTAATACAAAGTTCCCAACCAGCTAGCGGAATTTCTATGGAATCTCGAAAAAAATATGCCGTTTCCCAACATAGGCTCCATAGTAAAAGTTGTTCAGTTTCATGGTCTGAACATGCCTGCAAAGTTTTCGGTACACCGTCCCTTACACTACACCCTCTATGTTTGAAGTAGCCAGTAACCACAGCAATACCGTATATTTTTGTAATTGCAAAATGTCACAGTCAGAATGTTACATCTGATTTCCTTTCAGATTTCCAATGCAAAATTATCTAGGTATTCTTGAAATATTTGCTGCGCTTTTTACATCCTGTATTGTTTATAAAGTTATTTTGTAGTTTAATTAAAAGGCCCAAACGCATTTTCAGGGATTATAATTAATTACTTACAACAGAAGCTTGTATACTTGCAGTATGTGTATAATAATAAAATGCATATCACATAAAACATTGTAAATACTACATAACATACTTAAGCCTAAATAATATTCACTGAATCAGCATGAACTATGAATAAATGTAACTAATGCACTGATGGATCGTAATTATAAAAATATGGCTACTTGTCATATACAACTTTGTGCGCGGCCGACCGCCTACTTCCTTCCGATTTATCACTGACCTTCATAAAAATTACTGTAGTTTTATAAAGGTCGGTAGATTTGATACATCGTCCTAATATCACAAGGGTTATTGCAATACGCTTAAATTGTACAAATACTGTATTAGAACCCACAGATCATGGGTGTAAATTAAGATAGTGGGTACAATAAAAATACGACATTAAAATTATTCCACTATCTAGATTTCAGCTAGCTGCCGACCCATAAACTGTGGTTTCAACTACAAAAAAGTTAAATTGACGACGTATCGATATGTCTTTTTGGAATTTAAAATTAATTCTACTTCACAAGCATTACAAGCGATCCTAATTCTGATAGTTAAGTGATGAATCGATATCACAAATTACGTGTCTTAGGACATATGTTATAAAAAATAAATAGATTTACATTCAGCGCAAATTAAATTATTGCTTTGTAAGATGTATAGTGACTTATAATAAGCATCATAACTATTATCATTGATGTAAGTAAATACATCAGTCTATCTTCAGTGATGGATAAAAGCTCATGTTAAGACTCGAATCAGTCGCAAAACACGATATGAATTATGAATGTATAAAATCTCAAGGCATCGACAAAATTCTTCGCGATGGAAGGTTTTCGCGAGCTAGATGACATGGCGTACACAACAAAGCCTACTTTTGTTAGGATAGGCCGATCTCTCTTTTACTCTTATGTGAAAGAAAGAGAGGTAGACTGTGTCAGTCTTACCAAAGTAGGTTGTGCTTGGGCACGCTTTATGTGAGTTATGGATAGATAGAAGAGATAGTCTAGGGCGCCAAAAATGCATTTCTCACTGCTGCGTCTCATTCGCACATAGCAGATTATTTGTCTTTCTATCCTGCCTACCCATTGAAATCCCATGCTATTGAATTCGCCAGTCTTACTGCGCGGACAGCGCGGCCAGTCGGGACTTGATACTGGCGACTCTTGAGGGCTAGAGATCTGTGCTCTCGCTCTGCGCTATAGGAGCGGTCGCATTGGGGGCGGTAGGGGTAGAACTAGGGGCGGTAGAGCCAGAAGTAGGGGCGGTAGAGCCAGAAATTGGGGCGGCAGAGCCAGAAGTTGGGGCGGCAGAGCCAGTAGTAGGGGCGCTAGCGTTAGAAGCAGGGGCGACAGAGACTGGGGGAGGGGGCGCCGGCATAGCAGGCCTTGGAGGGCGATTAGGCTGCGGCCGAGGCGATAGCGGCACTTCAGTAATACTGCCTTCAGATTGAGACAGCTGTCGACTCGAACTTAGACTCTTCGGTTCGAGCTCCGCGTCCTTACCGCCCGAGCTGTGCGTGCGTTGAACCGTAGCCCGCGGACCTTCCTCGGACTCCTTGTCATCTTTACTGGTCTCCGCATTACCCGTACCGACTTGTATGACAGCGGCGGGCTGGTGTTTGTCTACGGTGTACATATAAGCTCGCTCTAATACAGTAGGCGCCGCGTCTGGTTCCGACCCGCCCGAGCCGCGCCCGCCTCTGAAGCTCTGCGGTCGTAACGTCGCTGGACGTTCGGGGACTGCCGGTTTCAATCTCAATTGGACTTCGCCTTCTTCAGTGGCCGTAGCCGCTGTGAAGTTGGCTGTTGGCGCGATCGGTGAAGGCGGCGTTGGGCCAGTAGGAACGATAGTCCTCGGCGCGGCTACGGGTCTCGGCGGCGGCTGGCTGGAAGGCTTCAAGGGTTGCCGCGTCGTCTTATCCGTAGACATGGCTCCTATAGACGCGGGGCCGCTGATTTCGCCCGCGACCTTCATGCGGTTGACGACGCCAGTATGCGCGGTGACGTTTTTGACGACGACTGTGGCGTCGTTCCGTTCAGCCGCTTTGAGACTGTCGAAGCGTTCCTTGTCTAGTTCGAGGCTCTGCCTGCGCGCGTCGGCGAGGTTCTCGCGGCTGCCGTGACGCGCCGCTTCTTCTTTCATTGCTTTATTTTGTCGGTACGTCGAACGATTGATAGTTTGTACGCCGGATATCACCTTCCCAGTATCCGAGATGACGGGTCGCGGGGGCTTCGCCGGTTTATCCGCCTCTTTGACCGACTCTTTCTGTTCTTTTATAGTTTCGATCGCGGGTTGCACTTGCGGGACTGCGACTTGTGGTTCAGCCTTCTTGTTTTTATCTGGCGTGAAGTTTGGCGGGACGGGAGCTTTGTTTTTCCGTCTCGTGATCGGTTTAGGGCTGCCGTGGGGGGGACTAGATTGGTCTGAAAGGGAGCTGTTTGACTGGGCCTTCTTTATTTCGTTTTCTAAGAGGATAAGGCTGGTATCGTGGGAGTTGCTGCGGGAATGCCGCCCGTCCGCAGCGCGCGGCCGCCCCGCGTCGACCGACCGCGTCATGCAGTCGCCATTGTGATCGGATAAAGCAGCCGTTTGATTGTAACCGTGAACGAAGTTCGGAGTGAAACCGTACTCACACTGATCCGGGAGTAAATCCTCTTTAGTGAAATTGATGAAGAAGTTGACGTCGTCTTTGAAGAACCAGTCGGCGTGTTTGATGAGCAGTTCCACCACGCAGTTAACGACAGCTGTGATATTCATATCGAAAGTGCTTTCATCGGCCGCCCAGAGCAGGTTCGGCGCGATCACGATCGCCAAGTTGGACGGAGTCATTTTGTTTTTATTCTGATTCTGCGTTAGAGTCGAAAGAAATTTGATAAGATACCTAAGATTTTGAAAATTCGCATCCGGTAGGAGATGTATCGCTTCCCATAGCGCGGTCAGCCTGGTCTGCTCGGTGGGTTGCCTGGAGGCCGCGATGAAGTGGTCGTAGAGGCGGTAGGTGAGCAGCGGCTCGGGCAGTTCCCTCAGGTAGCTCTTGAGCACGCTGGCGACCACGTGCACGTCGCGGTAGTCGCGCGGCAGCGGCACCGAGAACAGCCCCGCGTCCAGGGACAGCTTCATGCGACGCACCTTCGACGTACCTGTGAGGAGAGAAAGTATGTAAACACTTCCTTTTGATGTTTCAAATTCCGAAAGCGAATTTCAGAGACATGGACAACTCTGCCTAGCTAGTCTAGAGCACCTTTAACAAATGAATTATCACCTTGCACACACACGCGGAATGTTTCGGGCTATTTGTCACATCGAACCAATGCACGTACCTCCAGCGATCCTGAAGAGTCCCTCCTCGTTCAGAGCGAGCTCGTGCAGCGTACAGACGCACAGCTCGATCGGGTACGCGATCGTGCGCTGCGTCACTCGCAAATGCTCCTCTAGCGGGTACCCGAACACCGGCTTCGTGGAACTGTCGTCTGCAACAATGGATAAGTAGGTATTGTATAAGGTGATAAGTAAGGGATACCTTTCTGTTTAAGGACAGCGTCCGTCAACCGCTGTTTGGCGCGCGCCGAAAGTAACAAGATTGAATAATAACTGTACTGAAAGTTGATATGACTAAAGAAGAGTCATCGGACCTATTACGGACCAATTTGACTTTTGTGACTTGTGACAGCAGTTAATCCTCGTTACACTCGGGAAAATTCAATTTTCTATACTGCTGTCACAAACGTTAAATTGCTCCTCATGTCTGGACCATACTTTAGCACGAGCGTTTGCCGTATGACTCCGGCGTTCGCGCGAGCCGTTGTTTGGCCAATATCGACTTTATTTCATTTACGATACAGTTCATTTAAAAATGGCGCTATATGTGCGCCGGCCCTTATAAGGATGTGTACAACTTACTTAGTTACATAGTTTGAGAAAGGTCGAAGTAGTAACCAAGCTGAGACTTGCCATATAAAACAAATCAATCAAAGCGATAAACACACCATACAAAATTGGTCCATTCAGATAGCTATTGCATAAAAATATTAAGTAGTTGGCATGGCAAACGATACCAGCTTATTATCTTTTACATTCAATAATTTTAAAACACGTTAATGGATAAAAATATATATTTAACAGATATCTACTGCATACAAAAGCCTCAAATGCTATTGTTTTTTTGTAACATAAACACAACTATTAGCAGATAAGATAAATGGTTGCGTGACGGGATTAGTACCCACATGAATCAGACCGGTCCTCGGTCGCAGAGTGTTGTTACGAATTGTAGAGTACCTATCATGTTTCGTTTCGTTCAGCTTATCGCGTCAACCTCGGATATTATTCGCACCAACAAAATGAGGGTGCTCAAAATTTGCAATACAATAACAACCAGAATATCCCAAACCTTCGTATGTAATTTCGGAGCAGTTAACTATTTTATACAAAGAATGTTCCGAAACGTTTAGTGTTGCTTATTTTTTGTCTGACTGATGATTGGCAGCTAAAAATTGATTTGTGCTTTTGAAGACACGTTATTGGTGCTGGATGCAGGGTCATAGATTAGATGTTTTAGAACCCACTTTTAAGGCAGATTTATAAAGTATATTGTTAATGTTTATTGTAAACTTTTCTGTACCACGAAAACGGTTGAAAAATTAGAACTGAGTCATCACTTAATTTGACTGCGACGCAACCAGATTGAGAGCCATCGGTTTAGCGGGATCGTGAACAATGTGCGATCAATTAGACGACGCAACGCGCAAGGAGCCGATTACTGAGTAAGCCCGGCGCACTAATTGACGGGGCAATTTGTACTGATTGTTTGCCATGCGAACCGTTTATTTATGACACACACTTTCTTGTCTAGGCGAAAGGGCTTTTTGAAAAATAACTGAAGCAAACAATGAGTCTATGATGAATAAAGGAATGTGGTGATCCTTTGGGTGGACTTTGCATTAGGATACTTTCCAAAGGCTTTTTGCAAAATGTACTTATTTATCCATGAATCAATCAAATAAACTAAAAATATTGTCTTATCTGCTTTTAATTAAATATAAAAAAAAATACTGTTTTGATAAATTATTAATATGATGTAGTATAATGTTTCGACTCATCAGATAACTAGGCTAAACAGTGACTAAGATAGTTATACAAACATTCAACTATTCAAAGGGCAATTAATTTATGTATAACGAAATATTTCGTCAATAGGAGAGCCTAAAGTAAGTAAAGTATTTGACAGAATATTAGGAACCAAAATTCATATAAGATGTACCTATTCCAATTTGATTGTATGCAAATTATTTCTTTAGGCACATGCAGACAATCAATCATATTCATGTTTGAACCGGATGTCATAGAGTGCATTGAAAAGAATAATTTAAAGTACACCTCAAGTCTTATTGAGACTGGCTACAGGAGCACGTTTAACGTGCTTCGGGTAAGATACCTTAGCTCTTTATGTCGAGAGGTCGAAAAAATGTATCTGACATGTCGCTATGAACAGGGAAAGATAATTTGACATGTAGAAATTTTCTCCTGACAGGCACTCTAAAACGCGGTTTTACGATCTGTCATCGAAGACAATTTCTCTAATAATGCGACGGCGTTGAACCTTCTAGTGTGGGAGAAGAGATGTTTTGTTTAGTCTTTGAACTCAGAACTTGCGTATTAAACAAATGTTTTATCAACAGATTTCAGTCAAATCAAAGAATGAATGAATCTCAATCTTTTATGTCAATATTAACCGACTGCTGGACGGAAGCTTTTTTTATATTGCACCATTCTTTTGATTCCGAGCCACATACATCCATCCTTTCCATCATAGGATGTACCTGTCTCCTTAAGTCATTGCACGCAGAGTGGTCGTGGTCGCTATTGGTGGCACGCTTCACCAGTCGTCGTCATTTATCTCTAATGGTTGTTGTATGAATACTCACTGATAAACCTCTCCAGCTCGGGCACGGTGTCCTGCAGCGAGTGCAACGCAGACTCGTGGTACGCGCGCTGCAGCTTCACGTACTGCAGCAACGTATGGGCTAGTTGCGCCTCTTTGGCAACCAATGCAAACATGTCTGCTGCTAGGGCGTCCCGGGCAGCCTCCACTTTGTTCCCTGCGTCTTCCAACTCCTCGCGTGCTGCGCTTAGCTTTGCTGGATTCTCCTCCTTTTGACGTTCTAAATGCTGGACAATAGGAAAACTATTGTTAAATTTTTATTCATTGCCTTATCTTATCAAGCTTATATTTAGTTTGCTACATCATAAATGGTTTAGCAAAATTGTACTTTAAATTGAGAAATTAAAAGGAAATGCTGTAATAAACCAAACAAAAATATGTTTTAGTAATAAGGAAAAAATTAAGGAAACTCATAAAAAAATTGTAAAAATATTGTTATTTAGTTTTAACATTTGAATACTATAATGATTTTGTAAAATTATATGTTATTTTATATTAACTGATCTCATTTGTTATTTAAATGTTTAAAATTACTTGTTTGTAAGTTTAATTAAATACTATTGTTTCTTATGCAATCGCCTTGGGATTTCCTGTAATGGTTGTATATATGTTCATTGTAATAAATAAATATCATAACATCATAATATGTAATGCATTCATAAGACTGAAATACTTCTTAAATATGTCCTAAGCAGACCCATTTAGTTGTATGAAAGCATTCTAAACAATTTGTAAGTATGGTGGGCAAGCTTGCACCAGGTCCCACAGTAGGTACTTATACTACACATATTTGAAAGCTAATATATCTATAGGTAGCACTTAAAACCTAGTCGCTGGATCGCAACATATTTTAAATTGAAAATCTCCTAAGAATACATACATACATACACATATCACGCCTGTAATGCCTTGCAGGGTAGGCAGAGCGTAAACGGTCGCATAGAACGGACATTTACGCCAAGTCTGAAAAACTTTTAAGGGTCATCCGGAAAATTGTGTATCGCCATAATGACAGGTTGTCAGTCTATCGCCTAAAATTGCAATACACACCCTCGAGTCCCTTAGACGCTTCTTACGACTCCCACGGGCAAGAAATGGGGTGATGCTATTCTAAGCCGGCATCACATGGCTCTAAAGAATGTATGAAATAAACAGGTTCATTCTATAAAAATCAGATTTTATCTTTTGACAACTGGGTTGGATTCCGATGGTGCCATGACAGTACCTACAGGCATAGTTAGGGCCTTTGAGTCAGATAAGTCAGTAAATTGGAAGGTCTCTGTGTTGTGCACCATCCTGTCATATACTTTGAAATGTAGGTTCAATCTATAAAAACTTGGTTATATCTTTTGACCACTGGGTGGGATTTTGAAGGTATTGTAATATGAAATGCTTTTCATGGTCAGGAGCTTTGATCTGTATTAAGGTGCTATTCCGAACCGAGCGGCCGCCGGCCGACAGCATATACACTACTGGTTCGTATGAGATACTATCCGAACCGAGCGGCCACGGCATGTGCAGTCGGCCGCCACGGCATGTGCAGTCGGCCGCTCGGTTCGGATAGTATCCCATACAAATCCATACGAACCAGTAGTGCCGCGGCGGGCAAGGTCGGCCGTCGCGGCATATGCTGTCGGCTCGGAATAGCACCTTTAGTCAGTTGGTTGGAAGGTCTTTTTGTTGTGCACAATTCTGTCAATAACTTAAAAATGTAGGATTAGTCTATAAACTATTTTATTTTTTGACCAGTAGTGGTCAAAGTCAGTAGGATTTTGATGGTATATAATTATTAACATAGTCAGGGGTTTTGATTTAGGCAAACAAATTGAATGAAGGGATTTGGTAAAGCCTACAGTCTGTCAATCTGTTTTAAATGGGGTTTTAAAAAGTGTTGTTTCTCTGGACCCTTGGGTTCACTATTGATGGTGCCATAATAATAATAAAAAAACTCCTTGTGGATAGCCACTATGAACCATATATATTAATTAGACAAAAACTCTGGATGTATTTTGCCCACAGACTTTTAGTTTCTATAAAATAAATGAAGTAAACTTCCCTTGTGTTAAAAATACCCTGGGTACTAAACATGACTGTTTTTGGCAAATACCCAAATCCTTTGTACTAGTGAATTGTAAAAGATAAAACAAAATTTTGAAATGTACCTAATTATAGTATGGTGCAGACAGTTTAAAGAAAACTGATTCATTATCCTCATAAAATTAGGAAAGGATACAAAATTTTCAAGATCATTGTGATTTTGAGATCAGTGAATTATCTTACTCATAGATTAGGATAAGTCCAATAAGGGATTATTAATGGTAAACACATTATTATTATTATTTTAGCCTATAGTGTCCCAAACAAGCCTAAAATGTAAAATCATTTTACTATCAACAGAACAAATATCTTATCAATAATCTTTTGGCAGCTCAAGATCTGCTAATCCATTACTTATTTTAAAACATTGAATAAATATTCTATGAAATACTTTAGATAAACTTAGTTATAGTACCTACTACTATGGGTGACCCTATTAAAAGAAACTAGATGTCCTGGAGTTTTTTCACCCAATGCTACCCAATTTTCCCATGGTATGAAGGCTCTATCATGACATGAGGTAAAAATTAGTCTCTACAAAAGAAATGTTAAGAACTTTTGAAAGTGGTCTAAAGTTTCAGAGATGAATGATAACATACAAAAAAACTTTCATTATTGAAGATAAAAGAGTGTGAATGTGTGATTTTTGCTTCACTATCTACTTACATTATATCTACTGGCAGCAGATTCTTTCTCACTGATAAGCCTGCTTAGTTGTTTCTTAGCTTTCATGATGGCTGGCAGGTCCAGGTCACTAATGGCTGTCAGCGGAGCACACACCAACTGTTCCACCTTCAATTCATGTTCTGCTATTTCGTTTGCTAATATCTTTTCTGTTTTACCTGTTGAAAGAAGTTACAGTTACATTACTAGTTCCAAATAATATGTTTTATACAAACAAAGAATTGAAATATGTACAAACTTACCACATTCAAATAAAATGTACTTCAAAATGCTTTCATCATCATCAAAATTGCTAGCTTCCAACATAGACAGGCCCAGTATGTATTCAGGAAGTTTCTTCAGCCTTTTTTCCCGAGCAGCGGGATCCTGGCCCTGCGTGCTGCCGGCTCCGGTGGACAGCTTCTTGCTGACAAGCTGCAGAGCATTCCGCAGGTGCTCCACCTTCCTGTCTGCATTCTGCAGCTCATCCGTGAGTGCCTCTTCTTTGCCCGACCTGCTGTGTGTACAAAACAAACATAAGGAAAAATTCCAATGACAAACAACACGGTGCCCTAGCAACAAAAACACAACATACTTGCTAACTACTCACTTTACCATTTCCCAGACTCATACTAAACTGTTTAACGCCAGCTTCGAAAGATTCACACTTACAAAGAACACGGATTCTTATCTGATAGCTGGGGGAGAGATAAAACTTGGAGCAAGTACCGACATACCTTGAAAACGTTTGATCGGCGAGTTGCTTCACCCGGTAGAACTGTTTCTTCATCTTCACCACACTTTCGATGATTTTATTAAAAGCTACAAGGTCATTGGACTTAGTCAACAGTAAAATAATATAAAACGATCAAGATCTCGCTATGTCAGTACGGCAATGAGATCATCCTCAGCAAGGACTCGTGGAAGGAACAGATCGAAAACTTTATACACAAACTATCCAATAAGGCACTACATTTCAATTATTCATAGTAAACACACGGCAAAGCATTAGATTACAGTAATTATTTTTTATTTAGCTGACTGCAATAAACTGTAAAAATACTTTTTAGACGACTTTGAATGAGCGAAAAGATACGAATGAATGTTATGAATGACAATATGACATTCATTCAAAGCCGCTTTTTTTGCACGAATGGAACAGCCCAGTCGTTCGCTGAGCAATGCGCAACACAAAAATTGATCAAAAAGTAATAGTGCACTGTGAGGGCTGAGGGTGGTCGAGTCTCTTGCGTGCTCTTGCGCATCATCAAAGGGAAGAATTTTCTAGACAGTCTCGAGTATAGGGCGGTGATCTTAATTAGTTTTTTTTTAACTCTTCCCTTCTCGCTGAATAGATGGCGCTATATTTGGTATTACTGTGGTATAACGTCATAACACCGGTTTTCTGAACAAGTCCTTCGCATCTCAGTCGGTCCGTCTTTAGAAAATGCTTCCTTTGGATCTTAAGAATGCTCCTAGTCAAGTGTTTGAAGCCAGCTTGCGAGAACACTTTTTGTTATTACTCCAAGTTCAGTCATATTGATTGTTGTCATGAACATCTTATTTTATTTTCACTTCTAACTTACGTATTTATTTCTACGGTTTGTTATTGTTTACTTTTATAATGCCCGTTTTTTTTTCGAGTTTCCATAGAAAGTCAGTCAGCTGATCGGGAATTTTGTATGGGAGGTCGAAAAAAATTTCTCGTTTACCAACATAACTTCCATAGAAAAAACTGTTCAGTTTCATGGTCTGATTATGCCTGCAAAGATTTCGGTACACCGTCCCTTACACCCCGTATTTATGTATTAGTTAATTTTAGATATATGTATATGTTTATTTATCTACATCTACACTAATATTATAAAGAGGAAAGATTTGATTGTTTGTTTGAAATAAATAGGCCAAGCCGAATAACCATAGTCATACGACCTTCGAGCAACGACGGCCTTCCGTCCCGGAAGGGAGTAGGCATAGAAAGTATTTCCCCTCTGTCAAAGTACAAGCCGAAATGGGCATTGGCGTTTATAAAAACCAGTTCCGTTCAGATTTTTTCCTAGACCGAGTCCAGTCGTGCAAGAGAAAACATGTTAGTTTTTTAATGTGAAAAGCGGTCTGGAACATCAAGTTTACAAAAAGATGGTGTAACATTTCACATGTAAGTAAATTCTTAACG
Organism: Tuta absoluta; assembly: GCA_027580185.1. Taxonomy (NCBI): domain Eukaryota; kingdom Metazoa; phylum Arthropoda; class Insecta; order Lepidoptera; family Gelechiidae; genus Tuta; species Tuta absoluta. The sequence goes on along the minus strand of JAQAHW010000016.1, from coordinate 4,642,184 downwards.
TATTATTGCTATTTAATACATTTAAACACTAAATTCTTAAATAGTTGTTGGATTTTTTCAGCAACATCTGGTCCGCTCGCCCGTGCAAATTACAGATCGATCGCACGATAAATCCGACTTCTCGACGATAGCAACAAATAGTGATGTTTCATGTCATAATGTTTATCGATGAATATTATATCATGGTTTTCTAGGGACCTGGATAAGTGAGATATCTAGGGACCCGAATATTATTCTCGCTCATAGAGGTTTTTTACTAAACCAGTTTGTCATTTATGCAGGTTTGGGATTGTATCTCTCATATATAGATGTGAATGAAATATTTTTATCAAGAGTTTGTTTAATCCATTCTATGAGACACTTTTCAACTTCGGGAAATTCAAGAACTTTATCCCTTTGAATATTTCCATGTCCTTCCGCACACTGCGCTTTTATAAAATCTTTATTTTTTATATTTTGTTAAAGGTAGATTCCGGCAAGTCAAAATCTTCGAACACCACATCTGGACTGCCTTCGATAATGTCATCATTTAGACATGGCGGCTGATGTGGCGCAGTGGTAATGCGACTGCCTGCGACGCAAAGGTTCCGGGTTCGATTCTCGGTGGGGCAGTCACAAAGTTGTTATTTTTCACTTTTTGAATTTGTTTCCGGACCTGTTAGGACATTGCAGGCTGAACCACCTGATTGTCTGAAAGGGGATAGTTCCGTGCTTCGAAGGGCACGTTAAGCCGTCGGTCCTGGTTGCTGTCTATGATGACTTTGACGGCGGTCGTAACACAACCATGTCAGAGGCCAAGTAGGTAGTAGTAAGCGGTTGAAAAACTCTCTTCACCAGGGTTCATCGGGTCGTTGGACGACTTGGTGTCTCACACAAAAGAAGATTATCTAGATACCAAATGTTAAGCAGCTTTTAGTAGGTGATTGTGTTTTGTAGGGCCATGGTTCTTATAATTACTAGAGGACCCCTAAAATGGCATGATTTGACTTTAAAAAGTTTATTGTTATGTAACTTGCTTTAAATATAAATAAAAAAAACAACACAAGCGTCTTAGTACCTACACTTTTGAAATTCATCGATAGTCAAGCATCGATATTGTCAAGGACTAACTTGACAGCTTTACCTACCTCTCCCCCCGCGCCCCGCAAAAAACGACAGAACAATTTCTATGAAGTAAAATGGCTAAGGCTCCTCCCTTCCGGGTCGGAACGAGACGGAAGACCATGTTGCTCGAAGCATACGACGCGACGGAGAAAAAGCTACACTTAAAAAAATATGTATTGAATGAACGATGAACGAACGGCCGTACTAGGAACTTACGAAAAAAACGAAACGTCAAATCAAGTTTATTTTCCTAAGTGTCAAAACATCGTCGAAACGGCAAGATTTATTTACAAAGTAAAACTTGATAATTTAATCGCTTGTGAGTGGAGGGAGCACGGAGAATGGATTGTTTAATATCACTGCAAGAGCGCTAACTCAACACTGCAGTAGTTGTGTGAGCGTGTTTGGCTGTTAACACCGGAGTCGCGTCTGCATCTTTCGTCAAAACAAATTTCTATTTCGCTGCAGTAACAGAATTTCTCCACACTACTGGATTTTCTTTCGCGTTTTCGCGTATTTTCCACCGATTTAAACATGGAGCGACGGTTCGTCAACGTGATCCTTCTGGGATTTGGATTTATGTTCGTGTTCACTGCATTTCAAACTATGGGTAATATAGAGGTAAGTTTTATGTAATTTCTAGCATTGCTTGTTACCTGAAGTTTCAAGACAGTTAATAAATAAATATCCAGGACAATGCACACAGCACCTAGCCCCAAACTAAGCAAAGTTTATTTTTATTCACTTATTTATTTGATATTAGCAAAATCCACAGCACATAAACAGATATTACAATACAACTTAAAAGAATACATAGCCAATTACGAATTTGTTTTATGAGAACTAGTTATAATTTCAAACATCGCCACATATTGCATAAAATGCTAATTAAATTTTTTAAATACCTGAAAAGAATACTTTGACCAATAAATAAATTTAAGCACCTGCTCATCAACTTTAGAAGATAAAATTATTGCGCAAAGAAAAGATAATCTACTGTTGCAATTAAATTAGAATTTTTATAATTTAAACCTTACAGTAAAACCAATCTACATGAGTATTTTATTACTTAGAAACTTATTGTTTTACTATAAACCTTTATTGCAGTTAATATTATAGATATGGTGATGGATGTGTATGGGCATGTCATCCAAACAATTTGAATGATATGCAGATAAATAAAGAAAAGTATTAGTTGAATTTCTCTTAAGTGTTTTTGTTTATTTGAGGAGAGATCCAGAGAGCTTTATTCAGTTCTTGAAAAATTATAGGTACTAGTTTCATCAGATTTATGATAAATACTCATACTACTTGAATACAATAACCTTTAACAAGCCTCCACCACCAACATCTTTAAATTTTTTTTTTTAGTTGCATTTATTTACTTATTTTCAAAACCATCTTGTGATGCTGTATATGTATTTATTTGTGACTTTGCCTCTACTTTTTTTAAAATTTTAGTTCAATAATCATATCCTATTGATCTAGATAGTAGGTACTTAAATATAAATGCACATTTAATAAATAGCATGAGGGATAGCATAAAAAATCCTTTCCCATCTCAACTAAAGATCACCAATAGTCAGTCACCACAAAGTTTAAAAGTTCAGGGAACACTCTTGCAATTTTCAAATTAAGTGACTTAATTTTTAGTCATTGCAATTATAATGTGATCAATAAATTCATGCATGGAATACACAACATATGATGTTTTCCTTGAGATCCATTGAGAATGCCTGTAGATATAGTGAGCCATCTATACTTTTTTTATGCAGCCACAAACAGTAACAACATTTTACAAAAACATGTATCATCAAGTCATACAAATGTTTCATTAGCCATGACCATGGCGCGAGATCGATATGGAAAGCGCGCGCGCAGGCTCACACGCGGTAGCGGAAACCTGCGCGGGCGACACAACTGCACCAGACTATTAATTATGGTTCTTGTTTTCGAACCAGATTCATATAAGAAATAATAGAGTTCCTTGCCAGGTATTTTTATTAAATAACTGGCCTTCGGTTCCGCCCTACGGCGTAGGACACGCCTCAGTGAGCGTTCCCCGTAAGAATAAAAGGTCCATGTCTTTTCCAAACCTTACAGCTATCTCCATGCAAAAAGACTCACAGATTTTTGCCTTGTTTTGGCGAATAATAAGATTATTACATTATTGCTTTCGCTTTGGATTATGAATTTGTATACCATTACTTACACTATCAATAAGTTTAAAAGTCATTACTGCAAATAAAACATTTTAATATTAACTATCAAGTTACGATGATAAAATCAGAAATGGTAAATTAAATTGCTTAATCAATGCTCTATAGGCGGGCCCCATATGGTCACTTTCGATTGTGATTTCTTTTTACGATAAGAGAAAGGGCTTTGGGACCTTCACGCTTACGCCTGCCTATTTTTAATAGAGTCAGTAAATAAATACTATTACGGTATAAATTCATTGTCAATGGCGTACCGATAGAAAGGAACAACGTAGCTAATATAGTAACATTCCGTAGTCAATAAAACAGGCCGCATATTATATCTTACATGACCTTGTTTCACAATAGGCGCATGAGCATTTTTGGGTGTCCCAAAAATGGTAATCCGAATAGGTTGCTAAATATCGGCCTAGGTTTTTCTAATATTAAGTCAGGTTGAAGGAAAACGAGCCCAAAAAAGATTACCTGACATACCCAATCAAGAATGAATTGAAGGATTTAATTAGCATTCGGGATCCTCGTCCATTATCACTGGGAGAACGAGAGAGAGAAGAAGGGAGCTACTTTTAGGAAGTCCAAACTATACAAGTCTCAGTCTCAAGTGTCAAATTCGAATATATCGAGGAACGTGGAATAAGTGCACGTGTTGCGCCGCAATAAATGCTTACAAAAATGAGAGGTTTACGTTCCATAGGATATTAGTTAAAGAGAGTTTGAAAGCGCTTGAGATGTAATACGAAACGAAACGAAATAATTCACAGCGACGCGAACACAAATATCTATCTATTACACTTACTAGTTAGTAGCAAGTAGTAGGACAATCTAGTACCAGAAGCAGCATAAAGTACTTAAAAGTTGCGCTCTTGAATGACATGAATTCACGCCTGATTCTGTAAATTTTTGACGGCATTGAATGTATAAGATCAGACTAAGACAGACGATCTTCACAGTCTAGTCAAGTCAGTTAGCAGAGCAAGTATGTTCGTGACGTAAGCGATGCGCCCGGCGCCCCCGCATACGATGTATTCGTAATAAAAGGTGATGCAACCAACATCCTTTGGCTTGATCGATCGCCATCACCTACTTCTGTCTATCAGGCTTAATCTTCCACAACAATTTACAACACTTACGATTATGATAATTGTTTTTGATTATTGCTATTATTTGATATGTATCTTCTTGACCTGTGTCTTATTTCACTGAAATAAATCTTTCTCAGTTTCACCTAAGGAAAAGTGACCTCAAAGTACCTATAAGGTATAAAAACATTTTACACAAAAGAGGACCCGTAAAGTAAATTCAGAAACTGGCATTGTATTATGGAGAGAACGTATGTTACGCTCGATAAGTAAATAAAAAAGTCGTTTAAAATTTAATTTACGACAAGTTGTCAGCGAATGGGCGCAATTTATTGTTATGAACAACACTGGCCGTACCTTATCGAGTTTATTGACACGTTTACAGAGTAGGTTATGTAATATGACTGGTTATCGTAGGTATAGGTAAAGTGCAGCGTTGGCGTAGGCCGCAACTTTTCTGCCATTTCTCGGCGCCGGCTTGTGTAACAGCTATTTTGTGTTTTACGGCAATTATCCTTATTTAATGGCCTGTGTTCAAATGTTGACCTGCCAGCTAAGCGACTTGGAATGACCTAACGTTTTTTTCTCCGAGTAGCATATTGCGTGCAGTTTCTTTCAGCTACTTTTCTAGCCTTAGTCAGAACCAGAGGTAGAGGTCTTAAGTAGTCATGATCTGATCATAGTCTGTTTACTATTATTTTCATTTACTTAACCAGCAGGTAGAGGTCTTAAGTAGTCATGATCTGATCATAGTCTGTTTACTATTATTTTCATTTACTTAACCAGCAGGTAGAGGTCTTAAGTAGTCATGATCTGATCATAGTCTGTTTACTATTATTTTCATTTACTTAACCAGCAGGTAGAGGTCTTAAGTAGTCATGATCTGATCATAGTCTGTTTACTATTATTTTCATTTACTTAACCAGCAGGTAGAGGTCTTAAGTAGTCATGATCTGATCATAGTCTGTTCTGTTTACTATTATTTTCATTTACTTAACCAGCAGCTGCAGAATAATTTGCTAAAGTTAACATATTTTTCCTATAGAGTGCATAATAATTCTAGTTTCATCTTCATCCTTCCATCGTTCGTCTTGTTTTATGTTGTTCGTTCGTTAACATCGTTAACCTACACCCGAAATTTATACTAACACTGAAAGTCATCAGATCAATTGAATCGTCACGCTAATTTGCAACGGTACATCAGAATTTTGTTTTTGATGTAAAAGTTGGTAATAATTTGAGTCTATCAGTAAAAGTTGTAATGATTATTGTGTTGTACTTTCGTAGCTTATGTAACTAATATTGCAGTTATCTTACACTACAAGTGTATCACGCTACAGACGCGAAAACATTTAGCCTTAAAGAGATACAGACAAAAACCATCTTTACCTAAAACTGTTTTAAAATGAAGATGTTTATGCTAATAAATCGGTAAATTCCAACTTGTAAATAATTGCATAAAATGGCGATTCATAAATAATTGAAACGTAACATAAATAATATTATGTGTTTTATCGTTTCTTGTCTAGAAGGCGATAAGCTCAAGGATTTGTTTTGGTTTAATTTTGTCAATGTTGGTCATGGTCTAGATTACATTATCGATTTTTGTTTCTTCATGAGAATAAAATAGGTTTGCCTAATATCTAATACTTAGATATTATGTAGGTTAGGTGATTAGGGCCGAGCCTTTATTCGTCTAACATGATCTAACTAAGTTGATGATAACTTAAAGGCAAGGTAGGTGCTTAACTTAAAATTTAAAGATGCAGCGATGTCTCACTGCCGCTCGAAACAAGCGTTGGTGGTTTGGTTTAGATCCATCATACCGCCAGGTCATGGGGAGTATGGTGGGTCCGCAGTATTACGGAAATATTATTGCGAAAAATAATTGATTATTTTGAGAGCGCATTGCAGAAAGTGTTAGTTCAAATATTCTGCCAGCACTAAAAATATGGATCCTATTCCACCATGTTACCGACTGCAACATAGGTTTTTTATCATAGGTTCGCATAACCACCTGAAGTAAACCAGCCATAATATCTATTACCTATATTCATTTTATATCATGATTTAGTAAATTGTTTGTTGCAATTACATAAAACGATAATGTTTAAGTGGAGATTAACTGTGCTTATTTCCTGTTCGATAGTTTCCACGTACCTACTTATAAGAACGTATTAGTAAAACAGTTGTGATATTGCAAGGATGATAAAGTCTAAACTTACATTATGATATGATCGGAATAAAAGTAACAGAGTAGGCCATCATCTGAGTACCTGACCTATAAATGTTTTAATACCGAATAATATAAGTAACAAATTACTCTCGAGTCACTACAATAAGCTAATTGGAGTGACCCGAGAGTAGTTAGCTTACTTTGTTTTGATTTTAATACCCCCGTTGTAATGTAACCGCATAGGCGTGTTCAACGTGACATTGATAATAATAATCATACTTCTTCTTTTCGTATGGGACACTAAGATCGATATATTTCGGTTAGCATTGGCGGAAGAAATCTCTTATTACTGAAAACAGAGGTAACTTCAAATATTACTTCTTCGTAATTACATATAAAATGAGATTCGGAGCTGCAACGGCTTATTCCCCATATCTTGTAGGTTTAAAAAGTATTTTTTGGCAAAGATGTGCCCAAGATTATGTATAAAATATATTCTCGTTCGTAGCCCGTTTTCACCTCACTACAAGAATGTACGCCCGTTAAGTACTCCCTATAAACGTGTGGTTTTGTTATCATCATAGGCATTTCGACTTACTTACCAATGTATAGATATCGATTTGTTGCTTCAATATTACGAAAGAAAGCAACGTTAAAATGGAGGATTTTTTATTACGTAGGTACCTACCTAGCTACATATACCTCGTTTCATTTCGATTGCCATTATTATGAGTCAATGAACTATAAAGAAGGTCTGAAAAACTTTTTGGCCGCATGACACCTATATATGGAAAGTGACCTGAGATTTTATTGCGTAAACTGATGTATGCACAATATGCAATATGCATGTATTGATATTTTACCTTACTGGGTGCAACAAACTTGTTATAAGATTACTTGTCACATAAATTCTTAGGACATACTTGGAACATCCATATTTATTTGATATTCATGGAATATTTGTTGTAGGCCTCGTTCTGAATTTAAACTTTATAATAGGTTTTTATTTTACAGTCCTTGGTCATAATAGTGGTCTTAGGTACACACAGAAAACGTCATGCGCATCACGGCGCGCGCGAACAGAAAATATGAATAATGCCGTACTTACCTACTAGGTATATGGTTTTGCACTTGAACTAAAGATATGCAATACTTTTTAATACCGAAAATGTTGTCTAGTTTGTAAAACTAGGTATGCGAAAATTTTGCACAAACGGAAATGTATTTGTAAGCACTACGATAATGTTACGTTATCACATTCCATATTATTTATACATAATGCATGAAAGTATAATTAGTATTACATAGAATTTATAATTTTGTTAGGTAAGAATGTAGATTTTCATACACTTCATGGGTAGTATAGGCAGTAAGTTCGTAGTAATGTTAACTTTTATGTAAATACAACACACTCAACTATAATAGGTACTTACTTTAATTTACTCTTCTATGAATTTTTGTATATTATATGAACTGTCCTTAAAATTATATCACTCACATCGGTATCAAGCTGTCTCGTTTCAGCTGATGCGCTTTCTATGTCCTCCCCCCACGCATAATTATTTTTGCTTTTGTTCCTCCTTTATGCGATAGCAAAGTTTTTACAAAAATTTTGGACAAAGTCTGCTTACACGTGTGTCACCATGATATCTAAACTTTGCGGCTCATAAAGTCAAGGTTTGTGTCCGGCATTAGGCTTGGGTATCGGGTATCTGTTCCAACTTCCGAAGTCTTGATAACGAATTGACAAACGGACAACGACTGTGCCTCTTGCCTATATTTGGATATGTGTTAAACTGACAGTGTATAATATAGGTCAATAGTCGCGAAGAGCCTAGAACATAATGCTGAGTGGACCTTTTTTAGTCGTATAAGTACCTACATTTCAGATATCTGTATTTTAGTTTAGTATCTAATTGAATGTGACTAAAATAAACGTATTTTATCATTACATTAATTTGTATCTTTAACTGGAAGAGTCAAAACCAATAGCGTGCAAATATGTGTTACGTTACGTAGTACGCCTTACGTTCTATTGAGATTTGTCATTGAAGAAATCGATTGTTGACCTTTCTAAGAGATAACTAAAATCTGCGTCTTATTTAACTATGTGAACGTATCCATTTCAAAAACACTCACATTTTTAAACAAAATACTTACTTAGTCGGTTCGAAGAAAAGCGTAGGTCGTAGTACTCATTCAGTAAGTAAGAAAATAATTTACCAAGGAGTCTCTTGTTCCCAGAAAACAATACTGGACAGCATCAGCCAAGATGACAAGGAGTTCACCGGCGACGGGTACACGTCGCTGGCCATCATCTACGCGACCCTGGCCATCTGCAACTGGATGGCGCCATCAGTCATCTCCATCACGGGCCCGAGGGGAGCCATGATCATAGGAGCCGCTACGTATTTGTAAGTTGATCTTCTACAAGTCTACAGCATAGTTCATTATGAAGATTGGATTTTATTACGTCTCCTTAAACTCTTCATCGTTCTTCTTTTCGTGTGGGACAACGAGTCGATGAACTACCCGATGAAGCCTGGCGTCAGAGTTTTCAACCGCCTACTACTTCTAGTCGACCTCTGACATGGTTGTGTAACGACCGCTATCTAAGTAATCATAGGGAGCAACCGGGACCGACGGCTTAACGTGCCCTCCAAAGAACCATCTTTCTTACGGAGGATCAGGTGGTTCAGCCTGCAATGTCCTAACCAAACTGTAAACAAATTCACAAAGTGATAATATCAATTTATGAGTGCCCCACCGGGAATCGAACCCTTTGCGCCACAGGCAGACGCACTACCATTGCGCCAGATCGGCCGTCGCATCTTCATCGACACTGCTACCTATTGTCTCGTTGATGTGATGGTAATGTTGACTATGCCGGATATATAAGCAATTTACTGCGACCATTAACCACCACTTCCAATCTTGTAATCTGCAATACAATTTACATTACTTACGTGGATGACGCCATGTTCATTGGAGCCGAAACATTTTCTCAATGCTTTCTACAAAATCACTGGAAACACCTGTCAGGATTTGTGTGGGTGTGACCTACTTGTTTTACAACATTGCAAAATATGGAGGATAAAATTGTCACGCTGTAAGAATATTGGTAAAGAGAAAGCGAGAATTTTATGACGAAGATATCCTTAACTTTAAAATGATAAAATAAAGTGTTTTGAGTTTTGAAATTATGTACATGACGTCTGTTGTGTGGGTTTTCATTGTTGAATTTATTTTATGCTGCCTTAATAAAATTAAATAACTTTTGTAGAGCGGTAAGAAGGCTTTTGCCCAGCAGTGGGACACTTCAGGCTCATAATAAATAAATTGTAGAGGTACTACCTACTTACTATCAGTAATGCTAACAAAAACAACGTATCGCATCTTCAACCGCAATGCACATTGTATTGTATTGCAGTCATAAGCCACGCAGGCTATTATGTCCATTACACTAGCGGAGATAGACTGGACTTTCACTTTGTAGTGGCTATTTCATACCCTGTTAGCATAGAGTATGTTACATTATTACGTAATAGGCCTAATCTGTGACAGGTGCTTGCGGGGCAGTCGGCTGCCACTACCATTGTCCTATGTTATGAATGAAACAACAGGCCACATACAACACTATAGATGAAATTCTTGGTACATTGCGTAGCCGGTCAATATTCCTGGTGTCATAACATAATGAACATAGAATTTCACCTGTAAAATTGAAGCTTGTAGTTTGATAATATCGGGCACAGGCAGGCGTTATCAACTAGGTATATTACGCGAACATGTGGGATTTATGGTATCTGGCATTGTTTTGGATATAGATGCTATGATCCGATAATGTTCGTAGAACAACTGTACCGAATGCCGAAACGGTTTTCACGTCGATATATTGTTTACTTTGTTTGGAATAGATATTGAAATGTTGCAGAATGTTACCGACGTTACCGAGTGCTTCCGGCTTTGAATAGCATTACGCCATTTCTTTCCCGCGGGTATCCTAAGAGACTCGAGTTCCATGCATATTACAACGTCACGACAGGCTGACAACATGTCACTGTAGTTATACACGATTTTTTCTGAAACGGCCCTCAAATATTTGTCAGACAATATATACTGCAATTCCGACCGTTTTTTACGGCCTTTAATGCTCTGCCTACCCTGCAAGATATGTCTATAGGAATGTATGATCGGCGCGGGAAGGACCCGTTAGTCTGGCGGCGGTGTTTGCATGCTAAGTACCCGAAATCACCATGGTAATACAAAATAGTATGATAGCCGAAATATATACGTTTCTAGTGGTAAACTGGAATAGGACTAAACTAGAACGGAACTTTAAAAACGGGCTTATGTTTAGATGCAATTCAAAAGAAAGATTTAAATTAATTTATCGTCATAAGGAAAACAACAGAAGAAGAAATGATGGCTCTTTGGAGAAAAGAGTGCAATCAAAAAGTGGCTTAGTTGGATATTGAAAAAAATATCATAAGCATTGTTATTAGATAAGAAAAATAGCTAGCCCTAGCGCAGACGGATTGGCCTTTTTTGGGCTGCTTTAGGTATACATAATGTATAAATAAAACACCGAAAAACTAAACGAGTGCTTTTTTCTATTTTATATTATACGGTGTAAATATTACGCTTTACTTAAATAAAAAATGATACAAATTCATAGGTTATATTAAGGTTTATAGACTACTAATAAACTAGATAGCTACCTACAACAACCCAACTCAGCTCGAATTTTATCGCGTACTGACTGGTTACCGCTTACTGCCTTAGGCTAGTACTATTAATTATACTGTGGCCTAGGCGCACACCTCGGGGTATTGTATGTCCTTGCAATACAGGATCTAAAGGACGATACAAGACCTTATTAAATTACGTTCTGTTGACGAAAATGTGACACATTCCACAGTTTCAATTGGATACAGTACAGTCACGATACAAATTCTCATACGTGTAGGTTAATTAATTATGATATGTATGGAATGTAATTATCGATATGTAAGTAAGTATCTATGTCCACTATAAAGGTGTAAATAAAAGTAACTGCAAATATTTCAAGGGGTGAACCAGCCCATGAAACTGAACAACTTTCCCCAAGGAACATAAGTCGAAATATGGATCTCTTATACACAATGTTCCAGACGACGACCGGGTAAATTTGAATGGGTGGTCCAATTTTGTTCATATTTCCACTTATGTACCTTGTTTTTTTACATCATGTATATGTCTACGTATACTTATTATCCTACTTGTTTTTTTGTGATATGACAATGTATGTTTGTCCGCGAAATACCTGCGTATATTGGTATCGATCATGTGGCGAGCCTTCACTAGGTACTCGGACCAAGGTTGCCCACCGCCTGTTGCAACTACTGTTATCTACGTCTTTCACTTTCAGCCTAATACAATAACTTGATACTTACCTACTAATTAAACTATACAGGATGTAAGGGACAGCCCTCCGAATATTGTTAGGGATGCATTCAGACCATGTAACTGAACAACCTTCCATAAAAAAATATTTCATAAAACATAACTTTTTAAGCACTTTCACTCATTTTAAGTCCGGGTCTATCGCGATAGTATTTAGGTAAATATTAGTAATTTACCTGTGTCCCGCCGTTTTAACACAGTTTCATGTATTGTGGTCGCGGGTTGTATTGTGGGACACAGGTAAATTACTAATATTTACCTAAATAAATCATAAATAAAAAGTAAAAAAAAAAACTTCCCGGAGTAAATGCAAACAGCTTATCGTGATTTTGTATGGGAGCTCAAATATTTTTTGTCGTTTCCTGACATGTGTACCTAGGGGAAAGTTGTTTTCACGGTCTGCATGCACCTTATCAGTATTTGGAGGGCTGTCTATAGGAAACCATCTTTACATCAACACAGCATTTAAAAATCCGGTCAGTTTTTCCGGCAAACTTACCTAGAAACTGTATCTTCCATTTACGAGTATTTAATTTACCTACCTAGGTACTTATAAGATAATAAGAATAAAAAGAAGTTAATGAACGACCTTGTTTCGTCTACATCTACACTTATTATAATAATATAATAAAGAGGAAAGATTTGTTTTTTTGCTTTTTTGTTTTTTTGTTTGTTTGTATGTAATCGATAAACTCCGAAACTACTAGACCGATTTCCAAAATTCTTTCACCATTAGAAAGCTACAACATTCCTGAGTAACATAGGCTACTTTTTACGACGGGAAAATTCCTTATTCCCACGGGAAAACGGTTAGAAGCAGGAAAAGCGGGAAATATAGCGTATTTTACCCAAATTAGCCAAACCGATTTAGCGATCTTCGTGAAATTTGGCACTACGGTAATGGCTTCAAAGTGAAAGTTGTTCAGCATGACGGGCTGCTTTTGCTGGTACATGGTCATCGAGGGTCTGGAGTACCTAAAGCAGACCACCAGCATCCCATCTAAACTACAGGAGATAAGGTATCGGCATCAAATTAAAAGTTGTTTAACATGACGGGCCGCTTTTGCTGGCACATGGTCCTGTTGAGTCACTTCTGCTGGAACGGAGTAAAGAAGTAAACTAATTTTTACTAAGGGCAAAGATCCAATTTCTACGGGAAAACTGGTAAGTAGCAGCAGGTGAAACCGCTGGGCGGGCCGCTAGTAATTTATAAGCGCATAAGTTTCGCTATTCGCTGGCATGTTCTGTGGTGTGATACACTTTATAAACACTTAAGACTATCCAAAATAATTTTAAATTGTTAAGACTACGAGTATTGTGTCTTCCAATTAATAAATTGCCTATTAACCTCGAAACCTGATGTAGAGTAGATTTTGGTTTTAAATACGGCCGGTTGTCTAGAAAATGTTTATCATTTATCTACAAAGTTGCGCATTTTTATTGGCGAAGGGCCAGACATTGTTACTTATGAAATCAATTTTATGTAAATTACGGGGGTAGGTAATTTTCGTATGCAGATTATAGTCCGTATAGAACAGCACTCTAGCATAGAATACTTGTGCTGCTGGCTTGGAATAGCATCACCCCATTTCTAGCTCTAAGTGAGAAAAGGCGACTATAAGATAAATCGTTCCATGTCAATAGAACACCTTGAACTTCGCTCGCGAACCCGTCTGCCAGGCGTGGTGAGTATGGTAAATACCCCCCGATCGGGGGAGGCCCATGTCCAGCAGTGGACTGCTGTGGGTGTGGCTGTTGAAGTTGGAGAACAGCAAGACCTAGTAGATACCGGGGTCCTTAGATGAATGATAGGTCCTCGCTGTCGGCGCTAGCGAACCAATCATTTATCTAAGCCGGGGTCTTTCTGCAAGTAGGTAGGTTGTGTCACAAACAGTTGGAAAACTTATTATTGTTATTAAGAATACTGCCGTGTGATGCCGCATGCCGGCTTAGAGTATCATCACCCCATATCTTTCCCGTAGGTGTCGTAAGAGGCGACTAAGTGACTCGAGGGTGTGCATTGCAATAGGCGATGGGCTGACAATCTGTCACTATGGCGATACACAATTTTGCGAATGACCCTCAAATATTTGTCAGACGCAGCATAAATGTCTTTTTTTAATTTATTTTTTGAGAAAACCAACAGCTATTTTTACATTATTAGGCAGAGCACACTTTTAAAACCTAAGCTAACAACAGGTTTCCCTAAGTTAACATTACATCATAAGGCTATCGTAGAGATATGGATGGACGAGATGTCGATGATGATTTTACGGCCGTTTACGCTCTGCTTACCCCGCAAGGCGCAAAGGATATAGGCGTGATGTCTGTATGTAGAATACTGATACTTGCTACAAACAATAATAATAGGAATAGATGTTAAATCTTACGCCATTTTGCCTACAGGTTCTTCATAGTGACGTTCCTGTTCCCGCGCACCTGGCTGCTATACGCAGCGAGCGTGCTGATCGGCGCCGGCGCAGCCGCCATCTGGACCGGCCAGGGCAACTACCTCACACTCAACAGTGATGCGGACACCATCAGCCGCAACTCCGGAGTGTTCTGGGCGATGCTGCAGTGCAGGTAACTGCTATAAAGCATGAATCACACTCTCTCACATCAGATGGTCTTATTCTACCGACCTCTTGCTTGAGCCATCAGGACATGGCAACAACGGGATAACAGCAGGTCCACTTACGTTTTTAGATTTTGAGCGTAAATAAATATCACTTATTCACTCTCGGTTTTGTTGGTATGTTTTTACCAAAACTAGGTACTTGATCCGCGTGCGGATGGGTTCACGATAGGCCGGTCGATATGATCGACTGAAACTACACCGACCAGAAAACTTGGCACCACTTGCCTGACCCGTGATGGCTGTGACTACGGGTAACCTTTGCAAATAAAAACAAGCCCACAGCGTAATCTGTTGTTTACTAACATTCGAACAGATACAAAAAAGTAGGTCATGTACGATATTGCAAATTTGGTGATGTGCTTTGTTAGAATTAACATAGCTAATGTGGGTAGGTGTGTAGGTTGTCGCGGTAGTGCGTGGATGAGTTTAGAAATTTTGCAACTTGCAAGCCGCATGCACCTCTTCATATTGTGGTCCTTCAATAAATGTAAACGTTACGACATATTACAAGGAAAAAATCGACATGAGTACACAGCGAGCAGGCATAAAGTCTGATGTATGATCTAATGTTGAGATAGCATGAAAAATTCCAGATATTTGGGGAAAAAGTTGGTAAATAAGGAAAAATGTTTAAACATTATAGGGCGGAAGCAGACCTTTGTATCTATCTTCCTGTTTCTGCAAAATTACTAACTTACCTACAGGTAAATGTATACAATAAATAGGGAAAATTGCGATGAAAAAGTAGGTTGAACTATTCTGACGTAAACAAGTAGATCTACATCAGCAAATCAGACAAGGTTGCAACGGATCGTAATCTAGCGGGTAAACCAGGGCAGAGTTCCGATAAACTTTCCACCTCAAAAGTTCACGCTATGTACCTACCTACTGTATTGTTATAAAAATGATTATCTGTAAATAAAATGTAGAATAATTTAACTTTGGTAACTTTTATTTCAGTGAAAATGTACCTTTATGTAAAAGAAACAATGCCGTTTCTATCTTACCGCTATTC
Organism: Tuta absoluta; assembly: GCA_027580185.1. Lineage (NCBI taxonomy): Eukaryota > Metazoa > Arthropoda > Insecta > Lepidoptera > Gelechiidae > Tuta > Tuta absoluta. The sequence goes on along the minus strand of JAQAHW010000016.1, from coordinate 4,626,508 downwards.
AACATTTCTCCAAGATTGTAAACCATCTCGCATCGCTTTCGCCAACCCGTCTACCTTCCTTCATAAATAATAGTGTACCGAAAAGCCTTTGCAGGCTTGATCAGACCATGAAAAAAATCTCGTTTCCACAGGAAACGTTTCCGGTTCATCGTCACTTACACCCTGTATTTTTGCACCAATAAATTATAATTTCAGTTTATTCTTCGGCAACCTGTTCGTGTTCATCAAGTTCCAAGGCAAGACGCACATAGACCTGGAAACTCGGAACGTAGTGTTCGGAGCTCTGACGGCAGTTTGTGCTGTTGGTATCGTGTTCCTGCTATCGTTGAGACCGCCGGGGAGAGTTCCAGCTCTTGATGAAGCGAAGGTGAGACAAGGACGCACTTAGACCAATAGTGTAGGTAAGACAAGGACGCATGTAGACCTGGAAACTCGGAACGTAGTGTTCGGAGCTCTGACGGCAGTTTGTGCTGTTGGTATCGTGTTCCTGCTATCGTTGCGACCGCCGGGGAGAGTTCCAGCTCTTGATGAAGCGAAGGTGAGACAAGGACGCACTTAGACCAATGGCGTAGGTAAGACAAGGACGCACATAGACCTGGAAACTCGGAACGTGGTGGTCGGAGCTCTGACGGCAGTTTGTGCTGTTGGTATCGTGTTCCTGCTATCGCTGAGACCGCCGGGGAGAGTTCCAGCTGTTGATGAAGCGAAGGTGAGACAAGGACGCACATAGACCAATGGCGTAGGTAAGACAAGGACGCACATAGACCTGGAAACTCGGAACGTAGTGTTCGGAGCTCTGACGGCAGTTTGTGCTGTTGGTATCGTGTTCCTGCTATCGTTGCGACCGCCGGGGAGAGTTCCAGCTCTTGATGAAGCGAAGGTGAGACAAGGACGCACATAGACCAATGGCGTAGGTAAGACAAGGACGCACATAGACCTGGAAACTCGGAACGTAGTGTTCGGAGCTCTGACGGCAGTTTGTGCTGTTGGTATCGTGTTCCTGCTATCGCTGAGACCGCCGGGGAGAGTTCCAGCTCTTGATGAAGCGAAGGTGAGACAAGGACGCACTTAGACCAATAGTGTAGGTAAGACAAGGACGCACATAGACCAATAGCGTAGGTAAGACAAGGACCCCACATAGACCAATAGCGTAGGTAAGACAAGGACGCATATAGATCTGGAACCTCGGAACGTGTTCGGAGCTCTGACGTCAGTTTGTGCTGTTGGTATCGTGTTCCTACTATCGCTGAGACCGCCGGGGAGAGTTCCAGCTCTTGATGAAGCGAAGGTGAGACAAGGACGCACTTAGACCAATAGTGTAGGTAAGACAAGGACGCATGTAGACCTGGAAACTCGGAACGTAGTGTTCGGAGCTCTGACGGCAGTTTATACTGTTAGTATCGTGTTCCTACTATCGCTGAAGCCGCCGAAGAGAGTTCCAGCTCTTATTGCAGCAAAGGTGAGTCTTATTACGATATTAGGACTATTTTGTAGGTAAATCTTGAAGTGCCTTTGAGCTGTTATTGTTGACATCTTGCTTTTAATGTCACTACTAATATTCCATGGCAAAACAATATTTTAGTGCTTGCTAACACCACTATTTTATCAAGACTTGCTTGTGTTGTACTGTAACAACCATCACAGAGCATTGAGCTTCCCAAATTTAAGGATACGCTTATGGTGCAAGCGGTACGGTAACGGAAAAAGTTGTCTAGCACCTGAAACTCTCTAGTTCTGTAGATTTCTGCGATGATGTGCCGGCAGTTTACCATGGAAGCCTTACAAATTTCTTCTGTTTCCAGACGGAAATGGTGAACCATGAGGCGGAAGGGCCGCTGGACGCATTTAAGGGCGCACTGAGGCTGTTCGGCACCAAAGACATGCTGCTGCTCAGCGTGTGCTTCATCTACACTGGTAATATACCTACATCACAGATTTATGAACATTTCAGGGAATCCTACGAACAACCAGTGGCCTATGTTATGGAACTACAAGTCTACAGGTAGATTGCGTAGCTGGTTATGCAATGAACATTGAATTTCACTTGTAAAATTGTGACCTTTAGTTTGATAATATCGGCATATATCGGGCACAGGTTGCTCATAGACCGCTGTTCTTTCAAATAAAGGAAAAATAATGTATTTGCCCACTACAAAACTAGCCTATTTGACTTTCCAGCTCTTTCTATCCCTAAAAATGACGGAGTTTCCGTTTTGATAGTTCGGTCCAACTGCCTTCAAAGATTTCTGGCTACAGTACTAAATAAATAAATAAATAATAAATAAATTTCATTTATTTTCTCACAAATAAGTAAAAAAAGTTATATATAACACAATAAAATAATAATTATACACTATCAATTCTTAACTTGCTAATACAATTAAAACAGACTTGTGAGACTGGCGCCTAAACTAGGTTTCGGGATGAAACCTGTATCATAGGTCACCAGGCCCCCATTCTAACACGGTTATAACTATAGGTAAAAAAATAATTTGTATTGAATACTAATAACATTGTTCTTAATAGAGAGATTATGTAAATCTTAGAATTAGATTGCTATTATAGATAGTAATTGGTAAAAATAAGAAGTACTGAAGTAATGTGCAGTGATAGAAAGGCTAAAAGACTTCAATTACACGGTTACTTGCAACAAGTCTTCTGTCTCATCATAATTGAGCTGCAAAAGCCAAGACGTAATTTTTTTCTTACATTCGAACACAATAAGTGAGTACAGGTCAAAATTTCTACTCGCCTGATTGTATAGTCTGGGGCCTAGGACCCAACACTGGCGGGATGCAAAGGTTGTTCTATGACGTACCCGAACACATACGAGGTCTATCCTGCGGGATTTAGTAAGATGACACGGGGAATATTCGAGATTTTTATGGCAATGAAGGATAGCCTGAAGTGCAAAAAGCTGCCGGACTGTAAGGACTCGGTACTCAGCATAAAGCTGATGTGTCGGGTAAAGGAAATGCTTTCTGTTGATCACTTTGATTACCGCTCTTTGCGCTCTCTCAAGCGGAAGTAACGTTGTTTTGGCGGCTCCTCCCCACGCGGAAATGCAATATGATAGCAATGACTGTACAAGAGCAAAATAAACCATTTTCATGATGGAGGCGTCAGCCGAGGTACGCAGTAACTTGAAAACGTACATTAACTTACGAGTACGGCTCTTGACAGACTCCACTTGGTGCTGCCATGATAGATTTTCATCTACTAAGACTCCCAAATATTTGACATATGCTGAACGCGTGAGCAGAGAACATGTGCACGGTTCAGTATCGTTTCTACAAAAATGCACCTTGATTGAGAAAGAGGACGGCGGCTGAGAGGTAGAAGTAATAGAGAAGACAACGTAAGTAGTCTTAAGGATGTTCAATGTGAGGAGATTATGATCGAGCCAACTCGTAACGAATCGGAGTATTTCTTCAGCCTTTCGTTGAACGTCTGGCCAATCGGTTCCCTCTACGAGTAGTGCAGTATCGTCGGCGTAGGTAAACACCGAGCAACCCGGATAGCGAAACTGACACAACTGATTTATATATATCAGGAAAAGTGTTGGACCAAGGACGCTACCTTGAGGGACACCATAGGACAAAGAAGAAGGTTGACTAACAACGTCGTTTATTTTAACACATTGGGTCCTGTCAGTTAGATAGTCAGAGAAAATATCTAGTGCAGCTGCTCTGACACCTATATCCTGCAATTTTTGTAGTAGAGTCGGGACCGAAACGGTATCAAAAGCTTTTTTTAGGTCAAGAAAAATTCCCACACACTTGTGCTTTCTGTCTAATATTCTGGATATTGCTTCAGTCATAGCTAACACAGCGTCTTCAGTAGATACACCCCTTCTAAAACCATACTGATTTTTGGAAATAATTTTTTCGTGATTAAGAAAACCTAATAGCCTTTTGTTCAAAACTTTTTCCAGGATCTTAGACAAAATGTTAAGAACTGATATTGGACGATAGTTCCCAACTTCGGATTTATCACCGCACTTGTATATGGGATGGACAAGTGCTCTTTTAAAAGCTCTTGGAAATGTGCCATTTGTCATGCATAAGTTACACAACCTAGTGATGAGAGGAACTAAAATATCTCTTGCATCTTTTATCAGAAGAACAGGAATTCCATCCCACCCTGGAGCGCAGTCATTTTTAAGATTATTGATTATATTATCAATTTCATTGCTATCTGTCTCAAGTAAAACAAGTGAATTTAAAGTAGAGTGTTTAGGAAATAGGTGCGGTGGTGGTGGGTAGTTAAATCTATTTGTAGTTAGAATATCATTGGCTAATAATAGTCCTATATTTGCAAAATAGTTGTTAACGAGGTTAACGGAATCCATGGGGTTATTGGCGAGTCTTAGCAGCTCAATTGATGAGGCAGATCTTTTCGATATATGAGTTACCGTTTTTATTACATCCCAAGTGGCTTTAGGGTTATTTTTTGCTTTAGCAAATCTATCACGTTCAAACTCCCGTTTGAGCTTATGTAACACCTTTCGACAAAAGTTCCGGTATCGTTTGTAAGTTAGTTTTAGTACCTCGTTACTTACGTCTTTTTTTAGTTTTAAATGCAAATGATCACGATTTCGTATACATTTTAAAAGTCCTGGCGTAATCCAGGGCTTGGTCGACCTCTTTCTTCGGGGGATTTTTTTCATTTTGGAATTTTCATCAGTTATTTTCATAAGCTTCGAAATAAGAAACTCAGCTAGTACATTGGGATCTCGTATTTCATACAGCTCTCCAAAGTTCATTTCCCTGAGAGCAATCAATGCCGATTGAAGATCAATTTGTTTGGTATACGTTGGTGACGTATGTCGTTGCAGCGTTTGCTGCAAACATAGAAAGGTAGCAAAGTGATCTGTAATCGTGGAACTAAGCACCACAGTTTTTGAAAAATGCCGTGATTTTAAAATTACGTGATCATAGCAGGTTTTGCCGTGGGTTGGAATAAAGTGTGTAGAAAGGTACCCCTCGGTTGCTAACATATTTAAGTAGTCATCCGCAGCACCAGACTTGTTGTCCGGCAAGATGTCAATATTAATGTCGCCAAGAATAGCTACAGATTTATACTGAGAAAGGTTACTTATAACCGTATTTAAGCTATTTATGAAATTGTCAGTATTGGCGTAAGATGGGGAACGATAAATAGCAACAATTGCAAGGTCATTTTTAAACTTGCACACTAAAACTGTACCGTCTCTAAAGTCTGGGTATTCTATATGACATTCTAAAGCATTTTTTACGTATATTACTACACCATCACTTTTATTTTTATGCAACGTTGTTGAAAATGACTTATATCCTAATAACGACGGCAAGTTGGAGACTTTACTTAACCAGCACTCAGAGAGAATAACGATATCAACAGTACTTCTTATTTCTGCCAGTAAAACTAAAAGTTCTTTAAAATTACAATTAATACTACGGATGTTCATTTGTAATATGTTGATTTGACCGTTTTGCCTATCAATGAGACTGTAACATTCACTAGGAGCACACAGATGCGAGTTAGCTTCGCCAAGGCGTTCAAGCTCCTCATTTACAAGATTAAAATTATCCATTATAATTAAAGTACACAGAAACACTTAAGGGTGGCGCTCTAGGCGCCTTCATAGTCAATTGATTGAAGAAATCGACCCTCTGCACTTTTACGAGCTGGGCATTCTAGGTCACCAGTCTTGTGGTCGCTTGGCTTTTTAAAGCGCAAGCAAGTGGCGCATTTCGGTGGTTCGGCACATACTGTGCATTCCTTGATCGAGTGACCAGAAGCACCACAGTGGCCACACGTGTTGTCAGCATCCCTACAGAACTTGGCAGAGTGTCCATATTGTTGGCATTTAAAGCACCGCGTTACTAAAGTAAAATCCTTAACCGGACAGGAGGACCAGTTAATATAGACCCGGTTTTGTGGAATTATTAGTTTTCTCAGTTCCGCAGACACTTCAAAAACAAAATTGCAATTGGTGCCGTCTTTTCTTCCCGACTTATGACTCAGCTTGATAGAGCTCAAAAAAGTTTCCCGCGAGTAAGTTGCGTCCTTATCAACGATGTTTTGCGCATAAATGCATTCGATAATGTCATCCACGGGGAGGTCGGCTGGGACACCCAGCAGAACTATGCGTGGCCTTCTTTTCATCCTGTCTTCTACTGTTAGGCCTGATGTCTTAAGTTCTGCAGACTCCTTCAAAATTTGCAGGTCACTTTTCCTTTCTGAGCTAACAATAACACCGCCATTTTTGGTGTTCCAGACCCCACGTATGTGCAACTTTAATTTATCGGGCTTGATAATATCTCGGACTAATTTTTTCGTCTCTTCACTAGGCAGGGCTTTATTAGCAGGGAAAATTGCAATGCTTGAGGTGGTAGTCGGACGAACAAATGAGTTTTGGCTGGTTTTTACGACGTCAGCAAATGAAATATTACGGTCAAATGGTTTAGGGGCAGAGTTAACAGCGAGTTTTAGGTCCTTAATTTGGTCGCTCAGGGCTTGTTCTTTAGCCAAATTTTGCATATGTTTATGAGCTAAGAGTGTTTTTTGTTTCACGCCTTGATAATAAAGGGCTAACTGCGACACATTGGCCATAACGGTTCTGCAGTAAGTATTAATTCTTAATTTCTGGTCCGAGTTAAGCTTACCCTCATTTGATACGGTACAAATATTATTTAGGCAAAGTTCTATGTTCGCGATCCAGCCGCTTATTTCAGCTGTCGATAATACCTCTGGGGCTTCCGGGACAGGTGCAGACTTAAGTGTGACTTGCCTAGGCGAGACTTGCTGGGCTGGCGTAGGCATGGGTTCCATCTCCTGCGGGTCCGGGGGTTTTATGGGGGGTGGACTGCGTGAGGTGAGATTACTCCGATTACAAAAGGGGCTCTCCATTTTGGTTGATGTATACTAGCACTTACTGTATTTCATAACATTCACTCAGTTACACAACAATAAATCACTGACTTAGCACAGAAGTTACTAGGTCGTTCGCATAGCAGAGAAATGCTGACTACTACTATCTTGACCCAGATTACATGAATATTACAAAATATATTATTAGAAACAATAAACACGACCGTCTGCAATCACAGTCAGAGCGGAAGGGGAATATAGCATAGCATCCCATATTCCTTCGTATGGAATGCCAGTGTCCAATACTGTCTTGTGCTTCTGCCAAAACAGCCTTAACTAGTCACCAGATCTGGCGCAGTTTAGGATCAATAACAAACATCATATATTATCATCACTAGGGACCGGATTAAATGCAACTTAAAAACCCTGATATATGCATGCAAATATACATGAAATATGCACGAAAAGTGACGAAACCTGGCAAAATAAGCAAGATCATAAACAAAATAAACTTTTTCCTTGTCATAGTCAGTATTTTACGGAGACAGCGTTTTTTTTTTCAGGCAAGGTTCGCTAAGAAATTTTAGAGATCAATGAGCGCACTCTCCAACAATGATAACAATTTTAGCAAAACACGAAACACTTTATAAGACGGGAGGGAAAACAAAAAAAGGCGCTGATATCTCAAAAAATATTGAAAATGCGTAAATAATATGCATCATGACAAGACTTTTGAGGAAATATTCAATTTGCGATGAAAATGGCTGTAATATGCAAATGCTTAAAATCCAGTCTCTAATCATCATCATCATCACAGCAAATCACATCAGCCTATTTCAGTCCACTGCTGGACAAGGCACATTCTCCCGTTTTCGCCATCCCACTCAAAACCCGTTACGACTAATTCAAAAATATTTTTATCTCAGGTGTGGAGCTGTCTTTCTTCAGCGGCGTGTATAGTTCCGCGATTGGGTTCACACTCTCCATGGGAGAGAATGCCAAGCAGCTGGTGGGGCTCTCCGGAGTGTTCATAGGGATGGGAGAAGTGCTCGGTAAGATGAAATACACACACACACACACACACACACACACACACACACACACACACACACACACACACACACACACACACACACACACACACACACACACACACACACACACACACACACACATACACACACATACAGGGTTATTTTTTATTCACCCCGGAAATTTTACAGGGTGATTCTACTCATGATTCTGAACAACTTTTATTATGGGGTCACCTGCGAAATCGCGAAATAAAAAACAGCTGCTCCATAGAAAAATTCATACTTGCTCGATCAAAATGTATGGAACAGCTGGATTTTTATCCGCGATTTCGCAGGTGACCCCATAATAAAAGTTGTTCAGAATCATGAGTAGAATCACCCTGTAAAATTTCCGGGGTGAATAAAAAATAACCCTGTATATCACGCCTATAATCACTTGTGGGGTAGGCAGAGCGTAAATAGTCGCAGATAGCGGACATTTATACGTTCTGTTTCTACTATGCGTATAATTTACACTATCGGTTGATAAACTCCGTTTTAATCTGTGGCGTGAAAAGATACCAGTCTTCATCGATACTGGAAGAGGCAGCGACCGGAAAGCCCTGATAAACGCCTAATGTGTCACTATATCCAAACAAAAAACAACAAAGCTGATTGGTCAGTGGTCGCGTCATCTCATGACCATGAACAAGCCAATGCGCGCGATTTTACAAAAGGAATATAGGAGGGATATGTTGCTAGAAAGTATATTTTATCCTTAAAGTAAGGCCTTCCGCCATATTTGCATACCAAAAGAGATGTCAACAAAGGAAAAGGAACCCTCTGCCATGGTACGAAACTTTGTGGTGAAGCAAAGTGTAGAAGTATGGTCAACCGCCTGGTGGATCCACCTACGATAGTATAAATCCCAAATAGGTGGCTGGTAAAATTTGCCAAATCAGTTTATGTGTACCCTTGTTAAAAAACCATTGTAAAAATCGAAAATAAATTAAGAGTACATTCTGGATTCAATTCGCTGTAACATAATGTTTTCATTAACTTTGAAATAAAAAAGAATCGATCTATTATCAAAAAGATTCGCCCCCGGGTGGGCTTGAACCACCAACCTTTCGGTTAACAGCCGAACGCGCTAACCAATTGCGCCACGGAGGCATATGTTTGGCGCTGCGAAATTACCGATTACTCGACATCGCGATCGTGCGATATAATGGAAACGGCTGTCGATAGCAAAATAACAACAGCGTAGCGATTACAAAACAACGTGATTAAACAGGTGTTAGGTATGATTGTTAGTTTCTTGTTTATAAAAATGTGTAGGTATAAAATTGATAAAAAACTAGTTAAACTCTTATCTAAATGAAATTTTCTTTTTATTGTTCTGCATTTTCTTGTATTTACAAATTTTTTAGCTATTCTTATCATTTTCTTAATTATGTAATAATAATAGTAATGAGATAGGAACAGGAAAAATATCTACCGACAGTAAAGATAAAGGTATTCTAGAAATAAGCTGTGCCTGTTGTGGCCTTTTCTTTTTGTATTTGTCCTGTGACTATATCGGACTGTCCAAGTGCAGAAATAATAAATATACATATAAATTACTATTTACTAAAGTTATGGATAATTTACTTAATAAAAGTTTAGGACCCTATATATACCCAAGTAGGCATATACTGGTAGATTTTCTGTATCCAAGTATCGAACAGATAACACAATAGTATCGTAAGGTAGAATTAAAGCCGTTTATTACAAAAGACTCATGATTTCAAGCTTCAATAGCTTCAGCTTTTTACTAGAGAGGAGGTTCTATACCTACTCGTAGTTTAAGTAAATATTTAAATTTCAAATTTTAATTTTGTTTGTGACTGTGAATTTGTTTATAACATGTAGGTATTTGATAATTAATTTGATAGTTTATGACATATTGTATTATTTTAAATTTGCATGTTATGATTTACGTGACTGAAAATGTAGAACTTTAGTTATAAGCTTTTCATCTGCAATACTGTACCATTTTCTTGGCAAATAAACATTTGAATCTGAACAATGCCTAACCATGTTCTTATGTAATTCCAGGAGGCGCCCTGTTCGGTATCCTGGGTTCGAAGACGACCCGCTGGGGCAGAGACCCCATCGTGATCATGGGCTACCTCATCCACCTGGTCTCCTTCTTCCTCATCTTCATCAACCTGCCGGCTGAAGCGCCCTTCGGAGACACCACCGAGGTGATTATTGCCTGCCGTCGGCTTTGACGTGCAAATGGCTGTCAGCCAGCTACGCCTTTGCCGCCCGGCTTCACATTGACACCGTTTTCGAAGGAAAGGTTTACATTGGTCGAAAGTCACGCGTGACCAATGAGCTACGAGTATTTTTGTTCCACAGGAGTTCATACTAAAATACTTCGCATGGATAATCACGTCATTGGTAATGGCTACAAATTGAAAATTAACTGTATCGTAATTAAAATTAGTTCCGTAATTATGAATCTTGTTGGGGTCGCGCGTAAACCAGTAACGTTTACTGTTGCGAGCCGTGACAGAGTGCCCTCAAAATTCTTTTTCGTTTCTTCATAACTGAAGTCGTGTACAGTAGGTTGTAGCACAAGGTACTAGGGGTACTCCAAATGAACTGAATTATTGTTATCCCCAGTTAATACATAATATTTTTTTTTACTTATTCTCATAAAAGAAGTCATGTTCTACGAATACATATTCATGTCAAGAAAAAATATTGCTGGGCACAAAGATAATTCGGTTTTTTTGGAGTACCCCTGGTACTTTATGTGCTACAACCGACTGTACATGTGTCTCTATCTTCGGCATGTTCTAAAGCTGTGTTAATAGATAGATCCTAATGATATTTGATCCGTCCAGCGTGTAAGAGAGCGCCCCCTACATAGATGTTTATTATATTACCTTTAATATAGATATCTTATGTTAGTATAAGCTTGTGTTGTTTTAGGCTTAAATGTTTCGTAGTAAATCCTGCTGTAGTGGATACGATGGAAGAACGAGGCATTCCCAACACAAGTGTTATCTGACTACTTTCTGGGAAGCCCCGGCAAATATTTTGTAAAAGATTTACTGAAATATAACATATATATATATTTTTTATATCCAGGTGTCGTACATAGCCCCGTCGGCGTCCCTGGCGATGTTCTGCAGCTTCCTGCTGGGCTTCGGCGACGCGTGCTTCAACACGCAGATATACTCGCTGCTCGGGGGGAACTACTCCGACAACAGCACCTCGGCGTTCGCGCTCTTCAAGTTTACACAGGTGAGGCTTCAACACGCAGATATACTCGCTGCTCGGGGGGAACTACTCCGACAACAGCACCTCGGCGTTCGCGCTCTTCAAGTTTACACAGGTGAGGCTTCAACACGCAGATATACTCGCTGCTCGGGGGGAACTACTCCGACAACAGCACCTCGGCGTTCGCGCTCTTCAAGTTTACACAGGTGAGGCTTCAACACGCAGATATACTCGCTGCTCGGGGGGAACTACTCCGACAACAGCACCTCGGCGTTCGCGCTCTTCAAGTTTACACAGGTGAGGCTTCAACACGCAGATATACTCGCTGCTCGGGGGGAACTACTCCGACAACAGCACCTCGGCGTTCGCGCTCTTCAAGTTTACACAGGTGAGGCTTCAACACGCAGATATACTCGCTGCTCGGGGGGAACTACTCCGACAACAGCACCTCGGCGTTCGCGCTCTTCAAGTTTACACAGGTGAGGCTTCAACACGCAGATATACTCGCTGCTCGGGGGGAACTACTCCGACAACAGCACCTCGGCGTTCGCGCTCTTCAAGTTTACACAGGTGAGGCTTCAACACGCAGATATACTCGCTGCTCGGGGGGAACTACTCCGACAACAGCACCTCGGCGTTCGCGCTCTTCAAGTTTACACAGGTGAGGCTTCAACACGCAGATATACTCGCTGCTCGGGGGGAACTACTCCGACAACAGCACCTCGGCGTTCGCGCTCTTCAAGTTTACACAGGTGAGGCTTCAACACGCAGATATACTCGCTGCTCGGGGGGAACTACTCCGACAACAGCACCTCGGCGTTCGCACTCTTCAAGTTTACACAGGTGAGGCTTCAACACGCAGATATACTCGCTGCTCGGGGGGAACTACTCCGACAACAGCACCTCGGCGTTCGCGCTCTTCAAGTTTACACAGGTGAGGCTTCAACACGCAGATATACTCGCTGCTCGGGGGGAACTACTCCGACAACAGCACCTCGGCGTTCGCGCTCTTCAAGTTTACACAGGTGAGGCTTCAACACGCAGATATACTCGCTGCTCGGGGGGAACTACTCCGACAACAGCACCTCGGCGTTCGCGCTCTTCAAGTTTACACAGGTGAGGCTTCAACACGCAGATATACTCGCTGCTCGGGGGGAACTACTCCGACAACAGCACCTCGGCGTTCGCGCTCTTCAAGTTTACACAGGTGAGGCTTCAACACGCAGATATACTCGCTGCTCGGGGGGAACTACTCCGACAACAGCACCTCGGCGTTCGCACTCTTCAAGTTTACACAGGTGAGGCTTCAACACGCAGATATACTCGCTGCTCGGGGGGAACTACTCCGACAACAGCACCTCGGCGTTCGCGCTCTTCAAGTTTACACAGGTGAGGCTTCAACACGCAGATATACTCGCTGCTCGGGGGGAACTACTCCGACAACAGCACCTCGGCGTTCGCGCTCTTCAAGTTTACACAGGTGAGGCTTCAACACGCAGATATACTCGCTGCTCGGGGGGAACTACTCCGACAACAGCACCTCGGCGTTCGCGCTCTTCAAGTTTACACAGGTGAGGCTTCAACACGCAGATATACTCGCTGCTCGGGGGGAACTACTCCGACAACAGCACCTCGGCGTTCGCGCTCTTCAAGTTTACACAGGTGAGGCTTCAACACGCAGATATACTCGCTGCTCGGGGGGAACTACTCCGACAACAGCACCTCGGCGTTCGCACTCTTCAAGTTTACACAGGTGAGGCTTCAACACGCAGATATACTCGCTGCTCGGGGGGAACTACTCCGACAACAGCACCTCGGCGTTCGCACTCTTCAAGTTTACACAGGTGAGGCTTCAACACGCAGATATACTCGCTGCTCGGGGGGAACTACTCCGACAACAGCACCTCGGCGTTCGCGCTCTTCAAGTTTACACAGGTGAGGCTTCAACACGCAGATATACTCGCTGCTCGGGGGGAACTACTCCGACAACAGCACCTCGGCGTTCGCACTCTTCAAGTTTACACAGGTGAGGCTTCAACACGCAGATATACTCGCTGCTCGGGGGGAACTACTCCGACAACAGCACCTCGGCGTTCGCACTCTTCAAGTTTACACAGGTGAGGCTTCAACACGCAGATATACTCGCTGCTCGGGGGGAACTACTCCGACAACAGCACCTCGGCGTTCGCGCTCTTCAAGTTTACACAGGTGAGGCTTCAACACGCAGATATACTCGCTGCTCGGGGGGAACTACTCCGACAACAGCACCTCGGCGTTCGCACTCTTCAAGTTTACACAGGTGAGGCTTCAACACGCAGATATACTCGCTGCTCGGGGGGAACTACTCCGACAACAGCACCTCGGCGTTCGCGCTCTTCAAGTTTACACAGGTGAGGCTTCAACACGCAGATATACTCGCTGCTCGGGGGGAACTACTCCGACAACAGCACCTCGGCGTTCGCGCTCTTCAAGTTTACACAGGTGAGGCCTTTACGCGGTCAGTGACCATTTGTTATTTATTTATTTAGGAAACAAAACATGCGGTTTACAGTAAATCCAAAGCACCAGCAGTTTTTAAATACAAGAGCAAGGCATAAATTCTTATATACCTACTATATACAAAACTTGCATGGTAAGTACATAATGGAACAGATTCAACCAAAGATTATTGATGTCAATAAAATAATAAATATGTCAAATAATGGTTATAGCACGTTCAGACTATGCCAATATGGGCAGGGAAATAGTAAGGGAAGTGGGCAGCGCGAATGTGTGAACAGGTTACTCGCGCTGCTACTCGTCATGCCGCTGCCACTTCCCGTGCTCCCGAGAGTGTCGGCGCCTCGTGCGCGAGTCAAAGGAACGGCAGCACGAGCGTGTGTGGAATGTTATGCTATCTCGCTCATTCATACTGGTGCGAGAAGATATACTTCTGCGGAAGTATTTCGAGCAATATTCGCGACAGCGGCAGTAGCAGGAGCAGGTGCATGGTGTTAACGTGCTATAAAAGTGACTTTATCTAGATATGACCTGTTCTGGATTCGACCACATTTTAACTTCCACCACTGAAAATTGTGTATCGCCATGGTGACAGGTTGTCAGCCCATCGCCTAAAATTGCAATACACACCCTCAAATCCCTTAGTTGCCTTTTACGACACGACACGGGAAATAAATAGGGTGATGCTAGTAAAGGGTCCAGTTGTCGCCATTTAGTTTCCGAGATATTCGCATTTTTGTAAAATTTTGATTTTCAAAGTTACATCTATGGAAAGCTTTTAAAAATATCAATTTTTTTTAAGTCAATGTGATACGTGCTGTGTAATTAACCTGGCCAGCCCCGAGGCAGTGCCTTTATATTTATTTTTATTTTTTTATCCCGCCCGAGCCGGTTTTCTATTAGGACAATACAATTTCAATTTCAATTTAAATTTCAAACGTTTATTGCATAAATCAGAATACATAGATGTAAGTAATACAATGTCACACAATGTGCGAACTAAATTGCGTTATGCATATTTCTTTATTTTACAATGACCGATCATGACGCAATAAGTGATAATAGTATCCTACATTGAATAAAGTCATTTAATTTTCATAGACTATTCTTGATTCCGAAACTGGTCTTTACGCAATTCCCCACTACAAGACCCATTTCGCGCGAAACCCCACATATTGCCTTTCATCATTTGTATGTTCTTTGAATTAATTACACCATTCGTATCTTCTTTGAATTAGTAACCGTACACAATGAAATTACCCGTTCCAGTCACTAGCCGCAGCCGCGTGCTTCTTCTACTCGTCCCGCGCGCTCCTCTCCGTGCAGCTGGGCGTGCTCGCTGTGCTCGCGTCGCTCGGCACCGGCTGCTTCGTGCGCGTGGAGTGGGCGGGCAAGGCGCGAGCGAGGCAAGCGGCGCTGGAAGCCATTGAGGACAAGCCGGACTTGTCGGCTAACGCGCTGCATTACGACTGAGATACGGAGTGCCGAGGGGAGTTGCCATTGTGACAGGAGAACTGAGTGTTTTGTGAGAGAAAAAGAGTATCATGTTCAAGCATCATTGAAGTAACAAGCGTTGCGATACGTCACTCTACCGGTAGGATCGGTAAGGGCGCGGTTAATGGACCAAGGATAATATATCTTTCATCGCTCTTTTATACTTTGACATTTCGTAAAACCGCATTTTGGAGCGCATGGTAGAAAATTTCTCCTGACTGGCGTGCTAAAACGCGGTTTTATGACCTATCATCGGAGAAAATACTGACTAAGAGAAACAGCATGAACGCTCCCTAGGACCGGTAGAGTCAAAGAAAAGAAAAATCTCCCATGACACTACCGGTAGTGCCACTGAGAAGTGCCTACGGTACGAAAGGTACTAAACAAAATTACCCGTATTCAGTGTACTAATCGTGCTCGTTATACTCGCGTCGCTTGCAGGTATAGTGGCGGCTTTAGAGGCTATCGGGAATAAGCCGGACTTGTCCGCTAATGCGCTACACTACCACTGAGATACGCAGTGATCATTGTGACGGAAGAACTGAGTGTTTTTTGAGAAATGAGTATCAAATAAGTTAAAAATGGCTTCAATACAATACATACTCAACATAACTACCCATACTCTTCCATTTCATCAAAGTCCTCGTGTAATCATGATACATAGTAGATACAGGATAGGCCGTGAACAACTGAGATTAGAATACCGAGGTTTTATTAATTAAATGAGGAGTCATATAAAAAATATAATGTTAAAAAAAGAAGCGTTGGGAAATAACAATGATACTGGAGTGCAGAAGAAGCACTGCCTATTGTCCAAACTCACCAATTATACAGGGTGTAAGAGATAGCTCTACGAATACTGATAGGTGTGCATGCAGACAATGAAACTGAACAACTTTCCACTTGAAACATATGTCAGGAAAAGACAAAAAAACGAGCTCCCATACATAATCCCAATCAGCTAACTGCATTTACAATGAGAGTCAAAAAATGTGACATTTCCTGAAATATTTTTTTATGGGCAGTTGTTCAGTTTCATGGTCTGATTGCACCCTATCAGTATACGGAGGGCTATCCCTTACACTCTGGATATTATCTCTATTTTGTACTATAGTACACTGCTATACTTAAAATAACATCTTGTCAAGACCTAAAGTAAAAAAAGCTCCTAGCATTTTAGTAAATTTTCCAAGATAATCATTCGAATTTATGTACTTTAAGTTTTTAGCGAGTAGATGTAGTTAATAGTGCTTACAGCAAACTAACTCCAATAAAATCGAAATAAATAGTTAAATGATAAGAAATAATACTTTATGACAAGGATATTGTGATAGACTGGATATTTTTGTACAGCTTTATATATCGCTTGTTTAATAATAAACAGCCATAACTCAAAAAAACAAATTTGTGGGAAATCGTGATCAAAGTTTTGGTTCATCAATATCATTGAACGATTCAGTATTTTTTTAAAGAAATTCATACGTAGGTCCGGTTTTTTTTGCCTGTCACTTTAAGAGCATACTTAGTACATTAAAATAATGATAAAAAAAATAGATTATTTAACTTGTAATCCGTATTTATGGGACTTTTCTGAATGGAGTTCAGACTTAGTTCCTTTTATGATTAAACGATTGCAAGACTTTCATGAATTATTTGTATATACTACCGTTTAGTATTAAACAGAATAAGTGTATTCATGGACTAACTGCTACTGATGCATACCGTACCGATATTATAAAGTCTTCGACGGACGCAGTTTACGGTAGGACGAAAGCGTTTAAATCCTGGAGGCAGCATTAATAATGATACGGTGGGATAATTTTGGGTTGTCAAAAGTACCTACAAATAGTGAGGGAGGACACGATAACTATAAAATCAGGCCACCTATTTATTATAACTGCAGCGTGTCGACCCGGGTATGGTTCCTCGTCCTAAAATTGGCTGAAATGAAATGTACTCTCTCAAGGTCGTACAGGTGCCAACTTCGAGCAGTTGTGGTTAAAAGCCATTTTCAACAAAGTGTTGAAAGCTATACACTGAATTACCAACTTTGCTGTTATCCTGGGGGATTTCAACGTCAAAGTGGGACAGGAGCGCGGCTTATCAGGTTTGGACCACATGACTACGGACGCAGAACGCAGAACGCAGAAAGGCAGGGTCCGCGCCCCTGCATACTTACACTACTACATACTTACTTACATTGGGGCTTTTTTTATAACATGTGTTCAAACATAACGTCATGTGAGAACATGAAAGGAGCTGCAAGCGTCTTAAAGATAGAAAACAAATCGAGATTGACTCAATCATAACGGTTTAACTCCTAGTGTAATCACTATTGTTATGTTTTTTCATAGGTTTTGAACTTTAAGTAAGAGTGGTACGGTTTAAACTGTACCGGCGTAGATGAGGCCTTAAAGCATACAGGGATGTCTCAGGTTAACAACATGTTTCATACCGGAAGTGATCACTGATTTGCTAAATTAACCTAAATTTCCACTTCAGCCAGGAAATGAGCCACACAGGGAGGCCCTTATGTGCCCAAAGTAAAATACGATGAGTATCAACTTCATTTAAAAACCGATTAACAGCAGTAGAGACTCGGAAAATGTAGACACTTAGAGGGCATACTTGGGCTTTTAAACATCAACAAAACACCAGGCCCTGGGGACTTTAGCCAGATCAATAAGGTCCAAAGGATGGTGATAGGCGACCTACGTAGTTAGAAAACTCGCCTTATACGCAGGAGGCGATTGAAAAACATCTCTTTTTTCAAGTTTTTACCTAGACTAACTTCTCCTGCCACTTCATGGATGATCTTTCGGACGTAAGTATAGACGAAATTGGAGCGCTCTCTGGCAGCTCAAGAATGCTCCCGGGGGTAGATGGAATGGCTTCTGAGCTTCTTTAGGCTGGAGGAAAACAATCTTTAAAAAGCTGAAGAGGCTATTCAAGTCCGCTATAGCCAATTAAACCACCCTGGCGTAAGTCGTAGGCGTATAAGTTTATCACACTTCTGAGTCACTGAATAACACAATAAGCTTTTCTTAAGTTGTTAAGAAACGTTTGGCATTAAGATTTGACACCTTCTAATCACCGGAACAGGCCAGATTTCTTAATTTTATAGCACCGTGGACCACATCCATACTGTATGGCAGGTTAAACGGAAGTCAGAGGAATATAAGAATAGGAACAGCTGTTTATGGTTTTTGGAGTCCTTGCAGTGCTTCTAAGCCGACTGGTGACATGTGGAGGTCCTAAGAAATATTATACCAAATGACAACGATGTTCTTTCAAGTCCAAAACCACAAATCAAGACTCATTCAGCAATTCTGAGGTGTAAGACAAGGTGTAGTTGTATCCCCGAAAAACTTCACCAACACGCTGTAGGATTTCTTCAAAAGTCTGCAGTCATCAACTTTAGCAGTGAATATCTCAGACATCTTGGTTTTGCCAATGATATAGTCAATTTTGACTATGTATCCACTAGCCTGAATTGCTATAGGTAGTATTTAGACTGCACAGATCTGCAAGGAGGGCTGTGCAGTCTATACTACCTCAAGGCATGTCTTGTTCATACAACACAATCATCCCGGTCCGGTCTCCTTCGAAGGTGTAGCTCTTACAAGTGTTCAGAAGTACGTATGTATTGGACCTTGGACAATTGCAGCTAAGTATAGACAACCTAGAGAGTGAAATCACCATAAGAGTCCCGTTGGATAGGCAGTGTTTCGGAAGACGCGTCAAATCCTTGAGCTATCCTTGTCAAAATGCCTCTAGTCCAAGGTTTTTGATCAGTGCGTCCTACCAGTCATACCTACGGAGCCAAAACGTAAAATCTGAGAGTTTAACTGGCCCCACTGGTTGCAAGTCACTCAAAGAGCTATCAAAAATTAAAGTAGGTAAATCCCTAGTACTCTACACATATAATAATTGTTTAATCGTACAAAAATAATAATTGTATCATAATTAACGAAGAATTCAAATGAAATTTTCTAACGAAGAACATTGATTAGGTATTTATATATTACATAATAGACATTATAATTTCGGAAACATATGAATAACGCCTGCATTAATTAAACGTTTTCACGTAAATTGTTCTTAGATATAGAAATAAAGTTAAATGTTTGTATCAATAAACAAATGAAGTTAGTCATAAACGGAAATAACTAAAAATATTTCAGACATTAACATTTTAGTTAAGTAATAAACAGAATTATCATGAAATATGACTTAAAATTAAATAAGTATTAAAACCTAAAGTGCATTAAATCGAAATAGTATACGTTTTTTGAAAAAAGTTTAAAAATAAACCGAAGTAACTCAAAATAATTCACTAACATCTACAAATATTTTGCTAAAAAAGGGAATTAAGTCGAAATGATTCTTTTTACAAAAAAAGAAATAGGATACATCATTACCTGCATTTAATGTTAAAGAGTATTATTTGGAGATGTATCTTTTTTATAAAAATAATAATATTACTTCTCCCAAACATATAGGGAGCATAACAAAATACTTCTTTTTTACAGAAGCGGTTTCGTATTTTTTTCTATAAAAAAGAGAATCATGAATGGCGCAATCAGTTATCTCGCTCCGATTTCAACGCCGATTGAAGTGTACCTATTCTCCTCGTTAAGTTATTTCCTTTTATGATTAAAACTAAAATTTCGCATTTTTTGACTTAATTCTCTTTATTATTAAGCAAGCGATATGTCAAACAGTGGGAGAATGTAAAGTGGTAAGTTGAAACATTCCAAAAAAATTTATAGCATTTTGCCTACAATTTTAGATCTTTTTTGTTGTTCTTATATACTTGAGTTCAACTGATTGCATTCTTTTTCAACTTATCAGTAATTATTAGCGATATAGAGATTTTTTAAACTAATTACATGCAAATTATATATATTTCGGGAAGAAGTAGGACTTAAATTTGGCAGTATAGTTTTGTATAAATATCAAATAAAATGTGTATTTCATGCAATACAGTATTGATGAGTAAAAAACTTCAGTATTGGTAATGAAATGGATCAAAAAAGTTATTAATGCTTTTGTATTGATTTAATTATAATTTGCATGTATAAGCAAATTGATACTTTGAAATGTTGAGTGAAAATTAAATTAACTTTATTCAATATAGGATTTACACTTATTGATGTTGAGATACATCATTGTAAAATAGAAAACTGGCTCGGGTGGGATAAAAAAATAAAAATAGAGGCACTGCCTTGGGGCTGGCCAGGTAAATCACATGGCATTTAATTTAATGCCTGCTTTAAACCAAATTTGTTTGAAGTCAAGATTTTCAAAGGGTGTTATTGACATGCATAATTAACAGTATGTTTGTAAAATTGTTATCTGGTAATGTCCAGCTTAAGCATTCCATTTTACTTTTGGCACAAGTTACAGGGTAATCAAATCAATGAGATACTGGTAAATATCACTACATCATATCTATCAAATGATTTGCCTTTTTGTAAATAATTAGAGCTGCTTCTTGAATTTATAGTCTAGTCACCTACCTGTACTATCATCAGACTGTTTTGTTTCAAAATGTTACTGAATAGAGAATTATTTTATTCTTATGAATTATACATATAAAATGGATATATATTAATTTGTTACCTATTGTGGATAAGTTAAAACTTGTATTTTAAACATATTAAAGGAATATAAAATAGATTAATGTTTTTCTTTCCGTAGAATATAAAATATTTATAAAGGAGTAACAAGCTGAAAGGAGGTCAAGATCCTCATGAAACCGAACAACCCTCCCCATAAAACGTAGGTAAAAATGTGTAAGAAGCAGAAGATCGTAAATTTTGTTTGGGATAGCAATTTTTTTTCGTCTATTTTTATTTATTTCGTATATTATTATATATTTCATGGAGAAAGTTGTTTTGTTTCGTGAGTACCTAGCATACATGTGTGCATTTTGTGGGATAGAATGGAAAGCATTATATTTTGTGCCATGTGATGTCGGCTTAAAATAGCATCACCCCATTTCTTTCCCGTGGGAGTGGTAAGAGGCGACTAAGGGACTGGAGGGTGTGTGTTAGAATTATAGGCGATATGCTGACAACCTGTCACTATGGTGATACACAAACACAATTATCCAAATGACCCTAAAATATTCGTCAGACGTGGCGTAAATGTCCGTTTTTTGTGGCTGTTTACGTTCTGCCTACCCCGCAAGGGATTATAGGCGTGATTGATACGTGTGTGTGCATTATAATTTTATGAATTTGCATTTTATATTAATAAGAAATTATCCTATAAATGTAAATGTGTGTGATGCAGCATTTTATCTATCTTATCTATCCTTGATCTTGACCTTTCTTCAGCTTGTTATTCCCTTTTTGTTACTCACTGTATAAATTAATAAATAGTAGGTAATTTGTTTTAAAATAAATTTATTGATCTAATACCTACTGAAGATTCTATAACTATTTATTTTCTTGGTTAGTATCTGTGTCGCCCAGTTTGAAGTCCAGAGGTTTGTCATAGCCCATCATCTTAGCGTAATGTCGGGGGTCAGTGAAGTGTCGTGCCTCAATGAACAGAGGCTTGTCTTTGGCCAGGAGAGTCGTGAACATGCCAGGGATTTCAGGAACCACAACGTCTTCTACTTTGAAATCCAACTGAAAATAATATATAATAATAAATCAATGAAAACTAATCTGTCGCTTTTTGTATCATTCTGTACAAATTGTGGAGGTAATCAGAATTAATAGAATATCTGTTACAATAGTTCAAAATAATCTAAGATGTTACCTGCTTTTTTGCTAGGAAAAAGTTGATTGTAGTGGCCTTGTAAGTCGAGGTTTTTGGATCATAATGTATTTCAGTGACATATTTCTTTGTGATCAAATGCAGTAGCACGGGCGTGACGAACGTGAAGAACCCAACTACTGAGCACAGCGCGACGATCAATGACGTACTTCCTATGGTTGAGGCCTCTCGGATAATGATTGGCTGAGCGAGCAACCCAGCCATGCTGGAAGTCACTGAGAATATCTTCACAGCCCTTATCTGAGGGGTCAGCGGACCGTAGTATATTCGTTCCAGTTGTTCATCGTTAACTTGACTCGCAAAATGCCTCTTTAAACTGTTTGAGCACACACCAAGAGCTTTTAGGTTAGCGCTGAGTTCTTTTGTAAGTAATGGCTGAAATGATATGTTGTTTTGCTTGCAAATACTTCGTGCGCATAGCCGTAACATTTTACAACCCGATTGTGATGTTAAATTACTTTTATTATCGTCCAAATCACAAAGAAAATTATACAACAAACTCGAACTGAAACAGCTGATAGTGACAGTCTGTCAAGTCTGTGACAGTTGTTTTTTTTCCAATTTCGTTCGCAAGGAACGGGCGAAGATCATGATAGACTATGCTGCCTAGTCGTTTGTTTTTTTATTTTATACTGGGGCGCGTTCAATGGACCACGGATAATATATCTTTCGTCGCTCTTTTATACTTTGACAGTTCATAAAACCGCGTTTGGCGTGTAAACGTGGTTCTATGACCTGTCATCGAAAAAAATACCGACTAGGAGAAACAGCATGAACGTGCCCTTGGTTTGAAATGCAAATGCTCTTACCCACATACATTCAGCCAAATTAATCAAAAAGATGAACGTTTTTTGTACTGGTGGAATCTTATATTTGGCTATAAGTTTATTTTTGTTGTATTTAACTACTATGGTTATTATTCAAGCTGTAAGTTTCCCAAAGAAACCAAAAATAAAATAAATAAAAGAAAACAAAATGGAACTATAGTATGCACCTACTCCTACGTGACGGAGGAGTAGGTACTTGTAAAATCCTTGGGTAACGAAACAATATTACAATCACAGGCAATTTTACAAGCTTGTATTTGACTAGCTGTGTTCGTTAGTTTGTACGGGGCAAATCTTGGAAGCAAAATTTGAGCCACTTAACGACTTTAGATTAATCTAAAATTTTGCATAGATATGTAAATTAGGTGACAATGCAATATTATGATTTCAAAAGCTGGTATGATGATGGAGTGGTCATAGCATCTCAGAGATGAAACTATGTATCTCTATCGAGTTTGAGCTCGTTGGAATCGTCTTGCCAACCACTCTTCAAATACTAATAGCCAGGGTCTGATTATGAAGCCGGAAGGTGGTCAAAGCATCTCAGAGATGAAACTACGTACCCCTATCGAGTTTGGGCTCGTTGGAATAATCTTGCTGACCACTCTTCAAATAGTGCACTCAAATTAATAAAAGATTGTTTTAAAAAACATTTTTTATTAAATTTTCTTTTAAACTCTATTATTAATTTATTAAATACAGGATGTTAGAATTTATGTGCGTACATTCTGATTCCGAGCAGCGAATTTCCTTCTGAAACTGAACAACTTTTGCAAGAAACTTGGACTGAAATGTGATTTTTAATTAGTTACTGGACGACTTACACCTTCGAGCAACGCGTTGATCGTAGGCTTGCTTACACCAACTGTATGGAGGTACAATTTCTTTGGTACGTTGGAGAAGTTGTTCAGTTTATTAGCAGGTTCACCTCTTAACTCATGTCAAGAGGACACGCTGTCAAGTTTTGTGTAAATGTTTCACCGTTTACGCCACGCTGTCATCAAATCTTTTAATAAAGATGGTTGATGATGGATCGTTGGGCACTCATCGGCCTTGTAGCAGAATCCTGTGGTTGTGTCCATGACTTCGGTGTCAGGGCAGTCGCAGCGAGAGAAGTTACAGGTGTAGCTAATCAGCTGCGGCACAGGCTCGTCACAGGTCTTCTGCGCCATCCAGAATGTCTTTGAGCAGTCTCCCTCCGTTTTGACAAGGCCCTCTGGACACGCCTCAACGCCTGTTGGAAAGATCAAGGTAATAGTAAACGAGTTTTGACTGTTTATCGTATGGAACATCGAGTCAGTAAAGAACTCGATGAACCCTGGTGTCAGAATTTTTCAGGGCGGGCTTCCATGAAAAGGGATAAGTGGTCAGTATGTTTAGATACCCTCTGCCACGGTCGTGTAAATGCCCGCAAAGTATTTATTTAATCTGTTAATCATAGTCAGTAACCGTAATCGAGGCTTAGCTTAACGTGCTCTTCAAAGCACGTTTGATAAAATTAGTTTCATTTGATCATTGATATGTTCTACTTGGACTTAACTACCACCAATACCTTTTTTACATCCTACTACTGACCTGTATAATACCTGCCAAGTTTTGTCGGTCCGTAAACTTTTCATCCTACACACTATTATCACAACACACAAATCCCTTTCATACGACCCTGGCTCGACACAAAATAAACGTAGAAAAAACTTAGTATGTAAATCTAATCCAGTTCGCACATCATTCGCTCAAAACCACTTCTTTTTCCTGAGCAGTTTCCTGTATAATAAAATTAACTCAATAGTTCAAATCTACCACTATAATACAGCCGAATGCAAATCATTACTAACAAAATGGTTAATAGATTTAGATTACTTATGTTGACACAGAAAGGCTTTTTCACATAATTTCTTAATACCCTATGTCCGTAAAACACACGGCAATGCAAGACAAACACACACACACACTTCTTTATTTTAGTTGTAAGCTAAATACATACATACAAACAGTTGTACATATTGAATAATGAGTGTATTTTGAGACTGAAAGTAAAAATCCATAGAGGGTGAGAGCCTGGTGATTTGTAATACAGGTCCCTCCTAGTACGAACTCCAGTCTCTCACAAAGTTACATTAAGTTTCACATACTCAAAACTGATAAATTTAAGTTAAAACTCTGTAACATTGTGTTGAGAGAAATAAAGCTTTTTATTTTTATGTTTTTTATTAATAGGTACCTAATATAGGTATACAATTCACAATTCATTGGTAGTTTACATACATACATACATATATCACGCCTTTATCCCTTGCGGGGTAGGCAGCGCGTAAACGGCCGCAGAAAACGGACATTTACGCCACGTCTGACAAAAATTTGAGGGTCATTCGGAAAATTATGTATCGCCTTAGTGACAGGTTGTCAGCCCATCGCCTAAAATTGCAATACACACCATCGAGTCCCTTCGTCGCCTTTTACGACACCCACGGGCAAGAAATGGGGTGATGCTATTTTAAGCCGGCATGACACGGTAGTTTAGGTATTACTAATAGCCCTCACTGGGACTTTCACAGCTCTACTATCTGAAAATAAATGTTACTAATTCTTAAGTGAACAAAATAATATATTAGGTATGAGTATATCAACTAACAGAACTAAGCTTTTAACTAAACCATAATTTATAATCAGATAGACTAAACTGACAGCTAAGAACAGCCTTATTTTTTTTAAATGTTGCCAGCGTAAGTCTAGTGTTGTGGTTTGACTCATTCATTGTATTCATTGAACTGTTGTGAGATGATTCCTCGATGGAGTTTTATTTGTAAATAAATATGCATAATAAATACTTGACTCTCGGTCACGTAAAACAGTATATACCTATACGTTACTTTACGTTTATACACAACTTTTCGTTTTGTTCAAAGAAATTAACAATGAATAGTATTGTAATTTAAAATGTAAGGTTGAATACTTTACTACTTATGTTATCATTTGCGTCCAAATAAACATTTGTTGTGACCTTGGTTGTAGCCAAGAAAACTTACCGCTAAGAAGCGACACTCGTTCCCCTCTCTGGCATTTACCCCGCCCCGCTTTGTACGAATGGCGAATGTTGTCCCCCGTGTTTCTTTGAATGGATATTTTGTTACTTTAAAGCGGTCGGCTTATAGTAACAAAAGATCCATTAAAAAAAGCTTGCCAAAAAAAAGCTGTCGATGAGCTCGCTGCATCTTACGGTGTCACCATCTTAAGACTGCTCCCTTACCACTGTGAGCTGAATCCCATAGAATTAGTATGGGCACAGGTTAAGGGGCATGTCGCCAGAAATAATAAAAGTTTTAAAATGGCCGACTTGAAACAATTAATCAATGAAGGGCTGCAGATGGTGACACCGCAACGGTGGTCGAGTTGTATTGATCATATTATAAAGGAAGAGAGCAAAATGATGCAGCTCGACCACCTCATTGATGACGTTACAGAAAGCTTTATAATTAATGTCACAGACTCAGACTCTGATACGGATTCATCACAAATAAATAGTGATTAAGAGAATTTTTCGATTTCTTTATTTTAACATTTACCTTTTCCACCAGATTTAAAAAAATGGGTAGGTAGCTTAAATAGAAGACTGTAACATCAACCCTGGGTAAACAAATTTTATAACTTAATTTGCTGCTGTGGTGAACCTGGTAAATAAATTCAAATCCTCTGACGATAACAACAAAAACGTATTGTTGTCGGTCATCAGACAAGAAATAAACATGAAGTTAGTTTGTTTAGAAAAAAGTAGTATGTTAGTCTTTTAGGCGAATTTATTTATGAAAATTGAAATTAACAAAATTTATTTTCAAAAAGATTCAATCACACTATTCGAATCATAATCATTAGGGTACAACACTATTTTATTTTTATTTTTAAATACAATAACGTGGCAACCCACCAAATGTCATTTTAGTCTATCTGATTATAAAACAAGGTTTACAGACAGATTGATGAAAACTATGACGGTCTTTTGCTGATACAGAAATAAATAGTAACGATGCTGCACTATTAGCTTAAGGCCGCATCCGTCACAAAAAGTAAGTTTCTTTTCTTTCTGCTGCGTTGGAGAGAAATGAAGGATGACGGTCAAGATCCGGAAAATTGAAAATTTGTTTTAATTAGGTATAATGGTAGGTATATATAAAGTAGGCAGGTACTTACATACATGCAATTTAGTCTACCTAAAGTGAGAAAACTTGACTCTCTTATTAAATCACATAATATTTTAATTTTAATAAAGGTACTTACAAGAACTCATGTACATTAAACAGCCTTCAACAGAAGGCTTCGCGTAAGAGTTAACTATTAAAATACAGCAAAGAAATATTACTTCAGATGAAACAAGCATTTTAAAAGCGCTTGCTCCGACTGATAAGAATAAAGTGAATAGATATGTTATACCTAGGTATCGTGCTTTTTATACCTAACCCGTTAAGGAAAAATGTTAGAATTACCTATACGGGGTGTAAGGGACGGTGTACCGGAAACTTTGCAGGCACGATCAGACCATGAAACTGAACAACTTTTTCTATGGAAGATATGTTGGTAAACGAGAAAAAATATTCGACCTCCGTCAAAATTCCCGATCAGCTGACTGACTAACTATGGAAACTCGAAAAAAATATTTCGTTTTCCAACATAGGCTCTATAGTAAAAGTTGTTCAGTTTCATGGTCTGATCATGCTTGTAAAGTACGGTAAACGGTACACCGTCCCTTTACACCCTGTATAATACGTTTATATGTATACTAAACTAAGCTAAGAAGTTATGGAAAAAAAATCTTTGTTCAAGTTATTAATCTATAAAATAAGGATGTTGGATTAGAATAATACTTAGGCTACATGGATTGTTTTACCTTCAATAGTAATAATAAGGTACTTAAGTAAGAATTATCAACAATAGATTCATCGATTGTTATATTTTTATAGCAATGTTTGACTTAATGTTATTAATTATTTATCTATATAATATTACCATTCAATATCGGATATCTGTAACTCGAGACGCCGGTTACTATTTTTTATTCTTGGATAACCATCCATAATTATAACGCGGCCGCCAACACTTATTTTGTGATTATTATAAGTAGTAAGTAAAAGCACATCCCCACCAAAGGTACCCAAAATTAAAATCAGTCTATAGCATTTAGGAACCCTACTAAAATCAATCAAATACGAGAAAATAATCCACCATGGAAACCATTATTGTATGGAAAGCTATGGAAGCCCCCTTCAATATTTACTTTAATCTGTTTTTTACGCAAAATTTGAGCCACTTAACGACTTCAAATAGATCTAAAATTTTGCACATGTAAATTAGGTGACAATGCAATATTATGAGGTCAAAAAGCTGATACGATGATGGAGTGGTCATAGCATCTCAGAGATGAAACTATGTACCTCTATCGAGTTTGAGCTCGTTGGAATCGTCTTGCCAACCACTCTTCAAATACTAATAGCCAGGTTCTGATGATGGAGCCGGAAGGTGGTCAAAGCATCTCAGAGATGAAACTACGTACTTACCCCTATCGAGTTTGGGATCGTTGGAATCATCTTGCCAACCACTCTTCAAATAGTGCACTCAAATAAATAAAAGCTTGTTTTAAAAATCATTTTTTATTAAATTTTCTTTTAAACTCTATTATTAATTTATTAAATACAGGATGGTAGAAATTTTGTGCGTACATATTCCGAGCAGCGAATTTCCTTCTGAAACTGAACAACTTTTGCAAGAAACTTGGACTGAAATGTGATTTTTAATTAATAACTGGACGACTTACACCTTCGAGCAACGCGTTGCTTGGCTTGCTTACACCAACTGTATGGAGGTACAATTTCTTTGGTACGTTGGAGAAGTTGTTCAGTTTATTAGCAGGTTCACCTCTTGACTCATGTCAAGAGGAAACGCTGTCAAGTTCTGTGTAAATGTTTCACCCTGTACGCAACGCTGTCATCGTTGGGCACTCATCGGCCTTGTAGCAGAGTCCTGTGATCGTGTCCATGACTTCGGTGTCAGGGCAGTCGCAGCGGGAGAAGTTACAGGTGTAGCTAATCAGCTGCGGCACAGGCTCGTCACAGGTCTTCTGCGCCATCCAGGAGGACTTTGAGCAGTCTCCCTCCGTTTCGATAAGGCCCTCTGGACACGCCACAACGCCTGTAAGTAAGTAAGTAAAACACTTAATTGCACATTCAAAACATAAATAAGTAACAGGAAAACTTAAACTGAAAATGCGCAAAGGCGGCCTTATCGCTGAAAGTGATCTGTACCAGACAACCTTTGTAAATTGCAACTCGATGAACCCTGGTGTTAGAATTTTTCAAGGCGGGCTTTTATGAAAAGGGATAAGTGGTCCGTATGTCATAGTATAAACAAGAAAGTACGTTATCTTCATACAAACGCACCGCGCGCGGTTTGTATGTGTGCGCGATAGTATCTACGCGTCGTCGCACGCACACGTGGACATATCTCGGGTGGTTTCGCACTGCGCTTCGTCGGGGCCGCTAGTCGACACCGCACGATAAGTCACGCGTCACGCTTACCAGTACCGCGAAACCACAATTTGTAAAATGGTTGATTGTAGCAAAATAAAATATTGCTGTGTCTAAATTATTCATCAATTCCTGATTTGTGTCTTCAAATTACCTACTGACCGGGATAGGTACCTAAGTAATTAATTGGTATTAATATTATAAATAAATTTCACAATGTTAAACTCGATGATGAGATTTATTAGTTGTATTTTTTTGTCTATATAGTGTAATTATTGGTGTTCTTTCTAGTAGGTAAAGGTGCTTTTAATCTGCAAGTTGAATCAGCCGGTTGATCACATTAGGTATTATAAATCCTTTCTTGTCCTTGTGTGAAGGGGCACCGAGCCGTGAACGACCCCATGAACTCTGTTGTCAGAGTTTTAAGCCGACTACGTAAATTAACTTGGTAAAGTCCGTTCGCTCAGATGCGATCGCGCGTTCCGGCATTTGTCAAAGGATGCCGCCTCCCAAACAAAGGACGCCGCGTGCAAAAGCAAAGAGCGATCATTGATCGATGAATGATCAATCATCATTGAATTAGTTATATTTTACAGAGATGACATGCTCAACCAATTCCGCCCCGCACGTCTGCTGGTCGTGCAACCAGGTGCCACTCATTGTCTCATGTTTCCCAAACAAGATTCTTTCTGTCATTAAATAGGTTTCATTATCGTGTGGTTAAGTAAAACTGACCTCAGACACCTTAGTTGGACCAAAACAACAACTGCTCCACGCTTGCCAAATCCTAGGCACTGATTTGAAATTCTGTTGAAAGTGACAACCCTGAGAGTGTAGGTAATTATAGCGCGGATTGGGCCGGAGTTGGCCTACTTCCCCCCTTCTTTATACTATGCGTATGTTTAGATACCCTCTGCCACGGTCGTGTAAATGCCCGTAATCTGTTAATCATAGTCAGTAACCGTAACCGAGGCTTAGCTTAACGTGCTCTTCAAAGCACGTTTGATAAAATTAGTTTCATTTGATCATCGGTATGATCTACTTGGAGTTGACTTCCACCAATAGATACACAATTCACAATTTATAGCTAGTTTAGGTATTACTAATAGCCCTCACTTTCACAGCTCTACTAAGTATCTGAAAATAAATGTTACGTATTCTTAAGTGATCAAAAAAATATATTATGAGTTTATCAACTAACAGAACTATGCTTTTAACTACAAACAGATTGATGAAAACTATGACGGTCCTTTGCTGATACAGAAATAAATAGTAACGAGATGCTGCACTCATGGCCCATATATTGAGGAGTAATAAAGAGGCCAGTCGATCGAGTAACGACTGTGAGACAAAGGGTGGCTACTTAACCCGCCTGTACTGTACCCGATTTTATCAAACCACAGGCTACAATTTTACAGGTGAAATACGATGTTCATTGCGTAGTCGGTTAGCCATTATGATTCCAGGATTATGAACCGGCTACGCAATGTACTAAGAATTTCACCTATAGTTTCATAACATAGGCACCTGGTCGGGAGTTATTATGACCTGGGGAACGACTGTTCTAGCCAGACATGTTTGTGAGTTGTATATAGCGATCGGCGGAATAACTTCTATACCGCGTTTCAGGACTTGTATGTGGAGCGCTCGCGCCGCGCTGCCACAGATTAATTGCGCCTACTCATTTAATAAGGAAGAAGAGGACAGTAATAAAATATCAAATCGTTCAGATTATTAGTCTAAAAAACGGACTAAAACTGCAGAATTAGAACTTACTTTTCGATTTTATTCTATTGAGGCAATTTCATTAAATCGTGTTTTGAGCCCCATACTTTTGTAGCATTATAATATGTTGGAGTTTTACTAATATTGTCTCATAATTTGGAAAGTTCAAGATATAGGTTACGAAATTCCGAACATTATCCAACCTTGCACGTTGGTTTTCTAAGCCCACTTCACCTTAAATGTTGATTAATGAACCTAAATAGATGTATTTTGTACTTTGAAACTTTGGAAGTTCTTAGGTACATACTCGAAGCGATTGTACCGCCTAATGGGCAGCGTTAATTGAAGCATTTATCTAGTAGACAAGAACAAATTCGACAGAGTTGAGAAAGTTCTGTTTAGATTGTTAAACAGTTTACTTTTGTATTTGTTGATGTAGAGTACCTACAGAAAGGTGTTTCAATGAAATCAAAAAGGTGGAAAGATATAGTCTCTGCTTACCCCTATGGGAAAGAGGCGTGATTATATGTATGTCTATATGTATGAGTACCTAGGTAGGTACCTACTATTAATTCGAGATTTCTTTGTCTAGATTTTCAACTTATTGAATAGGTACCTACGAATACGAAGAATATGAGATAAGTACTTGAAAATAATTTCGACGCACAATATTATTCTAGAGGACATCTAATGGAACAACATCGCATTTTTAGGTGATTTAATTAAATCAACACACATTTTTTTTATAAAACATATTGATATAGGTACTTGTGAGTGTAGGCGACTAACAGATAAATCCAGGTAATTGACAGTAGCGTTCACTGTGAATACAACACCTTGCGATGCGCTCGCCAATCCGCCTACTAAGCGTGGAGGGTATGGCAAATGGGAGTTTTTCTGTTGACGGTTCTGTTGATAGTTCTGAATGTCAAACCAGAGGGCGCTATGCTAAACTGAAATATTGACGTTTCAATATGGCTGGCGGCAGTAGTTTTGTCACAGGTTGTGTTCGTTACAAATTAACTATGTTTAGGTGGATTTACTACAAAATAAACTCATCGCCTTGCTATTATATTGAGTGTCATTCGTGTAAGTAAACAAATAACCAATAATAAATTTAGAACAGTTCAATAAACACAAAATAAAGGATAATTTATAAGTGGTACTGTTTTTGTATAAAGAAACGTTATTTCAATCAAGCTCAGCGCCCTCTACATGACACTCGAGAATCCCTAGAAAATATCCCATTGGGGAAGGCCCAAGTCCAGCAGTGGACTGTTGTGGCTGTAGGAGTTTGAGTATACACATAGCCATGAGCCCATGAGTTCAAAGCGTAGGTATATATAAAGTAGGCAGGTACTTACATACATGCAATTTAGTCTACCTAAAGTGAGAAAACTGGACTCTCTTATTAAATCACTTTATATTTTAATTTTAATAAAGGTACTTACAAGAACTCATGTACATTAAACAGCCTTCAACAGAAGGCTTCGCGTAAGAGTTAACTATTAAAATACAGCAAAGAAATATTACTTCAGATGAAACAAGCATTTTAAAAGCGCTTGCTCCGACTGATAAGAATAAAGTGAATAGATATGTTATACCTAGGTATCGTGCTTTTTATACCTAACCCGTTAAGGGAAAATGTTAGATATACCTATACGGGGTGTAAGGGACGGTGTACCGGAAACTTTGCAGGCATGATCAGACCATGAAACTGAACAACTTTTTCTATGGAAGATATGTTAGTAAACGAGAAAAAATATTCGACCTCCGACAAAATTCCCGATCAGCTGACTGACTTACTATGGAAACTCGAAAAAAATATTTCGTTTTCCAACATAGGCTCCATAGTAAAAGTTGTTCAGTTTCATGGTCTGATAATGCCTGCAAAGTTTTCGGTACACCGTCCCTTACACCCTGTATAATACGTATATATGTATACTAAACTAAGCTAAGAAGTTATGGAAAAAGAATCTTTGTTCAAGTTATTAATCTATAAAATAAGGATGTTCGATTAGAATAATACTTAGGTTAACATGGATTGTTTTACCTTCAATAGTAATAATAAGGTACTTAAGTAAGAATTATCAACAATAGTTTCATCGATTGTTATATTTTTATAGCAATGTTTGAATTAATGTTATTAATTACTAGGTATCTACCGATATAATTTTACCATTAAATTTCGGATATCTGTAACTCGAGACTCGAGACGCCTTTAGGTTACTATTTTTTTTTCATGGATAACCATCCATAATGATAACGCGGCCGCCAACACTTATTTTGTTATTAATATAAGTAGTAAGTAGAAGCACATCCGCACCAAAGGTACCCAAATAGACCAATAGTGGGAAATAATTGAGTTTTGATAATATTAAAGTTCTCCAATTTGTAAAACCTGGTAACTGACATATTTTTAGACAATGAAGAATGTTGCCTTAATTTTGATTGTTAGCACTCCATATTCTCTGTCAAAAATAAAAAATACTAGTGAAAGAATTACTTCGATACGTCAATTAGTTTCCGATTTAGAAGTAAAACAAGGTGCAACCGCACGACTCGGGCGCCGGTGACGCTGTGACGTCATCGTACAACACGCTCAGTCTGGCTCACTCAGTCCGCATGCGGTCGCGCGCCCGTGCCGTCGAAATTTTACTTAAATAATTTTGAAAATGTCCAATCCAAATACTAGGAAATCATGCGTTGTGCCTAAATGTAAAAATACAACTATCAATTCACCGAAAAAGTTGTTTTTTATAGTTCCAAAGGTCGTTAAAATGCGAAAAAAATCCTTTTCATTGCATTCTAAACTGCAATGATAAGGGTGTGGTACCTACGTACGCGGTGTTCTGGCGTGATTCAACATTTAACCGTTATTTTATCTCTCTCTCTTTTCGTGTGGGACACCGAGTCGTCCAACGACCCGATGAACCCTGGTGTCAGAGTTTTTCAACCGTTATGTATCACCTACTTACTCTCTTAACTTGAACATAACCAATAGCTTCATCGCCATTGCTGTATAAATAACTGGCCTTAGCTATTTTGTGAAAAAAAATACAAATAAATTTAAAAGGTTTGGTATATCTGTTCAAACATATACATACATACATACACATATCACGCCTATAATCCCTAGCGGGGTAGGCAGAGCGTAAACAGCCGCAAAAAACTGCCATTTACACCACTTCTGACCAATGTTTGAGGGTTATTTGGGATATTGTGTATCGTTATAGTGACAGGTTGTCAGCCCATCGCCTAAAGCATATACATTTGAAATAAAAAGTAAATGAAATAAAATGGCCCTACGTATTTTGTTAGTTAAAGAAAAAAAACAAGTAGAAAAGGTTTAGTACTTTTTTAGTTTAGTACTTATGCTTCTAGTTTAGTATTTATGCTGCTACGAAATGCTGGAATAATTTGCAAATCAGTTTACTCTTTTAGGCATAATCTTAAAAAGTATTTGTTACAATTACAAAATGAATAAGCTTAGCTCACACGGCTACATATAGTTAAATATGCTAACCCTAGTTTTTTATCAATTTTTCACCCCTTTTCTAGTAATGGTCGTCTTATTTTTAAAAGCTTTTATCTTTGCTTTTATTTAACTTGCAGTGTATGTAAGTAAGTAACAATGTTTGTTCGGTGCAAATCTTGCAAGTTTAATTTGAACCACTTCTCGGTATCCGATTGAGTTGAAATTTTGCATGTTGGTCCAGAACCGATGACAATGCATGTTAATCATAAATTTGACCTGATGCTGCTGCCAGGATCGGCTCCGTACGAGAGATCTCCTCAGCGGTTTATAGCTGGGACACAAAATTTTGTATACGAATTCGTTTATTATAGGCAGTTGGTAGGCCCACCATGAATTAGACGCTACATCCAGGGTTGTCTTCGAACTATGGAACTCCTCAATATTCAACTGCTGGGAATTGCAATTTTGTAAACGAATTCGTTTATTATAGGCAGTTGGTAGGCCTACCATGAATTAGACGCCACATCCAGGGTTGTCTTCGAACTATGGAACTCCTCAATATTCAACTGCTGGGACTTGCAATTTTGTATACGAATTTGTTTATTATAGGCAGTTGGTAGGCCCACCATGAATTAGACGCTACATCCAGGGTTGTCTTCGAACTATGGAACTCCTTAATATTCAACTGCTGGGACTTGCAATTTTGTATACGAATTCATTGATTATAGGCTGTTGGTAGGCCTACCATGAATTAGACGCTACATCCAGGGTTGTCTTCGAACTATGGAACTCCTCAATATTCAACTGCTGGGACTTGCAATTTTGTATACGAATTCGTTCATGATAGGCAGTTGGTAGGCCCACCATGAATTAGGGTCACGTCAATAGAAGGCCTCCTGATAGAAGAATTAGACTGTTCGAAATTAACTGGGACTCGGCCATGTAATAATGACGCCATCAATGAAATGAAAAGACTAAGACATATTACAAGCTAATTCTTCTATTAGGGATGCCGGAGGAGTAGGTACCAACCTACTTCTATAGAATATAAAAGAGACAATTATACTTTATCCTAATGTTAGTTTTCCCCGTGCCTTAAGTTTTTCTATTGAAGGTCTCTCCGTTTTATAGAAAGATATTGATCAATAACTATCGTAACATAAACTAAAAAATATAAAATAAAATTCTGTAAAAAAAACTTTTAAAACAAGCTTTTATTTAAGTGCTCTGAAAAGATGAAAATAAAATTTTGAATGACATTAACCACATTCATTTATGACTTTACAGAAATGAAAATATAATAAAAGCTGTCGTCTGAATTTTATTTTTGTCTCATTTATCGACAGTTATCTAATCTGGTTGGTAGGTAAAGTGGTAGAGATATTTATAAGTTTTATACTATTGATTTATATGAAAATATATGAACACTCTAGGTATTATTATATTATATTATATACTTATTTTTATTTATTTGTTTTACCTTCGTCTACTTTATTGAAGTTTTAGGTCTCACGGAAGACCAGTGCTATGGTGGCGCTCTACAAATAAAATGTAAGCTCCTCCATAGCAAATGCTGAGTGAGAACCTTTTTGTTATCATCAAAGTTTTTGTATTTGTGACTGTAATGATAAGTTGATATTTTGATAACAAATAAACATTTCTATTTCTATTTACTTACATCTGTCACGTTCAACCCAGTACATTTACATCCTAGGTACTTATCCCACTTCCTACTATTCCATTCTAACATATAAAGTATTAAGAATAAGTAATAGCAAGGAAAGTTTTCTTACCCTTGCATTTTTGCTCCTCGCATTTCGGTGGCAACATCATTATTTGTTGATAAATGGTAATGTGCAACCATATTAACGCATCTGACTAGACCAAAGCCTTTGACGACGACGAAAAGGCTGAATGCCTAGCTGACAGTCTCGCAGCCCAATGCACCCCCAGCACACTCCCTAACGACTTGACCTTCGTCTCAACGGTCGACTCCGAAGTCGAACGTCTCATCTCACTACCTCCATCGGGCCCTCCACTCAGAGTCATTACTGAGATGGAAGTGCGCAACGCCCTTAAGGCACTCAAGCCCAGAAAGGCTCCAGGACCGGACGGCATCACCAACCGTGTCCTAAATTCTCCCCGATCACCTGATCAATCGCCTCACCCTGATTTTGAATGCCGCCATGGGTAGTTGCACCTTCCCAGCTTGCTGGAAGGAAGCCATAGTCATAGGCATTCACAAACCGGGTAAACCGGCGAATGAGCCCACTTCCTACCGCCCGATCAGCCTACTGAACCCTCTCGCCAAACTTTACAAACGCATGATTTATGCCCGACTTCGAGACCACGCGGAGACCAACAATCTCATACCTGACGAGCAATTTGGCTTTCGACAACAGCACTCTTGTACCCAACAAGTGCACCGCATTGTCGAACACATCGCTCTTAAGCTAAATGTCTCGTCCAAACCGACCCCGACAGGAGCAGTATTTCTCGACGTGGCGAAAGCCTTCGACAAGGTCTGGCACAACGGGCTGGTATACAAGCTGCACCAAGGGCGCGATTGAGCTGGTTGTTTGAACAACCACAAACTTTTCCGGGTGAGTTCCTGCTCCCCACCATACAGTCAGGTGTAGATTAAAAGCCCCGGGGCTAAAACCATAGGGTCCACAACTAAAAAAAATAATAAAAAAATAACGCATCTATTTTAGGTAGATTATCCGATTGCCCTTTTCCGAATCCTTCATCCATTTTATGAATCGAATAATATTTACTTAACTATGCCGTGTGATGCCGGCTCAGAATAGCATCTCCCCATTTCATTCCCGTGGGAGTCGTAAGAGGCGACTGAGGGACTCGAGGGTGTGTATTGCAATTTTAGGCGATGGGCTGACAACCTGTCACTATGGCGATACACAATTTTCCGAATAACCCTCAATTATTTGTTAGACGTGGCATAAATATCCGTTTCTTGCTCTGCCTACCCCGCAAGGGATTATAGACGTGATATGTGTGTGTGTGTGTGTAATATTTACTATTAAAAGACTATTAACGTAATACCTACACGGATGCAAACACAAACAAAATACTGTACAAGCTATTACACCTACTATAACCGCTGCTGGTGACTTGAGATGAGACCTACTAAGCGGAGCGCGGCGCGCGTTGTGATATGACGTCACAAGCGGTCACGTGGCTGTTTGCGGGACTCGATATTTTTTGAAACTTTGAATGCCTATAAAATCAAAACTACTAGGTATTTTTGATTACAACAAAAACTAGTGTATTTGTATATATACAGGCTTTACCGATACAAAATTTCAAGCGATTTGGAATACCTAGTAACATTCTTCATTAGAAATTTTAAATACGTGCTTTAGGGACTGTTTAAACATTTACATATTTATCAACATTATCAGTCAATATTGAATTAGAGTAGAAAAAAATAATTGCATCTAAAATGAAATAACAATATCTAATTGTTATTAAATTATTAGAAATCTAATGTACGTGGTACATAAGTAAACGAAAAAAAGCTCATATTTTCGCTAATATAAAATTTAAGTTGCTCTAATATTAGTTAAATACTCTATTAGCTTTTACTGAGTTTGTCCATAAAAGTTTAGAAGCCTAGGATTAATGCTTTAATAATAACATTTTTTTTCACATAAGTGCCAATATTGAATTAGAGAATATAAAGTTAATACTACTTTCTCAGAATCATCTCATAAACAACTATTCAAAATATCAGAAGTTTATCTGTACGCCAACATAGAGATTTAACAAACTTTTTTTTGTAATTTACTGAATAAAAATGTAATTCCTACAGGTTCACATGGGTTCATATCGGAGCTATCCAATAATCGGTAGTACTACCGATTTAGATTTTCATCTACCGATTGTAATCCAAATTCCTTTGGTAACTAAAAACAAAATTTGCCTTGTAAATTGCAGTGTCTTATATTTTATTAATGTCAATAGGGTCGAAAATTGCTTGTACTATATTTTTAGCCTCCACTATCGTTATGTACGCTCATAAAATTGTGCAAACTATTTTCATATGTATTGTATTGACATTATCAGGATAAGCAGGATTTTGAAAATTTTCGTTAGAAATATATGATAATAAGGATTCTTTCCATGTAAAACATTCTGAACGTTTTGTCACGATACACCCATCTTAGTCCAATTTAGGTCTATTGCGGATTATCCGGATTGTTTAATTTAAGTATTGAACTTTTTTGCCATCCGTACAACATATCGTGGTAATGTCAGTCATCTATCAAAACTATTCCACAGTACGGTACGGCCATCCCAATAAGTCATATTTGACAGCTATCAGATTTGTGCTAATCCTATGACAGAGGGTCCATTTCCCTATGCTACATCTCGATAAGTGTGAAACTGATAGCTGTAAAATATGGCATATTGGGATGGCCGTACCGTAGTTCCCATTCCGTGTATCTAAACATGTGAAAAGATTGCCAAGTTTGGTAAGATTTTCAGACTACGAGAATTTAATATCCAAATTAAGTTCAGATGTACAATTATTTTTTTATTTGCTTTAAAAGACATTTTCTGTTACCTTTTTATAAGAATATATGATGTGCTCAATAATTAATGAAGTCTGGCTGGACATAGTTCGGAAGTGTAGTGATGGACGCCCTCCGGCCAGATAGACCGATAGACGGCTTAGAAAAGGCGGCTGGTACCGACTGGATAGAGAAAACGAGAGATCGTATCATGTTATGTTATAGCTTAACCTAGGGAAGCCCTACGTCCAGCAGTGGACCTCAATAGGCTGATGTATGTATGTATACTATAGTAGCGACCTCTGGGAGCTACTACAAGAAGCTCACTCAAAGTGCTTCACGAGCAAGCAAGACGCAACAGAAGTTCCAACATATCTGCAAGATGGCGCCACATGACAGAACAAAAAGCCTGAAACGCGGTATCGAAGTGTTTCACCGCGCAACGCATATATGTAAATGATGGGTAATAATAGGTAAACATTATAAGGCATTATTTTAGTTTCTTGCAATTAACCAGATAGTTGCAATAACAAGACCTCATATCCCAATTTTTAGTAATAATAATACAACTATTAATATCTTAACTGATAATTAGATCATAGCCGTGTGGTGCCGGCAGAGTAGAATAGCACCACCCCATCTCTTCCCGTGAGGGTCGTAAGAAGCGACCGAGGGATAAATCCGACCCAAGCACAACGGTCCTGGAGAGGCCAACTCCACAATTAAACCCGGAACGGGGTCTCCGTCAGGCGTGTGTGACAGAGATCTACCGCGCGGCAGACTCCTGCAGCCGACCTGGCTCCGCACGTATCGACTAGTCGTTCCTGTGGATCCAGCCAGGAAGGCCGAGAGGGTGGCGCAGATCTTGGGCAGCCCTGCGTTTTCCATAGTTGCGTCCCAGGCAACGCAGTGTCTGCTTCAGACACTGTTTAAATCGTCTGTCACAGACGTGTAAGGCCAATGATGAATTAGATCAATCTGGTATTATAACGGCTCAAAAAATGACTAACCACTTCGAGAAAAGCTTCACCTGTTGTTTCTTTGCTTTGTGTCTTTTCTGTATTGTTGTTGTGTGCAATAAACTGTAATTAAATAAATAAAAGGTAGTGCCGTAACGCTTCGCTTGGCTCGTCTTGGCGGGCGCACCACCATGCTCGCCAACCCCTAGACTACGTGCATTTGTAATATTCCTAATATTATCTAAAGCTTTTGGCCTACATTTCTAATATTTTGAATTATAGATTGGTTTATTAGTTTATTGAAATAGATTCGGACTTACTCACTTAGATTCAATATTACTCTTACTACGACAACAAACATCGATAACAAGTCAAGCTGAGTTCTCAGATTTCTAATCTTTTGTTGGTAGCATTATATGAAGCTTTAAAAAATATTTTATGAATTTCATTAACTCTAATTCAATATTACCAAAATCAGAAGCTATTTTTTATTTTCCATATTCGCAGGTATTTAAATTTTCTAAAATTTATATAAAATAAAGTTAAAAAGTGTGTATGTCAGTTACAATCAAAATATTAAACATAAATTTTATATTTACTTAGTTATTCAAAGATATTGAAAATATCTATTTTATGGAAAACACAAATGAGAAAAACTTCTAATATTTTTTTAATATGCCGAGAATAATGCTCCTAAGATAATAAAGAAGCAAAATCTAACTTTGATAAAATTATAACTTTTGCGGTCAAAATCTCGTTCCACCACAAAGTAAGTATTGGCGGCTGCGCGCTATTTTGTGGTTCCACTATCGGTCTAAAAATTAAAATCAATCAATAGCATTTAGGTACCCTACTAAAATCAATCAAATACGAGAAAATAATCCACCATGGAAACCATTATTGTATGGAAGCCCCCTTCAATATTTATTTAATCTGCTTTTTACGCAAAATTTGAGCCACTTAACGACTTCAAATAGATCTAAAATTTTGCACATGTAAATTAGGTGACAATGCAATATTATGATGTCAAAAAGCTGATATGATGATGGAGTGGTCATAGCATCTCAGAGATGAAACTATGTACCTCTACCGAGTTTGAGCTCGTTGGAATCGTCTTGCCAACCACTCTTCAAATACTAATAGCCAGGGTCTGATGATGGAGCCGGAAGGTGGTCAAAGCATCTCAGAGATGAAACTATGTACCCCTATCGAGTTTGGGCTCGTTAGAATCATCTTGCCAACCACTCTTCAAATAGTGCACTCAAATTAATAAAAGATTGTTTTAAAAAACATTTTTTATTAAATTTTCTTTTAAACTCTATTATTAATTTATTAAATACAGGATGTTAGAATTTATGTGCGTACATTCTGATTCCGAGCAGCGAATTTCCTTCTGAAACTGAACAACTTTTGCAAGAAACTTGGACTGAAATGTGATTTTTAATTAATTACTGGACGACTTACACCTTCGAGCAACGCGTTGATCGTAGCGTAGGCTTGCTTACACCAACTGTATGGAGGTAAAATTTCTTTGGTACGTTGGAGAAGTTGTTCAGTTTATTAGCAGGTTCACCTCTTGACTCATGTCAAGAGGAAACGCTGTCAAGTTCTGTGTAAATGTTTCACCCTGTACGCCACGCTGTCATCGTTGGGCACTCATCGGCCTTGTAGCAGAGTCCTGTGATCGTGTCCATGACTTCGGTGTCAGGGCAGTCGCAGCGGGAGAAGTTACAGGTGTAGCTAATCAGCTGCGGCACAGGCTCGTCACAGGTC
Organism: Tuta absoluta; assembly: GCA_027580185.1. Classification (NCBI taxonomy): domain Eukaryota; kingdom Metazoa; phylum Arthropoda; class Insecta; order Lepidoptera; family Gelechiidae; genus Tuta; species Tuta absoluta. The sequence continues at coordinate 4,584,773 of JAQAHW010000016.1, read as the reverse complement.
TTCTGCGCCATCCAGGAGGACTTTGAGCAGTCTCCCTCCGTTTCGATAAGGCCCTCTGGACACGCCACAACGCCTGTAAGTAAGTAAGTAAAACACTTAATTGCACATTCAAAACATAAATAAGTAACAGGAAAACTTAAACTGAAAATGCGCAAAGGCCTTATCGCTGAAAGTGATCTGTACCAGACAACCTTTGTAAATTGCAACTCGATGAACCCTGGTGTTAGAATTTTTCAAGGCGGGCTTTTATGAAAAGGGATAAGTGGTCCGTATGTTTAGATACCCTCTGCCACGGTCGTGTAAATGCCCGTAATCTGTTAATGATAGTCAGTAACCGTAACCGAGGCTTAGCTTAACGTGCTCTTCAAAGCACGTTTGATAAAATTAGTTTCATTTGATCATCGGTATGATCTACTTGGAGTTAACTACCACCAATAGATACACAATTTACAATTTATAGCTAGTTTAGGTATTACTAATAGCCCTCACTTTCACAGCTCTACTAAGTATCTGAAAATAAATGTTAGGTATTCTTAAGTGATCAAAAAAATATATTATGAGTTTATCAACTAACAGAACTATGCTTTTAACTACAAACAGATTGATGAAAACTATGACGGTCCTTTGCTGATACAGAAATAAATAGTAACGAGATGCTGCACTCATGGCACATATATTGAGGAGTAATAAAGAGGCCAGTCGATCGAGTAACGACTGTGAGACAAAGGGTGGCTACTTAACCCGCCTGTACTGTACCCGATTTTATCAAACCACAGGCTACAATTTTACAGGTGAAATACGATGTTCATTGCGTAGTCGGTTAGCCATTATGATTCCAGGATTATGAACCGGCTACGCAATGTACTAAGAATTTCACCTGTAGTTTCATAACATAGGCACCTGGTCGGGAGTTATTATGACCTGGGGAACGACTGTTCTAGCCAGACATGTTTGTAAGTTGTATATAGCGATCGGCGGAATAACTTCTATACGGCGTTTCAGGACTTGTATGTGGAGCGCTCGCGCCGCGCTGCCACAGATTAATTGCGCCTACTCATTTAATAAGGAAGAAGAGGACAGTAATAAAATATCAAATCGTTCAGATTATTAGTCTAAAAAACGGACTAAAACTGCAGAATTAGAACTTACTTTTCGATTTTATTCTATTGAGGCAATTTCATTAAATCGTGTTTTGAGCCCCATACTTTTGTAGCATTATAATATGTTGGAGTTTTACTAATATATATTGTCTCATAATTTGGAAAGTTCAAGATATAGGTTACGAAATTCCGAACATTATCCAACCTTGCACGTTGGTTTTCTAAGCCCACTTCACCTTAAATGTTGATTAATGAACCTAAATAGATGTATTTTGTACTTTGAAACTTTGGAAGTTCTTAGGTACATACTCGAAGCGATTGTACCGCCTAATGGGCAGCGTTAATTGAAGCATTTATCTAGTAGACAAGAACAAATTCGACAGAGTTGAGAAAGTTCTGTTTAGATTGTTAAACAGTTTACTTTTGTATTTGTTGATGTAGAGTACCTACAGAAAGGTGTTTCAATGAAATCAAAAAGGTGGAAAGATATAGTCTCTGCTTACCCCTATGGGAAAGAGGCGTGATTATATGTATGTCTGTATGTATGAGTACCTAGGTAGGTACCTACTATTAATTCGAGATTTCTTTGTCTAGATTTTCAACTTATTGAATAGGTACCTACGAATACGAAGAATATGAGATAAGTACTTGAAAATAATTTCGACGCACAATATTATTGTAGAGGACATCTAATGGAACAACATCGCATTTTTAGGTGATTAAATTAAATCAAATCACACATTTTTTTTATAAAACACATTGATATAGGTACTTGTGAGTGTAGGCGACTAACAGATAAATCCAGGTAATTGACAGTAGCGTTCACTGTGAATACAACACCTTGCGATGCGCTCGCCAATCCGCCTTCTAAGCGTGGAGGGTATGGCAAATACCCCCAATGGGAGTTTTTCTGTTGACGGTTCTGTTGATAGTTCTGAATGTCAAACCAGAGGGCGCTATGCTAAACTGAAATATTGACGTTTCAATATGGCTGGCGGCAGTAGTTTTGTCACAGGTTGTGTTCGTTACAAATTAACTATGTTTAGGTGGATTTACTACAAAATAAACTCATCGCCTTGCTATTATATTGAGTGTCATTCGTGTAAGTAAACAAATAACCAATAATAAATTTAGAACAATTCAATAAACACAAAATAAAGGATAATTTATAGATAAGTGGTACAGTTTTTTTTATAAAGAAACGTTACTTCAATCAAGCTCAGCGCCCTCTACATGACACTCGAGAATCCCTAGAAAATATCCCATTGGGGAAGGCCCAAGTCCAGCAGTGGACTGTTGTGGCTGTAGGAGTTTGAGTATACACATAGCCATGAGCCCATGAGTTCAAAGCGTAGGTATATATAAAGTAGGCAGGTACTTACATACATGCAATTTAGTCTACCTAAAGTGAGAAAACTTGACTCTGTTATTAAATCACTTAATATTTTAATATTAATAAAGGAAAGGTACTTACAAGAACTCATGTACATTAAACAGCCTTCAACAGAAGGCTTCGCGTAAGAGTTAACTATTAAAATACAGCAAAGAAATATTACTTCAGATGAAACAAGCATTTTAAAAGCGCTTGCTCCGACTGATAAGAATAAAGTGAATAGATATGTTATACCTAGGTATCGTGCTTTTTATACCTAACCCGTTAAGGGAAAATGTTAGAATTACCTATACGGGGTGTAAAGGACGGTGTACCGGAAACTTTGCAGGCATGATCAGACCATGAAACTGAACAACTGTTTCTATCGAAGATATGTTGATAAACGAGAAAAAATATTCGACCTCCCATACAAAATTCCCGATCAGCTGACTGACTTACTATGGAAACTCGAAAAAATATTTCGTTTTCCAACATAGGCTCCATAGTAAAAGTTTTTCAGTTTCATGGTCTGATCATGCCTGCAAAGTTTTCGGTACACCGTCCCTTACACCCTGTATAATACGTAATATTATATGTATACTAAACTAAGCTAAGAAGTTATGGAAAAAAAATCTTTGTTCAAGTTATTAATCTATAAAATAAGGATGTTCGATTAGAATAATACTTAGGTTAACATGGATTGTTTTACCTTCAATAGTAATAATAAGGTACTTAAGTAAGAATTATCAACAATAGTTTCATCGATTGTTATATTTTTATAGCAATGTTTGAATTAATGTTATTAATTACTAGGTATCTACCGATATAATTTTACCATTAAATTTCGGATATCTGTAACTCGAGACTCGAGATGCCTTTAGGTTACTATTTTTTTTTCATGGATAACCATCCATAATGATAACGCGGCCGCCAACACTTATTTTGTTATTAATATAAGTAGTAAGTAGAAGCACATCCGCACCAAAGGTACCCAAATATACCAATAGTGGGAAATAATTGAGTTTTGATAATATTAAAGTTCTCCAATTTGTAAAACCTGGTAACTGACATATTTTTAGACAATTGTTTAAAAAGTTAGAAATTTTAAATACGTGCTTTAGGGACTGTTTAAACATTTACATATTTATCAACATTATCAGTCAATATTGAATTAGAGTAGAAAAAAATAATTGCATCTAAAATGAAATAACAATATCTAATTGTTATTAAATTATTAGAAATCTAATGTATGTACGTGGTACATAATTAAACGAAAAAAAGCTCATATTTTCGCTAATATAAAATTTAAGTTGCTCTAATATTAGTTAAATACTCTATTAGCTTTTACTGAGTTTGTCCATAAAAGTTTAGAAGCCTAGGATTAATGCTTTAATAATAACATTTTTTTTCACATAAGTGCCAATATTGAATTAGAGAATATAAAGTTAATACTACTTTCTCAGAATCATCTAATAACCTACTCAAAATATCAGAAGTTTATCTGTACGCCAACATAGAGATTTAACAAACTTTTTTTTGTAATTTACTGAATAAAAATGTAATTCCTACAGGTTCACATGGGTTCATATCGGAGCTATCCAATAATCGGTAGTACTACCGATTTAGATTTTCATCTACCGATTGTAATCCAAATTCCTTTGGTAACTAAAAACAAAATTTGCCTTGTAAATTGCAGTGTCTATGTCTAGGTATGTACACTTTTTTAGCCAAAAATGTGTATTTGCGATGTATACTAAAAACTGCTGGGTTTTGAAATGCAATACCTACCAGATGTAGTCCATCTTTAATACTAACATTTAAACACGCATTTTTTTGTTATAATGTAAATCTACCGAATCAACTTATCGAATGCCTCAAAGCCTAACGATTTATGGTTTGGAAAACTCTGTTGTCAAGTCATAGAATGTAAATGAGAGGTAACGATGGCAAAAAAAATCGGTGAATCATTATTTTATAACATTAATTAGTTCTTTTAACACAAGTTAGAAGAAAGGTTGAATAAAAAATGTATAATACGGTAAAGTGCATGGTGGTAGCTTAGAATAGCATCAGCCCATTTTTACCCATAGGATATGATCCTACATCTTAAAAATCTTATATTTTATTAATGTCAATAGGGTCGAAAATTGCTTGTACTATATTTTTAGCCTCCACTATCGTTATGTACGCTCATAAAATTGTGCAAACTATTTTCATATGTATTGTATTGACATTATCAGGATAAGCAGGATTTTGAAAATTTTCGTTAGAAATATATGATAATAAGGATTCTTTCCATGTAAAACATTCTGAACGTTTTGTCACGATACACCCATCTTAGTCCAATTTAGGTCTATTGCGGATTATCCGGATTGTTTAATTTAAGTATTGAACTTTTTTGCCATCCGTACAACATATCGTGGTAATGTCAGTCATCTATCAAAACTATTCCACAGTACGGTACGGCCATCCCAATAAGTCATATTTGACAGCTATCAGATTTGTGCTAATCCTATGACAGAGGGTCCATTTCCCTATGCTACATCTCGATAAGTGTGAAACTGATAGCTGTAAAATATGGCATATTGGGATGGCCGTACCGTAGTTCCCATTCCGTGTATCTAAACATGTGAAAAGATTGCCAAGTTTGGTAAGATTTTCAGACTACGAGAATTTAATATCCAAATTAAGTTCAGATGTACAATTATTTTTTTATTTGCTTTAAAAGACATTTTCTGTTACCTTTTTATAAGAATATATGATGTGCTCAATAATTAATGAAGTCTGGCTGGACATAGTTCGGAAGTGTAGTGATGGACGCCCTCCGGCCAGATAGACCGATAGACGGCTTAGAAAAGGCGGCTGGTACCGACTGGATAGAGAAAACGAGAGATCGTATCATGTTATGTTATAGCTTAACCTAGGGAAGCCCTACGTCCAGCAGTGGACCTCAATAGGCTGATGTATGTATGTATACTATAGTAGCGACCTCTGGGAGCTACTACAAGAAGCTCACTCAAAGTGCTTCACGAGCAAGCAAGACGCAACAGAAGTTCCAACATATCTGCAAGATGGCGCCACATGACAGAACAAAGAGCCTGAAACGCGGTATCGAAGTGTTTCACCGCGCAACGCATATATACAACTTCCAAATCTATCCAGGTGGATCAGTCGGTCCCCTGGCCACAACACCCGGCCGGGCGGGTAGCTATCTTTTTCCCGACACAACCTATACCCAAGGTACCTAAGGTACGACATAATTAAGTACTGCTAAACAAAGTCATAATAAAATATGTAAATGATAGGTAATACTAATAATAGGTAAACATTATAAGGCATTATTTTAGTTTCTTGCAATTAACCAGATAGTTGCAATAACAAGACCTCATATCCCAATTTTTAGTAATAATAATACAACTATTAATATCTTAACTGATAATTAGATCATAGCCGTGTGGTGCCGGCAGAGTAGAATAGCACCACCCCATCTCTTCCCGTGAGGGTCGTAAGAAGCGACCGAGGGATAAATCCGACCCAAGCACAACGGTCCTGGAGAGGCCAACTCCACAATTAAACCCGGAACGGGGTCTCCGTCAGGCGTGTGTGACAGAGATCTACCGCGCGGCAGACTCCTGCAGCCGACCTGGCTCCGCACGTATCGACTAGTCGTTCCTGCAGATCCAGCCAGGAAGGCCGAGAGGGTGGCGCAGATCTTGGGCAGCCCTGCGTTTTCCATAGTTGCGTCCCAGGCAACGCAGTGTCTGCCTCAGACACTGTTTAAATCGTCTGTCACAGATGTGTAAGGCCAATGATGAATTAGATCAATCTGGTATTATAACGGCTCAAAAAATGACTAACCACTTCGAGAAAAGCTTCACCTGTTGTGTCACATTTCTTTGTTTTGTGTCTTTTCTGTATTGTTGTTGTGTGCAATAAACTGTAATTAAATAAATAAAAGGTAGTGCCGTAACGCTTCGCTTGGCTCGTCTTGGCGGGCGCACCACCATGCCCGCCAACCCCTAGACTACGTGCATTTGTAATATTCCTAATATTATCTAAAGCTTTTGGCCTACATTTCTAATATTTTGAATTATAGATTGGTTTATTAGTTTATTGAAATGGATTCGGACTTACTCACTTAGATTCAATATTACTCTTACTACGACAACAAACATCGATAACAAGTCAAGCTGAGTTCTCAGATTTCTAATCTTTTGTTGGTAGCATTATATGAAGCTTTAAAAAATATTTTATGAATTTCATTAACTCTAATTCAATATTACCAAAATCAGAAGCTATTTTTTATTTTCCATATTCGCAGGTATTTAAATTTTCTAAAATTTATATAAAATAAAGTTAAAAAGTGTGTATGTCAGTTACAATCAAAATATTAAACTTAAATTTTATATTTACTTAGTTATTCAAAGATATTGAAAATATCTATTTTATGGAAAACACAAATGAGAAAAACTTCTAATATTTTTTTAATATGCCGAGAATAATGCTCCTAAGATAATAAAGAAGCAAAATCTAACTTTGATAAAATTATAACTTTTGCGGTCAAAATCTCGTTCCACCACAAAGTAAGTATTATCGGTCTAAAAATTAAAATCAATCAATAGCATTTAGGTACCCTACTAAAATCAATCAAATACGAGAAAATAATCCACCATGGAAACCATTATTGTATGGAAGCCCCCTTCAATATTTATTTAATCTGCTTTTTACGCAAAATTTGAGCCACTTAACGACTTCAAATAGATCTAAAATTTTGCACATGTAAATTAGGTGACAATGCAATATTATGATGTCAAAAAGCTGATATGATGATGGAGTGGTCATAGCATCTCAGAGATGAAACTATGTACCTCTATCGAGTTTGAGCTCTTTGGAATCGTCTTGCCAACCACTCTTCAAATACTAATAGCCAGGGTCTGATGATGGAGCCGGAAGGTGGTCAAAGCATCTCAGAGATGAAACTACGTACCCCTATCGAGTTTGGGCTCGTTAGAATCATCTTGCCAACCACTCTTCAAATAGTGCACTCAAATTAAAAAAAGATTGTTTTAAAAAACATTTTTTATTAAATTTTCTTTTAAACTCTATTATTAATTTATTAAATACAGGATGTTAGAATTTATGTGCGTACATTCTGATTCCGAGCAGCGAATTTCCTTCTGAAACTGAACAACTTTTGCAAGAAACTTGGACTGAAATGTGATTTTTAATTAATTACTGGACGACTTACACCTTCGAGCAACGCGTTGATCGTAGCGTAGGCTTGCTTACACCAACTGTATGGAGGTACAATTTCTTTGGTACGTTGGAGAAGTTGTTCAGTTTATTAGCAGGTTCACCTCTTGACTCATGTCAAGAGGAAACGCTGTCAAGTTCTGTGTAAATGTTTCACCCTGTACGCCACGCTGTCATCGTTGGGCACTCATCGGCCTTGTAGCAGAGTCCTGTGATCGTGTCCATGACTTCGGTGTCAGGGCAGTCGCAGCGGGAGAAGTTACAGGTGTAGCTAATCAGCTGCGGCACAGGCTCGTCACAGGTCTTCTGCGCCATCCAGGAGGACTTTGAGCAGTCTCCCTCCGTTTCGATAAGGCCCTCTGGACACGCCACAACGCCTGTAAGTAAGTAAGTAAAACACTTAATTGCACATTCAAAACATAAATAAGTAACAGGAAAACTTAAACTGAAAATGCGCAAAGGCCTTATCGCTGAAAGTGATCTGTACCAGACAACCTTTGTAAATTGCAACTCGATGAACCCTGGTGTTAGAATTTTTCAAGGCGGGCTTTTATGAAAAGGGATAAGTGGTCCGTATGTTTAGATACCCTCTGCCACGGTCGTGTAAATGCCCGTAATCTGTTAATGATAGTCAGTAACCGTAACCGAGGCTTAGCTTAACGTGCTCTTCAAAGCACGTTTGATAAAATTAGTTTCATTTGATCATCGGTATGATCTACTTGGAGTTAACTACCACCAATAGATACACAATTTACAATTTATAGCTAGTTTAGGTATAGCCCTCACTTTCACAGCTCTACTAAGTATCTGAAAATAAATGTTAGGTATTCTTAAGTGATCAAAAAAATATATTATGAGTTTATCAACTAACAGAACTATGCTTTTAACTACAAACAGATTGATGAAAACTATGACGGTCCTTTGCTGATACAGAAATAAATAGTAACGAGATGCTGCACTCATGGCACATATATTGAGGAGTAATAAAGAGGCCAGTCGATCGAGTAACGACTGTGAGACAAAGGGTGGCTACTTAACCCGCCTGTACTGTACCCGATTTTATCAAACCACAGGCTACAATTTTACAGGTGAAATACGATGTTCATTGCGTAGTCGGTTAGCCATTATGATTCCAGGATTATGAACCGGCTACGCAATGTACTAAGAATTTCACCTGTAGTTTCATAACATAGGCACCTGGTCGGGAGTTATTATGACCTGGGGAACGACTGTTCTAGCCAGACATGTTTGTAAGTTGTATATAGCGATCGGCGGAATAACTTCTATACGGCGTTTCAGGACTTGTATGTGGAGCGCTCGCGCCGCGCTGCCACAGATTAATTGCGCCTACTCATTTAATAAGGAAGAAGAGGACAGTAATAAAATATCAAATCGTTCAGATTATTAGTCTAAAAAACGGACTAAAACTGCAGAATTAGAACTTACTTTTCGATTTTATTCTATTGAGGCAATTTCATTAAATCGTGTTTTGAGCCCCATACTTTTGTAGCATTATAATATGTTGGAGTTTTACTAATATATATTGTCTCATAATTTGGAAAGTTCAAGATATAGGTTACGAAATTCCGAACATTATCCAACCTTGCACGTTGGTTTTCTAAGCCCACTTCACCTTAAATGTTGATTAATGAACCTAAATAGATGTATTTTGTACTTTGAAACTTTGGAAGTTCTTAGGTACATACTCGAAGCGATTGTACCGCCTAATGGGCAGCGTTAATTGAAGCATTTATCTAGTAGACAAGAACAAATTCGACAGAGTTGAGAAAGTTCTGTTTAGATTGTTAAACAGTTTACTTTTGTATTTGTTGATGTAGAGTACCTACAGAAAGGTGTTTCAATGAAATCAAAAAGGTGGAAAGATATAGTCTCTGCTTACCCCTATGGGAAAGAGGCGTGATTATATGTATGTCTGTATGTATGAGTACCTAGGTAGGTACCTACTATTAATTCGAGATTTCTTTGTCTAGATTTTCAACTTATTGAATAGGTACCTACGAATACGAAGAATATGAGATAAGTACTTGAAAATAATTTCGACGCACAATATTATTGTAGAGGACATCTAATGGAACAACATCGCATTTTTAGGTGATTAAATTAAATCAAATCACACATTTTTTTTATAAAACACATTGATATAGGTACTTGTGAGTGTAGGCGACTAACAGATAAATCCAGGTAATTGACAGTAGCGTTCACTGTGAATACAACACCTTGCGATGCGCTCGCCAATCCGCCTTCTAAGCGTGGAGGGTATGGCAAATACCCCCAATGGGAGTTTTTCTGTTGACGGTTCTGTTGATAGTTCTGAATGTCAAACCAGAGGGCGCTATGCTAAACTGAAATATTGACGTTTCAATATGGCTGGCGGCAGTAGTTTTGTCACAGGTTGTGTTCGTTACAAATTAACTATGTTTAGGTGGATTTACTACAAAATAAACTCATCGCCTTGCTATTATATTGAGTGTCATTCGTGTAAGTAAACAAATAACCAATAATAAATAAATTAAGAACAATTCAATAAACACAAAATAAAGGATAATTTATAAGTGGTACAGTTTTTGTATAACGAAACGTTATTTCAATCAAGCTCAGCGCCCTCTACATGACACTCGAGAATCCCTAGAAAATATCCCATTGGGGAAGGCCCAAGTCCAGCAGTGGACTGTTGTGGCTGTAGGAGTTTGAGTATACACATAGCCATGAGCCCATGAGTTCAAAGCGGAGGTATATATAAAGTAGGCAGGTACTTACATACATGCAATTTAGTCTACCTAAAGTGAGAAAACTTGACTCTCTTATTAAATCACTTAATATTTTAATTTTAATAAAGGTACTTACAAGAACTCATGTACATTAAACAGCCTTCAACAGAAGGCTTCGCGTAAGAGTTAACTATTAAAATACAGCAAAGAAATATTACTTCAGATGAAACAAGCATTTTAAAAGCGCTTGCTCCGACTGATAAGAATAAAGTGAATAGATATGTTATACCTAGGTATCGTGCTTTTTATACCTAACCCGTTAAGGGAAAATGTTAGAATTACCTATACGGGGTGTAAAGGACGGTGTACCGGAAACTTTGCAGGCATGATCAGACCATGAAACTGAACAACTTTTTCTATGGAAGATATGTTGGTAAACGAGAAAAAATATTCGACCTCCGACAAAATTCCCGATCAGCTGACTGACTTACTATGGAAACTCGAAAAAAAAAATTCGTTTTCCAACATAGGCTCCATAGTAAAAGTTGTTCAGTTTCATGGTCTGATCATGCCTGCAAAGTTTTCGGTACACCGTCCCTTACACCCTGTATAATACGTATATATGTATACTAAACTAAGCTAAGAAGTTATGGAAAAAAAAATCTTTGTTCAAGTTATTAATCTATAAAATAAGGATGTTGGATTAGAATAATACTTAGGCTACATGGATTGTTTTACCTTCAATAGTAATATTAGGTCCTTACATATGAAATTGTCGTTTTGTCGTACTGGCCACTTTGATCACAAATTTCTCCTATTTGGTTAGGAATTCGAAATTCAAATTTATACAGCTATTTCCACATGTAGTTGTGTTTCGTAAACCGTCATTCATTTGTTTTTTTACTTATCTTTTTTCTGTTTGCATCGCTCAATTTACAATATGGAAAATTTGAAATATCGCGTTATTTACGAGTACGAGTTCCACCGTGGCACCAGTGCTGCGGAAACGGCTCGAAGGGTTAATGATGTGTATGGCGGTTGTGTCGCAAAAGAAAACACAGTGCGTTTTTGGTTCCAACGTTTTCATTCTGGAAATTTCGACCTGCAAAACAAGCCCCGTGGACGGCCGGAGACCCAAGTTGATAATGAAGAATTGAAGGCTATTGTGGAAGCGGATCCATCGCAAACCACGTCCGAATTAGCTGCAGGCTTGGGTGTTAGTGATAAAACTGTTTTAATCCACTTGAAGCAAATTGGAAAGATTAAAAAACTTGAAAGGTGGGTTCCTCACGAATTGAGTGAAGCAAACCGGCAAACGCGCGTCAACTGCTGCGTTACATTACTTGACCGGCACAATAACGAAGGGATTTTAAATCGAATCATTACCTGTGATGAAAAGTGGATTCTCTACGATAATCGGAAGCGCTCATCGCAATGGCTGGACCCTGGCAAGCCAGCCAAAGCCTGCTCCAAGCGAAAATTGACCAATAAAAAGTTACTTGTAAGCGTTTGGTGGACTAGCGCCGGTGTCGTTCATTACAGTTTTCTCAAATCTGGCCAGACGATTACGGCAGATGTCTACTGTCAGCAATTGCAAACCATGATGGAAAAGCTAGCTGCTAAACAACCGAGGTTGGTCAATCGCTCTACGCCACTGTTGCTTCACGACAACGCTAGACCACACACTGCACAACAGACGGCTAGCAAATTAGAAGAGCTTCAATTGGAATGTCTAAGGCATCCACCGTACTCCCCGGACCTTGCTCCAACAGATTACCATTTTTTTCGAAATTTGGATAACTTCTTGCAAGGGAAAAAATTCAACTCAGATGGGGCAGTCCAAATCGCCTTCAAAGATTTTATTGATTCCCGTCCGAATGGTTTTTTTAGTAAAGGGATCAATGAACTACCTATGAGATGGCAAAAGTGCATAGATTACAATGGCTCATACTTTGATTAAATAAATATACTATATTAAAAAAAAACGACTTTTTGTTCCTCCCATACAAAACGCCAATTTCATATGTAAGGACCTAATAATAAGGTACTTAAGTAAGAATTATCAATAATAGATTCATCGATTGTTATATTTTAATAGCAATGTTTGAATTAATGTTATTAATTATTTCGGTATCTATATAATATGACCATTAAATATCGGATATCTGTAACTTAAAACACCTAAGGATACTATTTTTTTTCTTGGATAACCATCCATAATTATAACGCGGCCGCCATCATTTAATTTGTGATTAATACCTATTTATAAGTAGTAAGCAGAAGCACATCCCCACCAAAGGTACACAAAATTAAAGTCAATCAAATACGAGAAAATAATCCACCATGGAAACCATTATTGTATGGAAGCCCCCTTCAATATTTACTTTTATCTGTTTTTTAAGGATTTGCTGTTATAGCGGGAATCGAAATACATTAACTGGAAAAAAGACACTCAAATCATGGTTTACAAGATTTATTTCAAGCAAGAATATCACGTTTTTTGTATGGGAGCCCCCCTAAATATTTGATTTCTACACTAATATTATAAAGAGGAAAGATTTGATTGTTTGTTTGAATTGAATAGGCTCCGAAACTACTGGCCCGATTTACAAAAAATCTTTAACCATTAGAATCCTTCATTATCCCTGATAAACATAGGCTATATGAAAATGTCTAATTCCCGGGGGGAAATTGTTAGCGGCGGGTGAAACCGCTGGGCGGGCTACTAGTATTCTATATTTTTGTGTTTGTTGTCATAGCAGCAACAGAAATACATCAGTGTGAAAATTTCAACAGTCTTACTGTCACGGGTTGATGACAAAATGAATTGAATACCAAATTTTTAAAACACTTCCCGTGTTAGGTATAAAATTTTTGAAAACTTGCAAAAATTTCAAGCGCGGGCAGGATTTAAAACTGCGACTTTCGCCATTACTAGTGGCGACGCCTCTTCCATCTGGGCTACCGCAGCTCGTTCCTTGCCTACAAATATTGATACCTAACACAGAAATATTGATAATTACACAAATACCTAGGTAAATTCCCAAATGGGTGGGTTGAGTATATTATATCCACCGCCCATCTCTAGGCGCGAAGAGAGGATGATTCAATGAAAGACATTGCGTTACTTTCCCTCCAATCCAACGTTCTAAGTCCTGACGCGATAAGGGCGAATCAGGCCTAAACAAGCTGTTGGTCACAAAGCGGTTATCTGCCGCTCAACAAACACTCGCTATTGATTCAGTTTATCTGGTCGCAAACAGCAAACCAGCGCGAGGTGGTACGTGTCCATCTAAATATGGATAACTATCAACATGGTCACGTATATTCTGACCCCAAAAGTGTTTTGGACTTAGCTGTTTTTTGCGTAAACTGCATTTCTTAGAAAAATAGATGGTTGAACTTCCCATTTATTCGTAACCAAATGTAGGGTCATCTTCTGTCACTTTTCTGTCGTTCCAGTCTGAACTTCCTAGGTACGTGTGTTCAACAAACAAGATGGATAGATCTGATATACTTACTCTACCAAATTTGTAAAACACTTTCCGTGTTAGGTACAAAAATCCTACCTGCGGTAGAAATCTTTTTGCGTTTTTTTTAAACTGATAAAGTCTGCTACTGAGCCCACCATCAGCCACAAAGGCACAAGTAGACCAAGATGGAGAAGCATCGTGATGAAATCTACGCAAGATCCTGCCAAGAGTTGTACCATTACGAAGATGATGGGATAACCAAAATACGTTTGTGCACGAAAGTAAAAGCCGCCGAAACAAGTTGTTAAATTGGTAGCAAAAAATGCCATCTATTATTTTATAAATCTTATAATTATAACTAATATTTGAAAGCGCGGTCTTTATTTTGAAGCCCATAACGTTAAACGATGTAAAAAATAGGGGTTGTGCCAACTCATGGACAAAAACTGGGGTAGATAGATGGGAGGTTATTATTATCATCTATCTGTTTTGCTACATCGTTTTGGCAGTTAGCTTATCTTTTATTTGAAGGGGTCTTCTGATGTGCAATATCGGGACGATTACGTTTGTTGCTAATGATTATAATTGACCAATAAAATGTTTATTTTAAATGGAAAGGCCGGTCTAGGCACTTAATTGGATGGCAAATTATAGTTCGCTATTTTAGTATTTGTGTTTGCCTGCTATTTTGCAGACATGAAAATTTATTTATATGATTTTCTGTGCCGTGTGATGCCGGCTTAGAATAGCATCACCGTATTTCTTTCTCGTTGTCGTCGTAAGGGGCGATAATGGGACTTGAGCGTTTCATGTGTATTACAATTTGAGGCGACACGCTGACAAGACAACCTTCTATTTGTGATACACGATTTTTCTGAAACTGCCCTCAAATATTTGTCAGACATGGTAAAAGCAACTGTATTTTTACTTCCGCCTACCCCGCAAGCGATGAACAGTGTGTACTGTGTCGTATAAATTCGTAGAAGTAGGAGGTCCATCCACACAACATGAAATTTTACAACATTATAGTCAGTTGTTCCAAATTCACTACAATTGATTGATTATTCATATTTTAATTAAAATAATGATAACCGTTAAATATATTTTAAAAACGCACAAAAACTTTTCCCGCCAACTCAAAAGCTTTTGTGGAATGTAGAGTCAACATTGAGATTTATAAAACAAAGTGTATTCAATTTTAAAACGCATTGTACCGAGTCAAAATTCAAAATCGTGTAAATATTATCATCATGCGAGTGAAAAGGAAGGCTATACTCTCTGATGCATTCTAACGAACTGTTATTATGTCTGTCTCTATCACACCTAGCGAGTCAAACGCCGTCTCTTTCTGCTAAGTTAGTAAAGTTACTGCGCCTGTGGTGGATGGACGTTGCTTTTGAGAGCGTATTCCAATTTTTATGACATTGTGACTTTACGTTGTGATTTTGAATTTGGATATGGAACTATGGGGTTTAGCTAGTGATGTGACTTCTCTGGACTGATAACGGACTCACGATGTGGTGCTGCGTGCTGTGGACACTGGTGCTGATGCTGCTGTGCCCTTGGGCTGCGGAGGCGGGCATGATGGGTGACCAGTGCGACTGGACCGGCAGGTATGGAGATTATTTTCCTATTGTTCTAGTATCGGGTTTTGATTTGAGCGAATAAAATTGATATGTGGAAATACATTTGGTTAGATAACTTTTGATTAGTTCGAAACTTCACAGGCTTTTTACAAACAAAATATTTAGATTCTTCTCTTGGTGGACATTTTAGATATAATATATTATAATTAAACTAGTATATCACCACAAAATTATAGTCATAATTTTATTTTGTTTGCGAACCTCAAATTAAAGTACTTACTAATTACCTACATAACTGCCTATTCGCTAAGATAATTGATGATGATTTGTTTTGAAATAATGGAATATTTCATTCGTACAAACAACTTTAATTATTAATTTACTTTCGGTAACCAAATTATCTCCAAATCGTTGAATGTTTCATCTTACGTGAATCGACTCTACCTTTGCCACAAAAACAGTCCACCTCTATTTAAATACAATTTGCATGGTTTTATCGTTATGTGTAAATATTGCTGGTAATTTAATGCAGGATTCCAATCCTTGCCCAAAGGGTCCATCTGGGCGATGAGTCACGGAACCCTACCCTCGGGCGAGGACCAAGCAATTTGCAAAACGCTCTCACTCCTCAGAATTTTATATTTTTACCATCGCGTGCGCATATTCGCCATCTTTAACATCGATTTTTTGTGGTTTCGATATCTCGCCCTAATAGGCGTGTTTAGCATGCAGGAATTTCGTATCAAATATTTTTGGAGACTTAGATGCCAATTAGGATCGGATTTACAAAGCTGTTGTTAACAATGCGATACAAAAAGTGAGAGCAAATTCTTTAATATGCCTTAAATAGGATGCCGACTACTTTTAAAAATTTGAGCTACGCCACTTTTTCAAAAACTTTATTTTTTGTTTGTTTTGTGTACTCAACTCACCAACAAAACAATCGCATCAAGCGAAATAGATAAACAGAATTAAGAAATCAATAAAAAAATTAAATGCATGCAAATCATTAACATAATGCGCGTATTATTTATCAATTTAATTTAAATAAATTATATCACCAAAACCAACCAAATCCCCAAAATTTTTCCCATAAGAAGAAACAATTGAACATCCTAACATCCATTTCTTGTCATCACGTACCGTCATTAAAAAAGAAATAATTACAAAAGCACACCCGGAAATGGCATTGTAACTTATTGTAGGGGTCGATTACTGTAGAGAATCAACAAGTGAGGCACCATTGATGGGGTGGCGTGGGAATGGGAAACGCCATAGGAAACCATGGGAAAAGGCACCCCCAATGTTTGACCACGCGCCGCGCGCCCCTTCCTCCGGGGTTGTAAATGTTTCATAGTACTGGCAAGTCTTTATTGATTACTGAGGCTTTAAGTTATGCTGATTATATTAATTGAATCGCTTGTTTTGACTTCTCTAATAATACATTATTTATATTAGATCAGCAGGAATTAAATCAAGATACACAGTATCTAGTAATATAGACAACTCTAGACAATATTAAAAAGACATCCTCTAGGAATTATTTGTTTCGCAGAAATATTCGCTGTTCTTTTCAGTATTTCTCAGAAGTCAATAATTATACAGTACAGGCACAAGTATAGGTATACTTTACAATAGCAACAGCAAAAACTCGATGGCTATCCAACCGAAGTGTCTATGACTTTTTCCTATAATTTACCTCATAATTTACTTGGGAAACAATAAGCAGCATACTTAGCGCTTACATGGATGAATGCTTAATAACCTCTTAAGCGGTAACCGTGCAAATTGAATAGGGATTTGGCCATTGTCGGTGCAAAAAAACGAGTCAAGTGTCAATGTACCAGCATCACTTCTGCCATTGTGAGCTCTTGTTTATACTTACGTCGATTTCAATAGAAGAGACTTTGGAGAATACGAGGGGTAAGGCGGTTCTCCTACTTGCCGTCCGTCGCTGCGTTTTTATAACGCACCGTAACGTATGCGTGTGTGTGTCAGGCGAAAGGAAATCAGAATAAGATCTGGATTCGCAATTTCCTTTCGTCTGACAGATGCATGTGTTAAAATACCCAGCGACGGACGACAACTGGGAGAACCGTCTCAAAATTAGGGTCGAAATAAGATTTGATAGACCTGAGATTAGGTATAGACACCTGATGCTTGCAAAAACCAAAAGATTGCATACAAAATTATAAATACATAATTCTTTATTCTAATTACTACATATCTTATACTATACAAAATAATTATGAGGCTATCCAGGGTTAATCGGGTCGTTGGACAAATCCGTGTCCCACACGAAAAAAGAAGAAAATGAAGCTAAACACGAAATGCCAAGATTTAACTACTTGACTAACCATTTTTCTAAAATTTTATAGTGGGATATATAGACCCGACTCTCCAAACTTCCTATACTATGAACATAATAATATGTGGAGGGAATCTAAAATAAGTCCTAGCTAGAAGATACCGGCTGGTCCTGGAGGTAGTTTAGTGGCAGTTTAGTTCAGTTGTTTTTGTGGCTGGGCTTAGTAGTTCTTCTGAAGAACTGACAGCTGATCACATGCAGGCTGATCAGGAAAAAGAAGCGTTGTTGACAGAACTACACACATGTCTCTATATCACTAATTACATTGATCTTAAATATCTAAATAGTATGAAATGAAGTCCCTTCCCGTTACCTATGCCGCAATATATGCTTAGATCTTTAAAAAGTACCAGCGGATTTTGATGTGGTTTTCTTTAATAGATAGAGTGATTCAAGAGAAAGGTTTTTATGTGTAAAAATGCCGGGAAAGTTCTTTTTCCTGAGGGAAAACGGTAGCAGCGGGTGAAACCGCTGGGCGGGCCGCTAGTAATATGACATAATGTAAGTACAGCAGGTTCTAAGTAGTAATTTTTCAATTCGTTGTCAGCCAGTGCATCGGCTGGCACGGGAACATTAATATTTATTAGGAGGGGAGTCGCCGGGATCTGTTTATTATAATATCCTCCTTGTATTATAACGCGTTCGCACGACAAACGGCTCAGATTGATAAGTAGGGTCGACGTACCACTCCCAGAGCAGTTAATTCCAATCCAATGTAAGAAGGAAGAGGAAGAAATTGAAAAAGATTGTTGAAGGTGGTGAAGTAAAGTAGTCAGAAGCTGTAAATTAAAAAAAAAATAGTAATCATTGTAAATGATGCTGAAATGCATTATTCGATTTGCAAAACATTAGCCTGATTAACGATCTACGTAGGTAGACACGCCTTCAAATAAGTTTAAAACGCATGAAAAATGTTCGTATCTAATACTTAACAGTGCCTACCTAACTTAAGATAATCCTACGACAATGGAAACGTATTTAAAACACCATGTTTCTATCGAAATGCCCTGAGTATGAAACGAAAAAAAATATATATGAGATGAAATGATAGAGCCATCAAAATGAAGAATGTTTCCTCGCCATCCATTAATATTACGGCAAAGGGTATGGGAAACGAAATAATTAGCTAATTAGATTGCCCCACGCATTTCATCTGCGAACTGAAGGCCGGATGTGCGCAATGAATGAACACCAGCTGAAATAAAAAATAATAAACTTTCATGTAACATCTGATGAAAGCTTGCGTAGATCTCATCAATGGGAAACTTTCTGTCAAAAACAGTTCAAGAGTCAGTCGTCAGACGAATAAGTATTCAGCATTCATAAAGTGGCGCTAGGAACGTGCCAACACTAAGGTACACTAAAGTTTTTTTGCCACTTCAAACTTGTCAATCTAAACATATTACAACGCGTAGACATGTTAAGTGGCTGGTTATATATCATACTTCAACTTCAGCCATATTTAAATGTCCTGTTTTTTGAGCCCGTGGCGCCAAGTTAACAATAGTTCCTATGGTTAGCTTGGAACAAAAGGTGGGGCACTTAACGGTGGACAAAGGCAGATAATGCAAAATACACCGTGACTAACAGTTTTGAACACTTTTGTTTCCTTATCTAGAAAATATCGTCTCGTGCCATAGCTTTTTGTTATCTCTAAAAGGGGATTTGTTTCGCTCTACTGTCCGAAAAGGACTCTACTGTCTACTTCTGATAATTTGATGAGTATCTACGCGACGTCGTGGTATCGTATCCAGATATTTCAAAGATTTTTCTTAATTCTTTAATATTTTACGGGACATTACTCCACATTCAATACCTATATTTTATGCACAACAGCACATGTTTAGTTAATTTAATTATGCTGTGTATCAAGTAGGTACTAATAAAACTGCTGACTCAAAGGTATAAATGTGTCCTACGAAACACACGAACCGTGTCTTGTGTGAATGTAAAGTAGGTACCTACCATTTGGTCGTATAGGAAAGTTTGGATGGGAAACACAGTTTGTGGTTTCACTTCCTGACTCGCACTGACCCATTTACCTATCCTATGACCACAGCGGATGCCGCTATCATTCTGCAGGGCTGATAAGGCCCCAGAATAGATGGCGAATCGTCAAGTCCCACGCCCCCATCTGCTGAAGCAACAACCCAACTACCCACAGCCGTTACTGTTTACGAGTCCTCAGTTCCACGAAGAGGTTCCCGTACGCTCCACATACGTTACTCCACGGCCACACTTCATTAATATCATTAGTGGTTCGCGATTCGGCACCATGGGACTGTGGCCTTCGTACATTTCACATGGTGCGCCTGGTCGGGAAGTGTGGGAACATCGGCCGTACATCGGGAGAAAACCGTCACATGTTCTGATGAAATCACGGTTATTTTTAAGCGACGATTGTTTTTATTCGCTCGCCAATTGGGGGCAATCAGCGCCACGTGTTGTGTTCCGCCGAGACGCTCGCCTTAAGGCCTCTATTGAGCTCGTTGATTCCGCCGTGTCAACTGGAACATTGGATGCAATTGTAATATACTGCTCTCAATGTTAGCCTGAGTTGAATTCGAAAGCTACAAAATTACAAACAATTCGCGCAAGTACTCGCTTTGTTGCCCTCTAAGCATAGCTCAGCGCTGTTCTGGTGAAAGGCTAAGCTCTACTTAGTGCGCTGTTTATGTTGTTGCGAACTAGCTGGGGGCTATGACTCGCTCTTGAATTGTCTTTTACAATAACGGCCACCTGCAGGTTTCAAACTCAAACTATATAGGAATTATTCATGTAAAACGTATTGGGCAACGGTTCCCAAGACACTCGGCGCGACAGCCGAACGAGCTGCTATCATCTTTCGACTGCGTACAGTTAAACAGAATATTTTTATTACGCTCTCGAGTTCGAATAACGAGAGATAATGTGACTGTTCGTCGCTGAAGGGTAATCCAATGCCTGTGCCATGTGTCCACTTAACAGCGTTACATACTTCAGTCAGGAATTTATGGTTATGTTAAAGGCAAAACCTTGGACAGAAACGTGGTACAAAGCCAAGTAAGATTATAAACGAAATAAGTACTTACCAGCTAACTTACGAGTACTTGTATATAACGCCGTAAATTGCGAAAATGATAAAATCTTTGTCCTAGTTGCAGCAACTGTTTTATCTCTTGTAACCGGTAGTGCACCGCTGGCTGACTCCAAAACAAACAAAGTTTCGAATGCAGCAAATTGTTTCGTTCCATCGAACACCGTGTTCTTTGAACTAAACTAATTAACAGCGAATAGTGGCCTCTACGGCCGCAATGGTGGCATTGTTCGGGAGGTAGAGACTCTCTTTGTGTCGCTGTTTATTTTTCCAATCGGTTCCCTGATGCCGCCTCTAATTACAGAGGTGATAACTGTAGTTCAAACCCGGGACCGCTAACGCTTAATTACTGTCGATTTTT
This sequence comes from Tuta absoluta, assembly GCA_027580185.1. Classification (NCBI taxonomy): domain Eukaryota; kingdom Metazoa; phylum Arthropoda; class Insecta; order Lepidoptera; family Gelechiidae; genus Tuta; species Tuta absoluta. The sequence continues at coordinate 4,563,455 of JAQAHW010000016.1, read as the reverse complement.
ATGATCTTACATCTAATAGACGACTACGCAGCACATAACTTATGTTACGTTACGACACGCTGTAATTGCTACTTTGCTTCACGGGAAGCCGTTTGTAACCGAAAAACAGGACACGCTCTGGAGACAATTATGAGGAATTTGAATTTAAATTATTCTAAGACAAAAAGGAGTAAAAGGTGTTATTTCTGCGAAAAATTTTGGGATTTGGGATGAGTGGGTCCTGTTGAATAATGCATCAGAGTCGTCTGGGTCATTACGGCGCGGGCACAAGCCGCACGAGCCGCATAATAATGCCACAATTTCTTCGGCGCGCTGTCAAATTACAATATTTCATTCGAATGTATCCGAAATAGATTCCAATGATGTATAAGCATGTCGTGCTAGTGCCGTTACCGTTAGCTACCCTTCCGAATCCATGCTGGGAATAAATGAGTTTGGCGCCTTCTATCCACAGCTCTATCGCAGCATCAAATCTTTCTAACTTTTATATTGCGTTTCTTATTGGTTATTTATTTAATTAACAGTAGGAGCCGATGTGATTTGTAAAAGGCTTTTGAACTGCTGTGCACATTATTGAGTGGAGCTGCCAATATTCATTGATATCGATTATGCAAATTAATGTTGGTACTTAGTGGACAGTGTCCCAGCGGTTGCGATCGCTAAACAGTTATATTATAACTGTCTCTGGGAACGCGTTTAATTTAATTTGGCTCTGGCGTGATGAAAGCTCACTGTATTTTTCCTCGAAATACCTACATAATCATTAGTCACAGTAGAAGTAAGGAACAGTAATATAACGGCCTAAAGTGCAAGCAGCGGTCTTCGCATGAATGCGTTGCAGTAAAGATTTCTCTTACCTACTTTCAGAGATTCACATCTGAGATTTTGTACCTACTCTTATTTCTTTTACTGTGACTTGTAGAAGGCGGCGCAGAATATTACTGGAAGCGAGCAAATTACCTCAGGTTACTCGTTAATGAGGCGGCACGGGCCAGAACATACAGGCCGAGAAACCCGAACCTTTTCCCTCGGCCCGCCCCGTGTCGCCGCGCTAAGTCCTGGCGATCCATCATAATGTGTCCACAACTTCTCGCACCTATCATACTATATAAAATACTGCCAGCTTATATGAAAGTAAATAATGAAGACAAATTGCTGAAACTATTTACATCAGTTACAATAACCAACATGTCGTCTACATATATCTACCTAACACTAACTCTCCGCAACTAGTTTTCCGAATCGAATATGGAATATGTTACCACATCTTTGCATCCACACCATGTAGGCCGATCATCGCTTATCTGGAAACGAAAAAAAGGAGTGAGCGGGGACGACCGATTATAATGTAAAAAGAGGTTCGCGGTCGTTCCATAACCGATTGCAAATGGCGACCGCCTCAGGCTCGCCGCGCCGTTTATAGCCAGCAATCTCGGCTGCTAAAAAATAACCGTGCAGTTTCTTCAGTGAATCGCTCCCTATACTCTATCGATTGTCCTTAAACCAAAGACACAGGACACCGAAATTCAATTTATACAAAAGTGGCCGCGCGCCGCCGCAACCCTTTTTTGAAATGCCTGCGCGTAGCACGCGATTGTTCGCCTTCGCTTTGTTGTAGCCTTCGAACTCGGCAGGAGATTTCTAATATTTTTGCCCCAGACTTCCTTTTTCGAAAATATCCTGTAGCTATACATTTCTCCAATAAAATCGTGCGCACAATGATTTATCACTTCACATATCCAATTCAGTCGAGAGGACAAAGACATTCGTATGCGCCCGAGAAAATTACGAGACCACATAAATCGCATTAAGCCCAGTCGGGAATGCCATAAACCCTGGGTTTCATATTTTAACTGGTTCTGTTTACACCACGGCACGGGGTTTGTATGGTACGTGGCGAGTTGGCGACACAACAATGGGGCGGCGGGCTCAGATTGTTCCCGATAAAGCTAAATTGGCTTTACTGGATTTAATAAGGTGTCTTACCTCTACATCGGCGACAATCGCCTCCAGTTCCGAGGTATATTGCCAGGTTATTGAATTTATCGGAGCATCTCTGCCTCCAATTAAAAACGAAATCTGTCAACGAAATATGAGATGACTGCTGACTTCGCCTTTCCTGCTAAAGATAATCTGTACTTCCTTTAAAATGATTTTATTTTGTGTTAAATTAGGTACGAAATTCTGGTCGAGCGCGTCCGTGCTGTAAGAGCAAGTTGTAACATAATACACGAACACGCGAGTGACACCCGATACGCAACGCAAACGGACAAGCGATGCGTTTGACGTCGTTGTATTATAAATTTTACAATATTTCACTAATAAAGAGACAGATTTCATTTTTAAGACACTTGAGACTCCGTCAAGCAATATGATTAGGTACCTACACTGTGGAAACGATAGTGTTTTTAAAGTAGATACCTCACTACTTATTGTTATATCTACACATTCCTTCAGCTGCACTAAGGCGCTTAGGGCGGAAATGTTTTGCAAACAGTGCCGTGTTCATTTATCATGCAGTACCACTATAAGTACCTAGGCTTTTAGAAGGCTAGCTAGGTCACGATAGGATAGATTTAAGCGTCAGCTCGCCACCGGTTTAACCGCTCTAGCGGCAGTAGCATTAAAATATGAGATACGGACGCGGCACAAAATCGTGTCGCATCAGATTTATGGGTCCAGAAAGATAAGCGGCTTATAGCTGCGCCGGAGTCTGGGCAAGCGGGCTTCTACAATAAGAAAGCCACGACCGGGCTTTTCACACCTCCGTGTTTGGACCGCGCGTTAGCATTCACGCCCGGTGTGTGCCTACCCCTAAAGTTCGCGCCTCGCCGTACATATCACCCGCTCAATATGTAAAGGAATTCCTTGTGTCAATTTTAGGCGATGGTCGAACACGTGAGTTATACAAAGTAAAAGCTTGCGGTCAGGATGTGGCCCTAGGACCTCACTGCATTTGCCTTCCTCGAATTACATCTTACAAAATGCCCCTTTACCTACATTAACATTCTTTGCATTAAAATTATTTTATGCTCGAGACATTAAAAAAGGAACTACAAACATGCTTAGTAATTATTCACCATGCATTATGTATGTAGCTTACACAATTCAAATAGCGGTGTGTAGCAAGTACATCAATTGTTCTTCGTCTTGATGTATGCCTATGTCTGATTTACAAGCGAGAGTGACCTTTTGGCGAGCGATCAATCAGCAGCTGGCGGTGGTAGTACCACAATGAGTTGCGTCTGTGCGTGACTGAGAGCTGAGAGGTCGTGAGGTACAATCACTGCCGAAACGACCTGAATTAAACATAGTACAGTTTAGTGTCCAATTCGTCTTCATCGGACCAAAAAAGTCCTTGACGGTGTTGATGAATTTTCTCCTTTCACAGGCTTCCGTCTGTGTGTCTGTTCCCAATATTTGTCTATGTCTGGTAATGATGTAAAAGTTTCCTTGTTTTAAATGCAACTTTGCTAGAAAGCTTTTTACAACAAAAATTAAAGTAGATACATTTAACCAGGCATGCCATATGCTCAGCATGACTTGGGAATTAGTTCAGGTTGCCTTCTAGGATAACTCTGTCTGCAATGGAATCATTATGTCGCTAAGGCGGTTCTCCCACATGTCCTACACCGTATGCGTATTTTAACGCACCGTAATGCATGCGTCTATAAGACGAAAGGCAATTGCGAATTCCGATCTTATTCCCATACAAGTACGGCTACGGTGCGTTTACGGATGCGTTCGTCTGACTTGACAGACTTATGATAGAGTATCTAGAGATGAAAACTTGAACACAGCTACTTGAGTGAAAACTTTCTATCATGAACTGTAATTACCTGTGGGTCAAAAATGAATGTTAAGTTACTGAGTGTACTATACTATAAGTAACAGCATCTCGTAGTCTAGCTCATTGTTTAGGTGAAAGTTTATTACGAGCGTTTTGCGTGTTACGAGAACCTTGTTAGCGCTGTGGACATTTTAACGACCAGATATTACGTTTTTAATGAGAACCGTAATCGATTCTGACAGATTCCCCTTTGGAAGAAACGAAGGAATCGTGATGCAAGGGTTAACGAAAACCCAAAGATCACGCCAAAGGTTAAATGTTACGTTCACCCGTAAACTAATGAGAACTACTTGGGAGCTTCTCAAATGCTAAAGTAACAAGACGATTGCAGAATAATGTGTGGAAAGAAAGCGTCCTCCCATAATAGAGACGTTGAGGGCCATGAAGCCTCATTTATTATTTATAACGCTTCGTCCTGCATTATCGCGACGTTGATTGCAAACATCAGGCTCGGTAGTTAATCAAAATTGCATTTACGTGTCGTTTCGTCACGGGACGTCAGTGCATCTTCTGACAGTGTCGGGAAAAAAGTCGTCGACGTACACGCATCGCATTGTATTCATGATTGATGCGCAACTTCGCCGACCTACAAAATGAAACTGCATATTTCTTTCATGATTGCGAAATGTGGTCAAACAGGAAACGTGACGCACAAAGAAGTTATTCAATTACAATGAAAATATTATTTCAAAGCGCTATCATGTGCGCTAGATCGATCTTATACCTGAAAATCAATATTATGACAAACGTTTCAATGGCCGTTGCACCTGCGTGACGATACAATGGAGTGTTATTGAGTGGTGAATGGATCACCATATCCGTTATACAGGATGTCGTTGAAAGAACTTGTTATTTATTTTAAATTTAATCATTTTACTGGATTTCAGAAATTACCTACTTCTTGACATTGTTTAAACTCGATTTTCTACCTGAAGTTTCACCAGATGCCGACAATCGTAAACGTTTTCATCTTAAGAACTTGACTAAGGTATAAGTAGTTTAGTTAGGCACAAATCGGATGATTAGGTTTCGTTTGTTTTGCGTCTTGTTCTTGCTTAGATGTTTCGAGAATTTTAACGAGAGATTGTCCCCAATTCACACCCTGTATTGTACAAACTCACCTATTATTTGGGATATAACATTGGTTTCGGTTAGTGTGGGCGGCGCGGGCGCAGTGTTGCTGTACCTACGGCCACACTATGGCGTCTAACGAGTTATGTAAACACACCGGCCACTGGCTCGTCGGCACAAGCCAGCCAGCATACATATATTCCTAGTAGGAAGTACGCTTACTGAAGAAGGCGAGGTGTCATGTACCGCATTACATAGGACATCTTAATTTGTAATCCAATCATCGATACCTGTATTTTTCTTCTTGCCAGTAAAGGCTAGTTTGGTTAAATCCAGTAAGCGCACTAAACGATGCCTGATACAGCTCGGATATGTTTCCTTATTGGGTAATCAGGCAATCAACTTGTTATGTTATATTAACGTGGTGTTGCAACCTGTTGGGAATTAACCCTGCAACCTTTGAATCAAGATCACACGTTAAAAGTTGATACTTTAACTTCAAACGCGGACCCTTCATAATGTCGACAGGTAATAAAAAGCACATTAACGCACTGATCTACCAAATTGCTTTTCAACCTGCCTATCTCAAATCGAGTGTAAAAAAAGCTTTGTATTTGCGAAGCGCGATGTGAATATTTTTTGCGAGAGGGCAGCGCCGCACAGGCACAGCACAAAGGCTGTTGTGGTTGGTGGTTGTTCGGGTGTAGTGGTTTCTAAACAAGCCCACTAAAGTGACCCTTCAACGTAGAATACCATGACTCGGAGCTTTTATATCGCAAAAAATACCACTTCGGCACGAAACGATAACTTTCAATCATGAGCTTACGATCGCAATTTTATAACCAATGTTGCCATACAAAGGCATGTAATTTTATACAACTAAAATAAAAAATAGGACCCGCCCACTGCAATTAAACATCCATTAGGAATGATTTTATAGTATTTTAATTGATCTCGACATAGAGTCCAATCGGTGTTTCTGTAGGTCCCGCTATATTTACACCGAGAGATTCGAGATATAAATAAGATAGCATTATACAAATTGAATATAAAGTAGATTTAGAAGATTTTAATAATGTAAAATGTCTCTATTAGCCAAGTTCATTGGCCAGCGAAGGCGATAGAGTGTAATAAGATATTGTTCGCTGAACACTCGGCTCTACTGGTTTCACGGAGGCATCTCCACTCCGATAAAGAATTTTAAGCTCTTGAATGCCTTATTTTGTACAATAAAATGTTTGACAAGACTTAACTCTGATAAACACGTTTCAAAAAAACAAATTGTAAAGAGCAAATGTTTGAATGTGCTAATAAAAGCGATAAAAGTCGATCACGCAGAGTGGTCATTTAAGATTGGCAAACTCGTTCCCTAAGAAGGATTTAAGAGGATTCAGTTTTAAGACGCTCTTAACGAAGATGCTTTTATGTCCCTATTTTGGATTTTATATAAATCGCGCTCGCCGCCTGCGCCGTTGACAAGTCGCCTAAATCACAATTAACCCAGCCAGCAAAATTGTGATATAAGGCCAGGTCTTAACATGAAGTAGAGATATTGCGGGGATATATAAGCGATGCTTATATCGGCCTGAGATATATACGCAACGAGTAACCCTTTTCAGCTGTATAAGGTTATACAGCCAAATGGTGATATTACTAGTGATAGTAACGTTTACTCAGCTACTTTGTACAGCTTTCTTATCACAGCTGTAATATGATTTTCATGACATTGAATTAGAGCATTAAGGTTATATATCTGATTTCTTAAACTCTGCAATAACGCAAAAGCAGCCTAATATGGCTCCGATATCACGTTTATAGAGCTGGTGCTATATTGATCACCTTTAAAGCTAGTTAGTGATATAACAGCAACAAGAAAGCTTTTAAATCACAACTAAGTTCTATATTAGCCGTTATTAACACTTGTGTTAAATAAGTGGCCATGAATCTAAATTAAAACTGCACAGAGTTATTAAAGCATTGATGGTGCCATTATGTCACTGGTTATATAACAGCATTTTCATCTCTATAACTGGGCTAAATAGTGGCTTATCATTACTCGAGAACACAGTTAAAGAAACCTGTAGCTCTATTTGAGAAATTATAGTGTTGTATTATAACTTTTTATAAATGGCTGCTGATCTGAGTGTGTTAAAGTTATTTTCTTAAAATGAAGTGTGTCTTTCTCCACGGCCATTCCATTCTCTTGAGTAATTTAAAATTATTTTTGTTCAAAAAACAGTCAACGTCCATTATTTCGATCATTGTTTTCCGCGGAAGACTGCAACAAAACATAGATTAAATTGTGAAAACGATTATTAATTGCGACTGATGAACCCTAAATATCCAACCGAAAAAAGGAGCTCTTAATCAACTATATATCAGCAACTGTAACACTACTTAGCTTAACAATGGCGCAGTTTGATACCATGATTAAATTAAATTATTGTTATTTATTAAAATACTATGAATTTTGGGGGCGCAATAAAAATATAATAAAAATATAATACATATTTATCAGTAAAGTTACAGGCGCATGTAAAATTTGTATATATGGACCTATACTCACGAACTTTTCACACGTACTTGTCACACGTAAGAATTATGACTATAAGATTTAAAATATTTAATATTAATTACCAAAACTTTAAATTTTTCACTTTTCATTCTGTCAACACGCACTACACCACGGACACCATGCAAATTGTGTTACTATTGTGTCACTATCTTCAATTTAACATCAATTTGCGCTATATTAGTGTTGATGTTGCTAATGTGGCACTTCCTAGGGATAGAACAGCTTCAAAACTGCTAGTATATGAATAAAAAGCACAAATAGTCGCAGTTATATCATTAATATACGGTTAAACAGTCCTAAGCGGAGCTACAATAGGGTCTATATGGTGCTTAAGTGTACTATATGAGGGGCCATTTTCCAGTGATAATCACGTTTCTATCACGAATATATCACTGAAAATACGACTAATATACAGCTACTTTTGAAAATTTTTGCTGGCAGGGAATGAGACATTGTTAGCGGCAGTAAAAGGACGTGGTCAGTTTGCGTGTAGTCATCTCGCCGAATTTACGATCTCGGCGAATTCAGCCGCTCTAATTGGCTCCTATCCTGTCCCAGATACATATTTCAAACGGTGGATATGAATAAAATTTTGACTCCGCTGATCCGCTCTATATTATAGTTAGCAGACTTCGCAAGCCTTCTTATTTACATTTGGACGTTTGAAATACGACGGAGCGTTTTGACTGCGGGGCATCATTTTGTGGCTGTCGTATAAAAAAGGCGTTATGTTTTGTGATACCTGCAAGCTCGTCGGGTTCATTTGGTCCTCGATTTTATTTTATTAATCTTCGACGTGGATGTAAATGAAGACGTCTCCTTATACGGAAAGTAACTAACAAAAATACACGGCAAAGTGAAGGTACCTAACTTGTACTAAGTAGAACAATGTTTAAAAAACAAACAAAAAGTTTCAAATTCAAACATCATTAACGAGAAGATTTTGTATGAGAGCTAAGCTGATTGAGTAATTAATCTTGCAAACTAGGTCAGCGTCTTGGTTGATTGCCATTAGAGTAATTACGGAGGCAAATGAAAATGTTGAAGGTCCACTGTAGTCTACTGTCACTAACAAAGCGACAGCCTGATTGCTGGGAAATTACTTGCCTAACCTGCCTTATAAACTACCTGCAAATAATTCAACAAGACGTTTGTAATCGTATGCTAGGAGCGGTTAAAGGGGATTGATCTATTTATTCTTGTCTTTGTTCCACTTCTGTATAAATTACGATAATTATCTCTCCGAGTTTATACCAACAGGAATCAATGTCCATTCAGACATTTTGCTCAAAGATAATCTATACTTAGTTCAGTTATCCTTTTGGAACAATCAGTAGAATTATGCCCTAGCAGTCGGCAGCTGCAACAGTGATTCAGAATAGAGTAGATACATTCCTAGCACTCTAGTATTAATAAAGGCGGTAAATCAGCGAGCCTGAGTTGGCGCGTGCCGCAAGGACGGCTCAGATATCCTGGCCTGCAGCCTGTACTTACGCCTCTCTCTCACACTTACATAATTTTACTATTCTAGTCTCTCTCTCACAATGATACTTTACTAGAATTTATAACTATAGATAACCTATGGACAATGCACCGCTTTGCAATAGGCACTATTTCTGCTATCATATCTTGCGAACTGTAGCGGCAGTGTTTCGTGAGTTTCATATTTATCTCGGCCACAATGATATAGGTACTGACTGTATTCCGTGCCTGCACTTAACTATGATGAATGAATAGCTCATTATTTTATCATTACAGTTCTTTGTTCCCAACTATAAATGACAATAAATTGATTATTTGAATAGGTAAAGCATTACTATACCGGGAGTAAGAGACGGTGTACTGAAAACTTTGCATGCCAGATCAGACCATAAAACTGAACAACTTTTACTATGTAGCCTATGTTGGGAAACGATAATACTTCGAGTGTCCATTGAATATGAGTCAGCTGAGCGGAAACTTCGTGTAGGTATACATTTTTCTCGTATACCAACATAGCCTCCATAAGTAGGAAAACTTGTTTAGCTTCATGGTCTTATCATATCTGTAAAATTTTCGGTACAGCATCCTTTACACCACGTATTATATATAAGGACCTCGTTATTAAGATATGTTTTTCAACGATTTCATCAAATCTTCAAACATATCAGGTTAATCAAAGTATAGCCAGGCTAGGTACGTACATATTATGAAATATTGTTCTATAAAATAAGCCATCAAATCAGTAAGGTATACATCATTCAATCTTTGATGAGACGAGACTGCTCTACTCTCGTCAAAGCCACAAATGGCTTTTCGCCTATAAGGATATCTTGTGAAGTCAAGTTTGGCTTGGACCATACAAAGAGAAGCGATATACTCGTATACTTTGCGATTTTATTCTGTCAATCAGATGTACCTATCTTGTTCTTAGTTGACTTGCAATACAGAATTATTGCAGAAAAAGCATAGAAACCGTTTCAGCGGGGGGTATTTAGAATGAGTTGAAGCATCCCTAACTAACTTTTATATGGTTGACTTGGTCTATTCGTCATTGCTGTCATGGTATACATATTAGGAGTAGCAACAGCAACCAGCGTCTCGCAATCTCAGGACGACTCGTGTCTGCGTCTAAGGACTTATTCAAATGCCCTAGTCTACTGCAAAAACTTACTTCGCCAAATAGAGACAACATCCTTTGCATGGATGTTACGCACTTTATGTTAAATACTGGAATTAAATTCTCAACAGGCTAATTTAAAGTTTAAATATCTAGTGATTTAGTCAATCTTAAGTAAAGAGTTTAATTAGGCAAAATGTTCATTACCGGAGCTCTATATTTCACATTCATATTCTAAAAAGTTTTCTATGCACACATCAATTTCAATATTATGCTCGATCTATGCATAGGCACATGTTTACAACGTACTTGACGACTGGCTTAGAAACGCTTTTATTACTATTCATACAAAAAGGCTTTTCGCTTTATGATAGATGTGAATTGCGGCCCTTACAAAGCTTTATTCATTACTTTTCCTTTAACAGCTTTTGCCTCTAGTGTCACTACGTTTTGTGCTATTAATGTTCTGTGGCTATGTCGCTAGTGTTTATTGGTCGCGTCTTTCATGAACAAAGGCTGGCCTGGAAGCAGAACTATTATGTATTCTGTGTCTGGAGTCCGGTCGTAAAGAAATACATACATGTTTAGCAGAAGTTGGCAATAGCCGGAGGCATGCTCGCCTGCAATAACGCAGAACGTTCAGACGAACGGGCCACATAAATTGTCGGGGTTTGACGGCTCACCACATCTGTATGAATTTCGATTAGAATCTTGAAGCCAATCAGCAATTAGGTGGTAATAACAATAACTAGAGCATTTTATCGATGTGAAACTGTAGGTAAGTCAAAGTAGTTAGATTTCTGATTGAATTGTGAGATTTGGTCGTTTAAATAATAAATTCAAATTTTCAATTTGTAGTTTTTATTTGTCAGCCAGAGGTACTTCGCCATTTAACTCAGAGGTAATTTTATAGCCAAACAAAATTAGTTATTGCGTAGTAACTACACATTCGCCCCTTTCTCATTGGCCCAGCCGGTCTATAAATCGCCGACTGCCCCCGGGCTAGCGGCTCCGGCACGCAATCTCAATGCGGAAAATATTACGACCAGCCCTGCTGCGGGCTACGGGGTACCAATAAGAATATACCATACTTGTTCTATTATTGTGGTATGGTTGGCAACACTGGCCAGGCTAGACCGCCGACTGGCCGCCTGCAGCCTGTTCAGGGCAGTGCTATTGAATAGTTTATATACTCACCTCAAACGCACAAGCAACAGGCAAAAGTCCAGTCCAAAGAAATTTGCTTTGGCTGTCATAGTAAGCATTTGAGAAATTATATATAATAGCCTTTTATGTAGGGACATCAAATATTTTATAGAAAAGGACTGTAATGTTGAGTGGTTGAGTCATAAATAGGTACGTTTCTTCGAAGCATTTATAAGCTAATTAGACATTAACCACAACATTTCACAAGTAGTCTTGTGTTATGCGCTCGAGATCGACATACCCCATACAAAATGTCGTATAGTGGTTTCATACAGGGTATTACGTTGCGCCATAGCACAGTTTTTGTGGTTTCCATTGCACTGCGTAAAGAAGCCATGCATTAGTATGCTGCATAGTCAGAGATGATAAGCTTCTTGGAACTCAAGTACCTGCCTAAGGTAGCTTTTGCGTTATCAGAAACCATTTCTCATTCCTTCAAGGGGTTCGCACACGCACCGTATCATTTTCCGTTGTTTTCCGGATCCGGTTTTGACTCATCTGGAATGGAATGAGTCCTATAGAAAAACCGGAATCACTGCGCGGCCGTCAAAGGTTGTCCTTTATATGGTGGCTGTCACTATTCGCAATATCGTCTAGTGCAAGTGCGATTTACCTTAAATAAGTAAAGAATAACATAATACTTTTAGGTTTTGCAGATTTGTAAAGGTTGCATTATAAGAGAGATCAAAAACTCGCACTGGAGTCAACGCAAATTCAATTAAACGAAGCAAGATTTCTCCAGTTCTCTTAAAAACATTAAGAACAATCAGACACGATGATAATTGTATCACGTGCGGCGGTGGGCAGGACGCGTGCTATGGCATGGCTTGATGGCATGTCGAGGCGGCATGGCGCTGGCGGTCGCCGGGCTTGCGGCATGCTGCTGCGGCACATTCCGCGGCATTATGGAACATTGTCGCGCCAACCGCCGCGCCGGCTGACGAGAGAAGAAAACAATGGAGACGGAGCACGAACGAAACAACAAATGAAGCTTGAAACATGGGTACTGCCCTGCAATGCACACGAACGCTTGTATAAAAACACACAAGACACTAAGTAAACATACACATTTACTTACGTGTATACGAGTGGTACACGATGATACTTTTTTAAACGTCTGCGATTTTGTGTGGGTGTGATCGCGGCAATAAAATTATGTACTAAGTGCCTATCTAAGCACTAGCAGCACCTTAATCCTATTTAAGAGATAGACTGGTTATTCTTAACAACTATATGAAAAAATCTGATATATCACTGGCTTCGTCAGGATTCATCGAGTAGTTCGTTGAATCGGTGTCCCTCATGATAGAATAAGACTTGCAGTTACAGCAGCCGAGGTTTATTTAAGTTCATGTTTATATTATTGGCACTTCGGCTTTCGACGGTGCCGGAAGAGATCTATAGGTACCTAATTAATAGATCTATCTAATTATTAGATCTATTCCAACGTCGACTGGCGACCCGCCACGCTCCACTACCCACAGATTACACAGCTTTATTGGTTCAGCTACGGAACAGTTTTTTGTCCAGTGACTTATGAATTCTGTGGCTGGGGAAGTAGGCTAATGTCAAGCATTTTACCGCCATCAGATACATCTTTGAGGAATGCAAGATATTGAATACCAAATTTTAAAACAATTTCCGTGTTAGGTATACAATTTTAGAAAAATTCCAAAATTTTCTACCGCGGCCGCGCGGGCAGGATTTGAACCTGCAATTTCTATTGATCGCGAGTTTTCATCGCTTAGACTACATTCAATCTGTAAAGAATGTTTTAATCGCTGTAACTTGGAAAACTAACCCGGTAGATGGAGCCGTGCCTCGCGTTTTTGGCATCAAGATAAACTTGCGAAATTCGCGGGCTAGAGACGCCGCAGTAGCCCAGATGGAAGAAGCGGCGACTAGTGATGGCGAAAAGTAGAAAAGTAGAGCGACGGCGGGGCTATTTATAGGTACCTAATCTCAATAATCATTCACCTTTGAGTTTAGAAATGGTAATGCCATTTAAAAAGCTTTACACTTTTCACTTCAATTTTTCATTCGTACCTACAATTGCTCTTGAATCTGGTCTAATAAATATCGTTCTCAGAAGGTAGGTTTATAAATACGGGACTAAATTGATTTACTAAGATTGTCGATTCCAAGAAAAATCTCAAAACCATTTCAAGAATTATACTTTATTTATTTACAATATCTTAGTACTTAAAATAATATGAGAAATAATAATAATATAAAGAAGGGTATTGATACTCAGTTATTTGATAAAATATCTTTCTTTACCTTTGATGACCTTTGTATGAAGCCTCATAACCCGAATATGCATAATGCTTTTGCCCTAGTAAAAAAAAAGTTCGTAACTGACATTTGTCTTGTTTATGAAAAAGATTTTCTTTGTGAAGGCAAAGGCATTTTTACTTTGACGTCATATCCTCAAAATTTAAGAAAAACATTCAAAAGATTATTGAAATACGTTTTTTAAAATGACACCGAATTATCCCGAAAACCGCAAGCAACATTGTCTTTGTCAGTTTAACCACTGGCGTATCACGTTGATGTCTTTTGTATGGCGATTCTGAAAGCAACGCACCGATTCATTGACATACCACTTTCGCAACAAAATTATACACAAGCGGTACATATTATTAGCTGCAAGTCGAGTTACTTTTAAGGGACCAACTTATTCTGTTTTACTTCCATCACTGTATGGGAAACCTATTTAAGTTGATTCTTAGACTAGATCGACTTACGTAACGTTACGCGCACTCGTGACGTGACCGCCATACGACGTGCAAGTTCTCATACAATGTGGTGCACTGTGACACGCTCCGTGAGAACTCCGTAAGAAAGCGACGGTGGAAGAAATAAAATGGGGCAATGAAACAGTGAGTGATGCTTAGTATTCAGCTGGTGAACCGCACGCGAGCGACGCGAGCTTCACACGCTGGCGTGCGTATTCCTCGTGGGAAGGTAGCTCATGCGGGCTGGGAAAATAGGAGCATACAGTAACATAGGTAGAACTAGATATTGAAAATCCTTGACCATCATTTGTACCGTGTCGCTAGCGAATAAAGTATATTGTATTTCAATTTAATTTTTTCAAAAGGGCTAGGTACTGAAGGATAAGCATCTTAGTTGCTGAGAAAACTTGCTAAATATCAGGCAGGATATCCACTTGTACTTATGTAATTTTTTTACTTTTAATTTAGTAGTGCATAGGTGCACGCGCTTCTTATGTCTTTAATATCTTCTTTAACCATCATCATCATAAGTTTCTCACCCTTCGGCATTTACGACAGTTTGCGTTACATTTAGCTCGTTTCAACGATTTTATAATATTACTTAAATATCAATTAATAAATTTAACTTATATAGGTGAAATTTTATGAGTGACCGATAGCGAAAAATTGAGACGGGCTGGTGATAAGGAACAACGTTCCCCATGGAACATAGCTCAAGATATGAAAAAATTGACCTCTCATAATACGAGTAAATTGCCGATCAACTGATTTGGGTTCCCAAGGAAGTCCAATTTTTAAAAATCATTCGCCCTTTGTACCTTGGGGCAAGTTGTTTCTAACAACACATTTTACCCAATATTTTTATTATTAAGTAGATAAGTACTTAAAATTTAGTCGGAACTGACATTTGATAAACCTTGCGACGAAGATACGATTCACATTTTGCGCCTTTTACTGATGTAAAAAAGGCATAAAGCACTAATAATCAAACCATTCGTACATAATTAGCACATGAAGCGAAGCCGCTAATGAAGAAGTACGCATTTTACTGCTAATTACATCTCACCATCGCCTCAGCGGCTACCGATGAGCAAAAATAGGGCATCGTTATGCTAATTAGCCCATAACTTGGTCCATGACACTAACCCGATTCGGCATACATTGCTGGCTATCTTGAGTTTATTGCAATGACACAAATAAGATATCCAGCAATGAATACCGAATCTGGCGGGCTCTGTCGGCAGGCCAGTAGTGTAATATCAATTTATTGAAGTTATTACTCATGTTGCACATGAGTATCAGGAGCTATAAAAATCCTAATCCATGATTAACACTGGTTTTATCACCCCATAACCATCGTTCTAGTTTTCTTATATTATAAGGAGTTTTATGTAAATTTCTTATGTCAGCGATACTTACCTACATAGTAGATCTTGTATTGCATAGAAATCTGAGATTGCTACAAGAGTTTGATTATTTTACGAGCGATATTTACGATTTACACACAACGTTGATTGCAAACAGATTACTTGGGTGATCTACAATCAAGAGCAACACGAAAATTAAAAATACGAGTTTTATTTATATCGATAAATCTAACTTTCAAATGTTTTTACTTTACGTAACATGATGTTTGCTTGTTTCTGGTAATTTAAGGCTACTTTTATGTTCTACGACCGGTTTTACTGTTGAATCTTTATCAGTTTTTTATGTTTCAAAATATTCATGTATTTTAAATGTGCCACTTAACCTAAGGACCTTTAATTTTAATCCAATTTCCATTTCACACACATCATTAAATTCGTTACATAGAAAAAGCAATAAAATAAGATTTTGTTTATCATTTAAATGTTATTATAAAATAAATTGAATTCCGTGTGATGCCGGATTAGAATAGCATCACCCCATTTATTTCCCGTGGGAGTCGTCAGAGGCGACTAAGGGACTCGAGGGTGTGTATTGAAATTTTAGGCGATGGGCTGACAACCTGTCACTGGCGATACACAATTTGCAGAATGACCCTCAAATATATGTTAGACGTGGCGTAAATGTCCGTTTATTGCGGCCGTTTACACTCTGCCTACTCCGCAAGGGATTATAGGCGTGATATGTGTATGTAAGTATATATGTTTAAAATGATTTAAAATAGTTCACATCCATTGAGCACCGAAACGTCATACGCTGGGGTGTGCGCAAGTTTTTTGGTCTGTGTTCACACCACGACGAATAAATGACATATTTGAAGAGTCCTCCCTGTTTGT
The DNA here is from genome assembly GCA_027580185.1 of Tuta absoluta. NCBI lineage: Eukaryota > Metazoa > Arthropoda > Insecta > Lepidoptera > Gelechiidae > Tuta > Tuta absoluta. Next base: position 4,547,155 of record JAQAHW010000016.1, on the reverse strand, counting down.
CCCAGATTATCGATCGAACGAATCTTCCAAATTGACGAGATTGACATCTCTGACATGTTGTCATGACAAGTGCGGCAAGTGCCCACAGGTTCGCTGATAACGAGTGATGTGAAAACCTTATCAAGTTAATTCACATAGGCGCGACGGCGCGGCGTTATCCGTGGGGTTTATTTATATTGTGTTCATAAAATCATTAACATACACGGGAAATGATAAGTTGTTGAATTTTATCAGATCTGTGCGTTTGACGTTTGATGTCATACGATTTGGAGAATGGAGTGACCTATTTTGCTGTCAGAATCTTTAGCTATCTTATCGAAGCAAGTCAGGAGATCAATAAATATCTGTTAGAGTCTGTGTAAAAAGAGAATCGGCGTGGCCAAAAAGTGAACTAATAATTTTTTCATATGTTGCACAAATTAACTATATGTAGACTAATATGTTGCTATGACATTTCTCATACTGAGGCACGGAGTTTATACGCCTTTACTCTTTTCGCACAGACTCGACGAGATTTGAAACCTATCTAAATATATTGCGATTTTTCGTACGGTTATTCTACTTATGGTTTAATATTCCTTTTACTTTTGATAAAATCGTCATGTTAAATAATTAGAATACTTAAATGTTTGCCGTTAAACACGGAACACTAAGTCTTAATGAGTATTTTGAAAAAAATAAAATAACGGGTGTCATTAATTCGTTAATGCGTGTACTCAAATTGATGGGATTTTTTAGCGGGCATTTTCCGGGGGCGATACAGCCGCTTATCTGAACTTTATGGTAAATTGGCAAACAATTTGATGGTCTGGGAATAATATGGATCAGGCCGTTTCCCACGGTCGGTGCGTGAAAGCATTTGATCGCATGACCAAATCATTCTGTCGCGTTATCAATGTGTTTTCCCATGCGTTTTACTGCTCGCGTTCAAGTAAAGTTATTTGCATTAAAAAATAACATCTGATAAGTTACGTAGATACGTCGATTACGTTCACGTTGTTATTTCTTCCATTTCGCCTCAATATTATTACAATTACACTACTTTGTAAGTTTTTTAGTAAGCAATTACTTTTGATTAAAAAATCATGAACAGTAAAAATCTTGCAAACAAGTGAATAGCACCTACCTACTTACAAGATTGTTAAACAATTTGAAAGTTGTAAATCGGGGTCGGTGTTTACGACTAAGAGTCCTATTAAGAATTTGCCCGGCCGCGTTGTAGGTATTTGACGACTCGGTGGCCAGCCCGCGAGCCGTGCGACTAGCGCGACCAGAACCAACTTATCGTGACCCGCTGGCGCCGCGCGCCGCCGCCGCGCTTTCTTTGTGGTTTATATTGGTATTTTCAATGTTTTGAGTTTCATAATGCAGTATGGTAAATATTTGAAATTTAAATTCAAAATATACACTTTAGATAGGATAACTTTTGTAGTATTTTTAGACATGTCAAAAGTATGCAGTAGCAGGTAGGGTACGTTATTTCTAGGATTACTAATTAAACAACCTTGTTTATTAGCATTATTGGACTCTAAGAATCTAAGGCACAAAATTAATAACTAAGCCACAAATAATTTGTTGAAAAATAGCCACAAGTTAACTTACTAATTTGGGGTAAATGCCAAACTCACCACTCTGGGCAGGCGAGTTGTCGGTTGCAGTAAATGATTCTATATTCTATAGTATGTAGCAATTCAAGGGTTCAACAAAGATGTGTGAATGAGACTATATATATATATATATATATTTAGGTAAGTTTTAATGCTTTTTTTAATGATTTTAGCACACCATGGATTCTGAATACAACTAGGTTATTTACAAGTAAAATAAATTAAAATCAGTTATAAAATACACAGCTATGTGTGCTGTATATTCGAATATAAAATCACAAAACTATATCCGTAATGGCAGAGATAGGCTTTTTCTAGGATCAACGATTTCCGGAAGAACACATTCAAAGTAAAACTTTGTCAATCTAGGCAATATCTTTTGTTCCCAGAAATCATCGCCTTTATAAACTTTTATTGCCTTCATGGGAAACTCTGAGCCCGTCTATACAACAAATAAACTCATGTTTTTATTTGTTACATGGAGCTGGCCCTGAAATTGATAAAACCAATCATGATTTTGATTCATTACCATGTGGCCATTTTCAGTTTTGTAGCATTTTTTTATTATTATTTTTTAAATTTTTGTAAGAATTTTTGCTCCAGGAACAATCTGCTTCTACAGGTATAGTCGGAGTAACGGTACTATCGATATTGGCCCGAAAAATCGTTCTCATTTTTCAGTATCGTCGGCCTAAAAATACATTTGTCACATTGTTAAAAATCATAACAGCTTTTAAATACCCCGTTACTTATAGGCTTAGGGTGAGTTTACATAATACAGCAATACAGCCACTCAATAATACAGCAAGTTTATTGTATTTTAGTATTCTCTTCATTTATTTTCACATTTCAAAAATATACTCAGTATACTCACACTACTGAGCCGTATGCAGAAGTTGAATGTTCTTTATGTTGATTCTCATCCAGTTCTCTATAACAGGAGAAGTATACGTCTTCGATTTATTAGTTGGTTCAACCAGAAATTAAGACAGGGTTATAGGTAACAGATAATAAAAAAATACCGTACTTGTAACGTATAATTAAATATTTGATTACTTGAAACTTACATCAGACAAGCTTCTTTTTACAGCATTTTTAGCTTCTAAGAATGTAACTCAGCTACTCAATAAATGACTCAGCCACAAAATTTAAATTTTAGTATCCTTCTTATAAATTACAGTTCAGAAATACAAGGGTACTCACACTAGTGCAAGTGATACAAATGCAGAAGTTGATTTTGACGATTGTGCATTAAATTGGTTCTCTTCCGGTCCTCTATGACAAATGTAGGTACAGCAAGTTTATAGTTTTTTCGTATCCTTTTCATTTATTTAACATTTCAAAAAAATTTGGGTACTCACACTACTAACGTGTGCAGAAGTTGATTGTTTATTATGTTGTATCTCGTCTGGTCGTCTATAATAGGTGAAGTGTGTGAGTTTGTTTTATAGGTTGGTTCAACCAAAAATCAAGACATGGTGATAGATAACTGATAAATAAAAAATAATGTAGATGCAACGTGTTATAAATATTTGATCAATTGAACTTTACATCAGATAAGCTTCATTTAAACAACATCAGATAAGCTTCATGCAAACAGCTTTTAAAAATATAATTCAGCTACTAAATTACTGACTCAGCCTCTAATTTACTAACTTTACTCTAATAAAATTAATTTCAAATGTTATTTTGTGGGTATATTAATTATACAATAAATACTCACGTTACTAAATCATTTTCTTGTTGAGTTGACGATCCAATTAAAACATTAATTTTATTCTCCCTGGAAATAAAGGTTTTTTTTTATTTGAACAAAGAATAAATACATTGTAAAAATAAAACTACATACCTTTTGGCTGCTAATGCTTTTTAAATATTTTCTAATCTTTTTCGTTTGCATTGGTTGATCTTCCCAGCATAAACATTTTTCTTCTTTTTATCCATTATCTGAAATAATGTATACGTACCAATTGTATTTAGGAAGTGTTATTTGACTGTATAAGTTTGTTGGAAGCAATAACGTCGACAAGAAAACGAAAATAACACAAAAAGTTTACGTCTAGTTGGAAATGCATAGCAACATAGCGGAATCATAGAACCACGTTATTCTCCTTATATTTTGATGAATACTCACAGGTCAACGTCGCGTCAGCTGTCGAAATACGTCCGCGTATCGGGAAGAGCACGAGCGACACAGATCCTACCTCTAAAAGCGCTGGCGCGATACTGAGGTCCGGAGCATCGTTGCGCGAGATATATAGGGCTTTTTAAATATTTTTAACAAAATAAAATTAAGATAATAATTTATTTTTTCTTTAGCAATTTGATTAAGTACACCTTCCTCTAACACATAAATTTTTTTTGAAGTAATCCAATGGCTAATTTTTCCTACAGAAGCCATTCAAACAGCAAGATATTTCAACGAAATGTGAATGAGAAAACGATTTTTTGAACTATGTTTTAGAATGAAATTGAAAAATGTACAAAATAAAGTTTGTTCTCAAGGATATCCTCTATTTATATGTAAAATTAGTATTTAGCTACAGTGTACCATAGATCTAAAACTCAGGCCTAATTTAAGGTCTTTTTCTTCATTTTCAGTAACTTGATTTAGTTTTCGCTTTTATATTATAAGTTACAATCTAAAATATCAAAATGTTCAAAATACAATTTTTAGTTAAAGATATGTTTGACAAGATATACCAGAAATTTTATTTTTTTACCTAACAGTTTAACTTAAAAACGCTTGTTTATAACGCCAATTTTCGGTAATTTGCTAGAAAAAGGTGATAGCCCTCTTAAAAACACTACGCCTTGGATATTTATTCTTAAAATATATTTTTATTGAATTTTATGACTCTCCTGTCGAAGCGCATTACCATAAACAGAACTGTAGTCAAATATTTAAATTACAGGTGATCTTTAGACTTTTATAATGCATAATTTTTATATAGCACGTCTAAAGGAATAATGAAGTTTCATGTAAAATTGTAAAAGTAATCGTTTTACAGCGTTATTTCACAATCAAGTATCGAATTACTTGATTTTAACGAGTTGTGGTCAGCAGTTCTGCGCTTGTTGTTTAATCGAATACACCTTATAAATTATATTTTTTATAGTATTTGCACATCAGTCTAAATAAATCAAATTTAATCATTCAGTAAAGTCACCTAGTGATAAGAGTCGGTCGTTCGATCGGTTGTCAGAAAATACAATAAAAACATGATGGATGTGTTTTTTGATTTCGTTAGCACTACACTTGTGTATATGTTACATTTTGAAACGCGTCAGCGTCTCCAAACGTTGGCAAACCTTTTTTGCTGTCCTCGCGAAGATTACTCCTTGAGCATGGGTTGAAGTTTGTTATGTTTTGTCTGCAATGCTAACTTTGCACATCACATGTGCTGTCCCGGCGCCAGCTTTGGTACAGTCGGCGGCGTGGCGGCGACCACACATGCTCCCGAATTCCCGGACACATGACTGGACGCAGCAACGTGTCCGGGCATAAAAACTACCTTAATGCGCCTCTACGATTTATTGGCTAGAAAAACAAGACACTTGATGAATATTTCACTAGAATTAACATTATTTTACTATGCATCATTATGAAATGTGAGGGCACGGAGAATTCTTATTCGTGTTAGGACAAACATACCAATTATTTATGATATCTACGAACTTAAGCATTTTATACGGCTGTTAATAAGAAATGTCTGTAAATTACCTTATTAAACTAAATTAGGATTAGCTCAGGTATGCGTGCGTTGATAAATGCTTACCAAATACAGAGATGCAAGGTTTCCAAGGAGCCGACGAAATTCACATTACATAGTTGAGTACGTAGTTACTCGTAACCTACATATTTGTACACACAACATATCTGTGTAAGTATGTAGTGGGTAGATGTTAATTAGAGTTACTCATAGTCCGGTCGGAGCGGAGGAGATTCTTGAGTCTATTCTCGTTTAACCAAGTTCCATTCTGATCTCTCAATAGATTGGACTCTGCGATTTTAGCCCCGGGGCTTTAAAACCTATTCCTGACTAGTTGTAGGGGAGCGAGGGCTCACCCAGAGAAGTTTGTGTGGTTGTTCAAACAACCAGCCCAATCACGCCCTTAATACTACAATGATAATACGAGTACCTACGATTGACAACGAGTAGTATTGCGTCACAAAGTAGATGGTTATGAATTCGCAAAAGCTTTATAAATTACTTGCTTAAATATACGTAAGTGCCTAATTTATTAACGCCGTGAAGTGCAAATTTTAAAACGTTTCGAAACTAGAACACGAGAACCTGTGAGAATTATATCTCAAGGTTGATCAGTCTTAACAGTCTCTAATGAACAACCGACTTGTTCTTTGACTAATTAAATTGTAATAAATAGGTAGGTGAAATTATATGTTTTGGAGGGATAAAAGAAAAAAACGAAGCGTAATCAACTCATACCCGTCAAATCGAGTCGCAAAATGAGGCTATTCAAGTAGTGTAAGCAGGAAGAACCCGGCACTGTTGCACACATGCCGCGCGTCGCGTTTCGTCGCGTGTAGAGATCGTGTCACGCTCGTCTGTTTACAAACCAGACAGGAATCTCTACACGCAGCACTGATTGGTCCACAACCCACATCAACACATAACTAGTCTTGGAAGCATGTTTACTAACTGATAAATAATATAACAACTACTTTCTGGAAGTACATTAATCTATATTCACCTATACTTACTAATAGTATGACAGTTGTACAAAGTCATGTAAAAACTTTGCTGTACGAAGCCAAAAATATGTTGAATATTTAACACACCAAAAAACAATGGTTTACAGAGAAGTGAAAAATATATAAGATCTCAACTAGAGCCAAGCTTCTGAATGTACACGCCCTAACTCCATCAACTAAAATTTTACAAACTCTACATCTCAAACAAAATGTATACTCGTAGCTTGGTCAATACTTTAGAAACACACTTCTCATCTTTATGATTACGTGTTTATGATTTGTAATTCAATTACATTGCATCCAATCAGGAAGTAATGCACTTTGTAGGTAATAAATGCTTCAGGTTATAAGCAAAAGCCTTCCACGGAACTACCAATAAAACCTTATAGAAGGAAAACGATAGATAGAATTACTGTATACCGGGCAAAGTCTAGAGATAGGCTATCAGAATCTATCAGGTTGCCGTATTCAGTTTATGGTTCTAGGCTCATACCCTGCGATTTATAAGGTGCAGAGCTGCAATTACCGGCGTGTCGGTGACATAGGGCCGCCCACGCGCCCCGCACGAGTGCGCCCATTATACAATCAGGGCGAATCAGCACATACGATACTATGGCATTATTCCAGACTGCTATCAAGATTTCACGCTCGAACGGCCGTCCAACTCCAGCCCGGTGGGCACCCAGCGGACCCAATTTAACAGACAACCGTCAATCTACGCTAAACATGTGCCGCTCAGCAAATTGCTGGCTCCTTCCAGCGATTGTATCTTCGAGCTCCACGCACCGATCTCCTAGGCCTGCCTACGCCAATTACGCTATTCTGCACTAAATCGAGAGTGAGGCACGTCGTTATACTGAAATTGTTTCCTTTCGCGTTTATTTTATTAGATATTGCTTTCTTATTGGGCTATTGGCCTACACCGGGAAAGCGGTAGAGTGAAGCTGCTTTGTAGTCACAGCGGTTGAGTTGTGTGATGTCCCGATTATAGTTTTGAGGTTCATGTAATAGCTCCTAAATGGTATGTAGATAGAGTGGATTGCTGGTCTGGTTGTGCGGATGAGTATGGGCAGGTTTATGCCGTGTATGAATACAATGCACGCACGTGCGGCCGCGCCCGCTGCCGCCCGCGGCGATCGCTCCATTGTCCACGGACCATTGTCTCAACGAAACACCATACACGCTTTGACACTCACAATAAAGATTCGAGAGCCAATTTTATGGGTTTATCCATCATGATTCATGATGCTACACGAATATTCGGACAAAAGAATATGTTAAAGTTAAGATATTTTATTACATTTGAATTCTATAGGTACCGAGACTACGGAAGTACTTGATTAGTATTAAAGTCACAATAACCGGTGTTTGAAATTACCGTGCTTTATATTATCGTCTATGTCTAACAACGTTCAATAGATGTAATATCAGACTTTAACGGTTTGTATAAGCTCTTGTTTACAATCTCGTACAAAAGTAGATCACGGAACTGCTTTGCTTAGCAAGCTGTGTCTCTCGACGGTGACCTAGAAACAAAAAACACTGCACGACCACTATTGCGCCGCCGACTCGTATTACCAGGCCTTAAAGTTTCTTATTGGGAACAATGAGCTTATAAATTGATGTAGATGGAGTGTGTATGTGTGCGGGCAAGCGGTCGATGGTGACACAATACGACGCATATTGTTGAACCCTTGAGCTTTTTGTACAGCAGATCGAAAGAGTTCTAGATCGCGCTCGAGATCCGACGACTTTTTTACCTTTGCATCATAAAGATACCTTGGGCACAATTTACAAGATCGTAAACTGTTGAAGGCGCGACTTTGTATGGAGATAATATAGAAAAGATAAAACGAACGGCTCGCTACGACACTGCAATCTACAATCTTGCTCTACATAAACTTAAACTTTTATTATACCAAAACGCCTTCAGTCTACATTTATACCGACCACATAAATATCGTAAAAGAGTTATAATAGCTCTCTGTATCATTGAAAATAAATCGTCAGAAATAATAATCGGCTCTACATCGACGCAATTCGTTTTTACAGCACCCACATAAAAGTGAGTTGATCTGTTGTATGTAAATGTAGCAAGCACAGCAAGTATCACAGCACGGGGCAATTTATCACGGGTGTGTAGATGTAGCCAGTCGTAGGAGCATACACGTAGCGTGCGCGGGCGCAGCGTTTGATCCTTTAGGAAAACATAGATGGAGCGCTGCTGCAAACAAAGTGAAGCCGGCGACTTCAAGATAGCCAGGCGTGTATAGCGGTAGTTCTTTCAAGCAGCGATTTAGTCACGAATCCGCACAAAAATCTTTCAAAACCTTATATTATAGCAGTATTTTGTGCATACGTGTGATGCCGGCTTAGAATAGCATCACCCCATTTCTTACCCATGGGTGTCGTAAGAGGCGACTAAGGGACTCGAGGGTGTGTTTTGCAATTTTAGGCGACGGGCTGACAACCTGTCACTATAGTGATACACAGTTATCTGATTGACCCTCAAACTTTTGTCGGACGTGGTGTTAATGTCCGTTGAACGGCCGTTAAAGCTCTGCCTACCCCGTAAGGGATATAGGCGTGATTTATGTATGTATGTATGTATGTATTTTGTGCATAACTGGACCTCCTTCGCCATAGTGACTACTCCCTCCCTAGTGCCTATTGGAAAGACTTCGCCCTCTCTGTCTACCTTTGTTCATGCGTCAGAGAGTGTTCGTAGGCCGAGATTGACAATGCGCCGGCGGCGCGTGGGCCGAGCGGTAGAACCCGCTGTCACCTACAGGGTTGGCTGGGTTCTGGATCTTATATTCTAACCAGCAAAAAAATGGTTTTAAATTTGCATAGATCACAATTGGGTGTAAGGCGATCAGTTCTCTTTTTAAATCAGACAGTTTGGTCATTCAGTTGTTGCTCTTACAAGCGGGTTTGCGTGAGCGTTTTGTGTCCTTTCTCTTTTAGTTCTTGCAGTAGGTAAACACTTACAAGTAAGTGGCAACTTTATTATGTTTATAAATTTCAGTAATGAACCATTATTATTAATTTATTATTGCAGTGGGAATAATTTTGTAAATGTCAGTAAAGTTGTTATGTCTAGTTGTGTAAGTTATGGAATTAGCCATAATTCTAACTATTCGTAGTGAAAGTTAGACAATCGCAGCCCTGGGCTGAAGCGCGAGGTTGAACGTACGCCGTATTGTTATCTCGAGTCAGACTGCTTTGGGCGAGAGCAAATAAAACCAACTTCGTAGAAAAGATACACATTTATTTTATTATTCCGTTGAGGCTTTGTGGCTCCACGATAAAAGCTTTATGGGACCTGTTATCGTGAACTAACGAACTTTCTAAGCAGATAACGCGCTGTCCCCAAAAGTCGCGTCTGGCGTAAAAGCTTGTAGGAATTCGTAAAGCACCATGCATTAACTGGACAAGTTCTCGTATTCTTATAAGAGCGCATTATACAGAAGAAATAGTAGAGGTTTAGATAATTTTGTTTGTTTCTGACCGGCTGTTCTTCGTCATTATCTAGATTTGACGCCATAAGCATTGAAGTTAGCGGTTAAAGTTCAACCGTAATGATTTAAACTGATAAGCTTCAAGACGAGAGTGTGTTACAAGACGTAACAACAGAATAGCTATAAAAAAGCGAAAATCCACATTTAAACAAAACGGTTTAAATGTTCTTGCGTCTCGTAAAATATCGCGCGATCAAGATTTGCATAACATGTCTAAAATATCGCACCGTTCTCCCAAGAGGATTAAGTATAATAGCTTCGTGTTTTTTGTATTTTTTTATAATCAAATTAGCACAAGTACGTTAAAACTTGTATAGTGCCAAAGTAACAAGTAGCATTTATTAGAAGGTGGTAAGTGGATTTTGGTAGCATTTTGTAAAAAATGCCTTTTAATTGGCTTGTAGATACACTCTTAACACATCTACAAAGCAAAGCCACTGGATTGTTTTAATGTCAAGTAGTAAAGTATAACGTCAGTTTCTTCTAACTCTACCTAATAGGTGCTTATATTACAAAGAAAAACATCAAGCAATCTTGGAATGTCGCAGAACGGATGTAAAAATCTAGGCACTAACTAACAATCACCAGACTAATTCGGATAATGGCAGCAAATAAGGAAAAATAAAAATAACGAATGCAACCAGGATTCAGCCGGATTATAATAACTCATACATTTCCTGAGGACTAATTTGACTGCGCGCGTGACTTCATTTTAGCGGTGGTCTCCGGACCTTTACGAGGGAGACGAAGCTATTCATCAGCTGGAGGTTGAAACGAGATGGAAGTAAGGGTGTCTCCATGGTGCATTAGTGGCTTTTAGTCGGTATCGGCGCCTGCGTCATTTGCCTCGTAATAGCCGGGATTGCTTCAATTTGAATCTGCTCGCCGATGATAATCATTGTTTTGTACGTTTTGGAGCTAATGGATCACGACCACGGCCCTAGCAGAGAGGGTATTCAATTTTATCACCAAGAACATTTTTCCGCGTCAATGTCAAAGCTTTAAGAATTATCTCTTCCATTTTCAACGTGTGCGTTTACATTTGTAATACCAAACTATCTTATAGTCGTGTTTACCGAATGCAATCCGATTAAAGGTCCAGTTGTAAAAACGCGGTCGTAAAATCAGTATTAAACGCGGAACACGTCGCTTAGAGTTCAGTTTAACACTCCCCTGCATAATTTTTTGTATCCAAACATAGAAACAAAAAAATGTGGCGGTTTTTATATTCTAAAGGTTTTTGTATGTTTGTTTTAGCGCGCGCCGATAATGTTCGTGCGGCGCAGGGGTGTTGCAGGGATAAAGTTTACTTAACATATCAAGTCTTCTTAATGCTATATAAATCCTATAGTTTAGCTCTATTAGATTAATTACCTCGATCGAAAAAACGACCGAAAACTAGTCTCTATGACGCCCACACGCTGTCATAAAACGAGATATCCAAATTCAAAACAACAAACGATCTCTAATGGAGCTCATCCCAATAAAATATCGATGGAACACAACGTGTACTATGTGGTCAATTAAGTTTATTTAATAAATGATACCTTCAGGTAGGTTGCAAGTGTGTTTAGGGTTGTTCACCCCTGTGGATATTATGTCCGCGCGACCACGTGTGGTGTGTTCCTTACTGGCTTGACGGGTTGCGTCCCCTTCCTAAGATTACACATGAGCCCCACACACTTGTTGCTCACAACAATTTACACGCACATATTTCAACTCCATTAGGCGGATTAGGGAGCCCTCTGATGACGTGAAAGTATTAAGGAAGTGACTTGTCAAAGTTAAAATTTATTTCGTTAGAATCAAGGGGTTGGTTCGTTCGAATGCCCCATTAAGATCGCCGTATTCATTGGCAACTTTTGTTCGGAGACTGAACTAAAGGTTTATCGCCTGTAGTCTTTATAGTCGTCGAAGATTCATGTATACTTTTACATACAATGAGAGCATTGCAAATGCAGGCGACACTCGCCGTCGTGAGTACATTAACACAAGCACAATATGTTATAGCTGTCTTTTGAAAGGCGTCAGAGTCAGACGCAGCCTCCGCGGACAATGGAATGGGTTTTACATAAAAAGCGATGTCGTGCTTTTACTGGTGTCGTATCGAGTCATGTAAAATCTTAACGTGGCATCTTTTATAGTCGAGCTTGGTCGTATATTTTAGTTTTATGGCGTGTGTTGTGAGTGGGCTGTGCGGTGGTGCGGCGCCGCGCGTGGGCGCTACTCCAGATCGCGGAACAGCCCACGTGCCGCTCGCTGATTCCTGATACAATTGTCCGCTGCCGGCTTGTTTATGGGAGCGCTCGAGATACCAACAAATGACACCTCCATCGCTGCAATCTCAGCCTCTCTTTGCCATCAGTATTATTAACGTCCACTCTGCAATCTAGATTTTATGCTTACCAACGATTTAACCCTCCAGGCCATTGAAATGTACTTTCATTAAAGCATGCTTAACAACATCGCAGTATAATAAAGAATGATGACAATTTGAGGTCGTTAAAAATAACAGGCGCATAAAACGGTGGCAATTTTGGTGTAGTTTGAATATTTTTTTATTGAGTCAAATTTAGTGGCGGCTCCGCTGTCGCGCTGAACAGAATACGTAATGAACTTTCTTTTATAAAAATTAATGTCTTCGGTAGGCGACGTATCCAAGCCCAATCAAATTGTCCAAATATGATTAAGGCAACTTTCAGTAGCCTCCGGAGGACCGAGGTCCAAAACTAGGCATACAGCGCTTTAAATAACTCGCCCAAGCCTTAAGTGCTGGATATTTTAATTATATGGTTACCTACTTTAAATGTCAGATAAATGTATTTTTTGTCGTGGAGTCGCTGACAGGTCCCTGCCTTTGAGGGAGGCTGATTGATCATTAAACCAATCAATACGATACAATACCGTTTGTCGATCGCCAACAATGGTTCGAGATGAACCTCGACAACGTCAGGAATTTTAAATGATAATAAATTGAAACTGCTTGTTCGTTTCTGTTGTAAATCAGTAGTATGCTGTATCACCGATATTTCTGATTGGTATTAACAATAATGATTCGACCACTTTCTTAAATTTAAAGTAATCTTTCCATTTTCTTATAGAAGTTTATACTTCTTGTTGCAGTGGCTTGACGTCTCCGTCGGAGCGCGGCGTGACGCCAGTGTACCTGCGATGCCGGGAGGGCGGAGTCTCCTGGCTGTACCCTCGGGGCGCGCTGCGGCTGCTGTTCCGGCCGCCACTGCCGGGGGACGAGCGGGACTTCAAGGTCTGCATCCGCGTCATCAGACGTCCTGACCCGCCTGATCTGTTCCATACGCTGCAGGTCAATGATACTGGTAAGTCATCTATAGATAATTTGTGATGATAGCTTTTGAGTGTAGGTACTTAAAGTTGAACGTGGTTTCTCTCTATTTGCAGAGGTCGTAGAACGCTTTCCTGCGCGACTATTCGTCGAGGGCAAGCATAAGCTCGTTCCCTTATACGCCCCCGACGACGGGGATCCTCGGGAGCTGCGGTGCTTCCACAGCCGGCGGGGTCGCGCCGCGCTTTACGTCGAGGCAGAACCCGAAGAAGGCCCAAAGAGAAGAGTCGCCACCTTCAAGTATGAAGCTCGCCCGCTGGTCAGAAGACACTACGACCCAGCCACCGCCGACTGCAGACCCTGCTCCGAATCAGAGCTCGAGCTCGCCTTCTGCACCAGCGACCTCGGTAAGACCCCACGCAATTACTAAGACGTCATAATGGGTTGTGGTTCTGCCGCCGCAGTAATGAGCGGGCGCAGGACCAGAAGCGGCGCGCCGGCCTGAATGTTAATGAAGGCTCGCCAGGCAAGACCACACTACAATTTGTCGCTATATTCGGGATTCCTCGCGCCACAAATTAAATTAAACGTTATCATATGAGAATATAACTTTTCCTGCGTAATCACCGAGAAATATTTGCTCACCGGAGACAGCTATTTATCATTTGCGGGACCGTTTTTCGGGTGAAATTCAAAATTTCGCTTGTTACCAAAATGGGCAAAAACAAAAAACTCGGCGGTCGCATTGTTCGCTCTTTTTATCTCGTGCCGCTGAAGACAAGTTCTTAGAATGCGAGATAAAATCGTGTGTGTACTGGTTTATGATTTACGGAAGCTTTGCATATGCATTGCGATGCGATATAGTACGAAGGCTGGCTACCTAGATTCAATTACGGTCGTGTCGTGGAGGCGAGGCTGGTTATTCTAGGACGGGTTCTTGGGCACGCGACGCAGCGGGAACCTCGTGTTAGGCTTTTTCTTCTTGTTTGATAAATTATAATAGCGGAGTTATGTCACTGGCTCGCGGCGGGCGGCGGCCCTCACCGCGTACACGTTATTAGCCGCCTCCATCACGTATCATTGAAATTTTTGTTTGTCATGCCACATAATCATTATTAATATTTTCCCGGACAGTAATATGCAGCTATTTTTTGAACGCTGCTCCAACCTTGACTCTGTCTTTGAGGATAACTGCGATTTATAATAGTATTAAGCACCTACACAAATGGAACAAAGCGTGCGCATGATTTGCCTAAACATTAATAAATGTCGAATTTATTAAGAACAGCGACCAGATCACGGTAGGGGTTCCAGACGAACATCTTAAGAAAAAAGCTAAAAAAGTATTGTGAGAACTTGAGAAGAGTTGGTTAGAAGGTGGGGTTAGACACATAGCTCGTTAGTCGATGTTTAAAACGCTCTGGCTATAATTATCGGGTTACGATGGGTTGATGACCGTCCGCGGAACTCCGTCTATTCACTTATCTTCGTCAAACAAAAGCTCGGAGTAAAACAAACGGTTACATTTGCGCTTACTCACGACACGACACGACAATCGGGAAAAAAGAAGGCGTCCGTCGTCTATGGCGAAGCGCACAATAGGCGACACAGTGATTAATACTTATAAACGAATTATTAGAGCCAGGCTGAGAAGATAGATAGGTACCTAGGTACATAGTGCCTTAGTGCCTATACGAGGTCCAAAGGGGTAGAGCGTAATCTACCAGCGCCAAAAAGATTTTAATGCATGATGCAGCTTATTGTAAAAGAATAACAAATCCAATTAATATTTTAGGGGACTCAACATGATATGGGTTTGTGGCATGACAACACTTGTGTTGTCATGATTTACTGGTTACAAGATGAATGGCCTAGTCTTGTTGCAGACTGTGACTGAAATAAATCATAGCATTTTTTGCGTGTCGCGTTCTGGATGGATAATAGAGCCTTGATGGCAGGGACCGGACGAGCGGATTAATTTTCAATACCCTTTGAAGGGGTTTCCCACTCATTTGGCTAGCGCAACGTTTGCTAACCGCGCTGGGATACGAGCTAAATGTTTAGCTTTCCCTTTTTATTTTGGGAAAACTTAACAAATCAAAGTGATTAGCGCTAACCAAAGTCTTTCATAGGCTTACCCAGCATTTTTGGTATTTATGGACGGACGGACGGACTCTGTTGATTATAAATTATAACAAAATAAGGGTAGATTGAACTTGAACTAGAAACAATGTTTTTTGAAAAATGTAAAATCTGACGGTACATAAATAATATCCTGTTCTTAAATTTGATAAATATATGTTTTCTGTCGTACTTATTCAATATTTGGTTGAAGAAAATGTCTAGTGATAATGAATCTCCACCTTTTCCAAGCGGCACTATTGCAAAGTCAATTTCACTCATATTAACTACGCATACGGCACTAACTCGCATGAATTATCTCGCGTGAAGCGCTATCGAAGGGTTTCCCTAGCGGATTAGGACAGTCGATCAATAGGCTTTTTTGTTCTGGCTTTGCAACAATTTAACTTACCCGTTGGGAAAGCCTTTCATTGGGTTTCCGTGTGAAGGAATAGTCATTAAAATATCAAGCAATATCGCCGTGTATTTTTATCAAATAAAAGGAATACTCTGCTTCCAAACCCTGGTAAAAACCCCATATAGGGAAAGCGCTTCCGGTCCCTGCTTGATGGTTCCGAAACTCAATCTCAACATGACGTCAGCCTTAAGTGGAAAGTCTAAAAACTTTGCTATTATAACTAGGCTTTAAATTAGCATGATACCAACGGTCGATGCTCATTTATTATTGCCTATAGATTTGATAATGTAAGTCAAGCTGGCTTTGTTGGACAAGGTAATAAATTTAAGTCTATAAAGACTCCAATACCCTAAGGCCACTGCTGATATTTGCGAATATTGCCATTAAGACCTGTTGAGTAGACTTCATTATATTCCTTATTATTATGCAAAATACTTTTTTATATTGTAATAAGCTTGTTGCCATGAAGCCATGACTTTAATGGGAAAATTTATAAATGTAAAATGGCATAAGTAGGTATATAAGTAAAAGCTTAAGTATTATAGCCTCCAAAATTGTAGCCAAGAAAAACACGACGAAAATGGCTTGCCTTGCAACGTACGTACAGTCAAGCTCACGTGTGGTTAGACACTCAAACTGCCAATGTAAGTCTTATGCGCGTGGAATAAGAACTGTCCAAAGTCCAAAATGTCTAACCCAGCCTGATCTTGGCTGTACTAGGAATCGTAGGAATCGTTGGCAACTAAGAATTTAGAATTACAGACTGAGGCATTGTAGAGAACAGAGTGATGGAGCAGTGCGAAGCATTTGTGTTAGTAGAGATAGAATATTCTCATGTCAACTAAAACTGCACTTTATTTTTCTGAGTATCGCAAATATCTAACAGAACATTATATTTGTTACAGTATCGCGAGGGATTTTCGTAGGCAGCGAGCAACGATCAGATTTAGACAGTACCCAGCTCACACTGAAACTGACCAAGCTGATCCGAGCTACAGCCGCGGACGACGGCCGTGATGCTGTCGATGATGGCGAGAACGACGAGTACTACAGGTAGATACATTAATTATGTTTTATTGTACATCAGTGTGTATATGATCTTTACAAAGACCACAAAAGTGCCATACTATTGCCACTCAGAACTTATAAAATTATTGATTGCTACTGTGACAAACCATGAATCAGAGCTTAAGCGAAATACGAAACGCCCAAGTCCATTAAAACTAACACAACTGAAACGTATTTCAAATAGCAGAATTTGGGCCCTAGTCAGTTTATGGCAAGGAGCTACTTAACAAAGTCCTTACCATCTATCCAACGGTCTAACCCTCAATTCCTCTATTCCAGGTACGATGTCGACAACAGCCTGACAACCATTCACCGCAACCACCGTCGACACACGCGCTCCTTGCACGCACACGTGCACGTTCACGCGTCGTGCGGCGCCGCAGCGGGCGCCGGAGAGTTCCTAGTCATGGCTAGAAGGAGGCTGGGCAGGTATAGCTTGGTCTGTGCGCCGAGGTTGGAGGATTGGGTCGAGCTGGTGAAACGAAGAGACGCTGACGGAAGTGCGCATTGTAAACTACAGCATTAGGGACTAGATTCTTCACGATACAATAGGTCGTGCGTGTCGGTGTGCGTTCCTAGTCATGGCCAGGAGAAAGTTGGGAAGGCCTGGTTTGTGCGCCCAGGTTGGACAATTGGGAAGAGCTAGTGAAACGAAGTGACAGATTATAAGCTGCAGCACTAAGAGCTCCATTCTGTAGTGAAACAATTCCTTGAATACAATGGCCGTGCGTGTGCATGCCGTGATGGAACATCCTAAACCAAGTGTTTGTGGAATCGAGAGTCGTAAAAATCCTTATAATGAAGTGAACCACCGTGAACAAAGACATTTTGGACTTGTAAAGTGATTAATAGTTGAAAATATAATGTAGAGTATTGTACATATAATCAAAAAACTTAACAGTTTCCTAAACATTGTAATATTTTAATGTAGTTTTGTGGAATGACTTAATTTACCATTAGATTGTGTATAGGTGTTTGGAAAATAGCGCAAATCCCAAAATTTTTGTGTCCCTCAAGCTGTAATCCTCACCTATGAAAACTTAACGAAAAGCAATTTTGGTTTTGTCAAAAAATAGTGCTGAAATAGTGACAAATAGTGACATATGCAAGAAAATTAGTGACTTCATATCTCCCAAGATATGGCTATCGTTTGGTGAGGATTACAGATCGAGGCTCACGCTGTAATCCCAACTCTCGTGTGAGCGAACGGTGGGGTATTTTCACTTGGTCTACATTCCAAAAAATAGTGCCTAATTAGTGACTAATAGTGACAAAAGATGAGAAATAGTCGCTTTATAATTCCGAAGTTATAAAGGCATCTTGGTGAGGATTATACCTATAGCAATTTTTGCTGTAATCCTCACCTCATTTCTGCTAAACGCTTAGGTCTTTTGACTCAAATGTAGTATCAAAAAATAGTGCTGAAATAGTGTTCTTAAACTGCATTGATATTTATTTAGTTTATGTAGTAGAAGCAATTAAAAAAACCGTAAGAACTTCTACATGCAAAATGGTCAGGTACAGTCGCGAACAATACTTCGTAGAATACAGACTTGATTTTTGCTTTAATTTAGGTAATGTCATTTCTGCCAATATAGGTAGGTATTAACTTAAACATAAGTTGAGCCACTGACATTATTTTGGTCTATTTTATGAGTAGGTATTTTGGTTGACTATTTTTTAACGCCTTGAACTTTTTAACGGTTTTATAACAATAAAGTATTTATATGTACTTATGCTATATCTTTCAGATCAACACATCGCATTAATTTATCACATCGTATTCTCTTAAGTCTGAAAGCCCTGTTTGGTCGCGCCACCGCTCAAGCCACCGCTTAACAAAACCGGTTTGGCCGAGCCTCGAAAACCGACCGCCGCGCGTGTGAGCGAGAGGGTAGACAATAGTGAAATTATTGCATGCACTTCGCCTGCGTGGTATTTTTGGTTTCATCACGTTACGCGATATTGAGTATTATGACAACTCAAATATAAAATTTCTTAAATAACAAATACGCCCCTTACGATTATTATGAAAAATTAAAATGAAAACGCACGTTTTGAAAATAACAAAAATTATTATTTAGGTATAAATAGGTACTTATAGTATTACCTAGTCCTTGCCTCGAACGTCGTTAACTATGTTGGATTAAATCTATTTAGTGACCGATAGCGAAAACCCAGGACGGGCTGGTGATAAGGAACAACTTTCCCCAAGGAACATATGTCGAAATATGAAAAAAAATTGGAACTCCCATAGTAACCCAAATCAGCTGATCGACAATTTTGTACGGGAGGTCTAATTTTTTTTTCATGTTTCGACCTATGT
This sequence comes from Tuta absoluta, assembly GCA_027580185.1. Classification (NCBI taxonomy): domain Eukaryota; kingdom Metazoa; phylum Arthropoda; class Insecta; order Lepidoptera; family Gelechiidae; genus Tuta; species Tuta absoluta. Next base: position 4,528,076 of record JAQAHW010000016.1, on the reverse strand, counting down.
TCCTTAGGGAAAGTTGTTCCTTATCACCAGCCCGTCCTGGGTTTTCGCTATCGGTCACTGATTAGATTTCACCCTATATACCTACTTTCATTTATTTATGAGTTCAATGAATTTTACCACATAAATATGTTTTTTGTTCCATTTTTACCAAACAAGTTAGGTACCTGTATCTTTTATGTATTTATTTATGTACTATATAGATACAAACATATATGACACCTTTATCCCTTACGGGTTAGGCAGAGCAGTAACAGCCGCAAAAAATACGGTCGTTATCATCGCCACGTCTGACTGATTGAGAAATATTGTGTACTGTCAGATATAAACAAAATACTTGAAGGAAATAAATTTGTTTGATTACGTTCCTACCGACATAACAAACCAGTATTGAGCTTCAAGTACGACAATACGAAGTATTGTTTGCGACTGTACCTGACCATTTTGTATGTAGAAGTTCTTACGGTTTTTTTAATTGCTTCTACTACATAAACTAAATAAATATCAATGCAGTTTAAGAACACTATTTCAGCACTATTTTTTGATACTACATTTGAGTCAAAAGACCCAAGCGTTTAGCAGAAATGAGGTGAGGATTACAGCAAAAATTGCTATAGGTATAATCCTCACCAAGATGCCTTTATAACTTCGGAATTATAAAGCGACTATTTCTCATCTTTTGTCACTATTAGTCACTAATTAGGCACTATTTTTTGGAATGTAGACCAAGTGAAAATACCCCACCGTTTGCTCACACGAGAGTTGGGATTACAGCGTGAGCCTCGATCTGTAATCCTCACCAAACGATAGCCATATCTTGGGAGATATGAAGTCACTAATTTTCTTGCATATGTCACTATTTGTCACTATTTCAGCACTATTTTTTGACAAAACCAAAATTGCTTTTCGTTAAGTTTTCATAGGTGAGGATTACAGCTTGAGGGACACAAATTTTTACGGACCTAACTGGCGAAAGTTTTTGTATGAAAACCATTTTTTTTGCGATTGTCCAAAGGTCGTAGAATTTTTTTTTTTCGGTCTTGTGGCTGAGTAAGCCCACGAAGGGTATTGCGTTAGTTCCCTACACCACATAAATGTTTCTATTACAGAGAACTATGATTTTCAAAACATTGAATTTAAAACTATTTTCGCAAATTATCGAAAGAATATTATGTTTATTTTTATTGCTTGCCATATTCAGCTTGCGTATAGATGCAATATTGTACAAAAATATATTCTAGCTTATTGATTATTATAAATGTTTATATGAACCATTGTAAATCATATTAGTTTAGTGACATGTGGTCCCGAGTGCCAAAATCTGTAAGATCTTCATAGCTGTAAGGTTGATCTCAACTGTGTACATATTTTTAGGATATGAGTGTGTCTGAGAGCCATATTAAGTTAGAAATACATTCTTCTTCCGACTAAATGTTTAAAAATGTGAAATTTTCATCACTTCAAATATGTTCGTTCACTTCAGAAAAAGTATTACAGCGACATTAGTATTTCAATTATTTAATAAAGAGCAAAGTCAGTTTTGAACTATACTTCATATTATTGTATGCCTCATGTATGAAAATGAGTATTATATTCATTATGGGAATACTTTGCTATTTCATTTATTTACAGTTCTATAGTGCCAATAATATTTTCACACTCTGTGAAACAAAAATATCTCAGTTAAAACATAGTTTCAGCCTTTATGGTGCTCGTCCACCATGGAATTCAACTTGTGCTTCCGTAGATTAACAGAGTTTAATTAAAAGTTGTAAAATACATTATATTAAAGACCATATTATATACCTACCTATTTTTGTACAGATAGAGATAAGTTGTCGATATGTGATATAGAATACAACGAGTGTGTTAAAGTGACTATTGTAAATACTTTATGGAGATAGATTGACATTTAAAAACATATTATATTATTTTGTAAGAAAAATGCTGTTGAATAAAATAGTTCAAAACTTTATACGTTTGTATTACTTTAAATCTTGTGTCTATTTCAGAGATAGGGCCGGCACATATCTTGTGGCTTTTGGCGCGAGGAAAAAGTTTTGTGAGAATCAAAATAGACAAGACAGATTTTGAATAGTTCGCGCCAAACAGCGCTTGGTTTGCGCCGGCGCTGGAGGATTTATGTTTAGGAATGTAAAGATCAAATGAAATATAGCAATTCATTTATTGGAAAAATTCACAACTGATACCACATAGAAAAACTACTCGGCACGGTTTAACTCTTAACTATAAATATCACATATACACTTTCAATTTATAAACTATATACAATACATAGAAAATACACATTTTGGTTCACAATGTGAAAGTTTAACCGCTAGGTGATCACAGGTATAAATAAATAAAACATACAATAAATGTTTTATACATGTTATAAATACAATTCTAATACACTCTTTAAATTACGTTAACAAAAATAAAAGAAAATAATATTTGGATCGGCTTTTTCCATAAATTAAATCAATTTTAAAATAGGTACAATAACTAAATTACATTATTTATTCATAGTTTACGAATAAAGGATATCAGGAAATGTTTCTCCTCCTTAAAAGTGACCCAACGTAAAGTTTATGGCGGGGCTAAAAACTTAGTGCATCGTGTCACCAGTCGTATTTATGTGTTCCTTCTCAGCGAGCATACGTCTACTTGCCAATAACATGCCTCACTGTGTTGTATAGTGGTGCAGGACTGACACCTGATTGAATAGTTCAGGGATTTCTTTTCATAAGTATGTAGTCGTTAATTATGATATTATTGAGAAAAACATTATAATTAATATATTCACATATTAATATTTAAAATGAACTCAAGCGATTTTATTTTTGGTACCGTAGTACCGCATCTAAACATTTATTAAAACAGTAACGAAATCAAGTCTGTACATGAAATAGTTTAAATAAAGAAACCTATCTAAAACAACTTCCACAGACACTAAAATCAAAACAAAAATTAAACATACTGATGTAATGACCTATGCGACCCGACCAACTTTAACAAACCCCGGCACTAATAAAATACATGTTTACTTTTATCATGACGGTTCCACAAATTTCTTTTTTAGCAATAAAAAATAATAAATTACTGGCTCTTTTTTTGTATAACACTTGTTTTCAAACATTTGTCTAATCTGAAGTTATCAGTCAACTGAAGGTTAACGGCCATCTTCCCGTTGTCGTTCATACTCTTAGTTTTCCATTAGTTCTTACTTACTCCTACTATCCTAGTTATTATGGATAGTCGAATACATTGAACATACATAATTTTAGGCGTATTTCATTTTGGTAAACTTCTAGTAGTTGTTTTGTACTATATTTAAAACTAAGTGCCTATAGCAGTTACTCTTCTTGATATCCCTTATTCGTAGTTTTTAGTGATAATAATTATACATACGCTCATGACTTCTTTGTAATCAAGTGTTTTAACTAATTTAATAGGTACTCATAATCATAATCACTAAAATATAAAATTTAAACACATAATTACGGTCAATTCGGTCTATAGTTCTTAGACCGATACATAACTGTAACGCAAAAGGCAGGTACGTATAACATTGTATTGTTGTGATATGTTGTAGTATATTGTAAAGATTCGTGCAAGTGTAGAGTATACATAAGTACGAAATAAGAACGCATTGGTGGTCATTGAATCTACTTTTCAAAATATTTAGTTAATCTTGCCAAAGGGAAAGAAATTTTCCTAGAATTTTAAATTTCGGTGCCACACATACTTTAAACCATTAATAGCAGAATCACGGTAAAAAAGATCATGACCACTTCTGAGATCTTGCGTCGCAAATTGCACAAATAATTACATATCAAATAGTGAGTAAAAAATCTGCATCATAATCAAAATATTTCATAAGACAGTACTAAATGCGACACGGTACGAATTTGGCTTGTTTTATCAACGTATTTGTAATCTTCTGCAACATTTACGAAATTGTTTTCTTGAATAAACATTTTTTGGCAATATAAACATTAAGTGACAGCTTGCTTAGAAACGTAGTCTTGCATGCCGTACATCATCTAATAATCATTCATTAATAATCGAATAAATATGTATATACTTTCAGTCGATTTGTTAAAAACAACTCTGTGGACAACAAACATCAGTATGGTTTTGGCAAAATATATAAAATAAATCTTTTGGCCATTTTGGAAAACCGAAGAAGTTATATAATTTCAAATCATGTTTGGATATCGTTCCCTGTGTATGACCATACTTTCTTCCATACTAAAACATCCTTTCTTCAGCCCTTTGTGTTGACGCACATGAAACCGTAAACGGATCGCGTCGGCTTTTCATACAAACCAATACTAACAAGAAAAAAATACCGTTCGATTATTCTATAAACATAATGACGTGACGCCTGTGAAAATCCTAGACGATACGATCCTATAACGGTTTTTGTTCGTCAACCCTTAGGCTTCTACTACCCTTCCTCACATATAACTTCAACAATGTAGGTGATATTTTAAAGTATATCAGAACAATTAATTTTTAATGTAGATCTTAATTTGTCAAATTTATAGGAATATTTTTTAATAAACTTTTAAGTAGATTAGATAGATCGACGATAGCACCCATGTGGAAATCAGGAGATATATATTTACGATTTTCAACATACGATAACTATTATATGTTTTACATTCATACATAACTTCATGTTTCATACAGTGTGATATAAAACGACGATTACAGTGAAATTGTGCGAAACTCGTTATGTTTTTACAGATCATGTGAAAAAAAAATATCAACAAAGACGCATCATCATTGTAATGTATTATTTCTGCTCTACGAATAAGATATATGTCTCAATTCGGGATAAAAATTCTCTTAACTTACCTTAAATAGTGCTGTTACTTCCCGTCAAATAGATTTAGAAACGGATAGGAGATGTCTAAGTGCTGTCATTTTTAAAAATAACGATGGATTCTTCGCTATTTATAGTAAATTTTATCGCCTTTGTTTTATTTTAATCGTCGCCTTATTTTGACAGATAACACGTTAAAGCCGTCAAATTATAAGAGATGACACGACTTCAATTTCTCTTATCCTTTTCTAAACCTATTTGACGAAAAGTGACAAAGCTAATTAAAGGTAAGTAAAGAGAACTGTTATCCCGAGTAGACGCCATAGTTAATGCTAGCATCGGGTTTCTAGGTCAGAAGAACTTAAATCTTTTATTTAATCGAAAATTGTCTTATAAGAAAATAGAAATATAGCATACCATATAGGGCAGCCGGGTTCTTTCAAATATTATCACTTAAGTATCTCATTATTTAAATATAGAATTGGAAAGTTTGAATTATTGTCAAATTATTCATTCCTAAAGAGGGAAGCTCTTGGCTAAGATCTGAAAGCGAGTTTTCATTGGTTGGCGATAATAAAAAGAGTAAAAATAAGAACAATAAAATTATGCATAATACTAAATTAAATCTCATTTTACAACTATGATTCAACTATGCATCACAAAAAAAAACAGAGAATAATTAATAAATACATACAATCAATCATATCTACATTCTAACATGCAACAACCGCTAGGCTTTAACAAAAAACTATAAATTATGAACAATCAGAATATAATTTAAATACAGCACCAAAAGTGCCCAAAACTAATAATAAAATAGTTTAAGCGAGAAAATCTATCTATTGTAAGCAATCAGGAATAAAACTGGATCGGTATTCGATGTAGGTACTTAGTTACTATAAGTATGTATATGTGTCAAATTGACACCCAGAGTAATAACAAAAACATCATTAAAGACACTACGTCATTTACTGATAAGATCAGCCACTCAGCCTTAAACTAAAACAATATTTTTGAACATTTCATGTGAAATGTGTAACCACCTAACGGATCTGTATGTTTTTTTAAAGATAGAGTGATTCAAGAGGAAGGTTTTTATGTATGATTTATGTCGGGAGAAGGCCTGTTTCCCGTGGTAAAACGGTTAGCAGCGGGTGAAACCGCTAGGCTGGCCGTTAGTTATTTCTTTTATATCATCACCTGTTACTGTTAGGATCTTATATATCCACATTCTGTGTTATCTTGGTGTAGTTTATTGCGAGAAAATTCTTCAGGGAATAACAAAAAGGGTATAACAAGCTGAGAGTAGGTCAAGGTACTCATGAAACTGAACAACTTTCCCCATGAAACATCGGACGAAATATTTAAAAAAATTAGACCTCCAATACAAAATCATCGATCAGTTAGTTTGTGTACTATGGGAGGGCCAAACCTCTTTTTAAATATTTTGACCTATGTTCCATTAGAAAAGATTGCCAGTTTTATGAATTCCTTGACCTTCTTTCGGCTTGCTATATATCCTTTTTGTGAATCATATTATGAGCTAATAAAACATAAAATACTAAATGCAAAAAATGAAAGGAAGCAGCATATTTTATTGCTGAATTATCAAACTTGTACCAAAATAACAGAAAAGATTGGCAATACTTTTTATATATTCATGGATAATTTAATCGGGAAATATTTTCTACATTCTAATGCCATGCCAGTATGAACAACTTATCGTGTGTATAAATTTTCATAATAAGTTACTTTCAACGTACACGTGCGTGTAAGTTTTTGGTATATCGTGCATTTTATACATGTTTACATCATTTATACTGTTAGGCATCTAGTACATTCACGTATATTTGTGTAATGTGTATGTATGTGGCGTAATATCTTTGTTGAGATCTTTGTACCTAAGTCTGCATGTACGTCAATACATTTGCCTGTATATCGTCCACAGAGCAAAAGAACGCGCATGACGATTCGGTGTTCTGTGATATCATCCATGTAGATCACTCGACGAATATTTATGAATAATATAATTTTGTACCTTATTAAGGGCCGTGCATTGGCGTGGCCATCAACACGTTCGAATGTATATCGTCAATATCATCACTTGACGAATACAGGGTTATTTTTTATTCACCCTAGAAATTTTACAGGGTGATTCTACTCATGATTCTGAACAACTTTTATTATGGGGTCACCTGCTAAATCACGAAAAAAAAAACAGCTGCTCCATAGAAAAATTCGTACCTACTCGAACAAAATGTATGGAACAGCTGTTTTTTTATTCGCGATTTCGCAGGTGACCCCATAATAAAAGTTGTTCAGAATCATGAGTAGAATCGCCCTGTAAAATTTCCAAGGTGAATAAAAAATTACCCTGTATAATGAGAAATTTAATGTACCTTATTCAGGGCCGTTGACTGGCGTGGGCGTGAGTATGTCTGTCTGTATGTCCTCCATGTTGGGCATGACGAGGATCTTCTCGAACTCCTTGGCGAGCTTCTCCTCGATCCAGTTGGTGACGTGAGCGAACCGCAGCGTGCGCGCGCCCACCGCCGGACGCGCCTTCAGGACCAGTTGAGGGTTTGTGCGGAAACTGGGACAACGTTCATGCGATGTACAGGATGTTTCAGAAATATTCTTCTTATCATTTTCTCGTAGAGATTTATTGCGTTTACCTTTACAATCCGAATGGCCTTCTTAAAGTACAGTCAAGATTAGGCTGGGTTAGACAGTTTGGACTTTAGACCGTTCTTATTGTGCGCGCATAAGACTTACATTGGCAGTTTAAATGTCTAGCCTAACCCAGCCTGATTTTGACTGTACATTATAGTCATAAACACCCATGGGTGTCATAATTTGATTAATCTATTTTTTGCAAAAGTGACAGCCAATGGTAGCATAACGACACAATTTTCTTTACTTCTCTTCAAAAACCAAATATATTTTTTTGTTTAACCCGCGAAATCACAAAAATCGTTGCCACACCATCCTACGCGCACTCAATCGATGCACAAATGAGACAGCTTTTACAAAAGCTGCATTTATTCCCTGCATGATAAAAAATAGACCATCAACTAGTCTGCATTATAATAAATTCCATTAAGACAACAGCACTTACCCAAACCAGATCCTATCGTGTGGCGGCTGCGGTAGATTAATGGCGAGACGGCCCTCCAAGCTCTGCACTTCCACTTGCAGTTTGATATCCGTGTTAGAGAGACCTTCCATCGCCCGCTTCACGTATTTATAGTCTGTCACCTAAAATGAACAATCAAATCCGTTAAATCACCATTAAATCAGTAAAAAAATATATTATTTAGAGAGAGTATTTATTCAAAAATAATATACTGATCAAAGATGAAGTCTGATGGTTAAAATTACAAATGAGCACTTTATTTCTTTTTTGCACTCTCTAAGAAGTGACCGTGCTTTAAACAATTAAAACACAATTCAAAACGTTTGCGAACTTACAGTCTGAAAGTATTTATTAGTAGCTATTTTGTCCACCATTCGCAAGAATTTCTTCTTAGACGAGCCGCTCGGCGTGACGGCCTCAGACGGAGGTACTCTAGAACAGATAAAACGTAGTACATGTAAAAAATATTTAAGTGTATTAAAATTGTAAAACACAAGGTCGACAAGGAAAAGCAAAGAACATACAAAACACAAAATTAATTAAACGAAAAGAAAAGAAAGAAAAGGAAAACAATAGACAAAAACGATCAAAAAGTATAGATTGAGATTCAGATATTTATTGATCCATACTAATATTATAAATGCGAAAGTGTGTTTGTTTGTTTGTTTGTTTGTTTGTTTGTTTGTCTTTCTTTCACGTTACAACAGAGCGATATCATGCAGTGTTTTTTAGGTGTGCAGTTAGGTGAGAGGCTGGAGAGTGACATAGGCTACTTTTTATCCCGGAAAAACATATTTTTCCCATCGGAAAAGCGATTAATGTTTAGCAATAGAATACACCCATACTACGAACATAGATGAGTATCATGCAGCGATGTAAAGCATTTTTTTTTTTGAGAGCAGCTAAATGAAAAGCTGGTGAGTGACATAGGTTATTTTTTATCCCGGAAAAACATATTTTTCCCTTCGGAAAACCGATTAATGTTTAGCAATAGAATACATCCATACTACATACATAAATGAGGTATCATGCAGCGATGTAAAGCATTTTTTTTTTGGAAAGCAGTTAGATGAAAAGCTGGTGAGTGTCATAGGTTACTTTTTATCTCGGAAAAACATATTTTTCCCATCGGAAAACTGATTATTGTGTAGCATAGAATACATCCATACCACATAAAAAAGATGTATATACAGGATGTAAGGGACAGCCCTCCGAATACTGATATTCCCATAGTAAATGCAGTGAGCTGATTGTGATTTTGTATGGGATATAGAAAAAAAGAATTTAATCTATGGCAGGTTGTTCAGTTTCATGGTTTGAATACACCCAATCAGTATTCGAAGGGCTGTCACTTACACCCTGTATAGCACTACTATGAGAATGTCTCTTGAATATGAGTTTTGGGATATGAATGTGGCTTTAAGGGTGATGTGGGTATGTACTTGAGATACTTCTTACCACAGTAGTAAAGTTAATTTCTACAGTTAAACATGATTTGAAAGTCCATTTCTATAATAATAACCATTTTTAGCACAGTAAGTTTGCCCTGCGTATACTTGCGAAGACACATAATAAACTTAAATTTTTTGGTACCATAGTCCTGAAAATTGAAGACTAGGCAAAATCATTATACTGCGTATTCATATTATTATAATTCCAATCCAAGAACATCCATCCCCAAGTTAATTTGGTTTGGAGCTAATATAGGTTTTCAAATCCTTGATTACATACCCACTCCTTTCTTTCATGTCTTCTTGGAGCATGTTTGTATGTAATAAAAATTTCAAAATAGCAGGAATATTAAAAAAAAATTAAAGCTATATAGCAATCTATACTTTCTTATTATTTATTAACCACCAATATAACCCATTTTGACACAGGGATATGGTATTATCCCGCCGCGGTGAGATGTTGCATAAGTTACTTAACTCTGAGAGTACTGTTGCATTCAAACGGTGAGTTTTATGAATATTTTTGTTAACTACTGTTTAGAAAAATATAAAAATAAAAAAATAACTAAAAAGGTAACAAAAAAAAAACACAAAATCTAAAACAAATTCATTCTCAAAAATTTAAAAACTAAAGTTGATGGCTTCCTAAATCTACCGATAGATGGCGCCACTAGGTTTTTAAAACGCGCTATTGGAATTTTTTCCGGCATCGGATATAGGTCCGAACATCAGCCCGCTCGCCACCTTATAGTGCATACACTATAAATGTGTCATAATCTTCTTTCTAGCGTCGTAATATCTTCATTATTGAAGGTCGTAATTCCCCTGATGGGAAATATTTTTCTCATTCAGGATTCTTTTCCATCGCTGCGTATCTTTGGCGACATAGAGCGCTGAGTGTATTTAATGAGACCACCTAATTGTACTGAAACCTCTTGGTCGTTTGCCATCGACTTTTCCAGTGATCATGAGTGCAAAGTGGCAAAAGAACTCAAGGATCATTCTTGCGCCTCATTACTTGATTTTACAATAGCCTGTATTAGTGATGGTAGCGCCCAGGTACCACAAATTATATACTTTTTCAAGGAAGTGAACCATTCCAGTGTAGTGTCGTCTGTGTATCGGTGAATAGTGATTTTAGTGCCCTCCCAGTTTACACAGTTGTTCGCCTTACGATGTGTCGTTTAGAATACACAACTAATTAATAAAACTCTATGAGTACGCGGGCGAAGCCGCGGGTAACAGCTAGTAAAATTATAAATTTTACATGTCAAATATATAAATAACTTAGTTATTATTATAATAAAATTATATTGTAAATTTTAGGCTTAGGAAAGCGAGGGCGAAATAAAGAATTCATTGATTGAATAAAATAGAAATGAACACACACACATATCACGCCTATAATCCCTTGCGGGGCTGCAAAAAACGGACATTTAGGCCAAGTCTGACAAACATTTGAGAGCCATTCGGAAAATTGACAGCACCCTCGATTCCCCTTAGTCGCCGCTTAGAAAAGAACACAAAATAAAATGAATAACCAGCGGACTGTTTAGACGCTTCAAATGATACCTTTTTATCAAATTCTGATTAGTTGTTTAGAAGTTAGGACGGAACAAACGTTTTCGTTTCCACATACATACATACATACATACAGGTCAAAATCATAACCCTCCTTTTTGCTTTGCCGTAGTCGGGTAAAAAGTGGTACTCACGAGTTGTCAGCCGTGTTTAGGTCCACGCTGTCGACGTGCTGCAGCGGCGGGCTGACGTCGTCGTCGCTCGACTCCGCACTGTCCTCCATATCGGAATCGAACACAGCTAGTTTTGGACGCTGGTGGGGAAACAAACGTTATGGACCTTGATGTGGGTTTACACGACTTACTTGTTTAATAGATGGTAGAGTTCATCCCTCTCACACTCAGTGTTCGGCAATCACAGCTGACGGACGGGCGTATGTGATCTGTCGACCTCTGTGAAGAAAAGCAGCCGAAACGTAGAGGGATAAACTTTCTACCAACTATTAAACAAGTAAGTCGTGTAAACCCACATCATGAGTGATACTTGTTCCTTTAATAATAAAAAAGTTATGGACCTTATGCTACTTTCACACTATGCTCCATTACTCCTCGAATATTGCTCGAAATTAACATTTACAGCCACAACAGTCCACTGCTGAACATGGGCCTCCCCCTATTAGGGAGCGTATTGCCATACTCTCCACGCTTGGCAGGCGGATTGGCGAGCGCAGTGTAAGATGTTGCATTCACAGGAAACGCTGCTACCCATTCCCTGGATGATTATCCCTTTTACGACACCCACGAGTAGAATTAGGGTGATGCTATTCTATTGCTCGAAATACTTCCAGGGAAGTATCAACGCGAGTGAGTGTTCACACAATGCCGTCATACTCTTCTCGCACCAATACGAGTGAACGATGTAGCAATACATTCCACTCGCGCTCGTGCTGGCGTTCCGACTTCCGCACGAAAACCGACATCGAGGGAGCACGGGAAGTGGCATACCTTGACGACATCTGTTTCTAATGCGTGTCGTACATTTCTAACCATTCCAAGTGCAAGAATTACCAAATAAGTAGAGACAGAAATTACACAAACGCCAAATTTATACAATTTTGTAACGGCTGGTGAGGAGAGGAGCTATTGGCGGGCGAGATGAGAAGTGTAAAGCGTAGTGGTGTGGAGCGATGTTATACAAAGAGGTGAGGCGTGGTGAGGTGCGGAGGTGAGGTGAGCATAGACATTTGTGTCTATGGAGGAGAGGAGGAGAGGAGGCGAGGAGAGCATAGAGGAGAGTCAAAAATGACATTACATTCGAATTTAGAGTTTGATGTGACAGCGGCGTTTTTTCACTTTTTCGTAAAATTGAGAAATTGTATTGGAAAATATTATTCGAATATAAAGCATTGTGCCTCTAAGAAACTCTTTTATTCGCTAAAATATCCTGACGATAATAGTCAGAAGCGGGATGATTCCAAGTCCACTATGAAGGGAGCTCTGCAGGGGGGTTCAGGCGAGAGACCTGGACGGTATGTACGGCAAAAGAAGAACCCAGAAAATGTGAGTAATGACCAGATTTGGAAAGCTTGACCACAAAAACCATTGATCTACAACAACCCTAGATTACGCGCGTACGCTCAAAAGGTGGGCCGGTAAAGTAGTGCACAATTTGCAAGCGAGCACTTCTTTCCCACAGTGCGTGGCTGGCCGCGAAACTGTTAACATGACCAAGTACGGGCTAACGAATAAGGCTGAGTTCAATAGATTATGGTGAGGTTCGTTGTGATATTTTGAATCAGGCGGACGCAATGAATCTATAAATCGCTATGTATGACTGTATAGTTCAGTAGGTGACAAAATCTTAGCGTAATTTTGTATGAGGCGCTAAATCTAGGGTTGTTGTAGATCAATGACAAAAACGCTAGGAACAGCTCTGCAAATTATGTTAAATGAGGAAGGCAGTCAGTACCGAATCGAATTCCATAGCAAAATTTCAATACCTCTAAACTTATTCTTGATTTTCACCCGGAAGACCAGAATATGAATGTTCAGAGTTGGATTAAGAAAATTGAACAACTGGCGGAAATTTACCTACAGCTGGAGTGATTATACGAAAATTCTAACTTGCAATCGAAGCTGCAAGGTCAGGCTCGCATTTGGTTTAAAAGACTTGAATCTTATTGAAGCAAAAGGGTGTAAACGTAGACTTGATAGCTGATAGAGATGAATGGAAGAAAAAACATGTTGCGCCGACTCTAAATAAATTGGGATAAGGGCAGGCAGATGATCATGATGATGAGACTTGAATTTTAATCTCATGAACATACATGGCAGGAGTGGTAAACAAGTAATTTTGGAATAGATGATGCAACGTAAGAAAACCAGTGAAAGTATGACTAAAGACTACCGAGAAGTTGGCTGTGTGTTATCGATGTCAGCTAAGTGAACAGGCAGCGGTGTCTTGTATAGTACGGGGTTTACCCGACGAGCTGCAAGCTAATGCTCAAGCATTTTAATGTTCGACGCCAGACAAAGTATATGAAATATTCTTGTCAGCTATTGATCAAAATTTGAAAATGACACATTTAAGACATTTTGATGCCTAGATTAGATGTAGATGCCTGTGATTAAGTTTCTGGTTATGGAGTACAGGTAGCTGAAGACAAGGTGCCGTAGGCAACAGCTTATTAAATGTGGTTGTAGCATATACGCCGCAAGGAGACGTATGTGCAAGACAAAGACAGCACAGCAATGGCTGTACTCACTATGCTATGGCCAGTTCTATTATTCACGATGGAGTAGGATACTTGAAGGTGTGTAACATGGGAGAGGATGCCATACACTGGATCGAGGGCGACATGATCACACGAGCTGAGCAATGTGTTTGTGAGGTGAGTGGTTATTTTTAATTACTACGGTGTGGGCAGAAAGAGGTGCAGACGACAAGCGATAGAGATGAGATAGGGTAGAGTAATAGTGTTGATACAGTTGAGTTATGTAACATCTTTAACAAAATTTGCTACTTTAGTAAATACAGTCTGCAAAGGAGATAGGGTAGCATCATAGTACAGTTGGCAAGGAGATAGGGTATCACCTTCCGGACTATTAAGTTGAATTCCCATTTAGTTGAATTTTTTGAACGTCGGATTCCCAATAAGTTGAATCCCAATAAGTTGAATCCTAACCTAAGCTAGCAAAGATAAGTGTAATGTGTAAATACAAGCAGTGGTTTCTCTCTTATTGGTTTATACTTAAAGCGTCCTGTTAGCCACACTGTGGTGATAGTGATGTAGAATGTAGTGGATCAAAGTGATGGATGAGGAAGTCGTATTTGGGGATGATCTTATTTATCTGCTGTAAAGTTAACGATTTTTCTTGCGCCAATTGCGGTGCAATTGGTTTCAGGATGGCCGACTGTAACGGCTGGTGAGGAGAGGAGCTATTGGCGGGCGAGATGAGAAGTGTAAAGCGTAGTGGTGTGGAGCGATGTTATACAAAGAGGTGAGGCGTGGTGAGGTGCGGAGGTGAGGTGAGCATAGACATTTGTGTCTATGGAGGAGAGGAGGAGAGGAGGCGAGGAGAGCATAGAGGAGAGTCAAAAATGACATTACATTCGAATTTAGAGTTTGATGTGACAGCGGCGTTTTTTCACTTTTTCGTAAAATTGAGAAATTGTATTGGAAAATATTATTCGAATATAAAGCATTGTGCCTCTAAGAAACTCTTTTATTCGCTAAAATATCCTGACGATAATAATTTACTACCCGTCTAATGGTTTTTTATTGTTTTATCCTACGAGTTGTCTAGATTCCACGTTACTGACTAAAACGGCTATTTAAAATAGCCATGTCAGTTTCCCTTAAATAACTTTAGAAAAGAATAGTAGATATCATAAGACCATTTTAGTCACGTATGTCTAATTTAATCACCGCTGTATTTTGACAGATACCGCGTAAAATACGTTAAATCATAGAAAAGAGGCGATCATCTTCTATCCTTGTCTAATCCTATTTATCTAAAAATGACAGTGCTATACTTAGTGCGAGAGCCGGTAGCATGGAATTCAGAGTAGTATCTATTAAAAAATCTTACCGTTATAAATGAGTCTTTCTTTTGCACTATACGATTAGTTAGGTTGATTGCGGATTCCAACATAGTGTCTGTGGCAATTGATATACTTTCCTCTAATGGCAAATCTGAAAACAAATACAAATATTTCGATAGGATGGAATCTAAGTAATTTTGTGAAAATGAAAATGAAATTATTCAATGAAGGATAGTATAATCACTTTTATCAGTTCTGATGTATATTCAAATGGGTACTTTGTTGTATAGTAAATTAATAGCCTTCTAAGGGCTGGTTAAAATTGTAAAAAATTAATTCATACCGTGTGTTAAAGAAATGATTTTACAAACTGTCAGGGCGTGTTGTTGGCGTGAATGTAACTAAAAAACTTTTGCTTCGTACTATTGTGCCAAAATTCGAAAAAAAAAATGGTTCTGCCATACAAAATTCTTGAGCAGCAGCAAAATTTATATGGGAGGGCCAAATAAATTTTTTATATTTTGAATAAATTGTACGAACTAAAGTTGATAAGTTTCACGTCTAGAACACGCCCTGAAAATATTCCCGCCTAACACCCCGTATATCTAAGAGCTGGTTTACTTTATACATGAAACTTATAGTAACTTTAGAATGTACCTAACGATTAAAAAGGTATCATCTAGACTTAGTAGAAAACTTACTTTTCTCCTTGAGCTTCATGAGATTGATCTGCGTGAGTATGGTGATGGTGCCGTCGTAGCGCAAGTCCGCGTCCAGCCACACGCCCCGCTCGTCCCACGTGGGCGGCGACACTCGCTCTATGAGCGGACACGCCCCGGCCAGCGACAAGTCTGTTTCTTTATCTAATACTCACTTTTCTCCTTGAGCTTCATGAGATTGATCTGTGTGAGTATGGTGATGGTGCCGCCGCCGTCGTAGCGCAAGTCCGCGTCCAGCCACACGCCCCGCTCGTCCCACGTGGGCGGCGACACTCGCTCTATGAGCGGACACGCCCCGGCCAGCGACAAGTCTGTTTCTTTATCTAATACTCACTTTTCTCCTTGAGCTTCATGAGATTGATCTGTGTGAGTATGGTGATGGTGCCGTCGTAGCGCAAGTCCGCGTCCAGCCACACGCCCCGCTCGTCCCACGTGGGCGGCGACACTCGCTCTATGAGCGGACACGCCCCGGCCAGCGACAAGTCTGTTTCTTTATCTAATACTCACTTTTCTCCTTGAGCTTCATGAGGTTGATCTGTGTGAGTATGGTGATGGTGCCGCCGCCGTCGTAGCGCAAGTCCGCGTCCAGCCACACGCCCCGCTCGTCCCACGTGGGCGGCGACACTCGCTCTATGAGCGGACACGCCCCGGCCAGCGACAAGTCTGTTTCTTTATCTAATACTCACTTTTCTCCTTGAGCTTCATGAGGTTGATCTGTGTGAGTATGGTGATGGTGCCGCCGCCGTCGTAGCGCAAGTCCGCGTCCAGCCACACGCCCCGCTCGTCCCACGTGGGCGGCGACACTCGCTCTATGAGCGGACACGCCCCGGCCAGCGACAAGTCTGTTTCTTTATCTAATACTCACTTTTCTCCTTGAGCTTCATGAGGTTGATCTGTGTGAGTATGGTGATGGTGCCGCCGCCGTCGTAGCGCAAGTCCGCGTCCAGCCACACGCCCCGCTCGTCCCACGTGGGCGGCGACACTCGCTCTATGAGCGGACACGCCCCGGCCAGCGACAAGTCTGTTTCTTTATCTAATACTCACTTTTCTCCTTGAGCTTCATGAGGTTGATCTGTGTGAGTATGGTGATGGTGCCGCCGCCGTCGTAGCGCAAGTCCGCCTCCAGCCACACGCCCCGCTCGTCCCACGTGGGCGGCGACACTCGCTCTATGAGCGGACACGCCCCGGCCAGCGACAAGTCTGTTTCTTTATCTAATACTCACTTTTCTCCTTGAGCTTCATGAGGTTGATCTGTGTGAGTATGGTGATGGTGCCGCCGCCGTCGTAGCGCAAGTCCGCGTCCAGCCACACGCCCCGCTCGTCCCACGTGGGCGGCGACACTCGCTCTATGAGCGGACACGCCCCGGCCAGCGACAAGTCTGTTTCTTTATCTAATACTCACTTTTCTCCTTGAGCTTCATGAGATTGATCTGTGTGAGTATGGTGATGGTGCCGCCGCCGTCGTAGCGCAAGTCCGCGTCCAGCCACACGCCCCGCTCGTCCCACGTGGGCGGCGACACTCGCTCTATGAGCGGACACGCCCCGGCCAGCGACAAGTCTGTTTCTTTATCTAATACTCACTTTTCTCCTTGAGCTTCATGAGATTGATCTGTGTGAGTATGGTGATGGTGCCGCCGCCGTCGTAGCGCAAGTCCGCGTCCAGCCACACGCCCCGCTCGTCCCACGTGGGCGGCGACACTCGCTCTATGAGCGGACACGCCCCGGCCAGCGACAAGTCTGTTTCTTTATCTAATACTCACTTTTCTCCTTGAGCTTCATGAGATTGATCTGTGTGAGTATGGTGATGGTGCCGCCGCCGTCGTAGCGCAAGTCCGCGTCCAGCCACACGCCCCGCTCGTCCCACGTGGGCGGCGACACTCGCTCTATGAGCGGACACGCCCCGGCCAGCGACAAGTCTGTTTCTTTATCTAATACTCACTTTTCTCCTTGAGCTTCATGAGGTTGATCTGTGTGAGTATGGTGATGGTGCCGCCGCCGTCGTAGCGCAAGTCCGCGTCCAGCCACACGCCCCGCTCGTCCCACGTGGGCGGCGACACTCGCTCTATGAGCGGACACGCCCCGGCGAGCGACAAGTCTGTTTCTTTATCTAATACTCACTTTTCTCCTTGAGCTTCATGAGGTTGATCTGTGTGAGTATGGTGATGGTGCCGCCGCCGTCGTAGCGCAAGTCCGCGTCCAGCCACACGCCCCGCTCGTCCCACGTGGGCGGCGACACTCGCTCTATGAGCGGACACGCCCCGGCCAGCGACAAGTCCGTTTCTTTATCTAATACTCACTTTTCTCCTTGAGCTTCATGAGGTTGATCTGTGTGAGTATGGTGATGGTGCCGCCGCCGTCGTAGCGCAAGTCCGCGTCCAGCCACACGCCCCGCTCGTCCCACGTGGGCGGCGACACTCGCTCTATGAGCGGACACGCCCCGGCGAGCGACAAGTCTGTTTCTTTATCTAATACTCACTTTTCTCCTTGAGCTTCATGAGGTTGATCTGTGTGAGTATGGTGATGGTGCCGCCGCCGTCGTAGCGCAAGTCCGCGTCCAGCCACACGCCCCGCTCGTCCCACGTGGGCGGCGACACTCGCTCTATGAGCGGACACGCCCCGGCCAGCGACAAGTCTGTTTCTTTATCTAATACTCACTTTTCTCCTTGAGCTTCATGAGGTTGATCTGTGTGAGTATGGTGATGGTGCCGCCGCCGTCGTAGCGCAAGTCCGCGTCCAGCCACACGCCCCGCTCGTCCCACGTGGGCGGCGACACTCGCTCTATGAGCGGACACGCCCCGGCCAGCGACAAGTCTGTTTCTTTATCTAATACTCACTTTTCTCCTTGAGCTTCATGAGGTTGATCTGTGTGAGTATGGTGATGGTGCCGCCGCCGTCGTAGCGCAAGTCCGCGTCCAGCCACACGCCCCGCTCGTCCCACGTGGGCGGCGACACTCGCTCTATGAGCGGACACGCCCCGGCCAGCGACAAGTCTGTTACGACTAGCGGCGACATGAACGCCGGCAGCTGTGGAGTCAACATTTTGTTACAGTCTGACCAACGAAACGAAAGATGGTTACATACATACAGGGTGTAAGGGACGGTGTACCGAAAACGAAAACCACAGCTTCAGACCATGATTCCTAGTCGGATTCCAGTGGAATTTTTCGTGGTAAAATTTTTGAAAAAATTGTCGATTTTTTTATTGAATTTAGTATAAAATCTTATTTTCTACTAACCCCAATCAAAAAAATAATAATTCCAACACGGGAAGTGAGAAAAGTAAAAAAAACTGCAATGTAAATCAACCTAACCGGGCCGGCCGAGTTCAACGCCCGAGCGCGCTCAGCTGATGTCGCGACGTTCGTTGCTATGTGTGCAGCGCGACGCGAGCGCGACCTTGCCAGATAAATGTGTGTGCGCGGCGCGCCACCGCCGGCAACAGCGGCCGACCGACAGCGGTACGGCGCGTGCGAAAAGCGCGGCGCAGCGGCGACACACAGTGATAGTACTAGTACCAACAGTGGGGCCACCCTATCAAAGCTGATTTGACAGCTGTCAGGTCTTTTGTAACACTCTGGCGCAATGTTCATTTTCCCTTGCTGACAAATGTTTTAGTATGGATCAGATCTGGCAGCTCTGCCAAATGGAGCTTGTTACGATTACTGACCTTATTTTCAGGTCAGTCCGCAACTTCGTCATTTAGGCATTTTATGACGTCTAATTTGTACTAACCAGCTGTTTGCTCTTTACCTGAAGTGAAGCCGTCCTATCCTACTAATAAACCGAATTTGACAGCTGTGCTAAGTGCTGTGCTTGACAGCAACTCAAGAGGTACCTACCTACACGATGCAATTGAATCTCAACTGTGTTAAGGATGGCTTTCGATGGGCAAATCTCGCCAACCTCCGTCCCTTATACCTACCTACCTAGTATCCTATCAGTATCAGTAGGTATGTAAGTATTTACCTACCTATCTGCCTCGTGTCCTATCTTAAAATACAAAACATACCTACCTATCTACCTACTTACAGCGTAGTTAACGTACTTACCATTCGCTTTAAAACTTATAAAAAAATATCAACAAGTTCAAGTTGGCAGGTAGGTATGTAAAAAGGTAGGCATAGCTTGCATTGCAAAATCTCATAAGGTTGGTATGTAATCCCTATCTACCTACCTAGGAGAAGGTAGTTACGTAGGTATTTCATTCCGATAAACGAACTTAAGATTACGCAATTGCACAAACATTACCTACATAACAAACAACCTAAAATTATTATTTAATGCGCAAACACAGAAAGAAATAGGTAAGTACAAGATTTCACACAGTACACTCCGACAACCAACTTACCTAGGTAGGTAACTTTTTCTTAATTTCATGAGTCACGTCACGGTTTTCAACTCATCAGTCATCAGCATCACTCATCACACACGTCAGAAAGCGATGCTCCTCTCATACGCATTCGCGAGTTCGCGACGACGCTGACCTACCTACACAAATTACGTCCTATTTTCTTCCTAGTTATCACCGTAATGGTGGCGTTGTTGCCGAGAAACTAGACACCGCGCCACGAAAGAAGTTCCGCAGATGCGACGACGCTGTCATCCAAACCTACGACTAGGTACGAGACGCGTTCATTCCACTAGTTCACACTTAATGGCGCTTGAAACACGTCTACTTTCAGAATTTGTTTTATTCGCCAGACTCCTTTTGGTGGAGCGCAACTACTAAACTTTTTTATTTTGTGCTTAATCTACTGCCGATGTTAGATAAGTTTACAATGCAATACAATGGGATACACTCTATCACCCTTACTGGCCTAACTACCTACTTTACCTACTTAAGTTATTGACGATAAAAATTAAATGTTGTAGGTAGGTAGGTACCTATGTGAGTTTGTGTCTTTTCGTGTAGAGTAAGCATTCCGATTTGGGTCGTACCTAGGTACCTACCGTAGGTAACGACCCTGGGTATTTGCCGTGTGGTGCTGGTTTAGAATTGCATTACCCTATTTCTGCCTGTAGCTGATGGAGGATGAATTCGGGAAATGGGCATTCATTCCCTGTGAATACACCACCGCTTGTACTGCGCTCGCCAATCCAACTACCAAGCGTGATGATGACGGCGCAGCGGCGGCGGGGCGGGGCAATATCTTGCACTGCGCTCGCAATCCGACCGCCAAGCGTGATGATGACTATGAAACTTTCAGAGCGGCTCGTTGTCGGCGCAGCGGCGGCGGGGCGGGGCAATATCTTGCACTGCGCTCGCCAATCCGACCGCCAAGCGTGATGATGACTATGAAACTTTCAGAGCGGCTCGTTGTCGGCGCAGCGGCGGCGGGGCGGGGCAATATCTTGCACTGCGCTCGCCAATCCGACCGCCAAGCGTGATGATGACTATGAAACTTTCAGAGCGGCTCGTTGTCGGCGCAGCGGCGGCGGGGCGGGGCGCCGTACAGTCCATTACATACACGTTCCATACAAAAAACTAACACACAACATTTCAACCATACATTATTAACTGCCAGAACAGTCCTCTGCTAGACATGAGCTTTCCCTCGCAATACTCACCGGGCTTGGCTGTCGGATTGGCGAGCGCAGTGTAAAATATTGCCCCGCCCCGCCGCTGCGCCGACAACGGGCCGCTCCGAAAGTTTCATAGTCATCATCACGCTTGGCAGACGGATTGGCGAGCGCAGTGCAAGCGGTGGTGTAGGTATTCACAGGAAACGCTTCTGCCCATTCCCTGTATGATTTATCCTTTACTTTTACGACTACTATGGGTGGAATTGGGGTGATGCCATTCTAAGCCCCGGTGGCACAATGCAATTTCAATTAAACCTACTTCAACTTTTACTAATTTGTGCCTAAACTGCTAATGTAGGTAGGTACTAGTAGGTAGGTAGGTACCTAGACCAGATACTGGAATGCAGTGCAACCTTTGGTTTAGTTACAATTCTAAGTAGGTAGCGCAATAAGTAGTTAGGTACATCAATTTTTTTATCATCACAATTTATTGATAAGAGTAGGATACATTCTTTTTCATTGTTTGTTTGTTTGTTAACGTGCTCTCCAAATCACGAAACAAAACTAATCTTTCTTAAGGACAGTCAGGTGGTTTAGTTCAGCCTGCAATGTTCTAACCAAACTGGAAACAAATCAACAAAGGGATGCCTCGCGGGAATCGAACTTGGGACCTCCGGATCCTGAGGCAAACGCTAAGACCACTAGATCACGGAAGCTCCGATCGCTGTCAACACTCGACTACTCGTACCTACTCGCGTGTCTCATTTGTGCGGTTGTGCCCATTTAGTCTTAAACCGGGACATGTCTTGTCGCTCTTGAAAATACATTTATTTGTGGTAAGTGTGTGTATGTGTGTGTGAACGAGCGCGGAAGACAGCGCGGCGCGGGCGCGGCTAGCGGCGGCTTTAGCGGTGTCTTTGTCGGCACGCGCTTAAAGCGGGGGGCGGGGCGTATCGTTTCGGGATGCAGGCAGCTAATAATCGATTGGCGCAATTTTTCGAAACTGGGCAGTAATCAAATCAGTTGAACCCAGGTCGCGCGCGAGTGGTGACATTGCATAATTACTTAATTAGTATCACAGTGTGTTCGTCGTACGAGTGTTCATGTGTTTCAGTGGTGTTTATTGTTGTTTTTGTGATTGTTGAAAGGCTTTCAGCCCTTGAATATTGGCGGATGATCATGTGCTATGGTGAAGCCCACGGAAATGCCTCGAGAGCGCTCAGGATTTACCTACATCGCGCGATATCCTGATGCGAACCACCCGAGGGATCCGACCCGAGTCGCGTCATCATTCGGGCCCGGGCCGCTCAGAGGAACTTGGAACACCAGCTCATAGCAGGTACCCATTCAAGAGGGTGTCGGAAGGCCCACCAGGAGTAGGACGCAACAGAATAATTCTGAAGAAGACAAGCGTAATTGCGTTGGGGAATTACAGCTGCATTCAACCAACTACGAACGAAGGGACATCGAGGAGGACCCAACCTTGATTCCGAGGTTGCACGCAGAAATTCGCCGAAAAAAATTCGCTGCGCACGCGTCTGCGAACGTCTTATGCCCAGTTTGATCCTTATAAGATCGTAGAGAAGGTAAGTTTATTACTTAGCTACCTACATTAAAATTTTAGATAGGTAGGGTAGTAGGTATACTATCAGCAACATCAACCTACCACCATTTAAGGCACCAACTTATGCCAGTTATGCTTAGTGAATGTATAAAAAATCTGTGTAAAAATCCCTTAAATGAGTAGGTAAGTTGATGTGATGGCTGAAAGTAGGTAGGTACCTACGTGCTAACGTAATTTAAGTATTACAAGTAAAAACTGTCTGCAATGTGTTGGTAATCCGAGTTGTTTACCAATTGGACCCACTGCGATTAAGACCCAGTGGGTTAAATTAGTGACTTTGATTTTGTACTACTCAACCTGTCATCATTTGGACCTACTGACGAATCAGGTGAAGTTTGGTACAGCTAGCAAGAAAAGTTACGTTCTTCTTCTTTCGTGTGGGCCACCCAGTCGACGAACGACCCGATGAACGCTAGTGTCAGAGATTATTAACCGCCTTTTACCACTAGCGCGTGTGATTGCCGGCTTAGAATAGCATCACCCCATTTCTTACCCATGGGTGTCGTAAGAGCCGACTAAGGGACTCGAGGGATGTGTATTGCAATTTTAGGCGATGGGCTGACAACTTGTCACTATAGTGATACACAGTTATCTGATTGACCCTCAAGCTTTTGTCAGACGTGGTGTTAATATCCGTTTTACGGCCGTTAACGCTCTGCCTACCCCGTAAGGGATATAGGCGTGATTTATGTATGTATGTATGTATGTTTTACCACTAGTAGGCCTCGGACATGGCTGTGCAACGACCGCCGTCTAAGTAATCATACAGCAACCGAGACCGACGGATTAACGTGCCCTCCGAAGCACGGTACTATCTTTTTAACGAACAATCAGGTGGTTCATCCTGCAATGTACCAGACTGGGAACAAATTTACAAAGTAGGTAAAGATATCAAATTTTGGGCGGTGCACACCACCTACGAGACCTTGAGAGTGACCCAATTTGGACCCGGAACCTGAACGCCGCCGCAGGCAATCGTACTACCACTGCGCCACATCAGCCGTAAAAAAGTTAGGTTATTTTTTTTTTGCGTATTTAATACTTGTTTTGTTTCAACCCGTTGACATGCGGACTGTACTTCGTACCAAATTTCACCTGATTTTATTGTGGCTCTAATTGGTGACAGTTTCAGTGTAGGTAAAAATCAAAGCCTCTAATTAGACCGATTGGGTCTAATCACAGTGGGTCTAATTTACAAAGAAGGTAAAGAAGGAAGTAAAGTGTAGTTAAGAGCGCCTTTTACCTCAAATGCCGTTTTTAAAAACGATATTACTCAATAGAAAAGAGTCATAAAATTTTGAAAAAAATATATATTGCAGTTGAGGATCTAACAGATAAAAATTCGATCTCAACTACACAATCA
Organism: Tuta absoluta; assembly: GCA_027580185.1. Classification (NCBI taxonomy): domain Eukaryota; kingdom Metazoa; phylum Arthropoda; class Insecta; order Lepidoptera; family Gelechiidae; genus Tuta; species Tuta absoluta. Next base: position 4,503,864 of record JAQAHW010000016.1, on the reverse strand, counting down.
GATGAAATTCGCTCGATAGAATAAAATGCCAAAGTTGCCTCTATTCAAAATTTCATTACGATATTATGCTTAAAATATTAATCTTATTGAGATAATTTTTATACTACTCTTTAGATAAATCAATTATCTAGTAAAAATCGGCAAGTTCAATGTTGTAGTGCTACTTTATGAATTATGATGTCTAAATACCTACAAAAATGCGAGGGGCGCGGCTCCGCGGGCTTCGTCAGTCGCGCGGTGGCGCTTACGGAGGCTGGACCTGTGCTGGTGCTCTGCTCGACGTGCGACGTGATTTAATTTTTCGATTTATTTGTTACCATTTAGTGCCACAGTATAATTAATGCAGTATAACAACGGAAAGAAAAAGTAAGGCCGGCTACTAGATATTCTAACTTTTTTAAAAGGGTCTTGTAATATTTGGATATTAACAACATCAACAACTACAACGGTCCACTGCTGGACATGGGCCTCCTGGTATTAGAGAGTGTTTTCCATGCTCACCGCACGCTTGGTAGGCGGGTTGGTGAGTGCAGTGGAATGTGTTGTAATATATGTAGCAGAGAAATATTGAAATCCCACCAGATGTCGAAATGATTGATTATTATTACATCTTATTACAAAATAATAATAATTTTATACTTAAAATCTATCTACTGAAATTACGCCATCCAGGGCCAAACACAGGAAGTTCAACAAAATTCAAAACTCCGGTCACCCATAGTCCTTTATAAAAGACTTTTGCTGAAAAGTTCTTGGGGCCAGATAGTCTGGACGAAGGACTCGATTTTGAGAAAAGTCGTCGTCACCTCATACGCGATAGCTAGAACACGTTCCGTTTGATTCATCATAATCTCCTAATGATGGATCAGACTGTTTTGGTACACTAGGTATCTGTGACGTCCGCATAGATGGTGGCTTTACTATTTAGTTTTATGCAATAATACCGTTTGCCGTGTGATGCCGGCTTAGAATAGCATCACTCCATTTCTTTCCCGTGGGAGTCGTGTGAGGCGACTAAGGGATTCGAGGGTGTATATTGCAATTTTAGGCGATGGGCTGACAACCTGTCACTATGGCGATACACAATTTTCCGAATGACCCTCAAGTATTTGTCAGACGTGGCGTAAATGTCCGTTTTTTTGCGGCTGTTTACGCTCTGCCTACCCCGCAAGGGACTATAGGCGTGATATGTGTATGTATGTATGTATACCGTTAGCCGTGTGATGCCGGCTTAAGGTGCTGTTCCGAACCACCTTTTCCGACGGCCGTTGGCACATGCCGCGGCTATCGACCGTCGGCAGTCGGCCGTCGGCCGCCGCGGCAGATGTAATTCCGACGGCAGCGGCCGACGGCCGACAGCACATGTCAGAGTATAGTTTTCAGGACTTAGTTATTATGTTTATAAGGTTATTATGGTTCATCGGGTTATGATGGTTCATAGGGTCGTTGGGTTCATCTTGTCGTTAAGGTTCATCATGTGGCCAGAGTTCATCGGCTTGCTAGGTTGGTCGGGTCATCATGGTTCATCGGGATATTATTTTTCATACATACATACATACATACATAAATCACGCCTATATCCCTTACGGGGTAGGCAGAGCATTAACGGCCGTAAAACGGATATTAACACCACTTCTGACAAAAGTTTGTGGGTCAATCAGATAACTGTGTATCACTATAGTGACAGGTTGTCAGCCCATCGCCTAAAATTGCAATACACATCTAACCCTCGAGTCCCTTAGTCGCCTCTTACGACACCCATTGGTAAAAAATGGGGTGATGCTATTCTAAGCCGGCATCACACGGTATTATTTTTCATCGGGTTATTATGGTTCATAGGGTCGTTGGGTTCATCTTGTCGTTAAGATTCATCATGTGGCCAGAGTTCATCGGTTCACTAGCTTCATCGGCTTATCATGGTTCATCGGGTTATCATGGTTCATCTGGTCGTTAGGTTCATCTTTTCGTTAAGGTTCATCATGTGTCCAGAGTTCATCGGTTCACTAGCTTCATCGGCTTATCATAGTTCATCGGGTTATCTTGGTTCATAGGGTCGTTGGGTTCATCTTGTCGTTAGGATTCATCATGTGGCCAGAGTTCAACGGTTCGCTAGGTTCATCGGGTTGTTGGGTTCATCGAGTCCTTAGGGTTCATCGTGTCGTTAGGGTTCATCATGGTTCATCGGGTCGTTATTGTTCATCGAGTCTCCAGAGTTCATCGGTTCGCTAGGTTCATCGGGTTATCGTGGTTCATCGGGTTATCATGGTTCATAGGGTCGTTGGGTTCATCTTGTCGTTAGGGTTCATCATGTGGCCAGAGTTCAACGGTTCGCTAGGTTCATCGGGTTGTTGGGTTCATCGAGTCCTTAGGGTTCATCGTGTCGTTAGGGTTCATCATGTGGCCAGAGTTCATCGGGTCGTTATTGTTCATCGAGTCGCCAGAGTTCATCGGTTCGCTAGGTTCATCGGGTTATCGTGGTTCATTGGGTCGTTGGGTTCATCTTGTCGTTAGGGTTTATCATGTGGCCAGAGTTCAACGGTTCGCTAGGTTCTTCGGGTTGTTGGGTTCATCGAGTCCTTAGGGTTCATCGTGTCGTTAGGGTTCATCATGTGGCCAGAGTTCATCGGGTCGTTATTGTTCATCGAGTCGCCAGAGTTCATCGGTTCGCTAGGTTCATCGGGTTATCGTGGTTCATTGGGTTATATTCAAATTAGTTTACATAACTGTCCTTCCAATATCCTAACACACATAATAAAATAACTAACTCACCAACACAATGACCAACTTAGTTTGCCTACTGCATAATTTTATACTGTGGCGTTATCGCCCGCCGCGTAAGGTCAGCGGAGTTCAATTCAAAACGGCCCGCGCGTAAAGCAGAGGCGGGTCGCCTTGGCGCGTAAAATACCTAAAGCTCTCGAAGAACGCGCCCTTAATTAGGTACCTAACTAAAGTAGGCATCTATCTATCTACGGACGGATTGATATCACACCTAAAGAAATTATTGTTTTTTTCGTAAATCTTCCTTGAAAGTAGGTAGGTACCTAGGTAGGAACCTATTCCATTTCAAGTTTATGTTTATGATCGTTTAGGATAGGTGAGGTCACGGGTTTACGGACGTGAAAGTAAAGAATCCTAAGGTGGTATTCACACGTGCCGTAAGATGTTGCGGTATTTTGTCGGTCCGCGAAAGCACGTACAAAGCTGCACCGCCGCACGGCTGCCATTTGCCGCTCGGCGGTCCGGCATCGTGTGTGCTTTTTTGCATTTGTATGTAAGAATTGATAAGAAAGTCAGGCGGGGGTCGTCGTGCGCGACGCGGGGTACCCAGCCCGCGCCGCACCGCTGCCGCAGGCCGCCTACGCGCGGCGCGAGCGCAACCCATCCGAACACGGGGACACCTCGCCGTATTAAGCTACTTAGGCCCGATGCGTCTTTTAAATTCGGACGGATAATACCTACTTAATGTCAAGACGCGCGGACTCTTCAGTTTTATCGGAGCGACTATTTCGCGGCTGTGTGCGTTGCTTCATGTTGATGGAACAATTAAAAGTACCTATGAAATAACGCAGACGGCCGCGAAAAGGACGGCCCGACAAATATGAAAGAGTTAAGCCACAAAACAAAAACTTTTCAATGACATCTCTTTTACTATTAGAGTGAAAAAGGTTTGATGGTTTCTCCTACAAAAGACGAACGAAAAAGTTGGTTGAGTGCACACGATGAAAAAAAAAACGTCCAATACTTGATCCGACTGTCGGAGCGATCATCTACAGACGCCCTTACCCACACCACTTCTTTTCCATTTACGTCTCTTTTTTTCGTATGAGAGCGAAAGAGAGGTCAACAAGAAAAACGGTCGTGTGCGTAAGCGCTACGTTGCGCTACACGTTTTACCTACGTAAGTGTGCGGGGAGTTTGACAGGGATACTAACTGCCTCTGTACCACCATCCAAGCGATATAATTACGACAATATCGCATTAAATGAATACGTTGCAACGAACTAATTCATAAAATGTGTCATAAAAAGTTAACCTTACGTTTCCCATCACCAATGATGCTCGCACCAGATTAAGCCCAAATGTATGGGTTTATGCTTTCAGTTTTCGTTACACCGTCCCTTACACCCTGTATATCACGCGTATATCCCTTGCGGGGTAGGCAGAGCGTAAACGCCCGTAAAACGGACATTTACGCTACATTTGACAAACACTTGAGGGAAAATTGTGTATCACCGGTGACAGGTGACAGGTTGTTAGCCCATCGCCTAAAATTTAAATTAATGTAGCCCTCGAGTCCCTTAGCCGCCTCTGCTGCTTTTCTAAGCCGGCATCACACGGCAAATATCTCAGGATAACGCGCAAATTTCAAAAAATCACTGCATATTATACTTACAATAAGTAACTGCAGTTCCGAATAAATAGGAAATTATCTAGCCACATTCAAGTGCACATAGATTGCGCTAAGCTTAACTGAAATAGTTGCTTTCAACGGAAATGTATGTCAATAGAAGAAAAGTATTTGTGACTCGAACGCCAATATTTAAACTTTACAAACGCCATCTAGTTTAACATTATAAAAAGGTCGAGAAGCCCATTGCGTTGCAACACGAAGAGTATACACCACTAAACACAATGACTTATCACATGTGTATATTAAGATCGTTCACTGACAAAGCTTTAGCAAACTATGATTTATTCTGTACTTAAACTTTCGTTGTGCACTCTATTAGAATCTCGACTAGAATCCTCGGCTTTTTATAAAGTAAAAGAAACTTAATGAAAAGATTTATAAGAAATGTAGTGTATTAAGTAAGTGTATAGACTAATGCAGTATATTGAGTACGTGTATTGACTATCAGTGTCACCACAATAGGGTAGGGAGTCTGTCCGGCAGTCTATGCCCGACCGTAGCCCAGAGTGGCTGTGTGATGGTGTGCCGGCGAGCCACTCACGACTTCAATCAAATCAATCATAAAAGAGAGAAATCATGCAAGAAAATAGAAGAAAAGAAAATATTTTCACCTTGAGCGTGTGCAGTTTCCTCTGTATCCTCGCTTCCAGTCGGTGCTGTATGTTCTCGTTGTGCACCAGGTCGTAAATGACACGCGCCAGTACCGTGTTCACCCACGTCACTTCCGACGGCAAGACGCGGCATTCACACGTCTGGTTTTGGGGCTGGTTTTGCTATAAACAACACGCACAAAATTATGAGGGTTTCAGAACGTACCTAGATCGTATATAGAACGTATATAGATCTGCTTCGAAAATGTTATCCCCTTAATCAATCTTCTTTTATAAACTTTGCAGGCATGATCTGATCATGAAGCTGAACAACTTTTTCTATGACGGCTATGTCGATAAACGGGAAATAGGTAGATAGTAGGTCGGATACCTACCATGCAGAATTCCTGATCAGCTGACTGACTTTCTGAAACATGCTTTTTGTTTCCTAACTTAGGCTCCATAGTAAAAGTTGTTCAGTTTCAAGGTTTCAACATGCCTGCAATGTTTTCGTGTATATTAAAAATCACGCAGCAAAACTGAAGGACTAAAATAGTACTCAGCAAAACTCGCGTATAGCATATTGCGTCTTATAGGTACAAAAGTACCTAAGTTTATATTTTTTCATATAATTATCATACTAACATAACATTAAAATATTTACCAACCATATGTATATATTTACCAGTGCTGAAATAGAGTCTGTGTGGAAAAAGAATAGGCATGGGCAAAAAGTGAAATTATAATTTTGTTCACAGGCTGCTTTGGCATTTCTCATACTGAAGCACAGAGGCGCCTCCATATCTCACGCAGATTCTTTTTCTGCACTGACTCTATAACTATTCTTCGACAAACTACCGTATCGTTTACACTACTGTACCATTTACAAAATACATCTCTATCAACATAAATATTTTTCTGTACTATACTCTGTCTAAGTAGGTATATAAAAGAATGTTAACAAACTAGATTTAAGAGCGACAACATTATGCCCTACGACAGATAAGGCCAAAAAATAATAGTTGTCACTCAGCCACAGTAACATTTTTCATTCTTCCAAATATCTACTTGTATAGTTCTAGGGTAGGACACAATTCTAAGAAACAGTAGTAGATTACGAACATCTTTGGACTTCTTGTGAACTTTTTTATATTTGCTGTTCTTCCTTGGCGAAGGTTCTAGCTGGCACATGACGCCTACTTCTAGTTTACAAATGTTTATCTGCTCGTGGTTCTGGTAGAAAGTGAAAAAAGTAAAATAAAATCACCTCTAGTATTCTTTTTGTCTTAGAGAGAACTTTCTCCAAATTGGTATCTAAAAGACAACTAATGAATTGATGTGATACTTTCAATTAGTAAAAAATGAGATTTGGGCGATTGAAAACGACCTGAAACTAATTTAACGTTGTGGCGTAGTAGTTGTGCGCCTGCCTGTTACGCTAAAGTTCCGCTTTTGAATCTCTTTCCTGGCAGACACTTGAATGATGGTTTTAAATTGAATACCAAATTTTAAAACACTTCCCGTGTTAGGTATACAATTGCTTTATTAGCTTGCAAAATTTTCAAGTCCGGCAGGATGTTTTTAAATATCTAGGAATCTTATTTATTTTTTTGACTGTTTATTGCCCACAATATAAAACACAGAACAATTTCATATCAAAAAAACAACACAACAGGTAGTCATCACAATAAAACAATTTTAAACGGATTTAAGTTGTGTTTATTTAGCATGTGAGACAAGTACTCCATGAAAATAACCTGAAGCCACCCCGTCAACGTCACAGAAACCGTGCCAAACCATCCACAGTCGAACGACAACCAGCATACTTACCATACTTGAAGGGAGTAACTGATAAGATCGGTAGAATTCTGAAGCGAGCTTCAATCAAAACCATTTTCAAGCCGCCGAGGAAGATCAGCCAGTACATCAGATCAGTCAAATGCAACATCCCTCTCCAAGACCCTGGTGTTTATAAACTTGACTGTGACTGTGGACTCTCATACATAGGAGAAACAAAGAGAAATGTATCTACACGTCTAAAAGAACATATTGCTGATGTAAAAAACCGTCGTGACAGACAGTCTGCAGTGTGTGAACATATCATGGATAACCCCACCCATTATGTCAGATTTGATAAGGCTGCAATCCTAGCGAGAGAGAAGAGATTCATTCCTAGGAAAGTACGGGAAGCCATAGAAATTCAAAAACATCCGAATTTCAACAGAGATACTGGATGGGGAATCTCATCAACTTGGACTCCGCTGATTACACAGCAGAAGAACCAGATCCAACATACTGTAAGACCTACTACACAAGATACGGTTTCAGCATTTTGTGTGGAACCAGGACGTTACGCTAGGCAATTAAGAAATAGATGGCGGTAGAACAACAAAAATAATTTCAATTCTAAATAATGACGTCTAACACCTTAGTCATCCGTGACCACGGGCTCTGTAAAGAGCTCGAAACGTAGGAATTGTAAAATCCAAAATAAACACAACTTAAATCCGTTTAAAATTGTTTTATTGTGATGAGTAATAGTTGTGCAAACTCAAGAAAATATTACAACAGGTACTACTTATTTCTAAAAATAAATCTCTTATTAGAATCTTATTGCTGTGTTATAGAGTTTCAAATGTGTATTGTAACTTGAACCTTACCTGTATAATCCTATGCAGGAAAGGCCAAAACGTCTCTTCATTGGTGCTGAAAATGTGTTCTGGAGCGCAGGTGTTGGCAGGGACGGTGACGCCGTCCGACGATTGGGAATGAGATTTTTTGCGCTGAAACCATTCATCGTCAAAATATAATACGTAGAAGCAAAGAACCAGTCCTAAAGCAGTTAGCCAAAATTATGACCAAAATTTATGCTTTAAACATGTCGATCTGAAGATTACATCACATAGCAACTGAAAAAGTATTGAAATATTAATTTTAATTTTGAACTAATGGTGAATCTGGCGACTTGGACTAAATGTTTTAAAAATGAAAAATGAAAATGAAATAACTTTATTCAATGTAGGATAGCATTAACACTTATTGACGTCATGATCGATCATTGTAAAAAAAAGAAATTTGCATAACGCAATTTTCTTCTTTTTATAACAGTTTTGTATTGTCCTAATAGAAAACCGGCTCGGGCGGGATAAAACCTTGTTTATGGTCGTTATTGCAGGAACATAGTGTTAATTTAAAAAACATCTCGACTATCAATAAGTTTTACAAATTGTATCTTACTTTGTATAAACATTATACCTCTATAATCGATTGCTACTTCGATTCATAGATTCTACTTACAATGCTTTCTCTCCTGGCGAAAGTGACATTATCTATTTTATCTGTCTTGTAGACGGCCATCTCAATCCCGTCTCTTTGTTCCTTGTCCTGAGGAGGCGCCTCGCTAGCATCGTCTGCTACTGAAGCCTCTGCTGACTTGGATTGACTTACATCCTCTACAGCCATGGAGAGTCTTCTGAACCTGATTGGAAGACGGAGAACAAATTGAAGAAAAATTCGAAGCTGATTATAATAGTACATTGTACACGCGTGAAGAAAGGGACCGATTACTAACGAGGGTGTAGTTTGAGATTTGAAGCGAAGCTAAAGGCCTTAATGCACACGAGTTTGTAATTGTACATTCTTCCGAGTGATTCAAAGTGCTTTATTCTACACCTGCGGGGCCAGTTGTAACAACTGAGGGATCAGTTATTCCAGCAACGGGGTGCGTTATAACAGCCACAGGGTCAGTTGTAACAACCAAGAGGTCAGTTGTAACAATTAAGGGGTCAGTTGTAACACCCGTGGGGTAAGTTGTAACAGCCGTGAAGTAAGTTGTGACAGATGTGGTGAAACTTGTTACCACCTCGGGTAGATAATTCATTGGTACTCCGTTTTTAAAACTTGATCGCTGTGACATAATAATGACTTCAAAATATCAATCAATTCAACAAATCGTCTTTATATCTTCAACGTTGTAAGTACTTAATTTAGGGAGTGGGCAGCAGCTTTCCCTGTGAATACAACATCTTGCACTGCGCTCGCCAATCTGCCTGCCAAGCGTGTATAGTATTGCAATCCTCCCCAACAGGGGGAGGCCAATGTCCAGCAGTGGGCTGATGTGGCTGTTGATGTAAGTATGTAAATTTTATCTCAGTACGAAAGCTTTGCAGGCGACTCGACCCGTCATTATGCATATCTGAGCGCTAAAAATGCACAAAACGGCTGATTTTTGTTGTTGTATCTTACCAGTCGAACTTAGCGCGGCCAGTTCTCGCAAACAGATAGAGGCAGGCGTAGTTCTGTGCGCATCGTTTCACATTCACCGTCCACTCGCCTCACTCGTGCCGGGCGCTGTAGGCGAGTCTAGCTCCTGTTGTATCTTACCAGTCGAACTTAGCGCGGCCAGTTCTCGCAAACAGATAGAGGCAGGCGTAGTTCTGTGCGCATCGTTTCACATTCACCGTCCACTCGCCCTCGCTCGTGCCAAGCGCTGTAGGCGAGTCTAGCTCCTGTTGTATCTTACCAGTCGAACTTAGCGCGGCCAGTTCTCGCAAACAGATAGAGGCAGGCGTAGTTCTGTGCGCATCGTTTCACATTCACCGTCCACTCGCCCTCGCTCGTGCCAAGCGCTGTAGGCGAGTCTAGCTCCTGTTGTATCTTACCAGTCGAACTTAGCGCGGCCAGTTCTCGCAAACAGATAGAGGCAGGCGTAGTTCTGTGCGCATCGTTTCACATTCACCGTCCACTCGCCCTCGCTCGTGCCAAGCGCTGTAGGCGAGTCTAGCTCCTGTTGTATCTTACCAGTCGAACTTAGCGCGGCCAGTTCTCGCAAACAGATAGAGGCAGGCGTAGTTCTGTGCGCATCGTTTCACATTCACCGTCCACTCGCCTCGCTCGTGCCGGGCGCTGTAGGCGAGTCTAGCTCCTGTTGTATCTTACCAGTCGAACTTAGCGCGGCCAGTTCTCGCAAACAGATAGAGGCAGGCGTAGTTCTGTGCGCATCGTTTCACATTCACCGTCCACTCGCCCTCGCTCGTGCCAAGCGCTGTAGGCGAGTCTAGCTCCTGTTGTATCTTACCAGTCGAACTTAGCGCGGCCAGTTCTCGCAAACAGATAGAGGCAGGCGTAGTTCTGTGAAAATCGTTTCACATTCACCGTCCACTCGCCCTCGCTCGTGCCAAGCGCTGTAGGCGAGTCTAGCTCCTGTTGTATCTTACCAGTCGAACTTAGCGCGGCCAGTTCTCGCAAACAGATAGAGGCAGGCGTAGTTCTGTGCGCATCGTTTCACATTCACCGTCCACTCGCCCTCGCTCGTGCCAAGCGCTGTAGGCGAGTCTAGCTCCTGTTGTATCTTACCAGTCGAACTTAGCGCGGCCAGTTCTCGCAAACAGATAGAGGCAGGCGTAGTTCTGTGAAAATCGTTTCACATTCACCGTCCACTCGCCCTCGCTCGTGCCGGGCGCTGTGAGCGAGTCTAGCTCCTGTTGTATCTTACCAGTCGAACTTAGCGCGGCCAGTTCTCGCAAACAGATAGAGGCAGGCGTAGTTCTGTGCGCATCGTTTCACATTCACCGTCCACTCGCCTCACTCGTGCCGGGCGCTGTAGGCGAGTCTAGCTCCTGTTGTATCTTACCAGTCGAACTTAGCGCGGCCAGTTCTCGCAAACAGATAGAGGCAGGCGTAGTTCTGTGCGCATCGTTTCACATTCACCGTCCACTCGCCCTCGCTCGTGCCAGGCGCTGTGGGCGTGTCTAGCTCCTGCAAAATAATTGATCGGATTTAAGACAGCTTAAAAAGCTTGACACAGATCAAGTTGATTGGCATACAAAGGTAATAACGGGAGAAAAGCTGTGATAAGACTTTGCAACCACCTGGATAGTTATTTACTTTTGAACACTTGCAAAAATTTCAAGCGCGGGCGGGGTTTGAACCTGCGACTTTCGCTATTACTAGTGGCGACGCCTCTTTCATTTGGGCTACCGCAGATCGTCCCCTGCTCGCGAATTTCGCAAGTGTATCTTTATGCCAATAATGCGTGACACGCGTGGAGTCGTGCGGAAGCCCAGATTTCAAAAATGTTTACTCATAGTTCCTACTAGAATTATTTGTGTCAAGGTGCCAAATATTCACATCGTACACCCAGATTTGAGAACACGTATTTAAAATTTATATTCTCCATTCAAAAATATCATCTCCAACAAAACCTCAGACAGAAGCACTACTATGCGCCACATCGTTTGTCGAAAACAACTTTGTCATCGCAAATAATAATATTATAAAGAGGAAAGATTTGATTGTTTGTTTTGATTGTTTGTTTGAATTGAATAGGCTCCAAAACTACTGGACTGATTTAAAAATATTTAACCATTAAAATCCTTCATTATCCCTGATGAACATAGGCTATATTAAAATGTCTTATTCCCGCGGGAAAATAGTTAGCAGCGGGTGAAACTGCTGTGCATACCGCTAGTCGCAAATAACTTACAGTCTGTTCTAAAACCTCCTTGATATTAGCGAGCTCGGCGTCGTCTAGATCCAAGTCCGTGTCGGCGTCGGCTCTGGTGCTGGTATTGGAGTCGGTCATGTCCGCTCTGGCGTCGTGGAACACTTGCTCTTCAGGGGGCTTCTCAGATTGCGTCAGAGATTCGGCGGTCACTTGGTCCGGTGGTATTGTGCTTGATGGTATTATGTCTGTTTTTTTCTCTGTAATACGATTTCAACTTTGAACATTAACGAACGGAAGAACCTTACGTTTAAGAAAAGCTCAAACTACAAGTACAGTCAAGCTCAAGTCCGTTAGACGCTCAAACCGTCAAGTCTTATGCGCGCGGCTTAACGTGGGACGTTTTACATACAAACGAAAAACTGAAATTCAATGGACTTAAACATGCAATGAAAAACATGTTTTTAGCAAACGCTTATGCGAAATGATGAAGGCACATGTAAATTTGGCGCAAAATTACTTTTGGTTAGAAGATATAGAGTATTTCGTCCACAATAAAATCAAACTCATTTTTGCAGCATCCATCTATTGGCGTAATGTGGCGAATCGGTTTTAAAAAAGAAATCTTATGGTTTACAATTTATGTTTATTATTTTGCGAGAATGTTGTACCAACACGTGACTTCCCATCGAGTTTTTTAATTAGACTTTTGTCCCCTTTACAGACGTCAGTCCATTGAGATTTCTTTTTAGAAATAAGTAGACCTGTTGTGAATTGTTTCATATATGTACGTGTCCTATGTTTTTATTGTGTGCAATAAATGGTTTAATAATAATAATTACTTTCGTATGAAATCGTCCCTCCCACCTTAAGAACGGTCCAAAGTCCAAGCTGTTTTGTTGCCTGAGCAAGACTGAACACATTAACGCTTCTTCTTATATCGTGTAGGACACTGTCACTGTTTGGCGTCACTGTTTTTAAACCGCGTACTACTACAATAATCGCTAAGTATGATATTTGAAATCAAACTCACCCTTGTGTTTTTTCCTTACTAGTCTATGCCGAAGCCCCTCTTTGCCAATTTCGTTTTCAGTGTGGGGGGCGGGAGGTATCGTTGGTAGGTTGCTAAAAGATAAATAGATAACTAATTACATGCTGTAAGAAACTCCGAAAATATTTTAATGTCTGAACCAGTCCCTGAAACTCAACAACTTTCCCTAAGGAACTTAGATAGAAATATGAAAAAACACTCGGTAACATGATCTGTATTATAATAGGTACGTTATAAATATAAGCCGTGTTATGCCGGCTTAAAATAGCATCACCGCATTTCTTTCACTCGGGTTTCGTAAGAAGCTACTCACGGACTTGAGGGTTTGTATTACAATTTCAGGCGACAGGCTGACAACCTGTCACTATAGTAATACACGATTTTTCTGAAACGACTCTCAAATATTTGTCAGACGTGGCGACAGCAACCGTATTTTTACGACCGTTAACGATCTGCCTACCTCGATGTATGTATGTATGTATGTATACATTTAGAATGGGCGATGTAATTTTTGGCGTAATATTTCGATCTATATACCATGTGGAAACATTCCTTTACGCCTATGACGCAAAAGGTCAAAATGGTCAAGTGTTAAATTGCTGATATACTTAGCTGATGACTAAATTGAAGGACTTTATAAGACTGCCATTGATCCAGTTTAAAGTAGGTGACCGAAAAAATTGGGTTATGGACCGAGATGGTTTGTTGCCGGCTTAGAATAGCATCACCCCATTTCGTAGAGTCGTAAGAGGCGACCAAGGGACTTGGAGGTGTGTATTGCAATTCTGTGGCGAAGTTTATGATGTTGTAAAAACAATTGTAAAAAGCAGCACTTTGTACCGAACCGAGAATGATAAAAGAAATATTTGCTCATTATAGAATGACAAAAAGTTTAAACAAGCTTAATAAATTAAACACGACTGCTTTCTGAGACAAAGCCTAGCCTATGGCCTATGGACACTCGGGATAATGTAAGCATTATTCCGATACAATTCCTATTCGAATCTGTTTAGTGGTAATCGAGTTGAAGTAATTTAAAGAATCGCACATTTAAACATACATACATGAACTCTAAAAACATTACACAGTTGAGCAAACTCAAGAAAATATGAAATTACACTCCTTTTTTTTGGTTGGACAGTCGTGTAAGAAGTGGGCAGTCGTGTAAAAAGCAGAATTTTATACAGAATTGCGAATAATAAAAGAAACATTTGCTCAGTATAGATGGACAATAGTTATTTGTACAACAAGAGGGCAAAGGTAATTTTTGCTTCGAGTGCTAATTTGGAATCCCGAGGTAGCGAAGGATACTAAAATTTTATCAAAAGTTGTATCCTGAGCTCAGTGAGGGATACAACAACACGAGATGCGAATGAATTTGCTCTCGTGTGGTACACACAACTTTTCACCTCTAACAGTGAGAAAATTCTGCTAATGTCAAGTTTGGGAAATTGGCTGTACAGCTCGAATGCCTCAGACAAAATAAAAACTCCCGTCAAATTATTTTTTCAAGATTCGTTCAGAAATAGTTTTCAGAACGCACCGCCTCACGATTTGTTCTGATAAAATGAGATGTTCGAAATTCAAATCACTTTTCTCCATCGAGTGGATAAAAACGACTTTTCGCCACTGTATTCACGCGGCAAAACTGTGCTTTTCAAGCTGGAGAGGTGAAAAAGTTTAAATTAAAATTATGTAGGAATAGTTTTATCAAAGCCGAGTGGTACAAGCTTAGAATAGTATCACCTCATTTCTACTCGTGTCGTAAAAGGCGACTAATGGATGAATCCAGGGCATGTGCAGCAGAGTTATCATTGAATATCTACAACACCAAACGTGATGAGTACATGCCCAGCAGTGGACTGTTGAGGCTGTTGTAGTGTATTTTTTTCATTGTACAATGGATCCTTTTTCATGAAAGAGGAACTGTTTAACTCGGTGCGTGTTATGTATTAATCGTCGACATTGAATTTACACTTGAGTTAACCTTGTTAGTTTAGTTGAAGGTTTAATAGTCCGGTACTTCTGGCAACATTTGAGGGCATAACTTACAAAAATTCTAAAGCCGCTTATTTTTGTACGAAAGTGTCATGTGTGTCAGTAAAACGTGTTTTTACGCTTGCGTAAATTCGAACCCTCGGCTTTCGTCGTACTGTGTTGTGACAACGCTCTTACTGCTAAGCTATCAATCGGTGAAATTAAAGTAAGGCCATTGCCATAAGCCATATTTGACTGCTGTTCGTTCCACTAAGATATGTCAACAAAGGAAAATAGGCCCTCTGATATAGCATTAACACGAATCTGACAGCTGTCAAATTGGCTTGTTGGGTTGTATTCTAATTTGCATCAATGGTTGACGTTACTGCAAATGTCAGAGGTGGATGTAGTAGAGGTTCGAGGGTTCGAATGCCGCTTCTGTAATAATTATTCTTTTGACATTATTATCCTTCATTTTACCTCTTATCCTTTCTTCTCCAGACGAACTTCTTCTTCTTCTCTGGGCTCGTATTGGTCTCCGTGCTCTCCACCTCATGTGTCGAGGCCTGCTCCTTCTTTTTGTCGGGCAAGTCGGCCGACTTTTTGTCGTGGGGTACACTTTCCTTCTCCAGCACTTGGATTTTCTCGTTCTCGTTTAGCATTATACATATCGGATACTTTTTGCTCCATTGTCTGAAAAATTGATACATATTTAAGGTTTTCTAGGTGCCACTTATCGATACCATGCGTAATCGAACCACTTTACATAAAAATATTATATTGCCCTCAATTCGGGATTAAAATTTTCTTATACCTGAAATTAGTAGTGTCGCTTTTCATCAAATAGATTAAGAAAATAAAAGGAGATATCTAAGCCCTGTCATGTTTAAAAATGTCAAAAGGTTCTCCGCCATTTCTGGTAAATTTAGTCGCCATTGTTTTCATCGTCGCTTTATTTTGACAGATAACGCGCATTTTGCGTCAAATTATAAGACATGATAGGACTTGGATATCTCCTATTTTTTCCTAAACCTATTTGACAGAAAGCGACAGCACTAGTTTAAGGTAAGATAAGATAATTTAAATCCGGAATTGAGGGCAATATTGGCCTTAAATTAGCGCTGTCACTTTCCGACAAATAGGTTTAGAAAAGATTAGGACATATTATAGTCTTGTCATGTTTATAAATGTCAATGGGTTCTTCGCAGTTTCTAGTCAATTTAGTCGCCTTATTTTGACACTTCCCTCAAACTATAAGACATGACGTGACTAAGATAATTATCTTCTATCCATGCCTAAACCTATTTGACGAAATGTGACAGCACTAATTTAAGGCAAGTAAGGAGAATTTATATCCTGAATTGAGGCCTTATACATCCCTAAACTTGATAACACTACGCATAATTAAATCGTAAAAGACTAACGGTAGACTTAAGAGGCTCAGTATGAGATTTATAGCTAGCCATCAAAACGAAAACCACCCGAGCCATGTTGCATTGTCCTAACGCAATTGGCAACGATCTCACAAGGACGAGTTGACAAATATATCCAGTGCTAATATCAAATATCAAAAACAACAAAATACTGAGGCCAAATCCTCACCGCTAGACCACATACATACATACATAAATTACGCCTCTTTTCCGGAGGGGTAGGCAGAGACTACTTTCTTCCACTTACTACGATCCTGGCATACTTCTTTCGCCTCCTCTACATTCATCAATCTCTTCATGCATGCTCGTCGGCTTAGAGTACTCTTGACCTGACCAGTTCCGTCTTTGCTATAGGGGCGCTGGGGGCGCGCGCCCAAGGCCCCCATCGTCAGGGGGGCCCCCGGCCCCGGGAATGGCAAATAAAATATGTGACTCTAGGTTTCGGGTATCCCACACGCTAAAAGAGAGGAGGCCCCGAACGATCAAAATTTTCTCACACATCATTTTAACTTCAAATTAAATTTCGCGCGCTTTTACTCGAAAATATTTAAGAACGAAAATAGGTTAGTTGTTCGAATTCGATAAAACGCCATCTTTCGATAATTATGCAAACCACTCTGTCCGATATGATTCCATAGACAAGTTGATCAATCTAAACGAGGCGTAAAATTTATTTCGTTCATTCATTTCATTGTCTATTCTAGGTTGATGTCTATGGTATTTTCCTTTGGAAAAAAGTTTGTTTTGCACTTTTGTGTTTTTGTTATGCACTTTTGCTGTTAAAAGTTTTAATTTGAAAACTTTGAAGTGAAAAACTGTGTAAAACTATTGCCAGTTTTCATTAGCTCGTTTGAACACTGTTTCAATATGTCGAAAAGAACTTATTTAAGTGGTTCACAAAAAAGGAAAAAAGTGATTGCTCAAAAAGAAATAACAGAAAAACTAAACTAAACTCACTCATTTTTTTACGGTTGAAGAAACCAATAAACCGAAGGATTCCTCATCCTTATCACCTCAAGATACAAAGAGCTCTGAATATCACCAGGAAAAAGAAGTAACGTGTGACGAAAATAACAAAAACACTCCAGATGCTGCTCCCTCGACTTCAAGCAACTGTGCGATAATATCTGCAAGTACTGAAAACGAATTTCATTCTCCTAATCCTGACCCTGGTACGTACAATGATGAAATTTTAACAGAAAACGTTCGTGATGTTTGGATTCGGAAAGGGCCAGAATTTTTCCAAAATAAAAATTGCGACTTCTCTGAAACTTCAAAAACTTTCACAGAATCAAGTGGTACATCAACAAGACACTTGACAAAAAACACGTTTACACGTAAATTGACGAACGGTGAGACTTTAGAAAGAAAATGGCTACTTTATTCACCGACAAAAAAAGCTGTATATTGTTATTGCTGCCGCCTGTTTAACCATCATACTGGCCCTGGAACTGAACTGAGCTCTCCAACTGGATATAGCGATTGGAAACATATAAGTACCTTACTTATTAAGCATGAGAACAGTTTGCAACACAGGCAATCTATGATGTACTATGTTGCCAGAACGAAAACTTCTGGAAGAATTGATAGTGAGTTGCTGTCCCAATATGACACAGAAATTAAATACTAGAAGAATATGCTTAGGAGGATTGTTTCAGTAGTAAAATTTATAGCTTCAAGAGGTCTTGCTTTTCGTGGCGATAATGAGACATTGGGGTCACAAAGCAATGGGAATTATTTGGGATGCTTGGAACTAATTAGCGAATTTGATCCATTTCTTGCTGAGCACTTACAAAAGTTCGGAAACCGTGGTAAAGGCAGCACATCTTATTTATCTGCAAACATTTGTAATGAATTTATCAACCTTATGGGACAGCGAGTTTTACAAACAATCGTCGGAGAACTTAAAGCGGCAAAATATTACTCTACTAGCGTAGATTCGACGCCAGATCTGTCCCACGTCGACCAGCTAACTTTCATCGTTAGATACGTGAAAGATGGACAGCCAATTGAAAGATTTTTGCAGTTCCTACCCATGGATGAACATAAGGCGCAATGCATAGCTGATACTATTTTAGACCTTTTGGCAAAACTTGACATTTCTATAAAAGACTGCCGAGGGCAGAGTTATGATAATGCATCAAATATGTCTGGAAAGTACTCTGGCGTCCAATCAAGAATAAAAGTAGTTTGCGAATTTGCAACTTATGTTCCATGCGCAGCACATTCGCTGAATTTAGTGGGTGTTCAGGCTGTTGAATGTGTTAATGAAGCAGTAGCATTCTTTCAATTCGTTCAAAAACTGTACACTTTTTTCTCAGCTTCGACTAGACGTTGGAAAATTTTGACACAGCATTTAGGCAAAAATAAAGTACTTAAATCTCTTTCGGAAACGAGGTGGTCTGCACACGCGAATGCTATTAACGCTTTGCGAAAGGGCTATTCAAGTATTTTTGAAGCTTTGTCCACAATCGCAAGAGATATAAATCAACCAGGAGACACAAAAAACGAAGCCGAAAGCCTGGCAAAAAAATTGGAAAAGCTTGAGACTGCTGTTTTAACGGAAATATGGGATGATCTCTTGGGGATTATCAATAAAACAAGTCTAAGTTTACAGAAAAGCACTATTACGATGGTTGTTGTGAATAAACTGTACGAATCACTCATAAGTTACGTCAATAACGCACGTAATAGTTTTGATCAGTACGAATCTGCTGCTAAAGAGAAAAATCCAAATGCTGATTACAAAGATAAATCCGAACGAAGCAGAATTCGCAGTAAACGCATTACTTTTTTTGACGGTGCAGCAGAGGATACACAATTAAAAGGCAAAGAAAAGTTCCGTGTGCAAACTTTTATCCCTATAATTGACACATTGATTACACATTTAAAAAAACGTTCGGCAGTATACCAAGAAATTGACAATCGGTTTAGTTTTTTTAGCCAGTTGACAACAATCGAATCTGAAGAATTGAACAAAAAATGCAAAGAATTTGCTGAATATTATCATGAAGATATTAACGCCTACGAGCTCATATCTGAATGTAATCATTTGAGATTTGAGCCAATATTTAAAAAACATGAAAGGTCAATTAGCGGATTTGAATATTAACACTTTACACAATCTAATAAAGTCTGACAAATTAGAAGAAACTTTTCCAAATATAGAGGTTGGCACCCGAATATTTCTATGCCTAATAGCAACGAACTGTAGTGGAGAGCGCTCATTTTCGCGTCTGAAGCGGATCAAAAATGAATTAAGAACAACTATGTTACAAGAAAGACTGAATAGTTTGTCAATAATGTGTATTGAAAATGATCTTCTTCAGACCATTGATTTCGAGGATATAATAGAAGATTTTTCTCAAAAGAAATCACGAAAAAAATCGTTTTTATGATTTAGTTTTAAAAAACAGCTGTATTGTCAATTTATTAGTTACCTACCTACATTATATTCAATTTATAAAACCATTCATATTTTTATTTTATGACTAGAGGACCGCCCAGCGGTTTCACCCGCTGTTACCCGTTTTCTCGTGGGAATGAGACATTTTCCCGCGGTAAAAAGTAGCCTATGTTACTCAGGGATGTTGTAGCTTTCTAATGGTGAAAGAATTTTTGAAATCGGTTCAGTAATTTCGGAGTTTATCGATTACATACAAACAAAAAAACAAACAAATCTTTCCTCTGTATTAATTGTAGAGAAGAGATAACTTAACAATCCTCTCTAAATGATTCATTGCATAGATTTCCTTTTAAACTAGCAAGGCGGCGGCGGCGGCGGCGCGCAGACCGCCGCGCCTCGACCGCTAGGAAAATGTAACCGCGCCGCGCGCAATATAATTCATTCTATACATTTCCTTAGAAACTCGCGACGAGCGGCCTGGTCACAGCGACCGGCAAGTCGTTGAGTATAAATCCGAACCTTATACTAAGCGCAGTATGATATTGTCCCAGAGGGCCGGATCCGTCGTGCAAGCAGCAGCTTGCATGGAGTTGCGGGTCAGTGTGAGGTACCTCATGCAATTTTTCTATACAGATCAAGATTTTAGTAAAAATTCACTCACTCCTCCCAAAAAGGGCCCCCTAAAGCTTATGTGCCCACGGCCCCCACATAGTCAAAGACGGCCCTGGACCTGACCTTTCTTTAGCACGTCCCCGATTTGATCGAGGTACGTTCGTCGAGGTCTTCGCCTTCCGACGTTCCCATCCACACTTGCCAAATACACCTGTTTCGTTATTCTTCTTTCTTCTTTCGTTCATCCTCTTTACATGACCACTTAGGCAGTATATTTATCAGGTGCGAAAGAATCTATAAGTATTACATATCACGCCTATTATCCCTTGCGGGTTAGGCAGAGAGCCAACGACCCGCAAAACGGACATCAACACGTCTGACAAAAGTTTGAGGGTCAATCAGATAACTGTGTATCACTAAAGTGACAGGTCGTCAGCCCATCGCCTAAAATTGCAAAACACATCAAACCCGCGAGTTCCGTATTCGCCTTTTACCTACGATACCCACGGGTAAGAAATGGGGTGATGCCAATCTAGGCCGGCATCACACGGCACCCTCATCCTCTTTACATGACTACTAAGGCAGTATATTTCTCAGGTGCGAAAGAATACTATAAGTATTATATTATAACCTTAATTCTAGCCGAGCTAGACGCGGGCACGTGCCTGAAGGTCGTTGCTACTTGTGAACCACTTCAATGCTTTGTTACATATCAGTTATCATATGAATAACATGTGCACAGGTGCATAACAATGTACCGTTCATTCTAAACATATTTATTTACTACTAGCGGCCCGCCCAGCGGTTTCACCCGCTGCTAACTGATTTCCCACGGGAAACAGACCTTCTCCCGACATAAATCATACATAAAAACCTTCCTCTTGAATCACTCTATCTTTTAAAACCTTCATCCAGATCCGTTAAGTGGTTTTGAAGATTTAAGCATACAAACAAACAAACAGCCAGGGACAGACGGGGGAAGCGACTTTAAATTCTGTTTTTTTTAAATTCCCCAAGGGATGAAAAGGGGGTTAAAAGTTTGTATGAAAGTTCGATGTCTTAAGTGTGATATCCGTTTCAAAATAAGTGGTTAGACTTATGACTTAAAATAATTAAACACGTAGTGTTTCAGCATATTTGAAATTTTAACCCGTAATAGGGTCAAACGGGGGTTTAAAGTTTGTATGAAAGTTCGTTTTTTTAAATGAATATGATCTGTTTTAAAATTTGTGATAAGACTAATAACTTAAAATAATTAAACACGTATTTCAGCATTTTTGAAATTTTAACCTTTAAATGGGTGAAAAGGGGGTTAAAAGTTTGTATGAAAGTTTTTTATCTTAAATGTGATCTGTTTCAAAATTTCGGATTAGACTCATTACTTAAAATAATTAACTACGTGTTTCAGCAATTTTAAATTTTTAATCCTTAAAGGTGTCAAAAGGGGGTCAAAAGTTTACTACCAGTTGGGCTACCCGCTTTCCCATGGGAATGTGACAATTTTCCGGAATAAATTATACTTATAAACCTTCCTCTCAAGTTACTCTATCTAATAAAAAAAACCGCATCAAAATCCGTTAGGTAATTCTAAAGATATAAGGAGACACCAAACGGGAAGCGACTTTATTTTATACTATGTAGTGATTGAGTATGTCGTAAGTTTAAAAGAGAACGTGCTACAAATTTTTCTTATATTCATGAGTTTTTGTCGAGAACGTAATAAAAAAACATATATAAATTTATAAGTTTTTATCGCCCGACCACGAATTACGAAACTAATTGGCCCTGATCTTGAGAGCATTTAAATGACTGTTCTCGCAACTCTTAAACAAGCGTAATATATAAAAAGAAATAAAAACACGACTGCTTTCTGAGATAAAGCCTAGCCTATGACACTCGGGATAATGTAAGGATTCTTCCGATAGAATTCCTATTCGAATCTGTTCAGTGGTTAACGAGTTGCAGCACTTTATAGAATCGCACATAAATATACTTACATACATGAACTCTAAAAACATTACACTCCTTTTTTGGTTGGGCAGTCGCGTAAAAATGTGTCACTTCGAATAGGTAACAAGTGTATGGAGTAAACAGATAAGAAATTGTTTTTGTCAACCTTTCGGCATTTGGGAAAAACCTAAAGCTCTAATGAATAATAAATAACTATTATAATAACATACAACTTAACAAAATAGAATAGACTGATATAGACCTCAATTCTTACAGGACACTTAGACGATTCTTAGCTATTCCTGCTACTTTCATTTCATAAACAGAAGAAAGGAAACAGATGTAGATTTCCTGTACCATAATGACTCAAAACACTAAGACGGGGTTCTTACCGCGATCACAGTATAATGAATAGTACTAGCGTACAGTATGGTCACTCCCTGCCTCCCCCTACAAGCGCCGCCCACCCGCGCTCGGAGGACGCTCAGACGCCGGCTAGCTAGGACGCGACGACGAAGGTCATTTCATACTGCCGCACATTGCATTCCCGATCCGCGAACGCAAAATGGCGGCAACCCTGACATGTTGTCTCACACACACAAGCATGGTCCGCGTTCGCCTACGCAAGCTTAGACTGTATGCGTAGCAACGCATTTGATTCATACATTTGAGCGACAGTGTCCGAGGTGTGCCGCGATACTCGATTTTCTGGAATTGTTTCAATTCGGTTTCCTTTTTTTTTCTGTATCATTTCTTTTGCATATTTGAAGAAAGTGACAGGACTGACAGGTTACGAATATAAGCTACAGAAATTGTCCCCCAGAATGGACACCATACATTTCTGACTGAATTCTCCAAATAGAGTATTTAATTTAGCCAATAAGTACATAATTTGTGCTGTATTCATAATTTTCTTATAACAGGCAGACAAAATGTTCAGTCCACTTAGACAACAGGTTTTTATTCAAATGATACACTCGTGAAGCGCTTTGCTAACGCGTGTCGATCCATGTCCTTGAATTAATCAGCTACCTATAGATGAAATTTCTAAGGTATATCGTATTTTCTTTAGTTCTACCTATTTCAACATTGCTGTACATGTATTGCATGCCGTGTGATGCCGGCTTAGAATAGCTTCACCCCATTTCTTTCCCGTTGGAGTCGTAAGAGGCGACCAAGGGACTCGAGGGTATGTATTGCAATTTTAGGTGATAGGATGGCAACCTGTCACTATGTGCGATACACACCCTCAAAGATTTGTCAGACGTGGCGTAAATGTCCGTTTTTGCGGCCCTTTACGCTCTGCCTACCCCGCAAGGGATTATAGGCGTGATATGTGTATGTATGTATGTATGTATGTATTGCATGCCGGCTTAGAGTAGCATTTCCCTAATGCAACCCGTAGGTGTCGTAAAAGCGACTGAGGGATAAATTCATCCAGGGAATGGGCATCAGCGTTCCCCGTGAAAATAATACCCTGCACTGCGCTCGCCAATTCGCTTGCCAAGCGTGGCGAGTATCGCAGTACCCCTCAGGAGGAGGAGCATGCCCAGCAGTGGAAAATCATTGTTGTAAATGTAAAAAAAAATATGTATGCTTATTAATTTAAAACTTTTTGTTTTATAATGGAAGTAATATTGTCATCAGAGTTAATATTGTATGAGTCACAATTTTCAGTCTTCCTTAGAGGTATCACCATACAATATGAATCACTATCTACACAAAATTTCAGTAGAATTGTACGTGCGTACTTATAAATTTTACCGCCATCGCTTTAGCCTTATCAGGTTATCATAATTTATTGTTACAATTTTAACTAGGTATTATACAAACTAAATGGGGACTTCCCAGTTGTTACGAGTATGTGCAGAGAGCAGAAAAACATGAGTGCTTTTGGTACATTATGTGTCATACACAGTCATACATTTATCTGTTGCACAGTTATTGAAAATAGGTTGTTCAAGTTCACGAATGACTAACAACATGTAATTGGATAAGTATGAAATAAAAATGATTACATTTGAGTTATACAATATTCGTTATATCTATGTAGATATTTTAACAGATAGGAAAGGTTAATTCGGCTACATGTAACGTAACTTAAAAATGCAAAGGTTAAATCGACTAAATGTAATGTAACTTTAAAATGTCGAACACATGATTTTTTTCGACATGTTTAACACATTACTAAGTGGAATAGAGATCACGAATAAGAAGAGTCAAAAATATAGAGCTACTTAGGGTAGAGATGAGAATTGTTCTAGTCCATAATAAACACAAGCTGAATAGGTAGGACCTCCGGCCTAATGGACTGATGACTTAAAGAGGCTGGTAGCGACTGGATGGTTAAAACGGGAGATCGAGCCTTATGGCGTACCCAATAGAACACTGCTATATAATAAGCTGATAAAATATCATGTGAATAGGTAAAAAAAAAAGGTAGAATTACCTTCTTCTGACAAGTCCTTTTGGCAGCAGTACAACCTTGGCTCCGGTCAGATTGTAAAGTCTGTGCTGGTAGAATTCCACCTTTTCTAGCTTCTCGTTCCAAAGAGCTCGCTTCGGTATCTTGGTGGTTGTGTATGATAATCTCAAATTGCAACCTGAATTAAATAATGCAATACATTTTTATGATGGCATTTTTAAATAAAGAAGAGGAAATCTCAAAGCTTATTGCAGACAATAGCAGGGATGTGCCTAAGCGCACTAAATATATGAGAAGTAACCAAACTTAGACACATTTATCACCAATCACAGAAAATAGGCACAGTCGAGAATAGCACCATTAGTACCCGCTACCTCATTTGGTCACTACATTTTAACTTTACAGTGGAACATGACATGACCCACTAAAATATAAAGTAAGTATTAAAATCAAACTAAATGCAGAAGGATAAGATTATGGATAATTACCTTCTAATTTTATAAAACATGTTGTTGTTTTATTGATACTGTATAGAAGTGGATCATAGTCTGGAAACCTAAAGTGATTGATCCAACCCTGCAGGAATAAAAAAAACGTATTTATAAATCACAAAACATCTGAAGTTTTGGTTATATCTATGGCTACATACAACATGTGATTACTAACCTCATATTTTTTGATCGGCCTATATTCTTTCACTGAGGGAATTGTGTAGGTGAAAGGTGTATCACTGCTTCGGGGCAACTGAATGTGACTTCTTGACTCCCAAGGATCTCCAAAATAATTCTCTAGCACCCAATTTTTTAGATGGATAAAAAAATAAAATACCCAAATACCTAACAGAAACCCAATCAACATGCTAGATTCAGGAAATACAAGAATGCCTAATATAACAATGCAACTGAGGGTGTAAAAAGTAAATGTGAAGAATGGTATCAGTCTTTCTTCTGAGTTTTTTGGAACATAATTTATTTGGCTAGGTGTGTGACTAAAGTTGATGAGCATTGGTTGGGCTTTAGTAGAAGGTTCTCCATTCTTATCGACAGGAGTGTTTTGTGATGGGTTTGTTGCTACATTGAAACCATCAATATTGTCTTCAAGAGCCTCTATGCCTGATTCCACTTCAATAGCATTTGTTTCATCAAGTTTATCTTTTTTCAAATGAGCCATTTCACTTTGAACTGAAAAAAAAAGGTGGTGCTTTAAATATTTCTGGTTTGAAATGTAGTACTGGAATTTTCAAATAATATACAAAATTGAAACATTACCAACAAGAGCAAGGAGCTCTTAAATATGAAGAGATTGGAACCATTTTATGATAAGAATAGAACAAACATTACCCAAATTCTTTTCTGTGTCATCACTTGCTTCAGAGCCATTCTTGTCCATTGGAAGACTCAAATCAATGTCTGTTGGCTTTGCAGTTAACGGTTGTGTAATTTCGGACAGGTTTTGTATACTACTGTTTAGTGATGATACCTGAGACAAATTTTTGTTTGAAGCTTTTTGCATCACATCAGTTAAAAATAACCTAATAATTAAGCTAAGCCTGGTTTACTAAAAACATATTCATTTCTTGAATATATAATCTACACAATTATTAAAATAAACACAATACCACACTCAAAATCGATTAGGCGCACCCCACCTTCTGAAGTTATGCATTTTAAAGTAAAACAAAGTATACCATAGCTGAAGAGAGCAATGTGTACGTGTGTGAGTTCAGATAGAAAATAAATTGGGTTATTTTCTAGTGTTTTGTACCTGATTATCAGTATCTCCTATACTTTGATCTGAGTCTTTAATAACAGAATTTTCTTCTGAATCTGAAATTGAACTATCTCTTGGTATACTCTTATCTTTTTCCTTTGTCTCTGAAAAATAATAAAAATGAAAAAACCACTCAATTTATGTAAATGGTGTTGATTCTCATTTTAATTTTAACAAGTACCTTCAAGAGACCGTGTTTTCATATCCTCTACAGCTTGAGTTATTTTGTATTTAAAATCATGGAATATTTTCCATG
Source organism: Tuta absoluta (assembly GCA_027580185.1). Taxonomy (NCBI): domain Eukaryota; kingdom Metazoa; phylum Arthropoda; class Insecta; order Lepidoptera; family Gelechiidae; genus Tuta; species Tuta absoluta. The sequence goes on along the minus strand of JAQAHW010000016.1, from coordinate 4,477,538 downwards.
TCTCATTACCCCCTACGTCTTTAACATCAGCAGATTCTGATACACTTCTTTTCCCTAAGTTTTTTAAATAATCCTTAACAGGTGATGACGTCACCTCTTTAGGTATTGGCTTTCCTTCATCACATTTAACTTCCGTCTTTTCTGGTTTTTCTTCTTTGTCCTTTTCCACTATAATCTTTTCTGCATTCCGTATAGATTTAAAATACTTGTCTAAAATGGATGAAGTCTTGTCTCCTTTTTTGGGGCTAGCATTCTCACTCTGCATGCTGGGAGAAGCATCAACTGGAGTCGGAGGGTCATCCTCACAGTCCAAGAGCTCCTCTAACTCCTCATTGTTAGCATTATATCTGAAGGACAAGGATGTATTTGGTGACTTCCCTGAAATAGACGGGTCAAATTGTACACTGCTAACTGTTGATAGCCCAAATAACATTTTACTCCATTTAAGAGTACACATATAGTTCACATGTGAACTTGAAGTATTAAAACAGTTCACTCGTGATCTACGAGCTGCATTATGGCGATTATTAACCCCCATACCTGTGTAAGGGACTTATAAGAGTGTAGAGTTATACTTTTATACAATTGTTGGTGTTTTAATACTCTAACAACTATCTTTTAGTCAGCCGTCTGATTAAGAGCAATATAGGAGGATAGAGATACGGCAATCGCTGTTTACCAGCCTACTTCTACGATGTTATAGAGCTAGCATTATAATAGAACACACGTGGTCAGTTATACAACCAAAAGCTGTTATGTTTACCTGTTTTAGTCTTCTATGCAGCTAGTAGCTGGAGTAGGGCTTGTTTGTGATCATTAAAATAACCTTTATTTGCTACCCGTATAGAAGTGTTTGAATGGTTCGCATGAGCGCTATGGGCTGTTAAAAGAACCAAATGTGTTGTCTTATAACATCAATAGCAGTTCATTTGTCCACAATTACTACTCTTAATTGCTTTAAGCTGAATATGAATGTGAATGTGATATTCTATTTCACTCATTCCACAAGACCTGAAGTACATCTTAAAGCTGTACATAAGTTCACATTTGGATACATTTACAGACATTGGCTCTGTAGTGGTACAAATGTGAGACTTTATATAGCTAACAGCATTCTTACAGAACACATGTGAACTATATACGCTCTACCGCATTAAATTGGAGTTATAACAGTTCACATAGCCACTGTTCATTTCCACCATTTTGTTCTACTTATCCTACAATTTGCCAAATAAATCTCCAAACTTATCATGCAGATTTCTCACAAAATACTCACAAAAAGCGGTTCAGGTTCGGTTTGATTTTATTATTGATTACCGTAGTAATATTAAAATGTTCAAATAACATCAAAACCTGAAAATTGTAGATTTCCTCTCACACAGTTTTAAATATTTTATCATGAATACGGCGTTTTTATAGAGGCGCGTAAATATTTTAGCTGTAAATATGTGTATATTTCACGATAAAGTTGCATTCCCAAGGCATTTGGTATTGAAAGTGGTACTTTCTGCGTATTATCATTAAAAATATCCAAATTGATGTCCGCCGGAGTTATATTATGTCTGGGCACTCATAAAATCAATAACTAAATGGAATGATATAGAAATAAAGAAATAATTAAGGACACATGTGAATTTCAGGTAGTACTGGAGTACGTTTGTCAGATTTTATAACTGTGAAGGCTGTTTATTTAACCACATGTTACTCTTTATTCCACTCATGCACGTTGTATGGTTCACACTGCCTCCTAAATAGCGCCGTTAGTCAGCCTTAAGTCCTATGTTACTACTTAAACTGCTATTATATCGCTATTATAGAGCTAATATATAGCCATTGTGAACTTAAGGCTGTCTAATTTGTGCCCAAATTGGTTCTATAAGAGCATTATAGCAAGCTATACAGCTCTTATATAGCTAACTTACACAGCTTGTGGAGTACATGTGAACGACTATACATCTTATATAGAACCCCCATTGCTATCTGGGAGGGTCGCTTCACAATTTTGACTTACCCATTTTTCAGATATAAGAACTATGCGGGTACGTCGTAGTTGACGCAGTTTACTTCTAATACACCTAGCCTAAGTTTTGATAATACTGCTTAATCACTCTTGTTTGTTATCGCCTTTGTTGTCAAAGATACTGAATCAAATGGCGACCGATAAAGCCGGCTAATTAACAGGGAAGCGAAATATTGCGAAACACAGCCATTGAACTACACTTTTATACACTGAGATCTATTGGTGAAAGATTCGCAATGATTTTGAAATAGTGTCCACAACTTCAAGAACATACCTGCGCCGGAGATCTCCATAATTTTAGCCAAATATCACAATAGTAAAACTGCCTACAACCACTATGAATATCTCATGTTTTAAGCAACTACAATTTACACAGGTAATGGAGCCTCAAATACAGTTCAGTAAGCTTTTCTTCCATTTATCCAATACTTCACAAGAACAAAAAATATTTTCAAACGTCCTTCCCATACGACGAACGACAGATAGAAAACCATAGAGTCGGAATCTGATAGATGAAAAACGATGTGAAAAACATATTGACATGACGTGATGTGAATGTTGTTTGTTGTACATTGATTCATTGCACCTAAAAAGCGAATTTATTTAATGAGATTAACCAGCAATGAACAACAAATTTACAAAAGAATAATGTCATAGACTAAACCTGTGTTTTTTTCTGTTTCCTAACCACAGCTTAAAAATAATGTTACCTTATAAGTAATTAACCTACGAAATAGTAATTTTATATTCATGTAAAGAGGTCTACTTAGGTAAGTTGACCGAAGTGTGGATATTCGATCTCCGCCATTTGCAAATAATGGTCGTTAGTTAGTTCTATTACATGATGTGTGTACACACACACATAATAAAATGTGTTTATTAATTTATTTTTCTAAACTTACATTCTCTCTTATCGTGTGGGACACCGAGTAATCCAACGACCCGATGAACCCTGGTGTCAGAGTTTCTTTTTCAACCGCCTACTACCACTAGTAGGCCTCTGACATGGTTGTGTTACGACCGCCGTCAAAATAATCATAGACAGCAACCGAAACCGACAGCTTAACGTGCCCTCCGAAGCACGGAACCATTTCTTTTCGGACAATCAGTTGGTTCACCCTGCAATGTCCTAACCAGACCGGGAACAAAGAGATAAATATCAACTTTTGTGAGTGTCCCACCGAGAATCGAACCACTGCGCCACATTGGTCGTCACTAAATTTACATTTAGAGACAAGCCAAACATGTAAGCCTTAATTACATCTCAGTATATTATTATTAACTAAGATCTAAATCTACTATGTTACTTCTTGTAAAAGTAATTTCCAAGTAATGTCCTGCAGATGCTAAAAACTTATTCTCTGTTGATACAAAAATGTCGACATTAGCATAGATCATAACTTCGTTCAGAAGTGTTAAGGCTTCCACCAAAGGTGTTTTTGATAATGACTTTGTTCACCCGTACGTTATGTGGAACGTCACCGTTCGACGAGGATGTAGGTCATGTGTGTGATTAGGGGGAACATAAAAGGAAACTTGCCCTAAAAGAAGTGGGTTAGCTACATCTCCGCGGATGAGCCTATAAAAATATTTGACTAATGAAAGATTGCGTCGCACTTCTAATCATATTGTATTCGACCATACCCATTATAAACGGAGTTGGATATAGGAATGGGTAATACCCGTACAGTTTTTTATATAGGAATCTTAAGAAAGTTTTCTGCACTATTTCCACCATACTGTTATAATACTCTTCATGGGGAGACCATATAATTGAATTAGTTTCAAGAATGCTAAGTGCGTATGCATTATAGATGACAGTAATAGCTTCCCTACAATAGAAGAACTTAGACTGGCGCATGATAAAACCCAAAATGTATGTATACATGCATGTACACATACACACATTCAAAAACGGACATTTACGCCACGCCTGACAAATAATTGAGGGTCATTCGGGAAATTGTATATCGCCGTAATGACAGGTTGTCAGCCCATCGCCTAAAATAGTAGTACACCCCTCGAGTCCCTAAGTCGCTTCTTACGACTCCCACGGGAAAGAAAAGAAATGGGGTGATGCTATTCTAAGCCGGCATCACACGGCACCGGTTTTATTTTTGTTTATTGCAGAGTTCATCATATTTTTTATGATGAACCATTGAATGCCTGTTAAAAGCAAATTGGATTTAATTCATAAAGGTAACTATTATTTTCGAATGACGGCGACGCGCGACCGTTCCACGAACGTGCTCTATCACGTAACTATGAACTAGTAGTCTTCGGTAGCTCTTGAGTCGTGCCAATTATTTGATACTTTAATTTACTTGAAAAGGGTCAAATAATCAAATTATCTAGTTGGAAAGTTTCCTATCTTAAAAGAAGAAGAATGACGAAATAATACCCACTACCGAGTAAAAAAGGAAAATAGAATAAGATGTTTTTAGTTTAAATATTAGTTTTATTTTCATATTCCATACATAACTCGTCGTCTCAGTGCTTTTTTGTTCTAGCATGTTCTAGCAACCATCCAGAAATCCTCACACCTAGCAAGATTCTTTGATTATAGTAAACTGATCATTGTTGATTTTTGGATGAAGATAAAACAAACATGAACACGATATTCAAAAGTACATAAACAAAAGTATCGCCGTTCCAATAAAACGTATTTGACAGCTGTCAGATTCTTGATAATACTATGGCAGAGGGTGCATTTTCCTTTGTTGACATCTATTTTAGTATGGAGATGACAGGTGTCAAATATGACTTATTTGAACGGCGGTACTTTAGTCATTGTTTAGTCTATCTCCCAAAATCGACAGCGATTGGTTTACATACATACATACATACATAAATCACGCCTATATCCCTTACGGGGTAGGCAGAGCGTTAACGGCCATTGGTTTACTATAATTAAAAAATCTCTCAAGGTTCGGTGTGAGATTCGCTGGATGATCGATAGAACAAATAAGCACTGACCGACCGAGGCCGACTCAGGTGACGACCGATTATAATAATAATATAATAATAATAATATATTTTTATTTCAGGCAACCACCCATAATTTAAAATCTAGATTAATACAATATAAGTACATTTACAATAAAAATAAAATAATAAATAAGTGTAAAAATAACAAACTACACCTATTTCTTGTTCTGGTCACGGTGCACGGATAACCAATGCTTAAACATCGGGTTGTCATAACACTCAGAAAGAGTACGGAGAATCTCGTTGTCCGAGCTGCGTATTCGGGACCACAAGCTAGCTATGCGTGACCTGATGATTGCAAAGAAGTCTTGTGTTCTGGCCTCCGCAAACATGCTCGACGCGCTACAATATCTGGATTTCTTCATCAGAATGCGATATGTATCATTATATTGCACCCTAATGGTGCTCAGTATCTTTCTCGAGTAAATAGTCCAAAGCTGACATGTGTAAAAGCACTGACAATAGGCTCTGAACAATGTCAGCTTTGCACCATCACTACAACGAGCAAACCGGCGCGCGAGCATGTTGCACCTTACGGCCATGGCCCTTCGTTCACGCTCAATATCGTCGTCGTCCCGGAGATTCTCCGTAAGGATGTGCCCGAGATATCGAAACTTCTTCACCTGACTGACCTCAATCCCTTCTAAAAAGACCGGAGGGACAGTATCCGGACCCTTCCCGCATCTAAAGACCATCGTTTCGGTTTTTTTAACGTTGTACTTAAGGCCATGGTTGAGTGCATAGCGCTCACACACGGCCAATTATGGCTAGTTCGTTTTAAACTTGGAATTAAGTTCATTGACCCCTCATGCAAACTTTATGATTTGCGTCAGTTTTTATACGGAGTCTATTAACTTTATTCCAAGTTTAAAACGAACAAGCCATAGTTTCAAAACCTCGACGGTCAATCGCACTTACCGTTGTTTGTGTTACTTTTCTTCTTTCTTTGTTAACTTATATAAACCTAGTGTCAGTGCATTTCATATATAACAGACCTCTTCTTTATTTGTATATTAAAGTTAATCCTCAATTTTTTTATTTTTTAGGGCTGAACTCTACAATTTTAGAGGGGCTTTGAAATCTAGGCCTGACTATTTGATGAGGAGCAGAAGCTCACCCGGTCGAAGTCTACAAGAGTTTAATAGTAGTTTATGCAACTGTCGTATAATGGGGGTCATTAGAATGCAAGTGTCTGTTTATCTGTTTATCACACGAGGCGCAGCCGAGTTGCATACACTATTTTATCTACACTCTCAAAAAATAAACTCAATTAAACACTTTTCCAAACGTCCGCACCGGCGATTGCAAGGCCCGATACATGGTCGAATTCAATACGAGAACATAATATGGCTTGATACGAATTTTCGAAAATGCTTTACTTACAGTTGTTTAGATGTCGAGTCTATACAACAAATAACTACTCAACTGAACAACAACTGAACAACACTGAACAACATCTGAACAACAACTGAACAATATCTCAACAACAACAGAACAAAAACCTATTAAAACAACATCCGAAAAATTTCCGTACAACAACAATTGTCAGGTGCGGCGGAAGATGGCGATTTGAGTAAAAAAAACTTCGTTTCATTTCTCAACTTTATCGTAGTAAGAGTTTTCTCATTACGTCATTACGCTTCTGTAATTTATATGAAATCGTAGTTTAGAATGCATAAAGTAGGTCTTTATGCAACTGTTTTCGAATTCATAATTTGAAAATTATGAGACGGGTGTAGATAAAAATAGTTATGTATCTTTTGTGTTTTTTGTTGCAAAGTGTACTCTGGCAGCCTTTGGACACATTTGGTAAGTTATGACTTATTATCTGGCAACATTTTTAGTAGTAAATAAATATGGCCGCCAGTCAGTTATTTGTTACGATGTGAAGTTTTGTTTATTGTTTGATTATTTACAATTATTTGTGAAAAGACATGATAAGTGATTTTGAAAATTTGTCCCTTGGTGGAAATAATGCAGCTAGTAATCATGCCGATCCGTTCACACACACCGGTAATTCAAGGCTCTAAATTTGTAGACGTAGAAACTAGTTGTTTTCCAATTATAACATGACCTCAATGGCTTGGTTTTTAATACTGTGTATACATTATGAATGTACTGTTTGTTTTAGAGCTGACCCCCGAACAACAGAAGACATTGATAGAGATAAGACGGCGGAAAACAGAGTTGCTTTTGGAGATACAGGTAAAACAATCTTGGCTTTACAACTTGGCACTTTCCACAGGAATAGGTACTTGGGCAACGTTTTATTCATAGTTCGCAACAAATATTGTGTTTTAACGAAGTTCCTGACCTTGCATGTGTTTATTTGTAGTTCAGTGCCTACTCAGTTACTAGATTCCATCATAGACATTTCATATCTTGTGTATGGGTTATGATTGGCTAGGTACCTACTAACAGCAGACTTACTGTTGAGTAGGCGTGATTTCCTAACAAATGAATCTATTGAATAAATTCATCTGAATAGAAATCTTGATTTGCCTTAGAGAACAAAATTATAAGGTTTAGCAGTATGAGTATAGTGGTAGTGGTTCAGGATTTCCTTGAATCTTTCATATTATAAAATTAGCAATGTCCTAATGCTAAGCTAAAGCTGTCTCCTGGCTTGATGCAAGAATACACACATCTATATGATAGGTGTTACAATTGTCACACCATCTTTTGCAGGACCAAATAAATTTTCATGTTTATAATTGTTGCTTGCTAAGCCATATATATTATGTAGATAATGAATTAATGGGACCATTGCTGCAAACAATATTAATTTGGGCTGGTCATGGAGGGGAGCATGGTGAGCATAGGAAAACTTCGCCATGGCCCAAAAAGTCAGTTACGGTCAAAAAGCAGCTAGGCCCTCTTTAATTAGCCCTCACACAAAACAAATTAAATATTCATTATTTGCCTCTGAAAATACAAAAGTATTTTTTATATGGTCTGTACTTTTATGGTACTTATCATAGGTAGAACAAAATCATTTCAAAACACCATAATATTTAAAAATTCCTAGTATGAGTCATGTATTTCTCAAGTTTTGTTGCCTGTTCATCTTTTAAAATTCTCCTAACATAAATGAATGAATGACTCATGCATAAATAGAATACAGAGCACTGATAAATATCTATTTAATACACAAAAGACAAGTACACAATGTTATCATTATTTCCTTTGCCTAATTAATAAAACCTTACTTTTCATTACATTATAAAATTTATAAATACCTTAACTATAGATTTTTTATTTTCTTCAATAATTTTAGTCAAGTAAGCAAATATCTTGCTATACCCTGTCTTTGAATACTAATTTTGAAAAGATTTTAATTACTACTAAAGCTCCTAAGACAACATCCATCCATCTTAGACTCTGTCTCTGTCCTATGACCTAGACTAGAGTCAAGAGCAAACCCATCCTCAATAAAAAAAAACATACTTAATTTTGGATGTACAAAAAAAAATGCTAAAATATATCTTATATATTGCTGAGCTTTAGTAACAATGTTTTTGCCTTATAGTTAATGCAAAAAACAAAACATTTTCAATGATCATTTTCTTCAATAAGATACACCTGTTAATTTTTAAAAACATATTTACAATGCGAACCTAGAAGTAAAAAACTAACAATTTGTTCATATTTAATTTTGAGTCTCATCTTGGGTAAACAAAATTTTTCCCTTTCTTCCCAGTTGTCACCACTAAACCTGTCACTAGTGACAATTCGGACTAAAACTTCCACATTGTCACTAGAGACAAATGGGAACAATTTGTCCCCTATTCACTTTGAATGTACATTACGTGCACCATCGTCGGCGGGTCCTAAGCTTGATGAAATTATTTACATTGCAATGACTTACATACATACACATATCACGACCATTATCCCTTACGGGGTAGGCAGAGCGTAAACGGCTGTAAAAAAAATTGACGTTTACGCCACGTCTGGCAATCATTTGAGGGTCCTTTGAAATATTGTGTATCACCATAGTGACAGGTTGTCAGCCCATCGCCTAAATATGCAATACACACCCTCAAGTCCCTTAGTCGCTTCCTACGACACCCACGGGAAAGAAATGGGATGATGCTATTCTAAGCCGGCATCACACTTGCAATGACATATATTTTAGATATTTTTTTTAATTAAAGAAAGTAATACATTAAAAGACATTATTATAATCAAATATTAATTTATATTGTAAAGAATAACTTCAGTAAATCAAATAATCGGCAGGCAGCATGGGAAAAAAAACATTTACACCTACATAGCTATGATGGGTAAAATCAACAAAAAATGGAGTATCACACATAATTTTTATTTTTTTATCCCGCTCGAGCTGTTTTTAATGGTAATACTATTCTACATTGAATAAAGTAATTTTATTTTCATTTTCAATCAAATACATTTCTTTTTATACTCAAACATAGAAAACAGCCTTTTTAAAATTTAATTGGTATAAACTATTTGCTGATAATTTAGACTTTCAATAGCTTGAATGAGTAATAAATAATAATCAAACAAAACGTTGTATCTATAAAATAAAAAACTGGTATTTAAATGTATATTATTTAAGTATTGCAACGGGATAAATTTAAATTTTGAATAAAATTAGTAATATTAGTGATATTTGAACACTTTCAACATATGATGATAAGTTTTTTGTAATGAGTATTTTATACATCATATCATACCAGTTTTGAAGATAATCTTTGATTCCTGGTAATTTCTGTCTAGGGAAGCCTTTTTCTTCATTAAGAGTTTTAAAAATATACATACTAAACTATTATTTGATCCAGCAGTAAAATTGCTGGGTAAAACCAACCTTGAAGAGGCATTTATTGAAAATGGGATTACCTGTATCCCTGGTGTAAGCTATATTTGTGTAAAGTTCAAGCAGGAGAATCAATCATAGCTACCTACCTACTTCAAATTTATGATTTCTGTGTTTACTAGTTGCTAATTTAAACTTATTATTTCTGACTGATTTATTTACATTATTAACGGCAACAAACTTGGCGTAATGCTTACGATGATTCAGGATACAATAAATGAATCAGCCCATTTTAATAACATATTTGTACAGTAATTTTAAAATGTATTAGAATAAGGGAGGAATAACTTAATACCTATCATTGTTTCTATTTTATACATATTCCATAGAGCTCCTATTCAAGATGGGTTTCGAGATGCTTCTTAAAAAACACCCATCACTTTTTAAGTGCAAAAAAACTCTGCTTCAAATGTGCCTAAGTTTTTTACAAAGGTGATTTCGCTATTGAAGCTATTGAGACTGTCCATCATCTGACAATACCGGTGTATTGTCGCGTCGGGTGCACCGTGCACCCCATCCCCTAGTCACTTCATTCAATATCTCGCCGCGACCAGCCTGACGTATGCCGTCTACTACAACTGAGAGGTAGTAAAGTCAGCCAGTATTCAGTAACCGTTGGGACGCGGCGAGGCGGTGACGCGTTCCACCGCTCGTGCGAAGCGGCACTGCTAATATACCTACATACGCAGCAGGATTTAGTGTTGTGATACATAAAAACATTGTATACAATAAATAACTCAGTGCTACATACAAGGATTTCTATCACACGTGTGTTTCTGTGTTGTGTTATCACGCGTAAGTTTGAAGTGATAAGGATAAGTGGAAATTGCTATGACTCCGTCGTCTGTCTCCTATATCGTTTATATCTACTATCAGTTTAGGATCGTAAGGGTCTTCTATCTAAATTGAATTTAGCCAGTTTCATTGTGATGTCCTACGTAGTTACTGCCGGCTGTGTCACAGTACACCCAGTGTGATGTTCACTGGTATTGTGGTTTTGTAACACAATAGGACATTCATTTACAGTTTCTGTTATCCTTCCTGCATTCCCTAAGAGACGTATTGCGTATGAAACCAGCAGAAATATTTGTCATACCACAACGTGTCGAGAACTGCGCTATTAAACTAGTTAACCTTTATGAATTGCTAATACAAAATTGCTAGCATCAAGTAAATAAAGGTTTTACGTAAGAAGTTTATGGTGCATTGGTAATGGTAAAGTTGACATAGTTTGTAGGAACTGTTTATTTTCAATTCTAGAATTTTGTGTTCAAAATGTTTTTTTGCCATCTGCGGTATATTTTCGAGTAGGATCAAACCACAACTAAACTTCATTGTTATCCCCTTAGATCCCTTACTCCCCTGACTGTGGTTTCCTCAAAGCAAAATATAAAAACCGTCTTCGAATTCGAAATGATATCCATAGATTCTTATACTCGAAAACCCCCGTGGTAATAAAATAACCGTGATATAATAAATTTAAATTTCGGCTAAGCACTGATAAACTTGACAACACTTGCCATCCGGTTTGCATGTTTTAAAGTCAAACCGCAAATATTTGAATCCCATGGGATATCGCAGTGTTAGTAGGCTATCGTCAAGTCCTAACTGAACTGAGCCATTCTTCTATAAAATTAGGTTGACGTCACGATTAATATGACGTCATAATCTTTACTCTGTTTGCCATCAGCTATCAATCACTGATATGATAAATTGATACTGTTTGCTTACGATATCTAGTTTGAGAAATGTCCCTAAAATATTGTCCTTCTTACACCCTACTAAGCGGAATTTAATAGCTTTCCAGACGTAAATCGCACTCATTTGGAATTGGAAGCTATTACAACTTTTCGCCCGACGCTATCAAATGCACATACATCATCAGACAGTTAAAGTTTAGTTAGTTAATTGGTTCCTTAGTAAGTTGCAAGGCTAGTTATTGAGAAGGTCGTCTCTACATGTTTCCTAATATAAAAGATATTGCTCATATCGTCCCAGAATTTTTATAACGATTTTTAGGTGCCAAGTATTGTTTAGCTACGTGTAATTAGCGAAGCTAGTAATTGGCTAACACCGGTGGTTATTGCTGGTACTTTTAACTTTATTTTCGACATTTCATATTCTTGCTAAACTTTTGTATAACCGGTGCAGCAGTTAAAAGCATGAAGGTGACTCACTGGATGTTTGTTTTGAAGCGCACCCAGTTCCCCTGCAGCGGCCAATGTCCGCGATTCCCTCGTTTTATCGCCCTTCCTCTTGTCGCTTCCGCAGCGTTGTAGCCTGATAACAAAGTATCTGTGTCCATGGTCCAGCAGATGCGCAAAGCTTTACAATAAATCGTCTAGGAATAAAACAAATACGTATTTCAAATTATTAGGAGACCGTTAGTTGGTTTAATGAATAATCCTACTACAATATTTACACTTTCTGTGACATTGCAGCGCAGTGCTTTTTGGGAGTATGTTTTGTATGTGATCAACAATAAACATAGGTGTGCCGAGAACCTTGTCACAATCGTGCAGAAAGATAAGCAAGCCACTTATGTAGGTATAGATAATTGTCAGTGTGCCAAACTGTTGTGGCGCCCGCGGCTCTGTTCAGTCGAGTGCGCTCCTTAGCGGGAAGTGTATGGCGCGAGATGTGTTTACATGTTCGGCTGCTCTGCGACGCGTTGTGCTGGCCCTTGCTGACGTGCTGCGCCCGCGCCGCCACCACCTACGATGACGACTATGATCAGGTGCGTCTAAGACGCCGCTTTTGTGCACTAAACGCAACGCAGTGTAGCTTTATCCCACAAAATTTTGGCAATGGCATTCCCTCCTACGTAGGTCGGCAGTCAGCCGGCGATGTGCAGTCATACCAATTTCTTCTTTTGTTGCTTCATTATTTTTCACATATCATTTTCATAATTTTGGGCTCTAGGTAGGTGTGGCTTGACGTGCGCTTGACTAATATCGGTGTCGACTTCCTCGGTTGTGCCGGAGTGTGATGTGCGGCGTACGCTGACAACATAGTAATGTTCATCAAAGCCGGGCCAGGGCCGGCAGAGGAGGAGCGCCGCGGCTCTGTCTCCAATTGGTTCTCGTCGCTGAGACGCGGCGGAAGGCGTAAGCGGGAAGAGGCCGTCGTGCCGTCGAGTTACGGGTCGCTGGGCAGGCGGAAGGACGGATCGCAGCCCCGCGGCAAGACGCGCTCGGCCTGGGACCTCACCACCGTCTCCAGACTGGTCTGTATATCATTCATAATGCCACAAACTCAGCGCTGGTGCCTATTTTGCTGGAGACTCCAATTGGCTCGCATCCAAATACGCTGGATCGATGACGCTCTTTCAGTCTACGTGCAGAATGATGACTGCACAAGTTTTCGCTGAATACGGTTCTGTATTTCACTCCAATCTTTTCACTTCATTACATAACACCACTTTGCGAACCTTTGAAAACAATACTTCAAACTATTTATTTTGCGCGCTATTGTTTTGATTGACTGTACGATACATAAACACTATTGGACGATAAGTTATCGATATGTTTATCGAATGTGTGGAAATATTCAGACCAATAATTGACTCTGTTCAATTTATTCAACACATGCTTCGTATTTTTAAATATTACAACAACATGTCAAGTTTTCTTAGACAAAGATAAGATAAAATATTATTTTATAGAGATAAAACTTCGAGTAGACCACTATCAACTTAATAATCTCCTTGTCGGAATTCCATACGAATATCTCGGGTGGTTTGAAATATTTCCACCGGCCTGCGTTCTTTGAAACCAGCGCTATTAAATGCAGACTAAATGCGTTTGCTGCATTTAATGAAGGAACGACCGACTCTTGAAACCACTACCGCGTCCGTCTCAAGTTCTCAATGAAATATAGCGCAGCTTGACAGACCTACATAAATACGCACATTAGAATCAACCCTGCTACCTATATTGTAGAGGGTACGTAGAGCATCTATGGCAAACTGAACAATGCTTCTAATTCTAGTTTTGGAGTGTTATGATGGCTATACGGGGTGTAAGGGACGGTGTACCGAAAACTTTGCAGGCATGATCAGACCATGAAACTGAACAAATTTTTCTATGGAAGCTATGTTGGTAAACGAGAAATTTTTTTTGACCTCCCATACAAAATTCCCTATCAGCTGACTGACTTTCTATGGAAACTCGAAAAAAAAATTTCGTTTCCCAACATAGGCTCCATCGTAAAAGTTGTTCAGTTTCATGGTCTGATCATGCCTGCAAAGTTTTCGGTACACCGTCCCTTACACCCTATAGCCTTCCTTTTTACTGAGAAAGGCTATCGTGTACTATTTTTAAGTTGCAACTGTTGACTCTTAAAATAATTTTACGTTACAATTTGTCCTACCGAAAGGGCAGACTGTTCAAATAATTTTAATTGCTCCCAAAATAGAGCTTGATTACTGTATCAAATTTTAATAGGGGAGGGGAATTGAGAAGATCTGCCCCTTAGAATTTATGAAATATGATATTAGTGATACATACACATTAAAATATTTGTATACGCATTAGTCTCTCAAACGATCTAAAAGCTATTTGCAGAGAAAGATGAGCGTACACTGTACAGGGTGAATCACTATAAATAAGAGACTCTCTTTATTTCTGATACTAAAATAATTTTTATAGTTCGTCACGACACCGTGATATTTGGGGTAAACTGTGTTTACGAGGACATGCCTGCAGGGGTCTGTGTCGACGTATGACTTCTTCTCAAAAAAGTCCTGAAGGGCGCTTCTGCCGATCAGTATTATACCTACTAAACTTCCAAATCTGTCCAGTCGGAGTCTGGCAAAACCGCTAGTCACAAGATCCACGACCAGGCGGGTAGCCTACCCTTTTCCGCTCCTTCATCACTCGGCCTTATCTTCACTCCTCAAGTTTTTATTAATTTATGCAGTTACACTCTGTATACCTGCAGTTGCAGCGACGCAATGACGCAGTTGTAGGTTGGACCGTAACCATGTTATGGGTTAGTGGGAAAATTTGTTAAATATTCAAAGGAAGTTGGCAAAGCGTGTGACCTAGATACACATCTGATGTTGTAGATTTTACGCCAGCCCGTCGAAGTGGCACTTACCTATTTTATTTTATCGCCGCGCCTGAATCATCGTTTCGTATAAGCATGACCAACTATAATTTTCCTATCTATTTTGGTAAACAATTTGTGATAACGTTTAATTACTTCATAATTGCTTCTGCAATAACGTTTCTGCATTGTGTACTGCTACTAATTATTTAATAATGTGTTTAACCGCCTATAAAGTCCTTTGGTCTTGTATTCTGGCAAAAAAGTCACCAGAAGAATGCTTCTAGATAATTCTGCAATTAAAAGAATATATACGACTAACAATTTATTGTAAATACTATTCTATCTTCGTTAGGTGACCTGTTCTAGATACATTGTTTACCTAGAGAGTTTGCCAAACATCGAAATGTCGATAATATAAATGATAGAGTTGTTTGTTCGGCAAACTGTTATTGAATCGAGGCACTTGGACGACCCTGCCGAGAATAAAGTTGTTATTGATCTATATATTGCCAATAATCTTGAAAATATCTTAAAAATATGTACCTTATAGTAAATTGCCCTGCGATGCCGGCTTAGGATAGCATTACCACATTTCCTTCCCGCGGTTTCATGTTTAACAATTTTAGTCGAAAAAGTAAATAAATAAACACACACACATATATCACGCATATAATCCCTTGCGGGGTAGGCAGAGCGTAAACGGCCGCAAAAAACGGTCATTTACGCCACGTCTGACATATATTTGAGGGTCATTCGGAAAACTGTGTATCGCCATAGCGACAGATTGTCAGCCCGTCACCTAAAATTGCAATACATACCCTCGAGTCCCTTAGTCGCCTCTTACGACTCCCACGGGAAAGTAATGGGGTGATGCTATTCTAAGCCGGCATTACACGGCTAAATAAATAAAAGTACCACAATAGTTACACAAACCTGATAACGAGAAATATGGCCAGTACTAGTATGTCGTCACTAGTTATGACGAAAGTCCCCCATCCTTAATAAAAATAAACGTCGCAGGTTCAAATCCTGCCCACGCGAATCTTGCAAGTAGGTACTAGACACTAGTATACGATGCGTTTGGCTTGGCCCAAATCGTGGCCTGGAGGCGTCTGAAGAAGGCCTATGTCCAGTGTACGTGTCACGGCTGTTGATGATGATCATGACTAGATCACAATATAGCGATCATGACTTGTGAAACATTCATTCATGTGGAGGAAATATTTACACGAACTCATAATGCACGTGTTGTGAGACAAAGCCTCGTAAAGACATCGCACGGTATGGTATTACAATGCTTTATCTTCTTTACTTGACGCCTATTTAAAAGGATGCAGGCAGCAAGAAATTTTACTATTTACGTTATTTAGATAGCGAAAACTCGAGACAGGCTGGTGATAAAGAACAACTTTCCCCGAGGAACATACATACATACATAAATCACGCCTATATCCCTTACGGGGTAGGCAAAGCGTTAACGGCCGTAAAACGGATAATAACACCACGTCTGACAATAGTTTGAGGGTCAATCAGATAACTGTGTAACACTATAGTGGCAGGTTGTCAGCTCATCGCCTAAAATTGCAATACACATCTTACCCTCGAGTCACTTAGTCGCCTCTTACGACACCCATGGGTAAGAAATGGGGTGATGCTATTCTAAGCCGGCATCACACGGCCGTTCCCCGAGCCGTGTATGTTCCCCGAGGAACACAGGTTGAAATACGAAAAAAAAATTTGGACACCCATAAGAAGTTGCCGATCAGCTGTTTTGAGTTACTATGGAAACACAAAATATTTTTGTCATAATTCAACCTTGGGGAAAGTTGTTCCTTATCACCAGGCCGTCTTGAGATTTCGCTATGGGTCACTAGTAAAATTTTATGCTATATATCAAAATATGTTTATATTTTATTACAAGTTGTTCCATTCTTGCTGTTTGCAAAAGAAAAATATATATATATTCTTACCGTTACGGTAATCGGGAGATCAAAACACTAAAGTTCATAAGTTCAAATAAGCAGCCTTGTTTGTATGATAAGGAAACAAAAGAGAAAAAGTATTTAGAATTTAATCATTATGCAATACCTGTTTACTTCAAAATTTTCATTTACAGTCTTACTTTTGTTATTTTGCTTTCGCTTTTGGAACTTTGTTTCAATGCAATAAGGCGTTAATAAAAGTTGTGTTTGACTGTAATATCAGCAGCACTCCGAGTCAAGTGACCCCTTGGATCAACTTATGCTCGTTATTACTAACAGCAGTATGTTAAATCCACGTAACGTTGATCCCTCTCCTTTTGAAGTAAGTTCTCTATGTGCTACACATAGTCTGTACTAACTAGCAGTGCAATGTACCTCGTCACCGCATGCAAATCGCCTTTTGTTCGAAGGTGAACTCGGTTCGTCACATTTGACTCGCACTATTTGTACGAAAGTGTTTCCGCATTCATGTCATACCGCCCATCGCAGAACATGACTCACGGTACAGGTCAAGTAAAAGTAAAAACAGCACGTAAATATGCGTTAATTTTTATGATTTACTAAAGGCCCGATCGCCCGCAATTTTGTAAAGTAAGCACAAAACATCCTCTTTATTTGAATTATGAAGATGTAGAAGTGTAGACAATCTGATCGGCTTTTTTAGCCAGTAATGAACACCCAATCAGTATGTTTGAAGCAAATTGAGAGATAAAGAACGTTAAGAGGTCGTTCACAAGTTACGTATCGCAATTTAGAGAAGGGGGGGGGGGGTACAATAGTTTGAAAATTTTGGGTTAGGTCATTTGTGGACGACCCCCTTAGCTAACGTTCATAAAAATCTGTTCTATTACAAAAACACTGGAAATATTAATCTTAATATTTAAGTTATTTGGGGCAATATTAAACGTCCCATATTTCAGAGCACATTTATTTTCATTTTGCTCACAAAGCAAAATATTTACGGTATAAAATTATGTTTACGTTGGATAAACAGGTCCGCACTTTAATAAACACAACCTTTCTTTGGCTATGGCTACTTATTACTATTTTTTACCAAGTATTACTTCCGTATGCACACTGCAAATGTTTACCTAATCTAAACTTTGCAGCAAACTATACTTTAATATATTTTTAAATGGTTTTTGTAAAGAGCTTTGTATGTGTTTGATGTAGCTAAGTAGTAGAGCTGTAAACTGATTTTTATATATTTATTTTTTTTTTCTTTTGGGGTATTATGTCCAAGGGAAAATAGACTGAATGTAGAGACGATATCTTCTAGGATCATTAGAACCACTGCGTAGAACCAATCTATGCGTCTACAGGCAGAAACAAAAAAAAATATTATAATAAGCCGAAAGAAGGTCAAGGTACTCATGAAACTGAACAACTTTCCCAATGGACCATTATTATATTCTTTATTGTGTACCAGATTATTACAATAAATTTGAATATTAAACGTAGTCACAAAGGTGAGCTTATTTCCAAGGTCTAGGAAACAAAATTGGACGTCCCATAGTAAATTAAGCAGCTGATCGGCAATTTTGTATAGGAGGGACAATTTTTTTCATAAATATTATGGCCCACGTTCCTTGTTCCTTTTTGTTACTCCTTGTATGTGTAGCTGACGAGAATATGTCTCAGATTCATTAAAATAACGAAATCTTTCAACTCAAATGATTGCGCCTCCGCTCCGAAACACTACCACGTAGGACTACAGATGATACACCATTAAAAAACCATTTGCTGATTATTTAAAATCAGCAACAGATACCTACCATTGCAGAGTAATAAAATAATACATACATCAATCATTCATTTCAATCAAACCACTCCACTATCCGCTCTACGATGCCGATAGAAATGAATCCATTGATACATCACTAGACTTTTTGTGGCGGTTTTTGTGTTGCATTTCAATTAACATGAAAAATACATCGTCGGTATAACTCCGGAATGAATAAAAGCTGGTATAAATAAGGCTGGCGTATAAAGGAACCGTCCATGCGTGTCTGTCGCTGGCCGATGCTCTTCTGTAGTCTGCAGTATACCAACATACATAACTGAACATGTAGCTGTTCGTAGCCTACAGTTGAAAATATTACAAGGAGTGGAGCAATCATTCAGGACCATCCATCTATAACAATGACTTTCATATTTTGACATGTGTTCATTCAATAATGTTCTTTCTATAAGCTTGCTACTCTCTTCAGATATTTTCTATACCTTCTAATTTTAGGCGATCTAGATAGGACATGATAATAATGATTTATTTGCATCAAAAATCGTGAAGGTTTATTTTTTTATATTAACGTAATGCATAGATATACTGAATAAGCAAGAGAAGAATAAGGATTCTTTGATAATCGCTTTTACATCTAATTTTGACAATGGCAATGTAAGCAGTTTTGCATATTTAATAAGGCCATTCATATTTGTCTTTGTTTGCCGGCACTGCCTTGCAAATTTTACGCATAATTGAACATAATAAGAGTAAATTAGGGAGTAAATGAAACGCCCTTTGACGCCATTTTGCGTCACGAAAATGTGCAAAATAATATTGTGAGTTGTTATGAAACTCTCAATCTCATAAGAAGCAGTGAGAAGCCAAATAGTACAGCTGAATAACTGCCCCTAAAACGTAGTTGCGTTCACATAAATACGTGCATTAGAATCAACCTTGCTATATTGTAGAGAATACGTAGAGCATCTTTGGCGAACTAAACGATGCTTGTAATTCTACTTTTGGAGAGTTATGATGGCTACTTTTGGAGAGTTATGATGGTCATATAGCCTTCCTTTTTACTAAAAAGACTTATCATGTACTATTTATAAGTTGCTACTCTTAAAATAATTCTACTTTGGGTAGACTGTTCAAATAATTTTAATTGCTCCTTACCCTTAAAGCGTACTTTGTGATATAATAAATTATAATTCCTGATTGAAAATTGACAGCCTATCACCAGGTTTTAAGAGTTCAATATTGATTATTGAATGTTAATTCGATGAGGAATAAATACCATTAACCACCATTGTTTAAATTTATTATTAGACCTGAACCAAGCACAAGCGCGAATCTAATAATGAATTTGTTTTTCCAATACATTTGTGGTTTATTGTCGATAAGGCGGTTTGCGTCATTATTACTTAACACCCAGCTGGGTACATATATTACATTCTAACATTTTTATTTGGTTACTACATTCTTTTATTTTTATTTGGTTACTTGGAAGTTATTTTTAACTCTGCTTGGTGCAGTGCGGATGTTGTGTTTTAAAGATATCGACTCTATTGGTTTCTTACGACATTATCAGTGAACTCACCCCCAAGCCAAGTTATAGGGTACAGTTTTTCTGTGGGACAACGAGTCCATGAACAATCCGATGAATCCCGGTGTCCGAGTTTTTCAACCGCCTACTACTCCTCTACTAGGCTTCTGACATGGTTGGGTAACGACTGCCGTCTATGCTGTGCCCTCCGAATCGTGCGGAACCGTCTTTCTTACGGACAATCAGGTGGTTCAGCCTGTAATGTCCTAACCACACTGGATATAAATCCCAAAGTGATAATATGAAATTTTTGAGTGCCCCACCAGGAATTGAACCCGGCACTGCGCCACATCAGCTGTCGGTACAGGGTACAGTACAACGTGACCACTAGTCTGACTGAACCAATTCTGTACTTGCCTAGTTAAAGGCTACCTATCCTTTCCGTGTTTAGGTACGCTAGTTAGCATTCATGTTTTAGGTCGAGCTCTGCGTTCGTGACCTGCTGTTTACAAATTCTAGACTTTTTGCCAGTAAGAGCGCACTGGGTCACCTATTCTAGACTTATTTGTTTTTATTAGGTAGTGAGAGTGTACTAGGTCGTTTAGAATCGGTTGCCACCTGCCACATTTGACCTGTGTCGTAGTTATGGGCTTCTATTTTGTGACAAGTTTAACTCAGGATATAGGCAGTATCATATCCTGCATGCATCTTAGGTTTTGCTAGATATGTTGCGTTCACCAATCCGTCTGCTACTCTACACACTGCAGAGTATGACACATACCCCAGAATTTGGGAAAATTTGGGAAACTTTACCAGTTCTGTTTGAAATGTAGGTCCCCCTGGAATCGGTTGCCTTCTTGCCACATGCCCCCTCTGCCCTGTCCGTGGCAATCGCAATTGTTTCGGGGCAAGGAGCAGTTATGTAAACTGCGATTTGCAATTGTCGCATTTGCAACGATTTTACGGTTTACGCTGACCGCTGAGTGGCGAATTGCGCTACTTTTGAACGATATTTCTGTTTTATTGTTAGAGACAGAAAAAGTTTATTTAAATTTTCATATACAGGGTCAACAGGGTGTAAGGGACAGCACTACGAATACTGATAGGGTGCATTCAGAACATGAAACTGAACAACTTTCCATAAAAAATGTTTCAGGAAACGTCATAAAATTTTGGACTTCCATAGTAAACGACAGCTGATGGTAATTTTGTACGGGAGATCGATTATTTTTTGTCATTTCCTGACATATGTTCCCAGGGAAAAGTTGTTCAGTTTCATGGTCCGAATTTACCCTACCAGTATTCGGAGGGCTATCCCTTACACCCCGTATAACATTATATCAGTAAAAGTTGCGTTTCTATCCCTTACAGATTTAGAGCATACACTATTGCTGAACCAAACCAAACCACCAACCAAAATATTTACGTTTTCGTTGCCTAATAATGAAGCTTAGGTACTTATACAAACGGGTTAGGATATAAGCTAGAACTTACTTGTTCTTTGACCATCCATATTTTAGGTCATTCAAAGCAGTGGTACCTGTAAAGGCGATAAGTATAGAAAAAAACACTACTTAAGTAAGTGTAATTTTCTTTGTTCTATATCAGCTGTGCTGTACGTGATCGAGATACGCGGGAAACACTAATATTTACGTAGATAATCGTTTACTCATGCATGTACGGCGGCTGGCGTCAACAGCAGTAGTTAACGATCTCAGCACGGAAGGAGGAATTTATCGCTTACAAGCCGTGTTCTAACCTAACCATTGAAGGTCACCTTCTCGGATAGTTCTAAGAAAACCAATTGGCACTGTTACGGAATTTATACAGGTAGAAGGTAGAACAGATTAGGAAAATACTCTTTTTGGACTGCAAATATTACATTCGTTTGAAATGAATTGTGCGAAATGTTCCAAAATGCTGTGAGGTGATTTTCCAAGTGGCGCATTTTCGGTCTACTAGGTACATACTTTCAGATGGACTAAGCATTGTTTTTTTAAAATTTTATTCTTCGACCCATGTTTCTTAGGGAAAGTTATGAGAACATATATGGTATGTTCAAGGAATTTAAGTCTTAGCAGATGCAGCCTGTTGAGGGAAAATTGGTAGGATCGATGGTAAATATAAATACATACTTTCATTTAATATGGACTAAGCAAATTATTTTTTTAATTTTTGACCTAAATTCTTAGGGAAAGTTATGAGAACATACCATGCTTCAAAGGATTTGCTACCAAGCAGATGCAGCTTGTTGAGAAAAATTTGTAAGATCAATAGTAAAACGCAACTGAAATGTTACGAATTCAAGTTTTTTTTTTTTTATTAAATGTAGTGACTAAACTATCTCGATCCTGGCTCTACATTGTTCGGAACAAGGAAATCTATCTTGCTAACCAACTCGGATGGAACGGGGAATTCTTTCGTGCATTTCTCGAATTCTCGCTGCGTTTTCTTTTCGAATCTGTTTCTGGTGGTAGTTTCCGCATTTGATAGGATCATTTGGCAAACTGCGGCGCTTCTGTGAATCGTACGAGGGACGATACATTCCTAGTTGTTTGACTTCATCTGCAAAAAGAAGTGTATTGACTAAAGTTTCAATAATATAGCGTGTTCTTGTTCAACAGTATATAACCTTTGATTTCTGTCCATAACCTAGAAATTGATTTAAATACATTATTGACAATTTACAAAATCGGAATATTTACCAAGCAAGAGAACCTAAAAACTAAAATAGCTCACCAGGCATAGTTCCCAAAAGGTTCCCTAGACTTCATATTTATAGGATACTTAGATACATCCAGTTTCCTTGCCCCGTTTCTGGCGCTAATATGGCCTATTAGCCGTAGCGTGACAGAGTGACAAACAACCTTTGTACTACATTGTCACGCGTTCGCGAACTTTCGTGATCCACTTCTTGTGCACGAAACGTCCTAATTAGAACACACCTGTACACGCAAAATTACATTTAAACGGTCAATGCTCATATTTCTAGATAGTGTGCGTGGAATAGGAGCGTCAAGAACATGGATGTAAAGTGGGACAGCTATAATCGGGTCGCTCGTCGACTCGGTGTCCCATACGATATGAATTAATTTGGTGTGTGTGGCACTCTACGATTAATCAGCTGCTTCTATTTTTGGGTCTACCGTGTGGTATACTTTTAAATTTAATATAATTTCATAGTTGGATTGATGGTTTAATAACATTTTACTGCAGTTACGTATGATAAATTTATTAGTTTTATATTAAACCGCTCAAATTGCTTCCTAACTCATACCCTGACTTGGATTAGAGATCACCAGAACTACGTCAAAACCCATGTTCAACCTTTTGCGAAAATATTATGTAGTTAAGCTTTTCACTCTAGGTAACTATCCTTTTAATATACAAGATTGTTTAATATAATGAGTTCCATAATTGTGGTGTAGTACTACCTCTTAATTAGGTATTTTACTGCAGCTACCTAACCGTATTTATGTATTACATCGTATCGTAGTGTACAACTCCCCTTTAATTTTAACGTGGCTGCGAGACTTTTCCGCTCATAATTAGAGGAAAGTTGGTAATTAATTCCGATCAAATTACCCACTCAATTAGCACAAAATGTCCCGAAACAGGCTTAGTAATTAAGTTTTGCCTAATGAGCAGTCAGATTCAGCACTCCGTATTTTTTAATTTGTACTAATAAGTGGTGAATCATGTTACAGAATTCTACAACTTGTAAGATTTATGAAGCAGCAAAAAATTAGTTTTGAAGCTCTAATAGGTATATCATTATGACATTCATAAATAGATAGCCTTTACTTACACCCACCAGTGGATAAAGATCAGAGCCTGATAATAGCAGCGATTCTACTGAGAACAAGTCTAAATAAAGACCCTTTCCATCAGTAGGTAACGGCCTCTACCGGCATGCGGCATGAAACAGGAGCGCAGTTCTCTAGGAATAGGCCCGTTAAGACCACAAGGGATAGGCGTGCTTTGACCTTGCCAAGGAAAGGGAGGTCGTATTGCACGTGTAGTACCACCAGTAGATACAGATCAGAACCTTCTAATTAGCAGCGAGCACATTTCTTTCCTAAACAAGTCTAAATAAAGCACGTTTCCATCAGTAGCTATCAACTTCCATCGACGTGAAACGGGAGCGCAGTTCTCCAGAAATAGGCTCATCAAGATCACGAGAGGGAGGCGTGCTTTGACCTTGCCAAGGAAAGGGAGGTCGTATTGCACGTGTAGTACCACCAGTAGATACAGATCAGAACTTTCTAATTAGCAGCGAGCACATTTCTTTCCAAAACAAGTCTAAATAAAGCCCGTTTCCATCAGTAGCTATCAACTTCCATCGACGTGAAACGGGAGCGCAATTCTCCAGGAATAGGCTCATCAAGATCACGAGGGGGAGGCGTGCTTTGACCTTGCCAAGGAAAGGGAGGTCGTATTGCACGTGTAGTACCACCAGTAGATACAGATCAGAACTTTCTAATTAGCAGCCCGTAAAGCCCGTTTCCATCAGTAGCTATCAACTTCCATCGACGTGAAACGGAAGCGCAGTTCTCCAGGAATAGGCTCATCAAGATCACGAGGGGGAGGCGTGCTTTGCTTTGACCTTGCCAGGGGCGAGGGGGGTCGTATTGCACGACTTGTGCGCCCGCGCAGGCAGACGCACGGTCACCGCACCCGTTCGACTGGTTTGCTATACTACTAAGCAATATTGCAATATTTTGTTTCGCTCCTCAAAGATGTAACAGAAACTGAGTGCTTAGAAGATGCATTATGTAGAAAACTTGCTGGCAGTAAGGTTGAAAACTTTGACATTTGGGAAATTTTCCTTTGAGCAAGGAATTTGATGAATGTGATAAAACTTTGATAAGTAATAAAAGCTGCATTGAAACCATTTGGATTTTGACTTCATGTTATGTTCACACCAAAATGATCTACTGCGGTCCTTTAGCGACACGTCACACGCACGTTGAATTTTATATTGAATGTCTTTACTATAATTTTAGTTATCACGTTCTTGTGTATTATCACAATTACGTTTCGTTAATACTTTGCTTGTTTTAAACTGACAACGAGTACAAATTATTTATTACATTTTAATCCGTAAGCGGTTCAAGAGCTACAAACCTTTAGGTAGATAGGTAGGTCGACTTTTTACAAAAGAGCAAATTCTTTTACAAAACGATACAAAGTATCTACTTTCTACCGTATTTCGAAATATAAGAGGTCTACCATTTCCTTTGTGCGGCAGTCTTGAATTTCTATCATTCCTTCGAGTGCTTTCTATACCTTAGTAGTTGACGAGATTTCTTTTGACGTTTTCCAAGTGATTTCTCTTGTAAATACAGAATGTAGTTCCAAAGAACGAGTCCAGTAACTTAACACGGTCTTAACGACTCTTGTTCTAGGAAATGTAAAGCTGTTTGTTTTTAAATGTTACAAGTCCCAACTTTTAATGTTGTGGAAAGGAACCTTGCTAACATTTTCAGATACCTCAAGTTATATCTTTTATGTTGACATTATTTTGTATCGTAACGTAACCTATTTACTATTGATTTATTGATATTGATGCATTTTATTTGTATTTTGACTTAAATTTTAATCTGTCCGCATGAACATAACATAATAAATGGGTTGGCTTGGCTGGATGTGATCTCTTCTTTAGAGATAAGCTCGCCTATGCAAAAAATGTAGATTAATTATTTTCTGTGTACGTTATGCAATACAGAATATTAAAAACATACCTGTTAGAGCAATTTTTTGTGATCTCCTAGCAATTGTATCTGCAAATTTATATTATGTACCTACTTGAATATTTTACATGAATAAATTTATTTGAGCGACATCAATTTTTTGGGCGTAGGTAGATCTATAAAGGTGCTCAATATTATGACTGCTTAGCTCAACTCTCCTGGTTAAGCTTAGGCACCCTCGGACTAAAGCCATTTAAAAAGCTACATCCTTTCTAGTCACAGTCAATAAACTTAGTCTCAAAACAAAGCACACCGCCGCAACAAAGACGTCGACTTTTTTTCAACGTGTTAATCCAGTCTGGATTCACAGCTATTTAAATTCCGCACCGGCGTTCTGCCTGTCGTTTGTCCTATCCTCGGCTGCGACGACACGCACGTGACCAGACTTCCTTATCCTCACTTTCGGGAAAATAATAGATTCCTATCTCGACTACCTCACACTACGAGTATATGCACCGTTCACACCTCTAAGAACAATCTGATTAATACACGAAAAAATATACAACGGTAGATCCTTATTGGCGACGTATGATTATGTGACGATTGACAGATAAAAGGCTTTGTGTATTACAGTAGCAGTTGCAAAATTGGAAAGAGGTTTTTGTATCAATAACGTTCCATATGTTAACTTTTAATAGAATGCAATAAATATACAACTCGTAATAAGTGTTAGCAAAAGCATGTCAAATTAAGATAAATAAGATTATGACCGGTAGTTTACGTTTCACAGCGCGGCTAGCGATTAAGACTAAATTACAGATTTCTATCTTCCTTCTCATTTAGGCGTCTACTTTTCTCTAGATTGCATACGCTTGACTGAAATGTATATATCATACTACATCACATCCTACTATTTTTTTTTATATTTCCGCGAGTTATGTTTATAGTGGTATAAATCATATCTCATTGCAATCTATTTGCTAAAAATAATTGGAGTAAGACTGAGATTCTATCATGTGGGGAATGGCTAAGCCTATCGCTATACTTATATCCCAAAAGGTATACATTTGGCTCATAAACTTAATGTCGTAAAGAAACCTCCTCCCTCAGGTTGTCGCCCTGTATACTCTGGTAATATCAACAAATTACTCTCATGTCATGTCACTACAGCCCCACCCCTGAGCATACAAGATATTGCTTTTTTATAACGCCTTTTTATATCTGTTGAAAATGGCAGAGATATTTCAACCGCTCGCTGACTATAAGGAAAAATTGTAGCAGAAACCTCAAATGAATATCATGCATTTGAGGTTTCTGCTACAATTACCTTAATTAGGGGTTTTTCCTTGAAGTCATGAAAGATTGCCATATTCTATTATGTCTTCGAAGCGTGACAAATGGGACCACTTAAAAGAAATGTCGCCCTATCGCCAGGCGAAAGCTTGGGAGGCTCCCAGGGGGCTGGCTATTGCTCGTCGAAGCCCGATAAACACATAATTGCCCTTTACTAGAGCTTTGACGAATGTTTGTTTAGGGCGATAATTTATGGCTCCATTTTTGTGCGCATTCGGCAACAGTTGGCACTGTGTTGGCCATTAGGGGTTTTTCATACGAACAGTTCCATGGCAGTTCCGCAAGAAGTTTAACTTCACCATAAATTGTGTCAATCGTTATCAACCTATTATCTTATCGTTGCGTCTTTTGCAAAATGTACCGCCACCTTTCCTCTGAAAAAAGATCACCTAATTTTTTCTCGAGTTAAAGCAAGGATCTAACGGATAACATATACCTATCAGTTACACAATTTGACAAACTTTATTCGATAGAAAAAAAACTAAGTAACGTTTATTAGTTTTTTTTTGTGAACAGTATAGTTTTTTAAAAAAATATATACTATAATTTAGATACATACCTTTTCTAGTACGAATACCTTAATTAGACATTTAAACGGTTTTCTCTAGTTTCTAAGTCGATAAAACCGTAAAATCTCGCAAAGACTTGGGCGAAAGGTTATTGTCTGTTTCTCTCTGGCGCAACGCGAATGAAAGGGACAAACTTTTAAGGTGCTGCTGGTTTTGCATGCAGGCGCTGTCATTTTTTCAATTTCTTATTTTCATTTATGAATATTTTATTTGTTACTTTGGAACGTCCTTTATTCTAGTTTCGCACTTTCCTTTTCATGTCCTCGTTTGCTTAACGACGGGCTCGTATTCCCGTCTCGCTAATTACTTACTGGTCTACTTTTAGACGACTCTTCTCATTGTCGAACCGAAATCGAAAATAAACTGTCTCGTTGAAGCTATATTTGATTGTCGTCCCGGAATTGGAACAATAACCACATGTTTTCTATCATGTTTCTATTTTGAACAACCTTGTCTGTTTAAGTTACTTACAATGAATGATTATTTTAAGTAAAACGTGTCTTCAAAATTTAAGGAAAAGGTGTTAATTTTGTCACATACTTCATCTAGAAACAACAACGACAGCAGGTAATATTTATGATTACGGTGTTTCTTCATTTGGTAGCAATGTTAGTTAGTCTTACACACCTAAACACATTCTTCTAATATATCATTATATATTAGTTGCATTTTGCATGCATGAAGAGATTGATGAATGTAGAGGAGGCGAATGAAGTATGCCAGGATCGTAGTAAGTGGAAGGAAGTAGTCTCTGCCTACCCCTCCGGGAAAGAGGCATGATTTATGTAAGTATTATATGCATTTTAATTCATCTGTGTCATTTTGCTATATGGTGACATTTTACGTACGTGCCTCGCGCTGGAATAGCATAAAAATCAAACTATGGAGAGTTTGACCACAACAATGATTTGAGTTTACAGTGATTTATAAAGAAGTTCAAGATTCACGGTCATGGCCGTAGCGGCCGTAAGCAGACTCAGTTACACAACACATGCCCCGCCATATGGCTTCCTATCACACCACAGCACCACTTGAGCCCATAACACACACCAAAATAAACACGAGGCAAATTAAGTGCTGTCACTAGGAAGAAAGTGATCCCTTCGACAACTTGATGGAAGCCAGCAGGGTACTAACATTTCTGGATATAACTGGTTTGTAGACTTTTGAAGAAAAAATATTTCTATACATAGTGCCAAACTGTCGTCATTCATACTTGTGACTTGTGTTTATGTTATTATGACTAGAATATGACCCTAATGACTGCACAATGACATAACTCATATCTCACACGAAGCAAATGAAGTGTTGTGATGTAAGTGATCGATCACTTACCCCGACGACTTGATGCTCTCCAACAAAATTACGATGTCGTAAAAATATTTTAAATAGTCGATTAAGAAGGTGTTTCTCTAGTCCTGACAGACATTCCGTGTATGAGGGCTGTTATTACTTGTTTGGGTTATTTTAAACGTTCTTATGATAATATTGCGGTAAAATGTAAATGTTATAAGTTTCTGTTAAACAAATAATAAACAGAACGTTTTATAGTAGTAACTATTAAAAGAGTTAAATGGCTCAGGTTCTTCTCTATTTGTGTTTCAAACCATGTATTAGCTATTACGTTTCAGAATCAAACTATAGGTTACTGTATGTTTTAGAATTTAATAAAGTCTGATTTGATTTGGATAAATTAGAGCCGGACGCGACCCCTTTTTTATTAAGTAGCATTACAATCGTTTCAGTTAGCAATGGTATAAAAAACGTATTACGTCAAAACTATGATTCCAGATGAAAGCACTAAATAATACAAAGGCTAAATAATAACCCGTTAGGTACCTACTTTACTTACAACACCACTCATGGTAAATTAACCTTTAATTATTCTAAGTTGAACTAAAAAAAGTCATTGCGGTACAAAATACTGTCTGTGATTTCCCACGTCGTATCGTGAGAACTCTAAGCTCATTTTATTTTTAACCAAAATGTCTAAACGCGAGCTTCAGTTCAGGTGCTTTGGTGCTTTCAGTTCTATACAAACTTTCATTTTCAAATTGGTCAACTTTCGACTCTTCATTGCTTTTTTTATTTTAATGGCGTCACATCTCTATGGTTGAGACGTATCTTGCCAATGACAAGATATCGTTTACTCGATTGCTTAGAACATTCTTTTGTTGCTTTTATAATTGGGTATTAGAATTGCAGTATTAAATATTTGGCTATTGTATCTTAACTTACGTAGTTTGGAATAAGTAGTAAACGAGTGCATCAAAACTGTTCAATTTTCTCGAAGAGTGTACCACATGATAAATAACTCTAAGTAGTATTGGACACTCGCCCTTAGGAATCTATCATCTGATCGCCAGTTATTGTCTTTTCATATCCATCAACTCCACAAGAGCACTGACCTTTTTTAGTATGTTTACTATATCTAGCGTTTGTTTAGCGGGGGCGATGGCCGCAGCCTTTGCATACGTTCCCATACAAACTCGCACAAACGTGTCATTACTTCGTACATCCTTTCCTGCCAAAATAGTTTTATTCCTTTTCTCTACAACCCTGTTATCTGAATATGTCGACGGATGAACGTGTTGGTTTTATTTTGTTTGGTGGGATGTCCTACTTAGCCATTTAATTGAAACTGGTCAAGCGTGTTCATTTTGTACGTATTGTTTTTCATTATCTTGGCTTCGATTTCAATACAGGGTAATCCGGGGCTAAATTGTAAGATTTAAGTTATTTAACTTTATGTAAATAGCTTTTCAATTAATTATTCTTTATAATGTCATGCATGCCAAATTATTTCGTCTCGTAAACAAAATAGCTGTATCCTACTTAACCTATCGTACTTTTATCAATCGTCAAATCAAGTTCATAATCAAATTGCTGAATCTGTTTTACGCGGAATTCTTTGTTATTTTCTGAACCTGTTTTAAGAACGAAGGGTCAAGTTTTAGGGACGCAGGTACTCTTCAGTATTCACTTAAGTTTGAGGTCGTATGAACTGGTCCGACCGGTTGGCTCAAATAATTAAAATTAGCGAAAGCCGCCGGCACAGGAGCGGCTTCTTTTTTTATCTCCTCATTATTAAATTATTGTGTAACCTGGAAATCTTTCGTTTTACCATCATGTAAACAAATTATGCATGACGATTATTAAGCCAGTGACGCCCTCACATGTTTTTAATTAATTTCTTCAAATTAAAAACAAAACTACAAAAATCTAAAACGGACAAATTGTCATATACGTTTTTTTTAATACATCAATGATCTTTTTCTTGTGTTTTAAATTTTAAATAAATTTAATGATTTACAGTGGCCACCATTTTCCATTGAAGTGGTTTCAAAGACGCATAACAATATAAAGCTTATTGTTGTACCATGAAGTTGTGTCGTATGGGATAACAATTTTACCGTCTTAGATTTTTAATGCTTCTTCTAGATTCAAATAATTATAAAAAATCAGGTGTAGGCGCCACTGGACGTTCAGCGCTGCCTTAAACTTTTGTCATAAAATTGCTGTTATTCACCTACACACTTGGACAGCCTACAACCGAAACAAAGACGTCAGAAGCAACCATGACATTTATATTAACATGTTGAAAGTAGTATGCCAGCTTACCCCAATTTAGTCGCGAAATATGTGAGGCAGGACAATCTTTTGTCTTATGCCTTCCATATTCCAAAATGTCCTCTTTTTTGGGGCTTTGCCAACTACACAATCGGCCTTCATTTGCACGCAGACTGTCGGCTGGACTCAGCCCAGAATAGAGAACCCTACCACAGTAGAAAGAATTTAAACAGTAGGCTAGATAATGATGTTTCATAGAAAATAACCAA
Source organism: Tuta absoluta (assembly GCA_027580185.1). Taxonomy (NCBI): domain Eukaryota; kingdom Metazoa; phylum Arthropoda; class Insecta; order Lepidoptera; family Gelechiidae; genus Tuta; species Tuta absoluta. The sequence goes on along the minus strand of JAQAHW010000016.1, from coordinate 4,445,936 downwards.
AACACGCCTAGCTAGGTGCTTGACAGTGAGGAAAAGGGTTTTTTTCCTGCAGTGAGTCAAAACGTCTCATGAACATTTCGATTACGGTCTTAAGTATCGTCTAATGCCTAAAATCGCGTTTATATAAGTCAAATGTTTAAAAAAAACTAGTCATTGAATCAGTAAAGAAACTCTATACTGCTATAGATTGATTTCCAAGTAACGTACTTGGTTGAATAGAATTGCATTCATATATTCTGTTAATCTAGAAAAAGAACCAAAGTAAACCTAATTTCGGTATTTAATTGCAAATCTTCTCTAAAACGGCTTTACTTATTTAGTTCGTTTTTACACACAATAAAGTATGTTAACATTATTACATCTCGCATATATTACACGTGGAAATTATTAAAAACCCTCGAAAACGTGCGGAAGTTTGTAAGAAATCTGATTGGGTTTCTCTCTCGGACGCAGCGACAATAAAAGGGACGCTTCACCCTACTTAGTCTTAAACAAGGACATCACCTCTTACTGCAAAGCCTTCGATAAGAACGAAGAGTTGTCCTTCAACCCGATGATGATAGTTTTTAAACTGCTATTTCTTCTTCTACTGCTGTGGCAAAAAGTGTTCTGAACTGTACTCAACCGCCGACCGGAAACATGGACCCATTGTATACTTTACTTGTCTTTTTGCACTCGCAAACTGCAGGGATCCTCGTTCACCGGCATTGTTATTATAATTTCGAGACTTTAATAATCTCTTTGTGAAAACTTTATTATAATAAGCTTTAATATAACTGCAATATACACCAGCTAACTGTTCTTTTGCGATAAGCGCATCCGTTAAATACAGATAGGATGGGGATTTTTATGTGACTAACCGTTTCTCTGAAATACCAAAGTAAATGTTGTGCAAGCCTGTTTATTTAAAAATAAAAAGTAATGTTATATTATTTCGTTTTTTGCAGGTAAGATTTGAAACTTCCAACACTGCGTTGAAATGTGGTAAGAATCGGTTGAAGTTACTTTCTTCAAGTTGATTAGGTATCTATCTAGGTGGATGATACTTATGCTTCAGACAAAAATGTAGGGGTAAAAGATTACATAAACCTGTATCGTGAAAGTCAAGGCACTTATCAATATAGTGCCAAGCAACGACACCTGAGAACTGATCCCCTACATAGCGAGTTATGTAAAAACAATGCCATTAGTTCAGATCGAACAAACAAACCAATCACAACTTTCTCTCGATCCAGCTGAATCAAAGTTATTTTGTGCTATCAACTGCACTTCGTGTTACCCATTCAAGAGATCAACTTGTACTGGTTTTTCATTCATACATTTATGTGAATGAACCAGTAAGTTGATCCCTTATGGGTAACTCCAAATGCTGCGGATAGCACCAGTGGTTGTTGTTCATTCTGAGAACCAAACGCTAGCAAGTGAAATATTCTGAGTCACATCTGCTTTGAATGCTTTCTTTCAAATTTGTATGCACAACGTTTACCAAGCAGTCAGAGTCGCCATTTAGAATTGAACTTTTAAAATTACAATTTATCATTAGTGAAGACACGTTTCTAGTTGAATTATTGAATAGTTGTGGCAAGAAACAGCCGTATTAACACGTGCAAAGTCTTTTAATAAATTGGACTTTGGCTACGATTATCGCAAAGGTGATCGGAATAGACCTCGCTGAACCTGTTATAGAAGTACTTGCGTATATGCTAAATATAGAGCCGCTGTTTATGTTTGTTTATGTTGAATACAATCAGCTTAGCTAATGAGAGTATCAAGAGGTATTATTTATTCTATGGTGTCAGTATCTTGCTCTGTTCATGGTATGATTGTACTCAAGAAATTGCACAACTTTCCCAAAGTATCATATATATAAATATCGTGCGACGAATGATATTTGATGAAAATACGAATGATTTTCCTGAGATTTTGACCTCATAGATGAAAGATTGGTCTCGCACGCGGTCATCAATCTAAGTTTGACTTGTTTGTGACATTCTGTATGAGAAAGGCGTTTCTCTTTTACAATTGTTGATATTATAGAAGAGATAGATATATAGAAGTAATGTAAGGATAGACAATTAATTGGCAGTATGTTGTATGAGTATTGCTACGTTTCCACTTCCATAAAAGTCTACATATTTAGTTAGAAACGAATAAGGACAAAGGGACTAACTTTGCAAGTAGGGCATTTGTTGGAGCTCATTAGAACTTTGAGCAGGTGCCTTAGCCAGCTTTTATTCGTCTGTTTTAGTAGGTATGTGAATATGGTTACTTGTGTGTGTTTTACTTTTCGCTAAATCATCGAAGTATTCATGAACTTTCTTTGCATAAAACCCTGAGAAATGAGACTTAGCATGGAAGCCTTTCAACTCCTCGTTGACCTGTACTGTGATGTGAGTGAATCATTGTTGATCAATCTTGTCGTATAAATATTTCGCAGACTAATTTTCTACTATTTCGCAATGTTGGCTGGCAAACCTCCGGTTTGTTATAAAATAAATAATATTGTTTGAGGTGCGCACGAAAAAAATACCTGTAGCAAACATACCTGTAGTTTGGCGTGGTCTCTGCAAAATACAGTACAAACATTTCGACCCGTACAGTACAAAACAATTGTTTTGTTATTCTCAGAACGCACCGCACCTGGAGATCGGCCACGTTATTCAGAACGATGATGTCGTCAAGTAAATTCCTTGGTGACTACATCAGGTGTTATATTACTCAGTTACGACAGTAATCTTTGCGGTTTGCTTAGAGCTCGCCATACGGATATCGTTGGTACAACAACAATATCCAAATCTCTGAGGGGTACCTACTTACTAATATACCCTCATCTTGTATGTTACTAGCGTAACTTCGTGTCTTGGCGAAATAATAATAATAATCATCAATAGACCCGCTCTGTCTACATATTATTACATACATACACATATCGCGCCTATAATTCCTCTCGGGGTAGGCAAAGCGTAAACGGCTGCAAAAAACGGACATTTCGCGAACGACGACGACACGACGCCACGTCTGACAAACATTTGAAGGTCATTCGCAAAACTTACTGTGTATCGCCATAGGGACAGGTTGTCAGGCAATCGCCTTAATTGCAATAGACACCCTCGAATCCCTTAGTCGCTTCTTACGACACCCACGGTGATGCCGTGATTTGCCGTGTGATGTCGGCTAAGAATAGCATTACCCCATTTCTACATCTTGTCACAGAAAAAAGCTTATATAAATCTTTGTTTACAATATCTTTCAGTTTGAATATCTATCGACAGCTTGGTCTTTCTTGATAGGTCCATGTAAAGTTTCAAGATCAACTAAGTTGGCAAGTGGGGTGGGAGAAATTGCAAAAGTTATCACAGGACCGGGACACTATCTGGAGAGAAGCGTGTAGTGGTTGACGGAAGTTCTTGATTAAGTTTCTTTCGCTCGCTCTGCTCGGCCAAGAATTACGAACCATTAACTTCAACGCGTTATAATTCAAATAAAGAAAGTATGGATTACAGAGATTCGGGATTTTACTCGGTAGCTACATAGCGCCATAAAACGTTTCATTTATGTGTCTATGGTATATAAAGTTATTGTTAACAAGGAAAGAAGGTTTGTATGATCTGTTGGAGATAGATATTGAATTGAATGTATGGATAGGGTGGGTGCCTTTTACAGCGAAAATCCTATTTCCTCGGGAAAAATTTAGTTTGGTTGAGCCGAAATAGAAAACAACAACTAAACCAGTGTGATAGGTGATATATAGTTATGTAACTCTTTTTGTCGTGTGGTACATACAACGAGTTCACGAACTACCTGATGAATTCTGATTAGTTTTTAAAGTGACTATTTTTAGTAGTACTCATTTATTTCACGTATCAGTAACTAAAGGTATAAACGGAGACAAGCAGTCAGGTTTTAGTAATAGTAATAACAACGTCAATAGGTACACGTGTTTCCGCTTGTGTTAACTGGAGCATCTAGTGGAAATTGAACCACTCGTATGATAATTTGATAAGTTTGCAATTGGACCTCGATTTCCACTTATACATAATTACAATCCATTAGCTTTGCCAAAACCTGTGAGATTCAAGTATGTATATTTAAATAGCTGTTATTCCTGGTTATACATTATCTAGGCGATTTTTTCAAATCTGCTTGTGAAAAAGGCAAACTCAATCTTTTGCAATTCCCAGTTTCTCAACCATGCACGCACGCTTAAATATGCTATTTTCCTTTGTACTAAAACAACATTTCAGCTTTCAGCGCAAATTATAGTTTAGAACAACAACGCAATGCCGACGTTGTAATTTATTCGACTCGTGTATTCGCAGATGTTTTAATCGTGGTTATGCTATTACACCAGTAATGTTAACTTCTGTAATATCGAAACCGATCACGATACCGATTACTTCCTTTCTGGACTCAAAACAAAACCAACTGCTATGCTAGCCGACGGGCATACCTTTTGTAAAGAACGAATACCGAAAAAGGCTTAAAAGTTTGCTGTTTTGAATAATGGCCACCGACGCTGTACTGTGCCATGAACAATAATACGGTATTTTATGTATGTTTGTAGGTATAAAAGCAAGATTCAAAATATAATAGAAAAATATATCAGAAATACTTTTAAAACAAAAACTAAAATGAATAGGAATTTCTGATTGTTGAATGCACAAAAATAATATGGACGCATTCCTATCATTGCATAGTTTTGTGGACACGTATTATCTGTGTGACAATTGACAAATATTTGGAGGAAGTTCAAAATAACCCATTGTTGCCCGGTCATAGATTTAAACCGAATTTTTATGTCTTATACATGAAGTTCTGATCCATTAATGCTTGTTTAAATCTGAGCGGTATCCGCTGGCTGGGTATGTGTACTTAATCGTTTGCTAATTTGTAGTAATCAGGATACCGGTACCCACGTACCCAGCGGACATCGCACAGATTTGAATAGGGCCTCGGTAATAGTTTTGTCTTTTGTCTGTGTTGTAGATTCTTTTTTGGAATCAATGATATCTGTGAATAAGAGTGAGCCATTACCAATTTTCTGTCTGACATGATTGTGATACAAACTAAACAACAACAACATAACCAGACTGGTAGCAAAAACATCACGTAGCAAGCAATCAAACTACTCTACATCTTACTTTGTATTCAGATGTTCTTTGCTTCTTACATTATATTAATATTGCGCAATGGCAATGATTAAAATTTGCGTTGATTACAATGCATTAGCTATTGTTTATGATACGCTTCAGCTGGCCTTGTAGACGCTTCAGGGAGTCAGAAGATATGCCCATCCTCCTTTCACTAGTCAGTTTATATAAGGCACAATATCAACTCATCCAGGCCACTCTATCGGATCACATAGTTTTATTTTTTGCCACATCCTACTTTTCAGATAAGGTATTGCTGTAGGTTGTATTTAGATTAGATTCATTTATTTCTCATTATCAAATTCATAATTACTGTGCTTAAGGTCGGTCCATTTCTCGATGACCTTGAGCGTTTGCTTATATATATAGATGTCAGAGGATAATGTGATCGTCAAAAATACAAAATAGAGAAATACAATGTAAACGTTCTTCAACAAAAAGCTATAAAAATTACAATTATCAATGTCAAAAAAAATAAAAAACAAATTTTATAAAAAAAGCAAAACCATTTAATTGCTTGCTGTGTTTCGTCGTTACTTGATGCCATTGCCGTATTCTTCTTCTTCTTTTTGTATTGGGCCTAGATTCAAGAGCAAACACATCAGCTCATCATTAATAAACATGCATATAGGGTGTAAGGGACGGTGTACCGAAAACTTTGCAGGCATGATCAGACCATGAAACTGAACAACTTTTACTATGAAGCCTATGTTGGGAAACGAAATTTTTTTTTCGAGTTTCCATACAAAGTCAGTCAGCTGATCGGAAATTTTGTATGGGAGGTCGAAAAATTTTTCTCGTTTACCAACATAGCTTCCATAGAAAAAGTTGTTCAGTTTCATGGTCTGATCATGCCTGCAAAGTTTTCGGTACACCGTCCCTTACACCCCGTATTACATTTTAAAAAAAAGAACACGACTGCATTCTGAGATAAAGCATAGCCTTGAGATAATGTAAGGATTCATATTCGAATCTGTTCAGTGGTTACATAAAGTTGCAGTACTTTAAAGAATCGCACATACAGACATACATGAACTATACATACATACATATATCACGCCTTTTATCCCTTGCAGGGTAGGCAGAGCGTAAACGGCCGCAAAAAACGACCATTTTCACCACGTGTGACAAATTTTTGAGGGTAATTCGGAAAATTGTGTATCGCCATAGTGACAGGTTGTCAGCCCGTCGCCTAAAATTGCAATACACACCCTCGAGTCCCTTAGTCGCCTCTTACGACTCCCACAGGAACGAAATGGGATGATGCTATTCTAAGCCGGCATCACACGGCAAATTCTAAGCCGGCATCACACGGCAAATTCTAAGCCTGATACATGAACTATAGATATTTTATTTGGCAAACATGAGTAATTTTATTACAGATGTCAGTGTTAAATTGCAGAGCTACATGTTTTGCCTTTCGACATACAAAATATAATTAAACTCTAAAAAGATAACACTCCTTTTTTGGTTGGGCAGTCGTGTAAAAAATACAAAACTACACTTACACTTTCAGAACATTATTCTTTCGGAAAGTAAAGTAGATAGTAGTATCATAAGAATAGATAATAATACTGCGTATAGAAACGAAACTCCTTTGTCTGGGCCCCAAAAGCCGCGCTTTAAATACCTACTTCCCCCCGCAGCCCGTAACGCCCCGCTCTCTCCGGCGATTTAAGTCGGGGCTGTCACGTGCCAATAATTTTATTCCAGACTAGCGGCCAGTCAAGCGGTTGCGACCGCTGCTAACAGTTTTCCCGTGGGAACAAAATATTTACCCGTTTTAAAGTCTTACCTTACCATTTTATTGTTAATAGGTAGGTACAGAATTTTAAAATAGGTGCAAAACATACCTACGATACGAATGTGCTTATTTATCATTATCAGCTAACAATGACTTAGGCACCTAGGTAGTATAATTAGAAAATGGAAACTAGGTACCTACGTAAGTAAAAATAGGAGTACACACAACAATTACGTATAATAACGAATGGTAGGTACCTAGGTATTTACTGTAAAATCATCACTTACCTTGGCTCATCTTTAGGCAAATTAAAAAAACTTATTTTTGCAGCCATACACACCACAATAATTCGGCATTGCTAAATTTTTCACAAAAAATGAAAATTCGACCCGCACGACGAACGTTTTCGCGGCGAAGCGCACTCCCGACTGAATTGTTCTCTAAGAGACAGCCAGACGGATTGACCTTGAGCGCGTCTGGAGCGGGAGTGTCATCTCTATGTGATTTCTACTCTATGGTAGTATCTCTACACTCTCGTTCATATTCGCACTCAGTCCGTCATGTTTTAGTCCCTCATGTTATCAATGTTCCAACAGAAAGCATATATGTCAATTGTTCTTGGCCCCATTTCAGATTGCCTGTGAATAAACATGGGCTGAATCTACATTTATTGATACGACGCCATGTCATGCTACATAAACCCACAATACGGCTGAAATAGGGCTTTGTCACGCAAATATTCTGAAATATCTTGTCGGTTCTGAGCATTGATTGTGGAGGATTACATTTTTAAATTATTCATTGTATTATTTTGCCATGTGATGCCGGCTTAGAATAGCAGACCCTATTTATTTTCCGGGGTTGTCGTAAACACTAAGGGACTCGAGTGTTACAAGTGTATTGCAATTTTAGGTGATGGGCTGACAGCTTGTCACTATGGTAATACACAATTTTCTGAATGATCCTCAAATGTTTTTAGACGTGGCGTATATGTACATTTTTTACGGCCGTTCTCTGCCTAACCCGCAAGGAATGTAGGCGTGGTGTATGTTTGTATTTTGCGAGCTAACTTCTATCCGAAAACATCTTAGGTATGATAACAGATTGGACTTTTTAAATATTCATTTTATTTCATCATAACATGATCTGAACAGGTTTTGAGATCTGGCATTGAACTTTACTTGGGCCAATATCATCTAATATCCACATAAGTGAGGATGATATCACCAACAGCACTACCTGAGACAGGTTCAGAGAGAATTCGTTTTATATTTTCTTGTCGTGTGTATCAGTGAGTCGACGAACGACCCGATGAATTCTAGTATTCAAGTATAGTTATTGATCCAGCTTTTTTGCAACAATTTTGCAAGTTTTCTTAGATTGTATACCTACACGGAAAGTGCTTTTAAAATTTGGTTTTTAGGTTGCAATGGCCTATTTAAACTGGGAACAATCTCAAAAAGTGATAAATTCAAAAATATCAACTCTGCGCACTTAACCGTGAATTACTAGGTACTATGTATAATATTTAGTTGTAATTTAGTTGCAAATACCATAGTTCATCGGAAAATGGCAGCTGCTCTCAGAATAGCACAGTTGGCAGACACACCGGCGTTTATCCTAAATATCACTGGGCCACTAGAAAGTAACGAAAACAACATGGCAAGGTCTTCCGACATGTCATCTGAATGTCCTTAATAATATTACTGTGATATTCAACCACCGTACAATTGTTTAATTTGCACTCACAGTGCTATATATATTGATTTTCTTTTCAATTTCCTATTTTCATTCTAGTGATTTTTAACGTTATAATAACGTTACAAAAAAGGCACGGGCATAATTTCCTTATAGTGATGCTTGTAAAGTTTAGCATTTAGGGCTGTGAGTACATTCTATTAAAATCTTAAAAGGAAAATAAGTGAATTTTGAATTCTCATTAGCTAAATAATATTTTCAAGTCTCAGCTCCGAAATGTTGATGAAAGCTTTGATACAATACAAAGCGAGTCCCAACGGCCCTCTGCCAATTAAACCTTTTAATATTTCGTGACCTGTAACGTCATGATTCGAGAATTCGTCTGCGACGGGCCTATTCCGATCTACAAACATTTCAATTATTGGGCTCAATTCTAAATGTGACTAGGCAGTCGATTCTAGGTACAGTCGTGGCAGAAAGATATTAAAGAAAAATTCGCTAGCACTTTATGACTTCTTACAAACCGACTGTTAATCGTATTCACAGAAATCGTATTATCCTAGAAGTTATAAATAAGATGATATACCGTTTTGTTTAAGAATCTAAAACGGCGTCTAGAATGTCGCTGCACAAAAGTTGACCTTGCATATGTGATAATATGTCATGTGGTAGAGGCAGCAATCACGAAATAATATTAGTTTGCATTGTTACATTCAGAAAGTATTAAGGAAGGTCATTAGCGACATAGACTTAGTTACATTCGAGTTGGAGGATTGCCAGCCAAAAGATTAGATATAAAGGATTCATTTTGCTATCAACCAGCCCGCATCCTTTATAAATATTATAGGTACTGAATTATACAAAATGCTTCTACGCTAACGTCAAAATGCAATGTGCCACCATAATGCGTCATTTAGTTATCGATATATTGCAGCCGCAACTAAAGCGATTTCTATGGGCATAGTTCATAAAAATCATCATCATCATCATTACGGCCTGTGTTTTTGGTACATAGGCATCTTCTCTTTTCTTCCACGGTGATCTTATCTGATGTCATCTACCCAACGTTGCGCTGGTCTGTCTTGCGTGTTGGCTCTGGGTCTCCACTCCAGTATTCTGCGTGCCCAGCCACTCTTCTCCATTCGTGCACATTGCTCCCGCTCAATTCCACTTCTTTTTGACAAATAGTTCCATCCATCACATCTCTCACTTTCGTTTTGCTCCGTATCCACTCGTTGCGCTTCCGGTCGCGTAAGGAAATTCCGAGATCATAAAAATATGGCACCTTTATTGACGATTGATTGGTTTATTCAGAATTAATAATTGATCAATCAATTTCAACAATTCCTGCCTGTGCCTTTTGAAAATAGTGAAATAATCTTAATTGTTTTAGTCATGCTGAGCGAAACGGCGATGACGTCAATATGGATCTAATTCACCCTGCACGAGACAGGTTTACTCGCAACAACACATTAAACGGTCGTGTATGTTTTCAATGTTTACCTTAAACACTGCTTCCATAAATCTTCGAAATATTTCAGAAGTAAACTTTGAAAATCTCAAAATCTTCATACTGGATATTTATCCCGATTTTATCTAGGATGTATTGTAGAGTCAAACCCTCCAATTTTTAATTTTTTAGGGCTGAACTCTACAATTTTAGAGGGGCTTTGAAATCTACGCCTGACTATTTGATGAGGAGCAGGGTCTCTCCCGGTCAAATCCTCCAAGGGTTAAAAATTTAAAATAAGTTTTAGGGCGCGCATGTGCCTATAGGCTATGGTGACCAGCTGGGGCGGGACCTAAGCTTTTCAGACACATGATTAGTATTAAAAACCAATAAATTGTATAAATCAAATGCTTACTGAAATGACTTATTATCGGTAAGCGTCCGACCCAGGTCGTATAAGAGGGCGGTATTATTTATAGCCTGCTGGCATACATTAGCCCGCCCATTAGGCCGATGGTCGTTTAAAGGCTGAGTAATGACCTGGAACTCATTGTTGGGTATTCTTGAACAGTATTGAAGCTTTCATAGGTTTCTTGTGTGGAACGAATGTTAAAGGTTCATTGGCTACAAGGTCTGACACACCTAAATGAGATGTGTCGGGGCTATGATGACATGGTATAAGAAGTGTAATGTTCAGAGTCTTCCAACCGTCTGATGTCGAGTACGCCAGGTTTAGCGTTACTTTCACAACCTTGATAAAATACGATATAATTTCACTTCAAATAATGTATTTTACTTGTGCAAAAGTAAAATGTGATTCTTAGAAACTTAAATTAAAGCATTCGCGTCAAGAGCTTGTTCAAACTAATAAGCTTTATTAACACAACCAGATAGTTTTCTCTTTGCCTTTGGCAAATTTTATTTTTCGAAAATATTTCACCAAGTTTCTTTTATTCTTGTTTTTCCATGATTGGTCTATTTTCATGAAACATGTGTCGGGTCGTACAGGATGAACTTTCGTCAGGGTAAGTAGTTTGTAAACACGGCTCCCCTGAAGGGGTAGAGCTGGAGCATGTTTGCTCACGTGAACGTAACTGGATGCGGCTCCACTCGCCCGGCTTATTGTGAACTTTAGCCACAATGTCGCTTGTTGACATCACTTGTAATTAGCTTAAGCCAACGTCGGTTAAGAGCTTGGGTGAAGAGGATTTGCATTCTAGATGAGGTGAAGTTTCTGTCGAAAATGCTTAACTGAAGGAGCGAGTAATGTCCATAGTTCATATCAATGAACTTCTGGTATAAGTATTAGAACCGGTCTAATACTTAAAACGTGTGAAAGTAATCGCGAGTGCTTAAAAATCCGCACTACAATACCAATTTGATATTGTGTTTTGGAGTTCGGTGGTCGATAATCAATAATGTATCATAATGTGAATTCTTCTTTAGGTATTATGTGACAGCAAAGCTTGGATAGGCTTTCAGTGATCGAACGGCTTCTTATTTATATAAAGTCCTTAAGTAAGAAATGTTTGGATTTTGTATTATTTTATGCGCAGTTCTGATTTTCTGTTCGTGATGTAATCGGTTTCACTTTTAAATACATAATGCAAATAGTGTATCAACTTTCTATACCTTAACCTTTTATAAATACCTACTCATCTTTCATTCAACGCCTAAGCATGCGTAGTCTTTGTTTGACATGCATTAATGGCATCAGTTAAATGATAGCTGTTTGAGCTTTGTGTTTGAGGAATAATTCAAATAAACTTTCAAACTTTCCTTAGATTTTATAAAATCTCAGCACAGACGCATGCGGATGTGGCTTCGGAGCTGTAAGTGAATTAAATAGGGAAAGTCTCCAAGGATTCGCGTGTCGGAGTGCCGGCTCTCTTTACGTGCCACGGAAATAATCGCTCGTACGTTCTGGTTTCCCCCAGGACATTTGAATCTTCTAATTTGAGACTTTCTGCATGATTAGATTCGAGAAATAATGATGTTACCTATTCTTAGACACTCCTTAAAGCGACTCTAGTTCTTGTTTGAAAAGAAATTTCGTTTGCTGCATCAGTATCACGAAAATAAATTATCTTGTTAGGGAATTGAGCGACATTGAATTTCTTCTTCTTGCTTCAGTCGTAACAACTTTTAGCCAAATTTAACGGATTCCACTATGTGAAAAACACGTTTACCCGATTACTATGGTGGAGTTTGTTAACCTAATAAACCATTTAAAGTAAAGACCACCCGACGCTTTAATGCGATTAACGGATAAACGAAACACGACCAATTGATGAAATTGCGAATAGGGCTGTGCACTTTGAATTACATGATTGGCCATTGCATCGGTCGGCTTAATGAGGATTTACGACCGGCCCATCCAGCCTCAATAGATTTACAGCGAGCAGGCGAGACGATCGTATAGTCACAGATATCATAATACTACTAAAGAAGTTCAGATACCTCTTGTCGTACAACGAAATGCGATCGACAAATAGTCAGTATTTTGTCAATTATTTTTGAGACGTGTCGGTGGCTGGTGTACACTTAGTAGCCGTACAGGCCAGAAATCGTATACTATAAGTACTGATTGAATAAATTACAGCCTATTATAGAAAAGTAATTTCTAATTATGATGGGATACTTACTACTATCTACATGACTAGTCATCGAAATCCTGATCGATGACTTACTTCCTCCATCAAGTAAATCATGCATAATTCGATTAATAATTTGACTGTACATAAAATTTGCGTGTAGACATCAATGTCGTTAGAAAACCAATTTCCTTATAAAACAGTATTATGAATTTATGAGGATACCTTATGTATTCAAAACGTATTGAATTTACTCAGCAGGTAATAACATGATCTGGTATAAGTAGTACCCGCAGAATGAGATATTCATTATTCATTCAAATATTTGCTTTGTCATATTTTATACGTACGATATAATGTTTCCTATGCATTGATAATACCTCCATCAGTAGATAGGATACATTGTCGACAAGGGCTTACAGCTCTTTAGACATGTGGGTCACGTGTGCCGTGTTCGGTCACCCCTCATTTTGTCGTACGCCACGTTATTCATATTTAAAACCTATTCTCGGATAAATGACTGTTTTTGTTCGAGACACTTTACAATTTGCTACGTGCCCCAAATGCTAAGGCCTAACTGATTGATTTGTTCAATTCCTATTGCGTAAAATATGACGGCGAACATATTTCGCTTTGTTAGGACCAATTCAGCGAATTGCGAGGATTCCAAACCAGTAAATGTTTATGTTTCTCATGCGACCGGTCGTTGACTCTCAACATGTTTATCAAAATTCACTTTTAAAAATATCCGCCGCTTTAAAAACTGAAGAACTAATGGACCGACCACGTGTGCAGCAAATTGACGGAAGTTTTCTTCAGAGCTGAAGTAATTAGTTTCATGTGGGCTTAAATAACATTCTGTAATTTATAACAGTTCAATATTAAGCATGGGTCAAATATCAATTATTGTGATGTGACCCTTCAATTCAGGGCATCGACGGCCCTTTTACCGATGTGGTAGAAGCATCCATGTATCGTCCTTGTAAATTGCTTTTCATTCGAGTGGCATCGATCGAGTGTTTAGCTCTACTGCCCCTATTATGTCAGTTCCATTTTCTGTTTGACTATTCATCGAGCTAGTTCTTTGTCGCATTGCGTAAATTGTGATTGTGGTCCTAATTGCATTCGATGCGCTTGATTTAGACCGCTAGTCTCTGTATTTGTTCTAATCACTAGATAAGCCTAAATTATAGAAAGTTTTGTGATGCAACGCAGGTCACACTTATAGCGCACAACAATTGTACAAAATAGCGGAATATCGGATATGGCGTTATTACGCAAATGGTTACCGCCGTTGGAAATCATGGAAATTATTTAATCGTTTTACTTTCGGTTTTACGATTTTCGTTCTTAGAGAACAGTTCGTTAACTTTAATCGGCACTCAGCCATACGTAACGAAAGTTCATCTTAAATTACGCTTTTTGTTCGGGTACGCCTCTACCGAGTCTCACAGTTGGCTAAACTGAAACAAACCGAAAAATAAACATTATTTTGTGAAATGTGTAATGAAACGCGACCGCTTTGTTTTCACTTATACATACACGATACGTATGGCACGTGTCGCTATTTCTTCTGCATTGTCGCAACACGGCGTGTTTGTGGCAGCTATTTATACTCCACCTTAATCGCAGCCCATTATCGGCTCGGCTTGCGTCGCATCCAAATGAGCTGCCGCCGGCGTCACAACAAATCTCCCAGCTCGGTTCACCTATAGAAACCAACACAATCAACCATTTCTGATCAGAATTTACCGGGAGAATATACCGGAGAGATTTGATAAGACAACCCAAATTCAGAATGGATGCGCGCCTGGATTGGGAATGTTCATTTCCCGCCGTGTCTATACAAGATAGAGTTTTTAATCTGTTCTGGACTATACGTTTTAATTATGACCGTCCATTTTTCAATTTTCGAAGCCAAGTACGCCAGACATGTAATCCAGCAGATTGCGAGGAGGTTTTCTACCGCACTCAGTTTGAAAAACTGTGTCTGGCAGTTTGATAAATGAAGCTGTGCTATCGTGTCAACTGCAGATACCGGTGGAAACGTTGGGTATGGAGAAATTAGCGGTCGCCCTGAATGCGTCACGCGATAAAGCTTGACTGAGCGCCTGTTGGTGGCAGCACTTTGCTATTTGTCTTACCAAGTACCAAGTACTTACAACTCTCTTCTGAGTGAAGGTATGCTTCTGAGTGTGCGACAAATAGGCAGTTTAGCGTTTTTTTTACGAGGAAAAATGACTCGGTGTTATGATGAATGAAACTTGTATCGTGTGCCAACTCCAGAATCCGGTAGAAATTGACAGCCGTCTTGAATGCGCCTAGATGAAACTTGACTGAACGCCTGTTCGCTGCAGTACTTCGTCGCTATTTGTCTTACCAAATGACAACTGAACCTGATCTTTTAACTTAAGGCTCCATCTATTTGCTTTGTAAGCAATGTGCATACCCATTTTGTAGACGACTCTACCTGGTGACTGAAAGTCTTTAAAGAGCAATATTGATAAAGAATATTGTATAATACTACGGCAGTGAAAGTAAAAGACATTCGTAGTTTTATTTCGATAACAATTATTATTCAGATAAGCACTGCGACTGCCACCTTCACTTTTCATACGACATTGCACCGGTGAAAGGTATTATTAAAATCAGCGCCAAATAACAATTTTATTGTTGTATTGCATAAGGGTGTGCATTAAATTCACTTGAAAGATGATAATCTGAGAGTGGGCGCAGTGAAGAAATCAACAGCACGCAACAATAGTTAAAATCCTTGACGGATTGCATGCTATTGCAATTACTATGCACCTAAAGTAGCCTGGTACTATTCTAGCATAGTGGTAGCAACGGTCACAAAGACGCAGGTATGACATCATACATACACCTGTTGTGTGTGTGAGGCTGGTGCACAGCTAACGTCATTTGCCGCGATACATTTTCAGTAGTACATGGAAAATTAACTGATTCCTAATCATAATTCAAATAGAGTCGAATATGTTTCTGGTCGCGGAACGGCTTACGAAGATGCCGGAGACGTTTACTCCTGCCAGCTATACGGGGTGTAAGGGACAGCCCTCCGAATACTGATAAGGGTGCATGCAGACCATGAAAATGAACAACTTTCCCCTAGGAACATTATAATGTCAGGAAACGACAAAAAAAATTGACCACCCATACAATATCGAGATCAGCTGACTGCAATTACTATGGGAAGCAAAAAAAAAAAGGTTTTTACCTACTGAAATATTTTTTCATGGGAAGTTATTTAGTTTTATGGAGGGCTTCCCTTACACCCTGTATATTTTATTGTATTTTGCTACTTGAGCAGCCTCATGCAACAAATGCAAATGACGTTAGATGTGCGCTGAGTCCTAGAAGCCTTCTTACCTACCTACTTCTTAGGTATCGCTGATTTGTCTCTCAATTGGTCAGACATAAGATATTTGAAAGTAAGATTTACTACTTTTAGCTATTCACTTCATAATCTAGCCATGGCTTAGCTTTACTATCGCGAACTTTATAACTATTCTTCTAGGCATAACACAAGTAGAAATAGATCAGTCAGCTGTCTATCCATCAACAGATAGATGGGACGTGCGGCTTTGTGTGACGGATGGACAAGTCCCTCTGATTGTCAGGCGAGGACCCTTAACCCACATCACCATTCTTTCGCCGTTTAGCAACGCGATCGGTTCTTAAGGCGGGTATAATGCAAGATTATTAAACCGGTTTTATTTAGACAATAAAATACAACCACAGAATTCTGGAATAAAAAAGTTATTGTCAAAGATCTAACAACCTGGCTCCGCACGTATCGACTAGTCGTTCCTGCGGATCCAGCCAGGAAGGCCGAGAGGGTGGCGCAGGTCCTGGGCAGCCCTGCGTTTTCCATAATTGCGTCCCAGGCACCGCAGTGTCTGCCTCAGACACTGTTTAAATCGTCTGTCACAGACGTGTGAGGCCAATGATGATGAACAGATACTATCAGTTACACAATTTGACTAACTTTAGAAAATAAAACTCAATTAAAACCAAATAAAACCAAAGTAAACTCAATTAGATAATTTTTTTTCAATATTATGTTTACAGTGTAAAGTTATTACCAAATATTGTATGCTTTGATACATAGATGCTTAGAAACATACCTTTTATAGTAAAAATTTCTGATAAAGACATTGTAACGGCATTACTCTAGTTTCTTTGTCGAGAAAACTTTGAAGTCTTACGAAAATCTGAGCACAGAATGGTTGGCTGTTCCTCTGACGCAGCGCAAATGAAAGGGACCAACTTTTGAGGCAAAACCCGGCTTTAAACGATTTGATAATTAAATTAGTATGGCTTGGCTTAACTATCACCAATGGAAGGGTCGTACCTTTGCAAAAAATCTGCTAGATGTAAGTAGAAAAGAAATAGATCAGTCTTATTCCTATTCATCAATAGATAGATGGGACGTGTGGCGTTGTGTGACGGACGGACAAGTCCCTCTGCTTGTGAGGCGAGGACCCTTAACCCACATCACGATTCTTTCGTCGTTTAGCAGCGCGATCGGTTCATATAACGATTTGATAAATTAAATCTCTTCTATGGTATACACAAGGGATTTCGATATCCCGACCAATTTATATATCCGGGTATCGGGTACGTTTTTAAATACTCAGTACCCGACAATTTTTTGCGCGTCGCTACAGTTTTTTTTTGAATTGGCATAAATGAGATAAGGAAGTCTTTTTTTGGCTTTCATGCTACAAACTTTTATGTTGTAGGAGTAGGGTAGCCAAATACTTACATACATACATCACGCCTATATCATTTGCGCGGTAGAGCGTAATCGAACGTAAAAACGGACATTGACGCCACGTCTGACAATCATTCAGAAAATAATGTATTGCCATAGTGACAGGTTGTCAGCCCATTTCCTTAAATTGTAATACACATG
Organism: Tuta absoluta; assembly: GCA_027580185.1. Taxonomy (NCBI): domain Eukaryota; kingdom Metazoa; phylum Arthropoda; class Insecta; order Lepidoptera; family Gelechiidae; genus Tuta; species Tuta absoluta. The sequence continues at coordinate 4,428,364 of JAQAHW010000016.1, read as the reverse complement.
TAACCCTCGAGTCCCTTAGTCGCTTCTTACGACATCAACAGGAAAGAAATGGGGTGTCTAAGCCGGCATCACACGGCAAATACTTGATTGTAATTATATCACGCATGTCACGAGGTCACGACTGATGTCGAAGCTGGTGGTTTAGATGTTCTCTAAATTAACTGGATTTCAACTAAAACAAGAATATACTGTTTTCTCGTTTACCAATAAACAAGAGAAAGAAATAGAACTGCACTATACCAAGACTATACGTATAAAACAAACGAATCAATAGAGACTGAGCCGGAATAAAAACAAACTGACAAGCAGTAAAACTCATTAAATTAGCTTTCGTGGATACATTTCCTTAATGGCGAAGGAATTAATTGAACACCTGCTACGAAGCAAAAACCCGTCTAGACTTGGGAGAGCGACGTTATTCCTACTAAGAATGAGCTTCAAATAAATTGATATTTCTTGCACTCTACATACACAATCCATAGACGAGCAAAAAAACTTGTGTACCAACCAACCAATCTACGTAAAACGTGCTAGTAAGTTTTGTTTAGATTAATGATAGATGGCCGTGTGATACTGGCTTTGAATAGCATCACCCCAATTTTTATCCGTGGTGGGTGTCATAAAAAGCGCCTACATACATTTACAGCCACAACAGTCCGAAAGCGACTAAGGGATACCTAAATTCATCCAGGGAATGTGCTCGCCAATCCGTCTGCTAAGCGTGGTGAATATGGCAACACGAATATGGTTAGGGGGAGGTCCATGTCCAGCAGTGGACTGTAGAGGTAGCTAATGTATGTAAAATGATAGAACAGTGTGATTATAGATAAAGTGCACGTATACATTTTAGGCAAATGTAATTAGTACTGTGTCACGTCAGGATTAACCTTGTGGTAGAAGCAGTGAGTGATCGTGATTTTTTTACTGCAGCTCTAAAGCACGTAGAATGTATTTCAAACAAATCCAATTTTTCTTATTGATCAATCTGATAGACTAATTCCGTTTCGTATACATTAATGTGTATTTGTCTTCATCTATAACGTTGTAAAAGAAATGTAAGAGTGTTCTTTTCGAAAGCTCTGATACATGATTTTATATGTAATTAATTTAGGAACACGCTCAGCGCCTACGTTCGTTTAATAAGCCTCCTCAAAAGTCTACATTAACCATGTCACCCTTTTAGAGGTGAAAACAAAAAAGATTTAATAACTCCTGTTTTCCTTCGTATCCCTGCTTAATTTTGTTGAAAAGTAGACGAATTTAATGAGAAAACTTTCAGATACGTAAGGTAATATAGCGATCCTTGCGAATTCACTGACAAGTTCTGCGTTCAAAGTTTAAATGCTTTGTTTTCGTATGTGCAGTTACTTTAACAGTTTATAGAATAATAGTTGTAACGTGGAGGATTATAGCAAAGTCAGCCTTCATAAAAGTTGTATAAAAACGCTGAGTCAGATTACCTCTTGGCATGTGAGCTTTAATCCACACCGCTAACCAGCCAGATGGAAATCGACTGAATTTTAGTTTTGAGTTGAGGCTTCGTTTATAATTTGCTTTTTTTAAAATTTTGTGGATAGTCCTAGTTTTCAAACAGCGTTCATACTTTATGCATCTAAAACATTGTTTTCAAACTATGACCATGTCGTCGACATAGACGTTCAGTTTCATGTTCGAAATGGGAAAACAGTCACGCCATCGTATTTTATTTTGAGGCCTAATTTACTGTTGTAAGTATCGTAGTTACTCGTGTAAAATTTTAATTGACTCGCTGACACATAAGCGTCTCTCATCGACACTAAATAAACTCTTCAACGAATGAGAGTCATCGTTAAATGCTAACGTATCTTTTCTTATCTGTTAACGTGTTTGTCACTTCATTAAGATTATAAAATATGACTCATTGGTTTATTTACCTTCTAGAAAACTACGCTAAAACCATGTATCTTTTATTGAATTTGAAATAACTGACTGAAACAGCTACAACAATAAATGCCAACAAAATAGATCTTTTGTATTCAGGTACCACAAACTAAATTGTTTTCTGTGCTACCAACGTAGACATAACAACATGAGTAGGTATGCCTACACTACAAGAACAATTCTGGCAGACTGCAAAAGCCATGCGAACATTTCGTTGATTGTACCACCCCGTGCTTTGACTTAGCAAGGTAAACAATCCAACCAACCAGACCCACTAAGGGTTACTGCCATGTTTATTTGGTTAAAATGTAGAATATATTCTTAGAAAGACAGTGCCTAATCCAAATGAGTCATTGTGTGACCTTTGCAAAGTTCAATCTCATGGGCTTTACATATTTTCTTTGTTTCAAGAATGGAATGTAGACGTAAGGTCAAAGACTCGTGTACAATGCAATCACAAAGTTCTGCATTTCCATACTGATTAAAATGGCAGGTCGACCAATGAATAAGTTTTTACCATTGTATCGACCTCGACAGAAGTACATTATTTTCATACTTAAGTCAGCACCTACAAACAAACTTAAGCACAATACAAAATATAGGAATAAATGCTTTCTCACGCAAGAAGGATGTGTGCATAAAATATCTCGACCAATGACCCTCGCATCCGTTGCTAAACCATGTAGACTTACCAAGCTGTTCACAATAGACTTTTGGCTTGATAGATATTCACAGTTCGTCAACAAAACGAGGCGATGGGGTAAATGCTAGTACTCGGTGGAAGTGATCTAAAAACTTTTCACCAGGTCCAGGCTACATCTGGTAAAAAAACGGCCAATTGCGAGTCGGACTCGAAGGGTTCTGTACCATTATGTTTGGAAAATGGCATAAAAATCACGTTCGTTGTATGGGAGCCCTCTTGAATATTAATTTGATTCCGTCGTTTAGTATTTGTTGTTAAAACGGCAACAGTAATACATGTTCTGTGGAAATGGCAACTGTCTTACTATCACCGTTCATGCGATACAGCCACCGAACGAACCCTAAAAAAAATTAGTTTCTTGTATAGGAGCCTCCCAAAATTTTTATTTGATTAAAATTTTTAATATGTTTTGTTATAGCAGCAACAAAAATACGGCATCAGCTCTCTATCACTGTTTATAAGATATAGCCTGGTGACATAAGGTTTATCAACCAAATTAGAAAATATTTCAACCTACAAAGACCTTAATTATCCTCATGGGAATTGCACGCGATGCTTTGTCTAGTTCGAAAAATGAATCACTATGATTAATAAACAGTATGAATACCATTGCTGGCTTCATATTTAGCAACAGTATCGGCTTTTGTAGCTACGTCCGAGCTGTTAGTATCCACACACAGACAGGCTAAGTAAACAAGCGGGGACTCTAACAAGCACACAATTCAGAGAGACGCCTCCACGCCACGGTCTGGCTACTCCGAGCTAACAGCATTTGCGGTCGGCAACATATCCCCCTTAGGTAACACGCGATACCGTCTACACTACTATGATTCATAGCATGTTTCATACTTTATGTATTCCTGGTACCTAATAGCCTAAACATGAATACATACTATTTTTTTTAAGTCGGCATACCTTATGAAACCAAAACGCTTATTGTTTTCCAGTAACCACAGGTTCAAAACACTGTCTGGGTTAGTTTCTATTGGTACCTACTTTAGAGTTCATATAACCTTAATCAAGTAGAAAAATATAAACGATTTTATTTCATCCTTATGTACTTTCATTGTACATCAGGAGTAAAAGTTTTGATTTAAACTCATTGTTATTGACCGTATGTACCTCACGTTCGGCCTGAGTTTCTGCGTCTGAAAGCCTCTTGGGGGGAAAAGTAATACATTACTTGCATATGTGTACACAAACGGAATATTTTAGTAGAGCAAAGAGTGCAGCAGCATTCCACAGCTGTAGCCTACAATACAAATGCATTGTAGCTTTGTGGTTCACCTTGTTGGGACAAAAGGAATGCGATAGTAGGCCCAGTGTAGCCTAGGAAGGACAACAGAGTGTTTGTTTTGCTCTGAGATGATAATGCTGTCTTAATCTTAGTTTGCTTGAGATAGAGGCAAATGAAATTGAGGTTATGAGGTCGTATAAATAAGTCCTTTGTATAGTTTAATCAACGTTTTGTTGAGACTCAACAAATAGTCGTAGAACTAATATTAGTGTAATAAAATAATAAGGCTTGAGCGGTCCTTTAATAAATATTAACTATAGCTAATGCTTGAACAATATACTTAGCATAGAGTTGAGCTTGATGTGATCGTGTTCTTATGCTACGGTCACCGTTTATGTAAATGTACGCGTAACATACTCGTAATAGGTCAAAATTATCTAGTAACTGACAAAAAGATCAAATGTCCGGGTTAACTTGACCTCAGTGAGGACATTATTTATTTGGACTCTATTCCAATAGTTTTAATGTTGTATTTTGTTTGTTGCAGCAACTCAAAGATGAGCTCGGCGAAGTGGTTGCCGAGCTGGAGTCGCTGGACGGCCAGGAGGAGTGCAAACAGAACAGCAAAGCCAAACAGATGAGCATAGGAAGGAAAAAGTTCAATATGGACCCCAAAAAAGGTAAGAGAACAACCACTCTATCTAGTGCTACGTTCACATCATGCTCCTGCTCCTGCCGCTGTCGCGAATATTGTTCGGAATACTTCCGAGGAGGTATCAACGCGAGTGAGTGTTAACACACTGCCTTCATTCTTTCTCGCAGAAATACGAGTGAGCGAGAGAGCAGTACATTTCACTCGTGCGTGAAAAACCGACACTCGGGGAGCACGGGAAGTGGCAGCGGCATGACACGAGGAGCAGCGCGCGCGAGTAACCTGCTAACATGCTCGCTCTGCCCACTTCCCTTACTTTTTCCCTGCCCATAGGTTGAATATGTGAACGCGGCATAACAAAAAGAGCAACAGGATTAATCTGTAAAACTAGGGTTTCCGATAAAGCTTTTAGATTAACAAGTCAAGTTCAAATAGGTCGAGAGCACAAGGTATAAGTTTTTCTGGATCCCAAATCACAATCTGAAAATAAGTCTTTGATTGCATGTCACGAGATTTCTAGTATGTCTGTCGGATTAAGGTTGAGGCCGGTGGCATTTTTTCTCACGTTTAAATATGTTATGGGTAGGTAGACAGAAACAATTTTTCATTTAAGTGTGTAAATTATTTGCGTCCAAGCGACATCAACATAACTCAGTACGCAAAAAAAAGCAATTATAATTACCCGTAAGCGGATTCCACGCAGCGTCAGGTGCATTTGTTCAAGTGCAGCAGGAATAGAACAATTTGCCGTGTATGTCGCCCGACCACCCCTCCTGCCGTGGGAATGTCGCACCTGCTGCATAACTTGCATACACGCCCGTGCATTCACCATGCGAAAATCGCATTACTCATCCAATTATGGGAATATTTAATCCTGCAACGCGAATAACTGAATTTGTCGACAGCATAAAGCCCTTTAAATTCCTTCAAGCCGCAATGGCTTCGATTATCAGAAAGTTGGGTTCACTAGTAGTGTGAAATGTTATATTCGGATAGGGATTTGGGAAAGCTTCTACCCATTCCTTGGATTTATCTTGGGCTAGTTGGAGTGATAGTACGATATTATCTTTAAACCTTAATGTTCGAACAACCAGATTCAAAAATACTACGCTGAAATTGTTACTTGCGTTAAAAGACTTCTAACAATTTGTCAATGGATCAAGTCTAGGCAGACTACGATAAACTATCAAAATAATACTATACTCACTCATATGGCTTGTCTGCACACTGCTCTATTTATCTATATTTATAATAAGCTTTTTGATAGCATTTGCATATAGCGAGACAGAGTGGCATATTCAAGAACATTCTCTTTGTGAATAGTGAAATCCATTTTGGGCTTAAAATTGAAAACTAAGAGCATATGCACGCAAAGTAAGTAAATTAACTAGTTGTTGTACTCGTAAACGTATTTATTTATTGTGTTCGAGGAGCTAACAGCATAATTTACACAGTATACATCATATTATTAGCAAGCATAATAAGCCCATTATAAGCTACCACAAAATTATGAAAAGAAATTAAAATTATAAAATATTCAAAAGTTTATGATGTGTGATGCCGGTTTAGAAAAGCATCACCCCAATACAACTTTTGGGTGTCGCAAAAAGCGACTGAGGGATAAATTCATCCATGGAATGAGCAGTAGCGTTCCCTGTGAAAGCATTATCTTGATTGCTCTAGCCAATCCGCTTGCCAAGCGTGGTGAGTATAGCAATACCCCCCAAAAGGGGAAGGCCCCTGTCCAGCAGTGGACTGTTGTGGCTGTAATATATGTATGTAATATATTCAACAGTTTGAATTTACAATATCTAGTAAAAGAAGATGAACAGTAATAATCAAATATATTTCGTGTAGTGTTCACGAGGATCTCAGTAAATGTTGTAGAGTCTACCCAACTGAGTACTCCTGTTTGTCAAATTGGGTGGTTTTATAACATTTTATATGAATGAATGTTAGGTCATATTGAATATATTCATAATATGATAATATTTTTGACTGCTACCAACTAGCAGAACCATCTTCTTATTGTGATTAATTTAAACAGTAGTACCTAGTAGATTGTTTTAATGGTTCCCTTCCACTATTGTTTAACCTCATCCTTGTCATAATTGAAGCCTTTATTCACCCACTCATACTTAAGCCATAGATACATATTTAGAACCAGCCTTTTCCACGTACCTACTACCTATAACTTTTATTATATCGTCAATCCAACTAGCTTTAACCTTTATAGGGCGATGAGAAGAACGTTCCCACCTATAATTGAATCTTAACTACCCGCAATATATTTCAAAACCAATGAAAAAATTGGACATGGTCTGCCCGTTAAAGGGTTAAAGGGATAACTTTACCACTAAGTCAAGTAAATGCATAGAGTCCGTTATCAATCAATCATTTCCGAAAGATTACCTCAGAAGAGATAATTTGTAGTCTAACTGCGGTCCAATTGATGATTTAATGAGTAGATCCGGCTTCGCTAGATGTTTTCCTGTTTACGCAAACCGCACAGCCAGTTTCGTTCCTACCAAGAGTTGAGACTGATAATTTTTAAATGCAAAATCGTGAACAACCAACGTAAAATACTACAGTCAAACGAGGAAGTCTATTTATAGAGTAAAATTAAGTCTACTCTCAGCATTACTAGTGCCGCATCATTTCAAAGGCTAGTCGCACTCCTGTTCATTTTATTTATTCATATTATGTGTTGTTGCACTCAGATATTTGTAGTATTACTCACCATGCTAATGAAAACCTAGGAAGATTCTAGGGTTCTTGTGGAGAACTCGATTGATATGATCCAATAAGGCTATGATATGATTCGTAACTTATTACAGGTAGGTCCTACTGAGTGGTTACAGAATTATCTATCGGGTAGATACATGCGGTGAACACTCAAGAACAACCGCTAATACAAGCTGCAGTCCACTAGCCATTAGCATGTTTGTAGTGATCTAGGATAGATAACTCGATCATATCCTATTACAGGGCGCCTATCAGCCTGTATCTGCAATCAACGTGCTTCCATCCTTCAATGGCCGCCATTAAGTCGGATGAACCCGACCCAATGTAGGCTAACTTAGCTTCTGTAAGTAACGGGGCAAATTACTTACGCGCGATCGAAGTAAAGGAAGGCATTTTATTACCACAATTTAATAAACTGAAAGCATTTTCAATCTACTTATCAGGCTTCTCGATTATATATTTGGTGGCCTCATTTTCGCTCTAATACGACAAAATTAAATCTCTGTTGTTAGCATAACTTGCTTGACTCGATAAAACGATGATTTCATCAGCTTTGAACTTGTTGACACCTTGTTAACTGTCGTTCAATACTCGTTTAAGTCTTTTTTTATAATTCCTGTCGACGCTATAATTAGCGATAAGTTTTTTGACCCTGTGCTGCAATTATGAATGAGATGAGACACACTTCAGACGTTTAAGACAAATTCAATAACAACGTCAATAAAAAAATGACAATAATAGCCTCAGTTTTAGAACATCTTAAGCACAACAAGTAGAATTAAATGTAAGATTAGCTGTAAATTTTTAGAACGGGACTGTTGGCAAGCAAAATATAATGTAGGCAAAATGGTAAACAGTGTTTTCAACTCCATTGAGATATGGCCCTATAGCTCTTTAGAATTTACAATTTCATACGATAATTATCTATGCCTCGCTCCAAACGAACTCGCTAGTCAACTAAGTTCTAATTAGGTTAGGAAGCTGTTCAGATTCAAGTTGCACGACAAACATGCAAGCCTGGAACGTACATTCTGAATACAAGCTCGGAGCGTGTATTCAAGCTGGCCGGCTCTGAAGCGTTCTTGAGAAGACAAAAGTCCCGGCTCCTGCTACGATGTACAATTTCCTAATGACGTCTCCCGCCGGGGATTTAGGCCAAACTCACGGCCCACACAAAACACAGGGTTGGCACAGTACCGGCGCGGCGGAGCTAGACTAGACTAGAAACACTTCGCTATGCCAAACACATTTGTCTGCCAGTTTATTATTGTTATGTCGATTATTGAACGGTCGCTACCGAACCGTATTTATTAAGTCCATCCTGCGATGTAAATTGATAGCACGTGTATTATTATTGTAACCAATTCCCAGTTTTTCCGTTTTAGACTAGGGCCTTTTATTCTGTTAGAGCATTGGCTTCGATTTGTCTTTTTGTTAAAATTTGGGTAAAATGAAATAGTGAGTTACATTTGCGGGAACCCTTGGAACAATTAATAATTTCTTTGAACGAGAACCATTTAAATTTCTCTTTTTTATTGTCGTAAATGAAAAATCTACGCCAAGTATTTCTCTGTTGCTTGTTTACGGAAACTGACTGGCTTTGATACAATAAACACATTAGTTTGATAAACGAGTCTAAAGAGCGTATCATTTTGTTTGTTCGTGTATGATTTTTTGTTGTATATTTTGTATCAAGCTAAAGGTTTTTTGCAATAAGAATTCGGCGCAAAACTGGCTTCAATCCAGTCTGGTTGACATTTGGATTATCCCCCTCGTTGTTATGGGCGACAAAATCCGCCATTCGCTTCCAAATAATTCTTCTCTTTTCCCTCTTTTAGTCCCCGTTCTTATTTACAAATTCGATGTGTTGGGTCGGAAGTTGGAACATATTGCGTAAGAAATTACATACCAAGCAGCAGATTGCGTTGCAAATTGAATATATGAGATGGCATTAGGTGTTATTATGTGCGACAGTTTACTAAATGACCCCTTTCGTTCTTCTGACCATAAGAGTCATTATGGATCATTACGTCACAACTCACATTAAAATAAATGATGAGTGTTAAAATGGCTATCATAGACACGAATTGCATAATTTCAGCTTTAATCCTTTGCATATGCAATGGGCGTACATTATTCAAATTACTTCATGCGATACGTGACTTAACGTTTCAGGCTAAGGCTCAGGGAAATATACTGTGCTATCACTACATAGTATAAAATAAAGTCGCTTCCCGTTTGGTGTCTCCTTATATCTTTAGAATTACCAAACGGATTTTGATGCGGTTTTTTTTTGTTAGATAGAGTAACTTGAGAGGAAGGTTTATAAGTATAATTTATTCCGGGAAATTGTCACATTCCCATGGGAAAACGGGTAGCCCAACTGGTAGTAAACTTTTGACCCCCTTTTGACACCTTTAAGGATTAAAATTTCAAAAATGCTGAAACACGTATTTAATTATTTTAAGTTATGAGTCTAATCAGAAATTTTGAAACAGATCACATTTAAGATAAAAAACTTTCATACAAACTTTTAACCCCCTTATCACCCATTTTAAGGTTAAAATTTCAAAAATGCTGAAACACGTGTTTAATTATTTTAAGTTATTAGTCTAATCACAAATTTTGAAACAGATCACATTCATTTAAAAAAACGGACTTTCATACAAACTTTAAACCTCCGTTCGACCCTATTAGGGGTTAAAATTTCAAATATGCTGAAACACGTGTTTAATTATTTTAAGTCATAAGTCTAATCTGTAATCTTTTATACAAACTATTAACTTCCTTTTCATCCCTTGGGGGATAAAAAAAACGGAATTTAACGTAAAGTCGCTTCCCAAGTCTGTCCCTGTCTGTTTGTTTGTTTGTATGCTTAAATCTTCAAAACCACTCAACGGATCTGGATGAAGTTTTTTTAAAGATAGAGTGATTGAAGAGGAAGGTTTTTATATATGATTTATGTCGGGAGAAGGTCTGTTTCCCGTGGGAAATCAGTTAGCAGCGGGTGAAACCGCTGGGCGGGCCGCTAGTAAAATATAAGATAAGCATATTTTTCTCAATTTACTTCCTTTTCAAAATAGTAGAGCTAACATATATAATACAGTCTATTACAGAAGATTTACGTCATGCTGTAGAACGTAGGTAATTTTTTGATCAGCTGATAGGGTTAAAATATCTGCCTGTGATAGAATAAGACACGTAAGATTTATGGTATACGATTCCCGTAAAACTGAGTTCCCGTTTGGCTTAAATACATTGCTTATGTTTAGTATTCTTTGTTTACGTAGAAAAAGGATTTTTCCCTTATTTTCGGCGTGTTTTGCTTTTGATTTGTATTATTGATTAATACATTTCCTGTTCGCTAAATACCGCCAATGAATCAAAGAAAACTTGGAGACTAGCGGATTCAGTCAGGATCATTAATCACACAAGGTTATTGCCTGTTAATACTTCCACTATTTCATAAAACACAGTACCTAGGTATAATTTTGTTGTTTTGCTGCTTAGAAACCTGTTATTCACGTCGATGTTTTTTTGTACGGTCGTGACACGTTGCCTTCTTGCGCGAGGCGTCAGTCTATCAGACATTTGCAATTTTGCAAGCTCCTACTATGTATAATGTTTCCGCAGGTGTATTGTAAAACACGAAGTAAACCTTTCATGGTTCTGCGGCAATAATTACAATTCAGACTTTGTAATTTTTGGGAATTAGATTTTTACACAAAAAATATAGTGTGAAATTATATTAGTGATTTATGCCGAAAACTTAAGACGGGCTGGTGATAAGTAACAACTTTCCCGAGGAAGGCCCAATGCCTTAAATACACAAAAAAAAATCTGACCATGTCATTTTGTACGGCAGTTCTTTTTTCATATATAGATTTATATTCCTAGGGGAAAGTTTTTCCTTAACGCCCTATGCAGGATGTGACACAAATGTACTGCATTCTTTTAAACCATGCATTCTCTAGGTATAACAAAATGTGTTTAAAAAATAAAAATACATAAAATTAAAAAGTTTACAAAAACTGTTCGAGTTTTGGTTCCTGATTTTATTTTATTTCATAATATCTAATTACACTACTACTGTCGTAGGTATAGCTTACGATACTGGCGAGATATTTTGGTGTCTAGACTATCTTTTCTCTCATTATATTATAATCAATATCATTGCCGCGTTATGTAATGCTGGCTTAGAATAGCATCACCTAAATTTTGCTCTTGGGTGTCGTAAAGACTGACTAAGAGATTAATTTATCCAGGGAACGAGCAGCAGCGTTTCCCTATAAATAAGATATCTTTCACTGCGCTCGCCGATTCGCTTCCCAAATGTAGTGAGTATGGCAATACCCCCTAAAAGGGGGAGACCAATATCCAGCAGTGGACTGTTTAGGGGTAATGTTAAACATTATCAGTATCAAGTTAAAACATGATTTAATGCCATTTTTTTCCCTTATGCAGGACTAATGGCGCCTCTTCCAACATTATCAAGGATAATGACGTTGCAGATAGCTTTCCTCTGTTGATGGGGAAATAAAAGCTCTTCGTATCGTAGTCGGTGTTGGTTACGCGGCCATGTTTATACGAACTCGTAATTTGCACATACCTACTTCATCATAAAATAACCATGGATATATAGGTTGAAAATTTACTAGTGACCGATAGTGAAATCTCAAGACGAGCTGGTGATAAGGAACAACTTTCCCCACGGAACATAGGTCGAAATAGAAAAAGTATGTAATATTAATATTGATTTGGGTTCCTATGGAATTTCATGTTATGTTAGGTTAAAATATGACAAAAATATTTTATCTATTTCGACCTATGTTCCGTTAGGAAAGTTTTCGCTATCGGCCACTAGTAAAATTCAACCCTATATGATTTTTTTTTTTTACAATATTTTATTGGTCGGTTATCAGTAAAAAGTTCAAGCATACCTATAATCATATTTCGCTAGATCAATGACGTCACAGCGAAGATATAATATAACAGCTGATTCTGACGTTTTCTAATGACTCCTCTAACTTTCTGAATATTAATTTACGATTTCAAGCTAGTATAATATTTTTCTAACATCTACATCTGCCAAGTTCAATATTTAAGATTAAAACTTATTTATTCGTTTTATTCACAGGTATTTTATTTATATGATGCTACTGCCGTGTGATGCCGGCTTAGAATAGCATCACCCCATTTCTTTTCCGTGGGTGTCGTAAGAAGCGACTAAGGGATTTGAGGGTGTGTATTGCAAATTTAGGCGATGGGCTGACAACCTGTCACTATGGTGATACTGATACACAATATTTCGAATTACCCTCAAAATCCTCAAATGTTTGTCAGACGTGGAAGTTTACGCTCTGCCTACCCCGTAAGGGATTATAGGCGTGATATATATCATATTTCGCTAGATCAATGACCACAATTTGGAGGACAACAATTTGTCTGTTTTAGATTTTTGTGATTTATTTTCGATTTGAAGAAATCAATTAAAACATCTGAGGGCGGTCGGATTTCGCTCGACACAGGCTTAATTTAAAGTTAGGGTTGATGCCCTACACATCATCGATGATTATTTAAGGCTCTCTCTCATAATGTAGCTGTGCCCTAACAGGGTGTCATTATACGGGTATATAGTGTTCGCACATTGTGTGACATTGTATTACTTATATCTATGTATACCTACTGATTTATGCAATAAACGTTTGAAATCTTGAAATCTATATGTATGTATCATCTGGATAGATGCTGTGGCCAATGATGATGATATGTATGTATTATATTTATAACTCTATGCAGCCCCCGCTGTAACCCCTAAGCCTCCTAGCGTTTACATGCGGGGGCGAGTGACGTCAGCTAGTCTGAGAGAGAACCTGTGACGTTATACCTATATCAATCATTTATTTCTTTGAGTCAACGATCATAATGCTGTATTGTTTCTTTAATTATTACTTGAGTCAATGATCATAGGCTGTATTGTTTCTTTAATTATTACTCAACAAGCAATAAAAATTCAAGACGGACAAATTGTTGTCTTATACTGCGTCTTTAAAATCAGTAAAACGGAAAGGTGGCCACCATAAACCGTAAAGATGTTGAAAAAATTATACATAAGAAAAAGCTCATTGTTCTATTTTGGAATAAACTTGTAGGACAACAATTTGTCTGTTTTAGATTTTTGATATTTATTTCCGATTTGAAGAAATCAATTAAAAACATGTGAGGGCGGTCGGATTTTGCTCGACATAGGCTAAAGTTAGGGTTGATGCCCTACACAAAATAAAACCTCATCCCTTGAGGAATAAGGCTTTAATCATACGGCTTTACTACGTCGCCGTCAGATTTGTGTAGGCGGAGAACACGATTAAGATTATTCAATAACCCTAATCTCTTCACTTGAAATCCTAAAGTTACGGAGGCGCGCTATGTCGGAGATAAACTTTTCGCGAGTCTTCAATAATAAACGCATCGATTTTTGTAGTGAGGTATTACAAACCCACGCATATTGGCTCGAAGCAACTATTCTCGTTTCCTTACTGAACCATAGGTTAAAAATATAATTAAATTAAATAAATATATATATATTAAATAATAATTAAATATATATTATAAATATAATTAAATAAACAATGTAACAGAAATTTAAAGAATAATAATATTCTGTATAGAATAATGACATTTGACATTTGACTTGTAAAATTTATTTTTACCAATAAACGCTGAATCTTGAATCTTACGAGAATTTGGCATCTGACTTTTGCATTTATTTTATATAATTTTTTTATTTATGCTTTGTATAGCTTTAATTTTCATTCTATAGTTCCAATGCACTGCTCTTTTTTCTTTACCGGTTTCCTCTAACTGAAGGTTGTCTGGAAGAGATCGTTTCAGCGATAAGACCGCCTTTGCGCACTTTAGATTAAAGTTTTCTGTTTTTAATTATCCTGTATTTGTGTGTAATAAAGAGTTTTTACTTACTTACTTTTTTCATCAGTATGCATAAGAATGCTAAGTAGGAGTTCTGTAGTCCTGCTCCTGCCCTTTTCACAACCCACGCATCGAAATAAGAGTGTTCTTGAAACTACCAAGTAAAGAGAAAGTTAAAGGGAAATTTAAACTTATTTTATAAGCTCTACCTTTCACAATTTCAATAAACTATTTTTTGGAGTACATGCAATGGTGATGTGAAAAAACTGATATAGTTTTTTTTCTTGTGAGGCTTATTATGTTGAGTTAAGACTCCTTAGACTTTAGTAGGACGTCTATGATGCCCATCTGTTGAGTGACACCCTTTGTCATGTCAGTTGTCTTAGTGATGTGAAAATTTACTGTCAATAAATGTGTCTACTGAAAAAGTTGTAAATAATCTTAATATATCGTTTGTGCCTTTTTATCCTGTATTTTTCCACTGTCTGCTAATATTTAAAATTATAAGAGGTTATAGTCCCGCAAATATATGGAAAAAGTGTCGACGATGGATTTTACAACAAAAATTGACATCGGCAAACTGGTCGGAAAATCGAACTGGATGACCTGGAAGTATAAAATATCAATCATGCTAGAGGGAACGGAAAATGCAATGGCAGCCGTCCAAGGCAAATTGGTACCACCTACTCCAGTCCAAGATTCGGAAGGTGACGCCGCCGTCAGTGCCTATAATGCTGCATTGGCACGTTATAAGAAGACTGAGACTGGCGCTCTTCTAATGATCACGACCAACCTGTCAGAAGAGACACTGATGAAGGTTATGAGGTACAGAACCGCACATGAGGTATGGCAGGAGCTGCATCGATTATTCGATGGGAACACGGGCGATAGAGCTTATACACTATGCATGGAATTCTTCAGCGCAAAACACGTTAAGGCTGATGACATCGCAACACACATGTCCAAGCTGAAAAACCTGTGGAATGACTTAAAGGCTGAAGTCTCCAAAGTAGATGAAACTGCAAAATTACCTGAGATGTTCCTAATATGCAAGATCCTTGACACATTAGATAACCGGTTCTTCAACTTCAAGTCAAGTTGGCTCATGCTGAAGCAGTCGGAAAAGACCGTTGACAGTTTAACGAGCAATCTCTGCACCTTTGAGAGAAATATTGACAGTCAAGAGAGCACAAGAGTTGAAGCCCTTGTGACCGCACCCAGTGACCAGCGTAAAGACAAAGACGAGAAACTGATTTGTAACTACTGTCACTTAAAAGGACACAAAGTACGCAAATGCAAGAAATGGTTGAGAGATGGGAGGCCACCTAAACCAATTCAAGGCACATCAGGAACTTACTCAAAGTCTAAACAAGTACAGCAGATATCACTGATGGTGAACGCATGCTCAAACGGGACAGGACAAACTCAGGACAGAGAAAACTGGTTTGTCGACAACGGAGCAACTACACACATTGCTGTAAGGAGGGACTTCTTCAACGAGTTCCATGAATTCGACATAGACCACACTGTTACAACAGCTGACGGAACCATAATTCCTGCATTAGGAAAAGGATCTGTAGAGGTCGAAACGAAGGTCGGTGGTAAGAGAGAGAAGATTATGCTCCGAGATGTGTGGCTAGTACCAAGCTTGACGAAGAACCTCTTCTCGCCGCTCGCTGCACACGATAGAATGCAGGCTAGCGTATTCACGTCAAAAACTACAGAGTGCAAGTTTGACGTTGATGGCACGACGAGAGCTGTCGGCAAGAGATTGGCTTTTGGTGGACTGTATCAGTTACAAATGAACACAGTCATGCCTGTCAAGCGAACCATAGAGGTTAACGTGATCAATGGCTCAAATATGCTGCAGCTATACCATGAACGCCTAGCTCATCAGAATAAGAATCACGTCATTCGCGTAGTAAAACGCGAGTTAGGCATACAGCTTACTCCTGATAAAGTGAACTGTGAAGGCTGTATCTATGGGAAAGCACATAGAAAACCCTTTGGTACAAGGGAAAGAGCCTCGAAATGTGGAGAGCTTATCCACACAGATGTCTGCGGTCCCTTCGCTGATAGCATCACAAAATATAAATATTACGTTTTATTTAAGGACGACTACTCGAGTTACCGTTTTGTCTACTTTCTGAGACAGAAATCGGAGGTCAAAGATAAGCTCATACTGATGCTCCAAGAAGCAAAAAAGGCTGGGCACGAAGTCAAGACTATTCTGTCAGACAACGGAGGCGAATTTGACAATGCCGCTGTCCGAAAAATATTATGTGACCAAGGAGTGCAGCACAGGTTAACAATGCCTTACACGCCTGAGCAAAACGGCTGTAGTGAGCGAGAGAACCGCACACTCGTGGAAGCTGCAAGGTCAATGATGCATGCAAGAGGAGAAATGCCGCAAGTGCTTTGGGCAGAACTAATTAATACGGCCGCTTACGTGCTAAATAGAACGGGCCCCACTAGAGTGGACACGAAGTCACCCTATGAACTATGGCACGGAAAGAAACCGAAGATTAGTCATCTGAGAGTGATCGGTAGCGAATGCTACGCGCACATACCCAAACAAAATCGTAAGAAGATGAGCAAGAAAGCTGTTAAAGGGAAGCTCATAGGCTACGAGGGCGATGATGGTTACCGGATTTGGAACGGAAGAGAGACACTGAGGTCGAGAGATATCTCCTTTCAAACCGATGTAGAATTTAAAATTTCCACAAGTGAGCCCCTACAATCAGAGGGAGCTGAGAGTGGAGTTACAAACATCCCTGAAACAGAGCCTAACCTTGAAAACTATGAACCAGCTCTAGAGGGAGATAGAGTGGCGATAGATCAAGTTCATGAAGAAGACGAACGCACCGACGAAGATCCCGAAGTTCCGAACGAGGTGTTCCTAGAACCTAGCGAGACAGAGCTAGAGATAGCTGAACCAACTGGTTGCTCGACTGAGCCAGAACCTCGCTATAATCTGAGAGACAGGACAACGATCGCGAGACCAAAGAAATTCGAAGACTTTGTTTGTGGCGTGTGTTCAGTAGTTAATGACAGTTTCCCAGAAACATACAAAGATGCTATCGCGCAAAAAGATGGTGAAGAATGGCGTAAAGCCATGGAGAATGAGATAAATTCGCTTAAGGAGCTGAATGTCTGGACGCCATGCTCTCTACCTAAAGGCAGGAAGGCGTTGCCCTGCAAGTGGGTCCTGCGCATTAAAAGGAATCCGGATGGCTCAATAGACAAGTACAAAGCCAGACTTGTTGTAAAAGGCTTTAGACAAAGAAAAGGAATCGACTATGACCAGACGTTTAGCCCAGTTGCCAGAATGGCTACAATAAGAGCCTTACTAAGCGTTAGTGCACAAGAAAAGCTACATCTTGTACAGTTTGATGTATGCACTGCCTTCCTGAACGGAAAACTTCAAGAAGAGATCTATGTGCAACAACCAGAAGGTTACGCAGATGGCTCGTCCAATGTTCTGAAGCTGAACAGAAGCTTATATGGTCTGAAGCAAGCTCCAAGGTGTTGGAACTCGTGCTTCGAGCAAATACTGCTGGATATGGACTTCAAACAGAGTGAAGCTGACTGCTGTCTATATACCAAGCGAGTTAACGACAAAAAGATACTCATCACCCTATATGTTGATGATGGATTAGTGGCTGCTACTGATGAAGAGCTTGCGAACAGCTTCCTGGCTGATTTAAAGACGAAATTCAAGATTACGACGAAGCCTGCGTCTTACTACCTAGGTCTAGAAATAGTCAGAGAAGCAGACGGCTCTATCTTTATCAAGCAAGAAGCCTATGCTAAGAAGGTCCTAGAGAGATTTGGGATGGCTAACTGCAACCCAATCGGGACACCGATTGAGAGTACTCAATCAGGGAAAGTGGATGCTGTAGAAGCACACTTCCCTTACCGCGAAGCCGTTGGATCACTCGCTTACTTAATGACGGGAACACGCCCAGATATTGCTTACGCCGTCGGAGTTGCATCTCGTAAGCTAGAATCTCCAACTAGAGAAGATTGGCTTCTAGTAAAGCGCATCATGCGCTATGTCAAGGGTAGCTCTTCTTATGGAATTAAGTACAAGGCCCACCAAAAGAGTACCTTACTTGAAAGCTTTAGTGACGCTGACCATGGTGGTTGTCATTTAAGTGGAAGATCAACCACGGGGCTGATATGCCGCTACTCTGGAGGCACTGTATCGTGGCTGAGCCAAAGACAAGCGTCAGTGGCCATTTCTACGACTGAAGCGGAAATCGTCGCTGCCAGCGAGGGAGCCAGAGAAATTGTATGGCTTTCAAGAATTTATAAGGATCTAACTGACCTGAAAGAAGTGCCAGTACTGCATGTTGATAACGAGGCTGCTATACGGCTGGCGCATAACCCTGAGTTCCACAAGAGAACGAAACATATAAGAATACGACACTTCTTCGTCAGGGAAGTTGTAGAAGAAGGTGGTCTAGTTGTGAAGAAAGTGAGCTCAGATGAGCAACTGGCTGACTTCCTAACTAAGGCTGTTCCTAAGCCGAAGCAAGCCAGAACATGTGTTCTATTAGGTATCTGCAAAGGCAATACATAACAGATGTGCAAGGGAAAGTGTTGAGTTAAGACTCCTTAGACTTTAGTAGGACGTCTATGATGCCCATCTGTTGAGTGACACCCTTTGTCATGTCAGTTGTCTTAGTGATGTGAAAATTTACTGTCAATAAATGTGTCTACTGAAAAAGTTGTAAATAATCTTAATATATCGTTTGTGCCTTTTTATCCTGTATTTTTCCACTGTCTGCTAATATTTGAAAATATAAGATATTAAACCATTAGTGAAAGAAAAAAAATATTTTTTTTATACAAATCAAATAATATTTGTGAGAAAATATTTACTTTCCCAATTCATACCTTTATTGAATTCCTTTCGACGAAATGTAATTGAATCCCAAACCCGCTGAGATGAATTGGGTTTGCTTGGCCAACTTCATCTACACTTCTACACTAATATTATAAAGAGGAAAGATTTGATTGTTTGTTTGTTTGTTTGTTTGTTTGTTTGTTTGTTTGCATCGAATAGGCTCCGAAACTACTGGCCCGATTTTAAAAACTCTTTCACCATTAGAATCGTACATTATTCCTGATGAACATAGGCTATATTTTATACCAGAAAAAAATAGGGATCCGCGTGGAAATTTCGATAATGTAACCCAACATGTGAAAAATGTACCAAAAAAATATCTTATATCGCGTACGCTGTGGAAATTATTGACAATAGAGCAAAGTGATGTACTACAGTTTTATAGAGGGCATCAATATCTATAATAATGTCTGCGATACCATATGTCTAACTATTACAGTTAAGCCACAATAACCACTTCTTCGTTTAAAAATGTACAAATGTACCAAAAAATATCTTATATCGCGTACGCTGTGGAAATTATTGACAATAGAGCAAAGTGATGTACTACAGTTTTATAGAGGACATCAATATCTATAATAATGTCCGCGATACCATATGTCTAACTATTATAGTTATGCCACAATAACTACTTTATTATTTAAAAATGTACAAACTACGCCACATTATTCGTCCCAGTGTAAGGATTACATTTAATCATTACTGTATTAAAGGGTGTCAGGGATATCCCTCCGAATACTGATAGGGTACATGCAGACCATGAAACTGAACAACTTTCCCCTTGGAACATATTTCAGGAAACGTAAAAAACTGACTTCCCATAGTGAATGCAGTCAGCTGATTGTGATTTTGTATGGAAGGTAATTATTTTGGCGTTTCCTTTTCTAGGGGAAAGTTGTCCAGTTTTATGTTTCATGCACCCTATCAGTATTGTTTCATGCACACTGTCCCTTACTCGGTATAAAAAAAGACGACAAAAAACATTAAATAATGCATTAAAACAATCTACACCAAAATAATACATACATACACATATCACGCCTATTTTCCCTTGCGGGGTAGGCAGAGCGTAAACGGCCGCAAAAACGGACATTTACGCCACGTCTGACATATGTTTGAGGCTCATTCGGAAAATTGTGTATCGCCATAGTGACAGGTTATCAGCCCATCGCCTAAAATTGCAATACACACCCTCAAGTCCCTAAGTCACCTCCTACGACTCCCACGGGAAAGAAATCGGGTGATGCTATTCTAAGCCGGCATCACACTTAAATAATAATAATATAATCTACACTAATCTACACTAATATTAGAAACAGGATTGTTTATTGTTTGTTTGAATTGAATAGGCTCCGAAACTACTGAACCGATTTCAAAAATTCTTTTACCGTTAATTGAAGAATGTTACTAGGTATTCCAAATCGCTTGAAATTTTGTATCGGTAAAGCCTGTATGTATACAAATACACTAGTTTTTGTTGTAGTCAAAAATACCTAGTAGTTTTGATTTTATAGGCATTCAAAGTTTCGAAAAATATCGAGTCCCGCAAACAGCCACGTGACCGCTTGTGACGTCATATCACAACGCGCGCTGCGCTCCGCTTAGTAGGTCTCAAGTCACCAGCAGCGGTTATAGTAGGTGTAATAGCTTGTACAGTATTTTGTTTGTGTTTGCATCCGTGTAGGTATTACGTTAATAGAAAATATTACACACACACACATATCACGCCTTTATTCCCTTGTGGGGTAGGCAGAGTGTATACGGCCGCTAGAAACGGACATTTATGCCACGTCTGACAAATAATTGAGAGTTATTCGGAAAATTGTGTATCGCCATAGTGACAGGTTGTCAGCCCATCGCCTAAAATTGCAATACACACCCTCGAGTCTCTCAGTCGCCTCTTACGACTCCCACGGGAATGAAATGGGGAGATGCTATTCTAAGCCGGCATCACACGGCATAGTAAAGTAAATATTATTCGATTCATAAAATGGATGAAGGATTCGAAAAAGGGCAATCGGATAATCTACCTAAAATAGACGCGTTTTTTTTTTTTTTTTTAGTTGTGGACCCTATGATTTTAGCCCCGGGGCTTTTAATCTACACCTGACTGTATGGTGGGAGCAGGAGCTCACCCGGAAAAGTTTGTGGTTGTTCAAACAACCAGCTCAATCGCGCCCTTGGTGCAGCTTGTATACCAGCCCGTTGTGCCAGACCTTGTCGAAGGCTTTCGCCACGTCGAGAAATACTGCTCCTGTCGGGGTCGGTTTGGACGAGACATTTAGCTTAAGAGCGATGTGTTCGACAATGCGGTGCACTTCTTGGGTACAAGAGTGCTGTTGTCGAAAGCCAAATTGCTCGTCGGGTATGAGATTGTTGGTCTCTGCGTGGTCACGGAGTCGGGCATAGATCATGCGTTCGTAAAGTTTGGCGAGAGGGTTCAGTAGGCTGATCGGGCGGTAGAAAGTGGGCTCATTCGCCGGTTTACCCGGTTTGTGAATGCCTATGACTATTGCTTCCTTCCAGCAAGCTGGGAAGGTGCAACTAGCCATGGCGGCATTCAAAATCAGGGTGAGGCGATTGATCAGGTGATCGGGGAGAATCTTCAGGACACGGTTGGTGATGCCGTCCGGTCCTGGAGCCTTTCTGGGCTTGAGTGCCTTAAGGGCGTTGCCTAAAACCCACTCCGCGTAACATGCTGTACCCTCTGGCTGGGATTGCTCCACCAGACATCCGCCGAGAAGTAGCTTGTGCAGTGGAGAAACTTAAACAGGAAACTGACTGTCGTCACCCACAATACAACCACGCTTTGCCTCACGCCCATCTCAAAAGCCGGAGTAGCTTGCTAGCAGTGTACGGCCTCTACAAACGCTGATCCACAACATACCAGAGAGCAGCTATGGAAATCACGCTGGGCACCGCCACCTGGATTTATTCCACCGTCCGAGACTCTGCCACGGGGACATAAATTACCGTGGCAAACCTGGAAATCTCTAAACAGGTTGCGAACGCAGGTTGGCCGCTGTAGAGAAAACATGGCGAAGTGGGGCTTCATTGACAAAACGCAAGTGCTCTGCGACTGTGGAGCCCCATCGCAATCTATGGCGCACCTAACATCATGCCCTCTTTTGCCAGTCTCTTGCAGCAAAGACGATCTGAACTTGGCTAATGAGAATGCCATTGCAGTCGCCAAATACTGGCAGTCCAAAATATGACCATGATCCATTGACACGATGAAGAAGAAGGGCGTTGCGCACTTCCATCTCAGTGATGACTCTGAGTGGAGGGCCCGATGGAGGTAGTGAAATGAGACGTTCGACTTCGGAGTCGACCGTTGAGACGAAGGTCAAGTCGTAAGGGAGTGTGCTGGGGGTGCATTGGGCTGTGAGACTGTCAGCTAGGCATTCAGCCTTTTCGTCGTCGTCAAAGGCTTTGGTCTGGTCAGATGCGTTAATGGTTGCACATTACCTATATATCAACAAATAATGATGTTGCCGCCGAAATGCGAGGAGCAAAAATGCAAGGGTAAGAAAACTTTCCTTGCTACTACTTATTCTTAATACTTTATATGTTAGAATGGAATAGTAGGAAGTGGGATAAGTACCTAGGATGTAGATGTACTGGGTTGAACGTGACAGATGTAAGTACTAAACCTTTTCTACTTTTTTTTTCTTTTACTAACAAAATACGTAGGGCCATTTTATTTCATTTACTTTTTATTTCAAATGTATATGCTTTAGGCGATGGGCTGACAACCTGTCACTATAACGATACCTACACAATATCCCAAATAACCCTCAACCATTTGTCAGACGTGGTGTAAATGGCAGTTTTTTGCGGCTGTTTACGCTCTGCCTACCCCGCTAGGGATTATATGCGTGATATGTGTATGTATGTATGTATATGTTTGAACAGATTTACCAAACCTTTTAAATTTATTTGTATTTTTTTTCTCACAAAATAGTTAAGGCCAGTTTTTATACAGCTATGGCGATGAAGCTATTGGTTATGTTCAAGTTAAGAGAGTAAGTAGGTGATACATAACGGTTAGTAGGCGGTTGAAAAACTCTGACACCAGGGTTCATCGGGTCGTTGGACGACTCGGTGTCCCACACGAAATGAGAGTGAGATAAGATAACGGTTAAATGTTGAATCACGCCAGAACACCGCGTACGTACCACACCTTATCATTGCAGTTTAGAATGCAATGAAAAGGATTTTTTTCGCATTTTAACGACCTTTGGAACTATAAAAAACAACTTTTTCGGTGAATTGATAGTTATAATTTTACATTTAGGCACAACGCATGATTTTCTAGTATTTGGATTGGACATGTTCAAAATTATTTAAGTAAAATTTCGACGGCACGGGCGCGCGACCGCATGCGGACTGAGTGAGCCAGACTGAGCGTGTTGTACGATGACGTCACAGCGTCACCGGCGCCCGCGTTGTGAGGTTGCACCTTGTTTTACTTCTAAATCGGAAACTAATTGACGTATCGAAGTAATTCTTTCACTAGTATTTTTTATTTTTGACAGAGAATATGGAGTGCTAACAATCAAAATTAGGTAACATTCTTCATTGAAATTTTTATTCAATGTAGGATAGTATTATCACTTATTGACGTCATGAACCGTCATTCTAAAAAAATAAATTTGTATCACACATATAAATTTTTTTTAAATAATTTTTTTTTATTACAATTTTGTTATGACCTAATAGAAAACCGGCTCGGGCGGGATAAAAATAAATAAATAAAGGCACTGCAATGGGGCTGGGCAGGTTAATCACACGGCATGTAACTTTACGCCACCACCATCTGAAAACGATATTTGTTTCAAATTAAAGTCAAGATTTTTAGAATCCTACATTATCCCTGATGAACATAGGCTATATTAAACTGTCTTATTCCCGGGGGGAAATTGTTAGCGGCGGGTGAAACCGCTGGGCGGGCTGCTAGTATCTAATATAGTTGTTGATTGATTCCGAGACGAGTGTTACTAAGTTACCAATACAAGATCAACATTGACCTTGATATTGTTAAACATCATAGCTATAGCTATTCCTGACACTTTATTTAATTAGAGGTCTTTCTTTACCAAAGTACAGATAGGTTGTATTTGTAGATTATCTATTTATTTTCTTTTACTCAATTCAGAAAATGTAGAGCTTACTTAGAAATGCGTAAATAGAGGCCGTTTTTATTAATTACTAGATTTCCGCACAGCGGTTTCACCTGCTGCCACTCATTTTCCCGTGGTAATGTTTGTTTACCTGCGGTAAAAAGTGGCCTATGTGTTATTCCAGGTTATACTCTACCTGTGTTCTGAATTTCATCCAAATCGGTCAAGCTTTTTGAGCGTGAAGAGGTAACAAACATACATACACACACACAAACTCTCAGGTTTATAATATTAGTATGGATTGGGTATTTTCTCGCTATAAGCTGGCTCCATTAAAAATACAAGTTAATCTTTGATACATACTCCTATTTCAAAAAATATTACGTAAAATCTAGTTCCTTTACCAACCTTTTTGGGACTGTAGTTCGCAATACTTATGGATCGAAATTGGTAGGATCACAAAATTGGTCATATGAATCACTGGTTTTACTAGGACATTTTTGGGTCTAGGGATAAAAGGCAATGGTTTCTATTGTTAAAGTAGGCAGTTCATAGATAAATCACTATGTTGGTGAACACATTCCAAACGAGACAAATTGAAATTGAAAGGCAATTTGATAGGAGATATGATATCATTATGCATGTACCTGTACGACATTTCCTCGTTCCTTAGTTCAACAAATTAGTTGGTAACATAGCGCGATAGCGCTATGTCTATGTGATTTGAATAAATTGAGCATGCGTTGTGAGTTTGGAAACGTTTTAGAAACAATTTACACGATTAGATTTTCTTATCTAGCAGCTAGCGAAAGCAGCTCTTTAAATATTCAGTAGCTGGTGAAATTGGCAGCTGATCTCGAGAAAGTACTTAATCAAGCTTTCTTTTGTAATCAAATTTTGTCAAGATGCTTAGAATAGCTTTGTTTAAATGAACATCGAGCTTAGTCCAAACTATCCCAAGATCCTAAACTTACCTCCTTATCAGATTTTCGATGTTAGTTCTAAGAAGACGTCTTTTTATCATGTCTTTATTAGACTGTCTGGTTAATTTTAATATATGTAATATTTCTTTCTAGTCTGTGAACGATTCTGAGAAAAAGTAGGACTCCCAACAATCCCGCAATTAACCCTGATGAATGCCTACTTACGCCATTAATCAGCTTATTATAAAATCTAATTTGCCTTTTCCTTTTTTTCCAGGAATCGAATACTTATATGAAAATGGCTTACTACAAAGGACGCCAGAGGACGTAGCTCAATTTTTACATAAAGGCGAAGGCCTGAGTAAAACAGCTATAGGCGACTACCTCGGCGAGCGCTCCGACTTCAACGAAGCGGTACTCAGAGCGTTCGTCGAGCTGCACGACTTCACGGATCTAATACTAGTGCAGGCGCTCAGGTGAGTCACCACGACAGTAGCTCAGCTCAGAAGGCCTGAGTAAAACAGCTATAGGCGACTACCTGCACGACTTCACGGATCTAATACTAGTGCAGGCGCTCAGGTGAGTCACCACGACAGTAGCTCAGCTCAGAAGGCTTGAGTAAAACAGCTATAGGCGACTACCTGCACGACTTCACGTATCTCATACTAGTGCAGGCGCTCAGGTGAGTCACCACGACAGTAGCTCAGCTCAGAAGGCCTGAGTAAAACAGCTACAGGCGACTACCTGCACGACTTCACGGATCTAATACTAGTGCAGGCGCTCAGGTGAGTCACCACGACAGTAGCTCAGCTCAGAGGGCCTGAGTAAAACAGCTATAGGCGACTACCTGCACGACTTCACGGATCTAATACTAGTGCAGGCGCTCAGGTGAGTCACCACGACAGTAGCTCAGCTCAGGAGGCCTGAGTAAAACAGCTATAGGCGACTACCTCGGCGAGCGCTCCGACTTCAACGAAGCGGTACTCAGAGCGTTCGTCGAGCTGCACGACTTCACGGATCTAATACTAGTGCAGGCGCTCAGGTGAGTCACCATGGTAGTAGCTCAGCTCAGAAGGCCTGAGTGAAACAGCTATAGGCGACTACCTCAGAGAGCGCTCCGACTTCAACGAAGCGGTACTCAGAGCGTTCGTCGAGCTGCACGACTTCACGGATCTAATACTAGTGCAGGCGCTCAGGTGAGTCACCATGGTAGTAGCTCAGCTCAGAAGGCCTGAGTGAAACAGCTATAGGCGACTACCTCGGCGAGCGCTCCGACTTCAACGAAGCGGTACTCAGAGCGTTCGTCGAGCTGCACGACTTCACGGATCTAATACTAGTGCAGGCGCTCAGGTGAGTCACCCGGATAGTAGCTCTGCTCAGAAGGCCTGAGTAAAACAGCTACAGGCGACTACCTACAAATCCCTAAATACAAGCCAGACCCTTTGCCCAACTATTGTAAATAAATTAGTCACATTCAATTGACACCACATCCATCCACATGCATGACTCAGTGCAATCTTACGACAATTTAAAGTTATGGGAACAAAATTCGTGCGAATTCGTTTGAAATTACTTATGGTGAGAATGTCCAAATTTTTATGAATAGACGGTGAAATATAAAAGTAGAGTAGGTCAGGAACTCAGGATTTTATCATGATTTCACAAGACCAAGTAAAATTCGACTGGATATGTTGAAAGGGGTCAAAGTCAACTAAATAATTTAAGATATAATAATATAAGATACTCTTAAAAATACTTTGTTTTTCTGGCTGAACATAATTAGATTTTCCGCACCCAATATGAGTAACATAATTCGTTACAGTTCAATTGACGTATGACTCAGTGCAATTGTGTAGCGTGGCGAGCGGTCGTAAGACATTTTTATAAACAATGCGATATATATATGTGAAATTGTTCTGGGAATATCCTCCATCTTGCTTGACCCTCTGTTGGAACGGTTCCTTGTTACTTTGTCATTTAAATAAAGTAACCTACTTTATGGAAAAGGTCACCTTATAAACTTGATAATAGAAAGAAAAGTAAAACTTACTGAGGCATTGCTCTATAATGTGGCCTAATTATACATACATACTTACATAAATCACGCATATATACCTTACGGGGTAGCACACACACACAAATATCACGCCTATAATCCCTTGCGGGGTAGGCAGAGCGCAAACGGCCGCAAAAAGCGGACACTTACGCCACGTCTGTCAAGTATTTGAGGGTCATCCGAGAAATTGTGTATCGCCATAGGTAGTGACAGGTTCTCAGCCCATCGCCTAAAATTGCAATACAAACCCTCAAGTCCCATAGTCACCTCTGACGACACCCACGGGAAAGAAATGGGGTGATGTTATTCTAAGCCGGCATCACACGGCATAATTATCTACTTGTAAAAGGCGACTTAGGCTATAAATCCATTGGGAACCTGCGTTACCTGTGCATCAATGCACTGAACTTTGTTAACCCGTCTGTCTAGCCTGGCGACAATAGCGATTACCCTCACAGTTTTCTGTGATTTACCCTCGTAAAAGTAGAGCCCCAGCAGCTGGCTGTAGAGGATAGCTTCAATCTACTATATTTTGGAATGAAATTTTTCGATGAAACGAACCATCCACCTTTCTCCATTCCAGACAATTCCTATGGAGCTTCAGACTGCCAGGCGAGGCGCAGAAGATCGACCGCATGATGGAGTGCTTCGCGCAACGCTACTGCCAACTCAACCCGGACATTTTCACAAACGCGGACACGTGCTACGTGCTCAGCTTCGCGATCATCATGCTCAACACGTCACTGCACAATCCTAGCGTGAAGGATAAACCGTCACCTGACCAGTTCGTGGCTATGAATCGCGGTATTAACAACGGAGGGGATCTGCCTCAGGAACTGCTCTTGGTAAGCTTTAGATGCAGCTTTTACTTTGACTTACCTATGCAGAGCCTTTTTCTCATCTTTATCTCCCTTTCTTATCTCATCACATTTGGGGTGAGCGCAACATATTTGTTTCTTTCAATAGTAGCTATCAGCCGTCGCACACCTATTTTATTTAAATCCTCTTTTATGCAGTCCATCTATTCTTAGAGCATTTCTTCCATCTCTACTGATTCAAAACTACGCCTCCTTGGAATCTTGGCATCTTTTGAGGGAATAATATTTTAAGTTCTATTCAATTTTCGTCTTCATGTCAAGATAAATAGAAAACCATTCTGTTATTAAATTTATGAAGTAATAATAAACAGGCAGGCAGTAGGTTGATACCACATTGTGAAATGAAAATTAAGTAATTCCTGATTTGCAACCCACCGTGCCATAACAGTGAAGTTATTTAATGGACCTAGTGTCACTTAAATTATTTTTTATTCATTCTTCAACCTAGAAAGAATCGAAATAACATAAAACGAATGAATTACTTACCATTGTTCAACCATAAATAATTCATAGTAGTTTTATTTTCTTGGCCTTTCAGAATTCATGATGTATCTTACGTATAATTTTCCATATTTTGTGTTTGAAAGCCACGTGAATAGCCCTTACTTGACGTAACCAACTTGAATAAGTACTTAAAATTGAAATACTTGCACGTGCCTTGTGGAACAAAGTACACAAAACTATTCAAATAACATGTTAAATTACATGTCAAGGCAAACAACTGTATAAACAGTGAATTTCGAGAACTGTTATCAGCTACTGTTTGCATCGAAAATATACCTAATGTGTTTGGTTTCGTAGAAATATAAAGAAGAGGAAAATGTCATTGAAATTAATAATATCTCACGCTGCCACACTGTTAACATTTTGTAGTCCTTATCACAGATTCAAGAAAAAAATTGCCTAAGTTAATCGAAATTTAATTGTTTACAGTTTGGTTCCAGTGTGTGTACTGCGTGTCTAGTTTTGAACATGTTTACTTTACTTATGCATTACCTGCTGTAAGGATATTTGTCCGGCGGCTTACAACTAGTGTCGTTTTGTTTGATGAAGTAAAACGGCTCCAGTACTAAAATGAAGTGTATCGTAATTGAAATAAAATCGCCTGGGGGGATGCCGAAGCCGTTTGCTCTTAGCATCCATATCCACTTTGCTTCAATTACGAAACAGTTGGTTTTCAATTGGTTCTTGAAAACGGTTTCAAAGTGTGGGCCGGCCCTAAGATCCTCTTTCATATTTTTTACTTTGCTTGTGTGAAAGATATTTGTTTACAAATGTACTACATTGTTTTTTTCTATTATTTCCAGTCGTTATACGAGTCTATAAAGACGGAGCCTTTCAAAATTCCTGAGGACGACGGGAACGATCTCATGCACACCTTCTTCAACCCCGACAAGGAGGGCTGGCTCTGGAAGCAGGGCGGCAGGTACGTTCATGCTTCGGAAGGCATATTTAACCCAATCCATTCTTCCCAGAACAATGCCTAAGCCCAGTCTAGCTCCAAGGCCGTTAGCTGGTTATTTAACCAACCACAAAATGAATTCCTACATTATCCTGAAGGCTTCCATTCTGAATATGAAATAACTTTATTCAATTTAGGATAGTATTATCACTTACTGACGTCATGATCCGTCATTGTAAAAAAATGAAATTTGTATAACACAATTTTCTTTTTTTCTTTATAACAATTTTGTATTGTCCTAATAGAAAACCGGCTCGGGCGGGATAAAAAAATAAAAATAAAGGAACTGCCTCGGGGCTGGCCAGGTTAATTACACAGTTCGTAACTTTACGCTACCACCATTTGTAAATCACATTTGTTTCAAATTTTTGCCAAAATTTTCAAAGCGTGTTATTTACATGCGTATAGTTAACCGGACCCCCTGAACAGGAAAAACCACCCAATAAACTTGCCCAGAAGTGCTCCTACTCTAAATTATCAATCTTTCTAGGCCCTAAGCTGCCCTAGCTAATTTTGGAAATTCCCAATGGTGGCATCTGGTGGAAACAAAGGCAGGCCTCTTATTGTTATTCGCAAGTGCATATATTTTTTGTTTCGAATGTGATATGATAAACTTTGACGAATTAAAACTATCAGTTTAACGGAAGTGGGTGGTTAAAAGCGTGGGTGTTTATCAAAATTCACTTCAATATGCAATAATATTCCAGATTATTTATTATGGTTTTTCCCGTCATTCATACCTACGAGTGGAGCTCCATTTGTTTTCCTGTTGTTGCGTTTATCAAATGATACGAGTACATATTTTTACATTGTTTTATAATGTTTTGAACTTATGAATCACAAAAACAAATAAAATTAAAGTCAATTTTTAGTAATGAGTAACGCAATGTTTTCATTTATGACTGTGTAAACAAATTACGCATTCCCACGCCAGTAATAAGATGATGACTATACATACTACGAGCGATAAACTGTACTGAATACATCTCCTGTCCTTTAAATATTTCTTAAAGCTGACAGCTCTATTTTAATGCAGTGGTTTCGTGGCATCGATTCTATTGAATGATGTGGCGCATTGGTTGTGCGACTACCTGCGACGAAAAGGTTCCGTGTTCGATTCTCGGTGGGGCACTCAGTTGATGTTTATCACTCTGTGAATTTGTTAATAGTCTGGTTAGAGGACATTAAAAGCTGAACCAATTTATTGTCCGTAACAAAGATGGTTCCATACTTCGGAGGGCACGTTAAGCCGTCGGTACTGGTTGCTGTCTATGATTACTTAGACGGCGGTCGTTAAACAACCATGTCAGAGGCCTACTACTAGTAGTAGGCGGTTGAAAAATTCTTGACACCAGGGTTCGTCGGGTCGTTGGACGACTCGGTGTCCCACACGAAAAGAAGAAGAAGATGAATGACCCTATATTCTATGGTGCCATACACTACTATGTGTACTTGTACAGTATAATTTTGGGAAGTATCTAATTATTTAATTTGGTTATTTTCAGATATAAGTCGTGGAAGAGACGGTGGTTCATTCTCAACGATAACTGCTTGTACTACTTCGAATACACGACAGATAAGGAGCCCAGGGGCATCATTCCATTAGAAAACATATCGGTAAGTGTATTCTGTAAGTTCTAGTAGAATCAACCTCGAATTAACCGGAAAGAGATAACTTATCCATAACGCTAAGTAGGCTTGTTTTTGAGTTAAAATAAGTTCTATTATTAAGTTTTTTATCTTTCGTATCACAAAGTGGCCAGACTGTAGGCAAGAGCATGACATTCTTTTATTGCCGTATGAGTTATATCTATACTGTCTTCTCGTTGCGTCATATTCCATAAAATCCCTCGTTTTTCCTTATTCTGCTCTAGATAATACAGCATACTTTTTCCTTTAGTTACCAGTTTTTAGTAGGCTTAGCACTACGCATAATAATTTATTTGATAGTTCTATTGAATATCGTGTTCATGCCTTGTGATGCCGGCTTAGAATAGCATCACCCCATTTCTTTCTCATAGGTGTCGTAAGAGGCGACTAAAGGACTCGAGGGTGAAATGTGTATTACAATTTTAGGCGATGGGCTGGCAATCTGTCACTGTTGATACACAATTTTCTGAATGACCCTCAAAAGTTTGTCAGACGTGATGTAAATGCCCACTCTATGCCTACCCCGCAAAGGATATAGGCGTGATATATGTATATTTTACATACATACACATATCACGCACGCCCATAATCCTTTGCGGGTTAGGCAGAGCGAAAACGGCTGCAAAATACGGACAATTTCGCCACGTCTGACAAATATGATGGTCATTCGGAAAATTTTGTATCGCCATAGAGACAGGTCATCGCCTCGAATTGCAATACACACCCTCGGGTCCTTTTGTCGCCTCTTACGACTCCCACGGGAAGGATGCGGCATAAATGTATGTTTTATTGTAACATGTTTTATTGTTAGGCAAATGAGCTTAAAAGGAGACACCAGCCACTGACTGGAAATGTTAATTTAAGTTACAGAAATAAATATATTTTGATATTTTGATGTTTTGTGTGTGACTCCAGGTTCGTCCGGCGAGTGATCGTCAGCGGCCGCACTGCTTGGAGCTGTACGCTAGCGGCGGCGCGGATCTCATCAAGGCCTGCAAGACTGACTCCGAGGGGAAGGTCGTCGAGGGCAAACACACTGTGTACAGGTACATTACATTCATAGTAGTGTAGCGACCTCTAGGAGCTCACTCAAAGTGGTTCACGAGCAAGCAACAGAAGTTCCAACATATCTGCAAGATGGCGCCACCTGACAGATTGGCAGAGAAACAAAAAGTCTGAAACGCGGTATCGAAGTGTTTCACCGCGCAACGCGTGTATGCTCCGTTTATTTAAGGATGACCAATAATGTAAACAAACTTTGTATGTAAATGACAGCTCACAACTGTCAGTAACATACAAAGTTTGTTTACATTATTGGTCATCCTTAAATAAACGGAGCATATACAACTTCCAATTCTATCCAGGTGGACCAGTCGACTACGTACACTTTTCAAACTTTCGTACCGGCGATCCAACGCCGCGTCCAAGATCAGGTGGCGCGAAAATGTCCTCACTTTCAATCATTATAAAAAAATATGGGTACTTTAAACATGAAAAAATTACAATATCCTGACAAAAACAAACAAAGTTTACCGCAGAACATTACACGGCACAGATGACAGGTGTGGCGGAAGACCGCGGCAAATTTGAGTATTGGCACAGAGAAATGGGTATTGGCACGTCGATTTTTCCCATACATCTTTAGAAGTTACATAACTCTGAAATTACTAAAGTTCACTGTACATACATGGGGTGATTCGGATACCCCTCAGTATAAGGAATTTTGTATTTGGACGTCACTATTCGGGCCACCCTGGAAATAATTTGGATAATGTTGGCAAGTTTGGACTATTTATTGGTCTCGTGAGAAAAGATTCAAAAGTTTAAGTTTTTTTAAATATTTATTTAAAAAAAAAAGAAAAACTTATTATGCTTTGTATAGATTTTACTTACGTTTTTTAATCGTTTTGTTTCGTTATTTCCAGAATGTCAGCGTCGACAGCGGAGGAACGTGACGAGTGGATAGAATGTTTGCGACGCTCCATCTCGCACAACCCCTTCTACGACATGCTCGCGCAGAGGAAGAAGAAGGCCACGCACCAGCACACCGCCCACTAGTGGACAACAATCTGGTTATCACAGAGACTTCTGTGAGTCGGATAATAGTATTTTCTCGAACATGCAAAGAAATTGATAATTTCATTATTAAGAAGAATACGTATAGTAGTCTATCCGGAAACAGAATAGGCGTGGGCAAAATGTGAACTAATATTTTTTTCATAGGTTGCTATGAAATTTCTCATACTGAGGCACAGAGGCGCCCTCAATATATACGCCTATTCTCATTCCGCAGAGACTGTAGTACATCTACCTACTCTTTGAGCGCAGTTCGCAAATACTAATGCAGATTGGTTCAGGCCAACTTAGACGACAACTTTACTGTCTATAAATAAAAAATACATCTAACTGTGTCCACTTTTATCTATGTTGGGTTTCTGATCTGAACTCAAAACAGTTTTATAGAAGAGCTTTAGTCTGAAAATAACTAAAAAGCAAATGTGCTGATCGTGTAATTGAATGGACCGACCAAAAAATAAATTAGACAGACGATAGCTCAACAAACAAAATTGATGATTCGAAATGAAATGGTAACATGAAATCGCCTGGAATGATTAATAATGTAAAATCTGAAGTGAATCATGAAGTGAGTTTGGAATTTGTGAACTTGTCATCGAATGGTTTGAAAGAATTAAGAAAATCACGATTTGTCTTCGTCCAAAAATAGGTATTTTCAGCCTCATTTAACTGACCTGTGTTGTCTTGAAGTGGTGTGATATATAAATTTCGGTTCACGTTGTGATGGTTCT
Source organism: Tuta absoluta (assembly GCA_027580185.1). Taxonomy (NCBI): domain Eukaryota; kingdom Metazoa; phylum Arthropoda; class Insecta; order Lepidoptera; family Gelechiidae; genus Tuta; species Tuta absoluta. The sequence continues at coordinate 4,394,369 of JAQAHW010000016.1, read as the reverse complement.
GAATAGTTAAAAATTACATCTGTTAAAATTAAATACCACACCTTAAAACGAAATACACCTATGTCGTCCATCTGATTATAATTTCTTGACTTTAGTCATCTCGTTAGTCAGAGAATAGAATGTGATATAAGCAGCCATGTAGCGAGCGTACGTTTGTACATATCACGTGGTCAAGAGCGAGTCGGCTCGCCAGTCGGTTATGTCCATGTAAATAACAAAGGTAAGACTGAAATATTGTACATTATCTCTTTGCGTTTAGGTGCGTAATGTCCTTTTCACAAAATGTCCTAACGGATCAACGGAAAACAGTAGGAAAGTGACATTTTTATTTTACAAAGATAACGTCATGTCCTGATTTGGAGACACAGAAACAACCATAATAAAAAAACGCAATAGCACTATTCAGACGCTAAAAAATAAATGCTTCTTTAGTCAAGTAAAAGAGTGATTTTTGAAACTGAATGTAACATGTTTTTGCTGTCCAGTAGTTATGGATTAGTCTTATTAGTATGAGTTTTTGATAGCTATGTTATAGTTTTTTATAAAGTGGCCTTGTTCTGATTGACATTTTGAGATTTTGGCATTATGAATTTAAATGTTTCTGTTGGTAGCTTCCATCGAGGTTTCATGACAAGAGATTGAATTCCCTTGCGATGCGATCTCGTACGCGAATTTCTGATAAAATAATGTATGTTACTACGCGGCGTTAGGTTTCATGCTTTGCTCAATTAAGTGGTTGACTACTCTTTAGTTGATTGAACATTATAAATATTAAGTTCCGTAAAAAGAGCCTGAAAAAGTGCCATACTAAAATATATGGTGCAATAAATACTTTCTTGTTAAATTTGGTCTATCATGAATATTTTCTTTTTCTTTATTTTATGAATAATTTTCTCTACGAATTGCCTTGGCTCTGGAACTTTAAGGGTACATTTCCATTTATGTGATTTAAAACAATGATAAAGATCAAAGAGTAGTCAAATACTTAATTAATTGATATTTTGAGAATGCTCTTAGTCCAATTTACTGTGAAGTATTGCTATATTTTCACTGTCATGGATTGACAATAATATTTTACTCATTATGGTTTGACAGTTGGTTGAACTCTTAGCTCGTCGTATTCAATGAAAGTATTACTTGTAACGTAATTCGATGTAGGTATAGTTAAACTAGTAGAAAAGTTGGACGCTTGCTTGACACTATCAAAGTTGGCTTTAGAACAATACAGTGTGTTAGGGACAGCTCTCCGATCACTGATACATAGCATTCAGACCATGAAACTGAACAACTTCCCATAAATAAATGTTTCAGGAAATTTACTATGGAAAGAAAGAAAAATGGTTGTAATTTTGTATGAGGGGTAGTGTTTTTTTGTCATTTCCTGACATATTTTTCTAGGGGAAAGTTTTTAAGTTTCGTGGTCTGAATACAGACTGTCCCTTACACCGTGTATACAAGATCAGTATTTTTCTACACCAAAGATTCAGTACTTGGTTTCACGGCTTTATTTTGTAGTAACAAGCTCTCAGTCTACTTTTCTACTTGTGGAAACGAATATTTGTATAAATAGAATAATGATAACTTAGTGTAAATTAGCAGTCGCTTCTAATTTCTTATGAGTTATGTATGTCTGTAAATATTGTAGTTGTATGTATTGTTAGTTGACATTCCTGTTATTTCGGATCAATGAGAATTTTTATGACATTTATTAATTGGGTTTTATTACAAATTCATAATTTTAGAATATTCGAATATAGAATTAAAAGTCGATATTGGCTGGCATGGCATGCCCGATATTATCCAAATACGGGCTACAATTTTACAGGTGTAGTTCGATATTCATTGCGTATTCGGTACGTCATTATGATACCAGGAATATTAACCGGCTACGCAATGTACTAAGAATTTGACATGTAGACTTGTAGCCTGTAGTTTCATAACGTAACAAATCAATATCGATATTCAATTTACGATACCGTTTACTTTAATTTTGATACTGAAATCTTAATGTGAGTTGGCTTTAATAAGAGTTTAGTTATTTACATACACTTCACTTACATAGAATTTGCTATCATGAGTTTGTAAAACAAGCCTCAAAATCAAACACATTGTTATTATCATCATTAAGTGTACCTAAGTTTGGCGTATGTTCTGTTGTGTCCCATTTGGTACCTTTTGTGGTATCAATATATTTGTGTTGTTACCGTTAAATGCAATTAAATTGGCACCAAACTACAAGTTCGGCTATTTTATCTTCGTTTTAATGTTGAGTGACTATAAAAAAACAATTTTCAGGACCTTCGGGGTTCATTAGGTAACTCATTGACTCAGTTTTCCATACAAAGTTACGAGTTCTTAGCTTTCGTAAACCATACAGCCAGGTTGTTTTTTCAACCGATGAGAAATTTTCGTTATTAATTGTGTTAAATTGTGTAAAAAATATTTGCGGTCGTTTTTGTTCTAAAAAATGCATTCCCTTTTTATTAGTTTAAAGTAAATAGAACCACATTGCTATTCACTTTAAACTAAAAGTCGAAAAAATAATGATTATGGTTCTAAGGTATTTTGTTTGGGAAGGGAATGGTGCCTAAAGTTATTGATCTGTACCTAGAATAGCGATTAGTATACAGTGTGATATTTGATAAAGGGCACTTAAAAAACACGTATGTTTTTATATGTTAACTGATAAAGAAAAAGTTATCCCATTATTTGTAGTCGTTATTTTAATTAAATAAGAACAGAAAAGTTGTTCAATTCTTCTAGACTACGTTTAGAAACTACCTATTGCACTTAATCAAGTATCATTCTGTAGTTATCTGTAGTAGGGTAAGCTGTAAATTTCGCCTAGAAAAATGTTAATTTATCTCAAGTGTAATGTTTTATATGACAATGGATATGTGCATAATACTGGTGTTGTAAATATTTTGTAAGAAAATGATGAATACACATAATTATCTTTATTTATTGACTTGTTTTTATTCTATACCCTATCAATCTTAATAATGTATGCGATTGAATTTGATTAAGTACTTATAGAGGGGGCGTTTCTTTAATTGATTTGAATTTATATGTTTATTTATGTATGTGTACTATGTAAGCAGAAAGTTATTCATATACATTACATTTCAAATCTACTAGTGTTGCCTATCAATAGTACTACTTTCAATAGTTTTCGTTCGAAAAACCCTATACAATTGATAGGCCAATCGATAGTATCGATAGCTCAAATTGTAGCAATACTATCGGCAAAAAACGATACTATTGAAAGTATCGTGGCCCATGATTTACAAACTATCAATAGTATCGTTATTATACAGAACAAAACTATCGATATTCAGCTAGTTTGCAATAGTATTGTGTGGTGAAACCGATATTATCCTTAATATGGATACTATCTAAAGTTTTTAAATTATGCGCTACGATATTATCGATAGTACCTCAACTACATTTTTAACTATCGAGACTATCAATTGATAATCAATTGTTGAACGATAGCGTGAACTATTGATTTACTATCGACTGTCTACTACCAAGCAGCAACATTTAAATCTAGCTACTCATACGTAGGAAACAATGAGGTTATTGAAGTATTGCACTTCTCAAAGATCCTAGAGTTAGTCCATACACAATCGTCCTCTCATTTTCTCAGCTACGAAAGAAGTAGACATCGCTAGTAATTTAATCAATGCAATTAACGTACAGCTCCTGTTATGACCTTACATAGTTTTAATTAGCAACGAAAATGCACTCAAGCATTGCTATTTATTGGTAAGGTGGGCCAGTTCTATGCATCATGCATAAACCTTAGTTACTTAGCGAATAACAGTCCACTGCTGGACGGAGGCTTCCCCCAGATTATGCCATATGGCACGATCTCCCATTAAGATACATATATCACGCCTATATCCCTTGCAGGATAGGCAGAGCGTAAAAGGTCGTAAAAACGATCATTTTCCACGTCTGACAAATATTTAAGGGTTATTCAGACAAACATTTAAGAGTGTGATGCCGGCTTCGAATAGCATCACCCCATTTCTTACCCATGGGTGTCGTAAGAGGCGACTGAGGGACTCGAGGGTGTGTATTGCAATTGTAGGCGACGGGCTGACAACCTGTCACTATAGTGACACACAGTTATCTGATTGATTCTCAAACTTTTGTCAGACGTGGTGTTAATATCCGTTGAACGGCCATTAACGCTCTGCCTACCCCGTAAGGGATAAAGGCGTGATTTATGTATGTATGTATGTATGTATGTATGTACATTTAAGAGTCATTCAGAAAAATTGTACACCATGTCTCAGTCGAAAGAAATGGGGTGATGGTATTCTAAGCCGGCATCACACTGCATCTATTAAGATAGAAAGCCAAAAAATAAGACACACGCAGCACAGAATCCTTAGCTAGGCATTACGAATATTCGCGGTAATTTTTTTACAGAGAGAAACAAAAAGGGTATAACAAGCCGAAAGGAGATCAAGATACTCATGAAACTAAACAACTTTCCCTATAAAACATGGGTAGATACTTATATTAACCTCGTAACGCCCAGGCTTCTGTGAGCTTTTCACAGATAGCAGCCCAGATACCTTTTAAAAGGCATGCTTCTTCAAAGTAAAATAAACCCTAAATGCACTTCTTTGTCCTGGAAGCTTGCAGTTCCAGCATATCCTGGATATCCTACTGATACAAACCATATCATATGCCTCAGGGAAACCTTTTGTTTATTAGTTTGAACCATAAAATATAAATAGACATACATATTTACGCTAAGTTTACATAAATAAAGAATAAACATATGCCCGAGTTATTAGCTATAAGGTTGCTTTCTAATGTAATGTTTCCTTATGCTTGGGCTCGTACCACTATATAGAGCTGCATACCTTTTAAAAAGTATCTGGGCGTTACGAGGCTATAAAAAAATATCGTCCCATACAAAATTGCCAATCAACTGGTTAATTTAATATGAAAGGTGCAATTATATTTGAGATTTCGTTCTATGTTTCATTAGTTAAATTGTCCAATTTCATGAATACCTTGCTTGCCCTCTCCTTTCGGCTTGTTATACTTTTTTCCTTACTCTCAGTATAGAACTAAGGTAATATGTAAGAATAAACACAAGTACATTGACACTAGTAATGACGATGAACCTGAAGAACTCATTACACATTTTCGCGAACATAGTTGCGCCCGTTCAGCCGTGGCGAGTCGGAACACGTTTCCGTTTCCGGCGACGGTGAAACGTCTGCCATTACGCAAATATACTCAACATAATTATGGGTGTAAGTGATGCTTGTATAATATGTAAGTTGGCAGCTGATTAATGGCCGTCATTGGTGATAAGTTCCTCTTGAAAAAAGTCTATGACATATCGCATTTGGTATTTCATATAGCACCTCGAGTTTCCTTATGAGTTTATTCAACTTCATTCAGCTCAACAGTCCATTGCTGGACATGGGCCTCCCCCTATTTGGGGATATTTATTGCATTACTCATCACGCCTGGCAAGCGGATTGGCGAGCGCAGTGCAAGATGTTGCATTCACAGGGAACGCTGCTGACCATTTCCTTCTACAAATTTCTTTTTTTTACAATGACTGATCATGACGTCAGTACATGATAATAATATCCTACATTGATTAAAGTAAATTTTTATTACAATTTAAAAATTTCCTGGATGAATGTATCCCTCAGTCACTTTTTACGACACCGACACGTATAATTGGGATGATGCCATTCTAAACCGGCATCACACGGCGACTCAGCTTATACTGGATTTAAATACAGTTACTTAGCATGACTAGCATACCTAGATGATGAGGTACTACTCTTATGGCAAACGAAGGGCAAACATACCCAGGTAGCACAAATTGCTGCACAAGCGCTTAATTAAAGCTGCCATGAAAACCCAAAACTGTATAAAGGTGTAGAGATTGCCCTTAATAAGGTGTTAGCAGTGCTGTGAACTCAAAAAATGGCCCCAAATTATACAGCCTTTGGTATTACAAAGGCTGGATAAAAGCTGAAATAAGACTTGTCATAGGCTTTAAAAGAGATTTATTATGGTATTATGATATGTTTAATTCAGTACAAGGCTCCCATCTTCAGCTCTTGTACAGCTTGTTACTTTTGCAACTTGTATTTACATTTTCTTTCAGCTTTTTTGACAATTGTTAATTTTAATAATAATATTAAAAAAGAACATCCATCTTAGACGTTATCGAAGCAGACTCCATTTTAAATGTAAAATTATATTATTATGTGCTGAATAAGTGATTGCAAGTGATCATAGTGCGTTCATAATGCGAGTGCTACTTGATCGTGTAGTTTATACCAATTATCTAACTACATTTTCATGCGCCGTTCAAATAATCAGATTTTAATCTTAAAAATGTTTTGAAATACAAAGAGTACCTATAATTATTTACGTGTTTGAACTTAAGTTATATTCATCCCCCTTAAGAAATTATTTTCTTTACAGTTGATGTTTAAATTAATCTTTGAAAATGTGATTTCATACAATCTACTTTATTTATAAAAATACAAATCTAATTATTTTTAGGCTAGATATGGCTTCCATATAGTGTTCAGCTTATATCGTTGAAAAAATATTTTGTGACTCTTTTGGCTGACCAAAATACCGTTAATCAGCCATTGACTTCTTATGTTACTTTAAGAGACTTTTATTCATACTTCTAGTTGTATGTTGGTATTGGATAATGCAGTTCTAATGACTTCAGCGTTATATTGTATTATAATACCTATTGTTCGCAGCCAATTCGGGATTTCTAGCAAAAGCAAATTGTAAATTTTATTTAAGACCGTTAATATAGTTATTAAGTGCAAATATAAGTTAGATTTATAATATTTCATGTAAAAATTGTAGAATAAAGGCCTTTTTTACTTTATTATTTATTTTGATACGTTAGCAGGATCTACAGTCTGAACAACCATTTTAACAATTGAATTAAAAAAGCTGTAATAGGGTGTCAAAAAAGCAACGAGTTTTAATTTGGTGTATCCAGATATAAAAAACTGTATAGTTGTATTAAAAAAATACACTATAACTCTTTGAGAATTACAAAGCACCTGCAAAATGGCGTTAAAACACTTCTCAAACAAAGCTGTATAAAGGTACAACTTCATACGCATCTTCAGCTAAAGGAATTATTATTTTCTACTTAGGCGTCCTTTAAGCAGCTGCAAGCTGATATAAGTATTTTTTACACACCTTTAAACAAAATACCCTACAGTGGTTCCAAATTACATCACATGTACGTCAACAGCCGTATAAAAGTTTCCTTCAATGCTTACTAACAGCTTTTAACGTTAAAATACCCTTCGGTCACACTGCTAAGCAGCTGGTGTTACAAAAGAATTGTCTTTCACCATTAAACAGCAAAATACTTTAATAAAAAGTCATTATAATCCTTTAAACAGCCATAAGCTGATATAAATATTTTTGAAGTGTCTTATGCAGACTATTGAATATATAAATATTTTGAATGCTTCTTATCAGCTTTGAGTAGCGGCCAGAACCGCTATACATCTTTAATTACACTTTTAACCTCAAGTAGGTGAAAAATTCGACAATTAATCAGCTAGTGTGTTACCTGGGTATGATTGTCTACTAGTGCCCGATATTATCAAACTACAGGCTACAATTTTACAGGTGTAATGCGATGTTTATTGCGTAGTCGGTAAGCCATTGTGATACCAGAAATATTAACCGGCTACGCAATGTACTAAGAATTCGACTTGTAGCCTGTAGTTTCATACATAACAGGGCACTGCACTTCCTTAGTTCCGATATCATAAGTAGTCACCCACCAAGAAGATTCCCACTTATTTCCTTCGATATTTCCTCCTGCTAATATCTAATATACTACTTTATACTGCGGGACAAATTAAGCCTTAGATACGAAGGTAAAAACGCGTGCTGGCTGCAAGGTAATTAAACTGGTTTTTTTTTATGCTAAGTAAGTAAGTACCTAAATGTGAAACTTAATAATAACATTGATCATACAGTTTAACAAGGGATTAGTTTTTATTTACTCGCATTGCCCAGTAGTATCTACGTAGGTACTTAGTACAAGAGCAATTATATATATTGTGCAATGTACCTAAACAATGCTTAGATATTTAGGTAGGTAGGTACCTAAATAACCTATTATGGGTTAGTTTGCTACGAAATAAAACAGGTACCTACCTACCTACATATCTAAAAAGCAACAATAACAAATCACTCAAAGATATGGACATTTTAATTGATTTACTTAACGGAGTAATACAATTTAGTTTTATTTTTATAGGGGGCAGCTAAGCGATAATAATTTAATGTGCATACTTAGTTACTTTGTAGCAGTTTATTAATAATGCTTTTGAATTATTTATTGCTACAAGATTAAATTTGCCTACCTGTTAAAACTAATGAGCTAAAGGTTCTGTACTATGTCAAACTATGTGGGCATTGAATTTGACATCAAAACTTTTCTGTGCGAGTTGTCTATTGTGTTGTATGAATGTACTTATTTATTACACATTATTGTATGCACATTTGCTGTGTGATGCCGGCTTAGAATAGCATCACCCCATTTCTTACGCATGGGTGTCGTAAGAGGCGACTAAGGGACTCGAGGGTGTGTATTGCAATTTTAGGCGACGGGCTGACAACCTGTCACTATAGTGACACACAGTTATCTGATTGACCCTCAAACTTTTGTCAGACGTGGTGTTAATATCCGTTGAGCGGCCGTTAACGCTCTGCCTACCCCGTAAGGGATATAGGCGTAATTTATGTATGTTTATATTGTATGTAGTTATTCCACATTATATTTCAAATACCGCTGCCGAGGTGAATTCCAACCTTTACGTGAAGATAATCAAGGCATATTTCCATGCAGTTGCATAACAAACTAGTGCACACAGCATAACCACAGGCAGACATAACCTAAATTGGTAGGTTTTCAGGCCAAGGCGCGCGGCTCACACACTCGTAGAACTACCAAGTAGGTAGACTTAGAATGGCATCAATTCAGATAAGAATTTCCTTAGTAATTAGCTGCTTCTACATACATGCATATATCACGCCAATATCCCCTGCGGGGTAGGCAGAGGTTAAACAGCCGTTAAAACATTAATTAACGCCACGTCTGACAAATATTTTAGGGTTATTAAGATAATCATGTATCACCATAGTGACAAGTTGTCAGCCCATTGCCTAAGTTGCAACACACATGTAACCCTCGAGTCCCTTAGTCGCCTCTTAGATAGGTACCCACGGGAGGAAAATGGGGTGATGCTATTCTAAGCCGGCATCACACGGCATATCAGCTATTTCTATATCACTTTCTTAAATATGGAAAGAAGAAGATACAGGATATTGGCAGCTCTCGCTTTTTTCCAAAACTTGACGTTTGAGTCTGTATTTTACACACATGGTGCCGGGTTTTTGATCAAAAACCTAGGTCTTTGATCAAACACCGACAGATGACAAAATCTAAACTCTCTCTCTATTTTCGTGTGGGACACCGAGTCATCCAACGACCCGGTGAACCCTGGTGTCAGAGTTTTTCAACCGCCTACTACCACTAGTAGGCCTTTGACATGGTTGTGTTACGAGCGCCGTCTAAATAATAAGAGACAGCAACCGGGACCGACGGCTGAATCTAAACTGAATTTCATCATAAACCATTTTAGTCAAAAACCTAGATCGTTTCAGGTTTCTGATCAAAAAACTGAACTAGTTTAGGTTTTATCATCTGCCGTGCCGGTGTTGGTCCAAGATCTCAGGATATACGAACCTAGGTCTTGGACATAGGTTTCTGGTCAATATGCTGATTAAATAAAAAAGCTTCGACATATACTCAAGAAGTGTTTTTGAATTTCGCTTTGGAATCAAACGTCAGAACAATGGATGTTTTTTTTGTTCAAGGGTATGACTAGCTTAGAATTAGCCAAGGAAACTGTGGTGCTAGAATCGAGATCTGAGTTAGACCTGTATGTGTGATGTTGTTTATTTATTAGCAAGCCGTAACGAGGTGCTAACGCCTTGTGCATGGCGACGGTAGTCTTCAGTGTTGCCAAGTGTACGAGAAATGTCTAAAAACAGCTATATTATAAAGGGAGATTAAAAGGGCATAACAAGCCAAAAAGAGGAAACTCATAAAATAGACCAGAAGTCAAATTTTTAAAAAAATACCCTCCATACAAATTGCCGATCTGGTTAATTTTTTCATATTTAGACTTATTGTTCCATGGGAAAAGTTGTCCAGTTTCATGAGTACCTGGACCCTTACTTATATCTTTCGGCTTGTCAAACCCTTTTTGTTACTCCTTGCAGATATTCTAGTTGGGCATAAAATTGTTAATAGGGAAAACTATCGCTACATCCAGCTAACCATGCATAAGAGATAATCATTATACTTGTATATGTCGCAGTATTATGGCAGAATTAGGATTTCGGTCGAAATCCTAGGATTTCGGCCAAAAGCCGGATTATGGCAAAATTGTAGACTACATTCGACCATCGTCCTAAGCAGATCCAGGATTTCGGTCATAATCCTAGGATTTTGGTCGAAATCCTGGATCTGCTTAGTATTATGGCATTAATAGCGATTCGAATCGAAAATACTGATTTATTTTTAAACTAGTATCTAAATAAAGATTATGAATGATAGAAATAAACACTTTCCTTTTAGATACTAGTCTAAATAAAGATTATGAATGATAGAAATAAACACTTTTCTTTTTTAAAAATAAATCAGTATTTTCGATTCGAATCGCTATTAATGCCATAATACTAAGCAGATCCAGGATGATGATGCAAATGATAACAGGAGGTTCTGTTTACCTTGTTATATTTTGTAAAAGAGAAGACACCCAAATGTTTACTTTATTACTCATCTAATAGTATAAAGTATAAACAGTTACTTATGTGATTATTTAAAAAATATTCTTTTTACTACTTGAAAAATCTTTAATGAAAGAAATGATACTCAAAAGTTTATGTTAATGACAGAAAAACGAATTATTTAATGTTTGTTATATTAAGCATAGTTAGAAGAGGTTAGCACTTAAATGTTTATGAAAAATGAAAAATGGTTCATTTATATATCGAGACTAGATACCTAATATGTTAGTGATTAGTATATTCTATCTGGAATCGATAAAAATAAAAGACTGATTTCATTATTATAAATATTTTTTGCGTCATTTATTTTGTTTCATCAAATTTTCTTAAGTTCTTATTTTTCTCTCCAAACGCATAATAAGAATACAAACTAAAGTGAAGACAAATACAAATGCATGGCGTGGCGATAGTCACTATTCCGTGTAATGACGGCTTAAAATAGCATCACCCCTATTCTTTCCCGCGGGTGTGACACCCAGAAGCAACTAACGGATGGAAGTTTTCATGTGTATTACCATTTTATTTTTCTATAGTCATTCACGTTTTATCTAAAATAGCCCTCAAAAATTGTTTATGGCCATTAAAACTCTGCATACTACGCAAGTATTTATGTATGTATGTGTATAGTCACTACAAAATTTATAAAAAGTGTTCTGAAGCCTTCATTTTACCATATTACTACGTAGATCCAGGATTTCGGTCAAAATCCTAGGATAATGGCCGAAATCCTAGATCTACTTAGGATGATGGTCGAATGAAGTCCACGATTTTACCATAATCCGGCTTTAGGCCAAAATCCTAGGATTTCGGCCGAAATCCTAATTCTGCCATAATACTGCGACATATACATACAGAAGCCTACTTAAATAACAAAAGCGCATAAACTCTTTCTGCCTCCCACTTTATGTAAGTTAGACTCGTGCCACCCGTTTGTTTTTTTTATTAATTCGGCTTTTATGTATGATTTTCTGGAAAACTCATTTTAAGTAATGATGGCAACATTGCTATGGGTCATCGCTATGGTGACCATTGTCAAACTGTGTTTTGAGTTCATACCTATAACCATCTATAACTTTAACCACTACCACATATCACCTATAATATATACCACTACTATAACGTAAACTTTGTAGGTGAAGTTTAATTTAATTTAAAATTCATTTGTACACGGCGTTTTGTAATTTCAGTTGTTTTTCTATAATTTGTCTTGCCTTTGCGTTCAGATATCTCTACCACAAAATAGAATAACTGATGAACTGACAGTTAAGCTTGGTAATGATGACGTCACCATACTGTTATTATATGTCTCATTGACATAAAAATTTAGTTATTCTTCCCGGGAGTACCTACCGAAACTTCATCGAATGCGTAGCAATTTTTCTACGGCGTAGCCCGTAGTAAAAGCGTAGAGTCCTTCAGGAGAGAGTTTTTCAACTAATTTCTTATTAGTTGTTTTCTTCGATATGAATAGCCGTAGATAAAGCGATTTCTAAGGTTCCTTTGGTTTTTTGCAAACTGCAAGAATAATATCTAATTAATTGCTACTAAAATTGGATAATTTAACCGTTTGTGACCGAAGAAGAACACAAGTTGATCGAATTTGAAATTAAAAAAAAACGAAGTTACAATATTTTATATTCTGTAAACTTAAAGCATGGTCACTTGTTTAGATTTTCCATGCAAAAACATCAATTCATTGCCATAGACAGTAAACTATAGTATTAGTCTAATAGCTTTTTCAACCAAACACGTTTAGTTTAACAGTTGTATAACTTTATTATGTTGTTTTGTAAAATAATATTTTGTCTGTGTTTATACCTATACGCTTCATCATAAGTAATACTTTTTTATGCAAATATTCATTTGTGATTAAACGCACTTAAAATGTTATTTATGTTGTTTTGTAAAATAATATTTTGTCTGTGTTTATACCTATACGCTTCATAAGTAATACTTTTTTATGCAAATATTCATTTGTGAATAAACGCACTTAAAATGTTATTTATTGATAGTTCAATATGAAGTTAAACATTCTTAGGAATAAGGGCCTCTTCATTTTCTCGAAATGGGTCAAAAAAAATCCTATTCTAAACTCGTAAAAATATTAATTGTTTAATATAAATAACAATATAAAAAATACATTCATACACATATCACGCCTATATTTCTTACACACCCTCGAATCCTTAGAAAGAAATGGGGTGATGCTATTCTGAGCCGGCATTTACACGACAATCTAAGCCGGCATTGCATGGCAAATATATCAAATATAAAAAATACCAAGCCAGAAAAAGAGAATACCGTGTATTGTACGAACAAGTGTAACAATTTCCTTTAAATAATTTGCCTTACTTTATTCGTTACCAGTGTAATGAAATCAAATAAAGTCCACCTGAGTTAATATATATCTGTATTAAAACAATGAATCGCCTATTAATTTACATAAAAAAACACTCTGACTCATGATGACAAACTAACTCCGTACTGAATGGTATACAGGGTGTAAGGGACAGCCCTACGACTACTGATGGGGAGTATTATCATATGAAACTAAACGTCTTTTCCCTAGGGATATATGTCATGCCGTGTGATGCCAGCTTAGAATAGCATCACCCCATTTATTTCCCGTGGGAGTCGTAAGAGGCGACTAAGGGACTCTAGGGTGTGTATTGCAATTTTAGGCGATGGGCTGACAACCTGTCACTAAAGTGATACACAATTTTCCGAATGACCCTCAAAAATTTGTCAGACGTGGTGTAAATGGCCTTTTTTGCGGCTGTTTACGCTCTGCCTACCCCGCAAGGGATAATAAGCGTGATATGTGTGTGTGTGTGTATATGTCATGAAACTTGAAATAAAATTGACTTACCGTAGTGAAGACAGTCAGCTGACTGCGATTTTGTATAGCCTTTTTTTCGTTACCTGACATATCTATTTTCCTAGGGGAAAGTAGTTCGGTATCATAGGCATGCACCCTATCAGTATTCTGAGGACTGTTTCTTACACCCTGTATTGGTCGCCTATGTTTGTAATCAATAAATAAAAACCGTGTGATGCCGGCTTAGAACAGCATCACCCACAACTTGTCACTATGGCGATACACAATTTTTTTCAATGACCCTCAAATATTTGTCAGACGTGGCGTAAATGTCCGTTTTTGCGGCCGTTTACGCTCTGCCTACCCCGCAAGGGATAAAGACGTGATATATGTATGTATAAATAAATAAAAATTAAAAAAACCTTCAGTCTTCTTTATGACGACAATAAGTCATAGTACTATCCTACATTGAATAAAGTTAGTTCAATTTCTGTAAAGAAAGCAAACATACATACTCTACGAGTATATTCGAGCTACCAAGGAGGCCTCAGGATATACGAATTTACTCGCTTTATAGGATAATGGATGGATTAATATCTATGATTACACAAGCACGTCAGAGGTCTACCAGCTACATAACTAGATAAAAGGCCTTCTCCTTATTTTCGTGTAGGACAACGAATCGACGAACGACCGGATAAACCGTGGTGTCAGAGTTGAAAATAATCGACTGGCTGGATGTCTTTCTTTTTTTTGTATGACAGAAAGTCAAAATCATGACGATTATGCTAAAAGACAAATGCTTGAAAAAACCTATAACAAAAGGAAAAAGAAAAATGAAGTAGTCAGTAGCTTTTTTTCCAATACAACTTAACTAAAAAATCGCAGAATATACAAGGGGGTGATACCAGAGGGCATAATATAACCACTTGCGGGTGATATGGATCCCCTTGTATGAATCATTTAAATTTTTCCTTTCAACCTCACTGTATAGTCCACCCTGTATGAGCATAGTGTAGCACAGATATAACAGCAGCATATCACATCTCCAAGGGGCCGTATTCCGCTTGTTTTGGACGTTTCGTAGTCCTCTAACAGTTTGTAGTATGGTAAATCACAGTGGCAATAGAATGACAGTTGAGTGTTGATGACATTTCAATGGCTGATTAAGAAAATCGGGGCCCAGTAAACTTGACTCGTGAAGCATTTTTTTCTAACTCTCTTGCCTACCGCTTATGTAGGAAAATTATTGAAATGGCTAAGTATCGCTTCGTAATACTAGAAACTAACTATTAATTAATATCCATTAAAGATAATTGTTGTTCAAAGCGATTCCTTTTCTTTGCTATATCTTGAAATAGATATTGTAAAATTTTCCACAGGCTATTATTTCGGAGATTGAATTTAACTTAACATACCTAGTAATATTTCCATAGTCACTCAAATCAGCAGATCGGCAATTTTGTATGGGAGGTCAATAACTTTTTTGTATTTAGATCTATATTCCTTGGGGAAAGTTCAAGCTTATCACCAGTCCATCTTGAGTTTTCGCTATCGGTCACTAGTAGAATTTCACCCTATATATTTATTATGCATGATCGATCGCTAAACTAGAAAACTTACAGACTTAGTTTTCTTTAAAAATTCCATCATTTGCTAATCGATCTTGTACATATGCTCTATTGTTTAGTTTAAGGTATGTCCTATTTCAATTCCACTAAAACAAAACATGTTTATACAGTACGAGTTAAGGCCCTCATTATAAAGACAGCAAAGTAGAAAAATAAAGCCGCTACCTAACCAACCAACCGATCACATCTGGCGAGAAGTTTGTACTATCAGCAGTATTTTAAGATACGCATTTAAGGTATCAGCATACTCTTGCTTTTTATACAGTTACTAGATTTTTGCCCAGAGGTTTCACCCGCTGCCACTCATTTTCCCGTGGTACTTAATAGTTGTTTTCCCGCAGTAAAAAGTGGCCTATGTGTTATTCCGGGTTATACTCTACCTGTGTTTCTAAATTTCATCCAAATCGGTCAAGCCGTTTGAGCGTGAAGAGGTAACAAACATACATACATACACACACGCACACACACAACCTCTCAGATTTATAAAATTATGTACGGATTTAGTAGAACCAGTACAGGTTGATCTCTGAAATGTTTAACTTAAAGTGCTGCTTTGCTTCTTTTTTCCCAGTAGTTTTATTGTAATAGATTTGATGTCAAGTCAGTGTTTTTGAGTGTCATCTGTTCATCTGTTAGCATTGGTACCGAACCGGCCACCGTGAAGCGTGACGATAGATTGGCGGCCAATTCTTGTGGTTTAAAGCCATAATCGGTCGATTTTTCGATAAGTACGATAGGTACAAGATTTTTACGATGATTATATATTAACACTATTTTCACGCAAATCTTCGTGACTTCTTTGACGCCTTTCAGGAGCCATTAAGCAATCACCATATTACTGTAGTAGTTCTGATGCCTAATGTTAGATTAGATACGCCTTGCAGTATAAAGTTGTAATTTCACAACCCAATTTATCGCGCCCGATTTAGCTTTCTATTCCTGGTTCACAAGGATGGCATCAAAATAAACCGTAAATGACCAGCAATGTAATCGGGATGTGTGTAAGTAATCGAATTTTAATATATGAGTAGGACACCCGGAAAATGTTTGTAGTCATATTCAAACAATCTGGTATGTTTCAACCCTATGAAATATCTAATACTTGACCGAAGTACTAAAAACTGTAGGCACATAGTTAATGACATTTTATTGCTTTATCAATGCACTTGCAGAAGTGGGCGTAGGAAAATAAGATACCTACTTACATGCAAATGAGCGTGTGCATCACATATTGATAAATAAGTACTTGAATAAACATTGATAAATAAATACCTACTATAGGTACTACAGATACTGTATTGTTTCATTATTGTGTGGGGTAGATTACATCCAGGTCAGCCAGATTTAACTATCAAAATAAAATTTTATAGTTGGGTTTTAAATCCAGATGGTATTAGGCCTTGAAAATACAAGGCTTCCGTAGTATACATATATAGAAGGACAGGAAGGTATGCCAATAGGCAGAATGATAGGGTGCAGGTGGTGTCGGGAAAAGGGTAGCTACCCTGCCTGGCCGGGTGTTGTGGCCAGGGGACCGACTGGTCCACCTGGATAGAATTGGAAGTTGTATAAATGCGTTGCGCGGTGAAACACTTCGATACCGCGTTTCAGGCCTTTTGTTCTTTGCCAATCTGTCACGTGGCGCCATCTTGCAGATATGTTGGAACTTCTGTTGCGTCTTGCTTGCTTGTGAACCACTTTAGTGAGCTTCTTGTAGTAGCTCCCAGAGGTCGCTACGGGTTGAAGGAAGGCTGGGCAGGAAAGCTAGAGCTACAAATTAGAAGATGGAGCGAGCAACGATGCTGGCATTCCCACACATTAATAATAATTCTGTATTGCACAAAATAAGTTTACAAAAAAAAGTACAACAAGGTGGCCTTCTTGCTATGGTAGCAAGATCTACCAGGCAACCTTTGGGTGATAAGAAAGTGCGTTTAGATAAGCGGGATAGTGCATCAAATATACTTACATAAACTACATAAATTAATGTACACACTAATACATACATACATAAGCTATGTATTAACTTAAATAGACTAATAAAATATAAACTTAACTATGGCAGATAGGATATATAGATAGCTAATCTAGAGAAATAATAAACAAAGAAAAGAGACAGATAACAGTAATAATAGAACACAGCAAGTTGTAAGCGTTTGTGTTCGAAAACCAGGCGGCCGCTTACGAAACAGACCCTACCTATACTCCGAATTTAAGGGTATTCCGGAGCGTAACTAGCCCCCTTATCACTTTAAAAATCATAACGTATTTTTTGAAATAAAACGTTAGGTAAATAAGCTTCGACATCTGTATTAAAATCTGACTGAAGCGAATTTAAAAAAAAATTACGTTTTCATCGCAGCGTCATCAACAGTAGCATCGTTAGCCGGACTTCTTCAAGTGAGACTGTTGTTGTGGTGCCATTTAGAAGGTAGATCTTATAACATCTGTAGCTAAAGTACCGCCGTTCCAATAAGTCGTATTGGACACATACACACACACACAAACACACACACACACACCACGCTTAATTCATTGCGGGGTAGGCAGAGCGTAAACGGACATTCACGCCACGTCTGACAAGTGTTTGAGGGTCATCTGGAAAATTGTGTACCGCCATAATGACATATTGTCAGCCCATTGCCTAAAATGGCAATACACACCCTCGACTCGCCACTTACGACTCCCACGGGAAAGAAATGGGGTGATGCTATTATCAACCGGCATCACACGACAGCTGTCAGATTCGTGATAATACTATGGCAGAAGGTCCATTTTCCTTTGTTAACATCTCTTTTAGTATTTAGATGACAGCTTTCAAATACGACTTATTGAAACGGCGGTACTTTAGGTAGGCACTTTCCTGTGTATGAAAATTAAAAGTACCGACCAACTATCTTACGTAGAAACAATAATTTACATACTTATAAAAATCTCGTGTCACTGTGGCAGGCACGTATTGATAATTTTGTGCTAACATAAATCGCTTCATTTATACATTATCTTAGCACATTTCAAGGTTTAAGACTTTAAGCCATGCTATGACTTGACCATTTGCTAAATGGCTTGTTACACAATTTACACATGTACCTACCTATTTACTCTTAAAGATACCATGTAACCATTTCTTTGTGAAAATGTCACTACAAAATCTAGTTATCGGATGTCTGTCACATTAATATAAGTAATAATACCGTCTGGCCGTGGTAGGTTTTTAGTCATGCTTCCCCGATAATTGCAATAATTTGAAATAAACATTTTGTGGCGAGTTTGCTTCTAATACATTTTGGCCTTCTTCTATTGGGGTTGTTGCCATACTCACCACGCTTGGCAATCAGATTGGCGAGCGCAGTACAGGATATTACTTTCGCAGGGAACGCATCTGCCCATTCTAGGATGAATTTAACCCTTAGTCGCATATCACACGGCAAATGCTTCTTACTTCTGATAGACTTAAATGTAATGTAATTAATTATGGACAATACCTACCCTACACGGTATGGTATACCTCTTTGGGAACGAATACAAAAAAGCTTAACAATTGACAAACAATATTTTGCAAAGTTTCTCATATATATATGTAGAATCCACCGAAAACGAAAACCATGCAAATGTTATTTAACGCGCGGAAATACAGACTTTTTATTTTTCTTATGAAAAGTTGCAACAATAATCACCATCATTATCACAGACCCGTGCGATGCCGGCTTAGAATAGCATCACCCCATTTCTTTCCCGTGGGTGTCGTAAGAAGTGACTAAGGGACTAGAGGGTGTGTATTGCAATTTAAGCGATGGGCTGATGGCCTGTCACTATGTCAATACACCATTTTCCGAATAACCCTCTAATGTTTGTCGACGTGGCGTAAATTACCGTCTTTTGCGGCCGTTTATCCTCTGCCTACCCCGAAAGAGATTATAGGCGTGATATATGTATGTACTTATATATGTATTATCACAGAACAAAGAACACGCGGATGACGTTTCGGTGTTCTGTAATCATTAACCATCTTTAAATTCCAACGTACTTACTTGCACAAAGTCCATACCGAATGTGTGACTTAGGTTACCAAGGCAGATTGATATCTGGTAGTATTTTGAACATCTTTTATATTTTACCACCGGACAGTTAGTAATTGCAGTGTGAAGCTGGCTTAGAATAGCATTACCCTATTTATTATAAGCGGGGGTTGTAAGAGATGTATAAGACACTTGAAGGTTACGTGTGTATTACAATTTTAGGCTGACAACCTGTCACTATAGTGATACACGATTTTTCTGAAACGGCCCTCAAATGTTTGTCAGACGTGCCTACCCCGCAAGGGATAAAGGCTTTTATGTCTATGTATTGTATGTATGCAGTAAGAATTGAGAACACCTTTCATACCCAACTATTGATTTTCAATGGCGTGCTTCAATGGCAATTCAGTGGTCAAGCGTGTTACCGACCACTCTAGAAACCACTTTAGTTGAAAACGGCTGCAATAAAATAACATAAACATCTTTCGAATTGTAGCTTAATAGTTATGTGAAGAACGTGGAATTTCTTCAAATAAGTACCAGTTTCGTACGGCTGCCAACATTTTTATTATACTATAACATTTAAACTGTTTTAAATACCTAAGTCTAGATGTCCTTGACATGGAAACTTGTTGGTGTATTTCAGGTCGGCCGAGTTTCCTATCATCTTTTTTTGGCTTGTATTAAATGTCAACTATTCATATTCAATAAATCCATCAGGGATGCATTCCACAGGCGATTTATGTGCTTTAATATCTATAATATCTAAGATTTTTCCCCACAAGTTATCATATAATTCGTGCATATCGAAAATTGACTAACTGAATCCTTACGAAGGCAGGTAGCATGCGAGCTATAATCAGTTTTGTAAATATACAAAAGTAGTTAATAGCGAAGAGTATAATTTTTTTTGGTGTTGCTTTTTGAGAAGTAAGACATAATCACGTAAAACTTTTATTTTTACGTTACATACTCGATTAGTTAACAATCTTGCTAAGCTAACTAACTTTGTCATGTAGTCATGCCCATACTGTTTGACTGACTTTCGTAGAAAATTCGTTAGTATTTATTTCATTTGATTGAAGAATGGGTTTTTAATGCCTGAATAAAGAATTTATTATTACTATTATACCTCTATTATTATTTATTGGCCATTAGAAATAAATTAATACATAGATCACGCCTCTTTCCCGGAGTGGTAGGCAGAGACTACTTCCTTCCACTGACTACTTACTTGGCATACTTTTTTCGCCTCGTCTACATTCCTCAATCTCTTCATGCACGCTCGTCGGTTTAGGTCTTTTAACATTTGAAATAAAACTTTAAGTTTAAGTTCATACTGCCAAACGTAGTTTCACTATACGACGACCATTTGGCCAAATCGGTCAGACCACTTATGGCTTAGTATTTCGTTTCGTCATGCACTAAAAATGGCTACGATGTGAGTAAAAGTGTTGTTCACCATCGCTTCCAAATCGACCGCCGCCATTGAAGACCGTCACGCGATTTACCATAATAGCAGCGAAGCCAGCGAAACCGTCTTGAGTGACCTCTGGCCACGAAAATACATTTGACTTTCGAATCAATATTATAAATTTGTAAAAGAAAAAATACCTACATAAAAAAGATTGTATGTGTAGGTGGATAGTTTCGAAATGAGGCTAACAATACTGGCATGTGCTACGATACGACTTACTGAGTTGCTACGGCGTAGGCAAAAGCATAGCAATCAGCGATTCTAATTTCTAGACCGTTCGTACCTACGTACTTCGACGAAAATCGTTTAGGTTTCGGCAAATCGCAATGTAGAGTTGTGGTTCAAGATAGAGGATCTCATCCGGTGCATTAATTTATTATGTACCTATAGAATCGATCTCAACTACAATGGAAGGAAAAGTCACTATTATATTTTACGTCTGCGTTAACCTGACAAGTTTTAAAGGAAATTAATACATCACATAGTAAATGTGAAGCAATACTAGTGATACAGATATTTACGAGTATCTGCAGTTAAATATCAATTTCATAGCTACCGCTGCGCTGCCGCACGGTCCACCGCCCGCAATCAGCCGTTTGCTAACGCGATTTCGAGTACTTTTTATACGACTGACGTAATTCTTTAGGCTATTAAGATTGTTATTGGAACCGCTTGAGCCAAAGGTTGTGAGTTTCTAAACCTTTGTTTGGTCTAAAAATTAACAAAAACCCACATTCATATTCCATTGAAAATGATGTCATAGACGAAATATTAGTCGACATAAATTATACGAACAGTACTTCGGTCAGTTTAACATAACAATGGTTAAAAGAAGTAGGTACAGTTAATATTTATTGTCTTGAAAGGTTTTTTGTTTTCTTCACTCTGTTTGACTTTTTTTTAATTCGGTACCTAAAGCCCAGTATGGCTAGCTATTTATGTTTCAAAATGTTTTTTTTGCTTTCAATTTCTGTACCACTGGCCGAACCCAATTAATTATTATGTGTTTTTTTAGGTAAATGCTAACATACTTTCATTTGCATTAAAAAATACTTAAACTAGGTTTTAACACTGTGTAAAATACGACACGGACAATACAGGTATATTTTATAATATAAATTCAATTATAGACACTTACTTAGCGTAAATTAATAAATGAGCTACCATAGACTGAATCGAAAATTTAAGCTAGCGTAAAAATTACACGGCATGTAATATGTGGTTTACAGGGAACAACACTTATGGCAGTAGTACAAAAAATAAGGGACTTTATAATTTTGTACTTACGTTATGCTTTCAAATAATGCCAGCCGGGTACCGAATCGGACTACTATTCCAGAGTATGAAAATACAGCTGCGTAGAGGTACACACATAATCGGTCTATTGTACGGGATACCGTCGTTTTGCATATTGTTGAAGTTCCATATATACTTTGGCATACCTCGTTTTGCATACAATTCTTTGTCATATTATTTGTTTGGCATAATGTTTATATGTCATACTGCCTTGAAAGTCATTCTATTATTTTGACTTTTACTATTAAAGTAATAAGTTATGGTGCGAACATTCTTTTCTAGGAGTATGATTTGGTAATTTATGCTAAAAGTTGTTTTTATGACTTTGAATAATTATGTATGACTATATAACATATTCGTACCTAATACAAATATGACTTAAAGTTTTATGCAAACCGACCCCAAACCCTATGGTACACATGTCAAATACAAAGATACTTACCTAGCAAATACCTAGGTTACATTTCATTTGCCGAATATCAGATTATTTGAATATGATACCAATTATTTTACGCTCTAGTTGTAATCGAAAGTTTCACGAATGACGCAGAAATCCGACGAAATTTACTTTAGCGAAATAAATACGCATATGACAACCTTTTCAAACCTAACTAACGATTCTTTTAACAATGAAATTAGTTGGTATGCATACACATACACGTATCACGCCTAATATCCCTTGCGGGGTAGGCAGAGCGTAGGGGCCGCAAAAACGGCCATTTACGCCACGTCTGACATATGAGGGTCATTCGGAAAATTGTGTATCGCCGTAGTGACAGTTTGTCAGCCCATCGCATAAAATTGCAATACATACCCTCGAGTCCCTTAATCGCCTCTTATGAATCACACGGGAAAGAAATGGGATGATGCTATTCTAAGTTGGTATTTGAGTAAGGTTTTTGTTGTGAGTAAAGTATTTTCTTTTCTACTAGTGTGCCTGAATTATTTTTCCATGTCAGCACGAGTTGTACGGAATGGTTACAGCGCGATTTCACGCGACCCTTTGTCCTTACATTACAATTATTTATATCGGGGTTGTGCTGTGCTGCAATTAAAGTGCAGCATAAAAACACCCTCGTAATAGTTACGATTCACGTAAAGGTTGCATTCTTGTTGAAATAATAACTAGAATAACATACATCTTTCAATAAAGTTCATTATACGGCCGATGTGGCGCAGTGGTATCGCGACTGCCTGTGACGCATGAGGTTTCCGATTCGATTCTCGGTGGGGCACTTACAAAGTTTATACTTACCTATCACTTTGTGAAGTTCCAAGTCTGGTTCAAGACATTGCAGGCTGAACTACCTGATTGTCCGAAAATAAAGATGGTTTCGTGTTTCGGAAGGTACGTTAAGCCATCGGTCCTGGTTGCTGTCTATGATTACTTAGACGGTGGTCGTTACACAACCATGTTGGAGGCCTACTAACTACTAGTAGTAGGCAGATAAAAAATTTACCCAGCAATACAAAATTTTACTTTATTTTTATTACTTATTTCAGGAATACGTTAAAAATATAATAGGAATGTATACATGAGCCATGATCAGAATCAGCAGCTCATCGAAGGTCGTGGTGACATTGAGCCAACAATGGCTTCGGTTTCCCAGACCCGTCTTTCCGCGAGGACTTTCCTCAAACGCCTCATGGAAGTCGCTCAGAGAAAAGAAATGTTGCAGATAGATCTTAATTATATAATATAATTTGCTTAATTTTACTCGATTAAGGGTCGGAGGATATAAAATGCTTGTGTTCGATTCTGCTTCAATGTCCCCAGAAGGGAATATA
The DNA here is from genome assembly GCA_027580185.1 of Tuta absoluta. Classification (NCBI taxonomy): domain Eukaryota; kingdom Metazoa; phylum Arthropoda; class Insecta; order Lepidoptera; family Gelechiidae; genus Tuta; species Tuta absoluta. Next base: position 4,370,429 of record JAQAHW010000016.1, on the reverse strand, counting down.
TAACCCCCTACTTGAACAAAAAGGTATACTTAACATGAGTGCTAGACGGGAGATCCTTTACGCATGTATGGTCCAAAGGGTAATATGGAATAAAAAGCCTGATTATTTATTTGAGAAGCTCACCTGGGTGAATGATATACGACTTAGATGTATCCGCTCAACGACTCAGAACCTCCTACAGGTTCCTAAGCACCAAACCACGCGTTATAGGAGCTGCTTTAAGTTTAACGCTGCAAGGATATGGAACGATCTTCCTCCCCCTATGAGGAATAAAATGTCTAATGGATGTTTCAAAGTTAAATACAAATTAGCCTTATTAAATAAGGCGATGAGATAATTTTAGGCGATGGGTTGACAAGCTGTCACTATGGCGATACACAATTTTCCGACGTGGTGTAAATGGCCGTTTCTTGCGTCTGTTTACGCTCTGCCTACCCCGAAAGGCCTAATAGGCGTGATATGTGTATGTACAGTCAAGCTCACGTCCGGTTAGACACTCAAACTGCCAATGTAAGTCATATGCGCGCGGCATAAGAACGGTCCAAAGTCCAAACTGTCTAACCCAGCCTGATCTCGACTGTACCATAGAGTATTATTATCTATTCTTATGACTGTACTTCCTACATTTTTACCTATTTGTTTTTGGAACAAAGCCAGTAAACCTGGCGACGTCTAGTCCTTTGCTTGATAATGTCAACATTAAACTACGCTGTGTCCGTGACAAGAACTTTCCGTGTCGTCACAAAGTACAAACAAACAGCAATGTCGCCACACGATCACAGTAAAAGTAAGTACTATCAGCAGCATCTCAAGTAGCTTATACAAAAGATCAAATAAAACTGGTTTGACAAGCGGTGCCGCGTGATGCCGGCTAATAAAACCATCACCCTATTACTTCCCCGTGGGTGTCGTTAGAGGGCACTTAGGGACTCGACGGTTACGGTGTATTGCAGTTTTAGGCAATGGGCTGGCAACCTGTCAATATATACACATTTTTTTGTAACTTTTTACAACTGTTTGTCAGGCATGGCGTAAATGACTGTTTTTAAAAACCTTGGTACTAAATACCATAAAACCTATAGTAGCGTGGCGTCTCGCTTGACTCACACGGAATATCACCTAAGACAATTAACTTTTTTTTAATGTAATCAATCTTATTGTCTTTAACTGTGACGTACCTAGAACCTTTGCGAATCTTATAAACACGGATGGAAGGAAACAAACAATGCTTTATTAAGTAAGAATAAATCAATTTTGTTGAGATATACATTTCGAAAGCCATTTTACCTTTAGTTAGTGAGCAGTCAATACAACTTAATAACATCATACAGAACAGCAATATTTCGAGATACCTATTTCATTTATTTTGAAGCATCTTCTATACTGGTAGCTCTAGATGTATGAAAAATGTACTAACTAATTACCTATGCTACAATCATCACCTTGTATATTGGTAGGTTCTAAAAATAATTACAAAACGTTTAAGCGAACACATTAAAATAATAGGTTTGAGCAATCTTTGTGTTCACACACGCGTAATAACAAGTATTTTCATACTTATTCTATTCTAATACAGGGTGTCTTATTATTGTTATTACAGCTTTATTTTCAAACATTATAATATATTTGTTTCCAGTGAGATCGACCCTTTATTAACAATACTATACAAACAATATATACTACTATACTATATATACAATACAATACAATATTTTTTTGTTTTATTTTTTCCTGTTAATGCTTGGCCCCTCATAGGTAGAAGCCTCCGTTATTTTAATTCATTTCTCCTTGTCCATTGTAACATCCATCCAGTTTATTCCTGATTTTGCTATAATGCCATCAGACCATATTTTCTTCATTACTACAAAGGTGCAAATATTTGTGGTCTTCCCGTACAAAATTATCGAGTAGTTCTTTAAATTTCTATACGACTTTATTTATTATTTTATAGATCTATGTCACTTGACAAAAATTCTTTGTAATCATGAGGACAAACATTTTAAGATACGCCCTGTATTAACATCGCTGTTTCTTACCAGCGTTTTAGATGTAAATCGAGCGATTTCTTTAATCTTTATAATAGCTATAAATGTTTACAGCTTCACAAAGAATAGACAAAAGGGGTGATAAACAAAAACAATGCCTTAAGAATGTGTCTATCGATGAACAATATAAAACTATTGTAAACTACATACAAAAGCACAATATGTGTTTCATTCAACCGGTATGATTGATGAGCTCATAATTAAGAAAATCATTTTGAGAGGAACTCAGCATATATACCGTGTTTCGGAGGAAATGTATTAAATTGTGCACGTCGTTTAGAGAATCGTACTGAACAAAATAATCATAATGTGTGAAAGTAATGAATGAATGAACGAATTTATTTATTAATCAATAACACACACACACACACACACACATATCACGCCTTTAATCCCTTGCGGGGTAGGCAGAGCGTAAAAAGCCGCAAAAATCGGCCATTTACACCACGTCTGACAAATGTTTGAGGAGTATTCTTAAAACTAATACATAGTCCCACAAAACCACTATTCGAGGTTTGTCTGTGGGATCTTCGAGTCTCTATAAAATTTGTGTATACCTAGGTATTCTTATCAAAATCTAGCTATGTTAGGTACAATATAATTAGTCGTCGTCCGCGAACATATTTGCCGAGCGCTTAAAAATTATAAGTACCAACTAAAGATTGGCGCCAAATAGAAGAGGCCTACGCCCAGCAGTGGGCGGATGTGGGCTGATGATGATGACTGAATAATTTTGACTTTTGGACCAATGCTGAAAAACGATAATAATATTTCGACCACAGTCATACTCGTTCAGTTGACATGATTTTTCGTTTTCCAGCATTGATCCCAGGGTTTGTGTGTGTGTATGTATGTATGATTGTTCCTCTTCACGTTCAAACGGCTTGACCGATTTGAATGAAATTTGGAACACAGGTAGAGTATAACCTAGAATAACATACCTATAGGCCACTTTTACCGCAGGAAAACAATTATTACCACGGGAAAATGAGTGGCAGCGGGTGTAACCGCTGGGCGGAAATCTAGTAGTGAATATTATTCAGTACGATGCCCTTAACAACGTGTCCAACTTAATATATTTCCTTCGTAACACAGTGTACCTATTTCAGTAGCAATTTATTTTATTTTATGAGATACGACAATGCCCGCTCCTTCTCGTGTTTAATAATACTTTATTGTTTTTACTCAAATTAAATTAGCGTAACAACAACAACAAAAGTTATTTATTACTTATTCGATTACATATTGTCATTTGTCACATATAACGTTGCATCATCCAAGCTAGCGATTTTCTGATTTCGTACTGAAAGTTAATTGTAAATTCGATCAATATAAATCGGTGTCTCATATACTAAGTAGGTAAACTCATCCATTATATAATAGATAGTACAGTGTTTTCAATCCCATCACCATTAAAAGCTCGTGTAACTGGTGCTGTATGATTGCCATTTTATCACTCGTGTGATAATAATACACAAAGGCAAATCCGAATCATGCAACATGAGTTCCGGGTTTCAGTATTTTTCTAAGGGACATAACTTCTAAGATACTACTGTTATTTTTAGAGGGGTGATATATCGAGGTAACCAAAGTGATTTAAAATTTGGTATTCAATTAATCGCGGGGTTTCATCGCCTAGACTACATTCAATCTGTAAAGATAGAATTAGTCGCCGGGTATTAGTTGCAAAAGTAAACCGGTAGATGGAGCCGTGCCACGCGTTACTGGCATTAAGATACTCTTGCAAAATTGTCGGGCAAGCTACCTAGATGGAAAAGGCGTTTCCACTAGTAATGGCGAAAGTCGCAGGTTCAAATTCTGCCCGCGCTTGAAAATTTTGCAAGTTTTCAAATATTGTATAGGTACCTAACACGGGAAGTGTTTTAAAATTTGGTATTCAATCTCGTTGTTAATTTATGCAATCCAATCAATATTGAAGAGTACCAATTTATGAACAAACAGACACCTGCAGGTAGGTATACAAATATAGACTTAAGGTTTTGCAAAAACCAGCGATTGTCGATGCTTCACTTCACCGACCTTCGCGGCTGACAGAACGTCTCCGAAGAAACAGTCCATCAACAAATCGTAACCTTTAATCAATATTTTTTACGAAATAATTCTACTACGCCGACGCATACAGTTTTTCAGCATTAAAACGCACGTGATTTTGTGGACATGGATGGCAGGAGAAGAGGGAGGCCTTTGCCCAGCAGTGGGAAGGTGTGGGCTAGACAAGACAAGATTTTGTGCTTAAGTGCTAAAACAAAACGCACCTGACGAATTTAGTTTTGTACATAAGGTACTATAAAATTCAGTGCAAATATTGTTTGGGTGCGTTCTACTCGTAAAACTGATTTTTTTTCCCCAGTAGGTATATATGTAGGTCAAAATATGAAAAAAATGGACCTCCCATGCAAAAACGTAAAAAAAGGTGTCACCTTTTCCGTGCAAGTTGTCATACAAACAATATTGAAAATTCTATGACTGACCTATACGCAGGTGCGATTCGAACGTATCTAGCTAAAATACAACCGAATGTTTTCATACACAGCAATGAAGGCAATAATTTCAGGAAGGTGTTAACTTGAAACAAACTTCATGATAGTTGATTCCAGTTTTTAGACAATACAGCTTATCGATTATCAATCACAATAAATACAATGTCTAGGTCCTTGTAAAGTTTTTACGACAACAGTATGGCCATGAGATCCATATAATTTGGGACAAAGGTATATTGTGACTATGTTAATGATCTCGAGAACAACAACACAAGGTGTTTGGAATGCAACACGGCACTTTGGCACACGCATTACAACTTATAAAGTACAGGCACGCACCAAATTTAATTGATTTGATTACAGAAAAATAGTGATTCGAACATGCAGTTAGTTACAAACATATTTTTTACATAATGACTGTCACTGTCAAATAATGACCGACTGATAACTCGTCTCGCTGATCTCTTTATACAAACAATCTATAAGAATGTCCGTTGCCCAAGAGAAACTGCAAACTAAAGTAACTGTAAATAAAGTTATTTCAATTAATTTTCAATAGTGGCTGTTTTTAGGCACTTTCTTCCATAACTTTAATTGCAGCAAATATTTCATTGAGTTTGCAGGTTCTAATTTTACTTAAGGATAATACTAAAAACTTGGGCATGGGACATTCTGATAGATTGTTTGTATAAAAAGAAAACTTTTTTTTTGAAGTGGCGCCACTGTCAACGTCGTTGACGGCTACACTCGCCTTAAACAGATCGAAATTAAACTTATTACACAAATATCATTGTAATAGTTAGAAACTCGCCAAATGTAGTTTGCCTATAGTTCTTTGAAGCATAAGGAAGAGCAATAAGACAGTTGGAACAATTAGGACGCTGGGACTTACTAGGAGGCTTAATTATTTTATTTGGGAAGCTAAGTCAATAAGTGATAATGCTATCCTACATTGAATAAAGTTATTTCATTTTCTTACATTACAACCGTTTTGTTGGAAAAATATTTCAAGCTGCTATTCATAAGTGATGTGCATGCAGGTTAATAATACACTATATCAAATATAACGTCGTGTAAAGCATAATTTGGGTCACTGTAACGTAACTAAAACAACGTTGACCGTAATTAAAATAAATGACATGACTTCGTTTAGCTCAAAACGAATAAACTACTGATGTCATGATTATAAATTAATGAATTATGAATTTTTTGACTAAGATTGTTACTAAGTAGGTACCTACCACAGTTTCATCATACTACCGAATTCAATTTCTATCTTCTTGTTTATTATATGAATTGCCGTGTGATGCCGGCTTGGAATAGCATCATCCCGTTTCTTTCCCGTGGGTGTCGTAAGTGGCGCCTAAGGAACTTGAGTGTTTCATGTGTACGAGTATCACAATTTTAGGCGACAAGCTGAGAACCAGTTACTATAGTAATACACGATTTTTATGTATCAGCCCTCAAATATTTGTCAGACGTGATGCTCTGACAACCCGGCAAGGGATAAAGGTGTGATGTGTGTGTGTGTGTGTGTGGTTTGAATAGCATTTCTGTAAATTGCTGTACGCAACTAAGCAGTGAATCCGTTGGATATCATTATGTGCATACTAAAATACTAAACCAGTCCCTTGATTTTAAGTATGTTGACGTCATCGATGATATTGTTTGTTTGTCATCTGTTTGTACGGAGTGGTACCGATATAGACTGTTCCGAGTCAAGGCCCGCGAGTTGCTTCCTTTGCGGTTGAATTACCACGGGAAAGAAACTTTCAAGTGATTCAAATTACCTTGAACTTTTTATAGAAGACATCTAACAGTTCCATACTACCTATTTTAATTTCTTAACCGTGTTATAAAAAAAGTTAGACGAACATATCAGCGGTTCTCTCGCTTGTCGTCCGTCGTTCCGTTTCTTTAACGCGACGTAACGCATGCGTCTGTCAGACGAAAGGAACTTGCGAAGTCCAATCTCACTCCATGCTTATTCCCATACACATACGGCTGCGATGGGTAATTAAGGTGCATAACGGACGCGTGTGTCAAAGACACACTAAGATTGGATTTCGTAATCTCCTTAAATGAAAGATAACTGAATGTAATGTAAAATACCTAATAATGATATTAAAAATAATGTAATACAATTAATAATAATGAATCTATTTTAAGTAATTTTAAGGTTATTTAAAGTTAGATTTAAGCATTTGACGTGTAAAATATATTTTATAAATAAATGAACTGAACTGAACCTTTCGTCTGATAGACGCATGTGTTACGTTGCGTTAAAAAAACGGAACGACGGACGACAAGTGAGAGAACCGCCTTGACGCTGTTAAAATTATTGTGCTTTACGATTCCATGCGTTAGACTGTTTAACTGTTTTTTGTAGTATTGTCGAAATAAGTGTTTTTCTAGATACTTAGGTAGGAATACATCAAGAAATTGTCTTTAGAACTAGGTATAGGTAGGTATTTTATGTTATGCGTATCTATTGTTGGCGTGCCGATGCGTCATCAACTTAACATTTTAAAGAGTCAAACTGAAAAAGTTAAAAGTACAATAAAGAAAGAGTGTAATGTTTACATACATAGACAGAAATAAATTGCAAATTGATGTTAACATGTTGTCATGCAGTACACTGCCGTGTGATGCCGGCTTAGAATAGGATCAACCCATTTCTTAACCGTGTGTGTCGTAAGAGGCGACCAAGGCACTTGAGGGTTACATGTGTATTACAGTTTTATACGACTAGCTGACAACCTGTCACCATGACCTATGGCGATCCGTTTTTAATAAACCTCAAATGCTTGTCAGACGGGGCGTAAATGTTCCTTTTTCGACGACCGTTTACGCTCTGCCTTCCCTACAAGGAATAAAGTCGTGATATGTGTATGTGTATGTGAATTCTCACGCAAAATTATCCCACGCTAAGGTTTTTAGGCAAACAAACCAAATTAACATCACTATTTGCTACAGGCCTACGTTAGAATAGTACTATAGACAAGTGATTTTATCGTTTGAAATGACTTTTACGTTAGTGGAATCCCATAGATAATAAAATATTATTTGCAATTCAAAAGTCCAGCGCAACATCTAGCGCAGCGCATAGCTGAAATCTTGGCATTGTTATTTGTTTTTGTATGTGTCAACTTGTATAAGTTGAAAATTATAAGAAGTAAAAATAGTAACTGCAAATTTTTCAAGGGGCGAACCAGCCCATGCATGAACAGCTTTCCCTAAGGAACATAGGTCGAAAAAGGGAAAAAAATTGGACCTCCCATACAATTTCGGCAAGAAATTTGTATGGGAGGTCCATTCTTTTTTAATATTTCGACCTACGTTCTATACTTAAAATAATTACAACTTATATTTTTACATTCTGTATTTGATGTCATTTCTAATAATTTGCTACTGAACTACCCGTGCCATAATTTGTGACTATAAGGTGGTACGTGTTTCGACACTGAAAGACACCAACGCGTTACCCTCTGTAGCACTTTCCAATTTGCCAAGCAAAGACATACACACCACCTGTTGCAACAAAAAATCAATCGGCTAAGAGCGCGTTCAACACACCTAAATTTTAGGGTTCTATAGCATATTTAATGCCAGACAGACAGGCCATCCTCGCGATACCCAAGAGTACTTAAAAATGCGAAAAAATACGAGTATACATGCCAATAAAGCAGATGATAATGTGAAAGTGACCATAAAAAATAACAATTCCTAATAAGTTAATAAGCTTCTTGTCGGCCCTCAATTTGTATGCACTCTTATACTAAATAATATTTAATTAAGTAGGATGGATGCTTGAATATAGTTTTAGTTAAAAGTAATAAAATGATGCACATTTGAAGTAGGTCAGGGAAAATCGGGGAATTCCGTTGACTCAACCACGAGCAACCTCGTACATACTGCAGTGAATTTCTACGAACATAAACCACCTTTTTTTTTTATTAATCATGGGTTTGCTCTTGACTCTAGTCTAGGTCTTAGGACAGAGACAGAGTCTAAGATGGAGCGAGCTCACCCAGAAGTAGCCTGTTCACTCTTACTTTGAAGAGATTAGGGTTGTATGCGTTTGGAAACACACTAAAGAGTGGAACTCACTACCTTATGCGCACTGCTAAAGAGCAGTGCGCATTATAAATGATGACTGGAAGCGCTTAGTCCGAATTGGTGGAATGGCAACCAGGTACGGATGGTATCCGGCGGTGCGTCTGGATGTCCGATGGTAGAAGGGAGCTGGTGGAACAAGGTCGTGAAGCTCTTGAGCACACTCTCCGAAGTACAATCTGTAAAAAACCGACAAGCAGGTTGCCTGCCTTCAAGCTGCATATTTAATGTTTTGAGCTTTCGGTGAAGTTAACTGGGTTAAAAAATGGTGTGGGGCATCTATACTTTTAGTCTTAAGTTTTCTGTATTGTTTTGTTTCTGTTGTGTATGTTGTAAGCAATAAAGTGTTCATCTATCTATCTATAGTGTCAATTTGATCAATCAAATCGCGTAAGATAGATAGCAAGAAGCTTTAAGATACATCTATAGTTCCATGACAGATAGTAAATAGCCATTCAATTGATAAATTAGTTAATAATTTATAACGGTACAACTACTCGTATGAAACGCACCTGCGTATTAGGAATGTAATAACAATAATGAAAATATTTTAAGAGGTGAACCAGTCCATGAAACTGAACACATTTCCCCAACAAAACAAACTAAAATCAAAACGCTACAGTACAGGTTGCCAACACGGGTCACAAAATAGAAACAATCTGTATTTCTATTAGTAAATAAATTTTACTTACTGATAGTAATCGGTAAGAATAAGCACTACACACTTCACATTACTTGAACAACAAGCGCTTTCTAGATTGTCCTTTCAAAACAACAAAAAAAATTCACAAAAGTTCTTAGAAGAAATCGTTCAGTTCCGGTTTGGCAGATAACGAACGGGTTCTATCGAGTATTTGACAGACGTCAACCTGATCACTGTTACTTGCTCTAATCATCACTCGGAATTTGATTGGAGAGAGTAGTTTATGTCGACGATATGGCGCCAATGAATATACGTGTTAAATTATATTTGATGTTTAATGTTTATTATACGGTAGGTAGTATTTAAACTCTGATATTGTGGTTCATAGGACCCTTTAGTGCCTATTGTTACATAAGAGACCCTATCTTATCCTAATATCCTTACACCTTATAATGAGTATTTCCATAGGAGTTTTAAATTTAAGAGCCTTTTTTAATAATAATAATAAAAATATATCAGCCCAAGGTTCCTCTGCCCGGGAAATGGACTAAGAAATAATACTCGTAAGTTAGCATTGAATTGTTTCTTTTATATGTTGTCACTTATATTAAACCTAGGAAAAAATGTGCAATCTATAACTAAAAAAGGCCCCCTGAATTGGACAAGATGTCAGTTCCATAGTAAAAAAGATGTCAACAAAGAAAAAAAATTACTCTCTGCTACAGCATAAGCACGAATCTGACAGCTGTCAAATACGGCTTATTGTGATGGCCGTACTGTAACGCCTTATATCTTGTACCGTACAGCCATCCCAATATGCAATTTTGCCATAGGGCAGGGAGTCCATTTTCCTTTGCTATCTCATACTAGTAGATATGAAACTAAACTGCCAACTGTCAGTTTAGAGTTTCAATTATGACTTATTGAGATGGCCTTACTTTAGCTTATGTTTAGTTTAAGGAAAGCCTTCAACTTTAGTAAATAAATAGTACGGATTCCCGTCAGCGTCGCGGAAGATGGCGGCGGTTCAGTGTGTGCGTGCGTCTGCGCATACACATTGAATAGATTAGCATCGAATTAAAAGCGCATAGTCAGGTAAAACGAGTTCAACTGTTCCATGGCTCGTTAGATAATACCTGAGATCTTTCTAGGTGTCAAATACATACATAAATCACGCCTATATCCCTTACGGGGTAGGCAGATTAACGGCCGTTCAACGGATATTAACAGCACGTCTGACAAAAGTTTGAGGGTCAATCAGATAACTGTGTATCACTTAAGGGACAGGTTGTCAGCCCGTCGCCTAAAATTGCAATACACACCCTCGAGTCCCTTAGTCGCCTCTTACGTAGGTGTCAAATAATTTTTAAATGTGACATTAAAGATATTTGTGCAATTTATCATAATATCTTAAAATCTATAATTCCGTAATGGAACTAAAAAGGTGAGTGTTCAAGCTTAGGGCCACCCGAACACAACACTGACTGGCCCGATGGCGTAGTGGATAGTACCCCTGCCTGCTACGCCGAGGATCATGGGTTCGATCCCCACAGGACACAAATATTTGATAAGTCCTTTTCAGATATTTGTGTATAATATGTATTTATTTACAAAAAAATATATATTAATATCAGCTATATAGTTCCCATAGTAAAAGCTTTGCTTAGTTTGGGGCTAGATGGCGCTGTGTGAATTGTCCAGAATATTTACTTATTATTAAATTACAACTAACTAGGTAGGTACCTAGCTTAAATCCCAATACACCCCTATCTATAAGGGTATGCCCATGTCCATGGATAGTTGTGGCTGATATGACTCTTCTTCTTCGAGTCGTCCAACGACCCGATAAACCCTGGCGTCGAGTTTTTCAACAGCCTACTGTTTAAGACTGATCATTATGAAGTGTAGCTGTTGAAATAGAAATGACATAGGATTCTTTTATGAACTTGTCGCAACTCTTTAGTGCATTTTATCACATAATTTATATGTCATGTTTATTTCTCTGCTCTCGCATAAATAATAATGAATAATGATGTATTCAATAATGTAAATAAACTAGGTACCTGCTTAACTGTGTAGGTATGTTGTCAGACTAGCTATCAAAACAGTAGTTGTTTTATGCGATAGTTGTGTAGAATATTCTTTTCTACAATGATGGGTTTATACAAACATACATACATATATCACGCCTATATCCCTTGCGGGGTAGGCAGAGCGTCAACGACCGCAAAACGGACATCAACATCACGTCTGACAAAAGTTTGAGGGTCAATCAGACAACTGTGTATCACCATAATGACAGGTTGTCAGCCCATAGCCTAAAATTGCAAAACACATGTAACCCTCGATGTCGCCTCATACGACACCCAAGGGAAAGAAATGGGATGATGCTATTCTAAGCCGGCATCACACGGCATGGATTTATATTTACTACTAATACTTTTTTTTGTTATTATAAACAATGGGTGATGAATACTTATCTAAATACACATAGAGATCCTCCGAGCCTAGACCTCCAAAGGTACCCATAAATAAAAAATATTGACATACCTATAAAACAACATATCGTCAGAATAAGAGCGGTGGATCTTTAATAATCAATTATAATACTTACAACGTTTACTCTACAATATGCATTTTCTGGCAATAATGGAATTATTTATTTATTTATTAAACTTTATTGCAAGAGGCGGGCCTAATGCCACCCTGCATTCTCTATCGGCCAACCAAACAAATTAGGAAAGTTCTTACTATAGGTACTTATTCATACAATAACAAAGTTATAAAGTACATAATAATTTAGCGTAATAAGATAAAAATACATAAACCTACTCGTAAATAAAAAAAAATCTTACATACATACACATATCACGCCTATAATCCCTTGCGGGGTAGGCAGAGCGTAAACAGATGCAAAAAATGGCCATTTACACCACGTCTGACAAATGTTTGAGGGTCATTCGAAAAATTGTGTATCGCTACAATTAGCGATACACAATCTCCTAAAATCTTACATGCATGCATAAATTAAAAATATATACCATTGACCACAAAGTAACAGAAAGAAATAGAATACACCATAAAGATTTCACTTCAATAAGATAACTATTTTTGAAAACTTGCAAAATTTTCGAGTGCGGGCAGGATTTGAACCTGCGACTTTCGCATTACTAGTGGCGACGCCTCTTCCATCTGGGCTACCGCAGCTCATTTCTTGCCCGCCAATTTTGCAAGTGTATTTTAATGCCAGTAACGCTTGGCATGGCTCCATCTACCGGGTTAGTTTTGCAACTAATCACCGGCGACTAATTCTATCTTTACAGATTGAATGTAGTCTAAGCGATGAAAACCAGCGATAAATTGAGTACCAAATTTTAAAACACTTCCCGTGTTAGGTATACAATTTTTGAAAACTTGCAAAATTTTCGAGTGCGGGCAGGATTTGAACCTGCGACTTTCGCATTACTAGTGGCGACGCCTCTTCCATCTGGGCTACCGCAGCTCATTTCTTGCCCGCCAATTTTGCAAGTGTATTTTAATGCCAGTAACGCTTGGCATGGCTCCATCTACCGGGTTAGTTTTGCAACTAATCACCGGCGACTAATTCTATCTTTACAGATTGAGTGTAGTCTAAGCGATGAAAACCAGCGATAAATTGAGTACCAAATTTTAAAACACTTCCCGTGTTAGGTATACAATTTTTGAAAACTTGCAAAATTTTCGAGTGCGGGCAGGATTTGAACCTGCGACTTTCGCATTACTAGTGGCGTCGCCTCTTCCCGTTTTAGGTATACAAGTTTTCAAAAATTGTATACCTAACACGGGAAGTGTTTTAAAATTTGGTACTCAATTTATCGCTGGTTTTCATCGCTTAGACTACATTCAATCTGTAAAGATAGAATTAGTCGCCGGTGATTAGTTGCAAAACTAACCCGGTAGATGGAGCCATGCCAAGCGTTACTGGCATTAAAATACACTTGCAAAATTGGCGGGCAAGAAATGAGCTGCGGTAGCCCAGATGGAAGAGGCGTCGCCACTAGTAATGCGAAAGTCGCAGGTTCAAATCCTGCCCGCACTCGAAAAAAAAAAAAATTTTGCAAGTTTTCAAAAATTGTATACCTAACACGGGAAGTGTTTTAAAATTTGGTACTCAATTTATCGCTGGTTTTCATCGCTTAGACTACATTCAATCTGTAAAGATAGAATTAGTCGCCGGTGATTAGTTGCAAAACTAACCCGGTAGATGGAGCCATGCCAAGCGTTACTGGCATTAAAATACACTTGCAAAATTGGCGGGCAAGAAATGAGCTGCGGTAGCCCAGATGGAAGAGGCGTCGCCACTAGTAATGCGAAAGTCGCAGGTTCAAATCCTGCCCGCACTCGAAAATTTTGCAAGTTTTCAAAAATTGTATACCTAACACGGGAAGTGTTTTAAAATTTGGTACTCAAGATAACTATTAAAGGCATGTATAGAACAATACTAGCATTTCGAATTGGTAACAAAACATGTTAATGATTTAATAATACAAGGTGTTTATTTATAGGTGAGGTGTGGTGTAAATAAGTACGTTAAGTTTTAAAAAGGAACACAAATACTGAAATAGATTGATAATGTAACGAGATGTACAAACATGGCTGAAATCTTCGAGCAACACAGTCATCCACCCCGGCTACCAGACCAAAAAACTGAACAACTTTGCCGAAACTATGCTAGACCCAAAGTGTCCGAGAATTTTTGGTCATCCCCTAACGAATGCAGTGTAAATAAAGCAGTTTTTACCCTAAGCAACGTGTTTAGGGCCACTGTAATTTTTTTATAATCCTTTGCAGCTATACAGCGGACGTAGACCTTGGATCTTTAGGTTGAGGAAATAATAAAGTAAGTAACGGTGAGAACCAACAAAATAATCTCTGGAAAGTTTTGTCGCCGACGACGTTTCATATTTGTTTATTTATTAGATTTTCCGAGCAAGTTTACAAATCAATAATTCTGCGACTGAACTAAATATATAAGAACTAGCAGCCCGCCCAGCGGTTTCACCCGCTGCTAACAATTTCCCCCCGGGAATAAGACAGTTTAATAAAGCCTATGTTCATCAGGGATAATGTAGGATTCTAAAAATCTTGACTTCAATTTGAAACAAACATCGTTTTCAGATGGTGGTGGCGTAAAGTTACATGCCGTGTGATTAACCTGGCCAGCCCCATGGCAGTGCCTTTATTTTATTTTTTTATTTCGCCCGAGCCGGTTTTCTATTAGGTCATAACAAAATTGTAATAAAAAAAGGAAATTGTGTGATACATATTTCTTTGTTTAGTATGACGGTTTATGACGTCAATAAGTAATAATTTAGAAATAAAAAAGTATCCTACATTGAATAAAGAATTTCAATTTCAATTAACGGTAAATAAATTTTTTAAATCGGTCCAGTAGTTTTAGAATAGCATCACCCGATTTCTTTCCCGTGGGAGTCGTAGGAGACGAATAAGGGACTTGAGAGTGTGTATTGCAATTTTAGGCGATGGGCTGACAACCTATCACTATGGCGATACACAATTTTCTGAATGACCCTCAAACATATGTCAGACGTGGCGTAAATGTGCGTTTTTGCGGTTGTTTACGCTCTGCCTACCCCGCAAGGGATAATAGGCGTGATATGTGTATGTATGTATTATTTTAGTGTAGATTTTTTTAATGCATTTTTTAATGTTTTTTGTCGTCTTTTTTATACCGAGTAAGGGACAGCCCTTCAAATACTGATATGGTGCATGAAACATAAAACTGGACAACTTTCCCCTAGAAACATATGTCAGGAAACGCCAAAAAAATGACTTTCCTTACAAAATCACAATCAGCTGACTGCATTTACTATGGGAAGTCAGTTTTTTTACGTTTCCTGAAATATGTTCCTAGGGGAAAGTTGTTCAGTTTCATGGTCTGCATGTACCCTATCAGTATTGGTATGGCTATCCCTTACACCCTTTAATACAGTAATGATCAAATGTAATCATTACACTGATACAAATAATGTGGCGTAGTTTGTACATTTTTAAATGTAAAAGTAGTTATTGTGGCATAACTGTAATAGTTAGACATATGGTATCGCGGACATTATTATAGATATTGATGTCCTCTATAAAACTGTAGTACATCACTTTGCTCTATTGTCAATAATTTCCACAGCGTACGCGATATAAGATATTTTTGGTACATTTTTCACACGTTGGGTTACTTTATCGAAATGTTCACGCGGATCCCTATTTTTTTCTCGTATAAAACATAGCCTATGTTCATCAGGAATAATGTAGGATTCTAATGGTAAAAGAATTTTTAAAATCGGGCCAGTAGTTTCGGAGCCTATTCGATGCAAACAAACAAACAAACAAACAATCAAATCTTTCCTCTTTATAATATTATTATTAAGTGTAGAAGACTAGCTGTTCCCCGCGGCGTTGCCCGCATAAAATAAAACCTATCCTATGTATAAATCCATGTTATCTTCCATATGTGTGCCAAATTTCATTACAATCGGTTCGGTTTTTGCGTGAACAAACAAACTAACGTACCTATAAACTTTCACATTTATAAAATTAGTAGGATTAAAGAGAATATACATACAAAAGAAGTGATGTACAAATAATACAAAGCACTTTACTCTAGTTCTGTCTGCAGAGTTGGAAAGTGACTTGTTGCGACAGTGAAACCGACAGTGACAAAACTGTTAATGCGGAGCAAACATTAGCCAATTTTTGTTTGAATATTTAATGAGGAAGGGCCCTTGTATGATCAAAACCGGTTGTCCTATACCTACAATTTACACAAGTTGTGTAGTTCTCGCACTATTGACTGTCAAAGTAGTGGAGGTCGCGGGGACCTCACCTAATGCTCATCCATCCGACGACATATTCAACGCAGATGGATATATACCAAGAACTATTTATGTAAAGACTAATTTTAGAATTGAAATGGAAGATTTACGGTGTAATTACAAATAACTTTACACACTGTCTAAACCCTTTGAAATGGTATAGAAAAAATATTTTAACAGCTCCAATTTTTTTTGTTATACAGTTAATAATTTGTTTATCTAGAGTTATATATGTCATTGTTTCATGTATAAAATATTTTAAGTATATCTTTTTATTCTCCTATTACGTCTACAACACTAAGTTATTGCAAGTGATATTTTATGTGGGTTAAACAATACAAATAGATTGTGTTCGATTAAATTACAGTTTTTATTACTTATTTGTTGTTTGTTTGCTATAAAGAAGCATGTTTAGCACAATTGATAATCTTTGTACTTACGTACTACCTACCTTATAAACGTAAGGACACGTTTAAGATTAAGTATTTAACTATTTAACGATGACTTCAAGGCGATTCTAACACGGGTGTGAAAATAAAAATAGCAAACACTATAATATGATAAACACGTTTATTTAGTCAAACACACGGTCACGTTCATTCCACAGCCATACAATTTAGTTAAAGTTTATATCATACAATTTAAGTTAATCTCTAGGTCTACCGAATTATAACCTGCATTTAGATAAATAACTTGCCTTTACAATCGTTTGTACACAGCAACGTCGGAAAGAAAAGTCATTTACAAGAGATTAGATAAAATAAATATATTGTGCCTTTGATGAGCTGGAATGTTCATTGTGTGGAGTACAGCGCGGCATTTGGCAACGCGGCCACGACCTTTGCTGCGCGAGCGCTGCCTCCGCGGCTCATCTTCCCACAGCCGGCGGAGAGGTCGCAATACAATCCTTATTCCTAACATCAACTTCTAAATATTCGAAATTATAAGTATACAAAGCTATCTACATGCGTTACTATCACTGGAGACGACCGAGGTCGAGGTAACTCTTAGTATTTGGTACATGTTACGCATCAGTCCGAGCGGCGCGTATTAAACACTGGTGTCAGGATCGTGGACACACTAGCGGGACGTTGGACTAGGCCAGCAGGTGCGCCAGCGCCAGCAGCAGCAGCGACGCCCCCAGCGCCGGCGCCGACGCCGCGCCCGGCACGCCCGCCGGCTCCAGATCCTCCGCGTACACGTAACTCTTCGTACCCGTATGCGACTTCAGAATCCTGTAGTTCACATCATACAACGACACCTGGTTCTTCACGAAGTTGAACAGCCTGTTGACGACGACGTACACGTTTCCGCGGTCGTCGAAAGTGAAGCGGTCCACCCACTGTATGTAATTAGGATCGCGTGCGATAGTACGCTGACCGACGTGGAAATCGACTGTCGTGTTCCATTCCGCAATTGTTGAGTTGCCAATCAGACCGAAAAAGAGCACGCCGGTGGAGTCCATCTTCATGCCGTCGGTCTGTGAGGGCTTGGAACCGAGGTCCATGACGTAAGGGCGCAACGCACCTTCACCCATCTGAGCAAGGGATTCGTTACGTAGAGCTGACACATTTACAGCGTACATGTGGAAACTGGCAAGGGGACAGTAGTACACGGTTCTGTCAATTTTGCCATCGTCGGCTCTGAACTGCGGTCCTAAAGCAATACCATCAATGTTCACCGGAAGCGTAACCGAAGTCCCGTTTATTCTGAAATTTTGAGCATCCTCACTCAGTTTCATCGATGCCCTATCGCGAACTTTCCAGGACTTCTTGTCGCTGCGACGGAACACGATGATACCGGGGTCTGCGGCACTGTTGTCGGTTATGTACGCGTAGTCACCATCTCTGTTATCCACCACTAAGTCATTTAGGTAAGTGCTGTTGACGTTCACTACATCTGCAGGGAAGGGAATGCGCTCCATTTCGTTCTTCCCAGTCTTGAGGTCGATAAGGACGAGCGACGGTGGGCACTTGTTGTCGGGTTTACGCGTGAGAGTTCCGACTCTACCGTTGTCCAAAATCCACATTATGCCATTACGGTCAATCTCAATATTTTGCACAAACTGCAGCGCGTTACAGTTGCCGACTTCGTTGTCTTCCCAGCTAGGGAAGGGCCGCAGTTTAGGCGCCGTCTCGGTCTGCTGGACTGGGATCGTCCCGAGCGTCGCTGGCACTCCGTCCAACATCCTCGGCACCGTCAGGAAGAGGTTTTCTCCGTAGAAGTTTATGCCAGAAATTAGGACGTTTTGGGGAATGTATCGGCTCGTATTGAGGTAGGCCTCTCGATCGGCCATGGAGGCCCACTCGAAGTCGATGGCGTTCCATTCGTAGATGACACGGAACTGTTCGCGGCGCGGCGCGGGCGGTCGTGGGGGTTGCGTCTCGTTCTGCGCGGCCGCGGCGGCGACGGCGGCGGCGAAGATTGCCAGCAGGAGCATCGTCAAGGTAGCGTGCGGCGCGAGTGGCGCGGGCGAAACGACTGACGGACTCGCGCGCCGCCCGCCGTCGGCACGCAGCACGCCGTAATCGCGTCACCGCCGCTTGAATGCACATACAAATAAATAAACAATTGGACCCTGAGTGGAGTGATGTGCGGTGTGCATATCTCACCATTTACTGTCGTATAGGGTCAGTAAATCATGCGCTTAGTATCCGCATGAGGTTCATTAAGAATTCTCGGTCGCGTAGAGTAGCGTCATTGCCGGCTAACCTAGAAGGTATGGCTTGGTATGTGCGGAGTCGCTCGCTACAATAATTATTGTTCCATATCTTGACAAGTCTCGGATGGGGTGCTCAAGGTCATTTCACCCCTCGCAGACGTGGGGTTAGCCGGTTTGCTGAGGGGAGAATTAGAATCAGATTACAGTTGAATTTGATATTACTTGCTAGTATAAGAATCGGATTTTAAATGCGTATTATTCTGAAGCATATGACATCAAATACTTTATTTCCTGCTAGATTTTCATTCTAAAAGAAAATTTCCTTCACTGAACTTTCCACGTGAGCTTCGAACTGTTCTTTAACTCCTCTCAAAGGTCAGATAAGGGGGCGATTTTAGACGTAGGGTAGGTTCAGACATTGTTATAATTAGGTTATCGTATTTTATCATATACTTATCAGGCAATTATTGGTCAAGATATCCGCACAAAAATAAACATATTATTTAACCTATTTGTTCTGCCGATGATTCATCTAGGCATATGTTAAAGATTCTGATATCCTGTTTGCGATGACTCCTAGTGACTCATTCAATTATGTCTAAAGTTCAACTTGGATAAGAATGTAGAGCATTTTTTATGGAAGCTTTATGTTTCACACATTTGCCAGTTGACACATTGCATGATACATTTTTGCCGCCGAGCTACCTGCGACGATTATGCTTTCCGCGGTATGTCTGTAAAAAGACGCAGTAAAAAAATGCGTTTCGTACAATTCTTTTGTGTGATTGCAATGAGGTCTGATTATGTTACGACAAATGTATAAAAAAGAAAAAAAAATAGTCCTAAATATCATCGATAGATGGCGTTGAACATCTGGGCATCTTTGCTGGGGAGTTGGGTTCTTTTTTATTTTCGTGTGAGACACCGAGTCGTCCAACGACCGAACGAACATCCTTGAAAATGCATTACGAAGTTATAAGTATAAATGGAGTTTTCTTTTGTTTATTAATGATAGGTATGCTCTTGACTCTAGTCTAGGTCATAGGACAGAGACAGAGTCAAAGATGGAGCGAGCTCACCCAGAAGAAGCCTGTTCACTCTTACTTTGAAGAGATTAGTTGTATGCGTTTGGAAACACAGACGCAGGTAGTGAAGTTTCACTCTTTGGCAGTGCGCATTATAAATGAAAGTTTGATTGAAAGTTTGGAAACACTATTTTGTGGTGCTTATTGAAGCGTCTTCTGATATTGCTTACAATGAATAAAGACTACGGGTCCGAAAAAGGAACGATAGCAAGGTTACGAAGAAGATATCAGTTCCCTACTACAGTACTAGAACGCTAATTTTATTACCTTGCGTGGCTAGCTTAGAAACCTCCAGGTGTTTAACGGCATCTATTGGCGTAGAAACCGTAACATTTTTGATCTCTTACAATACCTTACTGATTCAATCTTCACGACGAATCTTGTCGCGTCGCATGAGTGTGTTTGCGAATGATTTAAATCAATCGTGGAATTTTATATGGTTATTTTTATTTATAACTAATTTTTTTTCGACAACAAATGTTTCCGAAAATGTATGTAATATGACAACTTACGCGGAAAATCTTCGATGTCATAATACGGAATTCCGCAATTTAAACAGGAGTGTTTTAAATTCTATACAGTTTAATAGTCTAATGAATAATACATTTCCATGCTGGCAAGTTATTATCACTTAAATAATAAGTATCTATTCAATTATGCGTAATGACAATCATTTAACACCTGTTTCTAATGTTTCTTAGTCCAAAAATAGTCATGAAGTATATTTTTGCAAACGTCCAATAAGGCAGATCTAATATTATTATAACATAGAATCTAATAATTGATACGCATTAGAATTTCTAGTTTAGCAGAATTTATAAACATTTTCTGATTAGTGCAACTGGAGCTGGTAAGTACCTATGTATTAGAATCATAAAGTGATCATAAATCATTACAGATAGGTATATAAGATCACAGTTTAATACATTGTTTAGCATCTCTGCAACGTACCTTGCGGCATACGAAGAATTAGTTAGGTACACATAAAATTACAAATTCTCAAATAGATTCCATTAAAATTATGCTAGATTCTAGAGTACATGTCAAGTAATTTAATTATTAATATACCTAGATGCCTGATTAAATTCAAAATAAGTCCTTTAATTAAGAATTCTAATATTAAGTATCAAGTATGTCAAATTAAACAGAAGACGATAAGGACGGCTCAGAAAAATACAATCGAAATAAGATACGTGGGTGTAGTAAAAAGCGACTAAAGGATAATCCTCCAGGGAATGTACAGCAGCGTTCCCTGTAAATGCAACATCTTGCACTGCGCTCGCTAATCCGCCTGCCAAGCGTGGTGAGAACGGGAATACCCCCCAATAAGGGGAGGACCACGTCTTGAAGTGCACTGGTTGGCTGTTTCTGTACATACATACATACATATATCACGCCTTTATCCCTTGCGGGGTAGGCAGAGCGTAAACGGCCGCAAAAAACGGATATTTACGCCACGTCTGACAAACATTTGAGGGTCATTCGGAAAATTGTGTATCGCCATAGCGTAAGGTTGTCAGCCCATCGCCTAAAATTGCAATACATGCCCTCGAGTCCCTTCGTCGCCTTTTACGACACCCACGGGAAAGAAATGGGGTGATGCTATTCTAAGCCGGCATCACACTTCTGTATGTAATGTAATGTAATCATAAGCCTTAATACGACCATACACTACTAGCCATGAAAAAAGTTTTTTTTAAAGTAAAGAGCCTTTTGTTTAAGTATTTGCCTTTTAATGTAATGCTGATGACGATTAAATGACTAAGGATAAGAACAAGGCGTAAAATACATTATTTACGTGTATCAATCCGGATTCTTCCGCGGGTATCGTGTATTGTATTTTAATTTGTAATGAGCAAATTATTTTAATCACACTCAGTCATTATTAGTAGACGTCACTAGCATAGCGAAGAAATAGATCTAAGAAATACATAGAGCGAAGTCTGCAGATTTTTTTTTTTTAGTTTTTGATATGAGAATACTTTGTAAATATTCAGGCCACCTCTGTACAGTTTTTGTTTGTAGTTATGTTCCATTGTTACGTGTATGTTTTGTGAATATTGTTTTGTTTTGTGTTATTTATTATGAAGAGTAGCTGTGTTGGTAGGTTAGGAGGTCGATAAATATTATAGATCATAGCAGCCTGCCAGCGGTTTCACCTGCTGCTAACATTTTAATTTAGCCTATATTACATACATACATACATACATACATACATAAATAAATCACGCCTATATCCCTCACGGGGTAGACAGAGCGTTAACGGCCGTAAAACGGATATTTACATCTATATTCATCATGAATAATGAAGGATTCAAATGGTTAAAGATTTTTTTTAAATAGTCCTGTAGTTTCCGAACGTATTCAATTGAAACAAAAAAAACAAATCTTATAAGTACAATATTATATTTTATAATATTCTTTATTGCATAACGTACACAGAAAATAATAAATATAGATTTGACGTAAAGGCGAGGTTATGTCTAAAGAAGAGATCTCTTCCAGCCAACCCGTGTGCTGTGAGAGAGTTTTAAATTTTATAGTATTAATTAAGCACATTTTTTGTATAGTATTATGTCAGCTATCTGTTTACCTAATAACACAGAAATTCTTATTCTTTGTTTAGGAAACAGAAGCCTCATCATTATTACCTATGTATCAGTTTACCTATTTGTAATTCAAATTATTTATTTATTAAACACTAGAAATATGTTAAAAATTATAATCTTAATACTTAGTTACTAAAACAAAGGATAGGACCAAGTATTGTTTTAATTCGTCCTAATTATTATTGCGTAAGATTAAATTTATTTACAAAATACATCTTGCAGGTAAGTAAAATCTCATTCACACCAAAATAATACATAACAGAGTAGTTCCATTAAATAGTTACCTGTAGCCACAATCTGTTGATAACTATCGACTTAGACGTGTTATTTACAACTCCTATGTAGTAATTATGGTGTTCCACAGCAGTCTATGGTTCTGCTCTATATGTTTTGAATATTATCATACTTAATAACCTACGTCTACGCAGTTCTTGCCAATGATTGGTCTTGTAAGAATTATGGCCATGAGTGGAAGATCTTCGAAGTCATATTAAAGCCAATTTAACAGATTTAAATAAACCGAAATTCAGTGACTTCGTAAATGGGAGTTTTTCTGTTGATAGTTCTGAATATCAAACCAGAGGGCGCTGTGCTAAACTGAATTTGTGATGTTTCAATATGGCTGGCGGCAGCCATAGTTTTGTCACAGGTTCCGTTTCACGTTGTGTTCGTTACAAATTAATTATGTTAGTTTGATTTACTACAAAATCAACATAACGCCTTGCTATTATATTGAGTGTCATACGTATAAGTAAACAAATAACCAATAACAAATTTAGAACAACTCAATAAACAAAAAATAAAGAATAATTTATAAAGTGGTACAGTTTTTGTGTAAAGAAACGTTATTTCAATTAAGCTCAGTGCCCTCTACATGACACTCAAGAATCCCTAGAAAATTTCCCATTATACGCATCCCTAAAGTGAGCAGCATTTACAGATTAAAAATATACAAATTTTATTCTACAACAACGAGGGCTCTCCAATAATACTTTTACAATATGGACTCTACATAAAAATCTAAGTAGCCGGGTAGGTGTAGGAATTTCTCCACTAAGCCAAAATCCAACGTATTTTTAATGCATCCGTCTGTCAGACGAAAGGAAATTTCGGATTCCTATACTACAAACGGATACCATGGCACACAACATCGTAGGCGATTTGACCAAGATGTTTGACAGTCGTATCCATTAGCCCGTCATAATGTGGAAAGCGCCTAAAAACTAACCTGCTCATTTATTTATTTATTTTCTAGTGTAAGTCTATTAAATTTGATTGATACTTATGTTATGAAACATACGTTTTGACTATGCATTCAGAGTTTATGAATCATGAAAACAAAGATCACTCGTACATAATAGGTAGCATATACTATATGCTATTTAGGCGGTTCTCACACGTATCGCATGATTATCCGGTGTTCAGACTACGAAATCCCATACAAAAATACCGAAATATCATGACACACGTCGCCGCACAAAATTTCGGATGTCACAGAATGCCATTAGGGTCGGATTATAGTCAGCGGCTTATTGAGTAAATTAATGCATGATACGCAGTATAATTCGTTGCAAAAAAAACCTTGTAAATTCGCGGCAATCGTCCTAGCCACTTTAGCGCCGCTACTTCAATACCTACCTCTACAATTCGACCCTCTCGGCCGCTGCGGCCAGGACGTTTGTCGCGAAATTACAACGACTGTTTTGCAACGAATCATACTGCGTATAAAACATAAATTTTCTTAATTCATTCATACAATTAGATGCGCACAAGTCTTTGATTGATCTCGCGAGAAATCGCCTGGCCGCTGACTATAATCCGGCCCTTAGCTGACACGCACCGCAATACCGTGCGGTGCGTGTGCGATTCACCTTAGTTCTTGTATAAACGGTGGATCGCGTGCGTGGGTAGGTAGGTGGGTGTGGGTACGTAGCGAGGTGCGCTGGCGCAGGGAAACGTGAAAGAAATCGCTTCCTACGACTGTCCGCCGCCACCCAACTATAACATCTTCATGCACATAATGATAATACTATGTTATGTTACGGCATATACTAGTTGCAAATGTCTATGAGATGTTAAAAGAAACTTTAGCAAATGTATGTATTATTGTTAAAATTACCGCTTTACCTTGTTACTTAGGCTTTTTGGTTACTTAGTTTTTGTCTGTCTCCAGGATCTGTTTAAATAATTCTTTACTTTACTGACCACATAAATGAACAGTTTATTATTAAATGAGATTTGGTAGAGAGTTAACCTTCTACGTTTCAGCTAGTTAAGACAGTCTTCTTCACGGAGAGAAGGTCGACAGATCACATACGCCGCCCCACCACCCGTCACCTGTCATCAGCTAAACCATAATAGTATAATCTTTATACATAATACAGTAAGTCGCGTAAAAGGGATAAACCTACATCAAAATTTATATAATACTTAAGAAAGTAGTTTGAAAATGTGATCTTAAATCTTTGATTTCATATTGAAAGAATAATATTGATCATTAGGGCAGGATTACACCGACGTAATGTAACGAAATGCAAAAAATACTTACACACGTGGCAAAGTTGAAATCCTCACAACAAACTATTCTTATCAAGCAATAAAGAAAATCTTACAATCACAGCACTTATCCCACAATAAACCGAACGTGAAGGTAGAAAGTCCTATTTACGTAGATAAACGCCTTCATTAATCACTTTATACATTATCATAATCACCTCTCGTTATCTTACTTGCGTTTACGCAGGTTAATGCGTTCATTTGCTGTCTTTGTACGGGCAGAAGAAAGGGGAATGCGAAATTGAACTTTATTATGAAGGTAAAAGAGGTCAACATGATTGTAGAGTTTAAGGCCAAACTGTGTTATTTTCGTAGTAGACTGGGTAGGTCATTGACTTACGACGTCGCTTTAAGTATATACTTAGGTATCTATTAAGACAAAATGTAATACCTACTTGGCAACATTGTTTAACATTGTATAAGTACTTAAATAAAAATAATATATACAGGGTGTAAGGGAAGGCCCTCCGAATACTGAAATGATGCATGCAGACCATGAAACTGATGAACTTTCCCCTAGGAACATTTATGTCAGGAAACGACAAAAAATATTCGATCTCCCATACAAAATTACGATCAGCTGACTGCAATTACTCCAAGTATTTTTTTTGACATTTCCTGAGACATTTTTTTAATAGAAAGTTGTTCAGTTTCATGGTCTGAATATATCAGTATTCGGAGAGCTGTTTTCTTGACAATCACATTTCTGTATATTTTATTTTGGTAGAATTTTTAAACCATGTAATGTGAAATTAATAAACTAAACTAATCAAGACATTACTTTTGAGGTTGAGTGTATTAATGATTTTGTTTTGCCTAATAAACAAAATCAAAATTGGTAGGATAGAAAAGGAAATATCTCTACCTACTGTGTCGCACTTCACTCCCCATTCGAAAATTGAATGGAATTCCATAATACAACGAACCCCAAAGGGACTAAATAACCAATTTCATAAAGGTAGCATTTTAAAAACGATTGCCACTAACTTTAAAAAAATGACGATAAGAGTAAAGTTGGGAAACGTTACCTATTGTTTTTTGGCCAGATTTGCTTCTCCCCTAAAATGGATGTATTTGCCAGAGAAATTAAAAAAAAAAAAATGTACCTATCTGAAAAAGAACAAATTACGGCTACTCCCCTATCCTGTACCCTAAGGTTGCCTGGAAGAAATGGCTAAGCGATAAGGCCGCCTTATGTATTCTTGTTTTAATTTATATCTTGTTTTTACTGTATTTCCTGTGTACAATAAAGTATGTTTGAATTGAAAGAAGGTATATTATTTTCGTAGCAAAGTTGATGATCGGATAGAAGTCTCAAATACAAAATACAACTCTTAAAACGGCTACACTGATTAAAGGCAACTTATGTCCTGCGGGACACCGAGTCGAAGAACGACCCAGTAGTACCTAGGTACTAGGTATATTTTTTAGAAGCCCGAAATGGAACAAATCAAAATTGTGGCTAGTAATTTTGGGCGTTTTATATGAAAAGGCTTGATATGCCTGTTACGGAACCCCTGGGGAGTGAGACCGGCTGTTTTTTTAAGAATAAGCGGCCGTATATGTATATTTTATGATTTTTTGAACTAGGTACAACCGGCCGTATATGGTTTGAATTTCAACACGATTTGACAGACAATGTGAGTGATTCCTTGAAGTTTCCTGTTTTCGAGGTATGGGACCTAAAATCCCACCTTGCCAGTGAAATCTAACAAATAAACAAATTGAAATTACATTTTAAACAATACAGCGCCATCTATTATAACTTCATGCAAACTAAGTTCAATTCTGCCATCTAGCGATGAGGAGACGAACTACTTCCAAGTGCGCCCACACCAGAGTTTCACCTAGAACTGAGATGCTATTGAAGTCGCTACTTGCATGTAGGTGGCGGAAGCCAAAATGTAGAGTTTTTGTTATATTGATATAGACAGAAGACGTAGTGATAGATAACATATTTCAAGTATGAACAAACCTGTCGAGACGTCTCATTGTGCATGCCACGGTGGTTAAAAACTGCTTATATCTTTTTAATCCAGCTGAATCTACGTTTACATTAGTAAACCGTAATTTTAACAACTCTACCATCTCCCGTATGGTCTAGTGGCTAGGATACCTGGCTTTCACCCAGGAGGCTCGGGTTCGATTCCCGGTACGGGAAGTACCTTTTTGTGATTCTACACTTTTAAAATATTTCTCAATACTTCTATTTGTTTTTTATTTATATTTTTTAAAAAGATATGTTTATAAAACCCGACTGCAGCTAGAGAAAAAAAATGTTGTCCTCCCATAAAAAATGTACAAGTTGACTTGGTCAATTTTTTAGGGCAGGTCCAAAATTTTACAATATCTCAACATTCTCGACCTATGTTCCTTGGGAAAAGTTGTTCCTTATCAACACTATAAAATGAGAAAAATCTCTTCTTATAAGGAAATGAAAAAACTGGTTAAGTGCGAGTTGGAACCCTCGCCCACTGAGGGTTCCGAACATAAGTCGAAACACGAATAAAAAATTTGGATTTGGATAAGTACAAAATTGCTGATCACCTGATTTGAGTTACTATGAAAACTCAAAATATTTCAAAATCGTAGGTTAACCTAATAACTTAGAGTTGATTGAAACAGGTAGGTACTATACAATTAACACAGCGGCAAATTTGGTAGCGTTTTTCAGAGTTACAAACAGACGTAAGTACCTGTTAAATCTGTGGTTATAGTGCAAGAAATAATAAGTTATCATTGTTGAGAAATACAACCAACTGTATAGATATGAAACGACGTTAGCTGCGTAAAATTCAGTCCTGGATTTTTCTATTTGCGGGTAAAAAGATGTCAAGTTGGATGCAATAAACGGTTTAAATTGAAGGTCTTTGTTGTCATCCTTTGAGCAAATTTTTCAAACGATTATTCTAAACTTTCACGTCTGAAGTTTCCTCTGCTGAAATGGGTTCCTAAGATGTTGTAGCTGAAGATTCAGAGAATTTTGTCTCAAGTTGACACTAAATAAATCACGGAAATTGTATGTCACAAGCTCGTTGAAAATAACTTTAGTGAGAACTGTCCACTTTCATGACGTCTTCGTAAAATTCCAGTTAGACAGACAATGTGAAATCGCCAAAATTTTCCAATTAGACGCGCGCGCGTTTTTGTCCAGTCCAAAAGCTTTTTCTGAGGCCTGTGAAAGGGAACAAGGCGCCGCCACCACCGCCGCCGTCTGCTCGCCGGAGGCACGCGGCCTGCGCGCCGCCCATACGTGAATTAGATAAGAGTTCCTCGGAAACGATCCACCGGCCTTCCATCATCGCACCTCGTTGTAGTATTTATTTTTTAAACGCCTGTGAATATACAAGAGTAGGATTTAGCCGCGCGCAGCCAGTCACCGTCTGGACTACACGCGGACGACATTCGCGCGCGCGCGACGTACGATTTCGCGCCACAAATTCAAATTCGAATTCCAAATTCAACTCAAGTTCCTTTTCGGCCATTGCTAGCTTACAATTTTAATTTTAAATAATGCCTAAGAAAAAATAAATTATTATCTTTTACCTTTTATGATAATTGAAGTTCGCGAAATCGCTGGAACATGTGCTAAATTGTGAAATTGTGCTGATGACATTGCGCCGGGCTGAATGGTTAAAGTGTCGTCGTTTTGGCAATTAAAATATTCTGTGATATTATTTAGCTGTGAAACTTTTGTACAAACCCCTGTGTTGACTATTTAATAGTTAAATGTGATTTCGTTTCGTGAAATCTGATTTCGCGAAACATCTAAACAAAATTTCTTTATGATAGGTCCATATATGAAGGTGAGTTTTATCATTTTTCTAACCTAGTTCGTAAGTATGTACCAATGTTATCTGTATGTTGTTATTATCGCGTAGCAAATGTCCATAAAATCTGTTAGACAGGCTTCAGTTAGTGAATACCTACGTGTTGTTTGTTGAAAGCAGTTCTACATTCGAAAATCTTTTTTTTTAAATTGATCTACAATCCATGATAACATAACTTAAGCAACCCGTTGTTGACCTGCTGTCAACTATCGCATTCATTATATGTATAGGTACCTGCCTCTACCATCACCTCTACCACAAATTACGCACGCCATGCTACTTTTATAATTAAAACCATTATAATACCTATTTTAATTACAATTGTTTATTCTGTGAACAAGTTTTACATAGCAAATAGGTTAAGGACAGAATATTTTAAAATATCATCCTTAGCTTTATATAGGAGGAGACCGGATGTTGGGATTTCGTAACTGAACGTAACTGCCGCTTTAGATAAACGTATTCACAGATAAGTTTTTTTTATATAGGTATTTTTTAATATTGTTAATAAAAAACAATAATTAATAAGTACCTACCTATTGATTGGGAACTAAGTAATAAAGTCATCAATGGACACTTTGGAAGGAAATGTTATGTAGGTAGAGGAATAGGATAAGGGTATACCGAAAGTACTTGAGTTATAAGGAAAATTGCATAAATGCAGAATAAGGAGGTACTTTTGCAATGGTAAGACCATATTCAAACTTTTCCTTAATTTTAGAAAACTTGCAAAATTTTCTGCCGCGGGCAGGATATGAACCTGCGTCTTTCGCCATCAGTAGTGGCGACGCTTCTTCCATCTGGGCTCGTCTCTTGCCCGCGAACCTTGCAAGTAGTACAGCGCCATCTACTAGGTTAGTTTTGCAACAAAACCTAGAATCAGTTTTACAAGTTTTCTAAAATTGTAAACCTAGCACGGGAAGTGTTTTATAAATGTGGTATTTCCCTTAATAATAAGGTTCTTCAGATTAAATTTAATTTATTTACTCCGCAATAAATCTGTGAAACGAGTACAAGTTTTATTTGTCAAAATTTATTAAACATAGAGTTTCACCAAGCGCCAACAATCGCAAGTATTAACTATTCTACAGATTTGTCACTAACCTTAACCAAAAGAACTGGGAACCCCTAATTTTAGAATCTTATTTATAAACATTACCTGATTGCCTTATAAGAATCCATAACAGAATTCTAAGAGACTTGGTCCCACACATTAACAGATACCCAGACATTTGTCTCGTATCAGAAGAAACACGTTTTTTATAATTTAAGTCTGTGTGACTCATCGGCTACTAACTTAATTTGTAACGGAAGTATAACAGAAGAACCATTCACAAATAAAAAACTGTTAGCGCAGATACTTTTCAACGGTATATTCGAGGAAAAAAATTAATACATACATAATACATAAATCACGCCTATATCCCTAACGGGGTAGGCAGAGCGTTATCGGCCGTAAAACGGATATTAACACCACGTCTGACAAACGTTTGAGGGTCAATCAGATAACTGTGTATCACTATAGTGACAGGTTGTCAGCCCATCGCCTAAAATTGCAATACACATCTAACCCTCGAGTCCCTTAGGCGCCTCTTACGACGCCCATGGGTAAGAAATGGGGTGATGCTATTCTAAGCCGGCATTACACGGCACCAAAAAATTTAGTTCCTATTAAATTCAGTGCAAATATTTTAAGGGGGAGATCTACTCGTGATACTGAACGAACAGCCTAAGCCTAAGGAACACAGTTCGAAATATGAAAAGTTTTTTCCTAAGGGAAAGTGGTTCAGTCTCACGAGTAGAACTCACCCTAAGAATACTAGCACTGAATTCAATGGCACCCTATATACTGTTAAACAAAATAGAGGTATACTTGTAGTGAAAACTCTTTTCAATGACTTTGAAACTTTTGTATCCATGTCGTTAGAGAATCTCCGGCTGTCAGGCGATGTTTAGCCTTGTTCTATTGTCATACTTTACTTTTGTATGCTGTCTTGTCTTTCTAGAACGCGTAACGATTATAATGTAAATGTTTGAAGCACCTAATGGAATAGGAAATGCTACTGAACTTTTTGAATTAGGTGAGAGAGCTAAGCAGAGAATTTGAAAAATTTGTAATAGGCAGATATGTGTCATTATAGGTGCAAATTCCTTAAAAAACGACCATTTCTCATGATAAAAACAACTTTTTGCAATGATCATCTTAAGGCGAATTATGAGAAACCTCATGGATCTCCTATAGGTAGGTGCAACATTCGAATAAATTAATTGTTTTCTTTTTTTTCAATTTTGTGCCTATCTCACCGATTGGAAGATATAAAGTTTTCACATATTTCGATCCATGTTTCTGGTAAAAGTTGTTTTAAATCAATGGGACAGACTGTGGTTAAAAATATTTACTTTTACAGATACAAACTGTATAGTCCGCCATTTGAACGAAAAGACAAAATTATAGTATATGGCGGAAAGAAACGAAATTTCGGATTCCGATCTTTTTCCCATACAAATATGGCCACTGTGCGTTACGGTGCTTAATAGCCTTATTTGAATGGATGGAAGATTGAAATTCGCATTTTTTTGTCCTACGGACGCATACATTACGGTGTGTTTTAATTATGCAGCGACGGACGACAAGTGGAAAAACCGCCTATAAGGTGCTTATCACCCGAGTCCCGCAGACGTCCCAACCCGAGGAAGGTTATACTATAGCTTTCGATGTCGAAGATGTTTCAGCCCTAATGGTCAGGCTTTAGCATGCAAACTATCTACGTGCCAAATAACATAGAGTCTTTAGGGTTATTCAAAATATAAATCTTTCTGACATGCTGTTTTGATAGGCAAGTTTAGTGGCGGAAATAAGCGAATCGCAAATCCAAGCGATTATGGCAAAAACTGGCGTGTCTGATGGAAGGTCATCTAAAACAAGAATTCTTGGATTCATCACTGTGCCGAAGCCCATGACCTCTAATAATTGTCGGATAAGTAGGTAGGTAGGTGTGATTAAAGTAAACTTAGATGATCGAATAAAAACGCAACTTCAGTGTAAGCAAAAAAGTTAATATTCATGCTGATAATTTTATAGGAAACGATCCGAATGATTTAAAGCCGTTAAAAATGGCTAAGCCGATGTTAACGGGAGTAACAAGGGCCACAGTATAAATTAAGTCTTATTTTTATGGAAAAGTATAGACGAAAATACAGCATATTGCAAAATGGGCACTATAAACGTCACAAAGCTTTGACATGGGTAGGTACATTTTCGACCAATCACAGGAAAAAATTTGAGGAATTTTCGACAAACAGCGCAAGTGCAGACCATTAAAGCCTAACAGTAAAAAGAAAGTCCTAAGTATAGTCAATCAGATCGCTGCAGACGCAAATACTTGTGATTTGTGATGTAATTGCAGTGTTGCCATAACAGAGTAATTTGACAATTGGGAGGCGGGACAGCTGAGCCGACCATAATAATTCAGGTTCGTAACACTTCAGGTGACCATAGCTTTTCATTAAAACACCAACATGGAATAAATGCGATAGAGTATGTGCGGAAAGAGAATAGGCGTGGGCAAAAGGTGAACTAAAGGGCGGGGCAGACCGGCTCCGTATGCGTTCCGTATCCAGCTCTCGTCCGTAGTCACGCACGAACTGATGACGTTGTAATGTATAGGATTGTATGAGATACGGCACACCGCTTGCGTTGCGTATCCGTTCCGTGCTGCACGCAAGCGGTGTGCCGTATCTCATACAGTCCCATACATTACAACGTCATCAGTTCGTGCGTGACTACGGACGAGAGCTGGATACGGAGCCGGTGTGCCCCGCCCTTTATTATTTTTTCAGAGGTTGCTATGACATTTCTCATACTGAGGCACAGAAGCGCCCTCAATTTCCACGCCTATTCTCTTTCCGCACAGCTCTACCAATATTTCGAACATTTATTTTTCTTGGAGTAGGTACCTTTATTAAACTTATGACAATTTCAACGAAGCGTCAAGATGAATAACCTCGAGAGCATGCCAAGATAAGTAGCGTTGACCGAGTTGAGAAAACTTAATGATCAAAGAGTTTTCTTTTGAATCAATGGTTCTTGGAAGAATTTTTTAATGATGAGATGGATGAAATTTAAGATTTAGCGACTCCGTCTTAGCAGTTTCGGGTCTTTGCGATGTGTTATCATCTGCAATAATTACCTAAAACTAGGTATATGACTGATACAATGAACACCTAAAATGTTGAACAGTATTTGACTGCTGTTATGTTAATAGGTACTCTAAGTTTCTCAAATATCTATGAAGTTTCTATATTGACTGCTATTTGAAGTTACGCAATGGAATGGGTAACCAATCTTTGATTTGAATAGTGACGACAATGATTATGACATAAACGAAGAAGGTGTCAAAGTAATGGCTTCCATGTATAGTTTAAAGGTACTAGATGTCAAAACAATGACGGCCAATTGCCGACAGATTGGTAAGGCATAAAGTAATTTAATTAAATACTTTGTGCCATTGTATCACATGGTGATTGGATACATAATAAACACGCCAAATTATCAACGTTGTAAAGTGGCACTCTCTGATATAGTAAAAGATAAAGTTGTATTACTTACTGATACTGAAAACTTAAGATGGGCTGGTGATAAATAAGGAACAACTTTCCCTAAGAGTCGAATGATCTCCCATAGTAAATCAAATCGGTTGATCGGCAAACGTATTAAACTTCTTTTATTATCATTAAGTTTTGCCCAGCAATTTCTTCTACTGTACAGTTTTCATGCAAATGAATCAAGGGAGTAAAGAATTTCATTGCAACTTTTATCATCTTATTTACCATTCCATAGATAGTTTTCTAAGACAGTGCTTATAGTTCAAGAAATTTTTGCTTTCATCTGAATTTTATCTTCTAACAAGAGTATAGTTTTTCTACAGCACCCAAACCTCACCCTCATGATCTGATTGACGTCGATGACACGAGGAAAAACAATGGCATTATTTTGATTATCATATCTTATTTTAATATTTCTGACCTCTTCTATTATCACTATGTGATAGTTATATTTAAGATTAAACTGTTTGTTAATTTTTGTGTGAACTCTGACATTATAACTGGAATGTTGAGTGCCTGCTTCCATATCACCCCACTTTACTGATAAATTTGGATTCGGAACCTTCAATAGATAATATCATAATATGAGTACCTACTATATTTCGATGTTCAGTGGGCGTTTGCTTTAACCTTGTCTGATATGCGATTTAGTTGAAATAATTCAAAAGATAGTACTAATTCAAAGGAAGGTACGTATTTTGAAGGAAGTCTACCATAAAACGTGCGTTTTTCTTTCAAGGCAATCGGTCCGAGGCTATTCTGACTGAGTTTAATTTCTCATTATTCTGTTACTTGTACGAATAATAAGGAAAAGCCAATCGGTTGTATCATCTCAATAAATAAGCAGGATCCACATCATTATGACTATGGTAATTTCTTTGTGCATGTTTGTTACAAACTCCCTACAAAGAAGATTTGATTAAACCATCCTAGATTGAAATAATAACAAAGACTGTCTACTACTCCTTTATGTGATAGATACAAAGAATGCAACTGCGCACGTCACAGCTAAAACGATAAAATAGGAAATGAGTTCACTCATGCAACTAAACATACCATGATTTACGTAGATAATAACCACAGAGACAATCCTGTTTATTTTGTCACAATAGAAACAAAACTGAAATCTATACTTTTAATAATATTTTTCGGTGACCAACGATTAGTGAGAGTCACTGCCAGTCAAATAGATTGCACCAAAAAAGCTGATAAGTTTACTGTAAAAATGAAACAATACTGCCTGCTGGTCTGCTTTTGCTTTATAAAGTAATCTTATTAATATTTTTTGGTGATCGTTAACCATCGATTAATAAAAGTCGCTGCCAGACAAAATAGGTTGCACCAATGAACTTTAGAATTCAAAAATAATTCAAGGCTCGAGGAAAATTTTAAGTTCTCTTTAAGTCACACTTTTGAATTTTCTAGATTCGATAGTCGAAGGTTTTATTTGGTTTAGTAGAAGAGCAATGCTACACAAGGTCATTGTTTACCATCCCATTGTTCGTGTCACCATCACAGCTGGTACTATGATAAACTTTACATTGCGATTAATTTATTCTGCCGACGGCTGAAACTTCACTGGGTAGCCAGCTCAGACCTGTGTGATCAGATAAAGTACTTAATGTACCTATACTGTTCATGAAAACCCTTTATGGTTCGCTTTTGAAACTTCCCGGTAGGTTGATAAGTACCTGTTTTCACTTAGTATTTTAACGTATGTCAAGTCACAGTACATATACAGGATGAAAGGTAGTTCGATACATTCTTTTAAAGGGGTAGGCCATTTCAAAAATATTCTTGCATAGAATATGGGTCGGCAATCATTGGTTATAAAATTATTAGGACCTTCGGTTTGCGTAATGTATGACGGACCATAGTAAGTTGCATTTATTGTACTTACTTTGTTGTTATGTATAGTACACGTATTACTAATATATTTGGGTACAACATTTGAATGACTTTTAGAACGAAGCATCCGGTTTTACGAATATCCGGATCTAAAAATTGAAATATCCACAATATCCATTCACAATCACAATCTTCCTATTAAAAAAGTTGCCAACTTCACGAAGCTTATGAAACGAATCCTATATATTTTACATGGAGTGGTTTATTGGAGACACAAATTAATTAACCTTTTGATAGATCTTTGAACAGAATATAATGTTCAAAATAATCTATAATGATTTAGTAGATGGCTCATAGGCCAACTATACCTGTTTCATTTAAATTATATTCAGTCACGAGAATACCTACCTCAGTTACCTTTCAATTCTGAGTTTATTCGTTCAGAATTTGGAATTATCTAGAAAAGACAATTAAACAAAGTTTAAATTAAAAAATATACATTATAAGGTTTATCTGGTCTATTCGCAACGCGCTATTAAAACGCGAAAGTCTTAAGCCCTGTTCTTCTTGAAAAGTTGACCCTTTCATTCGCGCTGCCCCAGAGAGAAAAAAAATTAAAACTGTAGACATAATAAAAATTTAGAAAAAATGTTTCAAATAGAAGTGACTTTGTTTTTTGCTATCAAGTAAAGTTTGTTAAATTGTGTAACTTTAGTTACTTAGTTTTCAGAATTTTGTGGCTGTAATAGGGAAATTAATAATTATTTTTTAACTTTTCTTCAAGTCGCCGAATAGATGGTGCTGTACTTTACTTTACTCGAGGGATGTGTATTGCAATTTTAGGCGATGGGCTGACAACCTGTCACTATAGTGATACACAGTTATCTGATTGACCCTCAAGCTTTTGTCAGACGTGGTGTTAATATCCGTTTTACGGCCGTTAACGCTCTGCCTACCCCGTAAGGGATATAGGCGTGATTTATGTATGTATGTATGTATGTATGTACTTTATATTTTTTTGATTTGTTTTACTTGGATGAATGAGATCGTAAAACGAAATGTAATTAATCATTGTTATATCACCACACCGCATCACAAAACTATTTACTTTCATTGGTTTTCCTTTATACCTATTAACGAAAACCACAACGAAAACATCGTACAAACAGAACAGAATATTAATTAATAACAAAGTCCTCAACGCGATTAAAGAACAATAAAATTACTTTATTTTCTCATGCCTTTTGGCTTTGGCATCTAGTAACGTAGTCAGTTCAACGCCATCTACAGAGTTTTTGCAATACTTAACTTTTTTAATTCTCAAAAAGAAAACTTCCTAAAATTAAAGAGAAATATGACAAAATGGGTAAAATACCTTTGAAGTCACATCTAGTTGTGTTAATGCAAAAACAACTTGTTTTGCAAAATGCGATATCCATCTTGATGTTGCAATTGCCTTTGTAAGCTTTTTAAATTGATATGTTTACTTGACTTGACAAATTTAATCAAATTACAATAAAATGGCATATTTCAGAATCGGCATTTTTCAACAAAATGCAAAGTCCATTAGTAATAAGCGTAATATCATGTTCGTCTTCTTTTAATAAGGTATGGTTGATAGGTTCCTTTGGCGTCTGTCAAGTTTGACCGGAAATCGCAATTCCCTTTCGTCTGACAGGTAAGTAAAAAATACGCAGCGACGGGCGACAAGTAGGAGAACCGCCTATATTACTCAAATAATTTTCTAAGAAAGGATTTTTCTGACGACAATACGTTTTCGTTCGATTCGCAAATCAAGCTGGTATGCTCGGCCATATCTAAATATTTACATCCATATTTCATATCTGAATCGTAAAATTTTGAAATGTTGCAGCTGGCCAGTGTGAGCGAGCAACACAATTCTTGCTTTGAAAATGGTTTCGATTTGTCATTGCTCTATTTTTGTTTGTGCATATTTTTCATCATTCGATATCCAGTGCTGCTCGAGTTTGTTTCGTGTTTCCCAGTATGGAATGTAAAACGCCATGTATAAAGTAAGAGGATAGTGATTATTTATCTCGGTGATGTAGGACCCGGTGAACGGCCGGGCAATGTTCTCTTTTTTACGCGAAATTTATCAACGTACAGATTTAACCCCAAATTATAAAAGAAACTTGGCACATGATTAAAATATGTCGGTTTCCGGGTTCTACGATTTCAATTTAATTTTGTCACGACTTTCGGTCATGTACGTTTGAGCAACGGGATGTTAAATTTTCTGCCTGAGTCGTAGATACTTCAACATCGAAGATATTTTTTTCTCCGAGTACTTAATTTTTTTTATGTAGACTTTGTACTTTGCCCGACGGTTTCTTTTCTCACAACACTAAGCTTTGTCTGGACATTGTAGATTTATGTTTAACCATAAACTAAAATTTACGGTCTATAAAACTCATATAAACCACATAATGAATCTTAGATAAACTCTTGAGTAGTTTTGGCAATTGCTTTTACGTTGGTATTCTACTGATATCTGTCTTAACAAAACCGTTATGAATTACTAGTTTTGTATTGGCCACAATAGATGTCATTCACAGTCCATCAGGCGTGAACTTTATAAGAAATTCGCCGTAGTCTTTCAAAGAATGCCATCACGTATTAAGTACCGTTGGATAGTATTTAAATTATCTATCTACTACGGGTGTAAGGGACAGCCCTCCGAATACTGATAGGGTGCATGCAGACCATGAAATTGATCAACTTTCCCCTAGGAACATATGTCATGAAACGACAAAAAATATTTGACCTCCTATACAAAATCACGATCAGCTGACTGCAATTACTATCGGAAGTCAATTTTTTTGACGTTTCCTGGATTATATTCTCATGGGAAGTTGTTCAGTTCTATGGTCTGGATGCACCCTCTCAGTATTCGGAGGGCTGTCCTTTACACCCTGTTTATATTATAATAAACAGGTTCATTTATGCAGAATATTAAGGCGTGTTTTTACGCTATTTGTTCAGAGTAAACAAATGTGATCTAAAGTATGCCACCTTTATTTACCTTCCAGTAAGTTGTCAAACGCTATGTAAACATGATAAATATGATAATTTATCAAGATATATAATTGCATTCTACTTACGCAATTACAACCTACAATTAATATCCTTCATTGGGTAAATAATTTTACCCCAGTGCACATAATTAATTCTTTGCCTTGTTTGTATTTTCTTAGGACAGACAAACATAAAGTCTGCCTATATTTGGTGGCTGATTGAATAATTTGAAAGCGTGGTAGGTAGGTGTACGATATGTAAGTTATTTTTGTAGTTATGAAATCATATTATAACTTGTATAACTTAGAAATCACAACAAACAAACACGAGCAATTGGTTTTGTATGTAAAAATACCATAAATGATTCACTACGCTTGCAAATCCAGTAAAAAACATGGGCTGCAAGGCAAATCGCACACTCGTACTTGCTGTGAAAAATACATACCTAACTATAAGATTGTGCGGGAAATGAAAATGCAATTACTTTATTCAGTGTAGGATAGTATTATCACTTATTGACGTCATGATCAGTCATTGTAAAAAAAATATTTGTACTTATATCACAATTTTCTTTTTTTTATAACCATTTTGTATTGTCCTCATAGAAAACCGTAAACATGTGTATGATATTGCTTTTTTTTTTCTCACAAACATGGCTACAGTCAATATTTTTACAGTCCAGTTAAGAAAGCCAGCATCAATTGCTTCCATAAAAATACGAGACACATAAATTGGTTTAATATGATCATCGGGAGAAGGTTCATCTTAGACGCCAAACATATCGCCAAATAAATGTAGCTAATTACCTACTAACAATAAAAATACTCCCACAATCCATACTAATATTATAAATGCGAAAGTGTGTTTGTTTGTTTGTTTGTTTGTTTGTTTGTCTTTCTTTCACGTTACAACAGAGCGATATCATGCAGTGTTTTTTAGGTGTGCAGTTAGGTGAGAGGCTGGAGAGTGACATAGGCTACTTTTTATCCCGGAAAAACATATTTTTCCCATCGGAAAAGCGATTAATGTTTAGCAATAGAATACACCCATACTACGAACATAGATGAGTATCATGCAGCGATGTAAAGCATTTTTTTTTTTGAGAGCAGCTAAATGAAAAGCTGGTGAGTGACATAGGTTATTTTTTATCCCGGAAAAACATATTTTTCCCTTCGGAAAACCGATTAATGTTTAGCAATAGAATACATCCATACTACATACATAAATGAGTATCATGCAGCGATGTAAAGCATTTTTTTTTTGGAAAGCAGTTAGATGAAAAGCTGGTGAGTGTCATAGGTTACTTTTTATCTCGGAAAAACATATTTTTCCCATCGGAAAACTGATTATTGTGTAGCATAGAATACATCCATACCACATAAAAAAGATGTATATACAGGATGTAAGGGACAGCCCTCCGAATACTGATATTCCCATAGTAAATGCAGTGAGCTGATTGTGATTTTGTATGGGATATAGAAAAAAAGAATTTAATCTATGGCAGGTTGTTCAGTTTCATGGTTTGAATACACCCAATCAGTATTCGAAGGGCTGTCACTTACACCCTGTATAGCACTACTATGAGAATGTCTCTTGAATATGAGTTTTGGGATATGAATGTGGCTTTAAGGGTGATGTGGGTATGTACTTGAGATACTTCTTACCACAGTAGTAAAGTTAATTTCTACAGTTAAACATGATTTGAAAGTCCATTTCTATAATAATAACCATTTTTAGCACAGTAAGTTTGCCCTGCGTATACTTGCGAAGACACATAATAAACTTAAATTTTTTGGTACCATAGTCCTGAAAATTGAAGACTAGGCAAAATCATTATACTGCGTATTCATATTATTATAATTCCAATCCAAGAACATCCATCCCCAAGTTAATTTGGTTTGGAGCTAATATAGGTTTTCAAATCCTTGATTACATACCCACTCCTTTCTTTCATGTCTTCTTGGAGCATGTTTGTATGTAATAAAAATTTCAAAATAGCAGGAATATTAAAAAAAAATTAAAGCTATATACAAGTAGACACGGTTATGGACACAGAACAGAGCACTTCATACCCCGTCGAGTTTTTAAATTCATTGGAGTTGTCAGGTGTGCCCTCACATAAGCTGCAATTAAAAGTAGGCGTTCCAGTCATGCTTATGCGAAATTTAGATGCCCCTCGATTATGTAATGGAACGAGACTTCGTGTGACACAACTAGGACGGAACATAATTGGAGCCACCATCTTAACCGGCGTTGGCAAGGGTGAAAATGTAATAATACCACGGATCCCAATTATTCCCACAGATCTTCCATTCCAATTCAAGAGGCTGCAATTTCCTATCAAGCTTAGTTTCGCAATGACAATCAACAAAGCGCAGGGACAAACTTTAAAGGTAGCGGGGGTCCACTTAGAAAAACCGTGCTTCTCTCATGGCCAGCTATATGTAGCATGTTCGCGTGTGTCCAATGCTCAGAACCTCTTCATTTTATCCCCAGATGGTAAAACTTACAATATCGTTTACAATAGCGTATTAAAATAGTGCTCTGTTCTGTGTCCATTAAGCTGTGTACTATGTCTTTAACACTCTTCTGGAAACAAACGCTCCGAAACACTGTAAAAGCATAAATCCCTCCCCTTTGAAAGACAATTTTTGTATACGCGCTCTCCATCAAGATATGTCTTCCATATTACTCACGATAATTTTTCCGGTTTAGTGACTGCGTCTCTATTAAAATTACGTTATCTTTACTTTTAACATTAAATGCCTGTTTTTCCTTACACTATAAATGTGTCATAATCTTCTTTCTAGCGTCGTAATATCTTCATTATTGAAGGTCGTAATTCCCCTGATGGGAAATATTTTTCTCATTCAGGATTCTTTTCCATCGCTGCGTATCTTTGGCGACATAGAGCGCTGAGTGTATTTAATGAGACCACCTAATTGTACTGAAACCTCTTGGTCGTTTGCCATCGACTTTTCCAGTGATCATGAGTGCAAAGTGGCAAAAGAACTCAAGGATCATTCTTGCGCCTCATTACTTGATTTTACAATAGCCTGTATTAGTGATGGTAGCGCCCAGGTACCACAAATTATATACTTTTTCAAGGAAGTGAACCATTCCAGTGTAGTGTCGTCTGTGTATCGGTGAATAGTGATTTTAGTGCCCTCCCAGTTTACACAGTTGTTCGCCTTACGATGTGTCGTTTAGAATACACAACTAATTAATAAAACTCTATGAGTACGCGGGCGAAGCCGCGGGTAACAGCTAGTATTATATAATAATTATACAAATTAGTACGCAAAGTAAAACTTTACGAAGAATGTGTCATAAAATGGCTGCATTTCCCACAGAAATTGAAATACGTCTAACCACAAAACAGCTTTATTCTTAGTTAGAAACAAAATTTAAGAAAATATTGGAATGTAATATGTGCCACAATATCAAGTCATTGTTTTTGTGGTGTAAGTAGGTACAACTTGGTCGAACTTCTAGATTCTACGCGCCTACTCACTAAAATACCTGTACCAGCCGACCTCGAATTTTGTTACTACCTAGGTAACCTAATTAAGAAGGAATACTCTTAGTATCAAACTATTTGTTTATTTACTTCCATAAATTATTGTTAGACTGTAGATATCATTTCTGGTACACAATAGATGTAGAGTTTATTAGCACTATTAGCACGCTTTATTGATCGCCTACTCGTGACTAACATGTTACTTAAAAAGAAATTTTCTGAAAATTGCATATCTTTAAAATTTGGTTAAATACCTTTTACTCGTTGTATATTTTCTTATTTAGGTAAAAAAATACATAAAACAGAAACACATTTTGTATATAGACGGTGTCTTCTTTTACGCCACCTTGCGTTGAAGATGTAACTAATCACCATAAATTTAAGAGCGTCGCTCTTGTCGGTGGAGTAATATCTAATCTGCTCTATTTTGTGCCTTCTCTTTGACTTCCTTAAACGACATGATACCTGTTTTTTCTTTGATTTGGTCCATATACGCTCGTCTAGGTCGCCCTCTCCCTCTTCTTCCCTCGATCTTTCCTTCCACTATACTTTTTAATAGGTTGTCATGTCCCAGCATGTTTCCTCTTCTGTTCTCTATAACGTTCAGTATAGTTCTCTTCTCCTTTACTAGATTAAGCACTTCCTCATTCGTCTTTCTCTCTGTCCAGCTTATTCGATCCATCCTACGCCAACATCACATCTCGAAGGCCTCGAGTCTTTCCCTTTCCCTCTGCGTCAATGTCCAATGGCCCAAGATGTAACTATTTAGGATAAAATCAAGTCATAAGTATATATCAGCATTGACTACAGTAGGTAAACAAATCAATATAGGTTGGAACGTAGGGATTCAACAATTGCTTAGCTATAAAACACCAATACGACACAAAACGATTGAGAACAAGTGTTTCAGCTGTCAGTGCTGCGGATTCCAACTATAAATAAGATGGCACGTGGAGTCAATTCAGGATCAGATAAAATAAACTACCTAGCAATGTGCATTGTTTAACTGTTCCCATAGACAATTATCTATAGTTAGATCTAATGCGCTGTAAGCTATGAACATGATGGTTAAATACAAATGAGCGTGCCAGCAAAAAGTTGTAAAATGTGGAGCAAAGTCTACATTGTAGTAGGTGCCTAAGCACTCACGAACAACTGAAAGACCTGATGATTACAATATTGTTAATGCAGCATATTCACATATTTACCAGTAAACACACAAAACAAGTGTCTGCGTCATCCGTGCAAAGTTGAAAACAGCTGAAGTATCTCTTTTACATAAATATGAGTAGGTTGTGGTGATGTCAATCTTTTGAAGAATAAAATAAAAAATTGAGGAATGGAATATTTTAGCAACGGAACCAAATAAAATGAGGAAGTATACCTATTTTTATTCTACGAGTATTTATCTTCTACCGACATAACAAAACCGTGGAAGGAGGTCAAACATACAGAACTTATTTTAGACTAAGAAGTGTTATATTTCACACTTTAGTTATGTAAAGTGTCCAGCGCTCCAATAGTTGTACTGTAATTTTACGTAAATTACCACAGTTTATATTTTGATTATTGAGATGCTAACAAACATGAAATTTTGCTAAAGATGTAAAAATTTATATATCCTTTATTGCATAAAAACAAACGAAAAATGTACAAACAGTGTGAGCAAAGGCGAGCTTATCTCTAAGAAGAAATCTCTTCCCACCAACCCGTTCCAGTTTACCCGATTATTAAGTTTTAAATTAATGATGCTTAATATTTGCCTCAATTGTGCTTATTTTTTAATTTCTCAATCTCAGACTCGTAGTAGTGACAGAGTAACTGCCTCTCAACTAGCTAATATTATTTGGCAGATCAGCAACGGAATGCTAACTGTGCCAAACACGAGATTTAAACGTGATCTTTCCAATATAGTTTCAGTAAAATAATTTATATCAATACTTTTTGTTGTAAGTTTGTTTGACTTCTACTGATTAAAATGACTCACTGAATTACCGTTTTTGCTTCCGAGTCCCTATACAAAATTTTAAATTGATTTTAGAAAACACGTCAAGCGCTATTCAAATACTTCGAAATTAATTTTAATTTTGGCCTCCAAATCATTATACACAATTTTCGTAACGAAGTTTTACTTGAGTTGCGGTTTTCTAGCAAAATGCATGATTGTACATTTAGGTAACGATTACTAGTTATTATTCTGTGGTAACGGCAATCACCGAGTCAACTGACTATTCAATTGAGCAACATTCACAACACAACACCCTGGCGCTGGATCCCTTTTGACAGGTATTTGCCATAATCACCACG
The DNA here is from genome assembly GCA_027580185.1 of Tuta absoluta. Classification (NCBI taxonomy): domain Eukaryota; kingdom Metazoa; phylum Arthropoda; class Insecta; order Lepidoptera; family Gelechiidae; genus Tuta; species Tuta absoluta. The sequence continues at coordinate 4,326,197 of JAQAHW010000016.1, read as the reverse complement.
CTTGCCAGACGGGTTGACGAGCACTGTGCAAGATATTGCATACTCAGGGAACGCTTTTACCCATGCCTGAGATCCTTTGTCACTTTATAAGATACGCACGGGTAGAAACAGTATCCAGACACCTCCTCAAGACCTCCAGCTTCTCAGTAGCAGCAGTTCAGCTCTGGAGCATTGACCCACATTTGAATGGCGGCCCATTTGGCAGATGTTCCGTGGACGGTGGACTGCGCTCGAGTTGCCAGCTCGGAAAATAGATAAGGTGAACTTCGCACGTGTGACGGCCGGTGCGTGAAGCTTTTAAAACAAACCGTTGTTTCTAGTCTAATTCTTAGTTTACTTTTAGGGCGACCGGGTCCAAGGTGTTTCGGTGAAGGCACAGAAAAAATGGGTCTGATTTAAATCATGCGGGTATTAGAAAAGATACTGCGTTCATTTCATGCATGAAGAAGATGCAAAAAGTTTGCAATTCGTTGCCTGGCAACCGCGCGAACACAGATTCGGTCTAAAATACGCCGCCGCCAGCCCGACTACTACTGGCTGATGAGGTGAAGGTGTTCGGTGACTTCTAAATTTAAATCAGCTTCCGTATTCGAGACCATAAAAAGAACATTAACGGATCACTTATGTCACTTTATGCTCTCGTTAATTGTCTCTTAAAATAAAAAGTCAAGGATTTTTATGTGATATGTATCCTTCGTTGCTAAGGGATAACTAATACTAGATGTGAGACGGGTACTAAGAGACTTAAAAATTAGCAAAGATCAGTCAGGGCGCCGGTAGCTCAGTTGGCAGAGCAGTGGGACGGTAACCCACGGTGCCGGGTTCAAGTCTCTAAGTTAAGGTTAAGTACAAATTTCTCATTTTCATAAGTTTCTAATCGCTGAAAGACTATGCACAAATACTTATTCAGGGTAATTTTCCAGACAAAAGGAAAGTACATGTCTGCACTTTCTAAGAAAAGCAAAGATGTCTCATATTTCCTGAAATATTACAACATACCGATACGTCATACCGTATGGCAAAAGTTTGTGCCAAATTGAAATGGGTAGTTAATCATACATTTCGTAGAATTCAATTCATAAATTCCACCTGACGAATTGTAAAGTGACAAAAATTACAATTAGTTTTTAAGTGAAGGCAATATTTATTAGCACTTCAAGCTACCTACATAAGGGATTAAGGTTTTATATACAATGCAACAATAAAATGAAGTGCTGCATATTATACACTACGTCTAAATTTATTTTTTTGGCTCAAATCACACCTGTAATTCATATAAAGGAAAAAGTCAATGTCGTGTCGTATCAAGAGGTCAAGTCACTGGCGGAGAGGAGAGAAGATTGGTACTCCACCGAATCAAGAATTCATATACATAATTGAAATTGTTTGAATATGACATCAACTATTTTTGCCTAAAGAAGCTGTCATATTAGAATGAGCTCAATAAAGAATTCCGCGACTGAACTAAACAGATCAAATCTAACTCTATCAAATTAAAATATAAAAAAAAATCTACTATTATCATCATACAAAGAATAAAGTATCAAAACTTTCTCATTTAATTTGCAAAGCTGATGTTTCACTTTCGCGAAAATAGCTTCCATTCTCTTACCAGCTTGGGCGGTTAAATTATACTTAGACTACCGTGAAATGAATGGGTAGTACGTACAGTCAAATGTATAGCTATTATTACTGTTACTATGATCATTACCCTATTCCTATTATATTAATCTGAATGTAAATCATGAGTTTTTGCATGTTATGGGTCCCCGAATTTATAGTAAAATTCCTTTTGAGATCAGAGCCGTGGTCACTTATCTTACTAACTGTCGCCGCCTCAAATCCTGGTTGACACAAAAGGCTTTATAACACAAAGAAAAAAAAGAAAAAAAGAACTGAATTCCCAAATGAAAAATGAAATGTTTTGAGACAATAAAACAATTTTAAACAGATTTAAGTTGTGTTTAACAATTTCAACGTTTCGAGCTCGTGGTCACGGATGACTAAAGTGTTAGACGTCATTATCTATACATATAATAAAACAGAAACGAAACCAATTCTGTACATGAAATAGATTCAAAAAAGGGTTTTTGCTTCTAAATTGTGTTCAAGATACAGACATCAAAACAGAAGTAAAATTGATTTTTGTCTGTTTGTCTGTTTGTCTGTTTGTCTGTCGGTATGTTTGTTATTCTTTCACGTAAAAACTACTGCACAGATTTCTACAAAATTTTATACTGTGGTAGCTTATTACCCGGGTCAACATCTAGGATACTTTTTACCTCGAAAAAATCTTTCATTCCCATGGTAAAACACAGTAACTGGTTCCGCAAAGCGAGTTCCGATTTTTTTTCCTAAAAAATAATATAGATGTCGCTGTTAGTTTTGTAAAACGCGGTATTGACCACGTATTGACTGACATACGATCTGACCATCTAAACGACCCCGTGAAACGACCTAACCAAACAAAAAACAAACAATCACACATTTAATCCTTGCGGGGTAGGTTGAGCGTCAACGGCCGTAAGTATTTTATCGCTATCGCCACGTCTGACATATATGCGGGTCGTTCTAACTATTACAGAAATGTTTCGGACTTTTACTTTGACCTTTGGTCATGGTCAAGGTATGTGATGGAAGACAGATGAATTGTGATATTTTCTTGAGTTTGCACAACTATTACTCATCACAATAAAACAATTTTAAACGGATTTAAGTTGTGTTTATTGTGGAAACGTAGGAATTGTGAAATCCAAAATAAACACAACTTAAATCCGTTGAAAATTGTTTTATTGCGAAGACAAATTATGATTTGGGTAAAATTAGTTTTTTTTTCTTACCACTACAAGAGGCCGTTGGCCTGAGTTAGAATAATAATACTTTTAATTTTAACTCGACATCTCTACGTGTAACCGAGATAGTGAGTCTTGAAAGACAGACAAATGGACAGCAAAGTGAGTGAACCTATAAGGGTTCCATATTGCAGCCTAAAACCTATTTACCAATATAGTTTTTATTTTAACTCGATATCTCTGCGCATTCCCGAGATAAAGCGTCTTACGAGACGGATGGACGGACGGACGGACAACAAACTGATCGTATAAGGGTTCCGTTTTTTTGTACGTTTCTTTTTGATGTACGGAACCTAAAAAAATATAAATACCTTCATTAGTTAGAATCAAAAATGTTAGAGTAGAATTTGTTTAAAATTACTTCAAAGATGTCGCTGTTAGTTTTGTGAAACCCGCTAATGAAATGTTTTCTCCAAAATTATATAACAAAGCCACTGACAGGCGGCAGGTTTTCTAAAAAAAATAATAATATAGTATTGTAAACTATGCCGTGTGATGCCGGCTTGCAATAGCATCACCTCATTTCTTTTCCGTGGGAGTCGTAAGTGGCGACTAAGGGACTTTCACATGGGCGATGGGCTGACAACCTGTCACCATGGCGATACACAATTTTCCGAATGACCATCAAATATATGTCAGACGGCCGAAAAAATGGACATTTACGCTCTGCCTACCCTGCAAGAGATAATAGGCGTGATATACGTATGTAAGTATAAACTTGGGCAACGGATATTCTGATAGATTTTCTTCAAAGATAAATCTTTTTTTGTGAAGTGGCGCCACTATCGAGGTCGTTCACGGTTACACTCGCCTTAAACATTTTTGCAGAGATCAGAAGGCAAGGAAGGATTGCACTTGCTGTAGTATCTTCAAGTATCGCTGCCACACTGCTTCTAGGAGAGAAAACGGCGCATACAACTTTCAAAATAACAATCGATTTGGACACAAACGATACTCCAATATGTGCTGTATCACGTAATAGTTACAAGGCAAAGGTTTTCTGATATTGTTGTCTGGTAGTTATGTGACGAGTGTACGATGGCCAACAAAAAAACGGTAGAAGCTATGGATAGGACTTTGAAAGACATACGCAGAGATAATAGGGCCATGGGCCATATCACTGTTCTTTTTTCCAGTGACTTTTGCCAAACACTTCCAGTTGTTACTCGAGGTACCAGGGCTGATGAGGTGAATGCCTCACTAAAATCATCGGCTCTTTGGCCACAAATTCACAAGCTGACCATGACGGTGATCATGCGAACCCGTCTCGGAGGTAATCCACGGGCTGAAGAGTTTTCACAAGCTTTATTAAAACTCGGCAGAGGTACTTTACCAGAGGATAACGGTCAAGTAAGTCTGCCTGAAACGCTTTGCCAAATAGTTTCTGGTCTAAAGAGAATCATTTCTTCTGTGTATGGCGAGCCTTCCTTCCTTCAAAAGAAAGATTCGTAGCTACGTGGAAGAGCTATTTTTGCACCCAAAAATGATCAGACTGCTTCAATAAACCATACCATTATGTCACAAATCACTAGGGATATGGTGGTATACGCGTCAATTAACACTGTTATGAATCAAGACAAAGCCACTAACTACCTAATAGAATTCCTAAACTTGAGTGCGAATGGTCTTTCTGCACACCAAATATTACTTAAACTTGGTGTTCCTATCATGCTTCTTTGCAATCTCACTCCGCCAAAGCTGTGCAATGGAACCAGACTGAAGATCTTTAAGCTTAAAGATGAATGTATTCGAGGCGGATATTTTCACTGGTTGTGGCGCGTATACCACTCATTCCCAACAACTTTTTATTCCAATTTCAGGGCATTCAGTTTCCTGTAAGCGTTTTCTTTGCAATGACTGTAAACAAATCGCAAGGACAGACGCTGAAAGCCGCAGGCGCGTAGGTCTTACGATTCCCTGTTTATCACACGGGCAGCTATATGTCGCTTGCTCTCGAGTCAGTTCTCCTGAAAATTTGTACGTTTTAGCACCCGATGGTAAAACTACCAAAGTAGTTTATAGTGATGTTTTGTAGCTGATGTCCATAGTATCAAAACCAAGTACCTAACCGAAAAACAAGTTAACCAGTACCTATTCATTGCACATCTTAAAGAGAAAAAACTTTATACAAACATGATATTAATATTAAACAATATGCATACATCAACTTCACTAACTCACAAGTCACTACACCATGCGTACGAAGTCGCGGGCAACAGCTAGTTTAGAATATAAATTATTTTTGCTCTACCGCCATCTATTTCTTAATTGCCTAGCGTAACGTCCCGGTTCCACGCAAAATGCTGAAACCGTATATTGTGTTGTAGGTCTTACAGTATGTTGGATCTGGTTCTTCCGCTGTGTAATCAGCGGAGTCCAAGTTGATGAGATCCAGTATCTCTGTTGAAATTCGGATGTTTTTGAATTTAGGAATAAATCTCTTCTCTCTCGCTAGGATTGCTGCCTTATCGAACCTGACATAATGGGTGGGTATCCATGATATGTTCACACACTTAAACACAACTTAAATCCGCTTTTTATTTATTGTGATGAGTAATAGTTGTGCAAACTCAAGAAAATATTATGTTTTGAGACGTTTTACTTGTGTAGAGTACACTTTATGTTTCTCATCCGTACACTTTAGTGGAAGTATTTCATTTGACTTCATGACTATGTATATATTTTCTACAGAATGTTGAAATTAATTGAACTGTACCACACCTCGGACACTGGCGCTCAAATGTATGAATCAAACGCGTTGCTACGCACACAGTCTAAGCTCGCGTTGGTGAACGCGGACCATGCTTGTGTGGGTGAGACAACATGTCAGGGTTGCCGCCATTTTGCGTTCGCGAATCGGGAATGCAATGTGCGGCAGTATGAAATGACCTTCGTCGTCGCGTCCTTGCTAGCCGGTGTCTGAGCGTCCTCCGAGCGCGGGTGGGCGGCGCTTGTAGGGGGAGGCAGGGAGTGACCATACTGTACGCTAGTACTATTAATTATACTGTGACTGTACTGTAAAATACAGAGCTACTTTTTAGTCAGTACTGTCGCATTGGGCAACCGACGAATGTTTTTGGTTAACATATCCCTGTTTCACAAGACGATTTCTTCTCTCGGCTTATAATTTAGCGTCATAAAAAGTAATCTTAGCAATTTCTTAAGCAGTTCTTGGAAGGTAGTTAGACATTTGCACAATGTCGTCTTGAATTTCTAAAATGCAAATAGGTGTATCATATTCGTCTAGATTTCAGTTTAATTGACGGTTAGGTAAGCTCTGTGTGTGTAGTAATCACGCCTAGCTTTACTATATTTTATCGTAATGTATTTTATGTGCTTTCTCTTCAAACAATTCCTATTTCTTATGTACTGTGCTTATTATAACGAAGTGGATATGAAAATTGTGCACTTGCCGTGTGATGCCGGCTTAGAATAGCATCACCCCATTTCTTACCCATGGGTGTCGTAAGACCCGACTAAGGGACTCGAGGGATGTGTATTGCAATTTTAGGCGATGGGCTGACAACCTGTCACTATAGTGATACACAGTTATCTGATTGACCCTCAAGCTTTTGTCAGACGTGGTGTTAATATTCGTTTTACGGCCGTTAACGCTCTGCCTACCCCGTAAGGGATATAGGCGTGATTTATGTATGTATGTATGTATGGATATGAAAAGTCTCCAGTCTTACTTGATAAGGCCAATCCTTGTAAACCACTTGCCTACCTACATCTAGTTCAGACATTGCTTACAATATATCTGCTTTCATAAATTATATGGCATACACAAATCAAAAAAAATATTGAGATCCTCCTCATTTTCGGATGCAAATAGTTTTAATGACAGCCGAAACACCAAACGGTGTCATCAAATTGACTTTTTATAGTGTTTTCAATAGCATACATTCGAAATCATCAGACCGTGACTTTCCTCATTCGATTCGCGAACAGTCATTATGATGACGAAAAAAAACACATAAGTACTGAAAGTAAAAGTAAAATCTCACGAAAGTCCGAGAGAAGCACTTTCAAAATGAACAGTTAGGCATTGTCGTGTCATAAACTGCGAGGATAGGACCTTGCTAATATCTCACACTAGTATAAAATAAGATCATCCACGAAGATATCGAAATTATAAGCTTGTTCTCTTTTTGTTTCAGTGTCAACATTTCTACCCAAAGCATTATGATTTACAAATGGATATTATGATAAGAGTGAAGTGTTGCCAAGAAACTAAAAACCCAAAGTGACGAAGTGCCTGTGGTGTCTGTAAGTGCTACGTTCTTTCCCGCTACCAATACTATGACCATGTCTGATAAAACTTCATCATCAGTCGCGCCGAGGAGTTTCGAGACTATATCGGAGGAGGATGTGGGGTCTCCCTGGGAGAAGCTGTTAGGAGATGTGACGCATGCTGTGCCGACGATCGTGAAGACCGACGCTTCTAATACGACGATTGAGGAGGTGTCGCACCACCCTCAGCCGTTGGACCTGGAGGCTAACAGCAAGCTGATGCGTTCGAAGAGTCTGAACCAGCGAAGGAACAGCAGTGGGTTGCTGGCGTCTTTCTGCCGGTCCAGCGGCCTGCGACTCTCTCTGCGAGGAGTGAGGAGCGAGCCCTCCAGCGTCAAGGATGTCCCGACTACTAGAAACGATAGTTCTCTCAACCTTCTTCTTCGGTAAGTTGCATTTTAAAGCACCTTAGATTATTCACTTTGTAACTTAGGAACTGGTAGGTCGGTAACTTAATAAGATTGGAAGATACAAATACAAATATAAAATATTGGTCACAATTTACTTGGATTCTAACTTTTATTATACTAGAAAATATGTACTTACTTTTCTTTATTTGCAGACTGGTTTCAAAAATCAGTAGCTACCTAGGAACTGTTAGTATTCAGATAGTCAAACTAATAGGATAATTCTAAATAGGCTAGGTATAGCTAGTTGACTTCCGCCTCTAAATTACTTTTATAACCGAATCGAATTGTTTAATGGCGACTTTCACGAAGCGAATGCAAATTTTCGCAAAAAGGAAACGGACGTCCTTCTCGAAACTGTGCAGGAAATAGAAAAGATGAACAAACTTAAACAATAGACGAAAGACAATGGTGCAAACTTAAAAAACTGCGACAGGCGAGATGCCAGATAAAATACTTTACCGAAAATTTCGAGTTTCTTTGAACTATTTTTATGACAGTATAATTACTTACTCAAGGTTTACGAGATGAAAATGTCACAAAAACTTTTCTATTTGACAGTTCTTGAATTTTTTTAATATCGTACCAGATGGCATTGTGCGTAATTGAAATTTTGAAATTCGAGTCATAAATACAATTAATCTATCTATATATCTATCTACGTTTATAAAGAATTAAACTTTTTCAGTTTAGCTCAGCGCCATCTGAGTACGGTTGAAGATTCTAGAAGAGGCTAGCAAATTCCCAAAACCAATATTTTATGACATCAGTATCACTGCCATTATTCATGCTCTTACTAAGTAAACCAGTACAGATTAGATTGAGATGGGGTCGTTCGACCCGGCACTTTACTTATCAACTCTGTCAGCATTTGCAAAGCTAACGTCGTCAGCTTGAACTACTGGAGCTTATCTATCAGTGGTTTCATGTTGGCGTGCCTGATAATATACATAATATACATACATATATATACAGGGTACTAGTACAACTTTCCTTTACGAATAAATGGTAATTAATTAAATTGTAAGGTAATGTAACATTGAGCTTGTATTTTAATTAGCCTGCCCTAAGCCAACCTAGCCTAGTATACGGGGTATAAGGGACAGCCCTCGGAATACTGATAGGGTGCATTCAGACCATGAAACTGAATAACTTTCCATAAGAAAATATTTCAGGAAACGTCAAAAAATAGTGGAATTCCAATAATTAATGCAATCAGTTGATCGTGATTTTGTATGGGAGGCCGAATATTTGGGGTGAAGAAATGGGGTGATGTTATTCTAAGCCGGCATCACATAATAATATAGCAGGCAATATTTGTGATCAATTTTACTAATGTTCAGCTCTTCTAGCTTTAACTTAGATTTAGGATCTACTAAAAGACAATTTTCAAAAACAAAAAATAACATGAAGTAGTTATAAAAGGTATTATTGCTTCCAATCTTTAGTAGGCAAAATCCCTTAAAGAAATAATTTCTTAGCTTAGTTTAATGATTTCTTAGCTTCTATTTCCCTAGCTTCTTTGAACGTGAAAACGTTAACTTTCTAACAGTTTTTTACTTGTTATTATTTCATCTAGTATAAGTTGACAATGCTGAATTACGTACGTTTATGTAAATGAAGTGTTTATCTTGATTAAAATTTGCAAAACACCTAGTCGGTAAATCCCATACAATGTTTTGTTTTCCAACACGTTCTTATTTCCTGCTTATTGTAAATTGAAAGGAAAATACTAGAAAATGTTATTTAAATCACCTAGATGAAGTACATTGCGTTCTAAAAATCGGCAATATAGGGAGTGTATGTGCGGAAAAAGAACCGGCGTGAAATTTGGGGGCGCCTCTGTGCCTCAGTATGAGAAGTGTCATAGCAAACTATGAACAAATTATCAGTTCACTTTTTGCCCACGCCTATTCTCTTTCCGTATAGACTCATTACGCGTAGAGATTTTTCATATGCTCAGGGGTCGTCCACCAATTACATACATACATAAATACATCACGCCTTTATCCCTTGCGGGGTAGGCAGAGCGTAAACGGCCGCAATAAACGGACATTTACGGCACGTCTGACAAACATTCGAGGGTCATTCGGAAAAATTGTGTATCGCCATAGTGACAGGTTGTCAGTCCATCGCCTAGAATAACAATACACACCCTCGAGTCTCTTAGTCGCCTCCTACAACACCCACGGGAAAGAAATGGGGTGATGCTATTCTAAGCCGGCATCATACAGCATTTACGCAACAGCAATTACGTAACGCAAAATGTTTTATGATCCTGGTCATAATACCCTCCCCCCCTCTAAATTGCGTTACGTAATTTTTGGACGCCCCTCAGCTACTACCTTGACGTTAAAATGTCATTAGCTTTACATCAAATAAATGGTGTACTTAACAAAAAGGGCATAGCAGCCTAAAAGACGTGTTCATAAAACTAAACATCTTTTCCAAAGAAACATAACACATAGAAACGTAAAAACGAAATTGGACCGCCCATACCAAATCGCAGATTTTTGTTTTCATATTTTTTGGCCTCCTTTCGGGTTATAAAATGGTCATATAAGTAGGTGCATAACCCATATTTGATGCAATCTTTATCCTGAATAGGCTAGGTATGGAATGTAGAACATAAACTCACTCACCCAGGACAACAAAGCGATAAGGCACGTCGGAAACCATTGATTTCGCTTATTGCAAAAATTAACCCGTTTTATAAAGTACTGTACGAGAATACAAGTGAGAATAAGAAGTACTTACCTAATTTCATGCACAGACATATATCACGGCTATATCCCTTGAGGGGTAAGCAGATCACGGCCGTAATAAACGCACATTCACGCCACGTCTGACAAGTATGTTTATGTATTGAGTAATCATTTGGCTTATCAACGACCTACATTATTTTAACACAGAAACACGTTCCATGAATAAGCTGCTCTTCCTCATTTGCTTTTATCCTGTTCATTCTCAAGACCCTCAGTGCTAGGTTAGTCATCTACCTCTGTCACTGTTCTTTTTGTGACCAGCTTATGTTTAAGAATGAAAGTATTGAATTTAACTATCAAAACTACTACTAATATAAATAAAGTGTTGTAGCGGACCCTTGAATGCTCACGTACATGAGTACGAAGGATGTCGGCCTCGCCACACTAACGATTGCTGCGTTCTTGGTAGCGCCGTGAGTAGAATCACAGAATTACTTTGCTTTCAGTTATATTCGAGAGTACTTTCTACGTATGAGTATCTTGTCTAGTCGATACTGTGAGGTTCAGCCTCCTTCGTATAGCTGGCACCTCAAGCATTCTAAATTTAAATTAATTTTTCTGCTGTCGCCAGGACAAATCGTGCGGTTTTGAGACATTCTTGTGTAGGGCATAGTCCCAGACTAATTGTAAAGTATAAAATATCGTAAAAAATATAAAATTTCTGTTTATGATAGAGCGAACTTAGAAGATTAGTAGGAATTTTCAGACCCCTATTTCCAGAACCAACTATTTTACTGTTTTGTTCTTATTTGCATACATTTCAAAAACTCCGAATCCGTGGTTAAGTAAATAAACCTAATGTTCATGATGAGGAACATCCTAGACGCAATAACTCAAATAGTAGCCAAATTCTCTTTTTTGCCTTTCCTAAACATTTTACAAAAATATGTCACAGTACAGCAGGAAGATAATGTCAAATCAAAGCTACCCACACGCTTTGAATTACCCAGAAATATTCAAATCAGACTAACTGAGTCACATTTGTATTGTATTGCGAAGCGATGATACCGTTGATCATTTAACTGATGTTTAACTGTCATGGATGCTTGCTGAGAATGACTCATAGCGTCAGGTAGGTCTATTATATGGGTATGACAACTAATGTCGTAACTATTACCTCAATGGGCAGGTAATAAATATACATAAGCGCCGGTTCGGTATTTAGATTTTATTATTGAAAGAACTAAATAAAAAATATAACAGCTAAACATATTTTTTTATTAATGATGGGTTTGCTCTAGCTACAGAGACAGGGGTCTAAGATGGAGCGAGCTCACCCAGAAGAAGCCTGTTCACTCTTACTTTGATTAGATTAGGGTTGTATGCGTTTGGAAACACAGACGCAGGTAGTGAGTTCCACTCTTTAGCAGTACGCATGATGACTGGAAGCGCTTAGTCCGAATTGGTGGAATGGCAATCAGGTATGGATGGTATCCGGCGGTGCATCTGAATGTCCGATTTTTTCCTCCGAGAAACCTTAAATCGGCAAGGTGATAAACCTTTCCAAAGTCCTCTCGTTCCACCGTGTAGGTTATGGAGTCGATGAACGATCGTGAATAATTATTCATTTTTTAATGTTTCAAATCGATTATCCATGGTGAATTTTCAAGTCTGGTGAATTTTAAAGATATAGACATAAGTTTTATTCATAAGAGTGACATAATTAATGCCATACAGCCTTTGTGTCTAAGATGGAGCTCTTTCAATTGTTTCTGTAAAACTCGATTATTCAAAATGTCTCTTGAATCAGATGATGGTAGATTTATCTGCTATAAAGCAGTTAAAAAGTGTCTCAGTGCACAAATAAATTGTCGTCTTTTAGGTTTTACTTATTCGAGTAAAACATGAAGCTAGATTTTAATGAAAATATAATTATGATTATCCTAAGTTTTGAACTTAAATACGCTTAATGTTACTTAGTCAGCTATGTTCTTGAACGATACTTATTACTTTACATAAGAATTGAGTCATGAGGATAAAATTGACCTAAGTAACGTGTTTCAGGGTTTTAATATTTAAGAATTTATATTCAAAGAAGTTAAGGAAAAGGAAAACCACCCACCATTTTGCTTTATTTTTTTAATGCTTTTTAAAAAAAATATTTGCGTAATGGACAATACTTCTGCTTGCTACGCTGAGGGTCGTGGGTTTGATCCCCACACACAAATATTGGTAAGTTAACTTTCAAATATTCTGGGTGTTTTCTATGTATCGTATGTACAAGCTTTACTTAGTTTGAGGCTACATGGCGCGAAATGGCCAGGATATTTATTTATTAATCAGGTGAGTTGTTCAATTTTAATAACACTTTAAAACAGTTAGCTGTCGTGTGAAGTTAAATAAACATGTATGCTTCATATATAGTTTATTTCATTTATTTCACATTACAGGTTCGAAAAATTAGTTATATATATAACAGAAGTATTTTTTTTGTTTATATTATTTATTTGTTTGTATTAACACCACATAACAATATTGTTTAATCATCTTGGCACCATTAAACCGAGAATCGGTTTGTCTTGATGCTGCACAGTCTATTATGATATTATGATCGATAAATTCCGAAACTATTGAACATAATAGTTTTAGTAAGTTCAGGGATAATAACATTTACCAGTGGAAAACTCCTTATTGCCACGAAGACAACGGGTAACAGCGGGTGAAGCCACTGGGAAAGTGGTTTGAAGTTTATGAGGTTATAAACCGGTTTAAAGTCATTACTTGGGGAACTTCTGTGAGAATTTTCCTGGTAGTGGCTTACTAAAGTTTTATTTTATTAGTGACGCAAACCTAAAATGAATACAGCTTGTTTTTCCCCAAATACCTCAGGCAGGCAATGGACTCCGTACTATCTGCAGCGCTTCGAGTTACCCAATGCCCAATAGATATAACTTCACTGGTTAATCTTGGTATTTGTATGAAAAGCCAGTAAGAGTCGATCCTTTAAGTGGTAACTTTAGGTGCTGATGGTAGTATCTACCTAGTTACCAACCCACCGTTCGCCAGACGTACCTGCCTACCTCTGCCTTTTTATTTCACTTTTTGTTGTTATTTTTTGTCTGTGTTCTTAATGGAATTAATGATACGTTTTCGATTCGGAGTATTTCGCAAACATGACTCATCCGACGTTCTGAATTCTAACCCGTTTAGAAGCCGTTGACCTATTTGAACTTTTGAGTTAACGGCCAACAACAACGGTTAGGCGGGGATCACACTTGACGTCCGTTGCTGCCCGTACACGCATGCGTTTGTCAGACGGAAGGAAATTGAGAATTCCGATCTTATTCCCATACAAATACAACGACGGTGCGCTGACGGATGCGTCTGTCAAATGAAGCAAACAACGTAACCGTTAACGCACCGAAAACTAAGGTAAAAGATTGTGACTCGCAATTTCCTATCGTCTGACAGACGCATGCGTGTATGCGCAGCAATGGCGACCAGTGGGACACCCGCCTCAGGTAAAGATCAAAACTACCTATTTTGCGTTTAATTAGATCATCACGCTGGTAAAGTGTATAGTTCTTTATGTTTGTTTAGAATCAATAATGATAAAAACTTTTAGGATGATTACAAAAAGACTTTTGCCGTTAGAAAGCTTCAGAGTAAGATTATGAAGTAGGTAGGCCTCTAGTAGGTATTCAAGTGAAACTACTATGTCAGTTAATTGCATTAGGCTGTAATCCTCTCATCTAAAATATAAAGGTACCTACTTATTTTATTACCTTTGGTAGAGTACTACGAAATTTTAAATAATGCGGTATACAAATTAGGAAGGGGGAAACTTCACTGAAAATTTGAATAAAACGTACTTTCTTTTTAAAAAACGCAACGAACTTGAAAACTTTTAAATAAAGCTTTTCTTCAACCTCGCTCAATGCCATCTAGTATCGAGTAGCAGAACTATTTCTATCCCTGGAGCGATCTCCACGAGGTTGAAAGGCGATCGCGGTTACTCAGAGCTATTTCAGTGCGATGTGCAGAGACAGTTGGCAACACCGCAAATCTGGCGAGAACGAAGTTCATCCCAAAATTATCTCGAGTGTCCACTTCTACCAGATTTCACAAAGAATATTTGTAATATTCTTGCGTAACTACATGCCGTAACTGTTGGTTTAATAGTCATGATGAGTCAGTCACAATTTCCTTGAATTGTAAATGTAATTTTTGCATGATTCTCGAGTTGATATCAGAGAATAAGGCATCGAACCTACGACTAAAGTTGACTTGCTTATACTCATTTTTCCACAAGACGACGTAGAACTCTTCCAAAGAATACGTTTTCGGAGAAAAAAATATTATAAGCATTGATCTTTTTCTTTCTGTTTTTCGTGTGGGATACCGAGTCAACGAACGGCCCGATGAACCCTAGTGTCAGAGTTTTTCAACCGCCTACTACTACTAGTAGGCCTCTGAAATGGTTGTGTAACGACCGCCACCTTAGTCAATCAGGACCACAGATGAATAAGATAATGTATCAGGACCGACGACTTTTCGTGCCCTCTGAAGCTCGGAAGCATCTTTCTTACGGACAGGTACAGCTTGCAATGTCCCTACCAGATTGGGAACAAATTCATAAAGTGATAATATCTACTCTGTGAGTGCCCCACCGGGATTCGAACCCGGAACTTGTACTACCATGGCGCCACAAAAATTAACACGCCGCATTTACTAGAAAAATATTCATTTCAAATCTGACCCAGTGATCTAGTACAGCTCTGCATTGGTCTAAATCCTTGACCCAATGAGATACTGAAGATAAATCTCAACCGCGCATCTTATCACACTGAAAGTCAACGTCTAGCTTCAGTTATTCATTTGTAATGAATAATGGTTCATTTGTAATATCAACCTTCCTAGTACCAACATCAATATGTCGAATGTTGATGAGTTTTCGCTATCGATCACTAGTAAAATTTCACCCTATATACGGGATGTAAGGGACAGCCCTGCGAATACTGATAGGGTTCATGCAGACCATGAAACTGAACAACTTTCCCCTTAGAACATATGCCAGGAAATGACAAAAATATTTAACCCTCCCTTACAAAATCACGATCAGCTGACTGTAATTACTATGGGAAATCATTTTTATTGACATTTCCTAAAATATTTTCTCATGGGAAGTTGTTCAGTTTCATGGTCTGAATGCACCCTATAAGTATTCGGAAGACTGTCCCTCACATCCTGTATGGCACGAACAATATCTTTAAACCTATTTGCATAGTCATTCCTACAACAACATACACATATATCACGACCATTATCCCTTACGGGGTAGGCAGAGCGTAAACGGCTGTAAAAAAAAAATGGACGTTTACGCCACGTCTGACAATCATTTGTGGGTCCTTTGAAATATTGTGTATCACCATAGTGACAGTTTGTCAGCCCATCGCCTAAATTTGCAATACACACCCTCAAGTCCCTTAGTCGCTTCCTACGACACCCACGGGAAAGAAATGGGGGTGAACTACAACAACTTATAAAAATAATAGACACAATAGAAAACCGAACTTAAATATTCAAGAATAGGCTGGCGAGCAAGTCACATTACTGGATAAAGAAATTTCAGACATGAATCTTTCGGCAGTTTGTAATAAATTACTAAAAGTACTAAAAGATTATGAATAGGCCTACTATGCGCCACATAATGAGTTTGAGAAAATGATAAAATAAACTCGCAGACCTGCGGCTTCCTTGTGCAATATCTCACTTATTTACGAGAACTGCGAGACGTTGCCGGCTTGAGTGTACGTCATCGAGTCATCTTGGCATCGCGCCTGATGACGTCATTATAACCGTCTGCGTAAAATTAAAATCGCATATATTAGCTATATCTTACGATTGCAAATTAAATACGACGGCTGATATGGCGCAGTGGTAGTGCGACCGCCTGCGACGCAAAGGTTCCGGGTTCGACTCTCTGTGGGGCACACATAAAGTTGATATTTATCAATCACTTAGTGAACTTGTTTCCAGTTTGGGTAGGACATTAGTTAGTCCGAAAGGAAAGATGGTTCCGTGTCTACACTTAGACGGCGGTCGTTACACAACCATGTCAAAGGCCAACTTAACTAGTAGTAGGCGGTTGAAAAACTTTGACAACAGGGCTCATCGGGTCGTTGAACGACTCGGTGTCCCACACGAAAAGATAATAATCGTACATAAGTAACGAGACGAGTGGTAGATAAAGATAAATAAAATAATTATTGAGAAGCACATCAAATAAAGTTTTCCATATTGGTAATCAATCAATATTTAGCGACGTCAGAGATAAGAATAGGTATGCTGCGTTACTACCTAGTAGGTATATACCTTCCCTACGAGCTTATTGATTGTTGAGATCAAATACTTCTTTTTAGGGGTCCGTACCCAAGGGTCAAATACAGAAAATTACAATAAAATAAATAATTAAGACGGCTCTCATATCAAACACGTGTTTTTTAGCTAATTTAAAATGATAATGGAATTTAAGCTGTATCTCATGAACCGTGATAGACAGTTGAAATTTTCACAGATGATATATTTTTGTTACCGCTATAACAATAAATACAAAAAATTTGAATACAATTAATATTCAAGGGGACTTCCATACTAGAAACATGTTTTATTTGTGCCATTTTCATAGATAATGGGACGGAACCCGTGGCCGGCTTTTTCATAACTTTTAAATAGGACGTACCTTAAAATAAAATGAAAGTTTGAAAAGCTTTTAAATATATATGTACTTTTGTCATCTCAATAAGTAGGTAGGTACGGGTTATTTTTTCTTGAAGGCGAAACGCAGAGGCCATCTTGAAGGTTAGTTCTTGCAGTCCGTTGCAAATTTCAGCTCACGTGACAGACATACATACATACATACACGAGTTCTACTCGTTAAAACTATACAACTATTCCTAGGACGACTTAAGAAAAAATAATTGGTCCTCCTATACAAAAGTGACACATTTTTGTATGGAAGGTTCATATATTTTTAACCTATGTTTATTGTTTTTTTTTTTCAATTTTACAGGTAGGACTCACCCTTTACATATTTGCACTGAATTTAATAGTACCCTATATACGGGCTGGTGCTTAAGAACAACTTTCCCAAGGAGGATAGGTGGAAATAGGAATTGTAAAACCCAAAATAAACACAACTTAAATCCGTTTAAAATTGTTTTATTGTGATGAGTAATAGTTGTGATGTAATAGTTACCGTGTGATGCCGGCCTATTACCGTGTGATGCCGGCCTAGAATAGCATCACCCCATTTCTTACTCATGGGTGTCGTAAGAGGCGACTAAGGGACTCGAGGGTGTGTATTGCAATTTTAGGCGATGGGCTGACAACCTGTCACTATAGTGATACACAGCTATCTGATTGACCCTCAAGCTTTTGTGAGACGTGGTGTTAATATCCGTTTTACGGCCGTTAACGCTCTGCCTACCCCGTAAGGGATATAGGCGTGATTTATGTATGTATGTATGTAGTAATAGTTGTGCAAACTCAAGAAAATATTAGAGGTATATGAAAAAATAATGGACCGCCTTTACAAAATTGCCGATCAACTGATAAAGGTTACTATGGAAGCTCGAAATATTTTTGTCTTTTTTCGACCTATGTTACTGGGGCAAAGTTGTTTCTTATCACCAGCCCGTACTGTGTTTTCAGGATCGGTCACTAGTAAAAGTTCACCCTATATATAAATTGATATGAAAGGCAATTAAAAAGGATAGAGCGTATCCAAACTACCTTGTCTAGATCTCCTGTTTAGCTAGGCAATCAAATTTAGATTCAATTACAAGACAAAATAGACGACGTATATGTGTAGTATTAGTATTTATTGTATATTGCTGTTGTTATTATACATATGTATATATTACTGTGTTATATATATATTCAAGCCTTTCTTTAATTTTTTTTTTGTTTAATGCACCTGCTTTGACCCTTTCCACATGCCCTAAGGTAGACTGGGAGATAACGCCTTTGGCATTAAGTCCGCCCGTGTACATTTCTGTGCATAAAGTTAAATAAATAAATAAAATATGAAATTATGTAGCTAGCAAAGTGCTCTGATCTAATGAAAAATACTTTAGTAGGTACTTAATGTAGACATTCTTTTAATGGTGATTGAATGAATTGATGCGCATAGTTTGCATACCCACAAGATGGAGGACATGAACTAAATTAAAATTCCATAGGGGCTGCCTACTGATTACTTAGACGGTGGTTGTTACACAACCATGTCAGAGGTCTACTACTGGTTGAAAAACTCTGATAACAGGGTTCGTCGAGTCGTTTGACGATTCGGTGTCCCACTCGCAAAGAAGAAGGGCTGCCTAGACGTATGGGAAACGATGTATACAAAACCCCTGAGGCTGTTAGTTATAAAAGATTAAGGCGACATCAATTGCAAAAAAAAAGTCACTTTAAGAACAGACGATGATAGCTGAGATACGGAAAACCGAACATTTTATTGAATTATAAAAATATTTATACAAATATTTTAAAAATAAGCCTATAGATTCAATACTCATTTAATGAGGATGAAGAGGACACAAAATAAAATATGAAATGATGGATAACAATCAAATTGTTCCGGTCTTTAGTCTAAAAAATGGACCAAAAACGCAAAATAAGTGCTTACATTGCGATTTTTTTGGAAACGATGTATACAAGACCCCTTAGGCTGTTAGTAAAACAAGATTAAGGCGACATCAATCCCAAAAAGTAAGTCACTTTAAGAACAGACAATGAAAGCGGAGATACGGAAAACCGAACATTTATTTAATTATAAAAATATTTATAATTTTTTTTTTAATTAGCCCATAGATTCAATACTCATTTAATGAGGATGAAGATTCGAGGACACAAAATAAAATATGAAATGATGGATAACAATCAAATTGTTCCGGTCTTTAGTCTAAAAAATGGACCAAAAACGCAAAATAAGTGCTTACATTGCGTTTTTTTTCTATCGAGGCAATTTCAATAAATCGTGTTTTGAGTCCCATAGTTTTGTATCATAAATCTTGAAGTACCTATTAATAAGAAAAATATCGTCTCATAATTTGCAGATTTTAAGAAATAGGATGCAAAATTTCGAACACTATCTAACCTTTCGCGGTTGATTTCTAAGCCCATTTCACCTTAACTTTATTGGCTGCGAAAATAGCGCGCTGTCCAAAAGGACATACATACATACATAAATCACGCCTATATCCCTTACGGGGTAGGCAGAGCGTTAACGACCGTTCAACGGATATTAACACCACGTCTGACAAAAGTTTGAGGGTCAATCAGATAACTGTGTATCACTATAGTGACAGGTTGTCAGCCCGTCGCCTAAAATTGCAATACACACCCTCAATTCCCTTAGTCGCCTCTTACGACACCCACGGGTAAGAAATGGGGTGATGCCATTCTAAGCCGGCATCACACGGCAAAAGTGTCCAAAAGGACACCTGCTACTTTTCAACGTCAGTGACGTAGACAAACATATCTGGCTACTATATGCCAAAGACAGATGTTACTAGGTAAATAATTACCATACGTAATTATTGACTTAGGTGAAAAGGTAGAAATGACACTAAGGCGGTTCTCTCACTTGTCTTCCTTCGCTGCGTATTTTTAACGCACCGTAACGCATGCGTCTGACGAAAGGAAATTGCGAATTACGATGTTATTCCCATACCAATATAGCTATGGTGCTTTTACGGATGCGTCTGTCAAAAGACATGATGAGTGAAAGAACCGCATAAATTCATAACCAAGTCACAAAATAAATAGGTAAAGGAAAAGCATGCAATGCATGCAGCAAGCAGCAAATAAAAATACTAACAAACAAAAAAAATCTATTAACAGTAAAATATTCTGATGACGTCACTCAAAGAAATTAAATAAGAAATAAGCACAATATGAATAGCTTCACCGATCTTAGACGTATATATCTGAATCTATGGAACGAACGTCATATATTCGTTTAATAAGTTGAGAGAAGTAATCCAACTTACATAAAGGAATACCAATTTTCATCTAAGGCAAGGTGAAACTAGTCATTGCAAGCATTGCACAATGAAGACATGCATTCATTGGCGTCGTTGGGGAGAAAGTGCGAGCCTGTGACTCATTTGATGAATATTTTATAAAAAGTTCTTCATTCGACGCAGTTAACGTAACTTCACAATACAATTAAAATTGTAGTGCAATTTTCACAGTATTTATTTTTCACTTCACAGATCAATTAAGTACATAATATTTTAAATTCAAATTTCAATAAATCAAATTTCAAATCAAAAGTCTCAAAACTAGTGATTTTTTTATTCGTGGTTGAGAATATACACTTCTTTTGTACACACTTATCTGATGTTCTTTATTATGCTATTTAACTGCATCGCACCCCACTCAAAACTCTTCTATCATCATTATCTTGGAAATATTCACTGACAACCCACAAAGAACTATCTTCTATCAACTGTCACGTTTCCACACGTGAAAATGCTGTATATTGTACCATCGGTTTCTTATTACATCTGTCATTGGAATCTTCAATCGTGCAGCAAGTGTATCAACTTGAGCTTCAGCTGACAGTTCTATCTCTATTGCTCAGTAATAAAGAGGTATGCTGATTGACAAGTGTTGGTTGACCGTACAGAACCGATCATAAACAAATCTTCGTGATTATATCGGTTGCCACATGGCAGGCCGTATCAACCGCAATACACGTTTTTCAATCACGTGACCACATCGGATGCTATTTTATTACACGACTGCCTTAGGAGGGTTATATTGGAACAACGTATTAACTGTAAGTTGATAATACCGACGATTAATTGAAGAAATAAATAAGGTTTACTTGAACTCACATATGTTTGAAGCAACATTACGAGAAGACTTTGATCATCGTAGGTAATTGAATTTCAGGAACGATAACGTCCGCTACTAAATTGATACAAGGTTTTGTTTACCTCCGTTAACATTGTCCTAGAAACGCTTCTGAAATTCCAGCCCATGACTTGTTTACCCGAGTGTTTTCTGTATCACTGCGTAATGATCGGTTTTAACTTCTGTAATAATATTTCCCCTCACGTCAAGTGGTTTTCAAACGATCCACATGGGATGTTCCAATCTAAATATTTATTTTACCATGTTTTTAAAGACCACTCGTAAATCTCAATAAATTACGGAGCTAGAAAGAGATGGGCTGCGGCTTGCGTATTTTCTTCGAAAAATAGAGCTGGCGACGTCGCGACGTTAGGCGGCGCCACTGGTGTTGGCACGGGACGCCTGTGATATTTGTTTGGAACGTCTTCGCATCTGTTTCATTAAACAACCGCCCGTTTCAGTATAGGACCACTGCTCTTCACAAACGGTACGAAAAAGTGTCGCGCGTATTAATTGACAAACGCAATTTTTCCGCGTCGCCATTGCCAATCCACCGGGTTCGGTGACACTCCCCGATGATGATCTTTGGGACGATGCGTAAATTCGTGGTGCTACTATTCGATATCAAAGAAGTGTTCAGTGAATCGCTTATCAATGTTTTGCTGAAAGACAGAGTGGAGACAATCCTGTAATCGGTAGAGCTCGCTTCCTGTCAATCGCTACCAAGTATTTACGTGTGATATTAAAGTTTAAGTTTCAAAGGCGCTGGATACGCCAGTGAGAAAACTTTTCCAAAGATATTTTATATAATTGATCTCAATTGCGTTTGTAAGAGTGAAAAATGGAACATTTGATGGATAACAGTATGACTGGTTTGAAAAAATGTGTGAGTCAAATATCTATGTTTATGATGGGCAAACCCCTAAACTCTTCAGAATCTGCATGGAGAGAAGAACTTCACAAGTAAGTTCTCAAATATAAAGACAATTTTCTAGCTTCGTATGATGCCGGCTTAGAATAGCATCACCCCATTTCTTTCCCGCGGGTATGGCTGATATCCCCTCACTTCACTTCACTACAGTCATGCTACAGTGGTACAGGTCTTAGTGACCCTTAATTTTTGTCAGACGTGGCAATAATGACCATTTAATACGGTCGTTTACGCTATGCTTCCCTCGCGTGTATGTCTTTTTATTTTAAGGATAGGTACTATACGTGGATGACCTCACAAAGGTGGCCATCCACGTATAAGTACTAAAGAAAGTGGCTCGCCCGACGGTCAAATATTTGGCAACGGTAGATTTGCTCGTGTCTCGTCGATTTGTTTCGCGGAATTATCGTTTGTATTGGCGAGCTCGGTTAAACAATGAACGTTGTGATGATAGCATACTTGAAAATGGTCAACGTCATCGTTCGGTACTTCACAAAACGTATCAACATATTTATTAATTTCGTTAGTGTAGATCACTGCAGGTGTTCGGAACACTCATAAGATCCATAGAAGGCCTAAACCCGTGATGTATCTAAGATCATGGAGAAACAATAATCATGGTCTATGGATCTAAGTTATGACTTATTTTATGTAGAAATACCTCAGTCTTACCATATTACGCTAGACACATTAAAATACAAAAAAAAGTTACTTAGGTACTATCTTTGCATAAAATTAATTTCGTCAAGCATAAGTTTTCAAAACACGAATTCAGTAACCCACCTAATTACGATCAGTGCTGTAAACATCACATTCCCTGAGTTTGAAAATAAACCAGTCGAGCAAACATCTCTCAGGACGCAAATTACTTATGTCTACAGCCGTAAAATATTTTTTTCTGGTAGGCAATCACTTCAAAACAACGCCGTCAGTAAATTCTACGCTAAAGCATGCGTCGATATGTCTCTTCTGTATACAGTAAACAAGCATAAGAAATTAAAAACACTACTTTTTTCTGAGATAAACCCTAGCCTATGACCCTCGGGATGTTGTAAGGATTCTTCCGATACAATTCTCATTCGTTCAGTTCAGTGGTTAGCGAGTTTCAGTCCTTTAAAGAATCGCAAATACATACATAGGTACATGAACTCTCAAAACATTTTACACTCCTTTTTGGTTGGGCAGTCGTGTAAAAAGTATTTCTTTTGTGCCCTATGTTATGAAACTACAGGCTACAATTCTACAGGTGAAATTCTTAGTATTTACACTACGTAGCCGATTAACATTCCTGGTATCATAAGGACTTACCGACTACGCAATGAACATTGAATATCACTTGTAAAATTGTAGCCTTTAGTTTCATTATACGGGATGTAAGGGACAGCCCTTCGAATACTGATAGGGCGCATGAGGACCATGCAAATAAAAAACTTTTCCCTAGAAACATTTGTCAGGAAACGATTAAAAATATTCGACCTCCTATACAAAATCACGATCAGCTGACTGCATTTACTATGGGAAGTCCAAATTTTTTTGACGTTTCCTGAAATATTTTTTATGGAATGTTGTTCAGAAGGTTATATATATGTGTATATTCAGAAGGTTGTTCTTTACACTCTGTATATAGTTTCTAAAATACCTAGCTCACTTGGCTAGCTTTATAACGTTGTGTTGGTATTTAGTAAATGGAATATGAATTTAAAAAAAATCTTTTCCATGTAGCAAAGCAATAAAGTGAGTTAATATTTTAGTTTCGCAAATTCAAATTTATGGTCCTACATTGGATGGTGATCAGACCACACGATTTCCACGTTCAGTGGTTTTCCTCAAGTCGTTTCAAATACTTTAAGTATGGTGATTACATGTGCCAATCTAATCTTTACGATCTATAAAATATAGTTTAAAACATGAGTCATTAGGGTTAACGCCATAATAAATCGCTCAAACGTGTCAGTATGCAAGGCGGTAGGTACCTACATTAATTACTCGGGCTTATTGAACACAAAGTTTCAGTTTATGTTAGATGCAAATAATAAAAAAATATATCCCTATCCATTTAACCCGTGGATGTGAGCTATCTCAAGGGTACCGGCTTTATCAAAAAACCGCAGAAATGCAAAATTAAATCAAAGTTATTTTTAACTGTTAAAATTGTAGTTAGCAAAGTAAGTAAAAACACTCTATTGCACAAAAATAACATACCTAAACTAAAATTTAAAAGAACTTTTGAAGCTAAATAGGAACCTTGAAGGCTTTTTCTGACTTTTAAACAGCTACAACAGTCCACTGCCGTTTACGCTCTGCCTATCCCGCAAGAGATATAGGCGTGATTTATGTATGTATTTTTATATCCTGTAGGTAGATTACCGATACTGTCACGTGTCATCATGTAATCATCTTGTCACTTAAGTAATCAAATCATTGCAGTAGCAATTGATGAGACAAACTAGTTGAGCTCAATAATAAGATTTAGTAACTACCTTCCTACAGTCCCTACCTATAATCCTATTTATGTTATTTACGTTATTGTTTACTGTATTTGCGTCTAAATCATAAATCAATAACTTCAGCAGAAATATTTGATATTAACTTACGAGATAAAAACTTTCTTTCTTACTTCTTATATCAATAAACTAAATGAACATGAAAGTTTGCTTTGTATCCATTTAACGTAAGAATTACATACTAAAATATTAATAAATATTTCAAAGGGTGAACCAGCTAACGAAACTGACCAACTTTAATCAAGAAACATAGGTCGAAATGTGAAAATTTGGGCCTCCCGTACAAAATTTTCCAGCCGAAAGGATAATTTGTATGGAAGGGTAAATTTGTTCATTTTCATATTTCGACCTATGTTCCTCTGGGAAAGTTGTTAAGATGGTAATACTTTGTCAATTAATGACAAAGTATTTATCATTACTTATATAAGGTCCTATTAAATTCAGTGCAAATATTTTTAGGCTGAGCTCTACTCGTAAAACTGAACAACTTTTTCCAATAAACATAGGTCGAAATACGAAAAAAAAAATTGCACCAGCCTAAAAATATTTGCACTGAATTTAATAAGACCTTATATATTAATCTGATTTTTTTACAACATTGTCGTCTTGGTTTTTAACTGTAAAGTATGTTTATATAATAAATAAAATAAAAGTTTCATGGTCTGGCTCACCCCTTGAATTAATTGTAGTTATTTTTTTACATCCAATATAATTTTAATTTGAATAACGTTGATATTGGATAAAATTGTGAAGGAATAATACTCAAATTTTGTATCGAAAGATTTTGTACGTGCGTACAAATCCCTCCGTAATATAATGAAATCGCTATCAGAGAAACAGATAAAACCTTTTCAATATGAAAGCTCCCCCGCTGATAATACTAAGCACCACTTATTTTATGAGCCAACTCTCTCTCGGTCTCGAGTGTGATAAGGCTGTATAAAGCCGTATACATACAGTTTAAATGGATCCACTACTGGCGCCAATCTTGCATTATACCCAACTATATACAGCCTTGATTAGTACTTATCTAAACCCTTGCAGTACGTGTATAATGTTATGCAAAATACAAATATAAAAAGTTTATTTTCAGTAAATTTGTACAGTTATAGGGAGACTCCTTTTAAGCATATAAAAAAACCTGTATCAGGAGGCCCTATGTTTTGGTACCTATTTGTATTCGTTATACTTAGGCGTTACTTAGGTATCGTGTTTTAGATTACTGGTTATTCTAAGTAACTGTATGAAAAACAAGTTAAAGTTGATCCATTAAAGGGGTAGTTTTTTTAAATATGGTGTCAAAGCTTTTCCAGGCTCTTCGTCATATTATACAATCTAAAATTACGCGACTAGTACCAATTCCAACCATACTTGAGCCTTTTTATTACCCATTAGGTATTTATTTTGAATTTCTACTGCTACGAATAGAACAAATGGCAAAGAAAACAGTCGATTTGATTTTTTAGCTTCTGAATAAATTGTTATTCAATTGATGACCGTAAATGCTTACAAAGTCAAACAATTTCATTCACAGAGTTACGGTAACCATTGCTTTGCTACGCTGTGCTGTCACAATTCATTTATGAAACAGTCATTCAGTCACATTCGTTTTTATTATGATACCTATCTACATAAAATGTCATGGTGGTACGATGTAGACTGAGCAATTTTCATACATGCACATATCACGCCTTTATCCCTTGCGGGGCAGTGCGTTATAGGCCGTAGAAATACGGCCGCTGTCGCTACGTTTGACACATATTTAAGGGCTGTTTCTGAGAAATCGTGTAACACTAAAGTGACAAGTTGTCAGCCTGACTAAGGGACTTGATGGTTTCATGTGTATTACAATTTTAGGAGAAAGGCTGATAACTCATCTACTACTGATCGCTATAGTGATAAACGGTCTTTAAATATTTAAGAGACATAACCGATAGCGACCGTATTTCACGGCCTTTAACGCTATGCCTACCCCGCAAGGGATAAAGGCGTGATATGTGTATGAATATATGTAAAAATTTCTACCCAAATTTTCAACAAACCAAAATTCTGTGACTGGACTTTCCACTCTCGTAATAGGTATGTTTAGATAATTTAAATTACATTAATAAGGGCAAAAATAGGAAGTTAACAATAGATATTATCAGTCGTCGATGCTCAAAACACGAATAATCACAAATGAAGTTCAATATCACTTGAAAATGATTAATGTATTTACGAAATGTCCGGAACAACGACCGGCTTCGATTTCGTTGTCCGAATTAAAATGTTGACAACCGAATATATTAACCTATCTATATCTACGTCTGGAATTCCACATTATTTTAACCTTGAGTATACAATTAATGCTCAATAGAGCTATAAGAATTTAAACCGTTTTGATTCAACTCTACATGATATCATTTATTGCTTCAATTGCAGTAATTATGGTTCAAATGTAATTATGTAGGCAATTTATAAGGACCGTGGCCTCGTTTAAGAAACCTGTAAGAAAATGCAAGATCCGATATCAACTGAGCATCCCTGACATGCTTTCATTTTAAACTTGAAAACTTTTTCTCATTGTAAAAAACACGCTTTGCTGTTTACTGATAGGACAGATAATAAAATATATAAATAGGTCACGGCGCGGTATCTGATCTGTTAGTTGCGACGCACGCTTGTTTGTATCATAACTGTACATATATAACGCCCTGACATGCTTTCTCCTTATTTCTAGATACCGTCAAGCGCGCTACGCGGCCCGCCGGGTGCGCAAGCGCGTCATCTTCAAGCACGGAGACTGCAACGTGGTACAATGGAACGTGGCCAAACGCAGGCGCCGCTACATGCAGGACATCTTCACTACCCTCGTGGACGCCCAATGGCGCTGGACGCTGATGGTGTTCGCCCTCTCCTTCATCCTTTCCTGGCTTCTCTTCGCTCTCATCTGGTGGCTCATCATCTTCACCCATGGGGACCTCACCCCACCTCCTGAACCACCCGAAGGCAGTAATGCCACAAAATTCACCCCCTGTCTGAACGGTGTCCAATCGTTCACCGGCTGCTTCCTGTTCTCCGTGGAAACCCAGCACACCATCGGCTACGGCTCAAGAACGACCAATGAGGAGTGTCCCGAAGCTATATTTGTCATGTGTCTCCAAAGTATTGTCGGTGTCTTCATTCAAGCTTTCATGGTGAGTTTTCGTATAGCTAGTATGATTTTAAGTATCTAGTACCTACTAATTTAGATACAAACCAGATCAGAGATATCTTATTAATAACGTGTCATTTTTCAACATATTTTGTATGTCTTAATACCTACATTTCGAAATAGATATTTAACTATGCGAAAAAGCAAAGTATTTGCACTAGAAATTTTTCCTGCTTCGATACCAATATGATTATCATACTTACGTATATTGAAATAAATTTGGCTAGAGGCCAAGCGTATCAACGTAATGTACCATCAAACCAGATGCTCTCTTAAAAATAATTATGAAATTAAAACTTAATTTAGATTTTACGTACCTATTTGATCATTAGGAACAGCTGTGATCCAAAAACTAAGCTCGGAGCGATGGCTTGGATATATATTGTTCTATAATTACTTTGCTACATGTACTCGTATCTACCAATTAGTCTAGAAAATTCAATGTCACTGTCACGCACAGTCATTGCCACTTGAGAATACCAAAAGTATTCCCAAGTTGTCACGTGAGACAGCAACAAGGTTGTTCTAATTTTAGGTGGGAATCGTGTTTGCAAAGCTCTCTAGACCCAAAAAGCGAGCCCAAACCCTGCTCTACTCCAGAAACGCTGTCATTTGCCTACGAGACGGCCAGCTCTGCCTGATGTTCCGAGTTGGTGACATGAGAAAATCACATATTGTCGAAGCCCATATAAGAGCACAGATTATCCGCCGCAAGGTATATTATTTCGACAAATCGGACACTGGTTAGTGATTGGGGATTTCAGTCAGCACGCCTAGACACTTCTTACTAGAGTTAGCACTGACTCCACTCTCTAACTTTTTGGGTTTCGAACTCTGAACCAATCCCCCCTTGTCAATAATTTGCGTCAGAATTCGAGCCCCATTGGTTTTGAAATTATATTTCAAAACTTCTTTTCTCTTGTCCAAAGGTGGGTCTTATATTCGCGAAGCTGGCTCGGGCCAAAAAGCGTTGTACCACGCTTCTATTCTCTCGAAACGCGGTGATCTGTTTGAGAGACGGCGAGTTTTGCCTTCTATTCCGAGTGGGGGACATTCGCAAGTCACATATACTCGAGGCACACGTGCGAGCGCAGATTATTCTTAAAAAGGTACCTATTGGTATTTAGTTTCTATTGCCTTCGCTGCTGTAAATTGAATGCGTTTGATGTTTGTGCGACACTTGATCTCTTTAATATGCTCCACGGATTTTAGACCCATCTATGGACTCTATGTGGCTGATTAATTTAGTTCTTATTGCTTGCTTTATTTTAAAATTAACTGGCTTTGTATTTATGAATTATGAATTACATCATATAATCACTAATGTTCTCCATATATTGTCTGCTTCTATTACCCTGTTTATGTAATGATAAGCAGCGGAACTCATTGCAGCTAAAATAACAACCAGGTTATTCTCGTCGTTGTAATCTAAAAACATATTAATAGTTAATGGTTTTTTAATACCCGCGCCAACTAGATGTAAAATTGCGTTGTTCTTTAAAATGGTCTCTGGAAATTATCAAAGAATTTTGTAATGGTAATTTATAAACAAGAGCTGCCAGTTATCAAACAATAAAGATTAAAGATCAACTTATAATGTTACATAATATATATACAAACTAGAGGAGAAAAACGTCTTCCAGTGCGCCAGTATTGAAACA
Source organism: Tuta absoluta (assembly GCA_027580185.1). NCBI lineage: Eukaryota > Metazoa > Arthropoda > Insecta > Lepidoptera > Gelechiidae > Tuta > Tuta absoluta. Next base: position 4,296,725 of record JAQAHW010000016.1, on the reverse strand, counting down.
CTTGTAAAATCTATTAATTTACAATTTAGCTATGAATTTCTAACTCAAAAAAAGATTAGCAGATGACAATGAAAAAACTGCCTGATGTTAATTGTCGTTTCTTTTACAGAAAAGGTAGGTAGTAAGGATCCCAAAAATAGTAATAATTTTTAAATCAGTCCCATCTATACCTATCTGTTAGGCATGCACAACTTGGTTTAGAATTGGCGATTATATTTTTCCTATCAAGATCATAATATTATCTTCTAAACTGTTTAAAAAATACTATATTACTTACATATTCATACCATACCCCAGCATTGCAAGTGCACTAACCTTATTACATAACATGCTTTAAAAAAATATATCCAGTTATATCTTTTTTATAATCAAAGAAACTTGCATCCAGCTAAATAAAATTTACCAAAACCCAGATCACCAGAGAGGGCGAGGTGCTGCCGTTCTACCAGCAGGAGTTGAAGGTTGGGGCTGACGGCGAAGAAGACCGACTCATGTTCATCTGGCCCATGACCATCGTGCACAAGATCAATGAGAAATCGCCGCTTTACAACCTGTCTGCTTCCGATATGCTCAGGGAGAGGTTCGAGATCGTCGTCATGTTAGGTAAGTCAATAAAATTTAAAGTGAGAATAAAATTGTAAGGTAAAACGAAGTAAAATTGTTTATATTAACGAAAATTCAAACGAAACTGAACTGAACGAAACTGTGTTTCCAAACGCATACAACCCTAATCTCTTCAAAGTAAGAGTGAACAGGCTTCTTCTGGGTGAGCTCGCTCCATCTTAGACTCTGTCTCTGTCCTATGACCTAGACTAGAGTCAAGAGCAAACCCATCATTAATAAAAAAAATATATATATATATTTTGTCTATGGTGAGCTCGCAAAAAGTTTCGAAATGCTATTTACAGCTAATCCAATACCATCTATAACTTGATTTATGAGGATATTGTTCAATTACAAATGCAAGTATACTTATTTCGCATCACATTTTAGGCACCACAATCAATAAATACAGTACGAATACACAACATGAGGTGAAATGGGTGTAGGCACAGCACACTGATTTAAAGCTTACCCCTAGTCATTTTCTTAATGTTATTATTTTTGGCCCTTCTTCTATCGTTCTGTCATTGCCGAGGTGAGTGAACTGATGAGGTTGATGCCATCTCATAAATTTAAATTATCATCTTTGAAAGCAAAATGAAAACATCACCTATTAGCGCAAGAAAAAAAGACAGGTGATATGTTATTTAAAAAATGGGAAAGAATGAAGAAGTTGAACAAATCCAATCCAATAAAACTTGTTTTTTGTTTTGGTATCTTCTACAAAAGAGCCATTACTAGATTTTAATGAATTTGAGAAAACAGTAGAAAATGGTATTCATAAATGTAATATTCTTAATAGAGAAAGACGATTTATATCATACCTAAACAAAATCTTTGAATATGATTCGTACACCGTGTCCAATGTGAATGTTGTTTATTATGATGACTAAGAAGAACTATGACGTTTGTTCTGTTTGCTTTTCTTGTTTATTTGTTTTTCAAATTCTTCATACAGCTGCATCTATTCTTTGTTAGACTCAAAATAACTTTATCTAGACTCATCTTATAATGTTCGAATTATGAATTCGAAGACAATTTTCAAAAATTCATATCAAGCCATATTACGTTCTCGTATTCGAATTCGACCTTGTATCGGGCCTTGCAATCGCCGGTGCTGACGTTTGGAAAAGTGTTAAACTGAGTTTATTTTTTGAGAGTGTAGATAAAATAGTGTATGCAACTGCTATAATTAGGCATTAGAATGCTCGTGTCAATCTATTATCACACGAGGCGTATGACCTCCTTTATATGACAGTTGCATAAACTACTATTACCTATATGCGAGCCTTCTGGCGGTTCTTCTACTTGTCGTCCGGCGTTGCGTTATTTTGGACGCACCGGTGCGTTACGGTGTTTGACAGACGCATCCGTAAACGCACCGTGGCCGGATTTGTATGGGAATAAGATTGAAATTCGCAATTTCATTTCGTCTGACAGACGCATGCGTTGAATTACGCAGTGGCGGTCTTAGCATCACCATTCACCACTCTAACTTGCATGTCGTCTTACATTAGGTATTTTTGCGTTTCATACTTTTCTTCTCGTTTATAATGTAAAAACTGCTTACGTCTCTGCACATATGATAATTAGGTCATTGTAAGTATAACTAAACTGGTAAAATCTTCCATTATAATACCTACGTAGATATATTCATATTCATTTTTTTGGTAATATATTAAACTAGATTTCCGCCCAGCGGTTTCACCCGCTGCCACTCATTTTCCTGTAGTAATAGTTGTTTTCCCGCGGTAAAAAGTAGCCTATGTGTTATTCCGTGTTATATTCTACCTGTGTTCTAAATTTCATCCAAATCGGTCAAGCCGTTTGAGCGTAAAGAGGTAACAAACATGCATACTCACACACAAACTCTCAGATTAATAATATTAGTACGGATTACGTGTCATTTGATAAATAGTAAAATATTTATTTTTATTCACTGAATTAAATATTAAAAATATGTAATATAAAATTAAATAATGTCAAAATAATAAAATATCAAATATGTCATAGTAACCATGTTGGCCAGCTATTAAGCCTACGTTTTAGCCTGATACAGGTACTATACAGGCTATATAGTATTTTGTTAGCAAACAACAACATGTGGCTGGCGTAGTTCCCCATCTGTGTTTTGGGAGGCTGCCCCGAGCTATGAGCGAAATAAATCATACACGAGCATACTGACGTATCGTGCTTTCTATTTACGATATTGGACGGGGCATTTGTTCTTAGTACATGCATATATGTTGCTAATATACCTATGTACTTACAAAACATACTGAACATTTCAACGTTACGCGTACGAACATTCTACAATTATTTTCTTTTGGTTAGTTGTTTGTGTAGGCAACAATAGAAGCATACTACTCCAAATTATTTTTAATCGTGATTTCTACTTTGTAACATATGAAAAAAATCTTAAGTTGAGTATTATATATGATTCTTCACCGTTAGCGTATTTGTACCTACCAATAATGCTGAGAATCACCTCCTACTCAAACAAAATACAACCGGGGATCCTCTCAATAGTTGTCTACTAGTAGAAGGGCGGTTGAAAAACTCTGACACCAGGGTTCATTGGGTCGTTTGATGATCGGTTTCCGACGCGAAAATGAAGGAAGGATAACAAATACATACATACATATATCACGCCTATATCCCGTGCGGGGTAGGCAGAGCGGAAAAGACCGAAAAAACGGTTACTCACGCCACGTCTGACAAACATTTGAGGGTCATTCAGATAATTGTGTGTCACTATAGCGACAGGTTGTCAGCCCATCGCCTGAAATTGCAATACACACGCTCGAGTCCCTTAGTCGCCTCGTACTCCCACTGGCAAGAAATGGTGTCCTGCTATTGTAAGCCGTCATCACACGGCTAATATAATAAATAACATAATCTAACAATAATACTGACTTTCCTATATTCCAGAGGGCGTGATCGAGTCAACTGGCATGACAACGCAGGCGCGCAGCAGCTTCTTACCGTCGGAGATACTGTGGGGACATCGCTTCGAGACCATGGTCACCTTCAGAAAAGACACCGGCGAATATGAGGTTAGCACCTGAAATCATCTTACATAACATCACATCCACAACAGTCCACTGGCTGGACATGGGCATTGAAATTAACTTACTTTTTAAAATACCGATCAGAAATATTCTGATTATTAGTTGTAACGCAAGGTAAAAAAATATAATCAGACTCTGTAAGTAAAAGAACTTTTATTTTGCCGGAATATAAAGACACATACTCAACGAAAGTCTCTCTTTTCGTATGGGATACCGTGTCGTCCAACGACCCGATGAACCCTGGAGTCAGAGTTTTTCAACCGCCTACTACTAGTGTAACGAAAATAAATGTTTATGAGAGATTAATATATTCACTTGCGGACAGAAACTAACTGGATAAAACTAGTGTTTACTAGTTGAGATTTTAAAAGCGTCAATGTGGTCGTCACCATCTTTACCAGATCTGTATTTTGGCACAATTTTTGATGTATTTATAAACATGCTCACCGCCATCTTAATAAAATATATACGTTTTTAATGTAAAAACATCTACTTGATTATAATATTACAATTCATTTATAATTAAAATAAAACATATGTTTGCATTTACTTTGACATTATTCCATTGAACTATGATAACTTTGCGTCGATTTGCATAAGTATTAAAACCTCTTGTAGATGCATTACATTTAAGAAAACCACGAACGTAAATTATATATGCTTTCCATTCTACCCATTCAGATAAAAGTATTGTTTGCATATTATCATTACATTGTAATTTATTCGCATAACTGTTGGTCGTTCACTTGTACGTAAATCTTGTCCTTATTATCTCGTGAAATCCATGACTGTGGAAAATTTATTCAAAACGTAAATAACCCTCCAAGGTACAGTACTTAGTTCGTAGGTCTTATCGACTGAGGTTAAGGTACTGACCTGACCTTGGTGACGCAAATTCACACAGTGTCGCATCATGAACAAATGTAGACTTATGTGACAGGAAAAGGAAGACATTATTATTACATTAAAGATAGCTTTGAAGTAAAGAAGGTCAGAGCAAGAGTAATCAATCAAATGTAGGATACATTTTCACTTAACATGGAACAATACCAGCTGGAATAGTTTACGAAATCATCCATATCGTCACGCTCTGTACAGCGAAAATTAAAGGTTAAACTTAACAAGCAAACATACCATCCAAAATTTAAAAATAAAGGAAAACAACAAATTAACGTAATAAAGCAATAACAGAAAATATTATAATCTTCATGTTATTTACAGAAATAACCACGTCGTGATTTACTGTTTTTTGCGATATCCATTATTATATCTAAAGTTTTCTGCGCAAAGTGAGGATGAGGAATTATCTGTTCGCAATCAATTAGGTATTGGAATTGATTTTCCTTGTTTATTCTTAAATAATTATTTGCCCACAATCGTGTTGATTTGCGTAGTGCTGGCAAAGATCAGCCACATGTGCAATTAATCATATTACAATGACGTACATAGTTTTATGGCACGTAGATATGTACAGTCAAGTTCACGTCTGGTTACTCACTCGAACCTCCAATTTAAGTCTTATGTGCGCGGCATAAAATCGGTTTAAGGTCCAAACTGTCTAACCCAGCCTGAGCTTAACAGTACCTACACGTAAATAAACTGTGGATATGTAGGCTAGTAAGTAACTAATATATTAGTACACCAGCCTATGCAACTACGTTCAAATAATTCACACATGATTTAAAAGCGTGACCCTGTATGCTGAATTTTCTTCGCATGTTAATTATTGTGACCCCTTTAAGATTGCAACAATAAATTATATACAGTCGTATTTCATATTTATCGGTGCAACAATCTGAGGTTTACTACTGTATGTTATCTTACACGTGGATTACTTCTGTAGATATGTAAATATATATATATTTTGAAATATATATTTCTGATTGTTGGTTCTCATTGTTGATCTTGATCATGTTTTTAAGCTTTTAATGATTGTTCCTTATTCTATTTTAGTATGCCTAGGATTTAGAAAAAAGAATTACAAGCATTAACAAAAAAAAACTTTTCAAGTGGTGAACCTGTTTTTCCGTATTTCGCCTTATAAGGAACATATTCCTTGGGGAAAGCTGTTCAGATTCATAGGCTGGTTTCTTGAAATATTTTCATTCACATATCGCGCCTATAATCCCTTTCGGGGTAGGCAGAGCATAAACGGCCGCAAGAAACGGACATTTATTCCACGTCCGACAAATAATTGAGGGTTATTCGGAAAAATTGTGTATCGCCATAGTGAAAGGTTGTCAGCCCATCGCCTAAAATTGCAATACACACCCTCGAGTTCCTCAGTCGCCTCTTACGACTCTTTATTATTATCTTAATAATGATAGTTACTATTTACAACTTATTACAATGAAACAGTGCGCGAATAAATTCCAGGTGGACTACACGTGTTTCAACAACACCTACGAAGTGGACACGCCGCTCTGCTCCGCCAAGCAACTTGATGAACTCCGAGCCACTGTTTCCACCTCACAAAAATTAGGTAAGGGTTGGATTATAAAATTAAATTTTTAGTTTCATTTAATTATTTCACATAACAGGTATTAAAAATTCAATAATAGTTAATGAACGAATGAATTATCCACTAAGTATAAAGAATATAAAAAAATAAAATTATATAAGGACTATAAAATGTTATACAATGTAAGTAAATAGCAATATTGTCATGAAAAGCAATACAGTATTATAATATTTTAAATGTCAAGCGCGAACAGAGTACAAAGCTTTTTCCAATAAAAGATTGAAGATGTATGACAGCATGAACGGAAAATTTTGATATCATATTGAATAATTTATAATAATCTGTATTTTTCTGACTGGATTTTGAGTAGATTGAGCCCGAAGCTGATTCAGGTGCTATTATATATCATAACATAAAATGTTTTCAGCATTTTATCTTATATTCAGTGATGTCATTAAAAATACACATTTCATTAGTTCTCATATTTATATCTTGGTTTCAACGTTTGTTTCCATCTAAACTTCTTTTCGCTTGTCTTCATTCCAGACCGCATGCTCGGCACGATCCCGAAGAGCTTCTCCAACGACACGCTGGACATGAGCTCGGTGGACTCCATGTCCTTGGACGAGCACATCGAGATCAAGATCCCCGACGCGCGCGCCAGGGAGAACCGTCTCCTCGCCCAGAGCAACTTCGTCCAACATATCAATGAGAAATCCAGGTAATTTTTTTAAAAGCTTCCTCCTTTCCTTGCCAGGCAGATATTGCTACCTGAGCAATTAGGCCGCCAATTATACAATTTTATTATTATTTCACCTTTTGTTTTTAACATGATTTTCTTGTATAATAAAGTATATTGTATTGTATTCATTTGTATTGTAAATTTGAATATGAGAAGTACGGTTTTAGTACGTTTTGTGCGATGTAAGGTCAAGATCACGTGCGGTTAGACAGTCAAACTGCCAATGTTAGTCGTATTCAAGCGGCATAAGAACGGTCCAACGTCCAAACTGTCTAACCCAGGCTGATCTTGACTGTACACAATGTAACTATCCAGCCAAAAATTTGTGGTGGTTTAATCATTTTTAGTTCAAAATATCGGTTTCGTTTTTCATGGAGAACGTTTGCAGGGTTTTAGCTTCAGAGTGCTTTATTATTTTACTTGAATGAATGAACATAATTAAATGATTTTAATTTGATCGTCTTTAAATGTATAACACCTTAATACGATTAAAAAAATCGTTTTGATCATAATTATTTTCCATATAATTCCAGAAACACCAGCCACACCCACCTAGCAGTTGAAAACGTAGAGAAACCCTTAGAGCTGCAAGAGAAGGAGAATAACAGAGATAAAGAGAAGGAGCTAGAAGAACATCGCATGAAGAGGAGTCACAGCCACGCGAGCATGAGACGAGCTCATCACCCGCATCACGGTCACTTGCCCAATGGGGTCGGCCATGCCGTCAACGGGCATGTCCATGATCATAAGGGCGAGGACCATCACCACCATAGAATTAAAAAGTAAGTAGCTGTACATTACAGATACGTAATGTAAAATAATAAAGAAAAAGCTAGGAGAATATAAAATAAAGAAAAGTTAATTTAAGAAGTGACAAATGATTTGTTAAAGTAAGAGGATGATTTAACAAATGCTTTTGATATCATTGACATTGGTAAAAATTAACAAAATATAAACACCGTATGTAAATGAGTGTCATATAAATTGAAAAAATATCCTCTCTCACAAATAAATTGAAAAGTTATTACTATTAATTGAACAGTTTTCATATTGTTCAACCAAATACCACAATCAGTCAGTAGTGGGTACCACAATGCTATATTCTAGATCCAACTTTTAAAAGAATATTTGCTTACAGACAAGAATCTCATTTGTTGCAATATCTACAGGTACATACTAGAGCTGAGCCTTTTATGATTTAAACCACGCACGTGATTATAATATTTCTTGAGTTTGCACAACTATTACTCATAACAATAAAACAATTTTAAACGGATTTAAGTTGTGTTTATTTTAGATGGAACGTAGGAATTTTAAAATCCTAAATAAACACAACTTAAATCCGTTTAAAATTGTTTTATTGTGATGAATTTTACATTATTCATGATACCATTGATTGTAACTTCCAGATCCCCCAGCGACAACCACATGGAGGATCGGAAGCCGGTCCCCCCTCCCATCCTGGTGACGTCAGCGGAGGCCGAGCCTGCCTGACTAGCGCTCCACACCCGCTTCCTAGCGCCGCCCAGCGTGCTCGCGGCGCCAGAGAAGCTGAGCAGGTGAACTGTAGATGTCAAAGAGGTCGACTGACTAGCATAGTAGAGTAGCCAAATTGAAATCTGTAGACTGTAGATGTTCTTATTTGTTTGGATGATGAAGACGTCCGTGAAGTCAACGGTGATCACGATCCAGTGACTCAAAGATGCAGGTCCAGCGATACTTAAGGTGAGAGTAGCCGTGAACGACCTCGAAGGAGGGCGCCACTTCACAAAAAAAGTTTTCTCTTTTATACTAACAATATATCAATCAGTATGTACGTTGCCCAAGTTTAGTATTATCCTTAAATACTATTAGAACCTGCAAACTCAATGAAATATTCGCTGCCATTAAAGTAATGGAAAAAAGGTTGTTAAAATTGGAAAATTGGTATTAATTGCCTTAACTTTAATAACAGCGAACATTTCATTAAGTTTGCAGGTTCTAGTTTTACTTAAGGATAATACTAAAAAATTGGACTACGGTCATTCTGTTAGATTGTTTGTATAAATAGAAAATATTTTTTTTGTGAAGTGGCGCCACTGTCGAGGTCGTTGACAGTTACTCTCGCCTTAAAACTAACTCATGATGAGCCACGTGTCGTAATCACGCGTGATGTGGCAGACGTCCTACGCTCGGAGAACTGTTACAAAGACTTTATTGAAATGTATTAAATTGAATGTTTTAAATAAGTAGCACTAACAAATCCTAAAATAAAATTCACAAAGTGTTCAAGATAAAAAATCTTTGATTCTGACTATGTACTTAGATTTTGTCGTTCTTAATTATTGCACATAGTGTATAACAAAAGTACTTATTTCTCTTTTTATTTGTTTTAATTTGAACTGTAACTTTTCTACTTCTACAAGAATCACCTGCTTTACTACACAGGGTGTGAAATTAGATCAAGTATTTATTTAGTGAACCTAGTATAACTTAGTTGCGGGCACTACAGGCACAATTGACAGGCTTGTCAAATTAACAAAAGCTTTAAAATCCTATAATATAATGTAGTGGTTATCCTCCGCTGTTTGTGTGTAAGTTTTAATATTAATACTCTATCGACAGTCAAACTAACGATAGAATTAGGTAATTATTATATTTTAAGATGATAATTGATCATCTTACGCGTAAAATATATAACTACTCGGCTTCCATATGAGGGATTGTGTTTGAACTATATTGAAAAGGACATTTGACATAAAAGTTCTTCAATTGTATTTGTACATTCTTCTTGTAGGAAAGTTTCAAGGACCTTTTCAAAACTTCACACATATATTAAGTTATACCAGCTTAAATGTATGTTCAGTATTTATATATTTTACATGTTTTAGTAAAATTATGGCCCCTGTTTTTTATTTATTATATAAAATCATTTGAAAGTGAGACCAATCGATTATATGTAGTTTTGTAAGTTAAATTGGCTTTTCGATGCGCTTATCCTGGATAAAATCCATTAAATAACTATCGATGCAATTATAAGTAAGTAACACAAATAAGTGATATTTAAAAAACGTGTTTATAAACCAGTTACTAGTAAAGTGCCTAAAATTGTAACATTTTGTGAATTGTAGTAGAGTATTCATGAATATTTAATAATATACGTATGGGTATCCTAAATATTTTATATAAAGGTGCGTATTTGTAATCTATATTATATATTTTTATATGAATAACGTGTAACATGACGAAACGAATTTATTACCTTACCAATATGAAAGGTTAGTAGGATATTATTTTAGTAGAATAAACAATCAAATCTATAAATGTAGGTAATACATACCAACACCGAATATTTAACAATCTTCTGAGGGAAACAAGAAAAAAAAGTAATAATAATAATTTGCAAAGAAATTCGATAGTAATTATAAAAGTCTAATAATTAGTTATTAACTACCACTGTGACACAAGGGATAAATTGTATATACGACTGCGTAAGTCAACTCATTAATGCTTCCGAAATGTTTACGAGGTTGATAAATATTATTTACTATTTTTATATTCATATGATAAAATTTTATACTGATTCATTAGAGCTTGAAATTCTAAAAAGGTTAAGAAACTTTGTTCTAAGATACATCCTAGTATATAAACTATGGTACACTTATATTACATCCCCATTATCTATACATTTAAATTACGGTTTAGATTTCTGAATAATGTTATTTATTAAAATGTTGTATCGCTGTTGGTCACCCCTGTTTTCCGTAATGGGTACTTTATAACAGGATTATTTTTATCGTCAATGTAGACTACCCGAAACAATAACGTTTTGTTTTTACGTCTTCATTTCTGTTAATTATTATAAAAATACTTCTTACATTTAGGATTAACGTTTTTTTATTTTTAATATTATTCAGCTTTCTAGATATAGGTATATATAAATCTGTATTTTGTTTGTAATTCAGGGGCCTGTATGCGGTGCAGGCGCCGCTGTTATTTTTTCAGAAGTTAAAAATCTTTGTAATTTGAATTTACCAGTAAAACCGGTATTAAAGTGTATTTATCGATTTTTTATCAGACTTTCATTTCAACTTTGAGTCATTGTCTCTCAAAACTCACATACCTACTTACATGTATCTACTTAAGTAACCTTAAGAATCTGAGAAATTAAAACACTGCAGAAGCGTTAAATATTTTGTTTTTAATTTAAATTGGTCACTTTTGCATATGAACAATAATTAAATAATGTTCATGCAAGATAGTTTCGCTACTCCATAACAGATGGCGCTAGAATCGCGTCGTTCAGTTGCTTAATTATTATTCTCTACACGTATCCTTACCTACCTAACTACTTAAATAGTAATTTACGACAAATGATAATTAAGAATCATGATTTATGCAAGGAAGGTACTAAACTTACTAAATATTTTATTATTGCTAAAGCTAAACAGAGGAGAATATTGTTTACCGAAAATCTTTTTGGAAAAAGTTTTAAAATGCTTTTTGGAAGCCCTGCAATAAATTATTTAGCAACAGTTATTGCAAATGGCATCCACTTGCGACATAAGATATCGGTAAAGATCTACCCACCTAGCTAAGACCTATATGTACTCAACTAAAACTAAGGATTATCATCCATATGCTTCGAACCCCGCTTCTTCGGGATAACTTTACTCTCGTCTTCACTAGAAGAAGTCGATTGGTCCATATTGAAGAAATCCGGTGGGTATTTGACTATGGACGGTCTTTTGGTGAGGCTGGCCCGTCGTATCGCGTCGTTCACCAGGCGGTCAGAGAGACGGATGACAGGTGAGGGGAGGTTGCTGTCAGTCTTCTGCGAGCCTAGTGGTTTGCGGAGCATCACCTCATCGGGTAGCGGTGAGCCGATGGCCATGTAGCCTGGAAGGTAGAAGTAACCCGTCATATTTGCTGCCAAATGAAATGAAAAAACTAAGAGAACTCTACTAGGTAACAATATTGAACTTGTTTTAAAAGCTTTTTAAGCGGTGGGTGGGCTTAGTCTGCATATTTGTCACACGTGAAATGATAGGGTTCTTGAGACAATGGTTGAGCTTACACTGTTTTGTACTTGCAGGTTTTATGAATAAAAATATTTCATGAAATACATTTAAGTATTTCCTCTGCAGTCCATATAGGCACAAAAGGATTGCCTACCCTGATATTTTGATCCACACAAAATTCATAAATTTGATGAAATGAATATTTGAAAAACAATACCCCTTCGTAAACAAAATGTCAAAACTTTCGCGCGTCTGGCAAACTCGAACATTATCATTTTCAATCGGGCACAACCGCCTTGACCATTGCCTGCTTTTATTAATAAAGTGTCAATATAGCTACATACACTCATGTAGTATCAGCAGCACCTTAATCATTATGATTTGTGCAATACAACACAGCTACAACATTCTAACAGCCTGTAAATTTTAAAACAATAGTTTTACCTACCTGCACGACTGATTGTTGTCTTCGAAAGCCATTAGCTGATTTACAGTTGCAATAAACTTCGCCATAACTCGCACGGACGTCACAAAAGCAGCCAAACACCAGAAAACAACAATATAATATCACCAGCACCGACACCACGTGGTCACACACACGTAAAATACCTTATAAAAGTGTTAGATAGGTTTTTCTTGAGAGTAACTTATTTTGAGTACTTAAATGAAAATTTCCTTATTGGCGATTTTAGATGGAATAATATTTTTTTTTAAATAATTTAAATTGTACACATATGTAACTCAATAAGTATAGGTACACATTGAGCATAGTAGATCAACCAATTTCTTCAAAACAATTCTTATTTTTTTTGGATTTAGAAGTGGACATAGAAGCGTGTTGAGTTAAGGTGATACTTTCGAATCATATCAAGTCAAGAACTGAAACGGAAGCATTGAAACACAGAATGACAAATTGTATGAATATGACATTAAAGATTTCTTGTGAAAGATGTTATATATCATATGCATTTTTTGTTACCTTTATCAATCTAAAACGCGACTGAACTAATGTAATTGTCTGCCTGCCTACGTTTCGAGTTGGCATTACTATGCATTAACATTCCTATTTCAAAAACTAAGAAGAAAATTCACAAGCTTTAATGTTAAAAGAAATCTGTTGCCTCTCTTTTTTATGTGTTAGTAATGTGTTCGCAGTAGGTGAGTAGAGTCGAATGGGTATTCAGATAGCAAACCAAACACAAACAAACTCCACAACATGAATTATTCAATATTTACATACATCACTCTAGCATATTAGACTACCATTGCACTTTGACGCATTATGCCTTTTAATATTAACACAACATTGAAACTTGCAACGCGGTTCGAAAAATAAGTAAGATATAATTTTGGCCCAATGTGACAACCTTGAGCTACTCCTTTTTATACTTGGTGTAGGAAAATGTTCGTTACTTTTCAAAAGGAGTGAAAGAGGCAGCTAGATATAACATCTTTTACAATTTTTACCTTTTTAATTATATTATGATGGTGATAATTTAACATACCTCGACTTACATAATTTATAATCAAAGAATCCTTAAGTCAATAAAAAACAAAACACGTAAATATAATTTATATTGCATTTTTATTTGTTCTTTGAATCGTAACTTAACATTTGTATACGTGCTTTATTTATTTCATCACATATTACTTACTTAGAATAAAAACTAAAAATAATTTAATATTTTTATTTTGTGTAGCAAATGTATAATGGAATGTACTTGAAGTAAATAAAGCTAAAAATTACGTAGTTGAGATTCATATTGTGTTCTTCGTATAATGTTAATATCTAATCTAACCATTGACTAGTAACTGAACAGATTTGTACCGAGATTGAATGTATCATTGTTTAGGTATTGTAAAACATATAACGGTTGCCTTCGTATCATTGTCCTTTTGCATTTTGTTTATACAGTTGATAATCACAAATTTTATTAGCATAATTAGTAATTATTATTTTGTGACAATTTGATATGGCATTTGATACCAATAAATATTAACAATTATTTTCTTTACTTACATAAAAATATACATAACATTATGCTTTAAAATTAAGACGCTTTTAAAATCTAAGACTTTTAAATCTCGCGCAACATCCCTTTTTCACAACCTCTATTTCAATCGTCGTCGTATAAAATTAGTAATAGATGACCGGAAAAATCACATGGAGATATGTCGTGATTTAGGTAGCACAATAAAACAATTGCCTTCTTTGGCTCCATTTTCGCTGCAAGTCAGATTAAAAATATAAGCACTGCAACTATGAGAGGCACGATGGAAGACAATAAAGTTGTTAATGGAATACCTACTATGCTCATTGTTTTTTATTAATTTGTTTGTATTTCAATAAAAGTTTGAATTTGGAAGCTACAAAGTGACAGTGTAGTCGCCGTCCATGTGATGCGCCTGCGGTTGTGTGGTGGGCGCGCGTTCCGGTATCCTGATGGGCGGGTGTTCCGTACTCTCTGGACATCACAAACATACAGTTACTACACAATACCTTGAATACTAAATTGTAAAACACTTCCCGTGTTAGTTTAATTATATGATACTTGCAAAATTTCCATTACTGGCATTAAAATACGCTTAGCGGGCAAGGAACGAGCTGCGGTAGCCCAGATGGAAGAGGCGTCACCACTAGTGATGCAAAAGTCGCAGGTTCAAATACTGCTCGCGCTTGAAAATTTTGCAAGTTTTATAAAATTACACAATTACAAAGATATACACCTAATTTAGAATTTCAAATTTATACTTATTAATGACTAATGACTAAACACATTTAAATACAAATACACACACTCAGAAGAATTTAATGAGACAGTTAAATTTAACAAGTGTATGTAGGTACAATCCCTAAATCAACAAATAAACATAATACCTATATATGGCCAATCGAGAAAAGCCTTCAAAATTATATGAGCAACAGCACGTCATCTATTTACAATTTCTCAATTTAGGATTTTAGTGTCAAGATAGCATGGATTACATATAAGTCCATTGGATTATTCAGCATTAGTCATGAATTCATCCATTTATTATCATGGAACTATAGATTATACCTTAACATAGTATATACCTCGTCGTGAATTATTTTGATATGACTAATAAAATATCAAATTTCTTTGATAACAATATTTTGAGCTATAGTTACAATAAGTATATGTTTGCTAGTTAATCGATGTGTATTGTATATGTTGAATATTGGCCTCAATTTGGGATCCTAACTTACCATAAATTACTGCTACCACTTTCTGTCAAATAGGTTTAGAAAATTCCATGTCTTTTATTTTAACACGTATTGGCCACAATTCGGGATGTACATTCTCCTTACTTGCCTTAAATTAGTGCTGTCATTTTTCGTTAAATAGGTTTAGAAAAGGATAGGAGATATTTTAGTCGTGTCATGTCTTATAATTTCATGCAAAATATGTGTTATTTGTCAAAATAAGGCGACGATCAAAACAATGGCGACTAAATTGACTAGGAAAGGCGAAAAAACCCTTGACGTTTTTAAAAATGACAGGACTTAGATATCTTCTAGCCTTTTCTAAACCTATTTGACGGAAAGTGACAGCACTAATTTAAGGCAAGTAAGGAAAATTTAAATCCCGAATTGACCTCATTATCTGTCAAAATAAGGCAACGATGAAAACAATGGTGACTAACTAGAAATTTCGAATAGCCCATTGACAATAATATTCTAGTTAGAATAGTTATTAAAATCTCGATAAAAACAGATGCTTGAGATAGGTTTTTAGCTCGATTTAGACTGAACATAAATTTTAACGTGTTATCAATCATTTTATATCTGTTACATGCAGAAGGTTGCTGTTATTTTGGGTTAGTAAAATATACATTACATTGTGTAGTTAGGGTGATCACACCATTCCCAAATATAGAATATCAAGATTTTGCGACGAAATTTCTCAATTTTCTTAGCTCTAGATGGTTATATTAATTAAAGATAATATATATCCTGTCCACGCTTGAAAATTCTGCAAGTTTAAGAAAAAAGATAATATAAATACTATAATTTTTGGTATAGTACCTCTTCCTAGCTTTTACAATTGACTAAAATAGTAACATTTAATGAGTTTATCCCAAACTCAAGATTTAATTACATTAGTTATATATACCTAGGTCGTAACTTAACAATGCCTCAGTCATGCTCATAGAAATGACATTGACTTCTTTAAGAACCTCACCTACACTACCGAATCAAAACATTGTCTTTAACATGTACGCAAAATATTTCAAATAGAAATTCAAGAAACAGAATTACTTCTTTCATAATTTCAGAATTAAAACCTTTATATGCTCTTTTTCATGTAAAACTACTAACTAGCACCAGTTTATTATTCAATTCCTACTAATATATATAACTGACCATAATATACATACATAATGTTGTGATATTATAGAAATACCTCGTGCTTTAAGTTAATGTGAGTCCATTAACAAAGTGTTTCTGGTTATTAGTTGTAAATTAAAAGAAATTGGCCATTATTTAACGTCAAAGTATTGTTCCCAAAAAATTTCTGTTTCTGCAAGAGGTTGTCATCCATTTATTATGTATATTGAAATTACAAGCAGCCCGTTCAGCGGTTTCAGCCTTTACTACCCGTTTTCGAAGGAAATTATGCGTCTTACGGCCTTAAAGGTATCATAATTATGTTAGAATGGGATAACAGCATTCTAGAGACAAAAAAACGTCACTACATCCCGAAACTGGTAAAAGAAGCCATTGAAATTTCTAAATACAGGAATTTTGATCGGGATGTCGGCTCTAAACTAGCTTATGCGAGGAATCCAGTGATCAAAATGTGTAAAAAGAGTGATCGCGTTAATAGTGACATTAAACGCGAGGACACTGTGAGTTCGTACTGTCGTGACATTCAAGTGAGTTCCGGTGGTCATCGACAGAATCGTAGGAAGAGGGTATGCAGAAATGCATACCAATAATATAAAAACTCCATCTACCCACCCGCAAAACATCAGTTGTTCCGTGATCATGGCCCATGCAACTGGGTCGAAATATCAGACAATTCAACAAAAATAAGTTTCGCGGTAAGAACCCCGTTACAGTATTTCGAGTTACTAAAAACATATTTTCTAATGGTCCAGTAGTTTTAAAAGTTATCGCTTACATACGAACAACAAAAGCAAAAAACTAATAAATGTTATAAATTGAAGTAAGAAGGGATTAGCAATCTTACTTTACCTACAATGTCAATGTTAATGTGAAATATGTTAAGTTATAGAAATTGCACGGTATAGTAGGATATCGAACACCAATCAAGTAAGTGTGACCGATAGATATGTAGAGCGTCTCGGTTCATAGGAGATCACGTGGATAATATTCGCTATCCATATCTACTTATCTATATCTATATTAACATATTATCACTTTGTAAAAAGTGAGACATATAATAGCCTACATAAAGAAAAAACAATTAGCCCATAAAGATCAAGCTGTAAACCCTGGCTAAAAAACATTTTGTCATAAAATGTAACAGCACTTTCAATTCCCCTGTTCTTATCCACACTATCCACACTAATATTATAAATGCGAAAGTAACTCTGTCTGTCTGTCTGTCTGTCTGTCTGTCTGCTACGCTTTCACGGCCAAACCGCTGAACCGATCTTCATGAAACTTGGCACAGAGATTGCTAGCATACCGAGAACGGACATAGGCTACTTTTTATCACCATTCGAGGGTCTGGAGTATAGATGTAGACCACCAGGTGTACCACCAGGAGCCCAGCTAAACTATTAGAGATACAGGCATGGTTCCAAAACAGAAGTTGTTCAGTATGATGGGCCGCTTCTTTTCACAAGGACATTGAAAATCTGGAGTACCTTATGTAGACCACCAGGTGTACCATCAGGAGCCCAGCTAAACTATTAGAGATACAGGCATGGTTCCAAAACAGAAGTTGTTCAGTATGATGGGCCGCTTCTTTTCACAAGGACATTGAGGATCTGGAGTACCTTATGTAGACCACCAGGTGTACCATCAGGAGCCCAGCTAAACTATTAGAGATACAGGCATGGTTCCAAAACAGAAGTTGTTCAGTATGATGGGCCGCTTCTTTTCACAAGGACATTGAGGATCTGGAGTACCTTATGTAGACCACCAGGTGTACCACCAGGAGCCCAGCTAAACTATTAGAAATACAGGCATGTTTCCGAAACAAAAGTTGTTCAGTATGATGGGCCGCTTCTTTTCACAAGGACATTGAGGATCTGGAGTACCTTATATAGACCACCAGGTGTACCACCCAGCCCAGCTAAACTATTAGAGATGCAGGTATGGTTCCAAAACAAAAGTTGTTAAGTATAATAGGTCGCTTCTTTTCACAAGGACATTGAGGATCTGGAGTACCTTATGTAGACCACCAGGTGTACCATCAGGAGCCCAGCTACACTATTAGAGATACAGGCATGGTTCTAAAACAAAAGTTGTTCAGTATGATGGGCCGCTTCTTTTCACAAGGACATTGAGGATCTGGAGTACCTTATGTAAACCACCAGGTGTACCATCAGGAGCCCAGCTAAACTATTAGAGATACAGGCATGGTTCTAAAACAAAAGTTGTTCGGTATGATGGGCCGCTTATTTTCACTAGGACATTGAGGATCTGGAGTACCTTATGTAGACCACCAGGTGTACCATCAGGAGCCCAGCTAAACTATTAGAGATACAGGCATGGTTCTAAAACAAAAAATGTTCAGTATGATGGGCCGCTTCTTTTCACAAGGACATTGAGGATCTGGAGTACCGTATGTAGACCACCAGGTCTACCATCAGGAGCCCACCTAAACTATTGGAGATACAGAAATGGTTCCAGAACAAAAGTTGTTCAGTATGATGGGAATAAGTTGAGAAAGGACATTGCCTTCTTTACCGAGGACATAAAAACAAAAAATGTGGTATAGAGGTATAAAAATGTAAAACAGTAACTTAAATTACCTTTTTATCTGTCTTATCTACTTATGCTAACCATTTTAGTGTGCTCAAATCGGCACCTCTGGAGTAAATACTCTGTTATCTACTAACTTTTGTATTCATTGGTTATAAATATTGATCTCTCAGGCCGGATAGCAAATTTTGAATTGTCCCTTTAACAACAGAAGCAAACAAGTCATCTTTAAACAGTAGAGATAAGAACTGTTATAATATCACTGTCACACTTACTATGTATACACATACCTACTTTAGAACTTCTGCGTAAAAAAACTATCTAATGCGGACGAAGTCGCGGGTAAAAGCTAGTTAATTATATACATACGTAGATATGTTTTTTCTCCAAAACTACTCATACATAATGAATTGCAGAGTCAGAAGAAGAGTAGTAACTGAGGTGAGGTTAATACATACCAACAGTCTGCTGGACATGGGCCTCCCCTTAATGGGGGTATTGCTATACTCACCGCTCTTGGCAAGCGGACTGGCGAGAGCAGTGCAAACTATTGCTTTCCCTGGATGAATTTATCTAATACGACACGACACCCACGGTTTGTATTGGGGTTTATGTTAGAAAGAAACTAGACACATGCACAACTAGGTACAACATATAACTAAGATATTGTAGTATTGCATTGTTAATGAAATAATAACAAGTTATCGTCCTTTGCCCCGGTCAAGAAGTGTGAACTGTTGCCGAGGGTGACTGGGTGCATTAATTCATCATATATTTACAGTTTTGTTATTATTTTAACCGTGATTTAACTTAGATACAAATTCACAAACTCAGAATTTCGAAAAATGCTTCGTCTTTTAACACACTGATATAAGAAATTGAAAATTATTTTTTTTATATTTGATTGGTTATATCCGTACCTAATATATCCATGTTAAATTATCTTTCACCGTGTAAAACCGCCTATGTATTTTACCGCCGTATTTCTATTTATACTAGAAAACGAGTAGCAGTGTATGAAAGCGCTAGGTGGGCCTCTTAGTTTGTTTTATATAAATATTTTATAGTTGGAGACGATAGCATTTAAACTGATTAAATTCGATTAAATAAAATTTGTGAAAAAACTGGTTTTCTTAGCAGAAATTAGGGAAGGCGTTTTAATACGAACATAGTTTTTCTACAGGATGCCATTTCAAGCATGCGTATGTTGGTTTTGTACTTATCAATATTTGTAATAGCTTTTATG
The DNA here is from genome assembly GCA_027580185.1 of Tuta absoluta. Lineage (NCBI taxonomy): Eukaryota > Metazoa > Arthropoda > Insecta > Lepidoptera > Gelechiidae > Tuta > Tuta absoluta. Next base: position 4,276,680 of record JAQAHW010000016.1, on the reverse strand, counting down.
CCTATGTAATTATGTATACTACTTATATCAAGTTTAACACGTGATAATGCTATATTAATTAATGATTACTTATAATTTATGGAAGCAGTAGTATAGTCATAAACAAATAATCTGTAAACATATATTATGTTACGAGCGGGTTGCACCGCTTTTGTGCATAGATCCGATTATCCATAATTATGTGTACAAAACGCGAAAGTCTTAAACAAATATACAATAAACTGTCTTTCTTATAAATTCAGAGACTGAGTTTATTCAAATTGTTTAAGATATACTACTTGCATTCAATCAGACATCGCCAGAAATCTTTATCTGTGCAATAAATAAAACATTATCGCAAACTAAAGGGTCGTATGACCCTTGATAAACGAACACACTTGCACATTCGTTATGTCATCCTACCGGAGTTATTGTTATAAGTGGGTAAGTGGCAATCTATTAATATAGCTAAATCTTACAAATTCCTATTTATTAGTAAACCTTTCCATGTGATACTATTCGACTCGCTTTTTTAAATATAGAAACAAGTAACTGACGTTAAAAATATTAACCTAGGTGACAGTGACCAAGAAATTACGTTATCTCGTCAAGAGATTAGACAAATTAGTGTCAAGATAGCGACGGAGACGAAGCACACACACTCAAAGCGTTGTTAAATCTGAGCAGCGACCCAACACCACGGGGCTTGATTCGCAATAACTCACCGATAGATCTACGGTCCGGGTTGTTGCCATAGAACTCGTCAAGCTCCTTCGCGGAGCACAGCGGCGTATCCACCTGGCTCGTCTCGTCGAACTTGGAGTAGTCCACTTCGTACCCCTGCCTATCACGGTTGTACGACACAAGCGGCACGAACCGGTGCCCCCACATTATCTCACTTGTCGTGTAACTCGATCTCGCCTGCGTCGTCTGCCCCGTCGACTCGATTGTACCCTCTAAAATAACGACGATCTCAAATCTCTCCTGAAGCACATCAGCCGCCGACACGCCGTAGAATGGGCTGTCCGCGTTTATTCTATGCACCATCGTTATTGGCCAAATAAAGAACAGATTGCTGTCACATCCGTCAGCGTGCAATTCCAGCTCGGTTTGGTAATGCGACAATAGCTCTCCTTCTTTCGTTGTCCTAGATCGGATCAGCTGAGCTCTCACACTTGCGCCGATGATGTGTGACTTCCGCAAATCACCGACACGGAACATTAGGCACAATTCGCCGTCCCTCTGGCACACCACGCAATATTTCGAGAAAAGTAGGGTCTGTGTTCGGTGCTTGGGCCGTGTCATCTTTGCAAAAACGATGCCCACCATGAATGCTTGTATCATTACACCCCATATACTCTGCAGGCACATTATAAATATTGCTTCAGGACATTCTTCAGTTGTCGTACGCGAACCGTAACCAATGGTATGTTGAGTTTCAATACTGAACAAGAAACATGATGTAAAGTCATATATGTTAAAAACGCAAGGTTTCCAATCATTTTCTTCTTGCATTGGTGGTAAATGGTCTAATTCTAAATCACCGTGCGTAAAAGCTATCAGCCACCAAATTAGGGCAAATCCCAACCAGGAGAGAATGAACGATAGTGTGAACCAAAGGAGAGTCCATCGCCACTGAGCATCCACGAGCGTCGTGAACATATCTTGGAGGAAGCGCAGACGTCGCTGAGATATCTTCGACTTGAGAATATTGCACTCCCCATTTTTGAGAATCGCCCGCCTCCTGGTTCTTCGTGAAGCGCCATGTCTGTGAGACCGACTCCTGCAAACAAATAAACAAAATATAAGTATAATGAATGTTCCACACCGTTGACTGGCAATAAGATCGGTGATATACAGTAAGTGCGAACGTTTAGTTCACGCTTGCATCGTCAGAATGACGGCCTTCGTTAACGTTAATGTGAAGTACTTAGGAGAAACAGTTTTCTAACGCAAATGAATTGAATTTTCTAATGCTCTCAATAAAACAAATAACATATAGGCGCTAGACGGACAAAAGCGTCACAGTACATGGTGTCGGACGGCACAATGCAGGTCTGGGGTTTCTCGAACCTCGATAGCTTGCTGGTGACTGTGGGGTAGTACACTCCTGGGGAGAGGTTGCCGTTGGCCGGCACTGTTTTGACTTTGAGCCATTCGGCGGCGCCTGGGAGGAGTTGGGTCTCCTCGCGGCAGGTGGGAGACTCTGGGTCCGCATGCATGGTGGTGGCTGTGGCTGGTGGGTGGTGGAGCGAGCGTGCGCGCGCGGCTCACTCGGCGGAGCGTCTGCGTGTGCGCTGCACTGCCAGCATCCCCCGGCCCTGCTGAACCAACGCCCGCGATAATGCCGCGGTCACGACTGACTCTCTCGTGCCCGCCGATACAAAGACGCGCTAAACGTTGTATAATTGTACCGCGAAATTTTATATCGGAAATTATCAGTTCGCAACGGAAAACATATTTCGGTTGTGACGTCGTTTAATGAATACAGGACGTCCTACAGATTCTATAAAAAAAACTACAGAAATTATTTCTGTTAATGCTACATAAAATATCTTAATGTTATTTAAGTTATATCAGAAAAAGTTAATATATGGTATAATACGTTACATTATGTTTTTGAACTTTTTTTGCTTATTTGTATCACGATCTTCTAATTATAAAATCATACACAGTTTTCACTGCCTGCACGGAGCTAGCTGGGGTGGGTGGCTTTCTATAGTAGACTTACTATGATTGACTGAATATCAAAAACGATACTTTACTCGCTATACCTTACGCACTGTGATAGGTTAGATTTGATATTTTTACTTTAGGGGTGGCAAGACCTTTTTATAGAATCTACATGTATGGGTATACCCATAATTTTCCAAATTGCAATTCCAATATTAGTAGTAGTATTATGCAAATACGTCATACTTTGTTAAAAAGCCGCAATAACAAGATATTTTAGTAAAATGGTATATCTTAGTTTTTTTGTAAATAAATACATATAATACATAAAAAATATCCAGAATAAACACACATTTTTGAAAATTACTAAACAAATAGGTAATTGTGTGATTGAACCCACGAACTTCGAACCCTGGGCGTAGCAGGCAAGGATCCGCTATGCCATCGGGTAATGATAATATTGACATTTTCTATCTTTAAATAGTTCTGATAAATATTTATTGCAGTTTACAGTTCATAATAGATCACAGTAGTAACCATGACGTATCTGAAGCTTGCTTATCGTAGGGACGCCGGGTTCTCGAATGACCCGATGAACTCTAGTGTCAGTAAAAATTGTGAGTGTGTGATATTGCTTTGCTGAATGTTTTGCTAAGGAATCTTTACATACTTCAACTGTGAACATCATGTATTTCCAGAAATGTCTGCGCACCCCATTAAATAAGCTACTAATTTGACAGCACTCAAATTGAGTTGCTAAAATCAGCTCTTTCTAATTTGAGGATCCCGATCGATTGCTGAAGGTCGGACACGCCTACTTTTGTATATTTTAAGAATTCCTAATTTCGGTGATGTCAATTTGTTTGCTGCGAAATAGAAATTGTACTTTTACGTATTGCAGATTAAATACCATTTAGTATAACATTATTTTATCTAATTTCAGAGATTTAATAAAATCGAAGAAACAGAAATAACTTTATCGAAACAAGAAGTCGATAGAACAAAGCCTGGTAACAGATTTTCCAGGTGGCGCTAAATTTTGAAGGTAACTAAGGTGCCGGGCCACGATTTTTAAAGGCAATACTACTGTCATTCATTAATATACACAAAAAATTGAAAATTTGGAGTCGAACTCAGGCCCAACCGTCGACCATCTGCTGTCGACTGGCTGGCCAATTGAAAAGCGTTGCCCGGCCTTAGGACAGAATTCTGAAGGTATATTCCTAGAATTCCTTCTAATTTGATTCTCTCTCTCACACACACACACAAATCACGCCTATAATCCCTTGCGGGGTAGGCAGAGCGCAAACGGCCGCATAAAACGGTCATTTGAGGGTTATTCGGAAAATTGTGCATCGCCATAGTGACAAGTTGTCAGCCCATCGCCTAAAATTGCAATACACACCCTCGAGTCCTTTTGTCGCCTCTTACGACTCCCACTGGACAGAAATGGGGTGATGCTTTTCTAAGCCGGCATCACACAGCCTCCGTCACGTATTATCGTACCTAATCTTGAAACCCTGACAATATCTGAACAACAATTGAACATCTAATTTGTTGACCACGCGTCTATCAACAGGTCGGGCCACGATTTCTCGTAATTAGTAAACATGGCGACATTTTGCATTCGTGATCGGATCATCAGCGCCTTGGGGACATCTGATTTTACCTATGAAACGAAGCAAAGGAGGATAATACCTACGTATTTAATAAAACAAGCATAGGTACTATCTAATATTCGTATACGACGGGAACTAAAAGTCGCGCTCCCGAGCAGGACGATGTTTGAAATTTGTAACAGAAATTGTATTTAATTTGGACTAACTTAAAAAAAATTACCACTTTGGTTTACCGAGTACAAAAAAATTAACTTTTCCTGCTGGAGAGCATGCTCTTCAGCAGAACCCACTGATTTTAAGTTATACCAAAACGAAATACATTTTCTAACAGTAGAATCAGTAAGTATAATTTAATCCTCGTAGAACTGTAGTATCTACGATTGTTCTTGAATGCCGTACCGTTCAGCATTTTGTGGCAAAGGTATCGTTTTCAATTGCATTTTAAAAGTATGTTGGGTACCTTTTTAAGAGGGTTCTATATTCGCTTCAAATGTTTATTTACTGAAGAATTGTACTTGAAGACGTAATTTCAATGCTGCGTAGTATTTTGCTACGTACGTAGCTGTTGATACATTGCAAATTAGTTTTGTCAGCTTTCAGTAGGTTTATAGAAAAATAAAATTATAATATGATTGCCTATTTAAATCTTGCTTTAAAAGGGTAACTCCAATCCATAACAATTTTGTAATTTTTGCATGGAGATAGCAGGAGAGCTCTGTCTGGGTTTTATGTGGAGAAAATTATGACTCAATTTTGGGTTGATCTCTAGGTTTTTTTTTCAGGTTCTTGAGAGTCGTAGATATTGATTGGCATCCTGTTTCAAAAGCTCACTGATCGAACCACGGACCATGCAAAAGACTGTACATACAATTTACTTTTATATAAATCGTTGATAATGGTAGCAATCACACACTTGGAAAACGCCTGTGGAGTAACTGTCCAGATAATATGAGGGGGCAATTTTGACACATGACCAACCACGGTTACCATCTGTCCAGGTCAAATTAGTTTGATCCAGATTGCATAAGTTTTGTTTTCGCGCCATCTATTGGTTAGTTCCGTCAAGAAAATTAAATGTGTGCCAATTCATTTTATTTCTTGAAACATTTAAAGAAAGCACGCATTTTCTACACTCTATATTTATCAACCTTTATACCTACTATGGTTTAGTACGGGTATTAGGTTGTCAAAATATAAACTCATCCATCTGAAATGGCCCCACTTACGATATACATACGAAACAAATTATGATTATCTATACATATAATAAAACAGTAAAAACCGCGAGTCTGTACATTGAATATAATTACGAAAAACTAATTCGGGGCGATGTTAAAATAGTATTGGAACACATTCCAACACTTTTTGTATTTTTCGTCTGTTTGTCTGTTTATCTGTTTATCTGTTTGTCTGTCTGTTACGGCTAATCTCCGAAAGTACTGGACGGATTTTAATGAAACTTTTTTTGTTGTGTAGCTACTAAGCCTGGTCAACATCTTAGCCACTTTTTACTGCGGGAAAATCGCTCATTCCTAAGGGAAATACCATTAATATACATTTTAAAGTTAATTTCCGAAACTACTGAGCGGATTTTTGTGAAAGCTTTTTTGTTGTGTAGCTACTAAGCCTGGTCAACATCTTAGCCACTTTTTACTGCGGGAAAATCACTCATTCCTAAGAGAAATACCATTAATATACATTTTAAAGTTAATTTCCGAAACTACTGAGCGGATTTTTGTGAAAGCTTTTTTGTTGTGTAGCTACTAAGCCTGGTCAACATCTTAGCCACTTTTTACTGCGGGAAAATCGCTCATTCTTAAGGGAAATAATAAAACAGTAAAAACCGCAAGTCTGTACATTGAATATAATTACGAAAAACTAATTCGGGGCGATGTTAAAATAGTATTGGAACACATTCCAACACTTTTTGTATTTTTTGTCTGTTTGTCTGTTTATCTGTTTATCTGTTTGTCTGTCTGTTACGGCTAATCTCCGAAAGTACTGGACGGATTTTAATGAAACTTTTTTTGTTGTGTAGCTACTAAGCCTGGTCAACATCTTAGCCACTTTTTACTGCGGGAAAATCACTCATTCCTAAGAGAAATACCATTAATATACATTTTAAAGTTAATTTCCGAAACTACTGAGCGGATTTTTGTGAAAGCTTTTTTGTTGTGTAGCTACTAAGCCTGGTCAACATCTTAGCCACTTTTTACTGCGGGAAAATCGCTCATTCTTAAGGGAAATAATAAAACAGTAAAAACCGCAAGTCTGTACATTGAATATAATTACGAAAAACTAATTCGGGGCGATGTTAAAATAGTATTGGAACACATTCCAACACTTTTTGTATTTTTTGTCTGTTTGTCTGTTTATCTGTTTATCTGTTTGTCTGTCTGTTACGGCTAATCTCCGAAAGTACTGGACGGATTTTAATGAAACTTTTTTTGTTGTGTAGCTACTAAGCCTGGTCAACATCTTAGCCACTTTTTACTGCGGGAAAATCGCTCATTCCTAAGGGAAATACCATTAATATACATTTTAAAGTTAATTTCCGAAACTACTGAGCGGATTTTTGTGAAAGCTTTTTTGTTGTGTAGCTACTAAGCCCGGTCAACATCTTAGCCACTTTTTAATGCGGGAAAATCACTCATTCCTAAGAGAAATACCATTAATATACATTTTAAAGTTAATTTCCGAAACTACTGAGCGGATTTTTGTGAAAGCTTTTTTGTTGTGTAGCTACTAAGCCTGGTCAACATCTTAGCCACTTTTTACTGCGGGAAAATCGCTCATTCTTAAGGGAAATACGATTAATACACATTTTAAAGTAAATTTCCGAAACTACTGGAAGGATTTTAATGAAAGTTTTTTTGTTGTGTAGCTACTAAGCCTGGTCAATAGTGGAATAAAACCGCAACGATTTAGCGTAGAATTTTTACATCTATACATATATTTTAAAATAAACGGATGGACTTGAATGAATCTTTTGGGCTGATAAAACTGCTCAACATCTAGGCCAAAATCGCTCATTTTCCATGCTTATAATGAAAGCAGACTATAAAGTACAAATTGCATAAAAAGAAAAAAGAAACAATAACATCAGCTGGGAGTACCTCCACGCGGTGAAGGCGGTAACAGTATCAAGTCAAATTTTGCAACGACCAAGATTGTAAAATCAATATTACTCTTTCTGTATTCCTACCCACTACAGTTGTTGATAACTTGGCTTTACTGGCTTAAACTCCCATTAATATGAATGCCTTCGGGCTTATGTTATTTTTGCGATTCTACGTAGTTTCTTTCATCTGCATCTTAGACACGGTAGCCTACCCGGTAACGCAGGGGAGCAGTCACTAAGATTTAATCCGATTGAGAATACATACATATTTTTAAAAATTATTTGCGTTTGTTGCTCCATGTTGTTGAAGGCCCAACTTCGTTTTCCTTTTTAAAGACTGTGGATGATGTAGAGAATCCTACATTCCAAGCGACGTGCAGAGCGCTCCACTTACTTGACGATGACCAACACTGGGACACTACACTTGAAAAAGCCTGTGTCAGCGATTTCCCCCGCTGCTTACGGCATTTGTTCTCAGTAATGTCAGTATTCTGTGGTCTTTCGGATCCATTGACACTGTGGGAAAACTACAAAACATTCCTATCTGAGGACTTTTTACGTACTTTGAGGACCACCACAGGAGATGAAATCAGTCCAACTGATGACAGAATAATAAATAGTTCCCTTTCTTCTATTCAAATGACTGTACTTTCAATAGGAGGCAATTTTCTCAGCGACTATGGCCTACCTGTTCCTCGAGCATAACCAAATCAGCCACATTTCAATCGAGAATATGTTGCCGAAACAAACTATCCCAGCACGGAATTAACCGCCGTTGTGAATGACAGACTTTCCAGCTTTACAATAGAACAAAGAGAAATATTTAATACAGTTGTTCAAAGTGTTTTGAATAACGAAGGGAAACTGTTCCACTTAGACGCCCCAGGTGGCACTGACAAACCTACCTGACAAGAGCTATCCTTGCAAAAATCAGGCGACAGAACAAAATTGCTGTAGCAGTAGCATCTTCTGGAATTGCTGTCACATTGCTTCCAGGTGGAAAAACAGCGCACACAATGTTCAAAATCCCAATTGATTTAGACAGAACTGAAACTCCAACATTTGCCATGACACGAAACTGTGACAAAGCAAAAGTGTTTCAGCATTGCTGCCTAATCGTTTGGGATCAATGTACAATGTCCAACAAAAAAGCTATTGAGGCTGTGGATTGAACATTACGTGATATTCGCCGATATGATAGGCCTATGGGTAACATCACACTTCTTTTGTCTCTCGATTTTCGGCAAACCCTTCCTGTCATAAATCGGGGAACTAGATCTGATGAAATAAATGCCTCATTAAAACAATCATATGTATGGCCCCGGATACAAAACCTAAGGCTAACAAGGAATATGATAGCCCAGCTTGGCGGTGGATTAAATGCTCAAGAATTCTCGGACGTATTATTAAGAATTGGGGAAGGAAACCTACCTGAAGAACATGGCCAAATAAGACTTCCTGAGATACTGGGCACAATTGTCACAACTGAAGAGGAACTCATACAATCAGTTTTTGGAGACCTCCAGTGTATATTGGATCAGGAAAACTCTTGGTTATGTGAACGCGCTATACTTGCCCCAAAAATGACCAAGTGGCTGCCATTACTACAAAATCTTAACGGAAATTGTTGGAGATGAAGTGGTTTACAAATCTTTTAACAATGTTTTTGATCAGGACGATGCATGCAACAAATTACTTAGTAAATTTTTTAAATTCTCTTTCGGCAAGTGGGCTTCCTGCTCACAAGATCGTGATCGTGTTCCGATAATGCTTTTACGAAACCTTACTCCACCGAAAATATGCAACGGAACCCGACTGAAAGTGCGTGCCTTGCAGAGAAATTTAATTGAAGCGGAGATTTTGACTGGATGTGGTGCCGGGGAATCTGTATTTATACCGCGTATACCACTCATCCCCAACAATTTCCCATTCGAGTTTAAGCGCACCCAATTTTCTGTGGCTGTCTGCTTTGCAATGACGATAAATAAGTCACAGGGACAAACACTGAAAGCTGCTGGTGTAGACCTAAGGACAGATTCGCGAGTCAGTAGCGCTGCCGGATTGTTCATATTGGCCTCAGAAGGAAAAACAGCCAATGTAGTATAATATACAGAAATACTCTAAAGGTTAACCGAAGATTTTCAGATAGTAAACTTTGAGCAGAACTACGCTACGCGAACGAAGTCGCGGGCACCAGCTAGTTGCAAATAAAGTAAGATAAACTCTATTTGCTCAGTTTATAAATTTACAATTTGAGACAATATTTTGGACGGTACGGACAAAAATATCGAAGTAATATTATAGATAGCTAAAGATAGAATTACTATATCGTCTATGTAACGTTATTTTGATGACAGAAACGCAATTATAGATATTATTGTCGCAAATAAAAAAAGATAAACTCTATTTGCTCAGTTTTAAAATAACCTCTCTAAGCCAATATTCTTACAGTGCAAACAAAAATATCCAAGTAACAAGTATAAAGATTGCTAAGAATAGCTTTATGTCATCTGTGAGAAAAGCAACAATAAAAATATGAAATAAATCAATCTAATACAAAGATGCTACTGCGTAATGACAACAGCCACAAAAAAAACATGCTGTGTGTGACCTATGAAACCACAACAGTGTTTAGTATGAGTTTGACACAAGACAAAACCAATGGTTGATTGTTGCCACCATGCAGTCTGGGAGGACCTTTATGCAAACATTACATTGAAGGAATATAGAAAACAGATTAAATATAGGAAACTAAATTGTGATTGATTTTAATTTTTTATTCGTGGCAGGAGATTTCCAAAACAGATCTAGCATCTCAACATATATATTTTAATACTCTTATACGCATGTAATAAACAAATATGTGTAATAAATTAATATTATTTCCAAAATCCTACACAGTTAAATCAAATGTCGGATCGGTAGTCTCCATTGGAACGCACGGTCGGGGAAATTATATGCATGCAGCAGATATCGGGAACTTAGATCCCAGGACCAGCCCCAGTATATTCGAGCTAAGTTATGACATGAATATACTTATGACATGAATTAACACGACTATCTCATCCCGAAAAACTCTGTTTCATTTTTATTTTCTTGTCTAGTAGGTTGAAGACTATGATTATGATTTTTAAAACTGTTCTTATAGTTTTAAATTTTGTAATAGCAGCATAAATGCTAAACATTTTCAAATGCAAGGTTTCTTTTACTTTATTTTATTTATTTGGTTAAGCAACAACTGTATACAAAGGTTACTTACATAATACATAGTATTCAAAGCATAAATGTATATACAGTCAACTACGCTATTCACGGGTTGACGTTCATTTTCATGTTGACGGATGGTTTACAGTGGGCTCTAACAGACTAGTTTTATCTACCTAGAGGGTATAGCTGAGCCGGTTGCGTGGAAAGGTCTCACCCCGATTAATCAAGATTATCTCCACGTCATGATGTTTGCAGACTTTTCAGAGATTGCACCTGATTATAAGGATTATATGACGCCTGTCTATGACTGGATATCATCGTTTCGAAGACCTTGGTTATATTGTCTGTATCAACCCATATAAGGACCTATTCATATTATTAGATACAGACAATCTCATAAGACAGTTCAGAGCAAGTACAGAGTTCCGAAGATATGAAGCAACATAATGTAAGAAATATTTAATTATATACAGGGAGTCTTTTACCTTCAAATATTCTAGATCATATTAAATTTGTAAAAAAGAGCAAACAGTTACATTACACTTTCCACAAATAATAATCATCCAATTCATTATTTAGGTGTAACGAGGCAATGGAATCATAGATAAGTTTTGAAATGGTATTACTGTAGTTAAAAAAGGTTATCAAGAAATGCATTGTTTTTATTGAAACTGATAATTTCCGTCATTTTGATATTGATATTTAAAAATGGAACCCAATCATACTTAATTTGTAAACGAGATTGCAATTATTTATGAGAGAACAAATTGAAAGTAGGTTCTTTTAAACTTTATTTGTCTGGGTAAACATAACAGTTTTTACATTGCTAACACTAAAAAATATATTTATATAACATTTTTTTCATAGAAAGAAGAAACAGTAGGATCCCTTCTCAGTATCAAATAAAACTATATTTCAATGTTTAACAGACCAGTATTTCACAAGACGAGATTTAAGTACAAATCTTTGAGTACCAAATTTTAAAACACTTCCCGTGTTAGGTATACAAATGACAGTGGGCAAAATTGTATGGAACTTGGTCCAAGAACCTCCACTATTGAGATTTATTGGAAATGAAAGAACACACTTATCTGATTATCCGAGACAAGTATTACCGAAATCTGCACCGGGATTTTTTTTTTATAGTCACTTGAAGTTACTATAAAAATATTCTTAAAAATGATTTTAACAGGAGCGTGATATTTATTTTGACAGATTTTATTGATATTGCGTGTCTCTCAAATGTGCCACAATGTAAACTCCATGTAACGACACTCCACATAACGTCAAACTCCCCAAAACATTCAAATAACATGACTTTGGTTTGAAAAAAGTGGTCCAAGACCTTCCACTGTTGAGACTTATTTGAAATGGAAGTACATACTTGTCTGTGACACATTAATATTGATATTGCGTGTCAGTCGAATGTAAAACAGTGTAAATTCCATGTAACGACACTCCACTCCATATAACGTCAAACTCCCCAAAACATTCAAATAACATGACTTTGGTTTGAAAAAAGTTGGCCAAGACCTTCCATTGTTGAGACTTATTGGAAGTGGAAGTACATACTTGTCTGTGACATATTAATATTGATATTAGGTGTCAGTCGAATGTAATATAGTGTAAACTCCATAAAACGACACTCCACATAATACAAAACTCCCCAAAACATTCAAATAACATGACTTTGGATTGAAAAAAGTGGTCCAAGAACCTCCACTTACGGTACCTTGGCTATGCGCGTTACGAAGAATATATACATCAACCTGCCAGATTTTTGAATGACATAATAATAGATTAATAATAAATAATAGATTTATTCGATTTTGCATCATACAGATATGTATTAGTTATAGCACACACAGTATATACTTTCATATCCATTAAGTCTCAACAGTAGAGGTTCTAAGGCCACTTTTTCCAAACCAAAATCATGTTATTTGAATGTATTTGTGAGTTTTGTATTATGTGGAGTGTCGTTTTATGCAGTTTACACTGTGTTACATTTGACTGACACGCAATCTCAATATTAATGTGTCACAGACAAGTATGTACTTCCATTTCCAATAAGTCTCAACAATGGAAGGTCTTGGCCAACTTTTTTCAAACCAAAGTCATGTTATTTGAATGTTTTGGGGAGTTTGACGTTATGTGGAGTGTCGTTACATGGAGTTAAGATTGTTTTACATTCGAGAGTCACACAATGTCACTATAAATGTGTCAAGAGAAATTGCACGCTCCACTCAAAATTATTTTTAAGAATATTTTTATGGTCACTCTAAGTGACTATAAAAAAAAAATCCGCAGCCGATTTCGATAAAACTTGTCTCGAATAATCTGACAAGTATGTACTTCCATTTCCAATTAGTCTCAACAGTGGAGGTTCTTGGACCACTTTTTCAGACCATGTTATTTGAAAGTTAATGTGAGTTTTGTATTATGTGGAGTATCGTTTCATGGTGTTTGTTTACACTGTATAACATTCGACTGACACCTAATATCAATATTAATGTGTCACAGACAAGTATGTACATCCATTATCAATAAGTTTCAACAGTGGAGGTTCTTGGACCACTTTTTTCAAACCAAAGTCATGTTATTTGAATGTTTTGGGGAGTTTGACGTTATGTGGAGTGTCGTTACATGGAGTTAAGATTGTTTTACATTCAAGAGTCACGCAATGTCACTATAAATGTGTCAAGGGAAATTGCACGCTCCACTCAAAATTATTTTTAAGAATATTTTTATGGTCACTCTAAGTGACTATAAAAAAAATCCGCAGCCGATTTCGATCAAACTTGTCTCGAATAATCTGACAAGTATGTACTTCCATTTCCAATTAGTCTCAACAGTGGAGGTTCTTGGACCACTTTTTCAAACCATGTTATTTGAATGTTTTTGTGAGTTTTGTATTATGTGGAGTATCGTTTCATGGTGTTTGTTTACACTGTATAACATTCGACTGACACCTAATATCAATATTAATGTGTCACAGACAAGTATGTACTTCCATTATCAATAAGTCTCAACAGTGGAGGTTCTTGGACCACTTTTTTCAAACCAAAGTCATGTTATTTGAATGTTTTGGGGAGTTTGACGTTATGTGGAGTGTCGTTACATGGAGTTTATAGTGGCACATTGGAGAGACACGCAATATCAATAAAATCTTTCAAAATAAATAGCTCGCTCCAGTAAAAATCATTTTTGAACAATATTTTAATAGTATCTTCAAGTGACTATAAAAAAAAAACCAGTCTGGATTTCGGTAATACTTGTCTTGGATAATCTGATAAGTGTGTTCTTCTATTTCCAATAAGTCTCAACGGTGGAGGTTCTTGGACCACTTTTTTCAAACCAAAGTTATGTTATTTGAATGTTTTTGTGAGTTTTGTATTATGTGGAGTATCGTTTCATGGAGTTTGTTTACACTGTATAACATTCGACTGACACCTAATATCAATATTAATGTGTCACAGACAAGTATGTACTTCCATTATCAATAAGTCTCAACAGTGGAGGTTCTTGGACCACTTTTTTCAAACCAAAGTCATGTTATTTGAATGTTTTGGGGAGTTTGACGTTATGTGGAGTGTCGTTACATGGAGTTTACATTGTGGCACATTGAAGAGACACGCAATATCAATAAAATCTTTCAAAATAAATAGCTCGCTCCAGTTAAAATCAAACAATATTTTTATAGTAACTTCAAGTGACTATAAAAAAAAACCCCAGTCTAGATTTCGGTAATACTTGTCTCGGATAATCTGATAAGTGTGTTCTTCCATTTCCAATAAGTCTCAATGGTGGAGGTTCTTGGACCACTTTTGCCCACTGTCCTTTAGAAAACTTACAAAAGTTTCCGGCCCGCGCTTAAAAATTTTGCAAGTTTTCAAAAATAGAATGAACCTTATTGACTTGAGATGCGAATATTCCAGTTGATACCGGAATAAAATTGGTCAAACTCACACAGCCTAGATTTGTTATCATGTCACATCACACCACTATTTGCGCCTGCGACGCATTTTAGGACACTTTCAAAACTCAATACAAAATTCACTATTTCACTTCAATGAACACATAATACAAGGGCACTTTAGAATAAAAGAATCATCAAAGACATCCTTGAACTATTTACTAAAGATAAATTGAGGTCAAAATACATATACACAAAGGACTATAGTTTAAACTACACCAGAAGCTATATTTTTATCTTTAAGTTGATTGTGCCATGCGTGGCTCTTAGGACTAACAATACGAATAAGTTTTAACAAACCATTTTGATAAGTAATTTATTTATCTTTGTCGAAGATTAGATATCGGCTTGTCAAGGATGTACATGAATGTGTCACTTATATTTACCGTGGGATCAAGTTGTGACATCGTCTAGATTCTGTTTATGTAGTATACGTAGAAATGTATAATAAAAGAATGTATAAACAACGTAAGTTTTATATGTTGTAGCTAGACTTGCCACACTTGTAGGTATGGTTTGGTATTGCACACTATCTAAAACTCCGCAACTGTATACATAGGTAGGTAGATGAGAATTTGAGTCAATTTATATTTTGCTTCAGTATACTCAAAACTTGGTCAGCTAAAATTACTAGTTATAATGATATAAATAAATAAGCAAAACAAAGTGTCAAAGTTTATTAACATTGCCTTGTACGGCGTCATTAACCGATATTATGTGAGGTTCGTGATCTTTCTCTTCATTGTTGAAATAAGTTGTCGTCTCATTCGAAAGTGAGTGTTTAAAAATATAATGCACGTGTTAATGTCGGATTTAAATAATAGTAGTACCTTAAGAACGATAATTTAATAATAAACAAAAAATACTCGGCTTAAGTTTGTTTCCTTGGTCTTTGGTAGCGAAATATCAGATTGTTTTAAAGTTTTTCCGCGCAATATGTCATATTATCTATTTCATACAAATCTGTAGGAACCATACGCAAGGCCTTTCTATATCTTCCAATTCAACTATTCATTATCAGACCGACGATTGACCACATGATTGAACTCGGATATACCTTATACAGCTTATATTTATTATCTGCAAATATTTTAAGTAGTGATCCATAAAACTGGTTAACTGTCCCCAGAGAACATAGATCATAATATAAAAAATTGGACCTCCCAAACTAATTGACCCGGTCGGTAGGGACATTAAGTATGGGAGATCCAAACTTATTTCATATTTCGACCTATGTTCCGTGGGGAAAGTTGTTCAGTTTCGTGGGCTGATTCCCCCGTAAAAATATTTGCAGCTAATATTTTTACATTTAGTTCTAAGTAAATATTTTATCAATTTGTTTGGTGTCCTTTTAAACTTCCTTGCAGCTTATCTATACTGACACATATTTTAGAGAACTCCGCGAATATCTTATCTTAACGTAGCAAAAGTTATGTTTAATCTAATCTATAAGATACAGTAAATCGATGAGCACCTGTTTTTAGAAATATGAAGTTGGTAGCAAATAGTTTGAGTGGCTTTATTAGAAATATTAGGACATGTATGTTGAATCAAGAGGTTGACTTTGCAGATATACGGTGTGTAAGGGACAGCCCTGCGTATACTACAGACCATGAAACTGATCAACTTTCCCTTAGGAACATACCTATGTCAGGAAACGAAAAAAAACATGGACCTCCCATACAAAATCACAATCAGCTGACTGCATTTACCATGGGACGTCCAAACATTTTTGATACTTCCTGAGATATTTTTTTATGGAAAGTGGTTCAGTTTCATGGTCTGAATGCACCTTATTAGTATTCGTAGGGCTGTCCCTTACACACTGTATAGTTTTTGATTTTTTCAGTAAAATATTCAAGAAAAATTTAATAACCTTACTCCATTATGTTTATTAGTCACTTAAAACTAAATTTGAGACGAAGTTCGTGATAGTTATAGGTAGTTTTATTGACTCTGTAGTTGCTACGGCGTAGCAATTTTGTAGCTGAGCAGATATAACTTTGAAAATTCTACGCTTAGGCGGTTCCCTCACTTTCGTCCATTGCTGCGTATTTTAATGCACCGTAACGCATGCGTCTGTCAGACGAAAGGAAGTTGTGAATCGCGTTCTTATTCCCATACAGTTACGGCTACGGTGTGTTTACGTTGCGTAACGGATGCAATTACTTTCGTCTGACAGCCGTATGTGTGACGGTGCGTTAAAAATACGCAGCGACGGACAACAAGTAGCACAGCCAAGTAAGTACTACAGTTTTTATTACTTCATATAAAATAGTGCAGAAAATACTGTAGTATTTTTACAACAAAAATATGTAAAGAGTAACACCTGTCTACCTTTACAGGTCAGGCAGATCGCCAAAGGCTTCATTGTTAAGGCGTTATGTATTACCCCGCAAAGAATGAACTTTACTTCGCTACACTGCCGTCGTGAATGTATAGATGTGTCAATTATTTTCAAAATTATAAACAATATTATTGACGACCCCACGCTTTTGCAATTGCTGTCATTCAGGGTACCTCGTCGTCGTGAACGTGGTTGCCGTAGTAAACCCTTATTTCAGATACCACGTAGTCGTACTTGTTTCGCAAGAAATAGTTTCATAAAACGGGCTTGCAGGCTGTACAATGAAAAACTTGTAAATGTTGATATATTCAGTAATTCTTTAAACGTTTTTAAAAAACTTTCTTTGCGGTTCTTTTCGAAAGATATTTAGTTTTTATTTACATCAATCTTACTTTGTAGTTCCTTCTAGTGTAAGAATGTTTTCATATAATTAATTAAGGAAACTGTAGGTCTATAATCTGATAAGGTTACACTGTATTACATATAACTATATGTGACTGTTTGTTTCTTATAAAATAAAATAAAATAAAATAGAATCAAGGTGTCATTTTGTAAGTATATCCGACAATAATAAGGTTATATAATTGTCAACTCACCTACAAGAATCCAGTCGATACACGGTACTCTGCCCAATGGAACTGCTGTAGGTCGGTATCCTGTGCAGACTGCTCGACGGATGTATCTGTGGAGGTCTCAGAAAGCTGCTGCTGTGGACGATCCCTCCCAGCATCGGCGTGTCTGCCATGGAGCTCTCATAGGCACTCGTCTCATCTGTCTCCTCTTCAATGATACCGGGCTTGTAGAAGATCTTCCCGGCGGAAAGACCGGGCTTGATATCAGAAAGACTGGGCTTCGTTTCGGAAAGACTGGGCTTCGTTTCGGAAAGACCGAGCTTGACTGCGGAAGTATCAGGCTTTTCATTTCGTTTCTGATTCTCCTCTTCGCACACTTCCATTTCTATGGCCTGTTCTGACATATTGTTTCCTTTTGTGTTTTTTTTATCACAATATTGGTAAATTGGCAGTCATTTTGATGAGTTTAAATACTGTGAGGGTGTTTTTGTTATATTTGTTCATCGTTGTTCAGTATTTTTGTGGCTTGCCCTGAAAAAAAGAAAAAGTCATTCTGTTACTTATCATGTAACCATTAAAAGATACATCAATTAGCAAGTTTTAGCAAAATGTAAATATTTAGAAGTGAGTATGTTTTTAGCATATTAGCAAGTACTAGCAAGTAGAGATACCACCTTTTATCGAATAGTAAATAAATTTAAAGTAGAGCGACATCTGTTATCGAATAGCTACACCAAAGAAGATATGATTTTAGATTTTATGGTTGGTAATAAGTGTAGAGTTTGAGGCGATGGTAATTTTTTTTAACTTAGTATTAGTATGTAGTTTTCCATTATAAATGGACAGGTTTGCGACAAAAAGGCAGGTCTATCTTATTATTCATCAAAATCGCGTAATGCAGTTTTATTTTTTACCACAACTACAAATTCTTTAATACTCATTTAACAACTCATAAAACAGAAAATGTATAGCATTATCTTTATCGGTATCTTTTGATAGGTTTTAAATCCTATCAAACAATTATTTTGCACTTAGGAAAGAGGATGTCCCAATTCCCAAATCAACACTTTGCTAGAATTATTTTGAACATTATGTCTTTGAAACAATAGTGTAAATTGGTAAATGGCTCAGCTTACTTAGCCTAGTTAGGTTTCCTTAAACAGTGTCAATTTTAAGCGCCACATCCGTATGTAAACATGTAATTTCGCAAACTTCTAACATCTTATACCTATTATAACATACATAATGGGTTTTGTACATACATACATCAGCCTATTGCAGTCCACTGCTGGACGTAGGCCTCCCCCAGGGTACGCCATAGGGCACGATCTCCCGTTTTCGCCATTTAGTCGCTACCAGCCACCTTCTTTAAGTCATCGGTCCATGTGGCCGGAGGTCGTCCAACACTACGCTTGCCGAGGCGTGGCCTCCACTCGAGAACCCATTTACTCCATGGGTTTTGTATTACTTATTTATTTTATTTACCTAGAAAACGTTGCAATATACCAGCGTGTTTTCTGTCGCGCAATTTGGAAATCTTACTACTGATGGGGTCTATTGCGATCTATTGGTGGGATCATTCAATCGTATCTATTCTATCAATGCGATGACATAGTGTTAATTTTTTGTTAAGATTAGTATTTTATATTAAACCCATAATCCTTTTTATTGCATCATATCCCTCAAAACACAATTTTCCGAATGACCCTCAAATATTGGTCTGACATGGCGTAAATCTCCGTTTTTGCGGCTGTTTACGTTCTGCCTACCCCGTAAGGGATTATAGGCGTGATATATGTGTGTGTGTGTGTGTGTGGTGTTATCCCTCAAACAATGCTTTCGCTGTTGTGCGCTATCGCATAGATGATTCGATTATACAGGGTGTAAGAGACAGCCCTCCGAATACTTATACATTGAGACCATGTAACTGAACAACTTCCTATCCAAAAATATTTCAGGAGACGTCAATACATTTTTGACTTCCCATAGTAAATGCAGTCAGCTAATCGTGATTTTGCATGGATGTCGACTTTTTTGTCGTTTCCTGACATTTATTTCTAAGGTATCAATCGCCTATCACGTTAAGTACGCAAAATGTCAAGTATGAGCAAGATACATCCTATCTCTTATCGCTAAAAGTCCTTGCACTGGCCTAGGATCTAAGGAGTGCATACTCCTAACGATCTGCCTGTTAACGCGGACGTGTTCAACTGTTTACCACCCACGGTTCGTCATTATCCGCCGTATTGCGGAAAACCTCGTCTCTCCGGGAATTGTTGCTCTCGGGAAGCAGGATATGGCTCATATATTTTACTTGGCGACTGAAGTTTTGTTATTGGCCTTAAGAAACTTCTAGACTCCGTGTTGGCAACAGTTGTATCCAATACTTACTTACTTACTCACTCCTGTGGCTCAGGGACCCAAAGTGGGTCTTGGCTCACGACACGAGTTTCCGCCACTTGTCCCGAACCTAGGCCGCTTCACGCCAGTCTTGCCTCACCTCACCTTCAAGGTTGCGCAAGTCTGACTGAACTACATCGCTCCAGAGCGATACCTAGGACGACCAACTGGTAGGTATCTAATATTCGTCCGTTCCGTGCTTTTAAAAGAAAAAACAAAACCCATCATCTCACAGGATTTTTATATATAGGTACCGTCCGTCTGTCCCTATATCTTGAAAATGCGTAAAGATGTTGAGTTGAAATTATAACTATAATATACTCGAGCCTACGGCCGCTTATGTAAAAAATATCAAGCTCCTAACGTTAAAAGAATAGCGTTTTTGACCCTCTCAAGGGAATCGAAATTCATAGGGTCCTACCAGAGGACCTAGAACTATGAAATTTTGCAAGAAGCATGCAAAGCATGTTGCGGTGCACTTAGTGGGTTGGCCAGTTTTTTAACAAGCAAACTCGTACTCACTAATTGTCAAATTTCTCCCACATTGCATGCTATCCCGCAAGGGTTAAAGGTGTGGTATGTGTATGTGTGTAAGTAACCTAATACCACATATTGGTCTCAATTTGGGAAGAAATATCTTACCTTAACTGAAATTATTCGTAGTGCTGTCACTTTCCGTCAAATAGGTTTAGAAAGTTATGTCATGTCTCATACTACGTATAATGCGCGCTATCAATTTAAGGCAAAGATTTAAACAATGACACAAGGTAAGTATTGGCGGCGGCGACAATGACGATTAAATTGACTAGAAATAGTGAAGAACATATCAACATTTTAAACATTATTGAGACCCGTTTTAAGTGTATTATATCCATATATTACAACCGTAGCTTTATTTCCCGAGATAGGTAGATTAAGTGAGTAAACAGCATATCATCTGCATACGGCTATTAAAACCTGCGATGTGCAATTAAGAGCTCATGCACCACTACCCCGGCTCGCGTGTGTCGGCTCTGTGACATCTAGAATTAGGCCTGTCAATGAAATGGGTGCCGTTCATAGAACAGAAAATTAGTGCACACTCTAGCTGAGATAATAAATGCTGGAAGATGTGCCATAGGGCGAAAGTTTATTGAAACTGCAACGTTAGATTAAGCTTATTAATAACAAAAATCTATTCACAGTGTACAAAGAAACACAAAAGTTGAATTAATCACTCCCTACTCAGAATTTCACTATAAATCTTTCTGAATCAGGCGAAAAATATACCTATTATGGAATATCGAAACAATCCGAAAAGCTTTAACTGAGCTATTTGCACCCAAGTGTGTTTCGGTAATAGTTGAAAATACTTAACAATTTTATTGAATTGTTGTGTTATTTCCAAAACATCAAAGCCTAGACTCTCTTTTTACGTAAATCACACTTTTTTTTGTAGGTTTTGTGGATGATGTGATGATGGGTACTACCAGTCACCCGCTCATTCAAATAGGTAGGTGGAACATTTACATCTTCCGTGCTCTATGCACTCTACCTGTGAGGAAGGCCGACAATTACCACGTCTGCTCTGTTATTAATTACTCTGTGGTAGCCGTGTCATAGGTACTGACCATTTACTTGCGTTTTCATACAAATATATATTAGAATAGGTACCTACTTCTCCTTCTTCCCTTGTGGGACACCGAGTCGTCTTACGACCCAATATACCTACTTATATTTGTACTAGTCACAGAAGCTCCAATGAAGGAATAGCTACATACTTAAAACATTAAATAATTGAGATTTGTATTACATGTACTATTTTGATAGTAGCACAGGAGTATGTAAGTTATAAATTATGTGGTAAGTATGCTACCTATTCAGTTATCCAATCAGCTTTTAAATTAGGTAGTACCGTAGTAAGCATAACTTAAAATTGCTGGAATATAGATAAAGACGTTAAATAAAAGGTCATTCACGTAATACATTACGGTTTATAAGATATATTTTATCTCTATTGGCCATGTGATACTGGCCTAGATGGCCGAGTGATGCTGGTTTAGAATAGCATTGCCACATTTCTTTCCCGCGGGTATCGTAAGAGGCGACTAAGGGACTCGGGGGTTTCATGTATATTACAATTTAAGGTGACACCTGTCACTATAGTCATACACGATTTTCTAAAACGGCCCTCAAAATCCTCAAATATATGTCGCTGATAACAACCGTATTTTACGGCCGTTAATAATCTGCCT
Organism: Tuta absoluta; assembly: GCA_027580185.1. Classification (NCBI taxonomy): domain Eukaryota; kingdom Metazoa; phylum Arthropoda; class Insecta; order Lepidoptera; family Gelechiidae; genus Tuta; species Tuta absoluta. Next base: position 4,254,552 of record JAQAHW010000016.1, on the reverse strand, counting down.
ACCCCGCAATGGATAAAAGCGTGATATGTGTAGGTATGTATGTTAAATAAAAGGTCATCCACGTAATACATTACGGTTTATTAGATCTATTTTATAGATTGAGTTGTTATTTTGTAGGCAGTATTGGTAATACAGGGTCATAATTATAGGTTGGATTTATTACAGAAACATAAGTACAGATAATTACTTGATAGTTCGACAAAATTATGTTTATGATCATTATTAGTATGGATCTACCTCGACTGTATCTTGAATCATAGTATGAAGTAATTGTTATAAGATATAAGTATTAAATTATTAGTACTTATTTATAGATGCCGGCTTGGAATAGCATCTCCCCATTTCATTCCCGTGGGAGTCGTAAGAGGCGACTGAGGGACTCGAGGGTGTGTATTGCAATTTTAGGCGATGGGCTGACATCCTGTCGCTATGGCGATACACAATTTTCCGAATAACCCTCAAGTATTTGTCAGAAGTGGCGTGAATATCCGTTTTTATGGTCGCTTATGCTCTGCCAATGTACCTATATGAGTCGCAATAGATATGGGCGTGATATATGTATGTACAGCTTAGCTTTATATCTTGCAGACATTGTTTTTTATATCATAGAAACATTAAAAAGGTTGTACTTATTCAAAACTTGCAATGGCCTAGGCACATCAATCAAACAGCAATTCACCTCTACTATTGCTAACAGGAAGAAACTATTTCGGGACACCCTAACTATGCATCTGTAGGTACCCACTCCAACCGTCTAGTAAATTCAAATTTAAAGTACCTATGTAAAAATATTAGCTGCTATGAAAATGAACAACTTTCCCCTAGGAACATAGGTCGAAATATGAAAACGAAATTGGAACTCCCATACAAATTGACTTGGTCGGCTGGACCATTTTGCATGGAAGGTCCAAAATGTTATTTCGACATTTATGTTCTTTGGAGAATAATTTTCAGTTTCATAGGTGTAAATCCATTTTCAGTAATTGTTTTACATCCATTACATACAAGTTGAAATATCAGTAAGCGATCTTTTTTAGAAAAGCACTTGGTTTCACACTTGATCAAATGTAGATGATAAAAAGCTCGTCAGATAAATATAATTTATTATAGGTACATTTTTTTTTATCGCTATGTACCTACCTACTACCACTATGTTGTAGTGTGGTGCACTCTACACAGATTTGATTAGTCTAACTAAACGCATGACAAGCGAGCGCACGGTAAATACCATCATTTGAAACTATTAGCCAGCATTGTGTCATACTGATTTTAGTATTTTGTGGTGTTTTGTTTATATTGTTTTTAGCCTATATGCATTTTTTGTCGTATGACATGACTTTGCATGGCTGTTGTAGCTGTCATGGATATTGGACATAAAATAGCCTGGTAGTTGCATATATGGCTTCAGCTCCGGTAAAAAGGGGATTACAAACTTTATTTCAGGATCGACAAGCTAGTGAAACCTCTAGTGTTTCGCTTTCAAGAAACGAACTAGGCATAAGATAATTATCTACATCGAAAGAATTGAAAGATCAGATATTTAAAATATCCAGTTTTACGACTGCATACTTTTATCTAGTAATTTAAAAACTAGTTAATTGAGGCAGTTCTCCCACATATCGCGCGTCGCTGCGTATTTTTAACGCATACGTCCGGACGAAAGGTAATAGCGAATACCGATATTAGTTTTGTTTAAACAATAAAGTCAGATTTCGTTATTTCCTTTCGTCTGACAGGCGCATGCGTTACGGTGCGTTAAAAAGACGCAGCGATTTATGACAAGTGGGAGAACCGCCTTAATGAGTGAATAAATGTTAGAGATTTCGCAAGTGGCACTACCCACTAACGCGTAATCTAATTGTGCGTGACTCAGTACAAAATTAGAGTGACATCTTGTGAGTGAATGACATTTAATAGTGAATACACGTAGAGTTCAACTAACAACATAATCTATCTTTTATATTGTTAAACTTTCGATTAAATAATCTTTCTGTTTCAGATTATTTGTATCTACTAATAGATATTATACCCTGCAAGGAATATAAGGTGATATGTGTATGTAAGTAAACAAGTATAAACAACGCGTAAACAGCCGCAAAAAACGGTAATTTACGCCAAGTATTATGAGGGCCATTCGGAAAATGGTGTATTGCCATAGTGACAGGTTGTCAGCCCATCGTCTGAAATTGCAATACATAACCTGGAGTCGCTTAGTCACCTCTTACGACTCCCACTAGAAAGAAATGCGGTGATGCCATTATTCTAAGCCGGCATCACACGGCAATTTACCACTGTTTACCGACTAGAAAACTTACTAAACGAATTAAGTTCTGCAATCGGATTATTGTCAATTACTCATGTCTAAAGACTTGAAATGCATTCAATTTATATTCGTAATAGTTAAAATGACACACGCAGGTGTCTCTTACGCTTTAGCAAATAATATTTTGAGGTCACCAGTAGTGGACCAGTTAGCAAATGGCATTTAGGTAGACTTGTATTAGGGTCGGTAGCTCAACAGTGTATACCTGTCAGGCGCCTTTGGCTAGATTCATATGAGATATAGGTAACAACTAACACATAAATTATTTGATGCAAATTACTCGTAAAGTTCGGAATGAGATTATGCGCCAATATACCTAAGTAATGGAAATAGTCTGGCAGTGTAGCAAGTTACAGTGGCAGTGGGCTGGTCACATTTGTCGTAGAACTGATCGACGATGGAGCAAGCGAGTTCTCGAGTGGCCACGCTTCGGTAAGCTTGGCGCTGTTCGCTCTCCAGCCAGATGGACCGATAACTTAAAGAGGGCGGCTGGTAGCGACGGGATGGCGAAAACGGGAGGTCGTACCTTATGGTGTACCCGGGAGGCCTACGTCCAACAGTGGACTGTTATAGACTGTTGTGTGAGTGTGTGGTGTTTATGAATGATAGTTGTTAATTGACAACGTTATAAATACGACAGTTGCATAAAAATCTCATCATCTAGGCGGGCATACGATAGGTAGGACTGCATCGATGGATAGTTGTAATATTTGTTGATTTCATCTACCTACATACAAAAATGAGATTCAAAGAGCGCTATAATTGGTCATAGAATGTATATGTAGGTAGCGCAAGTATTTTCTTTACCACTTGCATGCAAAAACGTGATAATGTTAAGTAACATAACTCAAGCGTGACAATGACAATATACTTATATGTATAATATCACTGTTAGTGTTATACTGTAACTATTTACAATTCAAATGAAGGTAGTAGACCTACTTCACTCCACATATGTATTTTCATGTTTTAACTGCCGCTATCTGCAGCTTAGTTCACATACTTAAAGGATCAAGTGATATTGGTTTTTCATGCCGTTATTTATAACATCCAGTGTAAGTTGACCCTTGAAGCGGCAGTAACAAAAGAAGCTTCTAATAGTATCTAAGTTACACAACTACTTTTTAAGATTTTCGGTTTTAAATTATCATGTTTTCGTGTGTTATAAAAAGTTTTTACTTACTTAAATATATTTGCGAATTAGACGTTACTTTAAAAACGTATAAAGTTAGTCGAAAGTAGCAGGTTAAAATCCTGCCCGCGCTAAAAAAAATTGCAGTTTAAAAAAAACGTGTAAAGTTGTTGTACTTATTTGTATCTAAATTAAAGTGATCAAGTACCTATGTTGTTTTGTAATTATGATTATGACCAAACCCAACAGCTGTGGCTGTGTCAACAAGTACATTTATTCTATTCGGCCCCGTATTGTTTAAACTATCATTGTGATGTGATTAATGACATTATTTAGTTAGTCACCTACTTCTTCCATGTTATATCTAAATTTATCTAAACGGGTACTATCCACAATCCACAAAATCCACATACCCTTAACTTACTTGGATCAATTTAAACTGGTTGTTTCTATAGTTTATAAGAAAAACCAGTTTTAGTGAATCCCTTGTGTTGCTGATAGGACTTAAAATAATTCGTAGGTAACTTAGTTATCTAAGTAAACAATACTACTACTTGCCATCTGAATCCACGTGAAGGTGAAAATTCTTCCCTCCTCACAAATAGAATTGAGGTAACATCACTTCAAACTCATTTTAGATTGAGCTTTTAAAAAACAATAGTTTCTAGCTCTCTGTCAGTGCCCGTTTTCAACCCAGATAGCTCATCAGTTTGAAAAAAATATTCGTTATTTTCGAATACTGGCCACTAGGACTACTTTCGAATACATTCAAAAACCATTCCTTTTTCGAATCCCGGTTGTAAATTTGGCAGTGTGTGCGGCCCGGCTGCCAGGATGGCGTGGACTGACGGAGGCACTCTTGCGCATACAGCTAGGTCCAATTGTAACCGCGATTATTTGTTAACTAGCCACGCGTTCGGAAACAATTGCCTCCGGTCGCCTGCCTCGCTTGCAGATAGGATTTAGCATGTCCGTTGGATTTATAAAGGTATATGGGTTTGTAGGGCCTCGTGCAGTGGATATAAGCAGCTATTGTAACAGAAGCCTGCATTGTGTTGCTCTTGTGCTAAAGAAATGTGGAGCCCTAAAAATAGAGAAGTGTATTCTTGTTTAATACTCATTTAGTATAATTCATGTGCAGAATTTTATTTTGTATGAGATTGATTTAAATAGGTACCTACACGTATGTGACTACCTAAACCACTATACTGGTTGATTATCAAAGTAGAGTTGAAATTCAACATTTTAAGATATTAAGTATAAATGTTAAGTTTTAAATCTAATTAGTAATACATAATTGAATGACCCTCAAATGTTTGTCAGACGTGGCGTAAGTGACCGTTTTTTCAGCCGTTTACGCTCTGCGTACCCCGCAAGGGGTATACGCGTGATATATTATGTATGTACCTATGTAAATCAAAAAACCAGGTACGCAAAGGTTCCGAGTTCGATTCTCGGTGGGACGCTCACAAAGTTGATATTTATCACTTGTGAATTTGTTCCCGGTCTGGTTAGGACATTGCAGGGTGAACCAACTGATTGGCCGAAAATAAATGGTTCCGTGCTTCGGAGGGCACGTTAAGCCGTCGGTCCCGGTTGCTGTCTATGATTACTTAGACGGCGGTCGTAACACAACCATGTCAGAGGCCTACGGCCAGAGGTTGAAAAACTCTGACACCAGGGTTCATCGGGTCGTTGGACGACTCGGTGTCCCACATGAAAAGAAGAAGAAGAAGAAAAAACCAGGAGCAATAATTAAACAGTAAGTCTTCAATTGTTAACAGTCTAGCAGTTTTTTGAAAAGTAATTTGCATAATTAAAACTTACCCGCGAAAACATTTCTTACCATCTAATATTCTAGGGCGGCGCAAGACCGCGAAGGTTTCTACATGCTGACCTCCGAACTTTAATTTGGAGATGGCACCCCATGATGATGGTGATGACTATTCGTATGCTGTTGCTCCATATATTCTGTAGTTTACTCCATACTCCAAAGCGTCTGTCACCAAGTTATTGTCTCATTTGTCGATGTAGATACTCAGGCTGTACTCAAAAACATCAAATTATGACCATCAGTGTGAAAAACTCTGACACCAGGGTTCATCGGGTCCTTGGATGATTCGGTGTCCTACACGAAAAGTCAGAGAGAGTGTGTGTTTCGAGAGTATCACTAGATGGAATAGTTTGGGAAATAATTAGGTATCTAAGGTAGGTTTTTAACCGACTTAAAAAAGGAGGTTCTCAATTCGTCGCTTTTATTATTATTTTTATTGTTAGCCTACTGAGTCCCACTGCTGGGCAAAGGTAACCCCATCCTTCTTCCACTTATTATTCATGTACAAGCACCCACTAGTCTTTGTAGTTGGCATTAAGATCATCACACCATCGTTTGCGAGGTCGGTCTCGTCTGCGGTTCCCATTCTGAAGTCTCCACTCGATCTTGTCCACCGTTCTGGGTGCATATTCCTGACGTGTCCTAACCTAGTCCTAAGTCCTATTTAAGTTGTCTAGCGACCTACATTGGCTATACCTGTTTTGGAATGCAGGGTGGTGTAATGCTGTTTCTAATGTGGTTTATTCGCTTTATACTTAAAATGCTGCGTTTCACAGCTCTTTGCCAAAACTTAAATTTGGACTTCTGATTTTTTCTTTGTAAGCTCGTTTTTGCATCATAGACCTAAGGAAGGTAACTATGGAAAAATCACACATTTTTATATAATTTCATGAAATATCTGAGATGTTGATCAAATTTGCTCTGTAAAGTTTTATATGATGCCTCAAATAGGCACCCCTACTTAATAATCAATGGACTCTACCTTTTTGTAATATGAGTGCCTGATCTTCGGTGGTCTCAGAGGAGGAACTTGCAAGATTGACCTACAACTGGACCGGATATTGACCGCCAAGGCAACGTATTGACCCTTTGTTCGGTTATCAACAACTGCACGATGTGTGGCCTCGCTAGCTGAGCAAATATTGCGATTACAATGGTTACGAATGACCAGGATCTTCTTAAAATATTGCTTAAGTACTTTAAAAAAACAGAAACATAAACGCTGCAAATAATCTGGAACTTCGTGAGTGCCTTTATTTGTATCCTGACTAGGCATAAAAATAAAAACAGAGAATAAAAGTTACAAACATAACAAATATAGAACATAAAGGAGATGGCATGGTACTTTCCCGAAAGTAATGCAAGAGGGGTAAAATTCTGTCACAACGAAAGAACTTGGACTTAGTCGCAAAAAAAATTTCTCCCCGAAGTTAAAGTATTTCCTGTTCGTAAGTTTGTGAAAGACCTAGGTACATATGCTAACTTGTTCCACTCCTGAGCTGTGGCAGATATTCAAAGATTTTCCGCCCAAATCGTCAGTCTAAAATTCTACTGAACAATTATATCCTCCGCAGTGCTAACCCTATGATTTTTTCTGATAAAGCCACAGATTGTCTCCGAGCACCTTGAATGAAGTTCACATCTACGGAAGTCATCAACACCCGGCATCACCCCGCCGCGTCACCATATCCTCGCGGTGACAGTCCATCTGTCACAGCATCACCTCACCCGGTGTCCCGGCAGCGTTCAAGAGCACGCCGATTATCAAATTACGTCCCCGCGGCGGCGCGGGCGCAGGCAAATGCTCTTTCGACTGTCATGGCCGCTGCTCTTTCCGCTAGTGGCTTGTTTGCCGCACGCGTCTGATCCGGATCATTTGAATAGTAGGCAGGCTAGGTAGGTATAGTGTGTAGGTATAGTAGACAGTTTCAAATGATACATGTATATTACTATAAAATAATAATGGAGATGATTAGATAGTTTTATTGTTACTTTTTAATAAAGTGGTTCCTAATCCTAGAAAAGTTATTCGTAAATACAATGATATACCTACCTGCCGTGGTTTAACGAATTTGCACCTCTGATGATATTCCTGTATAAAGTTTGTCATCTTGAAACACTGTTAGTTTGTTGGATAAGTATGTGATGTAGATAGATGTGAACTCGGGTAAAATGCCCTGAGGCGACACGGTCGTTTATGTAAAGACATTACTTAGTTGAGTGATTTAAATCAGGAGCTTGGTTATAAAGAGTTTCCAACGACATATCTAATGATAATCTTTGTGACATGGTAAATACATGTAGGAAAATAAATAGATAGGTACAATCAGCAGCATCTCGAGTTTTCAATTTTTGAAAACTTGCAAAATTTTCGAGTGCGGGCAGGATTTGAACCTGCGACTTTCGCATTACTAGTGGCGACGCCTCTTCCATCTGGGCTACCGCAGCTCATTTCTTGCCCGCTAATTTTGCAAGTGTATTTTAATGCGAAAGTCGCAGGTTCAAATCCTGCCCGCACTCGAAAATTTTGCAAGTTTTCAAAAATTGTATACCTAACACGGGAAGTGTTTTAAAATTTGGTACTCAATTTATCGCTGGTTTTCATCGCTTAGACTACATTCAATCTGTAAAGATAGAATTAGTCGCCGGTTATTAGTTGCAAAAACTAACCCGGTAGATGGAGCCATGCCAAGCGTTACTGGCATTAAAATACACTTGCAAAATTAGCGGGCAAGAAATGAGCTGCGGTAGCCCAGATGGAAGAGGCGTCGCCACTAGTAATGCGAAAGTCGCAGGTTCAAATCCTGCCCGCACTCGAAAATTTTGCAAGTTTTCAAAAATTGTATACCTAACACGGGAAGTGTTTTAAAATTCGGTACTCGAGTTTTCAGTTAAGGGATTAATATATTAATTATTTTTCATACAGAGAAAAGCCAGTATAGTTAGATATAGATCTCTTAAATTGGTAGGTTGATGTGCTAATAGTAATAGTGCCTAAGTAGAAGTTGTAACAATTATTTCGTATTTACAAATTAAATATAGGCAAGTATTAAAAGTATTATGAAAAGTATTAATTTATTAAAATATAGAGCTGATAAGTAAGATAAGCTTCTGTTAACTATAGAAAATTATGACATTGATGACATAGCTGTGAGACGGAGTAAAACAATAAAATAAAGTGAATGTCTGTTATCAATGATCAAATAAAGAAGACAAGTTAATCAATTCAGACACGTGAGATGGAGGGAAGCAGTATCAGTAATTGTTGAGCATCATTCGTGGTTAAACAGAAGTTATTCATGGAAATATAGATCATTTTTACGAATGTTTATAAAATGAGTCTCTACGACGAAGAAAAACATCTCTACGTAGTGGAAAAGTTGTCAAACGTAACTTCCTCTGCCAGCAGGCTCTGCCGAACACACAAGTAAGTGTAGAGGTACCTTCTCTTTAAATAAACAGTGTGTAATGGACAGCTCTCGGAATACTGATAGGGTGCATCCAGACCATGAAAATGAATAAATTTCCTGTAGGAACATAAGTCAAGAAACGGCAAAAAATATTTGACCTCCCATACAAAATCATGAGCTGACTGCAATTACTACGAGATGTCTAGATATTTTGACGTTTTCAGCATGCACCCGCATTATATCAGTATTCGGAGGGCTATCCCTAACACCCCTCTTACTACGTTTGGAAGGCTCTGTAATTAAATACAAGGTCAATGTTACATTACCTTACAATTTATATCATTACCATCTATTTGAACGCCATGCAGTGGCAGTGATCAGACGTGTTTTTCGCAATTTAAATATTACTTAAATCATAACAACAAATTCGAAACTGTGTCAACATTTCGCATAGTCAGCACGTGACAATTATGCAAGTGTAATAGTGTGTATAACGTACTTATGTGTTTAATACATATGTGTGAGATATACCAGGACTAACAATGTTAGATCCTGACATCGAGCTTGTGACTACTCCAGAAATAGACCGCTGGATTAACGAAGTACAAAGAAGCCTGGATGAAATCTGCAGTATCAGCAATGAATCAACGAAAAAATTAGACGCAGAACAGAAACTTCGTATTAATTCCCAAAGTAAGAAAATCCTATGTGGAATAGCGCAATTGGCTGTGAAATATCAATCAATAAAATATAAATATATGCTGACCAATAATGAACTTAGTAATAGAGATGAAGAAATAGAAATTGCCGCGCAAATTAAAGATTTAAAACAATGTATGAAGTCGTCCCCGATTCCAGCACAGCCCGTTATATCTTTTGCTGACACAGTCAAGACAAGAAATAATTCGGTAGTTCGCCCCACCGCAACCAGCAGCATTACTATCTTTCCTGCAAATAAGGACAAATCAAGTGAAGATACCAGGAAATTAGTAAAATCACTAATCAAGCCTGAAGAACTCAAGTTGCACATTCGTGGAGTAAGAGGAACCAAAAACGGAGGAGTAATAATTAGCACAGATAGAAAAGATGATTTGGAAAAGCTTAAAAAATCTGAAAATCTCAGAAAATCTGGATTGACTATTGAAATGACCGCCAAGAAAAGGCCGAAAATAATCCTGCTCGGTGTGCCCTCTAATATGTCTGAAAATGAATTAAAGGATTGCATTTATGAGCAAAATATTGCCGATAAATGCCTAAGCTTGACGAAGGAAAGTACATTCAGCTCAATCAGCCTCAGCCATAAATCTGGGAAGAAGGAAGCAGCTTCGTGTAACTTCATTTTACAAGTGACAGCTGAAATAAGAAAAGTGCTCGTACAGCAGGGGCGAGTATTTATCAATTGGTCCTCCTGCCCTGTAAAGGATTTTACCCTTGTGACCAGATGCTACAAGTGTCAACAGTATGGGCACTCAGCGAAATTTTGCAAGGACGACAACCCCACTTGTGGCCACTGTGGATTTACTGGGCACAGCATCAAGGAATGTGCCAAAAAGGATCAACCTGGAAAATGTGCTACGTGCCAGCGTTTCAAGAAACCTAGCAACCACAAAACTGGAGACGACCAATGCCCAGCCCGGAAAGTCGCTGAACTACGACTTCTTAGTTCAATAGACTATGAGTGCACCTAAAACCATCTCGACGCTAAGCATTAAGAAATTCTAAATAACTTTCCGATAAATATAGTACATCGCTGCTAGAGTTTAATTTTAGAATACGAGTTGTGCTAAGTTAGCATTTGTATTTACGCGTGACCTTTATATTTTCAAACCTGGCTCTTTTTATAAAACTGTAACGTTGCTGAGGCAGCGAATGATGGCTTTGTGACAGTTATATGGTCTTCATTGTTATTTGTTTAAGTAGTTAATTATTTTTATGCACGAATGCTATAGTTATGGAATACTTATATTGTATAATATGTTTTAGTAAGTTTATTTTAATTGTATAGTATTTTTTTTTCTTTTGTTTCTTTAAAGATAATAGTTATGTCGGCTGTCTGTTTACCTGAGATACAGGAATTCAAGTTCTTAGTTCAGGAAATAGGAAAGCCTCATAATTATTTTGTATAAGTGTACCTATTTATAAGTAAGTTTATTGAATAAATAATTATCTTATCTTTTTCTTATCTTTTCTTCTATTCGTAAAGGAAGGTTTCACGAGTACCTACTAAATTGCATTTTGTTAACGGTAAAAATTTGTTAAACCAACCGATTAAATCTGGTTTAGTGTTTTATATAGAAAAAAATGTGCTTTATTTAATTGGTGATTTTATGTGGAAGATAAAATTCTATGAAATTAGTTAAAATACAGGGACAGTATAATTTGTCAACGTTGAATTAATGGACTCTAGATAAATAATTAATTTAAATTATGTGTAGGTACTTTATTATATGTTTACGTTTGAAGTATTATTACTTTACGAACTTTGTAATTGTAGTTCTGACATTATTGTAAGCAGAATGTTTTCCACGTACATGACTACTGACTGGGTATATCCAATACATATTATTTATTTAACGTAGTTTAAATATACATGTGCACTAGTGAAAGATACATTTTATTTTACGTTACAGATGTAATAGTCTACGTAATTCGAGTAGAAGAGGTACAGAGCGACTTGTCTTCAAAACAGGACACTTGAACTTCGAGAAAGCAACATCCAAATACAGAGCATTCTTTCCCGACATTGTCACCGTGTTCATCGAGGCACGATGGAGATGGACTCTCGTCTACTGCTTCATCACCTACATCACCATATGGTTGGGCTTCGCTGTCTTGTGGTGGATCATACTCTTCTTCCATGGTGACTTGGAGCACGACCATTTGCCACACGCCGACAATACCACAACATGGTCCCCCTGCGTCCGTGAAATTTACGACTTCACCTCTGTCTTTCTCTTCAGCATCGAAATACACACAACGATTGGCTATGGAACCCGTTCGCTGACCATGGAATGCACAGAAGCCATTTTCACTATGTGTATCCAAAGTATTCTTGGCACATTCATCCAGTCCTTTATAATCGGCATCGTCTTTGCCAAGTTGACGAGACCGAAGAATCGTGCTCAAACTCTTTTATTCTCCAAACACGCGATTGTTAATCAGAGAGACCGTGACTTATGCCTGATGTTTCGCGTTGGAAACATAAGAAAATCCCGAATAATCGCCGTGAGAGTCAAAGCTTACCTAATCAAATACGTTACAAAAACAGGCCAAGATATTTTAAGAAACACAGAACAAATACATATGGATTTAAAGGTAGGCAGCGGGGATGATATCTTCTTTATGTTCCCTATAACGGCTGTTCACAAGATTGATGAGAGAAGTCCTTTTTACACCATGTCCGCATACGACATGTTGAAGTCGAAATTGGAAATCCTCGTAGTGTTTGAAGGAACTATAGAGTCGACTGGACAAACAGTGCAGACCAAGTCCAGCTACACGACGCATGAAATCCTATGGGGTCATCGATTTCTTCCACTCGTTACTTATAAAAAACGTGGTTTTGTCGTAGATTATTCGAAACTTGACGAAACCCTGCGAGTTGACACGCCGCTATGTTCAGCTGATGTTTTGAGAAAATTCTATGGTTCAGATTTGAACACCCAGAAACAAATAACAGTAGCGAGCACTTCGTCTTATGGCTTTTAATAAATGTTTGTTTTTACAGTCATCTGTCTGGTTCTTTCAAATGTGGATTTAGAATAATAACGACCTTTCTTAATTCTGTAAGATCGTGGTAGAGTATGGTCGTTGCCTTCTGCTGTATGAGCTGATGCACTTCCAACGCTGAAACTTTACACTTCACTGAAGCTAGTAATAAGTGACACTGCAATACTTCTTCACCGTTCTGAATTTCATTCATTGTTTGTATAATATAGTTTCTGTCACTTTCGCTTACTATTATTTCCATTTTAATGGTGCATTGAAACTGGTGTCTCGGTCTAAATTCCATTCATTTCTATTTTAATAAAAAATTATATTATATATTGAGTTCAGAGTCACCATCTTAGTTCTACAACTTCGTGTGTAAAACTGGGTAAGTATAGCTAGCTAGGTAGATATTTAGATAACATACGAGCCATCGTCAATGGCGATAAAAATCATATAATAGATAAAGAAAGGCTACTTTTATCCTGAAATTTATAGTAATGATAAGTTAACGGTTTCAGATTAGTTTTGACATAGATTCCAATAACTAAGTAAAAGTGGTAAATAAAGTAAGTACCTACTTATAAACTTGATAACTATTACGCCTTGAGGTACTTTCTAATATTTATAATATTGGTAATATTACTAAACTAAATCGCTGGGTAGATGAAGTTTGAGATAGCACTTGACCGGACCGAATGGCGGTAAAAAGAACAGACCGGTGTCCAGCAGTGACCACGCAGTCTAACGGGTCTAATTACCGCTTTTGACTCTACTCTACCGAAACAGTTTCAAAACTTTTTCGCGCCTTCATTTTCCATAGGCAAAAGAACATTTAAAGGCTGATTCACACCGAAGTAACGTTAGTACTTTTACTTTACCATAGACAATTGTATCGATTCTCGACTGCGTTTTGGTTTTGGGACAGGCGGGGGGCGCCTCTATCAGTTGAATGACGTTTACACAATGCTACCAACATACACAAAAAAATAACAAAAATTGACAAAAGTGTTCTGTCATTTTTCTGTTCGTCGAATCAATCGCGTATTTATTCCGTAAAACAATTCATCCTAGCAATAAAAAAGATGTTTCGGGCCAATAATTTCGATAAACTACTAGGTAAGTTCTTTATAATACGTTTCCTAAGTGGTGTTTTGGTGCTGGATGTAAAAAATAGATGTATTGGTGATTTGTTGTTCAGTGCACTTTTTTCTGATTTGCATCAGACTTTCTACGACTATTCGTAAGAAAGCTGTTCAAAGCTGTTACTTTTGTTGTATTCGAGTGTATTCTGAACGAGCAATCAATATTGATTTGGTGATTGATCTTTGGTAACAGTGCAATACTTTGTTCTAGATAAAGCGACTAGTAATCTACGCCTAGATCCCGATTGGCCGACGATTCTTCAAATATGTGACTTGATCAGACAGAATGATTGCACGTATGTAAACATTGCAGCTCATGCAACCTTTATTTTTTTTATCAGTGAAATTAACTCATGTCCCTGTAGACTTATTTCTTAGAATTGTATTGTGCTGTACTTCTTGTTCCAGACCCAAGTATGCAGTGGCTGCAGTCAAGAAGAAGCTGTACTCACAGAACCCACATCAGGCCATGTTTGCACTCCTCACACTTGAGAGCATGGTTAAAAATTGTGGTGAGTTATGCTGGTATATCTGGGTCCAAAGTTTTAGGAATAAACCATAAATGAATCATATTCCATTCCATGTACTATATGCTAACAACTTTTTTTGACTATAGAAAAATTTCTGGTTATCACTAAACAACTTTTTTCCTTATTTCATACCCAATTGGAATCTTATTTACCTACTTATTTTACATCATACTTATTTACCTTCTATGATAATAAATAACATGAAATTTGACAGGTTCCGGAATTCATGATGAGGTGGCATCTAAAACATTCTGTGAGATGTTACGAGACTTGGTGAAAACAACCCAACATGAGAACCTTCGCACTAAAATCCTTGAGCTCATCCAGGCCTGGGCATTTGCCTTCCGCAACTCACAGAAATACAGAGCTGTACAGGTAAAAAGAACACAAGACACTTATGTCTAATTCATCTACAGAAATACATTCATAATATATCCAACCTATAATCCCTAGCAGGTTAGGCAGAGCCTCAACAGCAGTAAAAACTTACATTTACGCCACATCTGGCAAACATTTCAGAGTTATTCAGAATTTGTGTATCACCATAGTGACAGGTTACAGCAATAATATGATTCAAATACAAAAACGCTGTTGGCAAAACCATAGTTATATTTCAATTAATTTCTTTATTAATTTCTTTGATTTTATGACATAAATCTAGTTAATCACTTCACTCAGGTCGAATTTTGCAACAATAGATTTGTATTGTTCTTCAAGCACACATGTGTGCTTTTATGAGCGGAGTAGTTAAGCACATTATTTACCAACTAAATAACATAAATTGAATGAACATAAATTTATAATGTAAATTGTTTCTCTGCAAACAGTGACCAAAATTTTCTTATTGTGTGTTTTTATGAAGAAGTGGCATTGTATAAATTTGATAAGATTAATAATAAAACTGTATATTTTATACAGGGTGTAAGGAAAAGTACTAGTTCCTTAGTTTCAAGGAATGAACCCGCCCATAAAACTGAAAAACTTTCCCCAAGAAACATAGGTTGAAATATGATAAAAAAATTTGACATAATGTAGCAGATGTGAGGTAAATTTCTTTTTTACTTATTGGTCTATGTTCATTGAGGAAAGTTTTTCAGTTTCATGGGCTGGTTCATTCCTTAAAAGAAATGCAGTTCTTTTCCTTACATCCTGTATAAAGAAAATAATAATAAACACCACAGAAAAACCAAGTATGCAGATACAGTTCTAAACTGATATTTGTTATCAAACTACCAGTGTATTCCTTCCTGTTTGAATGAAATTAAAACATGCTACTTTCGCCATTACTAGTGGCGACGCCTCTTCCATCTGGGCTACCGCGCGTCGTCTCTTGCCCGCCAATTTTGCAAGTCTATCTTAATTCAATTCAATTCAATTCAATTCAAGTCTATCTTAATACTATAACAAATTTAGCAAGTTTAAAAAAAATAATAACTTGGGAAGTGTTTTAAAAATTTGGTAAGTACTTGAAATTAAAACAGTTGCATTCTGATAACTACTTTTTTCCTGTACTTGTTATCAGATGTATTTATTGGGTGGAAAGAAACTGTTTGTTCAGTTCTAAATGGGTACACCAAGCCATCATTTATCAGGCTTAAATTGTTTATTCTTCTTAACAGTTTGATAACACTTGCATTTAATATTAAAAAAATTACCAGCTTGAAAATGTAAACTTTACCTACTCTTTTTATTGAAATTATCCCTCTGGTCGACTTTGTCATTTACTTAAACATGCTTGATACTTTCTTGTCTCGCTTCTAACTCGCCATCTTCTTAATTGGTCCTTCTCCTAAACTTGTCTCATGCCTAACTTTCCCATCTCAGGATATCTGGCAATTTTAAAAAATCAACACTTTCCTTACTAATGTCTTTTTGTAATCTGATTTTGTCAAAGGTAGTTATGGGGCGTACTGGGGCGCGTTCATGCTGTTTAGTCGGTATTTTCTCCGATGACAGGTCATAAAACCGCGTTTTAGCACGCCAGTCAGTTGAAATTTTCTACCATGCGCTCCAAAACGCAGTTTTACGAACTGTCAAAGTATAAAAAAGCTACGAAATTGCTACGAAAGACGGCTGCTTGATCGTGCCCCAAAGATGCCAGCTTTCAAACTAAAACCTTATTTATTTCGGAAACTAATCATGCTAAAATATTTGTTTATTTGGAAAAGTATTAGGTATAAGAGAGATTTTTATTTCGGATGACAGCTGTCGAACTAAAACCTAATTTATCTTGGAAACTATGCATGCTAGACTATTAGTTCTTAGAGTGAGTTGTAAACCATCATGATATCTACATTTCCGATGACAGCTGTCAAACTCAATGAAGATGTCTTCAATACCTGCAACTTCCTGTTATAAAACTGGTAGACTAGCATGTATAGTTTACGAGATAAATGAGGTTTTAGTTTGACAGCTGTCATTTGAAATTTAAATTTAGTCATGTCCTCGACTTTCCCAAAGAAACAAATATGCTAGCACGCATAGTATACGAGAACGAGTTTTAAGTTTGACATCTGTCATCCGCAATCAACATTTTCAATACCTACAACTTCCTTGAAGAAAACTGGTAGTCTAGCATATAAATGAGGTTTTAGTTTGACAGCTGTCATTCGAAACGAAGATCTCTTCAATACCTATAATTTCCTCCAAAAAAGTGTAGCATGCATAAATTGATGATAAATTGCATGCTGTGTTATTAGCCTGGCCAGCCCTTTTTTGTATTTTTTATCCCGAAAGCTATTTGGGCTATACCTAACCTGTTAAAAAAAAAATCTTGTCTACATACTCTCGAAAAACCTCTTCAGAGGCAGTTAGGTGTAGAGACAACATTAAGAAAGAAACATAGTAACCACTATCTCGCTTATATGTTTACACTCTACATATCACTCAAAGGTTGCCTGGAACAGAATCCTACTTTAGCATTAAGGCCGCCTTATTGTACTGTTTTCTTTTTTTTATGCAATAATGTTTTGTGTGCAATAGAAGTATATGATTATTATTATAAATAAAAGTGCAAAGTAAAAAGAGATGAGTTAAAATGAGACAAGTTTAAGAAACAGACTAGATAAGACAGAAAATGGCAAAGTAAAAGAAACGAGTTAGGAATGAAACAAGGGAATGGGACCAATCAAGAAGATGCAGAGTTATAAAAAAGACAAGACAAGAAAGTCAGAAAATGACGAAGTTGACTTGAGGATAAATTATTGGCATGTCACCTTATCTTATTTAAGGCGAGTGTAGTCGTGAACGGCCTCGACAGTGGCGCCATTTCACAAAAAGAAATTGCGCTTTATACAAAGGAATCTATCAGAATATCCGTTGCTCAAGTTAGTTTATTAGAGGGAGCTTTATTTTTATTAAACTAGTTCCTAGTCGCTGGATAGATGGCGCTGTACATGGTACGTTAACGTAAGGAACATAACGTCACATAATTTTTCGATTTTTCACTTGGATGTATAAGATCGTAAAACGTAACGTAACTTATCTTTGAAACATCACTCGGACCTCAAAATATTTTTATTTTCATATGTAGGTTTCCCTGCATATTAACGAAAAACACAACGAAAACAACGTACAAAAAAACAGACTTTTAATTAATAACAAAGCGCGAAAAACGAGGATATATTAGGAAAGGACAATAACAATTTTTTCATGCCTTTTGGCCCTGGCATCTAGTAACGTAGTCTTTCATCGCCCATCTACACAGTGCTTGAAACCTAAACTTTTTTTGATTCTGTAAAAGAAAACACCCTATTATCCTTAGGTAAAATTAGAACTGCAAACTCAATGGAATAATCGCTGTAATTAAAGTTATGGCAAAAAGTGCCTAAAAACGGTTACCTCAGGTTTTTTTAATAACTTTAATAATAATTGCCCTGTGATGCCGGCTTAGAATAGCATCATCTCATCTTTAGCATCTTTCCCGTGGGAGTCGTAGGAGGTGACTAAGGGACTCGAGGGTAGGGTGTGTACCTATTGCAATTTTAGGCAATGGGCTGACAGACGACCTGTCACTATGGCGTTACACAATTTTCCGAATTACCCTCAAATATTTGTCAGACGTGGTGAAAATGGTCGTTTTTTGCGGCTGTTTACGCTCTGCCTACCCCGCAAGGGATAATAGGCGTGATATGTGTATATATGTATGTTTAATAACAGCGATTATTCCGTTCACGACTACACTCGCCTTAATGTTACTTTCTAAGGTCAGTGAACTATTAATTATTAAATTCATTGATGTCCTTACATAATCAATATTTTGTAGATTTATTGTAGGTTCTCAAATACATACGTATAAAAATTTGCACAATCATTTAATTGATATTTACTTCTTAGGTCATCCATTGAACTGCCTTTTGTGCTTAATTCATGCTCTTGTTAGTGAATAATTTAGTTAGTGAATAACAAATATTCACTAACTCAACTTTTAAAATGTTCCCATTTAATAGTATCCCAGTAAAGTATAATATTCCTAGACAATATCTTCAAGGTGACTTTCTCCACTTCATATTGATTTTGTGCCTTTAATCTAATTAAGTCTTGTCAGTCTCGTAAGTTGCCTTAAAACTGCCTTGTAATGTAAGTGGACTAAAACCATTTGTGACGATCTGTTAGTGGTAGAAACAGTCTTGACTCATTTAATTACATCTTATCAGTTAGCAGTTTGTGATAATGAAGTATTTATGTTATTGATGTGTTTACACTGGAGCTAATGTCAGTGTACTCTTTATGAAATTGAAACATAATCAACTAATATTCTAACTTCTATGTTTCTTTAGCTGAAACCAGACACTCAATTCATGTATTCATACCTTTCCTTGTAACATTGGCCTTAACAAGGTCGATTTCCTATTTGCCGGGTCGTCGCCGTCGACCTCGCGAACTTCACGCCAGAGTGCAATGCCTAACCAACCTTGTGACTAACTTCACATGGTACCTATCATCTTATCAGATATATCCATGAATCATCGCGTCGCGTATAAACGAAAACAGTACAATCACCTGTCTGGGTATTATTTTCTTTTGTGTTGTTTAGTTTAGCATTTGAATTTGAAAGTTAGAGGAAATCAATGGTACTACAGTTTTTCCGTGGTTTTTCCAGTGTTTTATTTGTAGTAAATGTGGTCATAGTTTGCTAATGTGCATAATATTTTGTTAACAGGATACTGTGAATATTTTGAAGGCAGAAGGATATAAGTTCCCTGCCCTGAAGGAGTCTGATGCCATGTTCTCTGCTGATACTGCCCCAGAGTGGGCCGATGGCGAGGAATGCCACAGGTTTGTTAATAGTTTATATTTCACCAGGTTATTAGTCATCTTTAATATCAGCTGATGTCATGAAAAAAGGTTTTACCATCTACCTGGCTTGTATGTGGTAGTGGTTCATGAGGAAAAACATAGATGGATGATGCAATCAGCCACCAACAGTAACCAGTAAAACATACATACATACATAAATCACGCCTATATCCCTTACGGGGTAGGCAGAGCGTTAACGGCCGTAAAACGGATATTAACACCACGTCTGACAAAAGTTTGAGGGTCAATCAGATAACTGTGTATTACTATAGTGACAGGTTGTCAGCACATCGCCTAAAATTGCAATACACATCGAACCCTCAAGTCCCGTAGTCGCTTCTTACGACACCCATAGGTAAGAAATGGGGTGATGCTATTCTAGGCCGACATCACACTGCCAGTAAAACCACTTTAATAATTCCATAATTTTGTTTGATCTAGGTGCCGTGTGGCTTTCTCGCTCATGGTGCGCCGGCATCACTGCCGTGCTTGTGGACAAGTGTTCTGTCAGCAGTGTAGCTCTAAGACGTCAACATTGCCAAAGTTCGGCATTGAGAAAGAGGTACAAATATTTTTTCTATTGTCTATTTGGAAAATGATCCCAAACAATGAATATAAACTATAAAAAATGCATAGCCTTTCTATTATAAATGTGAAACCTTAGTCTTTGTTATAGAAATGTAGATGTACAACAATTTAGCCTGACCTACTTATACAAATAACTATGTAATGAATATACTCAGAAATAGCAAATCAATTATTGTGCTGCATAAGGTTATCTGAAAGTTTATTTATCTTTAGACAAAGACTAGTATTATAATCAATCATACATCAAATGCTTGTAACCCAAATAATTGTATGTATACAAAGAATTGATTGAGTTATGTTTATCATTATTACCTTCATTGTTGAATCAATAATAATTTTAATAGAAACAACAGAAATTGGAAGATTTTACAGTGAATTGTGTCTTGCAGGTGCGAGTATGTGACACTTGCTATGACAAAGTGAGCCGCCCTCCATCCTCAAGCGCTAAACTAGACATCATCGATACATCCAGTGATTATGGACCAACACAGCCTCAAGTTAGTAACATTACTTACTTATCTATCTGTATGATAGCCGTCATCAACAGTCCCTACTCAAGTGAAGGGCGAAAAATTATTCGATAATAAAATAAAAAACTTTTTATTAGAATTACAAAGACATCCTGTAATAACAAATATAATTTTCCAATTATTTATCAATATTTTATTTACTGGACAATTTCATTAGCGCATAATTTTTTGCCTTACTTTGCCCATACTTTACAATGATGAAATCTGTTGAAAATTATGAAAGAGCATGGAACCAAACTGGTATACCTATTGTTGGAGATATTGGAAAAAACTCATTTTGGCGGCCAGAGTTGAAACATGTGCGAATCGATAGAACATAAAAATACAAACAGGAAATACTCTTTGGTAAAATGTCGTAAGTGATACGGTTTCGGAGAAAATGAGGGCCGAAGTTTTTTTTAAAAGTTACTTTTTATTAACTCAAAATGTTAAAGCAAGCATACAAAACTTCTAATTTGTAAAAAAGGGTTTTAAAATAATACATTACTATTAAAACCAAAGTAATTAAATTAAACTCGAGCCATTTTTGCGGGCTTCATTTCATTTTCAGGTGTTATATCCATACTCGAAGAGATGTTAACAAAGAAAAAAGAACATTATTTCATAGCATTAGCATGGATCTGACACCTGGCAAATCGGGCCTATAAAAATGGCTCGAGTTACTATGAACAACATAACACCTGATAAATGGGAGATTTTGTGACTGTGAAATCGATCATAGAACATTGTGGGTGATAGAGAGACTACTATATAGACAGACAAGTAAAAAAAAAACAAAAAGGCCTTCGTAATACAATGAGGGAAATATCCGAAAAGCCGTGAAAAGAAGATACTTTGATTAGACAACATTAGAATGGAAAAAGTAAAGACCATAACATAAACAATACCTACATAGCTGTTTGATCGGTACTCGGTAAGGATTAAAATTCGTGAATGCAAAAAAAATGCAGGTGGTAGCGGAAATACAGCGGAAATAACTCACATGCAATCTCGAAACTATTGACCATGACGAGCATTTTGCTATCGGAGTACTATCAAAATCCCACCCGGGTGTAAAAGATATTACTTGATTTATAGAGTGAGCTCCCATTTCAAACAAATTGACAGATTGTGGGAAATACAGAGTCCCTTCAACCAACACATGCCTGACTCAAAGCCTATAACCATTTGTATCTCAACCGAAAAACAAAATATATAACTCGATTTTTATAGAGTGAGCCCACATTTCAAACAAATTGACAGATTGTGGGCAATACGGAGTCCCTCTAACTAACTCTCTATCACCCACAATGTTCTGCAATCGATTTCACAGTCACAAAATCTCCCATTTATCAGGGGTTATGTTGTTATATCATAGAAACTCGAGCCATTTTTATAGGCCCGATTTGACAGGTGTCAGATCCATGCTAATGCTATGGAATAAGGTTCATTTTCCTTTGTTAATATCTCTTCTACTATGGATATAACACCTGAAAATGAAATGGAGCCTGCAAAAATGGCTCGAGTTTAATTTAATTACTTTGGTTTTGATAGTAATGTATTATTTTAAAACCCTTTTTTACAAATCAGAAGTTTTATATGCTTGCCTTAACATTTTGAGTTAATAAAAAGTAAAAAAATATTTTTAATTAAAAAAAACTTCGGCCCTCATTTACTCCAAAACCGTATCACTTACGACATTTTACCAAAGAGTATTTCCTGTTTGTATTTTTATGTTCTATCGATTCGCACATGTTTCATCTCTGGCCGCCAAAATTTGTTTTTTGTCATCGCGAATTGTAGGTATACCAGGCTTCATACTAAAATGTCCCATGCTCTTTCTACAATGACTGGCAAATTGTTGTTATACTTTTTAAATTTATTTTACGGAAATATGTCCAATATTCGTGTTGCAATATAACAAATTTAACTGATGTTTTGTGGAGGCCAGCAATGACCATATTTTAGGTTATAATCAAAACTACACCATAGCCTTAACAATAACTTTATTTAAACTAAATTTACTATTGTGCGTCGTAAGATTCGCTGCCCGGCATTTCACCGCCAGGCACTAACATTGCTATGTTGTTTCCATTCAATAGTATTTGGTCGAGTTTAGTTATTTTCCTTCCCTCTGGCGTGGACTCGTATTCCGTGACGTCGTCTAGGAGCATGTTTACGAAATCGTCGAACCCTTGCAGCGTGCCGACCATTTCTTTGTCGTTTTTCATGATAATGTGTATTCTCGATCCAATGCACTTGTCTACCAACTCGAGCGGTAACAGCGTGTTGGGGTTAGGTAGCGCTGCTTGTGACATTTTAAATAATGATTAGGCTTCAGATAACTTGGATTTTGTGTCGTTTTACGTATTTGCAATAAATAAAATGAGTAATTTTACAAATTTTCACAACAAATCACACCTTTACGGTTGCACGGCGTCCGAGTTTCGTTCAGAAATTGTCCTGTCATATCAGTTTGACAGTTTATCTAAAAGATTTCGTTCAGAAATATTCGTTCATTATTTCTGAACGAAAACTGTAATGTTGCCATTTTATAATTATTGATCACGAATGGGGTAATGGGAAATTTTCTAGGGATTCTCGAGTGTCACGTAGAGGGCGCTCAGCTTAATTGAAATAACGTTTCTTTACACAAAAACTGTACCACTTTATAAATTACTAGCAGCCCGCCCAGCGGTTTCACTCGCCGCTAACAATTTCCCCCCGGGAATAAGACAGTTTAATATAGCCTATGTTCATCAGGGATAATGTAGGATTCTAAAAATCTTGACTTCAATTTGAAACAAATATCGTTTTCAGATGGTGGTGGCGTAAAGTTACAAGCCGTGTGATTAACCTGGCCAGCGCCATGGCAGTGGCTTTATTTTTATTTTTTTGTCCCGCCCGAGCCGGTTTTCTATTAGGTCATTACAAAATTGTAATAAAAAATAGAAAATTGTGTGATACAGATTTCTTTTTTTAGAATGACGGTTCATGACGTCAATAAGTGATAATACTATCCTACATTGAATAAAATTTCAATTTCAATTAACGGTAAAATAATTTTTTTAATCGGTCCAATAGGAGCCTATTCAATTCAAACAAACAATTAAAAAAATCCTGTTTCTAATATTAGTGTAGATTATATTATTATTATTTTAGTGTGATGCCGGCTTAGAATAGCATTACCCGATTTCTTTCTCGTTGGAGTCCTAGGAAGCGACTAAGGGACTTGAGGGTGTGTATTGCAATTTTAGGCGATGGGCTGACAACCTGTCACTATGGCGATACACAATTTTCCGAATAACCCTCAAACATATGTCAGACGTGGCGTAAATGACCGTTTTTGCGGCCGTTTACGCTCTGCCTACCCCGCAAGGGATAATAGGCGTGATATGTGTATTGATGTATTATTTTAGTGTAGATTTTTTAAATGCATTATTTAATATTTTTTGTCGTCTTTTTTTAAACCGAGTAAGGGATAGCCTTTCGAATACTGATAGGGTGCATGAAACATAAAACTGGACAACTTTCCCCTAGAAACATATGTCAGGAAACGCCAAAAAATGACCTTCCATATAAAATCACAATCAGCTGACTGCATTCACTATGGGAAGTCAGTTTTTTTAAGTTTCCTGAAATATGCTCCTAGGGGAAAGTTGTTCAGTTTCATGGTCTGCATGTACCCTTTTAGTATTAGGAAGGCTATCCCTGACACCCTTTCATACAGTAATGATTAAATGTAATCATTACACTGGTACGAATAATGTGGCGTAGTTTGTACATTATTAAATGAAAAAGTAGTTATTGTGGCATAACTGTAATAGTTAGACATATGGTATTGTGGACATTATTATAGATATTGATGTCTTCTATAAAACTGTAGTATATCACTTTGCTCTATTGTAAATAATTTCCACAGCGTACGCGATATAAGATATTTTTTTGGTTAATTTTTCACACGTTGGGTTGCATTATCGAAATTTTCACGCGGATTCCTATTTTTTTCTCGTATAAAATATAGCCTATGTTCATCAGGAATAATGTAGGATTCTAATGGTAAAAGAATTTTTTAAATCGGGCCAGTAGTTTCGGAGCCTATTCGATGCAAACAAACAAACAAACAAACAAACATACAAACAAACAAACAATCAAATCTTTCCTCTTTATAATATTAGTGTAGATTCTTTATTTTGTGTTTATTGAATTGTTCTTAATGTATTATTGGTTATTTGTTTACTTACACGTATGACACTCAATATAATAGCAAGGAGATAAGTTTATTTTGTAGTAAAATCAAACTAACATAATTAATTTGTAACGAACACAACGTGAAACGGAACCTGTGATGTGACTAAACTATGGCTGACGCCAGCCATATTGAAACGTCAAAATTTCAGTTTACCACAGCGCCCTCTGCTTTGACATTCAGAACTATCAAGAGAACTGTCAATAGAAAAACTCCCATTTACAATAATTTCGATGAATCAGAATTAAAACACCAAATACGCGTTACCGTCTTAGCGCCAACGCTGTGTTAAGCGGGCAGCACAGGTTTTATAAATCTACAGGCTACAGTTTCGCTTATGAAATGCGATGTTCATTACGTAGTCTGTTAGCCATTATGTATGATATATAATATTAAACGGCTACGCAACATCGAATTTCACCTGTAAAATTTTAGCCTGTAGTTTTATAACATCACTAGCAGCCGGCCCAGCGGTTTCACCCGCTGCTAACAATTTCCCCCGGGAATAAGACAGTTAAATATAGCCTATGTTCATCAGGGATAATGTAGTATTCTAAAAATCTTGACTTCAATTTGAAACAAATATCGTTTTCAGATGGTGGTGGCGTAATGTTACATGCCGTGTGATTAACCTGGCCAGCCCCATGGCAGTGCCTGTATTTATATACTTTTTTTTTATCCCGCCCGAGCCGGTTTTCTATTAGGTCATAACAAAATTGTAATAAAAAAAAGAAAATTGTGTGATACAAATTTCATTTTTTAGAATGACGGTTCATGACGTCAATAAGTGATAATACTATCCTACATTGAATAAAGAATTTCAATTTGAATTAACGGTAAAAGAATTTTTTAAATCGGTCCAGTAGTTTCGGACCCTATTCAATTCAAACAAAGAATAAAAAAAAACCTGTTTCTAATATTAGTGTAGATTATATTATTATTATTTTAGTGTAATGCCGGCTTAGAATAGCATCACCCGATTTCTTTCCCGTGGGAGTCGTAGGAGGCGCCTAAAGGACTTGAGGGTGTGTATTGCAATTTTAGGCGATGGGCTGACAACATGTCACTATGGCGATATACAATTTTCCGAATGACCCTCAAACATATGTCAGACGTGGCTTAAATATCCGTTTTTGCGGCCGTTTACGCTCTGCCTACTCCGCAAGGGATAATAGGCGTGATATGTGTATGTATGTAGGTATTATTTCAGTGTAGATTTTTTTAATGCATTATTTAATGTTTATTGTCGTCTTTTTTTATACCGATTAAGGGACAGCCCTTCGAATACTGATAGGGTGCATGAAATATAAAACTGGACAACTTTCCCCTAGAAACATATGTCAGGAAACGCCAAAAAAGTTACCTTCCATACAAAATCACAATCAGCTGACTGCAATTGCATTCACTATGGGAAGTCAGTTTTTTTACGTTTCCTGAAATATGTTCCTAAGGGAAAGTTGTTCAGTTTCATGGTCTGCATGTACCCTATCAGTATTCGGAGGGCTATCCCTGACACCCTTTAATACAGTAATGATTAAATGTAATCATTACACTACTGGTACGAATCATGTGGCGCAGTTTGTACATTTTTAAATGAAAAAGTAGTTATTATGGTATAACTGTAATAGTTAGACATATGGTGTCGCGGACATTATTATAGATATTGATGTCCTCTATAAAACTGTAGTACATCACTTTGCTCTATTGTCAGTAATTTCCACAGCGTACGCGATATAAGATATTTTTTTGGTACATTTTTCACACGTTGGCTTACATTATCGAAATTTTCACGCGGATCCCTATTTTTTTCTCGTATAAAATATAGCCTATGTTCACCAGGAATAATGTAGGATTCTAATGGTAAAAGAATTTTTAAAATCGGGCCAGTAGTTTCGGAGCCTATTCGATGCAAACAAACAAACAAACAAACAAACAAATCTTTCCTCTTTATAATATTAGTGTAGAAGTGTAGATAACAGATAGCACTGCCACTGCCTGCTCAAGGCAGCGTTGGTCGTGAGGACCAACGTCTTCTTGCGCTTTCCGTTTGCAGGCACATGAAAGACTTGCAAGGAAACTCATTAGAAACCATTTCAAGCAAATTTAGAAGCCATTTTATTTTATGGTTTGATTTGTAAATTTTAATGAATTGTGATTTGGAGGATATGCGTTAGAGTATCAAGTTCGGGATGCGGTTGACCGGCAATAGACTAAACAGTCCGATTAGCGCTCGTGGAAAGGAAGCATTGACATTCCAACATTATTATTTACCTACAATATTAATTTCGGTGTGGCAAAGCCACTGGCTTCACATCTAGTGAATTGAGACGTATTTCGCCATTTATGTCAGGTTAGTCTAATCAAGTCGTTGTTAGGTTATGTTCAGTCATATGCAAGGTTATTTGGGATTCGCAGTGGACTATTGGGACTTTTCAAGAAGGGAGAGTTCACAACACAAAGATCCTAGTTTACGACTAGGCGTTGTGTTGTGCTGTTTATGTAGCAGTAGAAACGTGATAGTTAAATTGACCCGCTCGTCACAGTTACACAATGTTAAATATGTGCATTAATTATGATTTCCCTTGAATTGTTCAGTTTAAGAGTAGTATGCTGAAAAAGTCAGAATTATTCACCAAACACTCAAATTAACGAGAGAACAAAATTATAACCATTTCATTTTGTTATTACGGAATAGCAACGAACAAGTAAAAAAAACTACCTGATCCGGTGGAAAATTTTCATTACATATGGCAACATTATACTGTCATTTAATCTGTTTCTTTTTGAAAGATATTCAAAAATAACGACGTGTGTTTTACAAACGCTTCAAGATTACTTTTGATTATTGTTTTTCAAGCTATTCCTTGTGGAAAATGGCAAAAAATTACGTGACAAACTTTCGCGGTGAGAATTATTTTACGCCGGATCAAAAAGTGCGAATCAAAGATGAACCGCAAACACCAATTGACGAAGATTTCGGCGATCACAATCATTTAGAACAAGAACCATTCGACAATGAACAAATCAAGATGAGGAAATCGCTATCAATGAATGATATCGCAGCTTTGAGGGAAGATCTCATGGGATTGGATTTGCAGGAACAAAATGACACAGAAGAGGTGTACCAAAGATACAGACGGCCAACGGAAGGCCCTCAACAGTTGTCCAAAACAAAGTTTGTTTCGATGGCCGAAGCGATTTACCACTACGAGCGTGATACTCCCGGGCGGTTCCACTCGACGCGACCTCAAACATTCCGCCGTCCGCAAGGAGGTTATGGTCCCACAGGACTCACTATCCCGCAATCTCCCATGCTGCGCTGTAGAGCGCGCTCTCGCCCCATTCACGTCATATCACAGCAAGAAAAGGAAGAAATGGAATTAGAAGAAATTAGAAAGTTCAAACTAAAGGCTAACCCAATTCCTAAAGCTGTTTTACAGGGCTCAAAGAATCTACCAGATGTACAAAGGAAGCCTAACACTATTCCTGAGCCATTTAAGTTGACTGAAGTCCACAAGAAGCCCCCAGAGTCTCCTGAAGAACAAGTAGTGTTTAAAGCTAGACCAGCTCCTAAGCACATACTTGAGAAGCCCCATGTGCCACCAAAACCACCTGTACATACCACTCTACCTGTGACACCTAAGTTTCACTACAAAAGGTCTCAGTCTAATGACTGTTTGAAACCTGCCAACCTGAACTCTCAGCCTTGGAACAGGCAGAAATCAGCTGAGAAACCCGTTCAACGACAGGGACCCATAAAGCCTATACCATTCTCATTTGAGAAAAGGGATGAAGAAATGAAAAAGCGCAGAGAACAAAGGATAAAACAACAAATTGAGGAGGAACGCAAGCAAGCTTCACTGTTCAAAGCTCAACCTTTACCTGGAGCTGTTAGGAAACAAATGCGTAATGCTACGGGCAAGAGTACTGCATCCACAACATCATCACAAACTTCAGAAAACAAGGAAAACTATGTCAGATTTGAAGCTCGTCCACCAGTTGTCTTATACAAAGAACCATTTAAACCGGTTCATCCACCTCCACAACTAGTCAAGCCAGCTCCTTTCCAACTAACTACTCAGAAAAGAGCAGCTGAAAGAGAGAAGTTTGACATGCATCTTAAAGAAAAAGAAGAGGAACAAGAGAGATTCAGGAAACAAAGAGAAAAGGAACGTCAGGAAGCAGAGGAGAGAGAACAAGCTAAAATAAGAGCTAAACTAGTACACCATGCCAAACCGGTCCCAGTTAATGTAAAGAATCCTTATATCCCAGAAAAGTCCGTAGCTGCCTTAACTGTTCCAGAAACTCCTAAGTTTATTAGAAGAATGAGGCAAAACTAAACACATTTTAGAATGAAAATTTTATTATAATCATGACATTTTGTTCAAAGTTTAGGCAGTAATTGCCACATCATATTTTTATAGGCTTTTAATTTGTAAATTAAAAATATGATTAGTTATTATTATGTACTGACATCATGTAACTTTCTGTGACATTTTATTATTATTATTAGGATATTTTAGCTTGTATAATTCTTTTGTTCTAGTTGATAGTTCAAGGTTTAATAATTTAGAAATAAACTAATAAAATAAAATATTTGTTATTTATAATCCCTTAATTAGAAAATTATCCAAGACTGTCTGAAGAAAACTTAGTAGTTGTGTTGCACAAAGATCTATTCTTCCAGGGTCAATGGCAAAATGTGGATCTTCTATTTATAGGAAAGAAGTCCATTTAGGTTTGAACAAACCTAGCCCAGTAAAGCTAGCTTTTCATGTTTCTTTTCTTGTTTAATTTAAGTCTGTTATCAAGAAAACACAGTACATTAATGACAAAGAGGCATGGAGCTCTGAAATTCCAGCGCAGCACAAGAAACACGCACTCATTTTTAATACCAAAATGAGGCGTGCGTGCGTGGAGTTTACAACTGACATAATTTTATAAATCTCCATGGATGTAATTTCAATTGTTTGAAAGTAAATATTTTATAAGTTAAAACTGGTAGATTTATCTACTGTAATTTTTACAAAAAAAAAAGTGTAGCCATTTTTGGTCTATACATATTTTTTTTACTTACAGAATTAGCTAGGGTAGCTTAGGGGCTAGTACAATTGTTAATTTAGAGTAGGAGCACTTCTGGGCAGGTTTTTTGGGGGGTTTTTCCTGTTCAGGAGGTCCGATTGATTATACGCATGTAAAACTACACGCTTTAAAAATCTTGACTTCAATTTGAAACAAATATCGTTTTCAGATGGTGGTGGCGTAAAGTTACATGCCGTGTGATTAACCTGGCCAGCCCCGTGGCAGTGCTTTGATTTTTATTTTTTTATCCCGCCCGAGCCGGTTTTCTATTAGGACATTACAAAATTGTTATAAAAAAAGAAAATTGTGTGATACAAATTTCTTTTTTTTTACAATAACGGTTTATGACGTCAATAAGTGTTATGATAATACTATCCTACATTGAATAAACAATTTCAATTTCAAAAATATTAAATATGTTTATTTTTGGCTTATAGTTTCTGGACCAATGGCCGAAACCCAAATGTCAATTTAATTGAAGACACTTTTTTTCAAAGATAATTTAATCTAAACGAGCTACCACGCATTGTATCGTATACCTAGTTACGCAAGCATCTAATGACACAAAATGTAATAAGTGCTTTAGAGATACACAACAAAATGGAATAAAAAATAAAAGACTAGTTTTTTTTATGTTTTGCCCTCAACACAAAGTAAGTATTGGCGGCTGCGCGCCGATCAAATAATGCCAAGTAACCACAGTTCAAAGAATAATAATGGTCAATTTAATATTATGAGGTTGTATTGAAATAAAATCATGATTTTGTTTAAAAAGTTCTCTCGTCATAGAGCAAAATGCATTCATGTCACCAATGTCAAAAATATACATACAAACAAAAATGTTAAAAGTTTATCGTATTTTCTAAATTTTCGGCGCTAGATAATACTACAAAATAATTCAAATCAGTGTTTTTAAGAAAATGTAGTCAAGAAAATTATGAACGTATATTCCAATGCAACAGCCAACAAACGTTTCTCTGAAACTGAAACAAACAGATCATGCAAGAAATGATCAAAACCATTAAAATTATACGAGACAATATGCAGCGAAAAATAGACGAAAATAAATTAAATAATAATAAGTTGGTAAGAGCTATTTTTAAACTGGGAAATATCAATTTGGTGAAATACATTACAAACATAATTTTTGCTGATATTAGGCATTCCGAGCCAGAAATTGTATCTAGACTAGCTGCATAAAGCTTATAATATAGAAACGTCCAGACTGTAGAGAAAAAGTGGATGATCTGCATATCTATCAGACTGACTGAATAACGACTACATCAGGCAGTTACACCAACTTGTAACTGCTACTTTGAAATGGCAGCCGTGTTGATGAGAAACAAACCGAAACATCAGCCTTTTTGCTATACCTTTTCAGAAGCGTGCACCCGGCAGCGGCAAGACGGCCGAGGAGTTGCAGGAGGAAGAGGAACTCCAACTGGCGCTGGCTCTCAGCCAGTCCGAGGCGGAAGAGAAAGAGAAGCAGCGCGCTCGCTCCCGCACGCACCACATCGCGCCCGAGCCTACGCCGCATCACACTAGTATGTTATTTTTTTTGGATCTTATTAATAAGATTCTTTCGGGACTTATAGTGTTCTTAATCATGTGACATATTTAGAAATATTGCACCCTAAAAAAAAAGATTTACCTCCCAAGTTGGCTACTCCTTTCACGTGACGCATATACACATTCCATGCGAAACAAGCTCGCCTTTTCAGATGGGTGGTACACTGCGCTTCACCAAAAAGATACATGTATTGCATTTTGCGAGCGAAACGAGCACGTTAAAATACTTAGATGGGAGCTACACCAACACAACACGTATAGCGAAAGTTTTTCGTCGAAAGGAGGAGGCCACTGCAAATAAATATCAGATGATAAATCATAAGCGTAATAAAACACATTAAGTTTAATTCAAGAATGTAAAATAATAATTTTAAGAAAATCATGTTAAATCCTGAGGTTGTCTGGTAGAAATAGCTACCTAGCTGTAAGGCTGCCTATATTGTACTCTTTCTTTTCTATCTGTATGTCCATTTCTTGTTTTTGTGCAAAAGTATATTTATGTTATGTTATGTTAAACTTTTTGAATTGTTTTTCATTCATTGTCATTTTCCCCCTTTCGGGGTTTCTAATTCATTTACGCGGGTTGTTAACCTAGGCTCATCAAATTGTATTATTTTGCGTCACAGTATCTCCAAGCCCGTCGTCCGTGAGCGCGTCCCCGGAGCACAGCACGACCACCAACCCGGAGTTGTCGCGGTACCTGGACCGCGGCTACTGGGAGCAGCGCATCAACCGCGACGCCGCGCCCACGGCGCCCTCCTCTGTCTCCACTGAACCCACCGACTCGCATGTGCGTGCACAGTATGCACTGCATACCTTTTTATACCTGAATCAATCCAAATTGAATGGACCAGGCACGGCACAGACAGGGTTCAACCTCTAGTTTATATTATTTTCTTTTATTGATAGTTTATTTTATTTAAGTTATCTATACATACATACATACATACATAAATCACGCCTATATCCCTTACGGGGTAGGCAGAGCGTTAACGGCCGTAAAACGGATATTAACACCACGTCTGACAAAAGCTTGAGGGTTAATCAGATAACTGTGTATCACTATAGTCACAGGTTGTCAGCCCATCGCCTAAAATTGTAATACACATCCCTCGAGTCCCTTAGTCGGCTCTTATGACACCAATAGGTAAGAAATGGGGTGATGCTATTCTAGGCCGGCATCACACGGCACATAAGTTATCTATAATTTATTTGTATTTTATATTAAGCCTATGTAATTATAATTGAAGACTAGTTTTATCGTTCTGAACGACTCTAAAAAGCGGCCAGCAATAACACCTATAACCGTTGTACTATATTTTAAAATGTTGGTCTCTAGGGTTAGTCACAAAATATCCCAAAAACAACTAGACTGATTGTAATAACTTTAGTTTTACATACATACATAAAAGAGAGCGTTAACGGCCGTAAAACGGATATTAACACAAGATAATCGTTGTACTATATTTTAAAATGTTGATCTCTAGAGGTAGTCTCAAAATATCCCCAAAGCAACTAAACCGATTGTAAAAACTTTAGTTTTACATACATACATACATAAATGAGAGCGTTAACGGCCGTAAAACGGATATTAACACCACATCTGACAAAAGTTTTGAGGGTCAATCAGATAACTGTGTATCACTATAGTGACAGGTTGTCAGCCCGTCGGCTAAAATTGCAATACACACACATGTAACCCTCGAGTCCCTTAGTCGCCTCTTACTACACACGTAGGTAAGAAATGGGGTGATGCATCAAACGGCCAGTTTTATATTTAGGCGATGTTAAGAAATTTCATTAATATCGGTTCAGTGTTTCTTACTGTAAAGTTATATTATCGCCGTGTGATTGCCGGCTTAGAATAGCATCACCCCATTTCTTACCCATGGGTGTCGTAAGAGCCGACTAAGGGACTCGAGGGATGTGTATTGCAATTTTAGGCGATGGGCTGACAACCTGTCACTATAGTGATACACAGTTATCTGATTGACCCTCAAGCTTTTGTCAGACGTGGTGTTAATATCCGTTTTACGGCCGTTAACGCTCTGCCTACCCCGTAAGGGATATAGGCGTGATTTATGTATGTATGTATGTATGTATATTATCAGCAGGTGGAATACGCGAAGCTTGGCGCAAGCAAAGCGCACGAAGATGACGCGGAAGATAAAGAGATCGATGATTTCGTGGAGACGCTCAAGAACCAGGTCGAGATCTTCGTCAACCGGATGAAGAGCAACTCATCTCGGTAAGTGACACTGTGTTGAACTTTACAGCAAATCTAATGAAACAATACAAATATATAAGGTGTAAAAAAAATTAGCTGAGAATATTTTAAGGGGTGAACCAGTACGTGAAACTAAACAACTTTCCCCAAGGAACATAGATCGAAATCTGAAAAAATAATTTGACCCTCCCATACTTAGTTACCCGGCCGGGATAATTTGTATGGGAAGGCCAATTTTTTTTTCATATTTCGACCTATGTTCCTTGGGGAAAGTTGTTCAGTTTCACGTACTGGTTCACCCCTTAAAATATTCTTAGCTATTTTTTTTACACCATGTATTTATTTCGCATCACATCGTAGGCACAACAATCAATAAATTCAGTACAAATATACAACATGAGCTGAAATGGGCGTCGGCACAGGCACAGCACACTGCTGGTTTTAAGCTTACCACTAGTCAAAAATGGGTGTTCTTAAATATTTCATATCATAGAAACTCGGCTAAGGATTGGGAATACGAATTATGGAAACGCTTGAAACGCAAATGATTCAAAACAGCCTCAAAAACGCCTTACTTGTACACGAAAAATGGTAGCAGCAACGAAACCCAAACATGTGTTCTTGAATAATAATATTTATTTTATTTTATTAAGGATGGGTTTGCTCTTGACTCTAGTCTAGGTCACAGAGACACGAGTCTAAGATGGAGCAAGCTCACCCAGAAGAAGCCTGTTCACTCTTACTTTGAAGAGATTAGGGTTGTATGCGTTTGGAAACACAGACGCAGGTAGTGAGTTCCACTCTTTAGCAGTGTGCCTTATAAATGATGACTGGAAGCGCTTAGGCCGAATTGGTGGAATGGCTACCAGGATAAAACGAACAAGGATAACTCTTATTGGCCTCAATTCGGGATATGAATTCTCTTATCTAACCGTAAATAAGTGCTGTCATTTTCCGTCAAATAAGTAAGGAAAAGGATAGAGGATGTCTCACTCATGGCGTATCTTATAATTTGATGCAAAATACGCGATGTCTGTCAAAATAAGGTGACGATGAAAACAATGGCGATTAAATTTACTAAAAATTACAAATTCTTCTAGAAACAAAAAATTCTTAGTACATTGCGTAGCCGGTTGATGTTCCTGGTATCATAATGGATAACCGACTACGCAATGAACATCGAATTTTACCTGTAGAATTGTAGCCTGTAGTTTCGGTTGGGCTCAGATTTACAATCTTGTTTTAATTGCAGCGGGCGTTCGATCGCTAACGATACTTCAGTGCAGACCCTGTTCATGAACATTACAGCGATGCATTCGCGGTTACTTCGCTACATACAGCTACAAGACGACAAGCGGGTCTATTTGGAGAGCTTGCAGGTATAGAGTTATACATTCATCTCCCTTGTAATCAGGATACGTACGGAAAATCCAGATAAAGTTCATACTAAAAATACTTCCCATTTTATTGATTCCATGAAACACCATTACACCATTGATATTAATTGCATGAAACGAATTTACTTTATTATTGTCTATATCTATTGCATTTTGTTGACTACCTGATATATTGTCGAAATAATCTTAATCTAATCAAAGTTTTTTTTCTTTTCTTTAATTTTCTCTCTTTTCGTTTCAACTGGAAACTTCTTTGGGTTTCACACAACCTACACAGTTTTTATAATGCTACTGGCATTAAAAGATATGAGTTACATGAAGGATGTAGGCGTGATAATTATACGTATGTATGAATTGCGTTTTTCTTTATATCCTTTTTTAGGACAAAGTGAACCAAGTGCGCGACAGCCGCGCGGCGCTGGACACTCTGCGCGCGGAGCACGCGGCGCGCCTCGCCGCGCAGGCCGAGGCGGCCGAGAGACAGAGACAGATGCAGATGGCGGCCAAGCTGCAGGCCATGCGCAAGAAGAAGCACGAGTACCTGCAGTACCAGCGGCAGCTCGCCTTGCAGCGCGTGCAGGTACAGTGTGTGAGACAGAGACAGGTGCAAGCTGCAGGCCATGCGCAAGAAGAAGCACGAGTACCTGCAGTACCAGCGGCAGCTCGCCTTGCAGCGCGTGCAGGTACAGTGTGTGAGACAGAGACAGGTGCAAGCTGCAGGCCATGCGCAAGAAGAAGCACGAGTACCTGCAGTACCAGCGGCAGCTCGCCTTGCAGCGCGTGCAGGTACAGTGTGTGAGACAGAGACAGGTGCAAGCTGCAGGCCATGCGCAAGAAGAAGCACGAGTACCTGCAGTACCAGCGGCAGCTCGCCTTGCAGCGCGTGCAGGTACAGTGTGTGAGACAGAGACAGGTGCAAGCTGCAGGCCATGCGCAAGAAGAAGCACGAGTACCTGCAGTACCAGCGGCAGCTCGCCTTGCAGCGCGTGCAGGTACAGTGTGTGAGACAGAGACAGGTGCAAGCTGCAGGCCATGCGCAAGAAGAAGCACGAGTACCTGCAGTACCAGCGGCAGCTCGCCTTGCAGCGCGTGCAGGTACAGTGTGTGAGACAGAGACAGAGACGGGTGCAAGCTGCAGGCCATGCGCAAGAAGAAGCACGAGTACCTGCAGTACCAGCGGCAGCTCGCCTTGCAGCGCGTGCAGGTACAGTGTGTGAGACAGAGACAGGTGCAAGCTGCAGGCCATGCGCAAGAAGAAGCACGAGTACCTGCAGTACCAGCGGCAGCTCGCCTTGCAGCGCGTGCAGGTACAGTGTGTGAGACAGAGACAGGTGCAAGCTGCAGGCCATGCGCAAGAAGAAGCACGAGTACCTGCAGTACCAGCGGCAGCTCGCCTTGCAGCGCGTGCAGGTACAGTGTGTGAGACAGAGACAGGTGCAAGCTGCAGGCCATGCGCAAGAAGAAGCACGAGTACCTGCAGTACCAGCGGCAGCTCGCCTTGCAGCGCGTGCAGGTACAGTGTGTGAGACAGAGACAGGTGCAAGCTGCAGGCCATGCGCAAGAAGAAGCACGAGTACCTGCAGTACCAGCGGCAGCTCGCCTTGCAGCGCGTGCAGGTACAGTGTGTGAGACAGAGACAGGTGCAAGCTGCAGGCCATGCGCAAGAAGGAGCACGAGTACCTGCAGTACCAGCGGCAGCTCGCCTTGCAGCGCGTGCAGGTACAGTGTGTGAGACAGAGACAGGTGCAAGCTGCAGGCCATGCGCAAGAAGAAGCACGAGTACCTGCAGTACCAGCGGCAGCTCGCCTTGCAGCGCGTGCAGGTACAGTGTGTGAGACAGAGACAGGTGCAAGCTGCAGGCCATGCGCAAGAAGAAGCACGAGTACCTGCAGTACCAGCGGCAGCTCGCCTTGCAGCGCGTGCAGGTATAGTTTGTGTGCGTGCCGTGATACTTGGTCATGTGCGTTGTGGTCACACCGGCCGCTGCCGCGGCACGCTTGCTGCACGCGGTTGAGTTGACTTGCAAGTTAAAAAATTGTGCGACTTATGATGTTTTTAGACTTATAGCGGCGGCAGAAGTGCAGGAAGTTGGAGGGTCCAGGTGGTGTCAGGTATAGGGTAGCTACCCTGCCTAACCGGGTGTTGTGGCCAGGGGACCGACTGGTCCAAATTGGAAGTTATATATATGCGATGCGCAGTAAAACACTTCGATACCGCGTTTCAGGTTCTTTGTTTCTCCGCCAATCTGTCACGTGGCGCCATCTTGCAGATATGTTGGAACTTCTGTTGCGTTTTGCTTGCTCGTGAACCACTTTGAGTGAGCTTTTTGAAGTGGCTCTCAGAGTTCGCTACAGACTTATAAAATTTTGCTTCATCTACCTATACCACAGACAGGTATTAGTTTTCTGTATTTTATCGCCTATGGATGCTGTTCTACGTACAGACCAAAGACACAATCACATATTTCTGTCTCAAATACTAGGCCAGCAGAGACTTTCTTCTTCTTTCTTGTGAGACACCGAGTCGATGAACTTCTATAAAAGAAAACTTTATTTCCAGGAGCAAGAGAGGGAGATGCAGATGCGGCAAGAGCAACAGAAACACCAATACATGATGTCGGCCAACAGCTACTACATGCCGGGTGTCTCCATGCACCAGTACCAGCCAGGGTTCCCTGCACAGCCGATGTATGCGGGACAGTTCCATCAAATGGTGCCGCAGACAACCGACGGGACCCTGCCCGGACAGCCGCAGGTACGCGTCAAAATTATATGTTAGCTGGGCTGGTGCCGATCGCAAGA
Organism: Tuta absoluta; assembly: GCA_027580185.1. Taxonomy (NCBI): domain Eukaryota; kingdom Metazoa; phylum Arthropoda; class Insecta; order Lepidoptera; family Gelechiidae; genus Tuta; species Tuta absoluta. The sequence goes on along the minus strand of JAQAHW010000016.1, from coordinate 4,216,750 downwards.
AACAGAAAGAAATCGTTATTTGCTGAAGCTACCTGATATTGTTTTTATTTGACTAATGATACAGTTAATTAGGTATTGATTTGCAGCTCAAGACAGCCTGCAACATTTTTACTTTTTTTGGGAGCTTACTTTATAAAGTATGTATTTATGTTGTACGCCGCCGTGTGATTAACCTGGCCAGCCCCGAATCACCTAGTTTTTTATCCCATCGAGCCGGTTATCTATTTGGACAATACAAAATGGTTATCAAAATAAGACAATTTTTTTTTGTTTAATGCAATTATCCTACATTGAATAAAGTTGATTTCATTTGTTTATTTCAGATGTCGCAAGCGAACGTAGCAATGATGAACCAAATGGGCGTCGTGTCGCAATCCATGCCGCAGCTACAGCAGAATTCCTACACAGTCACGCCTGCAGGTTTGTATAGTTGCAACTTTTAAAAAAAGTGTGTAAGGGACAGCCCTCTTAATACTGATAGGGTGTAATCAGACTATGAAGCTAAACAAATTCCCATAAAAAATAACTTACCATAGTAAATGCAGTCAGCTGATTGTTTAATGATTTTGTATAGGACGGCGAATTTATTTGTCGTTTCCTAACATATTTTTCTACGGGAAAGTTGTTTAGCTTCATGGTCTGTATGCACCCTATCAGTATTCGGAGAGCTGTCCCTTACACCTCGTATATAATCAGTACCTTTTCCTTCCTGATAGAATTCCCGCGGGAAACAGACCTTTCGGCATAACTTATACATAAAAAAGTTTCTGTAGCGACTCAAGAGAAAGTTTTTAATGTATAAGTTATTTGATGCGGTTTTCTTTAGAAGATTGTGCTATCTACTAAAGAAAACCGCATCAAAATCCGTTGCGTACTTTTAAAGATCTAAGCTTACTTAGGGACACAGGAAGCGACTTCATTGTTCACTATTTAGTGCTAACAAACAAAGTATTCTGAAAGGAGGTCAAAACTGTCCTAAGAAACACAGGAATTTTAAATCGTATACTATTTCTTCTCTTTCTTTTAGGTGTCCCAATAAGTCAAGCCCCTATGAGCGTCCAGTCGTCGATGAACCAAAACATGCGACAACAAGTACCCACAAGTCTTCAGCAGCAAATGATGATGCAGCAAATGCACCAGATGAGAATGTCCTCCCAACCAGGCATCCACCAAATGATGCCCCAGGCCAATGGCTTACAGAACGTCCCTCAGCAAAACGGACAGATGCTGAAGAACCAACAAAACCAAATGATGAACCCGAGTAATGCAATGATGAACCTGCAAATGCAGAACATGAGAATGCCCTTGATGAACAACCAGAGCCAATCAAACTACCCTATCAATATGCAAAACAACACTCAGCCATTACAGCAACAGCCATCACAAATTCTACCCGGACAACCCATGCTATCCAACCAACAAATCATGCCAAATCAGTCGATGACCGGTCAACCTAACATGCCGGGTCAACCAAACATGTCAATGCCGAACAACATTCCCACCAGCCAGAGCATTCCAGGACAAACTCAGGCCCCAATGCCTCAACAGAACCAACAAAATCCGCAAATGATGCCACAACACCAGATGATGATGCAGATGCCTCAAGGGCATCCGCAAATGCAACAAGGTCAAATGCCTCAGCAAGGTCAAATGCCTCAGCAAGGTCAAGTGCCTCAGCAAGGTCAAATGCCTCAGCAAGGTCAAATGCCACAGCAAGGTCAAATGCCACAGCAAGGTCAAATTCCACAAGGGCAGATGCCCCAACAAGGGCAAATGCCACCACAAGGGCAAATGCAACCACCTCAAATGCAAGGCCAGGTGCCACAACAGATGGTAACTCAAATGCCGCAAGGTCAACCTATGCCGCAAGGTCAACCTATGCCGCAAGGTCAACCTATGCCGCAAGGTAAACCCATGCCAGGTCAGCCAATACAAGGCCAGCCTATGCCGCCAAGTCAACCTATCCCGCCTATGCCGCAAGGTCAACCTATGCCGCAGGGTCACGTGTCGCAAGGGCAACAAGTGCCGCCTAATATGCCGGTGCAGTTGAAGGTGCTACCTCCTGGAGCGCCCGGGCAGCCCCCCGCCCCCGCGCCCGCCCCCGCACAATCCCAGTCTCAAACGCAGACGCCCGTCAAGTCTGAACACAACAATAACACAGCCGAACTCATCTCCTTCGATTGAAACATAGTTAGCCATTGTTATGGAGAGATTCATATTTATTCTGATTCTGACTGTTAGTGTTCGTGTTGTACGTTAAAAATGTATGCAATAAACCGTGCACTTTTTAGTAATAGCGCTCTGACTCGGGAATTTCGACAAAACTTCTGTAAATTAAAGGGTTTATATAATTATAATATGTAAAATGTTTCTGGCTTTTCTATTCAGATAAATATGTATGATAGATATTATGGGTATGCAATGATGGACTGTTTGGTCCAAATTCTTAGTCAACTGATTTTTATTTTAAGACGCACTTTTAATCGTTTATTTAATCACAATGTTATCGGGAGAAAGGTGCAGTTGCCCTTTATGAAAATTGTTATGTATGACAAAGGCCAGAGAGTAACAGTTATGGTGAATTGTAAACAAAATAAAGGACATTAGTTTAAAAATTTATTTATAGCTATGGCCTTGTAATCTATGTAAATGTTCACTCATGTAAAAATGCTTGTTTGTCGTAGATAACTTAGTTAATAAATAAAACATATATTAAAAAAGAACTTTTCATATTTTGTTTATTATTTTTTTCAACGCTAATAATTATTGTTTTGTTACAGTTACATTAAGATGATATTTTATGTTGTATGATAACTTTAATAAAAATGCAAAATCACAAAAATATTCTTCGCTTATTATTAGGGCTGCCGCAGACCAAACGTACGTTTTTGCAAGCGACAGCTCGAGCACTTTTCATATACATTTAAAAAAGAACTGTACTTGAATGAAATTGTAATTGAAATTGAAGTGACATTGCCTAGAATGTCAAACTCCACCGGTTGCCGCCGGGCGACCGTGTGCCATTCTAGCCAATGTAACTATTATTTCAAATACGATAGTCCCTTAACGACTTTTTATCTAGTTAAGTGCTCGAGCTATCGCTCGCAGAAACTGCTCTTGCTCTGCGGCGGCCCTTAACCAAGCAAAACCTGAGGATTTGCACATAAGTTTGTCATTTTGCGAAAATTCGTGCCTTTTTACGCACGGCATATTTTGCCAATTGTAAATTTTGCGTACGAGTTTGTGTTAAGTGCTAACCACCGAGCTTAGTCCGAAAAGGTTACATTCATGTCTTCCAGAATCTATTCTTCCTTAAACCTGTATCTAACCATGGAACCATGGAACTCAGTAACTTAAGATTATTGGTGGTAGGCGTGGTAGTTAAAGCATGCACCTAAACATACGACACTACAGGGTGGCCCGTGTAGTGACGTCCAAAGACAAGAATATCTTCTAAGGCTATCCGAATCACCCGCTCATATGTTCTGCGATTTTTGTAGTTTCTGAGAATCTACTTTCAAAGAGTTTGTAGAGGAAAATTTCGACTGACACGCTTTATTCCTTTTTTTGTTAGGGTTCCGTACCCAAAGGGTAATAACGGAAAACCTATTACTGAGGTTCGGCTGTCCGTCTGTCTGTCCGTCCGTCCATCCTACAGTTACGGGGCTGTATCTCCTGAACCGATAAACCTAGACAGTTAAAATTTTCACAGATGTTGTATTTCTGTTGCCGCAAACATATAACAACAAATACAAAAATTTGAATAAAGTAAATATTTAAGGGGGCTCCCATACAATAAAACTTGCATGGAGGCTGTTTGATGTCATAAAATAGCGTATTGAGCTTGAAGCCATAGGGAATATACGCAACCGAAACTGGCCGCTTATATGCTCTCTGAAGCATGGAACCATCTTTTTAGGTGCTTACTGGGTCAGACAGAAACCTTGTGTTGTACCACTACGATACCATCGATCAACGCGGTAGCAAGGTACGAGACCAAAAGGATCCCGTGTTGTCATTTATATGTGCGCGAACCTTACTATTAAATATTACACAGCATAACAATGGGCGATTCTTTATTGCGCTTTATAACAGTGCCCAACGTTGTATTTGTAACTGGAATGAAAATAATGACCAAGCGCCATTCTCAGTCATTTGCTGTACCATTGCAGAATATTCTAGCGTATTATTAATACGGTAGAGGCGGTAGCTAGCTACGTTCAAGGTATGTCCGGGATATAATATTATGATTGATCATCTGAACGTTCTATCTATCTATTTAAAGTGTCGGGCAATGTGGACCCTTCATTAAAAAATGTGAAATATTAATAAAGTTGTGTATCCGAAAATGCACTGCTTATAAAATAATGGCGGGAAACCCAAATTTGACAGATTCCAGCTTACAGTTATTGAAAATAACCTTACTTTTTGTTTTAGTTTGTTATTTTCGAGTAATAATTGGTTTTCTTTATGAATTACCTGAAAAATGGACGAAGAAAATAATGATGGCCCATTTACCGTGTGGCAAATGTTCAATGCTCCAACTATGGTGCTGTTTAACAACTTGGAACATGCAGAAGACGGTCTGGATCGTTTGTTGACTTCAATATTGAAGTTATCAGGGTAAGAAAAACTCTCAAGCTTACTATAAATTAGCATGAAAGTGTTAAAATACTTAAGACTATATCATTGTTTACTAGAATAATAAAATACACTACAACAACAACAAGTGACCTCAGTCAAAGAATACTAACTATAAATGACCTATCTTTCAGCGATTTCTCTGAAGTCTTAGTGCCGCGACCAGGGTCCTCGAAGTACCCGGAGAGGTATTATAAAGCATTCAACACATGGTTACTTGGAAGACTCTTTTATGTATGGTCCATCAAAGAGTTGAACAAGTAAGTCCTTTACATCTTTGCCTTTTATATTCTTACTGATATAAAATTGTTCCCGCCCTGAACTTGATACCCTAAACCAATTATTTACTGGGTCTATTGCAATAGTTAGTTAGTTAGATCTAAAGCTATGAAGGTAGCAGAAGATCAAGTTGCTGACCGACCAGATGACAACAACTCACAGGTACTTTAGTCTACCCATGACCACAACTGATGTAACTCAGATGAAACATCGCAATCCAGGTGATTAATTGATATTTACCTACCTACCCCAAAACTATAGCAATAGACCCAGTTATCCTCTTCGCTCAGGTCGAATTTTAGGACACATGTGTGCTGTTACGAGCGGAGTAGTTAATTAACGAAAGTGTGTGAAAGTAAATAAAAAAACTAATAATTACTTAAAAATGCATGAAATTATTTAAATATCAATATTATTAATAAATGTTTGTATTTGTAAGTCTAATGTGTTTGTAATAAAGGCTAATTTGTAATTGTAATTGTGTGAACGTAATTGTGGGTGCTTAAAAAGATACAGTGACCCAACTTTTAACTCCCTTATGGTTTTATTATTTAATATTTTAGGATACACACAGCAAGTAAAGATGCACAGTTGAAGATTTTGAGTGTCCTGTGTATAAATGGTGCACCATTCTATGAAGAAATACATACAGAGTATTACTCTGTATTACAAAAGCTAATAAAGTACTATAAAGAAAATTCTTCTTCTGCTCGGGAAATGATTGTAGATAATTTTGATTCAGAACAAATTGTAGTTCCAAATGTGCAACTAAATTTGGAACCAATTTTTGTAGAAGTTAAAGATATCAATACTTGTAAAAGATTGATTGATTTGATTCTACAACTTCTTACTGAGAGCATTCCCCTGAACTCATTAAAAATTGATCGACAGAAACCGGAAATGGAAAAACTATTTATGAGCTCAGTCAATATGCTTGAAAATTATAGTGCAGATCTGAAACTAATCACTTTCAGATTTTTTACAGATTTAATAGCTAAATGCAATGAGATTTCTATGTATGACTTCTGCAGTACATTCCCAAATGTTTTCAAGGAATTATTGCACTGTGCTGAGGCTTTGGTCAAAACTATTGATGTATACCAAGATAAAGGTGAAGTTGATGCAATGTATCTTGACCAGCTCAGCAAAGTCCTCCTAAAATTGTTGAGTAATACTAAATCTCACCTTGTTGAAAATTACAAAGATGAGTTGATAACAATTTGTTGTGCAATTCTTGGTTCAAAAACAAACAATATCTTCAATATGGACCTCAAATTGTGTTGCTTATCTATGAGCAATAAAATTGAACTACCAAGACATTTAATAAGCATGGAACAAATGGATGCTAGTGAAATTGAAATGGTTACAGAATATTATTGTGAAAAAATATTTTTGCATATCCAAGACAGTGAACAAACCAAGAAGCCATTAAACTTGGCAGAAAGCTGGCACTATAATCAAGTTTTCTCTACAATAATGGAAGTTAAACAAGTTCATGGTTGCAGTGAAAGTCCAGAAACTCATATCTTCTTACATGATCATATAAAGCGGTCTTGGTATGCAATGGCTATTCTTCTAGCAGCTCATTTAAAATTCAGAAAACTTAAACAGGGCCCCACAGTTTACTTGTTTAAAGAAAAAGACATTACAGGGCGTTATAAGACATACTCTTGCCCATGGAGTGGCCTTCCATCTTTATTTTGTTCGGATAAAGATCTTCAAGATATAACTATCATGAATTATGCAAATTTGGTTCTAGGCGTAATTTTTCTTTGCGAAAATGTATCCGAAGCATTTGTGGGGGATATAGAAAGGATGTTGTGTGTGAAAGATGAACAGCTGAAAAAAGTTACTTATCCCTACCTTGGAGAAAACATGAAAGTATTGATGTTGAAACATTTGATGGTAGCACAGATGAATTTAAATGGTACAACCACAGTTAATTGGAAACCAAAAATGATGGATATTATCAAAAACACCATGATTGGCACCAACAAATTGATATTCTTTAAAGAGGTAGGTAACTGAAGCATTTAATTGTACTGTATGATAAATTTCATATTCACTAGAATTTATGATTTATTTATCTAATTTTGTATAGCCAATATATTTTTATTGAGTATCTATAATGCAATATTAAAATAACCAATATTTTGTAATATCTTGAACTTGTTTCAGATGATACCATTGGCTCCTCTTATGATACTAGTTAACCTTTACTCAGTAAGCAAATTTATTGGAGAAACATTGATGCCAGCCTTCTACACCAAAGACCCAGAAATTCTAAGAGCTATCACCCAAGTTGTGCCCATACTTGCCTGTATGTCTTTGGGCCCATACAGTGCAGTCCTAACATCAAAAAAAGAAAAGGGAGGGCACGCAATATTTGAAAATGAAGCCATCGCTATATGTATTTTATGTTCAAAATGCCATAACAATGCAGCAGGGACACCTTTGGAACTGAAAAGAGAAAATATAGAAATATACTCAGCATCAAATTCTACTCTTTTATCCAACGACACGACTACCAGTGGTCTAAAGAAACTGTTTGCGAAGTTCTTAAACATAAAACAGTATGCAGATATAGAGAACACTGAATATTGGAGTATGTTAGCGGGACTTTGTCGCCATTTTTACGTCTTTGACTATGGAGCCTCCATGGAAATTGTTACAGAACAAAATTGTCAGCATATTCTGAAGGCGCTGAAGCCACTTTTTGATGGAAAGGTATGAATGATAAAGTTGGAGAACTTTTCGACTAAACATTTTTGGGGGTTTGTAATAACATACTTTATTTATTTCAGGCTGAAGATTCAGAACTAACATCACACAGAGAGACAACCTTCAACATTTGTGTGAACCTTTTGGTGAAGTCAACGAAAGCCAGTTTAGAGAACAACGATTACAACCTCCAGACCACAACACTAGACAACATCAAAGAGTTTGGCCTGTGCAGCAATGAGAAGGTCATATTGCCTGCTACGAAACTTTTCGTTTACTTCATCATGCACCCACAATGCTCCCTTGGGCCTAAAGCTGTGGTGTATCTAAGAGATGTATGTGAACACCACGGATACACGCCAAATCAAGTGTACCACAGATATAAGAAAGACTACTGCAAGCTTTTTGTTGAGTGCAGTCTGTACAGTGGCAAAGATTTCGCTATCGCTCTCCTGAAAGTGGTCAGAGCGTTTGGATTTGTCGGCTACAGGGACTTCATATCCAAAGATGTCCACCATTTCTTGCCTTACCTGATTCCATATTCAGTGACCATAAAAGAGGTGCCTTCAATGATAGAGGAAATAGCTTCTCTGGTCCAATGTTCAGTATCCGACTTCCTCACTGAAAGGTTTCCTCATATCTACGTTCACGTGTATTTGAACGAAAGTAAAGACGTAGCAAAGAAATGCTACGATATTATCGAGCGACTGACAAAAACTTCTGTTTTGAGTTTGATCAAAAAACACTTCAGGGTTATACTGACAGAGTTCCTGCTTCAATACTGCTGCAATCCGGAAAAAGTGTTGAACGCGTGTCGGTACTTGGCGTGCCACGATCCAGACGTGTCCACACCAAACGGAAGCATGAGTATGAGCACTTCACAAATAGCGGACTTCTTAAACCCAAAGTTTTTGGGGGTACTGGCCTATTTTGACCACAAGTTGGTGAACGCAAAAGTAGCGTTATCAGTCAAACGGAAGGCTTTGAAGAGTTTCCCTGATATCATGCAACTAATGGGAGCGAAATATCTAACGCCATTGAGATTTAAAGTCCTGGCAACTCTGAGATCCACCTTGCCTCTGGCGAAGGAATTCCCGAAGCTTCTCGCCGATGCATGGGGCGCTTTCATTCACAATATAGACAGCATATCCTTAGGACCTTTGTTGTCGAATCTAGCAGTATCCCTGCTTCAACAGTTCGAGCACGCACCGCAAGAAATAAACAAGATTTTCCATTACCTTGTCCTCAATAATGAGAACTTGCTCAGTTCACACATATCCGACTTATTCTTCTTGACTGACTCGAAGATTTCGGAGAAGATCAAAATGGTGATCAAGAAGCACGTAAAGCGAACGCAACCTGAAGCTTTCCTGGACAAGATCAGATGGTACTTGCAGCATCTAAACCAGGAGATTCCTACCATCAAGGCCTATGCTTTCTCTCATCTCGACAAGTTGCTGAAAAAGAACAGGACTGAGATCCACAAAGCGATTTTTGCTGGAAAGACTATAGATCCAGTTATAGTTGAGCTCATAGATTCACTGTTGATTGGTAAGTCAGATTTCGTGTGTCGTATCTATGAATTCAATTTAAGCTGGCCTTTCCAGAAAACTTAACAACTTTAACAGCTTACTTTCTTTCTTCTAAATTTGGGGAGCCTTGGGCAAAGAAGCAGCAAAGAGGTCTGAAGCCTTTGCCGCCCTTTGCCTGTCTTAACAAGTAAAATCCAGCTTTATCATGGGCCATTACTTATTTTTGTGATATAAACTGATATTTATCGATCCTTTCAGGTTGCAAAGACTCCGACCCTCAAGTAAGCGCAGCGAGCGGCGCTTGCTTAGGCCAGCTCGGTGCGATAGAGGCGGGGCATCTACCTCGGCAATATGTGCAACCGGACAGATCTCCTTTCGCCTTCTCTATAGACGAAAACTGCTTCGCGGCCACCGCTCTCGTCGAGTTGACCAGGGCTTTTCAGTATGAGAAAGATACTATGGTGAGAAGTGTGGATAGCTATTGATTTTTGCCTTTATAGGTGTCTGATTTAGGAGCCATTGATGTCCTCATTTCTACTCGTGGTTATCGCAAAATACGACTAAGGGAAGAAACGGAGAATGGAAAGTGCAGTGCGCTTGCCAATCCGCCTGGCAAGCGTGAGCGGTATGGAAGACACTCTTAATTAGGGTCAGACTCATTTCCATCAATATACTGTTATGATTGATAATGACATATTCGCACCCTGCTGCATAAGAAAATAAATTAATATTATTTAATTAATAAACTGAATAATTCACACAGCACCATTCAGCCCCAAACCAAGCAAAGCTTGTACTATGGGAACTAGACAGCTGATATTAATACATATATACTTTTTGTAAATAAATACATAGAAACACCCAGACAAATGACTTAACAAATATTTGTGTCTTGTGGGGATCGAGCCCACGACCCTCGGCGTAGCGGGCAGGGGTGCTAACCGCTACGCCATCGGCCCAGTCAATAAATACAGTTGACTGTTTGTAGAATATGGATTGCTACGCCCTGACGATCCAAGAGATATTGAAAATCTATGAGATATCGCCGACGGGAAGCAAGAAGGACGTGTGGGACAGTTTTCCTGAGCACATGCATCAGATCATGTTCCCTCTATTGAGTTCCAGGTAAACAAAATCAGTAGAAATTTCAAGCGAAGCAAGTTCACTTCACGAATATTTTCACTTCTAATAGTATAAAATTTGCACTCCCCCCAGACTGGTGCATGCGAAATCGAATTGCTACTAAATAAAAGATGCGTTGTAACTCAATTTCTGAGAAAATACAATCTATTCCAGTTGAAGTTCATTTATTTCGGAACAAACAATATACATAATAAATTAATAACTATATGTAATTAAATACAACATAATTCATAGATAAGCAAAAATTCAAACTTAATATGATAGCTAAATTATACAAAATATTATTAATTTATTCAGTGAATCCATAGAAAATATTTCAAAACAATATTTTATTTTAGGTACACTCTAGCATATCCTTCACAACCGAAGAAATCCCACCCGCTGTTTGGCTCTCAATACGCAACCACATTTTTAGAGTGGGCTAACAAGTGAGTAATTAATAACTAACTACTATTGAGCGGATCACATCGCGTCCGTATGCAGCTCGTGCACGTAGCCACGCTAATGTTCACGTCCTTACACCCCTACCACACCCGGTTACGCGCGTAACTACGCATACCTGCTGCACTCGCATCGCAAGGGGTCTGCTGCGTACATAGCCACTTTTCACGTAACTCTTGAGCGTGATAATCTCATTACATACTCTTTGTGTAAGATGTCTCGAAAATTGGAAAGATAGACCTAGTAGTTCTTCTGTCGACGAAGAGGCACTGTTGTGATAAAATACTGTCATGTGCGAACAAAAATACAATGTGTGTATGTCCTTAATAAAAGGAGAGAGACACTCAGCAATTACCACAACGTGTGCCGCGAACTAAAATCGGACTAGGAATATATTTTAGTATTTCTTTATGTTTCGTACATAATTTTAAGAATTACTTGATTTAATTGAACTAAGAATTCTCAACTGTCTCTTCCGTACGTCCGTACTACGCGCAGGATGTGGATGTGCGTGTTCAAACGTGTTCGGTGTGACGTTCAATAGGGAAGATTTTAGAATGCGTCATCACCGCACGCATCTAAGCGACGTTGTCGTTCCGCTCTGCGTAGGGTAACGCAACTTGTTTTGTACGCTACAACGCAAGCAATATGCCATATCTCATACAGTCCCGTCATAGCTACGCGCGTGGCTACGCGCGTGGCTACGCATACGGACGCGGTGTGCTCTGTCCTTTAACAAACATTATTTGTTTTGAGACTGTTCACTTGAAATCATGAAATAACTGAAAACTTCCTTTTAAAAGTTATAGGAACAATTCAAACATTCTTTGGAAACATGGCAGAACCTTACCACTTTTTAGTTAACACATAAACTCGAACATTCTCTGCAAACTTGGAGTTCTATGCAAATGTATGTAAAATTAGTTTTCTTAATAAATGATTCCAAGCATAACTTATGGGCCCCATAAATTGCCTAATTTGCAGCTGTGAAACCCATGCTATGGCGTTACAGATTTATAGCTTGGATCCTTGAAATTTCTCCTCAGGCACCATGATTGAAGAAAAAAGATCGTGCTATAAATGATTTACACTTTGTGTTGTGATTTCTTGATGGAACTTCATAGTATTCTAGGTAATAAAACACTTTTTTACTATATTAAGTGCTTTAAAGCGACCGGTTTCGTTACTTCATCGTCAGGCAACAAATTTAAAAATAAAAAAAGTGTTTTATTACCAAGAATCGTGCTTTATAATTATTCGGTCCTCAAATTTTATATTTCCAGTTGGGCCGGCCAGCTAATCCCTCTGATCGAGTCAGAAAGCGTGCGCGAGCTGTTGCGCACGGTACACCCCAGCATGCGGCGAGACGTGAGGACCCTGTTCCTATTCCTGCCGTACGTGCTGCTTCACGCCGTCATGTCCAACAACAACTCGCAGTACATTGCCGAGGAGATACTAGCTGTTATCGGTGAGGTTTATACGGGGCGTGAGGTGTACCGAAAACTTTCAGGATTGATCTGAGACGTGAGGACCCTGTTCCTGTTCCTGCCGTACGTGCTGCTTCACGCCGTCATGTCCAACAACAACTCGCAGTACATTGCCGAGGAGATACTAGCTGTTATCGGTGAGGTTTATACGGGGCGTGAGGTGTACCGAAAACTTTCAGGCTTGATCTGAGACGTGAGGACCCTGTTCCTGCCGTACGTGCTGCTTCACGCCGTCATGTGCAAGAACAACTCGCAGTACATTGCTGAGGAGATACTAGCTGTTATTGGTGAGGTTTATACGGGGCGTGAAGTGTACCGAAAACTTTCAGGCTTGATCTGAGACGTGAGGACCCTGTTCCTGTTCCTGCCGTACGTGCTGCTTCACGCCATCATGTCTAACAACAACTCGCAGTACATTGCCGAGGAGATACTAGCTGTTATCGGTGAGGTTTATACGGAGTGTAAGGGGCCACTGCCAACATAGCATAGCGTCCTATACAAGGTGTGAGGGACGGTGTATAGAAAACTTTCAGGCTTGATCGGGCCATGACACTGAACAACTTTTTAAAAGTTATCTGTTAACAAATTGTTGTACAGTTTGTGCGCACTGTAAAATGTAATAGCACGTTCACACAATGCCAAAATGGGCAGGGAAATAGTAAAGAAAGTGGGCAGCGCGAATGTGTGAACAGGTTACTCGCGCTGCTACTCGTCATGCCGCTGCCACTTCCCGTGCTCCCACGATTGACGGCTTTTCGTGCACGAGTCAAAGGAACGGCAGCACGAACGCGTGTGGAATATATTGTTATCCCGCTCACTCATATTGTTGCGAGAAGAATATATTGGCAGTGTGTGAACACTCACTCGCGATGAGCAATATTCGCGACAGCGGCAGAAGCAGGAGCAAATGCATGGTGTGAACTTGCTATTAGGTGTAAGAACACAATACGTATTGCGAGCAATGTGAGCTCACCGTTTACATGTATTCGGAGCGAAGCGAGCTAGCCGTTTTACGTTTATCCATATTTTATTTAGGTCTCGAAAACTTAGAGCAAGAGAAGGCAGGCGCCTTAGAAAGAACCAAGTATAAAATGCTGCGCCATATAAGAATGACTCCGAGCGTCAACTCAGTCCAGGCCGAAGAAGGAAACCAGGTAAATATATGGAGATGATGAAAATTAATCCATTATACATACATACATACATACATAAATCACGCCTATATCCCTTACGGGGTAGGCAGAGCGTTAACGGCCGTTCAACGGATATTAACACCACGTCTGACAAAAATTTGAGGGTCAATCAGATAACTGTGTATCACTGTAGTGACAGGTTGTCAGCCCGTCGCCTAAAATTGCAATACACACCCTCGAGTCCCTTAGTCGCCTCTTACGACACCCATGGGTAAGAAATGGGGTGAAGCTATTTTAAGCCGGCATCACACGGGTGCACCTACAGCAATATCATTCTTGCCCATGTTTAAAACTTTGTGTATAACTAGGTAATTACATTTTATTATAAGCATCACTTAATGATGGAAGAGCGGAGGCTCCTACTACAGGCTTACTAAAGCATAAAAGGAGACTCCAGCCGACTAACAACTTGTAACCAATGTATTTACTGAAATAAAATATTTTGTATTTGTAATTTGTATTTGTATTTATATTTCACTAGATTTCCGCCTAGCGGTTTTACCCGCTGCCACTCATTTTCCCGTGGTAATAGTCGTTTTCCCGCGGTAAAAAGTGGCCTATGTGTTATTCCGGGTTATACTCTACTTGTGTTCCAGATTTCATTCAAATCGGTCAAGCCGTTTGAGCGTGAAGAGGTAACAAACATACATACATACACACACACAAACTCTTACGTTTATAATATTAGTACGGATAAAAACAAATATATTACTTGAAAACAGGTGCTATTACTTTTTAAACAATTGTCGAACCAAAAAAGGAATGTAATGTTTTAAGAGTTCATGTATGTATGTATATCTGTGCGATTCTTTAAAGTGCTGCAACTCGTGAACCACTGAACAGATTCAAATGGGAATTGTATCGGAAGAATCTTTACATTATTCCGAGTGTCATAGGCTAGACTTTATCTCAAAAAGCAGTCGTATTTTTATTATATTCAATTTAATATGATTGTTTATGTTATTTTCAGAGTAAATGCAGTAAAACAATCTATACGCTGTTCGATTTTCTGAACAGATGGCTCTTAGAATGGTGTAACATTAAACAGCGCCCAATGGAAAATGAAAACTATAAGTAAGTTTTTGAATATATATTGGTGGAGATGCTAAGATTCGACATAGAACCACGATGAATCTGCTTTTACGAATCGTGAACCAGCCCTTGAAACCCAACAACTTTAAGCAACTTTGCAAGAAAAATAAGTCGAAAGTAATACTTCCCTCACAAAATGTGTTAACTGACCATAGTACATTGTTGTCGAGGTATGGAAAATAAGACTTTGCTGGACGAGTATAGTTTGAAGTCCGAGCCGCAGGCGAGGACTTCAATTATACAAGTCAAGCAAAGTAATTTTCCCCGAGGCTTACATAGTGCTTTTCTCAAATCGGAAATGAAAAATTGTACTTCTTTTAAAAGTTAGCTAGCGACCACAACACAACGAAACAAATAAAAATTTACAATTTTCCCACCAATTGTAATTTTTTTAAATAAATTCGCCTGTAAGGCACAGTATTACGTAATATTCAGCCATACTAAATGTTTAGTTCATTCTTTTCTTTTTTAATTCTGGACAGGCAAGGGTCTTCACATCATACAGCCTCGTCTTTAGTTACCTGTTTCATACAAAATTACGTTCCGTTTCTATGAGAGTCATCGAGATAATTTTGAAATCAAATTATGTGGGTGTAGCGTATAACGAATTTATCTTAATGGACACCAGCAAAGGATTTCCATACAACTTTGCTGGCGTGATCTGAGACGTGACAAACAATGTGAAACTTCGCGGTTTCTTTTTTTGAAAGAAATGAACACATTTCCTAGCATGTTTGAGAAAAGTAAATTTGTATGTGAGGTCTATTTCCAAAAGATTATAAAGTTTTACTGGCTTGTTCACCCTCTGAAATATTTTCAACTAATAACACCTAATATGCCGTGTGATGCCTGCTTAGAATAGCATCACCCCATTTCTTCCCCGTGGGTGTCGTATGAGGCGACTAAGGGACTCAAGGGTTACATGTGTTTAGCATTTAGGCGATGGGCTGACTACCTGTCATTAAAGTGATACATAACTATCTGAATTACCCTCAAATGTTTGTCAGACGTGGCGTATGTGACCGTTTTTTCGCCTGTTTCAGGCATGCAAAAAGATAAATTGCAATTATAACTTAATCAATATTGTTTAAACAATTTCATATTTTAATGTAATTAAAATTATTCATATTAAATTCATAATGTTTTCAAACCATCCAACAATAATTATTTTGTTAACATAATATCAAATAATGCGTCAAAATTTTGTGTCAAAAATTGTTTTGAAGTGTAATAATACACCTAATATTTGTCTTGTTTTAGAGCGATAGCGCAATTCATGGAGAAGTTCGACAAGCTGACCATAGCGCGCGGCAACTTCGCGTGCGGCGATCTCGAGCGCGCGCTGCAGTATTTGGAGCTCTATATGGACGAGCATAAGGATCACATGCAGGAACAGCTGCCGCTGCTGGCGGAGATATACGCGCTGCTGGATGAGCCGGACTCGGTCGCTGGTATGAAAAGGAAAAGAACATTAGTCTGGCTTATTTATTTTAAGATTTTATTTATTTAACAATTTATTGCACACAAGAAAATACAAAACATAGAACATACGGAAAAATGGTACAACAGGTACTGCTTATTTCTAAAGAAATTTCTTCCAGCAGAACTAAAGAAGCGTGAGTAGATTAAGGATATACGATTTTAGATCAAGGAAAAAGAATCGTGACTGAAATACGCAGCTCTTTCATGAGTCGAGTGACGAGTTTAAGAGATAATACCTTATATAGGTACATAAGCTAGTTCTAGAGGTATACAGGGTGTAAGGGACGGTGTACCGAAAACTTTGCAGGCATGATCAGACAATGAAACTGAACAACTTTTATAATGGAGCCTATGTTGGGAAACGAATTTTTTTTTCGAGTTTCCATAGAAAGTCAGTCAGCTAATCGGGAATTTTGTATGGGAGGTCGAAAAAATTTTCTCGTTTACCAACATAGCTTCTATAGAAAAAGTTGTTCAGTTTCATGGCCTGGTCATGCCAGCTAAGTTTTCGGTACACCGTCCCTTACACCCCGTATATCTCTCAGGTCCGTTGTACCAAGTTGTACCAAGCAAAAGTTCTAATACTTTCACGAAATCATATTCTGGTTTTCTAAAGTGAAGCTATCTCCAGCCAGAACAGTTTGCCCTATTTATCGAATGTGATACATTAAACTGGTTCTTGAATATAATCAAATTATCTTCGATTTTCCAGGAATTTTATCAATCAAGAGATCGGAGCCATCTTTAAAAGAATTGATTCTCGCTCAAGTAGTAACGGGCCGACTGCAAGACGCTGCCCTATGCTATGAAAGATTGGCGCAGGAAGGTCAGCTGGACAAACATAGTTTACAGGTATGCTACAACCATATCAGAGGTCTACTAGTGGTACTAAGTATGCGGTTTGAAAACTCTTGACACCAGGTCCGATATTTAATGAAGTCAATACAGAAGTTTGTTATAGTGTCGACTTCGAACTAACAAAATATAATAGGTAAAGAATCTGTTAAGGATATCTTCTTCTTCAACAGCCAAAAAAGTCATTGCTTGACATGGACCTTTCAGGATTTACTCGACTAAAATTTACGAGATCCTCGTTAAAACCCAGCCCAACCCATAAAAATATACGGGGCGAATGACGACTATATATATTTTTTTACTTACTAAACTAATTTTTTTTAAGAAATTCGTAAGCAGTAGTGCCGTGTAGGTTTAGAATAGCATCACCTTTCCCGTGGGTGTCGTAAGAAGCGACTAAGGGACTTGAGGGTTACACATGTGTATTGCAATTTAGGCGATAGGCTGACAACCTATCACTATGGTGATACACAATTATCTGAATGACCCTCAAATGTTAGTCAGACGTGGCGTAAATATCCGTGTTTTACGGTTGTTTACGTTCTGACTACGTGATAAACAGGGTGTAAGGGACAACCTTCCGAATACTAATAGGGTGCATCCAGACCATGTAACAACTTTCTATAAAAGAATATTTCAGGAATCGTCAAATTTTTATTGGACTTCCCACAATACATGCAGTTAATAGATCATGATTGATTTTTTTTCGTCTTCTGTCATATGTTCCTAGGGGAAAGTTCTGCACCCTATCATTGTTCGGAGGGCTGTCCCTTACACCCCGTCTATAGATGATTTAAATACTATCCAACGGTATTTAATACTTGATGGTATTCGTTGCAATAATCCGGATCCCAATTTGTGACTTTGTATGGAGGTATGATACCATTTGGCAGAAAGCATGAAACTTGGCATGTGTGTTGCTTTTATATATGTGTTTCAATAAATGAAGGGAACCACGTCGAGGCCCCCTTGTTTCCCCCCCTTACCCCCCCTTTTATGTCCCAATTTTCTGTTTTATTTTTTATTTTTAATCAAAACGGGTAAAGATTGGAGAAAACCGCCAAGGTTACAAATAATCCCTATGAAACTATCTATATAACATGATATATGTTGTATGTTTTCCTGAAATGACCTCCCAATATAACCAATTCCCTTCTGTATCCTCCAGGGCATGATAGACTGCTACTTAGGGCTCGACCAGCCCTTCACGGCGCACCGTCTGCTGAGCGAGCAAGGGCCCGAGGATAGCAACATGGAGCTGGCTGCGGAGCCGCTGTGGAGGCTCGGCAGGTTCGACCGGCTCGAGGAGTTGGCCAGGAAACCTGTGGTAAAAGAACATAATAAGTCTTATTTTTTATCATGAGAAATAATGGAAAGTTTAAAAGCAATGAGTGCTAGTCAAAAAAATATAAGGTCCTATTAAATTCAGTGCAAATATTTTTAGGCTGAGCTCTACTCGTAAAACTGAACAACTTTTCCCAATAAACATAGGTCGAAATACGAAAAATAAAATTGCACCTCTCATACAAAGTGACACTTTTTTTGAACATTGTTGTATGGTAGGTCCAATTTTTTTTTCATATTTCGACCTATGTTTATTGGGAAAAGTTGTTCAGTTTTACGAGTAGAGCTCAGCCTAAAAATATTTACACTGAATTTAATAGGACCTTATATAAACATGTGAATCGAGGAGACAAGCATATTTCTTTACGCTGAGATGACATTCATTTAGTACTCTTAATAGGATTCCTTATTTCAGCAGTTAAAATATTTGTACCGCTAGGATTTCAGAGATATTTCCTTTCAAGGTAGTCCTTCCAGCCACATGATTTCATAACATCATAATCGTGAATGCTTAGATATCTTGGCAGAGGAATGATCTACACACAAAATGACTACAGCGTTGCCGTTACAAATCACGAATCTCAATTCGTACCGCCTTTTTAGGTTAAAAATACTTGATATATGTGAGGAAAAGGCGATTAAAAGTTTTCCAACATGTGGTTGGACGTTCTTGCTGAATCTCTATAAATATAGCGGTACAAAACTTGTTATTCAAATCACAGCATTAAGACGATATGTCAAACAAAGCCGTATCTTCTCTAATGAATGAGAAAACACCAATTGAAAATTTTAAGAATATGTGACGTACTGATGTACATGACCATAGCTAGACTACGATCTTCATGTACCTACAGCCATACCTACTTAAATATAGTATCTTGGATTAAAGTATGGTGAAAACTGGACTCAATTCTAGAGTACCTAAATTGTCGAATTAAATATAGGGGAATTTTACTAGTTACATTTTCACCAATGCGTTTTCAACTGCATATTACGACAAATTTTCATACAAAATGCGTAATATAAATAATTGAAAAAAAGACAGCTGCAAACTTCCTTTCTCTTTTCTTGATGAAAGTGATAGGAATAACTAAGAATCAGCTCAGTAAACTCCTTATCCTATCACAACTGAGGCAATTGATTTATTTCGCGAACTCCCATTCAAAATCGGTTTATTCTTTTAGCCATCTTGCCGAGAAAACTGGGGTCTCCTCATAGGTCGTATCCTCCTCGCTTACCGCGCACAAGACGAAGCTTCTTTCACTACAAGCTGTGACGACGCGACGAGTAGATTGCTGGCTCAGATGGACGGGGAGGCTAGGGGTGAGAACGCGCTGCGCAGTGGATACCAAAGTGTGCTAGGGCTGCATATTGTGTCCGAAGTAGGACATGCGCAGGAGGTAGTCAAGAGGTATGGCTTGTAATGTTTTTTATTGCTTTGCGATTTGATTCTCTGTTTTCTAGTACCATTGACAGCTGCAAGATGTGCCTGATTTCATCTAATATATTCTAGCCTGAATACCAAATTTTAAATCTTTACGATGATTTTCAAAAAGACTTGTTCATCTTAATGCAAATACACTAGCAAAATTCTTGGGGCATTGGATGAGCCGCGGTAGCCCAGATGGAAGAGGCGACGCCACTAGTGATGGCGTAAGTCGCATGTTCAACTCCTGGCCGCGGTAGAAAATATAGCAAGTTTTCTAAAATATTCTGGCCTAAATGATTAAGAGTTCACGTCATCGAAAATTTCCGTTTATTATTTTGATCGTTTACCGGGATTCTTTCAGGTATTCAAGATTGACAAGGCAATATTTCACCATTGTTCTCAGTAGTTTCTTTGATAGTTCTTTGAAGTTGTATAATTGGCATGATCTACATTTTAGGTGACAGCTGTCGAACTAAGAACAACGAATATTTCAAATTTTCCTCCTTTCTCTTCTCGGCCTGCGGGACACAGAATCCGATAAAACCCTATTGTCTGAGTTTTTAAACCGCCTACTACTCACAGCACAGATCAAAAAACTCACAACTACTTAGAAAATTTTGTCAATTTAAAGGCGCGATGTTCTCTCGATCGTACTTTGAAGTTGTTACTTATTTTCAGGTTAAAAGACCTGAATGATGGAGACGGTCAAAGCTCAGAGATTATAAATCAATTGCTTAGTGAATGGAGGCGAAGGTTGTCCGTCGTGCAATGGGACGTGCGCACGATTGAGCCCTTGCTGCGGCTGAGGAGAATATTACTGCAACAGACACAGGTATTGAAATAAAATAAAAAAAAAACCTAAATACATACATACATCTGCCTGTTGCAGTCCACTGCTGGACGTAAGCCCCTTCCCCTTCACAATATAACTGCTTAATTCAGGTCGTAAATTTGTATAATACATACATACATACATAAATAAATGGGTAGGCAGAGCATTAACGGCCGTAAAACAGATATTAACACCTCTTCTGACAAAAGTTTGAGGGTCAATCAGATAACTGTGTATCACTATAGGGACAGGTTGTCAGTCCATCGCCTAAAATTGCAATACACATCTAACCCTCGAGTCCCTTAGTCGCCTCTTACGACACCCATGGGTAAGAAATGGGGTGATGCTATTCTAAGCCGGCATCACTAGGTAATTTGTATAATTTATAATATTATTAACAGTACAGTTCTCTTTCACGTTGTACAATCAAATATCCTGCCTGATTGCCTGGCAGAGAATGGTACCTAGCATTAAGGCCGCCTTGTTGTACTGTTTCTTTGTGTTTTTGATTGTTGTTTTTCTGTTTCTTGTGCAATATAGAATTACATTAAATTATATTATATCAATTGTATAGGAGCTATTGGAACATACCCACCCAGACACAGCAAACAGCTTGAAATCATGCATCGGAGATCTGTGGCTGCAAAGCGCCAAACACGCGCGAAAAGCAGGAATTTTTCAACAGGTAAAGAAGTGTGCATTGATAAAAATCTACGATTTAGGCGATCCTCACACTGCCACACATGACGCAGCGTGGCAGTGTGAATGCGTGTTCGAACGTTGCTAGACCAACACACTGAAAACGCATCCACGCGCGTTCTTGCGGATCACGGATGCGGAGAAAACACGCATTCCCGCGCGTAGGTGCGGTTCGAGACGCAAGGTATGGCACACCGAGTCCCGCATTGTCGCGCGTCATATTGGAAAAGAATAATGTGTAGGTTTGAAAATGGATATCGATCGATTTATACTCGAAATCAAATATCACCCAGCTGAGCTGAGCTTTGCTGAAGAATTTCTGTTCATATTTTTTAAGTCCCAGTAATTTTTGACCTATTGATTGACCCATTTAACGATGTTGTTCGTAAATAAGGATGTACGCAGTATCTTCTATAGGCACGTTCTTTTTTTAATTTGACGGTACAGATACCAAACAGTTAGTATAACGGCAGCATTCTGAATGAGTGTCGCACTAATATCTATTTTTATCAAAATTGTTGTGACGCTCAGCACTGCACTATCACCACAGAGGCCTCAATTCGGGATATAAATTCTCCTTACTTGCCTTAAATTGGTGCTGTCACTTTCCGTCAAATAGGTTAAGAAAAGGATGGGAGATATCTTAGTCCTGTCATTTTAAAAACGTAAATGGTTTTATCGCCTTTTCTGGTCAATTTAGTCGCCATTGTTTTGATCGTCGCCTTATTTTGACAGATAACACGTATTTTGCATGATATTGCCCTCAATTCGGGATATAAATTCTCCTTACTTGCCTTAAATTAGTGCTGTCACTTTCCGTCAAATACGTTTAGAAAAGGAAAGGAGATATCTAAGTCCTGTCATTTTTAAAAACGTCAATGGTTTCTTCGCCTTTTCAAGTCCATTTAGTCGCGATTGTGTTGATCGTCACCTTATTTTGACAGATAACACGTATTTTGCATGAAATTATAAGACATGACACGACTAAAATATCTCCTATCCTTTTCTAAACCTATTTGACGGAAAGTGACAGCACTAATTTAAGGCAAGTAAAGAAAATTTATATCTCGAATTACATACATACATACATACATATATCACGCCTATAGTCCCATTCGGGGTAGGCAGAGCATAAATGGCCGTGAAAAACGGTAATTTACGCCACGTCTGACAAAAGTTCGAGGGTCAATCAGATAACTGTGTATCACTATAGTGACAGGTAGTCAGCCCATCGCCTAAAATTGCAATACACACCCTCGAGTCCCTTAGTCGCTTCTTACGACACCCACGGGCAAGAAATGGGGTGATGCTATTCTAAGCCGGCATCACACGGGGTATATCTCGAATTGATGCCATTATAAGACATGACACGACTAAAATATCTCCTATCTTTTTCTAAACCTGTTTGACGGAAAGCGACAGCACTAATTTAAGGTAAGATAAGAGAATTTATATCCCGAATGAGGCCAGAGAACGCCTTTGAATGAAACGAGAGCCGCTGTGCGTGAATCCATAAAAAGCACCGACGCGCGTGGACACGCAACACGCAGCGTGATGCGGGGCAGTGTTATCATCGCCTATATTCTAATATGTTTCTAAATAAAACACTACTTTTCTACAAAGATAAAACTAATGTTTCCTTTTACTTCTAGTCCTACATGTACATCCTGAATGCCGAAGAGTACCAGCCAGAGAAACTGTTCATAGAGAAAGCTAAGATGTACTGGGCACGTGCGCAACACGAGCACGCGTTCACCACGCTGAGACGAGGACTGGAGGAGAACTACCCGCCCCTACACCAGCTCACTCACGAGCAGAGGTAATGGATGTCAATATGGGCAGGGAAATAATAAGGGAAGTGGGAAACGCGAATGTGTGAACAGGTTACTCGCGCTGCTACTCGTCATGCCCCATGCTCCCGCGAGTGTCAGCTTTTCGTGCGCAAGTCAAAGTAACGGCAGCACGAACGCTAGAGGAATGTATCGCTCACTTGTATTGGTGCAAGAAGAGTATTACGGCAGTGTGTGAACACGCAATCACTTGATACTTTCGCGGAAGTATTTCGAAATATATTCGCAATAGCGGCAGGAGCAGGTGCATGGTGTGAACGTGCTATCAGACAAAGCGCCCTATGGTTAGCGCACATCTGGCGCTTTTGACGCGAGCAGTTTTCACATTTCACAAGCAAATTGAAAGATAACAATTGAATAAATCGATATACGCTGGTATTATCCAAAGTTATATCTCGCATATCTACTAGATCGCTACTCGTGGGTGTCGTAAAAGGCGACTATGGGATTAATCAAGGGAATCGGCAGCAGCGTTGCCTGTAAATAGAAAACATTGCACTGCGCTCGTTAATCCGTCTGCCAAGCGTGGTGAGTATTGCAAATACTCCCCGATCGGAGGAGGCTCATGACCAGCAGTGGACTTTTGTGGCTGTTGAAGTTGACGTTAATCCAAAGTTTACTTGAAGCTCACGTCAAAAGACATCACATATTCTTCCAAGGTTTAATAAAAAGAAAACGGGTGCAAATGATTTTTGAGATGGTTTTATATAAACATATACATATCACGCCTATAATTCCATGTGGGGTAGGCAGAGCGCAAAAAGCCGCGAAAAACGGACATTTACGCCACGTCTGACAAATATTTGAGGGTCATCCGGAAAATTGTGTATCGAGATGGCTATTAACGTAATTATTTTGTTTTCAGGAAAATATGTGCCAAAGCAAAACTGTTAATAGCAAAGTACAACGACGAGACGACTAACGTAGATGTCGACGTCAACATCGGCTATTACAAGGAGTCTGTGGAGATGTTCAAGCAATGGGAAAAGAGTTTGGTATGTTCAAAATATGGCTAGACTGAAGAGAATGATTGTTGCACTAGTTTGATTGACAGATGGCGTAGCGTATAGTACCCCTGTCTGCTACGCCGACGGTCGTGGGTTCGATCCCCACAAGACACCAATATTTGTTAAGTCAATTTTCTGATATTTGTGTTTAGTCTTGGTGTTTTCAATGTATAATATGTATTTATATACAAAACAAATATATATTATTATATAAATATTAATATCAGCTATCTAGTTCCCACAGTACAAGCTTTGCTTCGTTTGGGGCTAGATGGGACACTGTGTAATTTGTCCAGGTTATTTATTTATTTATTTAGATCATGTCATATTAAACAAGGAGTAACAAAAAGGGTAGAGTCGAAAAGAGGTCAAAGTTCTCGTGAAACTGAATAAGTCGAAATATGTATAAAAATGGACCTCAAATTGTAAATTAACCAGCTGTACGGCAATTTCTTATGATAAGTTATTTTTTAAAATTTATTCGAGCGCCGTGTGATGCGGCTTTTGATATGGTGTGATGCTACTCTAAGTAACCCCATATCATATTTTTTAAAATTTGTTCGAGCGCCGTGTGATGCCGGCTTAGAGTAGCATCACCCCATACTAAGGGACTCGAGGGTTTGCATTGCAATTATAGGCGATGGGCTGACATGTCACTATGGCGCTACACAATTTTGCGAATGACCCTCAAATGTTTGTCAGACGCGGCGAAAATGTTCGTTTTTAACGGTTGTTTACGCTCTGATGATGTATGTATGTTAGACCCATGGGCCATGGAAAAGTTGTTCAGTTTCATGAGAACCTTCCGAAGTTACGTGCTGTGTAATTAACCTGGCCAGCCCCGAGGAAGTGCCTTTATTTTTATTTTTTTTATCCCGCCCGAGCTGGTTTTCTATTAGGACAATACAAAATTGTTATAAAACAAAAGAAAATTGCGTTATGCCAATTTCTTCTTTTTTCAATGACCGATCATGACGTCAATAAGTGATAATACTATCCTACATTGAATAAAGTTATTTCATTTTCATTTTAATTTCCATTTTTTATTTTTCATTCTTCTTTATCATATTTCATTTTCATTTTTAATTTTCATTTTAATTTTCATTTTTCTTTTTAATTTTCATTTTTTTTTAATGATGGGTTTGCTCTTGACTCTAGTCAAGGTCATAGGACAGAGACAGAGTCTAAGATGGAGCGAGCTCACCCAGAAGAAGCCTGTTAAGGCACTGGCACTCCCACACACTGACGGAACGCAGGTGGCTACTTGGCGCCAGACTTCGGTGGGATGGTGGTCGCGAGCCAGGCGGCCCCTTACGGAGCCTTCCACCGCGCACGTGGGATCGTTCAGCCGGACTTATCCACAGGCAAGCCTGTGTTGCCGTTGCCCGGGCTCCACCGCTGGGAGGTAAATCCCATACCACCCCAAAATTTTTCATTTTCATTTTTCATTTCCCGCAGGTATGTCTAGGAGCTTACTACGAGAAAGTGAGCTCCGGCGACAACAACAGCGCGGCGTGGTCGCGGCGTCTTTACGCATTAAACAGCTACGGGAAGGCGCTACAATGTGGACACAAGTACCTGTACCAGAGCATGCCGAGGATGCTGTCAATTTGGTAAGACATCACGCCCACAATCCCTTGCGGGGCAGGCAGAGCGCAAACGACCGCAAAACAGACATTTACGCCACGTCTAACCAAACATTTGAGGGTCATTCGGAAAATGATTAACGTGATAAACGCTGCAAAACTACGTCGTATTCTTTTTTTGTTGGTTAGTTTTACTGTAAATATTATAACATAATTTATAATGCTTTCGCCTCTCGGTCACAACTCTAACCTAACTGTCGGATTTGCGTCAATAAGTTTATTTTTAACAAATTGACGAAGTAATGATATCAACTTTCTGATTGCCCCACCGGGAATCGAACCCGTAAGGCAGGCAGTCGCACTACAACTGCGCTACATCGGTCCTCAATTCCTTAAATAATTATCTTAATTCCAAGGGTTGTCAAATCCATTCCTATGATTAATTTATCCCTTGTCAAACCAAGATTTCTGGAATTTAGTCCTTCATTTTTTATATTCTTGCCGTTAATAACTTAACCATCAATTTTTAGGTTAGACATGGAAGTGACGTCGACCGACACGAGTGTGCACTCGATTTTAGCCCAAATGACTGAAGTAATAAGGACGTATTCGGAACGACTGCCGCTCTACCTGTACCTGACGGCGTTCTCTCAGATCGTGTCGAGGATCTGTCATCCTGTGAAAGAGGTACGTGTACGTGTACGTGTCTTAGGTGGTGTGATAAGTGAACAATTGTGATCTCGTAAATCGAGATACCTACTGGAAAAGATGAAAAAAGACATGATTTCATTCAAGGCAATTAAAACTTTTTTATCAAAAAAAATTAATAAACAAATAAACTTAAGGCGGCATCAGTCCCAAAAAGTAAGTCCCTTTCATTTTCGCTGCGTTAGAGAGAAACAGACGATGACAGTTCAGATCCGGAAAACCGAATATTTATTTAACGATTAAATAATATAAACAAAATTTTCAAAAAGTAAGCCCATAGATTCATTACTTAATTAATTATGAGGGGACACAAAAAGAATGAAATGATGGATAACAATCAAATCTTTCGGGTTTTTTTGTCTAAAAACGGCCAAAAAACGCAAAATAACAGCTTACTCGTACTTTGCGATTTTTTTCTATCGTGGCAATTTCTATAAATCGTGTTTTGAGCCCCATAATTTGTAGCATATATCCTGAAGTATTACTAAGAAAATATTGTCTCATAATTCATAGATTTCAAAAATGGGATACATTCTGAACACTATCTATCCTTCCGTGGTTGATTTCTTTTTATTTATTAGCCCATTTCCCCTAAAATGCGGACTGCATTTCCTAAACTGTTTTTTTTTTCTAGTTAAGGAAAGCGAAAGTTCTTTTGACTCACCATACAAAATGTGCAAACCGTATGCGACATCGCTGTAATTTTTTGTCATTTCAGGATATTATTTTCACATTGGCATGAGACACATACGTAACTATTTAAGGATTCAGATTAAGCCTGTCCCTTACACGTGTTACGCGTAGTAGGAATCACTAAATAGTATAAAATGAAGTCGCTTTCCGCTTCCCTATGTATCCTTAGATCTTTAAAAGAACGCATTGGATTATGATGCGGTTCTCGCAATTAGATAGAGTGATTCAAGAAGAAGGTTTTTATGTATAATTCATAGCGCGGAAAATTCTTTTTCGGTAGGTAGCGGGTGAAATTATAAACTAAATAATTTCCATTTCCTCCAGGTATACCTCCAACTAAAAGCGATCATCGTGAAACTCATCATCGCGTACCCCCAACACACGCTATGGATGATGATGATGGTGATCAAGTCCAGCTACCCGCAGCGCAACAAACGCTGTAACGACGTATTCGCCGACCCCAGACTGAAGGAGCCGCATATGCTCAAACTCGTGTGTGATTTCACACAGCTAGCTGAGAAACTGATTGAGCTGTGTAACAAACCTATTGCTGGCAGTGGATCGGTAAGACCTTGCTTTTTTTCTTACTACGAGTGGCGGCTGATGTGGCGCAAAGGTTCCGGGTTCGATTTTCGGTGAGGCACTCTTAAAGTTGTATTTATCACTTTGTGAATTTGTTCCCAGTCTAGTTAGATTGCAGGCTGAACCACCTGATTGTCGGAAAAGAAAGATGGTTGGTTGGTTGAAAATTTTGCAAGTTTTCATAAAGATGGTTCCGTATTGAGGGCACTTTAAGCCGTCGGTCCCGGTTTCTGTCTATGATTACTTGGACGGCGGGCGTTGACAGCCATGTCAGAGGCAACTCTGACACCAGGGTTCATCGGGTCGTTGGACGACTCTGTGGCCGACCCGAGACTGAAGCAGCCGCATATGCTCAAACTTGTGTGTGATTTCACACAGCTAGCGGAGAAACTGATCGAGCTGTGTAACAAACCTATTGCTGGCAGTGGATCGGTAAGATTGCTATTTTTCTTACTGTTGGCGGCCGATGTGGCGCAGTGATAGTGCGACTGCTCGCGACGCAAAGGTTCCGGGTTCGATTCACAAAGTTGATATTTCTCACTTTGTGAATTTGTTCCCAGTCTGGTTAGATTGCAGGCTGAACCACCTCAATGACCGAAAAAAGGATGGTTTCGTGTTGATGGCACTTTAAGCCGTCGGTCCCGGTTTCTGTCTATGATTACTTAGACGGCGGTCGTTGCACAACCATGTCAGAGGCCTACTACTAGTAGTAGAGGGTTGAAAAACTCTGACATCAGGGTTCATCGGACCGTTGGACGACTCTGTGGCCGACCCGAGACTGAAGGAGCCGCATATGCTCAAACTTGTGTGTGATTTCACTCAGCTAGCTGAGAAACTGATTGAGCTGTGTAACAAACCTATTGCTGGCAGTGGATCGGTAAGACCTTGCTATTTTTCTTATTTTTACTACGAGTGGCGGCCGGTGTGGCGCAGTGGTAGTGTGAGTGTGACCGCCTGCGACGTAAAGGTTCCGGGTTCGATTCTCGGTGGGGCACTCACTAAGTTGTATTTGATAAATACAACCAGAATGGAAACAAACGCTGTAACGACGTATTCGCCGACCCCAGACTGAAGGAGCCGCAAATGCTGAAACTTGTGTGTGATTTCACTCAGCTAGCTGAGAAACTGATTGAGCTGTGTAGCAAACCTATTGCTGGCAGTGGATCGGTAAGACCTTGCTATTTCCTGGGTGAGCTCGCTCCATCTTAGACTATGTCTCTGTCCTATGACCTAGACTAGAGTCAAGAGCAAACCCATCCATCATTTAAAAAAAAAAATCTACGAGTTGTGGCCGTTGTGGCGCAGTGGTAGTGCGACTGCCTGCGACGCAAAGTTTCCGGGTTCAATTCTCAGTAGGGCACTCACAGGGTTGATATTTATCACTCTGTGATACTCAGTTACAGTCTGGTAAGGACATTGCAGGCCACCTGATTCTCTACTAGTAGTAGGCGGTTCAAAAACTCTGGCACCAGGGTTCATCGGGTGCGGTCCACACAATACGTAGATTTCTTGGTAAAGTTACACTGCTGCCGTGTTTTAGCGGTCCATATTCAATCTTAGGATCTGAAGGTCCCCGGTTCAATCCTCCTTGACATA
Organism: Tuta absoluta; assembly: GCA_027580185.1. Lineage (NCBI taxonomy): Eukaryota > Metazoa > Arthropoda > Insecta > Lepidoptera > Gelechiidae > Tuta > Tuta absoluta. The sequence goes on along the minus strand of JAQAHW010000016.1, from coordinate 4,187,558 downwards.
ATATTCTACACTCTTTTTCTACAGACTGTCCTAGTAACATACAGAATTGAAAATAAAATTGGACCTCCCATAAAAAATGGCCGATCAGCCTTAACTATGGGTGGTCCAATTTTTATATTAATATTTTTCGACCTATGGTTAATGGGGAAAGTTGTTCAGTTTTATGAGTACCTTGACCTCCTTTCGACTTGTTATACCTTTTTTGTTACCCCGTGTATAAGATCATTAACCCACCAAGTAATTTGCTCTGAAAATCTATTTATGGCATACTAGCGGTATGCTAGCGGCCTGCCAAGCTGTTTCACCCGCTGCTAACCGTTTTCCCGCGGGATTAAGACTTTTTAATATGTTCATCAGGGATAATATAGAATTCTAAAGGTAAAATATATTTTTTAAATCGGTCCAGTAGTTTCGGAGCCTATTCAATTCAAACAAACAATCAAATCTTTACTCTTTATAATATTAGTGTAAATGCTACGTACATAGATTTAATTGATAGTCAAATCTGTAACGTCTATAACGTAGCGTATTTACTAAAAAGTTGACCAAAGTCACAACTTAAGAAAAAGAAACCACAAAAAGTTGGTTATTTCCTGCTGGGTTTCCCCGTGGCATCCGCATTCAGACCCCAAGGCTGTGACCGCTAGATAATAATACTCAGTTCATGAATCGCCGTTTTTTACACAATATAATAAAGAACCTTCAACGAAGTGCAATGGTGCCGTCACAATAGAAATGATTTGCGATTTAGGAAGTCGTCTAGCTAGATGCTTCAGTGAAATCCATTGACTATTAACAAGTTAGAATGAAAGTGGGAAAGGGAGGCACTTGACGTCCCGCGCCTATAATTTATGGCTCTCTTTGGGACTTGTCGCTTGGACAAACTGGGTGGACTCTAGTCACAAAGTAAGTATTGGCGGCTGCGCGCCGACTCTAGTCAATGTCACTTATATACCACAGTACAAAATGTACCACAATGCTATTAATAATGAAAAAAGGGACATGTAATTGCATTTGGCTGAACGACTTCTTTGTCTTTAATAACTGGGGCTGATATTAGCTTTGTTATACTATTTTGGTAAAAAAAAAGCACACCTCAGTTCTTTTTGTCAGACCATTTATAAAACTATGAACTGACTGTTTGCCATGTGATGCCGGCTTAGAATACCATCGCCCTATTTATTTTTTGTGGGTGTCGTAAGAGGCGACTGAGGGACTCGAGGGTACATGTGTATTACATTTTTAGGCTATGGGCAGACAGTCTGTCACTATGCAGATTTTTCTGAATGACCCTCAAGTAATTGTCAGACGTGGCGTAAATATCCGTTTTATTCGGACGTTTACGCTGCGCTTACCCCGCAAGGGGTATAGGCGTGATATATGTAAGTATGTACTATTAATAAAGCTAGTAAAACCAATTCACATTTCAAACAGGTTTGGTATGTTTAGTAATGTACGCGCCGCAAACACTGTATAAGTGTTAATTGATAAAAAAACATCTCGCGACTTCGGTCGCTTACTTCAAACCGACCTTGAAGTTCTTATAATAATAAAACATTACTACCTTTCATGATAGCTTGTTTGGCGCAGATCGTATCTGGTTTAATAATCCCGTTTAGTTAGGCCCTTACATGTGAATGACACTTGTTATTAAGGAAAATACCGAAGTAATATTCTTTATACTACACCTATATAGTAGATAGTGCCCTATAGCTTTTTCAAATTTAGAGAGAATCATTTTAAATTAGCGGGAAGGAGTTATTCATACAAATCACTTTCTTCCCTTGGGAGTAAAATATGTAACTGTCAGTATTTTCGTAAAACGGAACGTCACTCTGATATTTTAGCAAACAGAATGAAAGACTTGGCTGAATGGACTTATTGCGTTTGCTTTGTACGTAATATTATAAAATGATAAATACTGTGACGCGCGAATATGCGAACCACAAGCGGCCTGCGCAGCGGTTTCATCCGCTGCTAACCGTTTTCCCGCGGGAATAAAACATTTTATATAGCCTGTGTTCATCAGGGATACTGTAGGATCCTAATGGTAAAAACTTTTTTTATATCGGTCCATTAGTTCCGGAGCCTATTCAATTCAAACAAACAATCAAATGTTTCCTCTTTATAATATTAGTGTAGATAACGCACCATCTATCACCTGGAAGAAAGTACGATTACTAAATCGTGTGTATTAAGGCCCTCAACTTCGGGCCTCCTAACTACACCCTCGTTAGAGACCGATTGTCTCTTTCTTCGCGTGTGAAGAATGTACTATACAAACATACATACATAACATACATATATCACGCCCATAATCCCTTGCGGGGTAGGCAGAGCATAAACGGCCGCAAAAAGCGGTCTTTCACGCCACGACTGACAAACATTTGAGGGTCATTCGGAAAACTGCGTATCGCCATAGTAACAGGTTGTCAACCCATCGCCTAAAATTGCAATACACACCCTTGAGTCCTTTAGTCGCTTCAAAGAAATGGGGTGATGCTATTCTAAGCCGGCATCACACGGGAATGTACTATACCAACAAGAAAGACATGTCGTCCACTCAGAGTAATTCCACTAAGCCTTATAAATAAAAGGTGCACTTATTTTAATTGACGAGCAATTAAATTGAACAGCTATCCTCAAGAAACAAGGAGATATGATATGATATGAAAATACGGTCCGTATTTCCTCATATTTTGACCTTTGGCGTTGTTCTTGTCATCTCACATTTTGTACTCACTTGTTCTACTTCCATGGTCACGAAAATCTACCATATTTTTTTTGAGTCGTGTCGTGGTTGTATTTTCGCATTGTTGATACTACTGATCCGAAAGACTTTTATGTACTGAAGCCCTTCGTTGCAGACAACGACTGTATCAGCTTTAGTCCGCACTCTACCACGTCTATTAGCCAGCGACAACTTCAGCCACATAATGATGCCATTCCAAGAGTTCTGCAAAGTAGTCCTGCCGTCCAAGGCTGCCGGGCTGGAGAGGATTGAGTTCACCATGCCTGCAGAACCACCAGTGTACATCGCAGGCATTGAGGAGCACATCAGCATACTGCCGTCGCTGCAAAAACCTAGGAAGGTGACTCTGAAAGGTTTGTGCAATGATTTCTAGCTGCCCAACAGGTTTTTTATTTATTATATACAAAAACTTGTACATTACATCAAGTGATCGTGGTTTTTACGCGGTTTTAGCATAGTTATCATCTTTTGTTGCTATGTTTGCTATTTCATGAGCGGTATGAAAGAAAAAATGTGAATACCGTTTGGTTTCAATGTGGTTTTGCATGTTTTGCTAAATGCTTTTCAGTTTATGCTCATGATAAATGATTTGTAATGTAAAATAGCGTCAGACACATATTTTTGTAATAATAATTTCAAAGTCTTTTAGTTTTAACTCAAAATACTGAAACGGGGTTCTAACCGCGATACTTATTTATGTTGAATTGTCCTATATTTCGACCCAGTTGCCAGTTGGAATTCAGTTATCAAAATGTGCAAAAAGAGTGATCGTGCTAATAGTGACATTAAACGCGAGAACAAAAATAAGCATCGCGGTAAGGACCCCGATTCAGTATTTTGAGTTGTGTGAAAGTTTAAAACAGTTTACTTTTAGTTTTTTTTCAATTCACAAATCCTACATCATAAGATAAAATACATCTATAAAATGTATCCTACTTTTAGCTGCATTTTTGGATTGCGAACGGTTTTAAATTCTTAATGATACGATATGAGATGGTTTTGAAATGAGGTATGTCGATCTACCAACCCCGGAAAATAAACAAGACGTTTCTATTACTACAATTGTATTTAAGGCTCCGACGGGAAATCGTACATAATAATGCTGAAACCGCGCGACGACCTCCGCAAAGACTATCGCCTGATGGAATTCAACGGCGTCGTGAACCGGTTCCTACAAGACGCTCCCGAGACAAGAAGACGGAGACTGTACATCAGGACGTACAGTGTACTGCCGCTTAATGAAGAGTGTGGTCTGATAGAGTGGGTGCCGAATCTAGTGGGGCTCAGGCCTATCTTGATGCATATTTACAAACAGAAAGGTAATTTATATTTTGCTATTTTGAAGTACAAGCGTGTAGTGAACCAGTTCCTACAAGACGCTTCAGACGGAGACTGTATATCAGGGCTTACAGTGTACTGCCGCTTAATAAAGAGTGTGGACTGATAGAGTGGGTGATGAATCTAGTGGGGCTCAGACCTATCTTGTTGCATATTTACAAACAGAAAGGTATTACACATTTGTTACATGAATTTTGGTACTCTGACAGGAACTATAGCGGCTACCAAAAAATTACAAGGATTTCTAATTGCACTTTCACACTATGTTTATAGGGCAGGGAAATAGTAAGGCAAGTGGGCAGCGCAAGCATGTAAACATGCGCTGCTACTCGTCATGCCGCTGCCACTTACCATGCTCCCGCGAGTGGCTTTTCCTGCGCGAGTCAAAGGGACGCCAGCAAGAGAGGGAGTGGAATGTATTGTTGTCTCGCTCACTCTTATTGCTGAGAGAAGGGAATGACAGCAGTGTGTGAACACTCACTCGCGCTGATACATCTGCGGAAGTTTTTCGAGCAATATACCTGGCAGCGGCAGGAGCAGGTGCATAGTGTGAACGTTGCATTAAAATGTCTTCTTTATACTTATGGCTGTTCTATTTCTTCTTAGGTATTCACACAAGCAATCGGGAGCTAAAAGAGATGATGTGCTCAAACAAGGACCCTGTGGAAAAGAAGCGAAGAGTATACGAGGAGCAGCTACTTCCCCGACACCCGCCCGTCTTCCAGGAGTGGTTCCGACGGGTCTTTTCAGACCCTTATGGATGGTAAGAACCCCCATGACGAAAATAGTCGCCATTACGAAATTGTGCACAAAAATATCCAGCTATGCCCAAGACTCAAGTAAACTATTATGAATTATGTTGTTTAAATAGAAAATGAACCTTTTCATGAATCTTCCAATTTTATAAGTTCCTATTTTCTGAATAACCTTGTCTTGTCTTGTCCAACCCACGTCATCCCACTGCTGGGCAAAGGCCTCCCTCTTCTCCTTCCATCCATCTCTATTTTGGGCCACCGCATGTCAGTTTCGTGGAAGCCACCAACCGCAAAAAAACGCCGCAGCAGACCCCGTCGTTGGTGGCGCGACGAGTTGGACAATTTCTCACGAACTGACTTACAACGTAACATACGTAACATAGTAAAATTATCTATAGGTGCGGCGGAAGATGGCGATATGGCAAAAAAAACTTCGTTTCATTTCTCAACTTTATCGAAGGAAGAGCCTTCTCATTAAGACATTACGCTTCTGTTTACTATTATTAAACTGTATTTTCTTTAGGCAGAATGCATAAAGTAGGTCTTCATGCAACTGTGTTCAAGTTCATAATTAGAACATTATGAGACGAGTATAGATAAAATTATCTATTACAACAACTCGTTTCAAATACTTTTATAAACCGGGAAATAGACATTAACTCGAGCTTTTGAACCATGGGATTCAAAATTAGCCCTCCACGCAAAAATAAACTTTGCTCTTTCTTTGCTACTTTGTGTACAAATTACTATTGTTTACTGTGTTCACGCATATGATTTTGACTAGATCGTGTGAATTGTCTGCGAAACACAATTATTCTACACAATGACACACTAATCCATTATCGTCGTAGAACGACTGAGAATATATCACGTATTTTCCTCTAGGTACCAGGCGCGCTCTGCTTACATAAGGACAACAGCTGTTATGTCCATGGTAGGATATATTTTAGGTAAGTATGTGTATGTAGACATTGTAGACTCATCACGAGAGAAGTGCCTCTTTATGCCGTTCGTAGCGTGATCGTGTATGTCGATTTACCACTTATATGTAATTACTGTGACGTGCATGGTTTTCCGGTTATTCAGGTTAATCTAACTTCTAATTTTGTATCTCGTGACTTGCTACTTTATATTTTTGTCCATTGCTGCATCAGTTTGAAGCGATAGAGAAAACGATTTAACTTGATGCACAATGTACTTGTTTAATTAATAAATTGTCTAGCATACATACCATGCACCGCTTGGATTTCCCAAATAAAATTGACTTGCTAATAAAAAAATTACATAAGTGGTCACTGAAAAGCCTCATGCATGTTTGCTTACAATGACACAAATAACTTATGAGAATTAGCATGTTCTCAATAATAGAACCATCAATGTTTTGTTGAAATTAAATTTACAAATGTAACTTTATGACATGTACGCGAAATAACGTAAAATTCGTATCCGTATTGTGAAATTTTACTGGTGACCGATATAGTGAAAATTCAGTACGGGCTGGTGGAAATGACCAAATTACGAAGAAAAAAACCACCTGCCGTGCATATTTCCGATCAGGTGATTCAAGTTTTTATGGAAACTCGAAATATTTTATTTTCTTGAATTTGCACAACTATTACTCATCACAATAAAACAATATAAACGGATTTAAATTGTGTTTATTTTGGATTCAACAATTCCTAAGTTTTTTTAAATTAACACAACTTAAATCTGTTTAAAATTGTTTTATGGTAGTGTTATATTTCAAACTTATGTTCCTTTGGGAAGGTTTTTCTTTACAGTCCGTCTTAGTTTTCGTTATTGGTCACTTGTACATTTTCATACGATTACTAGATTCTTCGAAACTTGTCGACTTTACTGCTCAAAAAATAAAATAATACATTAAATTCAAAAAACAAACTTCTTCGCTGAATTGTAATTATTCAAAGGGTCCTTTGAGCAGTAAAGTATGAGTTTGTCGACAAGTTTCGAAGAATCTAGTATATCTAGTTTTACTCAAACATGCTAGGAAATGTGTTCATTTCTTTCAAAAAACGAAACCGCGAAGTTTCACATTGTTTGTCACGTCTCAGATCACGCCAGCAAAGTTGTATGGAAATCCTTTGCTGGTGTCCATTAAGATAAATTCGTTATACGCTAAACCCACATAATTTGATTTCAAAATTATCTCGATGACTCTCATAGAAACGGAACGTAATTTTGTATGAAACAGGTAACTAAAGACGAGGCTGTATGATGTGAAGACCCTTGCCTGTCCAGAATTAAAAAAGAATAGAATGAACTAAACATTTAGTATGGCTGAATATTACGTAATACTGTGCCTTACAGGCGAATTTATTTCAAAAAATTACAATTGGTGGGAAAATTTAAAATTTTGATTTGTTCGTTGTGTTGTGGTCGCTAGCTTACTTTTATAACAAGTACAATCTTTCATTTCCTAGCCTTTTTTTTGGGGAAAGGCACTATGTAAGCCTCGGGGAAAATTACTTTGCTTGACTTGTATAATTGAAGTCCTCGCCTGCGGCTCGGACTTCAAACTATACTCGTCCAGCAAAGTCTTATTTTCCATACCTCGAGAACAATGTACTATTATAATCACAGGATTAGGCGACAGACACGGCGAGAACATTTCGTTCGACTCCACAAACGGCGACACCGTCCACGTGGACTTCAACTGTTTGTTCAACAAGGGCGAGGCGTTTGAGTGGCCCGAGCGCGTGCCCTTCCGGCTGACGCATAACATGGAGGCTGCGATGGGGCCGCTCACGCACCACGGCATGTTCAGGTTAGTGGCTAGTTCTAAACCATGCAATGTATACTTGTAGAAAAAGCGATTACCAAATTGTGAAATGTAGTTTAATTTAATGTTCTTATTTTATTTATTGTCAAATCTTATTTACACACACACACACACACACTCACACACACACACACACACACATATTACGCCTATAATCCCTTGCGGGGTAGGCAGAGCGTAAACAGCCGCAAAAAACGGCCATTTACACCACGTCTGACAAATGTTTGAGGGTTTTTCGGAATATTGTGTATCGCTATAGTGACAGGTTGTCAGCCCATCGCCTGAAATTGCAATACACACCCTCGAGTCCCTTAGTCGCCTCTTACGACACCCACGGGAAAGATAAGGGGTGATGCTATTCTTAGCCGGCATCACACGGCAAATTTTATTATTTAATGTTCTTATTTTATTTATTGTCGAATCTTATTTAGTGTTCTAAATAATCTTATTATTTATTGTCAGTATTTAGGTCTGGATGCACCCTATCAGTATTCGAAGGACTGTCCATTACACCTAGTCGATCAGCTATCTAGTTCCCACAGTTTGCCGTGTGATGCCGACTTAGAATAACATCACCCCATTTCTTTCCCGTGGGAGTCGTAAGAGGCGACTAAGGGACTTGAGGGTGTGTATTGTAATTTTAGGCGATGGGCTGACAATCTGTCACTATGCCGATACACAATTTTTCGAATAACCCTCAAATATTTGTCAGACGTAAATGTCCGTTTTTTGCGACCGTTAACGCTCTGCCCATTATAGGCGTGATATGTGTATGTATATGTGTAGCTCCAATAGTACAAGCTTTGCTCAGTTTTTGTGTGAATTGTCCAGAATATTTATTTATTATCATTATTATTTGTAACATTTGAACAGAAAAAGTTGCGAAGCTGTAATGCGTGCTCTCCGCGCGCAAACCGCGGCCCTGATGTCGGTGATCGGGCCGTTCGTGTACGACCCTCTGGTGTCGTGGGGTCGCGGCCGCCCCGTCGACTGCGGGGAGAGGACCAACGAACAAGCGCTCCACCACTTGCAGCACATCAAACAGCGGCTCAACGGGTTGGTAAGTACACACACACACACACACACACACACACACACACACACACACACACCGCCCCGTCGACTGCGGGGAGAGGACCAACGAACAAGCGCTCCACCACTTGCAGCACATCAAACAGCGGCTCAACGGGTTGGTAAGTACACACACACACACACACACACACACACACACACACACACACACACCGCCCCGTCGACTGCGGGGAGAGGACTAACGAACAAGCGCTCCACCACTTGCAGCACATCAAACAGCGGCTCAACGGGTTGGTAAGTACACACACACACACACACACACACACACACACACACACACCGCCCCGTCGACTGCGGGGAGAGGACCAACGAACAAGCGCTCCACCACTTGAAGCACATCAAACAGCGGCTCAACGGGTTGGTAAGTACACACACACACACACACACACACACACACACACCGCCCCGTCGACTGCGGGGAGAGGACCAACGAACAAGCGCTCCACCACTTGCAGCACATCAAACAGCGGCTCAACGGGTTGGTAAGTACACACACACACACACACACACACACACACACACACACACACACACACACCGCCCCGTCGACTGCGGGGAGAGGACTAACGAACAAGCGCTCCACCACTTGCAGCACATCAAACAGCGGCTCAACGGGTTGGTAAGTACACACACACACACACACACACACACACACACACACACACCGCCCCGTCGACTGCGGGGAGAGGACCAACGAACAAGCGCTCCACCACTTGAAGCACATCAAACAGCGGCTCAACGGGTTGGTAAGTACACACACACACACACACACACACACACACACACCGCCCCGTCGACTGCGGGGAGAGGACCAACGAACAAGCGCTCCACCACTTGCAGCACATCAAACAGCGGCTCAACGGGTTGGTAAGTACACACACACACACACACACACACACACACACACACACACACACACACACACACACACACACACACACACACACACACACACACACACACACACACACACACACACACACACACACACACACACACACACACACACACAACACACACACACACACACACACACACACACATCACGCCTTTATCTCTTGCGGAGTAGGCAGACCATTAACAACCGTAAAAATACGGTCGTTATCGCCACGTCTGTCAAAAATTAAAGGGATGTTTCAGAAAAATCGCGTGAGGACATACGTACATATATCACGCCTATATCCCTTGAAGGGTAGGCAGATCGTAAACGGCCGTAAAAACGAATATTTACGCCACGTCTGACATACATTTAAAGGTTTTTCAGATAATTGTGTATCGCCATAACAGGTTATTAGCCCATCGCCTAAAATTGCAATACACATGTAACCCTCGAGTCCCTTAGTCGCCTCTTACGACGCCCACGGGAAAGAAATGGAGTGATGCTATTCTAAGCCGGCATCACACGGCAGTATGCCGTCGTAAGTACAACTTTTTCAAAAGGGTCCAGATTGGTTTACGGTTGTGCCGGCTGCACCCTCGACTTGGTGCAGGCACTACCGTGCCAGCATATTTAGTTTAACTATCGTTCTCTCAAATGTTCATATGGCGTACCATTACATAAGGATATGGGCTTTTTTTTCACAGCTACAATGCAAACAAAGCAAAGTACTTTGCAAAGCTACAATGCGAAGTACTATAGGTTTATCCTTCGATTATCTTAGTAATTCTTATATTTATTTATTGCCGTGTGATGCCGGCTTAGAATAGCATCACCCCATTTCTTACCCTTGAGAGTCGTAAGAGGCGACTAAGGGACTCGAGGGTGTGTATTGCAATTTTAGGCGATGGACTGACAACCTGTATCTATGGCGATACACAATTTTCCAAAAGAACCTCAAATATTTGTCAGACGTGGCGTAATGTCCGTTTTTTGCGCTCTGCCTACCCGCCAAGGGATTAAAGGCGTGATTTATTTGTGTTCTTATATTTATAACTAGCTATATTATTTCTTATGCTTATACTATTTGTAAAATAACTTAGTAGGTATTACTACAGAAACATTAAAATAATTCTCCATAATTACCTAATAATGCAATACTTTTTTCATATTGTTTCAATCACTATGCCACACCTTAATTCCACGCAATATTTTAATCATTGTAGTTATTTCATAAACGAGAGTTCAAGGCACGTCATTATCACATTAGACAGCCAATTAATCTTCTTTCACAGAAAATATCTGCCGTAGAAAAACAATAAGAGCGTTTCAGAGAAAGATTCAGATTAATGATAAAGCGATGAGCAAATGAACCGATAAGGATAGAGCGATCACTCGACTAAACTGAATCGTCAATATACAAGGTGTAAGGGACAGCTCTCCGAATACTGATAAGGTGTAGAGCATCTAACTGAACAACTTTCCCCTGTGAACATATGTCAGGAAACAACAATAAAAACAACCTTCCAAACAAAATGTTTCAACTGCCTGCCTGTTCAAATAAATAATAATAATAAAAAATAGCGACAAATACATGTGCTGAAATATATTATCATATTGGAAAGTTGTCCAGTTATATGGTCTGAATGTATTCTATTACTATTTAGAGGGCTGTCCTTAACACCCTGTAAAATATTTGTTCTGTTATATTGTAGAGACCAATCGGTCGAAATACTTGTCTACTATCGCTTAGGACCGAGGCGCTTCAGTAAATAGAAAGGAACTGTATCGTAATTGAAATAGACGCGGAGTCTTTTGTTCTTGCCAGCTAATATTGACTTCTACTAGATATCGCTTGTACGTCGCTTCGAGACGAGTATCAAGTGATTGAAGATTTGGCAGAGGCAGTAACAGCGCTGGTAGCTCAGTTGGTAGAGCAGTGGGCCGGTATCGCACGATCCCGGGTTCAATACCCGGTCGCCGCTAACAATATATTCAATTTGTAATTTTCATTTTTATTTGTTTATTTATTTATTTTATTTTATCATTATTAGAAACCAGCTTACCTTTGTAAATAAAGTCCTCAAGACTTAAGATACATAATTTTGTACCGCCAATAAAAGGTTTCTACATTTAATATATTTCGAGTGGATGGTGCTATTATAATTAAAAATCAACAGAATTTACACCAAGACCAAGAAAAATTTAACTTTAAATATTCTAACATGTTGTATTCTCTATTTGCTACTCAAAACGGCACGAACTTAAACGCCAGATTTTGTTTATTTATTTCTTTATTGCAAAAACATTGTTTAAACTTTTAATATAGAACAGTGTCTCACAAAACTGCACCAACAGTTTGACTGTGAGATCAGACGATACTCGCTTTTAACTTATAAAATATATCACTTATTGTAAAACTTAAAACTAATTATCTTGAAGTGCCTTAATATAATGATGCGAGCCGAGCCGAACAGCTCAATGTTGCTTTGCGCTATTCGAAACAGAGACTTATTTCCCTGGGTGACACTTGTCATCCTTTGCTTATTGCTCTTTTGGTAGCCCGGATTTTATGCCAGTACCGCAACCGAAATCGATTTATGTTGATGGCTCCAGTATTGAGAGTAATCTCACGTCTCTATGTCACAGTTCTACATAATAAGTGGATTTGGATTGTGATTTTTGTATTTATTATAATATACAGGGTTGTACGGAAATTACGCGAAACCTACTATCGTGAATTTACTCACATCATTAAACGGAACAATTTTTATTATTATCTTATCTTATACTGTTCAAAAATACCTCATTTAATTGTCATACAAATTGGTTTATTCTTTAAACACAAGTGAACCACCTTTTTATGATTTTTCATAGGGTTTAAACTTTAAGTACGGGTAGTAAGGTTGGTGCCGTGTGATACCGGCTTAGAATAGCATCACCCACTTTCTTGCCCGTGGGAGTCGTAAGAGGCGACTAAGGGACTCGAGGGTGTGTATTGTAATTTTAGGCGATGTGCTGACAATCTGTCACTATGGGTTTACACAATTTTCCGGATGACCCTCAAATGTTTGTCAGACGTGGCGTAAATGTCCGTTTTATGCGGCCGTTTATGCTCTGCCTATCCCGCAAGGGATTATAGGCGTGATATGTGTATGTATTTAGTGTGGTTGAAAATTACTGGAACACAAGCTGTACCATGGGTAAATGAGGGACCATTAATTTTGAATCTTACTACCCTTACTTAAAGTTCAAAACTGAAAAAACAAACGTCGGTTGGGTATACTAGAGTTTAGGGTAGCGTCTTGCAAGATGTTGCATTCAGGAGGAACGCTGCTGCCTATTTCGTTAATGAATGTCTTAGTCGCTTTTTACGACACCCACGAGTAAAAAAGGAGTGATGCTATTCTAAGCCGACATCACACAGCATACAGCGCCCGACTATATTTTACAATATCTTCTTTTCAGGTAAAAACGAAGAACAAGCAGCTATCCTTGTCGCTTTCTCCGGAAGGGCAAGTAGAGCAACTGATCGTTGAAGCGACCAGCATACACAACCTGTGTCAGATGTATATCGGATGGGGACCGTTTTTGTAGCGACACCAGCGACTGAAAACTTTGTACCTGATAGGTCTGTTTGTGATACTGAAAAGTGAATACGACTGAATATATGATAAGTTAATATGTAATCTCCGGCAATATCAAAACAAAAAAAGCAAAAATCTTACAGTTTTGATATTTAACGCTTAAATTTCAACCCCTTGTATCTTGTGATTATAAAATGTAGGTTATGTGAAAATAAAACGAGACACTTGTACTAAAACAACAATTTTGTTTCACTTTATAATCGTAACATCAGCTATACAACCCCCTTAATACCCGGTACGAGACGAGCTTAAACGTGTAACGTAACTTTTACGCGCTCACATCAAGGTTTATATTCGCATAAATATGAGAGTAGCATTGTTTTGAATGTTTAAAAGTTTTGTTAAACAGCCACACGAGACGCAATGTATTAACATGAATATCTTACATCCTATACTTAAAAAAACATATTCTCCATCACAGAGTAATCAAGAGTTCTCTATATAATACATTACATTAACAGCCAAAACAGTCCACTGCTGGACTTAGAAATAATAACTAGGCCAATTACAAGATTTAACCTATAGTGAATATATCTAAATGTTACGGTTATTTGCGCGCAGCCTAAAAATAAATATGCAGAGACAAACAATGATGGAAGTAAAATGCAAATTAATTTTGAGTAGTAGATTTTTTTTTTGATAATGTGAATTGAGTCATTGAATGTACCAAAATCGTAAATTGTTTCTACCAATGTAATAAATAACATAATGAGGTACTAGCCAAAAGAATAAATTTTGCTTGTAGTTAGTAGTAGCTTGTACTAAGGATCTCTTCTTCTCTTCTTCAACCCGTTGCCACCCACTGCTGAGTGTAGGTCTCCTCCAATGTTCTCCACTTCTGACGATCAAGGGCCTGTCCTATCCAGTTCTTCCCAACAACTTTGACGATGTCGTTCGTCCATCTAGCCGGCTGTCGTCCCACGTTCCGTCTTCCCTCTCTCGGTCGCCACTCCAACACCTTCCTTCCCCATCTGCCATCCATTCTTCGGCATATGTGACCCGCCCACTTCCACTTTCTTGGCGTTACCACTTTAGCTATGTCGGTTAGCCTGGTCCTTTTGCGTATTTCGGTGTTTCTTATCATATCACGTAGGGAAATGCCCAACATAGCTCGCTCCATATCCCTCTGGGTGACTTGTAAGCGGTGGATTGTTTGTTTAGTGAGCGTCCAAGCTTCAAGCTTTAAAAGCTTTTCAAGCTTTGCTTTTTTGTACTAAGGATAAATAATGTTTATTACTTACTTAACGATTGGGAATCTTTATTCTGATTTTCCAAGACAATTCTGGACAATCAACACCAATTTTTTGTATGAAAAAAATGCGTCTAATTGTTGTGTTTTTTTTGTTATGGTAAAAATGATAAAGTTAACTTTGTTGCGTAAAAGATGACTTTGTAAAATGCCGAGATTTGAATAGTAGATGTTTCAGGAACTTAGTTTGGATTTTTCTCGTTACGATCAGAGTACGTGCAACTTAATGTAAAAAAAAATGCTGTTTAATACTATTTTATGTGGTGGCTAAGGCAGCCTATGAAGTGAACAACTTTCTTCATTCAACATAAGTCTAAATACATAATATGAATAAAAAGATTTTTTTTATATACCTCAATTTATATCGGAATGTTAGAGAATCTGCTAATTTTTTCTTCACAAATCTGTAGTAGGTACAATGTCGTGGTCGTGACGAGAGTTTTTGACAATGTTTGTGTATGCTAATATAAGTATGAAAATTCTACATACATGCCTCACTTTTTGCCAAATTGGCCTAATTACTTAGTCTTGGCTTAGTCACCATAAGTACATAGCATAGCTTACAGACACGTGAACATAATTTTTATGTATTATCATTCTTATTATGTTTGTTTTTCAGATGATGATGAGATAATGATTCAGTCATGACGACTGATGTGGCGCAGTGGTAGTACGACTGACTGAACGCAAAGGTTTCGGGTTCGATTCATGGTGGGGCACTCATAAAGTTGATATTTATCATTTTGTGAATTTGTTCCCAGTCTGGTTAGGACATTGCAGGCTGAACCACCGGAATTTCAGAAAAGAAAAATGGTTCCGTGCTTCGGAGGGTACGTTAATCCGTTGGTCTCGGTTGTTGTCTATGATTACTTAGACGGCGGTCGTTACACAACCACGTCAGAGGCCTACTACTAGTAGAAGGCCGTTGAAAAACTTTGACCTGGTGTCAGAGGTTCATTGGGTCTTTGGACGACTCGGTGACCCACACGAAAAGAAGAAAGAAGAAGAAGAAGTCATCACATACCTAAATACGTGATCAATCGACGTTGAATGATACTTATAGCGTGCATTTTTTTTCATGTTCTAAATCATTGATGTTTTTGCACAATGCACAATAAATCTACCTACCTAAGGTACAATACGTACAATAGCATGAAATACTATAGGTAATTGACAATACGCAGTCATGCCATGGTACATGAGTGCAATTTTCAGGGTCTTTGTGTAATGTAATGTTTAACCTTCGTAGAGTTATTTCACTGCAGGTATTTCCAATAAAAATAAATGAAAAAAATATGGCTTTCAAAAGTTTACAGGACACAATATTTAAATTTGTACATTCAAAGTTACCACCTTATTGCAATGGTAGCATTTTTCCAGCTAACGCTAACAAAATAGGTAAGTAGGTAGGTATATCACTACACATGTTGGTTTTTCTCTCTTATTTTTGTAAAACACGTTTTAGCTATTAGGTAACTATATATATATATATTTAAATAATGTATATATTTATGTAAAGTACTGTAGTATAGATAAAATTCATTTTAATTGTTGCATTGTTTTGTCCCCACAAAAATATTGATTCTCGCACTACCGACGGGTTGGCTGGAAGAGATCTCTTCTTAGAGATAAGCTCGCCTTTGCTCACACTGTTTGTACATTTTTCGTTTGTTTTTATGCAATAAAGGATATATATATGTAACTAAGGTATTTTCATAAAGAGATTCTGTGTTTTCATCAGCAATCTTAGTCAGAAGTGGTGGTACATTTCTGCCTTAATAAACGCTTTGAAAAAGGAAATCGCAGCTATGAATATTTCATTCGAACAAATAGGATGGGATGGCAGTTTATTTATAAATCTGTATCGAGATATTCGAAAATATAGAGGCCGACAAAAATAAGTGGTCCGCAAATGGAGGACAAACGAAGAGGGAAAGGTCAGCCCGAGCGCGTAGTGAATTCCTAATGAAGTGGATATATCGTGTAGCACCAACCGCCCCGAATAGTGTGATAGCAATCTAGACAATAAAATACGATCGATCTTTAGATCACACATCGATGAGCCTTTGCCGAGATTTATTTTTAGATTTATGGCTCATCCCATTTAGGTGTCAAATATCTGATTTAGGTTTTATTTAAAGAGGGACAGTGAGATCAGCATTTCAGGCTATGAATATAATGTGCTATTCAGGACTTACTGCCATGGACAATAGAGTTACTGCTTTTTTTATGTAGGTACTTACATTTGAACCATTTACTAAAACCCTAGAATGGCTTAGAGGATAAATGTCTAAAGTAGAGTAAGTATTATGTAAACTTGAGTCTACAAAGTTTGGTTTCTGAGAGGAGTGCACAAGTGGGTCCGTGTCGGGTCGCTAGGGGGCTGTGGACAGGCAATATCCGGATGATCCGTTGTTCACCTCATTGTGGATTCCGAGCGGCCAACGATCGCCTTAACAGACTCCGGAGGGAAAACTTTCTAGATTTGATTTTTAATTGAGTTATATTAAGTAATACTTGCTTGTTTTGGCGCTTGGTAAATCTTCATTGAATTGAATACACTTGTAGGTAGGTGCAGTCAAGCTCACATACGGTTAGACACTCGAACAATTCTTGCCAAATTCCAATGTAAGTTATATACGCGCGGCATGATGACAGTACAACCATGTCAGAGGCCTAATACAAGTAGTAGGTGGTTGAAAAACTCTGACACCAGGGTTCATCTGGTCGAAGAATGAGGACAGTCTAAACTCCAAAATGTCTAAGCCTGAGCCTGACTATACTAGTTTCACAGTTTATATTGGGTATAGCCATACCAGTGTCGCTCACTGAGCTACATAATTAATAAATGACTGAGCATCCTCAGAGGCACTCACTTAAGTACCTACTTACCTACCTTCATATAATAAACTAACCACTAAAGTGCTTTTATTAGGGTAAGTGGTACTCCAATATGTCTGATACAAACATGACCGAGACAGAATGTGTTCAGCCAGAAACCTCAACACTCAAGTCTCTACAATGGGACTTGCTATCTCGCTAGTATCACAGATAATATACTGTGTAGCACTAGTATGTATATCCTACATGGTACCTACTTTGTATTTCGCCGTGTGATGCCGGCTTAGAATAGCATCACCCCATTTCTTTCCCATGGGAGGCGACTAAGGGACTCGAGGGTGAGCATTGCAATTTTAGGCGATGGGCTGACAACTTGTCACTATTGCGATACTTACACAATTTTCCGAATAACTTTCAAATATTTGTCAGACGTGGCGTAAATGTAAATTTTTGCGACCGTTTACGCTCTGCCTACACCGCAAGGGATTATAGGCGTGATATGTGTATGTATGTTTACGCTCTGCCTTCCCCACAAGGGATTATAGGCGTGATATGTGTATGTATGTATATGTGTATGTACCTACTTAATAAATTTCATCAATATGAACCCTTTGATAGATGTTATACTTGCGGTAGAGCGAAGTTTATAAAACTCAACTCTTTTAAAATATGTTAATTCGTCCGAAGAGGAAAATCTTTAGAACAACTATCCTATACCTGTGCCTATACCTAATGAAACATTCTAAAATAATATTATTATAATAAATTATGCAACTTTCCACGGAGAAACGGGTAGTCAAAAGAAAAAAAGTTTTCCACTGAGTTGTTCTGTGTTTGCTGACCACAAAATAAGCAAGCAGTCGAATTACCGGAAACCCCAAAAATTCACAAATATCGCGTAATGTTTAGCTTGGCGCGGTAATGTTTGTCTAATACAAGTAGGTACCTATAACACAAAATAGAGAATGTACAGAAGGATCACTTGGCCCTTTTTTCGATTATTTCCGCTTTCGGCAAGGGCTGCCACAGTTTTCTTACCGACTTTATTCAATAGAGTAGGTACCTAAACATACAGGGAGTAACAGAAAGGCTATATCAAGCCGAAAGGTGCTCATGAAACTGAACAACTTTCCCCATTTCCTCACTTTGACTTCCTTTGGGCTTGATATACCCTTTCTGTTATTCCCTGTATTTACATTACGTATACTACCTACATAGCACAATTATTATGAAATGGGGAATGACGAGTAGGTAGATATCTGCTCTGGGGCTGTTGAGACTGAGCATCACCCCATTTCTTTCCCGTGGGAGTCGTAAAAGGCAACTTAGGGACTTGAGGGTGTGTATTGCAATTTTAGGCGATGGGCTGGCAACCTGTCACTATGGCGATACACAATTTTCCGAATGACCCTCAAATTTTTGTCAGACGTGGCGTAAATATCCGTTTTTGCAGCCGTTTACGCTCTGCCTACAATAGACGTGAATGTGCATCAAAAATGAAAAGTTGCCTTTATTTAAGTAGAAACTCAAATCACATTATAAAAAAATACACTGATTATAGTTATTAATCTTGTTTGTTCTTTTATGAAAGCAAGTTTTTATTTAAGTTGGTACAAAATATTATAGTAACATTGTACAAAACACATTGTATTGCAATTTTAGGAGATGGGCTGGCAACCTGTCACTATGGCGATACACAATTTTCCGAATGACACTCAAATTTTTGTCAGACGTGGCGTAAATATCCGTTTTTGCAGCCGTTTACGCTCTGCCTACAATAGACGTGATATGTGCATCAAAAATGAAAAGTTGCCTTTATTTAAGTAGAAACTCAAATCACATTATAAAAAATATACTGATTATAGTTATTAATCTTGTTTGTGCTTTTATGAAAGCAAGTTTTTATTTAAGTTGGTACAAAATATTATAGTAACATTGTACAAATCACATTGTATAGGTACTATTAAACCTATTTATTACCTATTTATATTAGTGTGAAGCCATTTTGCACGTCCGCACCAAACGCGGTTGACACTCGACTATAAATGTGTTTGGATTGGTTTGGATTTCCTCGTAAACGGCGGCGTGTCAAATTGTGGAGAGTTTCGTGACGTGCTTGAAGTGAGCTCTCTGTATTCGGCGCGCAGCCGCCAATACTTACTTTGTGCCTATAACATAACATGATGTGACTTCCTTTGTTAGGCACTCTAGCGCGCCGCCGCCAATACTTACTTTGTGACTCTAGGGACTCAGTTGGCCTCTATTCTGACGGAAACTTTCTTAGGTCATTCATAGATATTCTTAAGGATATTCTAGTAAATTTCTTAAATTAACAATGGAAAAGATCATTGTCATTTGTTTTTTATGACATAATTGAACGATCAGTTTAATTTGACCTTTTAAATGAGTATTCACGGCGCTGCTGAAACGATAGGCTTGTATCTATTTAGATCGCAAATAGCCGGGGACGTGCGGTTTAAGTCCAACTGATACGAAATTATTTTTTAGGTACCTACATACTTTTTATATTTTCATAGTATGCCAGCATCCAAGAGACACTCTCCTCCATACTCCATACTGTCTGAAATAGCTAGTCTACATAATATATAGTTAATTTGTGGTCTGAAATACTATGCAGGTATGTAAGCGATGTAGGTACATTCGGCACAAAATCGAATACACCACGAAAAAATATCACTACCATTTAAAAAAATACACAGTTACATGCCGTGCCATACCTGGCCAGCTTTGAGGCAGAGCCTTTATTTTTATATCCAGCCCGTGCTGGTTTTCTATCAGGATAATACAAAAATTGTTTATATAAAAAAAAGAAAACTGTGTTATTCAAATTTCTTCTTTTAACACGGACGGAGCAGACGTCAATAGGTATGTGACAGTACTATCCTGCATTGAATAAAGTTAATTTAATTTAATTTTATTATATTAAACAAACCACGTCGATTTACTTAACCCTTCGCCGCTGCTCCTCACTTGGCAGGAGGACACATTAAATCGTTTTGCAAATACATTTCTATGTTGTTTTTGAATTAATTATTTATTGTATTTATTGTTATATTACTAATTTAAAACCAACAAACCTTTCGCTAAGTTCACACCATGCTCTAGCTCCCTGCCGCTGCCGCAATTATTGCTTGAAATATTTCCGCGGTAGTATCAACGCGAGTGAGTGTTAACACACTGCTGTCATATTCTTACGCAGTAATACGAGTTAGTTAGATAGCAATACATTCCACTCGTGCTCGTGCTGTCGTTCCTTTGACTCGCGCACGAAAAGCTGAAACTCGCGGGAGCACGGAAAGTGGCAATGGCATGTCGAGTAGCAGCACGAGTAACCGTTCACATGATCGCGCTGCCCACTTCCCTTACAATTCCCCTGTTAATAGAGGCATTGTTTGAACGTGGCATTAGAAATGATCGTCCGACTGTCCGTCGGTGTCGTGACCCTCTGTCAGGTCTGCAAACCCCCTACGTTGGTATCCCGAAAACATTCAGAGTCATAGGCACACCTATTAACTTTCAAAATTATTTACTATGGTCGTTGATTCTTACTTAGTCTCCTTTCGACGAAAATTGGTAGATAATTAAAGTTTTTTTTTACATATATGGGCTGTTCTGAGCTGTTCTTTAGGTATGTTACCTACCGAGTCAGCGTAGCACAGGTTAGTTTTTGTTCTGTCTAGTTAAGCAGTTCAAACACCTACAGACAATCCTTTTGCCGGCATGTCTATAGAAATCAAGTCCGTGACAAGATGATAAACGATAGCAAGATTAACTTGTTCACTAGGCTGAATGAGGCAGTACATGCTTTGCCGCTGTCCAATGCGCTGGTTAAAAACTTATTCGCGCAGGCGCGGGCAGTGCAGTCCTAAAAACCGCGGGAAAAAAATCGCGGTATTTTACTTGAATTTCTAGTGTCTCAATAATTTAAAAAGTTTCTATTGAAATAATTATTAAACAATAATTTTAAGTGTTTTTACAAATCTGTGATAATAATGCTGTGTGATTTATTTTAAGATTGGATATATTTTTTCCTGAGTACAAAGTAAGTTGATGGTTTGTTTTGCTTTTTAGTAAGTACCTGTTATAATATTAAAATAAGATTGTTAGTATACAGGGTGAACCATGACTTTATTGACGTGAATAAAAAAATAGATTCTTCAAAACCCGGGGGTGTCAAAAATACTCCATGTACTTATGATCCGAGATTTTTGTAAAGTAGGTAGGTAAGATGTGTTTTGCGCGGGAAACGAGAGGCTTCGGACGCAACTTTTATTACTTATTTTTCATCATTAGTTTTTCGCCGTTATTATTGTGTTTGAGATTAACTTAATAAAGTGCCGGCAGTGAAGAACACTGTAGTGAAAGTTATAAATAAAGGGAAATAGTTTGATTCGTCTTGATATTACCGTGTAAAGTCACAGAATATATAATAGTACTAACGTACAGAAGAATCACTCCCTAAGAAATTACATGTTTAGGTATAAATTAATACCTACGCTCGGTGTACCCAACCGCTCACAAACAAAATTGAAACTTATGAACGCGCGCGAACGCTCAATCTCCCTTGCGCATCGCAGTTTTATGACTGAGCCGCCGGCGAACTCCAAGGGTTGTAACTTGTCATCATGTTATTCGTGCACGAAGATTTTTTGTTATTGATTTTGCTATAATATCTTATTTGTTCACTTAATCTACGAAAGGAATTATAAGATTTGTAAATATTTATAAACCTAAACGAAATTATTAATGACTACTGTTTATATAGAAAAACAATTAATTATTCTTGTGTCTAACTGTTCTTTGTATCGAGTGGGACACCGATTCGACGACTCGATCGATTTTTTAACGAATAAACGTACTAAAACACAGAAAAAAATCAAGTAAGTGTGCGCGCGAGCAGCACGTGCGTGCGAACAGTGCGGCGGCTAGCGGCACACTGGCGGTCTGGCGACGACAAGTGACAAGCCGCGGAGATTAGTCCCCGTAGGGGACCCGCCGGCGGAACATACCTAAACCGTGGAGTGAGACCCCCCTGGTAAAGTTCTATTAGCATTGAAACGCGAGCGTCACTCACTATCGCGTTCCCACGAGTAGGTAAAGAGCATTAACCACTTACGTTCTACACTCGTAGTGTAATCTCTTCTTTAGTCTTAACCTACTCAGGTTAAGACTAAAGAAGAGATTACTAACTAAAGACGAGGTTGTACGGTTTAAAGACCTGGCCAATGTAGGCGGTTAAAATAAATAAATTAATAAATATTCTGGAAAAATCACACAGCGCCATCTGCTCCCAAACTAAGCAAAGCTTGTACTGTGTGAACTAGATAGCTGATAATAATACTATACTTTTTTTTGTAAATAAATATATATATTTTATAAAAAAACCCAGGCTAAACACTTGGACTTAACAAATAATTGTGTCTTGTAGGGATCAAACCCAAGACCCTCGGCGTAGCAGGCAGGGGTACTATCCGCTAAGCAATCGACCCAGTGTAAGTAGTTTAAGTACCATCCGACTTATTCAACTTTTTAAGTTGTAGGGAAACAAATGGACTAGCAGGTTTTTTTTCTTCTTTTTGTATGCGAAAATCAAGTAACAATGAGCAAGACTATGCTACAAAAACAACCACTCGATAAAACACTATTCCGGAAGCAAGAAAAGGGGAAATAATGGCAGCTGTTCGATATTTTCCAATACAACTTTAAAAGTTGATTAAGTCGCTTTAATCGTCACTCCATGGTCCATTCTGTATTGTATCTTCGTGTGGTTACTTGAAAGATAAAAGATAGATAGAATTAAGTATTTGTTCACCTACATACTAATGATAATTACACTAGCACAGAGAGTAAGTACATAAATCCTATTGCATAATATATAGGTATTAAGTTTTTAAAAAGTGGTCTGTGGTGGTCTTTGTAGGAATTGTAAAATCCAAAATAAACACAACTTAAATCCGTTTAAAATTGTTTTATTGTGATGAGTAATAGTTGTGCAAACTCAAGAAAATATTATGGTCTGTGATCTGTCGGCCGTTAATGCTCTGCCTACCCCGTAAGGGATATAGGCGTGATTTATGTATGTATGTATGTGATCTGTCACTGGTACCCGCTGAAACAGTAATAATATAATCTGATAATCTCGAGATCAAAAACCTACGTTCTTCCTCAAGGAAAATTATCACAGGGAAAATATTACCGGTAAACAAACATGCTTAACAACATCTAAAAATTTAAAAAGAACTCTGGGAATTTTTTACTTAGTTAAAAAAAATAGGAGATTGCTAACGAATAAATCAAATGTCGTACAAAAACTATCAAATCATTAACATTATTTCATAAAGTACGATTGAATAAAAAAAAATTATACATACATACATATAACACGCCTATATCACTTGTGGGTAAGGCAAAGCGTTAACGGCTGCAAAAATACGGTCGCCGTCGACACGTCTGACAAACATTTGAGTCATTCAGAAAATTGTGAATCACTATTGTGACAGGTTGTCAGCCCATCGCCTAAAATTGCAATACACACCCGCGTGTCCCTTAGTCGCCTCTTACGACATTCACGGGAAAGAAATGGGGTGAGGCTATTCTAAGCCGGCATCACACGGGAAAAACAATCTATTGGTATCCAAAAACCCTTTAAAAAATATTAAGAGTTTCCTTCTATGAGACGACTTAAATATTGTTATAGCTTATTAAAACGGTCTAGATAGTGTATAGTACACACTATGGTATACCTACCTAGTAACTATAATATTGTTAACCGGGAACCATGACCATGGCGGATCTCAGATTCAAGACAATGAAATAATTAAATCAAACGTTGTTTTGTCTAAATACTTCCTTTGTTGTAATTATAAAGTAGGTGCCTAGGCTATTGTTACCTACTTTATAGGCACTTAGTATTCAATACTATTACAATACTTTCATAGTTGATAAACTGGATCTTCTGTGTTTATTTTTATACAGTGCCTTGTAGGTGAGGAAAGCTTAGTTAACCTTCACCTTACTGAAAAAAAAAACGTCAACAGTGAAGCAAGCCTTACATCCTCATTTAAGACGAGTGTAGCCGTGAACGACCTCGACAGTGGCGCCACTTCACAAAAAAGTTTTCTCTTAATACGAACAATCTACCAGAATTTCCGCTGCCCAAGTTTTTAGTATTTAAAGTTATGGCAAAAAGCCTAAAAACGGCCACGTATGGTATTATTTGCCATAACTTTAATAACAGCGAATATTTCATTGAGTTTGCAGGTTCTAACTTTACTTAAGGATAATACTAAAAAATGAAAATGAAATAACTTTATTCAATGTAGGATAGTATTATCACTTAAACACACAAAAACTTGGGCAACGGACATTCTGATAGATTGTTTGTATAAAGAGAATTTATTTTTTGTGAAGTGGCGCCACTGTCGAGGTCGTTCACGAGTACACTCGCCTTAAGACGTGGTAGAGTCGTTGGTAGGCAGGGCAAACTAAACCTCGGGACTGCTTTTTGTGATTGCTGATTGATCGAGCACGATGTGATAGATATCATCTTGCACTTTTTTCTGTTGTATGTTAATCTATGTTTTCCAACATACGGAACACATATTGTGTAGCAAATAATATTTTTAAGTTACACTTTAAGTTATTCTTTATCTTAAATGGCATAGGTCTATTAAGAAATGTTCTACTGGTGGAAACTTGTAAATGGCGTTGTTTTTATTTGCCGTTTCCTTGTCAAAATTATTGTTATTTTAAGCTGTAAGTTTTCCTAAAAAAGTTAATAAAAATAAAATATTATCTCAAAGCTGACTAGACAAAAATCCATATGGGAACTAGATATCTCTGACAACCGGGTTAAATATGCCGCGTGTATGATTTATTTCTGTACCCGTGGTTGTTGTAAAAGGTAATAGTGACCGATAGGGAAATCTCAAGACGGGCTGGTGATAAGCAACAAATTTCGCCATGGAACATAGTCACATTACGAAAAAAACATTGGACTTCCTATACAAAATTGCTGATCAGCTGATTCGGGTTACTATGGCAGCTCATAGTATTTTTGTCATATTTCGACCTAAGTTCCTTGGAGAAAGTTATTTCTTATAACCAGCCCGTTCTGTTTTTTGTATGGGTCACTAGTAAAATTTCACCCGATATTTTGGGAATTAACAACAGCAGCCCCTCTGAAATACCGACCTACCACCCTAATAAATACCTATAAGTAATGAGATCGCCAGTCCGGCTGTCACCGCCAATAGGGGAGGCCTATTTCCAGCAGTGGACAGTTATTGTGTTAGTGATGATGTAATGCAGACTACAAGTTTAAGTAAAACCTTACAAGACTGAATGGGTATAGGTAGATTACAAGAGATCTGAACCATACTTCTACTTGATTCAATCACTATGCTCAATTCAATCTGCTATGCACACGTTTTGAGAACGATAGCCATTTGAAGGCCGTCATAATGCGATTTGTTCATAAAATTTACTCGCTTATTATAGTACGTTTTTGGTTTGTTTGCCGTAACAAACCAAATACAGTACTAAAATATTCCTTAAAGAAGTTTATCCATGTATGATATTCAAATGGAAGTTTTGAGTTATCCACTGAATGTACCTACAACATATTATTTACTATATCGAATAAAACACGTCTATGCTATTAAAACTTAACTATTTATATCTTTTAGCAAACCCACCTATTAACATTGGTGACAATTTAATATGCAAATACTGCTCGTGATAAGTAACTATTATCCTTGACCTAGCAAAAGGACTCCTGGCAAAAAATGGCAAATCATGTGCCGTTAAAAATGTATCTAAGTTTTTTTTAAAAAATCAAAAGGCCCTGATTCACCTGAAAAGTGTGTCCCTTTCATTCGCGCTGCGCCAGAGAGAAACAGACACTCATATTTCGCTCAAATTTTTCCGACGTGGAAACTAGAAAAATACCGTAAGAAAGTCTAATTTAGGTATTCGTACTTACTAGAAAAGGTATGTATCCAAATTAAAGCATATATTTTTTTGTATAAACTTTAAAACTGTGCACATAGTTTTGAAAAAAATTTCAATAGATGTTACTTTATAACTTTTTAAGCACTCGCGATCACTTTCACTTTTACTTTTTTTTTTCTAGCGAGTAAAGTTTGTAAAATTGTGTAATTGATAGGTATATGTTATCTGTTAAATCCTTGACATTAACATATGTAATATTTTCTTGAGTTTGCACAACATGTCAGCTATTATGTCAGATTCGATAAGGCTGCAATCCTAGCGAGAGAGAAGAGATTCATTCCTAGGAAAGTACGGGAAGCCATAGACATTCAAAAACATCCGAATTTCAACAGAGATACTGGACGGGGAATCTCATTAACTTGGACTTCGCTGATTACACAGCAGAAGAACCAGATCCAACATACTGTAAGACCTACTACTACAAGATAAGGTTTCAGCATTTTGTGTGGAACCCGGACGTTCCGCTAGGCAATTAAGAAATAGATGGCGGTAGAACAAAAATAATTTCAATTCTAAATAATGGCGTCTAACACCTTAGTCATCCGTGACCACGGGCTCTGTAAAGAGCTCGAAACGTAGGAATAGTAAAATCCAAAATAAACTCAACTTAAATCCGTTTAAAATTGTTTTATTGTGATGATTAACATATGTATTTTTTTGAATTTTTTGGCTGTAATTGTCTAAATGAAACTTTTTGATAATCTTGCTTGCGCTATATCCCCGGCGCTATATATCCGCTTTAAAGAAATAGCTTCTGGTTCTAGATATACCAAGTTATCATTAAAAAAGAGTAAAAGTGTATTAAGAAGGTAAAAATTTTTCTCCAAACTATAGCACATGCAGATATTTTATCCTTATCTGCACAATTGCCCTTATACAATTAGTTACCTAATAAGTAGGTAAGACTTGCGTAACATATCTACCTACTAATTATAGTTAGGCTAGTTAAGTAGTAGATTTTATGATTCAATGCTTGAAAACAGCTAGGTTCTCATTTAAAAATATTGTGCATTACTAGTTCATTTCGCAATTCACTGTTTTAATTAAAAAAGGGAATCGTGATAACACTAATAACATGATCACAACCCTATTTATAAACAACTATTATTTACTTCTACAACTAAAATTACTTCAGTATAAATTTTTATTCCTAGACTTAAACCCGTCGGGCGAACGAATGGAATTTCTGAGTAACTTCAATATGGGATCCACTTTTCAATACGAGCGGCGAGAGCACGGTTCCTTGAATCCCTTGTTCTCAACCACAGCACGTACCTATCGAAGAATTTTATCAAATTCTTTAAAACCTGCCTTTTGTCTTAATAATCTGATTTTGTTGGTTTAACGTTTAAACATTTTTATTGGATCAAAGAGCAAATTTTACCTAATGATAATGTTGTTGAAAAAATTTAGCGCTTCCGCGTTTTCCTGGGGTTTTGTCAGGGGCATAAGAATAGATAATAATACTGCGTATAGAAACGAAACTCCTTTGTCTGGGCTCCAAAAGCCGCGCTTTAAATACCTACTTACCTACCCCCCGCAGCCCGTAACGCCCCGCACTCTCCCGCGCTTTAAGTCGGGGCTGTCACGTGCCAATAATTTTATTCCAGACTAGCGGCCAGTCAAGCGGTTGCGACCGCTGCTAACAGTTTTCCCGTGGGAACAAAATATTTAGCCGTTTTAAAGTATTACCTTACCATTTTATTGTTAATAGGTAGGTACAGAATTTTAAAATAGGTGCAAAACATACCTACGATACGAATGTGCTTATTAATCATTATCAGCTAACAATGACTTAGGCACCTAGGTAGTTTAAATTAGAAAATGGAAACTAGGTACCTACGTAAGTAAAAATAGGAGTACACACAACAATTACGTATAATAACGAATGGTAGGTACCTAGGTATTTACTGTAAAATCATCACTTACCTTGGCTCATCTTTAGGCAAATTAAAAAAACTTACTTTTGCAGCCATACACACCACAATAATTCGGCATCGCAAAATTTTTCACAAAAAAATAAAATTCGACCCGCACGACGAACGTTTCCGCGGCGAAGCGCACTCCCGACTGAATTGTTCTCTAAGAGACAGCCAGACGGATTGACCTTGAGCGCGTCTGGAGCGGGAGTGTCATCTCTATGTGATTTCTACTCTATGTCAGGGGTTTGATTATTTAGTTTGTTTGGTCCAGCTTATTATAAATCTAGCGTAGAACCGCGGCGCGCAGCGTTGCTCTAGTATTTTACCAAATATTATACGGCCCGCGCGTGCAGCCGTGCAGCCCGTTCGATGCAGCGTTGGCGCTTACGGTGGAATACATTTTTTAAAGTTGGTATGGTAGTTTCGGAGATTATAGAATTTCATACAAGAAATTCATAATAATTGAGATAATGGCAAATAAGGTTAGGTGTTTACAACTTGTAATTTTGGTAATAAAACAATTAGGGGAGAGTTGGCTATATTGTACCGGCAGACTTATAATACCCCCACCATAGTTCCTAATAAACATAATTAGGGTTTTCTTTAATCCGGGCATACTAAATAATAGCAACACCCAAATAGCCATGACAGTTTGTGAAAGAGCTTGAGAGTGTACTGAAGGCTTTTGTTATGTTGTTACTATTATTTGGTGCGGAACCTAAGATTCAGCGAACGAACGGCAAGCTATTATAAATTAACTATTTGATTATATTCATGCTGGCTTATTTCCCTTTTTCGTCTGAATTGATAAACCAACTCAATTAGTTGAGGTTACGAAATGAAAAATTGTTTGTTGTAAAAAGTGTCTTGTTTTGTAAACCTTACTACCTTTACCTGTTTAAGAGGATATTTTACTTGTTTTTAACTTGCTTGATCTCTTAACTGAAAATTGAGATTAATTGATACAAGTGAAGAGATTGATATCAAACATTGAGACCTTTTCATTGATCACTAAATTTAAAAAAATATGTACAAAATATAACCCTAATTATGATATGGAAACCTTCTGGTACGATTAAACGAACCGGTCTTTACATCATACCGATAGCAATTTTTTTAAAACCCCTATTGTGTTGAAAGTACACACTTTATAAAAAAGAGGTTATAAAATTTAATGAAATAAACTTAGTTACAAACAAATATACATTTGTATAACCTTTATAGTTTTCTCGCAAAACTGGTTAGAAATAAAGAGGTACAATATAACCAACTCTCCCCTAATCATATTTTATTTCTTTTAAGTTTAAAACATGATTAATAACTTGGTTTAAAACAGCCAAGTTTGAACGTTTTTCATATT
Organism: Tuta absoluta; assembly: GCA_027580185.1. Lineage (NCBI taxonomy): Eukaryota > Metazoa > Arthropoda > Insecta > Lepidoptera > Gelechiidae > Tuta > Tuta absoluta. The sequence goes on along the minus strand of JAQAHW010000016.1, from coordinate 4,157,892 downwards.
TAAATGCAAATGTCAATGTGACCTCGCTTTTAACCAGAGCAAGAACCTAGTGAACCTTTTAGTGAGTACTTATAAAAAAAACTCGTGCACTGGTTTTAAATAGTTGCAGCATTTAAGGCGAAGTTGAGCTTGCAACTAATTAATTAAAGAATTATGACATTATCGTAATACAGTCTCGCCACATAGGACATGGTTAGACTGAACTGAACAACAGTAAAAAGAAAAATATATTGGATGTAATTTTACTAGTGACCGATAGCGAAAACACAAGACGGAAAGTTGTTCCTTTTCACCAGAAAAGGAACAACTTTCCCCAAGGAACAAAGGTCGATATACAACAATAAATTGTTCGTCCCATACAAAATTGACTAGCAGCAGATTTGAGTTAGTATGGAAACTCAAAATATTTTTGTCAAATTTCAACGTATGTTCCTTGGGAAAAGTTGCCAATCACCAGCCCGTCTTGAAATTTCGGTATCGGTTACTAATCAAATTTCACCCTATAGATAGGTGGACAAAATTTTAATTATTGTTTTTTCATTATTTTTACCGCTTTACCCCGATTATTACTCGGAGATTTTTGCTATGTTTCTGTGTTTATTTCATCGATTTACCTACGTGATAATATATTTTTTGCGAGAATTTATTTATTTCGTTAACTTTATTGCATCAAAAGTATAAACGGCTGGCCTATTGCCACGCAACATTCTCTACCAGCCAACCAAAGAGTCCCACCGTTCGCAAAAAAATATACGAAAAAACTATCATATGAGCAAGTCTCACTATAGATACCTATACAATACACACGAAGAATAAACAAAGGTATTGAGTATATAATAATTCAACATAATAAATTAAAATTACATATACCTAAGTACATAAAATAATTATACATGCAGACACAAATAACATATCCTACCATTGACAACAAACATAGCAGAAATAAAATTTTAATACGTTTTTAGCAAATAAAATGTCACATCCTTGGGCCTTGTGCCTTAAGTTAGCAAAGTTTGAATGGTTTGTAAGCAGAACTTCGCCTACTAGCCTCTTTACATTAAAAACAACCTCATGCATACAAATCCTACATTTACGCAGGTAGAGTCGGTCGGTTAGCAACAAGAATATAAGTTTATAAGTAATCAAGCAAAATACATAAAAACATTAAAAAATAATTGGTATATTGTTTTTAGGCCTGAACTCAACCAAGTCCATAAAACTGAATAACTAACCAAAGAAGAGATTAATATAAAAAAATTATAGGTACCTTTTATATCACTATTAAAAAAATGGGCTGGACATGTTGCCAGCACAAAGTAAGTATTGGCGGCTGCGCGTTGCCAGAATGCCGGATGCTCTATGGGCAAAAATAACAACTTGTAGGGTCCCTCCTAATAATAATAATAAAAGTCAAAAACTATAATCAATTTAAATCTTCGCGTGCACCATGCCTCTGTAGGGTACAATATTTTGTAATAATAATAATTATGTAAAACACATTTTTTAAAGGAAAGTTTCTTAGTTTCAGTTGTGATACTCCTTCAATTTCATTAGAATAATCCCCGAAATGGAGGCAATAGAAAAATAATAGGTAAATGTTACGAACGATATAAAATATTAAAAATAGATGCCAAGAAATTCGTACTACCCTACCTATATTATCGACTATTTCAAATATTTAAACTAGATAGGATTCTAAATATCCACGAAAGGGGAAATGGAATTTTTTGTAGATCTACAAACATATAACATAAATTATGTTGTAAATAAAACCCTAACTTGCGAGTTTCGATCAAAAATACAGGTAAAATGCATGGTGAAAAAAATTTGCTAGTATGTACATGAAACTGAACAACTTTTCCCAAGGAACATAGGTCGAAATATGAGTTTTTTTGGCAATACCATACAAATTAACCCGGCCGGGTAACACACTTAGTATGGGAGGACCAAATTTTTTTTTCATATTACGACCTTTGCTTGGGGAAAGTTGTTCACTTTCACGAACTGGTTCACCCCTAAAAATATTCTCAGCTAATTTTTATTACACCTTAAAAAAGACAAATGCTCCATAGAAAAATTCATACCTACTCAAAAATGTATGGAACAAATGTTTTTTTCGCGATTTCGCAGGTGACCCCATAATAAAAGTTGTTCAAAATCATGAGTAGAATCGCCCTGTCAAATTTCCAAGGTGAATTAAAAATAGCCCTGACAAAAGTTTGAGGGTCAATCAGATAACTGTGTATCACTATAGTGACAGGTTGTCGGCCCGTCGCCTAAATTGCAATACACACCCTTGTAGCGACCTCTGGGAGCTACGACAAGAAGCTCACTCAAAATGGTTCACAAGCAACAAGACGCAACAGAAGTTCCAACATATCTGCAAGATGGCGCCACGTGACAGAACAAAGAGCCTGAAACGCGGTATCGAAGTGTTTCACCGCGCAACGCATATATACAACTTCCAATTCTATCCAGGTGGACCAGTCGGTCCCCTGGCCACAACACCCGGCCAGGCGGGTAGCTACCCTTTTCCCGACTCCACCTGGAACCTTCCATTCTGCCTATTGGCATCACTCCTGTCACCCGCCATACCCTCAAGTCCCTTAGTCGCCTCTTACGACACCCATGGGTAGGAAATGGGGTGATGCTATTCTAAGCCGGCATCACACGGTGGTAACATAAATTATGTTGTAAATAAAACCCTTACTTGCGAGATTCTATCAAAAAAGATTATTATATGGTTCAGGTAAAATAAAATCCACTGCACTTTACAAAATATCGCGTATGATGCAGCTGTATGACGCTTGTGCATTACGTTGCGCCTTTAGAGTAGCTGCACGTCCGAGTGAGACGCCACTTTAGTACGAGTCTGCTCCTTAGTTTTGCTAAACTGTGAAAAGCTTTTGCCACCTCTTATTGGCATTCTACTTGGATTTCTCCATTTTCTTATCTCGTTTCAAAATATCTCTGCTACTATCATTGTATTTTGCTGTTACAGTAGTTGAAAAATTCTGCAATTTTTGTGCAGAAACTTGTGCATCATACCTTAGGGAATAGAGACATTGTGCACGTCCGCAGAAGATTACCCTGGGCACCTGGAGCGTGATGTCAACGCGCAGCCATTTGTTTCCGAAACAAACGAGAATAACGTCCCGTGAGATGCCAGACTAGAATAACCTCACTCTATTATAATTTCACACGGGTATCGAAAGAGCGTTTTCACATAAGCCGCCGTGTGATGCCTGCTTAGAATAGCATCACCCCATTTCTTTCCCTTGGGAGTTGTAAGATGCAACTAAGGGATTCAAGGGTGTGTATTGCAATTTTAGGCGATGGGCTGACAACCTGTCGCTATGGCGATACACAATTTTCCGAATGACCCTTAAATGTTTGTCAGACGTGGCGTAAATTAACGTTTTGCGGTCTTTTACCCCGCAAGGGATTATAGGCGTGATATATGTATGTATATAAGCCGCCGGGCTGATGTGGTTTTGTATATGACATTGTATGTACCTATTCAAATTGCTTTACAGCAAGCCGTTGCAAATAATGCGATAAAAATCACATTGGAGTATCGGCCCGTGAAAGAAACCTCAAAGTGGTTCAAGGGTTTAAAGGTTTGCGCTGCAGAATTTCATATTAAATGTGATTTGGAAACGTGTGCGGAAAATCTTTAATGCATGTTTCGATGTCATACCTACTTAGTCAAACAATCCGGGACTCCGCACAATGGGGACTTTTCTATCTAACAGTTCTCGAGCTTTTTTATAATGTCGTACCAGATGGCGTTGCGCTAAGTCACACCTCGGACACTAGCGCTCAAATGTATGAATCAAATGCGTTGCTACGCACACAGTCTAAGCTCGCGTAGGTGAACGCGGACCATGCTTGTGTGTGTGAGACAACATGTCAGGGTTGCCGCCATTTTGCGTTCGCGAATCGGGAATGCAATGTGCGGCAGTATGAAATGACCTTCGTCGTCGCATCCTTGCTTAGCCGGTGTCTGAGCGTCCTCCGAGTGCGGGTGGGCGGCGCTTGTAGGGGGAGGCAGGGAGTGACCATACTGTACGCTAGTACTATTAATTTATACTGTGGCTAAGTCGAAATTTTGACACACACACACACACACACACACATATCACGCCTATATTGACTCATAAATAGATTTCATCTGTTTACATACGTTTTTATGGAAATAAACTTTTTCAGTTTAGCTCAGTGCCATCTAAGTACACTTGAAGATTAGCTAGAAAGTTTCCCATTGAATAAAATATCTTTGATCTCATTTTACTCTGTATTTCAATTTCTGTATTCTTTTTTTTACTTTTATTAATGATGGGTTTGCTCTTGACTCTAGTCTAGGTCATAGGACAGAGACAGAGTCTAAGATGGAGCGAGCACACCCAGAAGAAGCCTGTTCACTCTTACTTTGAAGAGATTAGGGTTGTAAGCGTTTGGAAACACAGACGCAGGTAGTGAGTTCCACTATTTAGCAGTGCGCATTATAAATGATGACTGGTAGCGCTTAGTCCGATTTGGTGGAATGGCAACCAGGTACGGATGGTATCCGGCGGTGCGTCTGGATGTCCAATGGTAGAAGGGAGCTGGTGGAACAAGGTCGTGAAGCTCTTGAGCACACTCTCCGAAGTACAATCTTTAAAAAAAAAATTAACTATTTTCAGATGAAGTTACCAGACCCGAAACGCGTCGTCACCGGGTTATTTCCGATACTGCAATGGTCGAGGAGCTACGGAGTTGACACAGCTATAGGTGATCTGATTGCAGGTGTCACCATTGCCCTCACTCTTATACCACAATCCATTGCCTATGCGTCGCTAGCTGGCTTTGAACCACAGGTAAGGGAACATACATACATACATAAATCACGCCTATATCCCTTACGGGGTAGGCAGAGCGTTAACGGCCGTAAAACGGATATTAACACCACGTCTGACAAAAGTCAATCAGATGACAGTGTATTGCTATAGCGACAGGTTGTCAGCCCATCGCCAGAATTGCAATACACATCTAACCCTCCCGTAGTCGCTTCTTACGACACCCATAGGTAAGAAATGGGGTGATGCTATTCTAAGCCGGCATCACACGGCAAAGGGAAGGTAAGGGAAAGACGTTTTAATAACCCTCTTGTTAAAATAAATATGAATCGGTCTGGTGATGGATGGACTTGCGCAGACGTCGGAACATTTTGCTAATGCGGCGGAATGAGTCTCGCCGATGCCGAAACCTTTTGCTAATGCTTCCCAATATTTACTCCAATAAAAACTGAATTAAATTACAATACAGTTTTTTTTTTTTTTTTTTAGTTGTGGACCCTACGATTTTTAGCCCCGGGGCTTTTAATCTACACCAGACTGTATGGTGGGGAGCAGGAGCTCACCCGGAAAAGCTTGTGGTTGTTCAAACAACGAGTTGTTCTGGGAAGAACGTATTGGACTGAATCTACCCGGCACGTGCCGGTAGTTCCCAAAGTGGGGAGCAAATGAGGGACCTCCGCGCCCCCGCCGGCGGGGGCGTCGGTTGCTTGAGGAGCTTGTGGAGTGTGATCTACTCGCAATGGCTGCAGCAGTGGCTACTGTGATTTCATCATCTTCTTCCGTAAGGATGTGTCTCGGCCGGTGTTTAAAACGCGATGTTGGATGGGGGAAGTAGTTGGACGCGGCAACTATCAAGGGGTTTTTATGATGGGGAGCATTATCGAAGAAGCGACGAGACGCTTCTTTCATATACGCTTTAATGGTAGGGAGGCCTAAGTCGATGTGGAGGTTGGCGTTACGCATGTACCAGGGCGCCCCGGTAGCTTTGCGCATGAAACGGTTTTGGATGACCTATATTTATAACTTTCTACTGAAAATGGCTTCCACCAAATTGCGCCCTTCATTGTTCCTATACTCCCTCAAACCGTAGCGCGTAGCACTCTCGTAGCACTTTCTTAATTAAAACCCACAGCGCAAATTAACTCTTTACTGCATGGGGCAAACGAAACATCAATTTCTAGAAAACAGTTCTATCAGCGGCACATCACGCTACACATTTAAGGCACCAACTTCAACTGGTTATTCTTAGTAACTGTAAGAATAACCAGTATAAGTGATCTTTTAAATACGAAGGTTGTTATGCCGCTGATAGTACCTGCAGTAAACCTGCAGTTTGATAGCTCGGCGTGTAGCTGCCGTAAATCCGACTAGCGGCGAATACGTAATGGACTGCGGGATAAGCTGCAGAGCGACAGTAATCCTAGCAATCAGTAGCTGCGAGCTGCATTCTAGTACCTGGCGAGGCTAGATCAGGAATAGCTTTTTTCAGCTTCTTTTATTTCTTCTTGTTTCTTCTGGTGTCAGAGTTTTTCAACCGCCTACTACCACAAGTAGGCTTTGGACATGGTTGTGTAACGACTGCCGTCTAAGTAATCATAGGCAGCAACCGGGACCGACGGCTAAACGTGCCCTCGTAAGGACACAACCTTCTTACGGATAATCAGGTGGCTAAGCTTGCAATGTCCTAACCAGACTAGAAACAAATATAACAGGAATAGCTGAAACAAATATTGTCTCTCGCCTGTCAGAATTAAAGCAATATGATCCTAAAAAAGTTGTTGCAGTGTGCTTTTACGTATTTATTATCTAGCCCATACAGTCATGTTGAAACCATGGATAATGTAGAGGTATTATTGCTTGTTGATCGACCTATGTCGTGTGGTGCCGGCCAAGAATAGCATCACACCATATCTACCTGTGGGTGTCGTAAAAGTCGCCTAAAGGATGAATCTGCGTAATGGGCAGTAGCTTTATCTGTAAACATCTATAACAACTTGCACTGCGCTCGCTAATCCGCTTGCCTAACGCGGTGAGTGGCAAATACCCCTCAATAGGGGAAGACCCATGTCCAGTCTTGGACTATTGTGGCTGTTGTGGTTTCTTGACCCAGCACAATACTCTTTTATTGAAGTTAGGGGTTGTATTAAAAAATCACGTACTTAATTTTCCTTCACATTACTACTTATAAGATAAGTTTTCTCTCCAGTTTTCGTTCAACGCTTGATTTTATTCACTCGTCGTTCCTGCAGCGAAAAATATTGGATAACTGTCATAAGAAATAAGATTTTGCATCTGATCCAACTCGACAAGGAATGAACTGCAGATTCGAGCACTCACATATAAAATGACGTAAATTTATTGCAAGCATTTTCTACAAGCTTTCTACCGGGAGTCGGTTATGAACTGAAAAATGAATGTGTTTTCTGTAGAATGATGAGGTCTACTTCGACAGCTGTTTAAAAAAGAAAAGTTTTCAGAAAGTACTTAAAATCATCTATAGATTGCATTAAACATCCGGGGATGGTATCTGGGGAGTTTGATCGCCCAACGACTTATCACTTTCTTTCATTATATCTAGGTGTTTTTTTTCTGTCTGTTTTAAAGTAAGTACCTACCACGTACCTACCCTCTCAATTTAAATTTTAAAATGTCAAACATTGCTTTACAAAAGTCATTTAACTTGTTTGTAAAACAAATTAGATACAAGCTGTAATGTTTGCTAAAATAAAAATAAAATATAATCTCATGCTCGTATTATACAGGCGACAGTAGGTATTCCATAGAAATAAATTATAGCTATTGAGGTAAGTATATAACGTTTCTTTTGTGTGGCAAATTGAAAACATCCGTTACATTGTCTTGATTGGTATGTTATGATGTGAGATGACCTCCACATTGAATCTAAAAAGTATATACCTTTTAGATGAGAGGTACGATGAAAACAAAGTAGGTACTTAGTAAAAATGACTGTTTGTAGCTAAAAAGGTAACCTAGAGCGTATCCAACATTAAAGCACGACACTTGGTATACCTATAATATTATATAGGATGAAATTTTACTAGTGACCAACAGCGAAATCTCAAGACGGGCTGGTGATAAAGAACAAGTTTCTCCAAGGAACGTCAAAAATAATTTAAGTTTCTATTGTTACTCAAATCAGCTGATTGGCAATGTTGTATGGGAGGTCCAAATTGTATTTTTGTATTCGACGTCTGTTTCTTGGGGAAAGGTTATTCCTTATCACCAGCCCGTCTTGAGTTTCCTTAATGGTACTAGAAAAATTTCACCCTATGTTTGAACTAGAAACAATAAAAATTTAAAAACACGACTATTTTCTGAGATAAAGCCTAGCCTACACTGGGGACACTCGGGATAATGTCAGAATTCTTTCGATACAATTCCCATTCGAATCTGTTCAGTGGTTACCGAGTTTCAGTCCTTTAAGAATCGCACTTATTTACTACATACCTACGTAGATCAATGACCTACATACATGAACTCTAAAAACATTACACTCCTTTTTTGGTTGGGCAGTCGTGTAAAGATAAACTCAATTTTACGACAAGAGTTGAAACATAGTCACCCAAGGAACAAATGTACCCCTCTGATAGTATCTAAAGAAACAATTTGCCACACGAAGTGTATTCGCAGCTGGCTGCCACACACCAAAGACTCATATTTCTCAATTTTCCAGTATGGCCTGTACGCATCGTTCGCCGGCGGGTTCGTCTACGCCGTGATGGGCACATGTCCTCAAATCAACATCGGTCCTACTGCATTACTCTCCTTGCTGACATTCACGTACACTGTGGAGACCAGCCCCGACTTCGCTGTGCTGCTGTGCTTCGTCGCTGGCATCGTGCAGCTCGTGGCTGGAGTAGCTCAACTAGGTAAATCCCTGTTTTTTTTTTGTGCTTGAGCAGTCAAGTTTATTTTTTTATGCCGTGTGATGCCGGCTAAGAATAGCATCACCCCATTTCTTTCCCGTGGGTGTCGATAGATGCGACAAAGGGACTCGAGGGTGTGTATTGCAATTTTAGGTGATGGGCTGACAACCTGTCTCTATGGCGATACACAGTTATCCGAATGACCCTCGAATGTTTGTAGGACGTGGCGTAAATGTCAGTTTTTTGCGGCCGTTAGCGCTCTGCCTTCCCCGCAAGAGATAAAGGCGTGATATATGTATGTATGTATGTATGATGGACGGTGTACCGAAAGCTTTGCAGCCCTGATTAGATCATGAAATTGACAAACTTTTTCTATGGAGGATATGCTGGTAAACGAGAAATATTTTCGACCTCCCATACCGAATTACTTTCCAGACTTTCTATAGAAACTCGAAAAAGAACGACTGAAACAAAATTGATCAGTTTCATGATTTGGTCATGCCTGCAAAATTTTCGGCACACCGTCCTTTACACGATATTATAAACTCAAAAGTTGTGTCCAACGTGCTTAGAAGAGATTGCTTTGAGTAGGAGTAGGTATTGAACTTAGGCTGTGCCTGAGGTTTGAGATATCTTATTCCAATACAGCCAGAATTAAATTTGTGGGTACGCCAGGAGCGAAGGGTCCATCCATACAACACGATTCCTATTGGTTTCCATTTTGAAATAAAGCGAGTACTGTGATATAACGGTACTAATTCAAAATCCTACCTACATTGCAGATATACTTATCAATTGAGACTATCTTGTAATGAAAAATACTTGCCAACTTATCAAATGAGAGCAAAACATACAATACAAATGCATTCGTTTACTATGCAAAGTATTCGTGTAAGCTAGTCTATCTCTTTCTTGGTCGTCCGTTTAATAGGCGAATCCACCCGTACTAAGCGCGAAATCAAGACGGCTAAAAGCCGGCTTGTGACGGGTTTTGGTATGATTAGATTACGCATCTTCTTATGGTGTCGTTAGTGACGCATAGTATTCGTTATTGTACGATAGCGCGAGTCTAGACTTTTATTTATTACTATTAGTGTATTGTCATACTTATATCTTATAGAATGTATGAAAACCAGCATAACTGGGTCCTTTAAATAGGTAGGTTGAAGTGCTGCTGAAAATACACTGAAATATTATTAGAATGGACTCTTAATTAGCTATTTCTATTTCTAAATACAACAAAAAAATAATGAACGAGAGAACGAGATTTCCTGTTTGTTTTCTTTAATTTATTTGCGAAAATGCCAGGAATAGCTAAGCAAATATGCTGCCAGTATCTGCTAGGATTAATAGCAATATTTCTTCTCATTAATTTCAATACGAAATCAAATTGAGTGAGTTGTTCGGGATATTTATTATTTATTATCTGATGCCGAAATTATTTTCTGATTGCGCCCACGACTGCTGCCACCAAACTTTTGACTTCTTGATGCGCGTCTCGAGGCAACGTTATGAAAAAAGCAGTATGAGTGCAAAAATCCTAATGCAGTATTTCTTCTTCTTCTGCTTCCCAGGTTTCCTTGTAGAGTTCGTCTCTCTGCCGGTAGTGTCAGGGTTTACATCAGCTGCCGCAGTGACCATCGCGTCGTCGCAGCTCAAGGGGCTACTAGGGTTGAGATTCTCATCTGAGAGCTTCCTCTCCACCTGGGAAGGTGTCTTCAAGCACATCGGCGACACTAGGATTCAAGATACGCTGCTCAGCTTAGTGTGCTGTATCGTGCTTTTGGGGATGAAGGTTAGTATTGCCACCCATACCTACCTGTGTGCCTATGATCTGTTATTGGTCTCTTGAAACAAGGTGCTATTAGGGCTCAGGAAACCGAGGGTTTCTTCTCTGCTTGGGAAGGTGTGTTTAAGTACATCGGCAACCGAGGGAATCCTAGGATTCCAGATACGCTGCTCAGCTTGGTGTGTTGTATCGTGCTTTTGAGGATGAAGGTTAGTATTGCCACCCATACCTACCTGTGTGTGCCTGTAATCTTTTAATAGTAGTTCAAACAAGGGATACTGGGGCTCAGGTTGTCTTCAGAAAGTTTCCTTTCTGCTTGGGAAGGTGTGTTCAAGCATAAAGATGATACCAGGGTACAAGATACGCTGCTTAGCTTGTTGTGCTGTATCGTGTTTTTGCGGACAAAGAATGGTAGTAAAATCATACCTATGGGAAATGCAATAAAAACTCGATATCCCATAGAAAATCATTCACCTCACCTTCACAGAGACTAAGCCACACTGATTGTGCATGAAAAGTGGTTAATTTTAGCTGTACGTGATATACAAGAAAATATTTTTATTGTCCTCATTTCCGTGCTAGTTGTCATTATAATATGAAAAAGTAATATAGGTAAGTAAGAAAAGTATGGTATTTCAAAGTTGTTATCGTTATTATAAAACAACTAGCAGCCCTCCCAGCGGTTTCACCCGCTGCTAACAATTTCCTCCCGGTTATGAGACAGTTTAATATAGCTTATGTTCATAAGGGATAATGTAGGATTCTAAAAATCTTGACTTCAATTTGAAACAAATATCGTGTTCAGATGGTGGTGGCGTAAAGTTACATGCCGTGTGATTAACCTGGCCAGCCCCATGGCAGTGCCTAAATTTTTATTTTTTTATCCCGCCCGAGCCTATTTTCTATTAGGTCATAACAAAATTGTAATAAAAAAAGAAAATTGTGTGATACAAATTTCTTTTTTTAGAATGACTGTCATGACGTCAATAGTTTCGGAGCCTATCCAATTCAAACAAACAATTTAAAAAATCCTGTTTCTAATATTAGTGTAGATTATATTATTATTATTTTAGTGTAATGCCGGCTTAGAATAGCATCACCCGATTTCTTTCCCGTGGGAGTCGTAGGAGGTGTAAGGGACTTGAGGGTGTGTATTGCAATTTTAGGCGATGGGCTGACAACCTGTCACTATGGCGATACACAATTTTCCGAATGACCCTCAAACATTATTTCAGACGTGGCGTAAATGTCCGTTTTTGCGGCCGTTTACGCTCTGCCTACCCCGCAAGGAGTAATAGGCGTGATATGTGTATGTATGTATTATTTTAGTGTAGATTTTTTAATGCATAATTTTATGTTTTTTGTCGTCTTTTTTTATACCGAGTAAGGGACAGCCCTTGGAATACTGATAGGGTGCATGAAACATAAAACTGGACAACTTTCCATACATACATACACATATCACGGCTATAATCCCCTGCGGGGTAGGCAGAGCGTAAACAGCCGCAAAAACGGACATTTACGCCACGTCTGACAAACATTTGAGGGTAATTCGGAAAAATGTGTATCGCCATAGTGCCAGGTTGTCAGCCCATCGCCTAAAATTGCAATACAAACCCTCGAGTCCCTTAGTCGCCCCTTACGACTCCCACGGGAAAGATATGGGGTGATGCTATTCTAAGCCGGCATCACACGACAACTTTCCCCTAGAAACATATGTCAGGAAACGCCAAGAAAATGACCTTCCATACAAAATCACAATCAGCTGACTGCATTCACTATGGGAAGTCAGTTTTTTTACGTTTCCTGAAATATGTTCCTAGGGGAAAGTTGTTCAGTTTCATGGTCTACATGTACCCTATCAGTATTCGGAGGGCTATCCCTTACACCCTTTAATACAGTAATGATTAAATGTAATCATTACACTGGTACGAATAATGTGGCGTAGATTGTAAAATATTAAATGAAAAAGTAGTTATTGTGGCATAACTGTAATAGTTAGACATATGGTATCGCGGACATTATTGTAGATATTGATGTCCTCTATAAAACTGTAGTACATCACTTTGCTCTATTGTCCATAATTTCCACAGCGTACGCGATATAAGATATTTTTTTGGTAAATTTTTCACACGTTGGGTTACATTATCGAAATTTTCACGCAGATCCCTATTTTTTTCTCGTATAAAATATAGCCTATGTTCATCAGGATTAATGTAGGATTCTAATGGTGAAAGAATTTTTAAAATCGGGCCAGTAGTTTCGGAGCCTATTCGATGCAAACAAACAAACAAACAAACAATCAAATCTTTCCTCTTTATAATATTAGTGTAGATGTAAGTAAAGTAAAGTAGGTACGTTGTTATCTATAAACTCCACTTCTTGTTATTTTGATCTAAGTAGGGTACTTAAGTAGGTACTTATACTATTTGTCTTAGCATGTCTGTTCCCTAATGTTTCCTTGATTTTTGTATAGTAGCAAAAAATTGCTTTAGATAAATAAACCCACATTTGGTTTGTATAATATTCCAATGTATGTTTCGAAATGAAGTAGGTGACTTATACCATGTTATCTTTACAGGCCTTAAAAGACATCCGCATTAAAGAGGCAGAGGACGAGAAAAGGCGGCGGATGACTTCACTACTGCAGAAGAGCTTGTGGTTCGCCGGAGTAGCGAGGAATGCTGTGGTGGTGCTACTGGCAGCCGTGGCGGCCTTCTTCCTGCATCAGGACAAGAATGAGCCCTTGATGTTAACGGGTAATATTCACAATAGCTTGCCTAGACTTAGATGCGGGAGTAAGTACGCCATTTTAAGAATGAGCGATATAGTGTCGAAAAATGAAGAGACCTAACCTCGAGTCCTGAGCAAGTGAAGGAGTCCTAAATTGAATCATGAGCACAGTAGAGGGTTCAAAGAATCGAGTCAGTACAAAAACTTTGTTCTCGCGTGCTTCATATAATTTTTCCCCTCGTCCAGTAAAATTTGTTTTTTGACCTGGTATTGTACTTGGCAATCGCCGTTGCGGATGTTTGGAAAAGTGTATTAGTGAGTTTTTTTTTGTAGAGTGTAGATAACATTGTGTATGTTACTGCATATAATTAGGTATTAGAAAGCTCGTGTCAAACTGTTATCATATAACGTGCGATAAACAGACCATCGAATTCTAATGCCCCCCATTATATGACAGTTACATAAACTACCTACTATTGTCTAGGTGACATAACGCCGGGTCTGCCAACCCCCCACCTGCCCCCGTTCTCTTCTACTATCGGCAATACCACGTTCACGGCGGGGGACATGCTCGGCCATCTTGGATCCGGCTTGCTCGTGGTGCCGCTGGTTGGGATCATCTCCAATGTTGCTATTGCTAAGGCCTTCGGTAAGTCTTCCAATAACATACTTTTTTTTACTTGCAAAATTTTCAAACGCGGGCAAGATTTGAACCTGCGACTTTCGCAATTAGTAATGGCGACGCCTCTTCCATCTAGTATTAGTTGCAAAACTAACACGGTAGTCGGAGTCGTGCCACGCTTTACTGGCATTGAAGTACACTTGCAAAAATCGCGGGCAAAGAACGAGCTGCGGTAGCCCAGTAAAATTTTGCAAGTTTTCGAAAATTGTATACCTAACACGGGAATGTGTTCTAAAATTTGGTATTCGAGATACATTTTATTTGTAAAAATCGTCGGACAGTTATGATATTATAATTTTCATAGTTTTTTCACTCAATAGGGAGTAGCTGTCATATCCAGCAGTAGTATGTGGATGGTGATGATATTTTTATGTTGAAACAGGTTCTCTTTTGGGACCGTATTAAAGACTAAGTACGTCTTATATTTTTAATTGACGAAAAGTTAATGTGCCCTTTTTGTCGTGGCTTAGATTCTGAGCCGTTCCTATCTTTTCTCTACAAAACGTTAAGTTATTCAATTCCAAGCTATAATTACTGCTATCTAAGTTCTCTAGTGAAAAATAATAGTTCTCTGGGGAGTAAAAATCGTAGTCCCGTGGCTAATTGCAGACTATTACGATTCGAATCGATTTCGAACTTCCCACAATGTAATCCGGTACGGGTCCCTGGACTTTGAATGTGCCATTTAAAACTAATTGATATTCTTTTCTTTTGAAAGAGATAGCTAATTTGAAATACGATTTAAATACTTTATTTCTTTGAACGGTTCACTCGGAATGAATTGCGTTTTTCGTGTTCAAAGTCCTTAGTTCTTTATAAATTGATTAGTTATATCACGTGCACATAATGCATCTATAGGCAGAAAAAAGGGTAGTGGGCTAGACGGTCATGTAAACAGGATACTCGCGCTGCTAATCTGCATGCCGCTGCCACTTTCCGTGCTCCCGCGAGTGTCAGCATTTCGTGCGCGAGTCAAAGGAACGGCAGCACGAGCGAGAGTGCAATGTATTGCTATCTCGCTCAATCGTATTGCTGCGAGAAAAGTATGACGACAGTGTATGAACACTCACTCGCGTTGATACTAGCGCGGAAGTATTTCAGACAATATTTGCAGCAGCGGCAGGAGCAGCAGGACCATAGTGCGACACAGCATTAGATTGTAATAGTAAAACTGCGTTGTCATTTTTAACCCGTTCATGAAACAGAACAACTAAGGAAATATGTTAATTTTAAACTACAATCTGATCTGGGTTAGCTAATAGAGTTTTTAGTAGGCAGTCAAGTATATTTTTTATATTCACTTGTTATCTATGTTTTTTGAGGAAAATTGATCAGTTTCATGAGCTGACTCACCCTTGATAGCCCAACCAGAAAACAAAATCCTTTTTCTAACATGCTACCGAGGTGTCGTGTCTTTGCGCCGTATATTAATTTAGTATTTATTTCAGCTCGTGGCAAAACCCTTGACGCGACTCAAGAGATAGTCGCCCTGGGAGCTTGCAACCTGATTGGAGCCTTCTTCAGATCGTACCCAGTGAATGGGTCGTTTACACGAAGTGCCGTTAGTGACGCTTCGGGGGTGCGCACACCGGCCGCCGGTTTCTATACGGGTCCGAGTTTTTTCCTTAAAACCATTATCATTTTTTTTATTTACTGATGTCTTCAGGTCTAACGTAGCAAGCATAAGGGAGGAGGCCGTGTCGCCCCCGTGCTACTTGGTGCCTATGAAACTACAGGCTATAAGTCTACAGGTGAAATTCTTAGTACATTGCGTAGCCGGTTTATATTTTTGGTATCTTAAAGGCTTACCGACTACGCAATGCACATCGAACTTCACCTGTAAAATTGTTATATGTAGTTTGATAATATCGGGAAATACTGGAGGCGATCAGTTGAAAAACAAGCTGCATCAACTGGTGTCGGCTGGAAATACCCCGAAGCCCCACGGCACAACATCGGCAGCAGTGGAAGTCTCTTCTTCGAGCCCTATGTGCCTCATGAGGGATAAGAGGACTTTATCATCATGACATCATTAGTTTCTACACTGAATTTCTACATGCAATTTTGTAGTTACCTTTTCTGACCATAATTTTACAGTTCTATACGATATGATTATTAAAAGCAAGCTAGGAGTTTATAAGCTGAAATAAAATGAATAAACTGGAGATATTGAACTTGAGTTTCAAACAAGAAAGTTCGAGCAGATAATCCTTAAACTTTAAAGTGAAAACATTTTCGGTTGTATTGTCTTAACGATACAAAGGCAGACGACACCAATTTTACTTTGTAACAATTTAATCTTAATCACGTTATTTTATAATGTTTGGGTGATTGTCGGAATGGCACTTTGTCACTTCTAAGGATTGTTTCGTTGATGGCGACGTCTCAAACACTCGTTAATTCATTAACTTATCGAAGTGAAGCCTAATTTCAAAGAAACTTTGCTTTGATGAAACAATAGCTTTGAACGTTTAAATTAAAGACCGCACGGTTCTGGCAGCACACCGTTTTATTCTTAGCTAATATTTTCTTTTTTAAATAAACAAAGGAAAATAAACAGGAATTATCATTTATTCAGTCATTTAGCGTGTTATAAACTGATATTTAATTTCTTAGATAAGGTTTAAAAGAGAGTACACTAATGCTTAAAATGAAGAATCATACGTAAAGTTTACGAATAAAGCGAGACGTCTGCATAATTCATGTTTTCTTTTGCTTAAGTAGGTATATAAAATTGATTCATTTAATTTATTTAGACAAATGTCGTTTATAAATGGTGGTGGCGTAAAGTTACGTGCTGTGTAATTAACCTGGCCAGCCCCGAGGCAGTGCCTTTATTTTTATTTTTTTATCCCGCCCGAGCCGGTTTACTATTAGGACAATACAAAATTGTTATAAAAAGAAGAAAATTGCGTTATGCAAATTTCTTTTTTTTACAATGACCGATCATGACGTCAATAAGTGATAATACTATCCTACATTGAATAAAGTTATTTCATTTTATTTCATTTCACTAGGAATAATCATGAGATTCCTCTCCATCACTGTGTCGCAAATGTAAAAGGAGGCCATTAGAAGCTGGTTGGTGGTTCCCAGTTGCATCGGACGATTACTCCGCAAAGCTCGACGATTGCAGAATTGCAGCCAAGACAAATGTTCCCGACACTATATCATTCTTCACATGCGCGGGAACAGCCGAGTCTACTAGTAGAGCCCTCATAAATATAAAAGTTTTCATCATAGTTCACTGTCACAGGCGGGTAGCGGTTTTCAAATTCTGAAATATTCACTGCGCTCGTTCGTTGTTCTAAAGACTTAAGTTTGTCTGCGAATCGGCGGAGATTTAGGGGAACATTTTTCCTTCAAAGTAGAGTGCCGTCGCCATTTAACGTAATGTTTGAGAGGGATTTAATGCGGGTCGTTTAGGTTTTTGGTCCCATCAGGCATTAGTCTTTATTTGAGTCACGTCGCTGGCTGACGGCAGCAGCTATATTACGACAGGGCTCGGGGTAAATAAGACACATGGCCGCTACAAATATCAGTGACGGCTTACAGGAACACGAGGCACGGCGTACCTAATCGACTCCGAGTAAAGGAGATATATTGGGCCTACGAGTATTTACTGTCTACGCTTATAGACCTGGAAAAGTTTTAGATCTACTATTTGCTAGAAAGCTAGGTACTTATTTTAGAAGGTTCATTATTTTAATGTTTTTGACGCTCTACGTAGGTCGTCAGGGATTAGAGCAACTGCTGTTAATGTTGGAATAGATCAATGCGCCTGCCTTGCCTGCTTCTTACGCCAAATTCACGGCCGAGCCAGATAATTCATCATCATTATCATCATCACATTAACCACAGAGTTAAGAACTCACGCGCGTCGCTAGACAGCGTTTCGGTGCTCTGTGACATCAGCCTATAGCATTTAAGATAATTGAGCAATTTTAAATATCATTCGGATCTGGGAATCTTTGTGCATGTTTCTATCTATATCCATCCATGACACCCTGATACAGAGAATTATAGTGGGGCCTATGAGTATGGGGCATAATAAGATCCGGTATACAACTGTTTTTTTTCTATACAGGTATAATAGTGCTGATGACACTGGCACTGCTGACGCCGTACTTCTACTTCATCCCGCGCGCGGCGCTGGCGTCGGTCATAGTGTGTGCGGTGCTGCACATGGTGGATGTGGCCATCATCAAGCGGCTCTGGGCCACCAGCAGTAAGTCTTTGAATGCATTGCATAACAGTCCACTGCTGGACATGCTTCTCACCCTATTAGGATGTATCGCCAAACACTGCTCTGCCCATTCCCTGGATGAATTCATTCCTCAGTCGCTTTTTACGACACCCATGTGTAGTATTGGGGTGATGCTCTTCTATGCCGGCACCAAACGGCTATTTGCATGCGTTTCCCTCTATTGATGGTCATTTGTCATGCTCACCATGCTTAACATGCGGACTGGCAAGCGAAATGCAGGATCTTGCATTCACTGAGAACGTTTCTGCCCATACCATGAACGTATCAGCTTTTAACGACACTCACGGCCTCATAAAATCTTAATAGAATGATGCTACAGCTTTGTAAGTTTTATGAGTTTGAAATAGACCAATTACTTACTATGTATGCACACTATCTGTGGCTGACCCACAATACATATGTAACATATATAAATATCATACATAAATAAATATTACATATTATACCTATCTATTGCATCACACTAAACCTACACATACTTTACAATAAAGCTATTATAATACTATAAGTAAATAAATAATTATTATACATATAAAATATATATACACGAAATACATACATAAATCACAAACAATAAAACTATTCAAAATATACTTACCCGTGTCGGAACTCCCGACACGCGAAGATCGACGCGCTCCGAGTCGACATCAGTGGATCGCCTCCGCAGCGGTGACCTAGATACGTGCTCCTGCGCCGGCCGGCTCCGCGCTACCCCGCACCAGTCCTGATACGCTTCCCGCGCGAGACGCACGTCGCTCGGCTATCGCTCAACGCTTACGAATTCGCATAAACTATATTGTATCGCTTTCTTGCCTACTGCTTACATTAGAACTGTGCTTGTGTGAACGCTTATGCTAATAAACTTTAGTGTGGTGCATTACGTACGAACGTGTTATTATTTGGAGTCAGATCAATACCTACCTGCACCCGCTATACTGGTGACTACCTCCTTTGAACATTGGATTGCAACCTTCGGGATCTTATCAGTTGTTCTGGAACTGTAAACGCAGTAAGCAATTATAAATATGTCGAATCCAAAACCCAATGACAAAGAAAATTCAGAAGATGACGCAGCAAAGGGACGTACCACAGGTTCCGACTTATACCGTGTCGGAATGAAAATACCACCGTTCTACGGAAATGATCCTCAGCTGTGGTTCGCTCAAGTGGAAGGTCATTTTGCTCTCTCCGGGATCTCAGTCGACAATACTAAATTTCATTATGCACTTTCGTATTTAGAACCACAATATGCAAAGGAAGTACGGGATATAATAATTAAACCCCCTGCAACTGAAAAGTACGAAACGCTGAAGCGAGAATTAATTAAGCGTCTAAGTGACTCAAGAGAAAAAGAAGTTAAACAACTGTTAATGAATGAAGAATTAGGCGACAGAAAACCTACTCAATTCTTACGTTGCCTGAAGCAACTTGCAGGTCCGGATGTTCCAGAAGAATTTTTAAAATCGATCTGGACAAGCCGTCTTCCCACGAATATGCAGACGCTCATAGCATCGCAACCAGAATCGTCGCTGGAATCGTTAGCTGAGCTAGCTGATCGTATCAAGGACCTTGTACCTACATCACACGTAGCAAGTACCTCAAGTACCAGTACGATAGAAATCATGTCGAGACAAATCGCAGCATTGACCAAACAAGTTCAAGCTTTAGCAGCTGGATCCGAACACGAATCCAGGTCAAGGGCAAGGTCAACTCAACGCGACAAACATAAGCGTCAACACAGCCAGAACCATGCCAGATCGGAATCCAGCTACAGGAAATACCCTACCTGCTGGTACCATAGCAAGTTTGGAGCAAAATCCTACAAATGTGTCAAGCCCTGTGACTTCTCTCACTCGGGAAATGCCAACGGCAGTCATTAATGGCGACAGATGATTGCCTCAGACAAGGTCGCCTGTTCGTCACTGATCGTCAATCGAAAACGCAATACCTAGTCGATACTGGAAGCGATCTCTGCGTTTTTCCGAAGTCAGCACTACACGAACGTCGATCCAAAAGCAACTACCAACTTTACGCCGCAAATGGCACAGTCATTGATACTTATGGTTCCTTACACCTAAAATTAGACTTCGGCCTACGTCGTGAATTCCACTGGAACTTCGTAGTAGCAAACGTCACGAAACCAATAATAGGCGTTGATTTCCTGTGTCACTACGACCTTTTGGTTAGCTGCAGGCAACAAAAACTAATAGATAACGTGACGTCACTCTCCGCGTCGGCAGTACGAGCTAATGCAGATACGATATCTTCTATCAAGATACTATTTGGCGAATCCAAGTACTTCGACATCCTCAGGGACTACCCAGAGATCGTACGACCCTCTGGTTTGAGAGGTCAACCACGTCATACAACCGTTCACCACATCCGCACAAAGCCTGGCCCTCCAATCCACTGTGCGCCCCGCAGACTTGCGCCAGATAAACTGAAAATCGCCAAGCAAGAATTCGAAGAGATGTTACGCAACGGCACAGCAAGACCATCAGAAAGCCCATGGTCCTCACCCCTTCACTTAGCACCTAAAAAGGACAATGGTTGGAGGCCATGTGGAGATTACCGGATGCTCAATAAACTCACAGTGCCAGACCGATACCCAATACGTCACATTCATGACTTTTCACATAATTTTGCTGGATGCACAATATTCTCCACCATCGACTTGGTTAAAGCCTACAACCAAATACCGATTCATGTAGATGATATACCCAAAACTGCCATAACAACTCCGTTTGGCCTGTATGAGTTCCCGTATATGACATTCGGGCTCCGAAATGCTGGGCAGACATTTCAGCGATTTGTCGACGAGATCACCAGAGGCATGAACTTCGTGTACGCGTATTTGGACGACTTTCTCATCTTCTCCAAAAATGAAACCGAACACGAATCACACCTACGCCAACTCTTTAGCAAGCTGAAAGAATATGACATCGTCATTAACCCCTCAAAATGCGTTTTTGGCGCGTCAGACGTCAAGTTTTTGGGGTACCACATCTCTGCTCAGGGAACCAAGCCATTGGACGCCAAAGTGGAAGCTATTAAGCAGTTTCCAGTACCTAAAAATATCAAACAGCTGCGCAGATTCCTGGGAATGGTTAACTTTTATAGAAGATTCCTCCCAGGTGCAGCAAAGTCGCAAGCCCCACTGAATAAACTCACTGCAGGATGCACAAAAAGTACACAAGCCGTCGAAATTAAAGATGAAGCACTTGAAGCCTTCGAGCGATGCAAACAAAGCCTCTGCGAAGCTGCCTTACTCGCTCACCCAGAATGTGACGCAAGGCTAGCGCTCGTCACTGATGCATCTGATACAGGGCTCGGCGCTGTTCTCCAGCAATTGAAAGGCAATGACTGGCAACCACTTGCATTTTTCTCCAGAAAGTTGAGCCCATCACAAGTGAAATACTCACCATATGATAGAGAACTGCTTGCCATTTATGAAGCAATCAAATACTTTAGACACATGCTGGAAGCTCGCATATTCACAGTGTTCACTGAACACAAACCACTATGCTACGCTTTCAACACTTACAAGCAAAACTGTACACCGAGACAATTTAGAAATCTCGACTATATTTCCCAATTCACGACCGACATTCAGCATATCTCGGGTAAAGACAACGTCGTCGCAGACACACTGTCAAGGACTGACGCTATAGAGAAGCCAGTCGACATGACACTGATTGCCAAATCTCAATCTGAAGACGTAGAATTGAATCAACTTCTCGAAGGTGACACATCTCTTCAACTTAAGAAGATAAAACTGCCAGGAACTCATGATGAGCTATACTGTGATGTCAGCACACCAGTTCCTAGGCCATATGTCCCTAAGGAATTACGCACGCAAGTCTTCAGATGCCTTCACTCACTCAGCCATCCAAGCACGAATACCTCAGCGAAGCTAGTAGCTGAGCGATTTGTATGGCCAAACATGAGAAAGGACTGTCGAGAATGGTCACGAGCTTGCATACAATGCCAAAAAGCTAAGACAACACGGCACGTGTCATCAGCCCTTGGAACATACAAACTACCGAAAGCGAGATTTGCATTCATCCACATAGATCTCATCGGACCTCTGCCTCCATCCCACGGATATCGATATTGCTTGACAGCAGTAGATAGATTCACAAGATGGCCAGAGGCGGTCCCAATCATGGACATGACAGCAGAAACAGTAGCCAAAGCACTTATCACCGGCTGGATATCGAGATTCGGATGCCCATCTGACATCGTAACAGATCGCGGTGGTCAATTTGAGTCCGCGCTATTCAAGTACCTCGGCCAGATCGCTGGTTTCCAACATCGTCGTACCACGGCATACCACCCAGCCTGCAATGGATTGGTGGAAAGATTCCACAGGCAGCTCAAAGCAGCCATCGTCTGCCATGCACAGGAAAGCTGGACAGAATCACTGCCGCTAGTACTATTGGGAATCAGAAGCGCCTTTAAAGAAGACCTGCAAACATCTTCAGCAGAACTGGTGTACGGCGAACCGCTCAGATTGCCTGGGGAATTTTTCAACTCCCAAACCGCCACAACTACCGACTTGACAGATTTTACCGCAAGATTAAGACGGATCACTCAGTCACTTCAGCCCGTACCAGCATCAAGGCACTGTAACAACAAAACCTTTGTATTCAAGGACCTCACAAAAACAAGCCACGTCTTTCTACGAGATGACACCATACGTGGAGCACTTCGTCCAGCATACACTGGCCCACATGCTGTGATTGAAAGAACAGATAAAGTGTTTAAAATAATGCTTAACGGAAAAACAGTCAGCGTGTCTATAGACCGGCTAAAACCTGCATACATACTGGAACACAATGAGAACGATGATGCCACGAAAACTAGAAATAGAAAACACGATGAGCCTATAAAAGATAGAAATACCGATAACGAGAATATAAGACGAACTAAATCAGGCAGAAGAGTAAACTTCCCCGACTATTACCGCCCGTGAGACGGTCTCTGGGGGGGAGTGATGTGGCTGACCCACAATACATATGTAACATATATAAATATCATACATAAATAAATATTACATATTATACCTATCTATTGCATCACACTAAACCTACATATACTTTACAATAAAGCTATTATAATACTATAAGTAAATAAATAATTATTATACATATAAAATATATATACACGAAATACATACATAAATCACAAACAATAAAACTATTCAAAATATACTTACCCGTGTCGGAACTCCCGACACGCGAAGATCGACGCGCTCCGAGTCGACATCAGTGGATCGCCTCCGCAGCGGTGACCTAGATACGTGCTCCTGCGCCGGCCGGCTCCGCGCTACCCCGCACCAGTCCTGATACGCTTCCCGCGCGAGACGCACGTCGCTCGGCTATCGCTCAACGCTTACGAATTCGCATAAACTATATTGTATCGCTTTCTTGCCTACTGCTTACATTAGAACTGTGCTTGTGTGAACGCTTATGCTAATAAACTTTAGTGTGGTGCATTACGTACGAACGTGTTATTATTTGGAGTCAGATCAATACCTACCTGCACCCGCTATACAACTATAGCTATATAACGCTACTGGTGATTTTCTTGGCATACAATCTCAACTTCTGTTCTACTTTTCACAATACAGGCCAGCATAGAAAATTCACGAGAACTACTCGAACATGTCTTTCATTAGTAGTTTGGAAACTTTTCCTTTCATAAAGATCAAGCAAGAGTTTGGAATAAAATAAAGTTATTTCGAGAGCCAACGAAAGTAATCGCAAAAGTTAAAGCAATTTTGTTATGGCAAACTTTATTAAAATTATACCGGGTGTAAGAGACGGTGTATTTCGCAGTCATAGTAAGACCACGACATTGAACAACTTTCAAGAGAGCCTGTGCGTAGTAACTTTTTTTGTTTTTAATTTTCCGTACACCGTCCCTTATACGCCGTATTTTCTTTATACTGGGGAATATTTGTTTATTTTAGCGTCCAATCAAAATTGCTAAGCTTTCGTAAACTTTGTATAAAAAACTCTTTTACATTTTCCTATACATATTGATCAATTTTACTACAATCTTAAAGCAATACGTGTCACCAGATAGGCAGTTCTTGTTAGACTGAACCACATTTTTTGAATAAAGAAATTTCCTGCCTTTTAAGCGCCCGAAGGCTTTAAAACAAAACCTCTGTTAATCGGCTTATCTGCCGCTCAATCGGCAAGAAGATCTTCAAATAATTTGGGGATTTCACCATAATATCTCGGTGGGAGTGTTGTTAAATTATTCCTATAGAATGGAGCGGGTCCCTGGCGGCGGGAAGTTATTATCGCTTGGTTCATAAACCGGCCATCTATTGACTAGGTATAATGCCTGGATAGAGGTTCAGTAATAAATAAAGTAGATTATCTTCTAACGTTCCCCCTGAACTTGAAATATTGATGCCAGTTCTTCTACGATTACAGGAGGCAAGACTCAATAAATACACTCGTCTACACCAAGTAATTTGTAGCTCATACGATCTCATTAAACCATATAAATCATGGGCTAAGCTTAGAGCACCGTTTTCATGCAATGTATGCACAAAACTGGTAAATATGAAGGTGTTGGTAGCTAAGCCGCGTCTACAGTTGTCAGATCTACGGCACCAACTATGGCCGTTCTGTATGCCAAGTGGCCCCAGCAGGAGATTCGGGACATTCCTTCAATAATGAATGAAATTGTGTCGGAGCCACGCCGGCCATTTTGATTTCAAACGTTTTCCGATTATCGTTTTGTGCGCACTGACTAAGTTATAAAGGATGAGTAATAAAAGTTAAGTTAGAGCCAACTTTTTAGATAAATGATATTGTATTAAAACGACTGAGTCGAATTAAAGATTAGATTCAAAGTAATTGCAAGTAAATATTAAGTTTTGCACATAGCTTCTGACTTCGTGTTGAAGAAATCTAGTAAAATTATGAAAAGTGTCAAAGCCATTTGTGTTTTTGTTCAGTTTCATGATTAGAAACATAAGTTGTTCTGTTGTGTAGATTCTTTGTATGTGTTTCTCTTGTAATGTTTTGTGTACAATAAACGGTAAAGAAATGAAATAATAAATAATAAATGTAAACTAAGTACTTTCTTACCTTTATTTAAAATATTTGAAAGGCGTGATAACCCATTGAAACGAAGTATTCCAAACTTTGTTAGAAGTACTTAATCAGATCCCAGAATCTCAAAGTTTGGCGCAAGACAAAAGTGGTTTGGTTGAGTCGTCGGGCTCACTCAAGATTAATACCAAGCGGTTTTCGAGAAAATTATACTATGGAGAGGGACCATATTCAGTCGGCGCAGGAATTATATAACGTTTAGTTTATAGGGGGTTTCACGAGAAGGTATGTATGTATGTATGTGGACTTGTTAACTTCTTTTTCATACAGCGGGACAGATGTTGACATTGAGGTGTCGTTAGAATCGTCTCACTCAGCACCGCGAGTGACCCTGGTTATATAAAAAAAGCTTTTGTTTTTTATTATAAGCATGGTTATATTAAGATATCCTATCAAATCGGGGACGTGCTAAAGAAAGGTCAGGTCAAGGGTACCCTAAACCGACGAGCGTGCATGAAGAGTAAGTATGCTAGGATCGTAGTCAGTGGAAGGAAGAAGTCTCTGCCTACCCCTCCGGAAAAGAGGCGTGATTTATCTATCTATTCCTACAGTAAAGCGCGGTGCCATCTCGAGATAATGCAGTTATTTTGCTCGTATTTTTCCAACTTAGCAAAGAACAACAAAGACAAACACCTAGTTTTATCTCGAGACACCCCGCCGGCTGCGAGCTGGTAGCCTCTCGTGTTCAGATCTAATCTGCCGCGAGTTGTGAGGCGTTAGATTTCCCACGAGGCTTCATTACTCACTGGCAATGTGGCGCATTTGTTTCCCGATGACTTTAAGGTTTTTGATCCTATGTGAGGGTTGTTAATAATAAGAGGAGGAAGTAGGTAAAAACAGATATGTTAAAATTAGCAATCTTAATAGTGATCATAGCTGTGTGGTGCCGGCTTAGAATAGCATCACCCAAATTCTACCCGTAGCGGATAGTCGTACAGAAACGAGCAGCAGCACTCCCTGTGAATGGATTATCTTGTACTGCGCTCGCGAATCCGCCTGCCAAGCGTAGTGAGTATGGCAATATCCCCCATGTCCAGCAATGGACTGTTGTGGCTGTTAATGTAATTTAATTAAATAAAAAATAAACAAGTAGATATCAAAAAGAGATAGACAGTCAATAAGAATTTGAAGGCATAGTTAAATTTTTCTTAAAAAATGTGTTACAAAACATTTACTTTTAGTGTTTTTGGAAAATACATACATACATACATACATATATCACGCCTTTAACCCTTGCGGGGTAGGCAGGCAGGAAAATATTTAATATTAAATGATATTTGCGCTCTGTCTACCCTGCAAGGGATTATAGGCGTGAAATGTGTATGTATGTATGTAAATCGTCTCGGCAGGGCACTCCGACCTCAATTTTCATTCTGGGAATAAATATTGAATACGTAGTGCCATTACTTTACGTCTTTCGGGATCGCATTACTTATTTATTTTCCTAGACTTTTCTTAGGATAATGGACATTTCTATTTCTTCGCTAATGTATTTTTTTTCTGGTCTAGTTATCGTAAGTTATATTTATACTTAGCTTCTAATAAGTTAGGAATAGTTTTAAATATACATCAACTGATCTTAGTAAATGCCTCTAAATGTACGAATAATTTAGAAGCAATTCTATGTTAGACTTGTCGTAAATACATACATACACAGCCATAACAGTCCACTGCTGGACATGGGTCTGCCTTTTTTATAGGGTATTGCCGTATTCACCACGTTTGGCAGGTGGATTAGCGAGCGCAGTCAAGATGTTGCAGTCACAAGGACCGCTGCTGCCGATTCCCTGTAAGAATTCATCCCTTTGTGGCTGTTGTGAATAATCGGAACGAAAAGTATATTTATGGATAAACTAAGTAATACTTTTCGTCTAAGTACAATGTTTTATCGATGTCCACAGTGTTTAAGTATGTTTTTTCTAAAAATTTATTATCTGCACTGAAAATGGAAATTAATAGCTTAACATATTGTTGCAGCGGTTTCAACTTTAGTGCACTTTAAACATCTATCATAAACTTCTCATGCATAGTTAATACGTTTTATCTGTTCCTTTATAACACAAACGCCCAGCAGTTTTAGATACTTGGTTGCTGAAGTTCCAAGCACACACAAATAAACAGCCACAAAAGCCTACTGCTGGACATGGGCTTTCCCTTAGGGCTTAGGAGATGTTTACCACATTTCATTCATTTCAATTCAGTGCAAATATTTTCAAAGTGTGTTGCACTCATAAACGAAACAACTTTAACTTTTTTTTTACAAGGTTAAAAAAACTAAAGATGTTCATAGGAAATGCTTTTGCCCATTCCCTGAATTCAATCTATTTGTGGTTTTTGATACCTACTGGTAGTAATGGGGCGATTTTATTCTAAGCCGGCAACACATGACATGAAAGAACTCCTGTCCTTATTGTGTTGTAAAAATATGCCTCAATTCGGAAGTTTAAAATCAACTATTGTTTTTGAATACCAAAATTTTAAAACACTTCTAATGTAAGCTATACAATTTTTGAAACATAATGCATAATTTTCAAGCGCGGGCAGGATTAGAACCTGCGACTTACGCCATTACTTGTGGCGACGCCTCTTCCATCTGGGCTACCGCGGTTCGTCTCTTGCCCGCCAATTTTGCAAGCGTATCTTAATGCCAATAACGCGTAGCACGGCTCCATCTACGGGGTTAGTTTTGCAACTAATACTTGTCAAGTAATACAATAGTTTAAAAAACTATTGTTTTACTTGACACCTAAAACTGTGTGTTTTTTCAGGGCTAGATCTGATCCCACTAGTGGGCACGTTCGTGTGCTGCCTGGCGCTGGGTATAGAGGTGGGACTGATCTGCGGAGTGGGCGTGGACGTGGCGCTACTGCTGTACTACCACTCCAGACCACCACTTCACGTGCACCTGGTTGACGTAAGACAAATATGCAGATACATTATTAAACTATACATATCTGCGTCAAGGGTTTCGACATGGTGAGAATCTATGCTAAGAGAACGATTCCTATTTATGGGATCGATATATACTGGTTTTCATACAAATACTAACAATAACCAGGATTGATTGATCTCTTAAATTAGTATTGATGTGGTATGTTCAGATAGTTCGTATTTTGTGACCTATAAGTCGGCACATCGACATCTTTTATTTTATAGAAAATAAAAGCGCAATGCGTAGGCAAGTGCTACGCCGTAGCATACGTCTACAAAATACCTGCTTCCTAAAAAGCTCTCTTTACCATCTATTTCCTCTCTAATTAAGTTTGTTAATTTATTCAGGATTATGGATTTATTATTACACTTAATTATTAGGAACTAGGATTATCAGCGTTCTATTAATATCGCGCTCGAATAGTTTTGCGGTGTATGTTCGTGATTGGTCGAGCTGCAAATTAAATGCGGTATTATACAAAATTCGATCCTATTTAATTGTTCAAACAAGTACTGATTGGTATCTCTCTCGTATCATATTTTAAAGCAATCTCAATTAAGGCGGTTGTCCCACTTGATGTCCGTTATGCGTATTTTTAGCGCACCCGTTACGTATGCGTCTGTCAGACGAAAGAAAATTGCGAATTCCGATGTTATTCCCTTACTAATATGGCGACGGTACGTTGACGGATGCGTTTGTCAAGCAATTCAATTTCGTCTGACAGACGCATGTGTTACGGACGTGCTAAAAATACGTAGCAAAGCAACGGACTATTTGGTTATGGTTGATAGGATTACCTACAACATGGGCAAATATTATATAAAAAAATTGGACCTTCCATACAAAATGACTCGTTTGCGTGGTACATTATGTTTGGGAAGTCCATTTTTTAATAGATCTATGTTCCTAGGGGAAAAATGTTCAGTTTCGTAGACAATTTCGCCACGTAAAATATTTGCCCTTGTCGTGGGCCTCATATTGCATATAATCTCCGTGAGCGCCTAATCCTAATCGTGTGAATTTATTTTGATTTTTATATTTCAAGAGTAGAATGATAGAGTAGGTAGGTCTAAGGTAGTAATAATGGTAAAAAAAGAAATACAAACCCATGATTACAGCACTATCCCGCATCTCAAATCTACTTTCCTTTACCCTAACATTGTTTAGTAGAAATACCTAGCTATGAGGCCACCTATATTGTACTCTTTCTTTTCTATCTGTATGTCCATTTCTAGTTTTTGTGCAATAAAGTTATATTTATGTTATGTTATGATTATTATTCGCAGGACGGTGTCCTACCACCGCACTACGCCATCCGGCCGGTGGGAGGGCTGCACTTCGCGGGCGCCGAGCGTGTGAGAGCCAAACTCTCCGAGATCAGAAAATCGCACCGGCCAATCACAATCGTGCTCGATCCCCAAACAGGTATACACACATTATTCATTCTACTTCCTTCTAAATGTGATGGGTTTTATAGTTAATACTTGTGATTGTTGGCGCTTAGTGAAACTCCATGTTTTATTAGTTTTATCAAAAAACACTTGTTTTCGTTTCACAGATTTGTCTATCCCATTAGTGATTGACTATACCATCTATAACTACTCTTCCGATATCCGCGACTGCTCATATATCGCTGTCTTCTAAAGATATATCTTTCTATGTTTGTTTAGTAGCTATCTTAATGTACAATTAATTGTTAAATTAATCTAGATGTCAACATCAACGGGAGCCATATCAACGAAGGATACAACGGGAATCTCGACAGCAACGGGAACAGTAACGGAGTGATCGTAAGAAGCAATGCGCGGAAGCAACCAAACTTGTTGGTGGTTTATTGTGGCGAGCTGTTTAGAATGGACTACACATTTTTACAGGCAAGTTTTATTTTCATAAAATATATAGGGTGAGGGACAGCCCTCTAAATACAGTTAGGGTGCATTCGGACCATGAAACTGAATAATTTCTCAAAAGATAATATTTTAGGAAACTTAAAGGTCAGGAAGCTGATCGCACCAACCAACCTAATAAAATAACTGAACAACAACCGAACAATAAACAAACAATTACCTTACAACAAAATCTGACAGGTGCGACAGAAGATGACAATTTGAGCATTGGCAAAAAACCTTCAGTTTCATTTCACCTAACGAAATAAGAGCCTTCTCATTAAGCCATTATGCTTCTACGTTTGAGAAGAAACGGTAATTTCTATTTATGCAGAATGCATAGCGCATGTCTTTATAAATTATTTGCGAGTTCATAATCCGAATCATATGAGATAAGTTTATTATGTGTACAATAATAATCCTACTTACTTACCCATATACGACGTAGCCTCCGAGTAGGCAGTGCTGTGGTTTTAATTTCGAGCTTCAGTGGTTATACGAAAATTTCTTTATGAAATTCTAAATTCTGTAGGTATTCAGAATACACACCTATTGTGCGGTTACAGTCCTCATCTGATCAGTGTGCAAAATGAAGTTAGACAATGAATTGAAAACGACAGCTAAGACTGAATACCTTCTCATTAGACGTAATGCTTCAGCGTTTGGAAAGAAACTGTAATTTCTATGAGCAGAATTCATAAAGCAGGTCTTTTTACAACTGTTTTAGAGTTGGTTATCCGAATATAATGAGAAGAGTAAAGATAAAAACATTAATAAAACCTATAAAAGGTACTTTATCATTCTTGTTAGCAATATTTTATTATATTTGTGTAAGTACTTGAAAAGTTATTGGAGTTTAATAAAATAACAAAGTTTGAATAGACTTTTATCTAATCAAAACTTTATCCAAGTTAATAATATACTTACGTTGATCATAACTTCGGAGACAACTTTATAAATTCTTGATCAAAAGAAACATTATGTCGTGGTTGACTTTAATAATAATTTTGCTATAGATATATTCTGCATACAAATCACGCCTTTATCTGTAAGAAAAGTTAACTGCTTACCTAATATGCAGTATATTTTTATATTCTGTGCTAACACTTCAGTAGATAATGTTTATAGACTGCCTATAAAGTGGATGCTTCATCGTCCGTCTGAGTATACTAATCTTGATGAGTAGTTAAAGTTTACAGAACTAAGCAGTTATTATTGAAAATCGATTACTTATATTGAATTCCAGCTCACTCAAATATAGCAATTAGCTAGGAGCCCCTTTTTACACAAATGCCCAACCAAAAAGGAGTGTAATGTTTTTAGAGTTCATGTATGTAGGTATATATGTGCGATTCTTTAAAGGACTGAAACTCGATAACCACTGAACAGATTCGAATGGGCATTGTATCGGTAGAATCCTTACATTATCCCGAGTTTCATAGGCTAGGCTTTATCTCAGAAAGCAGTCGTGATATTACATACATAAATTGAGTATGCTTGTTGAAGTATTTTTGCATGCGGAAGTCTGCCACGGATCGTCTTACACAATCACTTACACAAATCCATTCACAAACATCCTTGAAATGAGTAGTTGAAAGTATAATACGAGTAGTTAGATCACTCGTTGCAGACTCTTGCATGCGAAATTGTTTCAAAAATTGGGTTAAAGGAGCTCAATTTCTGAAACGGGGATTTCTGAAATTGTGCACTAAAGACCGCAACTACTAGTCATATGTTTTGTTTTTGTGATACTTGGACAATGTGTAGCAGAAAACTCTGCATGCAAAAATTCAAAAATATAGCTCTAGAGCGATTTAACTTTAATGTCCATCCCCTTGGCCGTGTGATGCCGGCTTAGAATACCATCACCCCACTTCTTTCCCGTGGGTGTCGTAAGAAGTGACTAAGGGACTCGAGAGTGTGTATTGAAAATTTAGGCGATGGGCTGACAACTTATCACTATGGAGATACACAATATTCCAAATGACCCTCAAATGTTTGTCATACTTGTAGTAAATTTCCGTTTTTTACAGCCGTCTACGCTCTGCCTAACCCGTGAGGTATTACAGGTGTGATATATGTATGTATGTCCATCTCCTTAACAGCCTGGCGAGTGGTGACCCGCCTGCGTTGTCCGGAGCAGACTGAAACGAAACAATCTCGTTTATAGTTCCCAACGGAAGCTGCCCATCTTCTCCAAATGCTCAAGTTTATTTTATTTCGCGAAAGCATTTTGAGACTTTATCACGGCGGTGGTTTACTTGGCTACAAAAAATTTAAAGCAAGAAATAAAATAGTTATCCCTCAAAAATTTGTCAGACGTGGCGTAAATGTTCGTTTTTGCGGCCATTTCTCTCTGCCTACCCCGCAAGGGATTATAGGCGTGATATATGTATGTAATAAAATAGTTAGGGATGCTTGCCGCTTGTGTTTTTCATATCAATGAACAACACTAAGTCGGGGGTCAAGTTTTTCAATCGCTTACGTTTTTAAGGTCTTTGGATGTCCGTTTTACCATCGCTATCTATGTACTGACTTATAGACAATCAGTGCTTCGATTATCTTATTTTAGCCCTTGTAATGCCAGCGATACTCAAGTTTCACTCTATTGCCACTGTGATATTCTAAACTTTATACTGTTAGCAGAATACGAATCGACCTAAACCATCCAACAGACACGCTATAGACACACGACTGAAACGATTTTCAGTTAGCAGACTTCAGGCCCTGGTGGTTCAGCCGGCCATGTTCTAATCCGTAAAACTTTAAGGTTAAAAATTAAGAATATATTATACAAATACATACACATATCATGATTTTATGCCTAGCGGGGTAGGCAGAGCGTTAACGAACATTTAATACGGTCTGTATACGTATGTATACGTCTGACAAATATGATACACGTTTTAGATTTTATCACTATAGTGATAGGTTGTCAGCTCGTGGCCTTGAATTTTAATACACATTAAGCCCTCAAGTCCCTTCGTCACCTCTTACGACACACGCGGGAAAGAAATGGAGTGATGCTATTCGAAGGCGGCATGATACGGCATACACCCGCGGTATATGATCAGAAAGACAAGATGAGCTGTAAGATTTTCTGTTTTGAATTATTCTATATTTGTTAGTAAAAAAAAATTTTACTTACTTACTTTGTGCCTTCTTTTTAATCACATACATACCCTGAGACTAAACGTAGGCCACTGGACTTATCGAGAAATTATTTAGGGATAAGAGTATATATTTATATATTGTTGTATGTGTTATTCCGTTCCAGCTAAAGTAAGTGCAGATAACATAGTTTGATATTATTTTAAGAAGTTTTTGGTGCTTTCAGAGTCTGAAAATGACGGCGTCGGAATGGTGTACCAACGGTCACATAGTATGGGTGGACGCGCGCCCTTACATCCGACATCAACTGAGCACCATCATAATGGAGCCATCATTTTGCGACACGGAGCGCTTAGGGCTGTATTTAGCAAGTAAGTATCATCATCATCATTATTTTATTTATTTAACTTTATGCACAAAAATTTACACGGGTGGACTTAACGCCAAAGGCTTTATCTCCCAGTCTACCATAGTACACGTGGGAAGGGCCAGTCTTTAGAGAGAGTGAGACGTCCTTTGCTGGCCAGCGCTACGATTGACCCGGGGCCGACCGCATCCAATAGTTATCCGCAACTTTAAAAACGTTGCCTTGAGTATTTTAAAGTTGTAACTGAAATTTTATCAATGGGGAAATCAAATCAAATAATTTATTTGCAAGAATTCAAAAATTCAATATATTACAGATGACTTAGTAATAATGCTTATGACTATGAATTCAACCTGATACAGGTGTGCAAATCCTACTAATAATATTATAAATCTGAGAGTTTGTGCGTGTGTACGTATGTATGTTTGTTGCCTCTTTACGCTCAAACGGCTTGACCGATTTGGATAAAATTTGGAACACAGGTAGAGTATAACCTGGAATAACTTATAGGCCACTTTTTACTGCAGGACAACAACAATTACCACGGGAAAATGAGTTTAATAACAGTGTAACATTGTCCTTAACAGTTCTCGAGCTTTGTTTATAATGACATACCAGATGGCGTTAAGCAAAGTTTCTTTTTACATTTAAGTCATACATTTCATCTATTTTCATATTCAGTTTATATGGAAAGAAACTTTTTCAATTTAGTTTAGCAATCTAAGTACACATAAAGATTGGCTAGAAAATTTCCAATTAGTCACTCATATTGTCTGAGGTTATATAGGCAAAACACATTTGAAAGCACTTTAATATAACAACCAAAGAGTTTCAATTTAAAACCAATTAACCTTGTTGTTATTTCATTAAACTAAGCAAACCAAGTGAGAGACACACAATTAGTAATACCAGCTGATACGAGCTGTTCGGCAAACTTGAAAATGGGTTAGGTCTTGTCATTCTACCCTATTTTAAGAGTTGGGTGTGATGCTTAATTGACCGCGTATCATTTCGTTTGTACTACATAAGTGGCTTATATCAATGAAAGCTACAAAGGCTGTTTCACCAAAAAACTTTTGCTGAAAACTAGGACTAGACTAGACTAGGATGGGCTAGGTATAAAGAACTTTCCTCAAAGAATATCGGTCGAAATATGACATAAAAATTTGTGCTGCATGAAAATTTCTCGATCATTCACGATAATAAATTTTCACCAGTGAGTCCTCAGTTATCATCAGCCCCGGTACAGCGTGTGTACCAGTCCTTTTGAGCCTTACCTATGAAAAAAACATAAAAATAGTTGGTACACTAGGGATTACTTTAAGTACTAGAATTTTTATGGTTGAAATGTATTATAAACTGTCGTGACAGTCCACTACTGGTCATAAGCTTCATTCCATAGTTTTCAATCAAAAGATGTGATATGAACAGGAAGCACTGCTGTCTATACCCTGTCTTAGTCAACTTTAATGTCACCCAGACAAGGAATACAATAATGTAAATATATCTGAGACTCTGAGACATTTCACACAGCGCCATCTAGCCCCAAACTAAGCAAAGCGTGTACTATGGGAACTCGATAGCTGATATAATACATACATACTTTTTTGTAAATAAATACAATACATAGGAAACAACCAGACTCAACACGAATATTTGAAACGTAACTTACAAATACTTGTGCTGTGTGGGGATCAACCCTGGCAGGGGTACTATCCACTACACCATCAGGCCAGAATAGTATGAACCTTTATAAGTCTATTTTTCTTACAGGTATAAGTGTACAGGAGGAGCCCCGAACGGTCCTGACCAGTGACACGCAGCTTTAGTTCAATATTCTTGTGTGAGTTTCAGTCTGAGATTAGTTGATACTGTCTCATATCAAGTTGCATACAAATATGAACTTATTGTATGTGTGTGTGCCCGTAGTTACCTATGAATAAGTATATCATGAGTTCTAAAGTTACGCTTGTGATGTCATTCCAGTTATATTTTTTTGTGATGTGAGAAGTTCATAAATATTACAGTGGGGCTTCAAATACTTTTGCTATTGTGATTTTTGAAAAGTATTGATAAGAATATAATGTAAATAAGTTGACTTGATTTATTTTGGTCAATGTTTTGACTATTGGTGCTCGACATTTTTTAAATTCATTTTTGTAGGATCGTGTATTTTTAAATAATGAACTTTTAATAGCAGGTGACAAATCACCCGATGTTTTATGACGCCTGAATGTAGTGAGTAACTTTACATCTCAAATAGAAAGTAGATGGATTAAAGTGATAAATATGCAATAATAAACACAAAAGAGGGTTAAATCGTCAGTAACAACATAAGTATATAAAAATTTATTGTCATGAAATTATACGAAATTTTTTCAATTTTTCCAAAAATATAAATATTGATTCTATTAATTTGATAAACTCATTTATTGAGGTTATAAAAACACAGAATAAAAATTTAATTTCCTCTTCACTTTTTTTTCGTCCGTGATCCATTTTCTATGCCATAAATCCACTGAAAATAAAATCTTAAGGAAAATCGATTAGAAATGACACCCAATTTCGAGTATAATTGGAAAATATAGAATAAGTTTTATTTGATTTAATGTCGGTTCTATTTTTAAATTCCCTAACATACTTAGCTTCAAAAAGTCTACGGTAAATCGCGCTTACCGCAAGAGTTTTGTGTTTGTTAAGAACTACTTACAATGCATGAGTTGTAAAATAATGTGTTTGTTGCAAATTTAGAAGTTAGATGAGTAATTTATCGTGTAAGTAATGTAGTGAATATTTCTAAGTCGTTAAGCTTTTGTGTGATTGAAAATAGCTTTGTATTCGTATTATTTAAATATTATATTTACTCCCATTAGTAATATTTTAAGCTACGTTTACGAAAACAAGTTCCAAACCTGTGATTATTTAGTTACCTAGCAATTATAAGTAGATTCTGTGCTAGAAATAAATGGACATTTAAAGTATTTAAAATGACTATATTTATTAAAAAAACGACAAGTGCGCGTTTGGCTCGCGTACGAAGGGTTCCGTACCATTATGAATAAAAAAAGCATACAAAACACGTTACTTGTATGTGAGGGCCCTTGAATATCAATTTTAATATTTTGTTGTTATAGCGGCAACAGTAATACATGTTCGGTGAAAAATTATTTTTTTTGACTATTGCCGTTCATGAGATTTTAAATAAAATCAAGCATAAAATAAAGCACACGTTCCCTTAACATTCCTTTTTCTTATTTTTAGTGTTTGTCCTGCAGTGGGGCATTACAGGCTAGGAATAATAATTAATTGATTGTTAGCGGTACAGAAATACAGCATATTTGAAAATTTTAATTTTCTTTCTATCTCGATTTATGTAATACATACAGCCTGGTGACAAACGGACGGACAGACAGCAAATACTCAGTAATAGGGTGCCGTTTTGAACCTTGGGATAAGGAACCCTCAAAATCTATAAGTAGGTGCTGAGTAAACATAAATACTGATATTTTATCGATATATATGATTATAGTTGTCATATTTGCCGTGTGATGCCGGCTTAGAATAACATCACCCCATTTCTCTCCCGTGGGTATCGTAAGAGGCGACGAACGGACTCGAGCGTGTGTATTGCTATTTTAGGCGATGGGCTGACAACCTGTCACTATGGCGATACACAATGTTTAATTTAGCGTTGCTATGCTGGGGTAAGGTAGGTATTAATGACGGTCTATGAATGCGGCGCGGTGCTCGATCGCACGCGTCGCTCTGGGCGTGTGTTGTCCCTTTCTCACTCGCAGGGCGAGACTGGCGACGTGCGCGCAGACCGCCTGTAGGCGCCAAGCGGTGATTTCTGCACCGCAGTCAGTCACTCAAAACCGTTCGGACAGGAGGGTATCGTATTGTGCGGATTTCCCGCCACGCGTTTTGTGATGCCGCGTGTAATGGACGATTCAATTTGAGATCGCGCGTGTTGATGCATCGTATTATTGCGGTTCTCCTGGGTTATACTAGAATACCAGGCTTAGTGATTGTTGGATGTCTCGACGTCTTCCACGTGAGCGTCGCGTTGAATAGGCATCAAGTGGCCATATCGGCTCGCGTTTTGTACGGCCCTAATTCGTGTTGGGTCACGCGTAATGACTAATATCAAAGTGAAATACGAACAGAAGCTGTGAGTGGTTTGAAGTGAATAACGCGCCAAGGCTGTAGTGGAATGCTGGGTGTCGATATCTTTTCCACCCAGCCCTGTAAGTACCCACGGAATTCCTCTTTGATCCATTCCCTGTACTTCCTTTCTCCGTTGGGTATTTTATGCATTTGGACCGGCACGTTGACTGTAAGTTAAACCTGGTTGTTTAGTATAAAACTGTTTTCTCGTGTTAATGGTGTGTTCCCTTTAGTCATATTTGTTGTACCATTATCATTGTGACTCCTTAGTACGAATTGCGGAATTCGTGGGGTGATATAATTTGGAGGTACTTACTTATAATCTAGTGCTTATACGTGTGACGTAACGCCAGATCGGCAGACGGTATTTACTACAGAATTGAGTTATGTAAAGGTCAGAACACATCATTTGCCAATTTCACTCAACTTAGTTAATTAAGTTAAATAGATTTAGGTTCACGTTTAATTCATAGTATGCGCTGCTATATTGTGCAGCGTATGCTATTTAGCGCTGCGTAACGCGGCCATTGTCTGCCGTCAGTTGAACTCCTGGTATTTTACTAGAAATTTACCTGTGTAAATCGCTTCCACTGCGGGAGTTTAGCTTGGAATTAGACACACAATTATCCGAATAACCCTCAAATATTTGTCAGACGTGGCGTAAATGTCCGTTTTTGCGGCCGTTTACGCTCTGCCTACCCCACAAGGATGTTGTTATATTTTATACAAATCGCCGTGCTTTGTGCTTAAATTGCACTGCGATTACGCGCAGGTGTGAAATCTGCACCAACATCTTGTAGGCGTATCTGCAGTCAGGTAGATCCTAATAACGATACTTCAGTTAAAGTAGCTTCTAATACGTTAACGTCTCTGTTAGATGTTATTGTCATAATCACCACGCTTGGCAAGTGCAAAATGTTGCATTCACAGGGAATGCTGCTCCCTGTTCCTTGGACGAATTCTTTAGTTCTTTATAGCTCAATTTAAAGTTCATTACAGTGATGAGGTCCTCCCAGTAAGCAATTTAAAAATGCTTGTGACGGGAGTGCCACGCTTCTTCCCCAGGTTACTTAATAATAAATTGAGACAAGCTAATAAATAATATTATTAATTAGAAATATTGAAAAACTTGAAAATTATGATATATGTTTGAATGAATTAAGATTAGAGGAATACAATTTACTTAATTTTGTTTTACAAAAGTGAAAAGCAAATAAGTATTAATAATTTCATCTTCAATAAAAATTATTTAAATTTATCCCTGATACCATTTTAACAGCACCCACGGTTAGAAATGGGGTGCGATTCTATTCTTAGCTGGAATTGGTAGACGGCTTATTTCAAGCTTTTATAAGCATATTCATTTTAATTAGCGGATAATTTTAGTAGCGTATAAATAGCTTTTCATAAATTATAATAATATTGTATTGTAATATTACCTACCTATAAGAAAATTGTAGGGCTCCACCAGGGTTCACGCATGGAACTATGTTAATAACTAAGACCTTTGTAAAACCCCGTGAAAGCAATAAATGGATCCTGAATACTGATAATTCTGCATCAATCAAAAAGCTATTGCGTCGTTGCGTGTAATAAACCCAACCAAATATAGAGCCGCAAAAGTTAATATTGTGAAAGATTATATTCACTCAGAAATAATATTTACCCTCCCATACAGGTACGAGTATTTAAAACATGAAAAGCGCCGATAAAAGGAAAACAAAACAACACGCGGAGCTACCGCGAGATTAAACAAAAACAAAAACAATCACTTGACCGACACAAGCAAACACATACGATGGATGACAATACTTTGACTGCCAGTAATAATATTATTCTTAACCAAAAAAGTGGTGACTTTCTTTATCAGCACGAAAAAGGTACCGCAAACGCACCGCTATCATCGAAAGAAATCTGAATTCACGTGGAATTACACTATTTTTTTATCACTCTACGACACAAGGCGAATCTACTTGTGGATATTTTTTAACTGAAGGCCTCCTTTTGTGAAGCTGACTTTATCACAGAATATAAGTCGTACCTACGTTCGTTCCTCGATAAGATATTTCAAATTTTATTACCTAGTGTACAAAATAAATCGAAAACATAAATGTAATTTGCACGTTGTTTCTGAGACCGTTGTATGAAATGGAAAACATTGGTAACTAGACTGCAAAGGGCTGAATTAAATGCTTGCGGCAGGCAACATGTTAACGAGAGAGAGAATCACAGTTGAAAATTGTTATTTAGATGGTTTTCGGTCTAGTTGTGGTGGTCACAACAGCGCATGTAATTTGTAGAGCCTGTGGCGTCAGTATTAAAACTACATCTAACAAAATTATATTTCCTTAATTAGGAGCTTGTGTTTTACGTACAATGATAATAGTGTTCTTGTTAGGTAACATTTTAAAAGTGCAATGGCCAAAGTACGAAATCACCTAGAAGATTTCACGTACAAACATTTCCAAAAGGATTATGTAGGGCACTTTTGCTTCAAGCTTGCTACGTCGTTGCAAAAGATAAAATCTAGTAAATCCTTAGATAATTTAGCGATTATGTTAAACTGTTTTCTCGTAGGTTATTAACTCCCCATTTTGCTGAATAAGTATTAATATATACATTTAAATTTTTTCATACCAACAGTTCAAATTATGCTTCGGATTATCAACGAACATCTTACCTGGATAGACAAATTATTGCCGGTTTTGTGGCTGGCCGTGTCTTAATTTACGCCAAATTATTGAAAAGTGCTACGAATTCAGAAACCCGATCGTGAATTGCTTCATTGATTATTCCAAGGTGTCTGATTGCGTAAACTGGCATAGGTACTTGACGCTCTAGTGCAGATGGGCGTGCCTAAAGCAGTGGTAGAATCCGACTAGAAGACTCGCTCTCAAACCCACTGCGTCCGGAGCGCGAAGTTTTATTTGATTGTTTCTGTATAGCTCCAAAACCACCGGCTACTTGGTTCTGATTATGACAACGACACATTTGTAATTAGTGTTTGTAAGTGTAGCTCGGACGAAAAATTCTAAAATACAATACATAATATTTTGACTTA
Organism: Tuta absoluta; assembly: GCA_027580185.1. Lineage (NCBI taxonomy): Eukaryota > Metazoa > Arthropoda > Insecta > Lepidoptera > Gelechiidae > Tuta > Tuta absoluta. Next base: position 4,117,036 of record JAQAHW010000016.1, on the reverse strand, counting down.
TGCAGAACCCATGCGCCTAAATCCTAATCTACAAATAAATAATTAGTATATCGCTTTATCATCCTATCAAATGTCACCCGTCTACCGTACCGCGTCCCATACCTGTTGAAACAATAAAATAATACACAAGAAATTAGATAACAAGCAACTTCTAAGTCTAGAGCCCCGCCGGTCGACCGCAGAACATAATACCTGTAAAAGGACAAACCTCAGCGAAGGACTTGAAGCTTGCCGAGACTCTGTCATAAAGAATCATTAGCATAAGTACCACTTTCACTTATATGCAAGATGGTTTCGTGCGCGTACATCTCACATCGGGCTGACTATCCCAAACTTTATCCGTATTTTTCTAACGTAAGAAAAACTTATTTACCTATCTATTACGCAATGTCAATCCCTATTCCCATTTCATAAACAACCAATGCTAACGCATCTGAGTTTTGTGCACGTGGTTGTGTTTTTGTATAGAATGTCTATTTGACTTATATTCTTCGCATAACCACAAAATAGAGAATGTACAGAAGGATCACTCGGCCCTTTTTTCGATTACCTATTTCCGCTTTCGGCAAGGGCTGCCACAGTTATCTTACCGATTTTAATCAATGGAGTACCTACCTAAATATACAGGGAGTAACAGAAAGGCTATATCAAGCCGAAAGGTGCTCATGAAACTGACCCATTTCCCCACTTTGACCTCCTTTCGGCTTGATATACCCTTTCTGTTACTCCCTGTATTTACATTACGTATACTACCAACATAGCACAATAATTATGAAATGGGGAATGACGAGTAGGTCTGCTCTGGGGCTGTTGAGACTGAGCATCACCCATTTCTTTCCCATGGGAGTCGTAAAAGGCAACTAAGGGACTTGAGGGTGTGTATTGCAATTTTAGGCGATGGGCTGGCAACCTGACACTATAGCGATACACAATTTTCCGAATGACCCTCAAATTTTGTCAGACGTGGCGTAAATATCCGTTTTTGCAGCCGTTTACGCTCTGCCTACCCCGCAACGAATATTAGACGTGATATGTGTATGTGTATAAACATAAAAAATGAAAAGTTGCCTTTATTTAAGTAGAAACTTAAATCACATTATAAAAAAAATATACTGATTAGAGATAATCTTGTTTGTTCTTTTATGAAAGCAAGTTTATATTTAAGTTGGTACAAAATATTATAGGAACATTGTACAAATCACATCGTTTACTAATAAACCTATTTATTACCTATTTATATGTGTGTGAAGCCATTTTGCACGTCCGCACCAAACGCGGTTGACACTCGACTACAAGTGTGTTTGGATTGGTTTGGATTTCTTTGTAAACGGCGGCGTGTCAAATTGTGGAGAGTTTCGTGACGTTTGCTTGAAGTGAGCTCTCTGTATTCGGCGCGCAGCCGCCAATACTAACTTTGTGGCATAACGTATTATTATAATTGACATGTAACAAGTTTCTTTCTAACGTGAATTAATAGGTAAAAATATCTGTCTACATGGCGATTGTGCTGCCAAACCTTCTGTACTCCTCCGAGACCTGGTGTGTCTACCGCCACCACATACGTACTCTGGATCGTTTCCACCTTAAATGCCTTCGCACCATCATGAAGATCAGATGGTCCGACCGAGTGCGTAACACCGAAGTTCTGAGACGAGCCAATGTCGGTGGCATTGAAGCCTATCTAATGCGTCGGCAACTTCGATGGTGCGGTCACGTATCCCGGATGGCGGAGGAGAGAGTGGCGAAGCGCATCTTTTATTCTGAACTAGAGGAGGGCAAGCGAAAGCAGGGTGGACAACTTCTCAGATATAAAGATGTTCAAAAGCGCCACATGAATCGTTGCAACATCGAGCCCACTCAATGGGAGGGTCTGGCAGCACAGCGCCCAGAATGGCACGAGATGGTAAAAAGGCGAATACGCGAGTTTGAGGAGCAGCGCAAAGCAGACCTCGACGCTTACCTGCAGCCATTAACTACAATTATGTGAACGGCAAGCTCACCTGCCCGCATTGCGCACGAGACTTCTTAGCAAAAATTGGCTATAGTAGCCATCTCCGTGCGCATCAACGCCTCTTTGATTAGGAGTTGAAGTGGTCGCCATGGCCGAAATCGGTCGGAAAGATCATCATCACTAGGTACACTAAATTTCCTTTAAGCGACGACTAAAAGAAGATTCACCTTTAAAAAAACCACTACCCTAACCTCTTACAAATCAGTATAACCTGTCATTATAATAATAAAAATTATAAAGGTTAACCTTACTTATTGTGCATTGCTAATGCCTTAGAGTAGAGTAATGCAAACAATAATGTTCTAAAATTAAAACTAAAAACTAGTTAAAACAAAATCTAATTCTGAAACTAAAGTTTAGCTTTCGAGCTTTAATTAACTACGAACTAACATTTAACTTTCGCAAAATAATACTACGAGTTACTCAGAAATACTAGTTTAAAATGTGTTGGCGAATTTTTACCAGTGGTGGTGTAGAAAAATGAAGAAAATATTAGAGAAATTCTCAGCTACAAACTGATTCGTGTATTTTTTGAAATTACGTTTTTAACATTCATACATAATATCAGAGGTTCTGTTTTATACTTACCTCACTCTATGAAAGGTTTTTTTTATTCTTAATTATTATTTCGTTCCTAATATCCTTGTACACAATATACGTACCAATTTCTACCATAGCAAACCTGACAGCAAATAACAAAACAAATATTAATAATATAGACTTAGAAATGAAACCGTGAAAGAGGCTTACACGGGTCTCAGCGAGTAATCCTGAGAGTGCAATTCTCATTTTCCTCTGTAGGAGGGCTTTATGCTCACTCCCTCGTTTACCTCCGCACACACTTCAAAGTAAACATACTTAGGCATACTTAAACCGACGACGTCAAAAAGGAGATTACCACTTAGAACTATATGCATGACGGTCTTAGAATATTGACTATCGGTCTGTTCATCGGGTTTTTCGTCGGCTCGATATCTCACGCAACAAAAAACTATATTATCTAGGTATTTGAACTTGAACTTGAATAGTTAGCATACAATATCTTTTTCACTTTATGAAATCCAATTATTTACCACATAATTTTTCGCTTACCGTATGTATGTAACATATTCGAATAAATGTAGAACTAAAGGTAATTTACACAATATAAACAGCAGCACATTGAGCTACCAATCTAAGTAACCAACATATTTTGGTTCCCCACGCATTTGTTTAAATGAACTTGTATAGCTTGATCTCTCAAACTCGTAAGTTGAGGTGCTGCTGATAGTACTTTGACATCGTGTTCGATTTACCGGCAATTCAATCGATTAAAATATTTAAACGAAACATGAGTATTGATTTGTATTCTTATCTTTAGAAATGAATAAATTTTATTACGCATAGCTATAAAATAAATTTTATTTCTTTAGCAAACATTGAAAGTAGTACACATATTTAGAAAAATGAAGACATTTTTCACGTTACTAGCTTTGGTTACAATAGTTGTCCAAACACAGAGTTCTCAATCCACTCGGCCTTACTATGATTTGACGAAAGCTCCGGCTTATTTCGATGAATTCGTACAGAAATATAATAAAAAGTATAACAATAGCGTTGATTTCTCGCACGCGTACTTGAACTTCGTAGAGAACCTGAAAACTATTAATAGTCGAAATATGGAGGCAGAAGAATATGGTGACGAAGTATTTTTTGGTATCACGGAGTTTGCAGACTTGCAGTTCGAAGAATACGTCCAATGTTGCACTGGGCTAGGCTCTTCACTTGGCTTTGTCCTTGTGAGACCTGGGTAAGTTCACTCAAATTGGTAGAAACATACAATACGACTCGGTGTCCCACACGAATAAAAAGAAGAAGAAGTAGACAGTTTTGCATGTCAAGAGCAAAAAATTTACAGATGTTTATTTAAATTTTTGATACTTGCGCTGTTAGTTTACTGAACAGATTACTAATACGGGTTAGATTACTTTTCGCTCGATGTCTCGCAGAAAAACCCGTTGAAATTTATGCTAAGAATATCAATAAAAGTAATACGAGCGTGTAAGGGACGGTGTACCGAAAACTTTGCAGGGATGGTCAGATCAGACTATGAAACTGAACAACTTTTTCTATGGTGAAAAAAAAATCTTGCCCTCCCGAACAAAATTCCCTACCATCTGACTGACTTTCTATGGAAACAAAAAAGCTTCGTTTCCCAACATACCCTCCATAGAAAAAGTTGTTCATTTTCATGGTCTGATCATGCTTGAAAAGTTTTCGGTACACCGTCCCTTGCACGCTGTATAAAGCCCTGCCATGTGAAACGACAAATAATCCTCTTTATTTTTATTTCAGGGAACACTTAAAAATGGAAGATAATATTGTACCTTATTAAAATATTTGTTAATTTCATTTATAACTATTATTAATAATATAACAAGGAATATACTTACCTTCCTATGTAAGATTGAGGTAGTATTAAAAAAATGCGTAGCATAGTGAATCCAGGTATGTAATGTTCTTTTGACCGTGCGGTTTTTCTTTGACTGGTTACAAATTGGTCAATGTCAATGCTCACTGACTTCGTATTGGTGCGTTTAGGCACTGTCGCGCCTGTTGCCATCTGCAATAAGGTTTGAGTTTTCTTTCCCATTTATTATTCTGCCTTCTGACGGCCGATGTGGCGCAGTGGTAGTGCGACTGCCTGCGACGCAAACGTTCCGGGTTCGATTCTCGGCGAGTCACTCACAAAGTTGATATTTATCAGTATCACTTTGTGAATTTGTTCCCGGTCAGGTTAGGACATTGCAGGGTGAACCAACTGATTGTCCCAAAAGAAATGGTTCCGTGCTTCGGAGGGCACGTTAAGCCGTCGGTCCCGGTTGCTGTCTATGATTACTTAGACGGCTGTCGTAACACGACCATGTCAGAGGCCTTCTAGTGGTAGTAGGCGGTTGTAAAACTCTAGACACCAGGGTTCATCGGGTCGTTGGACGACTCGGCGACCGACACGAAGAGAGAGAGAGATTCTGACAGCTCTCAAACAGAATGAGGTCTTGACAGTAGTACCTGTGCATTGTAAGTATTATTTTAATCTATGCCTATGTGGACACTAACGAAGTCATCAATTTATATATTCGATAATAACTTCTGACAGAAAACATTCTGGAAAAGTCATTTTGTATTCGCGAAACAATTTTGGTTTTTCCATCCGCCTTTACGACGCGATCGCAATTGCCTTTTTGGGATCAGAACCGAAAGCTGTAAAAGTGGTTGGTTAGGACGGCCGCCACTGAAAAACAAAACTAGGTATTATTTCGGGACGGAATGGCTGAAAGGGTAAATTGAAACTTGGATAGAGGACGAGAAAGGAGTCGGAGCACATCCCACATCTACAGATCGATAAGCATTCGAGAGTACATTATTTATCTTATCCCGTTTTACAGGCAAGTAAGTATTGTATCGTCAGCTCGTCAAGTTAATTTGAGGGAGAAACTCAAATTGGCTTGTTATAAAATTATTAGTAATACCCAGTACAATTTGATTCCTGCAAATGTATTTAATCGAGATACTTTAAAAAAAAGTCATTATGGATGTCCAGTCAAAAATAAAGAGTAGACAGAAAAAACACTACAAATAGAACAATAGACTAAGTAAGTAGCTTTATAAAGTCTGTAAGGGACAGCTCTCCGAATACTGATAGAGTGCGTGCGGACAATGATACTGAACATCTTTACACTAGAAACAATAATGCCAGTAAACGGTAAAATTTCGACACCCCATACAAAATCACGATCAGCTGACTGCCTTTACAAAGTTTTTTATTAAGTGACCTGAAATATATCGCCAGAGGAAAGTTGTTCAATTTTATGATATCCTATGAGTATTCGAAAAGCTGTCCATACATCCCTTATACAACATGTAGTACGAAGGACGGCTTAGAGCAACACAACCTACCGTTCCAGGTCGGAAACGGGGATTTGTACGACCCTCCTAAAACACTTTACGGAAACGGCGAGAGGTTATCTGGTCTAGGGAACGACGGGAGAAGCTATTTTTAACCCCCGACAAACCGGAGGGGTATTATAAGTTTCACCGGTAAATCTTTCTGTGTGCGTCTGTTTGTGCTCTGTGGGTATGTAGTTCCTAAACGGCTGAACCGATTTAAACGCAGATTCTTTTATCAGAAAGCTAAATATGATCAGGATGGTTCTTAGACATATTTCAATAAGATCTGTCCAGGAGTTCAAAAGTTGTAGCCGTAAAGTGACCTTTTTACATACTGGTCAACAAGATTTAAGGCTTAAATAATGAATAGATCTTAAATTTGGTTTCTCCGGTCACTTTGCATCAGACTGAACCAAACCCTTCTCTCATGTCGCCTCCTCATATTTGGTACGCAACTATCGTTTCCATTTTTTCAACCCTCACTTGTAGTTCGTAACAGCGTCCCACAATACGATATAATAATGTAAACCAATACTCCATATTGTGAGGGCCCGTTTAGTAATCAAAAAGAACAAAACATAAACATATTACTAGGTTGAAAATGTCGTCATTCCATTCCATGCGAGTACCTAATTTCTTAGGAATTTATTCAAACTTATTACAAATTTTGTTTACTTAGCGGCCCCCCGAGTAGTATTTACATTATTATATGGTATGAATAAATTATTTTTAGTTTTTTATAGGATAAAAATTATGTATGGGGGGATTGGGGGGTGTAGATTTAAATTTTTAGTTTTAGTTTTTATAAGCGTTGAGGCAAATGTGCTTCACAAACAGGAATTTGATATACTAAAATTCTCGTTTCTGTCTAACCGTGGTTATGGTTGGTTGACGCCACAAAAACCTGTCATATCTATTTTTTCGTATTTTTTAATAGAATATTTTTTTGATATGACATCATACATTTTCCGCGCAAATTGTCATGTCTCTTACAATTAAATATACTGCAACGCAATTAAATCAGATTCGTTCCGTTCGGCGAACCGCGTTTGCAAAATTGATGTCATTTATTTTACTCGAGCTATTATGCGGAAACTAAAGCTAAATATTTTTACCACAAGTTTTTGCAAACTTCCAGCAGACAGCACAAACTCTGTCGGCAGTCTGTTGTCGAAGACCTCATTATTATTTCTTCTTGCAACTTGCTCGTTGAAAGTTACAGGGCCGCAGACTCATTTTGAAGTTAATTAAACGGCTTTCAACCAGCGTCTTCATTATACAAAAGAAAGACAAGATTTTTAAGAGTTCACGATTAAAGCGTAGTAAAAAAAGGTAGGTACTTTTTGAAACACATCCCTATGATATTACGGATTGCGCAACTTGCAAAGGGAAAAAGAAATCGAAAGAAAGTTGATTAATGACAGGTGCGTCTCTTCTCTACACTCAGATATATGTCTACTACTACTTACCTAAACAAATCCACACTAATATTATAAATGCGAAAGTAACTCTGTCTGTCTGTCTGTCTGTCTGTCTGTCTGCTACGCTTTCACGGCTAAACCGCTGAACCGATCTTCATGAAACTTGGCACAAAGATTGCTAGCATACCGAGAACGGACATAGGCTACTTTTTATCACCATTCGAGGGTCTGGAGTACAGATGTAGACCACCAGATGTACCACCAGGAGCCCAGCTAAACTATTAGAGATACAGGCATGGTTCTAAAACAAAAGTTGTTCAGTATGATGGGCCGCTTCTTTTTACAAGGACATTGAGGATCTGGAGTACCTTATGTAGACCACCAGGTGTACCATCAGGAGCCCAGCTAAACTATTAGAGATACAGGCATGGTTCTAAAACAAAAGTTGTTCAGTACGATGGGCCGCTTCTTTCCACAAGGACATTGAGGATCTAGAGTACCTTATGTAGACCACCAGGTGTATCATCAGGAACCCACCTAAACTATTAGAGATACAGAAATGGTTTCAAAACAAAAGTTGTTCAGTATGATGGGCTGCTTCTTTTCACAAGGACATAGAGGATCTGGAGTACATTATGTAGACCACCAGGTGTACCACCAGGAGCCCAGCTAAATTATTAGAGATACAGGCATGGTTCTAAAACAAAAGTTGTTCAGTATTATGGGCTGCTTCTTTTCACAAGGACATTGAGGATCTGGAGTACCTTATGTAGACCACCAGGTGTACCATCAGGAGCCCACCTAAACTATTAGAGACACAGAAATGGTTCCAAAACAAAAGTTGTTCAATATGATGGGCTGCTTCTTTTCACAAGGACATAAAGGATCTCGAGTACATTATGTAGACCACCAGGTGTACCATCAGGAGCCCTGCTAAACGATTAGAGATACAGGCATGGTTCCAAAACAAAAATTGTTCAGTATGATGGGCTGCTTCTTTTCATAAGGACATTGAGGATCTGGAGTACCTTATGTAGACCACCAGGTGTACCATCAGGAACCCACCTAAACTATTAGAGATACAAAAATTGTTCCAAAACAAAAGTTGTTCAGTATGATGGGCCACTTCTTTTCACAAGGACATAGAGGGTCTGGAGTACATTGTGTAGACCACCAGGTGTACCATCAGGAGCCCAGCTAAACTATTAGAGATACAGAAATGGTTCCAATACAAAAGTTGTTCAGTATTATGGGTTGCTTCTTTCCACAAGAACAAAGAGGATCTGGAGTACATTATGTAGACCACCAGGTGTACCATCAGGAGCCCAGCTAAACTATTAGAGATACAGGCATGGTTCTAAAACAAAAGTTGTTCAGTATGATGGGCCGCTTCTTTTCACAAGGCCATTGAGGATCTGGAGTACCTTATGTAGACCACCAGGTGTACCATCAGGAGCCCACCTAAACTATTAGAGATACAGGCATGGTTCTAAAACAAAAGTTGTTCAGTATGATGGGTAGCTTCTTTTCACAAGGTCATTGAGGATCTGGAACAACTTATGTAGACCACCAGGTGTACCATCAGGAGCCCATCTAAACTATTAGAGATACAGAAATGGTTCCAAAACAAAAGTTTTTCAGTATGATGGGAATAAGTTGAGAAAGGATATTGACAACTTTTTACTGAGGATTTTTTTGTAATCTACTGACTTTGTATTCAATGTTTATAAATATTGATCTCTCAGGGCAGTACATCGGATTACAGAGTACAAATTTTGAACTGTCCCTTTAACAACAGAAGCAAGCAAGTCATCCTTAAACAGTAGAGATAAGAACTGTTCTAATATCACTGATATATGAATATACATACCTACTTTAGAACCTGTGCCTAAAAAAACTATCTAACGCAGACGAAGTCGCGGGTAAAAGCTAGTGTAGGAATAAGTTTAAAAAGTTTAAGTTTTTGTAATTTATTTAAGTTTTCTCTTGAAAGTGACCTACCGCAGTCACATTGCTTATAGACGTACTGCTCTATTAGCTCATGCGAATCTCAAACATTTGCCGAATTTAATTAGGCACTTGTCTGATCAAAGGCAGCTACGAGAAAGTCGCTGAAATGGCTTTCAGTGATCTGATGAGTCTGGTTTAAAGTTCCGAAAGGTCAAGGAGAATGGTCTGTAGGTGAATGAATAAGATAAGATAAGATAAGAATACTTTATTTGCACACAAAAGGAAACAACATAAATATATACAGCCAAAGTAGAACTTAATTAGCGTACAATTAGGCGGCCTTATTGCTAACAGGCAATCTCTTCCAGGCAACCTAGGTACAGGAAATTGTATATGGAGCAGCGGGAGCAGTGCATAATCGTATTTGCATAGGACTATACGTTAACTAATTACTACGAACAAATTATAAATAAATAAATGGTCATAAAATATACTACGTTCTATACAATAAGTAAGTAAAAAGTCATTATTACACACAAATACAATCTAAAGTGCGCAAAGGCGGTTCGAGGCAGATTTTGGGGGTAGAGGAAATTATAGAATATAAATTAAAGCTATAAGTACATAAATAATATAAATATGATTCATACATACTATTGTTATTAAGTATATTAAATATAAAGATAAATAAATACACATATATATACCTATTTATATATGTCGTGGGCTTATCGTTAGATTGGCCAGATCGAGATATGCCCGGGCACTTCTAGAAACGCCGGCACATCGTGATTCAGCCGGGCATGTCGCAATGCGCCAAGTAAAAGGTTGGGCAGATCGACGAGAATAACGTATTTTTCAATATTCCGAGCTAACCACACGGCGGATCGTGAAATAGTTGCATTTCGCGTGTCATAGTGGCCCTGTCTTCGCGCGCTCCGCTTTGTTTACGCGTGTGGAAGATGGCGGCGTTACAAACAAGTGAATGTGGTGTTGATAGTATCAAAATCATAGACTTATAATATACCACTACGTGAATGGACAGTGAACACGAAACAAAAAGTGCATTTAAAGTCAGTCACTTGATTTCTATGAGTGACATAAAGATTCTTCGCATAATGTAAAAAAAACCATCGACCTCTCTACGTATTTTAGAGGTTAGTATTTAGGTGCTGAACAAGTGTTTATTTTTGCATAATAATGTGTAGGTGATGCGTTTCTCTCATGTCATTATGTATTAAAGTTATTCGATTTATTAAGTAACTAATGTTTGTACGCTAAAGTTACATTTTATTTTTTAAGGTTATTGAACAAATCAAGAGAAGTAGGGTGACCATGCAGCAGGTCTCTTCGGACTATTATTGGAGTTCAAAATATGATGTCATGGAAACTTCTGACAAGGATACTTAACATTCAAAAGAAAAACTGCTGATGATCCTACAGTTCGCATAGTCGACGTGTAGATGAATATTTTGATATATTGACAGAAGTTCGCAAAGCTGTTGGGCATGGTGGCAGAGTAAAAATTATATATAGTATTAAAAACAAATCTATAGAAATATTCATTAAATTGTGTGCAGTGTGAAGATTTTATTAAACCTTACTATTAATTAGATAGGTACTTAATTTGCCTCAAATAGGCGTTTTGTAATTTTCTCTCCAAAGAACTGTGTGCCACTATATGTGCCAGATTTTGATATAACAATAATTATTTTAAATTTTAATATACATTTTAATTCTTAACTTTATTTTTATTTGCTAAAACCTTGGACACCTTACATCGATATGCCTAAAGTATCGCTGGGCAAATCGCCAATCGTTAAGCGTTGAACGATATGCCCTGTGTTGGATGGCCAGATCATGATGTGCCGGAGTATCACGTTGTGCCTGGGCATATCTCGATATGGCCAATCTAACGATAAGCCCACGACATATGTCAGACATTAGTTTTTTGACCTCAGCGTCAAAAACTGTCATGTCTTTTTTCAGTGATGTCAAACACAGTCATGTATTGGTATTGTTGAAGTAGCGTGTATCAAGTTAAGTTTTATAATCACTTGAAATACACCAGCGTGAAATTTAGGATTGTTTTAATATGATCAAAGAGTCACGGAGTTGAATTAAAAAATACGCGTGTTTTGTAAATTTATAAAATTGCCAGAATATTAATTGGAAGGCTAGCGCGCGTTGTTCTGAATGTTTTTCACAGAACACTTCCAGGAGTGTTGATCTTATTGTACCATGAATTTATATTTCCCGATTTCAACCAACAACAACTTGGAGAAATTAAAAAATAACAAACTAGACGTATAATTAAATCTTTTGTTAATGAGTTTCGCTATTAAATAGGAGTTGAGTCAAATTTAAAAAAATCTAACCATCCAGAATGTTGATTAAATCTTTTATCCGTAAATTTTCCTGTAGTACTGATAAGATAATGCTCCCCCTCTGGCATCATTAAACTAATGAACACAGGATAAGTCGGTGTCTGGGTTCATTAAAATTGTCAAGTTTATGATTAAATTATGCACAGTAGCGCCGAACTACTTGTAGTCTATTATTTTTTACACACACACACACACACACATATCACGCCTATTATCCCTTGCGGGGTAGGCAGAGCGTAAACGACCGCAAAAACGGACATTTACGCCACGTCTGACGGTAAGAGACATACGCGCTTCTCAGAGGCGTAGCGTTGGACTCTTTCTACAGATTAACCGATAACTAAAGAGGGCGGCTGATAGAGATTGGATGGCGCCAACGGTAGATAGTGCCTTGTGGCGTGGTCCAGCAAAGTCCTACCTTCAGCAGTGGGTGGACTGCTATAAAGGCTGATGTGATGGCAAAGGTTCTCTCTCTATCTAACATATGGCTAATTTGTTTCATGTCTGGAATTAACTCCACGTATCTTGGGAAATCTCTTGGAACTCATATCATTATATATTACCTTATCATATTAGTTATATATTAGTTTATTTAACTTAAATAATGTACTTACATGCATTAGTATGTAAAATAGTTTATTAGTATATGTAGATTTACCTATGAACTGTCCCGCTTAAACATACATACTCTTTTTTTTTCACCCAAAGGTTGCGTGGTAGAAATTGCTACCTTAGCAATAAGGCCGCCTAAATTGTACCGATGTTTTGTGATTTTCTGTATCTGTTTGTTTTGTTGTGTTTTGTACAAATAAAGTATATTGTATTGTATTGCACTCCGAGAACGACAAGTGTGAGTGCAGCGCTATACAATCTATGTCGCACTTATTGTCATGCCCCACGTCTCCAGGATAACCTTTTCAGCGCCAACCAATGAGCCAGCGATGTAGCCACGTTTTGGGCTGGTGTACTTGGAAAATACACTTTTTGCCATTGACCCGACATGAAGAAAACTGTCACTGTGGACACGATGAAAAAGAAGCGATACAAAATACCTAGTACTGATTAATATAGAAAAGTTCCATCGTGGAATATTAGATTGACGAAATTTGAGACCACTTGAGCTTATAATCTTTGGTTAAGACAAATTGTATTTTTTACCTGAACAGACAGACGCAGATAGTTAAATAATAGTTTAATCTAATTGCAATGTGACCTTTTGTGTTTCCCGGTTTTTTGCCGATACTCTCTCCATCTAACATCTGGAGAATAGTTTCATGGCTCCACGTGACTTGGGAAATCTCATGGAATATGTTTTCGTTAGATAACATTATCCTGACATACATATAATGCACATTTACTGCCGCGTTATCTTAACATTTTCTTCTCATAAAAACATGTTGTAGACTGATCTGTCACGTCTATATTTGCGTCAATGAACTTTATTCCAAGTTTAAAACGAATAATCCATAGCTTCATCATTATTATAGAGAAATAAAATTATTTTCCGCGGCTCAAAAGTCGCTTACTTTACATAATGTACATAACATGTAACACACATGCATACATATATCACGCCTTTATCCCTAGTGGGGTAGGCAGAGCGTAAACGGCTGTAAAGACAGTAATTTACGCCACGTCTGACAAACAGTTGAGAGGCATTCAGAAAATTGTGTATGATCAAAGTGACAGGTTGTCAGCTTATCGCCTCAAGTCGCCTCTTACCACACCTACGGGAAAGAGATGGGGTGATGCTATTCTCATCCGGCATCAAACAGCTAAATTACATTTAACATTGAATTAAAGTAGGTAAAATATAATGGATCCAAAATGGTAGGTACTCGTTCAGATAAAATTAAAGGTTAAAAGATTGCAAAGTAATTTCATTACGTTACAGAATTTCATTAATTCGAGCGTACAGAAGCCGCAGAACGTACGAGTGTATTATTAATACCCTTTACATTGGGTATTACGAGTAAATGGTTCCAAATGAAGCAGATAAATTGAATTTATGTGTGAGCATATCGGCTCCCGACCCTGGTATCGGTGTATCCTTGTATGTACTTATGAATTCAATCCATACTAATATTATAAATGCGAAAGTGTGTTTGTTTGTTTGTTTGTTTGTTTGTTTGTCTTTCTTTCACGTTACAACAGAGCGATATCATGCAGTGTTTTTTAGGTGTGCAGTTAGGTGAGAGGCTGGAGAGTGACATAGGCTACTTTTTATCCCGGAAAAACATATTTTTCCCATCGGAAAAGCGATTAATGTTTAGCAATAGAATACACCCATACTACGAACATAGATGAGTATCATGCAGCGATGTAAAGCATTTTTTTTTTTGAGAGCAGCTAAATGAAAAGCTGGTGAGTGACATAGGTTATTTTTTATCCCGGAAAAACATATTTTTCCCTTCGGAAAACCGATTAATGTTTAGCAATAGAATACATCCATACTACATACATAAATGAGTATCATGCAGCGATGTAAAGCATTTTTTTTTTGGAAAGCAGTTAGATGAAAAGCTGGTGAGTGTCATAGGTTACTTTTTATCTCGGAAAAACATATTTTTCCCATCGGAAAACTGATTATTGTGTAGCATAGAATACATCCATACCACATAAAAAAGATGTATATACAGGATGTAAGGGACAGCCCTCCGAATACTGATATTCCCATAGTAAATGCAGTGAGCTGATTGTGATTTTGTATGGGATATAGAAAAAAAGAATTTAATCTATGGCAGGTTGTTCAGTTTCATGGTTTGAATACACCCAATCAGTATTCGAAGGGCTGTCACTTACACCCTGTATAGCACTACTATGAGAATGTCTCTTGAATATGAGTTTTGGGATATGAATGTGGCTTTAAGGGTGATGTGGGTATGTACTTGAGATACTTCTTACCACAGTAGTAAAGTTAATTTCTACAGTTAAACATGATAATAGCGTATTAAAATAGTGCTCTGTTCTGTGTCCATTAAGCTGTGTACTATGTCTTTAACACTCTTCTGGAAACAAACGCTCCGAAACACTGTAAAAGCATAAATCCCTCCCCTTTGAAAGACAATTTTTGTATACGCGCTCTCCATCAAGATATGTCTTCCATATTACTCACGATAATTTTTCCGGTTTAGTGACTGCGTCTCTATTAAAATTACGTTATCTTTACTTTTAACATTAAATGCCTGTTTTTCCTTACACTATAAATGTGTCATAATCTTCTTTCTAGCGTCGTAATATCTTCATTATTGAAGGTCGTAATTCCCCTGATGGGAAATATTTTTCTCATTCAGGATTCTTTTCCATCGCTGCGTATCTTTGGCGACATAGAGCGCTGAGTGTATTTAATGAGACCACCTAATTGTACTGAAACCTCTTGGTCGTTTGCCATCGACTTTTCCAGTGATCATGAGTGCAAAGTGGCAAAAGAACTCAAGGATCATTCTTGCGCCTCATTACTTGATTTTACAATAGCCTGTATTAGTGATGGTAGCGCCCAGGTACCACAAATTATATACTTTTTCAAGGAAGTGAACCATTCCAGTGTAGTGTCGTCTGTGTATCGGTGAATAGTGATTTTAGTGCCCTCCCAGTTTACACAGTTGTTCGCCTTACGATGTGTCGTTTAGAATACACAACTAATTAATAAAACTCTATGAGTACGCGGGCGAAGCCGCGGGTAACAGCTAGTTAGGATATAAAGCAGAGGTAGCCGCAAGTAGGTACTACTACTAAGTAAAATAAAGATAAGATAATTTTTTGTTCAATAAACTTACTTATAAATAGGTACACTTATAAAAAAGAATTTTGCTGAGTGACCATACTGCTAACATTTGTAGCATCTGGTGACAAGGGTGAAATCCAAGACCAGGTAATAAATACTCACCCCTTCTTCACATCCTTATTTTAGCTGTGACTTTTAAAATGAAGTTAAAAGATGCAGCTTCTTTCTTCCCAGATTAATAGCTGAGCCTGATTGAGCTAAATGTACTTTCCTTCGTCAAGCTTAGGCATTTTTATCGGAAATATTTTGCTCATAAATGCAATCATTCAGCTCATATTCGGACATATCATTAGAGGGCACACCAAGCAAGATTATTTTCGGCCTTTTCTTGGCGGTCAGTTCAACAGTCAGTCCCGCCCTCTTTCAGTCTTCTGTTCATCTGCCCAGAGGGCGTCAACGCAACGCATGCTGAGGCGTGGCCTTCACTCAAGAAACCTTGCTCCACTATCCATTGGTTTTACGACAAATGTGACCAGCCTACTTCCACTTCAGGTTGCTACACTTTCAGACCATGTCCATTACTTTGGTCTTTGGAGGTTAATTAAATTTCAGACTTTATATATTATCGAAAACCCGAGCATAGACCTTGGGTGGGCCAGTTTGATTGTCAGGTTCCACGTCTTGGCTTTGTAGGTCATGACTAGTAGGCCGCACTGATGGTCGAATACCTTGGTCTTGAGGTCCACAATACCTCAAGACCAAGGGTAATTCCAGAATATGACGCAACTTCCCATATGCTGACAAGCTTAGCTGCACTCTTATAAGTTATAGTTATGTGTCACTTAAGTTTAAATAGTATAATACTGATATCCGCAAAAGTTTTGAATTTCAGCAGGAATCTCTTTGTGAAAACAGGTGTTAATACAGAACAGCCTTTGCCTGCGGAGGTAGGCGACTAGCATTTCGCCCATCTTGTTTCTGCTCCCGTGAACATTTAGTCCCAAACCTGAGTCACCACATTCCTGTCCCTCTTTGTCGTTTAAGCCTCCCATTACAAGAGTAAAGGGGTTCTGGTCGTAAGGTGTACGGTTGTATAGGGCCTCCAACTCCTTATCTGAGCTCGAAGTAGGCGCATATTCCTATACGACCTTGTCCCATACCAATATAAAAGCATACATTCCTCTTAAAGCGAATGGGTGTGTGCACTCAGCTTTTCTCTCACAGAAGGTGCGTCACGGTCCAAGCAAGCAAGCGGGTGATAGTAGCAAAAGAAAGCAAGGAAGAATGAATGAAAACACGTAGCTAGATTTCAGAGTCGTTAGGGAGCAAATGGACATTCGTTTCGCGTCGGTATTGAGATCGAACTGTTGCGGTTCCCGAGCGGGCGTAGTGCCTGCAGAGCCTGGGGCTCCGCGGGCCGAAGGCGCGCGCGCGGGACGCGGCACACAATAGACCGGTCCGGCAGAGTAGCCGGCGATGTAGCGGTAAAACATCTACTTTTGACTTTTACCAAATATCTGGAATTTGCCCATGTGCTCCCTAAGATTTTATTTATTCATAACATTATATTTTATCTTTTACATAATTATAAGTAAGATAAATTATTCTAAGTTAGGAAATGTATTTTAGTGTTAATATAAGTTAAATAGGTATTATCACAAATGACTAGTTGATACAAGGTCGTAAAGTATTTTAGATATATGTAACATTTGTAAATAATAAGTAAATATATATTTTGTAAATATTTCTTTTAGTTAACTGTATCACTAGAATAAAATAAATGATAAAATGTAATTAATTAGTGATCCCCGGAATTCCGTAAAGTTCCGGAATGTAAGGTAATTATCCTGAGATCACTACATCAGCCCCCCCCTTGAGACCGTCAAGGGCGATAATAGTCGGGAAACCTAACTCTTCGTCCTGATCGTGTTTTAAAATAACTTCCTTCGCGATCCGGTAATTTCTGGTTCCCTGTTGGTGTTTCGTGTGTTTTTGTGTTGTGTGTGTAATTTTGTGATGTATTAGTGGGATCGGATGAATTAGCGGGTGTGTGTGCTGTTTGTTTTGATGGTGTGGTGTCTGGGTCACGCAGTATGTAGGCGGGCTTAACTCGGTCTATCGATACTGTGACTTTTTTACCGTTCACCAGGATAGCGAAAACTTTATCATCACGCTGAAGTATCTCATAAGGTCCAGAGTACGCAGGTTTCAAGGCACCGCCGACAGTACAGTCACGCAGAAATACGTGAGTGCATGTGGTCAAATCCTTAAACATAAACGTTGGTCGTACTCCACAATGGCGAGAGGCAGGTGAAGGTTTGAGACTCTGCACTATACTCGCAGTCTTGATGTAAACTCAGTCAAGTCTGGGGTAATACCTGCTTCTGAGTCGAATAATTCACCTGGCAGACGTAACGGCTCGCCATACACTAATTCGGCTGAGGTGGTGTGTAGGTCGTCCTTAAATGCACTCCGGATACCCAACAACACGAGTGGTAGAGAATCTACCCAATTCCCGTCACCGTGGCAGACTATGGCAGACTTCAGCTACCGATGGAATCTTTCCACGAGACCATTACAAGCCGGATGATAGGCAGTTGTTCGGTGGTGATGGAAACCAGCAATTCGAGAAAGATTCCGGAATAGTGCTGATTCAAATTGTCTGCCGCGATCTGTCACGATGTCGGCAGGGCAACCAAACCTGGATATCCAGCCACTGAGAAGAGCCCTGGCAGTAGCCTCTGCTGTTATTTCCTGTAAAGGTATTGCCTCAGGCCAACGCGTAAAGCGGTCGACAGCGGTGAGACAGTACCTGTAACCCTGAGACAGAGGCAGCGGTCCGACCAGGTCAATATGGACGTATTTGAATCGGGCTGCGGGAAGACCAAAGTTACCTAAAGGTGCAGACGTATGGCGTGTAACTTTTGAACGCTGGCACGCTAGGCATGTACGTACCCAGCTTCTGCAGTCTTTCTTAACTTCAGGCCACACAAACCGCTCCGATACCAACTTGGCCGTTACATTTGCACCAGGGTGGCTAAGACCGTGTAGGCTCTTGAACACCCTTTCGCGCAGAGGTTTGGGAACAAATGGCCTAACAACGTCCATACTCACGTCACAAAATAGTTCAGCACTGCAGCCAGGGACCTTTAGTTTTTTAAATCGCAATGACGTAGTGCTTCCCACGAGATGTTTAAGTTCTGGATCGGAGTGCTGAGCGGCTGCCAGCTGGTCCAGAAGTATTGGCTGGGTTATCTCCTCAACGCGCGAGAGTGTATCTGCTACCACATTGTCCTTACCCGATATGTGGCGTATGTCGGTGGAGAACTGCGCGATCAGATCTAAGTGTCGGAACTGTCTTGGCGAGCAGTTTTCCTTGCGGTTGTGAAAGGCGTAGATTAGCGGCTTGTGGTCGGTGTAGATGGTGAAGTCCCGGGCCTCGAGCATATGGCGAAAATATTTTATGCTTTCATATATGGCGAGCAGCTCACGATCGTAGGGTGAGTATTTTTGTTGTGAAAAACTCAACCCACTAGAGAAAAATGCCAATGGCTCCCATGACTCACCGTCACACTGCTGCTGCAACACCGCGCCAAGAGCCTTGTCAGATGCGTCAGTGACCAATGCTAAACTAGCGTCGCAATTGGGATGAGCCAGCAAGGCAGCCCGACACAGGCTTTCTTTGCAGGTTTCGAACGCTCGGAGCGACTGACCTTCAATGTGGACCGGGTGCGAACCTTTTACCGATCCTGTGAGAAACGCGTTTAATGGTGCTTGATGTTCAGCTGCGCCTGGGATGAATCTCCGGTAAAAATTTACCATTCCCAGAAACCTACGCAATTCCTTCACCGTTTTAGGCACGGGAAACGTAGTGATGGCCTCGACCTTCGCTGGTAATGGTGTAGTTCCCTTACTAGAAATGAGGTAGCCCAAGAATTTGACTTCCGATGCGCCAAATACACATTTGGCCGTGTTGACGACCATGCCATACTTCTTCAGCCTGGCGAAAAGTTGACGCAAGTGGTCCTCATGCGCTTTCTGGTTTCTGGAAAAAACTAAAAAATCATCCAGGTACGCATAAACAAAATCCAGACCCCGTAACATCTCATCGACGAAGCGCTGGAACGTCTGTCCGGCGTTACGAAGCCCGAACGTCATGAACGGGAATTCGTAAAGACCGAACGGCGTTGTAATGGCGGTCTTCGCGATGTCATCTGGATGCACGGGGATCTGGTTGTAAGCTTTGACCAGGTCAATGGTAGAAAAGACAGTAAACCTGACAGACAGTGCGAGAAGTCGTGGATATGCTTGATAGGGTACCTGTCGGGTATGGTTCGGGCATTCAGCATGCGATAATCCCCACAAGGACGCCACCCGTTGTCCTTTTTAGGGGCGAGGCGGAGGGGTGAAGCCCATGCTGATTCCGAAGGCCGGCAGGTACCGTTCTGCAACATCGCCTCGAATTCTGACTTCGCAATCTTCAATTTATCAGGCGCAAGCCTGCGAGGTGAAGATGAAACCGGTGGCCCAGGTGTAGTACGTATATGGTGTACAGTGTTGTGGTGTATAGTGCGATGTATGCCGTGTGGTCGAGTGACTTCGGGGAATTCTGCTAATACGTCGTGATACACAGAGTTACCAGATATTACCTTCACCGAATAAGTGCTCGACTTGCTACCCGCAGGAGAAGCTACGGCTGTGAGCAAGGTGTTACCGTCGATGAGACGTTGATGACGGACGTCTACCAAAATATTGTAATAGTGTAGGAAATCCACGCCTATTATCGCCTTGGTAACGTCAGCCACTATAAAACGCCAAGCAAGGTCACGACGCAAACCTAGGTTTAAAACTAAGTGGAAGAAACCATAAGTATTTATGACCGTCCCGTTAGCGGCACTCAGTTCAAAATTAGTCTTCGCACGAAACTCTTTTAAATATTTGCGGGGGAACACACATAAGTCACTGCCCGTATCCACTAAAAACTGTAATTTAGTCCGTTTGTCCGTGACAAATAAGCGACTGGTACTAGGGCAGTCGACGTCGGCCGCCATCACCGACTGCCGTTGGCATTTCCCGTGAAGTCGCAGGGTTTCACACACTTTTCGGCCTTGGTTCCGTGCTTGTTGTGGTACCAACATAGTGGAAACTTCCTGTAATTTGAGTTGGACCTTGTCAATGATGAGCGACCTCGGGATGATGAGCGACCTCGGCGATTTGCAAATTGTCCGGTTCTTGACTTTGACCGCGACATACGGTCGAGCTTCGTAGCGAGGGCTTCGACTTGCCGAGTTAACGCAGCAATTTCACTGGATCCACTAGAGGTACCTGGGGATACTGCTGCGACCTGGTAACTCGGAGACACTGCATCCAGAACTTTATCTGCGAGCTCAGCCACCTCGTCCAGTTGCATTTTGGGTTGCGACGCGATAATGGGCTGCACAGCGTTGGGAAGACGGCCGGCCCAGATGGTTCTGAGTAGATCATCCGGCACTTCAGATCCTGCCAAGCTCCTCAAACGTCGTAGAAACTGGGATGGTTTGCGGTCCCCCAATTCTTCATGATGAAGCAGTTGTTGGACCTGCTTTTCCCGTGACTCGGAAAGCCTTTTGATAAGCTCGGTCTTCAGTACCTCGTACTTATCCGCAGCAACTGGACCGTCAACGATGTCCTCGACGATCTCTATGAACTGCGGCTCCAAATGGGCAATTACTTGGTGGTACTTCGTAATGTCCGACGTCACTCCCGCCAAGACAAACTGGCTCTCGATCATCGAAAACCATAATTTCGGTTTCGACGGGTAAAAAGGAGGCACTTTTACTCCTATTCTACTTAAACACGTCCCATTAGATTCACTGCTTCCTTTGTCTCCGACCCCGGATCGTGACATTGTGTTCGAGGAAGGTCACCAATAAAGCGAATGGGTGTGTGCGTGCACTCAGCTTTTCTCTCACAGAAGGTGCGTCACGGTCCAAGCAAGCAAGCGGGTGATAGTAGCAAAAGAAAGCAAGGAAGAATGAATATGAAAACACGTAGCGAGATTTCAGAGTCGTTAGGGAGCAAATGGACATTCGTTTCGCGTCGGTATTGAGATCGAACTGTTGCGGTTCCCGAGCGGGCGTAGCGCCTGCAGAGCCTGGGGCTCCGCGGGCAGAAGGCGCGCGCGCGGGACGCGGCACACAATAGACCGGTCCGGCAGAGTAGCCGGCGATGTAGCGGTAAAACATCTACTTTTGACTTTTACCAAATATCTGGAATTTGCCCATGTGCTCCCTAAGATTTTATTTATTCATAACATTATATTTTATCTTATACATAATTATAAGTAAGATAAATTATTCTAAGTTAGGAAATGTATTTTAGTGTTAATATAAGTTAAATAGGTATTATCACAAATGACTAGTTGATACAAGGTCGTAAAGTATTTTAGATATATGTAACATTTGTAAATAATAAGTAAATATATATTTTGTAAATATCTCTTTTAGTTAACTGTATCACTAGAATAAAATAAATGATAAAATGTAATTAATTAGTGATCCCCGGAATTCCGGAAAGTTCCGGAATGTAAGGTAATTATCCTGAGATCACTACACTCTTAATAATTTATTAATGACATTTACGGTGGCCAGTGGCCAAACATAATTGCGAAGTCAAAAACTGTGTGATGTCAAAAGTTTAATGAGATTTTTTATATTACGGTGCGATGAAACGCGAGTTAGCAATTATGTGGGCGCCCTTATAGTTCTTTCACTTCTTTTTGTATGTTTCTGTGTTTCTCTACCTTATTCTCTTCTCTGTTGCTGTAATGTGGGTGCGATGTGATATCTCCACGCGAGTTATGTTCGGGTACAAATTGTACTCGAACTAAAAGATAATGTGGATCAAGATAGCGACGGTGATAAACGGCTCCCGGTAACTAATGACTTAGAATATAGTTATTACTTTAACTGTATATTGTTTTTTTACCTTAAAACTAAATTTACCTACCTACCTAAAGTATGTTAATTGAGATGAGGTATCCGATCCACAGACGATATCTTGCAAAAGATAGACATTCAAATAAAAGCATTGTGCATATAAGTGAATTTGGAAAATTTAATAAGTCGTAAGTACATAATATTGAGCAGTAAATAATAATAGGTTATTAAATGGCAAAATACCAAATACGAATCAGGTTTTTATTAGAAATTACCTCAAATTTAACGATTTCAGACGGTATAAAAGATTGTAAATTGTAATTACCTGTTCCATTATAAATTTGAAGATATTATCGTTGAGTCGATAGCACAATGCGTTGGCTCATACTAATAACTAGTTTCACTATAATAACACTTTTCTTGTTGAATGTATCAGCTGATAAGATCAACCCACAATATAGCCTGAAACAGTCAAGAATGCTCTTCAATGGCTTTAAAAGGAAATACAAGAGGCACTACGATAGTAAGCACCAAGAAAATGAAAGATACAAGGTATGAATTAATTGAAAATAAACATTTTCAAAGACCTAAAAACCATATCCACAAATTAGCAATTATCTTAGTCGTAGCTTTCCATTAAAGAACATAATCGTTTGACATGAATATTGAGGCTACTCACAAAAAGTGTTTGGTTACGAAACTTTTACTAATTTAGTTCTCATAATTTCTAGTTCGCAATGGTAATACTAGATTTACCATATGCAACACAAGATGCGAACTTAAGTTCCTATGAATTCAATTTTGTTGTTTATCTGACTCGAAAAATGAAACAGAACTTAACTTAATTACTTAACTTTAATTGTCAACCACTAATGTCTGTATCAAAATGGCAAAACATTATTTTGCTTAGATTTATTAGTTAATTTCATTGAATTGAATTTGAGTTTGTGCTCGATTACCCAAAAAATATGAACTAAATGTAGGGGAGATGGGTGCAAGTTGGAATGATAAGAGTTTAAAGCTCAGTACAACAAAAAAGTAAAGGGATACGGATATTTTTATCTTATATTTGGATTTATTTGTCAATAAATAAACCTGGATCAAAAGTCTTGAATACCATCCATCTTTCCGAACGATATCGGCAGGTGTCTGCCGATATCGTTACGTCGCCAAAATCTGTAGGTGTGTGTATTTGTAGGCTTGACGGATTTGGATTAATACTAACACTAAGGTCACTTTTCATCGCGGGAAAACATGCATATCCCATGGGAAAACCAAAAACAAACATATAGAACAGTATACTCCAATTGCAAGCTACGCATTAAAAAATTTGCTGGTACTTACAATTTAAAAAAGACAAGACCGTAAATCTTGGCTAGAGGCTAAAGATAGTTAAAGACCTTATAAGCAGCCTGCTTTTTAAGCAGTATGTCTGGCTTATTGAGAGTGTCTGAGTAGCTCCAAAAAGATTTCTACTGAGGGAGAACTATGTCAGAGGTAACTAAGGCATTGTAAGAAATATAGGATGCTGCTATGACAGCAAAGTAGGAGTACTTGATATTTCTAGAGCTCAATTTCCTCTGAAACAATTTTCTTAAAGTATCATGAAGGGTCATCAAACAATGCATAACATTGCCGAGCCGTGCTAAATGTCAATGCTTGGCTTCTTGGCAAATCGGAAAAGAATACTACAATGTCCTTTTTTATACAAACTGTGATTCCGGTATAAGCTGAAGATAGTCTTTTCAAGAGTTTGATCTAAAAATTGACAGTTAATTCGTAAATTTTGAAAAACTAAAAATACTACATACATACATACATACACATATCACGCCTATTATCCCTTGCGGGGTAGGCAGAGCGTAAACGACCGCATAAACGGACATTTACGCCACGTTTGACATATATTTGAGGGTCAGTCGGAAAATTGTGTATCACCATAGTGACAGGTTATCAGCCCATCGCCTAAAATTGCAATACACACCCTCGAGTCCCTTAGTCGCCTCTTACGACTCCCACGGGAAAGAAATGGGGTGATGCTATTCTAGGCCGGCATCACACAGCTTATAAACTAAAAATACTACCTAAATAAAAACATTCCCCTGCTCTTGATTTTACATGAGTGACCTTTTATTACTTTTAGGTGTTCATAGATAACCTGAAGAACATTATCGCAACAAATAAGAAACCTGAACAGAAAAGCTATCTGAAAATAGGACCTTTCAGCGACTTGCATCCACAGGAGTTCATTAAACTCCAAAATGATAGAAGTAATAAATCTGGGTAGGAACTGGGTACGTATGATGGTTTTTTGATTATTATTTCATTCATTCAATATTTTTTTAACGAGCAGTTTACAAGTCAGAACATTTTTCCTCATAAAAGTAAGACCATAGATACAATTGCAAACATAATCAAGATCACTGTTTAAAACTGCATTATTAGGCTTCTGTTATCATATTTTCAGATCTTATGACTACGGCTGGAGGAAAAAGGATGAAGAAACTAAAATCAGCAAGACTACGTTAATAAAAAATAAAGGCATACTTAGTAAGGTATTTTATTCATGCACCTGTCCATCGTACCTTAATAATATATGAAATTTAGCTAGAGAAAAATTTCTACTCAAGTAGATATTTTTATTGATAAATTAAAACTATCTGCCAAATAAATAACAAGTAAGCCGCGTAAACCAACATCAGGAATCAATCAAGGTAACATCCACGTCAAGTAAAACACTTGTCTGCATACAAATAAGTAACTTTCCGTCTCTTAACCACGTCTGGTATCATTCACTTATAATATTTAATTGCTCTCATTTTGTTTACCAATTATCCAAAGTTAATGAGTGAGAATATCAATTTAAAAAGTAATTTTCGCAATTTTTTTACAAATTACACAGAGGCACATTCATCGCAGCGGGGGGAATAAATAATTAGGCATTTCTTAAATTGGCAATAATTCTCAAAAGAAAGCTCTTTTCCCCCATTAGTATGAAACTTTTTCATTTTGATTTCATAAATTAAATCAATAAAATAGAGAATTCAAGAAATGTATTGCTGCTGTTGTTGTAAACTTTAGTCCAATGTTGAAACTCCATTTTCAAGTAGATGATAGATGATGAACCACTGGTTCTTTAACTATCGCCGTCTGTAAAAGGCAAGCGCTAGAGATAAAAAATATGCCCATAGGTCTGAAAATTTGTGTTTCTTATTAAAAAGGAATGTACCAAAAAAAGGTCGTGCCAAATGTCATATATGCCAGCTCTAACTCAGCTGCTCGGGCAACTTCTCGCCCACGCTCCCGTTACGAATCTAACTAACTCGAATCTACCTTCCAAACTTGCAACCTGTAAACTGTGAAATGCAGGTACAGCGAAAATTTCTAAACGCTGTTTTAACTCCAAACTCTCTTTTTGATTACAAAGTTATCTTTATTTATGTTTCAAAAGAGAATATTTTAATTTGATTTAGTTGGGTCAAAGAAAATTAACTGAAGTTTATCCTTTGAGGGATTTGAAATTTTATCATTTAAATTGGTAAGTACGACGGACGAGGCGTGCCGCTAGTGGCGAGGTGGTGCTTCTAAGTTTGATTACCGAGCGCGGAAGATTTAGTAGATACGGCTAGATATCGACTAGATGGGGAGGGTACATTAAGGAACATCTATTAGAAATTGTATGCTTTGGAAGTTATAGCGCACATAATGTTATGTATTTCTTTGTACGTACTAGGTTATTTTATAGCGGTGCAAACTGGATTCTTCCTTTAAAATTCTAAATATATTGCATTTTAAGTTTAAAGTTTCAGGAAGAAATCTCATAGAAAGATAGATGGTTTTCTCATCTTCTTCTTTTTCGTCGAGTCAATGGTAACAAGATCAAAGTCATTTGGATCGATATGTTGCTACGGCAATGGCCTTGTGGTTCGCCTCTTGCAGATCCTCCTGTGTCCTCCTCCTCCTGAGCAGGGGTTTATTGGACATGCGACATGGTCTTTACAGTGCTACAATCGCACCTGTCGTTGCTTGAGAAACCCCACCTTTTCAGGTTTGCATGGCATCTTTCAACACCAGCCCGGTTGAGCGATTTCCAGACTGCCCAGGGCAGATTGCCACCCGGTGGAAGCATCTCAGCAGGAAGGAAGTGGGCTGTTGAAGGTGGGTATAATTTGGTCCACTGCTGAAGTCGGATCTTGGATGGATCATTTCCTTCGCAATGAGGTTGGCTAAGGAAGCTCTTTCGACTCTTAAGGTGCGACGAAGGCGGGTTATGGTTGAACAAAGTATGTCTGTCGTCTTTCCGCTGCTTCAATCTTTCCGTGCAGCATGCGGCATAATATATATATAATATATCTAATCGTCCACTCGTCGGGGTTATTCGGGCTAGGGTGTATACATGCGCCAATTTTCTTATGGCGTCCCAATCATGGTAAACGCTAAATCATTAGTTAGACGCGCGTTAGCTAGTGGTAATTTTTATTTTTTATTTTTTATTAATGATGGGTTTGCTCTTGACTCTAGTCTAGGTCATAGGACAGAGACAGAGTCTAAGATGGAGCGAGCTCACCCAGAAGAAGCCTGTTCACTCTTACTTTGAAGAGATTAGGGTTGTATGCGTTTGGAAACACAGACGCAGGTACGGATGGTATCCGGCGGTGCGTCTGGATGTCCGATGGTAGAAGGGATATGGTGGAACAAGGTCGTGAAGCTCTTGAGCACACTCTCCGAAGTACAATCTATAAAATACCGACAAGCAGGCAACCTTGCGGCGATGAGCCAGGCTATGTAGCTTGGTGTCCACCAGTTTTATGTCGCCTATGAGCCTCTTGGCCCTGCGTTCCACCTAGTCAAGAGCGGCAAGTTGGTATTTGGCTGAGCCATCCCAAAGGTGACTGCAATACTCCATGCAGGATCGGACTTGTGCTTTGTAAAGAGTTAAAAGCTGTCCAGGCGTAAAGTATCGCTTCACTCTATTCAGGACGCCCAGCTTTTTAGCCGCCGTCTGAGCCTTGTACTCGATGGTCGCGCCGAAGTTTAGATTTGATGTCAACTCCATGCCTAGAAGCTCAAGCCTGTCAGTGACTGGGACAGATGTACCCCGAAAAGTAGGTGTCCAGTCGAAAGGACTCCTTTTTGCAGTGAAAAGACACGCCTGTGTTTTGGTGGCATCGAATGAGACCAGATTGTCGTCGCCCCATTGGGAGACAAGACTTAAGGTCAGATATGTTCGCTCTACCATGGCCTTTCTTAACGAACGTATTTCATCCCCACTGGTCCTTGCGCCTGTCAAGTATATCTCTGAAACGGTACTATCATCTGCGTATCCAACAATACCATGCCGAAGGAGGTCATTGATGTGCAGCAGGAAAAGAGTTGCAGAGAGAACAGACCCCTGAGGAACTCCGGCATCAATGGCCATAAGGTCAGAGGAGCAGCCGTCAACGACTACTCTGATGGACCGTTCACTAAGGAAGTCTGAAATCCAAGTACAAAAATCAGCTGGGATGCCATAAGCAGGAAATTTGCTGAGCAGACTTGCATGCCAGACCCTGTCAAAGGCCTTCGAGATATCGAGTGAAACGGCAAGTGCTTCGCCGTTTTTCTCGATGGCTTCGCCCCAGCAGTGCGTGACATACACAAGATCACCAGTAGACCGCCCCCGGCGAAAGCCATATTGACGGTCACTGAGAAGATCATTGTCTTCAAGGTAGGTCAGCAACTTACTGGTAATTTTTTCCCTTATTATTTGATGTTGTCATCTAACTTTTATATTGTAACAATTTAATTTCGTAGCAGTACTGGTGGCGCTGCACTGTAATTTTTTCTTTCGCAATTTAAGTACTCCGTTGCTTAGCTAATGAGGTCAGAAAACACACAAATCAGAACTAGTCATAAATAATGAAAACGTTGATGAAAATTCTGGATAAGAGACGAGATGTAAAAAAAATGAATTTGTAGGTTTGGCAACAAATTTGATACTTATTAGGTACAGTCAAGCTCACGACCATTTCGACACTCGAACTACTCCATGTAGGTCTGCACGGTGTCTGAACAGTCTAACCTAGCTTGACTGAATCTAGCTACCCTAATACTTATGTGGTTCTTTGTTTCGTCTTTTTCGTGAGATAGACCTAAGTCATCCTACGACCCGATGAACCCTGGTGTCAGAGTTTTCAACCACTTACTACAGGTAGTAGGAGTCCACTGACATGGTTGTGTAACGTCTGCTGTCTAAGTAATCATAGACAGTAACCGAGACCAACAGCTTAACGTGCCCTCCGTAGCACGGAACCATCCTACTTTTCGGTCAAAAAATCATAAAGTGATAAATACGAGTATCAACTTTGTGAGTGCATCGAGATTCAAACCCGGAACCATTGCGTCGCAGACAGTTGCACTACCTCTGCACCACATTGGCCGTCACACACGTATAATATCACACGTATATTAAGTTGGGTAAAACTTTGCTATCTCAGCCACATCGACTGTCCCCAGCAAGTCTCTCGTGACGTCACACAACACCCGCAAGTTGGCGAACTCTACAAAGAGCGATCTTTGAAATTAGTCCGCTCTACTAATTATCATAAAGTTTTAACTGTCGGCAACTTTTGGCAACACTATCTACGTCTCAGTCAAGGAACTATTCTCACCAAAGTTTTCTGGGACACTTTAATGTTGAATTAGCTTGTACTCTACCACTGCAGGCACTGGAGTTCTACTTCTCATGAACTATTTTGTGATTTTGTCTACTCATCATATGTTTCAAGTAGCTGCTAATCCATTTCACTCTTTGTGTAGGTACCTTCTACTCTAATTAAATTTAGCAGGTGGTCTACTTATTTATTGTTTCAATTTTCTTACTATGAAGAACTGCATAGGCATCACATTTTATATTTTTTGTTTATACCTTGTTGCTACTGTTGTGTTTGAAAATGTATTAAATTTATAATCGTTTGCATAAGAAAATATTTTTTACGTGCAGTAGATTCCCCAGTGAGTATTGTTTTTGTTGAGTTTGTCTGGGTTTGTCTTTTATCAGCTTCCAACTTCAAAACTTGATTGCTGCTAAAATCTTCACCGCTCCGAAAGTTTATATCTCATGATGTCGCATTAAGTTCCCAGCTACCACCACGCTCCATCAAAACTTCCTGTTGGCATCACTGAATTTGCGAGTGGTTTATAATTAATCAGAATCACTGAACTGTAGAGTTCAAAAGTGCACACGTAGCTAATTGCAGGAGATGCGCTCTGAACTTCTCCACGTGAAATTATACAGCAGTCACCGACTTGGGGACTTTGGGTTGAGCGCCAGATGGTTAGGAAGTTCTCACACATGCGTTGCTCAAAACCAGTTTGTGTAAAGCGCGAAAATGTATATTGACGTTGCTGGTGTAAGAATAAATTAAGTAAGTACCCTAAAGTTATGAAACTTTTTTTGCCCTCATAGCCAGTGTCACTGAGAGGTCAAGCGGGGAGAAGACAAAGTTTTCAAGTTTTTGTGCTTTTAATTTTAATGTTCAGTTTTCGTTAAAGAAAGAATTTAGATTAAATTAATCTGGATTCTTGACTATTACTGATTAATAAGAACTGACTTAAGTTTGATGATTGATGATTTTTTGTGATAATATGTACGTTTTTAGATGATTTCCATTCCATCCACATTTAGCTCTTGAGCACATCCCAGGTCATGTGCAAACAGCTCTGGCCGCTGGAACGCGTCCAACGCGCGCTTTATTGGAGCATAAATCCTTATCAAGCCGCGTTTTTGTGCAAACGAGAGTCTGCCCAATATCAGATTTATAGGACATTAATATTGCATTGACGACGGTAATGACTAACTTACCTTCAGTTTATAAATTAAAGTGTTACGAAACTTTTCATACCTGAAAAATATCAAAAATCTAATGTAGGGTACAGAACGAGATCAATTTTATACGGTGCTTTTATTATTCTTAGCATGATAAAATTTTTACTTAAATCTAATTTATTTTACAGTTTTTACCGAAAACCTCGTTATATGACAGTCACTTGTTTTTATTTGTCTAAAAAGAGGTTGGTTACTGCTTGAAATGGACTAAATTCAAGATTCCATTACACATCACAGCTAATATTAAAATAAGGATATTATTCATAAATTATAAGCTTTAAAGACTAATTTTGGCCTTATTATCGTCACGTCACTCAATTTCTAAAGGGTTATCGACAGAACTGTCTGAGTTGTCGAAGATGCTTTCATTATGAGAACATTATCTCATCGTCATTATAGTAAGATAAGAGATAAGATAATTTATTTCAAAATAAAAGTGAGCATACAAAAAGTAAATTTACAGATATAAAATTAAAGTTGTGCATACATTTCTTAACTATACCTAAACTAAGTAAATACAAAATATATTTACTTGTATCTCAGGTAATTTTCTTATTATTTATTATATGCTAGTTAAAAGTAATATAATTTACTCAAACAAAATCATTTTTATATACAAAGCTCAAAATACTAAAACAAATAACATTCAAAATTAAAATTAAACATCTATTAACAGCAGGTTTTCTATATCTATATAAGTTTTACCTTTCAGCCAGTGAATGAGAGTCCTTTTACATAATTGTTTATTCATAGAATAAAAGTTTAATTCACGGTTTAACTTATTATAAAGAAAACCACCTAGAAAACAAAAGAAATGTCGGGAATGGGCTCTATGAAACCTCGTGGAGGAACAGACAATATCTGATCTTCTTTTATAGGATTGAAGTGCAGGATCATACTGAGTTAGGGAGTGTTGCTTAGCAATTGTTAGTAATATACATAATTGGCGAACAGATAAAACATTACATTCTTTAAGTAGTTGAGCTGTTGGATATTAGAATGGACGAAAAGTGCTGACTTTTAAAATGGCTCGTTGTGCTCTTTCCAGGCCAAGAATAGTGGTTTTATGAGTTCCTCCCCAAGCTGTGATGCAATAGATTAAAAGTGATTCACAAAGTGCAAAGTAAACTTCTTTTATACGTTAACCGGCATTCTGTCAGAATAACAATATCAGGACTCACATTAATTTGGGAAAGTAAAGCTTGTAAACCATCAAAGTTACAATGAATACTACGGATATTTTGTACAAAAATATTAAACCTACTATTGCTGTTTGCAACAAGTGAAGCACAATCACTTGCGTCGCAACACTGTGACTCATACTCACAAGTAGAATCAATATCATCAACCAAATCTCTAACACTGCCCATGATTGTGCTTATTTAACGCAATGAAACGGCGCTCTAGGCGCCCTCATAGTCGATAGAACTAAGGTGTCTAAATTCAGCGCTTTTCCTGGCTGGGCATTGCTCATCACCAGTTTTATGACTACTCGGTTTTTTGAAGCGCTGGCACGTTGCACACTTTTCCGACTGGTCCTTGTTGGTACAGTCCTTGATGCTGTGTCCAGCAGAACCGCAGTGACCACAAGTGGGGTTGGTGTCTTTGCAGAATTTCGCTGAGTGACCATACTGCTGACATTTGTAGCATCTGGTCACAAGAGTGAAATCTCTTACAGGGCAAGAAGTCCAGTTAATGAATACTCGGCTCTGCTGTATAAGCAGTTTTCGTACTTCAGCCGTAACCTCTAAAATAAAATTACAGGACGCGGCATCTTTTCTGCCAGATTTATGGCTCAGCCTAATAGAGCTATATGCACGTTCTTTGGTCATATTTGAGAGCTTTTCAGCGATATTTTGATTATATATGCAGTCCTTGAGTTCGACTTCAGATGTACATGATGGCACACCTAAAAGGATAACTTTCGGTCTCTTTTTAGTAGGTACCTCAAGTGTTAGTCCGGATTCTCTGAGTTTTACAGATTTCTGAAATTTTTCAAGGTCTTCTTTTCTATTGGTGCTGATTATAACGCCTCCGTTTTTGGTCTTACTAACTCCACGGATGTGCAGCTTGAGTTCGTCGGGCTTGATAAGAGATTGAACTAATTTCTTGGTATCATCACTCGAGCTATCTTTACTTGAAGGGTATACGGCAATGCTGCTGCTTGCGGTGGGCCTAACAACCGAGTTGTTTTTCATTTTCACGCAATCGGCAAAAGAAATGGGCTGAGGGGCAGGAATAGGGGTCGACTTCACACAGTGCTTAAGGTCTTCTATTTGCGCAGCGATTTCTATTCCTTCTTCCTTGTTGTTAAGTTCTTGATTGACCATCATATATTTATATTTAATGGACTGATATTTTGTAGCCAAATGCGCTATCCCAGCAAGGATGCTCTTACCTTGGGTGTTGATACGGATTTTCTGATCGGCATCCAATTTCTTGGTCGAATCGTTGCTAATAGAGCAGATTTCTTCCACGCTTCTTTCTACTTCGCTAATCCAGCGGTCTATCTCTGGAGAAGTCACAAGCTCGACCTCTGGATTGAACATGGTTGAGTGCGACATTTCCCGTCGTTTAGGATGATTTTTCAGATATATGTATTAAACACAGACATTACGCACAAATACACTCACTGAACGTGCTCATTTATCGCGCGCTGACGATGCGGATGCTTGACACAGTTACAAATTAATTGCAATTATTTGAATAAAATTATAAAATGCAGAATACACGTCTAATCACTGCCACTCCGTGGCGTATAACTGTCTAGTAATAGTGGATATACATTACTAGACAGTTATACGCCATACGTCTGTCGTATAATAGTGGATATACATAGTAGGTATACGTTGGAGGGGAAGGAGTAAAGTGACGAAAAAATACCCTTTTGTTGGTCCAATTAACCAGTTGTGACCATTGCTGACTGATCTCCATATAAAATAAAAAAATTAACGTTTAGGGATAGTGGTGGTACAGTGCAACGACAACAATATTTTTTGAATTTTAACCGGATTCCCGGGCTTTCGCTATTTCCAATAACAGCGCTCTATGAGTCACACGATGACGACAAAAAAAATGGCTGGTTGGCAACAACGGAGTTTTAGGAAGCAAATAATTGTTTTGAGCAGATAAAAAGCAGATTATTATACCGGAAAAGTTTCATTTTTACAAAGAAGTTGTAAAAGTCGATAAGTGGTATCTTAATAACTTTAAATGCAGCAATGTATAAAGAAGAAACCTTAACCATTTTCTTGTAATCATTATCATCAGCTCATATACATCCACTGAAGGTCATATGCCCTTTAATTTTAATTGAGTTTAATATTTCTGGGGTTTAAAGGAATGGGTTTTTATAGTGCCTCTGTTCTAAAGTACCCCATAATTTTGAAAAGGTTATGGTATTTGATCGTGAGCTTAAAAATTTGATTAGGTCTTGCGCATCTAATAAGCAAGAAACTGTACAGCTCGTAGATGTTTTATTTAAAATTGCAATTTTCTCAGGTTTATACTAGATTTTTAATTTCAACTATGTCTAATAAGACAGTTGAATGTTCAAAACAAATATAATATAATACGAAAAACTGATTTAAAAATATATTATATTTCCGTTCCACTGCACCCCAACTGTCCCTACGGACCAATCACCCTCAAGTTTATATAATGGCGTCAAAATCAGTTTTTGGGATTTCGAAGCGATCAAAGTTCTGATCCATGTACGCTGGACTGTAAATGGTTAGCAGCTCGACTTATCCGACAGTTTCCATCTCTACTCTACCCATTTGCCTACTCATTGAATGGGTTCGATGAAAACATTCTTTTAGATTTTGACTACTACTACTACTACTACTAATTAGCCTATATTAGCCCACTGCTGGACATAGGCCTCTTCTTTAATGCGCCACTCTCTTCGGTCCTGTGCCACACGCATCCAACCTTTCCCTATAGCCGATATTATATCATCTGACCATCGAGCCGATGGTCTGCCCACTGGCCGCTTTCTGTCCCTCGGCCACCACTCTGTCACTGCTTTGGTCCACCTTACATCTTCCCGCCTTACCAAGTGTCCTGCCCACGCCCACTTGAGCTTAGTTATTCTTTTACCTACATCTTCCACCTTTGTTCGGCGTCGGATTTCAGTATTTCGTATACGGTCTTGAAGTTTTATACCGAGCATGGCACGCTCCATGGCTCTCTGCGCGACTTTGATTTTGTGCACAGTTCCCTTTGTCAGCGTCCATGTCTCAGCACCGTAGGTGAGCGTAGGGAGCACACATTGGTTAAATACCCTGGTCTTAAGGCATTGTGGAATTGTACGTGATTTCAGGACGTCTTCCAGCTTTCCAAATGCAGCCCAGCCCAACTGAACCCTCCTTGCTATTTCTTTCGTCTGAGGTTGGCCAAAGGATAAACAATGTCCAAGATAGACGTAGTCTGTTACCACCTCAACATATAGTACTAAAGTTATAACTGAAACTATTAAACAGAACAGAGGACCAAAAGTTTTTAGAAGGAAATTAAATGGAAATAGACAAGAAATAAACAAGTTAAAAGATAAATTCGGAAAAGTAGTGACAGATCGCAGCCATATCTTAAGAGTAGTAGAGGAGTTCTATCAGGACCTTTATACATCTAAGGCAGAAGAACCTGATTCGCTAAACATAGAAGATCCTAGAGCAAAACCAACAGAACAAAAATGGGAAGAAGAACTACCATGTATAATAGAAGATGAGATACTCTTTGCTCTGAAGCAAATGAAAAAAGAAAAAGCATGTGGTGAAGACGGCATAACTACAGAAATGCTTCAAGCTGGAGGTACACCACTAACACAGGTCCTGGTAGAACTCTTTAATAAAGCACTTAACAGTAACACAACGCCAAATGCTTGGAAAAAAGCTATTGTTACTATTTTATTTAAAAAAGGAGACAAATCTAAATTAGAAAATTACAGACCCATTAGCTTGCTTTCACAAGTATACAAATTATTTGCAAAGGTTCTGTGCAACCGACTAACTATAACATTTGACGAGTATCAACCAGTAGAACAAGCCGGCTTTCGGAGAGGATTCTCAACTATAGACCACATACACACCGTAAAACAACTGATAGAGAAAGGTAGAGAGTACAATCAGCCCATGTGTTTCGCTTTCGTAGATTACGAAAAAGCTTTCGATAGCGTAGAACACTGGGCTGTGTTTCAGTCTCTCTGTCGTTGTGGGATCGACAAGAGATATGTGGACACTTTCCGGGAGCTATATACATCAGCCACTATGCAAGTTAGGATGCACGAACTGACAGGACCAGTGATCTTAAACAGGGGCGTACGTCAAGGTGATACCCTCTCTCCCAAGCTATTCACTAACGTTTTAGAGGATATGATGAAGACTCTCAACTGGGACGAAAGGGGTATTAAAATAAACGGAGCCCAATTATCACACCTGCGGTTCGCCGATGACTTGATCTTACTTGCTAAAAACACAACTGATCTTCAGCAGATGCTCGAAGAGCTTCACAGTGCTTCGCTGCGAGTTGGCCTCAGGATGAACATGTCCAAGACCAAAATTATGACTAGTGGCTCTTCGGAACCAAACATAATTGTTGGCAACTCCCCTGACTAAAGTTAAAAATATGAAATATACGTTTGAGAAAGTATTTGGTATGAATCTTTTTAGCTCCTACTGGAAAAGCTTTCAAAATGTTCGTCGCATAAATACCGCCATTTCTAATTTAGAATCCGTCAACCACCGACTTGGTTACCCGACGTCTACGACGAAACTGTTTAAACTTAGAAGCAACTTGTCGAAAACAGCGCAGAATGTGAAGTTGCCGATCTGTTTCATCCCGTCGCGGCATACATCGCACTGAACAGAGACGAGGAGAGACACTTCATTAAATTTTAAATCTAGGTACCTACAAACATCGCTGCAGGCATAGTTGGCATTGGCACAGTAGAAGTAAGAAGGAGTATTGTCTTTTTATAACTATTATAACTATTAGGATATTCTATGCCGTGTGATGCCGGCATAGAATGCCGTGTGATGCCGGCTTAGAATAGCATCACTCCATTTCTTTCCCGTGGGTTTCGTATGAGGCGACTAAGGGACTTGAGGGTTACATGTGCTATGCAGTTTTAGGCGATAGGCTGACAACTTGTCACTATAGTGATACATAATTATCTAAATTACCCTCAAATGTTTGTCAGACGTGGCGTAAGTGACGGTTTTTTCGGTCGTTTACGCTCTGCCTACCCCGCAAGGGATATAGGCGTGATATATGATTGATTGATTGATAACTATTAGGAGGTTCTATTGACGTTTTAGCGATGACGCTATGTGCATTGCGTGTCAACCCTAGCCAATTTGTAAAATGAAAATCAAACAAATATTCTAGTGTGAGTGTTTTAGTCCGATGCGGCTGGTAATATTTGAGGCCATTATTTACAAAAGTTTTTAATTCGCTTATTTTTTGGACGATAGCGTTATGTGTGTCTGTAAAGCACATACAACATTTTATTCTATTTTAGACGCTTGCATAAATTTTCGATTGAATGTAAGATAGCTGATTTATAATATTTTTAAGTGTCTTTTATTGAATTGATATTACAAAATATACCAGTATTATCTATGTGACAGTTTGCACGATGTAAAAAACCTAGTTTAAGTTATTTTTATTCGCTGCAAAACGAAAGTATGTTAGCACACACCTAAAATGACACAAAATAATAAATTGTGTTTGGCCAAAGTTCCAAAAAAAAAAACAAATATAGACTTTAGATTTTAATCTTTTTGAAACATGAAAATCTAGCCATACTGGGCTATTTAGGTGTCTCACACACTCGGAACGCGCCCCGACGCGTAGCGCGGCATTGACGCTTTTTCGGTGTGTTGCACGAGGCGGTTTTTCGATACGTATACTGATGTGCTTGCATACAACTGTAAAATCAATAACAAAGACAACAAAACAAAAGTATTGAATAACAAAGACAAAATAAATTTACACAGAACAACTCCAGCGATCTCATTTGCATTTTCAGTGGACACACAATAAGTTTTGTACCTACATCATTTGTTCATTTGGAGCGTTAAAATTAATGGCTGGTGGATTCAGGGGCCATATACTATGCTTGGGTAGAATGGAGTGACCTATTGAAGATGATGGAAAAGCCAACGTCAGGAAAATTAATAAACATCTTTAGTGTCAGCTGTCGTCTACAATTCATTGTCTAAAAATCGACTTTGCACAATGATCATATCATGATCAGATTCGTACCCCCACCGCACAAATAGGAACATATTCTGAATACCTATAGAATTCAGGACTTTCATAAAGACGTGTTCGTTTAACCCCTAAAGCTCGAGATTTAAACCTCAGCACCGCCTACTGGGAGGCTACGTCGGTTAAGTAGGTAGGTTTATTACACATAATAAAGTTTGACTGCCATTTTCCTTGTCACTAACTAACTCATCACTCAGCAGTGTAAAATGTAATATAAGGAATATCATTTCGTTATCACTAGAAGCGACGCCTCTTCCATCTGGGCTACTGCGGCTCATCGATTGCCCGCAAATATTATGCAAGCGTATCTAGATACCAATGACGCGTGCAAAGGATGAGTCGCGGTACTTTGGACCTGGGACGTTTTAATATTCTAATACAAAGGGTCTACCAATAAACCTAAATCATGGATAAACTAAATCTAATTACACACCAACGAAGTCAAGGATAGTTGCATACAGGCTGTATATCAAATCTCAGGTGACAAAATCGCAGTTCAGGATCTTCGAAAGGAGCATGGGGATTTGACCGTTTTCGGCTAACAGTAGACCGGGAAAATTCCAGAGGTGACAGCACCACTGGACATATGTGAACTTTGGCACGAAAAGGCAAAATTATGTTATGTTTAGGGCAATGTGGGTGTTGACGCACTTGGGTACCTGCTTCTGCATGAAGGGTGTAATGCCTTTGCCCAGCAAAGCGCTCCTAGTAGCCGTAACGAGTCCTGGGAGATGGTCTGGATGTTAAGGGCGACGTCATTGAATCTCTCCTTGATCAAGTCAACAGTAAGTAGATGTCACTGTAAGTATTTTAAAACTTGCTATCGTTTTGTCATCCCAAATAGTAGTTTATGCAAATAGTGTTATAATAGTTTGATACGAGCATTCTCATGTCTAATTATATGCAGTTGCATACACTATTTTATCTACACTCTCCGAAAAAAACTCAGTTGAACACTTTTTCATCAACTTCATCGCAGTAAGAGCCTTCTCATTAAGATATTACGCTTCTGTTATTTCTATGAAACTGTATTTTCTATAGGCAGAATATATAAAGCAGGTCCTTATAAAACTGTTTTCGAGGTCATAGATAGATAATATAATATAGACAAAACATTAAATGAGTAGGGGGTTTTCCTCCGTGGTGACCGCTTTCCTTCAAGGTTATTTTTCATAAAGCTTGCCGTGGGTTATAGGTAACACTTACTCAAGCTTTTCATTGAAACATTTGTACATCATTTTGACAAAATTTACTGTAAGTAGTACCTATACCTTTTCATGTGTTGGAAAGTTATAGCAACTAGGTTGTGATTAGTTTTCTTAAAGAGTTAAGTATTTATTTAGCTGTATAATCATAAAT
Source organism: Tuta absoluta (assembly GCA_027580185.1). Classification (NCBI taxonomy): domain Eukaryota; kingdom Metazoa; phylum Arthropoda; class Insecta; order Lepidoptera; family Gelechiidae; genus Tuta; species Tuta absoluta. The sequence goes on along the minus strand of JAQAHW010000016.1, from coordinate 4,078,201 downwards.
ATAATAGATTCTAAAATAAGCTAAGGTGATAACATAATTTATTGAGCGGATATTACTATGTTCACAACAGTCAAACTCAAAAGATTAACTTTGTGTAATGAAAATTATCAAACGGTCCAAGTAATAAATTCTTAATTGTTATTTATGATGAAAGCTTTATGAAATTAAATATTAAAGATAACCTGCTGGACTGCTAACAAATTCATGTTGATTTTAATTAACAGCCGTATAAATGTGGTAGTACTTGATTAAACTAATATCTTAACCGTAAGGTTGCATTCACACGCGTCATATATTTATTTTTATCAGCCTGGCAGCGTGTGTGAAAGTAGCCTGAAAATCAGGTAATATGTAAAACGTAGTCTAATTACTAGTTATTATTCTGTGACGTTGTCAACTTCATGCCGCTCACGTATTAAGTGAACCTTATGTAATTTAATTTCCCGGTAGCAATTTTTTATAACTTTAACTTTTACTGCAATATCATACAAAGTAGTTTTCATAAGGTTTTCGCAAACTATCTCCAATTATAAATTGTTTTTTTGCCATTAATCTTCTACACCGACTGCGTAATAAAATCTCCAGAAGAAGTTGGACCTCGTATTAGCTCCTCTGGTCAAAATACGGTCAGAATCAGCTAAGCTCATTTTATAAAATAAGTCGCCTAGTTCGATCGAATATATGGACTATGAAAGGCAGAAAAAAAAGGCACAAGGCAGAATTTGAACCTGCAACTTTCGCTATCACTAGTAGTGACGCCTCTTCCATCTGGGCAACCGCAGCCCATCCATTGCCCGCAAAATTATGCAAGTGTATCTTGATACCGCTTGATATCTTGATGAGCCGCGGTTCATAAGATATACAAAGGGTCTACCAATAAACCTAAATCATGGATAAACTAAATCTAATTACACACCAACAAAGTCAAGGATAGTTGCATACAGGCTGTATATCAAATCTTAGCTGACAGATTCGCAGTTCCGGATTTTTGAAAAGAGCATTGGGATTTGATCGTCTTCGGCTAACATTAGACCCGGAAACTTCCAGAGGTGTCAGCACCACTGAACATATGTGAACTTTGGCACGAAAAGGCAAAATTATGTAATGTTTAGGGCAATGTGGGTGTTGACGCACTTGGCTACCTGCTTCTGCATGAAGGGTGTAATGCCTTTGCCCAGCAAAGCGCTCCTAGTAGCCGTATCGAGTCCTGGGAGATGGTCTTGATGTTAGAGGCGACGTCATTGAATCTCTCCTTGTTTAAGTCAACAGTAAGTAGGTAGATGTCACTTTGTAGTGATAGTGTCACTGTTAGTATTTTAAAACTTGCTATCGTTTTGTCATCCCAAAAACATAAATGAGTAGAGGGTTTTTCTCCGTGGTGACCGCTTTCCTACAAGGTTATTTTTCCTGAAGCTTGCCGTGGGTTATACGTAACACTTGTTCAAGCTTTTCATCGAATCATTTGTACATCATTTTGTCAAAATTTACTGTAGTGTACCTTTTCATGTGTTGGAAAGTAAAAGCAACTAGGTTGTGATTAGTTTTCTTAAAGAGTTAAGTATTTATTTAGCTGTATAATCATAAATATAATAGATTCTAAAATAAGCTAAGGTGATAACATAATTTATTGAGCGGATATTACTATGTTCACAAAAGTCAAACTCAAAAGATTAACTTTGTGTAATGAAAATTATCAAACGGTCCAAGTAATAAATTCTTAATTGTTATTTATGATGAAGGCTTTATGAAATTAAATATAAAAGATAACCTGCTGGACTGATAACAAATTCATGTTGATTTTAATTAACAGCCGTATAAATGTGGTAGTACTTGATTAAACTAATATCTTAACCGTAAGGTTGCATTCACACGCTTCTTATATTTATTTTTATCAGCCTGGCAGCGTGTGTGAAAGTAGCCTGAAAATCAGGTAATATGTAAAACGTAGTCTAATTACTAGTTATTATTCTGTGACCTAGTCAACTTCATGCTGCTCACGTAATATGTGAAGCTTATGTAATTTGATTTTCCGGTAGCAATTTTTATAACTTTAACTTTTACTGCAATATCATACAAAGTAGTTTTCCTTTGTATGATTTTTCGCAAAATATCACTAATAATAGATTGATTTTTTGCCATTAATCTTCTACACCGACTGTGCAATAAAATCTCCAGAAGTAGTTGGACCTCGTATTAGCTCCTCTGGTCAAAATACGGTCAGAATCAACTGAGCTCATCTTATAAAATAAGTCGCCTAGTTCGAACAAATAGATGGACTATGAAATAAAAACACACTTCTTGTTTAACCCTTTATTTTACAGAAGACACATCTATTTCAGTTTTTTTTTTTCGCCGCAGTACTGCTTTTGCAGTGCACACTCAATTTCCCATGACTGGCTTACCGCCAGCTCAGCCCGACCGACTACATCTCTATCCCATTACCCTAATACACATTAGGTGCCGGGTTAATGATTTTGGATCGCACTATTGCACTCCAGAGCCTAAAATCCCGTTGTATTTTAAGTGCAGCTTCCGATAGTCGTTTGTTTTAATTCATGCTGTTGGAGAGCGGAAACTCGTAAATTCTCTGACAACCCTAACGGTCTAAAGTGACAATTTAGTGGGTACCGCACATCAACATACCCCTTAAAGGGATCAAACCTATGCTATGCTAGTTTTTTATTATCTGTATGAAAAATTTGTTTAAGTTGATTCCCTAAAGGTTGATGTGTTGTTGATAGTACGTAAGAAACTACGTATCAAACCAATTAAGTGCTAATATCGATACTTTTTTCATGCAACCCAGAAATTTTTTACACTCTCGTGTAACTGTCGTGTTATATCAAATTAAGATTTAAAAGGGTTTTTTGTAGGTGTATATTGGTCATAAGACTCGCGTATAAGGTAGTTTTCTCACTGCTTACGCAGCAACGGACGTCCAGTGTGATCCCCATCTAAGTGCAGCATAGTGCAGCTATAGTAGCTTTTTTTAGGGCTGGACGCTACAGTTTTTGAAATCACACTTGACTATAAGCAGCTAGTAGCAACATCGCCGTTCCCAAAGACCAGCTTGCAAAGCTTAGTTATTTTTTCTGTTTTTTATTTCCTAAAAGCTTTAAGAGAAACTACGCGTTCAATTAAAATGTCTTTGTCTTTTTAGCCAGTGCGACTTTTATAAAAGCTGTTGATTGCATTTTGCCAGTATTTCCTAATTAGTTCGGTAAAAATGGCGAACAATTTTGATTCCATTTCTACGACTCTGCATATTCGGATAGTTAGATTTTCAACACCTAAAAGGGTATGAAATGAAAATGAAATAACCTTATTCAATGTAGGATAGTATTATCACTTAATGACGTCATGATCCGCGATGTTTTGATTGATGATTTCCCGTGTGATGCCGGCCTAGAATAGCATCACCCCATTTCTTACCCATGGGTGTCGTAAGAGCCGACTAAGGGAATCGAGGGATGTGTATTACAATTTTAGGCGATGGGCTGACAACTTGTCACTATAGTGATACACAGTTATCTGATTGACCCTCAAGCTTTTGTCAGACGTGGTGTTAATATCCGTTTTACGGCCGTTAACGCTCTGCCTACCCCGTAAGAGATATGGGCGTGATTTGTGTATGTGTGTATGTATGATCCGCGATTGTAAAAAAAGGATTTGTATAACACAATTTTCTTTTTTTTATAACAATTTTGTATTGTCCTATTAGAAAACCGGCTCGGGCGGGATAATAAAATAAAAATCAAGGCACTGCCTCGGGGCTGGCCAGGTTAATTACACGGCATGTAACCTTACGCCACCACCATTTTGTAAACAAAATTTTGTATGAAAGTTACACCCGTTGTCCACTGCTAAACATTTACCTCTGATGTTCCCAGTTCTTAATGGTTGATTGATCACTGATGCAACTTCTTTAATGGAACAAACTTGTTAAATAATGGAGTAGATTCTGTCGTTCACAGGACAAAAGATTGAAAGAGTGTCAGTAAAACTAAGATGTATTGATCTCGTTTCTGCAGGGAAGTTTCTTTCTTTCTTTTTCGTGACACTGAGTCGTCCAACGACCCGATGAACTCTGAAATCAGAGCTAGGACTATCAAACTATTATATATACACATATTACACCTATAATCCCTTGTGGGGTGGGCAGAGCGCAAACAGCCGCAAAAAACGGACAATAACACCACGTCTGACATATACTTGTGGGTCAGAGAATTGTGTATCGCCAAAGTGACAGGTTGTAAGCCCATCGCCTAAAATTGCAATACACACCCACGAGTCCTTTAGTCGCCTTTTACGACTCCCAGGGGAAAGAAATGGGGTGATGCTATTCTAAGCCAGCATCACACGGCATGCTATTATTCCACACTAAGGAAACTTCATTCTATGATCAGTAACATTTTAATGGCGAACTTTAAGGGAGGATAATTTCCAAAAGCTGCCGGCATCTTATTGAATCGCGGACTTGCTTCGGACGAAGTTACCGTTTTGGAATTAAGTTAACATCCATTAACTATTCGCGGTATAATTTTCTTCGAGATGAGGTTTTAATTCCACTTGACTAATTAAGTTGCCTTCGTTGGCACAACCACCGGATAAGTTGACATTATAAAGGGAAATTTGAACTGACTGAAATTTAAATTTTATATAATTAAATGAAAAATAATAATTTGGTTGTTAAATTATACGGATATTGTCATACCTACTTCTTCAAAAGTAACCTACCTATTTAAGTTTTTTTTTGCGTTTATACAAAACTTCTTGCAAAATATAGTATTTATTTATCAAGTTTATACTACATAAACGTAAAGTAAAAATAAGAAATAGAATTGCTTCTTTTTTTAAGCGCAGCCGTAACGCATGCGTCTGTCAGACGAAACCTTACGACGACTACTCAAGTATTTGTAAGTGGGAAAGATCGAAATTCACAATTTTCTTTAGTCTGGCAGACGCAGGCGTTACGGTTTCGCTAAAAATACGCAGCAACGGACGTCAAGATAAGTGTGAGTGTGAGTTAAATAAGTGAAAGATCGATACAATCAATCGATCTGTGTCTTGACTGGGCCGATGGCGTAGCGGATAGTACCCCTGCCTGCTACACCGTGGGTCGTGGGTTCGATCCCCACAAGACACAAATATTTGTTAAGTCATTTTCAGATATTTGTGTTTAGTCTGGATGTTTCTATGTATTCAATGTATTTATTTACAAAAAAAGTATATTAGTATTGATATCAGCTATCTAGTTCACATAATACAAGCTTTGCTTAGTTTGGGGCTAGATGGCGCTGTGTGAATTGTCCAGGTTATTTATTTATAGAAACTTTACTCTACTAGCTCGCAGTGACGATAAAACGTCAACTCTTTTTGGCGATAAATTATCATTATCTATAAGGAAACGTTCATTTTGCCGCACTAAAGAGAATTCTGCTTTAACCCCAGCACTTTCCCCAGGGGCAGCTGATGTTGTTATCATTCCACTGTCCTACAACTTGCTTCTAGTAAATTATAACTTTGTAACTGGAATCCTCGCAAATAAACGAGTTGTATTGTGAGATACCAAAAGGTAACCGTTTTATACTTTTTGTGCAAAGTTTAATCACAAAATAGAGAATGTACATAAGGACAGCTCGCCCCATTTTGATTATTGACACTTCAGCTACTAGGGTTGATACTTTTCTCTTACTTAATGTTTGGAATGGGTAACCTGGGTTAAACATAGCAACATTACTAAGTTAAAACTGTAACAATAATTTTATTTTATTTGGTTACCTGAGCTTAATCGTAAGCGCAACCTACCTAAATTTAGTTAGGTACGAGTACTTGCCTAAAACAGTTGTGTTTAACGAGCAATTAATAAGCTATAGAAAAAGAAACCGTACTGTACCTATGCGAAATACCTACCTTTACGAAATTTTTGTGTTTTTCAAATCAAATACAAAAATATTTCAACAAATGAAATGTCAAAACTTTTCTTAATAATGTTCAGAAAGAAAAGGCCGACTGTTTTTAAAAATAAGAATAAGTAAATGTGCTAACACGTGGAACATCGATCAGATGTAAAGAAACGTATCGCCAGCATTTACTACACCCAAGGTGGCATCAATCACATATTATTCACGTAAAATAAATCGATCTCGTAACTGCTTAAAAAGGTGTTTTTCTCGTGGAAGCTGAGTCGCTTGACTTTGATAGATTGCAAGCTCCTACTGCTGTCGCGTATCGTTGTTCATTTGTTTATTGTGATGAAATGACTCTTATTATTGTTCAACTAGACTGATCTGTATTGATGACGATACAATACGAGCATTCCTACTGCAGTATGCTACCTCCTACGCAGACGCTTTGACTTGACATGTTCGAGAATAGGTAGATAGAAAATAATTATGGTAGTGCGAGAAATAATTTTTTATCACAAACTTCACGTAAATCATTTACCTAAAACTATCGCGTACCAAAAATTTTATTATGAAAGATTCAATGAAATAAGTAAAACATCATTGTCTAACAAGTTTTTGCCGTGTGATGCCGGCATAGAATAGCATCACCCCATTTCTTTCCCGTGGGCGTCGTAAGAGGCGGCTAAGGGACAGGGTGTGTATCGCAATTTTAGGCGATGGGCTGACAACCTGTCACTATGGCGATACACAGTTTTTCGAATGATCTTCAAACATTTGTCAGACGTGGCGTAAATGTCCGTTTTCTCGTCTGTTTGCGCTCTGGGCATTAAAGGCGTGATATGTGTATGTAAGTCATAGTCTAACAAACGTGGTATATAACTGATCAAAACATAACCCCACCTTTTTAGTTAAGTTGATTTTTTATATTATGTTCTAGTCGAGGTCAAGGAGTTCTCCACCTGCGAGAATACTGCCCCGGTTGTCGGCTGCCAGCTGTACTGCCGAATCCTGCGCTGCATCCATCCATCCACGATTCGGGAGTAGGCCTATTGGCTGGTAGTCTTTCATGCGTAGATCATTTGTCAGATGTATATCCTTTTTGGACCCGCCGACCTCCGGCGTTGTGAAGACAGTCCGGCCTAGCGGCTTGACGAGGGCCCACCCGCCTGATCGATATTAGCTGGAATGGTTATCGTTAAAGTTGAGCCGTTTTTTTTATTAATGATGGGTTTGCTCTTGACTCTAGTCTAGGTCATAGGACAGAGACAGAGTGTAAGATGGAGCGAGCTCACCCAGAAAAAGCCTGTTAAGGCACTGGCACTCCCACACACTGACGAAACGCAGCAAGCTACTTGGCGCCAGACTTCGGTGGGATGGTGGTCGTGAGCCAGGCGGCCCCTTACGGAGCCTTCCACCGCTTAGTGGGATCGTTCAGCCGAACTTATCCACAAGCAAGCCTGTGTTGCCGTTGCCCGGGGTGGACCGCTAGGAGGTAGATACCATACCACCCCAAAATTTATTCCCGTTATTTGTTTATAGACGGACTTTCAATTTTTGTACATTGCTGTTTTGACATTACAATCACTTTTTTCCAACTAAATTTACATTACATTAACTTTGTTTCGCTCACCATTTCAAGCGTTTTATTTACCGACTAATAGTGGTGATGTCTTTCAACACTATCTAGAATCTTAAGATTAGCAAAATGTGCTTTAACAAGTTAATTTTAGAATTTGTTTCAATTACAATTATTAGTAGGCGGTTGAAAAACTTTGACACCAGGGTTCATCGCGTCAGCGGACGACTCGGTGTCCCACATGAAAAGAGATTACAGTCAAAATACAAAATTATGACTGGATTTTAAAATGTATGTTTGAATACAAACCACAAGTAAATTGCACGGGAAATTAAATGTCAGTGCCATGATACTACCCTGTCCCAACCATTTTGCTTTTGTAACAGTTATGTGATGTGGTGGAGGTCCTTTGCAGCAGTTCGCTGATTGTTGTAGTACATAAGATTAATTATGCGCTATGGTCGAGCATTTCAATCGAAGCCTACGAATTCAGCTTCACCACGCTACATTTACTACGCCGTAGCGCGGCTAATGAAATTAAGCTTATTAAACTTTGAAATTATTACAATAACCTAATATTAAGTAGTACACCACAAGTATTGTGTACTATGTAAAAAAAACCGAGTTTATACCACTTTATAAGCCAGGTGAGTAAACTTACAAATAACCGCAAGTCAATTACGAAGCGCAGCTCACAAGCGGTATATTTACGGTAAATAAACATGAATACCACATCACTGTACAATTTTCTTTTCAAAGCATACAGAGGCCGCACGCTCAGTTCTCTTATACCTAGTACATATCTGGAGAAGCAGGGTTGCCAGACGTTTTGGCATGCACACAGAGTGGCGCGCTCAATCAGCTCTCGAAAGATGGCGGCGCGGCGAGATCAAAGAGGTTCTGCCACGCAAATTTTGTTACGTCTACAAATCGAAATGGGGATTTTCCAATAACTTAGGCGGTTGTTGAGTTACATGTTTTTAAGTTGCATAGAACACAAGTTAATAAATATCCCTAAACACTTGTAACTTTTTTATTCATACATTTTTATGGATTTAAGACTGGCCCCTGCCTTGTGATTGGAAAATATGAACTATAGACAAAAAATAGTTTTCAAAGATGTTGTGAAAGTGTTGTTAATCAGCTTTCAAGCAGGTGAGATGGGTGGGACGCGGATGGCGTTGAGATCATAGAGGCTATCGCGATTCGTAAACTCAGCAAAGTGACTTTAAAACACCGACGCTAAATAAAAACTTGTAAAAAGTAAACGCCAGGGTGCAGCTTAAATAAACTTTTGTTTTATTAAAACTTTGACCGGTAGCTGTAAATATCTGGATTTTAACCTAAAAACTTGGTAAAACGTACAAGGTTCCGAACGGTATTAATTTCACAAATTTAGCAAAACGTTACGTACTCAGTTCGATCAAAGGCACAGAAAATTATATAAGTACAAACTAAAAAAATAAAAAACGCAAGGAATAGTGGCAACGATTCGTTTAAGTGCACTTTTATTCTCTTACATGGCTACATAAAGGAAAAAACCAGGGGTGCATCAGTTTGCTTCTCTAAGCAATAAAATAATATGTTAAATATTTATTTTTATGCTACGCCATTTTGCTAACCTACATGCTAGATAGTCGAAATTCTGTACTTATATCACAGCAAAAATTTGGCTGCAAAAACTGAACTCATTAATCAGCCAATACCTACTCTTAAATTTTCCTTTTCTATAATGGCTAATTAGTGGTGGAAAACGAAGGCTGTGTGTGGGTTCTAATTATCTCATTTGCCTTATCCTTATGCCTGCTGTTTCCCCTTGTTTTGCTTTCGTAAGTAAGGTTTTGCGTGTCTGCGCTCCTCGTGAATAGTAATTGGATTTTTACTTAGCTAGTTTAAGTTCTTGCACGCTGTTTTAGCAATTTACAGTTTAAAAATCGAATTTACGATAATGTTTTCAAGAACGCCACAAAACTGATTTTCCAAACTGCAGTCTGCAGGGCAATGGGTAGAATCTTTATGCACATAATTGCTTTTAATCAGTACCTAATGCTAAGAAACTGAGTTGGTTCGCTGAACAGTCCCTGTCCAGAAACTTAATGTAAACGGTATTTACAAACATACACATACACATATCACGCCTATAATCCCTTGCAGGCAGGTAGGCAGAGCGTTAATGGCATAAAAAAACGGACATTTACGCCACGTCTGACAAATTTGCACTAAATAAATGAATATATAATCGAGCTTGTAACTTGAAAAAATTGCTCAGAGCGTAATAAAGAAGCAAGCGTAAAAAAACCTGAATAAACCCATTTAGTTAAAATTTGCAAATGTTTACTCTTGTCGAAGGATAAACAGTGAAGACTGGGTTATCGCGAAACCTCCTTGAGTCAAAATAAATTACTCCTTTTAAGAGTTCGTTGTACTTTTGAAATGAATAAATAAGTAGTTAAAAGTACCTACTAGTTAAAGTTTGGTTGTCCATTTGGAAACGCTTATTATTTCTAAATCTTAAATGTATCAAAAGAAGTATTTTTTTTGTAAGACTACTTTTAAAAGCGCAAGCGGTGTTTCTACGATAATTAGTTTGGCTATATTCGACAGACGGAGTTTATTTCCAATACACACATAATGTTCACACGGTAAATTATTATCCCCACATCGTCCTTCGCGGGGTCCTCGGAGCAAGAGACTCGTACAAAGAGAGCCTTAAGAATAACCAGTAAAGCTATTAAAAACGCCAACACACTCGCAAAACTCAGCTTAATGAACCGAAACAGAACAAAACTGCCTCAGTCAAGTAATAAATGCTTTTAAGATCAGTATGCATAATTTTTTCATTTTTTGTTTGTTTAGTATAATGTTTGTACTAAACTTTTACTTTTTATACCAAATCATATTTGACCAGATCAACTCTGATTGCAACGACTCATTCATGGTATCTCATTTATAGAGATTCCTCTGAAAAACATCCTTGATCTGAGGCAGGCGTTGTATAATACTCAGCTCGATTTCACTGTTTTTGGGATTTGCTTGCTTTAAATTTAATTTTGTGTTAGTTTGTTTTGGAGTAAACGCTCCTAAGTTAATTAGTTTTAGTGTATTTTCGATAGTTGCTGCTGTAGGCCAAAATAAAATAATATTTTCCAATGTTATTTGATAGGGCCATACCTAACCAACTGTTTAAACTTTTGTGGTTACATGTCTCAAAACATTTCCTATACGACCTTTATTGGTATACGTACTTATACAGTGAATAGATGTGTTGTACTTACGTTGGCTGCATTGTGTGACAAATAACGCATGTAGGCATATAATTTAATCGTGATAATTAAAGCATTTTATCATGTAAATTTAACAAATATTATAAACAAAAAAAAAAGAAGAAAAAGATTACCTAGAAACATCACAGCGACAGAAAATAATCAGGGTTGAATACGTATTTAATTCAGTTTCATTTATTAAGTCAACTTAATTGCTAACAGTTACAACCAAACGCAATTAGTGTAATTAATTAATTAAAAATGTACGAATTACTTGTAGCGGGTCTACACAAGCTTATGCTATGCATTCTGGCTACGCCGTAGCATTTTTCTTGCAGTTGGCTATTATATCATCACGTTCTATCTAAATATCAAGCTTCTTTAGCAGGTGGCTAAAACACGGCAACTCTAATGTTATAATACCTAACTACCTTATGAGAGAAATGTGGGTTTTATTAACCTGCATAAGCCACTTAATCAAAGTAAACGGGGCCACTTTCTCGTACAAATACCCAGATTTTTTTCTCTCTTGCTTCGAATAGCCCTTTTTAAACTTGAGATAATACAAGTACTTTTACAATTTGAATTAATTTAACGTTGGGACGTGTCAAATTTCCGAATGACAATGATGCTCCCTTCAATACGACGCTAACGATGTCGGTGCGCCGTAACAAAACACGTCATTAGGCAGAATCAGCGACGTCACATCCGAAATTACCTTCTGTTACAATTTCCGCTAATTTGTGGAAGCACCGCTCGATAGAGCAGACACGCGGTTTTTATTCATGTCTTAACCACACCAGAGAATAAAAATGCAGAATACGCTTCATAAAAAAAAAAGCTCGTGCCTGGAACGCTTAGCCTACCCAACAATAACAGCATTGCTTGTGCTGTCACCGTAGCATAAATAGATAATAACACTACCGTGTAGAAATGAAACACCTTTGTCTAGACCCGAAAAGCCGCAGTTTAAATACCTACTTCCTCCGACTCCAGCCAGCAGCGTCATAAGCCAGGGCTGTCAAGTGCAGATAATTTTATTTTAGAAGGAGGTATCACTTTTAAATGTTTTTAAATACTATTAAGTAAGGTTTTTATGTATTTACTCATTAATAATATTTTAAGAATTTTTTATAGGAATAATTTAAGGCTTGATAAGCTGAAAAAGCAGTTTGTTTTTTTTCGAGTACTTTACATACAAATCAACGTGACTAAAAAAAAATATTGATCATATAAAATGTAGCGTTCACGAATTGAGGTACGCGCGCATCCTAGCTGAGTTGCTCGCTAAGCGCCAGCCAGACGGAAGGCTAATATAATGACCTTGAGCGCGTCAGGGGCAAGAGTGTCGTCTCTAGGTGTGCGTACTCTGTGCTATTACACAGAACGGACAGAAATAGTCATTGTTTGGTTTCATCTAGACTGGTCTGTGTTACAGTTATTTTTGACAGTAATATATGCAGGCTCGTGCCACCTCCCTCATACTCCCAGTAGCTCCTGATCGATGGTTCCGGAGATTGAATTGTCAGGCTTACATCTGCGGAGGATGTACGTATTATTTAGTCCCAGCCAACGGGTAATGGGTGAAAAATATTCTGGAACCTGACGTCAAAGTGACGAGCAAAACGGGGTTATGATCTCGTTTCAGATGTCAGTAATTTTCTTATCACTCGCTATTTCAGTTTCAGCATATCGACATTGTTTAATGACTTACTTAAGTTAATTAGGTCATGAAATAAAAATAAGGGTTAGGACAAATTTTAATGCATAATTTAAAATTTCAAGTTTTTAACATTATACGGATGGTTCCGTACGACCGAATTTCCCAAAAACGCTATGCTCAACTTGTTAAACTGAACAACTAAGCCTAAGGAACGTAGGTAAAATATTTGACGTCACATAGAAAACTACTCGGTAAACTGAATCCCTCGGTGTTCCACACGAAAAGAAAAAAAGAAGCTGATTTTTTTTTTGTATGGGCGTCCCTAATTTTTAACTTTGGTCCTTAGGGAAAATTAATCAGTGCAACGGGTAGAACTTTGCATTAACATCGTTCCAAGTCACCCCGTATTAAAATGTGCACTATGCTCACTCCTTTCATGCGTCAACGTTGTTTTTTTTTTTCCACGTTTTATTCAAATAAATGTAAGCAAAAAGTTGAATACGAACAAGTTTTGTCATTGCTCCAGTGCTACAATTTCCTCGTAGCCATTACTACGAGACCGCTCGTAGCACTGCTGCTGTTAGCTTCCGCTAGAACTTTCAAACTATCACAAAATTCTAGTAGCAATCCACCGTTGCCGCGATGTGTAATAGCTGTTTCAAAATTCATGGAATAGATAGTCGGGGCGGTGCAAGATAACGTTTGGACAGGTCACAATTTGAAGCTCTTACTTTGTGGCTGCTATGTTCTGGCAAAATTGGCACGTCAAATAAATTCTTGTCAATGGTAAATACGTTGCATAAATTGGAACCGGAAAATATCTGCAACAAAGACGCGCTCCGGTTGAATAAAATTGAATTTGCTTTTGATGAATGTACATCGCTGATCCTGTTGTCGCTTTCGTTCTTGTTCCAGAATCTGACGACAAAAAGCCTGAAACCGTGTTGGATAACAGTATTCTTTTTCTTTTTTTTTGCTTTAAAAAATGTTTGTCTTGACATCAGGATTCCTCGCTCGTTATTTATTATATAACATACACATATACACAAAAGGAAGTATCTAACATTACCTACAATAATATTCGCACACAACAAAAAAATACACTATTTACTTTTTTAAACTTTGTCAATCCATTCAATTAAAACGTCATTTTATTGCGCTTTTATTACGGTTACGGTTTAAAATTATAGTAATTGCTTTGTTATAATTATAATATTATGCAGAACGTGCTTATGGTCTTGTTAATAAACCTGTCGATATTGGACAACTTTACAAAATAAAAACCTATTTTATCAGGCATAGAGAATTTTACACACCTTATTTTAACATCTTACCTGGAAGTGTCATATCTGATCGTGTATCTTATGTTGCCAAAACTTGCACACACACATACACATATCACGCTGTTATGCCTTTGGGGTAGGCAAAGCATTAACGATCGTAAAATACGGTCGCTGACGCTACGTCTAACAAATATTTTAGGGCCGTTTCGAAAAATCGTGTATCACTATATAGTGACAGGTTGTCAGCCTGTCGCCTAAAATTATATTACACATGTAACCCTCCAGTCCCTTAGTCGCCTCTTTCAACACCTGCGCGAAAAAGATGGAGTGATGCTATTCTAAGCCAGCCTCACACGACAAAGCTTCACTTAAGGTACCTAATAATAAAATGAAAATATAAAGTATTGTATGTACGTATCATAGTAAGCAGGATATAAAGTATGTGCCCCATCTCGTCTCTGCTAGACCAAAAAAACTCTTCCATTCACAGAGCACACGCCAGGCGCACGTAATTACCACAATATTACGGCTGCGGAACAAACATAATAAGGCACGTCGCACGCTCCGTTTCATACAAAATGTAACAAATGCGAGGAAGAAAAACTTCAGCATGACGTCACTAATCTGTATTCAGCGGAATTGAAAACATTGTAGCCTGCTAACATCAAATTTTGTTAACCTACTTCAAAGTACCTGTTTGTCAATACCTACGGTCGTTGTTATAATTTTTTAATAATATTATTTGTCCGTCATTTTCGAAACGACATTCCTCTAAGTCACATGAGAAGAATCATGCTAGGATAAAGTACTCTCTCAAGTAGTTCTCATTGGTAACCAAGTCTGGATTTGATGACAAGATCCTAGATAAATAAAAGATTTTATTCGTTATATAAAGGCAGGATTAAAATTTTAGAAGGGAAGTTAAAGTTGAAAGCGGACGTGATGGAGGATCAAAACTAGTGGAAAGGCAAATTGTCTCAGTCAATGAAAGTAACCGGTGCCTAGAGCTGCAAAAGTCAATTTGTACGCGCCTTCCAAATTGGACATCGATTTAATCCGTTCAAAGCAAACGCGTCAAAGCGACGTTCAATTTTGCGCTTGCGGTCGCCACCAGTCCGCATTAGTACAGTACGGATCGCACCCAAAATTCGGCAATGCACTAGCAAAGTGCCGCTCCCAGCAAACATTGAAAACATTCCCAGTAACTTTCCCGGGAACGTGGAATATTCCCCGGAAACATACAAACATTAAAAATTAAATACAATATTGACGAAGGTAACATTTTTTATTTATTAAACATGTCATTTTATGCGTAATTTTGTGTTTTTTGTACGTAATTAACGATTGAAATTTTTTTTATTTAATCTAATTTGGTGTTATTTGAAGTAAATAATAAATAAGCGCGTAGGCGATATCGTAAAAATATATTTGTTTAATTTGCGCCAGATTGAGTTTAAATAATAATGTTTTTTTTATGGGATTACCTATATCTGTAGGCATATACTTCTGAAGGGTGCATTTTGTCAAGCAAGTCAACTTTAGGATTTGCTTTGGCTCGTGATTATAAACCACTTTTCCCAAGAATCTCAGGCCCAAATATTGCAAAATTAAAAGTAATATATTCTAAGGAATATTCCCGGAAACTTAGGAATTTACTGGGAACATTCCCATACGGCACATTGCTATAAAACACAAACTCTGCCCATTCATTTGGTCTCTCCATTAAAGCGGGCTTTTAACTACAGCTAATTTATGCAGCGCACGGTTTGCCGCGACCGGGACAGATTACAGAGCGCCGCAGCTCTGTCTCGCACTGACTGAGTCATTGCTGCATATGTTATACCTACGTAGTGAACAATTCAGGCTGTTTCAATGGTTGGCACACTGAGTGGCATTAATCTCTTGCAATTACCCAATTGGCCAGGTATATTTCACCTGTTTTCCAGACTCATTTGTTTTCACGCCTATTTGGGGTAATGAATGGTCTTACCTACTTTTTTACTTTTTACATGTTGTATTAATTACTGTTGACTGGGCATCATTAATCAGAATATCAAACTAAAAGTAAAAATCAACGCAATTTCGCAGAACATTACATTCTCTGCCTATAAGCAAATTTTAATTACAGGTAGAATTCTCTTCTAAGTATTTCTTAAAGATCTCATTAATCACAGCCAATTTATAGCTAACGAGCTTTAAAATGGGGCATTATTATTGTCTTCTTTTTCTTGTAACGTACAGGTGACCGAATCGATCAAAAGTCCTATAAATTAACCAATATTTACTTATAAGTAAACTATTTTATTATAAACTAATGGGATGGATGCGATCGATGGAAAATATCTTTCAAGCTTCGATGCGAACGTTAAATAAATCACGATAGTCCGCGGGCTTGTCGGATGTACAAAAAATGTGTGAATATCGATTTATGGACAGATCGTATATGATTCTTGCTCTTTGTTACGAAGTAAGTATTAGCGGTAACTTTGTTGTCACTATTTTATAGACAAGCTCTTACTTATACCGAACATTATACCTGTTAGTTTTCAAAACGTGTTCTCAATCTGTGAAAAAAAGTCTTTATTACGGCATAATCCTTGGTCTACGCTGACGTAAATATCCGTACGTTTATCAGATAACTATCTATTCGTCCCGCGGTTTCATCCCTGGCTTAGTGAGACTTATAATGAGTGAGTAATTTTATATGGTACTATGAGTAAAAATAAGATTAATGAGTGATATGAACTGATTACTGTTTTGTCTTTGCGTAAAAATAAATACATTAGCAATAAGTATACACCCAACAATTAAAGCGTCTTCCTTTTTTGATATTAGATTAGATTATTAGATTAGATTATTCTTTATTAAATAAACTTAATTATAAATAGGTACAATTATATGAAATAATTATGAGGCTTAGCCATTTCCTAAACTAAGAATTGGAATTCCTGTATCTTAGGTAAACAGCCAGCCAACATAACTATTATTTTATATAAATTACTATACAATACAATATAAATAAACTTAAATAAACTTTACAACAAAAAACTAACTACATACTATTGCTAATTAATTAATTAGGTAGGCACTTAAATAATAACAACAAAGATCTTGCAACCCTTCAGGCATCCGATATAAATTAGCCACGGTATTTTAATTTTATTCCTTGTTTTTGACATCAACATTTTAAATACTAACATTGTATTCTATTCTTTTTTGAACACGTTTTATTGTAAAATTTTAGCGCCCGCCACGACTTGAACCAGGGACCGTGGGGTTTTTTCAGTTTCTTATGATTATTTATGAAAATAATAAATAAATAAAAAAAAATAGAAAAATAATCAATTATTTTAGACTTTTACTTCATAATATAACACTGTAAGTGCATAATTAACCATTGTACATTTAAATAAGTAAAGCTTCGTCACATGGCAAAAATAACATTAGAAAGCTGGTTTTGGAAGATCAACTATCTTGAAATACACCACCAAGGGGTTAAAGGGGCTTGACTCCCTCAAAGAAAAAAAACATTACAAAAAAAGCTGGTCTTGGAAGATCAACTTGTTTGCAACACCACTACCATTGAACCCAGTAGTCATGTCTTTTATAGCTTTTCTTACCCAAAGGGCACCTTGTTCTAAGATTTCACTGTCTGTTCGTCCGTCTGTCTCCAGGTTGGTGGAATGCTTCAACAAACATAGCGTTGGACGCCCTCCAGCCAGATGACCCGGAGTCTTAGCGAAGGCGGCTGAGAACACGGGAGATCGTGCCTTACGGCGTACCTTGGAGGAGGCCTTCTTCCAGCAGTGGGCTGCTATAAGCTGATGTGTTTATGTCTTGAATGATTCTTTACGAGCTTCTCATAAAAAACACGTTTTATTATGTAGTTACCTCTTCATCAAAAAATCCTGAATGAAACCTATAGGGTACAATCAACGTCTCTCGAGGCAATCGCAATATTCGGCGAATACAGATACGGTAAACCTGTAACTCTGAATGTGGTGAGTCCACGTATTGGCTATTGAACGCCGCACGCCGAAAGTAATCCTATAACACCAGCTAGATTCCATTCCAGCCACAGCGAGCTCTCACAATCTTCAGCGCGAATACCCTTTTGTTGGAATGAAAGAGATTTCCAATATTGCAGAGCGAAATTTTCATCTTTGTCTTCATAAATCTAGGCACTTGTTATATACTGTCTGTATTGTCTAAGGCTAGAGCGTAAAAGTACCCGAGTGATGCCGATATAGGACCCTTGCCTAAAATTGTAGCCTCATATGCATCCTCTGGAAAGAATTCTTTCCGTCGCAACGGAAGACGCGCTAAAGTTTGAAAACTACAAACCATTCTACCCCATCAAGCATCTCTTAGTTTCCAATAGCAAATCAATCAATCAATCATTTATTTGCCATCAAACAATGTATACAGAAGATGGTATGTTAATACAATTTGGGTACTAAGTTCGCTTGTTAGGCAGCATAGCTTGCAAATATATGTTAACAAAACATGAAAAGGCTTGAATCCCAATTTTTTAACTATACAATAAAACATCTCCCTTATCTTTTACTGCCATAGAAATATTAAGTATAACTATTTACGAGTTGGTTCATGTTTTCAAACTAGACGTTCCTTGTAGGTTAGCCTCTAAATTATCTGTTCACCGAAGCAAATGGGAAAATTAGGCAAAGTAGTGGAATTTAAGATAAGTAGACATTCTTACACAATAGTACCCTTCTTTGCAATTTGTTACTCTAGCCTCGAGTAATACCTTCTTATAGCCGTCATTATTCACCCCGACCGACAAATTTACGGATTTTGGGTGTTTTATTTAAACCACTGTTTTATGTTCAAGATGTGAATACAGCAACAGGTTGTAGTAATAGTGCTTATATTTTAAAGTCTTCTTCTTCTTTTTCGTGTGCGACACCGTGTCGTCCTACGACCCGATAAGCCCTGGTGTCAACGTTTTTAACTACCTTCTACTAGTAGTAGGCCTCTGACATGGTTGTGTAACGACCGCCATCTAAGTAATCATAGACAGCAACCGAGACCGTCGGCTCCTCCGAAGCACGGAACCATCTTTATTTTCGGACAATCAAGTGTGCACTATCCTAACCAGACTAATACTTACCAAATTAACTATATTCTTACTAACTCTGTGAGTGCCTCACCGAGAATCGAACCCGGAACCATTGCGGAACCAGGCAGTACCACTGCGCCACATTGACCGTCAATATATTTTACAGTTTAGTTATAAGTAAAAAGCCTTTGGTATACCCTGTGCTAAAAAAAATATTCATAAAGGCTTGGGGTTTATTCATACATACACAATTTTAATTATAAGTAATTACTTAGAATACTCTTACTTATTTATAGAATTGTCTAGAAAGTATATAATACGTAGGTACCTAGACTAAAGTACTCATTCATTCATATTAAATAATATATGTAATATATCTTGTAATATATATATGTATTGCCGTGTGTTGCCGGCTAAGAATAGCATCACCCCATTTCTTGCCCGTGGGAGTCGTAAGAGGCGACTTAGGGACTTGAGGGTGTGTATTGCAATTTTAGGCGATGGGCTGACAACCTGTCACTATAGCGATACACAATTTTCCGAATGACCCTCAAATATTTGTCAGATGTGGCGTAAATGTCCGTATTATGCGGCAGTTTACGCTCTGCCTACCCCGCAAGGGATTATAGGCGTGATATATGTATGTATGTATCTTGTAATAGCCTAAACCATCCTACTGTATTTACCTACACTAGGTAACGTGTCTCTATTTTGTCAACACGGTTCGTTACCTACACTTCACAAACACTACAACCTTGTTTCTCTACAAAATAAAAGGTACTTGTAGCAAACGTAAAAAGCGTTGCAGAGGAATACAAAGCCAGGGCGTCCGGGAGTTACGGTTGCGGCGTGCGGGGAGCGCCGCGATGCCTCCACCGACATGCTAATGCAGGACACGTGTACAACGTGGATAAAGATATCTGATCTTAGAAGATGGAGAGCATATTTTAAAACGAAAGACATACACGGATCATGCCTTTATCCCTTGTGGGGTAAGCAGAGGGTTAACGGCTGTAAAAATACGATCGCTATCGCTGTCTAATATTTGAAGGCCGTTTCAGAAAATCACTATAGTGACAGGCTGTCAGCCTGTCGCCTAATATTGTAATACACATAAAACCCTCAAGTCCCTTAGTCGCCTTTTGCGACACTCGCAGGAAAGAAATGGAGTAATGTAACTAAGTAAAGTAAATGTAAAGTGCTTAAATTTAAAGACACATAAATTATGTTTGTTATTATAACTAAGCTGGCTTCACACGGCTAAGATGAGCTATACCTACTTTAGGTACTTATCTATTAGCTTCCGTTTTGTATGCTTTTTAGTTGAGTAGGTAAAAAACATGTTGCAACAACTTTAAATGAAGTAGTGATGACGATCTATTTACTTTCGTTGAATTTTTAATGAAGCCCGTAGTATGACGACATTAGACCTGCGTTTAACTGAAATAACATACACGTCTCTATATTTTGAGCCACAACATCTTATTCAGTCTACGTCCTAATTATTACGCTAAGCAATCTGTTACCTACATGACTATTCAATGTTATTCAGCAAATATGTCAAGTAGAAACGTGGGGAGGGAATCGAATTGCTTGTGTTCAACAAGATTTGTAAAGCTCGTAATGGCTTCTCAACGTAAATGTGTTGTGGGCCCGAGCCGAGATTCCCGAGTAAACGGATAAGATACGCATTATTCCCTCTTAAAAATAAATACAACGAACAATTTACTGAAGTTCGAGGTGTGTGTCGCAGAAAGTGAAAAGATGTAGTCTCTGCCTACTTCTTCGGGATAGAGGCGTGATTTTATAGATACATGTTTTTATGGAATTTTAGTATGAAATTTCGAGACTTTTACTTACAAGAAGCATTTTCTTTCATTTCTTTGTCTATCGTAAGTATACTTTTGTTTTTAAATGTATCAACCGAAGAAAACTAAAAAGTTGTAACAGAAAACTTTATTTCGCATTTCACAATCAAAGTATTCCACGTAACGGTAAAAGCAAATTCTACGGTAGAGCAGAGTTCTGAGTACCCACCATTTGAAAAGCGAACGGGTTCTCTGTCAATGCGGAACCCGTTTATTCGCGCTATTTGCATGACTGAAAAAATCGTTACAGAGAGTTCTACTTGCAACTGCTTAATTCATGTGAAATTAATAGGATTTACGTTATTATTTTAAATATAGGGAAGTAATTAAGTCAAGTAATTCGTCGCGTATTTTTAAATTTTCGTTTATTTGATTTTTACATGTCGTTACCTAGTCAGTACCTAATCAAGCCGCATACCGCCGTTGCGTTGTGAAGATTTTCGCATTACGGTCGTGACTCAATTCTGAGCTCCGATTTATGGCCCTCTTATATTGTGCCGAGATTGCCCGTGAAAAACATCGGTTTACGTTACATCGGTACGTTTTTGAAAATCTTGCAAAATTTTCTACCGCGACCTGGGTTTGAATTGAAACTGCTACTTTCGTCATCGCTAGTGGCGGTACCTCTTCCATCTGGGTGACCGCGGCTCATCTATTGCCTACAAATTTTGCAAGATGCCAATAACGCGTGGCACGGCTACATCTACTGGCCTTTAAAACGAAACTAACCCGCCTTTATCAGAAGTCTCTTTAAATTATTACTAGTATAAAACTTGTAAACAATTCAGTGAGTAAAACAATATGGATTGGTGGCCTTTGCAATCGTACATTGATTAATTCTGTTTGAAGCGGGCGGTTTAAAGCGTCGCTTAATATTCGATTTAGTTTGGATTTGTATCTGCCATTAGCTCAATCTCACTCGATAATTTGACTAGGATTAGAACAGCTCACTTACTACGGTAAAAACCCACTCAAAATTTCTAAAATTAATTGATAAGCAGTTTTATACAAAAATCAAGACTACATTATGTTCGAAGGCATTTTACAAATGCGCCGCTCTGTTTGTACAGTTTAAAATAATAATATTGTAAATATATAAGAGAATGTTCGATGTTCGTACTCAAAATCCTACTTATATTATAATTGTGAAAGTTTGTATGTTTGATTGTTAGTTCTTCACGCAAAAAATACTAAAGCGATTTTAATAAAATTTGGCACACGAAGTTAACATGGATTAACACATAGGATATTTTTTTATCACCAGTTATGCGGGCAACGCCGCGTGTAACAGCTAATACAGCATAAATTGTATTCTGAGTATAAAATAAATTGCGAACATTAATAATTCTTAAAAAATATAATATATATTATTTTGGATCCTATGATAGACATTTACGACAGAGTGCGTAAGCATAGCCTGTAATACTTACAATTTTTGTCAATTGACATGTATGTTTTTACACCGCTGTAATTGTAAAAAATGTATTACCTATGCTAAATTGTTTATAGGAGAGTCTTGTGAATTCATAAAAATTATAAAGTCTTTGATTATTTTAAAGAAGAAGAAGAAAACTATGTGGAGGATAACTGATGAATATTTTACATCACTTATCCGTATTTCCTTAATCTACTCACGCTTCTTTAGGTCTGCTGGAAGAAATTTATTTAGAAATAAGCAGTACCTGTTGTACCATTTTTCCATATGTTCTATGTTTTTGTATTTTCTTGTGTACAATTGTTAAATAAATTGTTACTTATTTGAGTTTTACGTCGTCTCCTGTCTTGAAAAGTGTAATATCAAAACCTACGCAATCTCATTCTCCCATATTAGCCTTGTGATCGAGCAAAATTTTTGTCAAAAATCCAACGTTTTGGATAACATACTAACTTAATGAAACGGAATATTAAAACATTATGTTTGTTTAAACAGTAGCTTATACCAATAATCCACGAAACTAGTTCGTATATTAAATTTGGGAGTTGGATTACAAATAGATTTCGAAATTAAACCGCGTTTATGCACTGTTTATCTACAGATTCATTTGCGCGTCTCATAGTCACGAATTTCGGTGGTTTAATTATAATCCCCGTCGTGTCTCGTGTAAAACGGGTTATAGTGGCACAAGTTGAAAGTAATACATACAAGGTAGTTGGTAGGTAATAATATGTGTGTTAGTTGTTCTTATTTATGAAAGTACCTATCTACCTTTTACGATAATTTTGTAGATCAACAAGTTACGAAATTGCCTATTAGATAAATGTTTCTACTCATTGAATGAATATTTCAATACTAAATAGACTAAGTTTGTATTACTAGTGTGATATAAATATTTAAATTAATTTTACCTAACAATAGTAATAAATTGTCAAATAATAATGTAATATGATAAGATAATAGTAGCAATATAGTTAATAAATAAGCTTACGACATATTTTATGGTAAATTAAGTCACATGTTTCAAATTTATAAGAATATTGTTTATGTAGGTACCTAGAGAATTATAAAACTATCATCTCATGTAACCACACTTAAAAGCAAATAAAAATTTTGACTTTGACTATACTATACTTTCGGGGTAGGCAGAGCGTAAACGGGCGGAAAAAACGGACGGATTGCCACGTCTGACAAATATTTGAGGGTCATTCAGAAAATTGTGTATCGCCATAGTGACAGGTTGTCAGCCCATTACCTAAAATTGCAACACACACCCTCGGGTCCTTTAGTTGCCTCTTACAACTCCCACGGAAAGAAACTACCCATGCAATGGGTTCTAAAATATACAACGCAATTCCAGATGACATAAAAAACTCTCATAATCCATACTATCCATACTAATATTATAAATGCGAAAGTGTGTTTGTTTGTTTGTTTGTTTGTTTGTTTGTCTTTCTTTCACGTTACAACAGAGCGATATCATGCAGTGTTTTTTAGGTGTGCAGTTAGGTGAGAGGCTGGAGAGTGACATAGGCTACTTTTTATCCCGGAAAAACATATTTTTCCCATCGGAAAAGCGATTAATGTTTAGCAATAGAATACACCCATACTACGAACATAGATGAGTATCATGCAGCGATGTAAAGCATTTTTTTTTTGAGAGCAGCTAAATGAAAAGCTGGTGAGTGACATAGGTTATTTTTTATCCCGGAAAAACATATTTTTCCCTTCGGAAAACCGATTAATGTTTAGCAATAGAATACATCCATACCACATAAAAAAGATGTATATACAGGATGTAAGGGACAGCCCTCCGAATACTGATATTCCCATAGTAAATGCAGTGAGCTGATTGTGATTTTGTATGGGATATAGAAAAAAAGAATTTAATCTATGGCAGGTTGTTCAGTTTCATGGTTTGAATACACCCAATCAGTATTCGAAGGGCTGTCACTTACACCCTGTATAGCACTACTATGAGAATGTCTCTTGAATATGAGTTTTGGGATATGAATGTGGCTTTAAGGGTGATGTGGGTATGTACTTGAGATACTTCTTACCACAGTAGTAAAGTTAATTTCTACAGTTAAACATGATTTGAAAGTCCATTTCTATAATAATAACCATTTTTAGCACAGTAAGTTTGCCCTGCGTATACTTGCGAAGACACATAATAAACTTAAATTTTTTGGTACCATAGTCCTGAAAATTGAAGACTAGGCAAAATCATTATACTGCGTATTCATATTATTATAATTCCAATCCAAGAACATCCATCCCCAAGTTAATTTGGTTTGGAGCTAATATAGGTTTTCAAATCCTTGATTACATACCCACTCCTTTCTTTCATGTCTTCTTGGAGCATGTTTGTATGTAATAAAAATTTCAAAATAGCAGGAATATTAAAAAAAAATTAAAGCTATATAGCAATCTATACTTTCTTATTATTTATTAACCACCAATATAACACTAGGCAATATTCACAATATTCATAAGGTAGCTATACTCTATGGCGACATAGAGCGCTGAGTGTAATAGCTAGGCATAAATATAGGTGTATTGGTAGTTTAGTAGTATTGCTAGATGTAGCGCTGCATTGTGTAATAATGCAGGTTATGCCAAATTATATCGCTGATATAATTTGGCATAACCATTACTACTATATTTGTATTATAATATTCGCGTAGGAGTTAAATAAGTGACCCATAAACGTAATTTTAATAGAGACGCAGTCACTAAACCGGAAAGTAATGACCTGTGTTGTGTGTGCTGTCGCCCTGTTTAGAATACACAACTAATTAATAAAACTCTATGAGTACGCGGGCGAAGCCGCGGGTAACAGCTAGTACACCTATATTTATGCCTAGCTATTACACTCAGCGCTCTATGTCGCCATAGAGTATAGCTACCTTATGAATATTGTGAATATTGCCTAGTGTTATATTGGTGGTTAATAAATAATAAGAAAGTATAGATTGCTATATAGCTTTAATTTTTTTTTAATATTCCTGCTATTTTGAAATTTTTATTACATACAAACATGCTCCAAGAAGACATGAAAGAAAGGAGTGGGTATGTAATCAAGGATTTGAAAACCTATATTAGCTCCAAACCAAATTAACTTGGGGATGGATGTTCTTGGATTGGAATTATAATAATATGAATACGCAGTATAATGATTTTGCCTAGTCTTCAATTTTCAGGACTATGGTACCAAAAAATTTAAGTTTATTATGTGTCTTCGCAAGTATACGCAGGGCAAACTTACTGTGCTAAAAATGGTTATTATTATAGAAATGGACTTTCAAATCATGTTTAACTGTAGAAATTAACTTTACTACTGTGGTAAGAAGTATCTCAAGTACATACCCACATCACCCTTAAAGCCACATTCATATCCCAAAACTCATATTCAAGAGACATTCTCATAGTAGTGCTATACAGGGTGTAAGTGACAGCCCTTCGAATACTGATTGGGTGTATTCAAACCATGAAACTGAACAACCTGCCATAGATTAAATTCTTTTTTTCTATATCCCATACAAAATCACAATCAGCTCACTGCATTTACTATGGGAATATCAGTATTCGGAGGGCTGTCCCTTACATCCTGTATATACATCTTTTTTATGTGGTATGGATGTATTCTATGCTACACAATAATCAGTTTTCCGATGGGAAAAATATGTTTTTCCGAGATAAAAAGTAACCTATGACACTCACCAGCTTTTCATCTAACTGCTTTCCAAAAAAAAAATGCTTTACATCGCTGCATGATACTCATTTATGTATGTAGTATGGATGTATTCTATTGCTAAACATTAATCGGTTTTCCGAAGGGAAAAATATGTTTTTCCGGGATAAAAAATAACCTATGTCACTCACCAGCTTTTCATTTAGCTGCTCTCAAAAAAAAAATGCTTTACATCGCTGCATGATACTCATCTATGTTCGTAGTATGGGTGTATTCTATTGCTAAACATTAATCGCTTTTCCGATGGGAAAAATATGTTTTTCCGGGATAAAAAGTAGCCTATGTCACTCTCCAGCCTCTCACCTAACTGCACACCTAAAAAACACTGCATGATATCGCTCTGTTGTAACGTGAAAGAAAGACAAACAAACAAACAAACAAACAAACAAACACACTTTCGCATTTATAATATTAGTATGGATAAAGAGTATGAGTAGTATGAGTATACGCATTTTAATGTATGATCAATTCTTTATCTGTTTATAGCAGTTATTATGGAATATACGGTGATGATGGTTTCTTCCTTTACGGATCTATAACCTAAAATATCGATAAAAATAAATAATTAAAAATTTACCTTTAACGTGATAGTTACAATATTGATAGCCAGTCTTCCCCAACCGACACCTTGCCTGGCAAAATACAAAATGAGAGTATCTAATAAATTTTAATAAAAGACTACAATATCGATGATCATTGGAAACATTTCTTTACCTTTATTATAAATTCAAGTTTGTGAGTCGAAATCGCATCAGTGGTCCTTGGGCGGCCTAGATCGAAATACAACCTGCGCATAGTATAAATCACTCAACCACGCGGAGCGCGTAATTATTGAAATGATTTGTCATATCATATCCATGTACTAGCAAAGTAATTACGTAACGGAACCATACGAAGGTGAGTTTGGACCTTTGACTTACATTCACAACATTGACTGCCAGCGTGTTACTATACAATTTTTCGTATTTTTGACAAACATTATTTGTCAGAGTTATTCTACGAATGTTTGTATGAAGGTATGAATTGTATTTTTTTGAAATAAATTAATCGTATGCATAGTTCTTACTTTAATTATGAGTATTTTAGCTTTGCAAAAAGAAGGCGATAAAAAAACTTCAGGAAATGGCCTATCAGCGGCCTGAAAGCCGGCGGAATTAGCCATTTGCTTTGCGTTACACTCTTAGGCTATACATTTTTTTAGGGTTAGTAAATAGGATTCAAACTAAGACAATTTACGGATATGTACGGATAGATGATTAAGACAATTTACAATTAATAATAAACACAAATAAATGTGTGTGTACGACGAAGAGGGCAATTAATTTTTCGTATATGATCAGAAACGAATACCCATAAAGAAATAAAAGAGACCGACGACGTATACAATACAAGCAGCCTGGAACGGCAGTGGGCAGGGCACATACGTATAATAGCTCGTTCAACCGACGATTGGTGTCTGAAGGTGGCGGCCACAGATCGGAAACCGGAGCATAGGATGCCTTCTCGGGCAGCCGATGTCTGTAATTGGCACAATATCGGTTTAAGCATTATGGACACGTTTGGGGAGGCCAATGATTATGCAGCATTGACGGTTTCATGGCTGATAATCACAAAGAGTTTAATACATTATAGGATATTTTCAAAACTATCCAACGTAACAAATCAAACAAAACATTTCCCTACTATTTGTGAAACAAAGTGAACAGGCGAAGAAGTAAACTTTCATCTTGTCAGACCCATCTCAAACACGCTAGTCAGGTTTCTCTTCTGCCCCGCGTTACCTTGTCAGGATATATCCGATCTATGGTTTTTCTTATTTTGTGGTACATAAAATAAGTCATCGAACGACCCAGTGACCTCTGGTGGCTAAGTCAAGTCAATGGTACGTACTGCTGTCATCAAAAATATATCTACTTGATAACTGTGTGATTTTATTATGAACATCCTTAATTTGTTTTTTGAATAAATGTCAGACGTGGCGTGAATGTCCGTTTTTGCGGCCGTTTACGCTCTGCCTACCTCGCAAGGGATAATAGACGGGATATATGTATGAATGTATGTATAAATGTATAACGATACAAAGTACCTACCAATACCTGTTGTGTTCTGTATGATATTAAATTATTATTATCACGCATTAAATATCTGGAGTCGTAATGCACAGTGATCGAAATAGCGCGTATGAAGTAGATACTATAAACGTTAATTCATTGCGAAATTGACGTGACCACAAGCCAACTATAAGCTTACTGTGTCTACGAAATTGCATCCCAAATGTACGCCTGTCCGGAGCTGCCACAATCATCGAAAATTGGCTTTCGACTGTTACGTGTAGTAGGTATTATCAGCAGCACTTCGAGTTGCCGGCGCCAGATACTGGCTGGCAGCAATATTAACTTAGATGTATTTGAAATTGCACAACGATCGAGGGATCAATCTCACTATGGTTAAATCTACAAAAAAAGATAAAGTGGCTAAAAATTTATTTCCTTAATGTAGAACTTGCAGGGCTGCTGATACCTAGTACAGTTAGATAGTTTAGACTTCGGATCTCTAACAGAATGTCAGTTTGCTTGTTCATAAAACGAATATAAATAAATCTTGCCAATCAATCTTTCCACGTTAAAGTGAACGGGTGAGATAACTGAATTGTGGCAGATTAAGGGAAGACAAGATAGCGTCTAGAGCAGATTGATTGTCGTCGCTGATACCTGAAACTTTGCTGACAGACTACACTCAGCGAAATAAATCAAAATGAAGAGATCTTCGTTAACCATAAATTTCTTTTCTGTTTATTATACCTATCTGAGTCCAATCTGTTTTGATTGGAACCAAGTCGTTATATAAATTGTTATCGTCGGTAAAGTTTTTACGATTGCTAGATTAGGTTACGCTTTCGCTACAATTGAGGTTGGATTTAACTTACTGCTTCTGGTGTGAATAAGGTTTTGATCTGTTTCTTCTTTTTCATGTGTGATGGCGACGGTTTTGATATAAATCTTAGATGATTACATACTTACGAAATATTTTGCTAGAATTGGTGGACTGAATAGTCTATCCATAAGTATCGCTTAGCAAGTGCAGTTTGGTCACCTGTCTTGTCGGTATGTGATTCATTACCGAGATAGCATTTCAGTATAATTACGTTTCAATAGTACATTTCCTTATTCATTAGTTCTAATTATGTACAATTTGTATCCTCAATAACCTTATACACTAATTGTTAGGCTCAGTATATGTAGGTACTCTAGTCAGTAGGTGGTTCATGATATGGTTATTTGTCGGAAACGCGTGTAGTGTTGCTTTTGTATCCAGAAATGTTCTTTTTATTTGACTAAAATAAGTGCCATCCATAATAATTATAATTGTGCAGCTAATTAAGAGTAAAAGAAAAAAAATGAGAAACAAGACTGTTATAGAATGGTCGACATCAGTCAAGTCGCAAACAAGATTACATTGTAATCAATCAGATGCAAGACGAGGGTGGGCTGGTCGGAGGAGGCACTGGCATCGTGTCACAGTGGAAGAAAAAACAGTAAGTAATAGTAATAATTACTTGTAAGACAAAACGAATCGAACTTACTATTATTTTTGTTGACCGTTACCGCGACGTATTCGGACCAATCGGTGGTCCTTCCTCTGGTCCGAATACGTCGCCATAACGCGCAACAAAAATAATAGTGAGTTTAATTCGTTTAGTTTTACAAGTTATAGTTATGTCTCACTTAAGTTTTAAATAGTATAATAGTAATAATGTCTTAATAAGATGGTCCCACCATAAATACTAATCGTTATTTGGCTTGAACGTTACTTTCAGGATAGCTTTTCAGTCTGCTTTTTGATTAAAAAACAATATAAAGTGACGAAATATACAGTAGTTTGATGATAATGATTTAAATTATAATTGCAAAGAACATTATCATAATTATAGTAAAGAGAGGATTTACTTACTATGATTTTAAAAATGGTTCTTCTCAATTGAAAAACTCTGACACCAAAGTTCACCGTTTCATTCGTCGACTCGGTGTCCCACACGGAATGGAGAAGGATTTACTTAATTGGTATTATTCGGACTCACGTTGATTGATCCTATCAGGTGTTCTGTTTCCAAATACTTATTGGTATCATCAAGACATTGTTGTGGTTCAAATAGCTTCATCAAAGCGCTGGTATAGGTAGGTACATTAGTTAATGGAATTCACTGGACGGACACTAAATCCCAAGATAATGGATAGAGTAAGCAGACTAACTAGCAATTAACCTTGTCATATAGGTACTTGTACATAGGTGAGTTGTGAATAGAACAATTTTGTTTAAAAGTTTGCATTTGAGATTCAGATTACTTGACATTTTGTTTATGAGGTTAGATATGTATGATATGACCCAATTTCACCAAACTATTTTAAATCATAACGTTTCTTTTTATTTTCGTGTGGGACACCGAGTCATCCAATGACCCAATGAACCCTATTGTTAACGCTGACATATGCCTTTATATTTATAAAATCCATTCAAAACTGCATTACACAAAATATTTTTTTACTGAATGCAATTCTATCTTTAAGGTAGTGATCCCACTTGTCATCCGTCGCTGCGTATTTTAGACGCACCGTAACGCATGCGTCTGTCAGGAGCAAGGAGATTGACAATTTAGATCTTCTTCCCATATAAATACGGCTACGGTGCGTTACGGTTCGCATCCAACTAAACTGAAATGTTATCATTTTATTTACCAGCTATAAGTACCAGGAGCTCGAAAATAATCAAGGCACTTGTGTAGCGGTAATAAACGAGCAGCCGCAATACTAACCGACAGGGTGCCACAGTGTAAAATAATCAGCACTTTATTATTTCTTCTTCAAAAGTATGGTTTTTACTCAGTTACTCAGTGTAATAATTCCACTAAGTAGGAATTTGTTTTACTGAAAATTCATACCTCGTTAGATAATCATGACAATATTAAATCGTTTTTGTCGTTGGTACCTTTTTAATATAAATTCTACGAAGTACACAATTAAACTTTTATAATAACTAGAAGAATCTTGTTTCATAATTCAAGTAGCAAAGTTTTGAAAGTGGATTATTTTTACTCTGTAACACGAATCACGTTTATCTTGCTAGAGGGAGCAGGGAGATAAGTGGGTTGGGGGAGGGCGGACTATGTAGCATGTTAAATTAAAGCAATCCGTTACAAAATGTGTCTAGCTAGGTAAACACTAACTCTAGGATAAATACGAAACGACTTGTGCTGATAATGCATTCTGTATTGGTCATGTGAGAAACGAATAAAAATCTTGGTTCCATACCATTTCGTATCAAAATGGCATAAAATTCACGTTTTTTATATGGAACCCCCTTATATATAAGTTTTTTTCTTATTTTAATAGCGATAAAAAAAATCATGTTCTGGGAAAATTTCAACTATCCAAGTCTTACTGTTTATGAGATACAGTCTCCGAACTAATATAGACAAATCAAGAAAAATATTATGTTTTTGTATGGGAGACCCTCTGAAGTGTTATTTAATTATAATTTTTAAAATATGTATGTTGTTAAAGCGGTAACAGAAATACGGCATTTGTGAAAATTTCAACTGTTTGCCAAATCACGGTTATAAGATACATCCTCATTTTAAGTATTAGACCGGGTCTATCGCGATAGTATTTAGGTAAATATTAGTAGTTTACCTGTGTCCCGACGTTTCAATACAGTTTCATGTACGAGTATTGTTCATCGGAACAATCGTCGGATACTGTGAGTGTTGTGTGCCGGCAGCCTAGTGCAATATTTACAAACAATCAATAATATTAACATTATAAAGACAAATGTAGTTAGCAGAACATCTCGTCACACGCCGCCTAGATGACAACTTGCTGGGACGTCAGTCAACCCGCGACCACAATACATGAAACTGTATTGAAACGTCGAGACATATTATACTATCGCGATAGACTCGGTCTAATACTTAAAAAGAGTGAAAGTGATCGCGAGTGCTTAAAAAGTTAAGACACATCCTGCTAACAGACAGAGGGACAACCGAGTCTCAGTAACCCTATTACCGTTTGACTCTTGGGTACGGAACCCTAAAAAGTGATTATATTTTGATCATTTTGCAGAAGTGAAGTACTTTACAATTGAAAGCAGGTTCTTGTATAACATAATTATTTAAAATGCTATCATATGAATATAGTTACTTCTTTAGGCCTACTTTTAGTAGTTGATGGTTGAAAATCTTTGACATCAGAGTTCACCAGGTCGTTTGGCGACTCTGTGTCGTACACGACAGAAGAAGAACATATCAATAAGAGTGTACTAATTCTTGTGAATATGATTAACAAAAAACTTAAATGTATTTCAAATGTTAACATCAAAGAAAAAATTATGCAAAGGGAACTTCTCCATTTGAGACCGTATCCTATGGTCCGTGAATTTTCTCAAACAGTTTCCTAAATGGAAAATAATTTTCAGACGACAAGTTTAATGTATTGGAATTGTATTTTCAGCGGCTTTCAATATACAGGATTTTCAGCAGCTTTCAATATACAGGATGTAAAAGAAAACTGAAAATATTTCGAAGAGAAAAGTTTTTGGAGCCCATAAATGTTTATGTTACGATAAATGTTAATGTTTATGTTACGGACACGAAAACAAAACTGGATTACGTAATTCATAGCAAAAACAAGTGCAAATTGAATTATATTCGTGATCACAGTCCCTTTCAACAGAATTGGCCTGTGTTATTTTTTGTTGATAGCTCTACACGGTTAGGCATAGCCGGCATAACATCAATGTTATATATTTCATCGTGAAATTGAATTATTCTTAAGAGGATTAACAAACGCGTGTTTATCGAACATGGCATTTGACATATTTGAAGTTAAAACTTAATACACTCTTCGTCCAAGTATGAGAGAATAGATACCTACTCGTAATCGGTATATTTTTTGATTACGAGAATTAGCCGTTATAAGGTGACAGATGTCTTTTGAAATACAATAGTAAGGGGTTGTCTATTTCTCGTTTTACCCCCACAACAAGCTCTCAAAGTCGTGGGAAAAGTCAAACAAACTTACTTTTTATTTACAGCTGAACTTGAAAGCAAAATTTAACTAGTGACCTCAAGAAAACTCAAGACGGGCTAGTGATACGAAACAACTTTCCCCAAGGAACATAGCTCGACAGATAAATAAAGATTTGGAACTCCCATACAAAATTCCCGATCAGTTAAAAAAACTGTGGAATATCAAAATATTTTTGTCATATTATTATTTCAACCTATGTTCCGCAAGGAAAGTTGTTCCTTATCACGAGCCCTTCTTGAGATGTACCTAGTAAAATTTCACCTTATATAAAATAATTGCAACTGAACTGTTGTAAAGTAATAACTTTGTAAATGCTCGGTTAAGAATACTCTATGAAATCAATGTGCATAAAAATGTGGCGACAACCCTTAAGCCTTGAGCCCTACGGACCCGGTTTAGTATGCTTAATCCTCCTTATGTGATAAGTGTTGGAAAATAGCTGTTAACATTAGCGTCGTAGGCCTCCGCTTGTCATCGAGAGGAGAATGGATTGTGGCTGTGAATGAGTCGCAAACCGTAGATAACTTAAGACCAAAACAACCTAGACAAGGTTTCTGTATCTTTTAGCAGAGTTTAAAAAGGACCGTTGAATAATAAGTAAGATAGTGCAATAACGTTTAAGAAAAAATGTTTAAAACTTATTGTTATCAATAATTTTCAGGAAATTATAGTTATTTAAGTATAATAAGATAACTTTGTTTCAATCCTATTTACTTAGTGTAGTAAGTCGTAGCCCAGTTGTAGCATCTACTACGCCGTAGCAGCCTTAGTAAATTGTTCCACTTTTTTGCAAAGTAACGGTTATGGAGATAGATATCAGTGACCAAGTGCGAGCTTGGTGATTGATCCAGAAGTATGTGCCGTAGCACATGGAATATTTTGAAATAAGAAATGTGGAATTACTTAGTTAAAATTTTGAATCGATTTCGCTATTGCCTAAATCGTTTTTGCAGCAATCGTGCAAAATAAGCGGACCAATTCGACAACAGTAAATGTTGAACCTCTCAGAAGAAAATGCTTCTTTAGCATCAAATCCGTCTTATTTATTGTTGTTTTTTTTTTCAATGTCGTTACGTTTTTTTGTGCACAAAGCATACCATTATTATTATCCATCAATACCCTTGAAATTAGGCTTTGAAAGAAAATGGTAATACCAATCTAAGTAAACATAGGTGGTTAGTGGTCTTAGTTATACGACAAATGCAATCAGGATACATTATGTATGCAATCTACTCGTCTGATGAGAAACCCACAGTTCAAAGCTCACTAGTTAGTGTTTCCTGAAACTCGTGTGTTTATTCTGTGGAGTAAACAGACTGAATTCCATTTCTGAGTTCACTGCGCAAACAACACGAAATGTCAAGTCCGTGCATGTAAAACCGGTGACTTTAGTTACAGACACTTTAAATATCTCTACCTTAGTGATATCTAACACCTACTATTTCAGAAAGTAAGTAGTTGAATAGGTGGGACGTACGAGATATAAGCAACAGAATCAACATCTTTATAATTGAGTACCAAATTTTAAAACACTTCCCGTGTTAGGTATACAATTTTTGAAAACTTGCAAAATTTTCGAATCCTGCCCGCACTCGAAAATTTTGCAAGTTTTCAAAAAAAAAAAAATCTTTATAATTTTTATGTCGTGCCGTGTGATGCCGGCTTAGAATAGCATCACCCGATTTCTTACCCATGGGTGTCGTAAGAGGCGACTAAGGGATTCGAGGGTTATGTGTAATGCAATTTTAGGCGATGGGCTGACAACCTGTCACTATAGTGATACACAGTTATCTGATTGACCCTCAAACTTTTGTCAGACGTGGTGTTAATATCCGTGTTACGACCTTTAACGCTCTGCCTACCCCGTAAGCAATATAGGCGTGATATATGTATGTATGTATGTGCGTATAATTTTTTTTTCTAATACTAGGTATGGCGAATCGCACACGCATCAGTATTATGGTGATATTTTGACCATCATTTAAAATGATTACAAAAGACAATGTCTGACATCCGCAATGTTGATGCAGCTTCGTATGCCATGTTATCCAGTTTTTGTATGGGATATCATAAATTATTTTCGTCTGACAAACGGCGTGAGAACCAACTAAGAACGAGTTACCTACTGTTACGTATAAAGAGTTATTGTAGTAAATAAGATCCCTTTGGATGCCGCAACTCCACTGCCAGAAAGTTAGTTTGCGAACACCCTCAGTGCCTCAGTTTCCGCGTACTTAGTAAAGTTGAGCTGTGTGCGGCGGAGTCGGCGCCGGCGCTGCATTTCCGGGCAATTAACTAGCAGTACAACACTGCATTGTTGAGCCGTAGTAGAAGCGGAAAAAAGTACGAGCGGATTCATGAAATGAAACATAGCAAGGTAGTTCCGCTGTTTAAAGCTGGTGACAAACAAGACCCCAGTAACTATAGGCCTGTATCAATTCTGCCAGTACTCAGCAAAGTGTTTGAGAACTTACTAAATCAAATGCTGTCCCATTTTAATCAGAACAATTTGTTACACAACCAGCAATTCGGTTTTACAAAGGGACGTTGTACCACAGATGCTGGTGTTGCTCTAATCAAACATGTATTTAATGCTTGGGAAGAATCAAAAGATGCCATTGGTGTTTTTTGTGATCTTTCCAAGGCATTTGATTGCGTAGATCATGAAACTTTATTGCTAAAATTAGAACACTACGGTATTCGAAACGCAGCTCTGAAATTTTTGAATTCATATTTAGATAATAGAATTCAAAAGGTCCAAATAAACGGCGCCAAATCACTGGGGTCTCGTGTTAAAATTGGTGTGCCTCAAGGCTCTATTTTAGGACCATTTCTATTTCTAATTTACATAAATGATTTGCCTTACATGGTAGAGAATTTGTCCAAGATTGTACTATTTGCTGATGACACATCCCTTATATTTAAGGTCGATAGACATGCACATAACTATGACGAAGTAAACAACACTCTTGGACAAATTCATAGTTGGTTTACTGCAAATAATTTAGTTCTTAATGAGAAAAAAACTAAATGTGTATTATTCACTTTACCTAACGTAGTACATTCTTTGAATAATCATGTCGTACTTAATAATGAAAAATTAGAGCTTACTACCAGTACAGTTTTCTTAGGGATTACTCTCGACTCAAGTCTCCAATGGGGCCCTCATATTACATCTTTGTCGGGAAGATTAAGCTCAGCTGCATATGCGGTACGTAAAATTAGAGAGATCACGGATATTGCAACTGCGCGACTTGTTTACTTTAGTTATTTTCATAGCATTATGTCCTATGGAATTTTGCTGTGGGGGCGCGCCGCTGATATTGAAACAATTTTTATTCTCCAAAAGAGGGCCATTAGAGCAATTTATAAACTTTGCAGTCGTGATTCCCTAAGGGAACTGTTTAAGGAAATTAATATTATGACTGTACCGTGTCAATATATTTATGAAAATATCATGTATGTTAGAAAAAATATAAATACTTTCACTAGAAATTGTGACAGGCATAACCGCAATACAAGGAGTAAAAATAAAATAGATCAACCTAAGCATAGACTCGCTAAAGTTAGGACTTCATTTGAAGGTCTAAGTATAAGATACTATAACAAAATACCGGAAGATATATTGAGTTTATCAGAAAGTAAATTTAAGTCTGTTATCAAGAAAACATTATGTTATAAAGCTTACTATAAGTTAGATGAGTACATTAATGACAAAGAGGCATGGAGCTCTGAAATTCCAGCGCAGCACAAGAAACACGCACTCATTTTTAATAACAAAATGGGGCGTGCGTGGAGTTTACAACTGACATAATTTTACAAATCTGCATGGATGTAATTTTAATTGTTTAAAGTAAATATTTTATAAGTTAAAACTGGTAGATTTATCTACTTCAACTTTTACAAAAAAAAAAAATGTAACCATTTTTGGTCTATACATACATATTTTTTTTTACTTACAGAATTAGCTAGGGTAGCTTAGGGGCTAGTAAGATTGTTAATTTAGAGTAGGAGCACTTCTGGGCAGGTTTTTTGGTGGGTTTTTCCTGTTCAGGAGGTCCGATTAATTATACGCATGTAAACTACACGCTTTAAAAATCTTGACTTCAATTTGAAACAAATATCGTTTTCAGATGGTGGTGGCGTAAAGTTACATGCCGTGTGATTAACCTGGCCAGCCCCGTGGCAGTGCTTTGATTTTTATTTTTTTCTCCCGCCCGAGCCGGTTTTCTATTAGGATATTACAAAATTGTTATAAAAAAAAGAAAATTGTGTGATACAAATTTCTTTTTTTTACAATGACGGTTCATGACGTCAATAAGTGATATGATAATACTATCCTACATTGAATAAAGAATTTCAATTTCAATTTCAATTTCAGACGTATTGAATCCCCGTTAAAACTCGTGTTAGTCAAAAAGGCATACGCGTAAGTTTTGTGGATAGGCTATGTACTAATACGCGCTGTACGCAACCTACTAGTTTAGCCGTGAGGTAGGTACGTCTGAATTCGCCCTACACCTCTGAAAAATAATGAAACTAACCTAACCATGTGCTCTAGTTGGGCTAAACTAGACTTACCAAGTTTTCTCTCGTGCCGGTTTCCAATTCATATAAATAACATATTAAGCTTGAATACAGAATTTTATTGGACGCTTGTTTTAATGCTGCTGCTCTTATTTTACCAGAGTGTATCTATGCAGTTTAAATTACCTTGAATAGACTAAATATTAAGTTCCAGTCTACTACATATATGGCCTAGTTCTCACTGTTTGAAGCAAATTGAAAGATTTTCATTTGTATGTCGAATGTTTTGGTGTTTAACTAGCAATTTAATAATAATAATAATATTAAAGAGGCAAAAAGCCCATTGTACCTCTACAATAAAACCTTAAAAAATAAATTTGTTAGCAAAAAAATATTACTATAAAATGCGAACTATAAAATGGTTCCACTGAATGTTCTAATGCTTCATTATAAGACTGGATGTAAAATAAAGTCTTATCTTACACCACTTCCGTATCGGCGCTTCTGTTTATAAAGTTGGCGAACTTGGCAGTCATTAACTTTCCTTAACTTGGTTACTCAGTGCGCTGCAACAAGGAAGCGGCCGGCTGCTTCTGTAAATGAACGAAATAAGATAATGAGAGGATCGCGCCGTAGTTCTAGCCTTAGATAGTCTGTAGATGATGTTGAACGAAATAAAAAACTTTAAAATATTTCGCTCGCAAGAAACACGCCAAGGGAAAACAGGTAACAGCGGCACAAGCTGCTTGGCCCTTGTACAAATATTTTTATATATTTTTATATTTTATAGGTGTGCTATAAACGCTTATCAGTGACACACATGTTTATTCTTGGACTGGACTTAAAGCACGGCCCGGACGTGTATGGACCTATGGATATACCATACATATCCGGCCTCTTAAGCTTTATTATTTAGAGTCGACTTTTCAGTAGTTTTATTGAGTTCTCAATCAGTATGTGTCTGTGTATTGTATGTGCTTTTCTTCAAAGCATCCAAATATTAATTATAGGTAGTATGTACTTTATTGCTAGGTACTATTCCATATTCTTCTTCTATCGAATCAATAGTAAACAATTATTACAGTCAAGCTCACGCCCGGTTAGACTCGTACCGTCAATCAATGTCTTATGCGCGCAGCAAAAAACGGTTCAAAGTCCAAAGAGTCTAACCCAGCCTGAGCTTGACTGTACCTTGCCGCTCCAACCAGATAGATTTTAACTTATCAATTTGGTAATGGAATACTGTTCTTATTTTTCAGAATTCAATATTACTGGCACAGACTCCATGACTCGCTGAAAGAGATAATAAAATGTTTTTCCTTAAAGATACTGAATGGGATACTTTGTGAATAACCGAAACTCGGCTGAACTTCAATAGGTAAGGAGGTAAGTAGGTAAAATGTAAATAAAATAATTACTAGAGTTACTTGTTCTCATCAGCAAAAAAGTTTTTATTTCATGAGCTGTAAAAGCTTTTTTACTTTACTATACTTGATTATATACTATTTTTTTTACTATACTTGATGAGTTTTGTATTTCTTCTTCTTGCAGGCTTTTATTGATGGGATTGAGGAGTCATCCGTAAGCACCGGTATTGGCCAATGCAGGAAGGTAGGTAACAATGCTCTCTAAAACCTCATAACTTTTTATCACACTTTTATTATCAGCATTATTAAAACTCAACTCAAAAAATATGCATAAATACTAAGTTACACTTTTACTACAGTCGCTTAGCTAGATAAAGATGTATTGCATATGTTATTTTGAATTTAAGTAAAACAAGTGAAAAAGGCGGCCCAAGATTGTGTGCGTTTCCAAAAGCTGACTTTGTTTTCAAGATGGCGCCTCACGCTGATGTTGAGATGAACCAAATTGCAATGTATCATTAATTGTTAACTAGCTAGGTACTTCCATAATGAGAGACGCTATAAGACATACATACATACACATTGTATCACGCCGATAATCCCTTGCGGGGTAGGCAGAGCGTAAACATCCGCCAAAAAACGGCCATTTACACCACGTCTGACAAATGTTTGAGGGTTATTCGGAATATTGTGTATAGCTATAGTGACAGGTTGTCAGACCATCGCCTAAAATTGCAATACACACCCTCGAGTCCCTTAGCCGCCTCTTATGACTCCCACGGCAAAGAAATGGGGTGATGCTATTCTAAGCCAGCATCACACGGCGATAAGACGGAGACGAATAAAGCCGAGGAAGGGAAAGTTTCATCAAACCCAAGGAACGCAAAGTGAATTCAGTCTCGGAGCAATTTGAGCTAAATAAGGGAAACAAAAACATTTGCTTTCATTACTCTGACGAGTTTCACAACTTAGGTGCTAATTTAGCTTGTCCTTAAATTGGAGTGTGGCTGTGGAATTTAGTGTTATGTTTTCATACTAGCACATTTTTTGCATATAATATGGGATATTAAACTGCATGCGGCCGTGTGATGCCGGCTTAGAATAGCATCACCCCATTTCTTACCCATGGGTGTCGTAAGAGGCGACTAAGGGACTTGATGGTTAGATGTGTATTGCAATTTTAGGCAATGGGCTGACAACCTGTCTCTATGATGATACACAGTTATCTGATTGACCCTCAAACTTTTGTCAGACTTGGTCTTAATATCCGTTTTAAGGCCGTTATCGCTCTGCCTACCACGTAAAGGATACAGGCGTGATTTATGTATGTATGTATTAATCTGCATGAGAAACGATATTTATAGAAAAAGACAAGAATCATAGTTCAGTCAATGGACTGTTGTGGCTGTTATATATCTATGGTATATTTTGTGAAGTATACGTTTTAACTCACATTACTTTTCCAGGTTTTGCAGTTATTTACTTATAATTATAAATACACAAAAATTATGAATAAGTACTTACTTACCTGGCAACGTTTATTTATTGTTAGTACTTATTTTTATTACCAGTCGTTTGCTTTATATCGCATCGGCGTGAATTTTAATTACTTACCTTCTGTTGTTCAGTCAGACTACATTTACCTCGTTACGAAGTTACAAGGCGCTCTAACTTGCGCTCGTGCATCGGGGACTAAATTGGTGCACAATCTCGGTAATAGCGGCAAGCTCCATCAGCTGCCTGCAGCGACATCTGCTGACGAGACATGGCAACATTTCTGAAATGATAAATTGCACCGACGACGATACTAGATATTATTTCATTATTGGTTTTTACATTTTTGTATCTCTCCAAAGAAGAAATTTCAGCACGTCCCGAAGCCAAGTACATAAAGGTAAGCCTATGTTTAAGATATAAATTTTCGAACTATTCTACAGGTGTTCAAAATCGTAGCTTTTTGGAGGAGTGTGTATGTACCTATTTGAGTGGATATTTAAAGTTTTAAGGCTGGTGTGTAATGTTCTGGGTATAACTCCTGTTGTCGATAGAATTTCATTATTAATATTATGGTATTTCTTATTGAGATGTTATTAACACAACAGCACTAGCTAGAATTATAAGTTTTGACAGAAGGCAGTGTATACTCGTATAATGCGTCGCAAAAAATGCTTCTGTCACACACAGCGACGGAAGATCATAGGGAGAACCGACTAAAAGTATGTACTACGAGTAGGCAGATATACACACCTCCTTGGATTACCATTAAGTCAACGAACCTACTATTTTCCTTAGGTACTACTTATTATATCTAATCGTTTTAAAGTGAGATATCAATGGAGGACTTCCAACTTTTGTATAAAGTAGATGACATACAAGATTTTCCGCGCTAGCTGTCCTATTAATATAAACGAAACGCAAATTTATTGCATCGAATCTGACTTGTGTCTAACTTATAACTGTGTGCAGGTACCACGCCGCATGTGGTGCGAAATTTGTGCTGTAATGCAAGTCTCCAAAAGTTACAAGAAACCCAAGACAATTGAAAGAAGTTGCGAAACAAATTCAGCCAAAAAGTATATAAGTGATCGACGCGATAGCTAAAGGTCCTCCCGGACCTAAGTCGGCGACTGTATCCGACATTTAGATACATCCGAACTTGTCGTCGGTTGTCGTCGGATGTCGTCGGTTGTATACGGTTGTCGTCGTATGTCGTCGGTTGTTGTCGGTTGTCGTCGGTTTTTGGAAAACACGTGTTGCCAGCACAAAAACAAGAAAGGGCCAAAATCACGTTGACTATTCGACACTAAATACCATTAAACTAACTTCTAAACACATGCTCTACAATCTTCACTATCGACTCACAAAAACAAAACAAAAAACTTTAAACGTATCAACTTTTTCAGTAAAGCTTAGATTTTTTGCTTTCTTTGACAAAGAGCATCTACTCATTTATGATTTTAATGTTGATTCTATAAATAAATCATTTAAATCGAGTTTAAAACCAATTTTTTGTATTGCAATCTTTGATAAAATTTGTAAACAATCCTTTATAAATATATCTTGTATCAGACAGATTTAATTGTGCTGATAACACTTCGTTTGACGGCACGTTGATGACGTGTACATAGTGATGTGTATTATAAGAGAAGATAAAATATAACAGATACTATGACACTGGCCATCAAGATAAATGTATTAATTTAACATTTTAAATTTAAAGACTGACTCACACTGGATGCGTGTGCAACAGTGTACGTTGCAGTAGAGGAAGTGTCTACTATGTTGTACTGAAAGTGTGATACATGTATTTGCATATATATAATATATATATATCTCTCTTTATCAATGTAAATTCCTTCCGTAACCAAAAATTTTGCCCCTCTGACGTCCCGCACAATTTTGTGGTTATATTTATGGTCCCACATTACAGACGAACATAGTTAAATGCAACCGCACTACACACCGCATCGCTGTGCGGTAATCGTATGTCATATATGACACATCACGCATCACATCAGCCTAATAACAGTCAACTGCTAATCATAAGCGCCATACGCATATGCCATAAAGCTACGCCATAAGGCACGATCTCCCATTTCCGCCATCAAGTCGGAAGTCTTTAAGTCTTGGGTCTATTTGGATGGAGGGCGTCTTGCCACTACGCTTGCTGAGGCATGGGCTCCACCACCACCAAAACCGGCTTCCTCTTCCATCCATCGGCATCGACAGATGTGACCAGACCACTGCCACACTACCAGATCAAACATGTTTGCCATATTAACTGTCCAATACCGACATATCGGGTGGTACGCGTGAAGCCAATCTTTCCCACGCCTTAAAAACCGCTGTTTACATACTTAACATAATTTTTTGAAATATTTCAATCAACCGGAGATCTTCTATCGTGGAATGTTAAAGTCTGCAAGTTTGGATTGTTGCAATTTAATATTTTCTATCATTTTACAACTTCGTAATTTTTTACTTTATCAATAATCTATTTCGGTGACGTTAAGAAAATCATATGTTATAACTCATTTATTAATAATAATAATATTACATATCAAATGTTTAACTATATATAGGTCAGGGAAAAGTAACTTATATCTATCGACTAACAACGCCTCGGGGTGTATGTATTAGGGCGAGTGTGTGACTCATAATTGTTAACATAAAATGTTACTGCGCAATGCTGATGCTGTGCTGTATGTTTTTATTTTTATTGCTGCTACTTATAATCGCACGCACGCGTGATGTGCACGTGATGCACGTACAATTGGTCTGCCTCAGTCTTTAAAAAAACTTACTGACTGATGGATACAAAAACTTGCAAAAAAAACTTCATAGAAATCTTAACGGAAATAGTTCCACATGTGATGTCTGTATTTGTTTCAGGACCTCCGTATGTTTTTTCCCCTTTGGCTTTAAAATTTTCTCTATGACGTGATTAGCTCATTCCACGTGACACTGGCTGAATTGCTTGTCTGCAAAAGCCATAAATTAAAAGAAGAAGAAGAAGTTCCATCATGGATCATTGTCTAGTTATCTATGGGATTATGGTTGTACTTTTTAACGAAAAACTAAACCACCTTCAAGAATAAAATCACCAATAAACG
Source organism: Tuta absoluta (assembly GCA_027580185.1). Classification (NCBI taxonomy): domain Eukaryota; kingdom Metazoa; phylum Arthropoda; class Insecta; order Lepidoptera; family Gelechiidae; genus Tuta; species Tuta absoluta. The sequence continues at coordinate 4,034,781 of JAQAHW010000016.1, read as the reverse complement.
AAAATCATAAAATACTCAAAGTGAATTTTTATGGGATATCTATCCCAAACTTTTTTTCTAGTTACCTATTAACTTTACTATTTAACTACATAATATTATTATAAATAAAATTGGCCTAGAATGATGCACCTCTGAGGAGGGCTCAGGAGGGCAAGCGAAGGCTTCATATCAACTAGTTTAAAATATGAACATGCCTTATTTTTAAAATTTGATTCATTGAAATGGACTCAGTAGCCAAGCTGAACGTTATGGCCTTTATTCGGGATAACAATTTTCTTTACTTACCTTATATTAGCGCTGTCACTTTTCGTCAAATACTAAGGTTTAGGAACGGATAGGAGTTGTAAGTCTTGTTATGAAATACTCGTAATCTGTCAAAATGAGGCGACGATAAAACAATGGTGACTAAATTGAATAGAAATAGTGAAAAAGCCATTGACGTTTTTGAACATGATAGGACTTAGATATCTCCTATCCTTCTCCATACCTATAGGACGGAAAGTGACAGCGCTAATATAAGGTAAGTAAGAAGGAGACCTAGACCACCCTACACTCAGCATTAGGTGGCAACAGGTTGAAGAAGAAGATGAAGATAAATGTTAAACTGTTTTTAGGCCAATACTTACTCTCAATGCAAAAACAGATATACACTATAATTGATTAGATTAGAGTATTGGATCACGTACGCTACATGCCCTTTTTTATTGTTTTTGACAAAAAATAACGTCTCTTCTCTTAGAAGGAAGAAAACCAAAGAAAATCTTATTGATGCACTTCTACTTCTTTCTGTGGTAAATTCTCTATGGTATTTCAGGGCAAGGGAAGATTTCAAAGAGAACCCTAGAAGCAAGTAAAATGAAACCATGAAATACTCATTGCAATCAAAGTATATAATACGTTAAAATAAAACAAAAACAAATGCTTAAAGACACGAAATACTATTTATTGATTTGGAACTCCCATACAAAATTGCCGATCAGTTAAAAAAACTGTGAAATATCAAAATATTTTTGTCATATTATTATTTCAACCTATGTTCCACAAGGAAAGTTGTTCCTTATCACGAGCCCTTCTTGAGATGTAACTAGTAAAATTTCACCTTATATAAAATAATTGCAACTGAACTGTTGTAAAGTAATAACTTTGTAAATGCTCGGTTAAGAATACTCTACGAAATCAATGTGCATAAAAATGTGGCGACAACCCTTAAGCCTTGAGCCCTACGGACCCGGTTTAGTGTGATTAATCCTCCTTATGTGATAAGTGTTGGAAAAAAGCTGTTAACATTAGCGTCGTAGGCCTCCGCTTGTTATCGAGAGGAGAATGGATTGTGGCTGTGAATGAGTCGCAAACCGTAGATAACTTAAGACCAAGACAACCTAGACAAGGTTTCTGTATCTTTTAGCAGAGTTTAAAAAGGACCGTTGAATAATAAGTAAGATAGTGCAATGACGTTTAAGAAAAAATATTTAAAACTTATTGTCATCAATAATTTTCAGGAAATTATAGTTATTTAAGTATAATAAGATAACTTTGTTTCAATCCTATTTACTTAGTGTAGTAAGTCGTAGCCTAGTTGTAGCATCTACTACGCCGTAGCAGTCTTAGTACACTGTTCTACTTTTTTGCAAAGTAACGTTTATGGAGAAAGCTTGCGTGATCGAGTGCGGGATTGGTGATTTATTCAGAAGTATGTGCCGAAGCACAGTACATGTAATATTTATAAATAAATGTAAAGCAGTTTCGACATACCTAAAGAAATCGATTTAGTTTTTAACTAAATCGTTTTAGCGGCAATCGTGCAATATAAGCGTACCTGTTGAACCTCTTAATGGAAGAAAATGTTACTTTAGCATAAAGTCCGTCTTATTTTACATACTGTGTAATTGTTAATGTTTTTCAATGTCATTACGTTTTAATGTGCAAAAAGTATATCATTATTATTATCCACCAATACCCTTGAAACGAGGCTTTGAAAGAAAATGGTCATACCAATCTAAATTAACAAGGGTAGCCAGTGGCCTTAGTTATACGACAAATGCAATCAGGATACATTATGTATGCAATCTACTCGTCTGATGAGAAACCCACAGTTCAAAGCTCACTAGTTAGTGTTTCCTGAAACTCGTGTGTTTATTCTGTGGAGTAAACAGACTGAATTCCATTTCTGAGTTCAGTACGCAAACAACACGATATGTCAAGTCCGTGCATGTAAAACCGGTGACTCAAGTTACACACACTTTAAATATCTCCACCTTAGTGATATCTTACACCACTATTTCAGAAAGTGGGTAGTTGAATAGGAGGGACGTACTAGATATAAGCAACGGAATCCATATCTTTATAATATTTATTTCTGATACTAGGTATGGCGAATCGCACACGCATCAGTATTATGGAGATAATGCGGTTGGTGACCTCCATTTAAAATGATTATAAAAGACAATGTCTGACATCCACAATGTTGATGCAGCTTCGTATGCCATGTTATCCAGTTTTTGTATGGGATTTCATAAATTATTTTCGTCTGACAAACGGCGTGAGAACCACCAAAGAACGAGTTACCTACTGTTACGTATAAAGAGTTATTGTAGGAAATAAGATCCCTTTGGATGCCGCAACTCTACTGCCAGAAAGTTAGTTTGCGAACATCCTCTGTGCCTCAGTTTCCGCGTACTTAGTAAAGTTGAGCTGTGAGCGGCGGAGTCGGCGCCGGCGCTGCATTTCCGGGCAATTAACTAGCAGAACAACACTGCATTGTTGAGCCGCAGTATAGGCGGAAAAAAGTACGAGCGGATTCAGACGTTTTGCGTCCCCGTTAAAGCTCGTGTTAGTAAAAGCTGTAGCGGAAGCTACAATCTAGCATATTTTCACGTAGGGGAATTTAATCATATCTCAATTTCCTACGTGATTTGCGTGATACTTTTACTTAGGTTTAGTTACTATATAAGCTGAATTACATGTTAATATAATGTGCATTAACTACGGAGACGTCGAGTATAATTTACCGTCACCACTAATCATTAGTCGGTATAGCTGGTGACCCCGCGTTGAACATGGAAGCCTTCAGCGACGGCCGCGTTGGAGCGCTGTCCACCGCCATCTGGAGTCAAGAATCACAGCTTCCCGAGCAGTTACCTACGTCTGCGGTTATTCATCGCAAGTCCCATCGTCAAGACCACGGAATGAATCTGCCCGCTTTCTGGTCACGCTTCGACGGCAACTGCTCATCTTCATAACTCCCGACGCACCGAGGACCTGTAGACAGCATCGGCTCGGCTGTCAGAGTTCGCCCGCTCCAGCCAGAATGCCTGCCGCATCGGACTTTAAGATGACACCGCACCGCAAGACTACACAAACAACTGCTCACACCACGACCCCACACGACGCCAAGCCCTGTCTGATTTCATAACATCTCTCGACGTGACTCCAATGCACCACTTCAGACAGGAATCCATCCACCCTCCCGAGAAGTAACAAGGAAGAATCATCGCCTACCTACAGGACGCCGCACGCAGCCACAGAAACAGCAAACGCCAACTACGCCGCAACGCCGCACCGCGCGGCAACTCGCCGCACCGCATCGCAACTCGCGTACCGCATCGCGCACAGCGCACGGCAATATTCCGCGCCACACCGTAACATGCCGCACCGCAGCCCGACAAAATAAATAAGCACTACGGTCGCATCGCCGCACACACAGCAAGCCTAGAAATGGAATAAGGAATATCTACGGGACCTACATAATCGTCGCAAGATGTCATGAAAATATTTATCGTCGCACACGCACTGCACTTTCCTGACACAGTGCCCCATCCATTCGGATTTGCGTAGTCGGTCGTAGTTTGTACGTACCTGCTGAGCTACAGCAAAAGGCGGCCAGTCAGTTGAAACTAAACTCGCCCGATCAGGAGCTTGAGTAATTTACGCTCGTCCATGGCCCAGGACTGGAGCAGCAAGAAACTACGAGGATGCAGCTTTCCCACAGTTTTGTTTAAAATAATTTGAAGCAACGCGACGCAAGGCAACGATAACAAAAGATATCATATGATTGAACAAGGTCAATGTCACCACAACAAGCGAAAATACAAGTCGGCGAAACACGGAGTTACAGCAATCTGCCCGTCAGCACATTCCAACGAAGACGACAGTCGGCAACTAGTCGAATCAGCGGTTCAAGCACGTTTATCAAGCGTTATCAATACTTATTTACTGTTTGCTATTTATTAGATATTATTGTAACTTTCCTGTATTTTTAAGAGTCCGTAAAAAAATTCTTTCTCAAAGGGGGGTGTACTGTAGCGGAAGCTACAATCTAGCATATTTTCACGTAGGGGAATTTAATCATGTCTCAATTTCCTACGTGATTTGCGTGATACTTTTACTTAGGTTTAGTTACTATATAAGCTGAATTACATGTTAATATATTGTGCATTAACTACGGAGACGTCGAGTATTAATTACCGCCACGTCTAACCAACAGTCGGTATAAAAGCCATACTCGTAAGTTCTGTGGATAGACTATGTAATAATACGCGCTCTACATAGGTACGCACCTAATAGTTTAGCCGGCGCGTACGTCTGAATCCGCCCTACACCTCAGTTAAATAATGAAACTAACTAAATCATTTGCTCCAATGTGGCTAAACTAGACTTACCAAGTTTTCTGTCGTGCAGGTTTCCAATTCATATAAATGACAAATGAAGCTTGAATACAGAATTTAGTTGATGCTTGTTTTTATGCTGCTCCTTATTTGACCAGAGTGTATCTCTGCAGTTTAAATTTACTTGAATAGGCTAAATATTAAGTTCCAGTCTACTAACATATATGACCCAGTTCTCACTGTTTGAAGCAAATTGAAAGATTTTCATTTGTTTGTCGAATGTTTTGGTTAAGTTTAACTAACAACTTAATAAAAATAATAAACAGACAAAAGGCCCACTGTACAATAATACCTTACAACTAATTAAAATAAATTTGTAACAAAAAATATTACTATAAAATGCGAACTATAAAATGGTTCCACTGAATATTCTTCATACATAGATACACATTTCACGCCTATAATCCCTTGCGGGGTAGGCAGAGCGTTAACGGCCGCAAAAAACGGACATTTACGCCACGTCTGACAAACATTTGAGGGTCATTCGGAAAATTGTGTATCGCCATAGTGACCGGTTGTCAGCCTATCGCCTAAAAATGCAATACACACCCTCGAGTCCCTTAGTCGGCTCTTACGACTCCCACGGGAAAGAAATGGGTTGATGCTATTCTAAGCCGGCATCACACGGCTATTTAAGCCGGCATCACATCACTGAATGTTCTAATGCTTCATTATAAGACTGGAAGTAAAATAAAGTCTTATCTTACACCACTTCCGTATCGGCGCTTCTGTTTATAAAGTTGGCGAACTTGGCAGTCATTAACTTTCCTTAACTTGGTTACTCAGTGCGCTGCAGCAAGGAAGCGGCCGGCTGCTTCTGTAACTGAACGAAATAAGATAATGAGAGGATCGCGCCGTAGTTCTAGCCTTAGATAGTCTGTAGATGATGTTGAACGAAATAAAAAACTTTCAAACATTTCGCTCGCAAGAAACACGCCAAGGGAAAACAGGTAACAGTGGCACAAACTGCTGGGCCCTTGTAAAAATATTTTTATACTAAGGTGTGCTATAAACGCTTATCAGTGACACACATGTTTATTCTTGGACTGGACCTAAAGCACGGCCCGGACGTGTATAGACCCATGGATATACCATACATATCCTGCCTCTTAAGCTTTATAGTCGAGTTTTCAGTAGTTGTTATAGAGCTCTCAATCAGTATGTTTCGGTGTATTGTGTGTGCTTTCCTTCAAAGCATTCAAATATTAATTATAGGTAGTATAACTCTATTGCTAGTTACGATTCTATATTATTCTTCTATCGAATCAATAGTAAACAATTATTACAGTCAAGCTCACGCCCGGTTAGACTCGTACCGTCAATCAATGTCTTATGCGCGCAGCAAAGTAACGGTTCAAAGTCCAAACTGGCTAACCCAGCCTGAGCTTGACTGTACCTTGCCGCTCCGACCAAGATAGATTTTAACTTATCAATTTGGTAATGGAATACTGTTCTTATTTTTCAGAATTCAATAGTACTGGCACAGACTCCATGACTCGCTGAAAGAGATAATAAAATGTTTTTCCTTAAAGATACTGAATGGGATACTTTGTGAATAACCGAAACTCGGCTGAACTTTAATAGGTAAGGAGGTAAGTAAGTAAATAAAATTATTACTAGACTTGTTCTCATCAGCGAAAAGGTTTGTATTTCATGAGCTGCTTTTTCAATTGATGTGTTTTGTATTTCTTCTTCTTGCAGGCTTTAATTGATGGAAAGTTACACTTTTACTGCAGTCGCTTAGCTACATAAAGATGGTTGTTTTGAACTTAGGTATACCAAGTGAAAAAGGCGGCCCAAGATCGTGTGTGTTTCCCAATGCTGACTTTGATTTGAAAATGGCACCCAACGCTGACGATGATCAACCAAATTGCAACGTATCATTAATTATTAACTAGCTACTTCTATGATGAGAGACGCAATAAGACGGAGACGAACAAAGCCGGGGAAGGGAAAGTTTCATCAAACCCGAGGAACGCAAAGTGAATTCAGTCTCTGAGCAATTTGAGCTAAATAAGGGAAACAAAAACATTTGCTTTCATTACTCTGACGAGTTTCACAACTTAGGTGCTAATTTAGCTTGTCCTTAAATTGGAGTGTGGCTGTGAAATTTTGTGTTATAGTTACATACATGCACAATTTTTGGATGTATGGGATATCAATTTGCATGAGAAACTATATTTTGAGGAATAGACAAGAATCATAGTTCAGTCAATGGACTGTTGTGGCTGTTATATATCTATGGTATATTTTGTGAGGTATACGTTTTAACTCACATTACTTTTCCAGGTTTTGCAGTTATTTACTTATAATTATAAATACACAAAAATTATGAATAAGTACTTACTTACCTGGCAACGTTTATTTATTGTAAGTACTTATTTTTATTACCAATCGTTTGCTTAATATCGCATCGGCGTGAATTTTAATTACTTACCTTCTGTTGTTCAGTCAGACTACATTTACCTCGTTACGAAGTTACAAGGCGCTCTAACTTGCGCTCGTGCATCGGGGACTAAATTGGTGCACAATCTCGGTAATGGCGGCAAGCTCCATCAGCTGCCTGCAGCGACATCTGCTGACGAGACATGGCAACATTTCTGAAATGATAAATTGCACCGACGACGATACTAGATGTTATTTCATTATTATTGGTTTTTACATTTTTGTATCTCTCCGAAGAAGAAATTTCAGCACGTCCCGAAGCCAAGTATTTTTAATTTTCGAACTATTCTACAGGTGTTCAAAATCGTAGCTTTTTGGAAGAGTGTGTATGTATTTGAGTGGATATCTAAAGTTTAAGGCTGGTGTGTAATGTTCTGGGTATAACTCCTGTTGTCGATAGAATTTCATTATTATTATTATGGTATTTCTTATTGAGATGTAGCACTAGCTAGAATTATAAGTTTTGACAGAAGGCGGTGTATATAACGCGTCGTAAAACATGCTTCTGTCACACACAGCGACGGAAGACGAGTGGGATAACCGACTAATAGTATGTACTACGACGTGACTACGACACAAAGCAAGTATTGGCGGCTGCGCGACTACGAGTAGGCAGGTATACATACCTCCTTGGATTACCATCAAGTCAACGAACCTACTATTTTGCTTAGGTACTACTTATTATATCTATTCGTCTTAAAACGTGATAAAGTGAGATATTAATGGAGGACTTTCGACTTTTATATAAAGTAGATGACATACAAGATTTTCCGCGCTAGCTGTCCTATTAATATATATGAAACATAAATTTATCACATCGTATCTAACTCGAGTCTAACTTATAACTATGTGCAGGCACCCCGCCGCATGCAGTGCGAAATTTGTGCTGTAATGCAAGTCTCAAAAAGTTACAAAAAACCCAAGGCAATTGAAAGAAGTGGCGTAACAAATTAAGCCAAAAATTATATACGTGACGCTAAGAAAATTTGCTGACTAATTTTACCCTATGAAATCATTGTATGAAATACCTTATATCACCATTGGTCTGCCTTACAAAATTCCAATCAATGTATCATAAGACTGGATATAAGTCCGTTATTTGAATGACTGCTTATTTCTATAGATACTGCGGTTGGATCACAAATTACGGAGACGGCGCGCGTTTGTGGTTGGGTGTAAACCCGCTGACCTACAGCCCTGCCAAAGTTCGAATATGTGGGCCCTTTCCGTGTCTTCCATTACACGCATGCCCTTCCTTCGCTTGTCATCTTCAGGGAGCTAAATTAACTCAGTGTATTAAGATGAAAGTAAAAGGGATGAACGACCATGGAAGTTTATGGAAGTTGGTTCGTCAGTAGATTTAACTAGCAACAACAGAATGGACACGCTACATTATCATCCATGAAGGACCGATTATTTCACATTTTAAAAAAAACTTTAAATATTAACCAAAGTTAAAAGTAAATTCTCAGAGAAAGTCATGAACAAAAGAGATGAAAATGTATACATTCATTAAACAAATGCGACAGTATCAATGAATCATGATAATGGAAATGAGATTGCTACTTAATCGTCCCAGCAGCAGCAGGTTTTTATTCCGATGTACGATTTTCAGTCAGATTTAAAATCCAGCGTGATGAATTGTTCCATCTGAAAAGTTTGATGCTGGTCCAAATGTCAACTAGTTGAAAAAACCGGCCGATTTGTGACGCGAGTCTTTGGATCAAAGGCCGGATTGATTTATCTACATTACTTAAATTTTCATTTATCAGTTGCCTATTCATTACATCATTAAACCAACACGTTCCTACACTTCATGAATGTGAGATAGAAAGTAAACAATAAAATTGTATAACTCGGTATGTTTGCAAGCTGAAGGTTTTGTTGTTTGATCTATTAAGTATTCGTTTATTCATTTTATACCGTTTCTAACCAAATAGGCAAAATTTTTGGAAGAAAAAAAGCGTATGTATGTCTTATTAAATTTTTTTTCTTTTGCACGTACTTTCTATAGCACTTAAATTGAGATTCTTTCAAGACATTGTAGGTAGGTAATATTATTAAGCTCTCTACCATCACTTCAACCTATTTATACATAGCTTAGGAGCAGGGGCGCGCACGAGTATCAGAAAATTGTTAGCGTGACATTGCGAAACCTCAAATAATTAATTACTATAATTAGAACGCTTTGTATGAGATTGTGATAAATTTCCCAATTAAGAAATTAATTATTCAGTTAATAGGATAACAGTCGTCTTCTGACATTCCCTAATTAATGCTTTTGGCGTGTACGTCTCACGTTACGTTTTCAATTCTCATCTCAATTGACGTGAAAGTATCTCTTCTTACTTAGTTCTTAAACATGCAGATTTTCTATTCAATTCTAGTTACCTACTGAATACTTACGGAGGGGTAATGGTCAAGCTTATTTCTGCCGAAAAAATACCTAGCGTCTTTGCTATCCACAATTTTACTTATATTACTTTATGTACGAAGGTATAAATAATACAAACCTCTGCAAATGTATGTATGTATAGGTGCTAATGTTCAGTAATACTACACATAATATAGTTATCTGCATATAATTCTTCCGCTAAGAGATCCGAAACCCATTTGGATTTCCATACAAAAAGAATATCTGCAGGGTAGCCCATAACCAGCAGCTGTAAGATGCGCTTTTCTAGAATTTAATGCCAAATTGCCGGTTTACGAGCAACCACCTTCCACCTGACTCCAGCTTATGGCGAAACTGTTCTTTAATGTCCAATTCAGTTCAAATTCGGGCAAAAGATTGTTATTCTCTGCTTCAATAGCTGGTTCTTATAAGTTTTCTTTCAATTAAAAAGCATTATTGTTTTTAAATAAGATTGAAATATTTAATTGAGCGCTTCAATTTCTAAGAGTAAAGGTGTTCACTAGTGCAGGTGCACTTGTATAAAACTTAAAAAACAGAGCAAAACATACTGGTATAGTTGTAGGTATGTTGCAAGTACTAAAACCACTCACTACTCCTGCGTGGAAATCTAACCTAAACTAGCTCTAGAAAATATATTTTACAAGAGAAGAGACCGTGTCCAATGCAATATTTCCTCGTCTCAAGAAGTTCGACCATCCATCTCGACAACAAAGGACGTGGAAATTGAATGCTCGCGGACCATTTATTGCTGTTGCTTTATAGTTATCGCTATATACTGGCATTAAAATTTTTAACCACTTACCAGTATCAATAAAAATGTTAAATAGTAAGCAATTTAGACTAAAATTGAAAAATTGGCTTCTAATTAAAGGTTTCTACAGCCTAAATGAGTATTTTAGTAGTGTGCATAGAGATACTTAAAATGGAAATTTGCATGTTAAATAATGTATTATTGTACGTCCGAGATGGACAAGCTGTTGGTACTATTATGTTTATTTAAGATCTACAACACACAGTATTGCAATAAAGTTCTTTGTATTTGTATAGTTAAAAAGAATTTGTGCAGCGTGTAAGTACCTACCTAAGTAATTGTAATTTATGTAAGTACAGTTTAAACTATCTGATTGCCTGATTTTGATGGTAGGATAACCTTTTCAAGCAATTTACAGAAAACCAAGTTATGCAAAGGTTGTACTGGTAGATCGATTGCTTGCAGCGATGAGACCGCCTTTGCGCTTTTTGAGTTAAACAGTTTTCTTGCTATTTATCTGTGTTTTGAATCTGCAAAAAAGTGTATTTACTTTTTACTAACTTAGGCATTTCCACTTTGTACAAGACCACAATCCATCTTCTCAGGCGACAACAAAAAATGTTTAAATGTTGATAGTTAGTTTTTAAAAATTACATAAATACATACACATATCACGCCTTTAATCCCTTGCGGGGTAGGCAGAGCGTAGACAGCCGCAAAAACGGCCATTTACACCACGTCTGACAAATGTTTGAGGGTTTTTCGGAATATTGTGTATCGCTATAGTGACAGGTTGTCAGCCCATCGCCTAAAATTGCAATGCACACCCTCGAGTCCCTTAGTCGCCTCTTACGACTCCCACGGGAAAGAAATGGGGTGATGCTCTTCTAAGCCGGCATCACACGGCATTAAAAAAAATATATATTATAAATAATATACACTCAAAGCCGGAAGCGCCGGGCTCAAGGGTTGTCGCCTCATTTTTAATGGAGATTAAGTTCAGAAAGTTTCGACTCATAACTAAGTTTGCGGTTGCAGCGGTTCAGCCGAGCATTAAAAGTTGGATTGATTGACCTTTCCTTTAGGGTGTTCCCGGCGCGGCAGCAGCGTGCCGGTGTGGCGCGAAAACCGGCTGTCAGCAGAATCCAATTTGACATTTTAAATGTATTCGCTTACCACTTAAAGTCTTCTTCTTCTTTTCGTGTGGGACATTGAGTCGTCCAACCGGTCCAACGTCCCGATGAACCCTGGTGTCAGAGTTTTTCTACCGCCTACTGCCACTAGTAGGCCTCTGACATGGTCGTGTTAAGACCACCGTCTATGTAATCATAGACAGCAACCGGGACCGACGGCTTAACGTGCCCTCCGAAGCACGGAACCATTTATTTTCGCACAATCATTTGGTTCACCCTCCAATGTCCTAACCAGACCGGGACCCACTACGAACCCGGAAACACTTAAGGGAATCAACAAAGTAGGACAAAACGACTTATATTGGCTAGTGAATAGAAAATACAAATGTTTGCGCAGTAAATACTTCTTTGTACGTTTTTGCAGGGAGCTACTTACATCGAATAATGGAGAGATTTTAATTTTTCTTCAGTCGTCATCGATAAATTATTTTTCTCCAAACATGAAATAATTACAGAACGCTTCTCGCCGCTGCTTCCGTGGACTAGATGCTAAACGGCATAAGCGTTCGTGACCCAGTTGCGGAGATATTGCCGAGACATCGAGAGCTTGTCGTTTGACGGCGTTGGTCCATCCAGAAACGGGGAAGCTTTATAAAATGAAACTGCCGCGTCTTTGATTCTACGTTTAATAATTTGACATACACTAAAAAAACTTTGACCGAATATTGTAAGCATTATTTATAATGCGGACAAAATTTATTTTTATTATAATAATAATAATGAAACATTTATAATTCAACGGACACCACAACACAAATACATGACAATAACAAAGTTGAATGTTACCACGGATACAAAAAAAAGAAAAACTAACTAAAAACTATAACTAAAATAAACAGTGATTGTTGCAGCAACCGTCAACAATAGGACCACACTCAGCATTATGCCACGTCAAGGCGCAGCGCTGGTTTTCAGTGAGCCCTTGCTGAGTGATTACTAATTAACATAAAAATTTAATTTTGAAACAACTTAATCATAGACTGTTCATAATTTAAAGAAGCCACAAGTTGTGCTATTTATTTGCCAATCGGATTGGAACGAAATAAATAAGTACCTACTGGCATTTTACGTATACAAATGCTGTCGTAAGGTTCTGGAGTGGAGGCCACGTGGTGGACTGCGGCGTTTGGGACGGTTTTTTATCTCGCACGTTGATGCAATTCAAAATTCGGGTAGCTTGGAAGTCGCAACGAGACGTCTCACGGTTTTATAACAACAATAACGATGTTTTTTCAACGTGTATTTGAACCAATTATAAATTAAATCCACGTCTCGAATCTGATCTACATTTAGTGACAGCCCTGTGTGAATTGTGTGAAGGTTTGGTCGGTCTTATACTTTATTCAAGATCTACTCTATACTGTGACTGCGAGTCTACATTCGATCCTCACTAAAACCTTCCCGGGGGTTCGTGAACTTTGGACCCATTACCTCTTCGTTGGGGAGGGATAAGGAGCGGACTGGGGGTCGCAATCTAGTCCACATTATCTGTGGTTGGTACGTTTTGATAGTAAGGTTAATGGAATTAGATTCCCTCAGGTAAATTCACTTATTTTCATTTTTATTAAACACGATTTTTAGCTTCGTTTAACTAAAACCTTCAGCATCTTGGGTCATATTTGCTTTAATAACCAGTAAGTACATTCCTGAATTCACATTTGAATTACTTATTCAAAGCATTTAAGGTATGTAGGTAGGTATAAATATAAGGTTGTGAGTCGAGTCGTCATCAGTATAGAAGGAATACTTCGACGGGAGATGGATGCTGTATTCCAATACTTACAAAGCGACACTTTATTGAGAGGATTTACTTGGAATATTGATACGAAGGAATAACCAGATATAATTATAAAGAGACGGATGCGTCGTTTGGTGAAATTCAATTTAGAAATATACTATTTTGTGAACTCGAGTTGATTGTGTTTTGTGATTTTCCTCAATATTCTTCTAAATCCCATCATCAGCTCCTCACTAGACCTAAAGACTAGAAACTAAGAGACGACTTAAGAAGTGAAAGTAAAAAATATATATAGATCCAGGCCTCTTTGAGTAATCGATGAACTTACACAACGTAACGAGAACTGCGTTGAAAAGACACTTATATGAGATACCCACCGTATGCTACAAACTCACTGGGTTTTCGAATTAAGTGATTTTTGACAATCTTCTGGGAAACATTTCAGTTGTTTTCATCACAATAATATTAACAGTTGCGTAGGTTGAGAACCATGAATATTTAAATCAAAAGGAAGTTATTTATGAAACAACTTTGAAGGCAATGTTGGTGCACCCACCAATATGTTTATTTTTATTAAAGCGGTGTATTCAGCTTATAACTTTACAGTCTTAAAAGTTATCGTTGTGGATATTCCAAAACGATTATATCCGCTACAATATCATTATTGAAACAATATGTCTATACATTGCCCCATCGGAAATCGTAGGTATATTTACACAATCGGTTCGGTTGGGATAACATTCATTGTTTTGTGAGAACACACCGCATTGTGCGAAATCTAATTTGAGAATTTATGTGTGGAATTTATGGGTTGTATGGAATTAGGATTATTATTGGAATAATGGGCTTGCTTTGACATATTGATATTGGAAACCAAAGCGTTAAATTAATTTATTTATAAAAAAATGTGCACATTTTACATAAATGAAAATAAGAAATTGAAAAATGTTACCGAGTACCGGGGGTTAAACACTGAATCTTCAAATAGTTACGAAGAATAACTATAGTACTTTGTTGATCCCTAAAATTGTTACGTTAAAATGCTGCTGGTAAAAATCAAATTTACTCATTCACATTTTTGTTATTTTACATATTTACGCGTGGCTGGAATATTTCGATAGTACATTCCAGTCAATGGTTCCAGATCGTTGTTATTCCCGTTAAAATTGTCACTCACTAAATACTCCAATTCGTTGGCTGTACAAAATGGTGCGATTTGTTTTTATATTGGAACAACAAGCGGCGTTGTTGAAACCGGTCAAAGAGGCAACCACTAAAATAACGTAAGTACATTGTTGCGTTGATGGTGCTGAAATTGTTCTCGGAAAAATAATATGAAATGAAACATTTTTGTTGACAAAATAAATAGGTACCCGCAGAGAAAACATCTAGATGTTGGCATTTGCATGAACGGTGGCAGCTTCATTATGTTGCAAGCGAGTAAACAAATCCCGGCGGCGAGTATCATGAAAATGAAAAGTCCCCGGAAGATTAAGGCGCAAATAATTTTAATGTCAGATTTCATTTTGTGCACAAAAAAAAAACAATTTACCAGCGGGTCACCGCGAGCCCTCAGCTCATTTTTTATGTAAATAGCGTCGAATAAAAGTTTCGCAATACTTATCAGTCTGCGAAGCGCCTTGGCTCATCTCGACCCACCGGGAGCATGCTTGTATCAAATTCGGCTATATTCGTATTTTTTTGCGTACTATTGTGATATCTTTACAAAGTTCTAGAATGCTGTAAATCGTTTTACTGATAGCTGTAGTGAAGGAAGTACCTATCAGGGGGCCGATTTAGGTTATAACGGCGTCGAGATTTTGTATGGAATGACACATGGCGGCGGAGTTCGGTCGGAGTTCGGTCGGAATTCGGTCGAGTTTCATCTAGGTGTCAAACAGAATGACAAGTAATTTACATACAAAGTTCTTCATGTCATCGGGTTTTTGTCCCTTTCTACGATTATTTTGTCTATGGTGTCGAAAAGCGGTCGAGCTATGACAACCAAGTTTCTGTCATTGTGCTCGACCATGAGCAGTCTCAAGCATAGGTGCCTTGCCGATGTCGAGTTACATATAATTATGATAACTAATTGAAAATTACCCATAACTATAAGATTTTCAAGGCAGGTAATGCATCTGTACGATATTTTAGACCACATGAGCAGAATAAACTCGTTTAAAAAAGTAGTTAGGTAACTTTACCGACACACTGAAAGTACATATAAAACTACCACTTGCCATCAGCTACTGTTGATTTTCGATTAGCAATACAAAGCACTTTCAGAGTCAAGAGGAAGGTGTAGGAGTCTTTGCAACTGTTTTATTTTGGGTTCAGTTTTATGCGTTATATATTTACATTCTAAATAATCATTTCGATTACTTTTCAGACTGATGATGATAACATTATGATAGCTGATATTCAATATTATAATGAATATCATTACAATAACAAATGTGTTATAAATGCTTTATCTCGTGATCAAAATTTGTACTTCTTGTGCTTGTCAATAGTTGGCGTAGCTTCGTACTGTATCAACAAACATCACTGTAGGATTGCTAAAACTTGATATTTTTACTAAAATTTACAAGAATGTTTCATTAAATATTGAATGCACACTTTACTAATTTTTACATATCATACATAAATCACGCTTCTTTCCCGCAGGGATAGGCAGCGCCTACTTCCTTCCACTTACGACGATCCTTGCATACTTTTTTTGCCTTCTCTACATTCATTTATCTTTTCATGCAGGCTCGTTGGTTTATTTTTTACCAATGAACGTACATGCGTGTGATGATGATTGCCGTGTGATGATGATTGCCGTGTGATGACGGCGTAGAATAGCATCACCCCATTCTTTTCTCATGGGTGTTGAATCAAGCGACTAAGGAACTCGAGAGTTACATAGGTATTGCAATTCTAAGCGATGAGGGGCTGTCAGCTACTTACTATAGCTGTTACTACAGCGATACCGAATTTTATGAATGACCCTCAAATGTTTGTCAGAAGTGGCGTAAGTGATCGTTTTTTTACGGCCGTTTACACTCTGCCTACCCCGCATGGGATATAGGTGTGATATTTGTATGTGGGCATGTATGTAAAGTTTTCACTTTCATTTTGGTTTCAAATCCAGGATTTCCATATGAAGAGCCATCAGGTTGAAGGTTGTACTTGTGTACGGTGTGTGCAATATTCGTTTATAACTCGTGCTCTACAATGCGCTACATACATACATAGATCAGACTATTGCAGTCCACTGTTGGACGTAGGCCTCCCCTAGAGTAAGTACAGGGCAAAATCTCTCGTTTTTTCCATCCAGTCATCAGTCCATCAGGTCGGAGGTCGTCCAACGCTACGCTTGCCGCGGCGAGGCCTCCATTCGAGAACCCGCTTACTCCACCATCCGTCCGTTCTAGTCTCATTCCAGATTTGATCCATTAGAAAGATACTGGACCTTTCCATAGGACACAGACACGTTTACTACGCGCGCTCTATTCTTTTCTTTTGTTGGTGACGCGTATTTTGCTCGTGTACAACACGTGTATGATACGTGTGTAACGCGTACTCTACACGTGTGTTACGCGAGCTCTACTTGTATACAACGCTTGCTTTACAATATGCAACGCGTGCTCTACATGTGTACAACGCGTGGGCTGCGCGGGTGACTTTGTATTAACACGCTTATACCACGCGTAAAACCGCCCAACATCCTAATAGACCAACATCCTAAGTCTTACAGTTTTCAGAATAATCACTTTAAATTACTTCATAATAAGGTACAGAAATTCCATACATTTTAACTGACCATTAAATACTCTTTTCTCCAATTTGCTCGGAAATGGCTTCAGTACTTTAAAAAAAGAATACGTCAATGGGCTCATTTATGTAGTCAAGGCGCCGAGGACTGTAATAGAAATTTCCGGACTAGGCCGGAAAAAAAAAGGTTCTTTAAATTAAATTAAATTAAAATTCGTTTATTTCAGGCAAAATACCCATATTAATATCATTACATTGCAAATTGTCAAGTGAAATAGCTTAATAATAAAATAAAATAATAAAAGCAGAACAACACTGTGTTAAATTGAATTAACAAACAAAAAGAAAATTTAAATTAGATTACATAATCGGTAAATTACATTTCAGAGTGTAAAACCTGTCTAGTGTGTAGACATTTTCAAATACAGCTTTAGTAATCTCATTTGAGGAGTAGTTACGCCTTCCGTGAAATGATATTTTTATATCCTTCAATAGATCGCACATACTTTTGACTTTATTCTCAACGAACATACCAGACGCACTACACCGCCAGGGCAGACCGAGCATCACTCTGAAAGCATTATTGTACTGTACACGAAGAGTGTGGTACACACCCTTCGTGCAGTTACTCCACAGCTGGCTGGTGTAGAACGCCTGGCAGTACGCCTTGAATAAAGTCACTTTGACCTGAGACGAGCAGTGCGCGAACCGTCTCGCCAGCATGTTGCTGCGCGCGGCCAGGGCGCGGCGCTGCCGCTCGATGTCATCTTCGTCACTAAGTCGAGAGTTAAGAATGTGGCCCAAATATTTAAATTTTTGAACAACGTTTAATGGACAACCACAGAGAGAAAGTGTAGGTATCTTATCTGGCCCTCGACCAGCCTTGAATATCATAATTTCAGTCTTCTTAACATTGTAGGTTAGCCCGTGTGCAAGTGCATATTTCTCACAGATATTTAATAGTTTATGAAGACCAGCAGGAGACGGGCTCAGCAGCGCCATGTCGTCAGCGTAGCTCAAGTTATTGACGCATACGTCTCCGACATGACAGCCGACCCTGGCGCCGCTGAGCTCCTCTATTAGCTCATTCACATAAAGGTTGAACAGCACTGGTGACGTCAGTCCACCCTGCCTAACCCCACATTCAAGCTTGTATGATTCAGAAAGAGCATCACCCCATCGCACTTGATTTTCTTGATGAGAATACCAATATGTTAATAAGTCTGTCACCTTGTCAGGAACTTTAGTGGCTCTTAGCTTGTCCCAAAGTAGACTATAATCAATTGTGTCAAAAGCGCGGCTGAGATCTAGAAAGCACGCATAAATTGAAGTATTTTTACTAACGTAGTACTTTACTGTGTTTTTTAGTGCAAATATTGCCATATCTGTGGACAGCCCCTTACGAAAGCCGAATTGTGCGCTGTTTATTGGAATATTGCGTTCATTTAAATGGCTGTTTAGAAGCCGCTCAAATACTTTTGACACAATTGTAGCCAGTGAAATGGGCCGGTAATTAGATAAGCTGGAGACGTCCCCGGTTCTATTCTTTATTATGGGCACTACAATTGTTTTCATTAACTCTTTCGGAAGATAGCTATTTTTTATACATGTATTATAAATCTGACTCAATTTTTCAGACAACAGCTGACCCCCATAGAGTATGTGTTCCACGCTTAGACCGTCGTGGCCCGGAGATTTGCCGCGTTTCATACTTTTAACGCACTTAAACAATTGTACCGCACTGATATCGAGGCTAGTCTCGTTACTAATGCTCGACTCTTTAACTTCACACTTTCGTGTTTAGGTGTTTTATGGTACACAATACCATGTTCAGGAACACTTATACCGCGCGCGTTCCATTTTTTAACTAATTGTACAAACTGTAACATAACTTTCAACATGAATTAAGTGTCGCTCCATAATTCTTTCTTTCAAAATAAATTAATTATTTTCTAAAATTACTGTATTATTATTGTCATTTCCTTGCAAATGAGAGAAAAGTATTGTACAATCCACGGCCGAAATAACAATTTCTGGTCTCGTTTACTTTAGAAGGCCACTCCACCAGATATTGCTTTATACTCGGCTTGTGACGTAATGTACTATTACATCATACTTTAACAATCCTTGATAAATTTTCATGTCATTATTGTAGAGGAGCCCACATTGCCAATGGGGTTTTACTCGAGCGTCAGAGACCATAACATAAGATCAGCCAAGATTCAAGATTAAGAGCAATTCATGCAAAAATTTAGTGACAGCTGTCAAAATTAAAACTTGGAAACTATCCATGCTAGACTGTTTCTGTGGATAAGTTGTAGGTCTTGACAAGATCTACATTTGAGATGACAGCTGTCAGTTTGTTGTGCCTTTTTGCACTGACTTTAATTTGTTTGCCAGAGGAACATTTGTGTAACATTTTCATTCATTACTGCACATTTTGGGCTCACAAGTACAAACCGCTTCTGATTGTAAAAAAGGGTTTAATGAATAAAAGTTCCAGAGTTAACTTTCAGTGCTGTTATTACGTTTTCTTTAAAGCAACTTATGAATACATTAATATTTCACGAACAGCAACACGTTTTCACGACAGCGACATATCAGGCACCATAGGACAAAAATCTATAGCGCTAGTGATGTACAATACACCAACTACTGATGCCACACAAGGCGAGTCGATCTAATGCAGGCTAAATCTATAGCCTAACTTATTGTATTAGTAAATATTACCGCACTTTATTACTATTCTCAGCTAAAATAATTGGCAAAACTGCACAACAAATTACCCCCTTTAACCCTGTAGTCCACCTAGAGGTCCATCTGGAGGACCACAAGTATTTTTTCCTATGGTCCACGCTACTGCCGTGCTAACAAAAAGTATGCTAAACACGATTTTTTCAATATTGAGTTGTGTACAAATTTTGGGATCGAGTTTTTAATTTATAATATTCTGGGACACTACTAATGCATGCAGTGTCTTTAGATTCTGCATTCTTTTGTAGCAAGTCATTGCTATTGCTAATAATTTCAATTTCTGAACGATTCCGATTATTTCCGATCGTCTGAATTCTGAAAAAAAGGCTAATTATGTCTTAATTTAGGAGATTGCTCCCGACCGCGTGCCGTGCATGGCGATTTTCAGTTTTCGTTTTTTTTTCGATTGATTGTTTCTAATTTCTAACCAAACAGTTCAAAGACCTTAAGTGAAGTAAAAATAAAAACTCTTTGTGGTGATTTGGTGCCTTGGATTTCATGTAGACTTTACGAGGGACTATATATCGTTTCCGAGTCTTATTTCACTTAAACATACCTATTATATTTACTAACAATAAGCGGTTGATATTACATTCTAAATATTCACCTTATTCCATCTGGTATTGGTCTAAGTATTTAGTTATAAAAATTAGTATGAAGATGATAAAAGATGCGACGCGCACGCACGCCATGCACACGTCACGAATCTCCATATTAATTCTGCACGCACGCACCCGTGCTGCATCCAATCTGAGTTAATGACCTTAATTGTTAAATTTTCTGTTTTGTTTAGATGGTACATTTTGTTAACGTACCTTCATTTAATTTGTATTTTGTTTGTCTTCATAAAATGTATGATTAACAATGGGCTGATTGAAAAATATTTATACAAGTTGTAACAATAGTACCATCTTATCCTATCGATAGTATCAAGTTTAAGAATATTTCAAAGTTGATTCGAGGGGTACGTACGTACATATTGCAAAGCGAGATGAACCAGTTCTTTAATTGACTACAAAACATACATCTCGACAAGACCTAAAACTTCCCCAAAGAACAAGTAGTTAAGCATGCATAGTTGACGAAATAAATTAGTTCAAAGTTTGACAGTTGTCATCTAAAATTTCAAGACCTACAACTTCAACAAATTGATGATTGCGCATGACTTGAACTTTAAAAAAAAATATGATAAAGTGGACCACAGGCAATAGAACTTTAGTTAAGAGGCCGTACATGAAATTGCGCTGGGCGAAAGTAGGTAATTAGCATTAGAACGCGTCATCGTGCAGCCGAGCGGCGGCGATATGCAGACCCAGCGGCGGACGGCAGCGTATAGTTCGATCAATCAGTTTTGATCCTATTTATAGTTTTTGTGGCAATTGTATGAAAAAGTTTAAAATTATTGCGTACCTACTAAGAATTTTGGGATTTGTGGAATGTTATCGAAACTAATTAATTACCGACTACTATTCAGGGGTGTGCCCATGTACCAGCATCTTTTTTTCGCTTAACAGCGCCGAATTTATATTTATTGCCTACTAGCTTTTACCCGCGACTTCGTCCGCGTTAGATAGTTTTTTTTGGCAGAAGTTCTAAAGTAGGTACCTATGTGTATTCATAGTAAGTGTGACAGTGATATTAGAACAGTTGTTATCTCTACTGTTTAGAGATAACTTGCTTGCTTCTGTTGTTAAAGGGACAATTCAAGATTTGCTATCCGGGCTGAGAGACCTATATTTAAAAAAATTGAATATAAAAGTCAGTAGATAACAGAGTACTTACTCCAGGGGTGCCGATTTGAGAACACTAAAATGGTCAGCATAAGTAGATAAGACAGATAAAAAGGTATTTTAAGTTACTGTAATACATTTTTAAATACCACATTTTTTGTTTTTCTGTATTTTGCGAAAACAAAGATTTTGTGGGTTTGACACTCGTGAGTCTGCCCTCACGTGTATGCCCGTTCGGGTAGCCGCACCCTGTCGCGCCCTCCCCCTCCGCCCCGCATCGCCGCCAAAGCGCGCGCGCCGCGCCGCGCCGGATCGGCCGGTGCGCGCGGCCGCGGTCATAAGACCGGGCATTATTTATTTAGTTGCTGTGTATTTTCAATACATATCCATAACGCATGCGTATGTCAGACGAAAGGAAATCGCGAATTTCTATTTTACTCCCTTACACTTACAAAATACGCCGCATCGGACGTCAAATGTGATCCCCGACTTAACGTGTTATGTGGATGATACTTTTCAGTTCAGAACATGGTAACGTATCACCTAAGTAGATATGCCTAATTACAATGAAGGTAGTGCATACGATGCAAACGGCGGCGGCACAGCGGTATTTTTCAGTAATGATAAAAAATCCTCGGTAAAAGTAGGCAATGTCCTTTCTCAAGTTATTCCCATCATACTGAACATATTTTGTTTTGGAACCATTTCTGTATCTCCAATAGTTTAGGTGGGCTCCTGATGGTAGACCTGGTGGTCTACATAAGGTACTCCAGATCCTCAAATGTTCTTGTAAAAAGAAGCGGCCCATCATACTGAACAACTTTTGTTTTAGGACCATGCCTGTATCTCTAATAGTTTAGCTTGGCTCCTGATGGTACACCTGGTGGTCTACATCTATACTCCAGACCCTCGAATGGTGATAATAAATAGCCTATGTCCGTTCTCGGTATGCTAGCAATCTCTGTGCCAAGTTTCATGAAGATCGTTTCAGCGGTTTGGCCGTGAAAGCGTAGCAGACAGACAGACAGATCGAGTTACTTTCGCATTTATAATATTAGTGTGGATAGTGTGGATAGTTTAATCTGTAATGTATCATTATAGTCCGTTAAAATGGCCATTTATTTGCAAAATCCCGAAATTTCAGGTTATTTATACTCTAATAGGAAGTAAAATCACAATATCTAGTTCAATTAATTTAATCAATCATAAATCAATACCGCACTGAAAAAAATACTTACAGGATCAAAAAGTATCGGTCGCACTATAATTCCGCCTGTGACGCGTGATCTACTGTCCTCTACGCGCGCGATCGACACACATTCGTAATTTTGTATGTGTGCGTGAGTGTGACGCAGCAGGATCCACGTCCTTCTCCCAAGAGCGCGGCGCGCGGTCTGCCGAAACAGCATTTGCGCTCCCGTATATAATTGATAATTCCGGAGAACTTTAAAATATTCGATAAATTTCATAAAATACATATTTGCAATTTTTTTTATAGCTAATGTGTTAGCATGAATCTATTTTTCAATGTGTAAATTGATTTTTTTAAAAACGTGTTGTATTGTACTAGAAATCCGACGCTGTATACGTTTAAAAATTCTTCAAAGTAGGGCCATTTTACTGCAGTTTTTCTTTGAATTTTTGAATTAAATTACTAAAAACTCCTCGGCCAATTTTTAGCACTTTTCAATGTCTTTATTGCTGTATACTTTATAAACCACTCCATATTTTAAAATTCATGTAAACAATAATGATACGAACGTCACGCATCGAAAACAATTAAAACACGTCTCAGGTTATTAACTATTAAACAAACTGAACAATCAAAATCAATAATTTGTCTGGGCCAATTTTTAGATATTGAATTAATCTTCAATAAAACATATCATAACACATTGTTACTTATTCTGTTTTTTTAAACGAGGTCCTACAGAATTGAAGAAACAAGACAAAATTACTCAAAACTATGTACGGCCTCTTAAGAGCGGTAAAACATTTTTGGCGGACCACGCGACAAAAAAAAATACCTATAGGTGGACTACGGGTTAAAGGAAAATTGCCTAACTCATTTCATGGCAAAACTGCCTAGCTCATCTTAATAGAGACCTAAAGAAGATATAAGACATAGGCTTGATTCGTTCTTTTGCTGTTGTCTACACTGCATCCAGCATTAACCTTGCATTTTCTTCTGCTACAATATATTTAGGAAGTAGACGAGTTCGGAAATGGACGAAGTCGATCTAAAGGATCCGCAATCCTTACTTGGGCTCCTCTACTATTAGAACTTGCGGCCGTATTCCTATTTACTCGTAATGATTAAATTGAATAATCATGAGTCGTTATGAATAAAACTTTGTTCAGATGACTGAAATCTGTAACATACCAAAATTTCATCGAGTTCACCACTTTTCCCCCACTTGTGTCCCGGGGCACATATTAACTACCATTTAACTACATTATGGTCTGGGGTCGGAGTGGGAAATTGCACCATCAAATACATCTGCTATGTAACGTCGATCAACACGGCCTTCCGTTATGTAAGGAACGAGACGAGAGACCGCTTGGCTTGCTGACTATGTGTTTATATGCGGATGTTAAAGAAAAGCAAAAAGAATTTCAAGTTAGTTGTTTTTATTTCATCAATTACCTATAGTTTTTATCCCAAATGAGATGCCATCTAAAACACCTCGAGTATAACCTTTTAAAATACCTTAAATGGATAGCTTGAGGTGATGTTAATAGAACAATCATAACTATTGAATGAATAAAAATCCTTTCTTGACTTTTCGAGGTTCTGTTCTGTCGCATCTAAAAGGATGGTTCTTTCTGATCGTTTGCTAAGATTTTCACAAAGAAAGCAAGGTCTTAATTTGTCATGAAATTTGCGCTGGAAAATTGTTTGAAAACCGCAATACTTCACACAAATTATAAGGTTTCCTGGAGACAGCTGAGCTACAATGTAAACAAAGTATATTAATGAATGCTACCATCAAACTTAATAAGTGAACTCTGCCGGTATTCGCAAAAACTGGAATATAAGGAAGCCATGCAGATTAACTTCAACAGCGGATCGATTATAGAGTAAGCGACGAGTTTGCTAAGATATTTGGCATAAACATTGTGAAGGAACTAAAATTGTGATCATCATCATAGTAAGACAAACAAATATACTTAACCTTCTAGTAACGAGTGGGTAGGTATTTCGCAAGCGTGTGGGGATAAATACTGTAATCCAAAACCAGTGCTTCGCCTCATACAATTCGGTGTTTATTTAATATTTACAAGAAAAAATTAGAAACCAAAAGTAACAACCAAAACGTAAATAACTAAACGAGTCTCCATGACAACCAATCAACAGGAAGATGCCGCGCGCGCCGATGCAAAATAACTATAAACAAACAAAAAAATCACGTTGTCGCGCTGTCTATCTGTAATAATATTTAAAACAACTAAATAAAAATGCAGTGGTGGCGATGCACCAAAAGTATAAATATTTTGTCTAATATCATTATTTAATTTTATAATTTTTAAAATGATTTATTACCTGTTTGTTGGAAAACCTTTTTGATGTTTAAGTAGAAAAATAGTAATGTCAAAGTCTCTTGACACAGGACAACAATGGCGATGGCCGACGCGTTTGTAGAAAAATATACAAGAATATAATAAGCCCGTAATGTCTGAGTTTCACTCTATACGTACCTTCACTAAATATTATATACTGTTATTATGGTGTCCATGACTGCAAAGCTGGAATGTTTTGCATTAAAAAAGTTTCAAGCCTTTATCTTTGTATCTGATGCCTCAGATTCTCAGTTTATCCTGTTCAGTAGTTATAGTCGTACGTTTTACGATCACTTTTCAGCTGAATTACTGGTAGAATTTCTGCCGATTCGCTCAATGATAGTGATATATTTTAGCTAGCCGTTTGGACGGCCGTTGTAGCGTAGTGATAGTACCACTGCCTTGAGTGATAGTTGCGGGTTCGATTTCCAGTGGGACGTTACAGTCTATGATTACTTAGACGGCGGTCGTTACACAATCATGACAGAGGCCTACTGGTAGTAGAAGGCGGTTGAAAAAATCTGACACCAGGGTTCGTCGGGTCGTGCATCGACACGAAAAGTAGGAGATTTCAGTTACCCGTTTGTTTATAAAAAAATAAGTAAGATTTTTTAAAGTAGTCAAAACGTGTCGCTTTTGGGGTACCTACTTTTGGTACAAAACGGCTGGAATATATTTTGTCAAAAATTCACCAAATGATCCGAAATTTCCTCACCACTAACACTATAAAAGGAGTTCCGAAATATATATATATTTTTTTTTATTATGTGGTTGGGTATGTGAACAAGGGAAGCAATACTATCTTTATGGTTAATAGTTGCCCGTAGATTAGAATAGATAGGATTTCGGGTTGGAAACACTTGTTGCGTTTATAGATTTAGAAAAGACCTTTGATAAAGTTAACTGGGGGAACATGATGGAGGGTTTAAAAAAGTAGGAGTAGATTAGTAGTAGGAACAGAAAAATTATATTTGAACTATACAGACAACAAGAAACTATAATAAACATAGGACAAGAAGAAGGAAGAGCAAAGATTAGGCAGGAGTGAGACAGGGGTGCCCACTTTTGTCGTTGATATTAAACATTTTTTATAAGAAAATAAACGTTTACTGAATATGGCCTAAAAATATATTTTTAAACTTGAACCTCAGTTACATCAAAACACCCACAGAACCATAGACCAGTTACCCTAAACATCACACCGCTTGAAGAAGTCAAAAGTTTCAAATATCTTGGCAGCATTATTACTCATGACTCATCCCACGTCATCCTTCGCCCGTCTCTTCTCTTTTCTCTTCTGGAGCGTAGCATTGTACGGCTGCGAAACATGGACCACAACGCAAAGAGACAGGGAACGGATAGAGGCTTTCGAAATGTGGTGTTAGAAGATAAGCTAGACAGAAAGGAGGACCATTAAAGAACGTTACTCAATATAAAATATAATACATCTAGAAGGGAAGTATGATAGGACACCTGATACGACATGATCAGTTATTCAAAACGATTGTTGAGGGAAAGACCAAAGGAAAAACAGGAATAGGAAGACCAAGAAGAAGTTATTTAGACCAAATAAAAGAAAAAGTAATGATCATGTCAAACAGGGGAGTCAAGGAGTAGGCAGATGACAGACAAAACTGACGGAAACTCTACCGACTAGTACAATGTTTTTAAATATAATAACAAGACAAAAAACAAGTCCGCTATCTTTAAATCTATAGGATGAAATTTTAATTTCCTCGGATATAATTATTCACAATACCCCTTGTATCACTGAGCAAAGCAGCGTAAACTGTGCCAGCACTTAAGTTTACTTTTGACACGCCTAGACTATACTTTAAAGGATCACACATCATATATGAACCCTAAAAACATAACGATCCTATTTTTGGTTGTGCACACACACACATTTATATCTCGCTCATAATCCCTTGCAGATTAGGCAGAGCGTAAACGGCCGAAAAAAACGAGCATTTATGCCACTTGTAAAAAATATTTAATGGTCATGCGGAAATTAGTGTATCACCATAGCGACAGGTTGTCAGCCCATCGCGTTAAATTGCAATACACACCCTCGATTACCTTAGTTGCCTATTACGACTCCAATGGAAAGAAACGGGGTGATGCTATTCTAAGCTGGCATCACAAAGCTATCAAAGCCGGCATCACACAGAAAATTGGTTGGACAGTCGTGTAAAAGGTATTATAAGATCAACTTCAATATATTTCTTAGTTAAAAAAGTACTTTCAGCAGCATATATCTATAACATAAAGCACCAACTTAAACTGGCTTTTTTACAGTTTATAAGAAAAAGCAGTAAAGGTTGGTAAGCTCCACTAATGGCACAAATTCTACATAATATTTTGTAGAATATTCATAATTATAATAACAAAATGATTAATGTGTATCCCATCTCACACTTCTATCAAACGGCCTATACTTGTTTGCCCTATATATGCTCCACGTGAGCCCCGTGATTTTATAACGAGAAATAATAAGCTATGAAAGCTAATGTGATGACTTCTTACAGGCATCACCTCACATAAGTACGAGGCATCTCATAGGGTCCCAGTGGGTCTTCACCTTTTATTCTTGCTTAATGAATATATCCCTTCGTATACAATATAAGCACGCAGGCTAGTCCGCGGGTAACAGCTAGTCTACATTTATGCATATACGAATTTTAAATAGAACCTCCAAGCAATTGATAAATTGACCTTCAAGGTATAATAAAAGAAAAGATTCTCTGTGGTTACTATCTTGCCTTCCCTTCTAGCCTCTGCGTCAAACTGGTGGAAGCCGCAATAGGTCTAATATCGTCGCGTCGAGACGTTTTTACCTCTATACCCCTCCAGGTTTGAAGACATTTATTTCTCATAAAAGACAAAATACAGTCACTTTCATGTAAAAAAAAAAACTAAAAATTATTGTAGATAATATCACTAGTATTGTTCGCACTCGCACTAGATACGTAAGTCTATGCACTTATTGAAACTTTTATTTATTTATACATATATTTAAGTAGGTACTACTGACTAACTCTCTGAGTAGGTTAAGTATTAAAATTGTTTCCAGAAAAAGGCGGTTATTTTCCTGATTATATTGTTCGTTCATTTTATTTTGCATAGGAACACAAGTACAGTGGAATTTATCTGCGCTGGCAGCCTCGTGGCTATCTGCACTGAAATTACCTCGCATCTTTCGGTATTATAACATCGCACACATTTTATCATGTAAGTTGGTGTAATACACGACGACGGGCTATTAGCGAGCGGACAGTATGCATTATTTCGCAGCTGGATTTTGCATTTCCATCTTATTGTAGCTCTGCCTCGTTTGGATGCAAATATTTCACAGTTCAATCGAGAGCCAGCCGTCGTCCTGCATTATTTAAGTTTCCATCTGTTTCTGTAATATGCTTGCGTTTTTACTCCGATTTCATTTCTTTTATTCCATTCTAATTGAACGTGCTGAAGTAACAATGTGGTTTTGAACTCTATTTTATGAATAAAATAAAATTAAAATCAGAATATACGACTCGTTTCTTTATATAACTCGTACCTAGTTCAAAATAAGGAACTGTCTCTAATTACAAACAGTTTGTAATAAATCAATTTCTGCCATACTTTTCTGACAGTTGAATGGTAAGAATATGTAATATCTACGTATAACATCTTATTTACTTTGTGTCATATTAATCTTGTTCGCCTGTGAATTGCATATACAAACGAGCTGAGGAAACCTTACAACTTTTTTTTGGTTTACAAAAGGTTTTGTGTATTCTTTTAAGAACTATGAAGCCGGTTTAGTGAGATGTCATTTCTATATAGTATTTAAATTGTAAGTAAAGACTGATGAAGTAGATGTCAAATTTGCTTAAGTTTCACCAATGTAAATTACTGCGCAATTTTTAAATGCTGTCATACGATAGTATTTAATCAATTTACATTTTTCTAACCACTGCCTCCCTACCTATACAAGTGCTGACGGTTGAAAATGTTACAATACCTATGAACCTAATCTATTTAATTCCTTTTATTATCGCAACTGTACCGTATGATGCCAGCTGAGAATAGCATTACCCCATATCTTTCCCGTGGGTGGCGAAAGAGGTGACTAAGGGACACAAGGGTTACATTTGTTTTGTAATTTTGCAATGGGCTGGAAGGACAAGGACGGAAGCTAGTGTAAAAGTAAAGATATGTATTGCGACCGAAATATGATTTGTTAGTGAACGTTACAAATGAACGTTACATATGGTTTGCCAAAAACAAGTTCAAGTGGTGAATATCTAGTTTCAGTGTGTACGGTTGTGTTGAATAAAACACCAGTTACCATGTGCTCCAGTAATACGGTTGATTCTGCATTTGAATTCCCAAAAATACAGCTAAGTGTTTATGGGTTTTTTCTAAAGATCCTATGCTTAGATGATGGTCTTTCGAAAGAAAAAGGATTTATGTTCAACAATTTACAAACATTGCATATATTTTGCAAATGAAAATTTTGCAAATTGTTATGCCGTGTGATGCCGGCTCAGAATAGCATCATCCCATTTCTTACCCTTAGGAGTCGTTGGAGGCGACTAAGGGACTCGAGGGTGTGTATTGCAATTTTAGGCGATGGGCTGACAACCTATCACTATGGCGATGCATAAGTTTCCGAATGACCCTCAAATATTTGTCAGACGTGGCGTAAATGTCCGTTTTGCGGCAGTTTGCGCTCTGCCTACCCCGCAAGGGATATTGGCGTGATGTATGTATGCATTTAATTTTTAGAAAGGATAACTCTACTCTGTCCCTCTATCGGAAACTATCTTACGTTGCATGCCGTAGCGGAGTATTAATTTATTTACAAAAGCTGTGGCTTTTCTTTCGACGTAAACTGACTCGTTTCTACGTATTTGGTACTTGGTTACGGTTTATTGTGCACTCACAGTGCGGTATTATTTTTATAATTGAAAATATACACATACACATACATACACATATCACGCATATTATCCCTTGCGGGGTAGGCAGAGCGTAAACGGTCGCAAAAACGGACATTTATTCCAAGTCTGACATATATTTGTGGATTGTTCGGAAAATTGTATATCACCATACTGACAGGTTGTCAGCCCATCGCCTACGATTGCAATACACACCCTTAAGTCCCTTAGTCGCCTCTTACGACTCCCACGGGAAAGAAATGAGGTGATGATATTTTAAGCCGGCATCACACGGCACTCATGAAAATATAAATATGATAGTATTAGTCCAAATAACTTACACTAGATGTCGCTTGTAAGTCGTTTTAAGACGAGTATCAAGAGGTTGAACATTTGAAGTGTTTAGTCTGGGTGGCGGTAGCTCAATGGCAGAGCGGTGGGACGGTACTCCACAGGTCCCGGGTTCAATCCCTAGCCGTCGCTATAATTTTCCATTTCTTATTTTCATTTGGTTACTAAACTTTTACGTAGGTACAAACGCTTTACATAAATCCTCGTACAAAAATACACGCTTGGTGCACATTTCCCAGTTGACAGGCGTCTCATATCGCGCTCGACTAGCAGGTTATTGCCTTACAGCCGCGATATTACAACTTGACATCAGCGCTGTTTGAATATCTGCGTACTTTAGCCATAGAGGGTGCCTACCTACACAGGTGGCTGAATTTCACTAGATCTACTACTATCACTACCTGCGTCTGTGTTTCCAAACGCATACAACCCTAATCTCTTCAAAGTAAGAGTGAACAGGCTTCTTCTGGGTGTGCTCGCTCCATCTTAGACTCTCTCTGTCCTATGACCTAGACTAGAGTCAAGAGCAAACCCATCATTAATAAAATAAAAAAAAATCTTATACGTACAAAAACATGTCTGGTAGGACCAAAAATATTTTTTTACTCGAACTATGTTTCTAGGGAGGTCATTTTTTGATGTTTGTTTAATTTGATGGGCAGTTTCTTACCTTGTAAAGTAGGTTATTCTTTTCCTATCACTCTGCTTTAGGTATACAGTAGCTTCTCTATTTTCTGATCTATTTGAACGCAACATTCGTTACAGTGTTTTTGTAGTTTACTGTACGCGTTGGAATTGCAAAATTATACTACGTTTTAATTTAGCCATTTGGCACGTACCAGCGGAACTGCGCGTCATTTGTATTTGGAATACGAATAAGTAATATGATCCGCTCCGGAGACTAAATTACTCTACCCCCGGGGGAGATAGTCGTTTGTGTATTATGAGCCTCCTTAAAAGCCTTCAGTTCACTTCAGAGTAAAGAAAAAGGAAGAACAACTGCGATGAAACAAAATTAAGAAGCTAAAATTTACGATTACAGGAAATGCGCGCTCTTACCAAAACGTTTTTGATAAGGTACTTACATGATTTTGTTCCAAACAGCATTATTTTATTTGACAGAGTCATATTTGACTTTAATTATAGTTTATCGGTGCTTCACCTTCCGTATTATTTTGTCTGTTTTCTGTTGCCCCACCGAAAACATAAAGCTTCGGGTACACTTGGAAGAATGATAACCAAGTATGAATTTATTATATTTTATCACTAATTCGGGCTGCGTATTGTTTTATGCGTCCGGTTTTTGACTGTTATTTTTATTTATTTTCGCTGTTCGCTTGTTTATCCGTTTTGGCTTTAGTGTTTCATTTCTTGCGCTATATCGGGGGATTTAAGGTTGATGGTGCTCATTTGATTAGTAATCTAATCATTGGTAGAAGAGTGCAAAAATCGAGTTGCGTATAGAGTCACGCCTAAATCAAGTACCTAGTAGGCAACTTGTCAGCAGTTTTAACTAGCAGTTTTTGACACGGGCACATGGGTACCTACCTACTCGGATAATATAAGTTTGTTACCCAATTGTCTGTTTTGAAACCTTGCTAGCTTGCCAAATCATAGCTGTTCTAGTGTCATCACATTTCGTTTATTTATTTATACTTTCAAAGCTTTTTTGGACTCAATCTACTTATTCCTACTTACAGGTAGTCTATCTTGTCGTCAAGGCGGTCTCCGATGAAGCGAAATGCAATCTACTCGTAATCTGTAGACGTCAGACGGGACTTATTTAATACAGATGTTAGTTGTTGAGAAATTACAAAAATATTTTGAGTTTCGCTGATCGATAATTTTGAATGCAATTTTTTTATATGTTGATCTAAGTATATTGGGGAAAGTTGTTCCTTTTCACCAGTCCCTCTTGCGTTTTCGCTATCGGTCACAAGTAATATTTCACACTTTGGTATCCTTTAAGGCAACAAGCCAATGCTCCAGTCTAACGTTTTATTTATGTAGACCTTATTTGCTAAGATGCAAGTTTGTGCTGAGGAAGTAATCAGCACATACCACAAAAAAATACGTTTTTTTTTTTCAATATTTGTATTTACTTATTCCATTAAAATTTAAAAAAACAAAACTGTGTTAGAACTGTACATTAAAGTTAAAAGATAAATGGTGCACAGAATTGACAAACCTACAATTTAAACACAGCCATAGATTTTTTACTAAATTGGGTATATTACAAACTATCTGTACAACTGACTAACTTTAAGATAAATATATTATTAAGCTCTGTTCAAAAAGCGTGTTTTTCTATTGATTGAGAGTGTAACGGTGAATACCTTTATTAAAGTTCAACTAAAACAAAGTTTGCAAACAGGATTTCCAAAGTTACACGGGACAAATTTCAGAAATTATTTCTCCATTTCACTGCTTTTACAACAAAAAAACACAATTTAAAATGAATTTAAATTGCTTCTTAAACATTTTAATGCATTGTGTTGAATCTAAGAGGCTGATGTGTTTAATGCTTACTTACTTTATACAAGAGGTACGATAGTTTAACTTTTAAATGGAATGTACAAAAATAACTACCTTCAGGTTTTTTTTGGATAATATTTGTTTGTATTGAATTCATGACATATACATCTCTAGATTTATATTTCGATCATTCAAATTCAAAGACTTGATTATCTTAAATTGAAATTTATGAATGTAATTGTTTATCGTAGCTTCCTTACTTATTTACACTTTAGGCAAATCAAACTAACAAATAGTACACAAATTTTGCAATAAAAATTCAAAATTATCACTACATAGTATAAAATAAAGTCGCTTCCCGTTTGGTGTCTCCTTATATCTTTAGAATTACCCAACGGATTTTGATGCGGTTTTTTTTATCAGATAGAGTAACTTGAGAGGAAGGTTTATAAGTATAATTTATTCCGGGAAATTGTCACATTCCCATGGGAAAACGGGTAGCCCAACTGGTAGGAAACTTTTGACACCCTTTTGACACCTTTAAGGAGTAAAATTTCGAAAATGCTGAAACACGTATTTAATTATTTTAAGTTATGAGTCTAATCAGAAATTTTGAAACAGATCACATTTAAGATAAAAAACTTTCATACAAACTTTTAACCCCCTTTTCACCCATTTAAGGGTTAAAATTTCAAAAATGCTGAAACACGTGTTTAATTATTTTAAGTTATTAGTCTAATCACAAATTTTGAAACAGATCACATTCATTTAAAAAAACGAACTTTCATACAAACTCTTAACCCCCTTTTGACCCTATTAAGGGTTAAAATTTCAAATATGCTGAAACACGTGTTTAATTATTTTAAGTCCTAAGTCTAATCACTAATTTTGAAACGGATCACACTTAGGAGAACGAACTTTCATACAAACTTTTAACCCCCTTTTCATCCCTTGGGGGATTTTAAAAAACGGAATTTTATCTTTAATAGTTGTTTCATTACATAAAAAACTTCAAGTCCAAGTTTTATCTCTCTAGCTTCAGTAGTTTAACATTTATACTATCACGAAAACTGAGAAAAGTAATATTTTAGTTCCATAATACAAACATAGATGTCGCTGTTAGTTTTCAACGCACTATCGTGATGTGTTTTTTCAAAAACTATAAAATTTGTATTTGTTGTTATAGCAGCAACAAAAATACAACATAATTATGTAAAAATTTCAACTGTCTAGGTATAACGGTTCAGGAGATACAGCTTCGTAACTGTAGGACGGACGGACGGACAGACGGACAGCCGAACCTCAGTAATAGGGATTTGGTTATTACCCTTTGGGTACTGAACTCTAAAAAATATTTTGAGATAATAAATACCTGTATAGTGTATAATAATAGTAGCTGTAGATAAGGTTAAAAAATATATAATAAAAACCTCCAATGTGAAAAAAGGGTGTAAAATTTAAAGTACATTGATGTAAAAAATAATTGTCCACCCGTGTGAAGCCGGGACGGGCCGCTAGTATTCTTATAAAATCATGTCACGTTTGTTATTATTTGTAAAGGGCATTTATCGAAATATCCATTAGAATATAAGTTTGGATGGAAACTTAGGATGTATTCCACGCCTTCCCGTCAAATGACAAGCTTAAACAGTCTAGATCTTGACACTCAAATGCAAATTTAAATCTTATGCACCTGGCAATAAAGCGATCCAAATTCAAAATTGTATAGCCTATCAAGGTCGTGACCCTACGCGCGTCAGGTTGCGTCCGTTAATCCCTCTCTTAATATAACGTTTAAAACGGACATGAACTCTTTTTATAGGATGTCAATATAAAAAATAAATGTCGAAGAGGATAAAAATTTCGTTCGAATCTGCCTTTTCAATGTTACTATTTTTTATAATTTTAATCACAATAAATAACAAAACAGATACTTATCAGATAAAATATAAATATCTACATTTTTATCTAATATCACCAGAATGTTGTGATCGTCTCTCAGCTCACAAACCTTAATATTTCTTTGCAAGTCAAAATAAACACGATCAAAATGTAATTGGCACTCGTTTCTTTGATGTGGCTTGTACCTGGGGGAGAAGATAATTTATTAATAATTTTATTCAAGGAAACTGCAAGGAATTCTATTTTGGATAATTCACAACACACAGCTTTAATTTCATGTATCATGATGGCGTACCCTGGGGGAGGCCTACCTCCAGCAGTGGACTGCAATAGGTTGATGTAGATGTAGATTATGATATTCATGATGATTAAAAAGCTTAAGTTTACATAGGTATATATTCATTACCCATCATTTTATTTTCATACAGTGTATCTAGAGGACATAAATTTTGCACAAAGAAGAAAACTCTTCTTCAAAGTAAACACAATGTTATGCCTACACTTTACTCGGGTTATAAAAGTGTTTCGATCAAGCGAACTTTCAGCTTCATTAAAAGTCCATCTTTCACAGCATTTTTCATTATTCTGTATAGTGGGTTTAAATTTACATAAATATTCAGTTTATTGGCCAATTTAATCTTGTGATAAAAGTGCTGTTTATCGCTTTACGCTGTAGATAATTACGCAAACTGAAAGAAATGAGGCACATGCTGTGTAAAGTTCTGTCCTTCATATTAAAATAAGAATCACGTAAGTTTTCATGACGATAAAATCCTTGACTGATTCAGCAAGTATTTGTAAATCAGAAATTTAAATTACTGGTATGACAAGGTGGGTGCACATATAGCAGAATCAATATTAATGATCTCTTTCATTAATCTAATAGTACAAGTTGGACAAATAGGTTGGGTGCACTTTCAATGGCAATACCTTGTCCAAATTATGGTCCAATAATTACAAATATGATATATATACATGGTGTAAAATAATTAACTAAGAATATTTTAAGGGGTGAACCAGTACGTGAAACTGAACAACTTTCCCCAAGGAACATAGGCCGAAATATGAAAAAAAAATTGGCCCTCCCATACAAATTATTCCGGCCGGGTAACACACTAAGTATGGGAGAGTCAAATAATTTTTTCATATTTCGACCTATGTTCCTTGGGGAAAGTTGTTCACTTTCACGTACTGGTTCACCCCTTAAAATATTCTTATTTTTTTACACCTTATATATATTTATGTGTACTTTATGATAACAATAAAAACTGCTGCCTTCGAAGCCCAAATG
The DNA here is from genome assembly GCA_027580185.1 of Tuta absoluta. NCBI lineage: Eukaryota > Metazoa > Arthropoda > Insecta > Lepidoptera > Gelechiidae > Tuta > Tuta absoluta. The sequence continues at coordinate 3,998,826 of JAQAHW010000016.1, read as the reverse complement.
TGAGGCATGAGGTCAATTCGGGATTTAAATTTTCCTTACTTGCCTTAAATTAGTGCTGTCACTTTCCGTCAAATAGGTTTAGAAAAGGCTAGAAGATATCTAAGTCCTGTCATTTTTAAAAACGTCAAGGGTTTTTTCGCCTTTCCTAGTCAATTTAGTCGCCATTGTTTTGATTGTCGCCTTATTTTGACAAATAACACGTATTTTGCATGAAATTATAAGACATGACACGACTAAAATATCTCCTATCCTTTTCTAAACCCATTTGACGGAAAATGACAGCACTAATTTAAGGCAAGTAAGGAGAATGTACATCCCGAATTGTGGCCAATGTGTCTGCAATTTAACACTGACATCTGTATTCTTTTATTACTCATGTTTGACAAATAAAATATCTTTATCTTTGAAGCTTATTCAAACAAGATAAATATGACTTGAACTATGATATTGTGTTAGTTTCATGGAAATACCGCCATTATAATGTACTAAATACTGTTTATTTGGGAATATTACTCCAAACTAATAACTGTGCTGGAGACGTTATGTTTTTTTATAATTTCACAATATAATTTCAAATGATAAGCAACAAACAACACTGTTGAGTAACGTATAGTTTTTAATACAAGCCCTTACAAAGTGTACCAATTTTTTGTCCACCCGGCATTAAGGGGTTCTATTTATCACCGGAATGAAGACTTTAGTTATTACTCATTAAGGGTATTTTTTCAGACTGACGGTGCCACTGGACCACCAAATTGTTTGAAAATGTGGAATGGTAAAAAATAGGTTAAAATAAACGAACATAATTAAACTTACCGTCACTGGAGACATATTTAGAGAGTTCAGTGCGCGAGTACACAGTGATAGTTGCCACCGCGTCGCGCACGACAGGCGGCTCCACTTGCAGCACCGCCTCGCAGCGTATACGCAGCGCGCCGCTCGCGCTGGCCGGGACGCGCACGCGCAAGATGCGCCACGACGCGCGCAGCCCGCCAGCCTGCGGTTCACTCAGTTCTGTGCGCTGCCATGGTTCAGGCTGTGGAGAATTGTACATTGAAAGATCTTGGTCGATTACTAATGAGTGGTTGATGACTTTAATACATACGAGTTATTCCACTTTCTTCCGAGAGATAAATTGTGCTTTGGCACTTGAGGAAGAGCACAAAATCGCTTATTTTAACTTATTTCATAAGAAGCTAAATCTTAGAACAACACACAGTTGAACACACACAGCTAAATCTTCAGAAGATAACCTAATCATAGGCAGTTAAAAGTAAAAGGCGGATTACTGAAACGATTGGTATTCACGTTATTATTTAAATTTACGTAGCTGGAGGAGGCTGAGGCATAAAATGTCTTTCGTAAAATAAGCCGAACATCTCGGGAGATTAATAATGTTTCAACCACGTTTTGCATGTTGAATCTTTCTTCTTTCAAAATATATAATATATTTTTTCGCTTATGGATACGGACGGAGTAGGTGGCGTTGAATTATGTCGTAATATACTTCACAACATTCTGGTATGTCGGTATTCATGTCGTCAGTCAATATTCAGAGCGACTGCGGCACGTAGCGATCTTACCCGGAAAATGCTCAGCGATTCCGCAAAACTCGAAAATTACATACTGCTGAATACGCTACTGCAAAGAAAGTGTATATTCCTTTTCGCAAGAAATTCCTGAATAAAGGAAAGCTATTTCCTGTATCCCCACAAACAGAATAAGCATAGTTACTTACAACAGACTTTAGCCAAGAGTAATGCTCAACCGGTTTTTAAATTTTCCGTGTTCTCCCTGGAGGAGTATTTTAGAGAGATTTAGAGGTCGTTTTAAAAGACCATTAGCAAAGATTTAAAGAGTGCCTCAGGAGCTCCACTGCTTAAGTCGCTTAACAATGACACAACACAGAGCGACAAAGGTTTGTTTTGTGCAGACTTAGAGAGCCGAGTTTTCGCAACATCACAATGTCAGAAAAAGTCGACTAGGTTGTATGATGACGTGTATTAACCAGGGCAGAAGTAGCATTTTTGGTGGTAGAAGACGGTATTTTTATTCGTATAACCTACTTTTCTATTAAATGATTTTTAATTAAAAATTGAAATTAACAAGCTTTTATTATACACCAAAGGAACATAACTATACAAAGAACAATTCATTAAGCACCTATATCAGAAATAGCATCTTCATAATTTTGTAATCTGAATTTTATCTATGCCATTTTGATATGCAAAGCCTACATAGCTAGGTCAAAACGATCAAAATCATTTCGATAAACGTACATATACTCTGTATTTTGTACAGATATTTATAGTAAAAAGGAAACCATCCGACCGTGTCTACATTAAAAACCTTCCTTTTCGCAAAAAGCATTCTTATTACCTGTTCATTTCCTTTACATGCGAATGTTTCAAAGGAAAGATAAAGCAATGATCCAAATTGCCTACCCCAGGCCTTTCAATTTGCTTAAGTAAATAGGATACTTGTGTAAGAGCACACCTGGATATTCATTAGTGAAATTTCATGGATTTGGAAACCAGCCAAGTGAATTTTCGGTAAAGACTATGTTACCTAGATATATAATTTTTAATTAATTAGTGATGCAGAAGATTCAATACACCGATAACAGTATCCAGCCGCGTGTTAGTATCTTAACATTGATTAGCAAAATCAACAGGAGAGCGTGCCATCTTCCCTCTAGATACCAGATTACGATCACTATAATGAACAGCGATCCTCTCAAATTGAAATCTCTGTGTACTGCTGGGACCCTAATATACCCCACGCAATACCAATTTAGGTTCGTAGTACATTCGGAAGGTAAACTAATCTTGTATTTCTGTATTTGTATCACCAGTCTTGAATGGTGATTCCATGAAATGAAATCCTGTGTGTTTAAGAGGAATATTATTCGTATACGTGAAACCGAGATTGATCAAATTAGAATGTAGAACATGCAAACATGTATTTTTTTCGCAATTATTGAAAATTATCAGAAAAAAGCTTTCTTTTTAATGTAGAGAGAATGAAGTCCATCTTTTCTAATTTGTCTTCTACTTCGACGTACCTTCTGAAGTTCATTGTCGATGTACCAATTAATCTCGGAGTGCGGCAGCGAGTAGTCCGTGGTGCAGTTGAGGAGCATTTGCTCGCCGGGCTGCACCAGCTTCGGGGCGCCAATTATCACCGGGTCCTTGTCCGGCATCGCTGGGGAACCGAAGTTCAATATCAATTAATGTACGACACAGGGCTCTCGACAGTTTTCCGGTTACAAAAAAGTTTAAATAGGTGACGAGTTTCTTTGGCTACGAGCTTTTGGAAATGGTTATTTACAACTTATTCTGTGTGATATGCAACTATGGACTTATCAGCCTATATATTCCACTACACTCAAGAAAATTAACTAATCGGGCAGCTTTGAAGTTATTGCAACGTCGTGCTTTGATGTTTAGGAAATAGTTTCTCCAATGCTCGAGTCAACGATGTTAGCAGTTTAATTTAAATTCACTTATTTCCACCAATGCTGTATTTGGAACGAAAGCAGTTCCTTTACAGTATTTTAAAATCTGAATCGTTGATATCAACAAAAGTATACTCGTACTTTGATTTCAATTCATCATAACTAGATAATCCGTTGGTGATTCCCCAAAGCTTTCTATAGGTATATTAGAAACAATAACTAAATTACTTAGGGATTCGGCTCAAAGCGAAGATAGCTCCCTGAATGGTATTACCTACACAAAGGGCCTGATGTAGGCAGATAGGATTTACATTCATTGCCGCACATTGAACGATTTTATACAAGGTATTTTATAAAACTAGGTAACGCGTGTTACACGATGTTAAGTGCAAAGGATTATTTCCTTAATAAGTAGGTACGCATGAGAATAATCTTCGTTCACAGACTTTTTGTACTTATATCTGAATCTCAAGCAAAACATGATTTGCGTTTTGTAACATCCAGTATTTCTGCTTCAGACGGCGGCGGCGACCGTATTAAGTTTCACATCCTTACGGAATTTCCATTGAGACATGTCGTCAATAAAGAGGAATGGCGTATTTGTAAATCTTACTTGAATACAAAGCTTTGAGCAATTTCTTCGCCGTAGATTCAGCTCGACCGTAAAATATGTAAAATACCTTGTGGTGTACTACATCCTCTTAATCACGGATATCAGAATCAAGCTAAAAATAATAAGTTAAAAAGTAAGTTGACAATGTCAAATTATTTATTTTTATACTACATTGCACATCGTACAAAAGGCGGTCCACATGCCACCATTATTAGTCTTACACTGCTTTGCAGCTAAAATGCACAAATGCAACTTTATCTCTTACGAGAAATCCAATGAGCCACGGATACTTTTGAAAGACCGCGGCCATATTAGAAAGCTATTACTTAAAGATGATATTCCTACTGGAAGTATTCGTGTATTTGAAGTACACACTTACCAACAACAGTCATATGCTTGGTGAGACTGGCGATTTGGAACTTGGGTCCCTCAGTGGAGACCTCGCAGCTGTACGCAGCCCTGGCGGCTACTGGAGGCGGCATCACGCGGACCGTGCACGAGCCCTGATCGCACGACCCGCCTTGCACCATGATGCCCGTCACGTTGAACAGACGGATCGGTGGCTACACAAACCAACACATGAATCCACAAAATATATAATAGGTATCTACCTACATCTAAACACTATCTATATTCTGGGTGTTGCGTTAAATTTATTTAATCTCAATGTAATGAAAGGTAATATAAAGGGACATTTATAACAATTACAAAGAAACTCAACTAGTCAAAAATTAAGTAAAGTACCTAGTGACAAAAAGGGCGTTTAGTACGCTTCCATTACACATACTACCCAGTAAGTTGGCAGCGTTCCCCCTTCGGATAGCTAAGCTTAGCCGTTTACCAAGAAAGCTGCCAGCTATTTGGTTACCAGTTCTCATTGAGGCGCGCTGAAACCTCGTCATCATACATTACATTTGATAAATTGGACTATTCATGGCCGTTTACGCTCTGCCTATCCGCAAAGGATTAGCGTGATATGTGTATGTGTGTATATGAAACACTGGCAATACTATACGTATTTTTTACAAGAAATTTATCATGTATGAGCTGCCTAGCAATTCGTCAATAGACTCCAGTTCACTGGCTGCATTAAATGTTAATAAGAATTAGAGAACCGGTATTTCTCAGAGGTATAAAAATAAATTGAGAAAGTATGGTATTGATAAGACTTGATTTAAGGACATTTATTAGTTCAGTATAAACTAAGACGCAGCACTTTAAAACAACATTCTGATCTCTGATTACATAACTTATCTCTTATTGTACGAAAGACATTGTGTATGTATGTGTGTAAGAGCTAACGAGATGCAATTCTGTGAAGCACCTACGGTTGCCTTGGTATATCGGAGGTAAATTAATAAAGGCAGCTCGATGTTAGTGGGACGGGTTATTGAAACAACTTTAGTGCCAGGCATTTGGCATAACCGAAGAGCGACGCGACGTAAATAGCGGCAGATGCAATGAAACCAATGGCTACCCCACTATGGCAAATAATACTGACTATAGCACGATAAAAAATACTTATGTGTAGTGCCTGCCATCGACCCGCTAAAAAGATTAACATGATTTTTATACATTCATTTTTGTAGAATATATATAAAATTACCTTCAAAGAAGGGTTGTACCGGAATATCTCGTTCATGTCGCGGTACCACTTGACGGAGTGCAGGCGCTGGTCGTCCATCTGGAAGTGGCAGCTCAGCTCGGCTGCGCGCCGAGGGTCCGCGTACAGCGGCACCGCCACCTGCCTGATCTCGAAACCAGATGATATTGCTGCGGACAATCAAATATTCTAGGTACAGATTATTTTTGGATTCTTAATAAGGCAATCATCTCTGTCAATTATAAAAATGTTCGTGTAAAGCGGGCACGTATTTAGTGCTTACACAGAATAATACATACATAAATAAATCACGCTTCTATCCCTTACGGGGTAGGCAGAGCGTTAACGGCCGTAAAACGGATATTAACACCACTTCAGACATAAGTTTGAGGGTCAATCAGATAACTGTGTATCACTATAGTGACAGGTTGTCAGCACATCGCCTAAAATTGCAATACACATCTAACCCTCGAGTCCCTTGGTCGCCACTTATGACACCCATGGGTAAGAAATGGGGTGATGCTATTCTAAGCCGGTATCACACGGTATAAAACATTGAATAATAAAAGTGTTAACACAGAATAATTAAAAACGAGCATTCGTTAAAAGCTCGCATACCTACCTACAAAAATGTAAAAAAGAAATTTTGTGTGTAGGTACAACAACCATTTGTAAATGTATCTCTATATTAAATAAATGGCCGAAAGTATTTATTTATAGTTGACATCTGCAACGAAATTTGGGTGCCTACTAGTTTTATAAAAGCATACAATTAAATTTAAACATGAATTATTTAGCACTAACATTTTGGATCGTGCAAAGCAAAATTAGGAAAAAGAATTTTAAACGAAACATTGAAAGTCAACGTGCTGTAAAGGCATGTTCACACGAGTGCGCACTGCACACGGCTTTACCGACGATATTCGTATGAAAAGGTCCAAATCCAGCCAAACAGGCGGCAGCCTCTTACATCTTTAGAGTTTATGTACTAACTTTATGTACTACCGTACATGAGCTTTGATGCCGGTGCTTTACGGTTATACGGTACAAATGTGTTTCGTAATAGGTAAAGCTGCTACGATTATCGTAGACTTAAGCTACGGCGTAGCAGTCGTCATAAAAACAAGACTGTTTGCTCGGAACTTGCAAAGTTCATACTGTTATACCATATTTTTGTTTTCTTTTTTAATTTCAATCATCTTTTGTAACAAAATATTGTGATGAGGCCATCATCTCAGCAAAAGCCTTTAAAGAAGATTTATTTACAGTAATATTCGTAGATAATTTATTCAACGGGAATTCCAGTCCATTTACTCTACTTCAGCACTTTGGTCGACGAGGGGAAAGAAATGCTTTTAATAAAAATAATTTCAGAATAAATTCAACTGATTTGCTTCGGATAAAGGTTGAATGGTAATCTTCTTGATTTGTTTTGCTACCCAGTGTGCAGACATATAAGAGCAAGCTCTCATCCTTTATCTTGTAGGCCACCGAGTCGAAGATTGACCCGATGAACCCCGGTGTGTCCGCGTTTCGTTTTCGTTCTCAACCGCTACCAACAAACTGAATCGCACATACATAGTTATTAAGTCAAGTACTTTATCAACAAAGCAGAAGAATCCGTGTGAATATACTGCGGTGCGCCGCCGCCAATACTTACTTTGTGGCACGATGCATTTAAATAAAAATAAAAAATAAAATGAAAAGATCTTTATTTACCAAAAAACATATTGTACAAACAAAAGCTTAAAAATAATAATAATTAATGTTGGTAGGTATATAATTTAGTAGGTAACCAGGTACAAAATGGTTACATCGATAATTCATTTTATGGTATCATCATCACTTCGCTATAAAGCATAGTCATTCCAGCATGTAAAATTCAGTATCCGCAAAGTTTTTTTTTTATATTACAATCTAGATCATTACAGTTATTCATTGTATTTAACCATGTGAGACGCCTACTACGAGTAGTAGGCAGTTGAAAACTCTGACACCCGGGTTCATCGGGACGTTGAACGACTCGATGCCCCCCATGAAGAGAGGGAGAGTGTTGTATTTCACATTGCCTCGGGGAAGGACACTATCTGCCATGCGTGTAGCTGCCCTCCAGAGTTCCCCAAAGGACTAACTTTCTATGTAATTAGATTAATTTTCAAGTAAATTTTGCAACAGCTCTGAATGTCGAAAAATTTTGATTGATGGTGATAGAAAAATATGTGATCGTTTTTAAATTAAATATAAAGGAGATTTGTTAGGTTAAGCCATGAGATAATGATTCTTTTGATTTAGTATTTACATTTCCTGGCATTTTCTTCATACCTCTGATATATCGGATGTAATTTTACAAGTGACTGATACAAAATAGAGGACAAGCTGGTGATAATGAACAACTTACCCAAGGAGCATAGGTCGAAATATGACAAATATGTTCTGAGTTTCCATAGTAACGCAAAGCAGCAATTTTGTATTCGTGATAAAAAAAAAATCCATATTTCGACGTATTTACTTTGAGAAAAGCTGTTCTTTATCTCCAGATCGTCTCGAGTTTTTGCGATCGGTCACCAGTAAAATTCCATGTTTTAAGGGAATGTTATCCTTATGTGAAAAACTAGCATGTGTATAATTCTAGACCATACTGTATCTGTGTACTAAGTCCCATGGAAGTCCGTCAAGCCGTTTGAGCGTGAGGAGATAAAAAGAACACACACACAAACTCTCGGAATCATAAAATTAGTATGGAAAATACTGTGAGATTGTTTCACGGATGGTATTAGGATTTCACTTTGTATCAACAGCCATAAAATGTAGGCCGTCCACGCACTTGTCGTCCGCCGCTGCGTTTTTTAATGCACCGTAACGCATGCGTACTTTACTTTGTAAAAGAATAATTGGGTACCTTTATAAATAACTATTATCTACAGTTTACAAGTCTTGATAAAATGCTCTAATTCATTTTTATTTTATTTAAAGTTGACACCGAATATGAGATTTCAGAACTATTATCTGATCAGAAACACATTAACTCAACAGTCAGGCTCAATTTAATTTTGCATAACCGTTTTATAACTTTGATAGTTTGTGCGTGTAGTGATTGCTCCCATTCCAGATATTTGGCACACGATCCGCAGATCACCCGACTCACTGCGCCATCGCTAGCTAGCACTATTTACAGCTCCATGAAAATACGCCATGTGATGTCAAAGTTTGTTAAGCGATATACAGGGAGCTGTCTTACAAACGAGACGCATCTTATGTCCTCCTCAAAGGTGCTCCCAATTGCATACAATTCACCAACAATCGGTGATTGTTTCCTACAGAATTATATTACAATATTGCTTGAAGTTTTCAACCAAATATACAGGATGTAAGGGACAGCCCTCCGAATACTGACCATGTAACTGAACAACTTTAAATAAACAGGTATTTCAGGAAACGTAAAATATTTTGGATTTCCCAAAGTAAATGCAGTCAGCTGATCGTGATTTTGTATGGAAGGTCGAATATTTTTTTTTGTTACCTGAAATATGTTCCTAGCGGAAAGTTCATCAGTTTTATGGTCTGCATGCACCTTTTCAGAATTCGAACGGCTGTTCATTACACCCCGTAGATGTAGAATGACAAATTATAATAAATTTGTAAAACAAACTCCTATGAAATAAAGTGCGCCTCAAAAAAGTAGGAAACAACCACCCACACACGTAGAACAAACTTTTACCACATAAGGTGCTCCTAAAAAACGTGAAATGTAGGAAACAGTCACCGACTATACCGATAGTATACTTGTGTGTGGGAGCAGATTTATTTATCCTGAGGGTATACATATAGCTATGAAGTGTCCAGATATAATAAGTGATAACACTGTCCTACATTGAATAAAGTAATTTCATTTTCATAAAACATCTGGAAAAACGATTTAGTCTCAGCTTTATATGATTAAGAACCAATACCATTCAAAACTGCGTATATTTGCCTGAATAAAAAGTTAACTATTCAAAGTAGAAACCTGACCTACCTGACCTACCTGTCTATTCGTAATCAAAATGCACCTAGTCCCCGAAATTGCTTCGCTACATTTTGCGAATAGGTTCATCTGGCTGGTGGTTTAAGCCTCAGGCACCAATCCCTATGTAGTGTTTGACCTCAATAGCTGATGTAGCTTTACAAGGACTGATAATTAGGCGGAGCTAATGGATAGGATGCTCGTGAAGGATTTCGAATGGGTCTGGATTGACGAACTCATTGGGACTGACGGATAATAGTCAAAGCGCGGCCCCTCATAAAATCCAGGACTATTTGTGAAATGGAACTTGGAGCTGAGTTTCTTGCGAAGTTTTTATCGAGATTGTAATTAGACAGTCTACACAAGTGTTAATAATCTCATACATGTTTTTTTCAAATTGCTTTGCGGCAGAACGCAAATAATTATATACAATATTTTAGATAGATTAGGTAGGAACATTTTCATTTATTAATAGAGTTTTGACAATTCCACAGACGAGCTTCAAAATTTGTTTTGTGGGACTATGTATAATGTTCAAGAATATTTTGTATTTTTATTAAAAATAATAAAGGCCCCACCATTTACTCGCTGAATAACGTTTTTCCGCGCAAAAAACACCTTTTCCGGAATGAATTATACATTAAAACCTTTCTCTTAATCACTCTATCTACTAAAGAAAACCGCATCAAAATCCGTTGCGTACTTTTCAGGATCTCAGCACACATAAAGACATTAGGGAGACATGAATTGACTTCATTTTATACTATTTAGTGATAATGATAATTTAAATTCAATACAATTCAAGCAAATTTTCAGGGGCGCAGAATATTTTGCAGTCCTCACTTAAACCACGTGCGTTTTTTCAGCGTACAATCGCGTAGCTTAGTGAGCGCCTCATGCGCTCGTAAAAAATATTTTGCTCGGGTATCTTGGAACGCCATTACTGTTCTGTTTGCGAGTTTCCTGCAAGTGCGCTTGCAAAATAATAAACGGCCATCATTACAGTCGGTCGCTGCACACGAATTTCTTTCATGTCTATTCAGTCGTAGGATTCCGAAGCAGTTTGAATAGTGCACCAGTGAAAATAATCGCACATCGTTGACTGGATGGGTGCCAAGTCGCAGCGTGCGATTTTACGCGGCTTTTCCTATGTGTTTTGCTTCAATGGGATTAACGATTTCCCATGCCTCCACTTCACTGTCAGTAAACCGGAATCCAAGTCCCGGATCCAATTTACACAAAGCAGTGAACCCGTTAAAGTAAATACCTGCGGTGTTCTTTCAACTTCATACATAGGTGGGTACTTCTGTTTATCTTTTCAGAATCCTTTTAGTTACTGAGTAAGTACACAATTAATGTTTCTTTCCATTCAAAAAACAAAAGTGAAGGTACAATGTCAAGTTTGAAATCGTTTTCGGATGAATCGTTAATGGCCTATTCATTACTAAATACGCTCCGTTTATTTAAGGATGACCAGTAATGTAAACAAACTTTGTATGTAAATGACAGCTCACAACTGTCAGTTACATACAAAGTTTGTTTACATTATTGGTCATCCTTAAATAAACGGAGCTTACGTAATAACATAAAAAAAATATTCGCCGAGTGCGAAAATTGCAGGAGTGCCTTTTTGTTTCCAAAATTTTATATAAATCCCTAATATAAAAAAAATATAATCAAGGTTTTCCATTCATTATCAACTTTGATAAAAAATATTTTGCCTCAAATCACCCGAACCGGCAGGAGATTGCCCATAAGTGCGGGACACTTGCTCATACCTTTATGACGAGGAAAAAAAACGAACAAATCATTTAAAGATTCAAGTTCATAATAAAGATGTACTTGACGTGTACAAATTTAAGCGTATGATAACTGTTTTTTTTATTACATAAAATCAAGGGAGACTTGACCACTGCTCAAGTGTCCCGCAGGCAAAATGGCTTAACTCTCCCTCACCCACCCTAGGAATGAATCAAGATTTTATACAAACTGTTATTCGCGGAGCATATCAATAACAATCCTGAATGTCAAACAACATAACATTATTTGGTTATACTAAAACGTAGGTCTGCGTTGCCAGTCTTGCGTACCTTCCTAAAAACGTTTGCAGTAAACAAAACAAATCATCCCAAAAAATTCACTCGGAGATGATAAAATCACTTTTTTGACACTCATGGTAATATGCGTCCGTATAAGCTGAGTTTATAGTGCTTGTGATTAAAGGGTGAAGCGTGTTGATTATTTTGCCACGCGACCTAAATAGGCGCAAAATATTGACTGATGAATGAAAATGTGAGTTTAAGTACCTACCTCACAGAGTTGGTATCTCTGCTGTTCTGCAAATTTGGTAATCTGCGCTGCGCTTCGTGGATTTTGGCCACTCACATAACGATGAGGTGACATTGTGGCCAGCGGTTTATATTGTTTTTTTTTTTCATTTCTCTTTTTACTTGTTTAAAGCATTGTTCGGAATGTAGCAACACAAAGAATCACAGACAACACGACTGGCGCGTGGCCAGCAACACGTCGTCAATGAACAATACTCCGTAGGAATAATATCGAAGACTTGACAAAATTAAATGTAAATCAATCAAACTTAAAGAATTGATTCGATTTATAATTCCCTTGCTTCTGTGCTTACCTTAACAAGTTACCGTTTTTGGATGAATAATCTAAATTAAATTTATTTTATAAGTTAAATTTCTCCTAGTCGGAGATTGTGTAAGCAAACCAAGAGTAATTTGATTAGAACTTTTGAACTAAAATTAAATGAATGAATAAAATGAAATTAAATAGATGAATGAAATTAGACAACAACTTATCTAAATATGTAAAAGGTAAAACTGTATAGTCGCCATCAAGGCTCAGACCTAACCATACACGGTAGGAAACTTGAAATTTGATATGCGTCCTCCATAAGTAGCGGAGTGGTGCACTAAGAAAGGCTTATTTTTTAATTTATCCCATAAATGGATAAAACTGAGGATGAAAGGTTGTATAAAAAGTTTTGTTCCTTCAATATAATTTTCTTTAAATTACGTGTTATAATTGTTTTAAAAAACAATTACGTATTTTAGCCTTTTTCAATATTCAACCTCAAAGAGGGTAAGATATTGGATGAAGGTTTCGTAATTACGCGCACGCCACTCCCTAAGGGCCACAGTTTTGCAATTTGCCATTCATTTTTCTGATGTGATATTATTTTATTTTTATTTGATTATTATATAATTTAAAGTTTTGTTGATCTTTAGTTTGTGACAAAATTGGCGTATTTTAAAAATAATTTTAAATTTGATTGTTTTTCTGACGATTTTTTTAATTTATTGTATTTATAGAATAGATACCTACTTTACCTTTACCTACTCGTTTAACAATGATTTACATTGTGTTTGGATTGACCTGTAACTAAATAAGTTATAAATATTTTTTCATTTTCTTTTCATTTTGATTAAAACTTTGTATGTTAACTTTTGATAAAACATCCCGGTTATTTTTATCCCGAAAGTCTGATCAATCTGGTATTTCGGAAACCTAGGTAAAAAAGTGTAGAAAAACCGATGAAGCACTTCGATAAAAGGTAGTTAGTGCCCTTGCGCTTTGCTTGGTCTTCTTGAATAATGGCCGTCACTTAAAAAAGTTTTCTGACTCCATTCAGTCCGACGACTTGCCTTACCTAAAATTATTAAAATTTACATTATAATTTTCTGGAAATACCTTGTTCAAGCACAAATTAGGGAGACGGCGGTTTAAGAATTTTTTTAAGAAGCACCGGCATATTGAAATAAAATATCAAATAATTTATCTAAAACTAATTGATATTTAACCAATAATACTGAGCGATCAAATATAAGAAGTTTGTATAAAGTAATAATACTGAACATCCAGAATATTCATAAACAGTTAAAAATCCATTATTTTCATTAAGCTTTTAAATTTATGAACGCAGTAACATTGAAAATCGTACAATGAGTAGCTCTATGAAGAAAAAAATATTAATTAATTACTGAAAATAAAAATGAAATAACTTCATTCAATGTAGGATAGTATTATCACTTATTGGCTCTTCCCTTGACTCGGCTCTGGAGTCATCCTACGATTTCGTGTCGTTTCCCGTGGTGACGTCCCCTGGGGATCAGATGATAAAAAGTTGGAGGCCAAAAATCTGCCAGAAAAGAGGAGACTGTCGGACAGGGTTCTTCTTGACCCAATGTGTCTCGCTGGCGATCTAAAGAGGGAACGCGGCTAGCATAATCGACACGTTCGGCCAGGGCACACTCTGCGGGGGTCTTTTTGTTTAGGCTTATTCAGTTAGCAGGTTAATTGCTAATTTATTTAGCCTGAGTTTTTCCAAATTTCTTAGCCTTTTTTCCTTCAACGATTGATTTTACCTTATAAATAATACCTAGGGACCTTTCCATAAATAAAACGTAGTATCAAATATTTCAAACATCCTTGCATTTATCAGATAAAATTGAGATATAACAAAAGCATAACAAATGATCCACACTAATATTATAAATGCGAAAGTAACTCTGTCTGTCTGTCTGTCTGTCTGTCTGTCTGTCTGCTACGCTTTCACGGCCAAACCGCTGAACCGATCTTCATGAAACTTCATGGCACAGAGATTGCTAGCATACCGAGAACGGACATAGGCTACTTTTTATCACAATTCGAGGGTCTGGAGTACATATGTAGACCACCAGGTGTACCACCAGGAGCCCAGCTAAACTATTAGAGATACAGGCATGGTTCCACAACAAAAGTTGTTCAGTATGATGGGCCGCTTCTTTTCACAAGGACATTGAGGATCTGGAGTACCTTATGTAGACCACCAGGTGTACCAACAGGAGCCCACCTAAACTATTAGAGATACAGGCATAGTTCTTGAACAAAAGTTGTTCATTATGATGGGCCTCTTCTTTTCACAAGGACATTGAGGATCTGGAGTACCTTATGTAGACCACTAGATGTACCATCAAGAGCCCAGCTAAACTATTAGAGATACAGGCATGGTTCTTAAACAAAAGTTGTTCAGTATGATAGGCCGCTTCTTTACACACGGACATAGAGAATCTGGAGTACCTTATGTAGACCACCAGGTGTACCATCAGGAGTCCAGCTAAACTATTAGAGATACAGAAATGGTTCCAAAACAAAAGTTATTCAGTATGCCCCTTCTTTTCACAAGGACATTAAAGATCTGGAGTACCTTAGGTAGACCACCAGGTGTACCATTAGGAGCCCACCTAAACTATTAGAGATACAGGCATAGTTCTTAAACAAAAGTTGTTCATTATGATGGGCCCCATCTTTTCACAAGAACATTGAGGATCTGGAGTACCTTATGTAGACCACCAGATGTACCATCAGGAGCCCAGCTAAACTATTAGAGATACAGGCATGGTTCTAAAACAAAAGTTGTTCATTATGATGGGCCTCTTCTTTTCACAAGGACATTGAGGATCTGGAGTACCTTATGTAGACCACCAGGTGTACCATCAGGAGCCCACCAATAACCTATGCCTAGAAAACTATCTAACGCGGACGAAGTCGCGGGTAAAAGCTAGTCATAAAATAAAACGCATTCGCATAGATAATAGGTATAATAAATGCCCTGAAGGAGATTACGGCGACCGCATCGGCGGAAAAATGACTTCTATGCGAGGATAAATCCTGGGATACCTACATTCAGCGAGATTATTTATTGGAAATACGATGAGTTATATTTATCCGGTATGAACGAGAGACCTCAGAAAAAAATGAGGGCAAAAGATCCCATCAGGCCGTGTTAGAGCCTGGCGTGTATGTAATAGAAGTAGGTATATTATGCAATTGCCACATGATGGGGGCATTAGACTACAAGTGACTGTTTATCACATTCTCAAAGGCAATGCTGTTGTGATACTCGTAGATAATAATTTACAAAAGCATTGTAATTCCTAGTGATATCCAGTTCCATACACTATTTTATCTACAGTGTTTTGTTAACACTTAACAAAAAAACTCTTAAAAATCAATTAAGTATGTACATTTTTCCAAACATTCGCTCTGGCGATCCAAAGTTGCGTCCAAAATGACAGGTGGAACGGAATTGTCCTCATCACTTTCAATTTTTAGCAATATATAAGGAAAAAGTACTTTAATGAAGAATAGTAACAACATTCTGAGAAAAACAAACAAAGCTAACCACACAACATAACATGGCACGGACGACAGGTGGCGGAAGATGGTGGGAAATTTGAGTGTTGGTAGCGATTACCTAAGTATTACCACAAAATAGTTCTTTTCATTTCTCCATTTTATCGAAAGGCGTACCTTCTCTCTAAGATTTTAACAGCGATTGAACAGAAACTGTAAATTGTATAAGCAGCTAGCAGGTAGCATACTACTGTTTCCGAATTTGTAACCCGAACATAACGAGACAAGTGTAGTAGGTAAAATATAATTAATTGGTTTTTCAGTGTGTTTTGTAGAGTGTAGATAAAATACGGTATGCAACAACAAAATAATTAGGCATTAAAATGCACGTGTCAAACTATTAAGACATTAGGCTTAGCCAAGAGTTTTACAAGTACTCCTCATAGGACTAGACACTAGTTTTATGAGCTTAGCCGAGAGAGGAACGTGATACTTATCCCTTCGTTTGGCATTCTTATATCCTCCATTATATCACAGTTGCATCAACTAGTATTAAGATTAAGAATAATAATTCGAGTTTCCACATAATTTCTTATTTTGAGATCCTTGCAATGCCAACAACACTCCACTATCATTATAATGACACTGTGATTTTTAATACTTCAAACTGTTAGCAGCTTCGAGCAATGTTTCGAGCAAAAGTTTTTCGCCTTGACATCGGGCGAAAGCTGTGATTGTTGTTTGATCGGCAAAGTTTTACTCCTAACTAATAATAGACGTTATAGTCAACATAAAGACATGTTTTTTTATGCTGTATAACTTTCCATTTTATCTAGAATCTTAATACATAACATTGTTAGAATACTTTGAAATGAACGATAATTTTTCATTTCTAAATATCACATTAATTCACAGTTAAGTACCTGTTATTTCAACTATAAATTCTGTTCAAAGACGAATCAGAAAAAACATTACATAGATATGTACTCACCACAAAGTGCTATGAGAGAAAGAAACTTCATTTTAACAGTTTTTATTCGGTTCATTAGTTCGAAAAAAGTATTCATATTTTCCACGTCCACAATTTACACTAAACCAAGGTAAAAGTTCATGCAGCCAACATTTAATTAAAACTTTCACGCTTTTTATGCACGTTTGCTGCAAGCTGCAGTCACGTTTATTTGAATTAAGAATTTCCTTCACGCCGAAGTAGAATTCCAAACTTTTATTTTTATTATTATTTTTTTCCGATGGCCAGTGTTGACAGTCCCGGTTGGCGATGTCGGGCCATGGTTGTCGTACGGCGCGCGCGACCTCTTCAGCCGGTGTCTGCGAGGCGAGTGACCTTCCTTGGTCCCCGCTTGGGCGACGTCATGCGCACTGCAAAGGGAACTTTTACAATTGTGAAATGAGATGGAGTTTGTTAAGAGGGATTTGTTAGGTAAAAAGTTGCCCCAAGTCTAGAAGTAAGTAGTAAGTGGGTGCCTACACAATCATAAATAAGTAAATTTCTAGATGAATTGCAACACATACACACATCACGCTTATATCCCTTGCGGGGTAGGCAGAGCGCAAACGACCGCAAAACGGACATTTAAGCCACGTCTGACAAATATTTGAGGGTCATTCGAAAAATTGTGCATAGCCATAGTGATAGGTAAGGTTGTCAGCCCATCGCCTAAAATTGCAGTACACGCCCTTGAGTCCCTTAGTCGCCTCTTACGACTCCCATTGTTAAGAAATGGGGTGATGATATTCTAAGCCGGCATCACACGGCTAATGACTTGTAAATGAGGTACAAAACGAAATTGTTTAACATTTCATTTTAACATTAACAGCTTCAACAGTCTACTGCAGGGCTGGACAAAGGTCTACCCCATTGGGGGGTATTGCCGTACTCACCACGCTTAGCAGGCGGATTGGCGAGCGCAGTGCAAGATGTTACATTCACAGGAAACGCTGCTGCCCGTTCCTTGGAGAATTATCCCTTAGTCACTCTTTACGACACCCACGTGTTAAATTGTGGTGATGCTATTCCAAGCTGGCACCACACACCACAGTTTTATATCAAAGTCAAGACAATCTGCAAACAGAAACCAAATACCTAACCCTTTGTAGATTTTTTTTGTGAATAGCTCTCCCATCGTTCAAAGATGTCTGATCCTATTTGCAAAAGCTGGTGGATGCAAAACTTGCACTAAGCGTTATGCAGCAACTACTAGGTTTTACCAGGGATGAATGCAAATACCAGACGATGTTTGAGGTCGAACAACGTTAAGACGTTTTTACATTAACTAACTAAAAAAACCTCTGGCCTCGCCTAACACGCTATTCATCCGGAAACCAAATGATGTTTTTTTGAATAAAGTTATCTTTCGTATGTTAATAATGAAAGGCGGCAAAATCTAACCCAGGGACCATTTAGAACTAAAATATTGAAAATTTTTGGTACCCATTCCTAAATCTTATTGAAGTAGTGATTTGATTTTTGGATTGTACACCTAGTTAACTAAAGCGTGTAATCAAATTGCGCAAACAAGATGCATTTATAATATGCACATGGACACCAATTCATGACTTGGTTTTCCTATGATATTGCATGGTTGGTTAGCAAATATATTTTTGCGTTTGGTAGTTGAGTCGAATTTCCTTATCTATTTTTTTGCTAAATCGAGTACTAGAACATAGGTTTTTATCATCGACATGTGCTTTATATGCCGAAAGTATTGCAAATGTTGCAAGCAACTTTACGCTTTGAATACTTATAACACTTACATACAACTTCAAAACATATTCTTGATGGTGAAATACGAAACATAGTGTGACTTTATCAATTTTCTATAAAGCTGCAGCTTTTATCGGCACTCAGTCACGAGGTGAGCTGACGCGGCTCCGCTAGGAAATTTACAATATTTTCTGAACAAAATTAACCTACTGCGATAGAGTGTTGTCTCGTCTCATCTAAATAAAAAGTCACGTTTTTCACGAGGTTGAACGCTCCGTACCGTAAGTTCTGTAGCACACGAGCAATTTTTCTTGATATCAGACATCATATCAGCTTCAATATCCAGCTTATATCTAATGTTAGCTAAATTTCAAAACAACGTTTTAACGAAGTATGATATTCACTACCAGGCTGATTTTGCTTTTCAGTATTAGTGAACACTTACAAAGTGATTGAGAGAATCTTGAAATTGTTCGTGTTTGAGTTTTGTTAGGGTGGCCATCTGAACACAAAATTTTAGTGCCTTTTACTGACGGTTATCCGAATCACCCCCATGTATGTACCGCGATTTTTTGTAGTTTCAGAGTTATTCAACTTTTAGAGTCGTAGGGCAAAAATTGAATAGCAAGCTTTTTTGCTTTTCATGTACGCTAAAAAGTACAAATCATGGGAAAAAGGCTACAAAAACAATCACTCGTGAAGCCTTATTACGAGGTTAAATAAGAAGGAAAAACGCATGCCAGCTGGATTTTCCCATACAACTTTAAAAGTTGATCAACGCGGAAACTATGAAAAATTTAGGAACATATTAACATGGATTCGGATACCCCTCTGTATAAGGTATTCAAATGTCTTTGGACGTCACTATTCGGGCTACCTGTATATCTAATGGCCACTATACGATTAGGTGATTATGGTGAACAGTATTTCAGGATAAAGCGGCGGTGTGTTCGCGTAGAGCCTGAAATAAAAATCTTTCTTACCTTCGCACTCACATTACCTGGGAAATGAGTTTGGCAATATAGCCTGAAAGGTGTAATGATAGCTTTAATAGTGTCCAAGAAAGAGATTTATCCGTGCAAAACCATTACTGGGATTGTGACGTTATTTCATTCCTCGAGACATAACACGATTTCACAATATTTCTGATTCTGATAGTTACCATGCTTTTTGGTATTGCAAAAAATATTTTTTTAATGATTAATACACCTATAACACATATTTACACATTTTTCCGAATGACCCTCAAATATTGGTCAGACCTGGCGCAAATAGCCGTTTTTTTACGTTTGCGCTCTCCCTACCCCGCAAGGGATAAAAGGCATGATATGTGTATGTGAAATAATTAATTTCTTATATTTGTTCTAGAAATATATAAAAATCGTTTCATTTACGCATTTTAATCCCTAGTAAAAATGCATACTTAACCAAAATTGTGTTCTAGAAATATTTCACCTCTTAAAATATTTGCCGTTATTTTACTACACCTTGTACAGGTAATGTTGACTTGGTAGTACAACTAGAAATCTATCAATAATTAGACGCTGTCTCTATTCTGGGTAAACAATTCCCAATAATAAAAGAGAAAAAATGTTTTATGGCACATTTCGCGCGTAATTATACTTACTGGCTGGCTAAGTGGGATTTCCGGAAATATTTTCTTTCCGATTTATCGGACCCATTTCGGCGTACATTGCTGGTTATCTTAAGTTTGTTGTAATGTTGACCAAATAAGAACCAGAAATGTATACCAAATCGGGAAATATTGTAGAGTAAGCGTAATCGCTGCTTCAATAGTTGGCTCTATGTGGTTCAAAAAAATTTTTTTTTCTGAAATTACGTAGAACGTAAGTATGATCGCGATAAAGCAGTGAAACCTCTATCAATTATTCTTTGACAAGCTCTGATAAAGTTTAATTTTTTTCGCCGAACTACAAGCCTTAATTACGGGCTTACATGCTTATGGAAACGCAGTCGGTAAATTTTCTGCCAAAATTGACACTTTTTAACAAGTCCATATAAATCAAACTAAATCTATGTATAAACATCACATATCACGCCTAGAATCCCTTCGGGATAGACAGAGCGTAAACGGTCGCAAAAGCGGACATTTACGCCACTTCTTACAAATATTTGAGGGTGATTCAGAAAATTGTGTATCGCCATAGTGACAGGTTGTCAGCCTATTACCTTAAATTGCAATACACATACTGTCTAATCCCTAAGTCGCCTCTTATGACTCCGACGAAATATAGAAATGGAATGATGCTAATCTAAGCCGGCATCACACGGAAAATATATGTATGACATCAAAAATTTACAAAAAAACATAAACATTTTTAAATTAATCTTCGTTCTAAACAAAGTGAGGGTAGAAATACGCCAGGAAACGATTTTTATCGTTTGTTATAATTGATTTTATTTTTTCCTAATCCTCATAGCAATCCATCATCCATGGAGTTTGATGGTGTTTGCAGAAGTAAAAAGTGATGAAAAAATACTAAAAAGAACGATCAAAAGTACATTCGTCAGGTTTTACTCGATTTGTGGTTAGAAACCAAAAGAC
Organism: Tuta absoluta; assembly: GCA_027580185.1. Classification (NCBI taxonomy): domain Eukaryota; kingdom Metazoa; phylum Arthropoda; class Insecta; order Lepidoptera; family Gelechiidae; genus Tuta; species Tuta absoluta. The sequence continues at coordinate 3,977,721 of JAQAHW010000016.1, read as the reverse complement.
ATCAGCTAATTTCAGCAGTACCTCGAGTACGGCAGCTGATTTAAGAAATCGATCCAAAGTAGCAAATTTGAAAACTCTTATAATAGTGAGCCTATAAAATCATACATTATTATTTTCATTTATATAAAAAAGCTCCAAGCAAATTCAAGGGTAGGTGAAACCATGAAAGCCGTGTTGGGTATAAGGTCTCATTTAATTCTGTGCAAATATTTCCCACCGCAACCATGACAAACGATTAGAGACTCCAGAGAGCTAGACACTCGGGAACTGGTTCTGCAAATGGAAAATCGAGGTCAATCCCGAAAAAAGTGCAGCTGTGCACTTTCGTAGGGACAGTAAAACTTTTCGGCTGACCAATCCCCTGGGTTAATGAGACTAATAACGCGACTGGGCTAATTATTTGAAGTTAAGGTGAGCCCTAGCTCCCTATCGAATAATCAGGTGTAGATTTCAAAGTCCCGGGGCTAACAGATTTTTATAGAAGAAAATTAAATTATTGATTTGAAAAATAGATTGGGGGGAACACAGATCACATACTATATGTCCTAAAGTTGGGGAAAAAGCTTGTCCAATGTTTTTTTATTATTCCTTTGAAGTACGCCATCCGCTTTCAAAATGGAATTAACGATTTTAGGGTGTTGATTTTACTTTTTCAAAAGCTCACTCTCACCGCAAGATTGCTACGCTCGTCTTCGTGAGACAGAAGCACTTCATTTAAGCACCTCGGCCGTGTATCTTTTACGACGAAATTCGTGAAGGTTAGGCTCTCAACTGCGATCACTAAGGAAAATGTGGCTACTGTCCGGCAACTTATCGAAGAAAACCGACGTATCCTTTATGAGGAGCTTTGAGGACATTTAGGCATTAGTATGACCCTAATTCATAAAGTTTAACATTCGCACTTAAAAGTAAGAAAACTTCGTACCCGATGGATTTCTCATAAACTCAAACCAGAACAAAAACACTAGTTAAGTATGATCATGGACTTTCAAAGGCTGTTTATGATATAGTGACAGGAGACAAAACATGGTCGAGACCAATGATGGTCCTGTTTTAAAAAATGGTTCGTTCGGATGGAAAATCTTTACAATGTTATAGAGAATATTTTAAAAGGATATTAATGTAACATTTTATTAATATAATTATTTCAAAAACTTTCAGTATGCTCTACGTATTCCTTCGCCTACAACATCAACGTACCGATTCGTGAAACAGGGTATGGGTTAGGTGTTATTTCACGTTTGGGAGGCTCCACCTTTCCCGTTTGTAATGTAAATTTTCCTCATTCGGCCACGGAACTCGAACGAAATCTCTCCTTTCATCCTGATCCGATGTCGGGATAACAGGAGATTTAATAGGGAATCTTGTAAATTCCTTTCCATTGAAATAGGGTGGTGATCACACTAGACGTAAGTTACTGCATATTTTTAGCGCATCGCTAACACTGCTAACACAAATGCCCTCAATTCAGGATTAAAATATCTCTTTACTTGCCTTACATTAGTGCTGTCACTTTCCGTCCAATAGGTTTAGAAAAGGAGGATATCTAAGTCCTGTAATTTTTAAAAACGTCAATGGTTTCTTTGCGTTTTCTAGTCAATTTATTCGCCATTGTTTTGATCGTTGTCTTATTTTGACAGATAACACGTATTTTGCATGAAATTATAAGACATGACACGACTAAAATATCTCCTATACTTTTCTAAACCTATTTGACGAAAAGTGACAGCACTAATCTAAGGAAAGTAAGGAAAATTTATATCCCAAATTGAGGGCAGACGAAAGGAAATTAAGAAAGTCTTACCTGAATACCACAGAAATACGGGGACGTTGTGTTGACAGTACGATGACGGATATGTCTGTCAAACGACGCAGCAACGGACGTCAAATAGGAAAACTGTCTAAAATATTTATTTCACGCAAAGTTAGCCCATTAATATCTTCTGATTATGGTAGATAAGAGATTCCGCACACCAATTGTGATAAGATGGCAGTGTAAGTCTAGATTATGGAGCGTTATTGCGTGTACTAACAGTATCATTGGCCTCAGTTGATAATAACTTAGCGAAAAATCAATTCAATTTTGCGGAAGACAAGAAAATTGTTACAACGAATTTCACATCATCATCATCATATCGTATGGCAATCCCTGCTTGGATCATACATCAGTGTCTAGGTTTTTTAGCCAGCTTTCTGCGCCAGGAGTGTACTTGTGCAGATCGGCTATACCACAACGAATTTCACATAATTCTGTTAGACGTATGAGATCCTCGATTTTATCTGCAATTTTGTTCTGGGTTACAATATTCCATGATATCAAAGCAGCATGGCTTCTAAAATATGTATACATCGTATGCATACCTAATGCTTCAAACCTGTACAATCTATTTTTTTACTGCTCCTAAGCTTAATACCGTAACTATTTACTATTAATTTTGAAAAGTTTACTGCTTACTTAGATTTACCTACTTAAAATTTACTCTGCCTCTGGTCACTGCCACAAAATAGAGAATGTACAGAAGGATCACTCGGCCCTTTTTTCGATTATTTCCGCTTTCGGCAAGGGCTGCCACAGTTTTCTTACCGATTTTATTCAATTGAGTAGCGGTACCTACACATACAGGGAGTAACAGAAAGGCTATATCAAGCCGAAAGGTGCTCATGTAACTGAACAACTTTCGCCATTTCCCCACTTTGACCTCCTTTCAGCTTGATATACTCTTTCTGTTACTCCCTGTATTTACATTACGTATACTACCTACATAGCACAATTATTATGAAATGAGAAATGACGAGTAGGTAGATATCTGCTCTGGGGCTGTTGGGACTGAGCATCACCTCATTTCTTTCCAGTGGGAGTCGTAAAAGGCAACAAAGGGACTTGGTGTGTATTGCAATTTTAGGCGATGGGCTGGCAACCTGTTACTATGGCGATACACAATTTTTCGAATGACCCTCAAATTTTATCAGACGTGGAAATCAAATGAATCAAATGAAGGAAATGAAATATCCATTTTGTAGCCGTTTACGCTCTGCCTACCCCGCAAAGGATAATAGACGTGATATGTGTATGTATGTAAGTACATCAAAAATGAAAAGTTGCCTTTATTTAAGTAGAAACTCAAATCACATTATAAAAAATATACTACATACTGATTAGAGATAATCCTGTTTGTTCTTTTATGAAAGCAAGTTTTTATTTAAGTTTGTACAAAATATTATAGGAACATTGTACAAATCACATCGTATACTAATAAACCTATTTATATTTGTGTGAAGCCCATGGACGTATTATTTAAACAGGACTGATAACTGTTGCAGAAAAAACGAGCCGAGCGAGACCGCACCCACCGAGGCCTTTCGTCTCTTTCTAATTGGGCATCAATATTTTGTATTACAATGAGCTTATAGATAGGGAAATTTACATACATACGATTCACTTGGACAACCTCGAACACAACATTTTTTCACCACTTTGAGTGAGTAATTTCGTCAAATACTGGTTTTAAGTAATAAATTAGGACTGTAATTTTTTTGTCGCTAAAGTTTAAACTTACCGCCAAAATTTAATCTTAAAGGGATACCATTAGAAAATTATTTGATTAATAGTTTTTACATAATTATAATTTATCAGTGTATAATTTTATGATTTCCAACATGTTTTTGATATAACTGACGCAAGTTGTTTTATTATATTACTTAAATTATAATTATATTTGTCAAAAATAAGTAAGGCAAAATTTTATCTGCAGTAATTTTCTACACTGGCAATATGAAAGAACGAGACACACAGCCTCTCTACGTGCTATCTCTCTCGGCTCGGATTGGCCTCTGGGAAAGACTTAATGTAAAATAGACCATATTCCAGTATTAATAAAGTTACTATTCGTAAATGACTGTTTTTGAAGTTATCAGTCCTGTTTAAATAATACGTCCATGGTGAAGCCATTTAGCACGTCCGCACCAAACGCAGTTGACACTCGACTACAAGTGTGTTTGGATTGGTTTGGATTTCCTTGTAAACGGCGGCGTGTCAAATTGTGGACAGTTTCGTGACGTTTGCTTGAAGTGAGCTCTCTGTATTCGGCGCGCAGCCGCCAATACTTACTTTGTGTCACTGCGGGGTAATATGTTAATTGCTTTACAAAAATGTCATTTAAATTAGCTACTTTTATGAAAATGAGCTGTTGATTACCATAATAAAATAAAAAATATACAAATAAAGGATGCAGCAGCGAGAACTCATAAAAAGCATTTAGCTTGCATTAAAAAAACTCTTCAGAGTAATAATACTTCTTACAGAGCACAATAACCTTATTGCTCAAGGCAGCTATTCCATGTTTGAAAAGCTGCTTGTCTACATTTCTTACCACATTAGAAATTCCAAGGCACGTTTTGTTGCTGAAATGGAGACAACCAGCGCAACGTGCGCTGTGACTATCTGTTCCTGTTTCGAGCGCAAGTTTGAGAAGTACTCGAGCAAACACAACTTTATATTACGTTTTAAAAACGAATTGAAGTAAAGTTGTATTTTCTGGGTAGCTGTAAGCATGTGTCAAAATACTTGCCTATAATATTTCGTTTATTTGTAATGTCCTAGATAAGTACTTAAAAGATTTTATCTACACTCGTCTCATAAAACAGTCGTATAAAGACCTGCTTTAATGCATTCTGCCTATAGAAATTACAGTTTAATAGAAATTACAGAAGCGGAATGTCTTATTAAGAAGGCTCGTATTTCGACAAAGTTGAGAAATGAAACGAAGTTTTTTTTGGCAAATTGCCGTCTTCCGCCGCACCTGTCAATTATTTCTGTACGGTAATTGTTCGGTTGTTGTTCAGTTTTTCATTAGGTTGTTTAGTTGTTATTGAAGTGTTATTCAGCTGTAGTTCAGATGTTATTCTTTTCATCGCGAAAAAAAACAGCTGCTACATAGAAAAGTTCATACCTACTCGGACAAAATGTATGGAACAGCTGTTTTATTTTTGCGATTTTGCAGGTGACCCCATAATAAAAGTTGTTCCGAATTATGAGTCCTTCACTATACAAGCTGTTCGCTTGTGGAACTCTCTTCCCCCTTCGGTCCGACGAGCTTCATCTCTGGACTCGTTTAAGACTCAACTGAAAGCCCACTACCTATCCTTACTTAACCCATAACCTGTCCTATCCTATCGTCTGCCTGTGTTACACCTTTTTCGCCTGTCGTCGAATGTTATATTAATATTTGTAAGTATAAGTATATTATAATATTTATTATTATATACAAAAATTTATGTATTGTATTATTATTATATTATGTTAATAGGTTTATGTTTATTGTGCACCCCTCCCGCATTACGGCTACTCCCCTATCCTGTACCCTAAGGTTGCCTGGAAGAAATCGCTACCTAAGCGATAAGGCCGCCTTGTGTACACTTTTTTAATTTATATCTTGTTTTTACTGTATTTCCTGTGTACAATAAAGTATTTTTGAATTGAATTGAATTGTATGAGTAGTAGTGAATAAAAAATAATCCTGTAGTAAGCCATGAGCATGATGAATGGTCAACGTAATTAATCCTCGAGTTTTAGTGTGGCATCGCCATTTCCAAACGTCCCTAAAACTTTCCTTTCCGTGATAAACGCTCTCCTAAATCGCTCACATTTACCCGCCGTTGCAGGACACGTCTGCTAATGTGGCAAGACAAGACACACAGAAGGATCGAGATAAAGTCGGATCGCATATAATATTAATAGAAATGTTCAACATGCTCGTAGCTGTTTTTTATAAGAATACACATATCACGCCTATAAACCCTTGCGGTGTAGGCAGAGCGAAAACGGCCGCAAAAAACGGTCGTTTACGCCAAGTTTGACAAATATTTGAGAGTCATTTGGAAAACTGTGCATCGCCATAGTGACAGGTTGTCAGCTTATCGCCTAAAATTGCAATACACACCCTCGAGTCCCTTGTACGACCCCCACGGGAAAGAAATGGGGTGATATTATTCTATGCCGGCATCACACGGCATAGGTTTTTATAAGAATAGGTATACTTTATTAAGCATTTTCAAATTTAACGTTCAGTGTGATCAAATGGAGTAGAAATTATGTCAAAAGCTGCAACCCCTGAATCATTGGGAAATGTTTCGACATATTAATTCGATTCGATCAAAATTAATAACGACTCGTTGTTTCCCGGAAATTCTGATAGGAATGCGAATATCATTCGGTAACGTTCGACAAATGGTTGAGGGCTATTTCTGGAAAATCGTGTTTAACCAATAATCACCATAGTGACAGGTTGTCAGCTTGTCGCGTAAAATTGCAATACACATGAAACCTGTAAAACACATGTCATGTCATGAAACCAATTCAATACTGGAACAATAATATACAAAATAAAGTATTTCATTTGAATAATTTCTGTCACGCCAATGAATTTATGCGAACACGTCCTAATGTATCTGACCGTTTTTGCTGTCACGGATAATAAGAGTAGGTACTATGAAAAACCCAATTCGATAATTCATCCGATTTAGCAGCGGATCGAGTGATGACGCTTGCAAAATAGTTTTCTTTCAGTTTCGACAAGACAAGTCTTTCTTCTAGTTTCTGACTGGTCAGGATGAGTGTTGCCACCTAATGGCCGTGTCGGCGTCCGTCCCGTTTCTTGTACCTGGTTGTGACGATTGGAAAATGCTACGTAAGGGCGGCTCACAACCTCTGAATCCACTTCTAAATGTTAAAGCAAGTTTATTCTGCGAAATTGGATTTTTTGGAGCTGAAACGGTGTTTTACGTCATAAGAGCTTTATCACCAGTCTGTGCTAAGTTTTCGCTATCGGTCACTAGTAGAATTTCAACCCAAATATTTTATTATTATTTTTAAATTTAAAGTCGGTATGTAAAGCATATCCGGAAGACATAAAATTTGAAAACCGTTTGGAGATATTTTAGGCTCATTTGAAACATTCTTATATTTAGTAAGAAAAAGTTTAAAATTACACTTATTTATGAAAAAAAACTAAATAAACTTCATTTGACCTGTGTGACGAACCTCTTTTATGATCTACTTCAAGCGTACTTCAAGATAACCATTGACATTAGAAACTATAAACCCTAGTACGTCTGTCAACGTTTAGTGTCAAATTTATGTAAACAAATGTTTATGAGTATATTCATGAAATTTTTACCAATTTACATCGCATTTTACGTAACGATTTGCACTTTAAACAGCGAACTATCAATTTATTTTTGTCTAATATACCGAAAATTTCTTTGTTTCTGGTAATAATGATATCATACAAAGTGAACATCACAATCTAGTGATCCGGTAAAATATAAGTCACGGTAATCGAGGTCCAAGAGATGACACTACAAACTAGGTATACTTTACGCGTCACTCAAAAATGTTTATTGATTGCTCTGCAATACGTTACTCTCCAGCGCTCATCACGACTGCGCGTCAAAGCTACAATGAATATTAATGCCGTCAATTGATTTAAAAATCGGTAAAAATATAAATTACGAAGAAAAATTTTAGGTAGTAGCACAAAGTAAGTATTGGCCGCGGCGCGTAGTAGCTTGGAATATTATCGAGAAATACACATACCATGCGCAAACCACAATGAGAACTAATTTGCATTTATTCTTTAGGTAGCGAAAATTTCTTTTTATCTTTTGAATTTTTTCAACATTACAACTGTATTTGCATTCATTTTTTGTTTGAAATATTTGATCTTAACAATATCGCTGGTCACGGTATCGATATTTATTTGTCGAAATTCATAAGAAAGAATGGGAGACATACAACTTGTGAGTTTTAATTTAGAAATTTGATCCTTGTGAGCGTGTATCCTGCAGCGTGACATGACAAAGAAAAACAAAATATAAAAAACCCCTACTTTTATACACTTCAACATGATATTAATTTTACAATATATATATGTATTTTACTGATTCTACAAATATGAAATCAAGATAAGAAATGTTTTCACAAATAAGAACCGCGAAAATTAATCCAGGTCACGAAAAAAGAAAAAGACGTGAATAATACATGTCATGGACACGGAAATGCTGACTCTTCCGCTGTCTATGTTGCCCTGATTCTTTAAAAACTATAGGCTGACCAATCAGAAACTGAACAATATCATATCCGCTTTTTTTCATAGGTTTTGAACTTTAAGTGCCGATTGTAAGGTTAATAATCACTGGTTCACATGCTGTACCGGGTAGATGAGGCCTTTACGTGGTGGCATTCTACAATGAGCGTCTCGTGTATACAATCATGCAACCGTCATCGCGTACTTACCGTTGCTAGTGAAAGCTAAGCCACTGTACTTCTACCAGCTCTCTCTTTTCGTGTGGGACACCGAGTCGTCCAACGACCCGATGAACCCTGGTGTCAGAGATTTTCAACCGCCTACTACCACTAGTAGGCCTCTGACATAGTTGTGTTACGACCGTCGTCTAATTAATCATAGATAGCAACCGGGACCGACGGCTTAACGTGCCCTCCGAAGTACGGAACCATTTCTTTTCGGACAATCAGTTGGTTCACCCTGCTATGTCCTAACCAGACCGGGAACAAATTCACAAAGTGATAAATATCAACTTTGTGAGTGTCCCGCCGAGAATCAAACCCGGAACCTTTGCGTAGCAGGCAGTCGCACTACCACTGCGCCACATCGGCCGTCGTCCTCTTCTACCAGCAATAAAATGGGAATGGGCTGTACAAGTTGACGAATTATTCGCTATGAGTATTATTTCTTACCAACAATATGAGCTCTATATAAAAAAATATTTTGAGATAATATTCGCAAACGACGGCATAAAAAAATTACATACGGAACGAACTGCAAAAAGCCATTATAAAATTGCTGTTTGTATTATGGTTATAATTTTGTCTTCCTTTCCTATAACGACGGCAATATTCATTGCGGTTGGAAAATTGGTGAGCTTGGAGTGTTTCCCACTGAATAAAAAGGAAAATAAGCGTAATGGACTTGGAAGAACCTCCCTCGTGTAGCTCCCCCGAGCCCCAATCGGTGATCTAATTTACCGATCACCCACACCACTGAACCACAAATAGAAACACATACAAAAATAGAGGTTTCTTTCATGCAGTTTTTTATAATAAAATTTTACTAATGAAAAATTAACTAAACTTTTACGTCGTTACTTATTATAAATTTTATCAATATTATTGCTTGATTATAGCAAAACTGATAAAATATTTGGCGTTACAGAGTCATGAACGCGTGCGTCACTCGCATGAGGAATATTCTCCCTCATCTTGTTTACATTGACATTGTAATCCCGCGAGCGTGTGCGAACGTTTTTACGCCATAGTGAGCAAATATAAGCGTATATATATGATACATAAAACGAGACGTGGAATCAAAATCCGCTTATCGCACTCAATTTAAATTGAATGGCATCAGTGGCCCTTTGTGGGTAATGATAAAATACGATAGATGATAATACGCGGTACGATAACTCACGTGGAGTTTCGTATCGTTTGAATATGACATCAAAGATTTTGCGTGCAAGTTGTCATATCTCATACAATCTAAATTGCACGACTGACCAATTAAAACTAAGAAAGTACACTTACAATTTGATAGCTATCCAACTTACTAATAACTGTACATACACTATCACGAGTAATTTAACTGAATCACTTTATACTTTTTTATCATTGTAAGGAATAGGTACTTATTATATCCAAAAGAACTGATAATGTATTTAAGGTGGTCTTCTCCTAATATTTACGAGAATTACTCTTGTCAGTTGAGTTTCCGCCAGTTTTCTCTGTCTCCCGCCTTCTCTTTGACTTTCCTGTACTACATGACCATTTATTTTCTTTTATTTGGTCTTAATAGTTTCTTTTTTGTCTTTCGCTTCCTCTTTTTTCGAACTTTCCCTCAACAATAGTTTTGAATAACTGATCATGTCGTATCAGGTGTACTATCATGTTTCCTCTTCTATTATCTATTGTGTTGAGTTACGTTTTTTTCTCTTTTAGGTGGTATTATTTCACAAATATACATAAGTAAAATTAGAACAAATTCTTATTTGGCATTCAAAAAAAACCCTTTTAATCATATTATTCAAATACTTTCTGAAACAAGTACTTACTTTTGAATGTTCCCGCGAAGTTCAAGCTGTTTAACAAAATATAACGCGACGTTTTTTGCATAACATTGCATTAGCCTTTTGTTGTAATTTTTTTGATTAAATATTATGTTTTTTTTATACAAAAATGAAAAACATTACAAGACTACGATCGACTACGATCTTTCCTGCTCTGGCCAACACGCTGTTTTTATTATTCTTTGTTACAATTTTTAACAATTCGGATTTTTCTTTTTATCTACAGAAAAAAATCTGTTCCTTATAAACGTTTCATTTTAATAGGAATTGATAATTCATACGGAAATATCCTTGACAACGAAATAGGGAACCATCCTTTTAGCTTTTAGAATCGCCAATATTTTTTCCTCGAACTTTTGCTCGTTATTATTTTATTTTGGTTGGATTTCGACAAAGTACGTTGCCGTCTGTTTTTGACAATGAAAATTATGTATGATCGTTGGACCGATACTACCGCATTTCATAAAAATAAATTAAGTTCGTACCTTCTTTCAAAAAATATTTTGGCCTGATTTTTATTTCCGACATTATTAATTTAGAAATGGGTTTTAATACTGGAATAAGAAGAGCAGATCAAAGTAAATATTTTTACATTTAGAAGTACTTTTACAACATTTTTTTTTGTATATTTTCTGGATGGGCGTCGTCGTCGTGGTCGGCCTAGGAGAAGATGGCGTGATGATTTTGAAGCCTTTCTCCAAGACTGGCATTTGGAAGCCCAAGACCGAGACTCGTGGCGTGAAAGAGGGGAGGCCTTTGCCCTGCAGTAGGACACAGAAAAGGCTAACGAAAAAAAATTAAAAAAATTTTGTACTGTAAATAACAACAAAGATAGGTACTGAAAATAGTAATAGGTCTAAATAGTATACATACATTTGATACAGTTTTTTCTAAAATGCGCGTAAAGTTGTTGCTTATCTGATTATTTATTCGTAGGTCTAGCAGTACAAACTCACTCAAGAATTACATAAACAATACAAAGTACAAATTATCATTGCTTGAAATCTTTTGAGAATACATATTGAGACAGTTGCTTTGTATGTTCGACGGGATAACCTGGTCCATTACTAATTCACAATGTACAAATATAGTGAGTGAGGTTATGAGTCTGAATAAAGACTTTTCTTAGGGTGATATTTTTAGCAGATGGCTAAGTAAGGTCGAGGACGATTTGGTCAAAACGATAGATTGGCGTGGTTAGCAGTTTTGAAATTATTGTAATTGTTTAAAATTGGCTGAAACGGAACAAAAATTCTGCTCTTAGATTTCCTTAGAAGTATTTTATTAAATAATTTTCCAGTTCAAATAAGTGAAAATATTCAAATGATTTTTTGATGCCTTTAAAAGTAAAAGCGGACAGTCGAGCGCAGCATCTTGACCCATCAAGATGCTGCGCTCGACTGTCCGCTTTTCAGCACGTCTCCCAAGACGTGCTGACCAGCATCAATAAGATCGACACCTCCACGCTGACGGTGCAGCAAGCGCATGACATCATCCTTGAGTCCGGCTTCAAGTTTTTTTTCGTCTTATTTGATCAAACTAGCCTTTCAAGCATTGGTACCAAGAAGTTTTATAATCCCTTTGTGAGAAACTTTAAAAATCGCAACACGCGTGCTGCAATTTAAAATTCTACGGCACTAAGCTACACATAGTTCAGTTCAGTGGCGTAAAATTTCGAATTGTTCGCTTAAGACTTCAAAGATTTTCTGCATAAATTGTCATTTTCCATACCATCTGAAATTTCGTGACTGAACTTACCCAGTAAATCGTGAATTTGTGACTTCATGTTAAAAACTGCCGCTACACCTAATTGGTTTGTATTTTTCACATACATTTTTATGCTTTTCGCAATAACAAAATTGATGAATAACTTTACTAATTTAATCGAAACGAGTTAATTATTCAAAAACAAAAACCTGAAAAAGAAAGTTTTCAGTTTTCATTCCCCATTTAATGGGAACGGGGATCCACTTACTCTGAGCACCGCTATTTATTATTTATCTATGAACATGGACCGCCCATTACACTGGATTGTTATTTATCTGTAGCAAAAATTAAATTTACGAACAAAGTTTCTATTTAATTTAAAATTCAGCTGGTGTCATGGCGTCCACGGTGCATTAAAACGAGCTGGAAAACATGTCTGCATTCTGGAATAGGGTTGCCAAATAAAAGAAGGAGGTCAGATTACTTTCAAACGCTCATCCAGTAAAATACGTTATGAGTAATAATATTGATAATAAGGTACCTAAACGGTGGCTGCAACTTTTTATAGTTTGGTCGTGAAATTTTAGATGATATGAATAATTCGTATAATCTTTGATGTCATGAATAATATTTTTTTGACCTTTTCTGAAGAGCCTCGTATATGGAAGTAAATCGAGTCACGTACTTGTCTTGACTAAACTTGCACCCATACAACCAAAAATATTTGGAAGTACCTACATATCTACATTATATTTCATTTTATGAATGGTTATTTATAAACAAACGAATGTATAATTACAGGCAGTGTGCATTACCCTGATTTTACCTGTGGTTGTCATAAAAAGCGAATAAGGGATAATCATCCAGGGAATGGACAGCAGCGTTTTATGACCATGCAACATCTTCTGCCGCATCTACTGCGCTCCCCAATCCGCCTGCCAAACGTGATGAGTATGGCAATACCCCCTGATAGGGGAAGGCCTATGTCCAGCAGTAGGCTGTTGTGGCTGTTTCCGCATGTATGTAATGTTTAAACGAACGGAAGCAATTAAGTTGCTTACTTACACATTGTAAGTATGTAATTTTTAATGTTTAAGTCTATTTTAGTCCTCCATTCCCAATTTTGACTTGGAACTGCAGTGTTTAATTTAGCGTTGCTATGCTGGGGTAAGTTAGGTATTAATGACGGTCTATGAATACGCCGCGATGCTCGCCCGCACGCATCGCTCTGGGCATATGTTGTCCCTTTCTCGCTCGCGGGGCGAGGGTGGCGGCGTGCGCGCGGGCCGCCTGGTAGGCGCCAAGCGGTGATTTCTGCACCGCACTATCAGTCACTCAAAACCGTTCGGACGAGAACGTATTGTGTTTTGTACGGATTTCCCGCCACGCGTTTTGTGATGCCGCGTGTAATGGACGATTCAATTTGAGATCGCGCGTGTTGATGCATCGTATTATTGCGGTTCTCCTGGGTTATACTAGAATACCAGGCTTAGTGATTGTTGGATGTCTCGACGTCTTCCACGTGAGCGTCGCGTTGAATAGGCATCAAGTGGCCATATCGGCTCGCGTTTTGTACGGCCCTAGTTCGTGTTGGGTCACGCGTAATGACTAATATCAAAGTGGAATACGAACAGAAGCTGTGAGTGGTTTGAAGTGAATAACGCGCCAAGGCTGTAGTGGAATGCTGGGTGTCGATATCTTTTCCACCCAGCCCTGTAAGTACCAACGGAATCCCTATTTGATCCATTCCCTGTACTTCCTTTCTCCGTTGGGTATTTTATGCATTTGCGCCGGCGACGTGACTGTAAGTGTGAAACCTAGTTGTTTTAGTATAGAACTGTTTCTTTGTGTTAATGGTGTGTTCCCTTTAGTCATATTTGTTGTACCATATCATTGTGACTCCTTAGTACGAATTGCGGAATTCGTGGGGTGATATAATTTGGAGGTACTTACTTATAATCTAGTGCTTATACGTGTGACGTAACGCCAGATCGGCAGACGGTATTTACTACAGAATTGAGTTATGTAAAGGTCAGAACACATCATTTGCCAATTTCACTCAACTTAGTTAATTAAGTTAAATAGATTTAGGTTCACGTTTAATTCATAGTATGCGCTGCTATATTGTGCAGCGTATGCTATTTAGCGCTGCGTAACGCGGCCATTGTCTGCCTTCAGTTGAACTCCTGGTATTTTACTAGAAATTTACCTGTGTAAATCGCTTCCACTGCGGGAGTTTAGCTTGGAATTAGACAATTTTTAACCCTAGTTCGTGTTAAAATACATTGCCTTTTAAACTATACATTAGGTTTTGCAGTAAACTCTCACGTGCATGCATCATTCGAAACTTTTAAGAAGCATGTTCATTAAAACAGACAAATAACATTTTATCAAATGAGCAACGTATCGTGATATTTGCAGAAGGACCCCACTCTTATATAGAGATGAATTTAATATATCTACATTTCTGGTGGTTCTAACGGTCCTAGGGGGTTCTTTTGTGAATTTACTTCACAAATAAGGAAAAGTATGTTCCTAGTCTTTCAATATATATACTTTATAACATATTACTTAAAATAGCGGAAAAAATACATATTATCACGGGCTCAACTATCAACACTCATTTTCCAGTATTTCCAAAAAAGGTTATTTTCGTTTCAAAAAACTGACAGCGACAAATTCTACTCGGTCATTTGCGTTTCAGAAAACTAAAAGCATGAAGAAGCCGACCCAAGTTTGTCGTATTCCTATAACACGTACTGTATACAAAAAATACATAATTTGTCGGGCAAATACATAAAGATTGAAATATAAGATCCAAAAATGTCATGGTTTGCTTTCCGGCAAATCATTTGATTAGAATATTGGTTAACAAAAATCAAAAACTATTGAAAGAAATGTGATGAAAATATTGTTAAAACTGATGTTATTCTAGATAGTATTCCATCTTTTGACAAAATTTCATTTGAATCTAAGAACTTGTTTTTGCACCAATCCCTAACAATTACACACAAACATCCGCCATTATAATGTCTATTAGTGGGAAGCGGGATTAGTGGGATGGTTTCAACCTGTGCGTATATTTAATTCAATTCACTTTATTTTATTTATAACATAACACTTACACCAAATCTAGCTAAATACACATAAAAACATATTTTGATTTCACTGGCAACGCCCATGGGACAAAAATGATTTATTACAAACAGACCATGTGTTCATGGCATGCAACAACGTATAAAAAATATCATAAAATTTGCCGTTAATAACTTTCAACAGAACGCTGCTGCCTCCGATATTTATAGCGTATTTATATAACATTTTTGTTTATTTTTACAGTTTTATTTATTTTATTTATATTTATTTATTAAAGAAATACGTAAGGAAACCTACCTGCTTCGTGTAGTGCAGTCGCATTTGGGTTGTTTTCATATTTCTTAAAATTTTCCGCCAGACTTGTCATGTTCAATCCTAACGAAAATTCCGGGACTGACCTGTACTTTGTTGTATCTAGTTATAACTGTGAAGTTGTATCGTATTTTTTATCCAACTACTAATAATTTTGTAATATCCAGAATTCAGCTTGAAGCATCGCAAATGCCACATATTATTGTATTAAGAGCCCAACTGCTACCTCGCCTCCAGCGGTTACACGGATATTCACCCGTAAGTACAAGCAATCAGTATAGTACAAGATCAGTCCATACATACATACGATATCAACATATTGTTCAGCCCTGAAATTGGCAACTCTTGCTGCAACCAATCACCATCACTAGAAAATGCATTGCTGCCTGGTATTGCAAGCTTTCGCTATCTTCTGCACAATATAACCACTGTTATGGGTTAGCCGAGCTCAGTGCTTAAAGTACAGTAACAGCATAAACCAAGCGTTTACTTTTGACAAGTAAACTCGAAATTTGCAAAATAAATCACGTAATACAAAACTTGTAGAATAGTGCACGGTCTACAAGTATAGTAGGGAGTCTTGCTGGAATTCGGAGAACCTTAAATTGAAAAAAAAGAAACCAAGTTTCACAATTGTTTTCTTGTTATGTCAGGGACAAACAAAGGATAAGTTAGTCGCGAAAGTTCAACCGGGGCCCATTGGAAACTTAGTTTTCTTTCCTGTATGTAAATATTTTAAACAACCCTCGTCACTTATCTTTTCTTCAAAATCCTTCGTTGTTAGTATTTGAATTTGCATTACTCTTTTGAACTGGTGTAGAGTTTTTCTTATTGGGATTTGAACCCACGTCTGAAAATACGAACTTTATGCAAACTTATCATGACGACCCCAAATCAAACTGCCGTCTGTTAAAACCAAGTTGTGTTGTTTTAGGACTAACGAGCTCTTGGTATTTCCCTCACGATGTTTCGCCATTGAAACTGAAGCTGATTGGAGCCCGGATCAGGTACAAGCCTGATTCTTACTTATTCTACTAAGATTTCCGAGGATTTCAGTCCAACTCCGATAAGAAACTCGCAATTTTTCCCGAAGTAAATAATTGCTGCAGAGTGACGCTTACAGGTATGAACGTTCACCCCTCTGCGGTTAGTATGCACAAGGCATTATGAAGTTTCCATGTATGATAAAGATAAGATTCACAGAAAGTATTCGCGTCCGTGTGATGCCAGCTTAGAACAGCGTCATTATTTTTTTTTGTCCGTGGGTGCTATAAGGGACTTGAGGGTTATATGTGTATTGCAAATTTAGGCGATGGGCTGGCAACCTGCCACTGTTGATACAAACATTTTTTGAATAACCCTCGAATATGTTAGTCAGTTTTTTTTATTTTCCTAGTTTTACGGCTATTTACGCTATGCTTACCTGACAAGGTATATAAGTGGGATATAATATGTGTGTTTGTATTTATGAACAAAAAGCAACAAAATTAAATAATATTCCGCTGTTTTCCATGAACAATTGATATTCATAATTTTGTCAGAGTACAAGGTGTTGGCGTGACTTATACAAGGACCTTTTGACATAATTTACTCAAGAAAAGCGACAAAGCGAAATTGACTTTAAAAGAGATTGTTGGTTCGTTTCTAAATGAAACTGTTTTGTTAACAATCCTTATTCATAATCTTGTTCAATTTGTCAAAGCTAGGTGTGGTTGTTGGATTTTTGTTGAGTTCACCTTTCGCCCGGCGCAATGTAGTCGTTGGTAA
This sequence comes from Tuta absoluta, assembly GCA_027580185.1. Lineage (NCBI taxonomy): Eukaryota > Metazoa > Arthropoda > Insecta > Lepidoptera > Gelechiidae > Tuta > Tuta absoluta. Next base: position 3,960,702 of record JAQAHW010000016.1, on the reverse strand, counting down.
AGTGTAGTATTTTTTAGGCAGTAGAAGGCATCCAAAGCACGCGTTGTGGCGGCAGAGGGCTGCAAAGTACTGGGCCAAATAACCACGTCGTTGGACGTCGTCGGTTGTCGGTCATTCAACGTCAGGAGGCGTTGACAGGGGCGCGGCGAGCGGTCAGATTTGGCTCTGGCTTTGATTAACGAATTTCGCACATGACTCTACAGGAAATTCATGCTTTGATGATACATTTATTAACAACCTTCGGTAAAAAGGCTTGCCGTTGAAATTAAAGAAAACTCGCAATGGTTCAAAGTTAAAGAAGTAGCCAGTGACTAATGCAGCACCGTGGGAAATATCACGCCTCACAATCTCGCGGCAAATTAAATCTGCACACTCAAGAATCGTCCAACTCGCAGCCGCGCGCCGGCGAGGTTGACTCAGCGCGTGAAACCCTGCTAGAATAGACGTTATCCTTTGTTGTTCTTTACTCAGTTGGAAAAATATAAGCGAAATAAAGAAAAATGGAACTGACTTGAGACGACACCATACGAACACTGAAGTCAAGGATAAAACCGTATATTTTATCATTAGACCTCTTCAGCAACCCTTTACTTTTTTCCGATTCTTAATTTTTGCACAGCTTGCAAAAAATACCAATACTAAAATGAGAACCCAATAACGAAATTAATCTAAGAATCTGGTTGTCAGTAAAGTACCTCGAGTGAAACCCGTCTCTACCAAACCACTTTTGTCTTGAGCCTAACTTAGAGATTCAGTGTTCTAAATTAGTTTTAACAAAGTTTGAAATAGGAACATTGTTTGAATGGGTTATCTTGTCAACTAAGTAGGGGAAACTGGGGACACTTGATCTCTAGGGGAGACTTGGTAAATGTGATTTCCAAATAAACCAAAATACTTACGATTATTAATGCTAGCCCTTCTGATTCATATATGCAATGTTGTCATTGTGTTATGGTTTGGTTTTTTAAATATTTTAGGTGATGACAGTTTTCTTAAACTCATATACTTTTTCGGTAAATTTTGGCTTCATTTACTACGATCAATTCGCAAAATTGTCTCATGTTTTTTTCCATACTTTTAGTAGGGAGTAGAACGAAAAAATATTTTCAATGCTGTAAATAATAACAATCAGTTAGGTTGAAAAACAAAAAGGGAGAATCAGATGCCCTAGTTTTTCCAACTTTTATATCAAAATGAAGAAATTATATCCTTCCTTAATAGTAGAATATATTAAAGAAAATTTTTCTGGAAAGACTTTTAAATATTTGTTAGACATGTCAATTTCAGTCGTACTTTTAAGACTGTTAGCACTATGCGAGAGATAAAAAAGCTCGAAAACGCAATTAAAAGCTCATACAATGACGGAGCACCACAGTGCGGAGTTGGCCGCTGTCGGACAGCGGTGCAACAAGCATTATAATCCCGCCAATAGATCTTTTACTTGAACCCAACAGACTCACTTGTTTTCGTACATGTGAGGAATGATATAACGTCGGGAACATAAATGGTCCGATACCGTGTCTTATGGAGTAGATACAAATCTGGCGAATAAATAGCCCGTATAAAGAGATGTTTAAAGCTAGGTAGGTACATTAGACAAAGTTCAATGTAAATGAAGGTTGACTTCGATAATTCTTAACACAACTTTACGAGCGGAACAAAACAATAAACTCCTCACAACTGAACATTAGTCCTCATTACTCAAACAAATAAGTTAATCAGAGAAAATTGTTATTGGTGTCGTCTGATTTTGTATCGCTATCCAACCAAACGATTGGGCAAATTACTTTAAAAAAAATACAATTCAAAATTTGTATTCTATATTTGTAATATCAACCTATCTCTCCAAATAAATCTTACAACCTTAACAATATGAGAGATCGCGTATTTCTGAAATGCACACTATAACATTCCCCGCAACTTTAGAGTTAGACCATCTGAGTGTTTACTTACAATCCGCAACTCGCTAGCACTTGCAGTGTTTCTGCAAACTGGTTTGATTTATCTACTTAATTGTACTGAACCGCGTTTTCTTGCACAATGCAGATGAAACTCAGCTTAAGTTATATTGAGTTTTGTAAGTTTATATATGCATTTTTAATCATAAATACTGTACAACCGAGAACCCTAGAAATAGAGTAAGTATTGTGTTAGAAGTGCTCTTTACTTTTTTTGTTATTTGTTTGTCTTTCGTTCTCGTCACAACGGAAAAATCAGGACCCTGATACGATATTTTTAGATTTATTTCTACATTTACAAAAAATAACAACAACACTAGCAAAATATTCTTGATATTTCTAGAGCTTAATTTCCTGGAATCTAAGCCTACGTATCCTTTAAAACAATGTTATCTAGTAACTAGGTATAGTGCTATAGGATGCGACGAGATGACTCGTAGAACAATACTCAAAATTACCGAGAGTTTTAACAGCAAAGCTTGGCTACCCTATCCTGCCCCTCTCTCCCCTATATACTTCATGTCAACATGATAAAGTTTCCAAATTTATACAACTTGGGATTTTGGTTGCAAGATTTTGATCGAACAAATGAGTCATTATACACACATATCACGCCTTTACTCCTGGCGGTGTACGCAGAGCGCACAGGTGGTCATTATTTTTACATTTAATAAGATTTTCAGCAATAGGCTGTCTCTCTAGCCTTAGATTAACAACTAAAAATCATCAAAAAATCTAGTGAAATGCATGCACAAACTATTTTCGTTATTTTTTTGAATTTAATATGCGAGAACACGAATCTGCAGTCCATTGAAATGGTTGAAAATGCGATATCTTATGACTTTTGACAGATATCTAATATTTCTCGCTGCAGAAACTACAAGTGAACTCATAAAACACGAATCAAACGTCGAATATGAAAGTGAGAGCGGAACAACAGCGTAATTTTGACATCAGCAAACAGATATGCTGATTCATTTTATATTATTACTAGCAGCCCGCCCAGCGGTTTCACCCGCTGCTAACAATTTCCCCCCGGTTATAAGACAGTTTAATATAGCCTATGTTCATCAGGGATAATGTAGGATTCTAAAAATCTTGACTTCAATTTGAAACAAATATCGTGTTCAGATGGTGGTGGCGTAAAGTTACATGCCGTGTGATTAACCTGGCCAGCCCCATGGCAGTGCCTAAATTTTTATTTTTTTTATCCCGCTCGAGCCTATTTTCTATTAGGTCATAACAAAATTGTAATAAAAAAAGAAAATTGTGTGATACAAATTTCTTTTTTTAGAATGACGGTCATGACGTCAATAGTTTCGGAGCCTATCCAATTCAAACAAACAATTTAAAAAATCCTGTTTCTAATATTAGTGTAGATTATATTATTATTATTTTAGTGTAATGTCGGCTTAGAATAGCATCACCCGATTTCTTTCCCGTGGGAGTCGTAGGAGGTGACTAAGGAACTTGAGGGTGTGTATTGCAATTTTAGGCGATGGGCTGACAACCTGTCACTATGGCGATACACAATTTTCCGAATGACCCTCAAACATTATGTCAGACGTGGCGTAAATGTCCGTTTTTGCGGCCGTTTACGCTTTGCCTACCCCGCAAGGGATAATAGGCGTGATATGTGTATGTATGTATTATTTAAGTGTAGATTTTTTTAATGCATTGTTTTATGTTTTTTGTCGTCTTTTTTTATACCGAGTAAGGGACAGCCCTTGGAGTATTCCAAGGGTTGATAGGGTGCATGAAACATAAAACTGGACAACTTTCCATACATACATACACATATCACGCCTATAATCCCCTGCGGGGTAGGCAGAGCGTAAACAGCCGCAAAAACGGACATTTACGCCACGTCTGACAAACATTTGAGGGTAATTCGGAAAAATGTGTATCGCCATAGTGACAGGTTGTCAGCCCATTGCCTAAAATTGCAATACAAACCCTCGAGTCCCTTAGTCGCCCCTTACGACTCCCACGGGAAAGATATGGGGTGATGCTATTCTAAGCCGGCATCACACGGCATAGATATGGGGTGATGCTATTCTTAGCCGGCATCACACGACAACTTTCCCCTAGAAACATATGTCAGGAAACGCCAAGATAATGACCTTCCATACAAAATCACAATCAGCTGACTGCATTCACTATGGGAAGTCAGTTTTTTTACGTTTCCTGAAATATGTTCCTAGGGGAAAGTTGTTCAGTTTCATGGTCTGCATGTACCCTATCAGTATTCGGAGGGCTATCCCTTACACCCTTTAATACAGTAACGATTAAATGTAATCATTACACTGGTACGAATAATGTGGCGTAGATTGTAAAATATTAAATGAAAATGTAGTTATTGTGGCATAACTGTAATAGTTAGACATATGGTATCGCGGACATTATTGTAGATATTGATGTCCTCTATAAACCTGTAGTACATTTTTTTGCTCCATTGTCAATAATTTCCACAGCGTACGCGATATAAGATATTTTTTTGGTACATTTTTCACACGTTGGGTTACATTATCGAAATGTTCACGCGGATCCCTATTTTTTTCTCGTTTAAAATATAGCCTATGTTCATCAGGATTAATGCAGGATTCTAATGGTGAAAGAATTTTTAAAATCGGGCCAGTAGTTTCGGAGCCTATTCGATGCAAACAAACAAACAAACAAACAAACAAACAAACAATCAAATCTTTCCTCTTTATAATATTAGTGTAGATTTAATACACATACATACACACACACACACATATCACGCCTATAATCCCTTGCGTGGTAGGCAGAGCGTAAACAGCCGCAAAAAACGGCCATTTATACCACGTCTGAGAAATGTTTGAGGGTTATTCGGAATGTTGTGTATCGCTATAGTGACAGGTCGTCAGCCCATCGCCTAAAATTGCAATACACACCCTCGAGTCCCTTAGTTGCCTCTTACGACGCCCACGGGAAATATATGGGGTGATGCTATTCTAAGCCGGCATCACACGACACGGATATATAAACGGATTCACTCGGCTATTCTTGTATTTTAGGAGAATTATTCTCGTTTGTTTCAAATACAAAGTGACCGTTGACATCACGCTAGGTGCATTGAATAATCTTATGTAAATGTGCAATGAGCACAATGTCTCTTTATTCTCAAAGGTAATGCAATACACTCTCTTTTCTTTAAGTTTTAGTATTTCCAGGTTAGGTTAGGATTTTATTGCAGCAAACAAGACGTCTTATTAAATGACATTGGAAAAGTCTTTTAGGTAGGTTAATGTGTACTTGCAGTGCCAGAAGCTTTTCGCAATTTGCAAAAATGATAAAAAATACCGTTCTCTTGCCAATGTTTAAGTAAATTCGCTCGAGGTGCACCACGTCGGAAATATCAATGTGTAAGGTGCTGCACATGCGTCACACAGCTGCATAATGCTCCATATTTTCTCACAAGTGGTGATACTCTACCTGAGTTATGGAGTTGTAATTTTAATAGAAAATAGGACAATTTAGCTTCAAGGAGGTGTTCACTTCACTTGTTTTATCTTGCTTTTATACTGGCTTTAGGAACAGAAAGTTTTGTCAATAACAGAAGTACATCCTCAACGTCCAATTTTAATGTGGTAGGATGGTGGATACGAATTTTAATTAAAATTGACGCGGTAGCTTTAAAACTAATGTACATTTGATCTACATACTTCCCAAAGTATACGAAATAAATAAAAAAGTTCGGAGGCAAAAGTTTTCCTGCTTTTTATTTAAAGAGAGGCAATCGGTTGCGACTTGGCATCCAAATAAAGGCTAACTACGGATCACCCGGATATTGCTTGTCCAACAGCCCCTGCCGCCCCGGCACGAAGACACTTGTGCATTTTCATGACCTCAGAAGTCAACCAATTTCTTTGGGGATTGATAATTTACTTTAGTTTGGTTAGGTAAGTATTTTTCGACTTCCCTTCTCAGAGGTTTGCACATTTTATTAAATTTTATTTAAATTGGAAAACCAACAGATGTTGACACAATATACCTCTACATAAAAAAATAAATATTGTTTGTATATTTGCATATTGAAGCCTTTTTCACTGCAAATAGCATATTTTGACTAAAATCTTGTTTAATGAGCATATTAAAAACTCTCTCTTCCGTCTATTTCGCATGCTTTGATAAAATTCTTCTCACTTTTGGCGAGTGCGCTCATTGATCTGTCAAAACTAGCCTTCCAAAAAAAACTGTCTTTGTGGATATCTGTCTACCCTGGATCATTTTCACAAAGTAAGTATTGGCGGCTGCGCTCCTTTTCATACAGCGGTTTTTTTTTTTTTTTTGGGAGAAAAATGTAGGATAAAAGAACGCGTTGTCTCTATCTTTAGATATATATCATAATTTTCAATAAACTCATGAAATAAAATATGATGAATTTTGCGTCTCTTTGAGTTGACGAAGAACAAAAGCTCAGATATGATAGATTTTTCTTTGTGATGACGCAAATTTTTGATTAAATACGAGCAGATGGCAAAATCTGAACTTCATTTGATCATAAGCTCAGAGTAATATTTTGATTTATAATCAATTTTGTACAAATTTCCGCTGACAGTGACTGCAGGACTTTTCGCGCCTTTGTTTCGCTATTGTACTGTACTGTGTAGTGCCGGCTAAGAATATAACAAGCCCTTTTTAACCGCGAGTGTCATTAAAAATGTCTAAAGGAATCAGCATTAGCTTTTTCAGCGTGTTGTTATAAATACAACACTTCGCAGGCGCACATCAAAATTGCTGCCGTCAACGTTTTGTCGTTTAGAAATATAAGTTTATTTTTTCAATAATTTCTGTAGTTATAACAGAAAAGAATGATTCCTAAACTACAAGAATGGAACAGAAAAATATTTTTGAACATTAACAAATCAATGCTCTATGAAATTTTGCCCTAGATAGAAAAAATAAAAACAGACAATGAAAAAATATAATAAAAAATGGCATTTTGTCCCTTACATTTATCCATATATCCGTAGTCAATTAGCTGTATTTTAATTGCAAAAGGCGCCACAACAATGGTTATTGGTCAATCATCGATGTAAAAACTAATCTAAATGACCTACTTATTCAGAATCACGAAATAAATGTGCATATTACTTGTTTAGGTGATTCTCTAGTTAGATAACAATAAAATGAAAATAAAATTATTTTAATCAATAAAGGATAATAAAAAATGATATAACTAACTGAAAATCTTGATCCACAACAAAGAAGTTTGATTTTGTTCCCTCAACTAATACAATCATAGTCTTCAATATTTATAACAACTTTCTCTCTTAAACACAAACACAAGTACACAAAGTTTTGAACTAGCTCCAGCGTTTGGGAAAACTCCCTCGGCGCGGAAATCTCAGCAACTTACGGGGAAATTGAATAGTTATACTTAGTTGTTTTGATGCAGTGGTTTTTCTTATTGGTGTCGTGAGGGTCACGGAGTTGATAGGTGACCCGATAAACCATGGTGTCTGAGTTTTATTCTACATTTCTGTATTAAGCTGATGATAATATTTTAAATAAGTAATTAAATTTATGTAGTAAGGGAGTGCACAAAGGAGCATTTAGTTTAATTTACATTAGTGCCGTGTGATGCCGGCTTAGAATAGCATCACCCCCTTTCTTGCCCGTGGGAGTTGTAAGAGGCGACTAAGGGACATGAGGGTGTGTATTGTAATTTTAGGCGATGGGCTGACAACCTGTCACTATGGCTTTACACAATTTTCCGGATGACCCTCAAGCGTTTGTCAGATGTGGAGTAAATGTCCGTTTTATGCGGCCGTTTATGCTCTGCCTACCTCGCAAGGGATTATAGGCGTGATATGTGTGTGTGTGTGTACATTAGTGCCGATAACGTTTGCTATAAAATTGGATTTCTATTGAACAATCCTTTGGTTTTCTCCCAACAAAGGTTTTGTGTCCTCATATAGGATAGGAAGACAAGCTTTTTCTCCAATCATCAGAGCGGAATTGGCGTTGAAAAGAAATGCTTACCCACAAGATACCGTTTCTGAAATCTGGAGGCTTATTTTCTTAATTCAAGGGAATAGAAATCAGAACATTATTGTAGTTTCTATTTATCAATGCATAATTATGATGTCTGTACATGACAAATTAATTCAAAAAACTATGTTGTGGGGGCTTATCTCAAAAAATAAAGGATGGATTTTAATAAAAAATTTAATGGTCTATAGCTACTAAGCTTAAATAAATAATAAAAATTACCGCGGGAAAATCGGTTGATCATTTTCGCGGGAAATACAATTAACAGGTGTAATATATACACGTATGAAAACAAATGTACTCACTGACTGACTGACCTTCTCATTCATCAAACGCTCAGCCAATGCTAGAAAGAAACATGAAATTTGGGCAGTAGCTTTATTACTGTAGTTTGTATCGAAGTTCGTAGTTTTTTTTAATTTCAAATTATGTCCTCAGATCTTGAAGCTCAAATATTTGAACACGTGTTAAAAGAATTTTTGATTTATGATCTCCAAAGAGGTAAAAAGAATAAACATTTGTATGATAAATAAATGACTGCGAGGTGAACTATTTTAAATTATAAGATGAAACTAAATGAGCTAAAGGTAGTTTATGTGCAGAGTCACGCCAAGACCATTTGGTCCTGTACCTTGACAGAGGCGAAATTGAAAGAATGGCAGATCCCTTACATCTTCAGAAGGTCAAAGCTTATACACGAATCAAAAATAAATAAGATACATAGAAGCTTCGAGCAACGCGGTCTTCTGTCTCGGTACGGAAGGCCGTGTTGAAGCTCAGAAGTCGCGATAGCGTGGTGATTAGGGCCCGTATACCGTGACGTGATAAATTCACGTTGGGGATTAGCCCTTACAATATGAGCGCCATTCTGAATGCGAGGGCGATGACAAATGCGTGTAGGGACGTGCGTTATACCGGCCACTGTTGAAGTTAAAAGTAGGTGATAATATGAGACATTATAGGGAAAATAAATCAGAATTTTCGGAAATACTCTTAAAACAGAATAATATAAAACTATATAGCTCTACATAAGAAATTGTATTATTTTAATCATAGAGTTGAAACAATTTATGACATTTATGTTTATAAGTAAATAATTGTAGTAAGGTGACCCAAGGTATACGCTACGCTACATTCAGCGGACGAACCCGAGGTAACAAGGCAAGAATGTACTTACTTTATTTATTTATTATTTGACCATTTATTGTACACAAAAACATACACAGGAACAATTTACAATGAGACAAGACACAACAGGTTCACTTATTTCCAAAAAGAAATTTCTTACAGCAAACCTACATTAAGTGAAATTCTATAATTCGAGACGCGGATATGACGTGCACAATAGCAAAAAGTACGAATATATATACGAATACATAAATACCTATACGTTAAAATACTTATATACATATTAATATATAAATATATTATATATATGTATACTACATACATACATTACTACGGATATGCAAGAGAAAGATAGTGTTCTTTAAATCTCTTCTTAAATATAGCAATAATTGGACTATCGCGCACAGCATGCATCTTTGCATTTATCTTCTCATATAATAGTATTTTTTTATCCCTCTTAGAAGATCTGTTTTAATCTAAAGGACTGTCACAATAAAATATGACTGACCTGCTGCGGTGAAGATGGGTTAATAGAAAATCCCACACACACACACATATCACGTCTATTATCCCCTGCGGGTTAGGCAGAGCGCAAACGGCCGCATAAAACGACTATCTACGCCACGTAATTGAGTACCTGTATTTTTGCTTTTCTTAAAGTCTTAGCACTAAGAAGCTTTAATATAACCAGCATTGGGTGGCAACGGGTTGAAGACTTATCAAAGAGAAAACAGCTATAATTAATTGCGTGTAGCGCAAGCCGAGGATCAAACCATGTTCTTGCTGCGATGTATCTCAACGTAAATATCTGAAATGTATATATAAATAGGGAAATCAGGTCTGAACTTACCTAAAAATCTGAAAATCGACCATAACTTTATAGAAGGTATTATCCCACACATATGCCACAGATTTGTTGCCAGGGATGCAAAAAATATGGGTTGTTCCTATGGACCACTTAAAACGGGACATGAGGGTAAAATAAATTTTCAACTTATTGATCTAAAACTCGCTTCTAAAGACCAACGCGACCGCATAAACAACTTGGAAATTACTTGCGTTCCACTTACAAAGGGCGAGAACTTGAATACATTAATCCACAATCTAGCTATTAAAACTGGGTTTAATATAAGTTCGACCGACATCGACTCCATTCATCGTGTGCGTAAATTTCCTTCTGCACTAGACAGCAACCAACCAGCTTCCCACCCAAACATTATCGTACGATTTGTGCAACGCAAGCGAAGAGACGAATTCCTAGCCGCCTGCAAAAGCCGTCGTGGATTGACCACTGTTGACCTTGGTCTTAACGGCGCGTCTCGTCCCATATCCGTTAACGAACATCTGACACCGGAAAACAAAAAACTGTACAAGAAGGTTCGCGACGCACGTAAAGAACGCGGCTATACCTACGTCTGGACAAAGGATTGCAAACTATTCGTCCGAAAAAACGACACGTCCAAAATTATTCACATTGCTACCGAGGCCGACCTAGCTAAGATAAAGTGACTAACATTTGTAATATGTGCTATACGAATTTCTATCTTGGTCAAAATTGTATCCGTGCTTTCACTCACTGTGTTAACTCAGGTACTGAACTTTAAAAACACTCACCTTGTTCTCTATGGATATATTCCTGTTTCCAAAACACACACCAATCTATCACCAAACACATTTTATGGAGCATTAAATAAACAACCAATGGAACGGTTAACAGTTTTCATTACACTAACACTTTTCTTTTATCACAACACTAATGGCTAATTTGAACTTAAAAATCGCATATCAAAACGTAAGAGGTCTACGAACAAAATCGACTGAGTTTTTACGAAGTACTGTACAGTCTTCATACCATGTTATCTGTCTTTCAGAGACTTGGTTGACACCTAATTTTTATTCCGGAGAATACTTTGATAACAATTACATTGTTTACCGACAGGATCGCGACCTACTATTGACCGGAAAAACGAAGGGCGGAGGGGTCGCGGTGGCGGTGCGGCGTGAACTGAGCCCGGAACTCGGAAAAACTGCATTATACAGTGCGCTTGCACCGACTGATGATATCCTATGGGTATCTATACCTGTACAAAATCGGGGCGCTCGGGTTCAAGGTGACCGACGCTCCCCCCCCGCCTCCCCGCCGCCTTCTGCCAATCACCGGATTACAAATAACGAGTTTTTGCATATCATTTGCCCGTACATTCCTCACGGCCCTAATTACAAAGTACGCTTATCTACTATATTTGAGAAAATACAGGATATCGTTATGTCCCGCCCATGCGATACCTATCTAATTTTGGGTGATTTTAATATTACCCATGCCTGTTGGAATTACGACATTAACTATGAACATATGTCTTTATTCACTAATGAGGATGAGCTCTCAATATTAGCTTCTGATTTCATGAACATATCGGAATTAAACCAGTATAATCGGATACCTAACAAAAATAATAGATACTTGGATTTGATTTTCTGTAATAAACAGTGCGAAGTGACACACTGTCTCATGCCGTTAACTAAAGAAGACGATCATCATCCTGCCCTCGATATTTACTTACCTATAAACTACAGCACCCCATTAGCACCGAACGCAAATACCTTTAAATACCTATTCCATTTAGCCGACTATGACGCAATACGCGCAGGCCTTTCAAGTATAAATTGGTTAGAAGAATTTCAGAAACGTGGTGATTTGGAATCGGTAGTCAGTTATTTCTACTCTGTTTTAAATTATTTAATTAACTTACACATTCCTAAAAAACGTATCACTTCCAATAATTTTTATGAACCCTGGGTCACTCGACCTCTTATAAAACTATTAAATGAAAAACGGAAGTTTCATACAAAGTGGAAAACTTATGAAAATCCCCTAGATTATAATACCTTTTCCTTACTTCGTAAAAGAGGGAAGTTATTGGAAGAGCAGTGTTATAATACGTACATGGCTATTACCGAAGACAAAATTAAGTGTAATCCAAAATATTTTTGGACCTATGCTAAATGTAGGCTGGGCCGTTCCGAAATCCCACGTTCCCTGAAATATAATGAAATTTCCACTAGCGATGGTGTTGAAATTTGTAACCTTTTCAATTCTTACTTCTGTTCAGTCTTCATCAAAGATACATCCCAAAAATCTACTCAAGATGCGCAATTATTAAACAGTTCTGCAGCTGATATTCACGATGTTGACATCACACAGAGCATTGTATACCGTGAACTTAAAACCATAAATGTCAAAAAAGGCGCCGGGTATGATGGCATTCATCCCCTACTTATCTGCCAATGTGCACATGAACTTAAAGAACCTATCACCCATATATTCTACCTTTCATTCAGCAATGGGACTTTTCCTGAGCTTTGGAAAAAGGCTATAATCACACCTGTACCTAAAAATAATAAGTTAAATGATATTTCACAGTATAGGCCTATCTCTAAACTAAGTATATTTGGCAAAATTCTTGAGAAAATTGTCACAAATCAGTTAAGTTTCAAGCTGCGAAACTACATTGCTCCATATCAACATGGTTTTTTCAGAGGTCGCTCAGTCGAAACTAACCTTGTCACTTTTACAGATTTCTTATTACGTGCCATGGATAACAAACGTCAAGTGGATGTCATGTATTCTGACTTTTCAAAAGCGTTCGATAAAATAAACCATAACATTCTTCTAGATAAATTGTGGATGGCTGGAATACATGGCGACCTGTTCCGTTGGATAAAATCTTACATAAGCAACAGACTGCAGGCTGTATCGGTTAGGGGTTACATGTCGGATTTCCAGGAAGTCCCTTCTGGGGTCCCGCAAGGATCTCATCTGGGTCCTCTTTTGTTTACAATTTACACAAATGACATAAGTACCTGTATCAAGAACAGTAACATACTTTTGTATGCAGATGACGCCAAAATTTACAAAATTATTAACTCGAATGACGATTGCCAAGCCCTTCAAAGAGATATATGTGCGCTATCTGAATACTGTTCACATAATCAACTATTCCTTAACATTGATAAATGTCATATCATGACATTCACTCGGAAAAAAAACTTAATCACATATAACTACAGTCTAGAAACACACGATATTTCCAGAGTGAGTGTTATCCGTGATCTTGGTATTCTATTGGACAGTAAGTTAACCTTTATCAATCACTATGACTATGTGCTTCAAAAAGCAACAAAGCAACTAGGGTTTCTTCTGAGGGTTTGCAAGCCATTTAAAAAACCACACACATATAAGTTACTGTATTATAGCCTGGTTCGGTCTCTTCTGGACTTTGGGTGTATAGTGTGGACTCCCTTCTATGCAAAACATGTTGATAGATTTGAAAATATTCAGAAGAGATTTCTTAGAGCCTTACATTACCGTACAGGTCTACCTTATACCAGCTACACGGATGCCGTTACTCTTCATAAGATATTACCTCTTAGCCTTCGGCGTCAGCAGTTTGACTACGTCTTTATGTTTAAGCTTCTTAATAACTCAGTCGATTCCTCTTACTTACTACAACAAATAAAATTCAAAGTTCCGCGAAAAACCGTTCGTCGTAACAACCAATTATTTGCTCCTCCAATGTTCACAACTAACTACACAGCTAATAACTACTTTCGTCGATGTCTTAATAATTACAACAAAGATATATCCCATATTGACTTATTTTCCACATCTGCTTCAAGGTTCAAAACTTCTATCATAACACATTTACAACAAAAACTTCAATAACTCTTTACAACTAGTATTTCTAATATTATATAATACCTATGCTTTACCCTTCCGCATAATGTTCATTTTGTATCACTTACTTACATAGTTTGTCGAGGGCTAAATGAGCGCTACTGCGATGCAATAACTAAGTACCTACTTACATATCACCTACTCTCTGCGCTCATTGTGTCCTTGTCTAACTTTAAATTGAACTTGTTGGTACTCAAGGTCCGTATTTATATAAATTAATCTTAGACATAATTAAGTAGATGTAAATGACTGTTTGTGTCCAAAATAAAATAAAATAAAATAAATAAATAAATAAAAATAAAAATTTACTAGTGACTGATAGCGAGAGGACAAAAGGGTATCTGTAATTGGTTAGATCCTCGGCATAAACATTCTATTTTCATAATTTCATAGCTGTAAATGTATAAATAAAACCGATTTAAATATTCTGCTCGTGCGCTATCACTGCCATAAGAACTTAAGCACATGTTTTTTTCCTATAACGATGCTTGATTCCTACTTTACTTTTTGTTACGTCTGAAATATTTCGCAAAGTTTTATTCTATGACCGAGTCAGTACAAGAAGTAACTTTGCAAAATATTTAAAGTCATGTTTCTGTAGCATGTAACTGAGAGATAAAAGTGTTTCATGTAGCTATATTATAGCAAGGTAGCTCGAAAAATGACATGCTCTACTACAGTTCGTGCTGTGCTCTGGCAAAACTTGAAACGATCTTGTATTCTAAACCAATTTTGCTATTCTAGATATAAGTGCAAGTAATTGCTAACGAGCTAGGTAGGAACGTAAACTAGATTTAAGCAAAAAAGAGGCTTCAATCTTACGTTTAAATAGAATTGGTAGTTGGTAAAGCATTTTAAGTGTTATAATTGAATTGATTTGATTGGTAATACTTGCATTAATTATGAAACGCAAAATAGTACGGTTCTCGTTAGACAGCTTTTTCAAATGAGGAACCAAAATGACACGCTGTCAGTTTCAATAAACGATATCTCACCATGTGGACAAAATACCAGAGATTTGTTCCACTCCACAACATCTGTTCTGTTCCTCACAAATTGATACGCACGCATGAGTTACAAAGTGTAAAAGCGGTCGTACAGTTGTAGCGGAGACCAAATTAATAATCCTGGCTTAAGATTTAACGTAAGGCCTTTTTGCGTACCTAAAATGTAGCAGCGGTCATTGAATTACCGTGTGATGCTTAGAATAGCATCACCCCATTTCTTTCCCGTGGGAGTCGTAAGAGGCGACTAAGGGCCTTGAGGGTGTGTATTGCAAATTTAGGCGATGGGCTGACAATCTGTCACTAGCGATACACAATTTTTTTAATGACCCTCAATTATATGTCAGACGTGGCGTATATGTCCGTTTATGCAGCCATTTACGCTCTGCCTACCCCGCAAGGGATAATAGGCGTGATATGTGTATGTATGTATCATTGAATTGTTAGAGTTAGTATCTTTAAAGAATTCAGAAGTTGAATTAGTGCAACAGTTAGATTGATATTAACTTGGGTTTGCACAACTATAACCCATCACAGTAAAACAATTTTAAACGGATTTAAGTTGTGTTTATTTTGGATTTTACAATTCCTACGTTTCAAGCTCTTTACAGAGCCCGTGGTCACGGATGACTAAGGTGTTAGACGTCATTATTTAGAATTGAAATTATTTTGCCAACCCACACAGATAGGTACCTAAATGGTAACTCCCACCATCATCCGAGCCAATTAGCTGCCGTTGGTACCTCTTTGTTTCAGAGAGCACGCAGTATCTGTGACCCCCAACACCTAGACGATGAGCTCAAGCATGTGAGACGAGTACTCCATGAAAATAACCTGAAGCCACCCCGTCAACGTCACAGAAACCGTGCCAAACCATCCACAGTCGAACGACAACCAGCGTACTTACCATACTTGAAGGGAGTAACTGATAAGATCGGTAGAATTCTGAAGCGAGCTTCAATCAAAACCACTTTCAAGCCGCCGAGGAAGATCAGCCAGTACATCAGATCAGTCAAATGCAACATCCCTCTCCAAGACCCTGGTGTTTATAAACTTGACTGTGACTGTGGACTCTCATACATAGGAGAAACAAAGAGAAATGTATCTACACGTCTAAAAGAACATATTGCTGATGTAAAAAACCGTCGTGACAGACAGTCTGCAGTGTGTGAACATATCATGGATAACCCCACCCATTATGTCAGATTTGATAAGGCTGCAATCCTAGCGAGAGAGAAGAGATTCATTCCTAGGAAAGTACGGGAAGCCATAGAAATTCAAAAACATCCGAATTTCAACAGAGATACTGGATGGGGAATCTCATCAACTTGGACTCCGCTGATTACACAGCAGAAGAACCAGATCCAACATACTGTAAGACCTACTACACAAGATACGGTTTCAGCATTTTGTGTGGAACCAGGACGTTACGCTAGGCAATTAAGAAATAGATGGCGGTAGAACAACAAAAATAATTTCAATTCTAAATAATGACGTCTAACACCTTAGTCATCCGTGACCACGGGCTCTGTAAAGAGCTTGAAACGTAGGAATTGTAAAATCCAAAATAAACACAACTTAAATCCGTTTAAAATTGTTTTATTGAAATGATATTTAATTTATCGCGGGTTTTCATTGCTTAGACTACATTCAAACTGTGAAGAATGCATTAGTCGCTGGGTATTAGTCGCAAAACTAACCCGGTAGATGGAGCCGTGCCACGTGTTATTAGCATCAAGCTATACCTGTAAATTTGCGGGCAAGGGACGAGGCGCAGGCTCGCGGTAGCCTAGATGGAAAAGACGTCGCCACTTGTGATGGCGAAAGTCATAGGTTCACATCCTGCCTGCGGTAGAAAACTTGCAAAAATTAAAATTTTATTCCTAACACGGGGAGTTTTTTAAAATTTGGATTCAAGAATCATATTTTACTATTGTCGGAAATTTGAATGAATGAATGCATTGTCAGATAAGCTAGCCTTCAATTATCAAGACACGATCGAACAAAGAGAAGTTTACAGTAATTTTTTACCCAGACTAGATGGAGAAGGGTCTGAGAAAACTTGTCTGGTCTAGTTTTCCATACGATTAACACAAAATTCTCTTATATACGTATTGAGATATTGTAACTCCATTGAAACTCAGAATCTTCTTCTTTTTCACTACTACCGAACTAACCCTGATATAGAAGGTTTTCAACCGTTTAATACTATATATAGTTGTAGGCTGACATGGTTGTGTAACGACCGCCATCTAAGTAACTCAGAATAACATTGATGTAAAAATTCAGTAGCTGCTAACATGTTTTCCACAAGAAAACAAATAAGTCACATTCAAATGGCACATCATTCCAAACAGCGATGTTTACATACAAGAAATAGGTGTTTTTAATTTAATTAAAAGTGTCATAAGCCAAATGACTATTTACACGTCTGCCCTATGTATGTATAACCTCTTTATCGTAAGGAAAGTGGAAACGATTCATAAGTGAATACTGCAGGTAACAAAATAATACGTGATGTACTCTGTATGAATCAATAATATCAGAAGAATATCAAAGGAGAAGTAAACAGAATCGTTCGGAAGCTTTTAAAATTTGAACGATATTTCAGCATGCTAAGAACAACTTCGGAATATTTTATTGCATCTGATCAAGCTCGAGGTAGGGTGAACTCGAAATGGCTCTTGGGTCTGAAACTTCCTATTCATAAAATAATATAAAGAGGATAAGTTATAAACGAAGTCATAAAAGCCAGTCTAAGAGATAGTATAACTTTATCTTTCAGTGATCTTATTAAATAATTGGAAAAGTTCAACCTAAAAAGGAATGTTTACGCTGAACAGTGGCTCATTTTAGGGACCAAATTATACCGGTTATTCTAAGTGTCTGTATACATAACAGTATTAGGTGATGATCTTTTAAATAGGTTGATTGATTTCCTGCTGTTAGTACTAACTATTTCTGAGGACATCCGGGCGCTGATTACTACAAGTCTCTACCAACGATCTACTTACAATCAATGGCACGATAGCCCGTTTTTGAACCCATTTTTAGTTAAAATATAAATTGATATCATACATATTCCGTGTCACATTCGAGAATCACTCTTACCACAATCCGTCAAGACCATAGCGTTCGATCAGTGCATCCTACCAGTCATGACCTGCGGAGCCGAGACGTAAAAACTGACAGTAACTCATCCACCGGCTAAATGTCACTCAGAGAGCTTTGGAAAGGTCTATGATCGGTATCTCTATAATGGATAAAGTCCGGAATTAAACTATACGCAAAAATACTAAATACGCAAAAATACTAAATTAAAAGTGGCAGTGGGCCAACGGACGGTAGAGGTTCACGAGTGGAGGCCACGCCTCGGCAAGCGTAGCGTTGGACAACCTTCAGCCAGATGGACCGATGCCTTAAAAAAGCGGTTAGTAGCGACAGGATAACGAAAACGGGAGATCGTGCGCTACAGAGGACCCTGGGGGAGGCCTACGTCCAGCAGTAGACTGCAATAGACTGATATATGTATGTATATTTATGAAATGACTCGTAAAAACAGCTACAACGTTTTAATAATTTAGATCTTAAGTAGTAGGTACAGGAAGCAAGGTAGATTTTATAATTTTTTAAGCACTCGCGATCACTTTCACTCATTTTAAGTACTAGACCGGGTCTATCGCGATAGTATTTCGTCGCGGGTTGACTCTCCGCGACCACAATACATGAAACTGTATTGAAATGTCGGGACACAGGTAAATTACTAATATTTACCTAAATACTATCGCGATAGACCCGGTCTAATACTCAAAATGAGTGAAGGAAGATTTTGTTCTAATTTTGTTAACTATTTCACATGATGATTAACTGCTTCTTCTTCTTTCGTGTCGATGACTCAAATATATTGATACTGCTTATAAATACTATTGTGTTCGAAACAAATGTATCGCAAACGCATTACCATAGGGTTTTATTAAAACAATATGAACAATCAAAACAATATGCGAAAGACATTGGAAATGTGGGTGTATCCGGGGATATAAATAATGACCCGCTAACCTACCCTTTTCTTGTGCTGTGGCATTAACCAGTTTCTGCCTTTTATATGTGTTGGTGTATGATTTATTGTCGCATATCACACCGTTTATCCCTTGCGGGGTAGGCAGAGCGCAAACGGCCGCAAAAACGGACTGTACGCCACTTCTGATATACATTTGAGGGTCATACGGAAAATTGTGTATCGCCATAGTGACAGGTTGTCAGCGCATCGCATAAAATTGCAATTTACACCCTCGCCCTCGTCTTTCGACTCCCACGGGAAAGAAACGGGTTGATGCTATTCTAAGCCGGCATCACACGGCACCTGATTTATACATAATATAAATAAAATAGATATAGAATAGCATCACCCCATCTCTTTCCCGTGGGAGTCGTAAGAGGCGACTAAGGGACTCGAGGGTGTGTATTGCAATTTTAGGCGATAGGCTGACAACTTGTTACTATGGTGATACACAATTTTCCGAATGACCCTCAAATATTTAATTTTGTCAGTGGTGGCGTAAATGTCCCTTTTTTGCGGCCGTTTACGCTCTGCCTACCCCGCAAGGGATAATAGGCGTGATATGTGTGTGTGTGTGTGTGTGTGTGTAAATAAAATAGAAACATTATGGGAATTAATAACGTTTCAGAATTGTTAAAAATATTCTCTGTTTATAATTGGATCATTTTTTATTTAGTTAACTTACATACATATACAACAACTTAGCTAAAATCCTCTACAAAAACAAAAAAAACATATTTTCGAAACTTTCGCGGTTGTTTACACTATCCATCATTATTAATTGTCAGGATGAATTCTTTTAAATTATAACCTATGAAAATAATTTCCGGGGAATCTAGATCAATGGTAAGATACCTCGTAGAATAAAAATCCAGAACATATTCAAAATACTAGTAGAAGCATAAGTCCGATCCTGCATGGAGTATTGCAGTCACCTTTGGGAGGCTCAGCCAAATACCAACTTGCCGCTCTTGACTTGGTTGAACGCAGGGCCAAGAGGCTCATAGGTGACATAAAACTGGTGGACACCAAGCTACATAGCCTGGCACATCGCCGCAAGGTTGCCTGCTTGTCGGTTTTTTACAGATTGTACTTCGGAGAGTGTGCTCAAGAGCTTCACGACCTTGTTCCACCAGCTCCCTTCTACCATCGGACATCCAGACGCACCGCCGGATACCATCCGTACCTGGTTGCCATTCCACCAATTCGGACTAAGCGCTTCCAGTCATCATTTATAATGCGCACTGCTAAAGAGTGGAACTCACTACCTGCGTCTGTGTTTTCAAAGGCATACAACCCTAATATCTTCAAAGTACGAGTTAACAGACTTCTTCTGGGTAAGCTCGCTCCATCTTAGACTCTGTCTCCGTCCTATGACCTAGACTAGAGTCAAAAGCTAACCCATCATTAACTAAAAAAAAGAACGAACATTCTGAAAAAAGAACTGCGAATTGCGAATTGGACTCGCCCACCATAGGTTCCATAATATGCACATGGGATAACCACTTTGAATTATGATTTCCTTGAGAGGGTCGAGTCAAAAACACGCGTTTTTTACACCATAAACAGCCGTATCTTTTTATATCTGAGTAGGTATATGGTTTTTATTTCAACTCGATATCTTTATGACAGACGGACGAACACACAACAAAGATATAAGGGTTACGTTTATTCTTTTTGAAGTATAAAACCTAAAAAAAAGTCCTAAAAACAGACAACCTGAAACATTTTCCAACTGGAAAATAACACAAAAATGGTTGATTTTATTACGACGGCAGCGGCCGTAGGCTTCATTTTTAGAATTGTTCTGGTTAATATATAATAATATAACCTGCTTATAAAATCAGTATATTTATGTTGATCTCTTAAATGGGAACCCTATTTTGGGCGCCACAGAGCAGAGATGTCACGCGCGGTTTTGTGTGCATAGTACAGTTAGTAGTATAGTTTATGGTTATTTAAAGCTAGGTACGGATGTGCTAGCTAAAAGCTGTAGAGAGTGATAAATAGAGGTTTGTTTGGACGATGGACGCTCTGTCGGCCATATTTCTTCCTCACTACTCAACCTATGTTAGGTTGTAAAACACGTTTAAAAGGCTGTTTCTCCCTTTTCGTTTGTACATTTATATATATTTATTAACGATTAATTGCACACAGGAACAGTAAAAAGACAAACACATAAAGAAAACATTTGGTATTCGAAAAATGTTTTGTTACGTTTCGACCAGTCCATGAAAAAAAACAATGAATACAAGTAATATGATTTAGAAGACATGACTGTTCTAAATGTTAATGTTTATTTTCTGAATTACAATGAAATTACAGCATTATCGTTACATTGAATCAATAAAGTCACCTTTTTGGTTCTTTCAATTCATAATTCTGATTTTAATTTCAACAATGTTAACATTCCTACCTAGGCAAGTTGATGAGCTGAAAGTTGAGAGGACAGAAAGTAACAAAATCAAATAAAAAGCTGATGCTGATGTGGGTTTGATGACTGGAACGGAATGAAAGTGTTATTTCCGGAATACCGGACGGCTGCGGAAACGAAACAAAATTATTGGCAAATGATTTATTTATTTTCTGAATTACAAGACATTTCAGCAGGTTCGTGACATTTCACCTTTAATCAATAACGTCAACTTTTGGGGTCATTCAATTTATATTTCTGATTTTAAGTTCGACAATGTAACATGCCTACGAAACTATTTTTAACCAAAAATAACAGTTCTTATATTAATTTAAACAGTAGGTACCTGTTTTCCTTTTCCATGGTATGCAAACCATTTCATTTCTCATGTTTAATTTCTTACCATTTTATTTATTTCCTGCGTATAGCCCTTATAAGACATATGTTTGTTCTGGTAGTTTAAACCTTAATGTTCCTTAAGTGTCTTAGACGACAGTCCGTTAGTCTTAGTGGGAGAACTACCTTAAAATAAACTTCATGTTAGAAATTAACTTTTGCAATCAATTTGATTTAAATTATTCATTCAAAAAGGGTTACTGTCAAGGTAATCACAAAAGCACGGAGTTTTAGTCTGATCAAGACGTCTTTGATTGGAGAAACCATTGTTGAGTTTATGAACGTTAATTTTCATTTCGAAATTATTAATTTGTTTTCGAAATTATAGGAAGTTTGTTCGTTGACGATGTGCTGCTGGCCGCGCGCCAGCCGTGTTGTCGGCGACTCTTTGTGTTGCTACATTCCTAACAATGCTGTGGCGTTTTGGACTGAAAAACGTTGATGGAAAAACTTCAATGAATTCTTGGCACAAATGTCAACCCATTGCAATGTTGCTGGCTGAAATACTTTGTTTAGAGATCGAGTCAATTGTGTACTTAATAAAAAAAAATGCGATACAAACTGTTCCTCAGCCTGCTAGGTACACTTTGTTTACTTCTTTGGAACGTTTACAAGTACGGCTACAAAAAATTACGTCCTAGTTCCACCGCAAAGCGCGCAAAAATTTAAGCAAGAAACGCTGCCGCCTGACGGCAGAGCCACAGACAGGGGATTTTTCGTTGTGCCGTAGGGCACGCCCACACACGAGGGGTACGCCCATAGGTTATTATACAATATAATAGTAGTTTATGCAACTGTCGTATAATGGGGGTCATTAGAATGCGAGTGTCTGTTTAACACACGAGGCGCAGCCTCGTGTGATAATAGTTTGACACGAGCATTCTGATGCCTAATTATAGCAGTTGCATACACTTTTTTATCTACACTCTCCAAAAAACTCACATACACTTTTCCAAACGTCCGCACCGGCCATATCAAGGCCCTATACAAGGTCAAATTCAATACGAGAACGTAATATGGCTTGATATGAACTTTCGAAAATTCCATACTTCAGCAGTTGTTCAGATGTCGAGTCAGCAACTGAACAACTTAACTAAACAAAATCTGAACAACAACTGAACAACATCAGAACAACAACTGAACAACATCTGAACAACATCGAAACAACATCTGAACAACAACTGAACAACATCTGAACAATAACTCAACTGAACAACATCTGTACGACAACTGAACAACATCTTAACAATAACTGAACAACAATCTACAGAACATTATGAGACGAGTGTAGATAAACAAACTTAAATCATCTATTAAAATCTGGTATACTCTTTCAAAATCTGGTTTCATCATGCCTGCAAAGTTTTCACCCCGTATAAAATGATGGAGCACAAATAGAGCTAGAGCCATGGCGCAGTGATCTTCAGATTATGTGCCAAATATCTGAAATAGGGGCAATTACTAAACGCGGAAACGATTAAAAGCATAACCCTGTTAATAAAAATCAGGCCTAGCGGGTAATGTTGATAGTTTTAAAATCAATAAAAAGTAGTAATTCTAGTTAACGTTATTATCAATTCGATTTGTATGAGTTTTTTTTTTCGATTAAGTACTTTTTCCTAGACGCTCTGCCTACCCCGTGTGTGTGTAAGTAACTATGGGGTTTGAGGGCAAAACAAATCAAATAAACAGCAGAGGCTCTCTATAATGAAAAAAAAGTATCCAATCTGTATGAAAGGCAAATCAGTTACATTGTTTTTACCAAATGCATTAATTTATTTTCTCTTTACGACCAAAGGTTTACGACGTTGAAATAAAATTGCTTAGGAATGTTACAGCGACAAAAAGTCTGTAAAAAGCCTTTCAGAAGCATTACTATGCTATTATATAATAAATTCCCGGGTGATGCCGGCTTCGAATAGCATCACCCCATTTCTTGCCCGTGGGTGTCGTAAGAAGCGACTAAGGGACTCGAGCGTGTGTATTGCAATTTTAGGCGATGGGCTGACAACCTGTTACTATAGCGGTATACAGTTATCTGATTGACCCTCGAACTTTTGTCAGACGTGGCGTAAATTACCGTTTTTCACGGCCGTTTATGCTCTGCCTACCCCGCAAGGGACTATAGGCGTGATAGAAAAATTGTGAATTCTAAATACTTAGTAATTTTCAAGTAGAAGTAAAGTTTCAAGAAGTATCTACCTACATGAATATGAACAAAATTCTATGAATGTATCTTTCGTTCAATGTTTAAGACTAAACAACTGTTATAAGATGAAGTAGGTATCCGGCAGCGTGTTCTTTATTTCCGTGTGAATAAATAAAAAGCGCAGTCCGTTTCGCACTTGAAATAGAACGTTTCCTGCTAAGGAAATCAAAAAGCATTTCTACTCAGTATTCAAAAGTGGTAAGAAGTAGTTTAAAGTAAGTTGTTATAGTATTATCATAAGAATAGATAATAATACTGCGTATAGAAACGAAACTCCTTTGTCTGGGCCCCAAAAGCCGCGCTTTAAATACCTACTTCCCCCCGCAGCCCGTAACGCCCCGCACTCTCCCGCGCTTTAAGTCGGGGCTATCACGTGCCAATAATTTTATTCCAGACTAGCGGCCAGTCAAGCGGTTGCGACCGCTGCTAACAGTTTTCCCGTGGGAACAAAATATTTACCCGTTTTAAAGTCTTACCTTACCATTTTATTGTTAATAGGTAGGTACAGAATTTTAAAATAGGTGCAAAACATACCTACGATACGAATGTGCTTATTTATCATTATCAGCTAACAATGACTTAGGCACCTAGGTAGTTTAAATTAGAAAATGGAAACTAGGTACCTACGTAAGTAAAAATAGGAGTACACACAACAATTACGTATAATAACGAATGGTAGGTACCTAGGTATTTACTGTAAAATCATCACTTACCTTGGCTCATCTTTAGGCAAATTAAAAAAACTTACTTTTGCAGCCATACACACCACAATAATTAGGCATTGCTAAATTTTTCACAAAAAATGAAAATTCGACCCGCACGACGAACGTTTCCGCGGCGAAGCGCACTCCCGACTGAATTGTTCTCTAAGAGACAGCCAGACGGATTGACCTTGAGCGCGTCTGGAGCGGGAGTGTCATCTCTATGTGATTTCTACTCTATGGTATTATTATGAAAACATTCAAAAATAAATAGTTTATGTTTACAAAGTCATGTAATTAGTATCTGTGAACGCGTGGCTGTTTTTAATGTTGTGAGTATGAAGATTAAAATAGGTATCTAGCTATCTACTGATTCATTTATCCAAATAAAAAGTAAAGAGCTAATTTTGCTACCACCGTATGCGGTTTCAAAAAGCCGCTTGAATGATAATTTTTTGGGCATTGTGAGTTACAGCCGCAACATTTGCCCATAGCGGCTTATATTAATCATATTCTCATTAAAACTTTTTTTAACCTCGTAGGGCGTGAACATGTGGTGCACATGTAATAACATGCTTCCTGAGGCTTTGCCAAATGAACTTTGATGTTTGTTTGGCAAACATTATCTTCCTCCGTTTACCCGAGCCCATGTTTGTCATAATTATGTTAACGAGTTACATAAACTGACTGAACCATTTTGTATAGGTGTATTCCCCTCATACTGCGGCTTTTCTCAGGCAGACATGCAAGAGATTTGCGCACCATCGTTAGTATTGAGGGTCATTGTACTGTTACATAACGTAAAATTTTGCTAGTGATCAATCTTACGTTGGTGATAAAGCATAACTTACCTAAAAACAGGTTGAATTGTGACAAAATATTTTGTGTTTTAAAAATGGAAACCTACCTTATACCGATCAGCTGATTTGAGAAATCAGAAATCAGAAATATTTATTGCTAGAACTGGTTAATACAGGTGGTAAAATTAAATAGTATTACAAAGTACAATAACAGTCCTTACCTAATCAGGCATGCAATTTTAAACATAAAATAATATTATTAAATTTAATTTAAGAATGTCATAATTTTTTAATTGAAATGTATATAATCCAATTTATTTCATATTCGTGAATGTATAAAATTCATTAAGATCAAATTTCATTCATTGAGTAAAATCAGCTGATCGGTATAAGGTAGGTTTCCATTCTTTAGGATTTTGGCCTATGTTCCTTTGGGAAAGTTCTTCCTTGTCAATCACTAGCCCATCTTGAATTCTCGTTATCGGTCACTTGTAAAATTTCACCCTATAAATCTAACACTTGATTGTAATCATTGGGTTGGAAGCACGGAGCTTATCGGTAAGGTAAAATGTGTTATTTCTGTTACGGAGTACAAAATTATTGGATACAATGCTACACAGGGCAGCATTCTTTTGCTACGAAAGTAGTCTACCAACGTAGTCTTCTACGAAAAACGTAGCGGAGGATACATTTGTAGCGGCGCACATACGCTCCACATACAAGTCCTGAAACGCGGTATTGAAGTTATTCCGCCGATCGCTATATATACAACTTCCAAACATGTCCGGTTGGAACAGTCCTTCCTCTGGTCACATCACCCGACGCCAGCTATTTTTTCCTCACATTCGTCATTCGTCCTACTGGCCTCATTATCACTCCTCCTAAACATTACATGCATTACCAGCCACAAAAGTTTACTTCTGGACATGAAACTCCCCCTATTGGGGCATTGCTTTACACACCACGCTTGACAAGCGGATTGGCGAGCGCAGTGCAAGATATGCTTTCACAGGGAACGCTACTACCGATTCCCTGGATGAATTTATCAATCAGTCGCCTAGACGACACCTATGGGGAGTATTAGAATAATCCTATTCTAATCAAACATAAACGGCAGACATAATAAAAATATAAAATTAAAAGAGCCAAGGAATGTATTGTTCAGAGAAATTGTAATGCATAACTCCTGAGCTAAATACCATGTTAAGTGACTCAACTCTAATGTGTTGCCTGTTTCCCAGGCTGGTTGGCTGAATCCGGGTGTTTTCTTTCATACAAATATCGTTGGTAGAGCCGTGTGCAGTGCGCACTCGTGGGAACATGCCTTTACAGAGCGTTTACTTTCAATGTTTCGTTTTAAGTGAAAAATATGTTACGTTGCTCAATGTACTTAGTACTAAAAGTTCTTGTACAAATTAAAGTACCTGTTACTTTCTGGCTATCCAGTAAAATGTAAATAGTTTATTTCTCTCTCTGAGTTTCAATTGCCTACGCGTTTTGCATATTTTTGAACTGATATAGCAAAATACTTCTTTATTTACGATTGGATTTTATTTTAGGATTCTTCATTTTTAATTTATGACTATTTTTCAGCCATGGATCATAAAATGTTTTGATTTTAGTTTCAAACAAGTTTTTAACGGAGAACAACAATAACTTGACCGAAATTTGAAGATAGAACTGCAGCACGTCCTCCTAATAGCTGTTTTAGCTGTTTTAACTGGCTAAAAATAAGCTATTTGCAGCTCGATATTATTTAAATAATTTTCTTGAAGGGGGATTCGCCGATAAGGTGTCCGTACAGGACCGATAATTTTGTTTAGAAATAGTTTGTCTAGTAATTTGGTTTCGAGATCAGGCAGGTGGCGGTGCCGCTGTACGCGGACCTTCGGCGCGCAGCCGAGCTGAGCTGCCACTTCCAGATGGACGTCCAGCGCCTGCACGAGATCTCCCGGTGCAATCCCTCGCTAAAGGTACATTAGTGCTTTCAAAGTCTGCTCATTATCTTTGAAAAGTTGTATTGACGCTTCCATTCAAAACAGAGAGAAATCCACTTTTTCTTTGATATACCTAAATTAAACTCTAACGGGTGTGTTGATTCGATGTCTCAATAATTTAATAATACCATGTAGGAAATTAGTATAATATTTGTCTACTAAATTCATCTAAGTACTGAATGTGCCACTAGTATCACATTGTTTGCTTCTGCAATTGATTGTAGGTAACAAGTGTGTAGTTTGTCTTGGTCAAATGCTTTGTAATTTGTTTCAATAACCCATCCTTCCGCCAGGTTGGCACCGAGCTGCCTTTATCAATTTACCTCCGACACACAAAGGCCACCGTTGGTGGTACTCCACTGAATTGCATCTCGTTAGCTCTTGCATGCATATCTTTACTACGTCGTCTTACATACAACATAGGTGTATCTGATACGATGAACCTAGGTTTAGGTAAATTGGTTATGTCACAAATTTGTTTTGTGGTGGTGCATGTTATAATTATTTTAGTGTCAGTAGGTATGAGTCGCCATACAAATACATTTTGGGAGTTACCGTCCGTGTAAAAGTTTGGCGGCATGATAGTAACTATTCTTTAGGCTCTTCATTAGTTTATTTTTTGTGGGAGTACCTACAATGGGGCCCTGGCTCGGCATAACTAAAGAACAGCCTAAAGAATAGTTACCGCTCTGCCGCCAAACTTTAAGTTGACTCGGAACTCCCACTTAGAGATTCATACTTACTATGTTGACTCTGCCAATATCACGAATCCAAATAATTGAACTTCACTAAATATACCCTAGATATAGTCGAGTTACGTATAACTGTGCTCCTTATGTCATACACCCTCAAGAGTTCTCAAAATTAAATATAGGCGTGATACATGGATGTATGTTTATCGATACTGTGCATTTCATGAATAAACCAATTTCGTCAAAATGTATGCGTTGCGAAACCTGCGGAAATAGATCTGTATCATTTTAGATACAGGTACTTTATATACCTATATCTGTAGATTTATGTGGGTGTCATGTATTGTTTGTATGCAGCCACCTATCCGTCTGTTCAACGTGACGGGCATAATAGTGCAAGGCGGGTCGTGCGGTCAGGGCCGCGGTCTGCGCCACGTGATGCCGCCTCCAGTACCCGCTAGGGCTGCGTACAGCTGCGAGCTTTCCACTGATCCTCAAGTTCCACAAGTACTTAGTTGGTGAGGCTGGCGACTCACCAACTAAGTACATAACCGTTGTTAGTGTGTTTACAAATAATTGGAAAAGGAACTTCTTCTCTCAGTGCAATAAGTTTTATAAATTCTACTTTTGCTGCCAACATGACCGCTGTGTTAAAAAGCTAAATAGCTTTACAGCGTTTCCCGCGCACATTCGTTGAATCAAGTGATTTGTTTTACCTTTTTTGGTAGAAAAGAGCGGTTCATCATAGCATAGTGCATTCTTCTTTCATTGATGTATTTTAATTTCCAATACTGGAGCTTACGTATTGATTGAAATAATGAAATAATGCTTTTAAAGCTTTTAGTAAAAGTAATTACTCAAAATGGTAAAACTCTTAATAATATTTATGATTGCATCATATTAATCTCATGCAATCACAAATATCGAATCATAATAATTATCTACGGAATGGGCAACAGCGTTCTTTGTGAATGCAACAACTTGCACTGCGCTCGCCCATCCGACTGCCGATCGTGGTGAGTATGGCAATATCCTCCGCTAGGGGAAAGCCCATGTCCAGCAGTGGACTGTCGTAAATGTAAAAAAATATCAGGCACTTGACATCAATTACAACATCATCCGCCATTGTCAAAGCACTATTCTCGATCTAAATAAAACATTTCCCAAGATTTAGAGTACTGAAAACTCACGTACTTACATATCGCCATCACGTACGGCTGTAAAAAAAATCCAGTCAACCTAAAACAAGTACCTTCACAAAGCTGTCGTCGCAACACAATATGGCTCTTTCAAAGCTATGTAAACGTCAAAGCTACCTGCTAACCTAATTTCTTTACTCTCGTGGACTAGGCTGTCAAGCCCATAGTTGCACATGACAAAGAACTAAATTGTGAATAGCCAGTACCAGAAGCTGTACCCAAGCAAAATTATTAAATAGGCTAGTTTTTACTTTGTAAAGATCTCTTTTGGATTTCTTATGAAAAAAGCAAAAAGTTGTATCAAAATTGTTCCTCAATAATTAAAATTAAGTCAGAAAAGAGCACTTAAATGAAATAATAACTGACTAGAGTTAAGATAACGTGACAGTCAGCAGAACTGGATTAGACGGATGCCGCACCTGACGCTGTAGGTACCGGATGGTGTTTTGCCGAATCCCAAAGTTGTACAAAAATAATTTTTGGAATACCTTACATATATCGTATACCTACCATGGCTGGCACTGTGAAAACAAAAAATACCACTGTCAGTAGTTGTCATTTGTATGGTGGCTGCCACGAACCGTCTATCTAGTCGGCCAGTGCGAGTGTGATTTACCTTGAGTTTTTATGTTTTATTTTTTGTTAATACATTTATTAAAACATTTACAAAAAGTAAGACACCACTTACGAGTGTAATGAGACTATTAACAACAATATAAGGGGTAATTTAACAGGTATTTTAAAAAAAAAAGAGAAAACACAACATAAAAACCAACCAGCAGCCAGCCAGTGCAGATTTCAGTTTTATTGTGTTGTATATAATTACAATTTCCTATTTAATGTTCAGTTAAAGAATAGTTTGTTGTTTAAAAAACTATTTGATTTATTCACCAAACACTCAAATAAACAAGAAAAACAAGATCCTAACCGATTCACATCCGCCATCACAGTATAACAACGAAGGAATCTTAACGTGTGTTTTTATTTTCCAGCAATTAAAACACCAGTAACAAAAATCGAGACAGAAAAGCAGAAACCGTTGACAGCAAAAAAACCATATTTTTCAGCCGAAAATAGCCTAAATAATACGTTGTGTAAAACACTTTTATATACCGACATCTAGTACATCTAGTAGTCAAAATTCAATATGTGAGGTTATTATAAAGATCATCTTCGCCACCCCTTTGCTGCGTAGGTGACGAATTATTTACTATACGAACTTTGTGTAGGAACTGATTGAAAATTGCCCCGTTTAAATTCATTTACATAGCGTTTATAAAACACACAAATTCTAAACGTTGGCTATCCTGCTAAAAATGGCTATAATGCTAATCCTAGAGTTTTGGTGAAATGCTACTAAGAAAATTACTTTATGGGATGGGAATCAAACCCACAACCTCGATATCGAGAGTAAGGTCACGATTACAGTAAACAAATATATTATGCAGACCTGGCTGCGACCTCTCAAGCTCCTGATCCTTACTAGCCAACGGAGAAGCAATGGGTCACAAGTTCACGACCCCCCGGGATGGTTTTAGGATCGTATGTCGCAGTCACAGCAAACAGATGTTGAATAATGTATAAGACCGACCGATCTCGTTGTTTACCAGCATTTTTTATGCCTAGTGTTGTCACTACCTAGTGAAGACACTGTTTACGTGGAAATTAGTTTAGAAAAGTGTAATTTTATTATTCAGTACTAATTGTCTGCCAGTGAACTGACAAGTAGCAGGTAATATCATTCTACGCTGCACTAAGCGTGGCCGCTATCACGAAAAGAGAGCTCAGGGGTGCCAGATAGCGCATGACATTCCGGTGCCCTGTGCCAAGCTCTATCACATAAAATGATAGAAGACGTTTCAGCAAGAGGAATCTCGTACCTAATTAGTAAATGTAACGAGATGACTACAATCCTA
Source organism: Tuta absoluta (assembly GCA_027580185.1). Taxonomy (NCBI): domain Eukaryota; kingdom Metazoa; phylum Arthropoda; class Insecta; order Lepidoptera; family Gelechiidae; genus Tuta; species Tuta absoluta. The sequence continues at coordinate 3,929,473 of JAQAHW010000016.1, read as the reverse complement.
TTAACTGAATAATTAATTTTCCTAATTGGCTAATTTATCAAAGTCGCATACAGAGGGTATTAAGGAGAGCTATCAATTATTTCAGAAAACGTTTTATAATTGCATGGTAACGTTTAATCACTCGTCTGTCGCTTCATACTAAAACAATTTCATTGGTTTTGAATTTTATTGTGGGTAGTTAAGGTTCAAAATTGTTGTCCGGCTCCCGGTACGTGACAGACAAGGGGTTAATAAAGGAATTCGATATTTTATTCTGAGGCTTATGTAAACTGGGCTGATAGTACAAAGATAAAAAGAAAATTTAAATTCTAAGGCAAATTGCATACGCACCGGACGACCAGACAGTTCATGGCAGCCACCATAAATATATGAATGGCAACCACTGACAGCCGATTAGTTTTTGTGTAAAATTTCAAAAATTCTTTTAATCTGACAACCGAATCCGGAAAAATACCATCCCGTACTGCGGCAGGTACTGAGGGAATCTTAACGATTAAGCAGTAGAGTATTTTTCTATACCCACTTGACAAAAAGTGAAAGCGCTGGATAATTTTATGCAAGTAAAGTTAATTTACTTTCCGAATTGAGGTCATTATCAAAGAACCAAACTTTCTTCTTGCCTGACTCATTTCAAATGTAGCGAATAGGATGATTTTATGATCTTACATTAACTTGTCAGCTACATAATGAATAGACGAAGCGTAAGGACGTAGCAGTATATTTTTGATCATTTACTGGAAAAGAAAAAGCTGTTCACTATCAGCAGCACCTCCAGATTAACAACAACAACGTATCACTGGTCATTCTAAAACTTGTATAATAAACAGTACAACTAAATCTCTTACTTACGTGCTACAGACGGTACAAGCATAATCGCATGATGACTAATATGCTGAAAAGGCCCTATACTCTTTTCTTTATATCTATTTTAGGCGATGGGCTGACGACCTTTCACTATTATCTGTATGTACACAATTATCTGATTGACCCTCAAACTTTTGTCAGACGTGGTGTTAATAACCGTTTTACGGTCGTGAACTCTCTGCCTACCTCGTAAGGAATATAGGCGTGATTTATGTATGTATGTATATTTCCAAGTTTAGAACCGTGGTGTAACACAAATCACTCTGACCGAAGCCTCGCGACACAAATCGGCCGCTTTTGCAACCAGTTGACATTTGGAGCGGCACCAAACTTTTCCAATGGAACAATACATCACACTGGGCTATAAATATTTTATATCTGACTGGAAAAATCGGATATCGGAGCAAAAACCCGCTGCTGGGACGATTAACTGCCAATCTCGTTTCCATCATGAGTCACAATACTGTCCCATTTATTTAATGAAGCAGATAAATCTTTTTCATTCATTATTTTGTCTGAAACTGAAATTAAGCATTGTTAGTATAGCTGATAATTTGTATTTCAACATTTTATCTATCAACAAATCACCTGCAAACTGATGGATGATTAGTGAAAGAAGTTAAAAAGCACGCACGTTAGACCTTTGCTATGGTGGTAGGTTTTGATTTAAAACACATACATACATACATAAATCACACCTATATCCCTTACGGGGTAGGCAGAACGTTAGCGGCCGTAAAATGGATATTAACACCACGTCTGACAAAAGTTTGAGGGTCAATCAGATAACTGTGTATCACCATAGTGACAGGTTGTCAGCCCATCGCCTAAAATTGCAATACACATCTAACCCTCGAGTCCCTTAGTCGCCTCTTACGACACTCATGGGTAAGAAATGGGGTGATGCTATTTTTAGCCGGCATCACACGGCACATTTAAAACACAATCTCTAAATACCATGTACAGACATGATTTGTAATACAAAGGTAGGGAGGTAGCGGAGAGCAAAAGAGTAATGGACGTATTATATTCCGGTCGGTAATATGTAACTAAAGTTTCGTAGACCACAACCAAAGAATACTAATTAAAGCAACGATCAATCTGCTACAGACTTTAGCTTACTAATCTTCTTTGCATTTCAATCGTCTCGGCTCTTCTATATTTCTGTTTACCATAATAATATGTTTTAAAATAAATTAAATGCGACTAAAGCAGTAAAAGTAATAAAATAAAGCGGTCTTATTACGAATTTCACAATTACTGTGAAATTGATGTTTTAGAAAGAGAAATATATTTTATCTACACTCGTCTCATAATGTTCGAATTATGAACATTCTGCCCATAGAAATTACAGTTTCATAGAAATTACAGAAGCGTTATACCTTGATGAGAGGCCTCTTCGATGAAATTGAGTTTAGAAACGCTGTTTTTTTCAATACTCATATTACTCGTCAGTTGTTGTTGTATGGTTATTGTTCGGTTGTTGTTCAGTTGTTTTATAAGATTGTTGTTCAATTGTTTATTTATTTACGATTTATTGTACACATGAACATTAAAGAGAAAAACACATAAAGAATACAGACACAACAGGCACTGCTTATCTCTAATAAGAAATTTCTTACAGCAGACCTAGGGAAGAGTAATTGTATTATACGATGTTGTTCAATGTTGTTCGATGTTGTTAATGGTATGATTTGTTGTTCAGATATTGTTCAGTTGTTTTTCAGTTGGTGTTGTTTCGATGTTGTTCCGATGTTGTTCAGATGTTTTCTGACTCGACATCTGAACAACTGCTGAAGTATAGAATTTTCAAAAATTCATATCAAGCCATATTACGTTTTTGTATTGAATTTGACCAAATATCGGGCCTTGTAATCTCCGGTGCGGCCGTATAGAAAAGTGTATAACTGAGTTTTTTTTAGAGTGAAGATTAAATTGTGTATGCAACTGCACATAATTAAGCATTAAAATTCTCGTGTCAAACTATTATCACACAAGGCGTAGCCGGGTAGAAACAGACACTCGCATTCTAATGACCCCAATTATGCGACAATCATACTCATGCAGTGTAAAATAAAACGCTTAATATTTTGCATTTTGCCTAGATAACAGGTACAAGGAAACATACCTAGGTAGTTAGACAGGCTCCTACTAATCAGTAAGTACAGTAAGTAATTACCTGTATTCAGCGTACCCGTATCTTCTGCCATGTGATGCCGGCTTAGATTAGCATCACCCCATTTCTTTCCCGTGGGAGTTGTAAGAGGCGACTGAGGGACTTGAGGGTGTGTATTTAAATTTTAGGCGTTGGGCAGACAACCTATCACTATGGCGATACACAATTTTTCGAATGACCCTAAAATATTAGGTCCTTACATATGAAATTGGCGTTTTGTATGGGAGGAACAAAAAGTCGATTTTTTTTAATATAGTATATTTATTTAATCAAAGTATGAGCCATTGTAATCTATGCACTTTTGCCATCTCATAGGTAGTTCATTGATCCCTTTACTAATAAAAACCAGTTCAAAAACTAACACCCGACTACTGAGATATCGCGCTCTAAAAAGTAAGAAACAAGAAATCTGGAATATTAACTACAAACAATTTAATATCTATAGTCCACGAAATTTATACGAAGATATGACATATAATTATATATTTAAATGTATATTAAATAAAAAAATATTTTGGTTTATAGGTGATAGCCGTGGACGTATGCCAGTGTGCCTTACTTAATTATGTTGAGCAAGTTTATGATATCACCTACTAAGTACTAGAGTAGGTGGCATACGACCACGGCTATCACCTATAAACCAAAATATTTTTTTATTTAATATACATTTAAATATATAATTATATGTCATATCTTCGTATAAATTTCGTGGACTATAGATATTAAATTGTTTGTAGTTAATATTCCAGATTTCTTGTTTCTTACTTTTTAGAGCGCGATATCTCAGTAGTCGGGTGTTAGTTTTTGAACTGGTTTTTATTTTAATTATTTTGGGGTTGAAGGTAAGTTTAACACTTTGGTATGTATTTTTTTTCTGGATAGAAATGCAGCTCAATTCACAATTAAAACATCACTCGTTAATTAAACAAAATACACTCATCATAATCTTATCTTTGTATGTATGTATGTTTGACAATGCATAACAGGGTAGGAGCCAACATGCAGTCTTGGCAAACACCTCTACAAACGGCTCGGATGTATTGCCGTTAAATACAACAGATCCTTTCATGTCCATATGGAAGGATTTAACGAGGCTCAGAAGTTTTGGCGGGCACCCGATGTTTACAAGTGCAGTGTAAAGGCCCTCTCTGCTAACGGTGTCGAAGGTTTAGTTAAGGTCTACGAACGCCACAAACAGAGGTGTTCTCTGCTCTCTACACTTTTCCTGAAGTTGACGAAGTGTAAAGATCAGATCTGTTGTGGAACGCTGGGCGCGGAATCCACATTGCGATTCGGGATATACACGATCAGCTAGTTTCTGGAGTCTTAATAAGACTAACCGAGCAAATAATTTACCAACTATACTTAAAAGGGATATACCACGATAACAGTTACAGTCACCGCGTTTACCTTTGCCTTTGTATAGGGTAACGATGTTAGCATCGCGCATATCTTGTGGTATATATCCCGCTTCCCAACATTTACACAATAGATTGTGCAGGATGGGTAATATGCACTTGAGCCTGATGATTTCGGCATGGGTACCATCATTTCCAGGAGACTTTCCGGTCTTAAGCTGCTTAACAGCTTTGTGGTATTCCCTTATGGTAGGAAGGTCATCTAACTCGGCCCAGGTAGCTAGTTTTGGCATGCAGTCTGCAGCTTCCGGCATTATATTAACTGGTTCCGAATAGAGACCGATATAATGTTCTACCCATCGTTCGAGTTGGCGTTGGGCATCTGTAATAACAGTGCCATCCACTTCTTTAAGGGGGGGCTGTTTTTTTTAGGCAAAGGACCAAGGGGCTTTTTACTGCCAGGATACACACCACCAAAATTTCCGACATCAGCGCACGATTGGATACTTTGGCAATGCTCGGTCCAGTATGCATTAGCAAAGTACCGTGATGTGCGTTGTAATACAGCTTTTGCATTCGCTAAATCGACACGCGACTTTTCGGAAGGGTAAAGGCGATGAGTAAGCGCAGCTTGCCGTTTGGACTCGAGCAGGGGTGTTATGTGTTCGAGATTTTCAGCGAACCAGTCCTGGTTTTTGACTTTCTGGTGGCCGAAAGCCGTACCAGCCACATCTGTTAGAAACTTTTTTACTTTGCCCCAGTCTTCCTCTATAGGAGCGTCTACGTCCCAGGTGGCAGTTTCATCGCGTACCAACTCTTCAAACTTTCGGACAAACTCATCATCCCTGGTTTTGGGAAGATCGATCTTCTTCCTTCCGGGCAGTTTTGACGAGTGGATCTTTTTGTGAGTTATAGCAACGTGCGAAGCCACCAAGGAGTAATCTGTGTCACAATCAGCGCTATGAAATGTACGCGTGTGTAGGGTCTCGCGGAGATTTTTCTTTTTGGTTAGGATAAGGTCCAGTTGATGCCAGTGACCAGAACGAGGGTGTTTCCAGGATACTTTGCGAGATGATTTGCCTTTGAAGTAGGTATTGGTAACACACAGTAGGTGTTTAGAGCATAGCTCTAATAAACGTTGGCCGTTTTCGTTTAACTTCCCTTATACCGTGGTTACCTATACAATCAGGCCAAGCTACGTTGTCCTGTCCAACCCTTGTGTTAAAATCGCCCAGATTGTATAAATGGTCAAATGGTCTTAACCCGCGTAGAGACTGGTCGAGCTGGTCATAAAACTGTGTTTTGACTTCATCCGTTGAGGATAATGTTGGTGCGTAAGCAGAAATAAGTGTTACGTATCCATGATTCGTATTTAACCGCACCAACATAATGTGTTCCGATATGCCGCAAGGAGCCTCTATTGATGTTAAGAGATCGTTGCGGATAGCCAAGCCTACACCATGCTCACACACAGCGCTGCTGTCCTTTCTTTTCCAAAAGAATGTGTAATGTGTCTCACGCAAGGAACCCTCGTCAGGGAGTCTGGTCTCTTGTAAGGCACAAACAGCGATGTTCAGCCTGTTGAGTTCGGCTTCGATAATGGCAGTTTTACGCAGATCTTGTGCGTCAGTAGAAGTGTAGAAGAGCCTACACAGGTGTCAGGGAGGCCTGTCCTCATAGTACGGACATTCCATGTTACAAATCGCATGGATAAGAGGTGTTGGGAATTGTTTCTATTATGCCTTTTAGTCGCAGGTGTAAAATGTAACGGCGCCGATTGTCCAGTTGAGGCTGGTGCTCTCTACACCCCAAAAGAGCAAACCAGCCTCGGGGCGGAACAGTACCTTACTGGTCGGGGGCTGCCCAACTTGGAGCAGGCGGTAACTGATCAGTGGGCCTACGATGGACCCTTCCACTGTCGGAAGCGATCCCTGGCGCCCGCACTTACGCCCATATGTGCGGACTTATAACCGATCACTGCCACTTCCCGTGTTGGTATCCGCGTGACGCGGGTGAAGTGTCCTCTCCACAGACACTGCGTTGCCTGGGACGCAATTATGGAAAACGTAGGGCTGCCCAGGACCTGCGCCAACCTCTCGGCCTTCCTGGCTGGATACGGGAAGAGATGGGGTGGTGCTATTCTACTCTGCCGGCACCACACGGCTGACCGACCGATTTGAATAGTTTTTATAATACCGCCTGTTCTATTTGGATCGTTTGGTATGTGCTCTTGCTTAGGTATTTGTCCATATGTTTTAGACTCTGTTGAAGTGTCTATTGCATTGATCGTATAGATTTTTGTTCGTAATGCCAAGCGCTCTGACGTTTTTTTGTTAAATTGGTCTACATTTTTTAAAGTTGGAAATAATATACAATTTCATCGTATTCAATTGTGTCGTTTACAATTCTTCTTGTGTCTAATATTGCTAATTGCTCCATTGTCAACTTCCCTATTCTGATGCTGTTCAACAGATCAACGAAACTGTTGTCATTTACATGTCGCATATTTTGACCCAATTTACAGAAACTGAACATTCTTCATAAATGTGGTTCAGCTGCATAAATGTCAGATTGTTTGTAACAATATGCGCCTACACGAGTTGCAGATACGGGTGGTAATTGCATTAAGTCATCAAAGACTAATAGGTTAACCCTTAAAATCGTGTTTCACTTAAGTGACAGGTTGTCAGCTGTCGCCTAATTGTAATACCTTCACATGAACTCCTCGTGTCCCTTAGTCGCCTTATACGACACCCGTCGCGTCCCGTTATCCCGTAGTCGCCTCATACGACACCCACGGAAAAGAAATGGGGTGGTGCTATTCTTAGCTGGCATCACACGGCAACTATTTTTTGAACTGTGCTTATTAAGCCCTTTCATTTGATACCCAACACGACATTACTAGTAGTATAAACTTTTTCAATTCTTAGCTCTAGAGGGCGCCCTATGTAATGTATAGTGACATAACGTAGCCTATAACCAGCGGACTGTTTAAACGCTTCAAATGATACCTCATTTATCAAATTCTGATAAGTTGTTTAGAAGTTAGGACGGAACAAACGTTTTCGTTTCCACATACATACATACATACATACATACATACAGGTCATAACCCTCCTTTTTGCTTTGCCGTAGTCGGGTAAAAATCATAACCCTCCTTTTTGCTTTGCCGTAGTCGGGTAAAAAAACCATTCGGACGGGAATCAATAAAATCTTTGAAGGCGATTTGGACTGCCCCATCTGAGTTGAATTTTTTCCCTTGCAAGAAGTTATCCAAATTTCGAAAAAAAATGGTAATCTGTTGGAGCAAGGTCCGGGAAGTACGGTGGATGCCTTAGACATTCCAATTGAAGCTCTTCTAATTTGCTAGCCGTCTGTTGTGCAGTGTGTGGTCTAGCGTTGTCGTGAAGCAACAGTGGCGTAGAGCGATTGACCAACCTCGGTTGTTTAGCAGCTAGCTTTTCCATCATGGTTTGCAATTGCTGACAGTAGACATCTGCCGTAATCGTCTGGCCAGATTTGAGAAAACTGTAATGAACGACACCGGCACGCTTACAAGTAACTTTTTATTGGTCAATTTTCGCTTGGAGCAGGCTTTGGCTGGCTTGCCAGGGTCCAGCCATTGCGATGAGCGCTTCCGATTATCGTAGAGAATCCACTTTTCATCACAGGTAATGATTCGATTTAAAATCCCTTCTTTATTGTGCCGGTCAAGTAATGTAACGCAGCAGTTGACGCGCGTTTGCCGGTTTGCTTCACTCAATTCGTGAGGAACCCACCTTTCAAGTTTTTTAATCTTTCCAATTTGCTTCAAGTGGATTAAAACAGTTTTATCACTAACACCGAAGCCTGCAGCTAATTCGGATGTGGTTTGCGATGGATCCGCTTCCACAATAGCCTTCAATTCTTCATTATCAACTTGGGTCTCCGGCCGTCCACGGGGCTTGTTTTGCAGGTCGAAATTTCCAGAACGAAAACGTTGGAACCAAAAACGCACTGTGTTTTCTTTTGCGACACAACCGCCATACACATCATTAACCCTTCGAGCCGTTTCCGCAGCACTGGTGCCACGGTGGAACTCGTACTCGTAAATAACGCGATATTTCAAATTTTCCATTTTGTAAATTGAGCGATGCAAACAGAAAAAAGATAAGTAAAAAAACAAATGAATGACGGTTTACAAAACACAACTACATGTGGAAATAACTGTATAAATTTGAATTTCGAATTCCTAACCAAATAGGAGAAATTTGTGATCAAAGTGGCCAGTACGACAAAACGACAATTTCATATGTGAGGACCTAATATATGTCAGACGTGGCGTAAATGTCCGTTTTTATGCTCTGCCTACCCCGCAAGGGATAATAGGCGTGAAATATGTATGTATGTATGTACTTGAAAGTGTCACAGCATAAATATTAATATTTGGAAATAGTTTGACTGTTACCAAGTGTTACTCTTGTTTGAAGCCCGAGCCAGTTTTCTATTAGGACAAATTAAAATTGTTATAAAGAAAGGAAATTGTGTGATACAAAATTCTTTTTTCTACAATGACGGATAATGACGTGAATAAGTAATAATAATTGAATAAAGTAATTTCATTTTCACTGTCGCCGTCCAATCTAGAATTTCAGCCATGTTGCCATGTCTCGTCAACAGATGTCGCTGCAGGCAGCTGATGGAGCTTGCTGCCATTACCGAGATTGTGCACAAATTTTGTTCCCGGAGCATGATTGCAACTTAGTTGACGTTGTAACTTCATGAAGGTAAATTTTACTGAGTGCCATGCCGAATATCTACCAGTTTTTGACATTTTGAAAATGGTAGATAGATGTATGAAACAATAATAATAATATCTCTTGTCAAACAGAACATTTTATCCAATATATCCAAGCAGAGCTCTGCTGAAATACGCACTCCATTCACGGCATGACATAAGGTGAATAATATTCGCTAAGGTGAGAGAGAGCGCTTATTGAATTATGTATAACGTGCGAGATGATGTTATTATATTTGAAAACTTCCCCTTTTGTCTGTATAAGGAAAATATTTCATCACTTATGCTGAGCACTTATTGAAGGAAGTCTAATCGAAACACACCTGTGCGTCAAATTCAGTCGCGCATATTTTTATAAAAAAGACTACTCAAAATCCCCGGGAATATTAAATGAAATGAAAATTATATTGCTCTATGTTATTGTAAATAATTATAAGTGTGTGTTTAGATTTTTTTATGTGTTATTTTACGCCCAGGAGGGGGAAATCTGGCTGAAAGAAGAAAAACATTTTCAGAAAACACGTTGGCCGCAGAAAATTTATACTACATAATAACTTTTTTCTTACTCACTTACATTTTACAAACTAGTAACTTACCTACCCCTTACCTAATCAAGTATTTGATATTCGGTTATTCATAACGTTTCCAATTCAGTATCTGCAACGAGAAACTTTGTAATATCTCTTTCAGCAAGATTGGATTCAGCGCCAGCTAATACATAGGAATTTGTTTAAAAAGTTGACTACTCTCTTGAGTAAATAAAAATAAGACTTTGTGTTTTTTTGCGACGACTGGGGATTGAACCTGTGGACCACATCCATATCGTCCCAATTCCCACTGCTCTGCCACTGAGCTACTGGCGCCCCGACCGAACACTTAAAATTTTCAACCTCTTGATCCTAGTCTTGAAGCGACGTACAAGCGACTTCTAGTGTAAGTAATACGAGTATAAACTAATACTATGGTTAGTCCTCATTACAGAATAAATTCAAACCATATGATACAGCTTTGTAAGGTACTTGTTCTGACTGCATGCAACATTATAAATTATTAGTTGAAAGGACAAGGCATCAACGACACCAATTTACCCGTGTGACGGGTCCAGCTGTACTGGTTTCTGTTAATGGTTGTAAGAAGAATAAGTTTATGTTGGTCCTTTCAATGGGCAGGTTAATGTGTTTGCCCATAAATATTTCGGATTAATAAAGAGAGAGGAACTTCGTAGCAATAACAGTAGGTAAAAATGAGTTTTAGCAAAATTATGACAAAAATAAACTCGGTTAGTTTTATTTTATAAACAAACTAAATTAACAGCTCGATAGACTCATTTACCCGCGGGTCATCGCAAACTCTCAGCTCATTTGTCATGTAAATTGCTTTGAAGAAAAGTTACTTACACAAAATAACATTTTGTGACGTGGAACAGGAACTTTTGATTAGAAAATCCACAAGAGAAGGTATTTATTCTGATCACAAGCTTTTTTTATTTGAATCTATGAATCTCACCAAGAAATAGAAGAAAATACTTGATGCCAGAACTGCGAGATATTTTCAGTAGCAAATTAAAAATGAAGTCGATGTGTGTCTGTTTGTGGAACGGCTCTCGCGGTGCTATTGCCAGTTACTTCGACTTCAACAGCCACGACAGTCCACTGCTGGACATGTTGGAGGGTATTTGTCATATGATTGGTGCGCGCTGTGCAAGGTGTTGTGTTAACAGGGAACGCTACTGCCCATTTCCTGGATGCATCTCTTAGTCGTGTTTTAAGACACCCATGGGAAGAAATGGGGAAGTGCTATTACACGGCTAATGACTCACTCAAGAAGGATCTGTTTAGTCATTTTATGTTACGCAGCTAGGGTTCCTACTGTCACAAATTACGTGTTACTGTATTCAATAATATTTTTTATTCAACCTCACAAAATGCTTACTTTGCAAAATGTAATTTTTTTTAAATGATTCTTCTGCGAAGAAGAAGAAGTATCCGAGATAAATAAAATTAAAAAAATTAGGAAGTTTCCGAGATAAGAAGCTCTTTTCGAGATAATAATTTTTAGTAATCCAATTCAATACAAGAACATAAGGTTTCTTTAAAACAAAATCATTTAAATGTTCCTGTCTCGAGATATTCGCTTTTAGAAAGAGCGTTTTTAAGCCAAAATTTGTTTTATCCATCCATTCATTATCCATTTGAACTCTCAAAGTAAAAGAGCTTAAAATAATATATGATACTCTCAATTTGAAATTACCATTAAAACTATAAATAACATTATTATGTTTTATTCAAGTTTCAGGAAAAAGGAATGTTTTTAAAGGAAGCATCATACAAACCAGCTACAAACATATCACTAATAACTTTGTAATTCAAAAAAACTTGATATCTAATGTATTTTTGTAAGTAAGGTTACGTTTACTTCTATCACTGCGTGAATATTTGCCGGCCGCGTCGTACATTCAGATCACGACCACAACTAGAGTGATCAAATGGTTTTACCAACTACACTAAATAGTAGTTTGAGTTTGAATTTACGTAGAAAGACAAACTTAAATTCCATTACGAACTTCTTTAACTATCCAAATTAAATAGAAATGACCACAGCGATTATAAGGATCCAAAGATCATTGAATTGTATGAAGATTATCCGGCACGCGGCAGCTGAACCTGACGCACTCGAGTAAATGATCACCCATTTTGTAAAGGAATGGGTGATCATTTACTCGAGTGGTACAAACCCAAGTTATAGGGTGATGATAATTATATAATTAATACATTTAAGTAAATTCCCGATAAAAACAAGATTAGCTGGGATTTTATTTAAAAAAAGTTTTTTGCGAACTTGCGGAAGTATCTCCCAGTTAGTTATCTACACACACACACACATATCACGCCTATAATCCCTTGTGGGGTAGGCAGAGCGTAAACGCTGACAAATATTTGAGGGTCATCCAGAAAATTGTGTATCGCCACAGTGACAGGTTGTCAGCCCATCGCTTGAAAAAGCAATACACGCCATCGAGTCCCTTAGTCGCCTCTTACGACTCCCAAGAGAAAGAAATGGGATGATGCTATTCTAAGCCGGCATCACACGGCATTAAAAAATCTAGATTAATCTATATAATAATAGTATATGGAGGAAATATGTGATTATTATATTGAATTGAATAGGCTCCAAAACTACTGCACCGATTTAAAAAAAATCTTTTACTGTTAGAATCCTACATTATCCCTGATCAACATAGGCTATTTCAAAATCTCTTATTAACTTGGGGAAACGGTTAGCAGCGGGTGAAACCGCTGGGCTGGCCGCTAGTTTATCAAATATGCTATTAATGTGCCTACCTAAAACTGTATATCTGTTTTTATTTTTATAGTCTTGCTATGATATAAGTCATTGTTAGTTCATGAATGACATAGGTACACAGTACTTTAGTAATGTTGCTCACAATTTAATAACGACACAATCTTTATTTGACATTCTGAAAGTAATCATTGTGAATCTACTTGGAAATTAAAGTTTTGAAGTTTGAAGTTTTGAAGTAAAAACACTTTCTTGTTAGGTACTTTGACATACCGTCAGCAAAACGACTTAAAATTGAATTGTACGCCGTTATTATTCTCCAGAGTCATATATAGTACGAACTGTGACTTTGTTAATTGTATGGATGGGTAACAGGGTTAAAAACCTTATACGTCCCTATAATATCTTACTGCATCAAGTTTTGTCACAGTCCGTTTTATTAGTTTTTTAATAGTAAAATTGGGAGCCTAGAAAATAGTTATTACAAAAAATTACTCACAAACATTTGCTAGCATCTAAGATAGTTAACACGACAGTGTTATAGATACCTATGTAGGTGAAATAAATATAGCGCTTCCCGTGTGGTTTCACCCAGAACTACTTTTGTGTGGTATGTTATGCTTTATTTAAAAAAACTAGTGCTAAGTTCACGAATCCTTATACAGCCACGTAAGAAACAGGCCATTTTACAGAACAAGGATTATAATTAAACCACAAAAAATCGTTACTGTGAGGCGCACAAACGATTTTGTAGATAAACTGTGGTTTAATTTTGAAATCTATACGTAATCCGACATCTAAATGTAATATTAGTTTCAATGATTATTCGTACCTATAACATACGCTTCAGATTAACAAAGAGATGTTTAAATATTCTGTATGATCGAGTTCAATATTTTCAATTCGTAATCAATTGGCTCGAATACGATTTCTTACGGTACCTATTAGATTAACTTCACTTCAATACAATGCTTATTTACTCGTATACTAATAATATAATAATCCGAGAGAATGTTTGTATGTATGTGTGTTACCTTTTTTGCTCTCTAACGGCTTGACGGAGTTGGACGATATTTGGTACACAGATAGATTTAAAACCTAGAAACACATGACTATTACATAACACATGACTATTTTCTTACCGCGGAAAAACATGGTATTCTCTCAGTCTCACGGGAAAAGCAAAAAACAGCAATGGGCGAAGAAAGAGCAATTTGTCAAAAGATTAATAAAAAGTTGATTGTCCTATAATGAGTTTTTTTACGTATTTCTAAAAAAACTGTATTTTAAAAAACTACGTTGTATTCTCACATAAGTAACCATTAAGTAGGTGTTTAGTCTCTAGGGAGTAAAAGTTATTTGAAGTTTTACTATACCTGGAAACAAGCTTTTGAAATACGGACGGAAAGAAATGTTATTCGTATCCAATTAACTGCATTTACCTTGCCAAACGGAAAGCGCAAGAGATTAATGCCGCTCTGTGGACGATTAAAACGAATAAACAGCCTGATTTTTCTGCTACATATCACACATTCTGCAGCAATGACTCAGTCAGTGCGAGAGAGCTACGGCACTCAGTAATCTGTCGCGTCTCGGCGAACCGTGTATTGCATAAATTCACTGTTAATAAAAACCTGCTTAAATGGAGAGACCAAATGAATGGGCAGTTGGTGCCGCAGCGGTGCAGGTTGGTGGGATCCGTACTGTATACGTATACTAATGGTGAATCTGGGCCTGTAGTCTTCTAAATGAAATTTGCTTCAGTTTGTAAGGAAGGTTGATGAGAGGTGTTAGCCAGTAGGCTCAATGCTGCTTGATGGAAAAGGGGAATTCCCGCCGAGCGAGGTGTTCAGCTCGGGGACCGCGGCCCAACTGGTAGGTCGTGGATTTTGTATTTATACTAAGACTTCGACAAACTTCGTAACCGCGTTTTAGGTCTTGACTTCTGATTGGCTAATCTTCTATGACGTGTTGTGTTTACATTATGCAGGCAGCGTTGTCGTCGTTGCCTCGTCAGCAGTAGATGCATCCAGCGAATTCAGCGCATTCTGTGTGCGGCGCGCGCTTCATATTTCTTTGCAATCTGCGCCGCTACAAGTTGTCTGTCGATGGCGTGTCAGGATGGTTTTGGTCGTTTCGTATTCCGCTAACATTTAAAGTATTCAATCTTACAGTGGCATTAGGAAGACAGCAAAGTGTTGCTGGCAGTAGAATGGGAAAAATATGAAAATTGGGACCCTGGTGGCGACCGCATGCCTCGCATGTTCGCCTCAAACGTAATTAATCGATGTCCAATATCGAAGGCATACAAATTGATGGTGCTTGTAGGTGCAAGAATCGTGTTGTTGTTTCGCTTTCATTGATTGTAGCCAGTTTTGGCTTTAGCTTCTATGTAGAATAACTTGTAGGTTAATAAAATAAATACATCTTTCGACTTTACATTATAAGATCATTAAATTAATCTTTAATTTTCATATTACGAGACAACATTGTTCTTAGCTCTGTACCATAGATTAGTGACGTCATCATGAGCTTTTTTCTCGCTCGCATTTGTTGTATACGAAACGGAGCGTGTAGCGCGCCTTATTATGTTTGTTCCGCAGCCGTAATATTGTTATTGTGGTAATTACGTGCGCCTGGCGTGTGCTCTGTGAATGGAAGAGTTTTTTCTGGTTTGGTAGAGACGAGATGTATACATGCGTTTTTGTCTGCTAATAACTGAAACTGTGTAAATTCATTGTCATGTTGCCTATTTTTAGATAAATATTTTCAGTTAATAAAAATATTGAGTCACAAGTAGGTAATAATCTCATTGGATCTTGATAACCACTATTTTTTGCTTAAAAACATGAACGTACGTATAAAATACTTACGCACACCAATTAGTAATATTTTAATCCTTTACCTAATCACAGGTTTATTTCATGACAATACAACATTTGCGGTTCACCAGAAGCACGTTCCGCGTATTATGAATCACTAGCTGTTACCTGCGGCTTTTCCCGCATACTCATATAAGACTGTAGGTTTCTCTTTATTTTAGGATAAGTAAACCAAAATGTGTTGCTTCTGAAATACGAGAAACGACATTTAAAGTTTATTTTCCACTTATTTAAGTTCTTTCGAAAATAAAATATATCACACACAACAATCTGCCATTTCCCTCATTATAACCACAAACCTAACCTGTCATCTATCAGTACAGACTAAATATCAAATTAAAGAAAACCTTCTTTCTTTACATCTCCCCCCCTGGGGAAGAAAATTCACCCTTGAATTTTCTCTTCAAGTCTCTTCAGTCTCTTCCAGTTTTTCTTCATTTTTTTCTTCCTCTTTCTCACCTCTCAAATAAGGGATTAGTTTTGAAATATGGAACAGGTTAGACTCTGTTTTCCTGTGTCCTACATCTATCTCATATATTGTATTTGATTTTTTTTCTACAATCTTATATGGTCCAATTCTTAGTTCGTCTAGTTTCTTTCTATTTAGTTTGTTTCCATTTTCGACATATACCATATCTCCAACATTAAATTCTTTATTCTTTCTGTTTTTATCATAGCATATTTTGTTGTATTTATGTGATTTCAAGGTATTATTCAGGGCAATTTCTTTAGCTTTCATCCATTCACCATGTGTAGATTCTTGTCGTAGCTCATTTGGCAAAACAGTAAAATCTGTACCATATAACAAATAACATGGTGTGTATCCTGTTATAGAATGAATAGTCCGGTTGTATTTTTCTACACATTCATGTGCTATTGTAGTCCATGCTTTTTTCTTTCCATATCCATTAATTTTACATCGTATTTTGTTCACTAAGGTCTGATTCAATCTTTCATTGAGGCCATTCGAAAATGGAGCATTTACGGCAGTAAATATCATTGTTATTTTTTTTCCGCTAAGAAATTTCTTGAATTCTTTAGAATTTATTCCTGGATACTGGTCGGTTAGGAGTATTCCAATTTCTTCTGTTTCAGTGACTTTATTTATTAGTTTTATGAAATCATGTGCACTCTGGGTCTTTGATGTTATAATAAATGCGTATCTGGTGAAGTGGTCAACTAAAAGATGAAGGTATTTCTTTGTTGATCTAGACCCTCCAAAACCGCCAATTGTATCTATTGATACTATTTCAAAGGGTCTCGTCGCTGGGCCTAAATGTGACATCAAACCATATTTGTCCTGTCCTCTAGTTTTATTTTTTATGCAAATTTCACAGCTTTTACATATTTCTTTTATATTCTTTGTTAAATTCTTTGTTACAAATAGTGAACTAATAG
This sequence comes from Tuta absoluta, assembly GCA_027580185.1. NCBI lineage: Eukaryota > Metazoa > Arthropoda > Insecta > Lepidoptera > Gelechiidae > Tuta > Tuta absoluta. Next base: position 3,912,718 of record JAQAHW010000016.1, on the reverse strand, counting down.
TCTTAAGCATTTGTCCAATTCCAATATGGCATAGCTCTTCGTGCACTCCTTTCATAAGTCTTTTACTGAATTCTTCTGTTATTATTATTTTTTCTTTGCTTCTTATTTTTTTATAGTATATGTGATCTTTTTCAATTATTTTGTTTTTGTTTCTTCGTATGTCTTCATTTTTCTTCTGATCACTTTTTATATCTTCTATAGTAATAAAATTTACAATTTTTAACTGTTCTTCTTCATTCTCTTCTGGTTCCAAAACAGGGTTTCGACTTAAACAATCTGCTTCCAGATTATTTTTTCCTGGGGAATATTTGATTGTAAAGTCATATTGTGAGAGGTAATAAGTCAAATCACCCAGTTCTTCATCCGTTCTGGCTTTTAAGTTCATATTCTCTAATGGTTTATGGTCTGAGTAAACTGTGAAAGATTTACCTATTAACCAATACTGCCAATATCTTAGTGCTTCTTTGATAGCCAAACATTCTAAAAATATAGCTTTTTTCTTCTTTTGCGCTTCATTCAGTTTTTTTGAAAAGTAGGCTACTGGTTTTTCTTCGCCATTTGTTTGTACCTGTTTCAAAATGGCTCCAACGCCCTCTATCGATGCATCAGTGTAGATGTTGATTGGTAAATCTTGATCGAATATTTCTAGTATTGGTTGTGAACACAGGAGGCTTTTTATTTTCTCAAATGATTTTTGACATTCTTCTGTCCAATCATATTTTTGATTTTTTCTTAGTAACTTATGTAGTGGGTCCAGTATTATCGCGCTTCTTGGTATGTATTCATGATAAAAATTTATTTTTCCTAAAAATTGTCTTATATTTTTCTGAGTTTTTGGTACTGGAAAATTCCTTATTGAAATAAGGTTGTCCTTCACAGGTGTTATTGTATTCTTTTCGATAATGTGACCTAGGTATTTGATTGAATCTGATGCAAACGTACACTTAGTAAATTTCAAACGAAATCTTTCTGTTTGAATGGCTTCTAACAATTGTTTCAAGTGCTTTATGTGTTCTTCAAATGATTTTGAAAATATCAGTATATCGTCTATATAATTCACAGCAAAATCAGAAAGTTTATATTTTCTCAGTATATTACTTAGTATTCTTTGAAATATTGCTGGAGCTGTCTTAAGTCCGAACGGTAGACAAGTCCATTGGAAGTGACCCTCTTGTGTTACAAATCCAGTTATCTTTCTGTCTTCTACTCTTAAGGTGAGGTGGCCTTAGAAATCCTCCGAGCAAAGGCGGAGTAGTGCTCGGAGTTTTCTATGCCATTTCTTCAAATCTCAAAAACACGAAACGTAATTATTTTCAGAACTACTTTAAGATATATGCTACAAAACTATGGAGCCCAAAACACGATTGGTAAAAATTTTCTCGATAGAAAAAAATCGCAAAATAAGCTCTAATTTTGCGGTTTTTGGCCTGTTTCTTAGACTAAAAACCTGTACCATTTGACCGGTATATAATATTCTTTATTGCACAAACAATACACAGAAAAAAAAAATTACATTTTTTGTCGCAAAGGCGAGCTTATCTCTAAAGAAGAGATCTCTTCCAGCCAACCCATGTCTTGTGAGAGAATTTAAACTTTTGGGGCAAATAGGCAATACGAAATAAATATAACAAAATAAATGAATATATAACTCTGTAAAATATTTTAACATGCATACAAATAATAAATATAAACTTACATAAATAAATAAACAAATTTACATAAATACTATAAAAATACATAAACATACATAAATATTTCAAGGTTGTTGAGAAATGAAGTGCTCTTTTACTCGCTTTTTAAATACGGAAATAGATGGGCTTTCCTGTACAGTCTTAGGAAGATCATTCCAGAGCTGTGCAGCTTTAACGGAAAAAGAGTTAAAAAGAAATCTAGTATTCGCTCTTGGACACTCCAGCACCTTAGTGATGCAGTCGCGCCTAGGGCGGGGATCAGGGGGAAGGAAGTGAAAACGGGAGCGGAGATAGTCGGGAGTGGCAGGATTGTGAAGGATGTTATAAAGAGTGGATAGGATGTGCACATCGCGGCGAAGGCGAATTGGAAGCCACTTAAGCTGAGCACGAAATTCTGAGACATGATCGAACTTACGAAGACCGAAAATAAATCTAATAGCCAAATTTTGTAGTCGCTCAAGCTTATTGAGTAATTCTTCCGTCGCATCCAGATAACAGACATCAGCATAGTCAAGAATGGGAAGAAGAAGTGCTTGTGCAAGCATGATTTTAGTTTTTAGTGGAAGAAAGTTCTGGAGTCGCTTAAGAGAGTGAAAGGAATAGTGCATGCGCTTGCTCACCTCGTTAATGTGAGATAACCAAGATAAATGGCAGTCAAATATGACGCCCAAATTCTTAGCCTTGTCAGTATATGGGATACATATGCCATCGTAATAGACAAGTGGAATACTTGCAGGATCAAGTCTACATCGCAACCTACTACTACCAATTATCAAAGCCTGTGATTTGCTAGGGTTCACAAGTAGCCCAAAGGTTTTAGCCCAAGTCTGAACAGATTCCAGATCTTTATTTACAGCCTCAATAGCTTGAGATACTTCGAGTAGAGAAAAGTGTCTATAAATTTGTAGGTCATCTGCATACAGGTGGTAGGAAGAAGAAATAACGCGTGAGATATTGTTAATAAAAATGGAGAAAAGTAAAGGTGAGAGCACACCGCCTTGTGGTACGCCAGCAGTTAAGTTAGACCACTCCGATGAATCATCGTTGGCTTTCACACACTGCTGACGACCATGAAGATAAGAATGAAACCAATCAATCGCAGAAGAAGAAATGTTAATAGAGCGGAGGGAAGCTAGAAGGATGTCAAAGTCTACAGAGTTAAAAGCACTGCTGAAGTCCAGTAGTGTGACAATAGTGAGCTTTGTGTTGTCCATCGCCAAGCGAATATCCTCTGTGACATTCAGCAGGGCACTAACTGTACTGTGTGAGGGACGGAATCCGGATTGAAAAGGGCAGAGGAGGTCGTTGGTGACTAGGAAGGAGTAGAGTTGCTTATGCGCAATACTCTCCAGGACTTTGGAGAGGACAGGAAGAATAGAAATAGGACGGAAGTGGGAAAGACAGGTGGGATTTGAGGTTTTCGGTAGAGGAATCACAAAAGCCTTTTTCCATGCGGTAGGAAAAACATTGACCATCAAAGAAAAGTTTATAATGTGTGTGATGACTGGTACAATGTCACTCAACACTGGTGTGAGCATGTTAAGACTTATGTTATCCTCACCTACGGCCTTCGTGGATATGGAAAGGATGCTCTTTTTAACATCCTCGTCAGCGACTGACTGAAAATTGAACGGGGAACAATCTGGTGGGGCAAGATGTGACAAATATGAAAGAGGAGTAAATTTAGTGGCGTCATCAAGCGTAACTGGTGCAGTGGAAAAATGCTTGTTGAGTGAATTTAAGTCCACGATACCTATGGCAGTATTCGTGGTTTTGCCTACACCTAGGGACATCAAAAATTTCCAAGTTTGAGCTTGTGACAAAGAGTCCAGTGAGGAATGGATGTAGCGGCGTTTAGCGTCCCTACACATCCTGTTGCAGATGTTTCGCAGTTTTTTATAGGCGGTATCCAATATTTCAAAATTTATTTTATGTCATTTTCATCCTTATTTTATGTGTAATCAACGCATGGAGCTAGTTTTTCAATTATCTACTTATTATCATTAAAAAAGAACACTTAAACACAAAAGTATGTTCGGTTTGCGCACGGGCACGTCGGTTTCTACCGCGCCCGCTCCCCTCAGTCGGCCACTGAGCCTCGTCGGAAGCAGACATGTACAACTTTTTTCCAGCCGCGGAGATATTACGACATTTATTGAGCAGGGAAACCAAATGCTAAGTTAAAGAAAAAAAACGAAGCTTTCCAAGGCTTGCTATAAAAAACAGAGGATAAGGTAGTTTGCGGCGTAATATTTACATACACACACATACACATATCACGCCTATAATCCCTTGCGGGGTAGGCAGAGCGTAAACGGCCGCAAAAAACGGACATTTACGCCATGTCTGACAAATATTTGAGGGTTATGCGCAAAAATTGTGTATCGCCATAGTGACAGGTTGTCAGCCCATTGCCTAAGATTGCAGTACAGACCCTCGAGTACCTTAGTCGCCTTAACCGACTCCCATGGGAAAGAAATGGGGTGATGCAATTCTAAGTAGGCATCACACGGCATAATATTTACAAAAAAAAAATTAAGATATATTTTTTCGAATTAGGGTAGAAGTACCTTGCAAGGACTACCTTATGTATGGTTAACATAACAATTTATTTATACCTAGCCTCACCCACGGCGTGATGTTTTTCCCGTAGGAAAAGATATTTCTCGAAAGAAAAAAAAGTTGCCTATGTCACCCTCCAGCCTCACAATCCACCCAACGCAACGTGACGTTACAATTACAACATCAAGGAAGGACAATCAAACAAACACGTTTCGATGGATGAAAACCTGTCAAGTGCGAGTTAGACTTGATAGCTGAGGACGGTTCCGTACAACCTTACTTTACTATTGTATAGGGTGAAATTGAACTAGTGACCGATAGCGAAAACCATGGAATGCCTACCAGACACCAGTCTGAGAATAAGGAACAAATTTGCTCAAGGAACATATGGATCCCATACAAATTGACTAGGCCGGCTAGTACACCTTGTATGGGAGGTTCAATTTTACATAAAACCGCTCCGTTGCGACGAGAAGAAAGGAAAATCAAACAAGCAGGCTTTCCCATTTGTAATATTAGTGTGGATATATAAAAACCGGTAAAGTGCGAGTTGGACTCGATAAGTGAGGAGGGTTCCGTACATTTATTTTAACGATTCAATGTGAGGTGTGAGCCAAACTGTGGTCGTAATTGCGTAAACCGAAAATGAATCTGATGCAGAGGTTTTGTAAACAACTCCGCAGTGGCATCTACGTAGCAGGTGTCGGCGTGGTCTAAACGGGGGAGGAGAAGTGTCTGAGCAAGAGTAATCTTAGTTTTAAGAGACAAGAAATTTTGAAGGCATTAAAGCGAAAGAAAAGAGAAAAATACTTTACTGCTGACAGCGTTGACCTGCGCAGTCCAACTGAGAGTGGAATCCAGCAAAATACCTAGGTTTTTGGCAGTTTTTGTGAAAGCTATAGACGTGCCGTTATAAATAACGTTTGGGATAATTGGATGGTCCACTTGCCTACACACACATATAAGAACTACCTATTAGCATGGCCTGAGATTTTATTGGGTTGACCACGAGACCGAAGAATTCAGCCCATATAGCAATTTCGCTGAGGTCATTGTTGATAGCCACAGTTGCACTATTTATATCATCACAGGTGAAATGACAGTAAATCTGCAAATTGTCTGCGTAAAGATGGAAGCTAGAAGAGAGGAGTAACTGTGTTAATCACAACAGAAAAAAGAAGAAGTGAAAGGACGCCACCTGTAGGTACGCCTGAAGAGAGATTACTCCATTCCGAGAAAGCCTCATCAGAACGGACCCGCTGCAAGCGACCCCGAAATTATGAATCAAATCAAGTTATTGCCGGAAAAGAGATGTTAAGAGAGCGAAGGATAGCGAAAAGTACATCAAGATCAACTGAGTTGAAGGCATTACTGAAATGAAGTAAAATAAGAATAGTCAAAGACTTATTCTTCATGGTGTGGTGAATATTGTCGGTGACTTTGATAAGTGCTGTCACAGTGCTGTGACCAGCACGAAAGCCAGACTGATACGTAGAACGAAGACTATTAGATGTGTTGAAGTCAGATGCCTGCTTGTGGACAATGTGATCAAGGATCTTAGATAGGAATGGATGGATGGAAGTGGGATGACGGTTTGTGTTAGCGATAGTCGTTGCTTTGACGACATCAGTCAGTGTGATAGGAGGAGACGAAAATTGCCGGTTGAGTGCTGACAAATCTACAGCACCACTAGGGGTAGCTGGCGACTTCCCAACACCAAGCGCGCGTAAATATTTCCAGACTTGTGCTGGCTTATAATTATCGATAGAGTCATCAATGTGGCGTCTTTTCGCAGACACAGACGACTACACCGATTTCTCAACGGAGACGCCTACGCCTTTCGGAATCGTGGGTGAATATACTACAGTGGAAGTGAAATGCCCAGTTGCGTGTCAAAAATGGAATTCAAAATGCTATAAAACAAAATAAGGTGCAAATATTGAAATATTATAAAAAGCAAGATCGAGTTACTGTGAACTCAAAATCGACACGCCCAATGAACAACAACGTATCTCATTTTTGTAAACTTTACAGTACAGCGATTTTAAGGTTAAAAAAAATTCTCACGCTTTTGTTTTTTTATTAATTTAAGTGATTGTTTGTTTTAAAGAATACATGTATCGGGTTTTATATGTTGTTATATATGTTTTTAACATAATAATTTGCTTTCATTGACTTTTATGACTTACAATGAAGGGCAACGATGCATATTACTTGCAATAAAGAAAAGGATTCGGCTTCAACCCTGCCGACCTTTGTTGCCAAGGACCTCCATCGGCTTCCCCCGGTTTATTTTGACCACGTAGACGCTACTTCACTACTGAAGGATATATTGATTCTTAAACAGGACCTACTTCGCATAAAAACTGACTACGTGACGAAGGCAACCTGCAACGATCTTGACCAAAAAATTACCGAATTGCGTCAAACTGTAGACGACCTGCAAGCAGAAAAACCGGAGGCTGACCTGATAACAAGCATTATCGAACCTGAAAAGCTAAAAAACAGAGACATAAGTGCTAATATACAGCATAAGAAAAGTGAGGGTAACAAGCGAAAACGCCGAAAACGGTTAGCGGCCGACGACGCAGCGCCCGCCGGCGCCGTCGCGCATGCGCGTGACACCCGCCGTTTCCCGCCATTGCCAAGTGGCAGCGCGGACCCCCGCACCGCAACCCGCACCCCTCCGACACCACCAAATGTAAACAAGAAGCCGACTGCGCCGACTGCGTATGAGCGACGTAGTAGTACTCCATTACCCAACTGTGATATTAATATTAACTTTGACGATACTATTGTTGATCCAGAATCTGACAACGACGGCTTTCGAACAATAATAAGCAGAAAGAAGAAAAACAGAAATACAAAAAAGAAAGCAAGGCAAGGCCGCCTTAGTCTCTGAAAAGATAAAGGTTGCGCCCAGAATTTCACACATATATGTGACCAGATTTGACGTAAATATAACCTCTGAAAATATTGCCGACTTTATCAAGGAAAGCGGAAAGGAAGCTTTGAAGGTAGAAAAAATCAATCCTTATCACCCGACAAATTATTCTTCTTTCAAGATTACAATTGAGCAAGAACAGGAAGTGCATTTTCTGAGTGAGGAACTTAAGCCCTGTGGCATCGAATTCAGGCGTTTTATACTGAAAAAGCCATATATGGGCATGAAGACAGGCCAACATGGCAACCGTTAGTATGGCCTCCTTCAATTGTGAGTCAGCGAAGAGGGCGGCGCCCCACATACGAGAACTATGTAAAACCAATGATTTCATTGCCCTTCAGGAACATTGGCTGACGCCAGAAGAGCTGGATTTCCTGAACACCATTCACCCCGAATTCTGTTACTGTGGCTACTCAGAGATGGATACTGCAGCTGGCCCCATCAAAGGTAGGCCATATGGAGGTGTAGCTATCCTGTGGAGGAAGACCCGATTCCAGAATGTTACCCCACTAGATACGGGCTCAACACGTGTAGCTGCTGTAAGCGTGAGCGAAGCGGGTAAGAATTTCACAGTGATGTCAGTGTATATGCCATGTGACAAAGAGATCAATCTCCCGCTTTTTACAGAAACTCTGGGTGTAATTAGTGCTCTCATAGAAAACTGTGACACGGAATCGGTCATAGCTCTGGGAGACTACAATGCTAACCTTCTAAAGAAAAACACACTATTTGGTACTGAACTGCTCGAGTACTGTCAAGAGCAGGACTGGATATGCGCAGACCTCGAAAAGCTGAGCCTTGAGTCTGGTACGTTCACCTACCGGAGTGCAGCGCACAGAACAGTAAGCTGGCTAGACCACTGTGTAGTAACACCTGCTGCAATGGACCTGGTGACTAAAGTGAGTGTTTTGTGTGATGTCAACTGGTCAGATCACTACCCTCTTATAGTTCACTTTAATATCAACATAATAGTACCAAAAATAACTATCCCATGTAGCATAGTAAGTAAAATACTCTGGGGAAATAGAGATCCTTCTCAAATAGATCACTATAGTAAGCTCTGTAGCAAATATCTAAAATCCTTGCAGCGAACTGACCCTGTATGTACAGGTAGTACATGTTATAATAATTACTCAGAACATTGTAGTCTGATAGAATGCTATTATAATGATTTGATAAAATGTTTGAGTGATGCTGCAACTCAGTCATGTAAAAGTAAATCTGTGTATTATAAACAAAAAGTTCCTGGCTGGAATTTGCATGTTAGTGATACTCACAGTGAAGCAAAATTAGCTCATCAAATATGGTTGCTATATGGTTGTCCTAGAGAAGGTAGTATCTATGATAACATGAATAACACCCGGAAGGCTTTTAAGAATAAATTAAAATGGTGCCAAAGAAACGAAGATAAAATTAAAATGGACATAATAGCTTCACTAAGGCAAAAAATTGACTTTAAGAATTTCTGGAAACAAACAAATAAACTTAACTACAAAAGTACCTTACCAGTAACAATAAATGGCAATCAAAATCATGGTGAAATCGCTAATATGTTCAGAAAACAGTTTCAGGTTGAGATCCCCGCGGATGCTCGGGGCTGCGCCGGTCGTGGGCCGGGAATTGAGCCGCTGCCTGCCGCGCGATCTCCGTCGAAGATTCGGTCATCGGTCCATCTGGCCGGAGGTCGTCCAACACTACGCTTGCCGATGCGTGGCCTCCACTCAAGTACCCGTTTACTCCACCGCCCGTCGGTTCTACAACAGATGTGCCAAGCCCACTGCTACTTCTGTTTGCTACACTTCCAGACTATGTCCGTTACTTTGGTAGTTTTGCAGATAGTCTCATTCCGGAATGTATCAATTATAGAGATACCGAGCATAGACCTTTCCATAGCTCTCTGAGTGACATGTGGGTCGGTGTGGCCGGTGGGCTAGTTTAATTGTCAGGTTTTACTGTCAGGTTCTACGTCTCGGCTCCATAGGTCATGACGGGCAGGACGCACTGATCGAACACTTTGGTCTTGAGGCATTGTGGCAAGGGTGATTCCAAAATATGACACAACTTCCCAAATGATGCCCAACCCATCTGCACTCTTCTGGTGATTTCAGTCTCAAAGTTGTCTCTACCCAGTTGCAAAGTTTGCCCAAGGTACACATACTTCTGGACAACTTCAAGGGCTATACCTTGGACGGAGACCGGCTCTGGGATGATGTGTTGATTGAACATGACTTTCGTCTTGTCCACGTTTATCCCGAGTCCAACACGTCTCGAGGCGACGTTGAGACTGGTTAGCATTTTTTGCAGATCCTGCAGTGATTCAGCCATTATGACTATATCGTCGGCAAAGCGGAGATGTGTGAGATATTCGCAAGAGTTCTCGAGTGGAGGCCACGTCTCGGCAAGCGTAGTGTTGGACAACCTCCGGCCAGATGGACCGATGACTTAAAAAAGGCGGCTGGTAGCGACTGGATGGCAAAAACTGGAGATCGTGCCCTATGGCGTACCATGGAGGAGGGCTACTTTTAGTGAAATGCAATATGCTCATGTATGTATATATGATTTTTTTACTCTTTTTTATTAATATAACCTACTAGCGATCCGCCCAGCGGTTTCACCGGCTGCTACTTACCAGTTTTCCCGTATAAATTGGATCTTTGCCCGCAGTATAAAGCAGTTCGCTTCTTAACTCCGTTCCAGCAAAAGTGACTCAACAGGACCATGTGCCAGCAAAAGCGGCCCGTCATGTTAAACAACTTTTACTTTGATTACCGATATACCCTATCTCCTGTAGTTTAGATGGGATGATGGTGGTCTACTTTATTTGATCTAGACCTTCGATGACCATGTTCCAGCAGTAGCGGCCCGTCATGCTGAGCAACTATTGCTATCAGGCCATTATCGTATCTCATATAGTTTAGCAGTGCTCCTAGTGCCCACCATCAGGTACTCCAGACCCTCAATGACCAAGTTCCAACAAAAGCGGCCCGTCATGTTAAACAACTGTTTATTTGATGCCGATACCTTTTCTTCTGTAGTTTAGATAGGATGCTGGTCGTCTGCTTTAGGTACTCCAGACCCTCGATGACCATGTACCAGCAAAAGCAACCCGTCATGCTAAACAACTTTTACTTTGAAGCCATTACCGTAGCTCTTCTAGTTAAGATGGGATGCTGGTCTGCATCAGGTACTCCAGATCCTTGATGACCATGTTCCAGCAGAAGCGACCCGTCATGCTGAACAACTATTGCTATCAAGCCATTATCGTATCTCATATAGTTTAGCAGTGCTCCTGGTGCCCATCATCAGGTACTCCAAACCTTCAATGACCAAGTGCCAATAAAAGCGGCCCGTCATGATAAACATTTTTTACTCTGAAAACATTACTGTATCTCCTATAGTTTAGATGGGATGCTAGTGGTCTGCATCAGGTACTCCAGATCCTCGATAACCATGTGTCAGTAGAAGCGCCCCGTAATGCTGAACAACGTTTGCTATATTATAGTTTAGCTGTGCTCCTGGTGCCCTCCATTAGGTATACCAGATCCTCAAGTGCTGACAAAAAGTAGTCCAAGTCCGTTTTTAATATATCACCAATATCAGTGCCAAATTTCACGAAGATCGCAAATCGGTTTGGCTAATTTGGGTAATATCCGCTATATTTCCCGCTTTTCCTGTTTCTAACCGTTTTCCCGTAGAAAAGAGGAATTTTACGGTATTTAAAAGTAGCCTATGTTACTCAGGAATGTTGTAGCTTTCTTATAGTAAAAGAATTTTGGAAACCGGTTTAGTAGTTTCGGAGTTTATCGATTACATACAAACAAACAAAAAAGCAAATCTTTCCTCTTTATTATATTATATAAGTGTAGATTAATAACAAACAATGACTAAAATTAAGTTGTTACTTACAACATAGTCTGGAAGGTTGGATTTCGTGTATCGAAACAGTATCTTCCTCATCAGTACCTAGTCCAATTGGAGAACTATGAATTGAATACGGAGAAAATCAACGTAACTCAATTTGCAATCTATTTGCATGTAAATTCGGTAAAAAATAAATACGATCAATCATTGTAAATAAACATGAGTTGTTATATTTTTTAAAGGGAGAATATTTGATCCGTATAACAAAATTGTAAATCAATATAACATCTTTTACCCTTAGACTAGGGAAAAAAGAGTGGACTCGGCATTAAAAGAAGACAACTAAGACATATCTGCGTCTCTTTTTAACTTATGGGTATTACAGTATGAAAAAAAGGACAACTAATGTTTTATCATTACCATAAATAGCAACACTGCGGCCGGCCGCCATGTTTAGTCCCTGTCAGATGAAAGTACGTCAGTTGTCATCCCGCGTGTAAATATCGAGGAATTTTTAAGAATATTTGTGTTTTATGTGAAATTTGAGCTTATTCAAAGTGATAAAACTTGGAAGAATATAGTATTAATATGGGTAGGTGCAGTGTGCTGGGATGCCCCATGAAAAGCAACAATAAACATCAAAAGATAACGTTGCACAGGTAAGTAACCGATTTGATTTAAAATATGTTGTATTTCCTGTTATTTTGTAAGATTGTGGTAACTGTGAGAAACTTTTTAAAGAAACGCTTACGTTTTTATAATCATCTGCTGCTATACAAAAGATATTCCGAGATTTTTTGCGAAAATCATTCATCATAGTATATAGAGTTGGGGTACGGCATTTTCAATTTATCGATATCATATTTGAATAAGTGAAACAATTGTGATCCCCTTTATTGCTTACTTTTGAATCGTGCCCACGCATACATTCGAAGTTTTTCGTATGAAGTTTAGTGTCATAAATGCGGGCACACTTAAAGCCGAATTGTTTTATGATTATAGATTGCCAAGGCGTCAAGAACAAAGAAAGCAGTGGCCGAAAGAAAAGATATACTTGGGGTCGAAAATTTAAATACTATGACCAAAGATATTTTCATTTGTTCCCTGCATTTCAAAGATAAATGGTTTAACCGAACATTAAATGTACCAAGACGATGCTTTGCCTTCAAGTGAGTTGTTGGTAAGTATTGCTTTTAAAATTCATTCATTCATAGCGCGTCCACTCTAGGGTTAAGTAAATAACCAATAGATTACCAATATAATGATATTACAATTGGTATTAATTAGCATTTATCAATAAGTAGGCTATTATGATTTTTGAAAAATAAAATTATATATTTAAAAAAATATATATTTAGATCTTGATTACAATTAGAACAATTGTATTAGTTGTATAAACTTTGCTATTATTTGTATATAGGTACTGATTCTAATAAATCTATCATAAAATATGGATTTCTTGTTTTATTGATATCAAGCCTACGTCTGCCTACCCCACAAGATACTAGGCGTGATATGCATATGTATATAGCGGATCGCCAGACCCTCATTGACCAGCAGGAGCAGCCTGTCGTGCTGAACATTTTTTTCTAAAATACCTTAAATCGTATCTCATCTTATAAGTACAGGGTTGTTTTTTATTCACCCAGGAAAATTTGCAGGGTGAATCTACTCATGATTCTGAACAACTGTTACTATAGGACCGCCTGCGAAATAGCGAAAAAAAGCAGCTGTTCCATACAAAAATGAATAGAACAGCTGATTTTTTGAAGCGATTTCGCAAACGGCCCCATAGTAAAAGTTGTTCAGAATTATGAGTAGAATCACCCTGCAAATTTTCCTGGGTTAATAAAAAATAGCCCTGTAAAGTTTAGCTGTGCACCTGGTGCCCTCTGTCAGGAATTCCAGATCCTCAATTTCCGACATTAATTTGTCCATGTACGTCTCTAATATGCTAGAAATAGTGGGTTTGTTATCCACAGGTCCCGGGTTCAAGCCCCGGCAGGCAACGAAATTTTTTCAATCTCTTATTTTCATTTATGTCAGAAATGTAGCAAAGATGTGGTTCGGCTAATTTGGGTAATACCTGCTATTTTTTTTGCGACTTCCCGGTTTCCATGCTGTTAACTGTTTTCCCGTGGGAATAAGATATTTTCCTATGGTAAAAAGTAGCCATGTTACTCTGGAATGTTGTAACTCTCATATAAAATTAATAATTGGTCTAGCAGTTTCAGTGTTTATCGATTACATAGGTACACACAAAAAGACATATCTTTAATGTTTATTATGTGTAGATGTAGATATTGCAGAATTTTAGATGATCGAGTTCAATAAGTTCCGACTGCTGTAAGCACCGCACATACAACTATCGATAAGTTTTTATCCAAGATCCATAGGTAATAATGAGTGCAGCACTATGGCATGCCGCCATATTTGTGACAGATCGAGTGTAGGTATGCACGTTTTTTTCGTAGGTATTTCAAGTCCACTCTTTTTTCCCTAGTCTAAGCTTTTACCCGGTAAACATTTTCTTCTTTCAGAAGGCAATCACAGGTTACGTTGTTGTGATTCTCGCTAACTTCGGTTCTAATGTACTTAGAGATACGTTTGTTGGACACACGTGTAGAGAAAATTATAACGAACAAGGGTATGTAATCGACACGCCCAATGAACAACAACGTATCTCATTTTAGTAAACTTTACAGTACAGCGATTATAAGATTTAAAAAAATTCTCACGCTTTTGTTTTTTTATTAATTTAAGTGATTGTTTGTTTTAAAGAATACATGTATCGGGTTTTATATGTTGTTATATATGTTTTTAACATAATAATTTGCTTTCATTGAGTTTTATGACTTACAATGAAGGGCTACGATGCATATTACTTGCAATAACAATGTAAGTTGAGATAGTGATTCTTCAAAGATAGAGATATTACGGTAAATACCAGTGTATGTCTGAGTTACGTTTGAGTAATCTTATGCACGTATTACCTTTTTACGATTAAATCCCGTGTATGTCTGAGTTACGTTTGAGTTGTCTTGTGCACTTATTACCTTTTGACATCAAAATAATCCAAGAAGCGTAAGTCTTGTATGAAATTTACTGACTATAATGCAATGAAATAAAACACTTTCATAAAATCTTAAATTTCTACTTAATATATGTTATACAAAAAACAAATATGTGTCATACAAAACAAAACTTCTTTTCTTACCATAGATAAATGTAGTCATTTTTAAAAGAAATGATAATAAAAATAAGCCATCATCATTATCATCAGATTCATTCAAATCTTTCCGATTATCGTTTTTTGCAACAGGCAAACTCTTGAAAAATTTGTGATAATATGTAGTTGAAATTGCTTTTGACGGGCACAAACTCCATAAGTCTTTATATTTAGCTGCTGTAATTGCGGTAACAGACTTACGTAAGCGTTGTCATACATACAAACATCAGCCTATTGCAGTCCACTGCTGGACGTAGGCCTCCCCTAGGGTACGCCATAGGGCACGATCTCCCGTTTTCACCATCCAGTCGCTACCAGCCGCCTTTTTTACGTCATCGGTCCATCTGGCCGGAGGTCGTCCAACACTACGCTTGCCGAGGCGTGGCCTCCACTTGAGAACCCGCTTACTCCACCGTCCGTCGGTTCTACGACAGATGTGCCTAGCCCACTGCCACTTCAGTTTGCTACACTTCCAGACTATGTCCGTTAGTTTGGCCTTTTTGCGGATAGTATCATTCCGGATTTTATTTATTATAGAGGTAGAGATACCGAGCATAGACCTTTCTATAGCTCTCTGAGTGACATGTAACCGGTGGGCCAGTTTTACTGTCAGGTTCCACGTCTCGGCTCCATAGGTCATGACGGGCAGGACGCACTGATCGAACACCTTGGTCTTGAGGCATTGTGGCAAGGGTGATTCCAGAAGATGACACAACTTCCGAAATGCTGCCCAACCCAGCTTCACTCTTCTAGTGATTTCAGTCTCTAAGTGGTCTCTACCCAGTTGCAAAGTTTGCCCAAGGTACACATACTTCTGGACAACTTCAAGGGCTATACCTTCGACGGAGACCGGCTCTGGGATGGTGTGTTGATTGAACATGACTTTCGTCTTTTGTCCAAGTTCATACCGAGTCAAACACGTCCCGAGGGGACGTTGACTGGTCAGCATTTTTTGCAGATCCTGTAGTGATTCAGCCATTATGACTATATCGTCGGCAAAGCGGAGATGTGTGAGATATTCGCAAGAGTTCTCGAGTGAGGGCCACGTCTCGGCAAGCGTAGTATTGGACGTCCTCCGGCCAGATGGACCGATGACTTAAAAAAAGCGGCTGGTAGTGACTGGATGGCAAAAACTGGAGATCGTGCCCTATGGCGTACCATGGAGGAGGGCTACTTTCAGTGGAATGCAATATTCTGATGTATGTATGAATATTTAATACTTTTACTCTTTTTTATTAATATAACCTACTAGCGGCCCGCCCAGTGGTTTCACCCGCTGCTACTTACAAGTGTTCCAAAAGCGGCCCGTCACATTTTTTACTTTGATTCCGATACCCTATCTCCTGTAGTTTAGATGGGATGCTAGTGGTCAGCATCAGGTACTCCAGATCCTTGATGACCATGCTCCAGCAAAAGCGGCCCGTCATGCTGAACAACTATTGCTATCAAGCCATTATCGTATCTCATATAGTTTAGCAGTGCTCCTGGTGTCCACCATCAGGTACTCCAGACCCTCAATGACCAAGTGCCAACAAAAGCGGCCCGTCATGTTAAACAACTTTTAATTTGATGCCGATACCTTATCTTCCGTAGTTTAGATAGGACGCTGGTCGTCTGCTTTAGGTACTCCAGACCCTCGATGACCATGTACCAGCAAAAGCAGCCCGTCATGCTAAACAACTTTTACTTTGAAGCCATTACCGTTTCTAGTTAAGATGGGATGCTGGTGGTCTGCATCAGATACTCCAGATCCTTGATGACCATGTTCCAGCAGAAGCGGCCCGTCATGCTGAACAAATATTGCTATCAAGCCATTATCGTATCTCATAGTTTAGCAGTTCTCCTGGTGCCCATCATCAGGTACTCCAAACCCTCAATGACAAAGTGCCAACAAAAGCGGCCCGTCATGATAAACAACTTTTACTTTGAAACCATTACCGTATCTCCTATAGTTTAAATGGGATGCTAGTGGTCTGCATCAGGTACTCCAGATCCTCGATAACCATCTGTCAGCAGAAGCGCCCCGTCATGCTGAACAACGTTTGCTATGAAGCCATTTTCGTATCTCTTATAGTTTAGCTGTGCTCCTGGTGCCCTCCATCAGGTACACCAGATCCTCAAGTGCTGACAAGAAGTAGTTCAAGTCCGTTTTCAATATACCACCAATATTAGTGCCAAATTTTACGAAGATCGCAAATCGATTTGGCTAATTTGGGTAATATCCGCTATATTTCCCGCTTTTCCTGTTTCTAACCGTTTTCCCGTAGGAATAAGGAATTTTCGCGTAGTAAAAAGTAGCCTATGTTACTCAGGTATGTTGTAGCTTTCTAATGGTGAAAGAATTTTGGAAATCGGTTTAGTAGTTTTGGAGTTTTTCGATTACATACAAACAAACAAAAAAATAAATCTTTCCTCTTTATTATATTATAAGTGTAGATTAATAACAAAAAATTACTAAAATGAAGTTGTTACTTACAACATTGTCTGGAAGGTTAGATTTCGTGTATCGAAACAGTATCTTCCTCATTAGTACCTAGTCGAATTGGAGAACTATGAATTGAATACGGAGAAAATCAACGTAACTCAATTTGCAATCTATTTGCATGTAAATTAGGTAAAAAATAAATACTATCAATCATTGTAAATAAACATGAGTTGTTATATTTTTTTAAAGGGAGAATATTTGATCCGTATAACAAAATTGTAAATCAATATAACATGTTTTACCCGGTAAACAATATTTTTTTTCAGAAGGCAACCACAGGTTACGTTGTTGTGATTCTCGCTAACTTCGGTTCTATTGTACTTAGAGATACGTTTGTTGGACACACGTGTAGAGAAAATTATAACGAACAAGGATATGTAATTAACTCATTTTTGTCGTAACTCAAGTTACGTTGTTGTTCATTGGGCGTGTCGTAATTAACTCATTTTTGTCGTAACTCAAGTTACGTTGTTGTTCATTGGGCGTGTCGAAATAGTAATTGGTTTTTCCAAGTTCAGGGACAATTACGTGTGACGGGAAAGATAAGATGTGTTTTATATGGAGGAAACAATCTGATGAAATGGAGACAGTATATACAAAGATATGACAACTTTTGGTAAACTAAAATAGAATCATAATATTCTCCCTAAATGAGAATGGTAGATTCTCGTCGAGCCCGTGGGATGCCTTTGAGAGGTTCTGAAAAACCGGCTATATAACCAGGAAAGTGGGTGCTGGATTGTCAGATCCTGTTTATTGGGGCTGTTATAAATATCCTTAGTTTAATCCCCTATTATTTTGCCAATTTTATTTCTATGTCTGTTCGTTTGTATGCCTCGCCTCGATAATTTCAACAGACTACGGAAGAAACCCTATTTATGGGCGTCAGTAAATGAAGCAGATAAATCTTAATTTAAATGTAATTTTTTTGTCTTTTAAATGAATTCTGATTGCATTTTGATGTATATTATTTGAATCTTTCCCCATATTACATGAATAATCAATAATCATACGGATCCCTAGACATTATTTCTTTATAAATAATTATGTACCTACCTAACTATGACTGATTTAAAAACTTTACGTAGTAGCACTACTACATGGTTCCCATGTCTAAAAAACATAAACATTGAATAGGTATATCATATAACATTAAAAAAGACAACCTTTCAATGAAAAAATAGTTCAATTATTAGCACGTTTACCCTACGCCTATACTGTCGTGCGCGGGAGCCTGATACGCTGCGATTGCTACTTGCCCGTGCGGGGGGTACACCCCGCGCCTGCTCCGCCCGCGCGGCTGCTTCACCCCCTTGAAAACGCGGCAACCTCGGCCAGATTTCGCCTTAAGGGTATAGACCAAAAAGCGGAGTTAATGTCTAGACTTGTAAAATACCTGCAGTTCCTTGTTTTTATCATTAAGTCTTCAATCAATGGGAATGGTTGAGCTTGTGGTACTACTATTTTATTTAAATCTCTAAAGTCTATACAAAGTCTAGATTTTTTATTTTCTTCCTTCTTAAATGCCAAGGTTACTGGTGCCGCAAATGGGCTATAGGATTCTTCTATTAGTTTATTATCCAATAATTTTGCTATCTGATCTGCTATCTCTTTTTTGTCTTCTAAAGTACACCTATAAGGCCTTTTGCTGCAGTATTTGTCCACTAATAAATCTATTCTTGCTTCATATCCATTAACTGTTCCTATATCATACTTGTCTTTGGCAAATACTGATTTATGTTGTTGTATCAATTTGCTAATTTCTTCCCTTTTGTTTGGATCTAAATGATTAACTTCTATTTCGAATTCCCCTTCCTTAATATGCTCATTAAAATTTATTTGGTATTCTTTTTCATCTTTAGTAATGTTTTTCATGTCTTTCTCCATTTTTATAGTCTTTTGGTGCAAGTATTGTCTCTGAGTTACTTCCAGCTTCTCATTTTGTATCAATTTGTATTTCTTTATCATGTCTAATCCAATAAAAAATCATATTTGAAATGTGGCTCATCAATTATGTACACATCCACGTTTTCTTCTTTTTCAAAAATTCTTATTTTTAAATTCGTCAAACCACTTGTTTCTTTAACACCATTAATCGTTTGTAATTTTTTTTCATTTAATCCATTTTTATTTGTTTTTAATTTTAATAATTTGGAATTAATCAGAGAGACATTTGACCCCGAATCATATACTCCAAATATTTCCAATTTATCATTTATTAGGAGTTTGACTTTTATTAATGGTGTTACAATAAGTTTTTTGGTTCCGACTCATTTAACTCTGCTTCAATGACCGAATTATTAACATGCCTGATAGATCTTTTATTAAATCTCTCGTCATCTTTTGCTTTAAACCAGCATGCAGTCTCTGGATGGTAGCGTGTACCTTTGTTCAACTTTTCACATGTTTTGCATGGAGTATGTTCTTCGTTCTTTGTATTTATCTTTTGGTTTTCATATTTTCTGTAATACACATTCTTATTTTTATTTACTAAATGTTCATATTTCCTCACTTCATTAAATAAATCTACTGTATCTTTTATTGTTTCTCTATTTATCTTCTCTAGTATAAACCCCGGCAAACCAGCTGCGATAAGATCCACTAGTGTACCGGTATCTATTGATCTTCTCATGTCCAGTAAAAGCTTTTCTTTTTTAATGGCATAGTCTACCAATGAACCATCCCTGTATTTAAAGTATAGTGCAGATGTAACTTGGTTCCAGCCTTGATTTGCAAACGATTCACAGAATTTATTTTTCCATATAGTCCAGTCCGAGTTAAGTGTTAGTTTTATAATCATGGAATTGTACCAGTCAACACAACTTTTATCCATAAATAGTCTGAGTATGTCAATTTTTTTCTCATCTTCGATAATGTCGAAGCGTGAACACTCCCTCTCAAAAATATCCATCCATTGACTTGGATTTGGATTTTTGCTATTAAATTTTTCAATAACAAATTTCTCTGCAATCAATTTCAGATTTTGTTTTTTAGAATCCTGTGTGTTTTCAATTAGTTTTTCAATTAATGATTCCAGTGATTTTGTATTCTTATCTACAACTCCAGACGCCGAGTTTTGTATAATTTCCTCAAGGTATTGGTCTGAAAATTGTAAATTTCCGTCTTCATCAATATAAATTTTGCTTAACTCCTCGGTCATTGTAATCCATACTTTTCGTGACTGGTGACGTTTTTTAATGCTATTTTTGACTTTATTGTACGCAGTTGTCTTTATCAACTCTTGATGTAGACCGGCAGGTTGTAGTTCTTCTGGTATAGCAAATATTCTTTCATCTTTTGTTGTGATTGAGGTTATGCAATAGACATTTGCTTTGCCATCACTCGCCGGCAGTATTTTAAATTCAAATCGTAGTTGATCCATAGTCTTCTTCAAAATCCGATAATTCAATAAACAAAATGTCGTTTTATAAGACTGTAGGTTTCTCTTTTTTTTAGGATAAGTAAACCAAAATGTGTTGCTTCTGAAATACGAGAAACGACATTTAAAGTTTATTTTCCACTTATTTAAGTTCTTTCGAAAATAAAATATATCACACACAACAATCTGCCATTTCCCTCATTATAACCACAAACCTAACCTGTCATCTATCAGTACAGACTAAATATCAAATTAAAGAAAACCTTCTTTCTTTACACTCATAAGCAAATTAACAGTTGCAAATTGTATTGTTTGATTGTACGCGCATTGTACAAAGATCCCCTTTCCAAAGTTTACACACCTTAGGCCAATCAGTATTTTTCCTTTTCTGTCGAAAATTTTGGTTAAAGCAGGTTATGAGCCATGTAGAAAACACTTATCTTAGGTCCCATTAAATTCAGTGCAAATATTTTGAAGATGAGTTCTACTCGTGTAACTGGACAACTTTAACTGAGAAACATAGGTTAGAAAAATTGGGCCTCTCGTACAAAAATGTTCATAAAATGTGTAACTTTCTAC
This sequence comes from Tuta absoluta, assembly GCA_027580185.1. Classification (NCBI taxonomy): domain Eukaryota; kingdom Metazoa; phylum Arthropoda; class Insecta; order Lepidoptera; family Gelechiidae; genus Tuta; species Tuta absoluta. Next base: position 3,891,988 of record JAQAHW010000016.1, on the reverse strand, counting down.
CGATGGATGTCCAATTTATTTAAATATTTTGATCTATGTTACTTGAAAAAGTTGTTCAGTTTCACGAGTAGGACTCGCCCTTACAACATTTGCACTGGATTGAACCACCACCAACCACTCTTTGAGAGCGGATTGAATGCCACTTTTTGTACTAAATACGGTAGTAAAACTAGTACTTACTTACCAACCTACTATTGTATTGTATATGTATTGTTATGTATAATCTTACACATTATGTTACTAAACCAGTGTTTTATTGTATAGGTAAAATTTTACTAGTGATCGATACCTTAAACTCAGTACAGTCTAGTGATAAAAACAACTTTCCCTCACTTGTCACTAGTAACAAATCTTTAGTTGAAATACTTGTCACCTTGATATTAATTGAGTGTCATTCATGTTAGTAAACAGAAAATCAACACGAATTGGGACAATTAAATAAACACAACATTAAAAAAATATTTAAAATCCCTTCAGAGCAAAATGAGCAAAAAGCAAAATGAGCACAAGAATCAAAATGAGCAAAACGCAAAATGAGCAAACAGCAAAATGAGCAAAACGCAAAATGAGCAAAAAGCATAATGAGCAAAACGCAAAATGAGCACCGGAAGCAAAATGTGCAAAACGCAGAATGAGCAAATTTGTGCTTATTTTGCTTTTTGCTCATTTTGATTCTTGTGCTAGAGGAAAACATATCTGTTGGAACAGGGGTACCAGAGGGGCACAATTACCCCAGTTGTACCCCTGGAGGTGCGCTGTGCGCTGACCGCTTATACATTCTGGGCGATTTTAACGCAAGGGTTGGACAGGGCAACGACGTAGCTTGGCCTGATTGTATAGGTAACCACGGTATAGGGAAGTTAAACGAAAACGGCCAACGTTTATTAGAGCTATACTCTAAATACCTACTGTGTGTTACCAATACCTACTTCAAAGGCAAATCATCTCACAAAGTATCCTGGAAACACCCTCGTTCTGGTCACTGGCATCAACTGGACCTTATCCTCACCAAAAAGAAATATCTTCGCGAGACCCTACACACGCGTACATTTCATAGCGCTGATTGTGACACAGATCACTCCTTGGTGGCATCGCACGTTGCTATAACTCACAAAAAGATCCACTCGTCCAAACTGCCTGGTAGGAAGAAGATCGATCTTCCCGAATCCAATTGGACAGTTGTCCAGATGCTCCGGAGGGATTGGGCCCTTCAGAGCAAAAATGAGCACAAGAATCAAAATGAGCAAAAAGCAAAATGAGCACAAATTTGTTCATTCTGCGTTTTGTACATTTTGCATCAGGTGCTCATTTTGCGTTTTGCTCATTTTGATTTTTGCTCATTTTGCGTTTTGCTCATTTTGCTGTTTGCTCATTTTGCGTTTTGCTCATTTTAATTCTTGTGCTCATTTTGCTTTTTGCTCATTTTGCTCTGAAGGGTTTTAAAATGTATCACAGATTTTCGTGTAAAGAAACGTGTTATTTCAGATAAACTCAGCGCTCTGTACATGACACTTAAGAATTTCTAAACAATTTCCAATTAAAAATAGGAGACATGGTAACATCGTTAAGTATGCGACAGCAAAAAGAACTGGTAATCTATCAAAGTCGAGCAGCTTCCACGAGAAAAACACCTTTTTAAGCAGTTACGAGATCGATTTACGTGAAAAATATGTGATTGATGCTGCCACGGGTGTAGTTAATGCTGCCGATACATTTTGTCACATCAGATTGATGTTCCACGTGTAAGAAAGTATATTTTATTACCCAACAGTATCAGTAGTAAAGTCATATCTTCATAAAATATTAACGTACTGCGAAAAGTGTTGGCTTTTGATTAAATAAGTGACATTTACTTTATTATTTTTCAAATTCATTATATTCATAGTAAAGACTCAATGGCTGCGTTTTTTTTTTTGCCAAAGTACGATAAAATCATACTAGAACATACAAGTAGTAACTTCTTTAATCCCTATTTACCCGACTACGGCAAAGCAAAAAGGAGGGTTATGATTTTGACCTGTATGTATGTATGTATGTATGTATGTATGTATGTGGAAACGAAAACGTTTGTTCCGTTTGGCATTACGAACAAAAATTTATACGATCAATGCAATAGACACGTCAACAGAGTCTAAAACTTATGGACAAATACCTAAGCAAGAGCACATACCAAACGATCCAAATAGAACAGGCGGTATTATAAAAACTATTCAAATCGGTCGGTCAGCCGTGTGGTGCCGGCAGAGTAGAATAGCACCACCCCATCTCTACCCGTATCCAGCCAGGAAGGCCGAGAGGTTGGCGCAGGTCCTGGGCAGCCCTGCGTTTTCCATAATTGCGTCCCAGGCAACGCAGTGTCTGTAGAGAGGACCACAGAAAACAGAAAAGAGTTTCTCTTCTCTGTTTTCTTTTCTTCTTTTCTTCTCTTTTCTGTTTTCTGTGGAGAGGACAGTTCACCCGCGTCACGCGGATACCAACACGGGAAGTGGCAGTGATCGATTATAAGTCCGCACATATGGGCGTAAGTGCGGGCGCCAGGGGTCGCTTCCGACAGTGGAAGGGTCCATCGTAGGCCCACTGATCAGTTACCGCCCGCTCCAAGTTGCGCAGCCCCCGACCAATAAGGTACTGTTCCGCCCCGTTGCTGGTTTGCTCTTTTAGGGTGTAGAGAGCACCAGCCTCAACTGGACAATCGGCGCCGTTACATTTTACACCTGCGACTAAAAGGCATAATAGAAACAATTCCCAACACCGCTTATCCATGCGATTTGTAACATGGAATGTCCGTACTATGAGGACAGGCCTCCCTGACACCTGTGTAGGCTCTTCTACACTTTTACTGACGCACAAGATCTGCGTAAAACTGCCGTTATCGACGCCGAACTCAACAGGCTGAACATCGCTGTTTGTGCCTTACAAGAGACCAGACTCCCTGACGAGGGTTCCTTGCTTGAGACACATTACACATTCGTTTAGAAAGGAAAGGACAGCAGCGCTGTGTGTGAGCATGGTGTAGGCTTGGCTATCCGCAACGATCTCTTAACATCAATAGAGGCTCCTTGCGGCATATCGGAATACATAATGTTGGTGCGGTTAAATACGAATCATAGATACGTAACACTTATTTCTGCTTACGCACCAATATTATCCTCAACGGATGAAGCCAAAACACAGTTTTATGACCAGCTCGACCAGTCTCTACGCGGGTTAAGACCATCTGACCGCTTATACAATCTGGGCGATTTTAACAAAAGGGTTGGACAGGACAACGTAGCTTGGCCTGATTGTATAGGTAACCACGGTATAGGGAAGTTAAACGAAAACGGCCAAAGTTTATTAGAGCTATGCTCTAAACACCTACTGTGTGTTACCAATACCTACTTCAAAGGCAAATCATCTCGCAAAGTATCCTGGAAACACCCTCGTTCTGGTCACTGTTAATATAATGCCGGAAACTGCAGACTGCATGCCAAAACTAGCTACCTGGGCCGAGTTAGATGACCTTCCTACCATAAGGGAATACCACAAGGCTGTTAAGCAGCTTAAGACCGAAAAGTCTCCTGGAAATGATGATACCCATGCCGAAATCATCAGGCTCAAGTGCATATTACCCATCCTGCACAATCTGTTGTGTAAATGTTGGGAAGCGGGATATATACCACAAGTATGCGCGATGCTAACATATTCGTTACCCTATACAAAGGCAAAGGTGATCGCGGTGACTGTAACTGTTATTGTGGTATATGCCTTTTAAGTATATTAGGTAAATTATTTGCTCGGTTAGTCTTATTAAGACTCCAGAAACTAGCTGATCGTGTAAATCCCGAATCGCAATGTGAATTCTGCGCCCAGCGTTTCACAACAGATATGATCTTTACACTTCGCCAACTTCAGGAAAAGTGTAGAGAGCAGAGAACACCTCTGTTTGTATCGTTCGTAGACCTTAACAAAACCTTCGACACCGTTAGCAGAGAGGGCCTTTACACTGCACTTGTAAACATCGGATGCCCGCCAAAACTTCTGAGCCTCGTTAAATCCTTCCATATGGACATGAAAGGATCTGTTGTTTTTAACGGCAATACATCCGAGCCGTTCGTAGAGGTGTTTGCCAAGGCTGCATGTTGGCTCCTGCCCTGTTATGCATGGTCAAACATACATACATACAAAGATAAGATTATGATGAGTGTATTTTGTTTAATTAACGAGTGTTGTTTTAATTGTGAATTGAGCTGCATTTCTATCCAGAAAAAAAAATACATACCAAAGTGTTAAACTTACCTTCAACCCCAAAATAATTAAAATAAAAACCAGTTTAAAAACTAACACCCGACTACTGAGATATCGCGCTCTAAAAAGTAAGAAACAAGAAATCTGGAATATTAACTACAAATAATTTAATATCTATAGTCCACGAAATTTATACGAAGATATGACATATAATTATATATTTAAATGTATATTATATAAAAACATATTTTGGTTTATAGGTGATAGCCGTGGTCGTATGCCACCTATTCTAGTACTTAGTAGGTGATATCATAAACTTGCACAACATAATGAGGTAAGGCAAACTGGCATACGTCCACGGCTATCACCTATAAACCAAAATAATTTTTTATTTGATATACATTTCAATATATAATTATATGTCATATCTTCGTATAAATTTCGTGGACTATAGATATTAAATTATTTGTAGTTAATATTCCAGATTTCTTGTTTCTTACTTTTTAGAGCGCGATATCTCAGTAGTCGGGTGTTAGTTTTTGAACTGGTTTTTATTGTATGCTATGTAAAACACGGTTACAAATTTTTAAAGATCACAAATATTGGATCATTTACTTCTTCGAAGTTAGTAATGTTGCGGTTCGCTGCAACTCCATTAAAAGAATATACGACTAGAAGATCTTTGAATGGAGTCTGGCTGGCGTGAAATTATTTGACGCAGATTCATTAGCTCAGCACCTAATTCAGCCTAGTAATGGAATAGCAGTGTAGCTGGCGAAGAGCCAGTGATCAACAAACCCGGATGAGATTTTCGTGAATCAAGCTATTGGCAATAAAACACCAAAGGATGTACCTCAGAAGCGTACCGCACTTGCTTCAAATCGTGTTGTATAATATTTTTTTCTATTTAACTTGTTTATCAAAAACAGTCATACTATAAATGAAACTTTAGCAAACAATAAAAAAAATGCCGTTTCCGTATCTCAATACTCGTTTATTTGCAAGGTTATTAGTTTTAAAGTCATTATGTATGTATGTATTCTCTAGGAGCAAACTGACCTGCGCTGCGACAACGGGATGACTAAAGTATGAGTAGCCCCTGGGGCAGTCGGAGAAGAAAAAGAATCTATTTTGCTGGCCAAATAAACGTTGCAACATCAAGAGTCATTGAAAGTAAATACATACATATATCACGCCTGAAATCCCTTGTGGGGTAAGCGGCCGTAAAAACGGTAATTTACGCCACGTCTGACAAACATTTGAGGGTCATTTGGAAATTTCGTATCGCAGCCCATCGCCTAAAATTGCAATGCACACTCTCGAGCCCCTTAGTTGCTTCTTACAACACCCACGGGAAAGAAATGGGGCGATGCTTTTCTAAGCCGGCATCATACGGGAAAGTTCTTGGTGTGTAAATGAAGCTGGATGAAGCGTCGCCAACTCGCCAACCATGTAAGTACACCGAAAAACTTGTGCAGCTCTTGTTTGCAGCCTTTGTCCGGCAATCTAGATCTCACGACTATTAAATAGTGATCTTCTTTTCAGGTGCGAACACCGAGTCGCCGAACGACCCGATGAACCCTGGTGTCAGAGTTTTTTAACCACCTTCTACTACTTATAGGCCTCTGACATGGTCGTGTAACGATCGCCGTTTAAGTAATCATAGACAGCAAACGGGACTGACAGCTTAATGAGCCCCCCAAAGCACATCTTTCTAACAGAAAATCAGGTGGCCTGTAACCCTATCAAGAATTAAAAAAACACAACGTGATAATATCAACTTTGTAAGTGGCCCATCGGGAATCAAACCCAAAACCTTTGCTCCGAATGCAGTCGCACTATCACTGCGCCACATCGGCTGGAAATGGTGATGATAATAAATTTAAGCATTTGATAAAATCAGCATCTGTTGTGCAAAAATTTCTTAGCTACGTGATAAATTCATGGATTTTTATTACCTACGCAGTTAGGAAACTACGTAACATACTACTACATAAACTGTTACAGATAAATCTAGCAGTATCTTATATCTAGAATAGCTGGCGGCAGTTTATAGTGGCGCACATAGCTATGTGACTAACCTAATCTGAATAAATTTCAAGTTTACCCTGTTCTTACCTACAAACGTGGTACGTACGTACAAGTAACCATGATGCTTATTAGTGAGACAGTTCAGTCAAGCTTAATCGCTTTTCAGGGTATAATAAAAGGTGTACCAAAAACTTTGTATGAATCATCTGACCATTAAACTGAACAATCTGTGGTAAACGAGAGAAAAAATAAAACGACTTCCCATACGTTATTCCTTCCGGATCGGAACGAGACGGAGGACCGTGTTGCTCGAAGGTAATTCCTGATCAGCTGACAGACTTTATTATGGAAACTATATTATGTATATTTTTTGTTGTTTTTAACATAGGCTCTATGGTAAAATATGTTTAGTTTCATGGTCTGATCATACCTGCAAAGTTTTCAGTACACCGTCCCTTACAGCTACAATTATGTACGGGGGTTGTGTAAGCGATGTGTTCGACAATGCGGTGTACTTGTTGGGTACAAGAGTGCTGTTGTCGAAAGCCAAATTGCTCTTCAGGTATGAGATTGTTGGTCTCTGCGTGGTCACGGAGTCGGGCATAGATCATGCGTTCGTAAAGTTTGGCGAGAGGGTTCAGTAAGCTGATCGGGTGGTAGGAAGTGGGCTCATTTGCCGGTTTACCCGGTTTGTGAATGCCTATGACTATTGCTTCCTTCCAGCAAGCTGGAAAGGTGCAACTAGCCATGGCGGCATTCAAAATCAGGGTGAGGCGATTGATCAGGTGATCGGGGAGAATCTTCAGGACACGGTTGGTGATGCCGTCCAGTCCTGGAGCCTTTCTGGGCTTGAGTGCCTTAAGGGCGTTGCGCACTTCCATCTCAGTGATGACTCTAAGTGGAGGGCCCGATGGAGGTAGTGAAATAAGACGTTCGAATTCGGAGTCGACCGTTGAGATGAAAGTCAAGTCGTAAGGGATCGTGCTGGGGGTGCATTGGGCTGCGAGACTGTCAGCTAGGCATTCAGCCTTTTCGTCGTCGTCAAAGGCTTTGGTCTGGTCAGGTCTGTTAAGTACCGGCATCACAGAGATGGTGTCAGATTTCAGCGAGCGTTGCAGCTTGTAAAATGCGAGATGGGATGGGTTCAGCTCCTCAAGGTGCTGATCCCATCCGGCGTCACGCCATTCAGCTGCACGCTGCCTTACTTCCCTCTGTAGGGCGCGCATGAATTGTCTGTTAGATTCGATCGGGAAGGATTTGTTAGCGCGGATCGCGGCGTTCTTCTCTGTTATCATTTCAAGAAGGTCATTTGGAGGTTTGAATTTACTGTCTTCAGTGATTTTAACCGTCCGTGAACAGCTGTTCACGACGCTGCTAACGTGATTTGTGATAGAAGAGACGGCTAGGTTGATGTCGGTTTCGGTAGTCAGTCTAGTCGGTATTTGGTCCAGGTGAGTAGAGCTGGGAGCGTTCAAGGCTTGGCCTAGTTTCGGCCAGTCTACCATAGTTTTGGTCGGGCCGCACAGACCTGAGGGTCCGGGGATGTCGGTTCGCGGGTCAAGTTTTAGTAAAACTGGTCTGTGGTCAGAGTCGGAGAGCTCGTGGCGTACTTCTATAGAACTTAAACGAAGGTTTACGTTCTTTAGAAGGGCTATGTTGAGGATGTCGGGTCGATGAGTTACTGTATGGGGGTAATGAGTTACCTCTGTAGGGGCTACTAGGTCAAAGGACAGTTCGTCCTGCCACTCAAAGAGAAGATTGCCTCTAGGGTTGTTGGCGATACAGTTCCACGACATGTGCTTGGCATTCAAGTCATCACCTGCTATGATAACCGAGTCACCGAGATTAAATAATGACTCGAGCTCACTTTTAAGATGTGGCTTTGTCTCGCGATTATTGCTCGGAGATAGATATACCGACACTATCGTAATGGATTGGTGTCCCGTCATGCTTAAGTGGCAAGCGGAAGCCTCCATATAGCAGAGGGGCGGGGTCTCTATGGGTGAGCAGTGAAGCGCTCGCCTGTAATAAATAAGGGTGCCTCCCTTGATGCCCGATACGCGGTCATTACGTACCGTGTTGTAATGCTCGATTCGCGGGGGACGCATATGGGGTTTAAGAAACGTTTCTTGTACAAGGAGGACGTCTAAACCGTGATCTTTCAGGAAGAGTCTAACTTTCGTCTTTTTAGGGCAAATACCATCGACATTGAAAAAACCTAATTTAAGTAACCGAGGCTTGGTCCTACCACTGCTGGATATCCTAACACCTGGAACGACCGCAGCTGGTTTTTGAGAGCCAGCTAGCCTATCGGCATACGTTTGCCTCGCAAGGGTGCGCTGAAGCACTTTGGGGTTCGCCTTAGGGGCACGGGGACAGCCGCGGTAGTTGGCTGGGTGGCCACTTTCGTTGCAGAGGACGCAACTAGGTGGGAGTGGGGGAGAGGAGCTGTCTGCCGAGGGCATGTCCGTCTTTTTAGGACGGGCGCACTGAGCAGTGCTGTGACTCTCCAGGCACTTAACACACCGCGGGGCAGCGTGACAGGTGCGTGAAGAGTGACCGTATAGTTGGCAGTTGTGACACTGGCCAGGGATCCCAGTCTTCCTGGGGGCTTCCATGCGGATGCCTGAAAGCATGCACACGGATTTCAAACCGTAAATGGCCTTACCAGCTTCGCTCCTCTCGAGCGTGACATGAACCATGTCGAATTGTCTCCTGTTGCGATGAGACGAAATGCGGTGTACTTTACGTACGGGGATATTTTGGGCGATAAAGTCGTCATAGACTTCCTGTTCGGAAATCTCTTTCGGGATGCCTCGAATTACTACGCGGTGTAGTTTCTCCTCCTCCAGTGCGTACGTATGGTACGGGAACTGGAGGAAGTTAAGTAATTTTGTAAGCGCTCTGTGCGCCGAAGAGGTCGGGACTTGAATTTTGATTCCGTCCTTGGTCTGTGAAGCAGTCAAGAACGGAATCTTGTTCTGGGTCATTTGACTGGAAAGGGACGACCACTTGGCGTTGTCCCTGAGAATAATCGGAGGGGGTTTGCGCTCTGTAGCGGGAGAGACTTTAGGGATGGCGGCGGCCACCTTGCGGCGGTTGCCATCGGGCCCTTCGACGCGGACTGTTTTCGCAGTCTCGTCATTATCTGAATGAGCAGCCTTACGCTGGCGCTTCTTCGTTCTACTGACTACGGTGTAGTCGTCGTCGGAGTCGGGTTCGGGGTTTGAGTCATCGGACGGAGGGCCGGCAGTGTCCATGACTTCAACGGTTAGGTCGGAGTCCTGGGCGTTGCCGACTTGGGACGATGGGTCAGGGGATAGCGGTGACTCATCGTAATGAGTAACCGCAGGGGAGGGGGCAGGTGCCGACTTAGCGGCGGACGCTTCGTCGGCGGATGGGGCTGACTCACCGGTCAGGGGTTTGGGCGATGAGTCATCGAGGGTTGGGTCGTCGAAATAATTGCCGCTTTCGGGAAGAAGTCTTTTTGTCCTCGAGGACGACGCGAATAATGTCCAAGAGAAGCGACTGGGGAATGGCTTTAGCCATTGCCTAATCTATGAGCTACCGCCGTTTCGGAACCGTTCTGTTGGCGATCAAATAAGGAGTCAGGATGCGTGGATATAAATTATATTAAAAAATCTACAAATTTCACATAAATCGTGGTGGTTTTATCAAAAGGCAATGACAAGACAAAAAAGAACAGAAAAACATGACAACCAATAGACAGGTGGTCATTGACAGACTGGTTGCCCCTGGCTGAATTCGCCACCAAAGAGTCTGTCGTTAACATTCCCCACCCCAGTGCTAGCACTCACTCCAAGGATATAGGAGCCACCCGTGCTGCAGAGCGTCGCCAAGTGCCAGTCCCTGTTCTCACCTCTACCATCCTGATGCGGCCATCCTTGCCAGGAAAGACCTGAGTGACCAACCCCTTTGGCCACGTGTTCCTTGATGAATCAGGATCTACAACAAGAACCAGATCTCCAACTGCCAATGGCCTACGCTCCTCCTGCCACTTTCTCCTGGGCAATAGATCAGGCAAAATTTCTTTGACCCACCTTTTCTAATACATATCCGCCAGTGCCTGAGTCTTTCGCCAGTTTTACGAAGGTTCAGGTCAAAGTAATCAAACGCACCCATGACAGGCAAGTTTGACGACATTCCAAGAAGAAAATGATTGGGTGTCAAAGACTCCAAGCTATTGGGTTCAACTGAAACGTGCACTAACGGACGACTATTTACCATGTTTTCCACCTCGGCCATCAGAGTACTAAGTACTTCATCTCGTGGTGTGCGTTCCTTCATAATTACCTTTAGTGAAGTTTTTACACTCCTAATAAGTCTCTCCCATGCCCCACCCCAATGGGGACTAGCAGAAGGAATCAAAGTCCATTTGATACCTCTATTCGTACACTCAGTTTGCAGTGCTTCGGTATCCAGCAGCTCGAATGATGACGTCATAGGAGCGTCTTGCGTCAGCATAACGCATTCTAAAGCTGCTGGGCTGAATAATATCCTCCGTCCACGAAGACTAAGGCTGATGTAAAAACATGGGACCTGTAAACTACTCACTTTCGAAGAAATGATGTTCATTCATTTTCGTTGGTATATACCGACATTCCTTTATGCGAGTTAACTCTTCAATTTCACCTAACCGATTTGCGACATAAAACTTTGTACGTACGCGTGTTGTTCTGGATCCAATGTAACACGGTAGTAGAGTCGCACCAAAAATATCTGCGCACGGGTGTGAGCTTATGTGCCTTTACAATAGTATCGGCCAATCGTGCTGCAAACAAGGCTGCTTGTAGCTCTGCCCGTGGTATAGTTATAGGTTTTAGAGGTAAAACTCGGCACTTACTTGCTATCAGCGCCACCTGTATTTGACCGTCATTACTAACCCAGCGCCAGTATGTAACAGGTACCACGTTCGCGGTGAGATCTCTTTCACCTCCTCCTTCTTCAGTTCCCTGGCAAAGTCGTTATCTATAAGTAAATGACTTGATCCTCATACCTTTTAACAAAACCTGCGTCCTTCTGCATCTTTTTCCCTATACCTTCTAACCTTTTCGCTGTTCTGGGGTAAGTATCTGGCATCTTACAATGCTTGTCTTTCCAGGGCAGGCCTACGTGCCAGCGTCCATTGATAAGCTCGGAGGTACCTTCAAGGTGAGCGATGGCGCGAGCGTCATCCGCGTTTTGCCGAGGCTTACTTTCTATACCTACATTATCGAGTTTGAACGACCGCCGCACCTCGTCGTGCATGTCCCGCAGCAAAGACTCCTCACTGGATACACCTATAGAATCTGTGACCCCTTCAGATAAAAATAAGGTTGCTTCAGTAGTAAAGCGTCGCCCCCGCTTGCGACAGCTCTGCGGCAAGGGCGCGTTACCGTGCACGCACCAACCTAAGCGAGTGAGTGTAGCAGCTGGCTCGTAAAATGATTTACCTTCTACGTATTGCAAAAGCCTCAAAAGATACAGGTTGTCTTGCCCTATTAACATATCAGGTTTTACATCAGAGGTATATAGCGTTAGCGTTATCATTTAAAAACTTAAGGTGATCGTAATCATTACAATTTATGTACGACAAATTTTGCATCGGTAGGTCTAATTTTTTAACACTGCGCGCTCTCATAGAATACATTTTGCTGTCCATAGTACCCGAAATGTTTACGTTTACAACGTTAGTATCGCACACAAGTTCGCTATTGGACCACGCACCACGTACACGCATTGTCTCTCGCTGGCCACTTAGCCCTGCGCGTTCCGATAGTTCTGCACTAATCATAGAGACAGTCGACCCGCCGTCCAACAAGGCTTTCGCACTTATAACGCCTTTAGGCCCGTGAATGCGAACTGGAACGACTTGCAGTAGTGTTGTGTTACCGCTGACCTTTACATGTGCAACTGTCTCAGCTGCTGGTGGCTCCGTCGGCTGGGATGGCTGTTCAGTCAGTTGTAGAGCGTTTTCGGTGACGTCATGCACGCGAGCACTTGTACCCGTAGTGGAATGCAGCAGCCGGTGGTGGTCTTGACCGCAGTTCTCCCTGTTACACACCGGCGACTCGCATGTCACACGGGCGTGACGCGACACCAGGCATCGGAAACACAGGCCGCTTCGCTTAACGAACTCCCATCTCACCTTCCTTAAGGCTCTTTTGAACTGCCTGCAATCTGGAAGCTTGTGAATCGAATTACTACGACAGAACTTGCACGGTATTACAGCTGAGCCATCGGATTGTACAAGTATCGTGTGTGGGCGTTTTTGGGCAACATTTTCAGGGCCTCTATTCATGCAGTATTTGTATTTACCGATTGTGAAAACGCTTGCTGTGACAGCTGTCTTTCTGGCCTCGTTGTTCAAAAACTGTGATAGTATTACTAACCTTGGTATTTTCCCTTCAGTGATTAGCTCATAACTATAGTCTGACCATTTAGATACGAGCACAGTAGGCAGTTTGGTAAGCAAGCTAGACACAACAGTGACTCCTTGTAAGTACTCATAGCAGCCTACCGCTCGCACCGCTTCCACAAAGTTCTGTACCTTCACAGCGAAACTCGTAATGTCCCTTTGGTAGTCGTGACATAGTGGTTGTAGCTTTTGAATGTCACGCAGTATCCTATTCATTATACGGTCAGGGTTACCATACTGTAGCTCCAACGTTGACATTATTTTGTCAGGTGACGTGGCGCTGATGAACAAGGCGTTGACCGTATCCTTGGCGGGACCACGAAGACACTTTCTTAATCGCCATAGATTCTCTTTGTCTGAGAATTTGCAAACTTGAGTCGATTCTTGATATGCTTGCCTGAACTGGAGCCATTCCATTGGGTCGCCGGAGAATTCAGGTAAGTCCTTCGGCGTGCTCAAGCGACTTAGTAGACTATTGTTTGGTGAGCCGTCACTACGGGAAATAGATAGGTCCTTAACTGTAGCGACTAGCATTTGAACAGAGTTGACCAAGCTGGTGACCGTGGCGTCTGCCGCAGGGCCGCTCGCCGGGCCGGGCGCAATCTTAGGCGCGGGCGCGGCGGCGAGGGCGGCGGCGGGCGGAATCTCAACCGTCGGTTTATCCGTTTGTTGTACTTGCTGCTGTTCTTCTACCCATCGTGATGTGAAAGTGTGACGGCTTACGCTACTACCTTCGTGTGGACTGCTTCGTTTAGAGTCTACCTCAAGAGCCGCAAGTTTGGCATCCAGTTCCTTTTCAATGAGTGCCATTTTAATTTTCGCCTTTTCCTCTTCGGCCAAAAACTCCAACTGCTTCCTTTGTGCTTCAATGGAAGCGTACGATTTCTTAGAAATCTTACCAGACTTTTTAGTGCCGCTGCTCGACGTCTTGTGCGACTTTCCAGCCACATTTTCCACCTCCACGACGTCATGCGGCTCCGGATCCTGACTATCCTTTTTATCACTGTCGCTGTTCTTCAGTTGTTCGCGTTCCAACCGCGCCGCTGTACTACGCAATTCCATTATGTGCGGCGGTGGCGTGCCAAACATTTATCCGGCCGAAGACCAATTTGTTGGCGATCAAATAAGGAGTCAGGATGCGTGGATATAAATTATATTAAGAAATCTACAAATTTCACATAAATCGTGGTGGTTTTATCAAAAGGCAATGACAAGACAAAAAAGAACAGAAAGACATGACAACCAATAGACAGGTGGTCATTGACAGACTGGTTGCCCCTGGCTGAATTCGCCACCAAAGAGTCTGTCGTTAACACGTTCCGTGGGAGAGAAACGGCAAGAACTCCACGGCAATCGGCCTAGCTATGTTGCTAATCGCGGCCCTCAGGCGGGAACAGCCTGAGGTTAAGACGCCGGTGATCCTCCCCGCCGGGTGTAGGCAGGGAGGGTGTACTTAACTAATGTAGCCCTAAAGTGTATCCTCCGCCAATCTTATTGTGCGGGAGGTTCCTAACAGGCCCGAGCAAAGAGGAAGTTGGGGCTGGAGCCCTTCTCCTAGACAGACTCTGCTCGGACAGGGGAAAAGGATGGTACCAGGGTCGACTTGGGTTCACCCCCAGGGCCGGTGGTTCTGGCACCCGTCCGATTGACTGCGTTGCCCTGAAGGGGCAAAGCTGGTGTATCGGGTCTACACCCCCTGCTCGGATCGTTGAGCACCGTTAGGTATCCACCGAGCAAGGACCGCGTAAACCGGCGGTTTTCGTAGAGTGAAGACGTAGTTTAATAAAATACCACGGAATGTGCCTTCAAAAAGACACAAACGGCGGCGGAGGCTGCGTGGGACAAGTGACGCTTGTCCGACGCAGGGCTGGAGTGTCGGTCGCGGTGCGACGGCGAGGGGCGGGGCCACGGGAGCGGCCAGGTAGTCGGAGCGTAGGCGACCGTGCGGGACGGCTGCTGAGCGGCAACGGGACAGACCGCGCTTTTCTCTAAAAGCTTTTAGGGAAAAGAAAAAGTAGAAAACTAAAATAGGCTACGCAAGCTTCTCTTTGCAAACGGGGGTGTTACTACGGCATACACATAGCTGCACTTATACGCAGCTCTAAAAACACACTTACAAACGACAATTTCAAACTTCATTTGATGGTGTAAACTGAGTAAGGTGAACAATGGGAAGCGAACGTTATATTATGAGTTTCATAATATTAACTTATGCAATTACCTTAATATTAATGTAATACGATTATTTGTTTTTCTCACGAGGCGTGTGATAATAGTCTGACACGAACATTCTTATGCAGTTGCATACAGTACGGCTTGCTTTTATCGAGTTAGTGGACACCTCGCACTTACCAAAAACTGGCATTTGTGCCAGATGCGATTTTTTATTTGCTTGATATCATTCTAAACTCTAAACAAAAATTCCATATAATGTTTTTTTCTGAAAGCCTGAATAAATAATTATTTTAAATGGTAAAATTTAAAATTTCTACATTCATACACACAGTTGTACAAATCTAAATTAAATATGAATATAATTCAAGTTTTCGAAAAATATTATCAGAATAATAATAGTTTGAAAATATATTGTCCGATTTAAACAAATACTTAGGTGAACTTAGAAACTAATTCATTTGTAAATACTGGCGATGCGCGATCAGCAGTATTAATATAAATAAGTCTGCTGACTAAAAAGTCAAAGACCGCTTAATCGAACGCGCTTTTCTCAAAAACTTTTAGGGAAAGATAAAGTAGAAAACCAAACTAGGCTACGCAAGCTTGTTTTTGCGAACGGGGGTGTTACTACAACATACACAAAGCTGCACATATACGCAGCTCTAAAAACACACTTACAAACGACCATTTTAAAACTTCATTTGATGGTGTAAACTGGGTAAGGTGATTAATGGGAAGCGAACGTTATATTATGAGTTTCATAATATTAACTTATGCAATTATCATAATATGAATGGAATGCGATTTTGTGTTTTTTTCATGAGGCATAGCCGAGTGTGATAATAGTTTGACACGAACATTCTTATGCAGTTGTATACAGTATGGCCTGCCTTTATCGAATTAGTGGTGACCTTGCGCTTACCAAAAACTGGCATGTGTGCCAATTGCGATTTTTTATTGCTTGTGATCATTCTCAAGCTCAAATATTTTTACAACAAATTCAAGTCGTGTCCCGGATGACAATCCTTTTTTTCCATTGTTTTTTTGTTGGCACATGATAAAAATAGGCACCGGAAATTCTTTTAATTTCTCCGAAAGTTAACAAGCATGAAAAAAATTCTTAAAGTAAATTCTACAAGAGAAGAATGCATAAGCGCCAACGCTGTGTCGAGCTAGCAGCACGCAGTGGATGCTTGCACGCGTGCAATATTTGGCAAAATACAAGAGCAGAGCTGTGTGACGCGGGTGCGGTAAGTCAACCCGTCCGAACACGACTATACCTTGCCGTATAACAGCTACTTAGCCACAATGTGCCTTCTGAATTTTTTTGCCCGCTTCACGGAGATTTGGGCCTAAAACGAGTATTTTCAACTGTTCTCGTATTTGTAATCCAAACATTATGAGACGAGTGTACATATAAATTATTTCGATAGTTTGTCCATATCCATGTTCATAATCTTGATACAGCTATAAAATACAGTTTGACTACTCCTTGCTATGCGAGTTACTGTCTTACATAATAATTTTAAATAATGTGGTCCAGATGAGGCTCTGAATTAAGAGTATCAGGGGCTGACTGAAACCCATACTGTAGATTCTGCGCTGAAGACTATGAAACACCGCTTCCCCGGAAGAGGTCCAGTCTCTTGACCCCAAACAAGACGGGGGGCCTTCCTTAGGTTGGCCCGACTGGATGAGGTAACTAAAAAGTAAGGGCCAGCCACAATAGATCTGCAAAGGTCGCAGTGGTTGTTAGTTTTTTAGGAACAACTCTTACTTCTCAAATAAAAATAATAATAAAGAGTCTCAGACAAAAAATTTATTCTAAGTATCGACATAAATTGATGTGAAGCTTTTATATCATCAATAGTTTACTCCATTTTACGCTCGCAGGTCGCTCACCGGGCCTCCCCCCATGGGGTCTCACCCGGTGGGCTAGACCGCGGAGGGTGGCAGAAGAACCCAAGAACCGACCTGTCGCAACAGGCTGCGAGGATGGCCTTTCCAGGGAGTCAATGACACTCCGAAGTAGATTTCCGCCGAGGGAAATTTATTTCTCGGAGCAAGGACTACCACAGTCAGTCCATTTTACTCAGGTATCTGCCTATTAATATCCCATCTACATCCACCAGCCATTAATTTTAACGTTCCAAAGGAACAAATGATGTGTATAAACTCGTGCGTCCATTGAAAATGCAAATGGAGTTTGCTGTCATTGTTGTTCATTTATTTTGTCGTTGTTATTTTAACGCTAAAGTCACTTACGCTAAAACAAATATTGGAATTCTTTCGTACCATATAACAAAAACAAATGTTACAACGTTTTTAGTAAACTGTAACGGTTGTTCAGTTTCAACAGAAACATAGAGTTGCTTTTCTGATAAACATTTGCTGCCAGCTTAATTAAAACTAAGTCTCGGTTTGTGACGTTATCAGCCAGCGGTCAGCCTTTTTTTAACATCCAGATAAAATAATGTTGTGCTGAGTGCATACGAGAAAAGATCGGACAGATCAGACAGTTCTGTTGATAATTTTCATAGGCATTGACTGCGGATAACTTTGTATAATTTTGTCTCATGGCCTCGGTTGGGTTTGGATTGTGGAGCAGACAAATTGTTCGGAGCCCACTTCTAATTTGTATTCGGATATATATTTTTTGGCTACTGCATTAAATTGTGATTCAAAGTAGGAATTTGATAAATTAAAATTGAATATGTATATAGATTGCATTTTAAAACGTTTATTGCATTATCTTACAACCTGTAAAAAAAAAAGATGTAATAAAAGGTAGCTTGATTTTTGTTGATGTAAATTTTTTGGTGTAATGGCTTACAGCACTCTCCTCTCTGCAATAACGGCGCAAACTTCAAATAAAATGAAAATAATTGACTTTCTGCGCCACTGCGCTATTAATAATCTATCTGAACTAGAAAGGCTGTAACTTGGATTTTGGCATAAAAAGGCTTTTAGTGAATGAGAAATGAGATTCTTTTCACCTTTTGGAGCCGAATAAATCCCGTTTTGTATTTTATGCCAACCTTCATAAAACTAGATATTCTTGCACTTTATTATTATACCTAACTCTTTTTTTAAGAAATACATCCAAATTCTCTTACGGACTCCATAAAAGTTCTGTTTCTGAGATGAGATTAGCAGGCATTACAATCGTAAGTGTAATATTATTATCTAAAATTGGGCAAACATTTGGTGCCCAAAAACGTGGCTTGATAATGAGGATTTATGCTGCAATAAAGCACGCGTTGGGCGCATCCTAGCATCCGTAGCTGTTCGCACACGAGCTTAGATGTGACAAAGTGATAAAATTTATAATAAGAAATAAATTTGTGGAAAGCCTTAGTAGACATTGTAACAGAAACCCATTATCTATTCTAAATTGACAGGACTTGTTTCTCTGCGGTGGCAAACGCGTCGTCAGAAGAAACAAACATAACATAACATAACATAACATAACAAAATTATTTATTGCACATTAAATAAATAATACAACAATAGATAAACACAAATAAAAGAAACAGTACAACCAGGCGGCCTTAATGCTAGGTAGCATTCTCTACCAGGCAACCTTAGGGTGAAAAAGAGAGTGCGACATTGGAAGCGGGATAGTGCAAATATTACCTACGAGCACTAAAATACACAAAATATACTACTTAAACAATTTTACACATTAATACATAAGTATATAATAGTGTAAACAAAACAATGAATATACTAATATATATTTAAATAATATTATAATAAACTAATACATATACCTAAACTATGGCAGTCAGGATAATACAATAGTATAAGGAGGAAAAGAAAACAACAGAAGACAGCACGATTATTATTATAAAATAACTAATAAAAGAAAATTATGCATTGATTTCCGATAAATAAAGTTTTTTTATTTGAATTTTGAAAGTTTCAAGGGAAGGAGCACGGCGAACATCTTCAGGCAAACAATTCCACAACTTGATCGCTCGCACCGTGAAAGAGTTTGCGTAGAAATCGGTCTTGTGCGGAGGAAGGTTGAGCTTCATGCTATCGCTAGCACGCAAATTACGAGGCAAGGTCGACGATTGAAATATGAAGCGCTTTTTAAGGTAGGGAGGAGTTTTGGGATTGGAGAGAACGGAGAAAAGGATAGAAAGGATATGGCAGTCCCGCCTACGGGAAATGGGTAACCACTCCAGCTGGGATCGGTATGAAGAGACGTGGTCATACTTCCGCAGACCGAAGATATATCGAATACAAAGATTCTGCAGACGCTCGAGCTTGTTTAGCAGTTCAACAGTTAAGTCAGGATAGCAAACGTCTGCATAATCAAGTATCGGCAAAAGAAGGGAATGTGCTAAAGAAATTTTTGTTCTGGTCGGCAAAAGATTCCTCAGCTTTTTCAACGAACCGTACGCGGCGAACACCTTCCTGCTCACCTCCGAAACATGAGGTTTCCACGAGAAACAATTATCAAAAATAACGCCTAGGTTCTTAACCTTGTGGCTAAACGGTATGGGCGTACCATTAAAAGTAATCAATGGCAACGAAACATAGTCGATTCGAGACACATACCAGGGGCTACCAATGACAAACTTTCGGAACAACTAAGAGTTTAGCTGCAATTTAGTTCTTGGGTTAAAAGATGATGAAACAACGCAAACTGCCGCTGAAACAGACTCTTTACTCATATTTTTCGAGTTTTAAATGAATAAAAACACAGATCACAACTAAAACCTACAATAAGGAACCCTCATAAATATTGTATTATGAATTTAAACGCATTAAAATATGGATTTATTGTTACGTAGACTACTGAATCAGAAAATTGGCAAAACAACATCCAAACTTTTTTTTTTTATGTTTTAGAATCTTACGCCGAGACGTAATAGTTTGACATGAGCATTCTGGTGCCTTATTACATGCAGTTGCATAAGTTCACGTAATCAAAACCACTTGGAAATTTGTAAATAATGAAACTGGAAAATCTAAACGTCGTAATGAAAATTATAAACTTATGATAAACGATGAAATTAAAACAAATTTGGAAGTAGCTGCCGCTTTTGAACAATTTTTTACTGATATTCCAGTTTCAACTACCAAATTGTTAAACTCATGCCCTATTCTCGCTGAATCTATTCTAAAAGATATTGTAAACCATTGTGATAAATATTTTAAATTTTCTCACGTTAGTCACATTGAAATAATAAAAGTATTTAAAAGTTTACAAATAAAAAATACTTCAGATCTCCACGGCCTCTCTGTTAAAATTATTAGTTTCACAATCGATTGCATTTCTCCATACCTAGCATGTATTTTAATGACTGTGTAGACAATGGCGGGTTTTCTGACTTGATAAAGCATAGTAAAGTTATTCCCATGTTTAAAGCTGGTAGTACTACTGACCCCACTAATTTCAGAACTATATCAATACTACCAAATCTTAGTAAAATTATTGAAAAAGTTATTTTAAATCAATTGCAAGGACATTTTTATCGTAATAACTTAATGCACCTGCAGCAATTTGGTTTCACACGGGGTCGCTCTACTACAAATGCAGGTGTAGACCTCATCAATCATATAATCGATGCCTGGGAGGAATCTCATGATGCAGTAAGTGTGTTTTGTGATTTGTCCAAGGCGTTTGATTGTGTTCATCATGATACTCTTGTCAGGAAGCTACATCACTACGGCGTAAAAGACCAGGCTCTTAGTCTTTTGGAATCATATCTTTACAATAGAATCCAAAAGGTTGATGTCAACGGTGAAAGATCATCTGGATCAAATATAAGAATGGGCGTTCCGCAGGGTTCGATTCTTGGTCCTTCTTTGTTTCGTGTATATATTAATGATCTACCATATCTAGGAAAACATGATATAGTTTTGTTCGCGGATGATACCTCTCTACTTTTCAGAGTAAAGAGGCAACAACTCAACTATGATGACGTGAACAAAGCTATTACCGATGTAGTGCAATGGTTTACAGTAAATAACCTACTATTGAATGAAAAGAAAACTTTATGTATAAAATTTGTATTACCAAATGTTAAACCAAGCTCTACAATTAATAAGATAAAGGATGAAAAGTTGAACCTTGCAGACTCAACTGTATTTTTAGGCATAACTTTAGACGCCTCGCTAAAATGGGGCCATATATTATTCGTTATTTCCAAAATTCGCTAGGGTAGCTTAGGGCCTAGAAATATTGTTAATTTAGAGTAGGAGCACTTCTGGGCAGGTTTTTTGGGGGGTTTTTCCTGTTCAGGTCCGGTCCGGTTAATTCTATGCATGTAAATAACACGCTTTGGAAATCTTGACTAAAATTTGAAACAAATGTCGTTTACAAATGGTGGTGGCGTAAGGTTACGTGCTGTGTAATTAACCTGGCCAGCCCCTAGGCACTGCCTTTATTTTTATTTTTTATCCCGCCCGAGCTGGTTTTCTATTAGGACAATACAAAATTGTTATAAAAAAAAGAAAATTGCGTTATGCTCATTTCTTTTTTTACAATGACCGATCATGACGTCAATAAGTGATAATGCTATCCGACATTGAATAAAGTTATTTCATTTTCATTTTTTCATTTTCATTCTTCTGAGCATTATAAAGTTTTTGAATGCCTGGAAGCGACATTTATCTTCGATTAATAATGTACTAAATCCAGCTCGGTGTGATGCCAAATAAGATTAGTATCACCCTATTTTTAACCATGGGTGACGTAAAAGGCGGTTATTGGATGAACCCAGGAAATGGGCAGCAGCATTGCCTTTGAATATTACACCTAACACTGTGCTCGCCAATTCGCATGCCAGGCGTGGTGAGTGATGGCAATACTACCTATTATGAGGAGGCAGATATCCAGCTGTAGACTGTTGTGGCTGTAAATGTTGTTTAAATTAATAAGCTCGCAAGGTAATTCGGTAATCGAACTTCAAACCACTTGGTGCACCACTATCGACAGGAGTTCTTTGCCTCGCCCACGGCACCAATTTAAATGTCAAAATTGCAGATCTCCCGAAGGATACAATTCAGATTTCTTCCCCGGCCAATCAAAATTAAAATATCCTCTTTTGAAACGCAAATAAAGATAACTTTCTTATCAAAACGAGAGTTTGGAGTGAAAAGAGCTTTTATAAACTTGCTGAGTGTCTCCATTTCGCAGATTATCTTTGGTCTGAAATGTAATAAGGTGCTAGTTAAGTGGCTAAGGCCGTTTTCATTGTTAACATGAACATCAATAAAAATAAGCAAAATAAAAACTGTAAGCGGTGGCCGAGGCTTGAACCCGGGACTGTGCGTACCGGCTCACTGCGCTTCCAACTGAGCTACTGGCGCCTCGACAGCCACTGCCAAACCTTTTTCAGTTGTATGCGTTTATCTTATAGTGTATGCAGTAAGATGGCTCCCACGGCCAATGTTTTTCAACAGTTTTAAATCTTAGCTATAGAATATTTTACTTTTGTCCAAATATATTCTGTTCCAATTTGAAAAAAAAAACTGTTTTACTGTAAAAACGTAACTGTGGTAATTCTAACGGAGGAAAAGAAATCTCCTTTGAGAAATATTATCTTAATCGCCATTTCTAAAAAGATGTTTTGTTTTTGTTCCAAAGAACGTCCCGTCCGCTGTCTAATTTTATAATAATTTGGAAAGATAACTTTTTAAATAGCAATTTTGAATATTAACACCGCTCCGAGTAAACAGAAAAAAATTTTCAATAACATTAGCTTTTAAAAAGTTATTATTAAACCATTTATTGCACACAATAAAAACATAGGACACATACATATATGAAACAATTCACAACAGGTCTACTTATTTCTAAAAAGAAATCTCTTCCAGCAGACCTTGGGCAGTGAGATCTCATAAAGTGAGGCAGATAAGGCGTGCACTATCATTTAAAAATTTAGATAATAATTTTAATTTTCTTTAATACCAACTACATAAAATACCCCTCAATATCATACAACTACATAAACCTACATAAACTACATACCTACATATATACTGAAACAAAATGAAAACATAATATAAATATATATGAGTATAAATATTCGATAAATATATACCTATATATATATACATATATGGATCACTAAGAAAGAGATAGGTAATGTTCTTTAACTCGTCTTTTGAACACAGAGATAGTTGGACTGTCGCGCACTGTGTGTGGAAGAGAGTTCCACAGCCTGGCCGCATGTACAGTAAAAGAATAGCTATAGAAATCCGAATGATGAATGGGAATAGTAAGAATCGTTCTGACATGGGGACGACATGGCTTATCCAGAGGTCGTGAAAAGTGGAAAAGGTCCTTAAGATAGGAAGGAGAAGAAGGGCTGTGAAGAATATTATAGAGACAGGACAATACATGAGAGTTTCTTCGAAGTCTAATGGGTAGCCACTTGAGCTGCTTACGAAACTGAGACACATGATCGTACTTGCGTAAACCAAATATGAAACGGATACATAGGTTTTGCAGCCGCTCAAGTTTGTTCAGTAGTTCTTCGGTGGCATCAAGATAACAGCTATCAGCGTAGTCGAAAATAGGGAAAAGAAGTGTTTGAGCAAGAGTAATTTTAGTTTTCAAGGGCAAAAAGTTTTGGAGTCGCTTTAGAGAATGAAAAGCATAGAATACTCGCCTGCTGACATCGTTAATTTGAGCCGTCCAAGAAAGGTTGCAATCCAGCAACACGCCCAGATTTTTTGCCGTTTTAGCGAATGCAATAGGTGTCCCGTTGTATTTAATAGGCGGAATATTATTATGATCTATTTGCCTGCACATGTACCGTAGAACGGGGTTACTTTGAGATCTGGGGCAACATTGATGATAACTTTTTTTTTTTGGTTTTTTAACAATAACTCCGTAAAAACGAAACGCGCCTAATTTTTTCTTTTTTAAATGGCAACACCAACATGTCAGCCATGTTTTGCATCGTCGCCAGCGCAGGAGCACGTTTCATTGTGGAAAAAATAATATTTTAAATATTGCAGGTGCAATTCATGAAAATAATCTAAGAAATAACTTCTAAGGTGAACACGTAAGTATTATATTTATATGGGTTTGCACTGGTTATTAAAATTATGTGTTTCTTCACGAATAATAACAATATTTAGTTTCATTTCTGTGGCCGCAATTTTTATAGATATTTTAGTTTTTAAACTACGTGGCTACTTTGATGGGACATACGAGGCGAAATTGATAGTTATCAATCTCACCCCACATTCTATAATGGATGATTTTATAGGGGAATAGTAAGACTTATCAAACTAACCTCACGATGTTTTTTAAGCTGATTTAAGACTGTTTAGAAATTATATTTGAGTTATGATAACTTATAGTTAAGTAAGCTATTAGAAAATTAATAAAACAGTGGTTGATTAGAAGATATTTAATTTTTATCTACCTACCTCGCACATATCAAAGTTACCCTTATAATCAAAATAACCCCAAAAATACATTTTTGTTTATAATCTGACAAATAAAAGACAAAAAAAAATTTTTTTTTTGTTTGTTTTACCTAAAATTGGGGTGACTTTAAATTTCAACGAAAAAAGTATGGGGTATCAAAGTAACCCCATTTTCATTTTAACTTTGATAAGCTCGTTTTTTCAAAATTTCTCCAAAACTAACTCAAAAAATATAATTTTTGTTAAAGGATATAAAACTTTTAGTACGGTCGCTAATACTGCATATTTTTCATATTTTTTGAAATTTAATTGGAGAAAATATGTGAATCTAAATTTTAAAATTAATCAATGTAACCCCGTTCTACGGTACGGACTACCGATGATCAGCAATTGAGATTTGTTCGGGTTTACTACAAGCCCAAATGACTCAGCCCATTCTGCCAGTTTGCTAAGGTCGCTGTTGATGGCTTCCGTAGCGCTATTTATATCAGCCACATTGAAATGGCGGTACAGTTGTAAATCGTCTGCGTAAAGATGGTAGCTAGAGGAGATTACAAAAGTAACTGTATTTATAAAAATTGAAAAGAGAAGTGGTGAAAGGACGCCACCCTGAGGTACGCCCGCAGAGAGATCATGCCATTCCGAGATAGCCTCATCAGAGCGGATCCGTTGCGAGCGACCACGAAGATAAGAGTTAAACCACATGATTGCCGAGGAGGAGATGTTAAGTGAGCGAAGTATTGCAATAAGCACATCATAGTCCACCGAGTTGAAAGCATTACTAAAATCGAGAAGTACTAAGATAGTTAAAGACTTGTTCTCCATGGCAAGTCGAATGTCATCGGTGACTTTAATTAATGCTGTGACTGTACTGTGACCTGTGCGAAAACCAGATTGGAAAGGTGACAGCAGGCCATTAGATGTTACAAAATCAACTAGTTGCTTGTGAGCAATGTGTTCCAGGACCTTGGAGAGGAATGGTAAGATGGAGATGGGCCGGAACTGGGAGAACGAGGAGGGATTAGGAACCTTAGGAAGGGGAATGACATCAGCACGTTTCCATGCTGACGGGAATGCACTCGTTGCTAGTGAGCAGTTGAGGATATGAGTAAGTATTGGCAAGAGTTCTGGAAGGATAAGGGAGATCATGCGGGAGGATAGATCATCATTGCCCACAGCAGTAGATGTAATGGATAGTATATGCTTCTTAACATCCTCCTCGGCAACAGTATTAAAAGAAAATGATGAGCACATAGGGAGAGGCTTACTAGTGATGTTAGCAATAGTGGCAGATTTAACTTTATCACTAAGAGTAATTGGTGGTGTGGAAAAATGAAGATTTAGTGAATTTAAATTAACTGAACCAGTAGAATTAGCTGACGATTTGCCTATGCCAATTGATCGTAGAAATTTCCAAACCTGTGCCGGATTACATTTTTCAATAGATTCATGGATGTGGCGTCTTTTCGCATCCCTACACAGACGAGTACACCGATTCCTCAAATGCTTGTACCTCGCAAGATTGTGTTCTGAAGGATGCTTTTTGTACCTGTTTTTAGCCCTATCCCGTCTAGCCATAAGATCGCTAATTTCCTGCGTGAGCCAAGGCGTGGGTGTATGTTTCAATCTAACATTTTCCTTAGGAGCGTGAGCATCGTACAGTTTCATGACAGTAGATTGAAAAAGCTGTAGCTTTACATCGATATTGTCAGCATTCAGGACAGAAGTCCAATCAGTTTTTGAAGCATCCTGCCTAAGCGCCTCCAAGTTAATGCCCTTGAAATTACGCAAAAACATAAATTTGGGTTTACGTCTGGGTGGACGAATTTTAAATGAAAGAAAAACTAAATCGTGATAAGAGAAATTGGCCGGAAATTGACCAAAAGAGGCAATTTTGTCAGGAGAAGACGTGATAATAAGATCGAGAAGCGAAGGTGTACAATTAGGAAAATGATGTGTAGAAGAAAGAGGGAGAATGTGTAGATTGATAAAAAGTTCTTTCCGCATTTAAGACAAGTTAACCAAACATAAATTTATTTATAGACGCAAATATTATCTGCATATAAGCGGTTTATTACGTGAGATTTAAACATATTTACAGAGTATGCATATGTAAAAGTTTTAACAAAACTGCAGTAAAGCCCTACAATTGTGTCTACTAATAGATTCTACTATTATACTAGCTATTAATAGGCAAAACACAATTTGTGATTAAAAAATCCAGGCGATAACGTAGAAAATCAATATTTTATATATCCATTTACATGGTTGAAATCATCACTACAGAGTAAGATCGATTGCCCCGTCAAGACGTAAAATCAGGTGGATTGGCAGTTTTTATTTTGCTGTGATTTATTCCGCGGATGATTATAATATCGTACAGCATTATCCTGCCTGAGGTAAGAACCTATTATTCAAATTTAAGCACCGTCACATTATCGTTAGCATAATCTCGCGGCTGCATCGTAGCGCCCACCCCTTGCAATTTTTTTACATACGTTTCTAAATCTCACACTTTTGCTTTGCACAATAATGTCTTGTCCCCATGGCGACTTTTGATTTCGCCTATTTTGAATCACAATTCTGAAGCATATTGTTTTTCATACGAGTATCTAAACAAAAATATCTGTCATTTCATACAAAATACTTACGCGAAAAGCAACAACGATTAAAAATTGCACCTCACCAAGCCCTGACAGACCGCTAATGTAATTAAGACAATGTTTTTTTTTTTAATCTATATTATGTAAGCGTGGTCGGGGGCGGGGTAATGCGTGCATGCTGATTGGTCAGTGGTTGCGTCATCACATAAAATTACCATTAACCAACCAATGTAAGTTATTTTATATGAGGAATATGGGACTGATGTGTTCTAAAAAGTGTTTGCTCTTAATATAATCTCTATCAGGACTTCGTGTTTGTTGATAAATAGATGTCTACCTTTAGATTAGTGCTAGCTACATTTACCTTACTAAAGATTTTATGTTTAATGTATAAATAAGCTGCTACCCAAAACTCAATCGCCTTCTGTTTTAACGAATTGAATTAAGTATAACTATTATAAGAGAGCATTGTCAGCAGCATTTATCGGATAATATGAACAAAAGCATTCCGGACGGACAGTTATTTTTAATTAAACTGATCTCGTATTTAACAGCGCAATCTTATAAGTTATATCTATGAACCTTTTGTACTTTGGGTCTACAAAGAATAAACGGTTATAGTTATTATTTTTTTCAGAAAAGTTAGTTTTGTTTATAAAAAAACGAAAAATATATTATATAAATCTTTGAAACAAAACTTGTGCAAATGCTCCTGGAAGAGTTTTTGCGAAAAACGTTAGGCTACTACGCGGGCTTCTTTTTGTTGCATTGTGCATCTAAAAATCGGGTTTTTAAATGCCTAATATAAATGTTTAAATTTAAATATTCCGATAGTAAGTTTCTAGTTTTAAGTTGACATGTCATAAAGTTAGTAACTGTAATTGGTATTACAGTTACTAACTTTATTAGTACTTATTTTGACATATTAAATATGAATATTCCGTAACTTTACACTGAGACAATTTTTAATCGCATCTTTTACAAATAAGCTGATACTTTTAAAGGAATGATATTCTTGCTATTGCTCGTATTTAAGTGAATGGTTCATGATTTAAAATCAAAAAAATATTATCGAGGTTAATATAAACAAATCTTTTTTCAGGTGAATTTTCACTTATTCATTTTATCAATCAACTTTCTTTGCGTTTCTCTAAATGCGAGGTTTCGCAACCCACATTATTAAGGAACAAAGTAACAAACAATGCCCTCAAATGGAAATACAAATTTATTTTCTTATAAGAATGAAAAGATATTGAAAATATTGGAGTAGAAATTGAGGTGAAAACGTCTTCCAGGACGAAAGAGAGGCGAAAAGGAACAACTCATTTTATCAATGCAATTTACAACTGTGCTCCTCCTTTACGAGACTAATTATTATTGTCAAGCGCAAATAAACAGAATGTATCTTAATGAAAACCAAATATTTAACGCAAACACAAAAAACGAATGTAAAATCTTTATTTGTTGTATATGTTTTGATTAGAAAATTATACGTAAACTGTTATAATGTGCATGTTTTATCCGTTTATCTTCAATCTACCTACTCACTCTTCTTTAGGTCTGCTGGAAGTTTTTTTTTTAATAAAGTAGCTTTTAAGCAGTAGCATGTAAAGCATGTAGTACCATTTTCCAAATGTTGTGTTTTGTATTTTCTTGTATACAATAATCCAATCTAGACGGAGGTATTAAAAATAAAAGTCGGTGCTGGATTTCAAGCATGAAATCAGGTTGAAAAATTGAGAATAAATATTCTTAAATAAGTCAAATAAATCATATGTAGAAGTAACTTACTTATTTAAGATTAAATTAAGTAATATGACTAGAAAATGCATAATGTTTTAGCAAATACCTAGTGGGTACGTATATTAAGTTAATAGAAAAATCTAAAAGTACCTTTTAAAGTCAAGGTATAGTCAGGCAAATAATGAAGATGCTTGTATAAGCTGTTTAATTAACTTCATAATTAAATGAGTCCGCCGCTTTCTGTCTGCCTCGAAGAAATAATAATGAGCTCGTTGTGAGCTGGCTACCGACAGATTCTTGAGGTTAGTACAACTTCGGTTAAAACTTGGTACCCTAGCTCTTTTTCAACTCTTAAGGGATCTACATAATTTGGATTTTCATACAGGTTATTATGAATTATCGGCTTATCCTTAAAATTAAGAGTATTCCGAATAACAAATCTACCATATCGACAACTGCCATTTAATGGTGGGTAACGAAATGAGAGTGTCTGTTTATCATGCGATTAAATTTTTCAGAATCAAAATTGTACTAATTTGTATGAACTAAACTAAAACTTGTACCACTGTACATTTTTGGTCCGGCTCCGGGCCTGAACTGCTGTGTCGTACCTAGTCATGTTGTACAAAACAGTGTCAGGTATAATCAGTGTTGTGCTTAGAGTATATAGTATTTACTTAGGTACTATAATATAGTACCTAAGTAAATATATGAGTATATTATACTCTAAGATGTTGTGTATTTATGGTTCCTTTGGGTCTTGGGTACTATATACTCTAGGTGTTGTTTATTTATGGTTCCCTTCGGATCTAGTATTAAGTACTAAATCAAGAGGATTTAGCATCAGACGAAATTTGACATAGTGTGACGAAAATGTAGCGCCGCATCGTAGCATGGCGCAAGTGTGGTTCCACCTTAACTCGTAATTTTAAAGCGATTCAGAAAAAAATAAATTTTGTCAGAACATGAAAGCAATTTTTACAATTTTCAAATATGTTATCCGAACATCATGAGGCAAGTGGCAGATAAACCACTTTGACTAGTATCTGCTAAATTAACTATTTGATTTCATGTTCACTTTAAAACGCTTGAAGTAACTAACTTCAAATAATGAGAATGGGATCTTCTTCAAAAGGAAACGAAAATTGCCATTTCAGGCTTATTCACAAAAACCTTTCAAAGCATCTTTGACGATTTTAATTCCTAAGACGTCTAAACAGAGAATTTTGGATTTTTTATGTCCGATCTTTATTTACATGTGTTAGGCGGTTTTCCCACTTGTCGCCTGTCGCTGCGTATTTAAATCGTACTATGATACATGTTTTTTTCAGACAAAACTAAACTTTTACAATTGCATTTACGGATGGAAATAAGATCAAAATTCATAATTTACTTTCGTCTGACAGACGCATGCGTTATGGTGCGTTCAAAATACGCAGCAACGGATGACAAGTAGGAAAACCGCCTTAGATATTCAAATTTAATATAAAATAATCATGAGATAGACTTTAAAAGTTTCTCATGATCTTAAACTAGGTATAATAGCGGGGCCTTGTGAATCCATCATAGACAAAAATATTTCGTCCTCTAAAATTTTAATAAAAGCAGGGAGTCATGCAATATAAAGCTAACCACATCGCGCAGCAGGTTTTTGAGGAATTAAAGAATTAAACCCTGAAACATTCTCATTTCATTTAATTTGACAAAGTTTATCTAGTTAGATTAGCAACAATTATCTGTAGCACCTATCTAGTACTTTGTATGGAAAAACATTAATAACTTGAGGAGCTGCTGCAACCAAGTTGAGAGAAGATAAAGCCAAAAATCCCTCTGGCCTTTTTCTCAGTTGAAAAATCCAAATGTTCGTCGGAATAATTTAAACAAGAATGTGTAAAACTAGTATTTCTGCTGCTCGTAGTATTAATTTGCAAAAGTTAAACATTTGTTCGTAGTTAATTAAAGCTCGGAAACTCGACTTTAGTAATAGGACGTGATTTTGTTTAAATTGACCTAGTTGTTGGTAGCTTTTCGTTAATTTATTTATTTTTATACTTTATTGCACATCATAACATAAGACGGGCCTAATACCACGCTGCATTCTCTAACGGCCAACCAGAGGGTGTAAACAGAGAGAAAAAGAAGCGGTTACTAGGATCTTTAAAATACTCGTGGAGTAGTTTCTGGTTAAACTCCATAGGTCAAAACTTATTAGTGACCTAGTTTTGTCTCAATTTGTTTTATTATTTTTATAAAAATTTGCTGCTAAATTATAGGAATATTCTTTAACATAAGGATTGTGTCGCATAGTAAACACCTAACGAACTTTATTTTTTAATGATGACCTCTGTACTTGATTTTTTCTTATTAGTAATTTTAGTCCGTCTTCTATTGAAATTTTCCTTTTCCTTGGGGAGGCCTTCGTCCT
This sequence comes from Tuta absoluta, assembly GCA_027580185.1. NCBI lineage: Eukaryota > Metazoa > Arthropoda > Insecta > Lepidoptera > Gelechiidae > Tuta > Tuta absoluta. The sequence continues at coordinate 3,860,964 of JAQAHW010000016.1, read as the reverse complement.
GCAGTGGACTGCAATTGGCTGATGTATATATGTAAGTTATTTTTCACAAAAAAAAACAATATAAGTAACACGAACATTTTAAGCTGGAATGCGCAAAGGCGGCCTAAATATTGCTAAAAACTATCTCTTCCAGACAACCTTTGGGTGAAGGAAATAGGAATGAAAAACAGAGCAGTGCGAAAGCAAAGGACAACAGCATAAGTACATTTTGAAATCCGTTTTGCCATTTTTCTAGAAATCAGGCCACAATTTCAGTAAGAGTTTGATCGAAGTTTTAGACTTGTTTATAGAACGTGGTAGAAATAAGTCCACTATTATAGCATATTCCGGCTTTTGTAAAGAAAATTTGCCATATTACTACAATAAATATACCAAAGAAATACCTATATAATGTTATTACGAGTGACGTTCTAATCGCAACACTGGAATTTTAAGTTAAGACTATGATTTTTTCTTTCGATAATTGTATACCTAACACGGGAAGTGTTTTAAAATTTGGTATTCTATTATGACTATGATTTATGTCAATCATACAAGTGATTGTTTTTGTATAATCTCGCGGTTACTCAATTTGTTGCTTTATTCAAAAATCAGGTATATCAGCGCTATTCATGTTTTGAAAACTCGTGCGTGTGTGGGAGAGAAAATATTATCGTTGACTGAGAGATTGTTTTAAACATTGGTTGGACGGGTTTATCATAATCTCTTTTTGGTTTATGGAAATTTTCACGTTTTGCATTGTTTCAATGTTTGTTATACCAAATTGTAAAATATACAGCTCATAATATATATATAAACTGACATCTACGTTAAAAATAATAATACAGTTTTAACTAAACGTTTATTTACCGCGCTTATGACTGGCGGGCCATTTGCATGACACATGAACCATGTGCGATGTGGAATGGGTTTGGCTGAAATGGTTCTCAAATATTTGTCAGATGTGGCGATAGTGACCGCATTTTGCGGCCGTAACGCTATGCCTACCCCGCAAGGGATAAAGGGGTGATATATTTGTGTGTGTATTTTCTTACACAAAAACTTCAAATTGGTGTAAAGAGCAATTTAACAGGTCTTTATCCTGGTGGGTTTTATGTCATGATAAGTTAATTAGTGTTATTTTATTACTTTTAAATCATGTTTGCTTCGTTTTAGTTTCAAATCATTAAATGCCTACCGCAAAGTCTCACCGAGTTAATATTATAAAAAATAATAGCATCATGGCAAATGAAACGCCTCACAACTCGCGGAAATTATATCTGAACACACGAAAGACGACCAGAACCAGATATTATCAAATTACAGGCTACAATTTTGCAGGTGACATTCGGTGTTCATTGCGTAGTCGGTTAGCCATTATGATACCAGGAACATGAACTGGCTACGCAATGTACTAAAACTTTCACCTGTAGACTAGTAGCCTGTAGTTTCATAACATAGGCACAAGCTGGCAGCCGGCGGGGTGTCTCAAGATGCCGCTAGGTGTTTGTGCTTTGTTGTTGCTAAGCTGGAAAAATATGAGCGGAATTAAGACAAATGTAGGTATCTAGTTTAAGATGACAGCAAAGGGAATTTTATCTGTTGATAGTTCTAAATTTCAAACCAGAGGGCGCTGTACTGAACTGCAATTGATGTCACAATTTCACGTTTTGTCACAGGTTCTCTTTCACGTTGTGTTCGTTACTTTAAAATCCTGTTAGTTTGATTTGCTACTAAATAAACTTGTCATCTTGCTGTTACTTACATTTTGAGTTTTATCTACGTAAATAAACAAAAACCATTTTAAGGACAGTTAGAAAAACACAAAATAAAGAATAATTTATAAAGTGGTACAGATTTCGTGATTTGAAACTTTATTTTAAATAAGATCAGCGCCCTCTACATGACTCTCGAGAATCCCTAGAAAATTTCCCATACAAGCCAATCTTTAAGGGATCTCGCTTGGAGTTGCACCACATTGTTTCTATATAGGTGCAAGGTGCTGCACATGCGTCATACAGCTGCATAATGCGCCATATTTTCTCACGAGAGCGGTGGGAATACTTTACCTGAGTTATGGAGTCGTAATTTTAATAGAAAATGACGGCCGTAGCTTGAAATAGGTGCTCACATGTTTTATATTGTTGTCTACAAATAGATGTGCATTTGAATGTGATTAATTTTACTACAATATAAATATTTTATAATTATAGTTCAATTTTTAGTTTTTTCTATTGCAAAACCACGTGTCCACATCACTTTAGAAGATTGTTCAGTTTTATATTTATTAAAGAAAACAAGACCATTGGCTTTCTCAATAGTCCAATATTTCTAAATAGAATACCTACCAAAACGTTTCAGGAAATTGAGATAAAATTCTTGAGTTGAACCTGTTACCGCTGCACTGGGTCGGTACGTGCTGTGGTTGAGAACAAAAGGTTCAAAGAAGCATTGAAAAGTGAATTCCATATTGGAGTTACTCAGAAATTTCATTCGTTTTGAAATGCAATTGAAGTCTAAAAACACTTTGATAATTTAACAGCTAGGTCAAGAGCATATGCCCTACCCTATGAAAAATATGTCAGATCTCAAGTAGAGCCTAGTTTTTGAATCTATGTACACTCCTTGTCTCCGCCAACCCAAATTTTACAAACTCTACATAACAGTAAAAATGCATAGCTTGGCCGTTACTGTCATGAAGGCTAAATGAACTCATTTTATTTCATGCAACTATTTTGTTTCAAAAGTATACTAATAGTTGCCGGTGTATCCACTGAAACGGCCAAGCCATAAATTTTAACTGAGCTGGAGAGTTTGAGAAATTTGGGCTGCTAGAGTTAGGGCGAGTAGTATCAGAAGCTTGACTCCACTTGCGATCGTTATTTTTTGCATAGCGTAAGCCTGTAGTGTGTCTACGCACCTGTTTATGCTCTCGTCTTGGCTTTATTTCACATGATTATGTTTTTGGTGGAACTTTTTTTTGCAGGATGAAAGTAAGTCCTATACAAACTGTTAACCCTTCTTCTTAAACAAATAGATAAATCCTGATACACGTATACATTTGTTTGTATTTACAAAATTGTATGCCTAATATCATATTTTTGTTGTTTGTACGCTGTATACTAATACACTTCTACTTAGTAAGTTAATCATTTATTTTCCAGAAAAAAAGTTTATATGATTGGTTTTACGTAGACTACATACACAATTTCATTATTCTAGCACTTCAGGAAGTACTCAAACATTTTGATGGTCATTAATGAGGGATGAATTCGGTGTATTTTAGAAACCAATAAAATCTCAAGTATCAAAGCTATGCAACATCTATTCAATTAAATTAGTATTGAATTTTTTTATCAAAGTTATGAGGGTAAAAAACAATGAAGCTATTGGCAAGAGGTAGATAGCATCCCCGCGCTTTTTTAGGTTGCTTTGCTATCAGATACTTTCGTGATGTTTTTTGTTCTGAAAATTCCAAGCTCTAAGCTATCGCCTACGGGATTAAAGTAATTAATCACAAGTGCGTTATTCCTTCTAAAAAAATACGGTAATATCGTTATTATTTTAGTAAGATAAATCCCATTATAAACTTAATCAAAGAAAATTGCAAATGATTTATTTACCCAAACTGGGCAAGACGTAGAAGCAATCGTTGTCTGCTCGGCATCCAGAATGAAGTGATCTATGGATCCCGGATATTGCCTGTCCAACGGCCCCTACTCCCTCGGCACGAAGCCACTTCTGCATTCTTCTAACAAATCTGCGAGTATTTACTCAATCCCAACTCTACCGTATAAAAAAATGCTTTTTACAGCCCTTGCCACTAAAGTGGCCCTGCAGTAGCACCACTGTCATCCAAAAAGTACATCTATCATTGCGGAGAAATAAATATTCTCTTTCCTAAAGATGTGGTTTTTTTGTAAATATTCTCTTACAAGTAAGATCTCTTATAAACAAGTTTAGATTGATCTTTACTACTCGTAAACACTGTTATTGTATAAGAAGGTAAGATGTCAGAATGAAATATTGTCCTACTGAAAAATGTCAGAGTTATCTATGTATATCGGGATGTTTTTATTTAGCTCGCTATCACACTGCTTGGGTCGGTAGGTCCTTCACGATCCGTCTACTTCATCGGAAATTCACTCCGCGTTTAAGATAGCTTTTCCCAATCGGCTCGACCTCTATTTGCGGAAGATTTATTTTTGACGACCTCTATACAAGGTACCACGCCACGACAGGGAGTCAAAGATGCAGCGATGTTAATGGTTATCAAAACAATTATGGTTGGATATTCATTAGATATTAATCTGTCGTCGCTATGAAATTGTTGCACATTACGTAATACCAATATACTTTAGATTCACTTTTAAATTTAGGTAAAAGCGAATGTCATAGTCGGTTGTAGCACATAAGGTACCAGGGGTACACCAAAAGAATTGAATTATTTTTATCTCCAATTAATACGAGTACATACTAAAAATTTAAACTTATTCTCATAAAAGGAGTCATTTTCTACTAATACATATTGATGTTTAGAAAGAAATATTGCTGGGGACATAAATAATTCAGTTCTCTTGGAGTATCCCTGGTACCTTATGTGCTACAACCGACTGTACAAATTAAGAGAAGAGCACAATCTTTATTGCGCGTTTATATATGGAAATGATAAACTTTTGTTCTATAACTTTTAGAAAATAGTTTCTTTTTTTGAGGCTTAAAGGTTTTAAGTTTTATTTTTCTAAGACCTTGATTTTGTCACTCAATTGTCTTCCTTGATATAGTTCATTGATAAATTGCTATTTCGATCCATTTGCGCTTGTAAAATATTCATAACTTGATAACCTGTTTCGGACTGATTTTGAAATCATTTACTTTCCATTTTATCTTTCTTTGACACCTGACACCATTGTTCATCGGGATGCTTGTCAATTTGAAATAACTTTGATATAATGATATTCTTATCGCATCACCGATACGGGAGTGAGAAGTCTTACCTACCAATTATATCTACATTCCTACATTACTCGAGTTTGCTATAAAAATACGATAACGAAACCAGTTTAGCAAAATGAAAACTGCAAATCCATGCAGATTTGACGTCTCGACGGCGCGTGTCACCGATGTATCATCTCGCTGCCGTGATAACATCGTCCATGTAAATAAAGTATTCCTGACTGCAATGTCGTCGCCTGGATTTTATATTGTGCACAAGCACAAAATTGTGCTCCGTAGAATCTATACACAGCAATTTACGTTGTTAGCTCTAAAACTTTGATGAGATTTTACATTGTCTGTAGAAAATTCCTTTACTCTAGTAAAGTATACGGGGTGTTAAGTATAGTCTGATCATGCCTGCAAAGTTTTCAGTACACCATCCCTTACACAACAGCCAGAACAGTCCACTGTAGTTAAGTATACTGTAAAATAAATCACTCCTTGGCAAATTGCTAAATGACTCTACATTCTCTCTTTTATTCCAGTTGTAACTCGTAAAGACTTTTTTAAAAGCTTAGACGACTCGGTGTTCCACACGAAGAGAGAGAGAGAGTATCTTATTGTTACTTTTTATTCTGGTAACTTGAATTTTAAATTAAAAATACATTTTCTCTAATGATTATCAAATCAAACAGAGGAACATTTTTTCGCAAAAAAAAGAATGACGGTTTTAAGATAATTACTTTTTTTCAACAGAGCTATGGAATTTGAAGTAATTAAAAGTAGGTCTCATTCAAGAACAATAACGTAGTATAAAAGTTGCTGGATTAAATGAAATAAATAAATATCCTGGACAATTCACACTGCGCGATCTAGCCCCAAACTAAGCAAAGCTTGTGCTATGGAATTACTGAATAGACTCGTAATAAAATTAATATGACGCTGGCCTAAGAATAATGACAGGCACTGACACTCAAGAAATTGTTTATTAGTGTACTTTGAAAAATACTTACAGCTGCTTTTGCTACCCCGAAAGATAAGGAAGCTCCTGGCCCTGGTCAACTTACAGCGGGAATAATTAAAGCAGTGGGAACGAAAAGATGAAGGTAACAAGAGCAAACGCGATACACAAAATATGTGACAATATTTGGCGCTTTGGTAAATGACCTGCCGACAGGGCAAAATCAATTATTCTGCCACTGCACACAAATGATCTTCAAAATGTGATGGTTACTAAAGAACGCTAGCTTTGATATTAGGAAATGCCAGGGGGCCAAATCTGAGGCCATATATCGAACGAGATATGGCGGTTCTGGCTTCGGTTACGCTTTTGGCCTTATACATTACGGATTTTGTTACCAAAATCACACTCGGTTTCTTTAGAGCCAGCAATATAGGAACATATTGTAAGCTATAAACCGCACATGCGAGCGGCTAAATATCAATGATAATGTCAAAAACGAGATATGGCCCTATTCTGAGATTCTAGCCAGTATCTGAACCAAATTGGTTACTCCATCCCCTTCAGTTTTTATGGCAACAGAAGAAACAGAAAACATTTTAGCCTAATGTTTCAAATATCGTTCATTCCGGTCATTCAAAATATCAAAACAAACAAAAAGAAAGTAATTTTCACAAATGATTATAATAAAGAAGAATCGAGTGAATGGTTGTTTTTTTCTAGAAAAGCCCGCTACGTTTGGGCTAGCTAATGTTCCAGCCGGCCCTTGAAGACATCATATTATATTTTTTGCAGAAGAAGATGATAAACTGTACAAATGCATTTGGTTAAGGTACTAACAAATACTTTAGTCCTACTACGATTTTTACTATTTTCAGTCGCGAATAAAATCGCTCCTATGCTAGGTTTATTTATGCATTCGTTGCAGTTCCCAGAAATCATTGCAATTTTTTAAAGTTTAGTGGCATAATGTCATTGTTACTTAGCTAATATTGTCAAACCCATGGTTTACTATTACGATTTACGATACTTTATTTATTCTAGAACCTCAAACCTATTCCTCTGAATATGCTGTATCCTTAAGCAGACATATCGCCACCAGACGTCCGGTGAGAAGTAGCTTGTGCATTGGAGTAACAGACGCAAAAAACCGACACTCGACACCCACTGGACAACTACTCAATGTCTCGCGCTCGTTTGAAAAGCCGAAAAAGCTTATAAGGAATACATCTGCTTCAGACAATGCGCCGCAACCCAAGGACCAATTATGGTACTCCCGTTAGCCGGCTCCTGTGGGGATCATCACACCATCGTTCAAGTTGGCCACTGCAGGGTGAACACGGCAAATGAGGCTTCATGGATAAAACGACCAATTGAAACTGTGGAGCATATGTTCCTTGCTGTGGAGCCCCATCTCAAACAATAGCAGGAAGGATCTGAATACGGCGACTAGGAGTGCTGTGGCCTTTACAAAATTTTGTCAAAAAATTATATAGAACTGGACACGAAGAAGAAGTTTTATTCTAAATAATTAAAATCTGAAAATGAAATCCAAAGGAGTTCTAAGCAGTAGATGTATATCATTATTAAGGATAATATGTAAAAACAGAATAAGTCTATAATTGGTATGTTCTCTTTGAAAGAATAATCATAATTCAATAAATTATCATCTTGTTTAGATAGCGTAGTCGTAGATTAGTTAAAAATATTGCGATTTGGCACATATAAAAACACTGTACAAACATAAGAACTCATAATATTCAGTAAATACATAAGAGGTGACCAAGGGACTGGCTCCACGTTCCTAGCTAAGTATTACAATTGGAGGCGATAGACCAACAATTTATCTACATCTCTACACAATTTTCTGAAAAAACCATAAAGTATTTGGCAGACGTGATGATGAAGGGGCATTTTTTACGGTCTTTTACGCTCTGCCTCCCCCGGAAGGAATTGACATGATATGTGTGAATATTGACTATCACAGTTCAATCTTGTAACGTTTGACAGTCGGTTGCTTTACATACATACATACATATATCACGCCTATAATCCCTTGTGAGGTATGCAGAGCGTAAACGGCCGTGAAACGGACATTTACACCACGTCTGACAAATATTTGAGGGTCATTCGGAAAATTGTGTATCGCCATAGTGACAGGTTGTCAGCCCATCGCCTGAAATTACAATACACACCCTCGAGTCCCTTAGTCGCCTTTTGCGACTCCCACGGGAAAGAAATGGGGTGATGCTATTTTGAGCCGGCAGCACACGGCAATACTCTACTATACTTAGCGGTTACCTCTATTATACTTAGCGGTTTTAGCGGTAATACTATAATACATGCATACATACATATATCACGCCTTTATCCTTTTGCGGGGTAGGCAGAGCGTAAACGGCCGCAAAAAACGGACATTTTCGCCATAAAATAACAATAATAGGAAACGTGATGGTAACTTGAAAAGTAATCAATTTTTATTATCAAAAGGTAGAAACAACCGTGAACGGGACTATTTTACCAAATTCTTTTTGGTAAAATCATTTCAAAGAGTTTTTTTTTTACAAAATGTCATTGCTGTCGTTTATTCAGTTGTCATTTACCCTATTGACGTTGACATAGTCTACAATAACAAACGTGAAATAAAAGTTTACGTGTTTCTTTTGCCTAAATGAACGTATATTGGCGAATAAACAAGGCTCTTAGTGAAAGCCTTGAAGCTTTCCCAATGCACAACATTCCAGCATTGCCATCTTCTATTATAATATGGTAGTATAATTATAATCTATATATATACATACCATGTTTAGGAGGAGTGAGTGTGTGTTAACTTGGCTCATTATATCCCAGATTTTGCCTAAAATACCGGCGGAATATTGGTTCACTTGTTTGATGGTAAGCTTATGTTTACCAGATATTAACTACTCTATGTTTTCATTGCAGCGCAGCTGTCTCCAGGAAACACTATAATGGTGCAAAGTATTGCGGTTTTCACACTATTTGCCAGCGTAATTCGTCCGAAAGTATCGTTTAAAAATTGTAGTGCACGAGCAAGAAGAACACATCAGATGCGATAAAAACTCTCAGCCAAAACAGGATTTTCATAGATTGACTAGTTATTATTTCTATAAGATAGATAGGTGTTATCAGGAGTACTTTAAGATATCAAGTTAAACTGTTGATCCTTTTAAAAAGTTATTTTTTCAAGAAACTGCTGATGGGGCAGGAAAATTAATCAAATACAATTAACTAATTTGAAATTCGATTTGTTTTACTTTAACTTCCACATGTTGCCACCGTAATAGATACACATAGCCAACAACAGTTTGAGGATACCTCTAGAACCACTGGTGGTTCTACACGGTGCCGGTGGTTCTCATGGTCCTAGCGGAAATCATCGAGTGTAAATGCCACTTATTTTAGGTAGCACCAACACCGGATGTATGGAGCACTAACACTGGGAGGTTAAATAAAAATTTATTAAAATTAATTTTAAGCAAGCGGTTTCTCGAGTTGAGGAAACGCCTTGGCAAGCATAGCGTTGGACACCCTCTGTTCAGATGTACCGAGTACCGATGACTTAAAGACGGCGGCTAGTAGCGACTCGTTCATTGGGTCGTTGGACGACTAAATGTTCCACACGAAAATAGTAAAAAGAAGCGACTCGAGGGAAAACCGGGATATCGTGCCTTATGGCGTACCTTTGGGGAACCTTATGCCCAGCAGTGGAATGCAGCCGTAGGCTGATGCGATGTGATGATGTGAAAATTAATTTTAAAAGTATGTATGTGATGTAAAATAAAAAATATAATTACAAAAACACGACTGTATATTAATCTATCTATCTATCTGTTTTAGTGGCAGAAATCGATCTTAAAGCATAAACTCAGTTTAGGTCTTAGGATTGTGTAAAAAGGAACAAGCTACTACCTACTACAATGCATCTATTTTATGTGTATTTAATAAATTTAGCATGTTTCCAAATTCTATGCTTTAAATATTCTCTATATTTGGCCCAGAGACACTGTCGCTGTGCCTTCAATTTGTAGTGAGCTCCATAGGTATTGAGGGCACATTCCATCCAGGCCAGCTGTAGAGACAGAGTGAAATGACCATAGATGGGTTATCACGTCATCAGGGCGACACAGCAAGGTGAAGCGCGGTGAGGTTTGGCTTGTCTGGGATCGTAATTGGTCTGGAAGGAGGTGGGTGCTTGTCTGAATGAATCTGCTGGAGCCACTCTGTAGTCCGTCGTAAGGATTCTGACCGCTCCTCTCAAATCTCCGTCATACACGTTCGTTTCATTTCTTTTTCACACTGAAATGGGTCTTTAAAAAACTGGATTGACGAGGCCTCCAAGCAGAGAGGAGTACTGTCTACGTTGTGCTTCACATTGGTGGTTAAATAACCCCTTAGTCTAGGACACTGAATGATGTGTATGCAAAAGGCACGCATTTCTCTATTGTAGAGCTTCGTTTTTCAGCAGCTAAACATCTAGCACCTCTTGATATGTGCTTAAACACAGGGACGTTGGCCTTGAGATGTGCGAGGTCGTCAAAGAGTGTGAGGAAGCTGCAGGGAGAGAGCTGTGCTGTGATGGGACTGTGAGTCCGCTGTAGGTGCTAGTATTGATATCATCTTGAGCAGGGGGACGGTATATACGTCCAGTGTGGCCAGGCCAGGCAGTAGGATGGCCAGACCATGGCTTTTCGTAAGTTTTGTTCGAAGTATTGGGGCAAAGCAGGCAAGGTATTTGGGATGGATCAATTGGGTCCATATTGGCTGCTCGTGCTATTCATCTTGAGGGTTGTTCTCACCAGAAGCTTGAAACACACACTGAAAAACACCTAAAACATTCTAATTTCGTCGAAAAGTCCAAAAAAACAAATAATTATAAAATATTCTGTGTTGTTTATGTTGTGATTTGTTATTTTATGTCAAAAAGCTATATCTCGTATATCCTCTCAAGCGTCAGCCTGTCAAAACCTAGTTGCCCCGAAGTGGTCAGCCATTTTTTCGTGCGCGACCGCCGCCGCGCGTGGTTCGCTTTAAACTCAGATTTCTCGAGAATGGCTTGTATTTGGTAAAAACAAATTACTGATTTGTAATTATATTGAAATATCCAATATAATAGTGTATTTTTTTGTGTACTCACTTTAAAATAATTCGTAATATAGCGAGATAAAATTGCACCAAGGGAAATATTTCAGCATTTTATTGTTAAACATGCTATTTTACCAAAAATAGACAAGTTCAAGAACATTTGTGTTTTAATAATAGTTTGTAATTGTGTTAACAGGTAGAAGTAAAAAAAGCACTGCATGTAATAGTAAAATATTGTTTAATTAGAGAAGAAAATTTAACAATATTGAACGACTGAGTTTGGCGCGAACTTCATTCGCGTATAATCCGACAAAATTATATGAACATGTCCGAGGTTGTAAATTGGTTGAATGAATAGGGATGTCTAGATTACGATTTATATACGTGGGACAGGGACAGTATAATAAATCAATTAGCTTTTATGTAATTTTTAAATGACTAGGTTGCTTGCCACCAGGAGGCAATGAACCATTTAGCCATTATTTTTACTTGCCTCTGGGAGGCAAAGAACGCTCCAGTGGATAAGACATAAAATAGGCATGGAAAGCTATCCTATTTTGACAGATATTTGGGTCCGTATTCTGATATTTCATTCGAATTTGAATGAATGATATCCATTTTTTGACTTATGTTTTCCATCACTCACACATTTGCAAAATTATAATTTAGTATACATTGATTGTTATAAAGCATTTGTTATTTTGTTCAGTACAAAATGTTCAATGTATTTCAATGTTAGCGCGTTTTTTCGTCGTTGAGCCAGAAGCTGCCATATCTCGTGCTATATCTCGTCACTGACATTTCGTGAGCAACCCAGATTTGACGCCGAAAGGTTGTGCATTATAAATAATAGAATGCGTTATTACATGGACTGGCAAATACCATAAGAGCAGGCTGGATTTGTCAAAGGAAAAGAGACTCGCGAGCAAATCTTAAATCTTCGCCAAAAAAGGTAAAAACATGACTGGCAGGCTTCACTTTAGGTTTCTACGGCAAAAGTTGCATTAACCGAATCGAAGATAAGGTGAAAAAAAACGGAAATTTTTCGTTTTAGTATAAGTGTTGTACGTTGATATAAAGCTAATTTAGTTAAAAAAACCGACGGTTGTTGTTACAAAACCCATGTCAGAGGCCTACAACTAGTAGTTGGTAAGTGCTGGTTTAAAAACTCCGACACCAGAGTTCATTGGGTCGTTCGTCGACTAGTCTCACACATGAAAAAAAAAGAGAAATTATAGTATGTTCCTATCCAGTTGGCTTGGTGGAGTTTTAATATATTTTAACAAACTACTGGTACTATATACATCACTCAAATTACGGCTTTTAACGTAAGTATAAATACATGATTAGAGGTGTTCATTCACCCAGAGAGCTCAAAATTAAAACCACAGCACCGCCTACTGTCTACATCGTATTCGTATATTGAGTCTGATGGCTGCCATTCTGTATTAAATATGAATATTTTCAGGGCATCCCATTTTTAGATGTATTCAAAGTTATGATCACATTTGGTGGGAATCACTTTATTTTCCCGTCAGTTTTAAAATAAGATAGCTTCTTCAAGCTTTACTATAATGTTTATTTAGGTATGTACTGTAATGTTTATTTAGGTATATTTAATCTATTCGTGTGTAGGTTTATTTTATCTTATTCTATTCTATTGTGCACGCCTAATCCGCCTTTCATTATAAAGTCTCACTTTGCGTAGGTCAGCTGGAAGAAATTTCTTAGTAGAAATAAGCTGTCCTGTTGTGTCGTTATTCTTTGTATGTTGCTCTTGTAATGTTTTTGTGTACAATAAACGGTAAATAAATAAATGTTACTGGCATCACATCACTTACGTGGGTTTGCGTAATCCCAGGGTATCTGACCCATGATTGGCTTACCGCCAGCTCAACCTGGTCGACGACAGCTCTATCCCATTATCCTAATACACATTAGATGCCGGGTTAGTGATTTTGCATCGCACTATTTCATGCCAGACTCCTAAAATTCTATAGTATTTTAAGTGCAGCTTCCAAATAGTCGTTTTGTTTTGATTCATGTTATTGGAGAGTAGAAAATTGGATATTGTCTGACGGTACGAAGGGAAACCGCCGCAAAGACCAAAGATCTGCTTACATAGCCTAGTTCTTTCATCCGTTTTTATAATCATTAAATATTTAATAGAAACGGCGCATTCAATTACGGTCTTCGTCTATTTGGTCAGTGAGACCTAAAGAATAATCCGTTGATTTTGCCTTCTCAGTTCCTGCCTATTTCCAAATAAATTATGAACAATTTCAACTCCAATTCCATATTTGGTTGTTAACTAGAAACAATAAACTTGCTTGTTCTTTGTGTCGAAATATAAGAACTTATATTTCTGAATTTAATATTTCCAGTTCCACATTACAAAAAAAATATTACTTTTGAAACAAATAATATTTTTCTTATCTTAGGAATCTTTTAGAAAACTTGGGCTATAAATTGGCACTTTATAACACAGGTGTTTAAAAGGTTATTTATTTTTGTAATGTACTTTATCAAAAAGAAATTAAATTGGTACAATAAAACAAATTTCTGACACAGACAGAGACAGTTCTGTTCTATTTTAATGGTGAACTTAAGGAAGACAAATTTCCGAAAGTTGCCAGAATGATATTGAAGTCGCGGCCCCGCTCCGGACGGAGTTACCGTTCTGGAATTGAGTTAACATCTATTAACTATTCGTGGTTTAATTTTCTCTGAGATGAGGTTTTAAGTTCCACTTTACTTATAAATTTGTCTTCAACTGCCAGATGTCATTATTATGAAGTACTGAAATAATTTTCATTTAGTTTGAATCAACGCTCCACTGGGCGTCATAAGCGTTGGCATTTCTCCCAAAGTATGTGGTTATAACACTAACCTATGATTTTCTTTTATTTCGCACTAGAAACTGTCTTACATGTCGTAAAGTTTGAAGGTAGTATCAGGGTCAACTGCAAATTCATGCAGATTTAGTTAGTAACATAGTTGTATCTGTCACTATAAACTTGCCGGTGACTGTTCTTGATTAAGATAAGACTAAATTTATGTTATGTGTAAGAGATGGATATTGTCGTGTGTTATGTTCCTATGCAAAGTTTATTAAAATGAAATTAACGGTGATATTTAAGTAAAATGATTTTTATTCATAAACATAGAATCCTCAATCACCACACGAGTGGGAATCAAAACAACGACTTTCATTTCAGCGTACCATGCCTGACCACGCTTTCACCACCTAGCTAGTTTTTCTAACTCGATTATAATCTTCTGCAACAATACACACACACTCATATACATATCACACCTTTATTCCTTGCGGGGTAGGCATGAATGCCAACTACATAGTAGAACTATTCTAGCTGGTACCCATAACCTTGGTTTAGCTGATTTTATCACTACAAAATAAAGTCGCTTACCGTGTCCTGTTGTCTCATTGTATGCGTGTCTCTTTAGAATTACGCAGCGGATTTTAATGTAGATTTTTTAAAATATGAATTGAATATAATAAGAAAGTGTATTTACATAAAACATGTCAAAAAGATGTCTTATTTTTGCGGGAAAAGGAATATCAGTAAGTGAAACTGCTGGGCGGGCCGGGCCGCTGATGTAACTGAAAAAAAATTACTATTTCCAAACCAGCGTCCTTCAATTTACATAATTCGGTAGCAAAACAATGTTAATAAGCTGTTGATGTTTCATGTGCATTAAAATTTTAGGCGACAGGCTTACAACCTGTCACTATAGTGATACACGATTTTTCTGAAACGGCCCTCAAATAATTTTCAGACATGGCGATAGCGATCGTATTTTTGCGCCTACCCCGCAAGGGATAAAGGAGTAATGTGTGTATGTATGTCATTTCATATTTTTTTTGCATATCACCTTATTAAAAAAAATCAGTCGTATGTGTTGATCATTGGGTCCTAGTCGGCTACACTGGCTGTTTCATTACTAAGCTGCATTAGGTGCGAAGCGAATGAATCTACGGCGCTTATTGTTGCACAAGATGTCTTAATGCAAGAATCTTCTGATCGTTCATTCTCTTGATGTGGTTGCAACCACACTTTATACCTCAACTCTTTTCTTACTCATGTAACGGTCCTCGCATTGCTTTTTTGGATAAAATTATCTTGTTGGGCACTTAAAAATTACCTAATAGAGAATCAATATCCATGTCATTAAGTCATGCACACGTGGGATGGAAGAAATTTTTTACCGATAATAATGTGTGTCAAAATTAAAACAAACGTTTATTAGGCAATGAACAGAAGAGAACTGTTTTCTGAATCAGCTTTTTATAAAAAGACTAAAGTATTCCTAATTTTTAACATAAAAATATTTTATTTTGTCCAGTGAAGTGTGAAATCTGTTAAATTTTGCTTAATCTAATATGTTCATGTCATCACTCATCAGACAGATAAGACTTAAATTGGTAGAGCAGGGTCATATAGAGGTACATGAACGCTGAGAAACTTTTCTTGTGGAAAACTTCGATCTACGTAATAAAAACATCAATCTGATGTGATAAAATGTATCGCCAGCATTAACTACCTACACTCGTGACGGCATCAATCACATATTTTTACGTAAATCGATCACCTGCTTAAAAAGGTGTTCTTTTCGTGGAAGCTAATCTTACTCGACTTTGATAGATTGCCTGTAACATACTTGAGATGGCGCTGCTCTACTGTTGTATGGTAGGTGAGCGCAGAGTTTGCTTTATTAATCGCAATTAAAAAATATATCTTTTGCCACTCGATAGATTTTGGAACTACTGGGTAGTAATTTGAGCTCTTGATACCAAAGTAAGGAAACCACAGCATTAACAAATTTTTGTGTGGACTCTCTTTTCGTGTAGGACACCGAGTCGTCCAACGACCCGATGAACCCTGGTGTCAGAGTTTTTCAACCGCCTACTACTAGCAGTAGGCCTCTAACATGGTTGCTGTAACGACCGCCGTCTAAGTAATCATAGACAGCAACCGGGATCAACGGCTTAACGTGCCCTCCGAAGCACGGAACCATTCCTTTTCGGACAATCAGTTGGTTCACCCTACAATGTCCTAACCAGACCGGGAACAAATTCACAAACTGATAAATATAAATTTTGCGAGTGTCCCACCGAGAATCGAATCCGGAACCTTTGCGTCGCAGGCAGTCGCACTACCACTGCGCCACATCGGCCGTCACATAACATAAATACCAAATTAGTGTTCAATTTCCTACGAAAGGTGAACCACTCTTTCATAAATCTGGAGAAGTAGGGTTGCCAGTTTTGGCATGCACACAGAGCGGCACGCTCAATCAGTCCTCAAAGAGCGCAGATGTAGACGGCGGCGAGATCAAAGAAGTTCTGCTACGTAAGAAAACGTACCAAACGAAATGAGGGCTTCAAGAAAACCTTGGGTAAAACGTCGTCGTTGGGTAAAAGGTCTTTTATACAAATTCTTTAGCCAATGAACCCTAAGGTTGAACAACTGTTATACTTAAACTTAAACTCCAAAAAAAAATTATTTATACAATTTATTTGCAAACTTCAATGTTGATAATTATTAATACGAACTCCTTTTAAAATACAAATACCTCCTCAGACTTACTCCGATATCGAAAACCGTTCCATCAAGACTTATTTCCATTTTCATATTCACGAGGTACACGATGCACCTGTGCTCTTGTAGCGTTAAAATAATATGATTTTTATTTCATTGATTCAGAGAATTGAAATCCTTACGAACTTGTATTTTTTCTAATAAAAATATACAATATGTTCGCAGTCACACACGGCCCGCGCTTAACTACTAAATGCACAAAACCCTTTCAATCCTGTTCACAGATTCGAATAGTCCATATAAACTTAACTAGGGTAGTATTTGGTGTTTTAATGCACTCCAAGCCTGATTATCACGAAAATTTTATTTCCTTTGCTTCGAGGTGAAAGGTTGTATCTAGTAGATACATACTTAATACTAATGTACCACTTCCACGTTTCATCTTCATCCATCATAAGAGATTACCCGTGCGAGATTATTATGTCGAGTATTATAATTGTTGGTACATCCGACCGGTATCGTGTATTCATCTACAGCTTACTGAATGCTGGGCGAGGAAATGAAATGGTTTCACAGCAATGAATGCACCGTTCAGTTGGGCGACCGAAGCTTGTTTATAAAATAGATGTCGCTTAAATATTTCAAATTCACGTGATTTGAATGACGATACACACAAACGAGGACAAGTTAGGAAGTGGACGGGATAAAAATAGCTCGTGGATAAATGGATAAGTTCGGGAAATTTACAAACTTGGCCTGAAGGATCTCACAGGACGAAGAACTTACGGCCGTAAGGGTAAAAAATATAAAGTTTAGTAAGGTATTATTTATCTAACCGATCTAAAAGTAATTATATATCATAGAACTTCTGTATGGGATAGCTCTATTTACCATTTATCGTCGGTAATGAAGCAAATTTTGCATTTCAAAATGAAAACAGTAATAAAACTTTAGTTAATCCATTTTACGTTTCCTTTTCTTTATCACGTTGTAATATCTTATGATTTAGATATTTTTTCCTTACATTTAATTTTCTTAAGCTAGAAATTGAAACATAAAGAAAAATATATAATCCGATCAAGTTTATTTCATAGATATAATTAATAAATATTTATTTAAACAATGGTTAAGCTACGCCATTTTCGCTAGAGTTGAAATTCTGTAGACGTAATTTTTGCGAGGTTTTCTTGAAAAAAAGCTTAATTTATTGATCAGCCAATTTTCCGTTTCTTTTCTTTTTTACACATACCTTCATATGGTACACAAAAGCTGGCTGTTGGTTTCAAATTTGGTACCTTCTATCGGCAATTTCTCCTTGTTTAGCTTTCTTAAGGGTCGTTAGTAAGGTTTAATGGTTGCGAATGGCGCGCCAATTTTCCAGATAAATTAAAATTGGGATTTTTGGTATGTGGAAAATTTATCCACAAAAGATATAAATTATGTCCACGATAAAATATAGTCTTCGCATTACATGATAAATCACTGAAGTTTTCAAGAATTCTATAAAAGGTGCGCATGGGGTGACTTTACCGATATCACGCGGTAAAGTGTTGCCAGCTCTAGTTGATTTCCTATAAAGTCAAGCCAAGTAAGGCCCTGTCCGCATAGCGATTTTAACCCCGCGTTTATTTATAATCAGCGCAATTCCATCGGAAATTACTTTCTGCTACCATTTTCTGAAAAATGCACCATTTTTTCAATACTTCACGTGATCGCTTGATTAAGTAGGCGCGTGCTAATTACTTCATAGAATATAACAATTTTTTTATTCACAGACAAATAACCTATTAGTAATTATGTTTATTAAATAAAAGAATTTGAATTTGAATTTGAAATATAAACAAGGTTTTAACCTTATTCTCAGAGTTATCCAACAACGATCCTATACTGTGTAGATCTTAATTCAATAATCTATAACTGGAAGCCGCTAACTACATACAAATATTGTCAAGTCCCGTTAGGGTTACCCTTGATGTTCCGTGTAGTACATGCTGACACTACCCCCTCTCGCCCCTCAAGCCTCGTACCCTTTCCCAGCAGCTACTGATTGATGGTTGTGGAGATTGCATGTCAGGATTACATCTGTGGAGGATGTTCGGATTATTTAGTTTTAGCCAAGGCGTGAATAGAGCGGAGAATATTCTGGTAAACCCTTCTAGAAAAACATCACATCAACTTGACTTCATAGTGCCGACGGGATATGATTATAATCTCCTTTGCAATCAAATCGGTTTCTACATTCGGCGTTATAGTTTCACGATGAAAATTGAAACTTATTTAACTGCCTGTATACAAAGAATAAATTCAGTTACTTCCAAACATGAGCATCTCGTTGATAGTCTGGCAGCGTCAAATCAAAATTATATGCATACCAGCTTTAATAAAAAGAAAAAACACAAGCTGTGAAGGTTTACGTAGAAACAATCCAGAATATAACACTTAGTAGTAAACTAAGCTAGCTATCCTACTACAACACCCGCATCTACATTGCACGTCATTAATTTTGTGAATTAGACATTGATGAATTTTGTTTAAAACAGACGCATCAAATCGAAGTTAAATTCTCCACGTGGTTCCCATATAATAGGAGCACATCAACGCCATCACATAAGGGATCAACTTAAACAGTGTTTTTCGTTGGTAGGTTGATGTACTGAAGCCAACCCGATATTTGGAAAAGTACATGCATTGCCAATTAATTTTATCTCTACATTAAAAGCAGGTTTTTGATAACAGCTAATTTGTGCAATACACGAAATTCCGGTACCAGCTGTTCTACGATAACCAATTATTTATCGAATGCACTTAAAATGCGAACCAAGTCTCTCTGATTTGTAAAAAGCAACAAACCTATTTTTGCCAACACGGCTTGTTAACGAAACTTTACAAACATATTATTACAAGACAGATAGACAGCTATTTGTAAAGTTTAGATTCTTAACCAAGAAACAAAAAATAAAGTACTTACGTAGCAATCGTAAAAACCCTTGCTGAGGAAAATAAAGCCGGGGAGCCCCGAAATTGCGACGTGCGGGGAGCACCGCCACGCGCCACCACCGGCATGCTAACGTAAAACACGCTTACATTATGGATTATTGCTAAGCTGAGATGTATATAGAGGAGAGCAGTATCATAGGAAATATAATGACGTGTAGCGTTATATAAGAATGAAGGCGCATCATCATCATTATGGGGTGTCATCTTCAAATTGAAGTTCGGAGGTCAGCATGTAGAAACCCTCGCGGTCTTGCGCCGCCTTTTTCAACTGGTTGTACCAAGGAGGCGCATACTGACATATTATTGATTTCATGAATGTTGTAAGAATTGAAGTCAAAACGAACTTTCTTAAGAAAAACATGTAGAAAGAACTAAATTAGAGCATACATTTGTGTGTATTTTCTTTCATCTTTCTACCGTACTTATTTAAGCCAATGAAATGAACAAACCGAAAGTATTAACAAAATTTGTGTTGGAAAACTGGTTTAAACATTTCACAATCAAATTATTCCACGTCATGGTAAATTTAGCAAATTCTACGCTAGAGCGGAGTTATGAGTACCATTTGAAACGCGAACAAGTTCTTTGTCAATACGGAAACCGTTTATACACGTAACTTGTATAAACGGTTACGGTACGATTAAAATTTTAATTCCTCTATTGCCGTCAAGAGAGTTTTGCAAGCAATCGTTCATGTGTGATTATTCGGAGCTATAGTACATTACGTCACAGGCCGAGTATAAAGCAATTTCTGGTGGAGTGGCATTGGAAGGCCGAGTCGAAGTCGAGGCCTTCTAAAGTAAACGAGACCAGAAATTGTTATTTCGGCCTTGGATTGTACAATACTTTTCTCTCATTTGCAAGGAAATAACAATAATAATACAATAATTTTAGAAAATAATTAATTTATTATGAAAGAAAGAATTATGGAGCGACACTTAATTCATGTTGAAAGTTATGTTACAGTCAAACCAAACCAAATTGGCGCCAAAACAACCTCGCACCGTGTCGCACCGCGCATGCGCGCGCCCAAGCGCGTTCCATTTTGGTAGAATTTAAAAGATGGAACGCGCGCGGTATGAGTGTTCCTGAACATGGTATTGTGTACCATAAAACATCTTAACACGAAAGTGTGAAGTTAAAGAACCTTTTTTTCCGGCCTAGTCCGGAAATTTCTATTACAGTCCTCTGCGCCTTGACTACATAAATGAGCCCATTGACGTATTCTTTTTTTAAAGTAATGAAGCCATTTCCGAGCAAATTGGAGAAAAATATTTTATGGGTCATTCTCATAATGACACGGAATTTTCTCACTTCCATGTCATTTTTCAAATTTAGTTTTTTTAGATAATTAAATATACGTTATCAAAGTTTTTCTCATTACAAACACTAGACTGAAATTGCCCGGTTCTTGAACCACTAGTTTCAGAGTTATTTGATGTCCACTATTTGCGGACATGGAAATGAGAGAATTCCGAGGCAATTTTTCTTTTATTTGATATTAAAATAATTAAAAATGTTTTTTAATATATAAGTAGTCAGTAATGTTTGCTAGAGCTTAAAGAACGTATTTTAGTAAAAATTATTAATATATTACTGTTATAAATATTTAAAAAACGGAGGGCCACTATTTTTTGTCATGGAAATGAGATGTCCACTCCTTGATTTGTAGGAAATTTAAAGAAAATAAGCTTTATTTACTTAGTTAAATATTTATTTAGCATCCCACGAACATGAGGGTGTGGATACTGATAACGTTTACATAGTGACCGACTGCAGAATGCAACAAACAGTTTTATAACACTTTGTATTAAAGTAACTTGTGGCCAAGGTTGAAAAGAGTACCAACATAATATTAATATAGGCTCGCCCGACTGGGAAGCAGTTTGAAGTGGTCATCAACTGGTTACGCGCGCTTTATACTAGTTTAAAGTGCGTTGCGGTTTCGGTAGCCCTAGCCTTGGCACGCACATATATACATGTAGGAGTTTTGCTTCTAAGCGGTTGCCATTATTATGTATTCTTTTCTATAAGAGACATTCTATAGAAAAAAGTGCATTATGTTAGCATGATGGACTGCTTTTATTGGCGTACAGATATCGCGGGTTTGCAGTACCTGGTATAAAACCACTTTTTTCTATAGAATGTATCTTATAGAAAAGAATACATAATAATGGCTACCGCTTAGAAGCAAAACTCCTACATGTATATATGTGCGTGCCAAAACTAGGGCTACCGAAACCACAACGCACTCTAAACTAGTATAAAGCGCGCGTAACCAGTTGATGACCACTTCAGACTGCTTCTAAGTCGGGCGAGCGCGGGGCGGTGAAATATCAGAGAGCGAGTGGGAGTGCCGCGTCTTAGCGGTATCTTGTTTAAAATGTAACAAATGTCACTCGCGCTGATGCGCTGCGAATCACATGACACCCCACATGTCAATATCCATCTAGCCGTTTGGGCTGTAACCCACGAAAAAGAAATAGCATGTCTACATACATACATACATAATTAATACATAAACACATACATAATACAGACATACATACATAATTAATACATAAACACATACATAATACATACATACATACAGACAGACTCCCGAAAAACTCTAACCCTCCTTCTAAGACATTCGGTAGAAAGACATATAAAATTAACTACAAAAGCTTTCATTTCATAAAAATAGGTAATAATGAAAAATACCCGTACTTCCACATATTTACGATTAAAACAGGCATTGGATTAATTTAAGAATAAATATTCATAATTTAAAAACTTTGTCCAACTGTGGACTGCAAAATTTTAATCATTCTCTCATTTCCATGTCACTTTCTCATTTCCATGTCATCTCGAACCATGGAAAGACATGGAAATGAGAACGAAAGCTTATTTTGCAGTTTAATAAAAACCTATTCGTTAAAATTTAATACAGTACCGCCTCTTATTTTTAAGCATATCAAAGGTATTCCTCAGCAAAAATATCGATAATACCTAATAACTGAATAACTGGTAATCGACTAGCATGGAAATGAGGTCGGTACTGGACAAAGTCGTAAATGTGAGAAACTTACCCTCGCCATCGAAGATATAGCGGCGAGTGGAGCCTGCGTCCCCCACGACATTGTCGGCGGTACTAGCCGCTACGAATTCGTGAGTAAAATCGACAGATAGCTTTTACCGTCATGAATATATGAGTGAGAGAGTAGCGCGAGGTAATTGTGGGCTGATTCGAGGCTTCAACGCAAAAATCCGTGATTATAAAAAAGTTTCTGCCGTTGTGGAAACTAAAAACATGCTAAAAGATAGAAAATATAATTGTTTAAAAGATAAGAAAGCTTAACAAGACATAGACTTGTAATTTTAGGATCTATAACAGTCTATTTAGCGCAAGGTAGCAAAGAACCATGCCATGGACGTGAGAGAATGCATGTTTGACAGGAAATTTACAAAAAACTGATCACATATTTGATGAATTAAATGTTTGACCATATGTGAGAAGTGCTGAAGTATGTTGAAGTAAAATTTTATAACTCTCGTTCCAGAGGAAGCAGCACTTTTTAAGCGGAACGTACGAAAAACGCGGTCGATGAGAACAACCCTTATAACTTCCATGCATAGCCATTGCCAGGTTATAAAAAAGTTTGTACAGTTTGTTATTGTGTATTTTAACGAAATTTTCAACTTTAACTTCAACAGCTTCAACACTGCTGGACATGCGCCTCCCCCAATTAAGGGGTGCTAGCCATACTCACCACACTTAGCATGCAGATTGGAGAGCACAGTGCGAGGTGATGTATTTACAGGGCACTCTGCTGATTCCCTAGATTCATCCCTTATTTTAAGCTGGTACCCCTCAATTTTAGAGCAGTTTTTTCCTTATTTCATGTTCCAAAAAGTTGGGTTGAGTCCCCCACTTAACATGGCGGTAGTTATTGTAATCGTGCCGCACACCGTTTTGTGAAGATTCCGCATGCGAGTCGTGTCTCATCTGAACTTAATAAATTATGTATATAATTCATCTTTTAACACGTAAGAACAGATTATTTGGTATAGATTTCTACAGCCCAAATCTATACGGGGTGAAAGGGACAGCCCTCCGAAAAGATAGGATGCATGCAGACCATAAAACCGATCAACTTTCGCCTTGGAACATAATGTCAAGAAACGATTTAAAAAATCAACCTCTTATACAAAATCACAATCAGCTGACTGCATTTAGGGAAATACAAAAGAATTTGACGTTGCCTGAAATATTTTTTATGGAAGTTGTTTAGTTAAATGGTCTAAATGCACCCTATCTTACATCCTGTATATCCCTCAGATTCATCAGCTACTTTTTTGATAAGCGAAGACATCGTATGCCTGTAGGGACCTACAGAAAAGAGGCATCACATTAAATATTTACAACCAAAACAGTACACTGCTGGACAGGAGCCTTGGCCTATCGAGGGATATTGCCATGCTTCCAAGCGTGGTGCTTGGCATGCAGATTGGCAGTGCAAGATATTGCATTTACAGGGAACGCTGCTGCCCATTACCTGGATGAATTTATCCCTTATAGTCGCTTTTTATAGTCGTTGCCGTGTGATGCCGGCTTAGAATAGCATCACCCCATTTCTTACCCGTGGGTGTCGTAAGAGCCGACTGAGGGACTCGAGGGATGTGTATTGCAATTTTAGGCGATGGGCTGACAACCTGTCACTATAGTGATACACAGTTATCTGATTGACCCTCAAGCTTTTGTCAGACGTGGTGTTAATATCCGTTTTACGGACGTTAACGCTCTGCCTACCCCGAATGGGATATAGGCGTGATTTATGTATGTATGTATGTATGTAGTCGCTTTTTACGACTTCCACGGGTAGAATTGGGGCGATGCTATTAAAAGCCGGCATTACACGGCAATGACTGAAAACGGGCAGTGGGTAAAATCCTTTCTTGTAAAATCGCTAAGCGAGCCTTTTAATGTTACCGTAATCAAATCGTATTAAACTAATAGCCCTTTAAACTCAGTCAGCGAGCTACGCAATATGAATTGGTCGGCATTGCGATCAAATTAATGAATTTCGTTTGAAGTAGGTGATTGAAAGCTCCGCAGATAATTTCGAACAAACGCGTAGATTCATTACTACGTTTAACCCTATCATACTCAATCCTATTGAATTATTTTTGCAAACATTATTAGCTTTGTATTCAGGCTTAACTCTAGTCTAACATCCTTGAGATTATGATAATCTCCTGAATAAGGGTTCTAAATACATCAGTGTATGGTTTAGTGACAGAATTCCGTTTTTCACGCAAGTGCCTATGAATTCATACAATTTATCTGAATCCGCAACTGAAGTATACGTAGATGAGTTCCAAATATAGCATTATATGAATATACTTGCGGCTCGCAGTTTTACACACTGCTTCCTGTGGAAATTTGACCATTTTCCGTCACTAATTATACATAAAAACCTTTTCCTTGAATTCCCCAACCTACTAAAGAAAATAGCATCAAAATCTGTAGCGTAGTTATAAAAATTTAGGCATACAACACCCACTCAGTACACCACCGGGACATGGGAAGCGACTTTAGTAGGTAAATAGGTTTTTTGTTGTTGACTGTCATTCACAATTTTGAAACTAGTTTGTAACATGCTAACTATTTCAGTTCGGATGTCGGATTACAAATAGATTTCTAAATTAAACCGCGTTTATCCACTGTTTATCTACAAATTCATATGCGTGTCTCCCAGTCACGAATTTTGGTGGTTTAATTATAATCCCCGACGAGCAAAACGGGTTATTCCCAGGCTGTACAGTATAGCTTGTGGGCGGGCACCTATTTAGACTGGCAAATATTTAGGCTGTTGGAGATTTCGGAGTCTACGTTTTTCAAATATAAATCACAATAAAGAAAGAAAATAAGGAAATAATAAGGATTGGTATTGGTTGTTATGCATTCATGTTGTGCAGTAAATATAACGTGTGATCGAACACATCGTAGGTAGCTGTCACATTCAAAACGCCGCACCATAAAAAGCTCATTTTAAAATTTGATTCTGGCAGGTGTTGTGTTTTTTTTTGTATTAAACGGGGTGTAAGGGACAGCCCTCCTAATACTGATAATGTAAATGTAGACCATTAAACTGAACAACTTACCCCTTAACATATGTCAGAAAACGTCAAAAAATTACTCTCATACAAAATCAAGGCCAGCCGACTGCAATTACTATCGGAAGTAAAAAAAACAATAAGTTGTTGAGTTTAATGGTCTGAATACACCCTATGAGTATTCGAAGGGCTGTCCCATACACCCTGTATTTCACATAATTCAAGAACAGTTTCCTCAGCTTGCTATGAAACATAAATTCAATAAGGCTTCTTCAAATAAATATTATTGTCTTACATTCTCTATCAGTTTGCTTTGTTTGCGGCATGTCAAAGTGACAAGAGCCCTAAACGATAACTACACCATGACATAACCCATCGAACGATTAAGTCGTTAGAATATTCTAATAATAAAAACAGAACATACAAACAAGCTGAATAGAAGTTTACCGCATAATCACATACAAATATATATATATATATATTTGTATGTGTATATATATATATTTGTATATATATATATATATATATTTATATATATAAACCATTAAAATCCTAGGTAGGTAATCCTCCAAGTTTCCACCTAAAGGTACAATTAAAAGCTCTTTTGTTTAAGGAATAAATATCATTCTTCTGTAACCTGGATGAATAAAGGAATCAATGACCGTATGCTCGAGCGCGTCGGGATTAGCTGCCGCGCTCCGGATAATCTTCATCACATTCAATAATCTTAGAAGCTCCACCTGGGCAACAGCTTTTGCCACTTTTTTCGAGTAGTTGAAAGAGTTCTGGTTACAAGAATAATCAAGTTTGCGTATGTAACCAGCACAATTCAGTTCAGTTTAGTTCAGTTGTTAGTCCTTTATAAGTAAATAGTGAAGTTGGTAAATGATCGCTTGAGTTGCGGTCGTGATCTGAATGTAGGGAACAGCCAGCAAGTTCAACCCCGACAAACTTATGAGGAAGCTTGAGTGCCCTGACGGAAAGTACCAAGTTATCGGTAGACTTATCCTCACAGTTGTGATAATCAAATGAATAAGTAACTTACGGTCTTTCATAACATAAAAGTTATACGAGGTTTAAGTTTTTTGACAGGGTCAAATCATAAACAAAATATTTAAACACTAGCTAAAAGCGCGTCCAACCTTTTTTGTTATAACACGTTTAATATCCTTGTCTAGTATAAAATTTAAAACTTGTAATATAATGCTATGTAGAAATGACATTGCAAACTTATCTTTAGAAACCCTTGATGTGCTTCTGTCTTGCTGCATTTTGTCTACTGAAAGCCAAAACATTACCAACGCATGCCAAGAAATTCCAATCCAATCCAGCTACGAGTGTATTTACTGAACGTCATCTGTACCGGCGGTCGTCGCTGCATCCTCGCGCCGCTCTTGTCAGCTCCGCTCCGCTCGGAGTTTATAGAACGTTGCACCAGCTTCATAGTTTTAGATATTCAAAACGGAACATCCTAGTTTGTGACAACACGCGACAGTGAATTGAATATTAAAACGGACTAAGCCAACTAAGCTAAACAGTGAACATAGTTTTGCATTTTGAAAACATCATACGTAATTTATAAGTAATTTCCAACCTACATTTCGCTTCTTCTTACGTACCTAACAAATATACAAAATTCATTTACTATCAACATGAGTTGCATTGGACGACTCGGTGTCCCAACCCAAACTTGAATATAACCTAGTGAGTTTATGCCCTGGGTGATCTCATGCTCACCACCAAAATATTCAGGTGCAGATTTCAAAACCCCGGATCTTTAGTTTATTGCAGAATCTATTCCTTAAAAAAAAAATAAGAAAAAAATGGGTTGCATATTATGTAGATAGAACAAATCAGCTATTTCTAACCCACTCAAAATATCTAAACAGACTTTATTGCGAACGAGGCAGCTTGTCTTGATCAGCAGCACATCACTTTACCTATTTAAAAGACCCAGTTTTACTGGGTTATCATATGGCAATTGCTTAGGGTAACCAGTATACGTTCATCCCTTGAAAGGGTAGGTTGATGTGCTGCTGATTACTACGGTGTCTGAAATATTAACGGAATTAGAAATATTTCGGCAACAACCAGCGCGTGGAGATGGTCACGGTAAATTATCGCCCATTTGATTTGGTAAAATCCCTATTGTAGGTGCATAATACATACATACATACACATATCACGCCTATAATCCCTTGCGGGGTAGGCAGAGCGTAAACAACCGCAAAAAACGGCCATTTACACCACGTCTGACAAATGTTTGATAGAGTAAGCTTATTTTAACCATACTGAAGTACCGCGTAATTTACCTGCAAATAACATATCCTCTGAGTCTCTCAAAGGTTGACTGGAAGAGATCCCTTAATGGGATAAGTCCGCCTTTGTGCCTCTTGAATTTAAATTTATTTCTGTAACTGTTCTTATAAATGTGTCTGGTGGTACAATAAAGTTAATACATACATACATACATGTTTGAGGGTTATTCGGAATATTGTGTATCGCTATAGTGACAGGTTGTCAGCCCATCGCCTAAAATTGCAATACACACCCTCGAGTCCCTTAGTCGCCTCTTACGACACCCACGGGAAAGATATGGGGTGATGCTATTCTAAGCCGGCATCACACGGCAATAGGTGCAAGGTGCATAATATGTACTAAATTTGGTAGAACCCAGATTTTGAAATATTCCTTACGAAACCAAAGTAGGTAGGTATTTTTTTTTTTTTTTTTTTTTTTATTAATGATGGGTTTGCTCTTGACTCTAGTCTAGGTCATAGGACAGAGACAGAGTCTAAGATGAAGCGAGCTCACCCAGAAGAAGCCTGTTCACTCTTACTTTGAAGAGATTAGGGTTGTATGCTTTGGGAAACACAGACGCAGGAAGTGAGTTCCACTCTTTAGCAGTGCGCATTATAAATGATGACTGGAAGCGCTTAGTCCGAATTGGTGGAATGGCTACCAGGTACGGATGGTATCCGGCGGTGCGTCTGGATGTCCGATGGTAGAAGGGAGCTGGTGGAACAAGGTCGTGAAGCTCTTGAGCACACTCTCCGAAGTACAATCTATAAAATACCGACAAGCAGGCAACCTTGCGGCGATGTGCCAGGCTATGTAGCTTGGTGTCCACCAGTTTTATGTCGCCTATGAGCCTCTTGGCCCTGCGTTCCACCGAATCAAGAGCGGCAAGTTGGTATTTGGCTGAGCCATCCCAAAGGTGACTGCAATACTCCATGCAGGATCGGACTTGTGCTTTGTAAAGAGTTAAAAGCTGTCCAGGCGTAAAGTATCGCTTCACTCTATTCAGGACGCCCAGCTTTTTAGCCGCCGTCTGAGCCTTGTACTCGATGGTCGCGCTGAAGTTTAGATTTGATGTCAACTCCATGCCTAGAAGCTCAAGCCTGTCAGTGACTGGGACAGATGTACCCCGAAAAGTAGGTGACCAGTCGAAAGGACTCCTTTTTGCAGTGAAAAGACACGCCTGTGTTTTGGTGGCATTGAATGAGACCAGATTGTCGTCGCCCCATTGGGAGACAAGACTTAAGGTCAGATCTGTTCGCTCTACCATAGCCTTTCTTAACGAACGTATTTCATCCCCACTGGTCCCTGCACCTGTCAAGTATCTCTCTGAAACGGTACTATCATCTGCGTATCCAACAATACCATGCCGAAGGAGGTCATTGATGTGCAGCAGGAAAAGAGTTGCAGAGAGAACAGACCCCTGAGGAACTCCGGCATCAATGGCCATTAGGTCAGAGGAGCAGCCGTCAACGACTACTCTGATGGACCGTTCACTAAGGAAGTCTGAAATCCAAGTACAAAAATCAGCTGGGATGCCATAAGCAGGAAGCTTGCTGAGCAGACTTGCATGCCAGACCCTGTCAAAGGCCTTCGAGATATCGAGTGAAACGGCAAGTGCTTCGCCGTTTTTCTCGATGGCTTCGCCCCAGCAGTGCGTGACATACACAAGAAGATCACCAGTAGACCGCCCCCGGCGAAAGCCATATTGACGGTCACTGAGAAGATCATTGTCTTCAAGGTAGGTCAGCAACTTACTGTTAAGTACCCTCTCCATGACCTTGCATAGGATGGAGGTAATGGCAATTGGACGGTAATGGGCAGGGTCGGCACGGTCGCCCTTTTTGGGAACTGGTTGCACATTAGCAAGCTTCCAGGCCCCTGGCACCGTTCTTTCTTTAAGAGAGAGGCGGAACAAGCGTGTCAGCACAGGAGACAGTTCAGGCGCACATAGTCTTAATACTCTCGCTGGTATGCCATCAGGTCCGCTGGCCTTGTTCACGTCTAGACTGCACAATACTCTTCGAACCTCTTTAATGTGTACTGCGATCTCCGACATCGAAGAATCGCAACGAGGTACAGTAGGTGGTTGTTTGGAGCCAGCGTCCAGACGTGAGTTGCTTGCAAACAAGGAAGCAAACAAATTTGCTTTCTCACTTGCAGAGTGAGCCAGCGATCCATCAGGTTTCAGCATTGGAGGTAAGGTTGGACGACAGAAATTAGTTTCAACCGCTTTGGACAGGGACCAAAACTTTTTACTACCCGGAGGGTGTGATGCTAGTTTGGCCCCTATTCGTCCGACATGGTCAAAACGTGCCTTACGTAAAACCCGTTTGCAGGACTTAGTGGCAGAGTTGAAGGTTCTTTTCTTCGCGCGAACCCTACGTGCTCTTAATTTGCAGTCGCGAGCCTTGACCCAAGCTTGGTATGCCGATTCTTTACGCGCCTCAGCTTGGGCGCATTCTGCGTTAAACCAAGGCTGGGCTTTGTGACCGAGCGGGATGTCGGAGAATGGAATAAAATATTCCATCCCCTGCCGAATCACGTCCGCAACCGCATCTGCACAACACGAGGGGTCACGCGAACAGAAGCACACTTGACGCCACGGGTAAGATGCAAAGAAGTGCCGCATCTCTTCCCAATCTGCTGACTCGTATCTCCAAACTCGCCTCGTGCCCCTGGGGCTGTCATCGAGAGGAGAGCAGGTCGATACGGATTTCACCAGACAGTGGTCGGACGTTCCCAGCGGAGCTGAGACCGAAACTGAATGACTGTCTGGATCAGTTGTCAGCAGCAAGTCCAAGCAATTGGGTGTATGGCCGTCGATATCCGGTATCCGCGTAGCTACATTCACCAGCTGGGTCAGATCTAGCGATAATGCAAACTTGCGCGCCTCTAGCCCAGCATGGTCAGTTTTCTGGAACGGGAACAACCACTCCTTATGGTGGGCATTAAAGTCCCCCAGAAAAGTTAGCTTCGCTGTCGGGTATCTTTGCTGTGCTACGTCTGTCGTTTCAACGAGGTAATTGAAAAGCGCTGTCGTCTCCTGGTCACCGCTGTGCGATCGGTAGACGCCGACATATAGAGTTTTCTCCACGCCAGAGTCCTCCAGTAGCCAAATGGCAGAAAAACCCGATTTCTCAAAGCAACGGAGACGACGACAACAAATGTCATCGCGGACATACACACAGACCCCAGCTTGCTTCTTGAACTTATGCTCAAGAGAGTAACCCGGGTAGTTGAGGTACGCCACGTCCGACGGTGTTGTTATCTTCGTCTCCGTTAGGAAGAACAGGTGCGGCTTCTCGGTCTCAAGGTGGTGATGGACCGGATCGAGATTGGAGTGCAACCCTCGGATGTTAGTGAGGTGCACTTTTTTTGGGAGGAAGTGCAGCCGTTGTATAAACCTATTCTTCTTTTTTACTTTTTTCATAATTTTAGAGTTTGTGGGGAAAAAGTTGAATTGTCAAGGCGCATTTCAGTTAACCACTGGAACACTAGAGCTTAACCGACCTATGGGAAACTCATTTGGAGACTGCGGGGACGCCCGAACCCCCCCGAATATGGCCACCGGGTCCTCCCATCCAGTCGCCAGCTGGCACGGTGGAGCATATCGGGATTTTTCGCGAGTTGGCGGGGCAGCCTTTGGCACGTGGCTGGCGTGCTACTTGGGCCCCCTACTGACTGCGGTTGGCCAACGGCTGGCACCGTGCTTCGGATCCCGCTACCCTCCAGAATGAGTTACCCGGTACAGTATCGCCCAGAGTCCAAGACCGGTTCTGAATAGCGCAACTGACATCCTCCAATTCCCCCAAAGGCACTGGCACTCCCACACACTGACGGAACGCAGCAAGCTACTTGGCGCCAGACTTCGGTGAGATGGTGGTCGCGAGCCAGGCGGCCCCTTACGGAGCCTTCCACCGCTTGGTGGGATCGTTCAGCCGGACTTATCCACAGGCAAGCCTGTGTTGCCGTTGCCCGGGGTGGACCGCTAGGAGGTAGATCCCATACCACCCCAAAATTTTTTTCCGAGGTTATGGTCTCGGTCTGTTAACCAGGGTGTTGAGACCAGCACCGAATCTTTATCTCGGTCGTTTATCAACTAAATTCACAGCTCACAGAAAGTTTTTAATTTCTGAATGGCCGCCCGCGACTTGGTATGTGTCTCGCCGCCTTTTATTGCATCGCCCGCGATTGCTTTACGAATTATTGGAGACTTTCTGTCCGGTCTCGACTAAAGGTACAGGTTCAGATTATGAAATAGGTGACAAATATGTGACTTTTCGCTCAAGTTAAGAAATTGTGTAGTCATATTAGTCGTAAAGGCCATGAATCCAGGGAATGGGTAGCACGATTCCCTGTGAATATAACACCTTGCACTGCGCTCACCAATCCACCTGCCAAGCGTAGTGAGTAAGGAAAAAATCCTCCAATTAGGGGCGGCGCATGTGTAGCAGTGGACTGTTGATGTAAGAAATAGTGGACCAAAGGCCAGCAATATCGTTGGGGATGATGAACCCCGCGATACGTTTTGATGGACCCTGTGAACTTAGGTACCTTCACTCTTAAAAGTACTTTCTGGACAAAAAAGAGATCATATAACAGTATGAAATCTAATGTCAAGAAAGCATGAAGGTTGTATGCAAATATCTTAAAACGTGCCGCAAGAAGTTGCAGCGAGACTTGAATACCAAAGCCACGCCGCGAGATAACCAGCACAAGTGACTACAGTACACTTTAACCTCAGAGGAAGTCGGGGAAGCGGCGGCGCTTATCACGTGCGTGATTTGAATGCTTAGTGAGTTTTTATTCACGTAAACTCATGCACGAGGTAACTTTTTGTTTAAGACGTGTCTTCATTACTATCATCTCTACATAGTATTAAATAAAGTCGCTTCCCGAGTTTATTTATACCTATGTCCTTATGTATGCTTATATTATTATTAAATTTTATGTTGCGTACTATTATACAAAACGGATTTTGATGCGGCTTTTAAAAATAGAGGGAATGATTCAAGAGAAAGGATATACATACCGGGAAAAGGTTATATTCGCGCGGGAAAACTGGGAACACTAGCTAAAAGTTGGCTGGCCCAACTTGTAAGTAGTTTTATAAAATAAGTTAGGTACATTCAAAGTTGTTGTTTATTGTAGTTACAATGTGCCAAATATAGTCTCTTGGTAGGAACCACCGCATAAAAGTAGTGAGATCCTTATATAGAACTAAGTCTGATTACTAAAAATTTTCATTAGGTGTTGAAAAATATAAAACAAATCAGAAGTTAAATACTTGTATGGTAGTAAGAATCCGTAATAAAATATTTTCAGGTAATATCGTGCAGGGAACTGTAAAATGTTTTTTTAAACAAGAATACAAACTCCATACATACATACATAAATCACGCCTGTATCCCTTACGGGGTAGGCAGAGCGTTAACGGCCGTAAAACGGATATTAACACTAAGTCTGACAAAAGTTTGACGGTCAATAAGATAACTGTGTATCACCATAGTGACAGGTTGTCAGCCCATCGCCTAAAATTGCAATTCACATCCAACCCTCAATAACCTTAGTCGCCTCTTACGACACCCATGGGTAAGAAATGGGGTGATGCTTTTCTAAGCCGGAATCACACGGCATACCAACTAGAATACCCAACCAACTTAAGCCTTCCTCTGGAAAAATAAATAAGAAACTGACCTGAGAATAGGTTAGAGTTGACGAGCGAGTGATGTTGTGAATACAGACAATTGTTCTCGCGTAGACGAGATGAACGCATCTAGGCATCGTAGGTATTATAGAGGAAAGGATTAGGAACAGAAGTTAGTGCTAGAAGTGATTTGGGAAGTAGATAGCATATTACAAGTTTCTACTGAATTCCCACAAAATACAAAATTTTGACACACATTTGCAACCTATGCTTTATGGGAACCTTTAATTGTAAATTTACTACGAGTGTAAATAGTGGTACTCACACGTATTGGACAATGATGCGGTATTTACCACAGATCCATTTATAATTACACGAGAAAAAGATCATCTTAGTGGGTTTATCTACCCTGGCAAATCTCCAGTGTACCAGTGATTTAGAAATATACGTCCTCTACTAAAATTAAAAACATAGCAGTAGTGGGTATCCTAGGTGTTCATGATTGCAATTCCATTGGCAAACAGTTTCAGTTTTGTGACTATGTCTGCTTTTGATAATCTCTATGTCATGTCTATTATTTTTCTTCTCATTCTAGTACGTACGCTATAAAAGACTTTTCGAGGAAAAAAATCATGTGAGCCTTCGCGATTTTTAGGGGAACCTTTTATATGGCGCGAAAGTGACGTAGTTTCAAGGTTTTGTTTGTAACTTTGCTTTTGGCAGCAAAGTCGGAAGCTTTATGATCAAAGACTATGTACTACGGGACGAAATAAGCTGCGGTGTATAAAAAAGGTATAGAAAAGTTACACTCCTCGTTTCGTAGCATTTGTAGATGTGCTACGGTGTAACATGTTGCAACGAATAGCTTGAAGTAACGATTTAGGTAACCTTAAATTATCTATGAAGATTTAAAGATAATTATCAAACTATCTAGTTATTTAATTTGTTCGATCATAATTCATAAGAGTACTAAACATAATTTTTATAGTATAAAAAATACTGAGCATTGTAAAACTTATGCCAATCTATCGCGTAAATATAAGGTGTACAAAAATCAACTGCAAATATTTAAGGGGTGAACCAGCCCATAAAACTGAACAATTTTTTTTATATTTAAATCTTTTTCTAAGGGCAAGTTGTTCAGTTTCATGAACTCACCCCTCAAAATATTTGCAGTATTTTTACACCATTTATTAAAGAAGAGTACAATTAAATCGTAGTGGAATAAGACAAAGGATCAGTTGACTTCTGTCTGTAGTAGATTGATCGTTGCGGCATCGTCGTTAAAAAGTGGAACTTTGCTGACAGTTCGCTCCAAACAAAATAAATCAAATTGTGTCTTTGTCTCCTTTTCTGATCACCACAAAAAGCTGTTCTATAAAATATACATATTCGCCTCCAATCTGGTTCGATTAGTACTAAAGTCTTACGACTATAGATTAGGTTACAACAATTTCTTTCTCAATTTTTGTTTTCAAATTGAGGTATGAACCGTTCATGACTAGAGTTTATCTTTAGTTAATTAATTTGTGGACACCAATGAATTGCTACGAGTTGAAAGACCTATCTTTAGGAGA
Organism: Tuta absoluta; assembly: GCA_027580185.1. Classification (NCBI taxonomy): domain Eukaryota; kingdom Metazoa; phylum Arthropoda; class Insecta; order Lepidoptera; family Gelechiidae; genus Tuta; species Tuta absoluta. The sequence continues at coordinate 3,825,801 of JAQAHW010000016.1, read as the reverse complement.
AGCTCTGGCACTTGACGGCATGATATCCATTAGTTCCATTACTGAGATTGCAGTAATTCTGTTTCCAGCACAATATGTGCACCGTGTCTGCCTTGTAATGTCTAATAATTTACTTAATACAGCTAAGCATTTGAAAAATAACTGAATTTCAAGGAGTTTGAGCACTCATCTAGGCATAAAGAATGTGACAGTGCATGACGTTTGGGTAATCTGTATTTATTAAGAATCATACTACATTAAAATAAAAACACGAGAACTTCATAGCCCCTACTAGGCTAACCCAATATAGGGTTCCCTATATTGATTGACATGCACAGAAACATATAAGTATAAAATTACACCCAGACCCAAGAATAAATATTTGAATCCATAATATAAATACCTGCCCCGGCCGGAAATGGTACTCGGGACTTTTGCGCCATAGGCAAGCGCACTACCACTTCTTGACACAGGTCGCCACATCATATTCTGCGTCAGGTGAGATGGCAGGTTCGGATTATCTTGTCACTAAACATAAATATAAGTTCAGTTCTTAATAAATTGTTTAGATCGAGTGGTAAAATATTATGACGAACACGCATGTAATAAAATGGTCGACATTAAACAAAAAGCAAACAACATTACATTGTAATCAATCAGGAGTATGACAACGTCATCTCATTCATTACAGTTCAATATTAAAAATCTATAAAAAAAGGTATTAATAATAATTAATTGATACACTCAAGTTTTGTCATAGGTATATATTTGACGTACAGCTAGGCTTTAGTTGGATATATACAATGCGATTCTTTATTTTGTTCCTTTATTGTTTACGAAAACAAATTAATGATGGCGTAGTAACATAATACCAATAAATTTATTATTTATTTACGGTATCTAGACGATTTCATAGGAATTGAGATCGAAAATGGCGGGCGAATGCATCATTTGCAGACGATTATAGAATTAATTGTCTTAAAAATGGGGGTGTTTTATTAATTACTTAAAATCATTAAACGGTTCATTGAACTTTTAGAGTGTGCGAACCTTTGACTTTAGTATTACCGTATTTAATTTAATAAACAAGTATCCATCGATTTGCACATTTATTGTATCCAGTTATAACGAGATAGTCAAATAGGTAGATACATTTTTTTTCTTATTATTGCTTGCTTTATTCAGTTGAACTTATTGGGCGTTTTCAGACTTAAGGTAACAGATTTATCTAATCAAATACCATAATTTTTTTTCTGATAACGAGGACCCGAAGGTGGAATTGGAAAGTAGCTAATGCAACCCTGGAATGACAAGGTGAGTTTGGGCACAATAGATTTGCCTAATATTTTTAACACATTAGAACCTTATCTCATCTATCGTTTATCAGTAAACCACAATTAGTAATAAATAGCCTTTGTATGGTAAATTAGGACAGTATGAGCATTAGATAATTATGTTACCTTATGTCGAAAAACGCCCTATAAGTTGCACTGAATAACGTACAAGCTATAATATTATATAACATTGTATTTTAAGTTACTTAAAGGTCGTCTTTTAAGGTCAAATAAAAAAGAAGCGCGCGCCGCACACAGAATGCTGACTTCACTGGATGTATCTACTGCTTCTGAGGCGACAACGACCACGCTGCCTGCACAATGTAAACACGACACTTCATACTATCATAGAATTTTTTCCAACAGAAGTAAATACTTAAAACGCGCTTACGAAATTTGTCGAAGACATAGCATAAATTCAAAATCTACGTCCTACCAGTTGAGCCGCGGTCTCCGAGCTGAAAACCTTACTCGGCGGGAATTCCACTTTTTTATCATGCAGCATTAAGCCTACAGGCTATAACTTTTCAACCCCCCGTACAGCCTTAAGACCCTTAATTAAGTGGAGATCAGGTTCAGTTTCCCTGTTAACGTATATCAACGTCCCCAAAATATGTAGACAGGAATGATTATTATTATCACATTTTATTGTAAATGAACTATACTTTTGAATTATTACAGTTCATATGTCCTAAACTTACTTAGCCTTTTTTTTCCATTTTTATAAACTCAATAATGTATTTCATGATTACTTATATGAAGATTGCTATCACAGAAAGATGGCAATCTTTTACGGGTGAAGTCCAGTTGAAGTTTGATTTCAAAATGGATCTTCGACTGAACCCAAACTACAGGCTCTTGATCGCTTGTTGACAGTTGTTCTGTAGCGCTCTAAAACTGTGTTCCGTTTGCCTGAATTATCCAGTGGCTAGATACATACATTAACAGCCACAACAGTACACTGTTGGACATGGACTTCTACTTATTGGGAAGTAATCCCATACTCAACACGCTTGGCAAACGAATTGGTGAGCGTATTGATAATTTTGCTTATTGGGTTAAATTTTTAAGGTTTTAGCTTTTGCAAATTGAACAAATATATTTTAAATAAACTTTACAAATTCAGATAGGAACCTTTATGTATAAATATGACCAAAATAACTTTGCAGAGAATAAAATTACATACTACGTACCTCTCATTTCAAAGAAAACCCTAAGATAAATCAAAGCCTCGTTACCAAGTAAGACTTTGAAATCAACTTAGTTTAATACAAGAATAATAGATTAAAACAGTTAGGCAAGTCTACACAAAATCGACAGGGTATCCGTCAAATTTCTTTTAAACCGTTTTATTTATTTATTACCGACGATTTATTACAATTTTTTTTTGTAATTTGGCGTAATAAAACCAGTAATGTGTTGCTACATTTTTATAAATTGTTAGTACTAAATCAATAAAAAAAAATCAAAATTGTTGTTGGATACTGGCACACTGTCGAACTGGTGTGCACTTACCTTATTGTTCTCAATTATTCAATTTGAATCTGAAGCGCAGTAGAAGTTGTCTTTCGCAACAAAGTCAAATACTTATAAAAGGAAAGGCCAATCGAATAAACTTTTTATCTGCGGCAGCACTATTCTGCAACTGCAAAAACATAGTTTACGCTTGGTTATGAAAACTTTGTGCAGTCAATCTGCATAAAATATGAAGCGACAAACCTTGCGCTCGACGGACCCGGTTTTGAGTGTTTACGAGATAAATGTTGGAAAACAGCTGTTAACATTTCAAAAGAAGCGTCTGTTTGCCGTCACCATAGAAAATGTTTGTGAATTTGTATGAGTTGTATATAACATGGATCCGGTTCTTCAGTTTTTAATACATAACCGGCTCACTTTTATCTTACATTACCGGCTAGCGCAGCGGTTGCAACCACTGTCGACCGTTTTCCCGTGGAAACAAGATGTTTTCCTGGCACGCTTTATAAACATTCCTTTTAAATCTTTCTACCTATAAATAAAACGCAACAAAATAAGTTGTGGGGATTGAAAGGAGTTGGCGACAGATAAGACTGAGAAATGTGGAAAGCAAGAGATTACAGAGATATGCGAAAAGCGACTTCTGCATGTATGTACCCGCTACGCTAGTACTACAAAACTGCTACGCGGCTACGAACACCGAGACGCATGTATATACTACGGGCTCTTACTAGTTAATTGTTTTATCTAAGTATTCAATTTACATATATACATACATACATACACATATCACGCCTTTAATCCCTTGCGGGGTAGGCAGAGCGCAAATAGCCGCAAAAAACGGATATTTACGCCACGTCTGACAAATATTTGAGGGTCATTCGGAAAACTGTGTATTGCCATAGTGACAGGTTGTTAGCCCATCGCCTCAAACTGCGATACACACCTTCGTGTCCCTTAGTCGCCTCTTACGACTCCCACGGGAAAGGCATCACACGGCAGGTTAATTTACATATATAATTTTCTTTATTTTTCCTGAATACCATCATCATTGGCCTCACGCGTCTGTGACAGACGATTTAATCAGTGTCTGAGGCAAGAATTTTATCCGCGTGACGCGGGTGAAGTGTCTTCTCCACAGACACTGCGTTGCCTAGGACGCAATTATGGAAAACGCAGGGCTGCCCAGGACCTGCGCCACCCTCTCGGCCTTCCTGGCTAGATCCGCAGGAACGACTCATACTCATACTCATACTCAATCATTTATTGCATTCCATGTGTTACATTAGATGTTTACTTAATTAGGTAGTACTTAATAACATGGACCCTGTTGGGCACAACAATATTTTATATAATACTAAATTTAATTAACAAATTATCACATATTTATTTTATCTGTAAAACTATAATTATTTCATATATTACATGCATAAATTAATAGTCTTAGATTAATATCAATATTTACATGTCAAAAGGTATCTAAATAATTTAATTACATTACATTATATTAATGGATAATTAAAATTCATAAAATATATATATATATATATATAAAATTAAAATTTATCTGTCAAATATTCTTCAACCGAGTAATAACACTTATGGAGCAGTAATGATTTTAGTGATCTTAAAAATAGTTTAGGATTGGTTTCGTCTTTCAGGGATTTTGGGAGTTTATTATATACTTTGATTGCCATTACGTAAGGACTAGTTGAGTGTAATGTGAGGCGCGATGTGGGTAACATTAATCGGTTATTTCGGAAAGTATATTTCGTGGGCAAGTCCGAGCGTCTTGTAAAAAAGTATGCATGTTTCCTTACGAACTTACAGATCTCCATTATGTAAATGCAAGGTAACGTTAATATTTTGTATTTTGCGAAATATGGTTTGCAGGAGTCCGTGTTTTTGATGTTTGCCAGTATTCTTATTAATGTTTTTTGTCGGGCAAACAGATCTGACACGTCAGTACTATATCCCCACAGTATAACACCATAGCATAACCATGAATATGCGTAGGCATAGTAAGTAGATAACGCCGTTTCAAGGTCAGTAGATTTCTTTATTTCTCGGAGCGCGTAGGAAAATTTAGACAATTTAGAACGAGTTTTTTTAATATGAGGTTTCCATGTAACGTGCGAATCTATTTCTAATCCTAAAAGAGTAAATTCCTTAACTTTTTGTATGTTTGTACCCTCGTATACTAGATTCGGATAAATTGGTCTTTTTTGATGTGGATGAAAGGTTTAACCATTCCACCGTTTTATCCATCAATTCATGAAGTTTTGAGTCCAAATTGTCGCTATTTTTGGTAGATATTAATAGGGGTATATCGTCCGCAAACAAAACGCATGTTTCGTTGATGACTTTTGGGAAATCATTTATGTAAGCTATCAGGCACCCGATTACGCTACCTTGAGGGATAGACGCATTAATAGTTTTTGGATCACTTTTAACATAGCTGATTTCCCCTGCCTCCCCGTTGAATACCAGGACTGAATACCAGGTTACTGAAAACCTAGCTCAAGATGGTCATAATTTATAAATACGGTTACAATTTAGTGATATTAGACATTCGTAGCAAGTGCTACGCCGTAGCAGACATACTACAGTAATATTAGGTTTAGCGATTAGCGAGATACAAAATGTAAGTACTCAAGCGTAGTAGACAGAATTCGTTGTAATTCTTACAATGTCGTTAGTACGTAAACAGACCTTATATAATTTTAATGATTTCATGTTTAATTTAAGATTTTATTGAGTACCAAATTTTAAAACACTTCCCGTGTTATGTATACAATTTTTGAAAACTTGCAAAATTTTGCAAAATCCTGCCCGCACTCGAAAATTTTGCAAGTTTTCAAAAATTAAGATTTTATATTTGAAATCTGATAAATTCCATTTTCCCTTCCACCACACTATAAACGATTTCGTATTTGTTTAATTGTTTGTAGTCGCCCACGATACAGGTTACCTTAGTAATGTTGGTAAACCCAATGTTTGGTATGTAAATATTTTTTGGTAATCAAATAAATGATTTAACACAAATGAGATAATCTCTAATTTTTTTTCTTAATAATTATGTTCATAATCTGTAGCTTTTATACAGTGTGCACGAATAAAATTCGTATGCGAGAACCAAATATATAGTGCAACACTGGATCACGACAAACAACTCACGAATCTTTGATCTAAAATCAATATATTGAAAACACTAAGCAGCCTGTACCGCCTACCTTCTCTGATGAGAATCCCACGGTACAAAGCCCTCTAGTTTCGTGTTTCCTGAAACTCCAGTATTTAACCTGTCGAGCAAACAGACCGAATCCAGTGAGCAAACAAAACGAGATGCCAAATTCATGCATGTTGAACCACCGCGGCGACCCAAGTACACACTTGCTTTACATATCTCTACCGTAGAGGTATTTAACACCTACTGTCTCAGAATGCAAATAAACACCTGGTACAAGATGTGAAGTATACAGGGAGGTACCGAACGACGGATTTCCCCAAAAACGCTAAGCTCATTCTGTTAAACTGAACAAGCAACTTTCCTCGAGAGCCAAATGTCAAGGTATTAAATTATTTTTTTACCTTACATACCTAAAACTTTCTGACCGAGCTATCATCCATGTTCCTTGAGGAATGTTGTTCAGTTTGACCCGCTGAGCTTTGCGTTTACGTTTTGTTTTTTAATTATGCTCCTCTGAGACCACAAAAACTATACTGGACTTCTAAGCCACCAAAAAGAATAATGTATGTACAGTTGGTAAATTTTTTGTTCTTTCTTCAAAATATATAGGTACCAATGCTTGATAAAGCTATCTTTTTGCTCAAGTTAATGAGAGCATTAAGTGATGCTATTCTAAGCCGGCATTATACATACGGCTCTATATAAAAATGAAAATAGGAAAGAATGAAATTGTAATATTAAGATATTTCTATTAAGGAATCAAACCAACTGCAATAAATAAGATCCTTATAGATGCCAACGCAAAGCCATTGGCAGAAAGTTAGTCTACAAACATCCCGTTGCTTCAGACTCCGCGTACTTAAGTAGAACTGTGGGCGGCAGAGTCGGCACCGCCGGCGCTGCATTTCCTAGGTAATTAACTAGTACTACCGCTGCATTGTCGAGCCGCAGTGAAGATAAGAAATATTTATTCATTCACATATCACGCCTATAATCCCTTGCGGGGCAAGCAGAGCGTAAACATCCGTAAAAAGCGGACATTTACGCCACGTCTGACAAATAATTGAGGATCATTCGGAAAATTGTGTATCACCATAGTGACAGGTTGTCAGCCCGTCGCCTAAAATTGCGATACACACCCTCGAGTCCATAAATCGCCTCTTATGACTCCCACGAGAAAGAAATGGGGTGATGCTATTCTAATCCGGCATCACACGGAACATTATTGCAGTATAACTTGTGAACTCTGTTGTTAAACCGAAAATATGACTTGTAAGATGTTACTTATCGCATGGATTTTCGAAATGAAATGTAATTCTCTCAAATAATTACCTGTCTATTAATAAGAACCTGCAAACATACTTTTCATTCAAGCAACAATCGACACTGGTATCATTAACAAAGTTTTTTTGCCCTTAAGCTTCTTGTTGATGAAAACCATTGAACCTTAATGTCAAAGTTTTCAGAGTCGCTTGTTAAATGCGTAGTAAGACCGTCTTTTAATTCGTATGTGGGTTTACAAATCAAGTTACAAACCAAAGACTTCAAGTCAGATTTTGTTATTCGCTTGTTTATATAAACTGTACAACTCCCACTTAATTAGTCTGTAGTTGATTGCACCTTAGCAATCCGAATCGACTTGAATAGACCCAGAACAGACTAAACGAACGAGTTTACTAGTTTTACAAGCTGCATCGTATGCCGAAAACCCTAAATACTCCAATCAATCATTAGCAGTGATTTATTGAAGTGATGAATGACAAATTAGTACGATTAAATTAACTTGGCAAAAGCATTTGCAATTTATTAGGGAGCTACTTCCATGATGCGGGAGAAATAAGGCAGAGGAGAACAGAGCCGGGGAAGGGAAAGTTTCATTAAACTCGAAGAACGCGAAGTGAATCTTGTCTGTCTGAGCTGTATTTGAGAGAAATAAGCAAAACAAACACAATTAGGTACTTACTTTTATTACTCTGATGAGCTCAAAAAGGTATAACTTTTTAAGCACTCGCGATCACTTTCACTCATTATAAGTATTAGACCGGGTCTATCGCGATAATATTTAGGTAAATATTAGTAATTTACCTGTGTCCCGACGTTTCAACACAGTTTCATGTATTGTGGTCGCGGGCTGACTGTCCCGACTAATATTTACCTAAATACTATCGCGATAGACCTGGTCTAATACTTAAAATTACTCAAAAAGGTAGTTACTAATTGTGATAGACTTATCTGTTTGAGGTATACATTTTATATTACTCTTGACGTAGAAAAGGTACCTACCTACGCTCGTTATGTGTGTAAATGTATCCTTATTAAGAGAGAAAAACATATTTTTTAAGTTCACCGGTATCAGCTTTACAATGTTCAATCTACAGCAAAGAAGAAAAAGGAGCAGGTGTGTAACATTCATTTCAATAACTGCTCAACATAAGTGATAATAATGGCATATTTTCCTTAGTAACAGACTAAGGGGGAAACTTTCTAATAAAATAACTACATTATCTTGATCGCTATAAATAATACAATAAGCACTCTCTCTCACCTTAGCGAATATTATTCAACACGTAATGTCATGCCGTGAATGGAGTGAGCACGTCAACTCTGTTTGGAAATATTTGATAAATATTATGCGTGACTATAGGTAATTTTTTAGCTAAGTATTTATCTATCTAATGTACTACTCCAATAATTGCATGGATATCTTGTTATACTATCGCAAATAACAAAAACAGCTACTCAGAATAAATTACCTTCAGGGAGTTACAAGATCAACTAACTTTGGATCGTGCTACGGGAACTAAATTGGTGTACAATCTTGGTAAAGTTCCATCAGCTGCCTGTAGCGATATCTGCTGACGAGATATGGCAACATGGCTACAATGATGAATTGCACTGATGACGATATTACCGCCCAACTATGCTCAAATGACAATACGACAGTGTAACAACCACCTCGTAATTGTAAGAATACAGGGCGTAAGGGATGGTGTATCGAAAACTTTGCAGGCATGATCAGACCATGAAACTAAACTATTATTAGAAGGAGCCTATGTTGGGAAACGATATTTTTTTTCCGGTTTCCCATAGAAAGTCAATCACCTGAACGGAATTTTTGTATGGGAGGTCGATTTTTTTTTCTCGTTTACTAACATATCCTCCATAGAAAGAGTTGTTCAGTTTCAGGGACTGATCATGCCTGAAAAGTCTTCGATACACAGCTCCTTACACCTACACCCCGTATATGGTTTTCCGTAGTAAATTCTACTATTTATTTTGTTATTATACAGATTTATTGAATCATTTAAATTGTAGGCGGTTGAGAAACTCTGACACCAGGGTTCATCGGGTCGTTTGTCGACTCGGTGTCCCAACATGAAAAGAAACAGATCGCATTTTTATACCCTTTCCTTATCGTCCTTAATACAACGCCACTTTGTAAGCACAAAGCAAATGGCTAATTCCCTATAATTCAGTGAGGCGTAGGGCGCTGATGGGCCATTTCCTGAGGGATCGTTATCTTTTTCTTTTTGGATCATGCGAACGCTACATATACGCACTACATTTATTTTTCATACTTAAGTTGGTAGTCGAGGAACATTTCTATTTTCTTGTCCTATTCACAAATTAAGGAAACGGCGCGACTGACCTAGATCGTTGAAGTGTTAAGCCGTTACAAAATCTTATAGAATCAGAAAGGTTGCTGAATTATGTAAGCGTAAAATTGCGAAATCTTTTATCATATAATTAATTGCTCTATTTAAGACTCCTTGTATGCGGCCATGATAAATTGTCCAATTATTGTAATCATCTCTATAAATTTTCTAATTAATGTCTTCGGCTGTAACGTCTTACTCATTCATAGGAATTCAACTGCGTTCTTTTTTTCTTTTTAAATAGTATAACTTTGTATACATAAAACTGTGCATTTGGAAATCTATGAGTACGGCTAACTTATGTCGGATGAAGCTGCATTTTATGTTATTCAGGTATTTTTCGGCATAAATCCAAGACCCATTTGATATGACTTACATTTGGAAATAGTGAATAATGTAGCTTATCTAGAGTTTAATGTAAAATTGCCGGTAAATTTGCGTGAGCGTGAACCTTCACTTTAAAGCTTATGGCGAAATTGTTTCTTTATGTCAAATTTAGTTACAACTCTGCAAACAATAACCTTTTTCAGATTCAATGCGTCTTGGTAAGAAATTAGTTGATAAAAAATCACGACATTTATTACTTTAATTGCAGAATAATTAAAGCATGTCGGAAAATATCCGGGTATTTAGCGAACAAAATAAACTTAGCGTACATCAATGTTTTGTCTCGCAAGTTACTATGAAAACCTTCCTACTAGTTTCAGAAAATTAATTTCTGGAGAAGACGATGTCCGATGAAATATCTCGTCATCTCCAGCAGTTTGACCATCCATCTCGGCAACAAAAGACCTGGAAATGGAACGCTCGCGGGTGATTCATAGCTGTAGTTCCACTTAATGTTGATACGAACAACTTGAAAACGTGAAATGGTTGATTTATGTAGTGTGTTTTATATACCTCTACTTATTTATCTACAGCATGTCGGTTTCCAAGGTCAAGTTTCTTGAAATCTTCAAATTATGAGACGATATATTATATTTTTATTATACTTCAAGATATTTGTTACAAAAGTATAGGGCTTTAAACATGATTTATTGAAATTGCCTTGATAGAAAAAATCGCAAAGAAAGCCAGCTATTTGCGTTTTTGGGACGATTTTGAGACTTTTACTGAACAATTTTATTTATCTATTTCATATTTTATTTTGTGTCCTCTTTTCCCTCATTAAATAAGTAATGAATTTATAGTGACCTATAAATTGTCCGTTTTTTACAGCTGTTTACGCTCTGCCTACGCCGTAAAGGGTTACAGGCGTGATATATGTATGTATGTTGTATAAGGCTACTTACACATGAATGCGATGTGACGTAGGCAATAGATCTCCGCAACTGGGTCACGAAAACTTATGCCGTTTAGGGCTGCCCACACATAAATGCGATGTGACGTCGCATCAAGCGATCGAGAACTCGACATTTAGGACACGGGGATAAGACATTATTTAAAGTTGTTATACACTATTTACATAATTTTGACGTTCTACATAGTATTCCTATTACTAATATTAGCAAAGATGGATGACCTATGGCCTTAGAACGAATTATGACGTATACAACATCTATTTTACTATTTCCTTAAATCTCTACAAGGCTTTTTTAACTATAATCTTGACCATAATTTAACAAAAACCGTCTCGTAAACAGCCTTAATCAGAGTCTCGGATGTTTTAAAATCAATTCTTATTTAATACTAAAAGGTTCTATCAGCAGCATACCATAAAGAGATCAATTTATACTCGTTTTTTATACATTGACTAGCATATCATATTATAATAGTTAGGTTGATATTCTGCCAATTGTACTTACCTAATCACTAGAGACCGGATAATATGTTTTTGCATATTAGCATATGTATTAGTGTATATTTAAGCCATTTTTATGGCAAAACCTATTTGACGGAAAGTGACGGCACTAATTTAGGGTAAGTTAAATATTTCTACTGAATTGAGGCCATTAATTAGGGAAATAATTTAGTTATTTTTCATTGTAAACAGGTGCGTAGGTTGGTAGACAACCTTGAAAACTTGTGTTATTTATCCTCAAAGTTATAATTATATTAATCTATGAATACCTCGGCATCTTTAGAATCGATCAACCTTTTTTTATAATAAAAGTTACGATTAAAATTTATAAAAAATAGTGTATACTTTGTATATCCTTGGATTTGTATATTTTTGCACCGAAAATGCTTATTCTATTTTGTTATTATATTGTTTTCTATCTTGAAACAATTATTTCTGTCAATTTAACTATTGATGTTTTTATAGTATCTACTAAATAGACATAGGATTGTATAATATTTATCGGTTTGTAAAAACGCGCCGGTATGGGAGACTTTAAAGTGTTTGAGAATGACGCGTCGATATTTTCTGTGTGTGGAGATCGACTTTGTAGAATCTGCGAAAGTAATTTTATACGTCACTGTAAACTGTCGATAATATTATCCAGTCTAGTTCTAGATATTTCCCATTGTTTTATTAAAACATTCACTCCATCCTACCGATTAATCTGTTGGCTCTACAATAGCGCATGTTATTTTTATCGAACACGCAAAACGAACAACAAGCGGCGTTGTCAAAAGCTGCCAAAGAGGCAACTACCAAAAATAACATCCATTTTCACGTTGCATTGGTGTCGTTCTGTAGACGGTTAGTGGGTAACACACAAAAAATAACAAAATAGTTTATTTATGGCAAGTAATTTAGTATACAAATGAAAATACAGTTTGATATTTACTTTAACATAATATTGTTATAGTGGTCGCCTTAAATCAACAATTCTATAGATATAGTAAAACAATAAAACCCGTGTGTCACATACACATGACATATACCACGCCTTTCTCCCTTGCGAGGTAGGCAGAGCGTATACGGCCGCAAAAAAGGACATGTACGCCACGTCTGACAAACATTTGAGGGTCATTCGGAGCCTTATAAACACCAAAAATACTTTTAACCGCGAGAAAATTGCTCATTCCCACGGGAAATTTGATTAAACGCAGAATATTTAGCCCACCAGGAGCCCAGCTGCAGTAAGAGAGATACAGAAATCTCTACATAGCTAAAGCATTCACCATAATAGTTCGCTTCACCTGGCTCCAGAAGTCAGGATCCCAGCAAAATTACAAGAGATATGAAAATTTGTCCATAACGAATGTTAGTTCAGCATAATGGACTGCTTCTGCTGGCACATTGACATCGAGGGTCTGTAGTACTTGATGTGGAACACCTGGCGCCCGGGATATCTTTACGAGATATGGAAATGGCTCAAAATAAAATTTGTTTAATATGATGCGCCGCTTCTGCCGGCACACAGATATTGAGGGTCTGAAATTCCTTTTGTGGAACACCAGGAGCCTAACAAGAATATAAAAGATGTAAAAAATGTTTCCACCGTGATTGATAGACTCTACTACGAACGAAGTTCGCGGGCTCCAGCTTATTTCAAATATACAAATATTTGTGATGGGTCCCTAAAAGGGAAAAGTCCTCAAAAGATTAAGGCGCAAATAATTTTCATGTCAGGTTTCATTTTGTATGCAAACAAAATTAACAGTTCAAAAGGCTCTCATTTACCAGCGGGTCGCCGCGAACCCTCAGCTCATTTTTTATGTAGATTGTGTCGAAGAAAAGTTTTACAATATCAGTCTGCGACGCGCCAGGGCTCGTCTCAACCTGCCGGGACCAAGCTTGTATTAAATTCGGGTATATTCTTCTGCGTACCATTGCAGTATATTTACAAGGTACTAGAATGCTGTGAAGCTTTTTTACGATCTTTGTGGCAAGGGAAGTATTAAAATTGTTCCAGAAAAAAACAAAATTAATGTCTGAACATTTTCCTGCTTAAGTTGCTTGTTCATTTTATTTTGCATAAAACAGAAACGCTCATGTAATGAAACTCTAATCTGCGCTGGCAGGCCCTAGGTTATCTGAAAAGAAATTTCCACTCATATTTCGTTGTTGTAATAGTAAGTGAGTTTAATGCACAATGAGCTATTAGCGAGCGGACACTATCTTATTGTAGCTCCGCCGCGTTTGGATGCAAACATTTCACAGATCAAACGGGGGGGAACCGTCCTGCAATATTTTAAGTTTCTGTTGCTTCGTTTGCTTTCACTGTAAAAGTACTTACAAGGATATCCCGCTCGACATGTGGTTTATAGAGTGTCTCGCGATATTATATAACCTAGAACTTAACATCCCTGCTATTTAGCGATCTGCGTGCTCTGTATGTACCAACTTCAAGATATATACTTTTTGTTGATTATCGGAACATTCCAGATTAATAGAGATTATATACAGACTGTAAGGGACGGTGTACCGAAAATTTTGCAGGCATGATCAGACCATGAAACTGAACCATTTTTACTATGGAGCCTATGTTGGGAAACGAAATTATTCTTTCGAGTTTCCATAGAAAGTCAGTCAGCTGATCGGGAATTTTGTATGGGAGGTCGAAAAAAATTATCGTTTACCAACATAACTTCCATAGAAAAAGTTGTTGTTAGTTTCATGGTCTGATCATGCCTGCAAAGTTTTCGGTACACCGTCCCTTACATCCTGTATATATTTTTCTAACGACACATAGTTATTTTGAACATGCTCTCTATGCAAAGCTAGTTCTGAAATCACGACAACAATGTCTGGGTAATAAATAATACACTGCAAAAATAAAATATCTCTCTCCATATTTCTAATGCAACGTATCGCATCGCTGTCTGACAAATTGCGAATTCTGATCTCAATCCCATACAAATACGACTACAGTGCGTTATCGCATGCATCTGTCTAAAGGCTTGATAGACGCCACACAACAAGTTTGAGAACCATCTTAATTTTTTTTTTATAAGCGATAAGAAAGAGGATAATTTTACCTTTACTTTAGATTAATAAGTGATAGCTCATTAACGTTTTTCCTGTCCCAATTTTATTTAATGAAGATCAATTTATTATTACTTAATGTGCTATTCGATTTCTTAAAAAGTATCTTGCTACTTACCCTGCGCTCAACTTATACTGGTAAAGAGAACCAGTGTTATGTAGATCCTTTTAATGAGAAATAGGTATAGTTCGATGTGTCTACAATCCATACTATCCATACTAATCCATACTAATATTATAAATGCGAAAGTAACTCTGTCTGTCTGCTACGCTTTCACGCCCAAACCGCTTAACCGATCTTCATGAAACTTGGCACAGAGATTGCTAGCATACCGAGAACGGACATAGGCTACATTTTATCACCATTCGAGGGTCTGGAGTACAGATGTAGACCACCAGGTGTACCACCAGGAGCCCAGCTAAACTATTAGAGATACAGGATTGTTCCCAGAACAAAAGTTTTTCAGTATGATGTGCCGCTTTTTTTCAGAAGGACATTGAGTATCTGGAGTACCTTATGTAGACCACCAGGTGGTACCATCAGGAGCCCAGCTAAACTATTAGAGATACAGGCATGGTTCTAAAACAAAAGTTGTTCAGTATGATGGGCCGCTTCTTTTCACAAGGACATTGAGGATCTGGAGTACCTTATGTAGATCACCAGGTATACCATCAGGAGGCCACCTAAACTATTAGAGATACAGAAATGGTTCCAAAACAACAGTTGTTCAGTATGATGGGTTGTTTTTTTTCACAAGAAGAAAGTGGAGCTGGAGTACATTATGTAGACCTCCAGGTGTACCATGAGGAGCCCAGCTAGATTATTAGAGATTCAGGCATTGTTCCAAAACAAAAGTTGATTAGTATGATGGGCCGCTTCTTTTCACAAGGACATTGAGGATCTGGAGTACCTTATGTAGACCACTAGGTGTACCATCAGGAGCCCAGCTTAACTATTAGAGATACAGGCATGGTTCTAAAACAAAAGTTGTTCAGTATGATGGGCTGCTTCTTTTCACAAGGATATTGAGGGTCTGGAGTACCTTATGTAGACCACCAGGTGTACCATAAGGAGCCCAGCTAAACTATTAGAGATACAGGCATGGTTCTAAAACAAAAGTTGTTCAGTATGATGGGCCGCTTCTTTTCACAAGGACATTGAGGATCTGGAGTACCTTATGTAGACCACCAGGTGTACCATAAGGAGCCCAGCTAAACTATTAGAGATACAGGCATGGTTGTAAAACAAAAGTTGTTCATTATGATGGGCCGCTTCTTTTCACAAGGACATTAAGGATCTGGAGTACCTTATGTAGACCACAAGGTGTACCATCGGGAGGCCACCTAAACTATTAGAGATACAGAAATGGTTCCAAAACAAAAGTTGTTCAGTATGATGGGTTGTTTCTTTTTACAAGGACATAGTGGATCTGGAGTACATTATGTAGACCACCAGGTGTACCATGAGGAGCCCAGCTAAATTATTAGAGATACAGGCACGGTTTCAAAACAAAAGTTGTTTAGTATGATGGGCCGCTTCTTTTCACAAGGACATTGAGGATCTGGAGTACCTTATGTAGACCACCAGGTGTACCATCAGGAGCCCAGCTAAACTATTAGAGATACAGGCATGGTACTAAAACAAAAGTTGTTCAGTATGATGGGCTGCTTCTTTTCACAAGGATATGAGGATCTGGAATAACTCATGTAGACCACCAGGTGTACCATGAGGAGCCCAGCTAAACTATTAGAGATACAGGCATGGTTCTAAAACAAAAGTTGTTCAGTATGATGGGCTGCTTCTTTTCACAAGGATATTGAGGATCTGGAGTACCTTATGTAGACCACCAGGTGTACGATCAGGAGCCCACCTAAACTATTAGAGATACAGAAATGGTACCAAAACAAAAGTTGTTCAGTATGATGGGAATAAGTTGAGAAAGGACATTGGCAACTTTATACTGAGGATTTTTTTTATATCTACTGAGTAATCAATGGTTATAAATATTTATCTCTCAGGTCAGTACACCGGATAGCAAATTTTGAATTGTCCCTTTAACAACAGAAACAAGCAATTCATCCTTAAACAGTAGAGATAAGAACTGTTCTATTATCACTGTCATACTTACTATGAATATACATATCTACTTTAGAACCTGTTTCTAAAAAAACTATCTAACGCGGACGAAGTCGCGGGTAAAAGCTAGTACTAAATATAATCATGTACACAAGTCTGCAAAAAAAAAAACTTAAGATTTGCTGCATACTAGCCCGCCACATACTATTCAGGCGACAAACTTACTGAAATTAAGGATAGAAATATCACTTATTGACGTCATGAACCGTCATTGTTGTTGTATTCTTTTTAAAACAATTTTGTATAGTAGGTATATGTCCAGCTTGGGCGAGTAAGAAAAAATAAAAATTAGGTCATTGCGTCGAGGCTGGCCAGGTTGGTCACATGGTATGAAATTTTACGCCGCAACCACCAGTAAACAAATGAAGTCAAGATTTTCAATTGGTGTAAAATTTACATGCGTATAATTAACTTGGATAAGTAGTTCAACCTATTCTAATAATCCTATTCCATAACAGTTTAATGTGTTAGCGACAGTCCCATTTATGTTGGAATTGCAAAATTAAATGAAAATTACTCTGGTTGTATTCATTGCTACAAACAGTGATACAATTTTCATGGCTCGCTCGTTGTCGCGGCGCCAACATGGAGCCCCGCCAGCTTCACTACGGCTTCATATACAGAATGTTAGAAAAAATACTTGAAAGAGCCAAAATAGCTCATGATACAGAACAATTTTCTCAAAAAACACAGGGTACCCGTGCGTCCTTTTTTAAAATTGTGTTGGGTAAAATATTTCCGTTTCTACTTTAAGTTCCTTGTATAAAGTTCTTCAGTATTCTACTGACAAAAACCTTCAATGCCACATTTTTGTTATAATCACCCATTATGCAGCACATCGGCTGTGGTAATGTCTTTTCTTGAAAACTATAAACAAAAAGACGAAACGGAGTTTTTTCCTAGTCGAGTTTGCGGCACATCAATGGAACCATTTGCAACTATATTCATTAAAGAAGACGTAGCAGTTTTTTGAAGATTGCTGCAGGCGTTGTTATGCAAAATAGTTTCTACTAAATTTTAATTCAGTTATTTTGGCACGTTCCATTGGAGCTGCGCGTCATTTGTATTTGGAATACGGATAATATGATCCGCTCCGACGACTACATTATTCTATCCATGTTAATCGATTGCGTACTATTATACTCTACAAAAGCCTTCCATTCACGCTAGAGTGAACATAAGGAAGAAGAAGCACTGTGAAATAACGAATAGTAAAAAAGATTGAATTACAACGAAGTGATTGTGATTGAAACTCTCGTACATCGAATCAATGAAAATTAATCAATTTAACCATTGATTATTAATATTATATCATCATGAATGCAAATTGCCACTATAACTAGCAATGAATAAAATACTAAGCCACAGATATGGCTATTCGCCGTCGATGATATTTTGTCCATGTTGTTGTAGGACTATTAATTTTAATACAAAGTCTTTTAACTTGCATTGTGGTTTTGCTCATCTCGCTAAAGTCATAAAACTACTGGCCTATTTGGAAAAGTAGTAACGCAGTATGAATATAATTTTTATCACCGATTCAAGCTGCGTATCTAAATATGGTTCTATACATACAACTAAAGAGGGCCAAAGCACAAAGTAAGTATTGGCGGCTGCGCGCCGTATACAGAGAGCTCACTTCAAGCAAACGTCACGAAACTCTCTACAATTTGACACGCCGCCGTTTACAAGGAAATCCAAACCAATCCAAACACACTTGCAGTCGAGTGTCAACCGCATTTGGTGCGGACGTGCAAAATGACTTGATATTTTATACCAACTTAAATAAAAACTTGCTTTCATAAAAGAACAAACAAGATTAATAACTCTATTCAGTATATTTTTTATAATGTAATTTGAGTTTCTACTTAAATAAAGGCAACTTTTCATTTTTGATGTACGTACATACACAAATCACGTCTATTATCCCTTGCGGGGTAGGCAGAGCGTAAACGGCTGTAAAAACGGATATTTACGCCACGTCTGACAAACATTTGAGGGGTCATTCAGAAAATTTTGACAGGTTGCCAGCTCAAGTCCCTTAGTTGCCTTTTACGACTCCCACGGGAAATAAATGGGGTGATGCTCAGTCTCAACAGCCCCAGAGCAGATATCTACCTACTCGTCATTCCCCATTTCATAATAATTGTGCTATGTAGGTAGTATACGTAATGTAAATACAGGGAGTAATAGAAAGGGTATATCAAGCCGAAAGGAGGTCAAAGTGGGGAAATGGGGAAAGTTGTTCAGTTTCATGAGCACCTTTCGGCTTGATATAGCCTTTCTGTTACTTCCTATATGTTTAGGTACCTACCTACTCCATTGAATAAAATCGGTAAGAAAACTGTGGCAGCCCTTGCCGAAAGCGGAAATAATCGAAAATAGGGCCGAGTGATTCTTCTGTACATTCTCTATTTTGTGGCCAAAGTCTGTACATAGAAGATATTCGAAAAAAATATTTTTTGGGATACTTAAAATTGATAATTTGTGGATAGTACTTAAGTAGATGCTGCTATTAAACTAGATTTTTTATAGGAGAAACAATGACGGTACAGAAATTTTCTTGACTTTGAACAACTTCTTTTTCATTGTTAATACTTCCTAACATTATTTCTAAGAAATCACTGACTTTGTAGAGAACAAAGTGAAGAAATGGCTGTATTATCACTTTTAGACGTCATTGTAAAAAAAGAAATTTGTATTACACAATTTTCTTTTTTTTATAACAATTTTGTATTGTCCTGATAGAAAACCGGCTCAGACGAGATAAAAAAATAACAAAATAAAACTATCGATGGGATTATCGCTTCCTATGTGCTTTTTGCAGATACGTTAGATGTTTGAAATAAAACAAACATAAATTTATTGAACGTAAATTTGTTGTGCTCAAGTGGAACTAGCAGTGGTAAAGTTGTTCATAGTATTATGGTGGACGAGTGTGATGCAAAATGTGATGGCCATGATAAGGTTTGATGGAGACTGTACTGTAACGGAGTAATTGATTATTGAATGACAAACGGTGTAACTGTAAATGGATTGAATGTGGCGTGTGGAGTGTGGAAGGTTACATCGCGCGTGCAGAGTCCTGTAAGGACGAAACATGCAGTATATGGATGTTGCTAATAATGCCAGTAGTTGGAGATAACAATTGGTGATTATGAGGATACACGCCCACGATGCAAGTACAGATATAATCATGACTAGACTTAAGGTAATTCACACCTCAGAAGCACATAATTGTTGTTGCCCTAACATAAGGGTATGTACATGTGGTTGTAGCACATAAGGTACCAGGGTACTCTAAAAGAACTGAATTATTTTTGTCACTAGCAATATGTTTTACTTGACATGAATATGTATTAGTAGAAAATCACATCTTATATGAGAATAAGTAAGTTTAATTTTTTATTATTTATTAAATGATCAGAACCAAGACCCAATTAATGACCAATGGCACGAAACGTAGGGTAGTGGTTGACGGGAAGTTAATACACTACGTCGATGAGTATATTTACCTAGGCCAGATTGTCTCTTTCAATAACAGGCAAGAGAAAGAAATTGATCGCAGGATTGAGAACGCCTGGAAAAGCTTCTGGTCACTGAAGCAATTTATGAAGGGTGATCTTCCCCTCTCTCTAAAGCGAAAACTCATCGACATGTGTATCTTGCCTGTCCTAACCTACGGTGCCCAAACT
Source organism: Tuta absoluta (assembly GCA_027580185.1). Taxonomy (NCBI): domain Eukaryota; kingdom Metazoa; phylum Arthropoda; class Insecta; order Lepidoptera; family Gelechiidae; genus Tuta; species Tuta absoluta. Next base: position 3,805,455 of record JAQAHW010000016.1, on the reverse strand, counting down.
TGGTCTCTAACAGAGAGTCAAAAGTCCAAGCTCAAGGTCTGTCAGAGAGCGATGGAGCGCAGCGTTCTTGGTGTCAAACGTACAGACAGAGTGCGGAACACCACCCTTCGAGCTAAAACAGGTATCGCTGATGCGGGATACAAGACCGCCAAGCTAAAGTGGGAGTGGGCCGGGCACGTTTGTCGGATGCACCCGGATCGTTGGGCAAAGATCGTCACCGAACAATGGGTTCCTCAAAACGGGTCCCGACGTAGAGGTAGACCCCGAAAATGTTGGCGTGACGATCTTGACGCCCATTTACAAGAGTGGATGACGGTGGCATTAGACCGCAAAGAATGGAAGATTGCGGGGGAGGCCTTTGCCCAGCAGTGGGATCAAGCAGGCTAATTATAAATAAATAATAAATAAATAAATTAACTGGGAATAAAAATGATTCAGTTCTTTCGTAGTACCCCTGGTAGGTACCTTATGTGCTACAACCGACTGAACATGCTGATAGTCGGACAATGATCATGCCGCTCGGTACTGATATTGGTTCGGCTCCCCCTGCCTGCATCCTCAGGCCGTCCGCCCCGTCACGCGGTTTCACGCGCCTGGCCGCGCGTGAGGCCGCGCGCGGTCTCGCGGGATCCGCACGGCGGTCTGACAGCGCCGCCATTATTACCCGTCCAAATTTAGAAGGCGCATAGTGCCTAGGTAGTTGTAATATGGCAAGTGTCGTCGTGTTCGTACGGGTTATATTATGTCGCGGGTCGCTGAAACCACGGCGCGGGTGACCGCGGCCGCGTCACGAGGCGCCAATCTTGTGTTTTGCTAAATCTGGCCCGCGCGGGCCGTCCCGCGCGTGAAACCGCGTAAGCGAGCGTACGGCCTCAGCGGTGTGCGCGTTACTCTCTTCTCCTCCTACATATTGTTGCTTACCTACTTATGTTTCCTGGGAAAACCAGTTGAGTTTCAGTTGGTTTGATCACAACTGTAAAGTTTTTGGTACACTGTACATTACAACCCGGTATACTACTACCGGTTCAAAGGATATATCTTTGATAATATGAAAATAAGTTTTAATAAAAAAATTACATTATTGGAAATTGGTAACGCCAGACAAAGAATAAGTCAAATATTTTGATTTCTATATATTTATTTACGTAATCCATTTCAATTTGGAAATATCTAAATAAACAAAAAAATGTGTACATGTACATTGTTGTAATATGATGTGGTGTAAAACCTACAATTTAAACACAGCCATATATTATATTAATTAATGTTACAATCTATTGGTAAAAGTAATTAACTTTAAAAACAATATTTTATTTAGCTCTTTACACACTGCGTTTTCCTGTTGATTAAGAATAAAACGGTTAATATTGTCATAAAAGTTTACTGGGATGTAAGTTTAAAAACAGGATTTCCAAAGTTAGACAAAAAAAATTTCGTAGGTCTAATTATTCTCCAATTGATTGCTTTAAAATAACAGAACACGCTGTAATTAGGTTTTATAGATTTTTTAATATACACATTAATTTTAATGCATAACTACCTTATACCAATAGGTACTTGAAATTTTTTGATTCTTAGAATGTAGAAAAAATATATTTTTATACGTTTTTTTGTCGTTACAGTCATATTCTTGTATTTAAGTGTATATTCTACTATCGAAACATAAAGGTAGGTTATAGATAGCGATGGTGATTGAAAATTATTAAGGTATCTCCTTTAAATTATCTAAGTTCACAATAAACTCTCTTAATATTTACAATATATGTAATAATTAAAGAACATTCAATATCAAGACCAGATTATGCAAAATCGCAGTAAGGAATTCCATACTCAACAGAACTTAGACTGAAACTACCCTTCTAAGGTCTCCCGGCAAGCCGGCACTGACTAATGAAACAAGCAAATAGCCTGATCAGCTATCTATTGTTTAAATTCAGGGTGTATGAAAATCTATTCTGCGATTCTCTGTTGATTGGCTGGCTAAACAATAAGAGCAGAGCAGTTCGCGCTCGTATGTAGCACGTGCACGTGATCACGCCACGCACCCCTGCCACACCGGGTTACCCGCGGGGTGACGCGCGTAATTCCGCATAAGTGCTGCATACGCTTCGCAAGGGGACTGTTGCGTATCAACACTTATTTTGAGTTAATACGATGATTTTGTCGCACAAATTCAATAAGTTTTTCTTTATCTTCATTAAGGTTCTGGATAGATTGTTGGATGTTCATTTGAGTAGTAAAGTAAAACTTCACGATGCACAATTTGGTTTCAGAGAAGGATTGTCAACTGAAAGTGCTGTCCTATCACTTAAATATGCTGTTGATTACTATGTCAAGAAAGACACACCAGTGTATGCCTGCTTCTTAGATTTATCGAAGGCATTTGACCTAGTTTCATATGAGTTGCTTTGGAGTAAGTTGAGGGAGCTGCCTCCCTGCGTGTATCGTCCGAAATTGTTAGTGTCTTTTCTCATTGGTATAGTAATCAAAAGAATGTGGTAAAATGGGCAAATGCTCAATCTGATGAATATATTCTGAACTGCGGTGTAAGACAGGGGGGCTTAACCTCACCTAGATTGTTTAATTTATATGTAAACAGCCTGATAGAGGAACTGAGCAGCATGCATATTGGATGTCGCATTGATGATGTAAGTCTCAATAATATTAGCTATGCAGACGATATGGTGCTGCTCAGTCCCTCTATCGGTGCCTTAAGGAAACTTTTAGAGCATTGTGAACACTATGCTGTGCAACACGGCTTGAGGTACAATGAAAAGAAAAGTGAGTTCATGTTATTTAAAGGTAAAAATAAAGAACCAGTAATAAGGTCCCTCTGAGACGTGTTGCACAGTTTAAGTATCTTGGTCATATAGTGACAGATGATTTAAAAGATGTTGCAGACATAGAAAGGGAGCGTAGGGCACTGTCAGTCCGAGGCAATATGTTGGCCCGCAGATTCAGGCGTTGTACAACAGGTGTTAAACTGACTCTGTTTAAAGCATTCTGTCAAAGTTTTTACACTTGTGCGCTGTGGACCAACTATACACTTAGGGCATACAGTGTCATACGTGTACAATATAATAATGTCTTCAGGGCCTTGCTGGGGTTACCCCGATACTGTAGCGCTTCAGCTATGTTTGCAGATGCTTGTGTGGATGATTTCTATGCAATTATGAGAAAAAAATCAACCTCCTTAGTGCGAAGGGTGAGGAGTAGCAACAACAGGATCCTGAAACTGTTAGCGGATAGGATGGATGCAGCAGTATTCCATCGCTTTACTCTTTTACATGTGCATTAATTTATAATTTGATTTATATATTACATTGGACTAACATAGTTTTTAGGTCATGTTTTCGCTTTATGTTACTAATAAGGTATGGACTGTAATTGTCTGAAAATATTTTTTTTTTTTATTATTCCCATTTACTACTGTGTTTGTAATAAAAATGCAACTGCCACGTTCGTACACATGTCCGTACTACGCGCAAGATAGAGCTGGGCGTGTTTGAATGCGTTCGGTGTGACGTCCAATGGAAATATATCAAAGAAATCTCATAGAATACAATGTCATCAGTTCATCACAACACGCATCGAAGCGACATTGCCGTTCCGCTCTGCGTAGGGTACGCAACGGGTTTGTCGTCTGGGAGACGCAATGCGTAACCCTACGCATTACGCATACGTGCACGTCTACGCAACGCAAGTAGTGTGACATATCTCATACAGTCCTATACATTATAACGTCATAGGTACGCGCGTGATTACGCGCATGAGCTGCATATAGTCGCGGTCTGCTCCAGCCAATATCGAGTACACCGTACACGCGTCGACATGCGTCCGTTAAACTCTCTCTCAATAAACCATTCACTACGCACATAAATTTCCAAAGTTGACGTTGGACAGGATAAATTTTAATCTGTTATTCACAATTTGAACGTTCAACAGAGTTTGATCAATTCATAACTAACACAACAGAGGCCGGTCCAGATATGCTTATTTTATTTACTTTTAAAAACTAATATCACATAAATATTTTAAATTGTCTTTCATAAACTCACAAACCTTAATATTTCTTTGCAAGTCCAAATTAAAGTGAACAAAATGTAGTTGGCACTCGTTCCTTTGGTGTGACTTGTACCTGGAAAGATTATTAATTATTTTTAAGTAATTAATTTTTGAATTTCGTAGTGATACAACTTAAATTACATGAATAACATATTAACTATTGATGTTTTAGATCAGAAAGTTCTTTCATTTATTTTACTTTATACATACCCAGAGTAGCAAAAATTAAGGTAAACACAATGTGATCTACACTTTTCATCAAAGTAAACCTTTGTTATGAGGCCATCTTCAGCAGCTTTTTCATTATTATTCATGGTTAGTTTTCATTTACATTGCAATTGAGTTTATCGAGCATTTCAATCTTGACAAGACCATAAAATTGATGAGCTATTTACGGTTATAGGCTATTTATTACGGTAGTAGGCAATTTTTACGTAAATGAAGCGAAATTAAATTTCCTGTCTTCGTAATAAAGTTGGAATTGCTATCAAACGTAATTTTCCTGTTGACCTCTTGCTTCTTCCGTTTAAAGTAAGAGCTCTAAAAATATCTGATAATATGTGAGAAGCAACTTGTATGTATCAATATTGATATTAGGATTTAAGTTATTACAAGGAAAAAATAATTGATAATACGTTTATGTGATTGATGTCGGATAAAAAACTAACAGAAAAACTTACCGTCACTGGAGACATATTTAGAGAGCTCAGTGCGCGAGTATACAGTGATAGTTGCGACCGCGTCGCGCACGACAGGCGGCTCCACTTGCAGCACCGCCTCGCAGCGTATACGCAGCGCGCCGCTCGCGCTGGCCGGGACGCGCACGCGCAAGATGCGCCACGATGCGCGCAGCCCGCCCTCTTGAGGGAGACTGTGTTCTGTGTGCTGCCATGGTTCAAGCTGTCAAAAAACATTTTATTAGAGCTAAAAATATATTTTTTGAAAATCAATTTTCTCAACATGTGATTTCTTTTTGATTCAACAATAGTTAATCTATTTATATCTATATTTATATAAATGTCTAAAATTTGAAATCAGTAAAAAAATACTTAATATTTTACTATGTCTGAATAAAAATGGGATAAAATATTGTGATATCCAATATCGAGCGTCATATTTCGAATTTATGCAGCACAGTAAAAAATTTTGAGTTAAACACCTTTCTTGCACCGTAAGCCAAACATCTCAGGAGATTAATAATGTTCCTACCCGATTTACATATTTAACATTTACCGCATACTTACTTGCTTACTTTGTTCTTCACGTCTTATCTTCGGTTGCGTAGTACGTGACGTTGAATTATATCGTAGCAGCAACATTTTCGTGCTCGTCAGTCAATATTCAAACCTACAACGACACGTAGCGATCGTTATCCGGAAATTGCTCAGCAATTCCGAAAATAAGTTTTAACAAAACATAATCCGTGCAATACGTTACCTCGTTATGTTGTCGTGCAATGGAAAAGTAACTTTTTTTGACAAAAACTAACAAAAGGAAATTGTTTCTTTTATCCTAACAAACAAAATAAAAATAGCAGAAGCTTATTATATGCCAAGCCTGTTTTAAATATAAATATTAATCATCCAAGAGGCGCATATTAGAGGTTTTTTACTAGGAGTTTTAATAGGCCATTTACGAAGATTTAAAAAGTGCCTCAGGAGTAACACTGCTTACATCCCTTTACAATGAGCTGGCGCAACACTGAATAACAAAAGCTTTAAATGTGCAGACTTGGAGTGCCATTTGCAGTAACCCGACAATGTTACAAAGAGTAAACAGATATATCTGTTAACGCAATACCCTCAAGTAAAAGTCACTTTACGAGTACTTTGGCGAGGGGTGGAACATAATATTCTATGGCCGTTTGAATTTATTTTATAGCTTCTAGTCCTGTCAGTAGAGAGTCTCTCGTACCATTGGAGATTAAGAAAGACAGAAAATCGTACCTCATTAAAATTTCGACTTTTCAGGAACATGTACGATTTGACCTTTGAAATTTTTGAAAGATTAATAAAGCAATAAACCGAATGGTTTACCGCAGGCCTTTTAATTCACCTATATATATTGTAAAGAAGCGCATGTGAATTAGGGTAAGTTAAATTTCAAAGATTTGAAAATCAGCGAAACAACATTTTGATAAAGACTGCTCTGCTATATCAAGACACCTTTTAACATTCTTAGAATAAAAAAGACTACCAACCTAAGGTACCGCAGAATGTACAGTATACCGATAACAGTATCAAGCCACGTGTTAGTACCTCACCGTTAATTAGAATAATTAACAAGAGGATGTGTCATCATCCCTGTAGATAGTAGATTACGCCCACTATAATAAACAGCGATCCTCTCAAATTGGATTCTCTATGTACCCTTGGCTCGCAAATAGACCCCAAGCAATACTATCTCAGTTGTACGATTCGCTGGGTACTAACATTGGCGTGTTTATTTGTGTGACCAATCACTATAATGAATAGTGTTTCCCTAAAAAGGAATCCAATATGTGTGAACTGACAATATGTGTCAATTCACAAATGGGAAAACCTCAGAACAACAGTTCGACGAGAATCTAGTAAAGATATTTTATTCTCGCAACAAATTGATTCATAGAGCTTATTATAGAGTACATATTTCCTAACGATTAAAAATTATTTTTCATCTTACAAATTCCTTGTAGGTACATTTAACTTCGGCATTGATATCATATAAATAATATAGGGTGAAGTTGACTATTGACAGATAGCAAAAACCCAAGACGGGCTGGTGATAAGGAACAACTTTCACCAAGAAACGTAGGTCAAAATACGAAAAATTATTGCCGATTTACTAATTTCAGTAACTATGGAAACGCGAAATATTTTGGACATACTACAACCGAAAAATTTGGTCAGTCATTTTTCACCAGCCCGTCTTAAGATTTCGCCAATGGTCACGAGTCAAATTTCACCCTATATATTTATTAAAACTTCAACTGAAAATCATCGATTATAATTTAGCCTCTATTTGATCAGCTGTACCTTCTGAAGTTCATTGTCGATGTACCAATTAATCTCGGAGTGCGGCAGCGAGTAGTCCGTGGTGCAGTTGAGGAGCATTTGCTCGCCGGGCTGCACCAGCTTCGGCGCGCCAATTATCACCGGGTCCTTGTCCGGCATCGCTGGGGGAACCAAAGTTCAATATCAATTGATGGTACGACATTTGGGGTTTTACATAAAAATGCTCGGTGCAGAAGTAATCTACACCGGCGATGAGCTTACTGGTTGCTCTAACGTTATGCTCAGATGTTTACAAAGCTTTTACAGAGCTGATCAATGGGGACTTTTCTACTGAAAGTTTGAGCTTTTTTTAATGTCAAACTAGATGGCGGTGTGCTAAGTTAAAATTTTGACATTTGGGTCATAAATACATTCTCATAATATATAACTTTCTACGGAAGAAAAGTTTGTAGCGACCTCTGAGAGCTACTGCAAGAAGCTCACTCAAAGTGGTTCACGAGCAAGCAAGACGCAACAGAAGTTCCAACATATCTGCAAAATGGCGCCACGTGACAGAACAAAGAGCCTGAAACGCGGTATCGAAGTGTTTCACCGCGCAACGCATATTATACAACTTCCAAATCTATCCAGGTGGACCAGTCGGTCCCCTGGCCACAACACCCGGCCAGGCGGGTAGCTATCCTTTTCCCGACTCCACCTGGAACCCTCCATTCTGCCTATTGGCATCACTCCTGTCACCCGCCATAAGTTTTTCAGTTTAGCTTAGCGCCATTATATGTTAGCCATTGGCCGTATTTTGTTTTAGAATCATTAAAGTTATTTGAAATTTTTGCAGAATTTTTTAAGATATGCCAGAAAAAAACAAACATACACGCAAACACATGCTTTGACCTACCCTACACTAATTTCTCTTGTTTCAACTCACACTTACACTAAATACAGAATAAACTAGTCACGTTCATCTCTGTATATATAACTTACTTATTTTTTAATGGTAATCTAAGTTTGTTAATTTGACTTTTTTACCTATCCTGAACCTATCCTGCGCGCAACGAAACGTAGCGCGCCGCCATTTTGTGATCTGTCAAAACGATCACACTAGTTCACCTCGCACCGTTCAACCGTCCACAAGCAAATAACCAAAATTTGCCCTTATCTCGGCCGCCGTGTGTGCTAAAGACATTATACGTAGTAGAAATCCCAGCAGAACTCTCAAATCAATCATGCAGTTGAGCTGCAACATCAGTACCTATGGTGAATCGTGAATTACGGAATTCAGTGAAGAAGAATAGAAAGTCAGGCCTGACAACGTGCTCATCAGCAGCGTGCAAGGTAAGGAGGATTTTCACTTCACTCATTCCACAAATGCCCTAACAACAAGTGTTTGCCTATTGTTGCGAGTGGACTGGAAGACTGGTCACACATAGTACAGGGTATCCTAGTTTGGGGACCAGAAACAGTGACATTGTGTATTGAATTAAGTACCTACCTATTCTTTACTTTATACGAAACAGCAATGTAACCTGGATAATAAGAGATAATTAAGGTATTTTATTATTTTCCTGTTCCTTAAAAGGAAATATTAGAAAATTATTATTATTTGATTCACTTTTAACATATACGCGATAAATGTAATAAGTGCTTACTCAAGTCATTTGTTTTTTTGCATTAGAGTATTGTAGGCACAGGATTATTTCCTAAAATAAAAGTAAATTTTAGGTTTCTTTACAATAATAATACAAAAGATGTTGCAAGTACGTTGCATGTTAGTCGGTACGTTGAATGTGCGTTGACGGATGCGACGTTTGCGTTGTTTGACAGACGCATCCGTCAATGCAGCATCGCAACGTCGCCGTATTTGTACGGGAACAACATGGAAATTTGTAATTATCTTTCGTCTGACAGGCGCATGCATAACGGATGCGCTTAAAAACGCAGCAAAGGACGTCAAGTGATCCCGCATTATAAATAATAAACTTTGGTTTGGTCACATTGAGAGAATGAATGAAAGAAGATTAACGAAACAGATGTATATGGCGAGTGTGGATGGGAACGTTGGAAGGGGAAGACCAAGACGCACGTACTTGGATCAGATCGGGGACGTCCTAAAGAAAGGTCAGGTCAAGAGTACCCTAAACCGACGAGCATGTATGAACAGATTGATGCATGTTGAAGAAGCGAAAGAGGTATGTCAGGATCGTAGCAAGTGGAAAGATGTAGTCTCTGCCTACCCCTATGGGAAAGAGGCGTGATTATATGTATGTATGTAACTTTGATGCAGCACCTTCTCTTTGCATAGGAGACAGAAAATTGCAACCAAGTTGACAGACGGATGATGTTAAGAATTGAATGTGAAAATGTCCGACCAACACTGCTCTTGCTTACTAAGAGGCTGAAGCAATAGTCTGCTTAGCTTTGTAATGCCACAGGCATGTTCGTGGCAAAAATATATTTATAAAGTTGCACTGAGAGATGGGATTCTTATATGTGTACGCTAAACACTTACCAACAACTGTCATATGCTTGGTGAGGCTGGCGATCTGGAACTTGGGTCCCTCAGTGGAGACCTCGCAGCTGTACGCAGCCCTGGCGGCTACTGGAGGCGGCATCACGCGGACCGTGCACGAGCCCTGATCGCACGACCCGCCTTGCACCATGATGCCCGTCACGTTGAACAGACGGATCGGTGGCTGCACATAAACAACACACATATGAATGAACAGAATTTTGTATAATACATTCTAAAACATATTGCTTCAATCGTACAATACATACATAACTATTTTTGAAAACTTTCTATATTTTGCGCGGGCAGGATGTGAACTTGCGACTTTTACCATTACTAGTGGCGGCACCTCTTCTATCTGGGCTACCGCAGCTCATTCCTTGCCCGCCAATTATGCAAGTGTATCTTGATGTCAGTTACGCGTGGCACGGCTCCATCTACCCGATTAGTGTTGCAACTAATACCCGGCGACTAATTCTATCTTTACAGATTGAATGTAGTTTCAGCGATGAAAACCTGCGATAAATTGGATACCATGTTTTTAAACCCTTCCCGTGTTAGGTATAAAAATTTGGAAAATTTTCCGGTAGATGGAGCCGTGCCACGCGTTACTGGCATGAGGTCACAATTGCAAAATTGGCGGGCAAGGAACGAGCTGCAGTAGCCCAGATGGAAGAGGCGTCGCCACTAGTAATGTCAAAAGTAGCATGTTCAAATCCTGCCTGCGCTTGAAAATATCGCAACTTTTCAAAAATGTTATACCTAACATGGGAAGTGTTTTAAAGTTTGGTATCAACATACATTACTCTTCCGATAATAAATTGACCAATCTGTGAAACGCAGCAGGTAATAACTAATCCCATCCTACCTATATGTCATTTTCACAAGCCCTTTATCATGTATGAGCTAACGTATTGCTAGACGTTACACGAATCCGGTTCACTGAATGCATTCAATGTAAATGGGAATTTGATTGTTAGTATTGGCAGAGACAATTCATATGAGAAAGTTTGTTTTAGTATAAGATTTGCAATAGGGACCTTAATAAGTTCAAATAAAACTTGCACCGCAATCGATTTACCTGAAACAACGTTGTATCTCTGACTAGATATAGTACACTCATCACGTATGTAAGGCGCCAGTGCAGGTTATGTATGCAAGAGCTAACGAGTTGCAATTCTGTTACACTAACATTTGCCTTTGAGCTTCGGAGGTAAATTGATTAAGACAGCTCCTTGCCAGTCTGCCAGGTAGGATGGGCTATTGCAACAATTACAGGGCATTTGGCCAAGATATATCTACTTCCTGTTTGTTAGTTGCTGTGAAGTGATATTGATAACCACAGTAGCACTCTATTTCATGACTTTAGGCACGAGTGCAACTGTTGAATGGTAATATAATTAATTAAACCTGAGCTCCGATTCTCTTATTGTTGCCTGGCAGATAATGCTACCTAGCATTAAGGCCGCCTTGTTGTACTGTTTCTTCTTGTGTTTTTAATTGATGTATTTCTGTTTTTTGTGCAATAAAAATTATGTTAGTTATGTTATTTTTAACTGATTGTATTGCCATACTCAACTGTTATTTTATTGCCACTGTTATTTGTGTTATTTTGTAAACTTGAAACTTAGCGAAATACGAAACGGCTAAAATAATCTAACTAAAAGACAACTGAGAAGCTATTCAAATAGCTCAATACGGCCCCTGTTGTCTTAGATAGGTATTTTATAAAATCTATTTTAAAAGTAAAAACTCATAACTGCATCAACACAAAGAGTTGAAAACGACTAATGATTTTAAATAGGTTACGGATAAAAAATTCAGATGCGACTTACTTAGTTCAGGGTTAAAGGGCGTCAAAGGAATTTTGTTTGCATAAAATGAGGAACAAATTCTGGCTGTGGATATGCGTTGTTGTAACCCCTTACTTTAATTTCACAGATCATAGACCAATTAATACTATGGTCTATGCACAGATGTTGCATGGTTGTATTGTGGTCAAAGAAGCAAGAGGAGAATTAAAGATAGCGGAATGTTTCTATTTCTGAACCTATTCTGTCTGTTATTATATAAAATGCTTCACGAGTATTAAAAAATATATTTATTGCGTTGATACATTTTACCTACATGTACAAATATATAAATGAATGAAAAAAAGAGGTCCCTAAATATAGCATAATTGACTACTTTAACTTCAATTTGAAATCATCTTGCCTCGTTAAAACCTAGCTAAATCTTAAAAATTTTGCTAGGTGTAAGCCAGAATTTGGTCCTAATATTAGGCATCATAATTAGGCAAACAAAGTTTATTTGACGTTCCTGGTTTAATACTGATGTGGGTTTGGGAAGCAGGAAGGGAAAAATTATGAACATTTTTAACTAGTATTGAGGTCCAAAGTAGGTACGGACTATTTTAGTATTTGTTGATGAACACACTGACCTTGAGCGAAGGGTTGTACCGGAAGATCTCGTTCATGTCGCGGTACCACTTGACGGAGTGCAGGCGCTGGTCGTCCATCTGGAAGTGGCAGCTCAGCTCGGCTGCGCGCCGAGGGTCCGCGTACAGCGGCACCGCCACCTGGCTGATCTCGAAACCAGATGATATTGCTGCGGACAAGCAAACATTGTTTTGAGTGACTTCCAAATCAGAACTTATCATAACAAAATGTTTTTTTATTAACAAAACGTATTAAGATTTTTTCGTTTTACGAATTTTGTAAAAAGTCTGCCACTAAGTACTTATTGGCTGTAAGTCACTTAATTTAATATTTAGTGATGAATGAACACACACATTCATTGTTGTATCTACATTCGCATACGAAATGTTCCTCTTACTTTGCGCTAAAACAGAATTATTCAAATCTCGAACAAAGCTGGTAACATTTGAGTCTCGCGTTAAAAAATATAAAAAATCCTGCCATTAAGAGAAGTGTCCTAGTTTTATTATAATTTCGAGTCCACTCCAGTCCTCTGCGTTAAAAGTGAGCCAAATGAAAATTACAATTACAATTTTAGAAATTAGCACCTTTTTTCAAACCGTTTCTAAACTACATATCTTGAGTCTGTTCAGGCTGGTTAAAAGACCTTTGAAATAGTTTGTACCATTCACTGAGTTAATTTTATCCTATTGTTACCTATAATAACAATTTTCTCACAAAAATATTAAAATCAAGGCAAAATAAGTATCGTAACACAAAGTTCAATTTGTATTATGTCAGTTGAAGGCATATTTTACAAAATTATGAAATACGCAACAACAATTAAAACTCAAAAACAGTACAAATATAAATATATTGGGTGCCTGGGAATGTACAAGGTAATAAGAGTATCTACAACCATTTTCATCGAGCAAAGAAAAATTCAAAATAAAATTCGAAGCATTGAAAGTTACCGCGGTGTAAGGGCATGTTCATTCGAGTGCGCATTGCTCACGGCTCTGCCGACGATATTCGTATAAAACATCCGGATTCAGCTAGCCAACCGGCAACCTCTTACATCCGTAAAGATTTTTTCTGCACTAAGTACCTTTATACTACCAAGTGCGAAAGTAACTATGAAGCGCTCTCTCTCATTTCGTGTGGGACACCGAGTCATCCAACGAAACGATGAAGCGTTGATTTACGATTTCTCTGATCAGCTTGAGTAAGTATTCTTTTTACATAGGAAAATTCTTTGAATTAGTTCAAATCTATGCTAGTGGCGAAGTAACCATATATTCTCTGTCTACGTAATCATACAACCATACCTAACAATTTTGCTATCCGCAAAATAACATTGGAATACCAATTGAGATTGATGTCATTTCTGCCAATTATAATTTCCACTTATATTCAAAAAACTTCTTCTTGAATGTATTAATATCATATAACAATAACTAAGTTTTATTTTCATTTATAATTTAATATTTAAATGTAAACATTATATCACAGTCAGCAGCAACATAAGCATAATTTGGAGATCCACATAGTTTTATACAGACTATTTACCGATAGGTATTGTGGTCGAATAACATTTTATAGATGCCTCCCCAAGTGAAAGTAATAATTCTGTTTTTATTTTAGCCGAGGCTAAAAAAACTGAAATCTGCCAATTATTACCATCCATTGAATGAATCATACGTGCATCAAGTCACAATCGAAAGTACAGCTACAAAAAGGGTTCAGTCATCCCTCGTTAAGGCATAAATTAAAACAAACATGTGCCCGGGCAAACGGAGGAGGCCAATGTTTACGAAGGATCTCTACAAACATCAAGGTTCATTTGGCATAACCTCAGGATACCCGTGATTTAATTTTCACCACATGTTCACGCGCCCACAAGGGGTTAAAAAAAGGTTTTGCTCATTATGTTATGAGCAAATGTTACGGCTGTACCTAAACGACAAAATTAAGCGGATTTTTGTATCCACCGACGAGAGTACAAAATAAAATAGGAATATACTTTTTGTAAATTAAGGCGAGTCTACTCGTGAACGACCTCGACACTTTACAAAGAAATATTTTTTCTTCATACAAACAATCTATCAGAATCTCTGTTGCCCAAGTTTTTAATATTATCTTTAAGTAAAATTAGAACCTACAGACTCAATAAAATATTCGCTGTAATTAAAGTTATGGCAATGAATACTAAAAGTGGCCGTTTTAGGCACTTATTTCCATAACTTTGATTAAGGCTAATATTTGAGTAAGTTTGCAGGTGCTAATTTTACAAGGATAATACTATAATTATCGGACATTGTGATAGATTGTTTGTATAAAAATGTTTTTTTTTGTGAAGTGGCGCCTTCTTATATACCCATTTAAATTCCGTTCTCAAAAACGTTCAATCGCGAATGAAAATCCGATTTATACTTTTTTATTTTTTTCGGAACTCAAAATATGTTGCTGGATACTAATTTGAACAGTATACAAGTATTTTTTTAAGCCAAGGAAAAGTAGAACTTTCAAATTTTTATCCCGTTGTCCATGTCATAGTGTAGACAACCTTATTTCAAACTTGAGGCCTCTAAAGTTAATAGGAGGTCGCTAATTAAATATTCATCAACGTTTCGCTGTTTCATTAATATTGCAAACATTTGTAGGTGTCCTCCTATAAATAGATCCTTCAAAACATGACAAACTAGAACCAACACAGTTACCCAGGCAGGATTTTAACCTTACACTTATGTTACTTGAGCTCTTGGATTCATAGAATACTTTGAAAGAACGCATTGTTTTCCGAATAACTATTTTCTTTTGTCAATAAACAAGTTTTTTGAACTAATAAAATACTTCACTAACTTTATTAGTACATTTTATATGCAAAGTCGAATTTTCTCCTAACTGGTTTATGCATTAAATCGTCTACAAGTAAAATAAAACGGTGCGTTAAAATATTATACTATTTTTTTCTCTTAATTAATGTTTGCATAACACTCATACACAAACACCCGTACATAACATATCTAACACCTATGCTAGTTTTCTCCTCATATCATGAGAAAAAAAAACTTTTGCCTATTTATTATCTCTGAAAAATACAATTTTGTGACTGTTTCATGGGTACTGTATGGCTTTCAGATGGTATCGACAGCTGAAATGCAGTTCTTGGCTGGTAGCCAGTAGGTAATAATGCAACATTTGACCCATAACACGTTCTTTGTTATGACTAAGCCAATAACGTGCGTTGGTTTTAATATTTAAAAAAAGATCAAAATTGTTTCATTAAATTAAGGTGCTTATGCGAAGTTGATTGTGTTTGTTTATGGTAATAAGAATTTTAATAAACAAGGTTCTTTCGTTTTATTAACACAGGATATTTTTACGTCAAGGATTTTAATTAATTGAGAGATTTAAATAAACCGTATAATTGGCTGATAGAAGGTACTATAGGTACTGCTAGACAGCGGTGGTCTTACAAATGGAGACGTGTCTAAAACCTTAGTAAAGTAAATTTAGCCTGAGGAGATCAAAGTTATCATTGGTAGATGTATTATTTGGGTCTCAGCTTAATTTGATTTCGAACCAATTTGAAACTAAGTAATTTTGCTTCGAATTCTATCAAACATTTCAACAAAATTAACTTAATCTTATATAACTCTTAATTGTTATCTACAAATGAATTTGTAGCTCTAAAAAAGCTTCAACTGCATTTTTCTAATACCATTTAACTATCTTAGCTAGTGGTTGAATCTTGGGCACAGCTTAGTTATGTTTCTATTAACTTAAATGGTCCATTCCAATGTACAATGTTTGATTTGACCTGAATAGGTGCTGTGGCTTTACAGTTTGAAAATTAGGCTGAGCTAATGGATGGGATGGTCGTGAAGGGTTTCAAATGAATTTGGATTGACATATCAATTCCGTCTAACGGATGATGGGCAAAGCGGCCGCGATATTATTAAAACCACGATTATCAGAAAAATTGAATTTAAATCAGGGTTTTTGCGAAGATTGTCAACGAGATCGTGGCTGGAAGCATTTTTTTTCCAAGATTCTTCTTGTCATGCGCCAGCTTGTGCCAATTTTTATTTTACAAGTGAATTGATGGCGGGTGACAGGAGTGATGCCAATAGGCAGAATGGAGAGTTCCAGGTGGAGTAAGGAAAAGGGTAGCTACCCGCCTGGCCGGGTGTTGTGCCAGGGGACCGACTGGTTTTGATTTCCGACCCCAAGTTTTATGGAAGTTTTTATGTTGAAAATGGCCGTTTCCTAACCACCTTCAAGGAATTAATGGGATTTTCTTTTACCTAATTTCAATAAGACACTATAGCAATCGTCCATTTGTAGAATTTATTAATTTGTGCCATTTGTAACTGTAATGGGTATTCGCAAAAGAACGGATTATCCAAAAAATATAAATCTGGTCTCATTTAATGCCAATAAATGAATTTTTCAATAACTTTTCTTTTATTGCAGCCTTTACGAGATATAAACGTATAACCGCAAAAATACCTCCTTTTGGGTACCATTCTACCCTGTCCACAACTATTTCCGTTATATTTAAAAATTGTATTAGAATCTTGGACAACTAATGAAGGCATTAACGCAGTAAAATCTGTCTGGGATTTTTTTTTATTCAAATGATCGCATAACGGCGTTTACAATCCGAGACTTGATTGCATCAAAATTCCATGCCTTTGTGAGTACTTTCGCATTAACCCTTATTTAATTAATAATTTCAATCAAATTGATTTAAAATCATATTATTTCTTACCGAGTCGTACTTTATTTCAGTCATATATATTTTTTCTTAATATGTAGAGTAAATTATGATTGAATTCACAAAACTTACAACGTTTTTTCAGGTAAACACAGACACAAATAGGGAGACAGCGTGTAGAACACAGACAGATCCCGGTACAGAACACAAACACATACATGCGCTAAGTTCAGTCCTAGAATTTCAAATTGTTTGATTATGACATAAAAGATTTAGCGCGCAAAATTCGAAACCTGTGTAAGCAGAATTCAGACACAGAATTTTTGCATACAGGTGCGTTCCGTTGAAAATCTTGTGTTCGTTAGTAATTAAAACAACAATTTGATATAGCAAATATTTGATAAGACAACATTATTCAAATGATTGAAGCTAAAAATAACAGTATTTCAACCCAGATTGTTCAGCCGGTTTACCCAACCTGGAAATATACAAATATTATCGTAAAATTTTCCAGAAATTCCTTATTTCTACCAAATTTTATAGGTAGAGACGGCGTGCTAAAATAACAAATAATTACCCGAAATTAATTGGTGTTTGCCCAACCATGCTGATCAAATAACAACCTTCCCGTGAAATGATAATTAAGCAATTAATTTAAAATAAATATTCACTGAAAATTTTCTGAACATGTTAAAATTGACATATGCCATTATATACGCCTGTGTGTGTTTTATTATCTTAGTGTTGGTAATGTTTTCTTGACAATATCAAAACTCATTGGCAATCAAATCCTGATTAAAATAATTTCCCTAAAACTGCTAATTATTGTTTAATTATGTTAACCGATCTAATAAGTTCTTAAGACAGAAAAAAATAGGTTACCAACCAAATATTTAGAGTAAGTACGCTTTCAAAACTTTAAACATGCTTGCAGGATACAAAATCTTTTCATCCTCATCATCACCGCTACACAGTAAAAAAAAACTCGCTTCCCGTATCCCGTTGTATGCTTAGATCTTTAAAACAACGCAACGAACTTTGATGCGGTTTTCAGTATAGGTAGATTAATTTTAGTTTGAGGTTCATATGTATAGTTAATATTCTAAAAAGATTATATTCCCGAGAATACGGGAAGAAGCAAGTGAAGCCGCTCAACTGGCCGCTTGTAACAAATTAAACGAAAATAAAAACAATCGCAAAATAAAACAGGTCCAAATAAAAGACTGTTTCATTACAAAATAAGCGCATTTGAGATGACCTGAAGGAGATTATAGTGACCGCATCGGCAGACACCGCGAGGATAAAAATAATAAATTAAAATAAAATCTTCCCTGTTATAATAAACCTACCTTACAATATCATCATTGGCCTCACACGTCTGTGACAGACGATTTAATCAGTGTCGGAGGCAAGACTTTTCATGACTGTATAAGGCGATAAGGGAGCGGCATAGTTTTCCGCACGCTCTACAAGTGAAGATGGAATTTGAGACTGGCACATGCATGTTTAGATGTCGTTTTTGCCTTTTGTTAGCGAGACAATATAATATGTAGGTAATAAGTACTGTGAGGTCCAGCCTTCTTCGTATAGCTGGCACCTCAAAAGCCTCAAATAATTCTCAATTTAAATTCTTTTTTTGGCTGTCTTCAGGACAGATCGGAAAATTTAGGAGACATTCTGGTGTAGGAAATTTCCCAGTATATAGTGTTCTGTGGCAATGCCCCAGTTCGAAAAATAATAATATCAATATTTTTATTTTTATTCTATAAGGCGAGTGTAGCCGTCAACGACCTGGACGGTGGCGCCATTTCACAAAAAAAAAGTTTTCTCTTTATACAAATATAATCAATCAGAATGTCTGATGCCCAAATTTATACTATTATCTTTGAAAAATTACTAGAACCTGCAAACTCAATTAAATACTTGCTGCAAGTGAAGTTATGGAAAAATGTACCAAACACCAGCCATTTTTGGTATTGATTGCCATAACTTTAATTACAGCGAATATTTTATTGAGTTTACAGGTTCTATTTTTCCATAAGGATAATACTAAAAACTTGGGCATCGCACATTTTGATAGATTGTATATAATTATAAAGAGAAAAATGATTTTGTGAAGTGGCGCCACTCGCCTTAAATGGTCTTCCTATATCACACAGCACCCAGTGAATAACCGACAAAATTAACATATATATAGCGTATCATATCAGCGACTTCGGTTTTTATTTCACGAAACCTTCCATCTCATAGTAAACCTACCTTAAATTAATATTATACTCCGTGAATAACCGACGAAATTATCAAGTCTATAGCATAGCGTATCACGCTGTAGATGGTTGAATTGAAATCTTTATAGCTCAGCGACCCCGCTTAATATTTCACGAAACCTTCCTCCTCCGGTCTTGAGAGCTTTCCTAAAAGTGAAACATTAAAAATTTAACCTCCGCGACTCCGTGCTTCTTGCACCCGTTATTTGGCGCCGAACAGACAAATTATATTACATAAAATGTGTCATGGATGTATTATAAAAATATTCATCTGAAAAAATAATAATACTGACTTGGAAATGTGAAATGTTGCCTTTGTTGCAACTTGACTTTAAAGAAAAAGGTCCATACAAAATCATCCTACGTCGGAATTTCTCTTAAATTGCAAAAATTATAATAATAATTATAATATATCATTTGCTATGAAAGTTTGTGCTGGTGCTCTTTAAAAATTCGTTTTATACTCACCACAAAGTGCTATGAGTGCAAGAAACTTTATTTTAACAACTCCCGTCCGCTTCATTATTTCCAAAAACATTCCGAACATTTTCATGTGCACCAAATCAAATTAAGAGTTTTAGTCACATAGTTGTATTTAAACTTTCACTTCAATTAACGTAAGTGTTCCCTTTTGTAGTACACATTTACTGCATATGCATATATATTTCATATATTTAAAATTTTGTTCACAACACAAAAATTCGAATATCACTAATCAATTATATTATTTTATCCAGTAACCCGTTTTGACAGTAAACGGTCGCGATGTCGGGCCATATCCGCTGAACGGCGCGCACGACTTCTCCGGCCAGTGTCTGCGAGGCGAGTGTCCTTGGTTCCCGCTAGGGCGACGTCATGCGCACTGAAATCTTCCCCTAAAGGGTCCTAAAGTGGATTAAGTTTTTAAACTTTTACAATTGATAAAATGGGATCGAGTTTGATACGAAGGAATTGTTAAGTGAAAAGTTGCAAATGAATCGCGCCTGCCTATTCGCGTAGTCAATATCGAGATAAGTATCAAGAAGGTACAAAACAAACTTTTGTTTCCTAAATTTGCAGGAAAACAAACAATGTAATAAATTAACAAATAGGATAAATGTAAGTAGGTAGGAGGAACCTACTACTTATGCCTGTATATGTGGTATTTCTTCCTGATTTCTAACATGTAAGTAATTAGCTAAGTTGAGTTATAAATTAAGAATAATCTTGCGGATATTATTTCTTCTAAAAAATAAATAGAATGGTAAAAAAATTCTGAAATGTCTTTGTAATTTAGAGAAATTAATTTACCATAAATTGTGCAGCCGCTCGGATATGATGATTTCATTCCGTTCCGCTCGTCAAACCCTTTTTTATTATTTCTTTCCTCTGTAATTCCAGCTCATCAACTTTGGTTATATGTGACAGCGATTATAGAGAAATATGAAAGTTGAGGATACCGTTTTTTTAATTTCCATCATCAAGATAAAGTTAGTTTTTTAGGGTTCCGCTCCTACTACAACACGAAGAGAACGAGTTCCTTATAGAATCACTTTTTTGTCTGTCTGTCCGTATGCGTATTTGTCTGTCTCTACTAATTCAAGTGGGTGTCAAAATATAATAGGGTTTAATTTATATGTTACGGAATCCTTGGTGGGCAAGTTTGACTCAAATCGATCCGGTTTCTCATTCTGAATAATTCAGGTATGGTAGGTATGGCAATTTAAAAAAAAACAACTTGTGAACTATCCCAATAACACCCTTCAATCATCGTACAAAGATGTCTGACCCTATTTACAAGAGCTAAAGGCGAAAAGCTTACACTGAGCGTAATGTTGCCGCTGCGGCCACAACATGATTCCTCTAGGGATAACCCAAGCGCCAGAGGATGATCTGAACAATGTAGCAACGTATTCTATTCACATTAAATCGTTGCCACCGTTGTATTCGATTCCGGTAGAATTATGTTACAATAGTGCTTTGGATTTACAACGAACGATAAAGTTCTTAAACAGAAAGGAGTAAGCAACGATAATTACTGGTAGGGGATAGAGTACCATTGGCAAATATGATATTTAAGTCTTTTCATGGGACCTACGCTATCAAATGACACATCAAGATAAAAAAATTACGTCCGACCTTCTTGTTTCTCCTTCACTTTATTTGAATTTGTATCTAATCCTATTTTAGCAACCGAATTTCTGGATAGTTTGTTAAATTGCTCCTGCAAAATAGCAAAGTTCACACATGGTTCACTCAAAACATTTTTGATTCTACTCTTAACATTGCAAAATGGCAATTTTGCTACGTGTCAACGATGCAAAATATCAAAAATGTTTAAAAAGAAAGTCGAATACTTTTAAAGGTAAATAAATTATCGTTACAAATTGTAAAAGTAGCAAAATGACAAATTGTCATTAAATGTCAAAAACAGCTTGTCAATACCAAATTTGAGTTTAAAAGCTGTCATCTGAAATATAGATCTCAAAGAAAATGATAGTCTAGCATGAACAGTTTCCGAAATAAACGCGTCGTAAGTTTGAAAGCTATCATCTTTAGATACTGTCAAGTCGTATTATATATTCCTAATTGCACTAAATACACAGAAAAATATTACAACTTTTTTGCAAGGTCAAAGCAAAATTTACAACAACTTCCTCAAAGAAAAACTTACGCAATATTTCCGAGAAATGAGATTTTATAAAAAAAATACGATTTTGTGAAAGTCGGACTCACTTTGTATTGGAGGGAGCCCCCTTAAATATTCGATAGTATATTGGCAAGAGTAAAACATGTTCTATGAAAATTTCAACTGTCTAATTAATACCGCTCATGAGATACCGCCTCCGAACCATTATAGACAAAATTGACGTTTATGCTCTCAGCCTCCTTTAATTTTCATTTGATTCTATTTTTAGCATTTTTGATATAGCGGCAACAGAAATACGACGTCTGTGAAAATTTTAACTCTCTACCTATCATGTTTCATGAGATACAGCCTGGTGACAGACAGATAGATAACGGACAGTTGAGTCTCAATAATAATAATATTTTTACCCTTTGGGTTAAAAATCCTAAAAATGGTGTGTTAAATTGGTACACTGGGTCCATTTCAGAGATTTTCCCAAAGCAAAACAAGCATAACATTAGATTCATGCCTACGCCATGGACACTTTTTACTAGCTAGTAGAATAACCTTGTTGTATTTAGGTAAATGTTCCTATTCTTATAGTAAACCGGATAAAAGCCGCTATAGAAAGTTATAGAAAGAATGAGAGTGCTTCTCAACTTTAAAATATGTATGTATTAAATACTTGCAAAATGCATTGTTTCATGCGATGGGCAAGTCAATCTATATGCCGACTTAATACAAATTCTCATAACTTTTTACGATAGAAGGACTGAGTTACGAGATTTATTTTCCTTTACCTATTATTACTAAATATTTTGATAGGGTTACCATTTTCCAGACAAAAACGAATATTGGCAATAACTTGAAAGTTATTTATTTATTGTGACGTTTTGATAGCTTAAATTTTTTAGTTACACAAAGTGAATGCACTTGTAACACAAAATGGATTGCTAGAACCGTTGTCCACGACAATCAGCATTTATCTTTTATCTCAAAAGTTCAGTAGAGAGTAGAGAGCAACTCGCTCGCTCAGCCAGCGGTATTTGTTGCATGCAGTACAGATAGAACAATAAAACACTACGTGCTTTCAGTTTCAGGTTAAAGAAAATTGTAAGTAGAATGTAAAGGTCAGTACCTAATTTATAATTCAATTGTCTATCTAATTTATTAGCTGTATGACCGTTTGATTTGCAGTAATTAGGTGCAAATTGTATAAAAGTAGGTTTCTGAATAATATTTGTCATCAGCAGCAACACTAGTTCACTGCTGGACAGGAGCGTCCCCCATGAGGGGTATTTTCCATGCTTACCACGCTTGGCAGGCGTATTGGCGTTACGCAGTAAGGTATTGTATTTGCTCCTGCCTATTCCTAAAATTTACGGTAGAAATAAGGTGATCTTATATATAATTATTTTATAAGCTTATGTAGGTATGAATATATTATTATTCACCATTTATTGCACACAAGAAACATTACAAGAGACAATATACAAAGAATGACGACACAACAAGACAACTTATTTCTACTAAGAAATTTCTTCCAGCATATATGGAGTATATTGAGTATTTGTATAATAATTTACTAAAAATGACAAATACAATGACTTGGGAAACTGAAATGTTACATTTGACATTGAATAAATAAATAAAAAATACGATTAGCCTCTCTATCAGTAATCACTATCACAATACAACGATTAACACATATTACTGAAGACAATAACAGCTACACGGCCACAACAGCACTAGCTCGTGCCCGCAGAGCGCGTCGCATACTCCTCAAACCCGCGCTTGGAACAGAAGCAGACAGTCACGGCTCACGCTGCACTGCTTGTCTCCATTTCAGCAACAAAACGTGCCTTAGAAAATGTGATGTAGTAAACCTAACGAATGTCGACAAGCCGCTTTTCAAACTTTAAGAAGCAGCCTTGGGTCGAGTAGGTATACGCTGGAATTTATATGTTATGTAAAAGGAAGTACTTTAGATATTTTTTTGCAAGACTTCTTTTCTACTGTTTTGGCCTAAATAACAATTATTGTTTAAAAATCGAAGGTAAAATTGTGACAAAAAAATACTTAAACACTGAATTAACTACTTTTATTGCGTTGAAAGTGGTTTTATTTTATTGCGTTGGTTTGTGTCAAATCAAGGATTTGACATGGTCCTTTATAATTTTCAATAATCTTGGTTTTTTATTGAAAGCCAAGATTATTGTTTATCAAACTTGCGTTTTAAGCATGCTCTTGTACGGAGCTGAAACCTGGACATCGTTTGGCAAAACAGGAACGTCGACTCAATACATTTTATATGCGCTGCGTAAGAAATATCTTGCATATAACCTGGCAGGACAGAGTCACAAACGAGCGAGTTCTAGAAATAGCGCAGCTGCCTAGTTTTACTTAAGCAGAGACGATTGCGGTAGCTAGGGCATGTGCACCGGATGGAACCTTCGCGTCTACCACGGCGTGTTCTGCTTGGCGCTGTAGCAAACGCTAAAAGAGAGGTTGGAAGACCTATGCTGCGTTTCAAAGATTGCGCCAAGCGGGGCATGGCTGCGTTTAACATTGACCATCAAAGCTGGGAGAAGCTTGCTGAGGATAGGGACGTATGGCGTAAGCGTGTGTTTGATGGGCGTAAAACACACGATAATGCCTGGTTTTTCTCGCTAACAAAAGGCAAAAACGTCATCTAAACATGCATGTGCCAGTCTCAAATTCCACCTTCACTTGTAGAGCGTTCGGAAAATTATGCCGCTCCCGTATCGGCTTATACAGCCATGAAAAGTCTTGCCTCAGACACTGATTAAATCGTCTGTCACAGACGTGTGAGGCCAATGATGATGATGATTATTATTTTCTAAAGTTAATGAACTCTATTGAACCTATGGAAAAAATATTAAAAAGTAAAGCACGAGTTTTTTGAGCTTGTCATTTGCCACAAACTTTTTGTCAAACAGTGTGATCTTTGCCGAAACTTATTTCTTAAGTTAATGGTAATGTATGAGAATTTACTCTGGCGCCCCGCAACGATCAGGCTGAACCCATCAAGGGCAACATACTGGACGTTTTTTAGGCTATATTGTTGAGTAAATTTCAGTCGATAGAATCATGAATCATAATGAGGCTGCAAACTGCCAATTTAATTCTTTTACTCGTCCGCACCGGGACTTCCAAGTCAAAATGGTACACCTCAACAAAACTGCTGAGCCCAAGCATGTACGGTCGGATTCATAAGTGGAGTCATAGTTAGACCACTTGACAGATTGCAATACGGGTTATTATCCTCTGTACTTACTTTACTAACTTACGCACACACGTAAGATTATCGACTGTAAGTAGAAAAGTCCACCTTAAGGCGCAGCATTAAAACTTAAATAGATCACCACCTATAAGCGACATCTATGTTATCTTTGAAATAATTACTCGGTGATAGCCTATTCGCCACCACATCACCACAAAGTATACATCACACTGGTTTGTCTAAAACTGTATTATAGTTATCCTTATTCGTTCACTTGTAGTAAAGCAATAGATTACATATCTTTATTTCGTCGTATTGATCACAAGCTACCGTAGCTTAGCGGTAATAGTTCTTACCTTCTAATCAGAACGGAACCGGGTTCCCATCCGATCTCTGTATGTTGAATAATGTTTTTTTATATGTTTTTACCATATTTTCTCCAGTAATAATTATTTTATATAATATTTTTCTATATATTCATCTATGTATTATATCTATAAATGTTTATTGTAAATTATGTATCAAAATATTATATCTAAAAACATTAACCTATAATATTGTAATAAAACAAAAAGTAAGGTAAGAAATTATTTTATTGGTAGGTATAGTATTACTTTATGTAAATAACATAATGACATGAATGAGAACTTTTGGTAACCATAAGATACGAGTATGTAAAACTACATAAAATACTTGCTGCCGTAATACTTAGTTTATAGTTTTGTTTGAATGATAAAACACAATATTATGTAAAATGATATTAAGTGTTCATTAGCTGAAACATCGATAGGTAATTATTTATAAGATCATAGGAATGATCCAAATCTTGGATTGAATCTTTCAATAAAGTTATTTAAGTAATAATTTCGTTAGTAATTATTTTATTGTTCTATGTTTTACGATGATGCACTTTCCTCGGAAGTAAAAGTAATTGTAATAATAATAAATCAGTTATTTGCCTACATCTCAAGGTTTAAGCTTAAGTACTCGTTTTCGTAATGAAAAGATATTGAAGCAAGGCCTTAAGATAACTGACTAATAATGATCAATCTTATATAAATATATATCGATGTTTTAGCATAATTTAATTGCTAATGTAATGCTCCACAAATACCTACTGCAATAGTAGGCGGGTAAGCAGGTAAACAGAGGTTGAGTGAGCAACGGTTTATCGGGCCCGCTTCGGCATACATTGCTGATTATTTTGTGTATATTCATATATTATAATGAAATACACAAGATAATCAGCAATGTATGCTAGATCGGGTCTGATTGGAATCTTAAGTAAAAATCGCCGCTTACATAATTAGTATTTGGTGTTACCTCCGCTGTTTTCAACAACACTTAATAAACACTTAATAGACTCGACCAAATAAGTCCATATATCTGTTCCTCTGGTACACTCCCACACTCCCAGGCAGTGAGCCTCTAAAGCTTCTGTAGTTCTTTCATTGCGCATGTCCCACCTTTGCACCATTAAACCCCATAAATTCTCTATGGGATTTTAGTCCGGAGATTTTACTGGCAAACAAATAACTTGGATATCTGGGTGCTGGCTAAACCAATTATACACCACGGCAGCTCGATGCACTGGACAAATGCAAAACGAGGAACTTCACTAGCAGGATAAACAGTTAAACATTTCGCACCGTCGTCGGTAGCATGCTTTCCTGTAGCATATCAACATAATTAGCGGTAGTTGCACGCCCTGTTTCTTGTGCTACTAATTCGCCTGGACCAGCGGCAGAACCATTTTCTTCATATTGTTACACCATCATCCTCCGCTGTGAATCATTAATAAGACGAGTCGAGTTTTTACGCTACCTTCCTCTTCAAAACGTGTAACCCAACGTTTAACAGTCTTCCACTAAAACAAAGTAGCATTATTAATAAAAAAGTTTATACTAATCGGTTCACAGCTACCAACATACTATGAGTCAAAGTTTTTAATATTTAAAATACAATTGTAATGAAATAAAACTATACTTACGGCCAGACCAGTCTGATTAGCAATTTGAGTTAAATTAAATCCAATATCATGCAGCGCCACAGATAATTGCAGCGCAACAATACGCTGCTTATCCTGCAAACTGATAATAGTATGCATTTTGAAGAAATAAACACTGAAGTTTAATAAATAAACTTAGGTTAAAAAAAATCACTTAGCACACGCACTATCTCGCAAACGATCTAGCAACAACTAAAATGTAATTCAAAATTTACTAAATTTTGCTTCATTTGATAAAATAAAAACTACAACGATGATATCGGGATTCGATCCATTGTCTCCACAATAACGGTCAAGAATTTGCTTGACCGCGCTACTGACCAAGCTACCGAAGCTAATGATTCATGTAGTGAAATAGTCAATACTACTCAGCCTATTATACAATGGTAGTTCGTCAAATAATAGTATGTTATACGTCATTTGTGTCATTGTGTGAGTGTCGCCGCGGGTGCGAGCGACTTGTTTTCTGAGGTTTGTGTTAACTATGACTCCACTTTTGAATGCGACCGTACGTCTCACCATGCGCAACAAGGAGGACAGCGGCACGAAGAACATCCGGGATATCTTTCGGGTGTTCAAGAACGAAGATCCCGATGACGTCCCGACGTATGTAGCACGAGAAATTAATAAGCTGCCGCCAGTGACGTTTGAGCACGTCGACGTCACCACGCTGCTTAAGGACATCGTGTTGCTGAAATCCGACATCAAGGATCTAAAACAAAAGTGGGTGACCGCTGAGCAAGTAAGTGCCGAGCTGCGACGCGAGTTGACCTCATTACGTGGGCAAAACGCCGCGTCAGCGACTCCGTCAGCCGCGTGCGCAAATAGGCAGCGCGACGCCGCCGTGCAACATGATACCGCACCGGTCAGCAATTCCCCGCGCTCAGCAACTCAACAACAGCCCGATACGCTGCGTGTCAGCGACCCCGCAGCTGATAGGAAGTGCGTCAACAACACACTGCCGCCTCCACCGTCCCGCCCCGAGCCTGCTCTACATCCCGATGCTGCTCCCTTTATACCTGGGAAGCAAAAGAACGTACCACCGCAGAAGACTCGCCGCCATCGCCGCAAGCGACAGTCTGCGCCTACCCTGACGCAAAAGCGGAAGCAGAAGACAAGTCCTGTGGCGAACGAAAATAATGTCGCGTCTAAAGCGATTGTAGACGAGGAAGGCTTCACTCTGGTAGAACCCAGGAAGCATCGACTTTGTCGCAACCGCAATAAACGCGGCACCGTAACTGCAGCCTCAACAACGCTCAAGGCTGCCGAACCCATCGCACAGCTGTATGTGTCCCGGCTAGACAGAGATACGACACCGGAGGACATCATACAACACCTAAAGAAGATGGTAAAGCTACGCCAGGATCAGTCACGAATCCCCGCCGGATTGACCCTGGAAATCCGACAGCTGGACTCTAAACTTTCAACAAATTTTAGGTCTTTTGTTTTGTCGGTTCCTCGGAAATACGTGTGCGAATTCATGCAAACACATTTCTGGCCACAGGGAGTCGTATTTAGGCGCTATCGACCCCCTGTGCAACGTGCGTCGCCGTCGCCTAAAGTGCCTATTTAGCTTTATTTAAGTCACGTTATTGTATTGTATTTATAGTATTTGTGTTAGATTTTAGGTCATATTTTATTGTTTTATTTTATTTTATACGGGCTTTGTTGCCTGAAATAGGGTTTATTTTATAGTTTATTTAAGTTTATTTGTTTTGTATACTATAGTAGATTTCATTATAAAATTATAGTAATGTTGGCTATACATTTACCTGAGATACAGGAATTATCATTCTTAGTTCAGGAAATGGACAAGCCACATTACTATTTTGTATAAGTGTACCTATTTGTAATTAAGTTTATTATTAATAAAGAATTGTCTTAATTGTCTTATAATATCGTTTAAAATAGAAAGTCTTAGTCCTCCAAAACTGTGCAATGGAACCCGGTTAAGAGTGCTTGCTTTGCAGCGCAATGTAATAGAGGCTGAGTTTATAACAGAATGCAGTGCCGACGAACAAGATTATACCTCGGATACCTCTGATACCCAAAACCTTCCCTTTCAAATTTTACGCATGCAATTCCCTAAGTGTTTGTTTTGGGATGACCATCAATAAGGCACAAGAGCAGGCGTTGGGTACTACGGGCTTAGATGTGTCTACCAGTTGCTTCTCGCATGGCTTATTTTACGTGACTCTTTCACATGTCAGCGACGCCAACAGTCTAATTCTTCATGCGCCCGACAAAGTTACTAATAACTTTGTTGTTTATAGAGAGGCTCTCTGCACTTAATAACGATTTAAATACCCCTTTTTATTTATAGTTTTTATTTCATAAACTTTATTATTTCGGCTTCTTTTTTAATATATTGTCTTTTATAACTTTATACCCTGCTTTATACCCTACATATTTAAAGAATTAAATTTTCTAAAACTATTTCGTCAACTTTTTATCGGCGTTAAATTAATATCTTCGCCACGCGAACGAAGACGCAGCAAATTTTAAAGTAAAATTACAAAGTTAATTGTTAAAATTAAAATTAAAAATAAAATTAAATGAATGTTTGAAAAATAATTTTCAAATATATGTTTAATCGCTTAGCCTTTAAAGAACTGGCAAAATATCGTGGAATATTATCCCAGCCCCGCCCAAAATAGGCGGCACCCTGAGCGTCAGTTTGCTTTACATCAAAACTATTTAACAGATGCGTTTCATTGGCGTCAATACGCTTGTCTTTTAACTTTTCCATCTGATTCCAATAAATCACGAAATTCACGTACGCCTGATACTCGTCCACTAGGTACTGTTCTGTACGTTTCATTGTAATTATTTTGACAAACTGAAATTTGCATCTCACTGCTAAATCTTTCGACATCATCAAACATTACCAAAAATATCATAGCACAAGGTTGCAGATAGAATCAAGGAAACTATGAAATCAATTGCTTATTACTACTAAGATATTCTTGGTATCCGGGAAGTGAAAATGATTTTTGGCATTACATTAGCAGATATAAATTGTATTGCGGGCAATGATACGGGTCGTTGAACGACTCGGTGTCCCACACGAAAAGAGAGAGAGAGATACGGTTACTACTTTCAATAACCCTTCATAATCGAGAATGAGATAGCTATCCGATTGTAAAAGGTATGGTTTCTCTTACCTCTTACCCTAAAAAATAAACAGTTGCGTAAGGGCTGATCTTGCGTGAAATTGCCTAACTCAAGTCCGACATTGTAAAAGTGGGTAAGAATTTACAGGATTCAATATTAAATCTCGTGTTATCCCGACATCGGATCCGGATAAAAGGAGAGATTTCGTTCGAGCTCCGCGGCCGAATGAGGAAAATTTACATTACAAACAAGAAAGAAGAGGGATCCTGCCAAAAGTAAAATTACAACCTTAGTATTCGGCTGATTTGAGGAGAAGGAATATGGTGGATACCTAATCTCTGCTTGATAGCTAAAATACAAATGAAATGTAATATTTTATTGAGTTTGCACAACTATTACTCTTCACAATAAATCAATTTTAAACGGATTTAAGTTGTGTTTATTTAGGATTTTACAATTCCTACGTTTCAAGCTCTTTACAGAACCCGTGGTCACAGAAGTTGTTGGACGTCATTATTTAGAATATAAATTATTTTTGTTCTACTGCCATATATTTCTTAATTGCCTAGCGTAACGTCCGGGTTCCACGCAAAATGCTGAAACCGTATCTTGTGTAGTTGGTCTGACAGTATGTTGGATCTGGTTCTTCTGCTGTGTAATCAGCGGTGTCCAAGTTGATGATATTCCCCATCCAGTATCTCTTTTGAAATTCGGATGTTTTCAAATTTCTTTGGCTTCCCGTACTTTCCTAGGAATGAATCTCTTCTCTCTCGCTAGGATTGCTGCCTTATCGAACCTGACATAATGGGTGGGGTTATCCATGATATATTCACACACTGCAGAATGTCTGTCACGACAGTTTTTTACATCAGCAATATGTTCTTTCAGACGTGTAGATACATTTCTCTTTGTTTCTCCTATGTATGAGAGTCCACAGTCACAGTCAAGTTTATAAACACCAGGGTCTTGGAGAGGGATGTTGCATTTGACTGATCTGATGTACTGGCTGATCTTCCTCGGCGGCTTGAAATGGTCATGATTGAAGGTCGCTTCAGAATTCTACCGATCTTATCAGTTACTCTCTTCAAGTATGGTAAGTATGCTGGTTGTCGTTCGACTGTGGCACGGTTTCTGTGACGTTGATGGGGTGGCTTCAGGTTATTTTCATGGTGTAC
This sequence comes from Tuta absoluta, assembly GCA_027580185.1. Classification (NCBI taxonomy): domain Eukaryota; kingdom Metazoa; phylum Arthropoda; class Insecta; order Lepidoptera; family Gelechiidae; genus Tuta; species Tuta absoluta. The sequence continues at coordinate 3,774,335 of JAQAHW010000016.1, read as the reverse complement.
TCGTCTCACATGCTTGAGCTCATCGTCTAGGTGTTGGGGGTCACAGATACCGCGTGCTCTCTGAACAAAGAGGTTCCGACGGCAGCTAATTGGCTCGGATGATGGTGGGAGTTACCATTTAGGTACCTATCTATATGGGTTGGCTTTCTATAAACGGAATGACTGATTGTTCTTTTTGTGTTTTTAATTATAAGAATAATAAATAATAATGTAACAATGTTAAGAGCTTGAAACGTAGGAATTGTAAAATCCAAAATAAACACAACTTAAATTCGTTTAAAATTGTTTTATTGTGACCACTGAAATGTGTATTTTAAATACTTTCAACTGCATCATGAGTGCAACTGCATTTACAAATATAATGATGGTACTAGTTTTCCATCAAGACACTAATAAAATTTTGAAAACCGAAACTCGGGCTGCTGCTTTTACTACCTAACCACAAAAACTCTTAATTCCGTTTAAGCGTCTTATTTTTTTAAAAAGAAATTGTCTGAGTAAATTACATCTGTTCCTTTGTCCCATCAAACTCGGAGGATGGTTGGTTTTTTTAAAATATAAAGATTGTGGTAAGACCTAAAAAATGGAAGTATTCGATTACAACACCTACCTACGCATGATTTGAACGAAGGTGAGTTTTTTAATATTCATGTAAAATTATTTTTTTCATGATACTCATGCCACATTTTGAACGAACTAAGTATTTTTTTTTTTAAACTTTATTTAAGGAGTTTTGTCTTACTTGTGTGACTTATTTGGGTATCGGTTTTGTCAAATATTTTTGACGTATTGTATTTTGTAAGTGGGATCCAAGATTATTGTTATTGTAAGACATTGTAAAGATATGCAGTAAAATAAGATGATGAAAAAGCAATACAGTAAAAGGCGTAAACGCATTTATAATTTCCATTAATATTTATATTTTCTTGACTATCTGTATAGAAGTTAATAAAATAAATATTATTCCTCATATTAACAGTACCATCCACAACAGTCCACTGCTGGACATGGGCCTTCCACTAGTGGGGGGCACTGTTTCACATATCTCACCACACTTGGCAGGCGGATTGGCAAGTGCAGTGCAAGATGTTGCATTCACAGAGAATGGTGCAGCCCATTCCCGGATATTTTTAAGACACCTACGACGATGGGGGTGATGCTAATCGAAACCGGCACCACGCGGCAATATTCTTCCTTATTCTTTTTATTTTTTCAACTTACGTCCACAACAAATACAAAGTCAAGTCAAGCCCCACGTGAAAAACCGTCACACCTCAAACGACGCTACGCTCAAACAAAATCTCTTTCTTCAGTTCTATTAAAGTCACGTTTACACATATCAGGCTTTATTCCCAATCTCACATTTCGGGTAATGTGAGCTCTGAGGCAAGATGGCTTTTTATTTCAATCTCTACGCGCACTGTCGCTTTATTCTAAAATACAGCTCCTAATCACCTAACGGATGGCGCTTTTATTCTTAGAGCTTTTGTATATGAAATATTTTCTTTAAAACAATCATGACTGTTTAAATGCATAATATGATTGTGAATGTCTACTTATACACAATATGGATATGTGACAACTGCTGTATATTGTGACTAGGGGTTTATTCAGAGATCTGAACCGTTGTTTTGGTTTATATATTGGCCAGCTTGGATTTAGAACTAAAGTTACCAACCTGACATCACTTTAGTTTTAGAATATGTATAACATTGTTTTATCATTGTTATAGTCTCATGATTTTATATAAACTGAACACAGTTGACGTAGGTCAGTAATTAAAAAAATAGTTATGCAAATCTTTAAAGTTTGCTTAAAAGAAAATCGCATGTGTGCTAGAGGGTTTACGGAGTGTTCAACCTCCATAATACGTGACTTTTTTCTCATATGATACAAGACAGAATCGAACTAACACATTATCGCAGTAAATTGATTCTGTTCGGGAAATATTGTAAATTCTCTAGCCGAGCGGAAGCCACGTCAGCTCGCCTCGTGACTGAGTGCTGATTAAAGCTGCAGCTAATTGGAAAATTGATTAAGTCACACTATCATTTGCATTTCACTGTCCAGAAAATTAATTCATTTTTAATAATGTTAAAGTGATAAAAGTAAGTAAGTATTTTTGAAAACTTGCAAAATTTTCAAGCGCGGGCAGGATGCTTGAAAATTTTGCAAGTTTTCAAAAAATTGTATACCTAACACGGGAAGTGTTTCAAAATTTGGTACTCAGTAAGTAAGTACTTTAAATACGGAGTCTTTGTTTGTGTTGCCTAGAATAATCTTAATTGCTCTAGGTAATTCAGTAAGATATTGCCTGTATTGTATAGAAAAAAATCTACAAAGAAACAAATCATCGTACCTATTTATGTGCTTTATTATGTTTTACTTTGATGCTCTTATTTTACAACAGCCCAACCATGAAGGGAGTGTAATGCTTTTAGAGTTCATGTATGTATGTATATTTATATTAATATAAAGGACTAAATTTCGCTAACCACTGAACAGATTGAGAATTGTATCGGCATAATCCTTTCATTATCCCGAGTGTCATAGGCAAGACTTTATCTCAATAAGCAGTGGTGCTTATTTTATTTTTTTAATTTATGTATAGTTAATTTTTAAATCAATTAAATATTCATTACTCTACGAACACTTATATGTTCTTATCATTACATCCACATACGACACATGACGATAATGTATTCCCATGCTCGTGTGGTCTCGTACAACCCAATCCAATTTGATCGTATTAATTTAAGCGGTGGTGATGTGTGACTATCGTGATTAACCCTCTAATTCCGGAGAGGCATTACCAGCTTTAGACATCGCCAGAACTTTTCTTTACGTGATAAACGTTCTCCCAAATTGCCCACATTTACCCGACGCTGCAGGAAACCGCTGCTTATGTGGCAACGCACAGTAAAATTTTTAGAATCAGTATGTAAGCAGTAGATATATATATATATATATTTTATTGATATATATGTATGTTATTATAAGTACCTATGTACATATTACTGATTATATATTCAAGCCTTTCTTTCGTATTTTTTTGTTTAATGCTAGATGTATTAAACCTTGACCCTTTCCACATGCCCTAAGGTAAACTGGTAGATAACGGCTTTTGCTTTAAGTACGCCCGTGTATATTTTTGTGCATACAGTTAAATAAATAAAAAATATGCTGCCGTCTTGGAAAAAGGGAGCTCACTAGCACGACATTCAACTCACAAGGACAACCTGCGCCACAACTCAAGTATCTAAATTTACTTTATTCAATGTAGGATAGTATTATCACCAGTTGAAGTCATGATCCGTCACTGTAAAAAATTGGGTTGGAACCTGTAGGAAGCAGATACCGTTGCGAGTAGTCCCGCAAATCATTAAGATGTGTGAGTATAACCGTCGTTGTGTGAAAAGTTAACTCAACTTGCGAATATTTTTTTCTGAACGTTCTTCTAACTTCACGAAGACGTAAACTAGCTACTAAACCTATTCGTACATCGTGTCCGTTTTTGATGAGTCGTCATACTATTGCTTTAACTTCTACTTCTAAGGGAAACTCTTTTTTCAACCCTCACATCCTTTTACTCATATTACAGTACTCAATCATACAACACTCAATGTTGCCGTTTATTGTGAGCGAACTGAGTCAAATTTTGCATTAAAATTATTAAAATGCTTCAACACCAATATGGGAAATATTTGGACTAATTAATTTTATTCGATCAATTATGAATGCCACGTAAACGATCCTGACTGTATAATGACTGTCGGTTTGCGAACTATTATTTGTACACCTATTAAACAAAAAAAGGTAGTTTCCCAATTACCGGGAATTGGTATCAGATACTCTTTAAATTGCGGCACAGTAATCTATTAACTGATTTTGGTGGCATACAGCATTATTTGACGGGAAAATGTTGCAAAATTTATTTATTTTATTTTTAATTATATATTACCAAATTATTAAAGCTTTTATTGAAATATTTTTTATTCATATTTTATGAAAATTAGTAGAACAGGTGCCATCATGCTTGCGTACGGAGCATGCTAACTGCGAATAAAATATTCATCTTTAAAATCTTCCTCTCACTGCTGTATGATCAAGTTAAATTTGAATTTTTACTAGTTACCGATAATGAAAACAGGCGACGGCTGGTGATAAGGTATAACTTTCCCCAAAAAATTTTGAGCTTCCATAGTTACTATGGAATCAGCTGATTGGCAGTAATGTATTGAAATCATGTCTTTTTTTAAAATTTTGACCCAGGTCGTCTTGAATTTTTGCTAAAGGTCACAAAAGCAAGAATTTTTGCAAAAGGTGCAGGCTTATCTCAGTAACTTAAAAACGGATTGAAATAAAACTTTCTGTAGTGCATAGCTACTAGGAAAACTTAACCCATTGCTACTTTTTACCGTGGAGGAATCGCTCAATTCTTTAGGAGATACCATCAATAAATTTTTAGCACCAAAAGCACAGCTAAACTATAAGAAGAATGGAAATTTTGCGCGTTATAAGTAGCTAATAATATGTAAAGTTGACTAAGAAGCTATACACTACAAAAAGTTTCATTCAAAAACCTACCAGATTCTTATGTGCGCCAGAAAATTAGAATCCAAGCCTTCAGACTATAATAGGTTCACCTGAAAATACATTAAGTCCTGTAGAGAAACTATTTATAAAAACGTTCAACATAGTTTAAGCTGTTTGTCAGCGTCAAATCGTATGGAATAATAAGTTGAACACTGTCTAAACGTGGGTTTAACTTCTTTTTAAAATACCGTTAATATTAACGGCTGACGAACGTTCTAAAATTAAGTTTTTATATAAAATAAAACGTGATTAGAAACTTTGCGTTGCAGTGAGTCGATCAGTTGTTAATATAACAACACAAGTGACATAACGGTGTTACCCGCTTCATATTATTTTCTGCAATGACAATCATATGAACCTGGTAACTTTTTTTAAATTGTTGCTCATCGATGCGCTACGCTATGCCTAAGGGACAAAAAGGTACGAGAATAATATTAAGAGCAATAGTATACCATCATGAATTCACGATGAGGATTAGCGAATCCTACTAGAAAATAAACCAACTTCAATCAAGGCCATAATTTTTGTTCTCATCTTTTCCCATTACAACGGCAATATTCATGCGAGGTTGGAAAATTGGTGGTTCGGAGTGGTTCGTACTCAATAAAAAGCAATATAAGCGTAATGGGCTTACTAACAACTTCCTCCAAATTGCCACAGATTAAATAAAAAATAAGTTAATGTAAAACGCCTAGTAGTGAGGCTATAATTGATATGTGGATAAAATCAAACTTCTCTTATGAAACAAGCGTCCCAAATGACAGCTACTTTAGCCTTAATAAGATATGAAAATCACTTTCCACCAGATACTTACCATTGCATTTTGGACCTCGTGTGTCAACGTGACCACGACCGCTCTGTCAAGAGCGCAACGACAGAGAAGAAGAAGTGACCGAATTTGATTCTAGAGTGCAACATACTTCTAGACACTTAAAAATTTAATTTTCGTTTATTTGTACTCCAATTTAGATAAATAGGTGTGTCATTGGAATTTTTTCCTGCTATGTCAAGTTTATGCTGGTGCGTGCTTATATATGCAAGCCGAGAGATTACCCTGAAACTGAAACATGACACACGTGACAAACAAAAAAACATGACCATGAAAATTCGGCCTCTTTCGGTGGTTTGCTGCAAGTATATCTTCCTAATTCCCTTTTATATTTACCTCCCCGGACGCCGAGCGCTGATCTAATTTACCGATCTCTCACACCAGCGCAAACACGGAATTATTATCGGTTTCGAAATAAAAAAAACACCCATTCCATGTGATGTCAAATTGCTTCGTCTTTGTACAAACAAACGTACTTTGTAAATACAAACGTACCCATTCGCAATTTTTAAACAGAATCACATTCTTAAAAATAATTTGAAAATATGTTTGATATACGAAAGCCTGTTTGTCATACAATTAAAAATACATTATATCATTCTTCTTTATCTTCTATTGGCAAGATGCGTCGTAAAATATACTGCAAATTTTTGGCATTCTCTTCTATTGCCATCGCAAAACGAAACATAGTCAGATCAAATTGAACCATCTTTCGCTGTAATAAAGCTGATAGCTGACTGCAGGCATTAAATAAAAATGAAATGAAATAAATGTTAGCATAATATGAAATGAAGACGTTTAATTCCTCCAACATTGTTTACGTGATAAACGTATTTCCTAATGTTTCTATAAGCCCCCTCAGACCACATTTGAAGAGAGAAAAATTGTAAATGGGTATCTTACGGTTTAAGTGAAGTTAAATATCGTTTCAAATCAATTGAAACGATATTTAACCCAAATGAAAAACTTCCTTGGAATGAATTTGCGAAAAATAAGTTAACAAAAAGGAAGTACCTCTTTGGGTCACTGAGCGGTAAAGGTAACAATTCCCATGAAATCAATCTTTTTCTTGCGTTTTGATGACAAAAAACAGACACAAGTATTGAAAAAGACAAAATATTTAAACGTGATCTAAAAAAGGTGTTAATTTTGAAAGCATACTACTCTGATAATGAACTTTTAAGTGACAAAAATATATGAGTATCTAGGGCTTAGTTTAATTTAAATATAATATTTAAATATGAAATGACCAGTCAATTCATCTCACTTATTTAATTTTTTATTTATAAACAATTTTATTTTTGATACTGTAAATTTAAATTTAGTAAGTAAATTATTTTATAATTGATTGTATAATTCATGAAAATGTATTAATAATACCTACTAACTAATTAATAATACCTAGTATAAAATCAAATTGTAAAAGTACATTGCTTCGCTCCAAAGGCGCGTTATATTACCTATACTATTTATTTATTTATTTATTTATTTACCGTTTATTGTACACAAAAACATTACAAAAAAAACACATACAAAGAATAACGACACAACAGGACAACTTATTTCTACTAAGAAATTATAGATTGTAAGATGCATGACATGTATAATATAACTTGCAGTGAATAAATGAAATTCAATTCTTCTAAAAGAATTGCTAGTGTGAAACAAACTAAGAATGCTTAAGTTACTGTGACTAAGTAGTGCAGAACATGCTTGTTTGATTCGTCTCTTTTCAAGCGCATATACTTATTCCGCTATTCGGAAAGTATCTCAGTAGCGTTACTCTATCAATCGTCAATAGGATGGTTTCAGCCGTCACGTTTCCGGTATAAGTGTGGTAATGTTTTATAGTGGCAATAGAGTATGGCAGATGTGCCGCCCTGAAGTTTTTATTCCAAAGCTAAGTGTTTAAGTGTTTCTCACACGCCCAGCCTGTTTATACGATATTTTTCCGGATTTGGTTATTTCTCCTTCTCCGAACATCTATAACCCACTGCTCCAACATTTACTCATTATTTTGTTCCGGTAGGGTTCTCACAAAGTAGGGTCTGTTTGATCCTCGACCGATGTTTGTGGCAACGGCAAAAGTAAAAATAAAAATTGAATTGAAATAAATATTTAGGTACTAAATCTTTTAGTTGCGACTCATTTTCATTGTGTTTATTAAAGGTAAGTCTTTCTTACCTCGATATTTCCTAAGCTTGTAGGCCAAGTCGGCTGCGTGGTGCCAGTTTAAAATAACATCACTCCACGTCAACCCGTAGGTGTCGTACAAAACGACTAAGGGATGTACTCAGGGAATGGGCAGCAGCGTTCTTTGTGAATACAACACCTTGCACTGCGCTCGCACATTCGCCTGACAAGAGTGGTGAGTATGGCAAATATCCCTCTAGATATCCATCAGTGGACTGTTGGTACTGTTATAGTGGTGAGTAGGCCAAGTCACGTATATTACATATGAAACATGATATGCTCGCTCACAATAAAAATGAATTTACGTACCATTGCGACACCGTCACCTAAAAGTAGACATTCGATAGACACAGAAATTCAGATGCACCTACTACATGGAAAAATGTATTTTAAAGTCTAATTTAAGTAAATTTCCAGTCCAATTTGATTTTGATACGAGGTTAAACCTGTACTTGTTGCCTTCCAAAGTTTAAATTAGTTTATGCACTGAACTTTCCAAATATATATAATATCATTCCGGAACTTTCTAAAAGCAAGCTCATTAAAAAAGACAAAAAAGAAAGTTTTACTACAATTAAACGTTGCGCAAAATGCAGAAGTTGTTCCTTCCTTTGTAATTTACTTGTTCACAATACAAACTAGTAAGCAAATTGCTCTGAGCTCAGAACAAGTTTCATTCCCAACTAAAACCTACTTCTATAAATTTATCTGTTTGGAGAACAATTTACTCGCAAAAATTTGACTATATTGTGGAAAACCAAGTTTACTGTATGCAAACTGTATACGAAATTTAACCCTCGCAAACATCGTTTGTCGAGTCTAGAGTATTTGAATATGTGTTATCTATTTCGATGTCGTTTCAATTTATTTACGTTACGCATAATTATCATGAATGTCCTCGAATAAAACTGCCAAAAAGAAGAACAAAACCTTTGAACGTGGTATTTTACATTGTGTGAATATTGACATCACACATTTTCTGTGCAAATTTTAATATTGCATTCGAAAAACCACGACTGAACTAATTCGCAGCTAAATTTCATAACTTAGTGGGGCCTTTCAACATTATTTTCCCCAAGAAAGGGACAAAGCGGATATACTTATGGAAATCAAAACATAACCTTTGGTTTTATCACACATGGGTTCAATATCGAGAAGGGGTCGTTGGATCGCTGCCACTAAATCAAATGATCTGTTGACACTTATCTTGTTTCATACATATTCGATTTGTATTAGAAGCACTGAGCTATGAAGTTTTAACAAAAAATGAGATGTATTTTTATGTAAAACATAATTTTGAAGCTTTCTTTTGGGATTGTACTGTAAAACTATTATTATGATTTTTATTGACCATTTATTGCACACAAGAAACTTGACAAGAGACATTACAAAGATTGACGACAGAACAGGACAATTTATTTTAACTAAGAGATTTCTGGCAGCTGACATACACGGTTCAGTCATATCAGTAGGGCCATTACTTAAATATACACGCAAAAATGCATTTGTTTTAAGATCTTCATTAAAAATGGTAGCAATGAACCTCAGGATTACGACACATAAAGTCCAAGCAATGAAAGCTATGAAATATTATGGTCCTATCTCAAGTTAGCAGTGGACAAAAACATTTGGTCTCAGTATAATATAAATGTTCGCTACAACCACATTACATTTTTAAAATTTTGCAGGATTTATGAGCTCTTAGCTAGCATACTTGATAAGGATACTTTGAATAAGTTACATGTTCTACTCAGATGCTCACTGAAAAATACTGTAAATAAAAGATAAATAGTGTGCATCGTGTGCTACCCTTTTCATCGTGTGGGACACCGAGTCAACAAACAACCCGATACATACACCCTGGCGTCAAAGTTTTTCAACCGCCTACTATTGCTAGTAGGCTTCTGAAGTGGTTGTGGAAGGACCGCCGTCTAAGTCATCATATTCAGCAAACAGGACCGCCAGCTTAACGTGCCTTTCGAAGAATGGAATCATTTTTTTAACAGACAATCTTTAACCAGACGGTTTCACCAGACTAGGAATTAATTCGCAAAGTGATAAAATATATCAACTTTGTGAGTGCCCCACCGGGCATCGAACTCGGAACCTTTGCGCCTTAGCCAGTAGCACTACCACTGCGCCACATCCGTCGTCTACCTATTTAGAGAGATAATTTCTGTCCAGTTATTCTACCATAGCATGTAATTATTATATTCTAGTCAATTACACTAGATTAGAAACATTCCAATTTTGAATGTGAGGCTAGCGATACAGCCTTGGTCCATCTATGACCCAACCAAAAGCAATCCGCAATCACAAACCTCGACATGGGAATACACCAATCATGTATGTGCACCTTCCGCCCGGCGCAATGTAGCGGGCATCGAAAGCACGTAAAAGGGTACCGGGCATAACATCACGTCGATCGACGTCGGATATCATACGGGTAACGGCAGAAGGCGTTGACAGGTGCGCGCCGACCGGATAGCGTTGGCTTTGATTAACAAATGTCGCACATGCCTCTGCGACATAGCTGAAAAAATGGTGTAAGAGCGTTTTTTGCCTTATTTTGTAAGAAGTTCAGAATGCTTAGAGTTTCAGAGTTATCGAGTGGTTTGCTTAACGGACATCCGGAGTTGCAGTAGGCTGGGCCCATCTGTCGTAGAACCGATGGACGGTGGAGTAAGCGGGTTTTGTGAAGGCCACGCCTCGGCAAGCGTAGCGTTGGACGACCTCAAGCCAGACGGACCGATGACTTAAAACCGGCGGCTAGTAGTGACTGAGTGGCAAAAACGAGAGATCGTACCCTTTGACGTAACCCGAGGGAAGCTTACGTCCAGCAGTGGACTGCAATATGCTGATGTTTGAATATATGTACGAGTTATTTAATTTCCATCAATCTTCTTTTCAAAATTGCTTTAACCAAATCATCCTTATTTTTATAATAGTATTCAAATCGATACCAGCATTTGTTTAAGCAGTCGATATCGGACTTACAGTAATCAAGTCATATTGATGATGTGAATAATAGTTCTAGGGTAAAAGCACGTAATGCAATTGAGGAGTACCCTTTTCATGAAAAAATACCCCACTAATGACCCAATCAACTCAGTATGTCTGAAATAGCAATGACTGATAGTCTTTTTTCTGTTGTTTGGGTCACCGAATCGATGAACGACCCGATGAACCTTGGTGTCAGAGATTTGTATACCACTTACTATATAAGCTTGCCGGGTGGTGCCGGTTTAGTATAGCATCACCCCATATCTACCAGTAGGTGTCGTAAAAGGTGCCTAAGGGATATATCCAGCGAACGAGCAGCAGCGTTCCCTGTAATAGAACACTAGCTCGCCAATTCACTTGCTAAGCGTGGTGAGTATGGCAGTTGCCCCCCAATTGGGGGAGGCCCATGTCCAGCAGTCTACTGTGTAGCTGTTGAAGTTGAAACATTATATTTCTAGGTAGTAGCCGCCTGGTCCCAGCGTTTTCATTGTGGAAAAGTCTATCGCAATCAAGAACAGTTAGTTTAGAAATCACATTGTTTGACTTAATTGCTACAAAGATACAGCTTGTTCCGTTATTGTCGTCTATCGAGGAAAAGGGTCAGATACTGAATTACATCGTATCTCAGTGTAATGGTATTGAAAAATGCTTTGCTGTCGTTAACTGGAATTTAATAGTTTTTCACGATCATCATATTTCTGATTTCAAATGTTTTTCAACTATACGAAAAAAATACTTAAAATTTTTAAAGTGAGTAACATTATCTCTGAAACTGGCGTTTATGGTTAGGAGAAGGTGAACTTGACTGTTGTTATTAAAAAAAAATTAGTACACTTACCAATCTTCTTTTTTATTGGCATCAAGATTCACTTGCAATATTTGTGAGTTATGGATGAGCCGCGGTAGCACAGATGAAAGAGGCGTCGTCAGTTTGATAACCTTCCGAGCTAGTTCAAACACCATAAAAATTTCAGAACTTTTGTTTTGCGTGCATGAAAATATTTGTAAATTTTGAAAAACTATCTGATGGATCTGCTAAAATCTCTTTTGAAATGTTTCTGGCAATCTGAATTCACGAAAACGTACCTATCAATTTAAAAACTAATCACACATCATACGAGTTCATGTAAAGTTGTGCCTGCTGACAGTTTTAGATTCAATAGAAAAACATTCTATGCAGATTGTATGATAGATCAGCATCTACTCTGTCTGGCACATCCATCCATCCCAGGGAAAAGTATAAATCATTTTACCGCTAAGCATGAACCTCAAATCCACCCTTCTTATTGCTGATATGAATAGTGGTAGGTACGATGAGACATAAAATAATAATCTATGAATACGTCTTCATGTCCACTGAGTTTCTCACTCATTTATACAATTATTGGTATAAGAGCGTACACGTGGGCTGGGCGAGTCCAGCGCGTATTGGTACAATACAAAGTCTACTCGCGCAAAGCACGCCTACACGTATGAATCCGCACTAAGTTCTTACAAAATAATGGCTTGTTACACCTGGTTATTAGCTAATTAGACTTCACAACAGAAAACTTACACCAAATTGGTGTTAAAAGAAATTTGTAAGGATCAAACGAAAGCACTTTTTAGGTACACACATTGCCTGTTTGAGAAGCGTGTCATCGGCGACCCGACGCGTGGTAAACGACCCCGAAAATTGTTATCAATTTATTCGGTTTAAGGGTGACCCGGAATAACAGGACAAGGCGTTTGTCACTCAGTGGGGGCTCGGCTGCGGCTCATATTATCAATGAGATACAACACACACGGTTTTTAACACCACCGACCCAATAATTGATTCTCTTTCCCGTATTATTATTTTGTAAGAATCATATCTATGTATACGAAAATTAAATTTATGCAACAAAAAATTATTTAAACCACATACATACATCAATCACGCCTCTTTCCCGGAGGGGTAGGCAGAGACTACTTCTTTCCACTTACTACTATCCTTGCATACCGCTTTCGCCTCTTTTACATTCATCATTATTTTTATGCTCGTTTGTCAGTTTAGGGTACTCTTGAACTCTCTTTAGCACGTTCCCGATTGGATCAAGGTTCGTTCGAATAAGTGTAAAATGCTTCTTCTTAATTTTTCATAGTAAAATGTCAAATGAATGTAGAAGTAGTGAGAAGATTTCACAAAGCTAGGATGTGACCGAAAGATAACTCAAACGTTTTTTTGAACCTCGTTCGAATTGTTTGAATAACAAATTTGAAATGTTGTTGATTGTATAAAAAAATGGTTCCCGAATTATACTAAGGTATAATACGTTATTGCTAAAGAGCTATTAATTTTTTTTTCTAAATGCTGAAATATTACGATTAGGGATATTTCATGCTTTTCAATAAAATTAAGAAATGAAACGATTAGTTTTTTGCTAATTCTTATTTGTTATGAGCCAATACCTATATTAGCCGCCATGTTCCATCGGACTTGTCATCCAAGCCGTGTTGCGTTGTGTAGTTAGCTTTGTTTGTTTTTGTCAGGATTTTAAATGGTTTTTGTTATTTTACTCGTTTAAAGTACTTTTCTAAAATTATTGTCTGAAAATTAATAGTGATAAGGACATGTCCGCACCACTTGAGATCTTTGATCGCCGGTGTAAATGTTTAGAAAAGTGTAGATAAAAAGTAGAATTTTGCAGCTGCATAAAATTTGGCATTATATGACAGTTCCATAACTACTATTTACAGAACAGTATATAACCTTGCCAAGGATTGAAAAATGGCTTAGAAAATCCTCACTAAACATTTTCTCGAGGCTTTTTTACCTTCCTTTAGCGGATAAGTTTATCAGTATCCCCGCAGCTTATTGCCGCAGATAGGCCGACGTGACCGCAGCGCCACGAACAGTTTATTTTACAGCTCACCTCCATGACTTGCTAAAAACAAGGTAATCCTTTGTTCGCCCGTTTATCTCTAGAACAAAAGAATCAGCAAATTTATTATTTATCTCATGCAATTGTCAGACAAGTTGCGTGAGCAAGAACTATTTGCTTTTTCAACACAGGGCCAATAAAGTTTAGAAATGGTAGGATCGGGGTCAGAGAATTTCATCCAATCTCTATTTTGTGTAAGTTCTTACTAGACTTTAGCTATCTGAGATCGGATCTGAGAAAAGACAGCGATCTTAGAATCATTCGAATTTCTTTTACTAGATTCAGAAAATTGCCGCCATTATACAAAACAATTTTTTTGGGAAACTAACAATTTAGCAAAGTGAATTAAAAATAAACATTATGATTTTGTTACTGTAGTTAGGAATTTTGTCTGAGGCGTAGGTATAAGAATTCAGCTTCTTTTGGTAGTTCTTAACCTATACTTACCAAAAATGGTAGAGTGTAAATAAAAATTGTATTCAAAACAGTTTAGATTTCCAAATGGCATTGGCAAAAATATTTCAAAAAATTACACTCGTAGGTAATTTTACACACATAGCACGCCCACATTTCTCGCAGGACAGGGATGCGTAAACTGCCATTAAAAACAGCATTTATGCCTCGTCTGACAAACATTTTATAGTCATTCAGAAAAATATGCATTACCATATCATACCAGGAAATCGAATGCCTATAATATAGTGCTTATTACATGCACTGTACGGACATTTCACTAATTTTGTATGCAAAACCCCGCACAAAAGATGCAAACATCGATATACTAGAAAGTTTCTACACAGGCTCCAGGTTATGAATTAAATTAGTTCCCACTGATAACCTCTCCGCAATCTCGTAGAATCTCTGTCACGGATTCTTGTGTATAAGGAAGGGTAAAGATTCCGTGAACATAAAAAATATTTAACATATTTCGATGTGTATTGCCACCGACAGATATGGCGTAGGTTGTTTATTTATTATTATTCACAACGGCTGCACACATAGTATTTATTTTGATTCTTGGAAGCATTTATTTATCATTAATTTGTACACTAGATAAAACTTTCGACAAACAATTCTTTATAGTGTTATTATGTTAATTTATAGTAAACTACAGAATACAGAAAAAAACTTCTAGTATTTGTATTCTAAAGTGTTTCAAAGCCGTTCTATACATAAAAAGCCACTAGAAAGGTCCTGGCTGATGTCAAGTGATTCGTACTGTAAGAGTTATGTGCATAACGCCCGCTCAATGATTTATCTAGAAGGGTTGACCCACATAAATATGCATGGTATGAGGGTATGGTAAGCTGAGTTTTTGCTGTTGGACATTGTAACAAAATGCTTCTGCACCAACTACTGTTGTAGTGAGTAGTTTTATATCGCAATAAAAGGGGAAAATTATTTTAGTATTAAAAGTATCTCTCTGTATCAACTACACTGAATCAAACAGATTATTTGATTTTCGATTTTTTGTTTAATGTGTCTCCAGACACTTTTAACAACTGTGATTTGATAGGTAGACAAAGCGTGATTTTATAAAATAAAACCTTGTTATTTAACTTTTTACCTACTTATTAATTTTGAATTCAGGTAAAAAGAACAACAATATAAATTAATTCAGTGTTATTCGATTTATTTTTTTGTCCATCTGTTTATAAAAATGACAAAACATCTTATTGATATTTTATTTTGTCATCGCACTTGCGTCTACAAATTAATCAGAATCTACCTACCTCCATACCGATGCTTACGAAATTTCGGATTATACAATGGGAAAATATCTTTAATGCCATATGTACCTATTCAAATAATTAGTTGTTTTTATTCAAGGTACTAACTTCTGATGATCATGTTCGAAAAATAAAATGTCAGCGGTCAATATAAAACAAAATGAAAATTACCTGACCCTAACTTAAGTCTCATAGAGCACCTCGGATCATTCCCGGAGCAAAGGATCTCAAGATGCTAGCGGCGTTACCTCGCTAAACAGCCAGGAACACACTTTGCTCTAGGAATGAACTTGCAAAGTTGAAATAAATATTATTTTATAAATAAGCACATTCCCATTACCAACATAAATATCACCAGAGGACTTTTCCTTTGCCAATGATGCTATAAACAGTTGTAACGAGCACGCAAACACCTCGCTTTACCGGGAGAGGCAGAATAATTGCTAATTTACGAGTTGACAACGGACACTTGCAGTTTATACTGCTTTCTCGAAAAGGAACAGTGTTGTTGGTATTTCAAGTAAGTACAATGTATTGTTAGTATTTATAGTTTCTATGATCAAAAAATCTGTATCAGATTGTTAACGCCTTTTACACAAAAAAATGTAACTAAAAATAATAATATATAGCCGACAAACTAACTAAAGTGAAACATGATTTTTCTGAAACAGCTCTCTAATACTCGGCAAACATGGCCGTATTTTACGGCTGTTGACACGCTGTCTACCCTGCAAGGTGTTATGTATATGTATGATGATGAAATTTTATTATACCTGCATACTTGTACTCATACGGCAAGTGAAAGCTAATAACAATTAATACAAGATACCAAGGCAAAGCATAGTATAATATAACAACGCGAGGAGAAATAATCATTAGACCTAAACTAATATTGGTAGCCTGAAACCTTCAAAGACATCACCAAGGTATAATGCAATCAATGACACCTTTTTGTTCAAAACCCATCTTAATGTCCATGACAGAAAGTAACATCATAGCTTTATCAAAAGTATCTTCCCACACTGCTATTATTTCTTGTTAGAAGAATGTTCTTTCATTTTCTAATGGATGAGTTGGGTACGGGGAATAGGTACGTACTTGTCAACCAACTTCCACGAGACATACCTACCTATATTTGTATATAATGATGGAAAGGGATGGGGTAAGGAAGGAGTTCAAGACTGTGTGGTCTGTTTGTGTAAGGAATCCGGGATTAATAAAATATTTATCTGACAGTTTTGTTGAAGGAACTTTTGTGTATAATGAATGGTTCCGGGTCGGAACGAGACGGAAGACCGTGTTGCTCGAAGAATGAATGGGTTATAAGATGAACTTGGACCTATTTACTTTTAAGGTCGAAGCTCACCTGATTGGAAATTTTCTAGCCAATCTTCAAGTACATCTAGATGGCGCTGAGCTAAACTGAAAACTTTCTTTACATTGGAACGAATGTAAATAGATGAAATGTATTTTTGTCCCAAATGTAAATTCCAACTTAACATAACGCTATCTAGTATGAAATAATATAAAAAGATTTAGAACTGTCAGTTAGATATCCCTATAGTTATGACAGATAGTCAAAGAATCAAAACATCTCGACTTACTTTGCAGTGTTATTAAATAGATAACAATGACATAGAAACTATGAAGACGTGTTTCGTCGACTACATAATGCTATCTCCAATGGAAGTTTTTCTGTTGATAGTTATTTTGATAGTTCTGAATGTCAAACCAGAGGGCGCTGTGCTAAACTGAAATTTTGACGTTTCAATATGGCTGGTGGCAGTCATAGTTGCAACCATGGTTCCGTTTCACGTTGTGTTCGTTACATATTAATTATTTTAGTTTGATTTACTACAAAATAAACTTATCGCCTTGCTATTATATTGAGTGTCATTCGTGTAAGTAATCAAATAACCAATAATAAATTTAGAAGAATTCAATAAACACAAAATAAAAAATAATTTATGAAGTGGTACAGTTTTTGTGTAAAGAAACGTTATTTTAATTAAGCTCAGCGCCCTCTACATGACACTCGAGAATCCCTAGAAAATTTCCCATGGAGCAGCAACATCAGCCAATCCTTTCAGTTTCTTATTCAAAGCGATATCCACCACAAGTTACACATGAGTGACTCACAATAAGTTTGTTCTTTGTTTGTTTGTTTTGTCTCGATAACATCGTCAAAGGATATCTCCCTCAGGGAAATGACAACAAAAAAACTTTGATAAAATAAATGTTTTTCAACTATTCTTTAGGGACATAGAGGCCGACATGAGTGATCTTGGGTATCTCATACGACAACTCTTGTAATTTTTGTCTACAAAAAATTACAAGAGTTGTCGTATGAGATATTCGCATTTATTTTTTAAATACATCAATGTTTTGATCGCACCTCATACAATCTTAAATTCCGCGACTAAACTATATGCAGGTGTGTTCCAACCCTAAGAAAAAAGGAATGCGACGCATGTACGAAATACAGACAAACGTCCTAATTTAAGCAGACACATAAATCCCGCAAATATCATAGCTAATGAGGGTGTTTCGTGTTAATCAGTAACTAGGTATAGCCGGGAGCTGTATATACCTCTATGACAGGTCATCTGCCGGAATGGCACTACGGGGCAGAAATTTGCGAGAGGTAATTCTCCATACCTCTACGCAATGCCACCACCACGTGCTTATCCTCAAGAGACAAAACTTCAGCGAGTTCGCGCACGTTTCTTTGAATTATTTGATAAACACTGCGTAAAAAGCGGCTGCTTTTTCAAATAATTTTCGTTAGTAGAGTCACGTCTAAAGGTACTTCTGTAGTTCTTAATATATCTATCTTCCAAACTTTTGTCTTGGTTAATTGTCAGATCAGTCACGGGTGAACTTTTAAAAAACTATCTGAACTCTACCAAAAAGTTGATTATACAAGGTGTTAAGGGCAGCCTTCACCATGAAACAGACTTTTTTGAAAAACACCCAGACTAATCACAAATATCTGAAAATTACTTAACAAATATTTTGTGTCTTGTGGGATTCGAACCCACGACCCTAGGCGTAGCAGGCAAGGGTACTATTCGCTACGCCATCGACGTAGTCACATTATCAAACTACTTATTCCACAATTATAGCTATTCTCATCTCATTAATTGACCCCAATTTATATTTGTTGTCATATAAACGGGGATTTACTGCATTGAGCCGTGTGGTGCCGGCAGAGTAGAATAGCACCACCCCATCTCTTCCCGTGGGGGTCGTAAGAAGCGATCGAGGGATAAATCCGACCCAAGCACAACGGTCCTGGAGAGGCCAACTCCACAATTTAACCCAGAACGGGGTCTTCGTCAGGCGCGTGTGACAGAGATCTACCGCGCGGCAGACTCCTGCAGCCGACCTGGCTCCGCACGAATCGACTAGTCGTTCCTGCGGATCCAGCCAGGAAGGCCGAGAGGGTGGCGCAGGTCCTGGGCAGCCCTGCGTTTTCCATAATTGCGTCCCAGGCAACGCAGTGTCTGCCTCAGACACTGTTTAAATCGTCTGTTACAGACGTGTGAGGCCAATGATGATGACTGCATTGAGTACCAAATTTTAAAACACTTCCCGTGTTAGGTATAAAATTTTTGAAAACTTGCAAAATTTTCAAGCGCGGAGGAAGAGGCGTCGCTACTAGTAATGCGAAAGTCGCAGGTTCAAATCCTGCTCGCGCTTGAAAATTTTGCAAGTTTTAAAAAAAAAAAGTTTTACTGCATTATCATTTTAAAAGGAGCAGACAAGCAGACACATTACATATCCCTAGGAAGAGATAAATATTTTATGTCATAATTTATCTTGGCTATAAAAAGGGTGGGATCATAATCTTTGCCAAATGATTTTCCCTCCATGCGAGCAATGTTTCACTGTTCGTTGATCTTTCGCGCATCTCGTAAAAGTAAGAAAACAAATACTTTTAAAATTGATATTTTTCAGGTAGGTATACAAGCTGTTACAAAATAACGCAAAAATAATAATATTCTTTATATGCATCAGTCGATGAAATAATAACAGCACTAGTCTAGGTCAGTACTACACTTCCATTCCAACGAATTTCGGTTTGGCATACATTTCTGGCTATCTTCAGTTCATAGAAATGATTACGCCCATGAATTAACAAGCAATGTATATCGAATTTCGCTGCGACGTGGTGGCAACTTCAGTTGAACTTTAAACTGTCAAAGTAGTGCTGCGATGCAACGATAAATGTTTTGAGTAATTTGATATAAAAATATAATTTCCATAATTTTAAAAATCGACACTACGGCATTAATTTTTTGTCAATAGACTCTTTACAAGGGTCCCTTTTACACCCTCTCGGCTTTACTTGTTATTTTGTAACACGCGGTATAAATACAATATTGCTCATATAAAAGTTTACAGAGATTCTCTCAAAGAGTAAGCCTTGCTCGGAATAAATAAATATCCTGGACTATTCACACAGTGGCATTTATTTCCAAACTATATTTTCATACCGTGTAAATTTACGTTAATCAGTTACATACACATACATACATACACATATCACGCCTATAATCCCTTGCGGGGTAGGCAGAGCGTAAACGGCCGCAAAAAACGGACATTTACGCCACGTCTGACAAATATTTGAGGGTCATTCGGAAAATTGTGTATCGCATTGTGACAGGTTGTCAGCCTATCGCCTAAAATTGCAATACACACCCTCAAGTCCCTAAGTCGCCTCTTACGACTCCCACGGGAAAGAAATGGGGTGATGCTATTCTAAGCCGGCATCACACGGCAAATTAATCAGTTGCTTTTACTATATAAAAGTCCTTCGATTTCCTACCTTCTTTTTCCTTCAATGAGGTGTGTTGGCTTAGAATAGCACCCATCCATATCTTTCCCGCGGATGTCGTAACAGGTGACTAAGGGACTCGTGGGTTCCATGAGTCATATTTGGATTTTTAGGTGATGGGCTGACAATCTGTTACTATGGTGATAGACAATTTGCTGGATGACCCTGAAACTTTTGTCAGACGTGGCAAAAATAACCGTTTTTTTACGGCCGCTTACAGAGCGTAACCTACACCGCGAGGAATATAGGCAAGATATATGTAGGTATGTACGTATGTATATTTTTAATTGATTTTGTTTATTTTTTGTAAATAAATACATATTGTTCATAAAAATACCCCAGACTTAACTTAAACACAAATAACAAAAAAAATACTTAACAAATATTTATGTCTTGTTGCGATCGAACCCATGACCATTGGCGTAGCAGACTTGGTGTACTATGCTACGCCATCAGGTCAGTAAAAATTTAAAGACACTCATAAGACCAATGCCTCGCAGATTCGCACCAGTAGTCCATATGGACGCAGTCCTCATTTATAATAAGCACTGCTAAAGAGTGGAACTCACTACCTGCGTCTGTGTTTCCAAACGCATACAACCCTAATCTGTACAAAGTAAGAGTGAACAGGCTTCTTCTGGGTGAGCTCGCTCCATCTTAGACTCTGTCTCTGTTCTATGACCTAGACTAGAGTCAAGAGCAAACCCATCATTAATAAAAAAAAAAAGTTTTATAGCAACTGTAGTAAGGCAGGTTACCTTACCTGATGAGCCGAATAGAAAGCGAAATAGTTGCCGACTTATTTTGCAAATATACTTTTACCAGTTATAAAAACGTAGCAAAAAGCAGACTTCAGGATAAAGGTAACTTGTTTTAAGAGTTTTGCTACAAAACTATCACATAATTGGAAAATTTTCAATGACATAACTGGAGCGTCAATCCGCTATTCAGAAAGCGTCTTAGTTGCGTTTCAATAAAGTGTCTGTTGGATGGTTTGTGCTGTTTCGTATACCGCTAACAGTTTAAAAAATAGAAAATTCCAATGGCAAAAAAAGAGAATCGGGTCCCTGAAGTGATTGCTTCTTCTACGAACTGTACAATTGCAGTGAATGTCAAAAACCGACTCATTTTTTTGTACCTATTGCGCAATGCAAAGGAAAATTGTTTGTAGGTCTTTGAAAGTATGCATGGTTATCGTGATCTTTGAGATAATATAAACGTTTCAGTTACAAAAATCTTAAACGTCGCGTTGGGAAAGGCAAATTACACACTGTGACGAACTTACAGATGCGTCTGTAAAACACCTCAAATCACAGTTTTACAGTGTGTAATGGTTACCGTTTTTATGGGAATTCGATTTTGTTTTCGTCTGACAGACGGATGCAAAATAAGGGATATGCATAAAATAAGCATAAATATAGAAAACTACCAACACAAAATCTACAATATAAAAAAATAGGTAGTGGCTTGTGTTCACTTTATTAGTTGTATTCAGTAGAAAACGTAATTTGATTCTATCGTTATAAAATAAAGTTACGCGGGCCCTGCTCATGCTAGTTCATGTAGATTTTTTCAATGTCAATATAGTTCAAAAATTAATTTGATGTTGCGACCCTTCTGTGACTACTCTTAATACTTTTTTGGGTTGATTTGATCATAAAACAAAAGAAACTTAAACTGTATCTAATAAAGCGAATGGGCTTTACTCGTAGTTATCAATTATTGATAAATTGATATCAAAACAGCCCCACTACTTGATTGATGACATCATACATACACACATACATACATACATACACATATCACGCCTTTAATCCCATGCGGGGTAAACAGAGCGTAAACGGCCGCATAGAACGGACATTACGCCACGTCTGACAAACATTTGAGGGTCATCCGAAAAATTGTGTATCGCTATAGTGACAGGTTGTCAGGCCATCGCCTAAAATTGCAATACACACCCTCAAAATAAATGACATCATCTATAGAGTTTTATATGGCTTTCCCAATGATTTTTAGGTCTACATTGTGATGTAATGACGATGGTAATCTTCGATGTTAACGTTATTTTCCTTCAATATACATAGAATTGATTCCTGCCTACCAGCTCGCTCACCCTCGTACAAAAAACTGTCCTCTAAGGGGAGAACTTTATTTTTCTTTGCCACTAAGGCAAGGTGAATTTGAAACGTAAGTCTAGTCTCGCTATTTAATTCTCAAAGGTAAAATATATTAAACACGGTGTCGGTCATGATCAAAGCCGGAGATAACCTTACATTAGGGTATTTATGAAAATAGAGTTTCATGATTTTGAAAATAAACTGGGTTGTTTATGAATCATTATTAATTTGCAGAAAATTTTAATAGAAAATAAATAATTTAAATTTTGAGAGCGCTGTTTACAACTGTAACATAATTTTGTTTCATTTGCGATAACCACTTTTGAGTTTAGTTTTACTATAATGTGTATTTTGTAGAATTGAAGAAAAAATTTGCAAAAACATGCACAACAATGTTTCAAATGTCAACATTGTGGATTGTTTAAACATTGTCTTCGAAGGCTCCTTCTATGACGGACTAGTGGATGTATTTTAGATTCATCCGTCTATCAGACGAAAATAATATCGAACTCCCATACAAAAACGGTAACCATTACACACTGTATCGCTGTGAATTGAGGTGTTTTGCAGACGCATCTGTAAGTTCGTCATTTGGATTTGCTTTTCTCGACGAGTCAAGCTTTTTGACACTGAAACGTTTATATAAAATAAACGTTTATATATATAACTGAAACTTGCCTATACCACAAGCTTTTACCAAGAAATTATACTTACAGATTAACTCGAAATATGTGACACACACTACCGCAAAATTTCTAGAGAACTACTTACCAACTATGGAGTATTGATTAAATCAACACAAGGTCCACAATGAATAAAGGTTTACAAAAGTTGGAGTCGGAAAAACGACAAAAAGTCATATAGAGGTACAAAGTCACAGCGGCACAGCGGCACATATTCACTAGCAATATAACTGTGTAATATAAATGTGCAAACAGACCGGTCATTTGTTTTCGGCGTATGGATTTTTATTGTCAGTTTTTATAGATCATGATTGGCCAACAAAAAAC
The DNA here is from genome assembly GCA_027580185.1 of Tuta absoluta. Classification (NCBI taxonomy): domain Eukaryota; kingdom Metazoa; phylum Arthropoda; class Insecta; order Lepidoptera; family Gelechiidae; genus Tuta; species Tuta absoluta. The sequence continues at coordinate 3,751,114 of JAQAHW010000016.1, read as the reverse complement.
TCATAAAAATACACATATCCTTCTTTAATCCCTTGCAGGTTAGGTAGGGCTTTGACGGTCGTAAAATACGGTCGTTACCTCCTAAATGACCGGGAGCTTGACTGTACTTACTTATAGTCAGGACTATTAGCAGAATCTTGCATGAATTACGCATTTGCTTAAGATCCACAAACTATCACTTTTCACTTAGTATATCGTTAAAATAGAGAACCATTTGCCATACAAGTTGTGCAACTGAAGCCTTTGCTTACTTTACAAACACAATTTTCGCGATACCAAGATTCGGCATTAGCTGGTTCTGACAAACTGGACATGCTCAAACAGAGTTGTGTCAACAGAACAGTTTTGATTTAGTGGCAGCCATCCAACGAGCCGGGGGGGGCTTAAAACTTTATTCCCATCTAGGTATGTTAAACTTGCGCATTTTTTACAAATCACGGTGCGGAAAACTGAAAATCATGTAATTTTTTTAGTGACTGTAATTATTACTATTACTGTTTAGAAATCTCCACATCATCATAAGACGTAATTTTTATTATCTGCATTAAAAAAATACCTCAACACGTCCCCACAGGTGGTGATAGACAATTAAGTTGATCTCAATCGATGGTTCTGAGCTCAGGCAAATTCGTGTGTGTACGACTGGACGTAGCATAGGTAATAATATTGCAAAATCATTGATTGCTACTTGTGCATGTTGGGTGCGGCATGTCATTTGGTCATTGGTTGGTCGAAACGCAAGTTAAAACTGCACGAGTGAGGACATACTCCATCGAACTAAATGTTCGCTTTTTTTGCTAAATATTTATGACGACACCGGTTCGACAAACGGTAATATTTCCATAAAAACATTCAGTTTGTGTTTGCTTCTGTGAATATGTCAAAAAGTTTGCTTGAAGTTGCCGTCATTCCGGGCTCCGAGAAAGTTATGACAGCAATTGTTTTTGAAAAACTGTTGTTTGACAAAGCCTTTATCACGCTATCTTCTAAAAAATATTTTTTTGTGCCGCGGTTTTACTCGCGGTTTAGTGAGTCTTGTCATAGTCAACAACGTTACGGGATTTGTTGTTCTCTGCGTAAATAAATTTCTGGCTCTAGATACACATGAGTAACCAACGTAAAAATACCTATGAAAATTTTGAAAACTGTCTGTCCTTGACTCATGTAAAAAGTGATTGATAAAGCCACTTTTAATGGAAACTGCAGGCGATTGAATTGACAGGGTATTTTTTAACAAAGACTTATATCAATGTTTTGTATCATTATGTAAAATATATATACATACATACATACATAAATCACGCCTATGTCCCTTACGGGGTAGGCAGAGCGTTAACGGCCGTAAAACGGATATTAACACCACGTCTGACTAAAGCTTGAGGGTCATTCAGATAACTGTGTATCACTATAGTGACAGGTTGTCAGCCCATCGCCTAAAATTGCAATACACATCCCTCGAGTCCATTAGTCGGCTCTCACGACACCCATGGGTAAGAAATGGGGTGATGCTATTCTAAGCCGGCATCACATAAAATATATATGTCGTTAAAATTATTGAAATAAGTACGATACATAACGATCTAATCGTAGATTTTGTAGGTTCCAAAGAGATTTTCTTTGCGTGTTACAATTCACTTGAATAAAATAATACCATTTAATAACAACTGTTAAATGTTCACGCAACAACTTATGCTGTAACATCTGAAGCCGTATTCAAACATTGAAATAACTTTCAGTCTATTAAGTAATAACTACATGTCACTCAAATCTCATGAGAATGGCGACCTCATTGTCCCACCGACTGAATAGAGACCCTTATTAAATATCGATCGGATATACAATAGAACAATAGATAGCTTCAGAGAGTAGAGCGTTGGATGATGCTGTGTCGATAAATTTTGATAGTATAGTCTTCTTTTTCTTCTTCTTCTTCTTCTCAGTCGTACACTCTTGGCAGAGTGGTCGTGGTCAGGAGTTGGTCGGATCTTGCGTAGATTTCATCACGATGCGTCTCCATCTTGCTTTTCTTGTGGCTTCGTTACCGAGGCGTGGTCTTCACTCAATAGCACCGTCCATCAATTCTACGATAGATGTGGTAGCTTTATATGACCCTGAAATTTTGCTAGTGGCCTTATACTGGAAACAGAGAATGGACTGGTAATAATCCCGAAAAGACATATATCCAGGAGAATGTCTAAATCCTCCCGTCTGGAAATGTGAAACTCACGTAATGCCACATTCGTGTAATGTCACACTCCAATATCACGTAATTTCACACTTTCTCACTCATTATTAGCAATATTTTTAAACTTCTGTAGATTTTACACTTTTGTGTTTCATAGTATTCAAACGTATCCATGCAAGGCGTCAAGCTTTGGGATCAAGTTTGTAATGAGAAGATAAGACGTCGAGATACCAGAGTAATTTTCATGCTGACGCTACAAAAAGTAGGTACCTAATAAAAGAGCAGAGTAATTTTCATGCTCACGCTACCAAGAGTATCTGAGACCTGCTACGTCATACGATATTACGCAGGCCTTGCGTGAGATAACGGTAAAATCTCCACTGAAGGTATTTTACGTAAATAAACCTTGTAAGGTAGAATTCTAATGCAGGATAATCTACGTCTTTAATAATTTGTGTTTCTTCGTACCTACCCTGCTTTGAAAGGTTACACCTGTCTGGGAATTAAATAAACAAACACTGGTTTCAATTTTGTAGAAAACTTAACCTAATGAATTACAGACGACCTGAGAGCTACGAGAACTTTAAAAATGTATTCAAGCAAAGTCCAAGCCTATTTTCAGTCAAAAAATATGTTTTTTAATTATGAAAATTACACTATCCTCACTTAACACCTACTACTAAAATATACGAACAAACTAATTTAATGAATCTCAAACAATTATATACTACCGGTAGCAGCTACCTCATCTTACCAAAAATAAGAACTTACTATGGTAAACAGATGTGTACCAACGAAGGAGATCAGCTGTTTAACTTGTTACCCTCTTATATAAATCATGTTCATTGAATGTATTCAAACGCAAACTATCCCAGCATATACACGGTGTTTCTATTTAAATATAGCCAATTTTGTTATTGTTATTGTGTATAGGTGTTGATATCACAACTGAATTGATAATTATTATATCCTGCTAAGCTATGAATTGTGAGTACTTATTTGCTTTTGTAAGTGACAAATTGTCTTTTAATGAGAATAAAATGACCTTTAAGCCAAACCTTTCTGCCACCGACGACACGCAACTAAAAAAGGTAGCTCTGTTTCTCGTTTAGCCGTCAAAGTTTAGTTTAGTCACTGAATGTTTGAATTTAGGATTGTATGTGGGCATACTCAACAAACAATAAAAAAAATTACAATTATGTATTTGCTCCACTTAAAACACCTCCAAAATTTTAATCTTATGAAAACTCTGCATTTCAAGAAAGACATTTTTTTGCCTATTTGTTGTTGATTATTTTCTATTTGATTTGATAATATCCTTAGCGATTCTATTAGGGGCACCCAAATACAAAACTCTCTTGTCAAGAGTGAAAACAAAGGTTTTTTTGGAAATAGATGTTTCTAAATGTTGGATATTTTCTTGGCAGACGTAATTTGTAAGCAGTCAATATAAAGGTCTTTTTTTATATAAGACAGCAATCGTTACACAACCATGTCAAAGGCTTACTAGTAGAGTAGGTGGTTTATAGAAACCGTGATAACTGGGTTTAAGGGGTCGTTCGTCGACTTGATGTCCTGACACGACAGAAAAGGAAAAGGACTAAGCTGGATGCTACGTCGCAGCAGTTTTATGTTATCTGAGGGTAAGATAGCACTTACCTGCGTACCTATAGTTCTGTAAGAAAAAAACGGATAAATAAAATATCATAAAATTTTTGTTATTCAAACTACCCAGATATCCGTGGCTGAACCAGACGCATCGGCGTTTCAATGTTTAAGTTGAGCTATGTTTTTACTAGCTGAAATACGTTTTGGGGTTCGTCTGGTGTCAATTTATGTTTAAGTCACATGAATATAGGTAATAACAAAACAAAACAATACAATGAATTTTATTGCACAAGAGAAACATATTATTACAAAAATTAAAACAATATAAATTGTACAATTATCAAGGGACAAATTTAATAACATTTTAAAGTAAACTAAACTTAATAACATTTTAAACTAAACTAAACTTAATAAGATTATGGTGTATTTAAGAATAAGTTCTGAATGCGCGTAGCAGCACAGTTCTCCAGACTTTTACGAAGTTTGAGAGAAGATTCTTACCTGACTGAAGATATTGTATTAAATAAACCAAAAAATAAATAAATTAACACTGCAGAAAATTTACGAAGGCATTCAATTTCCCAAAAGTTGTGGAGAGAGTTTTCACGAAAGATTAAACTAGTTCACAAAATCTTGTGTTTGTGTTCAACCGAGGAAGTTATCATAACTATCGGAGCTTCAACTTGTCTGAGTTGAGTATACTACATCAAACTGCTTTGATGTCGCTCAATTCCGAAGTTAGTAATGTAGTATATATGACATGAATAATACAAACCTACTTTACTACAAGTAATGTAATATTAATATCTAAGTAGATGATTGGGCTAAAAAACAGGACCACGCGGTTTGAGAAAGTAATTTGCGTTGACCAATAATGAAGCACATTAAAAGTTCCAGGAGAAAAATATAATGCTACAAATTGGCAAAAAAAAACACGTTTTGAATTTTGACAATTTTGAATAATATATCTAATTTGACTTCATGCAAATTGAATATTTCGATTTTCAAAATTTTAATAATTTGCACACATTAGCAAACGCAGAGCAAGATTTTGCATCACAAGAAACGCTGCCCTATCCGTGTCCAAAATATTGCACTTAGCACCTTACAAATTCACCTCAAGCTCCACTTTAAACTCCAAATTTGTGTCAGAGTTACATGACTGCCAACGTGTGGTCAATGTGGTTAACCCCTAGCGTGGAATTACCAGCGCCAGAAGTCGATATAACTTTTCTCTACGTGATAAACGCCCTCCCAAATTGCCCACATTTACTCGAAGCTTTCCTGAAACCGCTGTTAATGCTCTGCTGAAACATAGCTGCCTCAGTAGGAATTTGTTCTTTTTCTAAAAAGTGTTATACAAGGTGTAACAAAAAGAGTACAAGCCAAAAGGAGGTCAAGGTACTCATGAAACTGGACAACTTTTCCTATGGAACATTGGCCAGAAAATTTGGACCTCCCATATTTAAATAGCCTGCTGATCGGCAATTTAGTACGGGAGGCCCTTTTTTATATTTCGACTGAGGTTCCAAGCGGGAAGTTGTTCAGTTGTTTCATAATTACCATAACCTTTTATCAGCTTATTATACCATTTTTATTACCCTCTGTAGAAACATACATCATATTTCATGACTTTATCTCTTGCGGGGTAGGCAGAGCGTTAACGGCTGTAAAAATACGGTCGTTATCGCCACGCCTGATTTGAGAAAAACTGTGTATCATAATGACAGGTTAGCCAGTCTAGCGCCTTAAAATATAATACACGTCATGAAAGCCGCAGTATCTTAGTCACAGAAATGGGGTATGCTATTCCAAGCAACACACAGCAAAATTGTTATGCTTTGTGAAAATAATCGTAGATTTCCTTGCTCGCCTACTGAAAAAAGTCTTTTAAAAATTTACCCGGAGTTATACCTATCTATTACGGTAGTGACTGGATTAGGAAATCGGGAGATTGTGCCTTATTAAGAAGAAACCTCTGATAATAATTTAAGGAATTCCTCTATACATACATACACGTTTCACGCCTTATATCCCGGAATGAGTATGAGGATTGATAATTTACTATAAATTTTACTTACCTCTATCTAAGCCGGTTTTCTGTTAGGACAATACAAAATTGTTATAAAAAAAATGAAAATTGTGTTATACATATTATTATTTCTTTTTTTACAATGACTGATCATGACGTCAATAAGTGATAATACTATGTAACATTGAATAAAATTATTTCATTTTCATTTTTCTCAACACGGTGAATCGAATTTAAAAATTCACCAACGATAAAGAAAAATCAACTCAGCTGAAGTTTTGCTATAAATTCGTTTTATGGTTCGACGCCAAATTATTGGGAATTTCCAGACAGATTCAATCATGATAACGATCCGGAAGTTATTTGCAGAAATGGAATCATGAACGACCTACTTTATCAGCTCCCCTAAAAGTGAACTTGGTTTGCATCGTATTCAACAATCAATATCAGATAACATTTAATGCCCGTATGAACTAACTCGACCATAAAGGATTTAACAGCTGAATTTGTAAGGGTTATGGGCAGCCAGTAGATGCAGTTGTCTCAGTCTACGGAGGCGCCCCAAGAAGGCCTATGTCCAGCAATACGGGTTTCACGGCTTTAAACGATGATAAGCTGCAATGCGGGTTTCACGGCTTTTAACGATGATAAGCTGCAATGCGGGTTTCACGGCTTTCGACGATGATGAGCTGAACTTTTATGAATTCGGATATGGTCACAGAGTAATAGTTGTGCATATAAATGGTGCAAATACTACAGATATACGTTTATCATATAATATAAATATACAAATATATCAATAATTCACTAATACATAAATTTATACTATTTGAGCTTGTCTTTAAGAAATATACAAAAAACGTATTTACGAGTTGTGTTATCTTGATATCACTCTTTAGAGAAGAGGTATCTCGTTTTTATTTATTCTGTACTTTGGAGTTAGTTTTAAGATTATGTTATACTTGAACGAAATTATTGTGCTGAAAACGTTTAAAACGTGTATGCATCGCCCCCTCTGGAAATAATTTAATGATATAAATTGAACTTTGTTTTAACATTTGAATTCGTCAAGCAATCTAAGTTTTAAAGCTTAGGTGATTAATACTTTTCAGTTTGAATTTTCGAATTTAGTTCTTTGTTTTTATATATTCATATTCATTCGGATATCTTTCCGTTACTTAAAGGTGAAATTTAATACGTTTGTGTGAAGGTAGAATAATATGTGATAAATCAACTCCACCCCATTCAATGTTACTTGAACTATTTTCACATCTATTCAGAATCGTAGCATATAATAATATCGCCATATTGCAATATTCTAATACTAATATCAAACTTGTTCTCTTCAAACATTGCTAGTAACATCTCATGATAGATTGCCGTCACAAAGATAGATTCTAAGCGTTATAAGAGTACTCAATTTATTATGGTAGATAATAGAATATTCTCTATTTTTATCTAGCGGACACTTTCTATGCGTTTTCCGATATTGATTTAATATGTTTACTGGGGGAAATTGAAAACTTTAAATTTCATGAAAGGAAGGCATCTTGAAAATCGTAATTTCTTTTGTAATTAATTTATTGCGGGTTTTTGTAGCTTCAGCTACATTCAATGTATAAAGAATGAATCAGATGCTAGGAAATTTTTGTAAAAAATATTGTATTCATTTTTGGTTTTTAAAATTGATATAAAACTAGCCCGGTAGATGGAGCCATGCTACGCTTTATTGGCATCAAGATACTTTTGCAAAATTTTGCAGGCAAAGTATGAGTCGCGGTAGCCCAAATGGAAGAGGTGTCGCTACTACTCTAGGCGGCGAGTTTTTTAGAAAACTTTATTTAAATTTATTTAATGGGGTGATTCACGCTCCAATATTTTTTACTCAAACTCAAACTAAATGTATTAATAAAGAGACTTAAAAACTAACGCAGAGGTACTTAGTTTTATGTATAGGCTTACAGCCTGAACCATAAAATAAGAAGACAGGTGAGTCATACCGCCATTAGTGGCAAACCTAATAGCTTGGACAAAAACTTTTAAATTAGATAAAAATTCATAAATTTATATAAAGAAAAGAAAAATGACCAATCTGTTGAGCCAAGTGCATCAAGATAAAGTATGAGAAAAAGCGATAATTAATGAGAAGGTGTACGTAAGTGTGATCGTGGCAGGTTAAATACCTATATATGATGTAATCATGATATTGATCCGAATAAACTAGGTATAAGGCAAAGCATGCGTAACCCTACGGCAAAATATCTTGTGATCATATGTGAAAACGGTACACAGAAGGTTAGCGTAGGTAGGTTGGTAGGTGTGTAAAATAATAAGGTAGTTATTGAAGTTAAGATTGAGGCGGTAGGTATGTTCCTAACTATGTGTGTAGGTAAATAACTAAATGAGGATAAGAACTAGGTATCCGCAGTTAATAGGTCTCGGCGCGATCAGCCCTGCGACGATAGTCTTGGGATCGTTATAGTGAAATAGCTGATAACACTAATCAGGAAACGGAAGATATTAATTGCGAAAGTGTCTTACCATTTTTTTGCGTAGTATATGTACAATGCCGTGTGATGCCGGCTTAGAATAGCATCGACCCATTTCTTTCCCGTGGGAGTCGTAAGAGGCGACAAAGGGAGTCGAGGGTGTGTATTGCAATTTTAGGCGATGGGCTGACAACCTGGCTCTATGGCGATGCACAATTTTCCGAATGACCCTCAAATATTTTTCAGACGTGGCGTGAATGGCCGTTTTTGCGGCTGTTAGCTCTGCCTACCCCACAAGGGATCATAGGATATATGTATAAGTATGTATGTATATGTACAAAGAGCACCTCGCAATCAGTGCGGCTCATGTGAAAATCATTTTAAAAATCTGTAGTGTGTCATCCTGTAGATGAATGATTAATAACTAAATTACCGATCCTGTCCGCAAACTTGTTCAATTGTTGAACAGCGGGAATAGTTTCATTACGTATCGCATTTGTGCTGAAAATCCAATTTGATCACAATGGTAGACCGAGGCCGTAATTATTGCTGGTCACTAATTATTGTTGTGGAAAATTAGACAATGGGTTCACGTGACTGAGTATTTATCTTATTGAGATTTAGCGTAAGGTGAAAAAATCCATACAAAGTTTTAAATATTGTTACTGTTATAAGTCATAACAATAAAATAATTTTAACGGATTAAGTTTTTACTCGATGTCTCACACGAAGAGGGGAGAAAAAACGTGCTGTGCAAAATGCTATTCTGACGTGTAGAATTTTTTATATGCTTCAAACCGTACCCACCTTCCAGTTCTGTCTAAAAAAAGTCTGTTTGACCCTCATAATCATTATCAATGGCCACAACTTTAATGATGATTATGATTATATGACGAGTGCATTGTGAGGTGGATAAGTATACCACAACAACCACTGCTTCTTCTTATTTTCGCGTGGGACACCTAGTTTACAAATGGACCTAATGGTTGTGTATATGTAGCTGGCTTTGAACCGCAGGCACTTTCTTAATTAAAACCTACGGCGCAAATGTAGGCGGCCTTACTGCATTGGGGCAAACAAAACATCAATTTCTTGAAAAGCTGCATATCAAGAGATAAACTGGTTATTTTTGATAACCGTTTGAAAAACCAATTTAAGTTGATCTCTTAAATTGGTAGGTTGATGCTGCTGATATAACCTGCAGTGAACCTGCAGTTTAGCTTGGCATGTAGCCGTAAATCCGACTAGCGGCGTATACGTAATGGACTGCGGGATAAGCTGCAGAGCAACAGTTATCCTAGCAATCAGTAGCTGCAAGGTGCATTCTAGTACCTGAAGAAGCTAAATCCGGAATAGGTAAAACTTATATTCTGTATTACCTGTCAAGAAAAAGCAATAGGATCCTCAAAATTGATAAAGTAAGCTAATCTAGTATGTTACCTTCTTATGAAGCCTAAAATTGATATAAACACAGAATATTATTTTTTAATACAGCGGACTGTACTACTTATACAATCTTTCAAGCGTTGTGTGCCGTGTGATGCTGGCTAAGAATAGCAGCACTCCGTTTCTACCCGTGGGTGTTGTAAAAGGCGACTAAGGGGAATAATCCAGGGAATAGGCAGCAGCGTTCCCGGTGAATACAACACCATGTTCTGCACTGCGCTCACCAATCCGCCTGCTAAGCGTGTTGAGTAAACCAAATAACCCTCATGACCCTAGTCTAGCAGTGGACTGTTGTGGCTGTAGAAGTTGAAATTGAAGAAGCGTTATGTATAAAAATGACAGGTTATTTTCTTCGCAAAAAAAATCCAAGCTTAAAGTTTTCACTTCAGTTTACGTTCAATGTATTCTCATTGAATGCTTGATTTTATTCACTTGTAGTTCCTGCAGCAAAGAATATTGGATAACTGTCAAAAGAAATAAGACTTTGCATCTGATCCAACTCGACAAGTAATGAACTGCAGAATCGTGTTCTCACATAAAAAATAAATTTATTGCGTGCATTTTCTACCAGATTTTTACCGAGAACCAGTTATAAGCTGAAAAATGTGTTCTCAGTAGAATAATTTGAAATACATCGCTACATGGTTTTAGTCATTTGCTTATAGGAATGGTTTCGTTGATAATTCTAGCGGAGGATACATTTAGGCAGCGCACGAGAGCCAAGTTTGAATTGCAGAAATTTTCTAGATCGCAAATTATGAGGGAATGTTTTAAATTATATTTATTAACTAGCTGGTGCCCGCGAACTTCGTCTCGCCAAGGGATATCTCGTATGCGCCAACAGAAGATAAAAAACTATACGAAGTGTCTGACCTTGCGACTTGATAATGGTCATCGCAAAACATGGAGTAACGGGAAACTGCACGCGCTTGAATTGAAATCTTTGGGGGTGTTAAATTTCGAAGCAGCATTATGGGAATGCCTAATTTCAAAGTATTATTGTGTGCGGGGAGTCCAGGTGCAGCGAAAGAGTTTAAAAATTCAACCGAATAATTTATAACGTCACTTTGGTCTACCACTGTATTTATAGACCGGAATACCACTTGGTCTCATACTATTCTTTCGAGAATAGTTTGGTTGATGGCAGCGGTGTTTAATTTAGCGTTGCTATGCTGGGGTAAGTTAGGTATTAATGACGGTCTATGAATGCGCCGCGATTTCGCACGCATCGCTCTGGGCATATGTTGTCCCTTTCTCGCTCGCGGGGCGAGGGGGCGGCGTGCGCGCGGGCCGCCTGGTAGACGCCAAGCGGTGATTTCTGCACCGCACTCAGTCTCTCAAAACCGTTCGGACGAGAACGTATTGTGTTTTGTACGGATTTCCCGCCACGCGTTTTGTGATGCCGCGTGTAATGGACGATTCAATTTGAGATCGCGCGTGTTGATGCATCGTATTATTGCGGTTCTCCTGGGTTATACTAGAATACCAGGCTTAGTGATTGTTGGATGTCTCGACGTCTTCCACGTGAGCGTCGCGTTGAATAGGCATCAAGTGGCCATATCGGCTCGCGTTTTGTACGGCCCTAATTCGTGTTGGGTCACGCGTAATGACTAATATCAAAGTGAAATACGAACAGAAGCTGTGAGTGGTTTGAAGTGAATAACGCGCCAAGGCTGTAGTGGAATGCTGGGTGTCGATATCTTTTCCACCCAGCCCTGTAAATACCAACGGAATCCCTTTTTGATCCATTCCCTGAACTTCCTTTCTCCGTTGGGTATTTATGCATTTGCGCCGGCACGTGACTGTAAGTGTTAAACCTAGTTGTTTTAGTATAAAACTGTTTTCTCGTGTTAATGGTGTGTTCCCTTTAGTCATATTTGTTGTACCATTATCATTGTGACTCCTTAGTACGAATTGCGGAATTCGTGGGGTGATATAATTTGGAGGTACTTACTTATAATCTAGTGCTTATACGTGTGACGTAACGCCAGATCGGCGGACGGTATTTACTACAGAATTGAGTTATGTAAAGGTCAGAACACATCATTTGCCAATTTCACTCAACTTAGTTAATTAAGTTAAATAGATTTAGGTTCACGTTTAATTCATAGTATGCGCTGCTATATTGTGCAGCGTATGCTATTTAGCGCTGCGTAACGCGGCCATTGTCTGCCTTCAGTTGAACTCCTGGTATTTTACTAGAAATTTACCTGTGTAAATCGCTTCCACTGCGGGAGTTTAGCTTGGAATTCGACAATTTTTGGTAGCAGAGCGTGGTTCAGAAAACCACTAGATTTAAGATTATTAAGTATAAGATTTTAAATCTACCTACATAAAAAAATATATATTTATTGTGATTGTAGTGTGTGCTCTGTGTAGAATATCCTATCGGTAGGATCAGGGCCAATCAATTAGTGAATTGCTTGTTATTATCGTTGTGTTTACCCTGTGCGGATATCCTAACGGTAGGATCAGGGCCGATTGTCTATTTTTTTTTTATTGTAAGGTTCGGTGTTACTTTGAGTTGGTACCATGGCTCCCACAATTACACAGCTTCAGGCAAAAATTAGAACGCACCTAATTTGGTTCGCGACTAAGCAGGCGATGGTCGGTCGCGGGGACCGAGAGGACGCACTCATCGCTTGTGCGCAACGGATTGACGAACGGGTCGCGGAGGTGTTGGATTGCCTCACTGGATGCGAGGAGTTATTTGATGGGACGCCTGATGAGGAGGTCAAACTTACGGTCCGGACGAATGTGACCCAGTGCATGGAGATAGGGCAGGAGATCCAGCAGGCGGCTGCTGTGATCACCAGGCGTAGAGCTGGGGAGCCGGACCCACCCCATGGTCCGCGGGGACCGGGGGTGCAAGTGCCCCTGCCGGCTGTGGCGATTCCGGTCTTCCACGGGGACTACACGGATTGGACCCGATTCCAGGATCTGTTTGACAGTGTGATTCATAACCGCACTGACTTGCAGCCGGCATATAAAATGGCACAATTGATGGCCAAGCTGCAAGGTGAGCCCCATGAGCTGGTAAAGCATCTGCCAGTCGATGATGCAAGTTACGAGACGGCTCGCGGTTTGCTGATCGAGAGATACAGCAACAAACGTCTCATGATTGACCAACTCCTGGAACAGTGGCTCACCGTGCCGACCATCACACGAGGGACGGACCTCAGGGCCAAGGTCCTCAACCCTGTCTGCGTTGCAGTGAACGCTCTTGAGAGACAGGGGATGCCGGTGTCAGGCTATGATTATATCCTGGTCCACACGTTGTTGCGCCGCCTGCCGAGCGACATGGCCGCTCGTTTTGAACAGTCACACGGAGGTAAGACATCTGATTACCTCCCGACCTTCGAGGAGCTCAAGTCCTTCCTCGAGGCCGAGTGCAGGCGGGTAGATGCCCAATTTGGAGAGTCGCCTCACGCGGAGTCTGCGGCCGCTCGCCGCCCGGAACGGCCGGGTGCACAGGCGCGAGACGGTAAGAGTAGGCCACCCAGGCGATACAATGTCGCTAATTTGGAATCGAGGTGTGCCTACTGCAGAGAGGCGGGGCATCAGGTGACTGCGTGTGAGGAGTTCGCTGCACAGCGGGTGCAGAAACGTCGTGGTGTGGTGCAGCAACGGCGTTGGTGCTTTAGGTGTATGGGGCCGCATTAGGTGCGAGAGTGCCCATCAAGCACCAACTGCAGGTACTGCCAGGGTGCCCACCATCAGCTCCTATGCATGAACCGCAGCGGAGATTACGGAGGCAGAGCTGACGCGGGTCAGCGGACGGAGTCTGCCCTACCTAGACGGGAGCAACGCTCCCCACCCCCTCCAAGGAGGAGTCCTCTTCCACCAGGGTTTCAGGGACGAGGCCAGGGACATCAGCAGGTGATGCCCCCTTCACCACGCGTGAGACAGTCACCACCTCGGCAGCAGGTGCCGGAACAGGGAAGGTGGTCACAGGTCCAAGGTCAGGGGCACCCATCACAAGTACGTGATGCTACGGGCGGGTGCCAACACCAGGGCCAGTACATGCAGTACTCGGCGGGTCTGAACAACATGGTGAGTTCCCATGACCCACGCATGCCTCTCCCCTTGGCTGAGCACCCGCGGCTACAGGCGCATCCACGGTACGCGCGCCTGCCGCAGGGTTACTATAGGCTGCCAGCCATGGCGTACAGGACCAGAGGTCCCTATCAGCAGGAGTGGGACCCACTCGAAGGTGTACGGAGAGAGGGGACCCCCCCGCAGGACGCGGACACTCCGCGCTTAGGTTCCTGCTAGGTAATCGCCGCCTACACGCCAGCTTCGGCCCCCCGGCCAATTACGGTATTGTTGCCTACGGCAATGATTTGGGTATGGGGATACGGTGGCCGCAGCATACAGGTAAGAGCCTTGTTAGATACAGGGGCTCAGGGTTGTATTGTGTCTAGTAAGCTGGTGAGTAGGCTACGCTTAAATATAAGGCCCACAACGGATGGGGCTGTAGGTATTGGAGGTGTAGATGTGCCTGACGTTCGGGGTCAGGTGAACTTCGAGTTCACATTAGGTAATACAGGTACAGGGGTCAGCTATCATGCCTCAGCAGTGGTGCTGGATGAAGTGGTAGGGAAACTTCCTCAGGTTCGGTTACCGTCAACGGTACGAGGGTTAACCACAGGCTTAGAGTTAGCTGATCCTGAATTTGATACTCCTGGTACGGTGGACGTTCTCCTCGGGTCAGACGTCCTCGGGAGATTCTGGTGTGGCAGAAAACGGGTACTTCAGCAAACTGGTTTAGTGGCCGTTGATACCACAGGGGGGTATGTTATTTTTGGCCCAGTTTGGAGACCTCAGGACCTACCAGAGGGCGATACGGTTCTCTATGGTAGTGTGTTGTCGGAGGTGCTGCAGAGGTTTTGGGAGTCTGAGGAGCCACCCACGGCGGATAGACGGAAGCCAGAGGATGACGAGTGCGAGCTGTTCTATCAGTACAACACTGCACGAAGTTCGTCAGGTAGGTTTGTTACCAGGCTGCCATTTCTCCCAAACCGCCCCTCCTTAGGTAGTTCGCGACAGATCGCGGAACGGAGACTACTGGCTATGGAGAGAAAGATGAAGCGAGATGCAGCACTTCGGCAGAAGTATATCGAATTCATGAGGGAGTACCTAGAGTTAGGCCACATGTCGGTGTCCAGCATAGATTGGAGGTGTGTCGAGCATTACTATATACCACACCTGGCTGTTTTGAAGTCACCGGAGGCGAAGATACGGGTAGTGTTTGACGGTTCTGCTCCTACATCGAATGGTGTGTCTGTGAACCAGTGTCTGCACGCGGGTCCCAAGTTGAACCGGGACATTGTGGACATCCTCACAGATTTTCGGTTGCACCAAGTAGCGTTCGTCGCAGACGTCAAAATGATGTTTCGCCAAACAATTATACACCCGGATGACCGTCGGTACCAGCTGATTTTGTGGCGTGAGAGCCCTGACGAGCCGATGGTCACTTATGAGCTCAACACGGTAACGTATGGTCTGAAGCCAAGTCCGTTTTTGGCAGTACGCACGCTGCGAGAGTTGGCTGCACAGGAAAGGGTAAGATTCCCTCGAGCCGCAGCAGTACTGGATCGCGACGTCTACGTGGATGACATCTGCACGGGTGCAGATAGCGTGCAACAGGCACTACTCCTACGAGACGAGCTGATCGCGATCATGGAATCAGGAGGTTATGAGTTGCGGAAATGGCTGTCCAGCTGTCCAGAGCTCCTGGCCGGGTTGCCAGGTGAGTTCCAGCAGGACCCGCACCTTTTCGAGAACCCGGACAATTCAAATACGTTGAGCATCCTAGGGGTGCAATATAGGCCAACGCATGATGTCTTTACGTATCAGATCGAGCCAGACCTTTTGCAGAAGACTTGGACGAAGCGTTCGGTATTATCGACGATCGCCAGAACTTTCGATCCTAACGGGTGGATCGCACCGGTGACGTTCATGGCGAAGTGCTTCTTGCAAAGGTTGTGGATAGCAAACTTGGGTTGGGACGACCAGCTCTCCGGAGAGCTGTTGGATGATTGGACCAAGTTTGTGACCACCTTACCAGGGATCGTACGCATCGCCATACCTCGCAAGTTGCTCCCATCGGTGGGATGTAAGGCTACCCTACATGGGTTTTGTGATGCCTCGGAGCGAGGGTACGCGGCAGCTGTCTATTTGCGGACAGTCAGTTCAACGGGAACTGTAGACGTGCGTCTAGTTATGGCCAAGAGTAAGGTGGCTCCGGTTAGGACAAGATGGACCATTCCAAAGTTGGAATTGGCGGGAGCAGCGCTTCTCACGCGCTTGCTACATCATGTCGCTAGTAATCTACGCGGTACCATCAATTTGGATGAAACGGTGTACGCATGGACCGACAGTAGGATAGTTCTGTGCTGGTTACAGACGTCGGTACATACTCTTGAGGTTTTCGTGGCAAATCGGGTGTCACAGATTAAAGGATCGGAAACTCCGTTGGTATGGAGACACGTACCGGGAGAACAGAACCCAGCGGACTGCGCCTCACGGGGATGTAGGGCCCCTGATTTGGTAGGTCACTCACTGTGGTGGGGACCTCAGTGGCTGACTGAGTCACCTGAGAGATGGCCATACAATGAGTGCGGGTCGCCGCTTGGGCCACCTGATCGAGGTTTGCGAGTGAACGTAGGGCAGATCGTACCTAAGCCTAGTGCGGCTTTCTTGCTGGAACGATACAGCTCCCTCGACAAACTTCTAGGGGTGACAGGTTGGATCAAACGGTTCGTGAACAACTGTAGAAAACCTCAAGCAGAACGGAACTTGGCACCTGTCCTCTCGCCTGCGGAGCGGAATGCGGCTCTAAGTTTATTGGTTAGAGTCGTCCAGGCGGAACATTTTGAGGAAGAGGCCAGGCTGCTCAGGGATGGCCGTGGAAAGCTGAAGGGAGGTCTTGTGCGCCTCAACCCGTTCGTGGACGAGCATGGAATGCTCCGGGTTGGAGGTAGACTTCGGAACGCTAACCTGCCCTTTTCAGCACGGCATCCGCTGTTACTCCCAAAGAAGGGACCTTTGGTAGAACTTATAGTTAGGGATCGTCACCAGAAAAACTCGCATGCGGGCTGCAATGCACTTTTGGCTATTCTGCAGCGCGAGTTTTGGATCTTGTCTGGACGACGTACGGTACGGAGCATTGTGTTTCGGTGCTTGCCTTGCTATCGGTTGAAGGCAGCCACAATGCAACCTCAGATGGGAGACCTCCCACCGGACCGGGTGACGGAAGCCTGGACGTTTGCGGGTGTGGGAACGGACTTTGCGGGGCCTTTTATGGTAAAGGCATCACGCCTTCGCAACGCGAAGTCAATCAAGGCGTATTTGTGCGTGTTTGTGTGCCTAGCAACCAAGGCCGTCCACTTGGAACTCGTGGCCGACCTCACTACGGAGGCTTTCTTAGCAGCTTTAGATAGATTTGTGTCGCGAAGAGGGCGACCAGCGCTGATCAGGTCGGACTGTGGTACCAACTTTAAGGGCGCTGATCGATGTATGAAAGAAATTATAACGTTTTTATCGGAAAACGAGGAAGCTATCGGCACGAGCCTCTCCCGTCAGGGCATTAACTGGGTGTTCGATCCACCAGGATGCCCCCACTGGGGTGGTATATTTGAAGCGGTTGTAAAGTCCGCTAAGACGCATTTGATGCGCGTTATAGGTTTAACGATATTAACCTTTGAGGAGCTAGCGACCGTGTTTTGTAAAATTGAGGCCGTTCTCAATTCACGTCCTTTGTGTCCGCTTAGCTCAGATCCGGATGATCTGGAGGCCCTGACACCAGGGCATTTCTTAATTGGCCGACCACTTAACGCCTTGCCAGAATACCCCTACACAGAGGTCAGTAGCAATCGTTTGACGCGTTATGAGTTGCTGCAGCAAATGTCTCAGAATTTTTGGAAGCGATGGTCGCTTGAGTATTTGCACATTCTGCAGCAACGCCTTAAGTGGACGGACAGAACTGAACCCCCTCGCATCGGAGATCTCGTTCTGGTTAAGGATGCCAACCTGCCGCCACTGCGATGGCGCAGAGGGCGCATTCTCAACTTGTTCCCAGGTAGTGATGGCACTCCTCGAGTCGCGACAGTTCAGGTAGGGGATTCAGTTCTTAAGCGAGCAATAGCAACGCTATCTCGTCTCCCCAGTAGTGAATAGGCCTAAGGGATTCGGCCTAGGGCGGGTGAATGTTTAATTTAGCGTTGCTATGCTGGGGTAAGTTAGGTATTAATGACGGTCTATGAATGCGCCGCGATTTCGCACGCATCGCTCTGGGCATATGTTGTCCCTTTCTCGCTCGCGGGGCGAGGGGGCGGCGTGCGCGCGGGCCGCCTGGTAGACGCCAAGCGGTGATTTCTGCACCGCACTCAGTCTCTCAAAACCGTTCGGACGAGAACGTATTGTGTTTTGTACGGATTTCCCGCCACGCGTTTTGTGATGCCGCGTGTAATGGACGATTCAATTTGAGATCGCGCGTGTTGATGCATCGTATTATTGCGGTTCTCCTGGGTTATACTAGAATACCAGGCTTAGTGATTGTTGGATGTCTCGACGTCTTCCACGTGAGCGTCGCGTTGAATAGGCATCAAGTGGCCATATCGGCTCGCGTTTTGTACGGCCCTAATTCGTGTTGGGTCACGCGTAATGACTAATATCAAAGTGAAATACGAACAGAAGCTGTGAGTGGTTTGAAGTGAATAACGCGCCAAGGCTGTAGTGGAATGCTGGGTGTCGATATCTTTTCCACCCAGCCCTGTAAATACCAACGGAATCCCTTTTTGATCCATTCCCTGAACTTCCTTTCTCCGTTGGGTATTTATGCATTTGCGCCGGCACGTGACTGTAAGTGTTAAACCTAGTTGTTTTAGTATAAAACTGTTTTCTCGTGTTAATGGTGTGTTCCCTTTAGTCATATTTGTTGTACCATTATCATTGTGACTCCTTAGTACGAATTGCGGAATTCGTGGGGTGATATAATTTGGAGGTACTTACTTATAATCTAGTGCTAATACGTGTGACGTAACGCCAGATCGGCAGACGGTATTTACTACCGACTTGAGTTATGTAAAGGTCAGAACACATCATTTGCCAATTTCACTCAACTTAGTTAATTAAGTTAAATAGATTTAGGTTCACGTTTAATTCATAGTATGCGCTGCTATATTGTGCAGCGTATGCTATTTAGCGCTGCGTAACGCGGCCATTGTCTGCCTTCAGTTGAACTCCTGGTATTTTACTAGAAATTTACCTGTGTAAATCGCTTCCACTGCGGGAGTTTAGCTTGGAATTCGACAAGTCGTTTTTGGGCGTAAGTATTGCTCTCTTACTTAGCCATGAATTGTCTTGATGTATTATTTGAGAACATACATACATACATGTAAATAATCACGCCTCTTTCCCATAGGGGTAGGCAGAGACCACATCTTTCCACTTGCTACGATCCTGACACACCTCTTTCGCTTCTTCACCATGCATTAATCTTTTCATACATGCTCGTCGGTTAAGGGTACCTACTCTTGACCTAACCTCTCTTTAGAACGTCCCCGATCTGATCCAAGTACGTGCGTCTTGGTCTTCCCCTTCCAACGTACCCATCCACACTCGCCATATACACCTGTTTCGTTAATCTTCTTTCATTCATTCTCTCAATGTGACCAAACCATCTCAGCATTCCTTTTTCTGTACCAGTCACTACGTTTTCTTTTATACCGCAACGTTCTCTTATCACGCTATTCCTTATCCTACATACATACATACATACATAAATCACGCCTCTTTCCCGGAGGGGTAGGCAGAGACTACTTCCTTCCACTTACTACGATCCTGGCATACTTCTTTCGCCTCCTCCACATTCATCAATCTCTTCATGCATGCTCGTCGGTTTAGGGTACTCTTGACTTGACCTTTCTTTAGCACGTCCCCGATTTGATCGAGGTACGTTCGTCGAGGTCTTCCCCTTCCGACGTTCCCATCCACACTTGCCATATACACCTGTTTCGTTAATCTTCTTTCATTCATCCTCTCTACATGACCAAACCATCTAAGCATACCCTTTTCTACACCAGTCACTATGTTCCTTATCCTGTCACTCAATTTCACTCCAATCATACTTCTTAGTGCTCTCATTTCTACCGCATTTAAGTATTCTACTTTCATTAATTGAGAAACATCGCCATATACTAAATCAATGAAAATTCTTGTGCACGGGGGTTTCCACCTAAGTAAGCCCTCATGTTCTGCGTCAAACTCATTTTTTCTATCCGAAGCCAGAACACAGAGCGTTTTAGACATGCCCCAACCTCATCAGCTCTAGTTCCTCTGGTAATCACGCGTAGAGTCTTATCACTGCAAAATAAAACTGTTACCCATAACGTGATCATTTCGCCGGTTATCTTGTAGAGTGCGATTGACGGCTTTCACGGCCTTCTTGTTCACCATCGTCCCACGTACTAAACGATTTGGCAGCACTCTGAAATAATATTTGTCTTTTCGCTCTTTCGGGATACGGCACAAACTGGTGCTTCATTTATATCCAGGGCCAAAGGTATCTTGAACATGGAATGGGCGGTCTTACCTCCAGGAAGTAAAGTGGCCGCAATACCCGAAGAGGCGACCGCTAGTGTTATTATTCTAGTCAAAAAAGTTTTGCCTGTACCACCAGGGGCGTCGAGGAAAATAATCAACCATCCTGTTGACCGACGCTTCTTAAAATTCGGTCATATACAGACTTTTGTTGATGTGTAAGGGTGACAATATTACTTATTGTTAATAATTTGGGCCATCGCAGCACGATGGCCGAAATTTGATTGAAATTGATTTGTCTCCGCTGCATACTATCGACCAACACGCCGAACTTTAGTGGTTTCCTGCGGCTCTGGAAGACCACAATGACCCAAAGGATTGCTACCTATTGAAATCACAATATCTTGCAGTGAGCAAAGGCAACGAGTAATAATACGCTCGTCACTCT
Source organism: Tuta absoluta (assembly GCA_027580185.1). Taxonomy (NCBI): domain Eukaryota; kingdom Metazoa; phylum Arthropoda; class Insecta; order Lepidoptera; family Gelechiidae; genus Tuta; species Tuta absoluta. The sequence continues at coordinate 3,730,361 of JAQAHW010000016.1, read as the reverse complement.
GCTACACTATCTCCACCAGCGCGCCTAGCCGCAAAAAGAAAATCTTCTGATAGAGGCCGTGTTGGTATTTTTCCCATAGCTGCATTGGATGGGCAAGTCCGCAAAACATTATCATGATTGCAAACAAATGTCGCAATCGCCTGGGCACACCTCGGACACTGGCGCTCAAATGTATAAAACAAACGCGTTGCTACGCACACAGTCTAAGCTCGCGTAGGTGAACGCGGACCATGCTTGTGTGTGTGAGACAAAATGTCAGGGTTGCCGCCATTTTGCGTTTGCACATCGGGAATGCAATGTGCGGCAGTATGAAATGACCTTCGTCGTCGCGTCCTTGCTAGCCGGTGTCTGAGCGTCCTCCGAGCGCGGGTGGGCGGCGCTTGTAGGGGGAGGCAGGGAGTGACCATACTGTACGCTAGTACTATTAATTATACTGTGGCCTGGGAGTGTCGCTGACTACGGCCGCTTCAAGAGTCGTCGTCAATTTCGATCGTCATCTAGCGAGGTACCAGCTTATATTATTATGGTTCTTTGAACAGGTAACCGTCACAAAACGAAGGGCAGAAAAGCTTAGTATTCACGTAAACAGCTTTGATTTTCATCGATTTACCGTCAAAACTGTAGGAGTTTCATAGAAACTTACCCCCCCCCTTCTTCACCTCCGTTAAGGCAAAATTTCCAAAGATCCTTATTGCGTCATTCTTAATTTCTAACCATATAGCCAAATATTAATTTTTATCGAATTAGCTTCAAAACTGTCGGAGTTTCATACAAACTTAACCACCCTTTTTTACCCCCTTAAAGAGCGAAATTCCAAATAAAATATAGCCTATATGTTAGCGAGGACTAATAGCTATATAACAAAAAAAGTTTCGTCAAAATCCGTTCAGTAGTTTTTGCGTGAAAAGCGGACAACAAACAGACAGACAGACAGACAGACAAAAAATAAATAAATAATATTTTTGGTTTCTATTGGTTATATGAAGAACCCCCATTTTAGTTTTTCTTTAATATCGATAATGTACAGACATAAGGTTGTTATAATTTTATTATATGTATAGAATAGATAATTTGTAATAAACTTTAAAAATATGTTTGTTGTTATGTACGTATATAGTGTAATACAAAAATATCACAGGTAGAAAAATGCTCCAATAAAATCTATCGGGTCGTCGACTGTACCTCTGTGGAAATAATACAGCGAAACGCGAGACATAGAAATAAATGATAGCTATTGAGGTAAGTATATCGTTTTTTTTATGGGGCAGATTGAAAACATCCTTTGTATTGTAGTGATTGTTATGTTACGATATAAAACGACCTCCATCATACATTGTAATGGATAATTTAGGTACTTAGTTAATGTGACTGTTTTTTTGTAGCTAAATAGTAGCATATCGGAACAAGAAAAAACTATGTTTTACAGCAGAAGATGAAACATTGTAACTATACATACATTTCGCCACATAAACCACACACCACAGACTTTAGACTCATATTTCTCAATTTTCCAGTTTGACCTGTACGTATCGTTCGCCGGCGGGTTCGTCTACGCCGTGATGGGCACATGTCCTCAAATCAACATCGGTCCCACTGCGTTACTCTGCCTGCTGACATTTAAGTACACAGTGGAGACCAGCCCCGATCTCGCTGTGCTGCTGTGTTTCGTCGCTGGCATCGTGCAGCTCGTGGCTGGAGTAGCTCTGCTAGGTAGTAATGAGCTTATAGACATAAAAATAAAGCGTGTATCGCATCCAAGTATCTTGCTTCTTTAGATGGCATTCCTTTAATAACCTGTGTAAGAGTAGATATATTGAACTAAGGCTGTGACCAAGGTTTGAGATATAGTATTCCAGTAGAAACAGAATTAAAGTCGTGGGTAAAAAAATAGTTTGGTATTCAAAAGATTAAAGAATTGGAAATGAAATCAATTTCAAGATCAATATAAAGTTATTGCACATATTATGGTGTAGTCTACCTGCTCGTACTACTTCATTTGCTTATCTTTCTCGATTCGTTCTCTCAACTACGATTTTCTTAAATCTGTGTTTACAATATTAGCATAGCAGCCGCAGTCCACCTACCCCTGGGATCAAAAAAAGACTGAATACTCTTACTAATTACTACAGTATAACTGGGTTCCTTAAATTGGAAGATTGATGTGCTACTGATAGTATACTGAAATATTATCACCAAGATACACATTGGATGCTGTATTCAAGCACATCGGTTAATTTTTCAATTTTGCTCTTCGACAGTTTTCCAATTCTGGACCCGCCCATACCTACATACCTTATGATGTACATTCTGCCCAGTATAAAATACGTTTAGTTTCAACTATAGTTAATTACTACTATCTAAGTGCACCAGTGAATACAAATAGTTCTCTGGGGATTAAAAATCGTAGTCCCGTGGCTAATTGCAGACTATTACGATTCGAATCGATTTCGAACTTCCCACAATGTAATCCGGTACTGGTTCCTGGACTTTAAATGTGCCACTTTAAACTAATAGATATTCTTTTTCTTTTGTCAAATTTGAAATGCAAGTTTAATTTCGCTGTTTTTGAACACCAAATTATAATAAATTAAAGTCCTTGACAATACAAAATAGATATTAAAAAATGTAAATTGTGTTATACAAATTTCCTTATTTTACAATGACGGATCATGACGTCAATAAGTGATAATACTATCTTACATTGATTATAGTAATTTTACATTCAATTTCATTTATATGTCATTAGGAGATGGGCTGACAACCTGTCACTATGGCAATACACAATTTTCCTAAAGACCCTCAAATATTTGTCAGACACGGTGTAAATGTCCGTTTTTTGTGGCCGTTTACGGTCTGCCTAACCCGCAAGGAATTAAAGGCGTGATATGTGTATGTATGATTTAATTTATTTTCAAGTTCCCGTTTTTTCTCATTTTTCATGTCCATTGAGTTGGTTAGAAGAGATTTCTTATAGACATTAGCTCGCCCTTATAACTAATTTTAATTAAGAATTGGTCTGGCTCGGTGTTGGCAGCAGGTTTCTATACATACATACATATAATCACGCCTCTTTCCCATAGGGGTAGGCAGAGACTACATCTTTCCACTTGCTACGATCCCGACACACCTCTTTCGCTTCTTCAACATGCATCAATCATTTCATACATGCTCGTCGGTTTAGGGTACTCATGACCTGACCTTTCTCTAGAACGTCCCCGATCTGATCCAAGTACGTGCGTCTTGGTTTTCCCCTTCCAACGTTCCCATCCACTCTTGCCATATACATACATACATACATACATAAATCACGCCTATATCCCTTACGGGGTAGGCAGAGCGTTAACGGCCGTAAAACGGATATTTACACCACGTCTGACAAAAGTTTGAGGGTCAATCAGATAACTGTGTATCGCTATAGTGACAGGTTGTCAGCCCATCGCCTAAAATTGCAATACACACCCTCGAGTACCTTAGTCGCCTCTTACGACACCCATAGGTAAGAAATGGGGTGATGCTATTCTAAGCCGGCATCACACGGCCATATACACCTGTTTCGTTAATCTTCTTTCATTCATTCTCTCAATGTGACCAAACCATCTCAGCATTCCTTTTTCTATACCAGTCACTATGTCATCTTTTATACCGCATTTCTATACTCTTTGTTAAAACTGACTTTTTACATTTGAACAGAAATCTGATTCATTCAGTAAATGCTTGCTTGATTTTTAAGTTATGGGAACTTTAGGAATAAAGAAACAGCTGCATATTTTCTGTCGCTTTTGTTTTGTTCATTTGTAGTTTGTTTATAGTAATACAATTACATTATAATTTTATCTTTGATAGAACGTAGGTATTATATTATATTGTTTAGTTTTGTATTAAAAAAATGTGTCCAATAAACCAAAATGACATGAATCATGTAAACGATATTTGTAAGTAACTTTGACAATTGCAAGCTGTCAATTACATACATTACTTTTGCACATAATTTTCGACATGTCGTACAGAAATCTAGACCAGTTGTTAGAAGAGAAACACTAAAACTATTTGCGTATTCAATAATACTTGTTAGGAACAGTCCGCGCAGGAATTAAATTGGAATGTTACATGTTTCACCAACTATTATAATTTACTTAATCATGTAATATATTTTTCTTTTAATAATTGCAACCAATGGCAACAATTACATTTTAATTCGTCATGGGTTTCATAAACCGACTGTACTATTTATTACCTTATACAGGTTTTAACAGTTGTCTGACTTTGCAAATAAAATAAGTTTTTTTTATATATCCAACTGTAAATTTGTAATTATTAGTTCTATTCTTGTACCGCGACAAAGTGCGGATGGGTATTTTTATGAATTCAAAATTGCTACTTTTGCCTACAGTAAGACATGGTAACATCTCGATCTATCTGCATTATTTTTATTTCGCTTGTATTTTTCCAACTTAGCGAAGAATATGACATGCCACCTCACGACCGTCTGCTGTAAAAGATTACTTTTTAGAAATAATCTGACTTGCTGTATATTGTACTATATTTTATGTCCACTGTGTACGGTCGGATTCATAAGTGGAGTCATAGTTAGACCACTTGACAGATTGCAATACGGGTTATTATCCTCTGTACTTACTTAACTAACTTACGCACACACGTAAGATTATCGACTGTAAGTAGAAAAGTCCACCTTAAGGCGTAGCATTAAAACTTAAACAGATTACCACCTATAAGCGACATCTATGTTATCTTTGAAATAATTACTTGGTGATAGCCTATTCGCCACCACATCACCACAAAGTATACATCACACTGGTTTGTCTAAAACTGTATTATAGTTATCCTTATTCGTTCACTTGTAGTAAAGCAATAGATTACATATCTTTATTTCGTCGTATTGATCACAAGCTACCGTAGCTTAGCGGTAATAGTTCTTACCTTCTAATCAGAACGGAACCGGGTTCGCATCCGATCTCTGTATGTTGAATAATGTTTTTTTATATGTTTTTACCATATTTTCTCCAGTAATAATTATTTATTTTATATAATATTTTTCTATATATTCATCTATGTATTATATCTATAAATGTTTATTGTAAATTATGTATCAAAATATTATATCTAAAAACATAAACCTATAATATTGTAATAAAACAAAAAGTAAGGTAAGAAATTATTTTATTGGTAGGTATGGTATTACTTTATGTAAATAACATTATGACATGAATGAGAACTTTTGGTAACCATAATATACGAGTATGTAAAACTACATAAAATACTTGCTGTCGTAATACTTAGTTTATAGTTTTGTTTGAATGATAAAACACAATATTATGTAAAATGATATTAAGTGTTCATTAGCTGAAACATCGATAGGTAATTATTTATAAGATCATAGGAATGATCCAAATCTTGGATTGAATCTTTCAATAATGTTATTTAAGTAATAATGTCGTTAGTAATTATTTTATTGTTCTATGTTTAACGATGATGCACTTTCCTCGGAAGTAAAAGTAATTGTAATAATAATAAATCAGTTATTTGCCTACATCTCAAGGTTTAAGCTTAAGTACTCGTTTTCGTAATGAAAAGATATTGAAGCAAGGCCTTAAGATAACTGACTAATAATGATCAATCTTATATAAATATATATCGATGTTTTAGCATATTTTAATTGCTTATGTAATGCTCCACAAATACCTACTGCAATAGTAGGCGGGTAAGCAGGTAAACAGAGGTTGAGTGAGCAACGATTTATCGGGCCCGCTTCGGCATACATTGCTGATTATTTTGTGTATATTCATATATTATAATGAAATACACAAGATAATCAGCAATGTATGCTAGATCGGGTCTGATTGGAATCTTAAGTAAAAATCGCCGCTTACATAATTAGTATTTGGTGTTACCTCCGCTGCTTTCAACAACACTTAATAAACACTTAATAGACTCGACCAAATAAATGTATATATCTGTTCCTCTGGTACTCTCCCACACTCCCAGGCAGTGAGCCTCTAAAGCTTCTGTAGTTCTTTCATTGCGCATGTCCCACCTTTGCACCATTAAACCCCATAAATTCTCTATGGGATTTAAGTCCGGAGATTTTGCTGGCCAACAAATAACTTGGATATCTGGGTGCTGGCTAAACCAATTATACACCATGGCAGCTCGATGCACTGGACAATTTATCCAACGAGGAACTTCACTAGCAGGATAAACAGTTAAACATTTCGCACCGTCGTCGGTAGCAGGCTTTCCTGTAGCATATCAACATAATTAGCGGCAGTTGCACGCCCTGTTTCTTGTGCTACTAATTCGCCTGGACCAGCGGCAGAACCATTTTCTTCATATTGTTACACCATCATCCTCCGCTGTGAATCATTAATAAGACGAGTCGAGTTTTTACGCTACCTTCCTCTTCAAAACGTGTAACCCAACGTTTAACAGTCTTCCACTAAAACAAAGTAGCATTATTAATAAAAAAGTTTATACTAATCGGTTCACAGCTACCAACATACTATGAGTCAAAGATTTTAATATTTAAAATACAATTGTAATGAAATAAAACTATACTTACGGCCAGACCAGTCTGAGTAGCAATTTGAATTAAATTAAATCCAATATCATGCAGCGCCACAGATAATTGCAGCGCAACAATACGCTGCTTATCCTGCAAACTGATAATAGTATGCATTTCGAAGAAATAAACACTGAAGTTTAATAAATAAACTTAGGTTAAAAAAAAACACTTAGCACACGCACTATCTCGCAAACGATCTAGCAACAACTAAAATGTAATTCAAAATTTACTAAATTTTGCTTCATTTGATAAAATAAAAACTACAACGAAGATATCGGGATTCGATCCATTGTCTCCACAATAACGGTCAAGAATTTGCTTGACCGCGCTACTGACCAAGCTACCGAAGCTAATGATTCATGTAGTGAAATAGTCAATACTACTCAGCCTATTATACAATGGTAGTTCGTCAAATAATAGTATGTTATACGCAGAGATGGGCGTAATCGATTACTTTTGTAATCAGATTAATAATCTGATTGAAAGTAGTCATGATTACTTTCAATCATGATTACTTTTAATCCTAACTACAATTAATCATGATTACATGTAATCGTTAATCATGACTACAGTAGTTTTTAATCAAAATTACATGATTAATAATTATTTTGACTATTGAATTCCGACGTACAAAAGTGAATACTCCAAAACCCTGCACCTGGCATTATACAGGATTATTTTTTAGTCAGTGCGCAGCTTCAACATACGTAATGGTTATCAAATTTTAGAAAATATGTATTTATTTTTTACACCTGACTTAGAACAAAAAAATTGAAATAATCGCACTTAAACTTATCCTAGTATCGTACGTAAGTGTGGATCACCCTATTAGGGTCACTAGCTATCTTCCGGTATGGCAACGTCGCGCGCGGCCCAGTTATACCTATCAGTTGACTGTGTTCTAGCTTCTACCTACAGCACAGGTCAATAACCAGTCCAGGTTAATGACCGCTATTGGTACCGGGGTGCGTGCGGGTGATACCTACAACAACTAAGTACCTATCTCACAAGTACCTACACTTAAACTGCCTCCGTGGTGTAGTGGTTTAAAAGTTGGTCTCTTGATATGATGGTCCCTGTTTTTAGTTTATGCGGAGAGACAAGATTATTTTGTTAATGACGTAGTTGGATTTTTCCCAGTTTGGTTAAGAATTAGCAGCTACTACTAGCATAAGCAAGACATGTAAATGTTTAATCCATAACGGTAACTCGGGATTGTACAGCACCTCAAGTAACCATCTACGTGATCAACTTAAGAATGGTTTTTCTTACAGTTAACAAGAATAACCAGAAAAGATTGATACCCATTTCAAAAGATCAACATTCAAAGGTTTTTCTAATATTCTTTAAAAATAACCAGTAAAGACTTTAATGGCAACTGGAGCCGTTGCTGATAGTACCTAAAAAGCCTACACAACCTACATACAACAGAGGTTGTGATGGTTTGACAACGTCGCGATTAGTCACCCACCGCGTCTTACAGCGCCAGACATAGTGGCGCCAACGGTTCAATTTTTAGAAGAAATCTGCCGCCGGCGCGGCGCCGGCGTCACGGCGCGCGGCGTGGCGGGAAATTCATCTGCACTGCTAGAAAGCTTTATGTACACTGATGATATGAGGAAGCTCGTATCGCGCATGCCTGCCCTTCGATGATTTTAACCGAATTATCCTTAAAGTACAACTGCATTTAAAGTAAAGAAAACTGCAAAAAGTTTACCTAGAACACTAGGTAGGCAGTAGGTAGCTAAGTACAATAGTCGTTTAATTAACAGTTACTTACCGTAAACTGCCCGTGATCCAACAGCCGCTGCATAACGTTGAGGAATGTTTTTGGGTTCGGTACATGAGGGTCCACAACGCCAGCATTACGCAGTCGAGGTAAACTTTCGTCCGCGTACATTAATTGGGCTGCTCGGGTATTTTCCCCACTTAAAAAGTACGAACGCACCATTTCGTAAAACTCGCGAAACGTAAAATTCGACATCGCGAAATCAATTCGGGATCGGCGGGAAAGTAGTGTCACACATGTGCGCGCCCGCCCGCGACGGAATCAAAGCGAGAACTGAAACTGACTGAAGGGTGCGCTGCGCGAGCGCTGTTGCCATTTTCACGCACCCCCGATTGAAAAGTAGTGTGTCCATGATTTATTTTTTATGAGGCAGACAAAAATAAAAAAATAATAAAAATCAAACATATTTTTTTATTTGCCTAAAATGTCCTATTAACGATTCTGATATCATGGTATAAGTTTGCGCACTGACTAAAAAATAACCCTGTATATGTAGGCAAAGAGTCAAACGTCAAAAACCAAGTAAGCAGTGTAAAAATAATCTTTGCTAAATATCAGTAGTCAATCTTAGTTTTGTTGAATAAAAACATGATTAATATGTTTGATTAACGACTACAAAGTTTAATTATAAAACAAATATTGTATTTATATTTTAAGGTCCCACTCGAGTAATCATAATCATGTAATCTAGATTACGATTAATGATTAATAATCTTTAATCATATTGAGATTTAACTAATGATTTAATTTATTAATCTGTAATCATGATTACAGATTACTTTTTTCAATCAGTAATCGTGCAATGTCTCAGATTACAAAAGTAATCGTAATCATTAATCATTAATCTGATTACATTTTGCCCAACTCTGGTTATACGTCATTTGTGTCATTGTGTGAGTGTCGCCGCGGGTGCGAGCGACTTGTTTTCTGAGGTTTGTGTTAACTATGACTCCACTTTTGAATGCGACCGTACATATCACGCCTTTAATCATTTGCAAGGTAGGCATTATGAGCGTAAACGGCCACAGAAAAAAGGACATTTATATAATATATATATGAGGGTGATGCAGAAAATTCGTTTCGATATTGTAACAGGTTGTCAGCCCATTGAGTAATGTATACAACAAACGGTCAAATAAATAAATAAGAATAACAAAGACTAACACCTAGCGGTATCTCGAGAAACCCCGCCGACTGCGAGCTGGTCGCCTCTCGTGTGTTCAGATTTAATTTGTTGCGCGAGTTGTGAGGCGTTAGATTTCCCACGAGGCTTCATTACTCAGAGGCAATGGTGCATTAGTTTCCCAATAAATTTACTGTCTTTAATCCTATCTTTGGGTTGTTTATCATAGGAGGAGAAAGTGGGTAAGAACGATACAGAATTTTAAAATTAAAATCCCAATAACGATAAAAAATAAAACACGCAGATATACAAAAAAGATAAACAGTCAATAAGAATAAAAAAAATGATTCAAAAATATGATTTAATCTGTTTTCTTAGAAAGGTCAAAATTATTTCTCTTGCGGGTTTTTGTCGTATCAAAAAGGCACTACGGTCTCTGTTTTCGCTCTGGGGATGAATATTGAATATATAGTGCCATTATTTCAAGTCTTTCGGGATCGCATTTATTTTTTATTTTTAGAGCCCTTTCGGAATTATGTTATATTAATATATATATGCATTTAATTTACCTTTCGTATGTGGGCTTGCCAAAAAAATATGCCGCATAATATGTGGTCCTGCCGCCCGGCGGCAGCGTTTTCGGTTTAAACTTTCGCGCGCTTTGCGGTGGAACTAGGTCGTAGTTTTTTTGTAGCCGTACTTGTGAACATGAAAGCGTGATTTGGGCTATATGTCGAACTCATGCCTTGACTCTTTGGTCCGTAAAAAAGAATAAAGGCACTTCAAACACAAGTTGACTGGCACTTCAGTGTCAGTCAACTTTGTAAACATAAATGATGTGTGAAAAAATTGTATGGGACCCTTATAAGTTTACTTTTAATAGTAAACTTAAATAAGTAAGGAGTTAATAGAAATGCGTTCAAGGGGGAGTATTGTTATATTTTATACAAAATATCAAAAAATACGATAAAGCTTTAGGTACCCATATTAAGTAGCCATGATTCTATGGCAAATAAGTATTAATATGGTAAATGTGAGGAGAAATATAAAAAGTAGGTAATTATTACTATTATTTTAATCATAAACGTACATGAATCCTATTATAATTCAGGAAAATCCACTGTTGAAAGGTTTCCACTGTTGAAAGGTTAAGGGGAATAATTTTTCTTTTCGGTCGTTTTATCGTAGAGTTTGTAATAAGTAAGAATAAGTTTATAATGATAGGTGTTTCAAATGATCTTATAAATGCCTTTAACTGTACGTATAATATAGGAGCATTTCTATATAGTACTTGTCGTGAATACATACATACATTAACAGCCGCAAAAGTCCACTGCTGGTGCAGGCGGATTGGTGAGGTCACTCAAGATGCAGCAATTACAGGGAATGCTGCTGCCTATTCCTTGGATAAATTCATGCATTAGTAGTTGTTGTGAATAATCGAAACGAAAAGTAAGGTATACTTTTCGTGAATCATATTTTATGAATATTCACCGGGTTGTAGTTTGTTCGTTTCAACAATTTATTATATACGCTGAAAATGCAAATTAATAGCTTAAAATATTGTTGCAGCCGTTTGAACTTTAGTGCACATAAAACGTCCATCATAAACTTATCATGCATAGTTTATACGGTTTATCTGTTCCTTTATAACACAAACCCTCAGCAGATTTTGGTACATAATTGCTGCTAAGAATAAAACATAATAATTCAAGCACAAACAAATCAACAACCACTTCTTCTTTTCGTGTGGGACACCGAGTTGTCCAACGACCCGATGAACCCTGGTGTCAGAGTTTTACAACCGCCTACTACAAGTAGGAGGCCTCTGACATGATTGTGTAACGACCGCCGTCTAAGTAATCATAGACAGCAACCGGGACCGACGGCTTAACGTGCTCTCCGAAGCACAGAACCTTATTTCTTTTTCGGACAATCAGGTGATTCAGCCTGCAATGTCCTAACCAGACTGGGAACAAATTCACAATGTGATAAACATCAACTATTGTGAGTGCCCCACCGAGAATCGAACCCGGAACCTTTGCGTCGCAGGCAGTCTTATACAGTTTCACTGTATAAGTTTTCTAAGTATCATTTTTAACAACAAAAATAATTTACCTCTTATATTTTTTTTTTGAAAATGAGTTATTTATTTATTTTACAGACGTACACAACAGTTTACAATCAATGTAGATTCACATATTATACAGACGGAACTTTTTGTTAAAGGATTGTAATGGCTACTATAAGTACGAGTTACTTAGTACAAAAGGTCCAATATATATAAATATATATATTTCAACTTTATGTGTGGAAATATTTGCAATGAATTTAAAATGACCTTAGAGATAGTACGGTAAACATGCCCTAAGAGAAATCCCATTTACAGCAAAAGGCTGTTGTGGTTGTTTGTTTGACGGCCAATGTGCCGCTGTGGCAGTGCGACTACCTGCGACGCAAAGGTTCCAGGTTCGAATGCGCCTGTGCAGCAAGTTCTTTTATTTGACAGACGTATTTGAAACATTATTGCATCTAAAATGCGCTAGCAACGGACGTCAAGTCTGGTCCTCGCCTGAGTTTATGAAGGATAGGATTAATAAGCTGAATGTAATAAATACATACTCTAGACAGGTAAACACCCATGTATATAAAATAGCAAATATTTTACAAAGTGAACTTATCCAGGAAATTAAACAACACAAACTCGGTCAGCTGGTACATTTTGTATGGAAGGTCCAATATTTTGACCTATGTTCCTTCAGGAAAGTTATTTAGTTTCATGGGTAATTTCACAACGTTAAATATATATTTTTTTTATTAATGATGGGTTTGCTCTTGACTCTAGTCTCGGTCACAGGACAGAGACAGAGTCCAAGATTGAGCGAGCTCACCCAGAAGAAGCCTATTAAGGCACTAGCACTCCCACACACTGACGGAACGCAGCAAGCTACTTGGCGCCAGACTTCGGTGGGATGGTGGTCGCAAACCAGGCGGCCCTTTACCGTGGTATCGTTCAGCCGGACTTATCAACAGGCAAACAACCTGTGTTGCCGTTGCCCGGTGTGGACCGCTAGGAGTTAGATCCCATACTACCCAAATATTTTCGCCTATTGTGGGCCTTTATGTATATAATTATCAGGGAACTCACGTCTCCAGTGGCGTAAAGCGCCAACGCTTTGGTCGCGGGCTGGATTCGGCAAAATACAACCCGTCCGAACAGACATCAACAGGAAAAGTAACTCAATCGCAAGAAGCAACGCGCGGAATCAACCTAACTTGTTGGTGTTGTATTGTGGCGCTCTGTTTAGGATGGACTACACATTTTTGTAAGCAAGTTTTATTTTAATTCAAATAAAAACAAATTTACCTTCACTAAAACATTCAAATTTTAATGCAAATAGAGCACGTAGATCTGTAGAATCTTTAAATTCATCATAAAAAATTCTGCCCCAGTCTTGAATCGGACTAAAGATTTCCAGATCACTGAAGCAGTTTAGATCACGAGCTAGGCTGATGCTTCGTTTATTTATTCAAAGTATAAAGCAAGTTAGATATCCTTCAGCTGGCGTTTGGGAGTTTTTTTTAAATTTCATCATTATCACATTTTATCAGTTTTTAGACACCAATTTCCATGAGCACTTACAAAAACATTAATATTACCAATAAAAGGTACTCGATCGTTCTTGTGGTAGGTATAAACAATATTCAATTTTCATAAGTACTTGAACAGTTATTGGAGTTAAATAAAATAACAAAGTTTGAATGGACTTTTGTAGATCTTATCCCAAGTTAATAATATATTAACATTGATCATAACTTTGCAGATAAGTTAATAAATAAAATTATTGACCAAAAGAAACATTATGTCGTGGTACATACAAATCACGCTTTTATCTGCTAGGAAAGTTTACTGCGAACATAATACTCAGTATGTTTTTATATTCGGTGCCGACTGAATGTCTACCTCTCTGTCCGAGTAAACTAATTTTTATGAGTAATTAAAGTTTATAGTATAATAACTAAGCTATCATTTTAAAATCGCAATCATGTAATTATCGAACAAGTTTATTCAATAACTAAAAGTTGTCTGGCTAATAATTTACACGTCACAGGCCAGATGCCTAGTAGTTGCTTAGTAAGTAGGTGGTGTATAAACACCGTCACCAAAATTAATCGTCTTGTTAATCGATTCAGTATCATAAGCAATCTGGGTTGAAAAAATAAGGATCTTTGAAGATAAAGATAAGATAAAGATAAGATAAAGATACTTTATTTGCATTAAATATGGTTGGTAACAAATCCAGATGGTAAGGCACATAATAAAAGGTTTCACATATCTAGCTTAGATTTAACAGTAAGCATGCAAATAGTTAAACTAAAGGTATTATTTATAGCTACAATGTTCGCAATTATTAATTTTGTGATCCAAATAATCCTTCATGGAATAAAAAAGATGCTGCATTAACCAACATTTTATTGCTTTTTTAAACTTATGTTTTAACTTTATGATTTTTAAATGGCAGGGTAATTTGTTCCATATGGTTATACACATACCATAACAGTTATTTCTAAATCTAGCACTTTTAGGTATCATATCAAAAACCAATGCGTTAGGATTTCTCAGATTCCTTGACGTGTTATCTTTTGTCATTCTGAAAAGGCTTTTATGTTGAAAAACAAATGTGGATGCTTCCAATAAATACAAACAAGGCAATGGCATTATTTTTAAATATTTAAATAATGGCACACAAGACGTATCTTGAGCCACCATCATAATTGCCCGTATGCATTTTTTCTGCGCAATGAATGCCTTGCCTGCGTCTGTGCTGCTACCCCACATTAAAACACCATATCTAAGCACTGATTCCACATAAGCATAGTAGGCTGTAATCGCCGCTTGCCTACTAGCTACTCTAGTTAATTTTCCAAGAGCAAATGAAAACCTATTTAATTTGTTGCATACGCGTTCTACTTGTTTTTTCCAATTCAGATTATTGTCAATATCAATGCCTAGAAATGTAGTACAGTCAATTTTATTAATAGCAATGTCATTGAAAATTATTCTTAAATTATTTATGTCATTAAAATTTATAAAATTAGTCTTATTAATATTTAAATTCAAATTATTATTATTTAGCCATTTAATTGTCAATTGTAATACATTGTTGATTTCAGATTCATGTTCTGATAATGTATTTCTCTTAGGTGTTGCTACTATTACTGTCATGTCATCCGCGAATAAAATAGTTCTGTGGTGTGTAATTTTAATAATGTCATTAATATAGATCACAAAAAGGAGCGGTCCAAGTACACTTCCTTGAGGTACGCCGTGTTTATTTAATTTAGCTTGAGATTTGTACGTTTTTATTGTCCTTTTTGTGTCGATTCCAGAGATCTCTACAGTTTGTGACCTGTTTTCTAAATAAGATTTAGTCCAATCATAGGCAGGTCCCCTTACTCCATATTGTTCCATTTTGTCCATCAGCAGGGAATGAGATACAAAATCGAATGCTTTGGACATATCAAAAAAGAGAGCTGTTACATAATGTTTTGCATTAATTTTGTGTAGTATTTCGTTGACTAGATTGAAAGTTGCTAGAGTCGTAGATTTATCTCTTTGAAAACCGTATTGATCTGCTGCTATTACATTGTATTTTAGGAAAAATGAGGACAGTTTACCATGTAAGACCTTTTCAAATAATTTTGACAAAATTGGAATAAGGGTGACCGGTCTGTAATTGTCTACAAAAGCCTTGTTCCCTTTTTTATATAAAGGCTTTACTATGCTCACTTTCAGTTTTTCAGGAAATTGACCCGTTTGCATCGAAAGATTTATCAAATATGCTAACACTGCACTTATCTCATGTCGACAAATTTTCACTATTTTCGTTGATATTTCGTCATAACCTTCCGCATTTGTATTATTAAGTGTCATAATCAGTTTCTCTATGTCATTTCTGTCTATAGGAGTCAGGTAAATAGAATTATTTAATAAATTTGAGTTAGTATTTTTGCAGTTATTATTTTGAGACTTTGTCAAATTAATAAAATAGTCATTGAAAATATTTGATATTCTTTCTGGGTCAGTAATAATTTCATTTTCATAATTTAATTTACTTATATTTCCGGAGCAATATAGTCGATTATTCATTTCCTCATCGATTACATTCCAAGTTGCAATACACTTATTTTTGTGATTATATATGTATTTACTATTAACATGTCGTTTTGCTGCATGCACACATTTTTTGAAAAGTTTGTTATATTGTTGGTACTTCTTCTTATTAACTGTTGTACTATGTGCATAATAATCAAAACGTAGCTTTCTTTTAGCAATGCAGCATCTTCTCAGTCCCTTCGTTATCCACTTTAGATTACCTTTCGTGCTAATTTTTTTCTTTACAATTGGGAAACAAAGTTTATAGAGTAGACAAAAAATATCGTGAAACTCTTCAAAAGCCGTATTTATATTGCTATTTTTATATACATCTTGGAATGATAAACTTTTTAAGTAACTCTGAAACAGTAACATATTTTCTTCTGCATACAATCTTTTAAAAGAAAATATTGTATTTGGAATGTTCAAAGATACTTTTTGGTAGAGTTGCAATATTTGTGCTGTATCATGATCCGAAAGGTACAGTGGAAGTGTGATACCAGTAACATTCTTTATATTACTTATGATTAGGTCAATACAAGATTTTTTTCTTGTTGGTTCAGTGATATGTATTTTTAGGTTATAATTTTTCAGAATATCATTTAATCTTTTTGATTCATAGCTCTTTTTCAGCATATTTATGTTATAATCTCCAGCCAAAATAATTTTTTTCCCTGTATATTTAGTAATAAATTTGTAAAGTAACTGCTCTAACTTTAGGAAAAATACCTTCAAATTGTGCCTTTTTTCACTCGAAGGTCTATATATACATATGATTATTGTTTTAATGCATGGGACTAATATTGAACAGCATTCAAAATAATTTACAACTGAAATATCCCTAAAGGAGTCCAACTGCTCAAACTGAATTCCACTTTTTATCAAAATACAAGAACCGCCTCTTCTTATTTTTTTCCTACAATAAGAAGTTGCTAGAACATAATTAGGTAGCTTTACATTTAAAGTATCATTTGATTTTAAGAACGTTTCCGTCAAACATATTACATCGGGATTCGAATATTCTTTCATGTCATTAATCGTAATAGTGAGAGGTTCTAGCTTAGATAATAATCCCTGGATATTCTGATGCATTATTGAAAATGTTGGCTTAATTGACTTATTACTATTATCAGACTTATCTACAGAAGTTTTACAAATGTTATCATTATTATCAACGAAAAAAAGTGTTTTGTTTAGCGGTCTCTCCGTTTGATTTACACAAAACCGACTTATTATAATCCTCTATAGCTAAAATCAAATCTTTAAGGTAGTAGAGTACAACTTTAATTCCATAGTTATTTATAGAGCCGGATCTCGAGAACATTTCGTAGTTGTATTTCAGGTTTAAATTAGAATCTAAAAGATAGGAGTATTGGTTTTTTTCATTGTCCAAATATAAGACAGAGTTAAACTTCTCTATTCTGCTATTAAACAATCTAGTAAACCGTCCGTATCTAAAAGTTGGCACACATATAACAATGTTTGTGTGATTGATCTTTATCATTCTTGTTTTAATTTTCGCCGCAAGTTCTTCATATATTTGTGTTACATGAAAATCATTTTCACTGACAAACAGTACGCAAAAGTCGTTCATGGTATATCCTTTTGTTAGGTTTTCAAGAGTATCCAGAAGACTCTCCGTGTTAGCGTTAGGAGAGCGGTAATGAAGACATTCATATTCTTTGCTAAATATATTTCTACACTGCTGAGTCATCTTGCTGGTGTCGCTGCTGCTTACAAAACATATTCGTCTTTTAATGTTCTTCATGTCAAATTGATGAAGTTCACTAGCTTTTTCATAAACAGTTTCCAGCCGGCGAGCTTCAGGAATGTCGGTGAGGTGAGATTCGGCAACAGTCCCAGGGAGTAATTCAGGAATAGTATCCGTTAGAAACTCAGAAGCAGATTCAGGTACTTGATTAGACTTGGAAACCTGTTCAGGAGCACTTGTATTCCTCAAAATCTCCTCTTCAAGTGTGAAAGACATTGTTTTGCTGATCTTTTTGTTACCTTTTTTCGTATGTTTTCTATGGGACTGAGTTGGTTCAAGACACATCTTCTTCAGAAGATCAAATTTCTTTTTGTACCCCGTTATAATCTCTTTTAAATTGCAGTTTTCAGACAGTAGAGATCCTATCTCTTGATCGGCTGAGTCCAGCTGTAATTCTAGTTCGATCACTCTTTCTCTTAGAATATCGAGCTCATTTATAGTTGTAATATTATTTAATTCAGGACAGCTTCTATTTATGCGCGATCCGTCTAGTATATCCTGAGTTTCGTAATCTGATTCATCTTCCGATTCTAGTGTATCAGCCAATGAGTGAAATGAATTTTTAGTTTCCACATTTATGACTTCGACAGCCCGTTTTCGTTGTGTAATATTATCCGAGCCACGAATTATTGATAATTGCAGCGAATGTAGGGTGTCATTATGAGATAACGGGGGTGCGTTATTTGCTGTTAAAGTACTTTGTGTGTCTAATGTTTTAGGTGAGTAATTTTCTGTAGTCTTAAGCTGAGTTGTCTCTACAGAAATTTTATTCTGCACGGTATTTGAAGAGTCCGGAGCCGAGTTATTCTGTAGCTGAACTGAATCCAAGGTAGTACATACTTCCACTGTTTTTGTGGAGGTATGAGCCGAATTGTTCTGCAACTGATTTGAGTCCGAGATTTTTATAGGCTTTGCACTATTATGGGCTGTTGATTGTTCTGTTTTCTTTATGTTAGAATTGGAACTATCTATTTCTATACCTTTAATGTTGCTATTTGTTTTTCTTTTATTAATCAAAGGTGTACTAGATTTCTTTATGCATATATTGCACTTCCAAGTTGCTCGTTTTGGGATTTCCATAAGTGCATAGCGTTTGTAAGTAATATTTGAGCACTTTTCGATACATAAGTTTTGTTTACATATGCAGCATTTAATAAATTCATTTCTTTTACATAGTATAGAGCACTTTGAACAATTTTTTAGTATAGGCGGCATCGTTGTCAATAGTACCTAGTCAAATTTGTATGCCTATGTCACTCAAAGCTTATTGCTCTATTAAATTAGTGAGGCAACAATTACACTAGAAGTAAAGAATTGCTCTACATTATTTATCAGGCGCTTTACGCTAATTCCAAGCGGCTATGTTCACTGGGGTCCAAAGTTCAAGTTCTTTGTTGTCGGTAACAAATCAGTCCGTTGCAAAACGAAATTCAAAATAAACACATTATTTCCACTTCAAAGTTATTGTCATGTTACGAATGTTGTATTTTGTTACTCACTGCGTATTATTTTCACTATGTTGTGTTCTTTAAGTAGGTTTTTTTTGCAATTAGCACTCCAATTAATTATCGTAAGTTTTAACCGCTATTCACCCAAGATAATAGTCACAAACAGTACCACACGCGATTTTTATCACAAAGAAACGAATTATAACTTCCAAACTTGTTTATTTCTACTTTCAATATTTTTACTATAATTTAATACGGAGATGATTTGTTTACGCTAGAGCGCCTAGAATTCCATCTTACTTTTATCTTGCAATTAGCTAAAAGTCTCATTTTTGATCAAATTTCGAATATCTACCACAGATCGTGAAACACTTTCTACTACAGAAATCTATTCACTCATATCCTTGACATGATCTCTTCCGTGAAATTTCATAAATTGGACTCCAGGTTCATTATTTAGAGATGCTAGAATTATGTTATTTCAATGTCCATCTTAGTAACAGCCTGGCGAGTAGTGATACGTTTGCGTTGTCTGGAGCAGACCGAAACGAAACAATCTCGTTTATAGTTCCCAACGGGAGCAACCCATCTCATCCAATTGTTAAAGTTTATTTTATTTCACAAAATCATTTGTGACTTTATCACCGCGGTGGTTTACTTGGCTACACCAATATAAAGCTAGTTTAATTTAGAGTATTTAGGTATGTTTGCCGCTCGCTTGTCGTCGTCAGACACAGAGTCGACGAACGACCGATGAACTCTGGTATCAGAGTGCTTTCAACCTCTTTCTACCAGTAAGGTTTTCATTAATCGTGTAGCGATCGCCTACTAAGTAACCTGCCGACTTGTGATATCATGGACAGATGTTTGGGCCGACTGCATCCAATGCTGTTGGCAACTTTTACGACGTCGTCGACTCAAATTGTTTAAGGAACAGATAGAGCTAATGTGCCTAAATGGAAACAATAAAAGCAAGTTTACGATTTTTTCAATAAATAAACTAACTTTTTCATAAAATAAATTAACGCCTTATCAATAACTTAATGTAGACTCAGAAGCTAGTTCACCTTGTTTAATTTTTAATGCGAGTGTAGTCGTGAACGCTTCCTATTAAGATCCTAATTCTGTTCTGTTCTCTTCTCTTCTCTTCTCTCTTTCTCTTGCACTAGTAATCAGTAAAAGAAGCTATACAAAATACATAAATATCTACTACAGACCACTACTGGACATGGCAATCTCACTATTGGAGAGTATTGCCATACTCACCACGCTTAGCAGGTGCAAGATGTAGCATTTATAGAGAACTCTGCTGCTCATTCCTTGGATGAATATATCTTTCAGTACTTTTTACGTCACCCATGAGTAGAATATGATATACTATTATGAGATACTATTAATAAACTATCACTTGAATACTAATATGAAAGTATTAGAATAGCTTTTAATAAATTATCATAATTCTCCATCAACCAAAAAGCAATTACATGGGTGCGTGTAATAAACCCAACCAAATATAGAACCGCTAAAGTAAATATTGTGAGAGATAATATTCCCTCTAAAATAATATTTACTCTCATATAGGTTTCAATGAATATTAAAAACATTAAAAGCGTCGACAAAACTGGGAAAAAACAACACGCGGAGCTACCACGAGATTAAACAAAACAAAAACAATTACTTGACCGACAAAAACACTAACGTTAGGCGATGGATGACAATACTTTGACTGCCAGTAGTAAAAAAAATATACCTAACAAAAAAAACTCGACTTGATATATTATTTTTAAGAATTAAAAAAATTGTATAGTTTCCAAGCTATGTGTAGATGGCGTTGAACTAACTACGTAACTAGATATTAAATTCAGAAGGCATGAAAAAATTTGGGTGACGTTCCGTTTCTTACGTAAACGTTCCAAGTACGCGCCATCTATCCAGCAACTAGGAACCAGTGAAAAAAAAAAACCTATTGAAAACTGACATTCCGTGCAGTCACTTTATATATTGACACAAGGCGGGCTACGAATTAAGATATTTTTTATAGCTGCAGGCCTCCTTTTGTGGCGCAGACTCTATCACAGTATACTGGTCGTACGTTTTCACCATACTATATCTAATTTTATCATAAAAAAAAACGGGTAAGAATGCCGTGTGATGCTGGTTAAGAATAGTATCACCCCATTTCTTTCCCGTGGTACTCGAGGGATTCAAGTGTATTGCAATTTTAGGCAATGAGGCGACAACTTGTCTTTATAGTGATATATACAATTTTCTAAATGACCGTCGAATATTCATCAGACGTGAACAGGGGGCCGAATCTGAGGCCATATATCGAACGAGATATGGCGGTTCTGGCTTCGGTTACGCTTTTGGCCTTATACATTACGGATTTTGTTACCAAAATCACACTCGGTTTCTTTAGAGCCAGCAATGTAGGATCATATTGTAAGCTATAAACCACACATGCGTGCGGCTAAATATCAATCATAATCAGCTGATAATGTCAAAAACGAGATATGGCCCTATTCTGAGATTCTGGCCAGTATCTGAACCAAATTGGTTACTCTATCCCCTTCAGTTTTTATGGCAACAGAAGAAACAGAAAACATTTTAGCCTAATGTTTCAAATATCGTTCATTCCGGTCATTCAATATGTAAAATGTAAACAAAATATCAAAACAAACAAAAAGAAAGTAATTTTCACAAATGATGATAATAAAGAAGAATCGAGTGAATAGCTGTTTTTTTCTGGAAAAACCCGCTAGCTTTGGGCTAGCTAATGTTCCAGCCGGCCCGAGAAGACATCATATTATATTTTTTGCAGAAGAAGATGATAAACTGTACAAATGCATTTGGTTAAGGTACTAACAAATACTTGAGTCCTACTACGATTTTTACTATTTTCAGTCGCCAATAAAATCGTTCCTATGCTAGGTTTATTTATGCATTCGTTGCAGTTCCCAGAAATCATTGCGATTTTTTTTAAGTTTAGTGGCATAATATCTGTGTTTGTTACTTAGCTAATATTGTCACACCCACGGTTTACTATAACGATTTACGATACTTAATTTATTCTAGAACCTCAAACCTATTCCTCTGAATATACTGTATCCTTAAGCAGACATATCGGCACCAGACATCCAGTGAGAAGTAGCTTGTGCATTGGAGTAACAGAAGCAAGAAACCGACACTCGACACCCACTGGACAACTACTTAATGTCTTGCGCTCGTTTGAAAACCCGAAAAAGCTTATGAGGAATACATCTGCTTCAGACAATGCGGGACCAATTATGGTGCTCCCGTTGGCCGGCTGCTGTGGGGCTCATCACACCATCGGTCAAGTTAGCCACTGCAGGGTGAACACGGCAAATGAGGCTTCAAGGATAAAACGACCAATTGAGACTGTGGAGACCCATCTCAAACAATAGCAGGAAGGATACGGCAACTAGGAGTGCCGTGGCTTTTACAAAATTTTGACAAAAAATTATATAGAACTGGACACGAAGAAGAAATTTTATTCTAAATAATTAAAATCTGAAAATGTAATCCTAAGCAGAGCTGGAGTTCTAAGCAGATGTAGGTATATCATTATTAAGGATAATATGTAAAAACAGAATAAGTCTTTAATTGGTATGTTCTCTTTGAAAAGAATAATCATAATTCAATAAATTATCACCTTGTTTAGAGAACGTAGTCCTAGATTAGTTAAAAATATTGCGGTTTGGCACATATAAACTTCTTAATATGAAAAAAACACTGTACAAACGTAAGAACGCATACTTAATATTCAGTAAATACATAAGAGGTGACCAAGGGACTGGCTTCACGTTCCTAGCTACGTATAACAACTGGAGGCTATGGACCAACAATTTATCTACATCTCTACACAATTTTTTGAAAAAACCATAAAGTATTTAGCAGACGTGATGATGAAGGGGCATTTTTAACGGTCTTTTACGCTCTGCCTCCCCCGGAAGGAATTGACATGATATGTGTGAATGTTGACTATCACAGTTCAATCTTGTAACGTTTGACAGTCGGTTGCTTTACATACATACATACATACATACATACATATATCACACCTATAATCCCTTGTGAGGTATGCAGAGCGTAAACGGCCGTAAAACGGACATTTACTCCACGTCTGACGAACATTTGAGGGTCATTTGGAAAATTGAGTATCGCCATACTTATACCTCTATTATACTTAGCGGTTTTAGCGGTAATACTATAATAAAATAATAATAATAGGAAACGTAATGGTAACTTGAAAAGCAATCAATTTTTATTATTAAAAGGTAGAAACAACCGTGAACGGGACTATTTTACCAAATTCTTTTTGGTAAAATCATGTCATTTCAAAGAGTTTTTTTTTACAAAATGTCATTGCTGTCGTTTATTCAGTTGTCATTTTACCTATTGACGTTGACATAGTCTACAATAACAAACGTGAAATAATATGTTTAATATCCGTTTATGATATTTATGTTCTGTATATATCTTAGCAAATCTTTTAGATATTTAGTTTTTGCGTAAGGTCTACAACCGATCAATTGTCAGTTTTGATCTTTTTCGCTTTTTAAAGTTGTAACGTGTATCCCCCAACTTAGACATTGGCAGAATTGTCCTTTGCTGACAGAGGCCATTTAAAAAAAAAGAATAGAATAGAAAAATTTACGTGTTTCTTTTGCATAAATGAACGTATTATAAAATAACAAGTTTTATTTGTGTAAGTTTTCACTTAAAATACTTTTCGCTCAAGACAATTGAAGACCACCGAAAAACGCGGCAAAATCCGACGCCGTCACCCTGACAGATCTGTCTAAATCCACAGACAAATTTTGACGGCCGCCTGTGATTGGCCAGACGCGGCCATTTTAATTTTCCAGATGTTCTATTGGTTACTTTCAGTTAATTTGCTTTACTAGCGCCAAAGCTTCTCATTAGTTCCTAGCATCCTATTTTCGTGGTTAGATGGCGCTAGCAGTTTTTGTTTTTAACATTCGACCATCCTGATCAGATTTAATACGACCTCGTATTAAAAACTCTTCTATACCTGTAAAATAAAACATGTACGTGAAACTAGAAGAGATGGGATCCATCATTATGAGTTGCGGTTGTTTATCACTGACTGAACTCTGAGGTCAGTGGTTGTGTATGCATGATCTATAATTTTATCGTGAACTCTTTAAGACTGAGCAAGTGCCAATCTGATATTCTACAGACATTAGTTAGTCTTACATTTTCTTGCTATCATATTTTTTTTTTTGTGTTTTATTTTTACTGTTGTGATCAACCACATTTTTTTACTGTATTTAATGTCCACTGTCTCCTTATCAAGGGTCTTTATTTTTTTTTTGATCTGTTGTCCTTATTTTTAGCAACAGTCTTAATTTTATTTATTTCAGTTGACCATTTTTTTTTCTTTATTCTTTTTCTAATGTTTTTTTTTTTTTATGAGTAGACCTTATTTTTTTTTTTAATTGTGTTCTTATCAAGGGCCTTTATTTTTTTTTAATATAATTTCTTTTTTTTAGTTGTCCTTATTTTTTTTGCAACTGGTTACTATCTTTATTTCATTTATCAATCATATTGATTTTATTTCCCTTTATCAATTTTGTACCACTGTTTTTCTTCAACTGATTTTGTTGACTGTTTTTTTTTTTTATTTTGTTTAAATCAATTAGTCCTTCATTTTTTTGTCTTGTATTTAAATAAAACTATGACAATTTATATTTACTTCAAATTTATGTTTTAATTGTTATGACCAACAGGAACCTTGAAACACCAAAATTATATTAAAATCATAGAAACATTTTTTTTAATCATCTCCATTCCTTCCATAAAACAAAATATTAATGACTTTTTATTAGAGATCATTTTCAAAGGTAAGTTTATATTATAATATGTATGACTATATTACAATCAAAGACATACAAACATAAAGAAATGTCATTTCCTTCTACAAGAATACAGCTATTGTTTATCTATTAGCAACAGTGTTTTTTTTTAAAAATAATATTTGCAAGATAACTGTTTCCCAAGAAAAGTAACACTTAACTTATTCATCTTCACTATCAGAGGCAGAACAATCATCTGATTCCTCTTGTACCATGAACGGTTTCATCTTATCGCCGGATATGACGTTACGATATCTGCGGCCACGTGTGTTTAATGACTCGACGCGGTACCGATCTTTTCCAAGAACTGCGGTAACTCTGTAAGGTCCTGCATATTTGTCAACTAATTTTCCACTAGTAATTCCTTTTTTAAGTATTCGTCTCTCAATTTGAACAAGATCTTTTACTTTGAATGGTAATGCCGGTATGCGTTTACGATCGTATCTTTCTTTCATTTTAGCCGCAATGGATTTAAGCTTTTCAGCAGCAGCTTCTCGACTTTCATGGAGATTTTCATGATCTGGTATTTCTAAGCATGGAATATCTAATGGAAGGCGGGGTACAAAGCCAAAAATTAATTCAAATGGACTTTTACCAGTAGAGTTATTAATGGTGGAGTTGATGCCCCTTTGCACTTGTGAAACATAATCTTCCCAGGTGTCATGTTTATCTCCAATACAAGCTGTAAGGGATTGGAGCACAGTACGATTTATCCTCTCTACCTGCCCGTTAGCTCGAGGGCAAGCCACAGCGTTCATAATATGTTTTATATGGCGGTTTTTGCAATAATTTGACATTTGTTTACTAGAGAAGCATTTACCCCTATCACTTATAACTCGTGACGGTGTACCAAAAATCTTTTCTAATAATGTGAGTGTGGACAGCACATATTCAGTTTTTGTGTTGGGCACAGGTTGCAACCAAGAATATTTGGAGAAGCCATCCACCACCAATAGAAGATAAGAATTACCTTGTTTAGACTCACAGAATGGCCCTAAATGATCCGCATGAATGGTCTCAAAAGGCACATTTCCTTTATCTATTGGGTGCAGTTGACCTCTTTGTAAACCAGTAGGTTTCTTTGCAAATTGACATGAAATACAACTTCTTATGTATTTTGTTACAAATCTCCGTAGCTTTTCAAACCAGTACTTCTTACGGATTAGTTGAATAACTTTTTCAAAACCCATATGACCATTATCGTCGTGAAACATTTTAACTACGCGCCATCGAACTGATTTAGGTATGACTATCTTTTTTTTACCATCAATACTTTTGCACAGTTGACCTTCAACCAAACAGTAGTCATCTTGGGTGGCATTTCCATCAGAATAAGATTCCAATTTTTCTATCAATGCATGTGTTTTGGGATCTGCATGTTGAACTGCTGTGACCCAAGTAGTTTGTTCTAGGTGCAAAACCGTGTCAACTGGGTTGCGGCTGAGTGCATCAGCATGCTGCATATGCGGCCCTGGCCGGTAAATCACTTTGAAGTCGTATTCAAGTAACTCCAGCCACCATCGCCCAATGCGCGGGATCATATCACGTTTAGTCCATGTAGTGCTCAAGGCATTGCAATCTGTTACTACTATGAATGGCTTACCCAACAGATACACACGGAACCTCTGTAAGCTCATGACTACTGCTAATGCTTCCAGTTCATATGAGTGATACTTGCTTTCAGCCAATGTTGTCTGACGGCTTGCATAAGCTACCGGTTTGTATTGTCCATCTTGCTGTTTCTGCATCAAAACTCCTGCTACGCCTAAAGACGATGCATCAGTGTGCACTTGTGTCTCAAACTTTTCATTATATATGGCCAATACTGGGCTTGAAGTTAATGCTAACTTAAGATCATTGAATGCATCCTCCTGTGCTTTGTCCCATTTCCAGATGGTTTCTTTTTTAAGAAGCAACGTTAATGGACGAGCTCTAAGAGCGAACGACTGTATAAACCTTCTAAAGTAGCTTGCCAATCCAATAAATTGACGAACCTGATGCACTGTCGTTGGACGTTGAAAATGTTTTACACATTCTATTTTCTTGGCAGAGGGACGTATTTCTCCTTCTTTAATATCAAATCCAAGGTATTCTATTTGAGTTTTTAGAAAAACACACTTTTCCTTGCGCAATGTCAGACCAGCATCTGAGATTAGTTGCAAAATTTTCTCAAGTCTTTCTAAACCTTCATCAATAGTGCTAGAATAACAAATAATATCATCTAGGTAAGCCCCTGCAAATTTGAACTTTAAATCCCCTAACATCTGATTTATAGCACGCTGAAAAACTGCCGGGGCATTAGCAAGTCCAAATGGCATCCGCTTGTATTGATACTGTCCAAAGGGCGTGACAAAAGATGTGTATTGTCTGCTATCGGGATGGATCCACAACTGATGGTAACCTGAGCATAAATCTAGGGTACTAAAATATTTTTGGCCCTTCAGCCGATCAATTTGGTCTTGAATTAACGGAAGTGGATACCTATCTTTCTGGGTCAGACTATTTAAATGCCGATAATCTACTACCATACGTTTCTCACCAGTTTTCTTAGGAACTAGAAGAATGCGACTTGCATATTGGGAATTACTTGGTTCAATAATATCCTGTGTTAATAAATCATCTATGATCCGTTTTACTTCTTCTTGTTCCGGAAAAGACATACGAAATGGACGGTAATAAAAAGGTGTTGTGCTTGTCAGTTCAATAGACATTTCTATATTAGAAGCTCCAATTTTCCCATCTTGTCCAGCAAAGCAATGTTGATACTTATTTAATAGTGACTCTAGTCGTGACTTATCAATTCCTGTCAAATCAGTGTTAGTCTCATCAGTACTTGAAATATAATTGCCCCGGGCTATACATTTGTTCGCATACAAAGTTAGAGGTGAGTGAACATGACTCAAAACTTTTACATTGCCATGGTTTCTGTTCATCTCCACTATACTAGGAAGAACCTCTAATTCTTTACCTGGTTCATTATGCTGTGAATATCTTACATATATTGTTTCATTATTCTGGTCTGCACCTTGAGGTGATACTGTTATTGTCACTTCATTAAGACCATGGTAAAGAATTGTATCATCAACCAGACATACTCTTAAAACATTCATCATACTTTCAGATACTGCAGGTAATTCAACAAAATCACCCAATGGATTGCCTAGATGAACAGTTGTTATATTGTCTGTTGCAACATTTGTGAAGGCTAATGTGTCAAATGTTTTAGTCACTCCTATACTTGGCAATTCTGTGAATGACCTGCCAATCAGCATATCATGCTCTTGCAAACAGTCATCTACTACCAAAATTGGGACTACAGCAGATGCATCATCTAGCTTTACCTTCGCAGTCATCTGACCCAATGTTTTGTAAAGGATACCACCACCGTAAGGGCGGATGCTTCGCGTACATTCTTTTGAGAAATCTAAACCTAATCTTTTGACAGCACTCAATTTAATTGTGTTACACGCACTTCCATAATCAACGTATGCAGATAGGGTAACGTCATTTACAGTGGCCTGTTTGTGAAACTTTTTGTCGTTTTCATCAATGTTTGAAAGTTTATACATCTTAGGTTGTTTATTGACAAGTTCTTGTTTTGCTCGATAACATTGCTCATTTGTATGACCAAATCTATTACACAGCTTACATTGCTTGCACTCGGACAATACATGACCATTCTTATGGCACCGTTCGCACCGTTTTGACTTAGAACATTGCCATGAAAGGTGTCCTTTAGCATTACAAATGTAACAGATCATGTTATCCTTCAAGTTACCTCTTTTTGTAGGGATGTTTTTATTTACCTCCGCTTTAGCCATATGACTTTTAACATTTTTATGGACAATATCAGATGCAGCATCAATGAGAAACTCTAAAAGTGAATTAGTGTCGCGGCAACCAGCGCCGCGTGCGCCAGCCTTTAGTAATGGATGATTTAAGGTGGAAATAATAACATCCGCTATAACATGATCCGGTTGGTCACACTTTTTCCCTAATATCAACTTTTTATAATAAAACTCTACCACATTCTCATCATTGTCTCGCATAACATTAATAAAGTCATTTAATTTCATTGCAATACCTCGCCCTTCTGGGAAATTACTAAGCAACTTTTGCTTCCACTGCTCCCAACTGAAGTCAATGTCCTGTTGAGCATCAAACCAAAGTCTAGCATTGCCTGACAACTTTGAAGTCATTTGATAAATAAGAATGTGTTCATCCCAATTAAAAAGTTTAGCAAGAGATTCCAAACGTTTTATCCATGATGTTGTTGACATGTGCTCAGCGTTTCCAGTAAAAATTGGTATATTGTCAAATCCCGGGAATATTTTATTTATCTGACCTGGTTTTGATGAGCAAACCTCCGGGGAATCCTCACTGGCAGGCAGCTTGTGACGTTCAGACGAGGGCACAACTGTATTTGAAGTGTTAGTTGTACACACTGGTAAATTAGGTGTGCCATGTGGCGTATCACACACCATATTGGCACTCGAATTTGCAGCAACTCCAATCCGTGAGTTGCTCAACACTGACGAATGAACTGAAGTAACAGCGGCACTAGTAGAACTATGTTGCACATTGTGGTTAAACTTCGAACACAACTTTTCACTCAGAAACTCGCGTCGCATACCCGTATGCGGTTGTACGTTTTGGACTGGCAACGGCGGAGTACAAATGCCATCATACGCGATGTTGGCATCAAGAGCTTGATCTGAAGTGACCGGCACAGTAGTGGAACTCGTTAGTACAACGGACGCGTCAGATTTGCCAGCAAAGTTCTCCATACGTCGTTCAAATTTCTGCATGATACGTTCGAGGTTCATGAGCCGGCTTTCCAAACGATCCTCACTACAAGTTTTCCGTTGTTTGGAAGACTGATCACGGGATTTGTCGTGACGCCGGGCGCTATCGTGACGCCGGCCGCGGGAACGCGAACGAGATCTAGATCGCTTGTTTCCCATTATGTGGGCGATCGGTTTATCCGAATTGGATAGTAAACACACTATCCCACTTTATGAACTATAAAATAACAAGTTTTATTTGTGTAAGTTTTCACTTAAAATACTTTTCGCTCAAGACAATTGAAGACCACCGAAAAACGCGGCAAAATCCGACGCCGTCACCCTGACAGATCTGTCTAAATCCACAGACAAATTTTGACGGCCGCCTGTGATTGGCCAGACGCGGCCATTTTAATTTTCCAGATGTTCTATTGGTTACTTTCAGTTAATTTGCTTTACTAGCGCCAAAGCTTCTCATTAGTTCCTAGCATCCTATTTTCGTGGTTAGATGGCGCTAGCAGTTTTTGTTTTTAACAGTATATTGGCGAATAAACTGTAACAAGGCATCATAAGGTACAAGGCTCTTAGTGAAAGCCTTGAAGCTTTCCCAATGCACAACATTCCAGCATTGCCATCTTCTATTATAATATGGTAGTATAATTATAATCTATATATATATATACAATGTTTAGGAGTGATTGTGTGTGTTAACTTGGCTCATAATATCCCAGATTCTGCCTAAAATACCGGCGGAATATTGGTTCACTTGTTTGATGGTAAGCTTATGTTTACCAGATATTAACTACTTTATGTTTTCATTGCAGCGCAGCTGTCTCCAGGAAACACTATAATGGTGCAAAGTATTGCGGTTTTCACACAATTTGCCAGCGTAATTCGTCCGAAAGTATCGTTGCAAAAATTGTAGTGCACGAGCAAGAAGAACACATCAGATGCGATAAAAACTTTCAACCAAAACAGGATTTTTATATATTGACTATTATTTATATTAGATAGATAGGTGTTATCAGCAGCCCTTTAAGATATCAAGATAAACTGTTGATCCTTTTAAAAAGTTATTTTTTCAAGAAACTGCTGATGGGGCAGGAAAATGAATAAAATACAATTAACTAATTTGAAATTCGATTTGTTTTACTTTAACTTCCACATGATGCCACCGTAATAGATACACATAGCCAACAACAGTTTGAGGATACCTCTAGAACCACTGGTGGTTCTACACGGTGCCGGTGGTTCTCGTGGTCCTAGAGGAAATCATCGAGTACACTTTTTGTAAATGTCACTTGTTTTAGGTAGCACCAACACCGGATGTATGTAGCACTAACACTGGGAGGTTAAATAAAAAATTATTATAATTAATTTTAAGCAAGCGGTTTCTCGAGTTGAGGCAACGCCTTGGCAAGCGTAGCGTTGGACACCCTCCGTTCAGATGTACCGAATACTGATGATTTAAAGACGGCGGCTGGTAGCGACTCGTTCATTGGGTCGTTAGATGACTCAATGTCCCACACGAAAATAGGAAAAAGAAGCGACTCGAGGGAAAAACCGGGAAATCGTGCCTTATGGCGTACCCTGGGGGAGGCCTATGCTCAGCAGTGGAATGCTGCCGTAGGCTGATGCGATGTGATGATGTGAAAATTAATTTTAAAAGTATGTATGTGATGTTAAATAAAAAATATAATTACAAAATCACTACTGTTTTAGTGGCAGAAATCGATCTTAAAGCATAAACTCAGTTTAGGTCTTAGGATTGTGTAAAAAGGAACAAGCTACTTAGAATTTTCTGATATACAAACTACAATGCATCTATTTTATGTGTATTAATAAATTAAGCATGTTTCCAATTGCTATGCTTTAAATATTCTCTATATTTGGCCCAGAGACACTGTCGCCGAGCCTTCAATTAATAGTGAGCTCCATAGTTATCGAGGGCACATTCCATCCAGGCCAGCTGCAGAGACAGAGTGAAATGACCACAGATGGGTTATCACGTCATCAGGGCGACACAGTCAGGTGAAGCGCGGTGGGGTTTGGCTTGTCTGGGATAGTAATTGGTCTGGAAGGAGGTGGGTGCTTGTCTGAATGAATCTGCTGTAGCCACTCCGTAGTCCGACGTAAGGATTCTGACCGCTCCTCTCAAATCTCCGTCATACACGTTCGTTTCATTTCTTCTTTACACTGAAATGGGTCTTTGAAAAACTGGATTGACGAGGCCTCCAAGCAGAGAGGAGCACTGTCTACGTTGTGCTTCATATTGGTGGTTAAATAACCCCTTAGTCTAGGACACTGAATGATGTGTATGCGAAAGGCATGCATTTCTCTATTGAAGAGCTTCGTTTTTCAGCAGTTAAACATCAAGCACCTTTTGATATGTGCTTAAACACAGGGACGATGGTCTTAAGATGTGCGAGGTCTTCAAAGAGTGAGGAAGCTGCAGGGAAAGAGCTGTGCTGGGATGGAACTGTGGGTTCGCTGTAGGTGCTATTGATATCATCTCGAGCAGGGGGGCGGTGTAGACGTCCAGTGTGGCCAGGCCAGGCAGTAGGATGGCCAGACCATGGCTTTTCGTAAGTTTTGTTCAAAGTATTGAGGCAAAGCAGGCAAGGTATTTGGGATGGATCAGTTGGGTCCATATTGGCTGTTCGTGCTATTCATCCTCAGGGTTGTTCCCTTACCTACCTACCAGAAGCTTAAAACACACACTGAAAAACACCTAAAACATTCTAAGTTCGTCGAAAAGTCCAAAAAACCAGATAATTATATAATATTCTGTGTTGTTTATGTTGTGATTTGTTATTTTATGTCAAAAAGCTATATCTCGTATTTGACATAAAATAAGCATGGAAAGCTATCCTATTTTGACAGATATTTGGGTCCCTATTCCGATATTTCATTCGAATTTGAATGAATGATATCCATTTTTTGACTTATGATTTCCATCACTCACACATTTGCAAAATTATAATTTAGTATAAATTGATTGTTATAAAGCATTTGTTATTTTGTTCAGTACAAAATGTTCAATGTATTTCTATATTAGCGCGTTTTTTCGTCGTTGAGCCAGAAGATGCCATATCTCGTGCTATATCTCGTCACTGACATTTCGTGAGCAACCCAGATTTGAAGCCCAGCACACAATCCCAAAAAAAAACTTAAACATACTTACACTAAAAAATTTACACACGCGTTTGACAGCGTTAAAATATTTTTTTCATTTTCAGCGTTAAGTTTTTAAACAATGTCTAATATTCTTTTGTGGTAAGGTATATACAAATTTTTCCTTTATTTTCTGCAGCTGTTGTATTTTGCTTCGAAATTAAATACAAAACTAAGCATTGAATTAGTAACTCTACTGCAAACGGCCTAATTAAATGCTTCTGGCAGGCAACATGTTCACGAGAGAGAGAATGTCAGAGAAAATTGTTATTTAGCTTGTTTTCGGTCGAGTTGTGGTTGTTACAACATCGCATGTAATTTGAATGGAGTCTGTGACTTCTGCATTAAAACTTGTTTAGCAAAATTACATTTTACTATCGGAAGCCTACGTTTTACGTATAGAATTGTGGCTTTGTTAGGTAAATTGAAAAAAATGCAAAAGTCGAAGTAAAAAATTACCTGGAACATTTCACGATCAAGCAACTCGAATGGGATTATTAAGGTCACTTTTGCTCTGCTACGAACTTGCTACTTTGTAGCAAGAGGTAAAATTAGGTAAATCCTATGTTATTTTAGTAGCAAATGTCCGCTAAAATACTTAATTATATTGCGTTCAGAAAACCAGTTACTATTATCTTATTCTACTGTGGTATAAGATTTCAGATTAAGTACCTTTGTTCAAAAAGTTACTGGGTATATATTATAAATAGCATATTATTAGGTGTATGTTTACCTATCATAAAATATCCTGTTACTAAAAAAACCACAGAATTTAAAAAGAAAATGGCTATGTGCGAGTCGGATACTTCCGTAGAGGGCTCTGTAACACGCACATCGAGCCCTTTCTTCTGATACCCCACTTGAAATACGGGCATACATTTTGAAATCGTTATTTTTTGGTCCTAAAACACCATTACAAGGAATAAAAAAGGAATGGTTTGGATTTTTTTCAAGACATTTACTTTAAAACTGCTTAATTTTATTGGCAATCAGCTTTGTCCACGGGAAGTATCCTATGAATTTTGATTCCCTTGAAAGGATAATAATTACGCATTTACACATCATATATAGCCGTGTCTTGTTTGAACTTTTATTTAGGAGCTTGAATTATTACAACAACAAACAACCGTCAACCTAAGTAGATGGTGTTGATTTCAACTCGCTACCTGTACGGGTTCCCGAGAAAAAGGGTCGTGTCAGACGAATGGACGGACGGACGACAAAGTGATTTATTTATTTATTTATTAAATTTTATTGCACAGAAAGTACAAATGGCGGGCCTAATGCCACGCGGCATTCTCTACCGGCCAACCAAAAGAAACAGAAAGAGTCAAAGCGGGTGCCCATACACCAAAAAAAACTAAATATAATACTTAAAGTACTTAAAGTTCGCACTAAATATTGATTCTAACTAGTGATTCTATTGAGGGTACCATTATATTCCTTTTTAAGGTACGGAACCCTAAAAACGCCAAAAAAACTTTCACTAAACTAACACTTACTTTTTTACAACGAATATGTAGGTAAATATGTTCTCAAATTAAAACTTTAGACTTGTTAAAACAAAATCTCATTCTGAAACTAAAGTTTAGCTTTGGGGCTTTAATTAACTACGTACTAATGTTTACCTTTCGCAACGAGTAATTCAGAAATCCCTTTATAAATGTGCTTGCGAACATTTTGTCTGTAATTAAATAAAAAATAAAAAACAGATAAAATGTATGCTACAAACTAATTTGTGACTTTCCATTCATTTTGTTCTGAACATACATGCAGACATAAATCACGCCTATTTAAAAGTAATATTTTCCTGCCTAATTATATCTTCTTACTTAACACTTTGCTGAAATGTTCATAATATTTTAAATTGCATCAAAGAAAGGTAAAGTTAAATGGATCCATAATAATAGGTACTCGTAAAAATAAAGGTTAAAAGATTGCAAAATAATTTCATTAAGTTAAAGTATTTCATGAATTCAAGCGCACAAAAGCCAAAGTACGTACGAGTTTATAATTAATTCCCCTTATATTGGCTATTAATGGTAGCAAATGAAGGAGATAAATTGAATTTATGTGTGAGCATATCGACTCCCGGCCCTGTTATCGGTGTATCCTGGTTCTTATAAACTCAAATGGGTCATAACGCAGAGGTAGTCACAAGTAATACTATAATGTAGCTACTTCAAGCTATAGATAGTCCTAAACCTACCTGTATACACGCACCAAAACAAGAACTGCTCTAAAAATAAAACTATTAGTTAAGAGTTTTTTGAGAGTGTAGAAAAATTATCACAAGCATGTGGAATTGCCATCTTAAAGCATCAACTGATGTTATACTCTAAACGCTTATGTTAGAAGCTCGATTTGAAGAAGCTGATATAATATCTATGTAACATATTCAATTCGGGATAAAAATTCTCGTTACCTAAAGTTAGTGCTGTCACTTTCCGTCAAATAGGTTTAGAAAATGATAAAAGATATTTAAGTCATTTCATGTCTTATAATTTGTCAAATAAAATGAGGCGACGATGAAAACAATGGCGAATAAATTGACGAGAAACGATGATGAACCCATTGTCATTTTTCAACATGAAAGGACTTAGATATCCCTTATCCTTT
Source organism: Tuta absoluta (assembly GCA_027580185.1). Classification (NCBI taxonomy): domain Eukaryota; kingdom Metazoa; phylum Arthropoda; class Insecta; order Lepidoptera; family Gelechiidae; genus Tuta; species Tuta absoluta. The sequence continues at coordinate 3,695,016 of JAQAHW010000016.1, read as the reverse complement.
TCTAAACCTATTTATTGAAGAGTGACAGCACTAATTTAAGGCAAGTTAGAAAATTTGTATCCCGAATATAGGGCATGCATTTATAGTCTTTACATGGCGAAGTATAAATTGTATTTTTTTTAAGTTAATGAGACTATTGTCAAAAATTTATTGACATTTCTGATATTATGATGCAAATTATTCGTGTGACCACTATTACCAGTATTTTGTTTTCACTTGTTTTGTTGCTGTGTTTCTCTACCTTATTCTCTTCTCTGTTGCTGTAATGTGGTTATGATGTGATATCTCTACGCGTGTTATGTTCGGGTACAATTTGTACTCGTACTGCGGATGAAGATAGCGACGGTGATAAACGGCTTCCGGTAACTAATGCCTATGGAATCAAGTTATTACTGTTACCGTTTGTCGATATAGTTTGAAGCTTACTAATCATAAACTAACTTTATCCACCTACCTTTACTAGGAATGATTCTTGATATTTTGATGGGATCCTATCCCAAGACGATATCCTTCAAAAAGTTGACAGTCCAATGAAAGTTCAAAATGAAAAAAATGAAAATGAAATAACTTTATTCAATGTAGGATAGCATTATCACTTATTCACGTCATGATCGGTCATTGTAAAAAAAAGAAATTTGCATAACGCAATCTTCTTCTTTTTATAACAATTTTGTATTGTCCTAATAGAAAACCGGCTCGGGCGGGATAAAAAATAAAAATAAAAATAAAGGCACTGCCTCGGGGCTGGCCAGGTTAATCACACAGCACGTAACTTTACGCCACCACCATTTGTAAACGACATTTGTTTCAAATTTTAGTCAAGATTTCCAAAGCGTGTTATTAACATGCGTATAATTAACCGGACCCCCTGAAAAGGAAAAACCCCCCAAAAAACCTGCCCAGAAGTGCTCCTACTCTAAATTAACAATCTTTCTAGGCCCTAAACTGCCCTAGCTAATTTTGGAAATAACGAATAATATATATGTATAGCCCAAAAGTGGCTACATAAAAAAAAAAATATAATAATAACAAAAAAATTAAGCAGTAATTTATGATAGGTTAGTTACTTCCATATCATAGAAATACCATTAAATGGCAAAATAGGCAATTGAAATAGGGTTTAAATTAGATATCGCCGCAAATTTTATGATTTTAGACGATATTTAGATAGTTTTTTGCCAATAGTCCAGAAACTTTAAGCCAAAATACAAATACAAATTCAAATTCTTTATTTAATAAACATAATTACTAATAGGTAAACTATACGACTTTGATATTTTTTAAACATGAAAAGCTAGTCATACTGGGCTATAAAGAAAACTATAATAACGGGTCATGCCAAAAAACATACCTACGCCAGCTTTACCTTTGCTGGTCAGGCACCTTCTCGCACTCGCTCATTTTACGAAACAAACAGTTGAATCTCTCTTCGGGTCTTATAATTACACTCCATCCTACAGGCACTGCGCAAATTTCTTAACGCTCTTTTAACTCCTAAAGTTATCTTTATTTTCGTTGTAAAAGAGGGTTTAGTATTTTAATTTGATTGGGTCGGGGGAAAAAAAATGAACTGAACTCCATCGTTTGAAGTATTTAAAATTTTATCATTTAAATTGGTACGGCGTGCTGCTAGTGGCGATGTGGTGCTCCAAGTTCAATTACCAAACGGGGGAGAATTAGTGTAGCCGTTATTGTAGAAAAGTTACGCCAATAGATATTTATCGACGAGATAGGTAGGTATACTTTGTAAGTTATAGCGCACATTATGTTATGCAATTTTAAAACGGTGCGACCCAGATTCTTCCTGAAAAGTAAAATACTTAGCACGATTTTAATGCACCTTAAACGGTTTCAGACAAATCCTATACAGAGATAAGACTCAATCTCAAAAAGTTAGGTAGGTAATATATTTTTTGTTTAAGGCGAGTGTACCCCTGAAAGGCCACGGCGCAAGCGCCGCTTTAAAAATATATGTATTGTCTCTTTATACAAACATTCTATTAGAATGTCCGTTGCTCAAGTTTTTAGTCCTTTTCCTTATTAACCGTTAAGTAAAATTAGAACCTAAAAACTCAATAAAATATTCTCCTGTGAGTTCGTACTGTCGTGACTTTCAAGTCAGTTCCGGTAGTGATTGATAGAATCGTTGGAAAAGGGTTTGCAGAAATGCATACCAATAATATGAAAACTTAATCTACCCACCCGCAAAACATCAGTTGTTCCGTGATCATGGCCCATGGGTCAAAATATCGGACAATTCAACAAAAATAAGTATCGCGGTAAAAACCTTGTTTCAGTATTTTGAGTTAGAATATAGATTATTGGAGAAACATATTTTTGAGCAAAAACCAATCTTAACATCTCGTGACGATCGTGGTAATGTAGATAAATTCATAAATGGTACAGTGTCAAAGAGAGTCGCATGTTTTCTTTTGTCTGAAGAGAACACCGTTACTGCGAAGATAAGTCTTGTAACTTGTAACCAACTATATTTGAAATTGACTCTTTAAGATGCCATTACCATTACACATCACATCTTATTTTAAAACTGTTGTAATTTAACAAAATTATGTGTACGTTTTACGGCCGTTAACGCTCTGCCTACCCCGTAAGGCGTGATTTATGTATGTATGTGTATTGTAGTGACTTCTATCAACTAGATGATGTACCAAAATAAGTGATCTATGTATGATGGATAAACGAATTGTATCTATTAGGTCAAAAGAAAATAAAAAATAATAAAACTAATAAACTCGTTCAGTTTGTAACCACAATTTCGCGTTTTATTATAAGAAAAACAAAGATATTTTATACTGTTCATGCTTATAGGCTTTAAGGATGAATTTTGGCCTAATTATCGTCACTCAATGTCTATGAGGATTATCGCTCAGACAGTTCTGTCGAACTGTCATTAGGAGAACATTATGTAATTAAGATTATAATATAGTAGGTGTACGTTTTAGGGAAAAGGGAAGAGTAGTGCAACGAAACATGACCCTATTTTTAGAAGGATAAGCCTATAGTGTCCCATTGCTGGCCGAGCTCTATCTATGATTATATAAAGTGAACGTTTTCGGACCAACCACTCTCAAGTTCATAAAATCGCGTTAAAGTCAGTATAGCTTTTCTTTTTAAACTTACAAAATACTTCTCGTGTTAGGTATAAGTACAATTTTTTTAAACTTGCAAAATTTTCAAGCGCGGGCAGGATTTTAACCTGCGACTTTTGCCATAACTAGTGGCGACACCTCTTCCATCTATAATCGCGTAAGGCAAGATGGAAAAGGGGTTGCCACTAGTAATGTTGAAAGTCGCAGGTTCAAATCCTGCCATTAATTATCTAAATTAATTCCAAGAAATGTCACGTTCTCAGCCTAATTTATGATTTGTCCGCTATAATTAATATTTAAAGTTTGTTTAGTCCGATTACTATCAAAATGTATGTAACTAGTTTAATTTATAATAACCTTTAAATTATTTTATGTTAACCATTCAATGACGGATGAAAAAGTGTGATTGATGTCTGTTTCATGACTCACGTAATTATTACCAGATACAACTATGGAAATGTCATCTGCGAACAAATTACACTTATGACGGGTGATTTGTAGAAGATCATTTATATATAGAAGAAATAGCGATGGCCCTAAAATACTTCCCTATGGCACCCCAAATTTGTTTTCTATATATTCAGAACTAAATTATTGGATTTCGTCATCTTTATTAACTTTAGTGATCTCAACACACTGATATCGATTATGAAGATATGACTGAATCCAGCTCAGTGCGGGACCTCTTATACTGTATGAAGTATTTGAAAAGTAATTTATGTGATACGAAGTCAAAAGCTTTAGACATGTCGAAGAATAGGCAAGTAACGATATTACCTGCATTTTTATTTTATAATATCCCATAAACAAGATTTAAGCTGCCATTGTAGTTGACTTCCCTTTTTGAAACCCAAACTGTTCGTATTTGTCTAGTAAATTTGTATGCATGGCTCTTTCAAATATTTTTGTGAAAACTGGTATCAGGGTGATTGGTCGGTAATTACTTATTTCAGTCCTATCTCCCTTTTTGTGTAATGGTTTTACAATTGACTTTTTAAGCAGTTCCGGAAAACAACCAGTTTCAAATGATAAATTAAAAGGTTAACACATTACATATTTGTTCTTTACATTCTTTGATAACCCTCGTGCAAATTCCATCGTAAGCTTCAGAGTTTGTATTATTTAGTGTTTTTATTATTTTAATTACTTCAATCTCATTTAGATGCGTTAAAAATATTGTATTATTTAAACATTTTGTATATGTAAAAGTATTTTTTAAATTACAAATAAACAAAAAAACAAACATTTTGTTTATTTGTCAAGTTTGTTCAAAAATTGTTTACCTAACACGGGAAGTGTTGTCTTTTCGGGGTACATCTGTCCCAGTCACTGACAGGCTTGAGCTTCTAGGCATGGAGTTGACATCAAATCTAAACTTCGGCGCGACCATCGAGTACAAGGCTCAGACGGCGGCTAAAAAGCTGGGCGTCCTGAATAGAGTGAAGCGATACTGTACGCCTGGACAGTTTTTAACTCTTTACAAAGCACAAGTCCGATCCTGCATGGAGTATTGCAGTCACCTTTGGGATGGCTCAGCCAAATACCAACTTGCCGCTCTTGACTCGGTGGAACGCAGGGCCAAGAGGCTCATAGGCGACATAAAACTGGTGGACACCAAGCTACATAGCCTGGCACATCGCCGCAAGGTTGCCTGCTTGTCGGTTTTTTATAGATTGTACTTCGGAGAGTGTGCTCAAGAGCTTCACGACCTTGTTCCACCAGCTCCCTTCTACCATCGGACATCCAGACGCACCGCCGGATACCATCCGTATCTGGTAGCAATTCCACCAATTCGGACTAAGCGCTTCCAGTCATCATTTATAATGCGCACTGCTAAAGAGTGGAACTCACTACCTGCGTCTGTGTTTCCAAACGCATACAACCCTAATCTCTTCAAAGTAAGAGTGAACAGGCTTCTTCTGGATGAGCTCGCTCCATCTTAGACTCTGTCTCTGTCCTATGACCTAGACTAGAGTCAAGAGCAAACCCATCATTAATAAAAAAAAAAAAAAATTTGGTACTCAATTTATCGCGGGTTTTCATTGCATAGTCTACATTCAACCTGTGAAGAATGAATTAGTCTCTGGGTATTAGTTGCAAAACTAACCCGGTAGATGGAGCCGTGCTACGCGTTACTGGCATGAAGATACACATGCAAAATTGGCGGGCAGGAGACGAGCTGCGGTAGCCCAGATGGAAGAGGCGTCGCCACTAGTAATGGCGAAATGCTTAGATTAAAATCCTGTCCGCGGTTGGAAAATTTGCAAGTATAAAATTATATTTATACCTGCCACGGGAAGTGTTTTAAAATTTGGTACTCAGTCATTAAGTCATTTTGAAAGCAAGCAAAGTTTTGATCTTTTCACGCTGTTACTGTAAATGATCGGTAGCACACACTAACTCGTATACCTACTTATTGCAAACTGTGTTCAATGGTTAGGGACATTATTTTATATTAAAGATATCCTATTTTTTCGTGTCGGGCATTAGATAAATAATATTGTATTAATCTTTTAAGGTCCTACTGGAAAAGTTGTTCGTGCGTGGCGTAAACTTATCCATTTCAAATTTGGAATACGTCAACCACCCGACGTCTGAAACTATTTAAACTTAGTAGCAACTTGTCGAAAACAGCGCAGAATGTGAAGTTGCCAATCTGTTTCATCCCGTCGCGGCATGCATCGCACTGAACAGAGACGAGAAGAGACACTTCATTTACTTTTAAAGCTAGGTACAAACTTCGCTGCCGGCATAGTTGGCATTGGCACAGTAGGAGTAAGAAGGAGTATATTATATTCTTATTGTTATTACGAGCTTATGATTGAGACGGAAGACCACGTTGCTCGAAGATTACGAGGTTAAATTGACGTCAATATTATCGCTATGGCAAACGGTTGCATTGCAGCGCGCCACATAACAGAAATGTACATTTACGCTGTGCGGTCATGTATAGAACAGCTGTATGAAAAATTGCTACGAAACCAAATAATAACAAAATTATTTTTTGTCCTCACAGAAAATGCAGAACAACAATTAGGTGGCCTTTTTGTTAGAGTACGTCTACTAGTTAGTAATCTCTACTAGACAACTTTTTTGTGATGAGTCATTCTACGTTCATGGCGCAAACAGCGAGGGCGAAGGATGTTATTCTAAAAAGATATGCTCAAATCGGCGTAGAATTGTGCTTGCAATCATGGTTTCGATTACGGAACTGCGTCTGCATAGTTAACTTCTTAAAAACCAGTGCGTCTCATTGAAACAACGATGGACCCTCTGGCACTTCCGGGTTCCTTCTTTGCACAGCGTATTAGTTTGGCTGTGCAAAGAAAACGCGGCTAGTCTGCTGGAGTCGTTGCCTCAACGCTGAGTACTTGTTTATTAATTGTAAATCATTTGTAGTCTTTATTTTGCGTTTTTATTTATTGAGTTGTTTTTTTTTCAAAATAAATGTTATCACTTCTACTGTTGATGGGGTCTGCCTGGGGCCACACATCACAGTATTAGGCGTTTCTTGCTCTCGTGCGGTCCAAAGCTGCCTACTCTCAGCCTCCTTAAATAGATTGCAAAGTTAGCCGAGTAGTTTGGAGTCTTTCAAATCCACTTTTTGTGGTAGTAGTTGCAGTAACCTAAACCTAGATGTCGCTTTTTAAACTTTAGCGTTAAATAACAAAGACGAGAGGGAGGTGGCGCAGGACAGGGAACTACTAACGAACTAACTCTATTTTACCCATGAATAGTATTTGCCCATGTAAAATTAGCTATTGATGATGATGTAATAGCGAACGTCAGGGTACAGTTAATAAACCACATCAGCCAGTGTCAGCTGTTGTCTCTAATCCATTGTCTAAAACTCAATTTTGCACAATAGGAACATATGAATACCTACAGAATAATTTATTTTCATCGAGACATGTTCGTTCAACTCCTAAAGCTCGAAATTAAAACTACAGTAAGTAGGTAGATTTATTAGTTTTCACACAATAAACATGATGTTTGACTGCCATTTCCCCTTTTACTATGAAACTCATCATTTAGCAGGGTAAAATCAGGCGGAATGAGACATTTGACCTACAGCTTATCAAATAAAAGATTTGATCAAAATTTTTCAGTTTCATAATCTGCTCTGGACTCTATTTATTCTATTTTTTAATATGATTAAGAAAGTTATATTTTAGATTTTTGCGAAATTATAACCAAATTTGAAGTACTGGGTAAAGTCAACACCACTAATTTTTTTAACTGAACCGAACTTTGAACGCAACCTTGACAGGCTGGAGATGGGTAAACGGGCTCAAAAACTTTAGATTGAGTCAGTCTACTCGCCGGATAAGTCCGGCTGAACGATCCCACTAAGCGGTGGAAGGCTCCGCAAGGGGCCGCCTGGCTCGCGACCACCATCCCACCGAAGTCTGGCGCCAAGTAGATTGCTGCGTTCCGTCAGTGTGTGGGAGCGCCAGTGCCTTAACAGGCTTCTTCTGGGTGAGCTCGCTCCATCTTAGACTCTGTCTCTGTCCTATGACCTAGACTAGAGTCAAGAGCAAACCCATCATTAATAAAAAAAAATATATATATATAATACCATGACATGAATTTTCATTTTAGCCCCGATTGGAAACTAACATTTGTTTTAGACACATTTTGGTAGTATCCTCTTTATTTTAAGACTGACACTAACTACATATATTATTATCGGTTAAATGAACAAACAAACACTTTGTTACTTGAATAAGTTATTGTTTTATATAGATGCAATCAATGTCATCCCAACAACATAAAAGCATAATAAATAAAAGAAAAAACACGACTGCTTTCTGAGATAAAGCCTAGCCTATAACATTCGGGATAATTAAAGAGTTTCAGCCCTTTAAAGAATCGCAAATACATACATACAAACTACATACATACATGAACTATAAAAACATTACACTCCTTTTTTGTTGGGCAGTCGTGCAAAAACCAAATGAGTAGGATTGAAGTTCCGCTTTCATGCCGCTCTCCATCAATGCTATTTTTCCTGAAGCATGACATGGGTTAAGTAACTATTATCACAAGCTTTTAAGCTTTCGGTAAAACATTTGATAGATTTTCCGTGTTTTTGTGGTTGGTGTCTTGTCTGTGCATTCGATAGTCGTTTGTTTCAATTCATGCTATTAAAGAGCGGAAAATCTTGATTTCTCTGACAGCCTAAACAACCCGAAGTGATAATTTTTTGGGTAGGTACAGCACATCAACAAACGTCTTTAAGGGATCAGACATATACTAGTTTTTCTTATTAACTGTATAGAAAACCAGTAGAAATTGATCCCTAAAAGTAGTAGGTTGATGCTTCGTGTTTGGGACCTAAGTATATTAAACAGACATTTTTAGCACCTAGGTTGTAATTTAGTTTCAAGGTCGCATGTCAAACACATAATGCCGTGCCATTAATGATTGATAACACTTAAATGAGGTTCTTAGTCTTTAGCCAGAACTATGATGACCATCGAACAACTAATAAAAAGTTTCTGAAATAATCAAAACGACTATGAGCGGATATTATTTATTTTAACAACAAACTCAAAGATTAACTTTGTGTTATGAAAATTATTAAACAATTTTAGCAAAGTAAGTAATTTAGTCTTGATTGTTATTTATGTTGAAGGCTTTGAGTTATTTAATATTTTAGGTAAACTGCTAGGCTGCTTACAAAGAAATGTTAATTGCTATTAACAGCCAAATGAATTTGATATTAATAAAACATAATGTCTTTATAGTTAATGCTATTTTTTTCAGTACATCAGCGTGTATGAAAACAGCTTTAAAGTCAATTTCATGTTTCTTCCACCTATTACTCATGTTACATATTAAGATTTTCAGTCAATTTATAGCAATCCTTCAGAGTCATTTTCATAACATTAAACGCTAGCAACCAATAAAAATCTAATGATTTTTGGCACAATTTTTTACGCGGATTGTACTTTTAAGTCCCGAAACATTTGCTCACAATCTATGACATATTGTGGCCAGAAAACAGTCAGCTCATTATAAAATGAAAAATAGTCGACTCGTTTGACTGGATGACTGGACGACTATTTTTCATCTGTGATCGCGGGAAAATATCACTTGACTTAAAAAGCACAAAATATTTCAAAATGTTTTCACCATCTCATATTCATCTTTTACCTATGACAGGCTTGCGGCTAGCTTGGCCTGACCGACTACATATCTATCAAAATCCGTAGTTATTTAATTGCAACTTCCGATAGTCGTTTGTTTTAATTCACGCTGTTGGAGTGCGGAAAATCCTCTGATAACCTAAAAAAGTAAACTTAAAGTGACAGTTAAGTGAGTACAGCATATCAACCTACCTCTTTCAGGGATCGACTTATAGATCGATCGAAAACTAGATGCTACTGATCCCTGGAGTAGGTAGATGTGTTGCTGATAGTAAGTACATAAGTAAAAAACTACGTATCAAATCAATTGGTGCATTGCGACCTGTGCCACTAATGATTTTATTTTAATACAATTCAAGAAATATTATTCACACTCTTTTGCATTCATACACTTTATCCGGTTCCCACTATCAAATGAAGTTTTAAAAGAGTCGTTTGCAAGTGTGAGTTGGTCATTAGAGCTGCGTACACCTAAGTGCCGCTTTGTGCAACACCACCGCTCGCAAAAACTCGCTAACATATTTCGTCTACTTTTTATTTTTCTAAAAGCTTTAAGATAAATTGTGCGTTCAATTAAACGGTTCTCGTCTTTTTGGCCAGTGAGACATTTATAAAAGCTGTTGATTGTTCATTCCCAGTATTTCTTAATAAGTTGAGTAGAAAGGGCAAAAATAGGGAAGTTACCCCCCCGTTTTCGAGTGCTAAAGCCTTACCTCTGTCTGATGTTTCTAGTTCTTGATGATAAATTGATCAGTGGCGCAACTTTCTATAACAGAACAAACTTTTTAAATGTCATATTAGATTCTGTCGATCACACACATAAGTTTTTAAGAGTGTTGGTGAAAATAAGATGTATTTGATCTTTCTTCTTATGTTAAAGATTGTTTCGTTTTTATATTGTTTAGAATATACTCGTGTTTTATTGCAAAATGTATGGGTCATAGCTACATGTAGCGAATGCTTAAAGTTTGGCGGACAGGTCAACTAAGGTGAACTCATTTTAGGTTTCACTACCCATGAATTGACGGAACGAGCGTTAACTCGTTTTGGCGGTAAATCATCTTTATGGAAAAACGTTTATAGAGAATTTGGCTCTGCCAATCAGTAGTGCCGCTGATGTTATCATCCTTCCGCTAGTCTATATCTTACTTCTAGCGAATTATAACTTTGCTATTGGATACCTCGCAAATAAACGAGTTGTGGTTTTGAGAAACGCAAACGTTTCGTTTTTTCTGTGCAAAGTTTAATTCCAATTTAAAATGGAAAGAATGTTTTGATAAACGATGTCGCATTAACGTCAGATGCTTTATGCTTATCACAGCGTTGTAATAAATACCCAAAACACTTTATGCTGCAAAGAAAGGTATAATAGTGGTATTTTGCCAGCCGCTCGATTCACGAAAATTACAGTCGTGTTCGTTGATCACAGGCTCTTCGCCAGCTACACTGCTATTCCATATCCAGGCTGCATTGGGTGCTAAGCTAATGAATCTCGAGAGCATTTTTCTCGCCAGACTCTATTTAAGGTTCTACTGATCGTTCATTTTCCTAAAGGGGTTGCAGCGAACCGCAACAGAACTCTTTACTTAGAAGAAATAATGGCCTGGGTTTGTGTCGTGTTCCATTTTGAAGAGCATAAGGATTAGTGGACGTGCTTAGGAAGATACATATAAAACGGGTAACTGCCTGCCTGATTAGTGATCTGATCATTGTTCTCAGTATCTGGAGGTGTCTGTTCCGACTTTTGGCGTGCACTAAGTTTGATGTTTGCCAATTTATTAGGTAGGCACTAATTGAGATTATTGAATTTCTCAGTTTCTGGTATTCCAAGCCAAGTTTATAACTTTACTTGAACCACTATACACGCTTGTTAAAATAAGTTTTCGTGTTTCGGTGAGCACGTTAAGCTGCCGCGCTGGTTCCAATATTTGTCTTTGATTACTTAAATGGCGATCATGGCATAGTTGTACAAAATAAGTCTTAGTTCGTTCCATTTATTTAAGAAGTTTTAATGGTCCAACGTAGCCTTGTGTCAATATTCGAAGGTAGAAGAGCAAATAACGAAATAGAACGAACGTACTATCAGCAGTCCTAAAACAACACCGTGTTATCGATTACGATCCATCTGTTTCAAGGAGAAGGAGAAAAGATAGAGTAGCTAAAACAAAAAAGTGTAAAACTACATTCGCCAAGCGTCAATTTGTCCACCAATCAGTCCATCTCTATAACAAAGTTAACAAACAACTAGATATCTACCCACTGCACTATCATGAGACTAAGAAAAAGATTATAACCTGGTTGAAAACATTAAATTATAACGAAACAGAGGCATTGTTGAGTTACATGAGTTAATAGATTCATCGCTCAGACACACACGTACACACACACACACACACACACACACGCACACACACACGCGCGCGCGCGCGCGCACACACACACACACACATTTTCTCTGCTTTAAACTTTTTTTATTTTTTTTTATTCTATATTTTTAACATTTAATGTTTTACGTAGTCATACTTACTTTTAATGTTATCAATGTTTGTATTATAAGAGCGGGTTCACCCGTCACAGGTGTCTTGAGACACTTACTAGGTTAGGACTCAGCCTCCATGTATTTTTATCATGTATGCTTGCCTAATAAAGATTTTTAAATTTTTCAATTTTCAGAACGCTGTGTGCCAAATAAAAAGAAATTTAAGCCAAGTACACGAATCCACTTCATTAGGCAATTAAAGTAGCCAAACTTAAGCTTGTATTTGAAAACCCATTTTTTTTACGAGGTTTGCGAGAATTTTTCTGGTTGTCTAATTCCAAGCTAAACTCCCGCAGTGGAAGCGATTTACACAGGTAAATTTCGAACAAAATACCAGGAGTTCAACTGGAGGCAGACAATGGCTGCGTTACGCAGCGCTAAATAGCATGTACGCTGCACAATATAGCAGCGCATACTATGAATTAAACGTGAACCTAAATCTATTTAACTTAATTAACTAAGTTGATTGAAATTGGCAAATGATGTGTTCCAACCCTTACATAACTCAAGTCGGTAGTAAATACCGTCTGCCGATCTGGCGTTACGTCACACGTATTAGCACTAGATTATAAGTAAGTACCTCCAAATTATATCACCCCACGAATTCCGCAATTCGTACTAAGGAGTCACAATGATATGGTACAACAAATATGACTAAAGGGAACACACCATTAACACGAAGAAAACAGTTTTATACTAAAACAACTAGGTTTCACACTTACAGTCACGTCGCCGGCGCAAATGCATAAAATACCCAACGGAGAAAGGAAGTACAGGGAATGGATCAAATAGGAATTCCGTGGGTACTTACAGGGCTGGGTGGAAAAGATATCGACACCCAGCATTCCACTACAGCCTTGGCGCGTTATTCACTTCAAACCACTCACAGCTTCTGTTCGTATTTCACTTTGATATTAGTCATTACGCGTGACCCAACACGAATTAGGGCCGTACAAAACGCGAGCCGATATGGCCACTTGATGCCTATTCAACGCGACGCTCACGTGGGAGACGTCGAGACATCCAACAATCACTAAGCCTGGTATTCTAGTATAACCCAGGAGAACCGCAATAATACGATGCATCAACACGCGCGATCTCAAATTGAATCGTCCATTACACGCGGCATCACAAAACGCGTGGCGGGAAATCCGTACAAAACACAATACGTTCTCGTCCGAACGGTTTTGAGTGACTGGTAGTGCGGTGCAGAAATCACCGCTTGGCGCCTACCAGGCGGCCCGCGCGCACGCCGCCACCCTCGCCCCGCAAGCGAGAAAGGGACAACATATGCCCAGAGCGATGCGTGCGGGCGAGCATCGCGGCGTATTCATAGACCGTCATTAATACCTAACTTACCCCAGCATAGCAACACTAAATATTAAACATTCACCCGCCCTAGGCCGAATCCCTTAGGCCTATTCACTACTGGGGAGACGAGATAGCGTTGCTATTGCTCGCTTAAGAACTGAATCCCCTACCTGAACTGTCGCGACTCGAGGAGTGCCATCACTACCTGGGAACAAGTTGAGAATGCGCCCTCTGCGCCATCGCAGTGGCGGCAGGTTGGCATCCTTAACCAGAACGAGATCTCCAATGCGAGGGGGTTCAGTTCTGTCCGTCCACTTAAGGCGTTGCTGCAGAATGTGCAAATACTCAAGCGACCATCGCTTCCAAAAATTCTGAGACATTTGCTGCAGCAACTCATAACGCGTCAAACGATTGCTACTGACCTCTGTGTAGGGGTACTCTGGCAAGGCGTTAAGTGGTCGGCCAATTAAGAAATGCCCTGGTGTCAAGGCCTCCAGATCATTCGGATCTGAGTTAAGCGGACACAAAGGACGTGAATTGAGAACGGCCTCAATTTTACAAAACACGGTCGCTAGCTCCTCAAAGGTTAATATCGTTAAACCTATAACGCGCATCAAATGCGTCTTAGCGGACTTTACAACCGCTTCAAATATACCACCCCAGTGGGGGCATCCTGGTGGATCGAACACCCAGTTAATGCCCTGACGGGAGAGGCTCGTGCCGATAGCTTCCTCGTTTTCCGATAAAAACGTTATAATTTCTTTCATACATCGATCAGCGCCCTTAAAGTTGGTACCACAGTCCGACCTGATCAGCGCTGGTCGCCCTCTTCGCGACACAAATCTATCTAAAGCTGCTAAGAAAGCCTCCGTAGTGAGGTCGGCCACGAGTTCCAAGTGGACGGCCTTGGTTGCTAGGCACACAAACACGCACAAATACGCCTTGATTGACTTTGCGTTGCGAAGGCGTGATGCCTTTACCATAAAAGGCCCCGCAAAGTCCGTTCCCACACCCGCAAACGTCCAGGCTTCCGTCACCCGGTCCGGTGGGAGGTCTCCCATCTGAGGTTGCATTGTGGCTGCCTTCAACCGATAGCAAGGCAAGCACCGAAACACAATGCTCCGTACCGTACGTCGTCCAGACAAGATCCAAAACTCGCGCTGCAGAATAGCCAAAAGGGCATTGCAGCCCGCATGCGAGTTCTTCTCATGACGATCCCTAACTAAAAGCTCTACCAAAGGTCCTTTCTTTGGGAGTAACAGCGGATGCCGTGCTGAAAAGGGCAGGTTAGCGTTCCGAAGTCTACCTCCAACCCGGAGCATTCCATGCTCGTCCACGAACGGGTTGAGGCGCACAAGACCTCCCTTCAGCTTTCCACGGCCATCCCTGAGCAGCCTGGCCTCTTCCTCAAAATGTTCCGCCTGGACGACCCTAACCAATAAACTTAGAGCCGCATTCCGCTCCGCAGGCGAGAGGACAGGTGCCAAGTTCCGTTCTGCTTGAGGTTTTCTACAGTTGTTCACGAACCGTTTGATCCAACCTGTCACCCCTAGAAGTTTGTCGAGGGAGCTGTATCGTTCCAGCAAGAAAGCCGCACTAGGCTTAGGTACGATCTGCCCTACGTTCACTCGCAAACCTCGATCAGGTGGCCCAAGCGGCGACCCGCACTCATTGTATGGCCATCTCTCAGGTGACTCAGTCAGCCACTGAGGTCCCCACCACAGTGAGTGACCTACCAAATCAGGGGCCCTACATCCCCGTGAGGCGCAGTCCGCTGGGTTCTGTTCTCCCGGTACGTGTCTCCATACCAACGGAGTTTCCGATCCTTTAATCTGTGACACCCGATTTGCCACGAAAACCTCAAGAGTATGTACCGACGTCTGTAACCAGCACAGAACTATCCTACTGTCGGTCCATGCGTACACCGTTTCATCCAAATTGATGGTACCGCGTAGATTACTAGCGACATAATGTAGCAAGCGCGTGAGAAGCGCTGCTCCCGCCAATTCCAACTTTGGAATGGTCCATCTTGTCCTAACCGGAGCCACCTTACTCTTGGCCATAACTAGACGCACGTCTACAGTTCCCGTTGAACTGACTGTCCGCAAATAGACAGCTGCCGCGTACCCTCGCTCCGAGGCATCACAAAACCCATGTAGGGTAGCCTTACATCCCACCGATGGGAGCAACTTGCGAGGTATGGCGATGCGTACGATCCCTGGTAAGGTGGTCACAAACTTGGTCCAATCATTCAACAGCTCTCCGGAGAGCTGGTCGTCCCAACCCAAGTTTGCTAGCCACAACCTTTGCAAGAAGCACTTCGCCATGAACGTCACCGGTGCGATCCACCCGTTAGGATCGAAAGTTCTGGCGATCGTCGATAATACCGAACGCTTCGTCCAAGTCTTCTGCAAAAGGTCTGGCTCGATCTGATACGTAAAGACATCATGCGTTGGCCTATATTGCACCCCTAGGATGCTCAACGTATTTGGATTGTCCGGGTTCTCGAAAAGGTGCGGGTCCTGCTGGAACTCACCTGGCAACCCGGCCAGGAGCTCTGGACAGCTGGACAGACATTTCCGCAACTCATAACCTCCTGATTCCATGATCGCGATCAGCTCGTCTCGTAGGAGTAGTGCTTGTTGCACGCTATCTGCACCCGTGCAGATGTCATCCACGTAGACGTCGCGATCCAGTACTGCTGCGGCCCGAGGGAATCTTACCCTTTCCTGTGCGGCCAACTCTCGCAGCGTGTGTACTGCCAAAAACGGACTTGGCTTCAGACCATACGTTACCGTGTTAAGCTCATAAGTGACCATCGGCTCGTCAGGGCTCTCACGCCACAAAATCAGCTGGTACCGACGGTCATCCGGGTGTATAATTGTTTGGCGAAACATCATTTTGACGTCTGCGACGAACGCTACTTGGTGCAACCGAAAATCTGTGAGGATGTCCACAATGTCCCGGTTCAACTTGGGACCCGCGTGCAGACACTGGTTCACAGACACACCATTCGATGTAGGAGCAGAACCGTCAAACACTACCCGTATCTTCGCCTCCGGTGACTTCAAAACAGCCAGGTGTGGTATGTAGTAATGCTCGACACACCTCCAATCTATGCTGGACACCGACATGTGGCCTAACTCTAGGTACTCCCTCATGAATTCGATATACTTCTGCCGAAGTGCTGCATCTCGCTTCATCTTTCTCTCCATAGCCAGTAGTCTCCGTTCCGCGATCTGTCGCGAACTACCTAAGGAGGGGCGGTTTGGGAGAAATGGCAGCCTGGTAACAAACCTACCTGACGAACTTCGTGCAGTGTTGTACTGATAGAACAGCTCGCACTCGTCATCCTCTGGCTTCCGTCTATCCGCCGTGGGTGGCTCCTCAGACTCCCAAAACCTCTGCAGCACCTCCGACAACACACTACCATAGAGAACCGTATCGCCCTCTGGTAGGTCCTGAGGTCTCCAAACTGGGCCAAAAATAACATACCCCCCTGTGGTATCAACGGCCACTAAACCAGTTTGCTGAAGTACCCGTTTTCTGCCACACCAGAATCTCCCGAGGACGTCTGACCCGAGGAGAACGTCCACCGTACCAGGAGTATCAAATTCAGGATCAGCTAACTCTAAGCCTGAGGTTAACCCTCGTACCGTTGACGGTAACCGAACCTGAGGAAGTTTCCCTACCACTTCATCCAGCACCACTGCTGAGGCATGATAGCTGACCCCTGTACCTGTATTACCTAATGTGAACTCGAAGTTCACCTGACCCCGAACGTCAGGCACATCTACACCTCCAATACCTACAGCCCCATCCGTTGTGGGCCTTATATTTAAGCTTAGCCTACTCACCAGCTTACTAGACACAATACAACCCTGAGCCCCTGTATCTAACAAGGCTCTTACCTGTATGCTGCGGCCACCGTATCCCCATACCCAAATCATTGCCGTAGGCAACAATACCGTAATTGGCCGGGGGGCCGAAGCTGGCGTGTAGGCGGCGATTACCTAGCAGGAACCTAAGCGCGGAGTGTCCGCGTCCTGCGGGTGGGTCCCCTCTCTCCGTACACCTTCGAGTGGGTCCCACTCCTGCTGATAGGGACCTCTGGTCCTGTACGCCATGGCTGGCAGCCTATAGTAACCCTGCGGCAGGCGCGCGTACCGTGGATGCGCCTGTAGCCGCGGGTGCTCAGCCAAGGGGAGAGGCATGCGTGGGTCATGAGACCTCACCATGTTGTTCAGTCCCGCCGAGTACTGCATGTACTGGCCCTGGTATTGGCACCCGCCCGTAGCATCACGTACTTGTGATGGGTGCCCCTGACCTTGGACCTGTGACCACCTACCCTGTCCCGGCACCTGCTGCCGAGGTGGTGACTGTCTCGCGCGTGGTGAAGGGGGCATCACCTGCTGATGTCCCTGGCCTCGTCCCTGAAACCCTGGTGGAAGAGGACTCCTCCTTGGAGGGGGTGGGGAGCGTTGCTCCCGTCTAGGTAGGGCAGACTCCGTCCGCTGACCCGCGTCAGCTCTGTCTCCGTAATCTCCGCTGCGGTTCATGCATAGGAGCTGATGGTGGGCACCCTGGCAGTACCTGCAGTTGGTGCTTGATGGGCACTCTCGCACCTGATGCGGCCCCATACACCTAAAGCACCAACGCCGTTGCTGCACCACACCACGACGTTTCTGCACCCGCTGTGCAGCGAACTCCTCACACGCAGTCACCTGATGCCCCGCCTCTCTGCAGTAGGCACACCTCGTTTTCAAATTAGCGACATTGTATCGCCTGGGTGGCCTACTCTTACCGTCTCGCGCCTGTGCACCCGGCCGTTCCGGGCGGCGAGCGGCCGCAGACTCCGCGTGAGGCGACTCTCCAAATTGGGCATCTACCCGCCTGCACTCGGCCTCGAGGAAGGACTTGAGCTCCTCGAAGGTCGGGAGGTAATCAGATGTCTTACCTCCGTGTGACTGTTCAAAACGAGCGGCCATGTCGCTCGGCAGGCGGCGCAACAACGTGTGGACCAGGATATAATCATAGCCTGACACCGGCATCCCCTGTCTCTCAAGAGCGTTCACTGCAACGCAGACAGGGTTGAGGACCTTGGCCCTGAGGTCCGTCCCTCGTGTGATGGTCGGCACGGTGAGCCACTGTTCCAGGAGTTGGTCAATCATGAGACGTTTGTTGCTGTATCTCTAGATCAGCAAACCGCGAGCCGTCTCGTAACTTGCATCATCGACTGGTAGATGCTTTACCAGCTCATGGGGCTCACCTTGCAGCTTGGCCATCAATTGTGCCATTTTATATGCCGGCTGCAAGTCAGTGCGGTTATGAATCACACTGTCAAACAGATCCTGGAATCGGGTCCAATCCGTGTAGTCCCCGTGGAAGACCGGAATCGCCACAGCCGGCAGGGGCACTTGCACCCCCGGTCCCCGCGGACCATGGGGTGGGTCCGGCTCCCCAGCCCTACGCCTGGTGATCACAGCAGCCGCCTGCTGGATCTCCTGCCCTATCTCCAGGCACTGGGTCACATTCGCCCGGACCGTAAGTTTGACCTCCTCATCAGGCGTCCCATCAAATAACTCCTCGCATCCAGTGAGGCAATCCAACACCTCCGCGACCCGTTCGTCAATCTGTTGCGCACAAGCGATGAGTGCGTCCTCTCGGTCCCCGCGACCGACCATCGCCTGCTTAGTCGCGAACCACATTAGGTGCGTTCTAATTTTTGCCTGAAGCTGTCTAATTGTGGGAGCCATGGTTCCAACCCAAAGTAACACCGTACCTTACAATAAAAAACAATAATAGACAATCGGCCCTGATCCTACCGTTAGGATATCCGCACAGGGTAAACACAACGATAATAACAAGCAATTCACTAATTGATTGGCCCTGATCCTACCGATAGGATATTCTACACAGGGCACACACTACAATCACAATAAATATATTTTTTTTATGTAGGTAGATTAAAAATCTTATACTAAAATAATCTTAAATCTAGTGGTTTTCTGAACCACGCTCTGCTACCAAAAATTGTCTAATTCCAAGCTAAACTCCCGCAGTGGAAGCGATTTACACAGGTAAATTTCGAACAAAATACCAGGAGTTCAACTGGAGGCAGACAATGGCTGCGTTACGCAGCGCTAAATAGCATGTACGCTGCACAATATAGCAGCGCATACTATGAATTAAACGTGAACCTAAATCTATTTAACTTAATTAACTAAGTTGATTGAAATTGGCAAATGATGTGTTCCAACCCTTACATAACTCAAGTCGGTAGTAAATACCGTCTGCCGATCTGGCGTTACGTCACACGTATTAGCACTAGATTATAAGTAAGTACCTCCAAATTATATCACCCCACGAATTCCGCAATTCGTACTAAGGAGTCACAATGATATGGTACAACAAATATGACTAAAGGGAACACACCATTAACACGAAGAAAACAGTTTTATACTAAAACAACTAGGTTTCACACTTACAGTCACGTCGCCGGCGCAAATGCATAAAATACCCAACGGAGAAAGGAAGTACAGGGAATGGATCAAATAGGAATTCCGTGGGTACTTACAGGGCTGGGTGGAAAAGATATCGACACCCAGCATTCCACTACAGCCTTGGCGCGTTATTCACTTCAAACCACTCACAGCTTCTGTTCGTATTTCACTTTGATATTAGTCATTACGCGTGACCCAACACGAATTAGGGCCGTACAAAACGCGAGCCGATATGGCCACTTGATGCCTATTCAACGCGACGCTCACGTGGGAGACGTCGAGACATCCAACAATCACTAAGCCTGGTATTCTAGTATAACCCAGGAGAACCGCAATAATACGATGCATCAACACGCGCGATCTCAAATTGAATCGTCCATTACACGCGGCATCACAAAACGCGTGGCGGGAAATCCGTACAAAACACAATACGTTCTCGTCCGAACGGTTTTGAGTGACTGGTAGTGCGGTGCAGAAATCACCGCTTGGCGCCTACCAGGCGGCCCGCGCGCACGCCGCCACCCTCGCCCCGCGAGCGAGAAAGGGACAACATATGCCCAGAGCGATGCGTGCGGGCGAGCATCGCGGCGTATTCATAGACCGTCATTAATACCTAACTTACCCCAGCATAGCAACACTAAATATTAAACACTGGTCAAATATAAAAATACTAAGGTAGGTACTTAAATGTTGCAACAAAATTGTAAAAAAGAAACTCATTCAGGTGAAAAAAAAGCTGAACGTTTATCAAAATAAAATAGGATAAATCAGTGTGCTGACACGTGAAACATCGATCAGATGTGGCAAAATGTATTGCTAATGCTAGCAATACATTTTGCAGTACACCCGTAGCGGCATCAATCACATATTATTCACGTAAAATAAATCGATCTCGTGACTGCTTAAAAAGGTGTTTTTTTCCTAAGCTGAGTAACTCGACTTTAATAGATTGATAGCTCTATTATGTCACTTATATATTTCAACTCAACTGATACTGTTTTTTTGTTTCATGTTGTGTATTGTGGTGTGATTGTCCTTTGGTGTAGGTAGATCAAAATCCAACTCATCTCAGCAGAAACAAGCGTTGTCATCGTTCTTTTGTGATCCCGTGTGATACGGTCAAAGTCGTCATCGAAACTTGACACTGGCGAAATCATAACGACAACGCCATAAAATTAAGAAATTAATTGTATTGATGACGTAAGATGTGGTTTCTCCAGTTATGTTTAGTAATAGTAATAGTTTTTTATTGAATCTCACAGGATTAACAAGATGTGCTTATGAAAGTTAATTTTACTATTTGTATGCATAGCACAATTAATTAAAACCAGAATACAATTGTGACTGGATTTTAATTGTGTAGTAGCCTGTGAGATGTGTGTATGCACACAAACCACAAGTAAATTACACGGGAAATTAAATGCCAGTGCCATGATGATATCCTGTCACAACCGTTTTGCTTTGTAACAGTCGGTCGCTGTGTGGTAGCTGGCAATCCTTTGTAGCAGAGCTCACTGCCTAATTACATAGCATCATTCAAAGGCTACAAAATTAGATTGTGTAGTGTAGCAAATAATAAATTACATTTTTACCTACACTACTACGCATTAGGTAGGTACATTACCGTTAGCAACATTAACAGCCACAAAAGTCCACTGCTGGTCGTGGGCCTGCCCCTACTGGTAGTATTTGCAATACTCACCACAATGATTCACATGCCCTGGATTAACCTTTGTGTCACGACACCTGTGGGTACAAATCGGGTGATACTAATCTAACCTGGCGCCACACGGTGTCTCTCTCGCTTAAAATAATTGTCATCATCAACATCGTCACATCTTCCTATAGTTCACTGACGTAGGTCTTACCCAGGGTACGTCACAAAGCTGAACTCCCATTTTTTTCATCCATTTGCTACCATTATTATATCGTTCATTTATTTTGATTTATATTTTTACAAAGTAGACCAAGTAAACTTACAACCGCTAGTCAATTTCGCAGACGAGCTCACAAGCGGTGTATTTGCGGTAAATAAACATGAATACCAAATCACTGTTCAATTTTCTTTTCAAAACACACACAGGCCACACGCTCAGCTCCTTTATAGTAAAATATAGTAAATCTCAAAGAGCAGGGTTGCCAGATGTTTTGGCATGCACACAGAGTTGCGCGCTCAATCAGCCTTCAAAGGATGGCGGCGCGGCGAGATCAAAGAGGTTCTGCCACGTAACAAAATGTACAAATCGAAATGGTGAGTTTCCAATACCTTACGCGGTTGTGGAGTAACATGTTCTTTTGTTGCATAAAATCCAAAAGCAATAAATATTCCTAAACATTTGTAATTTCTTTATGCTAAATTTTTCGATTTCATAACTGACCGGTTCAGCCTGCAATGTCCTTACCAGATTAGGAACAAATTCACAAAGTGATAAATATCAACTTTATGATTGCCCCACCGAGAATCGAACACAGAACCTTTGCATCGCAGACCATCGCACTACCACTGCACCACATCAGCCATCCACCTAATTGCCTGAAAAGGAAGATGGTTCTGTGTTTCGGAGAGCACGGTTGCTGTCTATGATTACTTAGACGGCGGTCGTAACACAACCATGTCAGAGGCCTACTACTACTAGTACTGACCGATGTCCTGTTGCAAAATAGGTACCTTAGATAAAATAATTTTATTGGTTCTCGTATATAGGGTAAAATTTTACTAGTGCCCATTAGCAAAAACTCGAGACGGGCTGTTTACAAATTTTCCTAAGGAAAATAGGTCCAAATATGACAAAAAGATCAGCTGATTTGGCTCAGTATGGAAGCTCAAAATATTTGATGTTCCTTGGGGAGAGTTATTCCTTAGTTATCACTAAGCCGTCCTCTGTTTTCGGTATCAGTCATTAGTATTTACTTTGATACAAATAGAGCAAAACAGCTCGATTGAAGTGAGAGTAAAGGCATGGAATATAATAAAAGTACAAAGGAAAAAAGAACTACTAAGGGACTCGAGGGTGTGTTTTGCAATTTTAGGCGACGGGCTGACAACCTGTCACTATAGCGATATACAATTTTCCGTATGACCCTCAAACATTTGTCAGATGTGGTGTAAATAGCCGTTTTTGCGGCTGTTTACGCTCAGCCTACCCCGCAAGGGGTTATAGGCGTGATTTATGTATTTATGTACAAAAGAAAATAGAACGATGTATACAACTTTAAAAAAGTTGGCCACGATTTATTTAGGTGCACTTTTTCCTATTACACTGCATAAAGTGATCAAATCTAGAAAACAGTGGTGCATTTGTTTGTATTAAAGTCATTAAATAATAAGGTAAATATTTATTTTCTGCTAGAGTAAGTCGAACTTCTGACTTAATATCACTACAAAAACGGCTGCAAAATTCGACCAATTAATCAGCCAATTTGCCTAATTTTTCCTTTCTTTCCCCATTCATAACGGCTAATTACTGGTGGAAAACAAAGGCTGGCTGTGAGTTCTAATTATTTTATTTACCTTATATTTACTCCAGCCATTTCTACTTGTTTTTCTTGCGTAAGTGTCGTAAGTGAGGTTTTGTGTGTGTGGAAGGCGTGACTGTGTGGTGTTCATAAATTGTTATAGTCATTGGAATTTTCCCTAGCTAGTTTGAAGTCTTGTAGGCTGTTTGCGCAATACACAGTTTAAAAATTGAATTTATAAACGATTGCAAAAACTTACCATATAAGTGTTCTCCTTGACATCAGCCTGCAGGGTAATTTCTATAAATCAACATTTTTGTTGCCAAAGGGAGACTGTTCGGCAAACTAGCCCAATTTATTTGCATCAGATACTGATTGAGAGCAAATATATTTTTTTAACGTAAACGGTATTTGCACTAAACAAACTAATACATGATGCTACCCGTTTATTTTAAATTGTAGGTAACTAACAAGATACTTTTGGCCGATGTGGCTGTTACTCTCTTGCCTATTTGATTTGGGTTTTTGAATAAAAATTGCACATCCCTTAAATCTCTCAATGGGGAAATTAATTTGATTGGTTTTTGAAAACGCCCGTGAGATTACGCTGAAAACACAAACGTGGAATGGAAAATAAATATTGTTCACTTTGATACATTTCTGATCTTCAATAAACAGAAGCGTGAACGTTCGTTGTTTTGTTTTCATTATCTTTTTAACACTTAATGCTTTTCATGTTAATATCAATGAAAGTAAGATAGTATATTGTAAGTAAGCAAATAAGTAAGTAAAAACACTTTATTGCACATTCAAAACACAAGTAAATAACAGGAAAACTTAAACTAAAAATGCTCAAAGGCGGCCTTATCGCTGAAAGCGATCACTACCAGACAACCTCTTGTAATTTTAAAAAATATCTCAACAAGAAAACTTTACTACATATTATTATTAAGTACTTATTTTAAGTTCTAATAACAATAGTGAGTCATACTCGTAACTTTAAACTATAAAGCAATGGAAAATATTTTAGTGATTATAATCTTAGTCATCGCATTGCGCGCAGTCGCAACAAACTAAGCTACGCGCATCGAAATAAGGTCAATATGTTTAGTAGCGCAGCGAAACTCGCGCGAGTCACATCACAACGCCGTCACGACAGAATAAAATAAGATGGCCGCCACATCCGATAAACTATTCGATATCAACAAAGCAGAAGAATTGTTTGAACAGTTCATAAAGGATCACAACAAAACGTACAAAGACGATGAAGACAAGAAGATCCATTACGAAGCATTCTCTAAGAATTTAGAGAAAATAAACCGGCTGAATTCTCAACCTAATCAGACTGCGACGTATGGTATAAACAAGTTTGCAGATTATACGGAGGATGAGATGAAGTGCATGCACGGAGGGAGACGTGAGTGACTTCTTCTATTACTTACCTTTGTTACATTCGTGTTGTGAGTTATTATATCTTTTCTTTACTTGGCACGCGCTAATTTAATCCGCTTTGGCATTAATGTTAGTCACAGTTATTGATAGCTTCTGTGTTTGCATTATGAATGGTACTTAGATTCTACATAAAAAAGCAATTTTGTAATATCGAAATCTGCTTGCTATTTTTTCTAATTTAAGAGACTATAATAATTATGACTTTGATTATTCTACATTATATCCAACATTAAACAGTCAACAACGTAAGTGCGAAGGTCAATGGGCAGCGTTATTGATAAATGCAAACCTGATAGGTACCTATGTCACGGTAATACTATCTATACAGTATTGTAACTCGGCCGTGTCCTTGAATAAGTGCCTACAGCCGCGCGGTACGTAAGCATGTGATGGGGCTGTCACTGTCGCCCAGTTCACTCGTGTTAATCACTTTCCTTCACTCTATTCTATTTATTAATTACTAGCAGCCCGCCCAGCGGTTTCACCCGCTGCTAACAATTTCCCCCCGGGAATAAGACAGTTTAATATAGCCTATGTACATCAGGGATAATGTAGGATTCTAAAAATCTTGACTTCAATTTGAAACAAATATCGTTTTCAGATGGTGGTGGCGTAAAGTTAAATGCCGTGTGATTAACCTAGCCAGCCCCATGGCAGTGCCTATATTTTTATTTTTTTTATCCCGCCCGAGCCGGTTTTCTATTAGGTCATAACACAATTGTAATAAAAAAAAAGAAAATTGTGTGATACAAATTTCTTTTTTTAGAATGAACGTGCATGACGTCAATAAGTGAAAATACTATCCTACATTGAATAAAGAATTTCAATTTCAATTAACGGTAAAATAATTTTTTAAATCGGTTTAGTAGTTTCGGAGCCTATTCAATTCATACAAACAATAAATAAAATCCTGTTTCTAATATAAGTGTAGATTATAATTATTATTTTAGTGTGATGCCGGCTTAAAATAGCATCACCCGATTTCTTTCCCGTGGGAGTCGTAGGAGGCGACTAAGGGACTTGAGGGTGTGTATTGCAATTTTAGGCGATGGGCTGACAACCTGTCACTATGGCGATACACAATTTCCGAATGACCCTCAAACATAATATGTCAGACGTGGCGTAAATGTCCGTTTTTGCGGCCGTTTACGCTCTGCCTACCCCGCAAGGGATAATAGTTGTGATATGTGTATGTATGTATGTATTATTTTAGTGTAGATTTTTTTAATGCATTATTTAATGTTTTTTGTCGTCTTTTTATACCGAGTAAGGGACAGCCCTTCGAATACTGATAGGGTGCATGAAACATAAAACTGGACAACTTTCCCCTAGAAACATATTTCAGGAAACGCCAACAAAATGACCTTCCATACAAAATCACAATCAGCTGACTGCATTTACTATGGGAAGTCAGTTTTTTACGTTTCCTGAAATAAATTCCTAGGGGAAAGTTGTTCAGTTTCATGGTCTGCATGTACCCTATTAGTATTCTGAGGGCTACAGCCCTTCGAACACTGATAGGGTGCATGAAACATATCACTGGACAACTTTCCCCTAGGAAAATATGTCAGTCAGGAAACGCCAAAAAAATGACTTTCCATACAAAATCACAATCAGCTGACTGCATTCACTAAGGGAAGTTAGTTTTTTTACGTTTCCTAAAATATGTTCCTAGGGGAAAGTTGTTCAGTTTCATGGTCTGCAATCTGCATATACCCTATCAGTATTCGGAGGGCTATCCCTTACACCCTTTAATACAGTAATGATTAAATGTAATCATTACACTTATACTAATAATGTGGCGTAGTTTGTACATTTTGAAATGAAAAAGTAGTTATTGCGGCATAACTGTAATAGTTAGACATATGGTATCGCGGACATTATTATAGATATTAATGTCATCTATAAAACTGTGGTACATCACTTTGCTCTATTGTCAATAATTTCCACAGCGTACGCGATTTAAGATATTTTTTTGGTACATTTTTCACACGTTGGGTTACATTATCGAAATTTTCACGCGGATCCCTATTTTTTCTCGTATAAAATATAGCCTATGTTCATCAGGAATAATGTAGGATTCTAAAGGTGAAAGAATTTTTAAAATCGGACCAGTAGTTTCGGAGCCTATTCGATGCAAACAAACAAACAAACAAACAAACAAACAAACAAACAAACAATCAAATCTTTCCTCTTTATAATATTAGTGTAGAAGAAATAACCACATAAATAAAAAAAATTAAATACCACGACCTGCAGATGCGTCAAACCTATAACACGGTTGTATAAAAAGGAAATACAGGGAAATACCTATCTATTTAGACACAAGCCACAAATTACGTTGTAGTTACCTACTTACCTAATAGTACGTAAATTTAATTTATAGGCTTACCTTTCAGAGTTTCCAGGTAATCTAAAAAAAGTTATATTCCTCTGTGTGCGTTATTGAGGAATTCATGCAACCAAAAACAGCACAATATAATATTCTACTTGTCATTTGAAATACTATTTGTACTTATTTCGAGTGAAAATTCGTGCGGTTACTGATTTAAAACCTGCACACCGTCCATTCGTCACTGCGGCACACCTATAGATGGGAAGCCGGTTAATAACGATTTTAACCAGGTGGTTATTAACGGCTTTTTTGGTTATTAACGGTTAATAACCAGTCAGACTGGGTTACTACGGTTATTTTCATATATTTTTTTATTGTATGAAGTTTTTAATAAATGTTTTTAAAAGCAGTTGGTTAGGTGTATAATTAATTATATTTGTTTTCAGTTAAATATTTTTAGTCTACAAGTAAAAGGTACATTTAGTCCGTTCACACGTTGTTTAGGTACCCCGTAAGGGATGTAGGCGTGACTGTAGGTGTACCTAGTGCCTGATCGACTCAGTAGACTACCATGAGAAGTAAAAGAAGCGATGGTAGGTAGGTAGGTAGTTCAATATCATGTAATGCAACGTTGCCACGTCGTCGTCTCTTCACCCGCCCCGCTTTCTTCTTTACTAAAGGAAAGAGCAAAAGAGTCGACGTAAGTAGTTTCCCGCCTACCGGCTGCTTCGTGCTTAGTAGTAAAGGTTTCCTAGGTACCCTACGCTACGTGGCCGTCGTCTTCGAGATCGATCACTGGGGGGGCGTTGCGTGTGCGTCAAATAAACAAAAGACGCCGCCGCCACCGCAACATCGATGACTGTCGCTATTGGTTCGATATCGAAAATACCTTCCTATCTATTGCAGTAAAAAAAATATCAAAATGATTTTTAAATGTACCTAGTGTTACTATATACCTACAGTTACTAAATACGTATGAGCACAGACATCTTTAGAATAAAATTGGTATTGTTTTCAAGCAAAAATGAAAAACTCGATCATTTATCTCTGTTACTTTCTCTAAATGCTTCTAAGGGTGTATCCGAGCAACATTTCAGTATTATAATGTGACCGATAACAATCATCTACGCATAACCAACTTAAAAACTCAATATTTTGCTTCTCCGTTTCAATACCGCACTCTGTTAAATAACCATAGTTAACGGGTTAAGTATTGGTAGCTAACGGCGAATTAAGTTAAATAACGGTAGTTAACCGTTAATTTACATCTATAGGCACACCCGCCTCACCCGCGACTGCTAGCATGCCGAGCGCATGCCGAGATCCGAGCGCGTAGGTATAGCTCGCGCGCCGTCCGTTTGTATGAAGTTAGAATACTGTATAGATAATATTACCGTGCCTATGTGTCATATTTCAATGTAACTACATATTATTGACTATAACTATCCACTAAGTATTGATAAAGTTTCGATTAATGCCACGTGAGGTATTATCCTTAATAAATATTAAGGTCAAAGTGAATAAGTAGTTACTAGTGCTACATAATTAATAAACATTTAACAAAGTATTTAAATATTTTTTAAATAAGATTTAATGCATTATTAATTGTAAATGCATCATCATACTTATGTATTTTGTTACAGATTGATGGAAAATGGCCTCTTAACGACGTAAACAAAAGGTGCCAGCGCTGTTAGTAAATAAGATTTTAAAATGTACAAATTGTTTATTTTTATTTTAAGTCTTAAAACTTTTATTGAAATTATTATTGAATAAGTAAATAATTATACTGTACTTATTTTATAGTTTGTTACTACCTACTATTTAGAGTTTAGCAGTTGGTTAAAATCACGCATTTGATAATTTAATATTTCTTGCCCGTGGGAGACGTAAGAAGCGTCTAAGGGACTCGAGGGTGTGTATTGCAATAGGCAATGGGCTGACAACCTGTCACTATGGCGATACACAATTTTCCGGATGACCCTCAAATGTTTGTCAGACGTGGCGTAAATGTCCGTTCTATGCGGCCGTTTACGCTCTGCCTACCCCGCAAGGGATTATAGGCGTGATATGTGTGTGTGTGTGATAATTTAAAATTAATAGAAGTATTTTCACAATGCTACTTTTAACAGCTAGGTACCTGGAGGTCCTAATGTGAACAGGCTGTAAATATAAAAGGGAAGTCTTTGCCTAGCAGTAGGACAATTTATAGGCCAATAGAGATCAGCTCATTACTTTTAAAACCTACAATAATTAGTTTGGCTATATCTGATACACCAAGCTTATAGCCAATACACACACAATGTTCACACGGTATAAGTACTCGTATTCCAACATCGTCCTCTGCGGGATAGTCAGAGTAAAAGACAGTTTCAGAGAGATCCCTAAGAACAACCATTAAAGCTATAAGAACGTAAAAACGCTTGAGTTCCGCGGACACTCAGCTAAATTAATTAAAACAAAATACTTCCTCAATTAAGTAAAGAATTAAGTTTACATCAATATTATTTATTGCATTTAAGTACAACTCTGATTACGCCAATTTTTTCATAACTTCTCTCTTGTTGTTCGTAAAGTTTTATCTGAAAAAATAAAAATAATAATTGTTCAATGATATTTGACAGGGCCATACATACCAGCTATTAAATAGATTTTTTTCTGACCTTATATCACTGTGATTTTTTTTCATATATTGGCAATAGGAGGAAACACCGTAGAAGTCTCCAAGACAAGCTGTTAAGTGTTTCTCTACTGAAATATTCTTATAATTCGATCAATTTGAATGACAATTATTTTAATGTCTCTGTAAATTATAATTTTAATTATGACTTTTAATAATGAAATGATTTGATTGAATGATTTCATTTATTTTATGAATGTAAGAAGCTTTGGTGTGACTGTTATTTTAGCATTCTGTTTTTTATAAATAAATTTGAATTTAATTTTGATTATTTTTTCTAAATGATGATTTGTTGTGTTCACGATTGCCTGTCCGTTTCTAAGAACTTTTAATTATCTACAAATCAAACAAACTTTTATAAACTACTAAATAATAAAGTTTCATTGCAGGGGGCTTTTTTTATCCATCATGTTAGCAATTCACTAAAATTAAGCTGCACAAACAGAAGCCTTTATCACGGAAATTTTAATGTTATAATACCTACATACACTGTTGTGTTCCTATCTGTGTGTGAAATGTGGGTTTCGTTAAGCCACATTAAGCACTTAACCAACAAGTTCGTGCGCTCGTTGCACGAATACCCAGATTTTGTTCTTTCTTGTTACTAATAGGCTTTTAGAACGCGAGATAATACAAGTACCTTTATAGTATAGGCTTTTAGAACGCGAGATAATACAAGTACCTATATAGTTTGAATTACATTCAAAATAAATGGAACGTGTCAATTTTCCAAGAACACTTATTAATACAATGATGCTCTCTTCAATACGACGCTAACGATGTCGGTACGCCGAAACAAAACACGTCATTAGGCAAAATAAGCGATGTCACATCCGAAATTACCTTCTGTTATGATATCCGTGAATGATGCGCTAATTAGTTGAAGCAGCAATCAAAGGACCTGACACACGGGTTTTTTTCTTCATGCGTCAAACACAACATAGAATATTCAATCAAAACTCGTTTGCTCGTGCTGGCCACACCTCTAGTTCACACCTTCGATTCACATGATGCAGGTCATCCAAAACCGTTTCATGCGCAAAGCTACCAGGTCTCCCTGGTACGTGCGGAATGCTAACCTCCACATCGACTTAGGTCTCCATTAAATCATGTATGAAGGAAGCGTCTCGTCGCTTTTTCGATAACGCACCCCACCATAGTTGATAGTTGACCCCTTGATAGCTGCCGTGTCCAACTAATTCCGTTATACCGGGTGGTTCGAATGACTGACTTTCCTGTGCCATTGCGCGATGAATGCCGTTTCCTCGGTTTTAATCTCGATTCCAATATAAATTGGAAATCGCACATTGAAGCGCTGTGTAGCAGACTAAGCAGTGCTGCGTATGCACTGCGCAAATTACGTCCGCTAGTATCAAACGAAGTTTTGCGTCAAGTTTACTACGCTCATTTTCATTCTGTGATGTCATATGGTGTTACGTTATACGGTAATTCTACGGACCAAGATCGAGTCTTCGTACTCCAGAAGCGTGCACTGCGAATAGTTGCAGGAGTCAAACCGAAGGAAACTTGTAGAACCCTGTTCAAGAAAAACAAAATTATGACATTGAGTTCACTTTACCTATTTGAAATATTAAAATACGTTAGAAAAAATTTACACACCTTTACTCGAAAAACGGGCGGCGGGCGAAATTTGCGCAGCGTAGGTAAACTGGAAACAGTACCACGCAGAACTGAGCTGGCGACTAAAAATCCACGCGTAATCGGTCCCACGTATTACGAGAATCTACCCACAGATTTAAAAAACGAAATAAATGATGAAACGTTCTATCATCAACTGAAGAACTATTTATTGGATAAAGAATATTATAGTGTGAATGAATATTTCAAATTAATAAAATAAAATATTATTGACATTTCTTACTATTTAATAAATTTTATTGTAAATTATATTTGTTCAATACTTTTAGTATTATTTTATACAATTCATTTCTATTATATACTTATGTTTGACATTTTCATTTTTTAAATTTGACATATTCACCGATTTTATTTAATTTGTAACTCTTATTTTTTTATAACTGTTACACCTTGTTTTTATTATTCTCTGACGATCATTTTATTCTCTGTGACATTTATGTATGGATTATGTAAATTTGACATTGATATTATGAAATAAATTAATCTAAATCTAAATCTAAATCCCGAAAACGCTAAGCTTAACCAGTTATACTGAAAAAAAATCCTAAGGCACGTAAGAGGTGTAAGATAGAGTGACGTTATTTCCCCGAAACTTTTCACCAATTCGATAGAGGATATCTTCAAGACTCTGCAGTGGTATGGACTAGGCATCAACGTCAACGGCAAATATCTCACACATCTCCGCTTTGCCGACGATATAGTCATAATGGCTGAATTGCTGCAGGATCTGCAAAAATGCCGACCAGTCTCAACGTCGCCTCGACACGTGTTGCACTCGGGATGAATTTGGACAAGACGAAAGTCATGTTCAATCAACACATCATCCCCGAGCTGGTCTCCTTCGAAAGTATAGCCCTTGAAGTTGTCCAGAAGTATGTGTACCTTGGGCAAACATTGCAGCTGGGTAGAGACAACTTTGAGGCTGAAATCATCAGAAGAGTGCAGCTGGTCTAGGCAGCATTAGGGAAGTTGCGTCATATCTTGAAATCACCCTTGCCACAATGCCTCAAGACTAAGGTGTTGGATCAGTGCGTCCTGCCAGTCATGGCTTATGGAGCCGAGACGTGGAAACTGACAGTAAAACTGGCCCACCGGTTACATATCACTCATGGAAAGGTCTATGCTCGGTATCTCTATAATAGATAAAATCCGGAATGAGACTATCTGCAAAAAGACCAAAGTAACGGACATAGTCTGGAAGAGTAGCAAACTGAAGTGGCAGTGGGCTGGGCACATTTGTCTTAGAACCGACGGACAGTGTAATAAACGGGTTCTCGAGTGGAGGCCACGCCTCGGTAAGCGTAGCGTTTGACGACCTCTGGCCAGGTGGACTGATGACTTAAAGAAGGCGGCTGGTCACTACCGACTGGTGACTGGATGGCGAAAACGGGAGATCGTGCCCTATGGCGTACCCTGAAGGAGGCCTACGTCCAGCAGTAGACTGCTATAGGCTGATGTATGTATGTACGTAGAAAAATCATTTGACGTTTCATTGAACTTCATGATGAACTGTTTTTTTGAATGGGTGGTCTTTTTTGTTTTTATTTTGACCTTTGATTCTTAAGGAAGATTTTCCAGTTCAACAGCTTTGCGTTCCGGGATATTGATCGTTTCAATGCACATCGTTTAAATACGAAATTTTACATGTTGAATATGTACAAGTTTTGCCATTGCTTCAGTAGTGCTACAACTATATCGTTGTAATTTCTACGTAACCGCTCGTAGCACTACTGTGAACTTCCACCAGAACTTTCAATATCACAAAAATGAAGAAGCAATCTCCCGTTGCCGCGCTATTTTAAATTCATGGAATAGTTAATCTCGGCGGTTTTAGATAACGTTTGGACAGGCCACAATTTAAAGCTTTTATTTTGTGGCTTTTTAGCTGGTAGGTATGTTCTGGCAAAATTGGCACGTCAAATAAATTATTGTCAATCGTAAATACTGTACCGGGCAAGAAAGACGCGCTCCGATTCAATAAAAGAGAATCGCTTCTGTTGGAAGGACAGCACTGATTGTGCTGCTGTTTCCATCCTTGTCTCTAATCTGATAACAAGAAGACTAAATCGTGATGAAAACTTAAAAAAGAATTATACCAAACCTTTTATTTGTGGTAAACTTATATCGGTCTTAGATAAATACTTAAAATTCGCTCTTTTAAGTATTTATCTTTTTAATGCCTGGACGAAACCTAAAGGGTACAATCAACGTCACTCGAGGCAATTTTATTATTTAACGAACAAGTATCACTCATGATGTAGGGTACCTAGAGAGATTAGCCCTCTACGTGACAGCTTTCTTCACGGAGGTCAACCGATATTGTTTGGCAATCACAGTTGACGGGCGTTGGTGATCCGTCGTTTACGCAACCGTTTTCATATGACTCGTTCGTCATTAGACTGTTCGCCGACAAGACATTTCATCGGTCGACCTCCGTCATCTCCGTAAAGAATGCTGTCTTAAGGTGAGGACACATTTCTGTGATCCTATTCCATCCCACTTTACATGATCTGACGGCAGAGACACACTTGCTCTACGCCACACACTCATCAGAGCAGACAAAAAATGAACTTATTATAACACGCCATCTGACAAAAGATCCGCGAGTTTCCGCGGGGTAAGGCAAAGGCGCGCGGGACAGTGAAATGCACCCGGCGCGACGCGTCATAAATTCAATAATCATTGACAAATTGCTCCGTTATTTTAAATAAGCACGTCTTCACTGAGCAAGCGCCAAGAGCCTTCTGACGTGTAACACGTCAGACGACGCTCTTATTCGTCCACTGAGATTTGGTCCGTCAGCAAAGTCATGTAAGTAAGATGTGCTTTTAAATAGTTATTGATCATTATATTTCTATGAAAGCTGGAGTCTGCTTAAGGGTATCACATCATGTACGTGGGATGGCATAAGACAAGTATGTCTGCGCCTTAAAGAAGCCTTCTCAACTTAGAGGTCTACCACTACAAAATAATAAACAAGTTAGTCGCGTAAACCTACATCGTCACTCGATGCAATCGCAATATTTGGTGAATACAAATACAGTAAATTTCTATCTCTGAAAGTAGTAAGTCCACGTATTGGCTATCGAACGCGGCGCGCCGAAGGTTATCCTCTAGCACCAGCTATATTCCATTCTAGCCACAGCTAGCTGCCACAAACTTCAGCGCGAATACCCTTTTGTTAGAATGAAATAGATTTTCAATATTGCAGAGCGAAATTTTCGTATTTGTCTGCATAAATATAGGCACTTGTTTTTAACTGTTTGTAGTTATGGTGGTTCACTCGCAACTGGCGTCCCACAGGCCCAAAGCATAAAAGTAACTTAGTTATTCCATGTTAAAGGACCATAACCTAAAAAGCTTCTAGCCTGTTTGGCATTCTTGTAGCAACGGAAGCCAAGCTGAACCAGTCTACGACATCAACGTAAACAGACTCGTTGTGTCCGTTAAGCTGCGTGAGGAGTTAAGAGCGCAAAAGTAATGGCATAAAACTGAATTTCGCATTTCACCATCAAATTATTCCACGTCACGGTAAATTTTGCAAATTCTACGGTAGAGCGGAGTTATGAGTAGGTACCATTTGAAAAGCGAACGGGTTTTCTGTCAATACGGAACCCATTTATATACGCTTTTTGCATGACTGATAAAACCATGATAGAGAGTTCTGTTAACAACTGCTTCGTTCATGTAAAATAATACTCGTAGAAGCTATATACCTCTATTCAACATAATTGTATAAAATTAACGGAAGTAATTAAAACCAATAATGTGTCGCGTATTTTTCAATTCTTATCCTATTATATTTTTTGAGAGTATTTTTTGACTTTCATCCGTCACTGCGTATTTTTGACGCACCATAACGTTTGCGTCTGCGAGACTAAAGGACATCGTGAATTCCTATCTTAATCCGGCGCGCCGCTGCCAATACTTACTTTGTGTTTATTCTCAAACAAATGTCAAATGACTTGACAGACGCATCCTATACGCAGTGACAGTGAGAGCTATCAGTTCACTTTACATGTCGGTAGTCAGTGATGAAGCCACGTGCCGTTGTGAGGACCTTTGCATTAGCGTTGTGTCTCAATTCTGGGCTTTACAACATAATAAATAATAGTACTATCTTTGCACAGAGCATGAAAGTCAGTCTCGCAAGTGACCTTTTTATATGGTTATTAATACAATCTGCCATGTGATGTCTTTTTTCCCGTGGGTGTCGTAAAAGAACAGCATTACCCCATTTATTTCCCATGGGTGTCGTAAGAGGCGACGAAGGGACTCGAGGGTGTGTATTGAAATTTTAGGTGATGGGCTGACAACCTGTCGCTATGGTGATATACAGTTTACCGAATGACCCTCGAATGTTTGTCAGACGTGGCGTAAATATCTGTTTTATGCAGCCGTTTACGTTCTGCCAACCCCGCAAGGGATAAACGCGTGATATATGTATGTATGTGTGTCATAATACAATCACAGTGTTACTGGTAGTAACTATACAAGGAGTAAGAATAAATTGCCAGAGCGTCTGGTTTGAATATACAAGAGATCTTAACGAAAACAACTTACAAAAATTCAAGTACCACGTAAGTAATTATCCTTGGCAAAACATATTAAACAACGAATTCCCGAATGAAACATTTACGGCATTCCATCAAGAGTTGCAGCTACTCTACAACCTATGTTTCCCCTTTTTTTTTTTTTTTTTTTTTTTTTTAGTTGTGGACCCTACGATTTTTAGCCCCGGGGCTTTCAATCTACACCTGACTGTATGGTGGGGAGCAGGAGCTCACCCGGAAAAGCTTGTGGTTGTTCAAACAACCAGCTCAATCGCGCCCTTGGGGCGCGATTGGGCTTACGAGTTGTTCTGGGGAGAACGTATTGGACTGAATCTACCCGGCACGTGCCGGTAGTTCCCAAAGTGGGGAGCAAATGAGGGACCTCCGCGCCCCCGCTGGCGGGGGCGTCGGTTGCTTGAAGAGCTTGTGGAGTGTGATCTACTCGCAATGGCTGCAGCAGTGGCTACTGTGATTTCATCATCTTCTTCCGTAAGGATGTGTCTCGGACGGTGTTTAAAACGCGAGGTTGGATGGGGGAAGTAGTTGGACGCGGCAACTATCAAGGGGTTTTTATGATGGGGAGCATTATCGAAGAAGCGACGGGACGCTTCTTTCATATACGCTTTAATGGTAGGGAGGCCTAAGTCGATGTGGAGGTTGGCGTTACGCATGTACCAGGGCGCCCCGGTAGCTTTGCGCATGAAACGGTTTTGGATGACCTGCAGCATTTTCAGATGTGAATCGAAGGTGTGAGCAAAGGCTACGCTGGCGTAGGTCATAATAGGCCTTACGCAGGTGGTGTAAATTCTCACCTTATTTCTAAGGGAGAGTTTGCTCTTTTTGTTCAACATCGGATGTAATCTGCCCAAAACGAACGCGGCGCGGTCGCGGACTCTCATAATGTGGCTACGGAAGCTAAGTCTTGAGTCGAGGGTGACTCCTAGATATTTGGTCTCGTTGACCCACGGGATGGGTCGGCCGAAAAGCTTTACAGCGGGGACGTTTAATCGGTACGAACCTCTACGAAAGTGCACGGCTGCACTTTTTTCAGGATTTACCTCGATTCTCCATTTACGGAACCAGCTCCCGAGGGAGTCTAGAGCGTTCTGGAGAATCTGAACTAATTTTAAGTGGTTACGGTGGGACGCGTAGATGGCAGTGTCGTCGGCGAACATAGCCAGCTGTGACATGGGCGATTTGGGGATGTCGCTAGTGTATAGCGTGAAAAGTAATGGAGATAGGACGGAGCCCTGAGGGACTCCTGCCTGTATGGTGTGGGGGGAAGACAGAGTGCCTTCCACCCTGTAACGAAAGCTTCGATCCGACAGAAAGTTACGTACTAAAAGCACGAGACGATCAGGCACAGCGAGCTGGTGTAGCTTGTATACCAGCCCGTTGTGCCAGACCTTGTCGAAGGCTTTCGCCACGTCGAGAAAGACTGCTCCTGTCGGGGTCGGTTTGGACGAGACATTTAGCTTAAGAGCGATGTGTTCGACAATGCGGTGTACTTGTTGGGTACAAGAGTGCTGTTGTCGAAAGCCAAATTGCTCGTCAGGTATGAGATTGTTGGTCTCTGCGTGGTCACGGAGTCGGGCATAGATCATGCGTTCGTAAAGTTTGGCGAGAGGGTTCAGTAAGCTGATCGGGCGGTAGGAAGTGGGCTCATTCGCCGGTTTACCCGGTTTGTGAATGCCTATGACTATTGCTTCCTTCCAGCAAGCTGGAAAGGTGCAACTAGCCATGGCGGCATTCAAAATCAGGGTGAGGCGATTGATCAGGTGATCGGGGACTATGTTTCCCCAAATATAGAGTAAGAGGCATACCAAAACGAAACAATAAACTTAAATGGTTAACAAAGGGAATTAAAAAATCGTGTTTAACAAAACGGAAACTACGTATGTCTTTTTATACAACCAGATTGAGTGCTATCAAAACAAAACACAAAAATTATTCACGAATTCTAAAAAAATGTATTTACAGAGCCCAAAAAAATATAAACGTGACATATATACAAAATGCACGGAATGTGTGTAAGCTACCTGGAAATCCTGGAATATTATAAATGACAGAGAATTTCATAAAAAACAGTGCATCGAGTACATAAAAGATAATGGTAAAATAATTAAAGAACCGACAACAATTGCTTCCACATTTAATGACTATTTAATCAATCTTACTAATAATAATAATATTCGCACAAAACAATATGACAAAAAATTGGTGACACGGAATGACTCGAGTATGTTTTTATTTCCAACTGATGACAATGAACTGAAGAAGGTTATGAAATCGCTAAGAAACGTCAACTCTATTGGCTACGATGAAATATGTACAAAGGTAATAAAGGCTTGTACTGAGGAGCTGGCCCCGTTGTTAACACAATTAATTAATAGTTCACTAGAGAAAGGCGTTTTTCCTCCCACTTTGAAAATATCCCTGGTTACACCAATTTTTAAAAAAGGGGACAGGGATAACATTGAAAACTACCGACCAATATCATTAATTCCAATTTTGTCAAACATTTTCGAAAAAATAGTGCAGGTTAGGCTTACTTCTTTTATTTCTAAACACAAAATCATAAGTATGGAGCAGCACGGATTCCAAAGTGGGAAGTCGACAACACTGGCATGTTTCTCTATGATAAAAAAAATATCTGTTCATATGAGTAATAGAGTCCCAGTTTCAGCGATTTTGTTTGACATGAGCCGAGCATTCGATTTCGTTTCCCATAATATTTTGTTGGAAAAACTTGAAATGTACGGCATTCGTGGTACGGCACATGACTGGATTAAATCGTATTTGAGTTAACGAACCCAGTCGGTCGTAGTATATAACTAACGATTCCCTAGAATACGTGCCTTATAATTCGGATTATAAAACCAACAAATGCGGTGTTCCCCAAGGAAGCATACTGGGTCCTTTGATGTTCCTTATTTATATCAATGATCTGCCAAAAGTAACGGATTATCCGTGCACATTATTTGCAGATGACATTTCATTTATAATTCATAAGCAAATACATTCTAACTACGAACAAGATATAAATGAAACTGTAAATACAGCAGTGAATTGGCTTGAAAGTAACAATTTAGTTGTCAACGTAAATAAAACAAAATATATACAATTCTATAACAGAAATAAAAGACCCCAAAAACTAAAAATAAAATGCTGTAATAAAACTATTGCAGAGACACATTCAGCCGTCTTCCTAAGTATTACCATTGACTCTCAGTTGACGTGGAATCAACACGTTGAGACAGTCTGCAAAAAAATTAATAGATTTACGTACGCGTTGTACCGATTAACGCAGTTATGTGATCAAAAGACAGCTATCACCGCGTATCAAAGGTATGTGTGCTCGACTTTACGATATGGACTATTACTGTGGGGGAATTCTAGTGAACTAAACCGGTGTTTCATTATACAAAAGAAATGTTTACGAGCTATTTGTGGAGCGGGATCAGTGAAATCCTGTAGACCAATTTTCAAAAAATTGCGATTGCTTACGCTTCATCAATGTATATTCTAGAGACTTGTCTATTCGTAAAAAAGAATCTTGGTTTATATCAAAAGAACCATGAGATATGTTCATTTAACACCAGGTATCCAGACAAACTTGTACCGTTACGAAATAGAACTGTCTGTTTTGCTAGAAACAGCTTCAACATGTCTGTCAAATTTTACAATTTCTTGCCTAGACATATAAGAAACCTACCTGACAATAAATTTAAGGCTACGCTCTCTGACATATTATGTAGAAATTGTTTTTATAGTTTGGACGAATTCTTTAAATATAAATTTTAATAATTATTTGACATTGTAAGTAAATTATATCATGATGACATATATAGTATCTAATTAATTTCGATTTACATTTGCATGCTGTTGTTGACGGCTGTATAGGAGATTCTAATTTTATGTTATATTACCATCCATTGTACCCTATTCAAGCAAATAAAATATCTTGTATCTTGTATATATGGTACAGTAAAAAGGAAATTTAGGTACTCTTGATTAATTTATGAAGAAACTATGGCCACAAAACATGGGCCGTAAAATATTTAAAAAAATTATCTCCCATACAAAATAACCGATCCGAAGGGCCTTTAATAGGTAATAATAAAATTTATTCAGTTTCATAAGAAATTCCTTAGTAAGTTTTTTTTATTGTTACACTATTTTTGTTATTATTTGTATAACATTACTGATTTTTAAACGTTTACATTACAGATAGCCTTGCTAACTAGTCAGTAAACAAGCAAACAGTTTGAATTGTAGGGCTTTGTAATCGTTCATTGATAATTTCTATTGATTACAAGCAACGTTTAGGTTTAGATCAAATGCGGATTTGTATCTGCTATTAGCTCTTGTACTCAATTATTTACTGCTAACATTATTTGAATACGATTAGAATAATTTCTGGTTCAAAAATTTAAAACAATTTAAAAAATAAGTGAGTGTATTGCAAATTCAGGCGATGGGCTGAGAACCTATCACTATGGTGATACATAATATTCCATCCAACGACCCTCAAATATTTGTCAGACGTGGCGTAAATGTCCGTTTTTTACAGCGGTTTACGCTCTTCCTACCCCGTACGGGATTATAGGCGTGATATAATTGATTTAATATTTTTATTTTATTGAATTAATTAGGTGTGAAGGAAAACTGATCAACTGAATTTTATACAATCCTAAAAAAGCTAACATAGTTTATAAGTGATAGAAACAAAAACCGAAAACAAATAACATCTTATAGAAAAAAAGCACAAAGTGACTAGGTACCTATCAATAAATCCAACAGCATTATTTTAAGGCAATGCGATTTCAAGCTATGAAATCATTAGCTTTGTTCAAGCAAAGTTCTAGTCTTATACCCTACGCTTAGGATTACCTACATGATAAAACAGAATATTAAAACAATACACACACAAATCACGCCTACCTATCCCTTACGGGGCAGAGAAACAACTCTTTGTTTAAACAGCAGCTTTAACCAATAGTCCACGAAACTAGTTCATATATTAAATTTAGGTGTCGGATTCATCTACTGATTCATTTGCGCGTCTCGTAGTTACGAATTTCGGTGGTTTAATTATAATCTCCGTCGTGTAAAGCGGGCGGCACAGGCAACGAACGACACAAGTCGAAGGTAATACTAGGGTGTTGCTGATAATGTATGTATCATGAATGTTTTTTTTTTTTCTTAACAAAAATAGATATTCATGTAAATACAGGGATAATTAACAATTAAAACTTATTTGCTAAGCTAAAATTATTAAGTTAAAATGAGGTCGTCTACTGCGCCCCGATAATATAAATTGTGAAAGTACGAGTAGGTATAATTTTAACGAGAATTTTGTAGATGATTATTTCTGAGTCTGCTTATGTGACCACAAAATGAGCGAATAAATTAATTGAATACCAAACTTTAATACACTTCCCGTGTTAGGAATAAATAAAAATTTAATTGAATGAATTCCTTACATATAACACGCATTTAATTCCTTTATTCCCAACGACCACGGGCGAGTCGGCCACGGCGCGGCCGATGGGAATAATCGGCCACGGCGCGGCAGACGGCAATAGTTGGCCCCTTATTATATATCCCGATATTTTCTATGATATATTATTTAAATCTACTTTTATTTATCAACATACCCCGTGTATTAGTAGAATCACCCGCGTATTAGGTGGCGGCGGCGGCGCGCCGTGGGAAGGGGCCAACTATTCCCGTCTGCCGTGCTGTGGCCGATTATTCCCATCGGCCGCGCCGTGGCCGACTTGCCCGTGGTCGTTGGGAATAAAGGGATTTTCTGAAAATTGTGTATTACCATGTGACAGGTTGTCAGCCCATCGCTAAAATTGCAATACACAACCTCGAGTCCCTTAGTCGCCTCTTACGACTCCCACGGGTAAGAAATGGGGTAATGCTATTCTAAGCCGGCATCACACATAAATGAATTACGATTTTTGGTAATTTTAAATACACCTTTGGTATAATGCTTACATGTTTTGGGGGTCAAAGAGTATAAGCTGGCTGCAAACTGCACTTGGAACGGTAATAATAATAAAATTATGATTCCAACCTTTCTTCGTAGTTTGGTGGAGTTAAAAACGTTTTTTTTTTTAATTCACACAGCGCCATCTAGCCCAAAACTAAACAAAGCTTGTATTATGGGAACTAGATAGCTGATATTAATATATTTATTTACAGTTTTTGTAAATAAATATATATTATATATGTAGCGACCTCTGGGAGCTACAACAAGAAGCTCACTCAAAGTGGTTCACGAGCAAGCAAGTCGCAACAGAAGTTCTAACATAGCTGCAAGATGGCGTCACATGACAGAACAAAGAGCCTGAAACGCGGTATCGAATTGTTTCACCGCGCAACGCATATATACAACTTCCAATTCTATCCAGGTGGACCAGTCGGTCCCCTGGCCACAACACCCGGCCAGGCGGGTAGCTACCCTTTTCCCGTCTCCACCTGGAACCCTCCATTCTGCCTATTGGCATTACTCCTGTCACCCGCCATATTGGGTTTACAGCTTAACTGCAATATGGTTTTAATATGGTGGGTGACTGGGGTGATGCCAATAGGCAGAATGGAGGGTTCCAGGTGGAGTCGGGAAAAGGGT
This sequence comes from Tuta absoluta, assembly GCA_027580185.1. Classification (NCBI taxonomy): domain Eukaryota; kingdom Metazoa; phylum Arthropoda; class Insecta; order Lepidoptera; family Gelechiidae; genus Tuta; species Tuta absoluta. Next base: position 3,652,620 of record JAQAHW010000016.1, on the reverse strand, counting down.
AGCTACCCGCCTGGCCGGGTGTTGTGGCCAGGGGACCGACTGGTCCACCTGGATAGAATTGGAAGTTGTATATATGCGTTGCGCGGTGAAACAATTCGATACCGCGTTTCAGGCTCTTTGTTCTGTCATGTGACGCCATCTTGCAGCTATGTTAGAACTTCTGTTGCGACTTGCTTGCTCGTGAACCACTTTGAGTGAGCTTCTTGTTGTAGCTCCCAGAGGTCGCTAGATATATATAAACACCCAGACTTAACACAAATATCTGTGAGTTAACAAATATTTGTGTGTTGTGGGGATCGAACCCATGACCCTCGGTGTAGCAGGCAAGGGTACTATCCGCTACGACATCGACCTAGCCAAAAATAATAGCGTGCTGTAGTATATATTTTAACAGTAATTGTAATTTTCGCAGATCTAGTGGCCCACCGTACCACGATGGAGCTCGTTAAAGGGATTCTGGCCGAAAATAAATACGGATCGTTAATCAAATAGCCTCTAAATGAAAAATAACGAGATCTGCCAAGTTTATAATATTTTTTCAAGATTTAAAGGGCTCTTGTGTTGGCAATCTTTTAAATTAGATCCAGCCACGTATTTTGTTACAATTTTTCCATCATTATTTTTAACAATATTTAGAAAAACAACAAAACAAGTATTTTATTTAACAAAACTTTAGTCAGATAAGGCTTCTTCAAAGAAAAGCGAAGGCTTCTACAGAATAATAGCGACTGTTTAATTTAGCGTTGCTATGCTGGGGTAAGTTAGGTATTAATGACGGTCTATGAATGCGCCGCGATGCTCGCCCGCACGCATCGCTCTGGGCATATGTTGTCCCTTTCTCGCTCGCGGGGCGAGGATGGCGGCGTGCGCGCGGGCCGCCTGGTAGGCGCCAAGCGGTGATTTCTGCACCGCACTACCAGTCACTCAAAACCGTTCGGACGGGAGGGTATCGCGTATTGTGCGGATTTCCCGCCACGCGTTTTGTGATGCCGCGTGTAATGGACGATTCAATTTGAGATCGCGCGTGTTGATGCATCGTATTATTGCGTTTCTCCTGGGTTGTACTGGAATGCCAGGCTTAGTGATTGTTGGATGTCTCGACGTCTTCCACGTGAGCGTCGCGTTGAATAGGCATCAGGTGGCCATATTGGCCCGCGTTTGTACGGCCCAAATTCGGGTTGGGTCACGCGTAATGACTAATATCAAAGTGGAATACGAACAGAAGCTGTGAGTGGTTTGAAGTGAATAACGCGCCAAGGCTGTAGTGGAATGCTGGGTGTCGATACCTTTTCCACCCAGCCCTGTAAGTACCCACGGAATCCTTATTTGATCCATTCCCTGAACTTCCTTTCTCCGTTGGGTATTTTATGCATTTGGACCGGCGACGTGACCGTAAGTGTCGAACCTAGTTGTTTTAGTATAAAACTGTTTCTTCATGTTAATGGTGTGTTCCCTTTAGTCATATTTGTTGTACCATTATCATTGTGACTCCTTAGTACGAATTGCGGAATTCGTGGGGTGATATAATTTGGAGGTACTTACTTATAATCTAGTGCTTATACGTGTGACGTAACGCCAGATCGGCAGACGGTATTTACTACAGAATTGAGTTATGTAAAGGTCAGAACACATCATTTGCCAATTTCACTCAACTTAGTTAATTAAGTTAAATAGATTTAGGTTCACGTTTAATTCATAGTATGCGCTGCTATATTGTGCAGCGTATGCTATTTAGCGCTGCGTAACGCGGCCATTGTCTGCCTTCAGTTGAACTCCTGGTATTTTACTAGAAATTTACCTGTGTAAATCGCTTCCACTGCGGGAGTTTAGCTTGGAATTAGACAATTTTTGGTAGCAGAGCGTGGTTCAGAAAACCACTAGATTTAAGATTATTTTAGTATAAGATTTTTAATCTACCTACATAAAAAAAATATATTTATTGTGATTGTAGTGTGTGCCCTGTGTAGAATATCCTATCGGTAGGATCAGGGCCAATCAATTAGTGAATTGCTTGTTATTATCGTTGTGTTTACCCTGTGCGGATATCCTAACGGTAGGATCAGGGCCGATTGTCTATTTTTTTTTATTGTAAGGTTCGGTGTTACTTTGAGTTGGTACCATGGCTCCCACAATTACACAGCTTCAGGCAAAAATTAGAACGCACCTAATTTGGTTCGCGACTAAGCAGGCGATGGTCGGTCGCGGGGACCGAGAGGACGCACTCATCGCTTGTGCGCAACGGATTGACGAACGGGTCGCGGAGGTGTTGGATTGCCTCACTGGATGCGAGGAGTTATTTGATGGGACGCCTGATGAGGAGGTCAAACTTACGGTCCGGACGAATGTGACCCAGTGCATGGAGATGGGGCAGGAGATCCAGCAGGCGGCTGCTGTGATCACCAGGCGTAGAGCTGGGGAGCCGGACCCACCCCATTGTCCGCGGGGACCGGGGGTGCAAGTGCCCCTGCCGGCTGTGGCGATTCCGGTCTTCCACGGGGACTACACGGATTGGACCCGATTCCAGGATCTGTTTGACAGTGTGATTCATAACCGCACTGACTTGCAGCCGGCATATAAAATGGCACAAATGATGGCCAAGCTGCAAGGTGAGCCCCATGAGCTGGTAAAGCATCTACCAGTCGATGATGCAAGTTACGAGACGGCTCGCGGTTTGCTGATCGAGAGATACAGCAACAAACGTCTCATGATTGACCAACTCCTGGAACAGTGGCTCACCGTGCCGACCATCACACGAGGGACGGACCTCAGGGCCAAGGTCCTCAACCCTGTCTGCGTTGCAGTGAACGCTCTTGAGAGACAGGGGATGCCGGTGTCAGGCTATGATTATATCCTGGTCCACACGTTGTTGCGCCGCCTGCCGAGCGACATGGCCGCTCGTTTTGAACAGTCGCACGGAGGTAAGACATCTGATTACCTCCCGACCTTCGAGGAGCTCAAGTCCTTCCTCGAGGCCGAGTGCAGGCGGGTAGATGCCCAATTTGGAGAGTCGCCTCACGCGGAGTCTGCGGCCGCTCGCCGCCCGGAACGGCCGGGTGCACAGGCGCGAGACGGTAAGAGTAGGCCACCCAGGCGATACAATGTCGCTAATTTGGAATCGAGGTGTGCCTACTGCAGAGAGGCGGGGCATCAGGTGACTGCGTGTGAGGAGTTCGCTGCACAGCGGGTGCAGAAACGTCGTGGTGTGGTGCAGCAACGGCGTTGGTGCTTTAGGTGTATGGGGCCGCATCAGGTGCGAGAGTGCCCATCAAGCACCAACTGCAGGTACTGCCAGGGTGCCCACCATCAGCTCCTATGCATGAACCGCAGCGGAGATTACGGAGGCAGAGCTGACGCGGGTCAGCGGACGGAGTCTGCCCTACCTAGACGGGAGCAACGCTCCCCACCCCCTCCAAGGAGGAGTCCTCTTCCACCAGGGTTTCAGGGACGAGGCCAGGGACAACAGCAGGTGATGCCCCCTTCACCACGCGCGAGACAGTCACCACCTCGGCAGCAGGTGCCGGAACAGGGTAGGTAGTCACAGGTCCAAGGTCAGGGGCACCCATCACAAGTACGTGATGCTACGGGCGGGTGCCAACACCAGGGCCAGTACATGCAGTACTCGGCGGGTCTGAACAACATGGTGAGTTCCCATGACCCACGCATGTCTCTCCCCTTGGCTGAGCACCCGCGGCTACAGGCGCATCCACGGTACGCGCGCCTGCCGCAGGGTTACTATAGGCTGCCAGCCATGGCGTACAGGACCAGAGGTCCCTATCAGCAGGAGTGGGACCCACTCGAAGGTGTACGGAGAGAGGGGACCCCCCCGCAGGACGCGGACACTCCGCGCTTAGATTCCTGCTAGGTAATCGCCGCCTACACGCCAGCTTCGGCCCCCCGGCCAATTACGGTATTGTTGCCTACGGCAATGATTTGGGTATGGGGATACGGTGGCCGCAGCATACAGGTAAGAGCCTTGTTAGATACAGGGGCTCAGGGTTGTATTGTGTCTAGTAAGCTGGTGAGTAGGCTACGCTTAAATATAAGGCCCACAACGGATGGGGCTGTAGGTATTGGAGGTGTAGATGTGCCTGACGTTCGGGGTCAGGTGAACTTCGAGTTCACATTAGGTAATACAGGTACAGGGGTCAGCTATCATGCCTCAGCAGTGGTGCTGGATGAAGTGGTAGGGAAACTTCCTCAGGTTCGGTTACCGTCAACGGTACGAGGGTTAACCACAGGCTTAGAGTTAGCTGATCCTGAATTTGATACTCCTGGTACGGTGGACGTTCTCCTCGGGTCAGACGTTCTCGGGAGATTCTGGTGTGGCAGAAAACGGGTACTTCAGCAAACTGGTTTAGTGGCCGTTGATACCACAGGGGGGTATGCTATTTTTGGCCCAGTTTGGAGATCTCAGGACCTACCAGAGGGCGATACGGTGCTCTATGGTAGTGTGTTGTCGGAGGTGCTGCAGAGGTTTTGGGAGTCTGAGGAGCCACCCACAGCGGATAGACGGAAGCCAGAGGATGACGAGTGCGAGCTGTTCTATCAGTACAACACTGCACGAAGTTCGTCAGGTAGGTTTGTTACCAGGCTGCCATTTCTCCCAAACCGCCCCTCCTTAGGTAGTTCGCGACAGATCGCGGAACGGAGACTACTGGCTATGGAGAGAAAGATGAAGCGAGATGCAGCACTTCGGCAGAAGTATATCGAATTCATGAGGGAGTACCTAGAGTTAGGCCACATGTCGGTGTCCAGCATAGATTGGAGGTGTGTCGAGCATTACTATATACCACACCTGGCTGTTTTGAAGTCACCGGAGGCGAAGATACGGGTAGTGTTTGACGGTTCTGCTCCTACATCGAATGGTGTGTCTGTGAACCAGTGTCTGCACGCGGGTCCCAAGTTGAACCGGGACATTGTGGACATCCTCACAGATTTTCGGTTGCACCAAGTAGCGTTTGTCGCAGACGTCAAAATGATGTTTCGCCAAACAATTATACACCCGGATGACCGTCGGTACCAGCTGATTTTGTGGCGTGAGAGCCCTGACGAGCCGATGGTCACTTATGAGCTTAACACGGTAACGTATGGTCTGAAGCCAAGTCCGTTTTTGGCAGTACGCACGCTGCGAGAGTTGGCCGCACAGGAAAGGGTAAGATTCCCTCGGGCCGCAGCAGTACTGGATCGCGACGTCTACGTGGATGACATCTGCACGGGTGCAGATAGCGTGCAACAAGCACTGCTACTACGAGACGAGCTGATCGCGATCATGGAATCAGGAGGTTATGAGTTGCGGAAATGGCTGTCCAGCTGTCCAGAGCTCCTGGCCGGGTTGCCAGGTGAGTTCCAGCAGGACCCGCACCTTTTCGAGAACCCGGACAATCCAAATACGTTGAGCATCCTAGGGGTGCAATATAGGCCAACGCATGATGTCTTTACGTATCAGATCGAGCCAGACCTTTTGCAGAAGACTTGGACGAAGCGTTCGGTATTATCGACGATCGCCAGAACTTTCGATCCTAACGGGTGGATCGCACCGGTGACGTTCATGGCGAAGTGCTTCTTGCAAAGGTTGTGGATAGCAAACTTGGGTTGGGACGACCAGCTCTCCGGAGAGCTGTTGAATGATTGGACCAAGTTTGTGACCACCTTACCAGGGATCGTACGCATCGCCATACCTCGCAAGTTGCTCCCATCGGTGGGATGTAAGGCTACCCTACATGGGTTTTGTGATGCCTCGGAGCGAGGGTACGCGGCAGCTGTCTATTTGCGGACAGTCAGTTCAACGGGAACTGTAGACGTGCGTCTAGTTATGGCCAAGAGTAAGGTGGCTCCGGTTAGGACAAGATGGACCATCCAAAGTTGGAATTGGCGGGAGCAGCGCTTCTCACGCGCTTGCTACATTATGTCGCTAGTAATCTACGCGGTACCATCAATTTGGATGAAACGGTGTACGCATGGACCGACAGTAGGATAGTTCTGTGCTGGTTACAGACGTCGGTACATACTCTTGAGGTTTTCGTGGCAAATCGGGTGTCACAGATTAAAGGATCGGAAACTCCGTTGGTATGGAGACACGTACCGGGAGAACAGAACCCAGCGGACTGCGCCTCACGGGGATGTAGGGCCCTTGATTTGGTAGGTCACTCACTGTGGTGGGGACCTCAGTGGCTGACTGAGTCACCTGAGAGATGGCCATACAATGAGTGCGGGTCGCCGCTTGGGCCACCTGATCGAGGTTTGCGAGTGAACGTAGGGCAGATCGTACCTAAGCCTAGTGCGGCTTTCTTGCTGGAACGATACAGCTCCCTCGACAAACTTCTAGGGGTGACAGGTTGGATCAAACGGTTCGTGAACAACTGTAGAAAACCTCAAGCAGAACGGAACTTGGCACCTGTCCTCTCGCCTGCGGAACGGAATGCGGCTCTAAGTTTATTGGTTAGGGTCGTCCAGGCGGAACATTTTGAGGAAGAGGCCAGGCTGCTCAGGGATGGCCGTGGAAAGCTGAAGGGAGGTCTTGTGCGCCTCAACCCGTTCGTGGACGAGCATGGAATGCTCCGGGTTGGAGGTAGACTTCGGAACGCTAACCTGCCCTTTTCAGCACGGCATCCGCTGTTACTCCCAAAGAAGGGACCTTTGGTAGAACTTATAGTTAGGGATCGTCACCAGAAAAACTCGCATGCGGGCTGCAATGCACTTTTGGCTATTCTGCAGCGCGAGTTTTGGATCTTGTCTGGACGACGTACGGTACGGAGCATTGTGTTTCGGTGCTTGCCTTGCTATCGGTTGAAGGCAGCCACAATGCAACCTCAGATGGGAGACCTCCCACCGGACCGGGTGACGGAAGCCTGGACGTTTGCGGGTGTGGGAACGGACTTTGCGGGGCCTTTTATGGTAAAGGCATCACGCCTTCGCAACGCGAAGTCAATCAAGGCGTATTTGTGCGTGTTTGTGTGCCTAGCAACCAAGGCCGTCCACTTGGAACTCGTGGCCGACCTCACTACGGAGGCTTTCTTAGCAGCTTTAGATAGATTTGTGTCGCGAAGAGGGCGACCAGCGCTGATCAGGTCGGACTGTGGTACCAACTTTAAGGGCGCTGATCGATGTATGAAAGAAATTATAACGTTTTTATCGGAAAACGAGGAAGCTATCGGCACGAGCCTCTCCCGTCAGGGCATTAACTGGGTGTTCGATCCACCAGGATGCCCCCACTGGGGTGGTATATTTGAAGCGGTTGTAAAGTCCGCTAAGACGCATTTGATGCGCGTTATAGGTTTAACGATATTAACCTTTGAGGAGCTAGCGACCGTGTTTTGTAAAATTGAGGCCGTTCTCAATTCACGTCCTTTGTGTCCGCTTAGCTCAGATCCGAATGATCTGGAGGCCCTGACACCAGGGCATTTCTTAATTGGCCGACCACTTAACGCCTTGCCAGAGTACCCCTACACAGAGGTCAGTAGCAATCGTTTGACGCGTTATGAGTTGCTGCAGCAAATGTCTCAGAATTTTTGGAAGCGATGGTCGCTTGAGTATTTGCACATTCTGCAGCAACGCCTTAAGTGGACGGACAGAACTGAACCCCCTCGCATCGGAGATCTCGTTCTGGTTAAGGATGCCAACCTGCCGCCACTGCGATGGCGCAGAGGGCGCATTCTCAACTTGTTCCCAGGTAGTGATGGCACTCCTCGAGTCGCGACAGTTCAGGTAGGGGATTCAGTTCTTAAGCGAGCAATAGCAACGCTATCTCGTCTCCCCAGTAGTGAATAGGCCTAAGGGATTCGGCCTAGGGCGGGTGAATGTTTAATTTAGCGTTGCTATGCTGGGGTAAGTTAGGTATTAATGACGGTCTATGAATACGCCGCGATGCTCGCCCGCACGCATCGCTCTGGGCATATGTTGTCCCTTTCTCGCTCGCGGGGCGAGGGTGGCGGCGTGCGCGCGGGCCGCCTGGTAGGCGCCAAGCGGTGATTTCTGCACCGCACTATCAGTCACTCAAAACCGTTCGGACGAGAACGTATTGTGTTTTGTACGGATTTCCCGCCACGCGTTTTGTGATGCCGCGTGTAATGGACGATTCAATTTGAGATCGCGCGTGTTGATACATCGTATTATTGCGTTTCTCCTGGGTTGTACTGGAATGCCAGGCTTAGTGATTGTTGGATGTCTCGACGTCTTCCACGTGAGCGTCGCGTTGAATAGGCATCAGGTGGCCATATTGGCCCGCGTTTGTACGGCCCAAATTCGGGTTGGGTCACGCGTAATGACTAATATCAAAGTGGAATACGAACAGAAGCTGTGAGTGGTTTGAAGTGAATAACGCGCCAAGGCTGTAGTGGAATGCTGGGTGTCGATACCTTTTCCACCCAGCCCTGTAAGTACCCACGGAATCCCTATTTGATCCATTCCCTGAACTTCCTTTCTCCGTTGGGTATTTTATGCATTTGGACCGGCGACGTGACCGTAAGTGTCGAACCTAGTTGTTTTAGTATAAAACTGTTTCTTCATGTTAATGGTGTGTTCCCTTTAGTCATATTTGTTGTACCATTATCATTGTGACTCCTTAGTACGAATTGCAGAATTCGTGGGGTGATATAATTTGGAAGTACTTACTTATAATCTAGTGCTTATACGTGTGACGTAACGCCAGATCGGCAGACGGTATTTACTACAGAATTGAGTTATGTAAAGGTCAGAACACATCATTTGCTAATTTCCCTCAACTTAATTAAGTTAAATAGATTTAGGTTCACGTTTAATTCATAGTATGCGCTGCTATATTGTGCAGCGTATGCTATTTAGCGCTGCGTAACGCGGCCATTGTCTGCCTTCAGTTGAACTCCTGGTATTTTACTAGAAATTTACCTGTGTAAATCGCTTCCACTGCGGGAGTTTAGCTTGGAATTAGACAGCGACGTTATTTTAATTTCAGATTGTTTTGCTTTTGGGCGTGTCTAAGTAGCAAGAGCGCTGCCATGAGCCACATTGCGCCTCCTTGCAGTGCACTGTTTGTATTATTATTTTATTATAATTCAGATCCCACTGCTGGGCAAAGGCCTCCCCCGCGGTTTTTGGTAGTAACTAGTTAGGTAATAACTAGTCCAATCTGATACTTATATGGTGTGGTAGATAAATAGAATTATGATTGAATCAGTAAAGGATTTCCTACCTATTTCCTACTAAATATTATAAATCATTAGCAAAAACAACTTCTTTGCAATAATTTAGTGTCTAATTCAAATGTACTTCTTACTACCAATCTAACAAGAATTAAGAAAGCAAAAACTACATTTATTTGGGTTAAGGTAGATTGTTAGCCAGCCCACAGCACTCCAAGGTCATCCACTCAACTCGCAATCAGCTGATATCCACAGGAGAAATACGAACACAGCTCCAACCATGTAGCTGAACACTCCACAGCAACCACGGGGCAAGATTCCTTTAGTACCGTTGTCCCCGTTGGCCATGTCTCCTTTTATGGGGACATTGGGACGTTATTATATTGCTGTACCATTGTCCCCATTTCGCAATTACCGCCAAGGGGCCAACGGGACGTCAGGATTTCACGTTTCGTCCCCCATATATTGCTCTAAGCTAAGTTTAAGTTCGGGAAGAACAAATAAACTCAACTTGTATTTTATCACTACAGTATAATCAACAACCGTGCCTCTATGTGTATTAACAATAATCAAAACTTAGTGGTATATTTTTTAATAAGTACCTATCACGATGGTGATACTGTTTTCTTTTCGATCCGTTTTCACTACCTAACAAATCAAAAATTGTTAATTGTAAATTTAATCCCACACAAGCATTGGAATAAGTATGCTGGTGAATTTCTATACAAGGCTTAGTCTGAGTAGGTTCACGGAGGATTTCGTACCGTTATCTATAAAAATGGCAAAAAATAACAGTTTTACGAATACCAGCTTGAAATTTTCTACAATTCTATTTTTTTGTATTTGTTGTTATAGCGGTAACTGAAAATAGGTACCTACATTATTTGTGAATTTCAACTGTTTAACTATCACGGTTCCATAAGATACAGCCTCCGTAATCGTTAAAAATTAGAAAAAAAACTTATTTTGTATTGAAGCCCCCTTAAATATCTATTTTATTTTATTTTTTTTATAGATTGTTATATCTTAGCGGCAATAATAATACATCATCTTTGAATATTTTAAACGTAAAAAAAAAACGTCGTCGCTGCTGCCCCGCTGTGTGCCGCTCTTGTCAGCGCCGCTCGGAATATGCAATCAGAGTTTGGAGTTTACAGAACACAAAGCTGGAACAAAGCTTTCGAGTTTTAGACATTCAAATGGGAACAGTCTAGTTTGCGACCACGTTTACGACGACACTGACTTGAATATTTAAATCGCTTACACTAAACCAAGCTATGTAAAGCGCTTAGGTTTTGTTTCTAGCATAGACAGAATAGTTGATACTCGCAGGTTGGAGACCACTCGCAACTTCAGCTTTCGCTTACTAAACGGAACCCTTTTATTAGAAATGAAACACAAACAAATCGATACCGCCCTCTACTATTCATTTTATTGGGGATATATAAAAATATTCAAACTCAAAATCAGATACCTACCTTAATTCATCGTTGAAACATATACCATCTGGAAATCAAAACTGAGCTATTTTGTAGCACGCAGTCGCTCTGCCAGTGCGCCACATCGTTACAACTAAACAAAGAGCAAAAATAGAAGTACTTAATAAATATTTCAGCAACAAATAGCGCGCAGATGATCACTGTAGTGGGTACGCCATGTTATCTTAAGTACGTGGTAGGAAGGGACCTATTATAATCGTACCTTGCATGTCAGAAGCCTTTTATAAAAGCGAGCAGGAATAAAATCTGGGTCCTCGTGACGGGAAGTGCTCTCTTTTACTTAAGTTAATTGCCTTATGTGGACTAATAGATGCTTGTGAAATATTTTGAAGTTGGAAAAGGTTTGTGGAAAGAAAAATAGAAAGCAGAAAAAATCGAGGCCGACTGAGGCGAATTTTTCTAAATTATGAAGGAAAAGTTAATGTTGGGTCCCTTCGGAGGGTCAACTTCGGAAAGGCGACACAAAAGACCAATTCACTTCACCGACAAAAAATAAGCTCTAAAATTCATGAAGAAGAGACAGGTTTGTAAAGTGATTCAAGCACAAAACTGTAAAACGTTGTAGGTATCTACCAAAAGCGTATTTTCTTTCCCAACTGCAGCGGACTACCCAAGTATTTTTGGTGTGTTAGTTATCTCACTCGGCCCGCTGACCAGACAGGGTGTGGAAACCCTCCACATCTTTATCTCGGTCGTTTATCTACTAAAATTTATTACTTTTCTGATGGCCGCCCGTGATCATGTGACTTGCCGCGTTTTATTGCAGCGCTCGCAATGGGAAATTTTCTAGGGATTCTCGAGTGTCATGTAGAGGGCGCCAAGCTTAATTGAAATAACGTTTCTTTACACAAAATCTGTACCACTTTATAAATTATTCTTTATTTTGTGTTTATTGAATTGTTATAGATGTATTACTGGTTATTTGTTTACTTACACGAATGACACTCAATATAATAGCAAGGCGATAAGTTTATTTTGTATTAAATCAAACAAACATAATTAATTGGTAACGAACACAACGTGAAACGGAACTTGTGACAAAACTATGGCTGACGCCAGCCATATTGAAACGTCAAAATTTCAGTTTAGCACAGCGCCCTCTGGTTTGACATTCAGAACTATCAAGAGAACTGTCAATAGAAAAACTCCCATTGTTATACAAATTGTTGGGGTTTTCTGGCCAGAGCGGAAGAAAGTGTCTTTGAATTATGTGAGTATCGTTCACGTTCACACCGAATTGCATCATCAAACCCTGAAAACATTCTAAAACTCTCTTTCAAGGGTCATATTACAATAACGACATCCATAAAGTGGCAAGAAAGCCAGAAGGTGTGATGCAAATAACCTCGTAGACTTAAGACGTGCTGCTTGAAGTTTCAGCAAGACTTGCACACCAAATTCACGTCGTGGGATAACCGGAATAAGTGATTACAGTACACTGTAACGTCAAAAGAAATCGGGTCAGCGGCGGCCTTTATCGCATGCGTGATTTGGATTTGCTTAGTTAGTTTATTCTTATTCACATAACTTTAGGTTGTTGGATTTTTTTCGTTAAGTCTTAGTGTCATAAGTTGATATATGTTCTGTACTAATATGACCCAATACTTTTAGGAGAGGGGTTCAACTTAATAATTATCAAATCGCTATGATAAGTGTGAAATTAGTTACCAGCAATTCACCTAACATAAAATATATAAAACATTGTCACCTCGAACAATCGTTTGGCAGCTGGCAGAAACCGCTGGGTGAAAATAGGAATATCATTTTACGGAAAACGTCGTGTTATCTTGGTAATATGGGAACAAGCACACAAACGTGGCTGCCAAGAAAACTAACAGAATGCAAACCTAAGTTTTCAGAGGTAGAGAGCAAAATACAGGTATCTCTGGTGCAGTAAAATGCAGCGCACGGACTATTTCTGGATTCACATTGGATTTTATGACGTAACCTGCATTGTTGCAGAATATTAAGAAGTATCTGTAAATGTCGATATCAATATAAATGTCCATTTCTTCTCCCAATCATACGAATCGTTTCATTATTCATAAAAAAAAAACTATGAAAACAAATTTATAAACACAAACAAATTATATTTGGAAAAATAAGAATACTTTTTGTAAAAACAACTATCTTTAATTCCTTGATTTAAATATGATGTTTATGTTGTGCAAGATAGGATAACGGAAATTTAAAATTTATTCAGTTTTTATCATAACATAAATTACCATACAAAACGAAGTAAAAAGTGGAAAAAAAGAGACAAAACAGCGTAACGAACACAAGCTTTCTTTAAGCAAAAATAAAAATATGGTTCCTTAAACTCAGAGTAGGCGCTGACGAGCATATGATGGTGTGAAAACAGACAATTGTTCTTGCGTAGACGGGATGAACGCATCGAGTTGAGAAGGTAGCACTCATAAAGAAAAAGGATTAGAAACATGAGTTTGTGCTAGAAGAAAATTGCACTAGGTATCAACGTCAATGGAAATGGGAAGTTGCGTCATATTCTGGAATTACCTTTGCCACAATACCTCAAGACCAAGGTGTACGATCAGTGCGTCCTACCATTCATGACTTACGGAGCCAAGACGTAAAACCGGCTACATGTTACTCAGAAAGCTATAGAAAGATCTATGTTTGGTATCTCTGTAATGGATATAATCCGGAATGAGACTATACGCAACAATAACTCATAAAGCTTTTAAAAATATCCTACACTACACACAGTGTTCTATTTTACATGCTATGACTACTATCCGTATTTTTACTTCACTTACCATGAAACTTAATTGTCATAAGATACTTGCAGTCTCGTAAAACGGTAATTTTGTTACGAGAATTTGGACTAAACAACAAACGATTTTTTTTGTGATATGGAGTAGCAGCCATTCGGACGAACCGACATGGCCAAAACTTCGCCATGACTTGTTTTTAGATTCATTTACGCTCAGCCTAACCAGCAAAAGATATAAGCGTATGGAATGTATGTTTTGTTATAAACGATAAGTATTTTGGTTTTTCAAAAAGAATGCGGTAAAAAACAAGGAAATGGCCTATTAGTGGCCTGAAATCCGGCGGGGTTAGCAATTTGCTTTGTTACAATCTCCGGTTACAAAAACGGAATCGTATAAAATTTTGGAGATTGGGTAAAAACGGACTCGGAAATAAGCTATGAAGATTTTTGGGTAAGTAAATGGGATTCGAATGAGTGCGATTGGAAGATACTCATAAAGACAATTTAGAATTGAAAATTAATTGAGATTGCGTGTGTAATACGGAGAGAACTAGAAATGCCCGGCATTTCTATGGTCAGGGACGAATACGTCCATAAACTGATAAAACTGGCACGACGCATAAAAAGTAACTATCTGAATACCAAATTTTAAAACACTTCCCGTGTTAAGTTTTTTTTTTTGAAAACTTGCAATACTTTCAAGCGCGGGCAGGATTTGAACCTGTAGTCAGTTCAACGCCATCTACAAAGTTCTTGGAATATTTTTTTTTATACAATAATGGCAATACACAATACATGTAATATATGAGGATATAAAGTAAACGATCCAACGTAACATACTCGTATCAAGTAAAACATTTTCCTACTGTTTGTGAATCACAGGCGTCGAAGTAAACTTTTATCTTGTCAGACCTGTCTCAAACACGAGAGCCAGGTCCATCTTTTGACCTCGCGGTACCTTGTCAGGTTATTTATACCTACTTGATTTTCGTTTTTAACCTTCAGGTTGACTTCGTCCTTTAAACTGATGAAAAAAGTAAGTATGTAATATACAATACAAAAGCTAATCCGCAACAGGCATCGTCGGACATAATTCTAAAGATAGAGAATCAATCAGCAACAAGCTTCGTCAAAACCTGTGACAATGATACGTTTCAGCTACATGCTTCGTCAAAAATAACAGGGCTTACTTTCAGCAACATGCGTCGTCAAATTCAATCAAGTACCAAGTAATCTCCAGGCCATACCCCATCCGAAGATGCCTAAAATACTTGCAGTATTACTCCGCTGAATTGTTATAGACTAGTGTTTTAGTGCTATTGGGCAAGATACGAACCCGAGCGAGGATCAAAACCTTTTTACCACAACCGTCGACCTATCTCCGCTATAATTTTTTTGGCTTTGGACCCCCAAACGCCTGGGTCTCCACCGCCACGGGAACAAACATGTAAGAAGACTTCAGGCAAGCGTACTTGCTATGCTTAAGCCTAGCAGCAGATTCGGCCGAACATCCCGCGGTCCGTTTTGTCCCTGACAAATGGCAGGCCGCAAACGTGCAGCAGCACGTAGAATACCAAAGGAGACACCGACCTCTTTCCCAAGGAATCAAAGTGAGACCATCAGGGCGCTTACCATCAGATCTTGAAAACTTGACACTTTCCTATTTATTCTATAACTAGCTGTTGCCCGCGACTTCGTACGCATGGTGTAGTGACTTGTGAGTTAGTGAAGTTGATGTATGCATATTGTTTAACTAGCTGTTACCCGCGGCTTCGCCCGCGTACTCATAGAGTTTTATTAATTAGTTGTGTATTCTAAACGACACATCGTAAGGCGAACAACTGTGTAAACTGGGAGGGCACTAAAATCACTATTCACCGATACACAGACGACACTACACTGGAATGGTTCACTTCCTTGAAAAAGTATATAATTTGTGGTACCTGGGCGCTACCATCACTAATACAGGCTATTGTAAAATCAAGTAATGAGGCGCAAGAATGATCCTTGAGTTCTTTTGCCACTTTGCACTCATGATCACTGGAAAAGTCGATGGCAAACGACCAAGAGGTTTCAGTACAATTAGGTGGTCTCATTAAATACACTCAGCGCTCTATGTCGCCAAAGATACGCAGCGATGGAAAAGAATCCTGAATGAGAAAAATATTTCCCATCAGGGGAATTACGACCTTCAATAATGAAGATATTACGACGCTAGAAAGAAGATTATGACACATTTATAGTGTAAGGAAAAACAGGCATTTAATGTTAAAAGTAAAGATAACGTAATTTTAATAGAGACGCAGTCACTAAACCGGAAAAATTATCGTGAGTAATATGGAAGACATATCTTGATGGAGAGCGCGTATACAAAAATTGTCTTTCAAAGGGGAGGGATTTATGCTTTTACAGTGTTTCGGAGCGTTTGTTTCCAGAAGAGTGTTAAAGACATAGTACACAGCTTAATGGACACAGAACAGAGCACTATTTTAATACGCTATTATCATGTTTAACTGTAGAAATTAACTTTACTACTGTGGTAAGAAGTATCTCAAGTACATACCCACATCACCCTTAAAGCCACATTCATATCCCAAAACTCATATTCAAGAGACATTCTCATAGTAGTGCTATACAGGGTGTAAGTGACAGCCCTTCGAATACTGATTGGGTGTATTCAAACCATGAAACTGAACAACCTGCCATAGATTAAATTCTTTTTTTCTATATCCCATACAAAATCACAATCAGCTCACTGAATTTACTATGGGAATATCAGTATTCGGAGGGCTGTCCCTTACATCCTGTATATACATCTTTTTTATGTGGTATGGATGTATTCTATGCTACACAATAATCAGTTTTCCGATGGGAAAAATATGTTTTTCCGAGATAAAAAGTAACCTATGACACTCACCAGCTTTTCATCTAACTGCTTTCCAAAAAAAAAATGCTTTACATCGCTGCATGATACTCATTTATGTATGTAGTATGGATGTATTCTATTGCTAAACATTAATCGGTTTTCCGAAGGGAAAAATATGTTTTTCCGGGATAAAAAATAACCTATGTCACTCACCAGCTTTTCATTTAGCTGCTCTCAAAAAAAAAAATGCTTTACATCGCTGCATGATACTCATCTATGTTCGTAGTATGGGTGTATTCTATTGCTAAACATTAATCGCTTTTCCGATGGGAAAATATGTTTTTCCGGGATAAAAAGTAGCCTATGTCACTCTCCAGCCTCTCACCTAACTGCACACCTAAAAAACACTGCATGATATCGCTCTGTTGTAACGTGAAAGAAAGACAAACAAACAAACAAACAAACAAACAAACACACTTTCGCATTTATAATATTAGTATGGATATTAGTATGGATATTAATATCATGTTTGTATAAAGTTTTTTCTCTTTAAGATGTGCAATGAATAGGTACTGGTTAACTTGTTTTTCGATTAGGTACTTGGTTTTGATACTATGGACATCAGCTACAAAACATCATTATAAACTACTTTGGTAGTTTTACCATCGGGTGCTAAAACGTATAAATTTTCAGGAGAACTGACTCGAGAGCAAGCGACATATAGCTGCCCGTGTGATAAACAGGGAATCGTAAGACCTACGCGCCTGCGGCTTTCAGCGTCTGTCCTTGCGATTTGTTTACAGTCATTGCAAAGAAAACGCTGACGGGAAACTGAATGCCCTGAAATTGGAATAAAAAGTTGTTGGGAATGAGTGGTATACGCGCCACAACCAGTGAAAATATCCGCCTCGAATACATTCATCTTTAAGCTTAAGATCTTCAGTCTGGTTCCATTGCGCAGCTTTGGCGGAGTGAGATTGCAAAGAAGCATGATAGGAACACCAAGTTTAAGTAATATTTGGTGTGCAGAAAGACCATTCGCACTCAAGGAGTTTAGGAATTCTATTAGGTAGTTAGTGGCTTTGTCTTGATTCATAACAGTGTTAATTGACGCGTATACCACCATACCCCTAGTGATTTGTGACATAATGGTATGGTTTATTGAAGCAGTCTGATCATTTTTGGGTGCAAAAATAGCTCTTCCACGTAGCTACGAATCTTTCTTTTGAAGGAAGGAAGGCTAGCCATACACAGAAGAAATGATTCTCTTTAGACCAGAAACTATTTGGCAAAGCGTTTCAGGCAGACTTACTTGACCGTTATCCTATTGTAAAGTACCTCTGCCGAGTTTTAATAAAGCTTGTGAAAACTCTTCAGCCCGTGGATTACCTCCAAGACGGGTTCGCATGATCACCGTCATGGTCAGCTTGTGAATTTGTGGCCAAAGAGCCGATGATTTTAGTGAGGCATTCACCTCATCAGCCCTGGTACCTCGAGTAACAACTGGAAGTGTTTGGCAAAAGTCACTGGAAAAAAGAAGAGTGATATGGCCCATGGCCCTATTATCTCTGCGTATGTCTTTCAAAGTCCTATCCATAGCTTCTACCGTTTTTTTGTTGGCCATCGTACACTCGTCACATAACTACCAGACAACAACTTCAGAAAACCTTTGCCTTGTAACTATTACGTGATACAGCACATATTGGAGTATCGTTTGTGTCCAAATCGATTGTTATTTTGAAAGTTAAATGCGCCGTTTTCTCTCCTGGAAGCAGTGTGGCAGCGATACTTGAAGATACTACAGCAAGTGCAATCCTTCCTTGCCTTCTGATCTCTGCAAAAATGTTTAAGGCGAGTGTAACCGTGGACGACCTCGATAGTGGCGCCACTTCACAAAAAAAGATTTATCTTTGAAGAAAATCTATCAGAATATCCGTTGCCCAAGTTTATACTTACATAAGTATATCACGCCTATTATCTCTTGCAGGGTAGGCAGAGCGTAAATGTCCGTTTTTTCGGCCGTCTGACATATATTTGATGGTCATTCGGAAAATTGTGTATCGCCATGGTGACAGGTTGTCAGCCCATCGCCCATGTGAAAGTCCCTTAGTCGCCACTTACGACTCCCACGGAAAAGAAATGGGGTGATGCTATTGCAAGCCGGCATCACACGGCATAGTTTACAATACTATATTATTATTATTTTTAGAAAACCTGCCGCCTGTCAGTGGCTTTGTTATATAATTTTGTAGAAAACATTTCATTAGCGGGTTTCACAAAACTAACAGCGACATCTATGAAGTAATTTTAAACAAATTTTACTCTTACATTTTTGATTCTAACTAATGAAGGTATTTATATTTTTTTAGGTTCCGTACATCAAAAAGAAACGTACAAAAAAACGGAACCCTTATACGATCAGTTTGTTGTCCGTCCGTCCGTCCATCCGTCTCGTAAGACGCTTTATCTCGGGAATGCGCAGAGATATCGAGTTAAAATAAAAACTTTATTGGTAAATAGGTTTTAGGCTGCAATATGGAACCCTTATAGGTTCACTCACTTTGTTGTCCATTTGTCTGTCTTTCAAGACTCACTATCTCGGTTACACGTAGAGATGTCGAGTTAAAATTAAAAGTATTATAACCTTTGACTCAGGCCAACGGCCTCTTGTAGTGGTAAAAAAATTAACTAATTTTACCCAAATCATAATTTGTCTTCGCAATAAAACAATTTTCAACGGATTTAAGTTGTGTTTATTTTGGATTTCACAATTCCTACGTTTCCACAATAAACACAACTTAAATCCGTTTAAAATTGTTTTATTGTGATGAGTAATAGTTGTGCAAACTCAAGAAAATATCACAATTCATCTGTCTTCCATCACATACCTTGACCATGACCAAAGGTCAAAGTAAAAGTCCGAAAGATTTCTGTAATAGTTAGAACGACCCGCATATATGTCAGACGTGGCGATAGCGATAAAATACTTACGGCCGTTAACGCTCAACCTACCCCGCAAGGATTAAATGTGTGATTGTTTGTTTTTTGTTTGGTTAGGTCGTTTCACGGGGTCGTTTAGATGGTCAGATCGTATGTCAGTCAATACGTGGTCAATACCGCGTTTTACAAAACTAACAGCGACATCTATATTATTTTTTAGGAAAAAAATTCGGAACTCGCTTTGCGGAACCAGTTACTGTGTTTTACCATGGGAATGAAAGATTTTTTCGAGGTAAAAAGTATCCTAGATGTTGACCCGGGTAATAAGCTACCACAGTATAAAATTTTGTAGAAATCTGTGCAGTAGTTTTTACGTGAAAGAATAACAAACATACCGACAGACAAACAGACAAACAGACAAAAATCAATTTTACTTCTGTTTTGATGTCTGTATCTTGAACACAATTAGAAGCAAAAACCCTTTTTTGAATCTATTTCATGTACAGAATTGGTTTCGTTTCTGTTTTATTATTGTATAGAAGATACGGTTCTCTGATTTTTGTGGTACATGCTATGTAAACTATTGCAAATCTAGCAAATCCCGAAAAAAAACCAGCTGTAACAGAAAAATAATCCTTCTCGGCCAAAATGTATGGTATCGCTGTTTTTTGCTTGAGTTCCTAGTTTAAGAGTTGTTTAGCAGTTAGTTGATCGTAATTTTGTATTTTTGTGGTTTCCTGACATATGTTCCTTAAAAAGACTTGATCAGTTTTATGGTCTACATCGACCTATCAGTATTCTGAGAGCTGTCCCTTACACCACGTATACTGGGAGTAACAAAATGTTATATCAAGCCGAAAAGTGGTCAAGGTACTCATTAACAACTTTCGCCATATTTCATTAAATGTGTTATTGTTACTTTTTATTTTATATTTTATCGCACATCTTACAAAAGGCATTCTCTACCGGTCAAGCAGATAAAAGTTTGACCTCCCATACAAAATTGCCGATCAGCAGGTAAATTTACTATAGGAGGTCGAATTTTTTACAACAACCTATTTTTCACGGGGAAAGTTATTCAGTTTTATTTTGACCTACTTTCAGCGTGTAATACCTTTTTTGTGTTATTATCATTGTTAACTCTGCTTACGATCGACTTGACCACAAGCCAACTACAAGCTCACTATGTCTATAAGTTCAATGTGTCTACGAAATTGCATCGCAAATGTACGCCTGTCCAAAGCGCTGCTCCAATCTCGGAACATTGGCTTTCAACTGTTTCGTGTAGTAGGAATTATCAGCAGCACTTCGAATAACCAGCGCCAGATAGTCCGTGCCTGAATATAACCTCGGCTGTGGCACCACATCACTTATTTTCATTCATGCACGACAATCTCGTCTTTTACATACAAACATTAACTGGTACAACAGTCCACTGCTGGACATGGGCCTCTCCCTATTTGGGGGTATTGCCATATTCCCTACGTTTGGCACGCAAATTGGCGAGTACAGTGCAATATGTTGCATTAACAGGAAACACTGCTGGCCATTCAAAAGCCATCAATAGCCATTATGGATTGATTGAAAAATGAGCACTTCAACATTTCTAATCAACCATTTCACGGTGAAAAGATTACTGAAATAAGTAAATTGTAACAGAATAAAAGCAAGGTACCTAATTTAACGTCTGCGGCAAATTGATTGTCGTCGGTGGAACCTGAAACTCGCTGACAGACTACACCGACCGAAATAAATCAAAATGCCCTTTCTCTGTATGCCGCAAATCTCTTTTCTGATTATTATACCTATCTAATTTGATTGAAACCAAGGTGGTATTTAAATTGTTATCGTCGCTAAAGTTTTCACAATATTGCTATCATAGGTTACGCAAAAGCTAAAACTTTGGTTAGCTTACTGTTCTTGGTGTTAAAAAGGTTTTGATCTTGTATTTTTTTTCATGTGAAGCATTGAGTTGCCGGTGTTGATATAAAACTTAGATTTAAATACGAACGGTGCTATTACAAACAAGTTAGACGTGCGTTAAAACAGTGTGTTAAATATTTTCTATACAATTTGACGTTGTCAAACAGCTTAAACCATGTCTAACTTTGTCTGTAATAACAAGGGAAATGTTTTGCTTGAATTTGCAGACAACGTGTCATAAGTATCAGTTAGCAAGGGAAACTTGGTCACTTGTCCTTGCATTGCAGTGTAATTTAATTCCAACACATACCTTATACGAAACAAGGTACCTTGCTTGTTGCATTAACAAGAATTCCTGCTGCCCATTCCCTGGTCAAATTAATTACTAAGTAGCTTTTTACGACACTCACGTGTAGAATTTGGGTGATGCTATTCTAAGCCGGTATCACTCAGCAAACCATTTTTCATTTGTCCTCATTATGTACATTAAGTATGATCTATATCCTAATACACTAAGTGTTTGGCTCATAGATAATTAAGTCTGTGGTATAAGTAAGTACACTAGCCAGTAAGTGGTTCATGATATTATGGTTATTTGTCAGAAAGACGTGGAATGTTGTAATGAATGAAATATAGGTACAATCCATAATAAATTGTGCAGCTAATTATGAGAAGAAGAAAAATATGAGCAACACGACTGTGGTAAAATGGCCGACATCAGTCAAGACAACACGCTAACAAGATTACATGGTAATCAATCAGGAATAGGGGGAGGGTGGTGCAGAGGAGGACATTTAATTACACTTAAAAAAAACCATTAATGTATTTATTTCAAATTTAAACATGAAATTGAATGAAAATGAGACTGTACTGTATCCGATTGTCCGTAAATTATCTCATGCATTTTTTTCAATGAGAAACAATTTCCGGACGACGAGTTAAATGTATTGGAATCGTACTGTACATATTCAGCAGTTTTTAATGTACAGGATGTAAGAAAATACAAAAAAATATACATAAAAAGAATATCTATCATATCTGCTGGAAGAAATTTCTTTAGTAATAAGCAGTACCTGCTGTACCATTTTCCATATGTTCTATGTTTTTGTATTTTCTTGTGTACAATAAATTGTTAAATAAATAAAAATATAATGCCTATATCCCATGCGGAGAAGGCACAGCGTAAACATCGGTTAAAAAAACGTTGACAAGTCTGACAAACATTTGAGGATCACAATGATAGGTTGTTAACCAGTCGCCTAAATCGGCAATACACATGTAACTCTCGAGTCTTTTAGTCGTTTCCTACGACTCTCACAGGAAAAAAATGAGGTCATGCTATTCTAAGCTGATATCACACGGGACTCATCCCACGGCATGTAAAATAAATGAAAATTAAATAAAGTTTTATTGCAGGTACTAAGTTACAAAGTGTTACTGTTACCCATGATACAAAATTATCTTATACCTACTAGGTAAGAAGAGTAACTGAAAATACTTCAATGCTAAACTTTGATGCCGTGTGATGCCGGCTTAGAATACCTAGCATCATCCCATTTATTGTTTTAGGGTGTCGTAAGAGGCAATACAGTGACTCAAGTATTTATGTGTTTTTCAATTTTTAGCGACAGGGTGACATCTTGTCACTATAGTGATACACGGTTTATCTGAATGACCCTTAAACGTGGCGTAAATGAATGAATTATTCTGACGAGGATAAACAGCCAAGTGTTTAACGGACATGGGATTTCAAATATTTTCAAGTATTACTCTTCGCCCATTTACAGGATGTTAGGGACAGGCCTCTGAATACTTATAGAGTACATTAAGACAAAGAAACTAAACAATTTCCCATGTCAAAATATTTCAGGAGACCCCAAATTTTTCCTGACTTCCCATTGTAAATGCATTCAGCTAATCTTGATTTTGTATGGGAGGTAATTTTTTTCGTCGTTTGCTGATTCCTTGGGAAAAATTGTTTAGTTTTTATGGCCTGCACACCTATCAATATTGGCATGGTTGTTACTTAAACCCCGTATAAAGGATAGATGCATTATGTACAATTTGTCCGCTTTTATAGCTGTTTATACGGGGTGAAAGGGACGGTGTACCGAAAACTTTGCAGGCATGATCAGACCATGAAACTGAACAACTTTTTCTATGGATGCTATGTTGGTAAACGAGATTTTTTTTAGATTTCCCATACAAAATTCCCAATCAGCTGACTGACTTTCTATGTAAACCCGAAAAAAAAATTCGTTTCCCAACAAAGGCTCCATAGCAAAAGTTGTTCAGTTTCATGGTCTGATCATGCCTGCAAAGTTTTCGGTACACCGTCCCTTACACCCTTTCGTTACACAATCATTCGGGCTTCCAATTGCTCGATTGTCCCTTTGCAGTAGAACTGCTGGCTAGTGTAGTAACTGCACCTGTAAATAGTATAAAATAATTAATTAACACCAATAATAAATAAATAGTTATCATTCACACAACCTCACATACATTTACTCATGCACATAAAGAAACAAACATTTATACATACATTCATACAAACCAACAAACAAACAAACAAACTACATAAGTAATATACATACCAAAATTGTATATCAATAATTTTAAAATATTAAGTTGTAAAAACTCACGTACTCCTTGATTATTCTGTAGCGTATCCTTTGTTCTCTAGTAGCGCGTGCGCCTATTGGTAGTCCGCCTAGTCAGTTGTCTTGAGCCTGCGCGCGGAACGCACGTATTTCTTGCCTCGCACTCGCAACTACCTATCGGCTTACGCGATCTAATATCTAGCTGTGTATGCTTATATTTAAGTGCTTATATTTGCTACCGCTTTACTACTTGCGCTATAAACTGTTTAAACTGTGCCTTGGACGTTTTCTTTGTGAGGAATCATCTACCTATAATCCCACAAGTGGTGACACTCCGACCTTTGGACTTGGATATACCTCACTACTACAGCGGTAAGCAAGACAAATTGCAAGTCATGCCCGTAGAAGATCCAGAATTTAAAGATGCCAACCCCGGTGCAGAAACGGGTAATGGCGGCGGTAGAAATGGTACCAACGGCACCGGCAGCCCCACGGGCTCGGGTGATAAGGGCGTAACTGGTAATTTATCAGAATTATTTCGAGTAGGTGTGAAAGTTCCACCATTTTATCCTGATAGTCCGGCACAATGGTTCGCACAACTAGATGCTCAATTTATATTATCAGGCGTCGTAAAAGATTCAACAAAATTTTATTTTGCTATTGCGCAACTCGAGCACCAAATCGCAATCGAAATAGCTGATATCATTCAAAAACCACCAGAGTCAAATATATACGGCACACTAAAGTATGAAATTATACGTAGGCTATCAGCAACCAAAGAACAGAAGGTGAAACAGTGTTTGGACCAAGAACAAATGGGAAGCCGAAAGCCATCACAATACCTACGTCACCTGTTAAATCTTGCTGGACCAGAAGTTCCAAACGACTTCGTACGCACCATCTGGGCAAGCCGCATGCCAAAAGAAATTCAGCCAATAATAGCATCACATCAAGACATGGATATTGATAAGCTCGCAGCTCTAGCAGATCATATATAATGCTATCGCGTCGCCGTCTCCGCACGTCGCTCAAGTGCAAAATACCCCATCTACGTCCACCAATTTAACTCCCCAGCAGCAAACTTTTGCTATGGAAGCTATGGCACTGCAAATAGCTGAACTGTCGAAGCAGGTAGCTGCTCTCTCAACCAGAAGCCGCTCAAGTTTCCGAGGCCGACGACGTTTCAATTCCCGATCTCGCTCTCGTGATCGTTCACAATCCCGCGACACTAGTGGAATCTGCTGGTATCACCGCACTTTCAAGAGCCGAGCGCTAAAATGTGAGCCACCATGCAAACAAAATACCCAGAATTCGGGAAACTTCCAAGGCAGCCACTAGTGGCGGCATACGACTGCCTTACATGCAATGGCCGCCTCTTGATCACGGAAAGGAAGACCAAAGTGAAGTATCTTATAGACACTGGTGCGGATCTATGCGTATTCCCACGATCTCTGACAAGAGGACCATACACCAAAACTCAATATCAACTCTACGCAGCCAACAGTACTGCAATAAATACATATGGAGTTATGACCTTACATTTGGATCTTGGACTTCGTCGAGATTTTTCTTGGAGATTTGTCATAGCAGATGTGACCAGACCGATAATTGGTAACGATTTCCTAGCCCACTACTACTTGCTAGTCGATTGTAGAAACCACAGATTAGTTGACGGACTCACAACTCTTTTTGTTAACACTCCTCATTCAAAAGACATGCCGGACAAGACTTACACCATCAAAAGCGTTTGTGGAAGCACGGAATACCACGACTTGTTACGAGATTTTCCTGAAATAACAAAACCAGCTGGCGCACCCACTGAGCCTAAGCATAATACGAAACATTACATACGTACAACACCAGGACCTCCAGTTGCTGCTCGCGCCCGCCGTCTTGCACCGGATCGCATGATGATAGCTAAAAAAGAATTTGAAGAAATGCTCCAGAATGGCACAGCTCGTCGCTCCGAGAGTTCATGGTCATCACCCCTTCATCTCGCTCGTAAAAAAGATGACGGGTGGCGTCCATGTGGCGACTACCGAGCTTTAAACGCAAGAACAATCCCAGACCGTTACCCAATACGACATCTTCAAGATTTCTCCCACCAACTAGCTGGAACTCAGATATACTCAAAAGTAGACTTAGTGAAGGCTTACAACCAGATTCCGGTGGTCGAGGCTGATATACCGAAGGCGGCTATAATTACTCCCTTTGGACTCTATGAATTCCCATACATGACCTTCGGCCTCAGGAATGCCGCACAGTCATTTCAAAGATTCATAGACGAAGTACTTCAAGGTCTAGATTTCACATACGGTTATCTTGATGACATCCTAATATATTCCAAGACACCAGAAGAACATCATAAACATCTGAAAATCCTGTTTTCTCGACTTCGTGATTATGGCGTACTCATCAATTCCTCGAAATGGTCTGGGGCGTACGAGAGATCACCTTTTTGGGATACCATGTCTCACCTGATGGCATATGCCCACTGGAAGAAAAAATTTCAGCTTTACAGACCTACCCCATACCTAAAACAGCCCGCGAATTAAGACGCTTCTTAGGTATGTTGAACTTTTACCGACGATTTATACCCCATGCCGCTGAAATCCAAAGCCCACTTCATGAGGCTCTCGCTGGCAACCTGAAAGGCGCAAAACCAGTTACTATGAACGAAGCACGTCTCAAGGCATTCGAAGATTGCAAATCAAGCCTAGCCAAAACAACTCTTCTCGCTCATCCAGATGCCCAATCAGAATTGGCCATATTCACGGACGCGTCCAACGAAGCAATCGGTTCAGTTCTTCAGCAAAGAAAATGCAAAGACTGGATACCTCTCGGATTTTTCTCACGGAAACTTTCTCCATCACAAAGAAAATACAGCCCCTACGATAGGGAGCTCCTGGCAATATATGAAGGCATACGCTATTTCCGTTATATATGCTTGAAGCAAGAACATTCGCCGTCTACACAGACCACAAACCTATCACCTTTGCGTTTACGACCAACAGAGACAAATGTTCACCGCGTCAGTTTCGCTACCTAGACTTCATATCCCAGTTTACAACTGATATCCGTTTTGTGGCTGGACAAGACAATGTCGTCGCTGACGCAATGTCCAGAATTGAAGAGATAGAAGCTTTTCAGACAATCAACTATAAAGAACTTGCTAATGACCAAGAAAAAGACACAGAACTGAAGGATCTCCTGAAACACGGCACAGGGCTCAAGCTCGCCAAACACCCTGAAACAAACTTGTACTGCGATCACTCAATGGGTTCTACACGCCCGTATGTGACACCAGCATTCAGAAGACAAGTCTTTGACAGCTTGCATAACTTCAGCCACCCTGGACCTAAAGCCACAGCACAACTAGTCTCAGAAAGATTTGTGTGGCCAGGAATACGCAGAGACTGCAAGCAATGGGCTAAACAATGCACTAATTGCCAATTTAGCAAAACTACTCGTCACGTTTCAGCACCCTTCACTAAATTTGAAACCCCTTCCAATCGCTTTTCTCATATCCACATGGATATTGTTGGGCCATTGCCTTATTCTGCAGGTTTCACTTACTGCCTCACTATTGTAGACCGGTTCACTAGATGGCCGGAAGTTTATCCCATGGCAAATATCACCGCCGAAACTTGTGTCAGCACATTTATCGCTGGTTGGGTTGCCCGTTTCGGTTGCCCCCAATACATTACAACTGATAGAGGTCAACAATTTCTGTCTCATCTCTTCCAAAAAATTTGCACCATGATTGGTGCCAAACACTGTCCTACCACCTCGTACCATCCCCAAAGTAATGGCCTGGTGGAAAGGCTACATCGACAGCTGAAAGCTGCAATTACTTGCCATAACAATTCACAATGGACTGAAGTCCTACCTCTCGTCCTTTTGGGCCTTAGAACTGCTTGGAAAGAAGATCTACACTCATCTACAGCCGAACTCGTTTACGGGGAACCCCTCAAACTCCCAGGAGAATTTTTCGATCCCTCACCTCATCTGATCGTAGATCCGACAGATTTCGCCATGCGCCTTCGGAAGCATATGTCTAATCTGTCTCCTACTCCTGCTTCATGTCATAATCGTAAGACATTCTACTTACCCAAAAACCTTATGACATCAGAGTGTCTTTCTTCGACGGGGTCCAGCAAAACGATCCCTCGAAACTCCTTACACAGGACCCCACAAAGTCCTCGAAAGAGGCCAGAAGACGTTCCGGATAGATGTCCAGGGAAAAGACGCCACGGTGACGATCGACAGACTCAAGCCGGCCCACGTAGCGTGCACCAAGTCCGGTGACCCGATGACCGCAGACACCCCATCGCCGTCGCCAGCTCCTGCCGCTCCATGTGCACCTCCTACTTCTTCCGCCGACACTGCAACTTCTGTAAAAAAGACTCGTAGTGGTAGAATAGTTCGCTTTCCTAATTACTATCGACCGTAAAGCGGTCTCGGTAGGGGAGTACTGTAGTAACTGCACCTGTAAATAGTATAAAATAATAAATTAACACCAATAATAAATAAATAGTTATCATTCACACAACCTCACATACATTTACTCATGCACATAAAGAAACAAACATTTATACATACATTCATACAAACCAACAAACAAACAAACAAACTACATAAAGTAATATACATACCAAAATTGTATATCAATAATATTAAAATATTAAGTTGTAAAAACTCACGTACTCCTTGATTATTCTGTAGCGTATCCTTTGTTCTCTAGTAGCGCGTGCGCCTATTGGTAGTCCGCCTAGTCAGTTGTCTTGAGCCTGCGCGCGGAACGCACGTATTTCTTGCCTCGCACTCGCAACTACCTATCGG
Source organism: Tuta absoluta (assembly GCA_027580185.1). Taxonomy (NCBI): domain Eukaryota; kingdom Metazoa; phylum Arthropoda; class Insecta; order Lepidoptera; family Gelechiidae; genus Tuta; species Tuta absoluta. Next base: position 3,624,100 of record JAQAHW010000016.1, on the reverse strand, counting down.
CTTACGCGATCTAATATCTAGCTGTGTATGCTTATATTTAAGTGCTTATATTTGCTACCGCTTTACTACTTGCGCTATAAACTGTTTAAACTGTGCCTTGGACGTTTTCTTTGTGAGGAATCATCTACCTATAATCCCACACTAGTGTGGTCACGGGAACGGAACGGTACGGAGATGTAACGTAATAAGAAATAAGCAATATATGAAGTAAATTTATACAAACTGAGTATTATATAAAGTGACTAGTATGTCTTTTCAGAGTTATCATTATCATGGACAAAATTACATAATCTGTTTTTATAAAAAAACCTTACGCACCTTATTTCCAGGAATATACTCTCGTTTATTACAAGATTTACTACAAACTGCAGTCAAGATCGGGATCAAGCTAGTTTGCACCTGTTATTTAGTAATGTATACCTTTTTACTGCGGTTTGGATCTATTTACAACTCAAAAACATAATATCATGATAGGATAGGTATGTGTTAAATAGCGAGAAATTGAAAAAAATATTACACGCGCACACGCTAAAGCTGTTTTGCCGCACTTTGTATGTGAGAACTTCATATGCAACTCGACACGGGTTCCTGAAATGCAATTAAGCTGAAAAAAAATATTTAGAGCATTTTATAGTAAAACATCTGCGGGGAAAACGTCAAAATAATTAATACTTAGATAAATAAGAGATTACATACATTGTGCTTAAAATTTCGGAGTCAAACTCTTGTCGGTGGAGTAACTTCAATAACTTATTTTTGGGATAACAATATAGACTGCAAAATAGGCTGGTGTATGTCATCAGTCTATTTTGCAGTCCGTTGCTGGACGTAGGCCTGCTCCGGCTCTATAGGGCACATTTTTCGTTGACACCATACAGTCACTACCAGCTGCTTTTTTAAGTTATTGGTCCATGTGGCCGGAGGTAGTCCAACGCTACGCTTGCTGGGGCTTGGCCTCCACTCGAAAACCCGCTTACTTCACCTCTTTGACTAATGCAATCAGGATACACTAATGTAATGTTTGCTGTCTACCCGTCTGATGAGAATCCTACACCCCAAAGCTCTCTTGTTAGTGTTTCCTGAAACTGTTGTGTTTATTATATGGAGTAAACAGACCGAATTCCATTACTGAATCAGTGACAACACATGCCAAATCTATGCATAGTGAATTGGTGACCCAAGTACATAATTATTTTACATATCTCTACCCTGAATGTATGTAACACCTACCTTTTAAACTAAAGCTAAACAGGTTTTACGTATAAGTGAATCGCACACGCACTTCACCATACACAGCTTTCAATGGGATTTCATTTCATCTGAAAAAGGATTCGAAAAACATACGGAAGTAACTACCACATAAGTACTAGTACCTGATAAATATAAAGAAGAGGTACAGTCATAAAATAAGGTTACTTTGTGATACCTACCTACCTCTTTCAGAAAGTTAGTTAGGGAACACCCTCAGTGCCTCAGTTTCCGCGTACTTAGTAAAGTTGAGCTGTGAGCGGCGGAGTCGGCGCCGGCGCTGCATTTCCGGGCAATTAACTAGCAGTACAACACTGCATTGTGGAGCCGCAGTAGAAGTGGCAAACAGTACAGGCAGGTTCAGACGTCTATGCGTGCTGTGCGCGTGTTGAGTGCGTGTTAAGCGCATGTTAGTTCTAAAGTCATACGCACAGCCTACATCCTCAAGTCACGTTGCCCCTGCTCTCAACTAAAGTACACTTTTCACTAATGCGTGTTCAACATGCAGTGCCCACCCGATTAACCGGCGCGTACGTCTGAATCTACCCTCCGAGCTCAAATCTGCAAAACTATGGTACTTACTCGGTACAGTCTAATTAGGTTCATTTATGTCTCGTTTTATCTCGTGCCGGTTTACAATTTCTGAACGACTAATAAACCTTGAAGACAGAATTTTTTGTGGACGCTTGTTGAGTTTTTATACTGTCCCTTATTTAACCTGCGGTTACGCTGTAGTCAAAATTTATTTGAACGCCAACTATGTTGTTCAGTTCCCACTGTTTGAAACAAGTTTAAGGATGTTGTCTGTTTGTCGAATAGTTTGGTTTAAAATCTCCGCCATAAATGCACTAAAAGTTCTTATACCTCATTAAAAAAACATTATTAGACTAGAATTAAAGAAAAGTCTTATCTTATATCGGAGCTTCTGTTTATAAAGTTGGCGAACTTGGCAGTCATTAACTTTCCTTAACTTGGGTACTCAGTGCGCTGCAACAAGGAAGCGGCCGGCTGCTTCTGTAACTGAACGAAATAAGATAATTAGAGGATCACTCCGTACTCCAACGATAGTCTGTAGACAATGTTAAGCGAAAAAAAAAACGTTGAAACATTTCGCCGGTTACACTTTAGTAGCACTCAAATTAGTATACGGGCTGTAAGGGTCGGTGTACTGAAAACTTTGCAAGCATGCTTAGACCATGAACCTGAACAAGTGTTTTTATAAATGTTGCGTAATGAGAAAAATTAATTACTGATCAGCTGACTGACAAAAAATTTACCTCACAAACAACATTTCGACCAGCTGACTGCCTTCTTAGAAAAGTTAAAATAATAAATTGACGCTGTCTAAAATTAATATACTTAAGGAAAAAAGTTGTTTAGTTTCATAGTCTGAATGCATCTTATCAGTATACCACTGTCACTAATACTCTGAATAGTAAGATAATTAATCAGTTACTTGCCGCTCCAACTAAGAGAGTTTGTAACTAATCAATTTAGTAATGTTGTTCTTATTTTTCAAAACGGATTCAATGTAAGAAAGAAAACACATATAATGTCTGGCACAGTCTCCGTGACTTGCTGAAAGAGATATTATAAAGTTTCTGACTAGACACTGAATTGAAAACTTTGTGAATAACCGAAACTAAACTGAGCTTCAGTTAGTAAGGAGTTAAGTTAGTAAGTAAACAAAATAGTAATTTAGTGAAGTAGATAGATAGATAGATAGATGAACACTTTATTGCTTACAACATACACAATAGAAACAAAACAATACAGAAAACATAAGAATAAAAGTAAGCAAAGACGTTACTTATGCTTAAAGTAGTTACTTGTTTTCATCAGCAACAAGGTTTGTTTGTTCTGCGCTGAATAAGCAAACTTAAGCGGTCATATTAAAAAATGTGTCAAATTGTACAGGACAATATTTTACACACTGCCTAAACGCGCTTCCATTTTTTTTGTCAAAACACGAAATATGAATATTTTAATATGAATTTCTTCTTTGTGGTTGATGGGATAGATGAATAATCTGTAAACACCGTTATTTACCTAAACATGTTTTTTATCTGTTTAATAGTTAGGTGTTCTCTAACACCTCATTACGTCATACAAATTATTACATATTTTAAATTTTATCAGCGTTATTCAGACTCAGTTCCATAATATTTAAAAAAACTACATCACACTTTTACAACAGTCACTTAAGTTTTATTAAATGTGTATGTTTAAGTCTGAAAATCCATACTCATATTAAAAATGGTTAAATACGTTTGTTTGTTAATTTGTCCTTCTTTCCCGTCACAAAGGAGCGTTTGCATGTTTAATTTTTTTGTCTGTCGTTTAATGGCAGAAGCATCAGCTTCTATTATGAGTTAGAGACGCAACAAGGCAGAGACGACCAGAGCCGGGGAAGGGAAAGTTTCATTAAGCCCGAAGTGAATTCAGTCTCTCTGAGCTCAGCAATTTGGGCGAAATAAGTAAAACAAACACAATTGCTTTCCTAACGCTGACGAGTTTCAGAATTTAGCTGCTAATTTATCTTGTTCTTAAATTGAAGTGGAGTTGTGGAATTTTGTGTTATATTTTCATACATTCACTGTTTAAATCAATTTATCGTTACCATTTCTTTACTATTCATTATTACGTTACAAATGGCCGTTTGTTTTAATCCTCTTTAGTTATTTGTTGTGACACCACTCATATAATGTGGTCCAAATCAAAAGTATAAACATTTTACCTTATCCGGCTTTAGCCATACTTCCATTATTACATACATACATACATATATCACGCCTATTATCCCTTGCGGGATAGGCAGAGCGTAAACAGCCGCAAAAAAGGCCATTTACACCACGTCTGACAAATGTTTGGGGGTCATTCGGAAAATTGTGTATCACTATAGTGACAGGTTGTCAGCCCATCGCCTAATATTGCAATGCACACCTTCGAGTCCCTTAGTCGCCTCTTACGTCTCCCACGGGAAAGAAATGGGGTGATTCTACTCTAAGCCGGCATCACACGGCACTTCCATTATAAGTATTATAAATTTGAAAGAAAATAAGTATGTCTGTCTGTCTGCTACGTTTTCACACCTAAACGACTGAATAATAAATAGAGAGATACAGAAAAGTCTCTTAAGAAATATTTATAAGGCACATGGACATGCAGTACATGATATGGAAATGGTTCCATAACTAAATTCTTATCATGTAAATTGAAAGTGCCATCTCGTGAGTCAGATAAGAAGGCCTAGCAAGCTTAATATGCTTAACAAGCTAAAGACGTCTGCATGACAATAATTATAAAGTCACTTGAACCTTTGAACAAGGCTGATATTTGATTAATTCTCGTTTTATTGACAGGTATTTACAATATTTAAATTTAACGCAAAGTTAATATTGGATGTTTCTAACATCCAGAACACAAACAAAATAAATTCAATTAAAGAAAAGTGTACACAAGGCGGCCTTATCGCTTAGGTAGCGATTTCTTCAAGGCAAACTATGAGAACAGAGAAAAAGAGTCATCATCATTGGCCTCACACGTCTGTGACAGACGATTTAATCAGTGTTTGAGGCAAGACCTTTCATGGCTGTATAAGCCGATACGGGAGCGGCATAGTTTATAGTAGAGAAATTATAGTAGAGAAAAAGAGTAAAGCGCTTTTAAAATAATGCGAAAGGGGTGTCTCATAACTTATACGCCAGAGTCGGTTGAATTTTGATTCTACATACAACCTACACCTGTTGTTTCTGTAGGTAGCAACTATGTGGGAAAGTTACATTAGTAAAGTGATACATTACTTTTGGTGAGAGAAGTTTTCTAATAACAATAACATCATCCTCACTCTATAAATAATTCAGTAAGAGCTCTCCCTCACCTCAGCAAATATTATTTACCGAACACATTATGTTTTGCCGTGAATGAAGTATGCGCGCTAAAGACATAATGGCATCCACATAAGTAACTTTATTTTGACGAATTGAAGTATACGTATTAAACTCACATAAATTTTAAAAATTTTGCAGTATTTACTTTCAAAAACTCGAAAATGATGAGTAAGTACTTACTTACCCGATGGTCAAATATATTATTTTTTCGAAATGTGTAGTTACATTTTATCATCCATTGCCTCTAAAAAGAAAACTATAAATGTTTAATAAAAAAATTAAACTTTTGATTAAGGTTTTTTGGAAAAGATTAAATTAATTAATTAAATTAAGAATTATTAGAACGTTACCATCACATAAACCCCATTTACACATTGCATAAGAGCAGAGCGATCATAAGTCGCAGATAATTGTAAGCGTGAGTAACCTTAAATATACATACATACATACATACATACATATATCACGCCTTTATCCCTTGCGGGGTAGGCAGAGCGTAAACGGCCGAAAAAACGGACATTTACGCCACGTCTGACAAACGTTTGAGGGTTATTCGGAAAATTGTGTATCGCCATAGTGACAGCTTGTCAGCCCATCGCCTAAAACTGCTATACACACCCTCAAGTCCCTTCGTCGCCTCTTACGACTCCCACGGGTAAGAAATGGAGTGATGCTATTCTAAGCCGGCATCACACGGCAATTCTAAGCCGGCATCACACGGCAACCCTCAATATATGGGGTAAAAATAATAACAGCAAATACTTGAAGGGGTTAACTAGCCTATGAAACTGAACAATATTTTTCAAGGAACATAGCACGACATATGAAAGAAAATATGACCTCCCGTACAAAATGTTCCAGCCCCCCAAGTGAATTTATATCGGAGGTCAATATTTTAATTTTTCATATTTCGACCTATGTTACTCGGGAAAAGTTGTTCAGTTACATGAGCCGGTTAACCTCTTAAAATATTCGCAGCCTATATTTTTACATCCTGTGTATTATTTGCGATGTCGGATATCGATCAAACTCTGGTGGGTATTGGCCGAAATTATCTAATAGTTCGCGTTTTGTTAATATTTTCTTCCGTTCGATTGCTTTTTGATTTTTGCAAAAAAAAATACTGGCAAACAAGAAACGATTTCCATTGTTCTCACAAACATAATCTACATCTACATCAGCCTAAGCATAGTTATTTACGAAATCATTTAGCTAAGAGTAAGAGTTTTTAAACTTAATGGTGTACTACTTCCTAGAAGGAGTATTTTAAAAAGATTTACTTCCTTTTAAAAAGCTATAAGTGAAGATTTAAAAAGTACCTCAGTCAGGAGTTCCACTGCTTAACACAGAGCGACAAAGGTTTGTTGTGCTTTCTATTCATAATGCATATGTGGCAAAATGGCCTTACTCTATACTATGCTATAGTACGCAAGTATGCAACGAATTATCGAAAAGTATCTTTTTAGTATCAATCTAAAAATATACTATTTTTGATGAGAGAACCATGCGTTTGTGAGGCTTCTTTAATTGTGAGGTCAAAATGGTTGTTAAAAGATAGTTAATAATAAATAATAATAATAATATATTGATTTGAAAGGTGAGATAACGCGTATGCGCTAAAAAATGTAGTTATAGTCCCTATAGTTCTTTCTACCAAAGGCAGGAGTAATACCGCAACAGTTACATCAATCCCTAAAAACTTTAGAGCTCCCAAGTCAGACCTACAATAAATTGCGGAAGGCTGTTATTCTAATTACATGCCGTATAGTACGTAACTTCTTACAAGCAGACATAGCGATCCCAATCACCACACATAATACTCAAGAGGACAACCACTTGGCTAAGGCCCGTGACGCCCGAAATACCGGTTTTAACAAAACCGAGATCGAAAAACCGTAAAAACATAATAATAATAAATTTCTTTACTGTACTTACACAAAAAAGAAGCAAATACTCGTAACATACAGGGTGTAAGGGACGGTGTACCGAAACCTTTGCAGGCATGATCAGACCATGAAACAACAACTTTTACTATGGAGCCTATGTTGGGAAACGAAATTTTTTTTTTGAGTTTCCATAGAAAGTCATTCAGCTGATCGGGAATTTTGTCGAAAAAAAAAACTCGTTTACCAACATAGCTTCCATAGAAAAAGTTGTTCAGTTTCATGGTCTGATCATGCCTGCAAAGTATTCGGTACACCGTCCCTTACACCCCGTATAATGTTGAACATTTGAATGACTTTGTTTATGTTCTTTTAATAATAATATAACATTACTTTTTTTTACAAATTATTGTAATGGAGCCATCATCTCATCCAAAGCCTTTTACGAAGTTTTATTTACAGTAATATTCGTAGATAATTTATTCAACGGGAATTCCAGTCCATTAACTCTACTTTAGCTATTTGGTTGGCGAGAGGAAAGAGATGCTTTTAATAAAAGTAATTTTGGAACAAATTTAACCGATTTGCCTGGGATAAAGGTTGAATGGTGATAATGGAGATTCTCCGTAATTTTCTTAAGTTGTTTTGCTTTGCTACCTAAGTGTGCGGTCACGGAAGAGCAAGCTTTCAAACTTTGTTTTTTTTTTTATCTTGTCCAGACAAACCCTGTAGCGATATTTCACATGCATACTTAAATCCGAACGTTCGCCACACGTAACTTATAAACAAAAGCCGAAACGTTTCCGTTCAAGCGGAAAGCGGTTAGCGCGATTCGAAAAGTGCGTAACGTAACGTTTTTGGTTTGGTTTTGTTTTGGTATTTTCGTTAAAGATTACCGCGATTACCCCTGATATCCGAATATTTCCCTTCAACCACGACCAAACATACTGAATTTCACATGCATAGGTATCAAATAAAATACTTCTTTAACAAATCAAACGAATGCATGCAAATGACCGGGAAAATTACCGACATAAACTTTTTGAAAAGTAAAAGATTCGTTTAAAGTAGGTACACGATAAAACAAAGTGCTAAATATATTTTAAAACATTACGGATACGTCGCATTGTTCTCCCTGCAGGTAAATACAGTATCCACTCAGTCCCTTTCTTTTTATAATAAATTTCATCTAGATTCCTATATTCATGCTTTGCATTTAACATTGCCTCCGGGCCATGCGTGTAGCACGCGCTCCATTGTCCCCCAAAGGACTAACTTTCTAATTGGGTTAATCCACAAGCTTTTGCGATAACCCTGAACATGGTTATAAAAAATTCTTAGTTATGTCAATAAAAAAAAATTTGTTAAATGAAATTAACGCTAAGTGCCACGTCTTAAGCATAAAAATGTCTTCTTTATAAAGTTTACTTTGATTTTTATTCTAAACTACAGCTTCTGTACGAGTATATTATTATTAGTGAATAAATAAATGTCGGTCTTTGTTTACAAAAGAAGTTTTTAGTGAGGATTTCCTTTCAGTCGAATAGTTTTTGGTTTTCTGTTGGTATCGACAGCTATAGGGAAATTAATCTGTAAGTACCTTAAATGAAGAAATCTAGTTAGGAAAGTAGAAAAACAAATAAAAATATGAAGTTCATTTCTCATTTCGTCAAACAGAATCGATAATTTTCATAAAGTTTCGTTTTAGTTCATAAGATATTCCAGAAATGGGTTCACAAAATAAATATTATGTAGACTAGCACTGGGTTATACTATATCGTAATTGAGAATGTCTACTTATCTGATTAAACCTCATTGGCAACATTCATGTAGCCGATGATGTTGGACCGTCTTGTTAACGGTCTTGATGTTTTCTGTGTTTGATGTTTTCCAGATGTTATTCCGAGTAAAAACAACTGTATTTAAGCACAAACTAGATTGTTTATTATCGGTTATTACACAACAATCGTTAATCACTACAATATCGCCGTAAAACAATAGAAATAAGTTGACGAAAACTAAAAACAACATTACACCAATCCTCATCATTGCATCTGTCTAATAATCATTCGAAATCCAGTTTACAAAGCATGCTCTAAGAGTGATGTTTTTGGAGATAGCTTGTTAAGATAATGGTTTACAACAACTCGGCCATCCTCCAAGCAACGAGTCCCTTCGTTGAACAACATTATACAACAAAAATTAAAGATAATTGGCATGTTTCTTCTAAACTTAACAAAATGAAACAATACCATAATATTAGTTTTTAACTAGTTAACACAGCTTAAGTCCCTTAATTGTACTTGTTTAGTTATAATGTGTTAATTATGGAGAGTTTGTTTTTAAGTGCAAATCCAGTAAGTCCCTGTCCTCCGTAGTTTCTTTTTCCATATCGTTTTTAAAAAGAAAGCTGACTTCATGAAAACCTTAAGTCTCCCCAGTTTGGCAGAATATGTAGGTGTCGTCCTCAATAATATGGTAATCATTTCTTCTGATTTCCATCAGTCCTATTATATCGTGTTTAATATTTACTAGCGAATATTTTAGAAGTAACATTTTCTGCGGTATCATCATGGTTTTTACGTTATAAGTGCACAAGTAAAGTTTCTGGGGCTTTATTCTGTTCTCTGGCGTATTAATTAGTTGGTGAGTTACTGTCTTTATCTCCCGCGGTGTCAAGCCGAGTTGGGAGATCAGAAGGGCCGGCCATATTTACTACTGAGTGATTTTGCTCGAGCTATGTCCTGGAGGGGTTGCATTTTCAGCTGGTGTGAGCGTAAGTTTTATTCTAGGTAATCAATACCATAAAAAGATCACAACTGGCAAGGAAGTGCATCATGTCATATTTAAACAAGCTGAAACTTGTGTCTAAACTATACGCATGTGGAATTTTACTCAATTCCTATATTCTTATAGGCTTTTAAACACACACACACACACACATATATATCACTCCTATAATCCCTCGCGGGGCAGGCAGCTCCTATAATCCCAAACGGCCGTAAAAAACGGACTTAATATTACCGTCTGACAAATATTGAAGGGTCATTCGGAAAATTGTTTTTATGAATTAATTTATTTGTTTCATAATAATTTGGATCTCAAAAACGGCTCCAAAAATTTTTTTTTACAAATTTTGTGATTTAAACATAAAATACAGAGCCAGTTCGGTCTATCCAGGTACGTTCCTTCACTTGAAAATATCCCAACACCGATAAACGTTACTCGCTATACTTTGATTGAGAATATCTCCCAGGCATAGAGACAAAGTTCCTATTGTTAATGAGATGACTTGGAAAGCGAGTGACAACACACATTTATAGTCTATATAAATGGCGTGTAGTTATTTTCCCTAATACAACACGTTAGAAATCCGGACAATCAGCACTAAACGCTTTCTGGAATTCAAGACGACGGTATTTGTTTACATACCGTATTATAGAATCCTTGATACTGGGAAGGCAGAGTCCTGAATAAGTAAATACGTTATTCATGATGAGATAAACAGCCAAGAGACCTAATTGTTGAAATAATAAGAAGAGAAAATTTGACGAGACGCCACAATAGTAAAAGGTCTTGAGTGCTACGCGCTACGATTATGTCCCGCTACGGCGTCGTAGCTGCTACGATCGCTAGCGTTGAGATTCTAGAGCTCCGTAGGTTTTTTTTTAAACCGTTTACACTATAAGTGATTAAGTGAGTAAGTAAAAACACTTTATTGCACAAACATATTAGGATATTTCATAGCTAACATGCGCAATGGCGGCCTTATCGCTACAAACGATCTCTTCCAGACAACCTTTGGGTGAAGGATAAAGTATTGAAAAACAGAGCAGTGCGAGAGAAATCACAATAAAAAAGATAACTTGGATAAAAGCAATAAATACAGAATACAAAACTATAATACAAATATAAGCCTACATATAAATAAACGTATACTTATATATATAAACATATATTATAATATATAAGTTGGGATACATACCCATATATATATACATCATTACACAAAAGGATATCAGTACCAACTTATTTGTAGTCAATTCTTGCTTTTGACAGGTAATGTGCTACATGCAAGTTTAGTTTCAAAAGTGTCAAGTGTCCTGCAGTGGCGTATTTCACGCGGCAGAGCATTCCAGGTGTGAATAGATTTTATTAGAAACGACTCCCTGTAGTATCCCGACTGAATTATTGCATGATGTATGTAATGGGTAAGTATGTTATTAGTAGATACGAGTCCTTATACTTACTTGAAATACTAACAATACTTTAACAACTGAGATACTGGTACTTTATGTCGTGTCTCTTGTCGACTCGTATAAAAGCAATTATTCTGCCTCTCCATGTAAAAGCAAGATTTTGCTTAATAACTATTTATGGCATTTTAAGCAGAGCCGTAGTCTTCTAGCGAAATCTGTATTGCAATATAACAACATAATTATACACATATATCAGAACAACATAATTATATTTGTGGTATACAAATTCGACGAACGACGATAGGGTACATAGACACACCCTGGTGTGAAAGTTTTTGAAACCTCCTACTAATGTTTTTCAAGACAGCAACCGAGGCCAACAACTTCACGTTTTTCTACGAAGCAAGAAAATATTTATGAACGGACAGTCAAAATGTATACAGACAAAAACAAGAAAAAGAACGGACAGTCAGCCTGCAATAGCCAAATAAACCTCACGCTCTTCAGTGGCGGTCGGAGACAAAGCTATAATTTTAAAATGCCCGATAGTAACAACTCGGTTAACCATACCGTCACACCATGCATAATATTAATTAGGGTAGGAGATGAACCACTGAGTAGGCGTTATGCGCACATATTTCTAATAGTACGAACCACTTCACGTTCTGCAAGACCAAATATATAATTATTTATCTAGAATAGTTTTTGTTACCTACTTATCCTTTCTGGAAAAACAGTTTTTTGATGCACGGACTATGTTTAAGTTCTTTAATAAAGACTTTAACTGAAGCGTTTCAATAGATAAGTTGTCAATGTTATTATGATTTATCTCTGACATACTTACCACCGGATATTTTGTGCTAAAACCCAAATTGCATACAATAGGGTCAAAACCAGAACGTCCATTCCGCCTTATTAACGATAATTCTGCTTCTTTTCGTGTGGGACACCTGACGTCCAACGACTCGATGAACCCTGGTGTCAGAGTTTTTCAACCGCCTACCACAAGAAATTGTAGCATAATTAAAATCTTATCTCTGCCAGTATTCATGCAAGAATCCAAGACAGAACCCTCTATGAGTTTGCGGAGAGGTCATTATTGGGACCTAACCTAATTGAATTCATTACAGAGCCCGTGTCGACCCTTCTAGGATACCAATGTTTGAATCATATTGTGGGATTTGTATGATAACCGGGTTTCAAAAGATAAATGTAAACAGGATATAGTCGTCTGCGCTATAAATAAATTACTTATTTCATACTCTACTATTTATTATTTTTACTCCTCAAAGAGCATATCGAATAAGAAAGAGCTTGTCATCAAAGCGGTTATTATCATAAGTATTACGATATATTTAAGATCTAAATTATTTACAGATACTCACTCGATTGGCTCAAAGATCGCTGGGTATTATCTAAACTATCTCAAAATGTCTAAAATCAAAATCATTTACAGATACTTACTCGATTGACTCAAAAATCGCTGCTCTGCTTTGGGAACATGAAAAGACCCTATGTAAAATTTAAGCCAAGTTTTATCTATTGTGGTCTTGCCATACCACCGTACTCACACACGCTTTTGACACTCGTGCGTTAATAGCCCAGTATGGTGGGCTTATCATGTTTCAAAAATAATTAAGTCGTTTATTTTTGCTTATAGTTTTTGGACCATAAGCCCAACCCAATATAATTTTTAGTGTAATTTTAAGTATATACTAACATACTTTCGGTTGCGGTGGATGAAAATGACTCAAATTGGATTTTCACACAAATAAGCTCTCAATAAATGCCAGCCGTACTGGACTTTTAGGCTATGAAATACAATACCAAACAGATTCTGTTGTGAAATGGCACAGGACTGTAGGTTAATGTTTTATTTACGTTTATTTTCTTTATTATGCTGTCCATTCAGTTAAAATTCTTTATTCTTATCTTTCTCTTATAACAGATTTATGTACCTCCATATTTTAAGTATTTTAAGTCTAGTTACTTACTTGTATTTGTAATAACAAGAACAAGATATTACTCGCATATTGCCTTGCAAATTGTAAGATCATGTCGAGTATTTTGCCAGAGCGCAGCATGAATAGTTAAGCATGTCATTGGTGAGCTTCCTACACTGCTACACGAACCCCTTTATCTCTTGGTTGCATGCTACTGACATTTCGCAAAGCTACTCCGTGCAGGTTTCTACTCGGTCGTGGAATAAAACGTAGCTAATATATACCGGGTGTAACAAAATGAAATAAAAGAATCAACCATCACCAGTAGTTGGCGGTTGAAAAACTCTGACACCAGGGTTTATCGGGTCGTTGGACTACTCAGTGTCCCACACGAAAAGAAGAGCCATCACTGCTAGGAAAAAATATATTTTGGCTTTTAAAGTGTTAAATAATCCACGGACCCTCTCCAAAATTGCCTACGACACATGATATAATTATGAGACGCATGGCAACAGGTCGGAAAAATTGTGCTAGAAATAATCAGAAAAATTTGAACCTGAAATTGGCCGAAAGTTGGAAAAACCTTAACTTCCAGTATCAAATTTGAGGTACTATTATCGTCATATTACGAAACTTTACATTTAGAGCTTTATAAATAAATAAAAATTAAACAAGTCTACATACACAATAAAACAATTTAAAACGGATTCCAGTTGTGTTTATTTTGGATTTTACAATAACGTTACGTTGAAATTGTAAAATAATTTTATTGTGATTGATGAGTAATTAGTTTTGCAAAATCAAGAAAATACTCGTATTACGCCTATTTTCGTTTCGGGGTAGAAAACGCTACTGCCGATTTGCTGTAGAAACGAGGTGATGCTGTTCTAAGCCAGCACCATACGGTTTTGTTCTTAAGCTTGAGACATTTGTCACTTTATTATTGTTATTCAAGTAGACCCATATAAACGGTACATTAATAGAACAAGTCAGTAAGTAAATACTTTAAATATATCTGAATTCTTTTCATATTAGGTTGTGTGTTAGGTTACAGAAAGTGGATCACAATAATCGATAGTTTTCCATCTCTCCCAGTAAAGATATTAAAGCAATATCCTTAGAATATATTCGCTAGATAAAATATTGAGAATATTTCATTATCTACCATATTGAATTGAGTACTCGAATAACGCTATTAGAAAATATCCTTGTGACGCAATGTATCACAAGATGTTACTAGCAATGTTTGAAGAGAACAAAATATGCTACTTTTTTTGGAGTATTGCAATTGTTAGTTGTAGGCGATATTATTACTACAATTCTGAGTAAGTATTTAGGTAAAAAAATAAAAAATTACCTTGAATAGGTGATTCACTCGTGGATGTCGTAAAAAGCGACTGAGGGATGAACTCCATCAAAAGCAATATCTTGCACTGTGGTTGCCAATTCGCTTGCCAAGCTTGGTGAGTATGGCAATACCCCCCAATAAAGATATCAATCTTACGTCCTACAAGATGAACTCTCCATTTCACAGTTCGACCTAACGGAATTCGTCAGTGTGATGTGACGAATTATTTAAAAATACAGTGTGATATCAATTGGATATAATATTCGGATATTAATCTCCCATCATACAATATGTACTACACTTAAGTTCTACCTACTTCTTTTTTGTGTTGGATTGTGACAAAAAACGGCAAAGTGCGAGTCTGACAAGTTCTTTTATGTAGGGTAAAATGTTACACCGTTACTGAAAACAGAAGACGGGATGGTGATAAGGAACAACTTTTCCAAGGAACATAGGTCAAAATATGACAAAATCAGCTGATCTGGAACGTTTGTATGGGAGGTAATTTTTTTTTTCCTATTTCGACATATATTCGTTGGGGACAGTTGTCCCTTATTACCAACCCTTCAAGAGTTTACGGTGTCGGTCACTAGTGAAATTTCACCCCATATGATACGAGTTATTCTTAGGCTAAAATATTTCTTAGCAAAAACTTAAGTAGATTCTTATTTTGCTGGACTACATTTTCTTCAATCCTCTAAGCTCTCTGCTAAGTAATCAATTAAGGTTTCTACAAAATCGGAGCCAGTGTTTGTTTACTTTATTCTCAGACAGGTATTATCTTTCTAAGTGGGGTAGGTACGAAGAAACACATGATTAACGACGTAGATTATCCTGCATTAGATCTGTACCTTATACAGTTAGATACATATATATTTTTTTCAGATATTTTACAGAGTTATATATTCATTTATTTTGTTAAATTTATTTCGTATTGCCTATTTGCCCCAAAAGTTTAAATTCTCTCACAAGACATGGGTTGGCTGGAAGAGATCTCTTCTTTAGAGATAAGCTCGCCTTTGCGACAAAAATTGTAAATTTTTTATTTTTCTGTGTATTGTTTGTGCAATAAAGAATATTATTATACATTTACTGGAGATTTTAGCTTCATCCCTTATAAGATTTGGGTAACAGACGTAGCCGATTTCAGGGTACTCTTTATAGCGCTAGCAAGAAAATTACTCTCATATCATGCTACTAATCTTCTACGCGCATAAAAAACCAACACTCGCGGAGCACAGAAAGTGGTAGCTTCATGAAGAGTAGCAGCGCAATTAACCTGATTACATGTCCGCGCTACCCACTTTCCTTACTGTTTCCCTGCCAATAGATCGAATGTGAAAACGCGGCATTATATAGAGTGAAATTTCACTTGTGAGCAATAGCGAAATCTCAAGATGAGCTGGTGATAAGGAACAAGTTTCCTTCAGGAACATAGGTGGAAATACGAAAAAAACAACGCCCTCCCAGACAAAGTTGCCGATCATCTGATTTGAGTTACCATGGAAACCCAATAGTTATTTGTACAACAAGGAACAATCGTGGCGTAAATGGCCGTTCTTCGTGGTCGTTTACGCTCTGCCTACCCCGCAAGGGATAATAGGCGTGATATGTGTGTGTGTGTGTGTGTGTATTCTCTCTTGTTTTTTGGTTTGCTTTTTATCTCCTTCTAGGGATATGTAACGTGTTTGCTTGTCTGCTCCTTTTCAGATCTTAATGCAGTAAATTCCTGTTTATATGACAATAAAAATAAATTGGGACCATTTGTAGACATAGCAAGCACTGTGGAATGTGTTGTTTGGTTATTGGCTGGTAAACAGATCTGTGTTCACTGATGGTTACTTTTTTTTCTTTACTAATCTGACAATCAACATCATCATTGGCCTCACACGTCTGTGACAGACGATTTAATCAGTGTCTGAGGCAAGACTTTTCATGACTATATAAGCCGATACGGGAGCGGCATAGTTTTCCGCACGCTCTCCAAGTGAAGGTGGAATTTGAGACTGGCTCATGCATGTTTAGATGACGTTTTTGCCTTTTGTTAGCGAGACCAGAAAACCAGGCATCATCGTGTGTTTTACGCCCATCAAACACACGCTAACGCCATTCGTCCCTATCCTCAGCAAGCTTCTCCCAGCTTTGATGGTCATGTCCCGCTTGGCGCAATCTTTGAAACGCAGCATAGGTCTCCCAACCCCTCTTTTAGCGTTTGCTACAGCGCCAAGCAGAACACGCCGTGTTAGACGCGAAGGTTCCATCCGGTGCACATGCCTTAGCCACCGCAATCGTCTCTGCTTAAGCAGGGCGGTAAAACTAGGCAGCTGCGCAATTTCTAAAACTCGCTCGTTTGTGACTCTGTCCTGCCAGGTTATATGCAAGACATTTCTTACGCAGCGCATATAAAATGTATTGAGTCGACGTTCCTGTTTTGCATACGATGTCCAGGTTTCAGCTCCGTACAAGAGTATGCTTAAAACGCAAGTTTGATAAACAATAATCTTGGTTTTTGTGGTCAGGTGTTTATTGTTCCATACTCTTGTACTGAGCTTGCCGAACATGGTCGCCGCCTTGCCGATTCGCGTATTGATCTCAGCATCGAGCGTGAGATTATTCGACACAGTCGACCCCAGGTAGCAAAACTTATCGACTATGCTCAAGGGAACATCGGCTAGCATGATGTGTGGTGCATCTGCGCCTTGAGCTAGCACTACTGTTTTTTTGGCATTAATGGTCATGGAGAACAGAAAACACGCATGGGAAAACTTATCGACAATGACTTGAAGCTCACTTTGAGAATTAGCAACGAACGCTGCATCGTCAGCAAACAGAAGGCTATCGACGAATAAGTCATCGCGGTTTCGCTTAGACTTAAGAAGCGAGATATTGTACACATTGTACAGCTTCTCGTCAGCCCTCGTGTGCAGGTGGATACCCTGTTGGTCATCGCCGAAAGCTACTTTAAAAAGCAATGAAAAGAAAATACCAAACAGGGAAGGAGCCAACACGCAGCCTTGGCGAACACCTCTACGCATTTCAAACGGCTCGGAGGTATTGCCGTTAAAAACAACAGATCCTTTCATGTCCATATGGAAGGATTTAACGAGGCTCAGAAGTTTTGGCGGGCACCCGATGTTTACAAGTGCAGTGTAAAGGCCCTCTCTGCTAACGGTGTCGAAGGCTTTGTTAAGGTCTACGAACGCCACAAACAGAGGTGTTCTCTGCTCTCTACACTTTTCCTGAAGTTGGCGAAGTGTAAAGATCATATCTGTTGTGGAACGCTGGGCGCGGAATCCACATTGCGATTCGGGATATACACGATCAGCTAGTTTCTGGAGTCTTAATAAGACTAACCGAGCAAATAATTTACCTACTATACTTAAAAGGGATATACCACGATAACAGTTACAGTCACCGCGGTCACCTTTGCCTTTGTATAGGGTAACGATGTTAGCAGTGCGCCTATCTTGTGGTATATATCCCGCTTCCCAACATTTACACAACAGATTGTGCAGCATGGGTAATATGCACTTAAGCCTGATGATTTCGGCATGGGTACCATAATTTCCAGGAGACTTTCCAGTCTTAAGCTGCTTAACAGCCTTGTAGTATTCCCTTATGGTAGGAAGGTCATCTAACTCGGCCCAGGTAGCTAGTTTTGGCATGCAGTCTGCAGCTTCCGGCATTATATCAACTGGTTCCGAATAGAGACAATCAACAAAGGTAGGAGGTTATCTTAGATACTCACTTTAAGAATCACAGATGAGTACCTATGTACAGACGTGACTCTACGAACAATAATAAACCAATGCCCTAAAAGAGCGGGCGCTTTTAACATGGAGTTTATCAAATTCCTCAAAGCAACGTGCGAGAATTTACTGAAGTTTTTTTTTTTTCGCTGGTAGGCAAACTATAGACACACATAATTTTGCTCTACTATATTTTAATTAATTAAAATTCAAATAGTATATATAAAGTAAACATTTTTATTTGTAAATGCTAGTATAGCACAACTTTACCTGCCAGAAGTATCCTTTCACTGTTTTTATCACCATCGCCTTTCCTGGACTAATAGTGCACTGTCAGTATGGAAACTGTCAATGCATCCCAAGAAGTCTCGCCACTCTTGTCACTAACCAGCTCAAGAACTTTGAACAAAAGCTACACAACACTCCACAGCAGGATCCAACAGCTACAAGTCTGGCCAAGCAGTTCGCAGACTTCAAGTCATTTATATTGGAATCACTAACTTCAATTCAGCGCCAAATTGACTTGTTGGGTCTTGAACAAGACCGGATGGAGATGCGCTCAAGACGTAAGTTTCTCCTTCTGCATGGTGTGAATGAGGTGGAAAATGAGGACGTTATCAACACTGCTGTGGACATCGTTTCCAACTCACTCACTATTCCGATCTCAGTGGACAATTTCAGCAGAGTGCAGAGACTGGGCCGGCCAACAGAGAACAAGCCAAGACCGCTTCTACTTAAGCTCAAGGATGTTGCTCTGCGTGACAATTTGGCTCACAAAGACTAAACTTAAGGGCAGCGGCATCACAATGTCCGAGTTTCTAACCAAAAGGCGTCATGAAGCGTTTATGGTGGCTCGTGAACGTCATGGGATTTCCAACTGCTGGACTCGAGAAGGCGTTATCATCATCCAGGATCCCAGCAAGACCCGGCATCGCATAACCTCCTTAGCCGATTTGGAGAGAGTCCCAAATTCCAAAGCTGCGTCGGATAACCGCACTCCAGCTAGCCAAGCCAAGCCCGCGGCTTCTCAGCGCAGCCAGCCAGTAAGGGATGCCAGGAAAACAAAGCCGGCCAAGAAGTGATTCGTCGTGTGTTTTGTAAGGTATTAGCGGTATGCTGAGACTGTTTGCACTTTGCACCCGTATCTACCGTTAAATTTGCTAATTTACTCTCACCTTCACTTTTTAACTATTTTAATTTGTAATTTAAAATCTTGTGAGAGTAAAATCATATTATTATTATTTAATGGTGGCAGAGCCACTGGCGCCACAACTCTATTGTAGAGTCGTATTTTGCCATCTAAGTAAGGTTAGTTTTGTGGGTTAAAAGTCGTAAGTCAGTAAGGTATGTGGCATTACGCCGAGGGAGAGTCCACAACACAGAGATCCTAGTCTTACGACTAGGGGCTGTGTTGCGCAGTTTGTGTAGCAACAGAAAACTGATAGTAAAATTTTCTGCTCCACGTGGTGATCCGCTCGTCACTATTACACAATGTCAGATATATGCCTTAATTACAATTTCCTATTTAATGTTCAGTTTAAGAATAGTTTGTTGCTTAAAACACTATCAGATTTATTCACCAAACACTCAAATAAACAAGAAAAACTAAATTATAACCAAATCACATCCGCCATTACGGAAAAGCAACGAACGAATCCAAATCATATTTTATTTGTTTTTCCCAACTCGTATCTGTCAAATGTCATTATGTTTTGTTTTGCACGATAGTAGCACTGTAGTAATTTTAGGACCAATACTCTTTCTGTATGTTTTGTATCTGTCTCTCGTTTCGTATTGGTCCCTACTACTACTGTTTCTCTATGTTCTTCGTTCCACGTTCCAATGCACGCTAATTTATGATTTTAGTTTGAAATTGCGCGATTTCTTCCATGTTTGCTGGCAGGTCAGGTAGATTTTATTTTATTATTTTCTTATTTATTTAACCTTTTAATTATATAATATAATATTATTAAACTATGTTTGGCGTAAGCGACAACTTTTTATCACGTTTGCCACCTGTGGAATTTGACGGTGTTATGCTGCCGTACAGTGACAAAGTCAAAAACCTCGGTGTCATGTTTGACCGGACCTTTTCATGGAAACCGCAAGTTGCGGAGATTAGTAGGAAGATGTTTGCCACTTACAGTTCCATCAAAAGATTGCGTAATTTTCTGCCGACGAAGACAAAGCTCACGCTCGCTCAGTCTCTCATGCTACCTTTACTGGATTACGCTGATGTCTCCTATCCAGATCTCACTGAAGAAATGCTAGACAAACTTGAGCGACTTCAAAATCTAGCGATCAGATTCGTGTTCGGGCTTCGCAAGTTCGACCACGTTTCACCTTTCCGAGCGAAGCTCAAATGGCTCCCTATACGCAGGCGAAGGGACGGTCACATTCTTTCACTTCTCTATTCTGTTCTTTTCAATCCTTCTTCTCCATCTTACCTAAAAGAAAGATTTCAATTTAACTCGTCTATTCGACCCCGCACTTTGCGTTCATGCCTCGATCTCACTATTTCTTCTTTACCCAGTTCGAGGACCCAATTCTATGCCTACTCCTTCACTATACAAGCTGTTCGCTTGTGGAACTCTATTCCTCCTTCGATCCGACGAGCTGCATCTCTGGACTCGTTTAAGACTCAACTGAAAGCCCACTACCTATCCTTACTTAACCCATAACCTGTCCTATCCTATCGTCTGCCTCTTTGTTACACCTTTTTCGCCTGTCGTCGAATGTTATATATATATATATATATATATATATATTAATATTTGTAAGTATAAGTATATTATAATATTTATTATTATATACAAAATTTATGTATTGTATTATTATTATATTATGTTAATAGGTTTATGTTTATTATGCACCCCTCCCACATTACGGCTACTCCCCTATCCTGTACCCTAAGGTTGCCTGGAAGAAATCGCTACCTAAGCGATAAGGCCGCCTTGTGTACACTATTTTAATTTACAACTTGTTTTTACTGTATTTCCTGTGTACAATAAAGTATTTTTGAATTGAATGAATTGAATTGAATTGAATTGAAGTTTTGACGAATGTCTCTTGAGGATTCGCGCGTGGAGGCATTGCATGGAGGTATGGAGAAAACCTCGCACCCGCAAATTGCTCCCTCGTGACGCCATTCCGGCAGATGACCCGTCATTTATACAGCTCCCGGTAAATCTAGTTAATGACTGAACCCGAAACATCCTTAATAGGTATATTATTTGCGGGATTTACGTGTCGGCTCTAATTACGACGTCTGTCTTTATTTCGTACGTGTGTCCTTACCTATTTTCTTAGGGTCGGAACACACCTACGTATAGTCTGGTGGTGGAATTTAGGATTGAGTATAAGATATGACAAAGCGTGCGTAAAAACTCTGATGCGACTTCTAGATGAGATTCTCTAGATCACTAAGTCACTAAGGAATAGCGGAAAAACGTTTAATTGTATCAAAGTTTCTTGACATAATATTTTGGATATCCCTGACATTATCGAGGTTCAACAAACAAACAAAGAACAAACTTTTATTTCACTCGAATATTGCTTTGAACATAACTGAAAGGATTTGATTAGCTGATATAGTTTATCTTTAAAAAATTGCTACTTTCTTCTTCTTCTTAATGTGAGGCACCTAGTCGACGAACGACACGATGGACCCTGGTATCGGAGTTTTTTTAAACTGTGGCCTCTGACATGGTTGTGTTACGACCGCCGTCTAATTTATAGACATCAACCGGGACTGACGGCTAAACGTGCCCTCCGAGATTGTCTATCCTCACATAAAATCAACTTATTGAGAGTGTACAGCAAACCTTAAAAATTTTGGGGTTTAATTTTTATAGCCTTCAACTTGGCCAGTAATTTTCTCGACATATTGGTAAAATTTGCAACGAAATCCATTCAGTCGTTTTACGCATAATTATTTCACTTAATAATAGACAAAATTCTTAAACTGTTGGAAAGTGTTCTGTTATCAATTTTAAGTACCCGTAAACATATATTTTATATCTTCTACGTACAGACAGACCTCTTACGTAGTAGATATTCGAATAAAATCCACCCTATTAAGCGTTAATACATGTGTACGCCATACTTGTCTGTGGCAATACATATTTTTCGTGATCACAGAATCACAAATTAAATATTGACCATTCTAGTATCTAAGGATCCATGGCAGAACCCTCTACGAGATTTTGGAGAGGTTATCAGTGAAACCTAATTTAATTCATTACCAGGAGCCTGTGTTGAACCTTTCCGGGATATCGATATTTGAATCTTCTGTGCGGGGTTTACATACAAAATTATTTGAATAATGATCAGATACAGTGTTTGAAGCACAGGAAGTAGAATTTACATGAGGCAGTTGCGTAACTATTTTATTGCCCTTCAATTTCTTATCTGTGCCATATAAATCTTGTTTCTGAATTTGGAAGGTTAAACTGTTTTGAATGACATTTTTTAACACTTTACAATGTAGGGTTTACTATTGAATACCAAATTTTTATAACACTTCCCGTGTTAGGTATGCAATATTTGAAACATGCAAAATTTTCAATCGCGGGCAGGATTTGAACCTGCGACTTTCGCATTACTAGTGGCGACGCCTCTTCTATCTGGGCTACCGCAGCTCATTCCTTGCCCGCCAATTTTGCAAGTGTATTTTAATGCCAGTAACGCGTGGCACGGCTCCATCTACCGGGTTAGTTTTGCAACTAATAACCGGCGACTAATTCTATCTTTACAGATTGAATGTAGTCTAAGCGATGAAAACTGTTTTAATGTTTTAGGTATATAATTTTTGAAAACCTGCAAATTTTTCAAGCGCGGGTAGAATTAGAACCTGCGACTGTCGCATTACTAGTGGCGATGCCTCTTCCATCTAGGCTACCGCAGCTCATTCCTTGCCTGCCAATTATTATGGTATTAGTTGCAAAACTAACCCGGTAGATGGAGCCGTGCCACGCGTTGGCGGTTTTGTGTAATGCCGTCAATTTACTGATTCCCGGGTTTCTTACTAACCATCCGTCGCTGCATATTTGTAACGCGCATGCGAAAACGCACCGTAGCCGTATTTGTATGAGAATAAGATCGTTATTCGTAATTTTCTTTTGTACGACAGACGCATGCGTCACAGTGCGTTTAAAGTACAAAACGACAAATGACAATTGAAGAAACCGCCTAAATAACAGAAATTCGAACGATTTAAACATCGCTGCTCTGTTTCGGGATCTTGAAAATCACTCTATTTAAAATCCTTGTCCGGGAATATTAATGTAGTCCCTGCTACATCCGTACCGTCATTTCCTTATGCTTTTGACACTCACTCATGCGTATTAATTAGTAAAAACAGATACCGTGAAATGAAACAGATCACTGGTTAGGGAATAAGCAGGTACTTAGTAAATAAGATTATATTCGGTATGTTGTGGGAACAAGGGAGCTATTGGAAACTTTTACTAGATCGTAATTCTACTTGTCTGAATGCAACAACAAGAAATTTGCATTATTGTGCTAACATTATGATGTAAATGCACACACCTGTTAAAGTTACTCTGTATTTAGTTCTCAAATTTATTTTTCATCATCTACATCATCATCATCAGCTAACCATCTTTGCATATCCGAAAACAAATTGTTGTCAAAAATTGCCCCTCCAGCGTTCAATCTATTATTTTTTCCGAATTATTTTTAAAGATATCGAAATGCATCATCTTGTTTTCTAATTTTTGTATGTCTTGGAATACTTAGTCCTTGATAAACTTTTTGAAAAGCTGTGGTGCATCCTTTAGATCGTAGTATGGCTTCATGTTGACATCGATGACGAATCACTGTTACAGTCTCTGTACTCGCTATAAGTTGTCAGTCATAAAGTAAACGAAAACAGTAAGTATGTGTATAAGGCTTTGCAGGGTGACTGTGGGGCGCCACTGCTTGTTTATAACTGCGAGTATCGCCTGACGTATATAAAGTGCCAGAATCGTTTTGCTAAGAAGAAGAATCTCGAAAACTAAATTCATTGCTCGTATGCCGAGGTTGCTGATTAACATCAATTTACTATACTACTTAGCCGTGTGGTGCCGGCATAGTAGAATAGCACCACCCCATCTCTTCCCGTGGGAGTCGTAAGAAGCGACCGAGGGATAAATCCGACCCAAGTACAACGGTCCTGAAGAGGCCAACTCCATAATTAAACCCGGAACGGGTCTCCGTCAGGCGCGTGTGACAGAGATCTACCGCGCGGCAGACTCCTGCAGCCGACCTGGCTCCGCACGTATCTACTAGTCGTTCCTGCGGATCCAGGAAGGAAGGCCGAGAGGGTGGCGCAGGTCCTGGGCAGCCCTGCGTTTTCCATAGTTGCGTCCCAGACAACGCAGTGTCTGCCTCAGACACTGTTTAAATCGTCTGTCACAGACGTGTGAGGCCAATGATGACTATAATACTTGGTGTTGAAAAAAGTGTAAATAAACATAGGTTCTTATATAAAATAAATAAATGAAAAAAATTGCGAATTCTAATCTTATCTCCAAACAAATACGCCTACGGTGCGTTTACGGTGCATTTTGGATCCGAACGTCAAACGATTTGACACGGTTACAGTGGGTAAACGCAGCGACCGATGACAAGTGGGAGAACTTTGGTACCTACATATTTCTAGAACAGTAAAAGACTTCTAAGAAATATTTTCGTATGTTAACTGAGAATGAAAGATCTTGTCGTGTGATGGCCGGAGCGCAGCAGTAGGTATGAATAGTTAAATTGAGCATCAGACGAGTGCTTAAATAGCTTATTTACCTATGTAAACTCCTTTTATTCTCAAAGGCATGCTACCAAAACATTGCTCCCAATCCACACGCTCTAATTTTACCGGAGTAACTCTGTATAGTTACAAACTTGGTTGTTGCTTGAATATGACATCAAAGATCTAGTTGTCATCTTGTGACTGACAAAATACTCTCTGAAAAGAGAAGTGACGACATTGAAAAAACGGCATGAAATAGGCTACAACTTGCAACCGTAAAATACAAGGATTTTATTACTATCTGACACAATCTTATGACTAATTGATAAATTTTTCACTGAAACAGGAACCTGGTACAGTAAAATACAGTTCGTATTTTGCCGAGAGGGGAACGTAGAAACTATTAAGTAATGACTGAACAAAAAACTATTTTTAGTCTTTCACGTGTTATTCATGCTGGTCACTGAGAGAGCTAGTCTCGTCTAGTTTTCTATGCGAATGCGCTGATTTCCTTCACATGTAGAGGTTAATGTCTAAACATACCAAAAACATACGAACTGTAACATGTGTGACTTCAATACGCTTCATTATTACTGAAAATCATAGATAAATTGCAGTGCTTTCCAGTTGGATTGTCAATTTCGAACAATCTGAGAGCAATTAGAGAATCTATTTCTATTCTTTATGACAGACATCACTTATAATGTAAATATTAAACAAAGTGAGTAGGTACTTATATTATTATGTACCCATCATTCATCTTTTTACTATTAATTTAGACCATTGCGAATCTTTTTTCTAAAAAATAAAAAACATGTCAAAGGCAGACTACTGGTTCTAAGCGGTTGTAAAATTCTGACTCTAGGGTTTATCGGGTCGTTGGACGACTCCGTGTACAAAACGAAAAGAATAAAGGGAAGTAAAAATACATAAAGATGTACAGTCGGTTGTAACACATAAGGTACCATGGGTAACACATAAGGTACCACACAAGAACTGAATTATTTTTATCCCCAGTTAATACAAAATAAAATTTAAACTTATCCTTATTTAAGAAGAGATTTTCTGCTGATACATATTTATTTCAAGAAAAAAATAATGGTGGGGACAAAATAATTCAGTTCTTTTGGAGTTTGCCTGGTATCTTAAGTGATACAACCGACTGTACGCAGTGGAACCGAAAATATGGAAAACCGGGTAAACACCATGAATACAAACAACACATTACTCACGCATCAATATTTACGGATATCGTATATACTATGGGATAATGCTCGTATCAAATCTAACTCGTGCGAACCTGCAATACTCGTTGATTGATCTTCAATTTTGGGCGGGAAAATATTTGCCCGCGATCGTGTTGGATTCCAAGGGAATTCTGGAGGATGGAGTAGGTACGCAGGACACGTAGGACTATAAGGTACCAACATAAAGGGTACCAACATAAAGGTTTGTTCTGCTTATTTGTGGTAAAATCTTAAAAGAAAATAACCATACACACCTTATTCATAGGTTACAGCAAAAATACTTTTTGAAAGCATGCAAAGCTAAAACGACTCTTCTTCAGGCCATAAAAACCCCCACAAAAGAAGAAAAAACATGTAAAGACATTAAATAAAAGCTTGTGATACAAACTAGGATGTCAAAAATATTTTCCTGAAGCAAACCTAAAGTTCAATCATTTAATGCATAAGCCAAACAACTTTTAACACATTTTTTCAGAGGCATTTGCGAAATTCGTTAATCAAAGCCAACACTGGCGGATCGGCGCGCTCTTCTCAACACTCTGTTGACCGTCCGACTCCGACAAAAAACTACGTCAGTTGACGTGGTTTTTTGCTCGGTACAACATGTACATGCCCACTTATTGCGCAGGATAGAAGGTATCGAGATTGGTGATTGCGGATTATTTTCGGTTTAGTTAAGAGCTCTATTTCCTAAATAATAGACATTTGACCAACATTCACATTCGAAATTCAACTTCTCACTAAATCCAATTCGCTCATTCCAGTTTTTTCGTGTTTCCTAAACAGTAGAAATCTGTTTTGCTATTTCATTAATATCTCTTAAACTTTTTCGTTATACACATAAATATTAAGACCCCATCACCACCATCCTTAACAAAACTCATTGATTCAAAAACGGGTAATCTCCCAAATTAAAACAAAAAGTAATTTAAAAAGTTATTGCTTCAAATCGTAGTATTTGGTCAAATACTTATCTTGTTATTTGATTTTTACAATCAGCTGTTATGATGATTAGTAAAAATGTTTCACGGCTTGATACGAGTGGTAAGGCCACTCGTTGCGAATCAAATTCAGGAGAATACACACGGCTAATAAATAGCAATTTCGGGATTGCGCAGGCGGAGAGGGCCATTGCATGTGGGATTTTAATAACGAATACTTAGGAAATTGAACTCTGAGGCTTAATTAAAACCGACCGAAAAAAAATGACCGTCTGCGCTCTACTTACCCCGCAAAGGTTATATGCGTGGAATTTTTATGAAAATAAATAAATAGTGCAAGTAGAGATACTTAATGGTGAGACGCGAGTTACAAAGCACTAAACACTTCTAAGTATCTATAAAAGAGCATATCTAATTAAATCCCATAACAACATTACGCTCAGTGTATGTTTTCAGTCTTTAGCACTTGTTAATAGTATCAGACATAATATTTTCATGAGTTTGCACAAATTTTACTCATTGTGATGAGAACCAGACGTTTTTACCCGACTACGGCAAAGCAAAAAGGAGGGTTATTACCCGACTACGGTAAAGCAAAGAGGAGAGTTATGATTTTGACCGGTATGTATGTATGTATGTGGTAACGAAAACGTTTGTTCCGTCCTAACTTCTAAACAACTTATCAGAATTTGATAAATGTGAATGATACGACCACGGCTATCACCTATAAACATACATACATACATACATACATCACGCCCATAGTCCCTTGCGGGGTAGGCAGAGCATAAACGGCCGTGAAAAACGGTAATTTACGCCACGTCTGACAAAAGTTCGAGGGTCAATCAGATAACTGTGTATCACTATAGTGACAGGTTGTCAGCCCATCGCCTAAAATTGCAATACACGCCCTCGAGTCCCTTAGTCGCCTCTTACGACCCCCACGGGAAAGAAATGGGGTGATGCTATTCTAAACCGGCATCACACGGCACACATCACATATTTTCAGCTCAAGAAGTTCTGCTTTGTTAACTTACCTACACATATGAAATGAGGAAGTTAAACCTACAGGTAATAGTAAAGATTCCATAGATATTTACGCGAAATATCACAAATAAATTTGTAAATTTTTGTTGTTTAAAAACTGAATTCACTTTAGGAGGAGATTGCAGAGCGCATTACGTCGCCCTAGCGAAAACCAAGAACACTCGCCACGCAAACACTGGCTGGAGATGTTAGTTTTTAACTGGTTTTTATTGGGAATAATATTTTTTTTGTTGATGTATAGCGTGTTGGAAGCGATCACAGAGCACCGAAACGGCATTTGCTGTCACCCAGTTTATTGGTCTGTGGAAGTAATGAAATAAAAAATAGAATATGAAGTGTAAACTAACATATATTTTTATTTAGTTATATTTGTTGTATTGTATTTTATGTAGTTTAAAAAGTAGTTCATAATTTTATCGCTAACATAAAAAACTGAATTTATTTATTGAATTTAAGATATTAATAAATTATTTTTATATTATACAGTAATAAAATAATGCACAAGAACAGGATCGAAATCATAGGACAGACACATTTTTGGTTGAAAATGGCCAGTTTATCGATTTGTATAGTTTACAACTTGCGCATCAATCTTGAATGACATTACTTTTGTTATCAAAACTATTCAGAAAGATAAACAAAACAACAGCTTTATTGGGTTATTCAAATGTTGTAATTGAAAACGACAGAACGCTGAATTTTCATATTTCTCTATGTGTGCCGTCACAAATGGCGGAAGTTGATGAGCTAGAAACGAAGAAAAGAGAAATAATAAAATTCAATAAAACCGGACGCCGATGTTGGTTTGACGAGCGGAACGGAATGAAAGCGTCATTTCCGGACTACTGTCGAAAGGAGGCACAATTATAGGCAAATCAATAATTCATTTATCTTAATTACAAAGACATTTCAGAAGGTTAGGACTTTTATTTTCAGCTCAAAAAATTTTGCTTGATTCACTTACCTACACATAAGAAATGAGGAAGATATACCTACAGGTAATAGTAAAGATTCCATAGATATTTACGCGAATTATCATAAATAAATTTGTCAATTTGTGTTGTTTAAAAACTGAATTCACTATGACGTCGCCCTAGCAAGAACCAAGGACACTCGCCACGCAAACACTGGCTGGAGATGTCGCGCGCGCCGACGATGACACAAAGTAAGTATTGGCGGCGGCAAGTTTTAATTACACAATGCGACTAAATGAACTTTTAATTTCATTTGGTGTGCATATGAACATATTTTGGAACTAATGAAGCAAACAGGAGTTGTGAAAATGTTTTTTTTTTCACTCATAGCATTTTGTGATGAGTATATAATTTTTCTCTATTCGTTTTGCAGTAATTTATTAAACAGCAAAAACGTCGTTTATTCGTTTTGATATTGTTTTTATAATTTAATAACACTACGGACCTTCAAAAATTACTTTTATCTACACTCGTCTCATAATGTTCGAATTATGAACTTGAAAACAGTTGCATAAAGACCTACTTTATGCATTCTGCCTACAGAAATTACAGTTTCATAGAAATTACAGAAGCGTTATGACTTAATGAGAAGGCTCTTACTTAGATAAAGTTGAGAAATGAAACGAAGTTTTTTTTTGCTAATACACTAGTTATTATTCTGTGCTAATACTCATATCGCCATATTCCACCGCACCTGTCAGTTGTTGTTGTACGGTAATTGTTCAGTTGTTTTATTAGATTGTTGTTCCATTGTTGTTGAGATGTTGTTCAGTTGTTGTTGAGATGTTGCTCAGTAGTTGTTCAGTTGTTGTTCAGGTGTTGTCTAGATATTGTTTAGTCGTTGTACTGATGTTGTCCAGATGTTGTTCAGTTGTTGTTCAGATATTGTTCAGATGTTGTTCCGATGTTGTTCAGGTGTTGTTCAGATTTTGTACAGATGTTGTTCAGTTGTTTTTAGATGTTGTTCAGCAGTTTAGTTAAGTTATTGTTTAGACTCTACATCTGAACAACTGCTAAAGTAAAGAATTACAGAATTTTTCAAAAATTTATGTTAAGCCATATTACGTTCTTGTATTGAATTCGACTTTGTATCGGGCCTTGCAATCGTAGGTGCGGATGTTTGGAAAAGTGTTAAACTGAATTTTTTTTTGGAGAGTGTAGATAAAATAGTGCATGCAACTGCTATAATTAGGCATTAGAATGCTCGTGTCAAACTATTATCCCACTCGGCTACGCCTCGTGAGATAAACAGACACTCGCATTCTTATGACCCCAATTAAACGATAGTTGCATAATAGTAGTTTATGCAACTGTCGTATAATGGGGGTCATTAGAATGCGAGTGTCTGTTTATCACACGAGGCGCAGCCGAGTGTGATAATAGTTTGACACGAGCATTCTAATGCCTAATTATAGCAGTTGCATACACTATTTTATCTACACTCTCCAAAAAATAACTCAAAAACACTTTTCTAAACGTACGCACCGGCCATTGCAAGGCCCGATACAAGGTCAAATTCAATACGAGAACGTAATATGGCTTGGCATGAATTTTTGAAAATTCTGTACTTTAGCAGTTGTTAGCGAAAAGACGATACAACGGCAGCCCTATCAAGAATGATGAGGTCTTCGCTCAATTTTCGCATAGGGACTTATATTGAATCAAAAAATACCACACAGCATTTTCTATACATATTTTCGCTGAATGTATCCCAGGACTTATCCTCGCATATAAGTAATCTCCTTCGGGGCATCGTTAGGTTTTCTATTTGAAACTGTTTTCTATTTGGACGTACTTCATTTTGCAATTTTATCTATATTTAAGTTATCATGTGTCGTAAAAACTTTTATCCATACTGCAAAAATATATTTTTTTACTTCCCTAATTATTTCTGATTGCTTACCTACATACTTTTTCTTCCATCTTTCGCAAAATTTTCCGGATAACATAAGAGTTTTAAGGGAAATATGTAAGGATTGATTTCGTCATCAAAAATAACAATTGACTACTTTATAAAAAATCTCACTCGGGCGTAGAAAATCGCTTGCGATAATTTAAACAGATTCAGGAATTTTCAGTAAATATTTACTTTTAATTAATTTTATATTCATAATTTCACAGGAAGGTTGTTTTATTGATCAGCAAGGTTGCGCAAACACTAATTAATTCTAGGTAATTATTGGTTATTTTAGTAGAATAATAATAAATGTAAGTTCAAACCTATATTTCCAAGTGGGTAAACCAGCTAAATATTTGAGTCGAAATTCAAATACAAATTATTCAAATTGATAATGTCGTCTTATCAACAAAATTCATTTACAAAATATGAACGTTTGAATTTCTAACCAAAGACGAGAGTTGGTACTTGGTATAGAACGCACCTGTGAGTAGGTACACAGGTTGGTTTTGATTTTTATATGGAACATAATACCTATAGGATAAGTACGACGACGTATCAAAATCTTTGATCTACAAATACGTTCCGAAAATTTACGACCGAACTATACGACTGTGTGTTCTGTTCTGTGTTTAAAATAAAAGTTTTATATGTAACCTTACACATTTTAGTGAAAATCTCGAATCGAAATAAGCTAGGACTGGGATAGAAATAAAACTATAGAATCAAATAAAGTCATTGTAAAAGTACTCACAAAGGCACGGAATTTTGATTCGATCAAGTCTTGGATTGAAATCGCTATTGTTAAGTTTGTTAACGTTAACTTTCATTTCAAATTTCCCGATTGTCTTCCAAATTATAAGGAGTTTTTTAGTTGACAACGTGCTGCTGGCCGCATGCCAGCCGTGTTGTCAATGATTTTTTGTATTACTGCATTCCATACAATGATGGAGACGAATGAAAAGGGTACTTAGTTGACAAACTTTTGATAAATCGTTGACTTCACTTGCTCCTGTCATGTAGCTGGTTGAAATCCACCGGGCGCAGCGCAGATACCTGTACGCAATACCTACAGTTTTTTTTATAGAATAGAATAACATCGACGTCGTTATCACAAAGGAACTAAAGAAAGTTGGAAGAGTCAAACAGAAGTCGGAAGAAGAAGGAACCCAAAAGTACGCCGTATTTAATTTGCGGTTTCTCTGCGATGGTTGTCTAGTTGTAAATTGATCCTGTGTTTGTATTTTGGTACAATATATGGTTAAATAAATAAATTCCTGGAATTTGATTTAGACAAATAGTCAGGAGTATAGACAGCTCCCACGCCACCGGAGATTGCATGTAAAATTGTTAATCCCATTGAAGCAAAACACATAGAAATGCCGCGTGCAAGCGCTTG
The DNA here is from genome assembly GCA_027580185.1 of Tuta absoluta. Lineage (NCBI taxonomy): Eukaryota > Metazoa > Arthropoda > Insecta > Lepidoptera > Gelechiidae > Tuta > Tuta absoluta. The sequence continues at coordinate 3,591,584 of JAQAHW010000016.1, read as the reverse complement.
CTGGGAGTTGGCACCCATCCAGTCAAAGATTGTAGTCTACTATGGCGATTATTTTCTCTGGTGCACTATTCAATCAAACTACTTTGGAATCTACGACTTGTAGGGTAATGTGCCCTTAAACATAAAGTATTTTTAATACCTATTTGTTTTAAATTGATTATCATTTAACTTTGAAATATCGTATTTTATTATAGTAACGTATACAGTTCCCCTTACATGATATTCTGACCTTTCTGTATCCGGTTTGTGGCTGTATAATTTTACTTCTTGTTTCGACAATAAATATCAATGTTTTAATAGGAATTAGAATTTTTATGCAAATACATTAAACAAGGTACTAAATGCAGTTAATAACTGGAATCGAGTTACTGAATTAGCTTATACGTGATAAAGAGCTCGTAAATTTGACATATAGGTATGGGATAAGTTACCTACTGCGTTTCACGAATCGGTCAGTTTATCAACGGAGGATCAATGAATGCCTTGCTCGATTGAGGCAATATTCTCAAAACTAAAACAAGATAATATTCTGTACATTGATATGTGTGTTGTTTGCATGCAGCCACCGATCCGTCTGTTCAACGTGACGGGCATCATGGTGCAAGGCGGGTCGTGCGATCAGGGCTCGTGCACGGTCCGCGTGATGCCGCCTCCAGTAGCCGCCAGGGCTGCGTACAGCTGCGAGGTCTCCACTGAGGGACCCAAGTTCCAGATCGCCAGCCTCACCAAGCATATGACAGTTGTTGGTAATTGTGTATACAAAAAGGAGTCTCATCTCTCAGTACAAACTAAATCTTCTTCCGCTACGAATATGGCCGCGGCGTTACAAAGCTAAGTGTACGATTAAGTTCTTTGTTAGCAAGTGCAGCGTTTGTCGGGCATTTTCACATTCCATTCTGAATATCATCCGTTTGTCTACTTGGGTGTAGTTTTCTATCTTTTATGCTAAGAGAAGCACTATCATGCAGGGCGTTACATAAAAGTGCATTCTTTATTATTTATATTCAAACCGTCTTACTTCTGACTAATGTAGTTTCTAGTAAAGAAAACTGTATAAAACTACTTTAGTTCTTGAAAGTTTTCAAAGTAAGCAAAGTTTTTTTAAGTGTATTCTACTTAAAAAATTCTTCCAGCTGACCAACGTAAAGTGATACTTTATAAAACAGGCGGATTAGGCGTGAACAATAATTGCCGGCAGAACTTATAATGGCGTTTTTAAAATTATGTTAATTTAGGAATTCAAAAATGCAATTTTACATAATCTGGTCTTAATGTGCTTATATATTGTAAATAAATTAGATAATTTTATACAAATCAAGAGAAATTAAATGAGATAACAAAATCATTATAAATCTGAAATCGCAATCGATAACCTACTTAGGTAATATGTATTGTTAATAAAAAAAAACTACTTTGTATTTACCTACTTAAGTTACAGCAAAATACAAAAATATGAATTTAAAAAAGTTTTTGTATTCTAAAGGTTATTTTTTGTTAATTCAAAGTATCTTTATATTACATTTACCTTTAGCTGTACAGAAGTTAGGCATTTTGAATATTGTTGAATTTATTAAACTTACTTACAGCGTGTTTTTTGTTTCAAAGCAATCCATTGGTGAATTATCAGATTTGTGAACATTTACCCGTCTAACTTTAGAAATCTTTTAAAAGTTGAACTTTTATGAGGGTCATTATTTACCATTTCATTGTATATCGAAAGAAAAACACGCTGTGTGTTCTTATATAGAACTAAATAAAAAAATGTCTTTGAAGTTAATATGTTTTACAAATAATTTGTAATATTAATAAATATAAGCTATAGGTGTGTTTAAATTTTTGGTTTTTCAATTCTGTGCACAATGTCATCTTTAAACTGCAATGGATAGTATCAAGAATCAAGAATCAAGAAAGTTTATTTGCCAGAACATAGTTACACAAGATATTCCATAAAAAGCACATCATGTTCAGCTCGCATGCAAGCGTGCAAATATTAAATAATTATGTCAGTTACAATTTACAAAATATAAAATTAATAATTATGTCAATTTAAATATTATGTCCAATTAAATATGATATCACTTTAAATTTCAAAATAAACAATTATTGATATCTAAGATTAATCCATAATTCATGAATTCATTAACGCTATAAAAACAATTTTGTATCAGCCAATTCGTCAGGTTCGTCTTAAAGCTAGTTTCAGTCAGTGATTTAATATCCTCGGGAAGATTATTATAAATTTTAATACACATATTATATACATTTTTTCTATAAATGGCCTTACGGGCAGGAGGTTGGTATAACATATTCATTATATGATTTCTTCTTTGTCTTTCACTAATTTCACTTTGCTTCTGCCAGTACTTTGGGTTGTCTTTTACAAAGATACAAACGTCTCTAACATACATACACGGCAGTGGCAAAATATTTAACTTCTTAAAAAGCGGTTTACAGCTAGCGGTGTACAAAAAATACATTCTGTTGCTTCTGTATAGATATTGTATAATTATAATGGAATACGAAAATAAAAAGGAAAAACAAATCGTTGACTAATTTAATAAACACATTTCAGTGTAAGGAAACCAAACGCATTTGAAAAAATATATATTTATAACTAGCTGTTGCCCGCGACTTCGTACGCATGGTGTAGTGACTTGTGAGTTAGTGAAGTTGATGTATGCATATTGTTTAATATTAATATCATGTTTGTATAAAGTTTTTTCTCTTTAAGATGTGCAATGAATCGGTACTGGTACTTGGTTTAGATACTATAGACATCAGCTACAAAACATCATTATAAACTACTTTGGTAGTTTTACCATCGGGTGCTAAAACGTAAAATTTTTCAGAAGAACTGACTCGAGAGCAAGCGACATATAGCTGTCTGTGTGATAAACAGGGAATCGTAAGACCTACGCCTGCGGCTTTCAGCGTCTGTCCTTGCGATTTGTTTACAGTCATTGCAAAGAAAACGCTGAAGGGAAACTGAATGCCCTGAAATTGGAATAAAAAGTTGTTGGGAATGAGTGGTATACGCGCCACAACCAGTGAAAATATCTGCCTCGAATACATTCATCTTTAAGCTTAAGATCTTCAGTCTGGTTCCATTGCACAGCTTTGGCGTCGTGAGATTGCGAATAAGCATGATAGGAACACTAACTTTAAGTAACATCTTTTGTGCAGGAAGACCATTCGCACTCAAGGAGTTTAGGAATTCTATTAGATAGTTAGTGGCTTCGTCTTGATTCATAACAGTGGTAATTGACGTGTATACCACCATATCCCCAGTGATTCGTGATATAATGGTATGGTTTATTAAAGCAGTCTGATCATTTTTGGGTGCAAAATAGCTCTTCCACGTAGCCAGGAATCTTTCTTTTGAAGGAAGGAAGGCTCGCCATACACAGAAGAAATGATTCCCTCTAGACCAGAAACTATTTGGCAAAGCGTTTCAGGCAGACTTACTTGACCGTTATCCTCTGGTAAAGTACCTCTGCCGAGTTTTAATAAAGCTTGTGAACATTCTTCAGCCCATGGATTACCTCCGAGACGGGTTCGCATGTTAACCGTCAAGGTCAGCTTGTGAATTTGTGGCCAAAGAGCCGATGATTTTAGTGAGACATTCACCTCATCAGCCCTGGTACCTTGAGTAACAACTGGAAGTGTTTGGCGAAAGTCACTGGAAAAAAGAACAGTGATATGGCTCATGGCCCTATTATCTCTGCGTATGTCTTTCAAAGTCCTATCCATAGCTTCTACCGTTTTTTTGTTGGCCATCGTACACTCGTCACATAACTACATACATACATATATTACGCCTTTAATTCCTTGCGGGGTAGGCAGAGCGTAAATGGCCGCAAAAACGGACATTTACGCCACGTCTGACAAATATTTGAGGGTCATTCGGAAAATTGTGTATCGCCATAGTGACAGGTTGTCAGCCCATCGACTAAAATTGCAACACACACCCTCGAGTCCCTTAGTCGCCTCTTACGACTCCCACGGGTAAGAAATGGGGTGATGCTATTCTAAGCCGGCATTAGTGGTCACATTACTACCAGACAACAATATCAGAAAACCTTTGCCTTGACACTGTTACGTGATACAGCACATACTGGAGTATCGTTTGTGTCCAAATCGATTGGTAATTTAAAAGTTGTATGCGCCGTTTTCTCTCCTGGAAGCAGTGTGGCAGCGATACTTGAAGATACTACAGCAAGTGCAATCCTTCCTTGCCTTCTGATCGCTGCAAGTATTGCTGAGGTCAAAAATGTTTAAGGCGAGTGTAACCGTGAACGACCTCGATAGTGGCGCCACTTCTCAAAAAAAAGGTTTATCTTTGAAGAAACAATCTATCAGTATATCCGGTGCCCAAGTTTATACATACATACATATATCACGCCTATTATCCCTTGCGGAGTAGGCAGAGCGTAAACGGCCGAAAAAACGGACATTTACGCCAAGTCTGACATATATTTTGAGGGTCATTTGGAAAATTGTGTATCGCCATAGTGACAGGTTGTCAGCCCATCTCCTAAAATTTCAATACACAACGCACCCTCAAGTCCCTTAGTCGCCTCTTACGACTCCCACGGGAAAAAAAATGGGGTGATGCTATTGTAAGCCGGCATCACACGGCATAGTTTAATGTACTTTATTATTAGTTTTTGGGATACATGCTGCCTTTTTTTTTTAGTTGTGGACCCAATGATTTTAGCCCCGGGGCTTTTAATGTACACCTGAGTGTATGGTGGGGAGCAGGAGCTCACCCGGGGGTGCAAGCTCACGTCAAAAAAACATACTGCTTGACAGTATCGAGTTAAAATATAACTATATAGGTAAATAGGTTAACGGCCGGCTGTAATATAGGTTCACTCACTTTGACTAACGGCTAAGAGCCGCCGCCGAGCTAAAGCAGTTCTTACGATCGACATCTCAAGCATTTTTGACTAGAAATTCCATAAAGAAATCTATTGTAATTGGCATAAAGGTGATATTGGCTAGTATGGGGTCCGCCAGGTGGCGCTCTAGTATTAACATCAGCACAAAGTAAGTATTGGCGGCTGCGCGCCGAATACAGAGAGCTCACTTCAAGCAAACGTCACGAAACGCTCCACAATTTGACACGCCGCCGTTTACAAGGAAATCCAAACCAATCCAAACACACTTGTAGTCGAGTGTCAACCGCGTTTGGCGCGGACGTGCAAAATGGCTTCACGCAAATATAAATCGGTAATAAGTAGGTTTTTTAGTAAACGATGTGATTTGTACAATGTTCCTATAATATTTTGTACCATCTTAAATAAAAACTTGCTTTCATAAAAGAACAAACAAGATTAATAACTCTAATCAGTATTTTTTTATACTGTGATTTGAGTTTCTACCTACTTAAATAAAGGCTAAAAACAACTTTTAATTTTTGATGTACAAACATACGTAGGCAGAGCGTAAACGGCTGCAAAAACGGATACTTACGCCACGTCTGACAAAAATTTGAGGGTCATTCGGAAAATTGTGTATCACCATAGTGACAGGTTGCCAGCCTATCGCCTAAAATTGCAATACACACCCTCAAGTCCCTTAGTTGCCTTTTACGACTCCCACGGGAAAGAAATGGGGTGATGCTCAGTCTCAACAGCCCCAGAGCAGATATCTACCTATTCGTAATTGCCCATTTCATAGTTATTGTGCTATGTAGATAGCACTACGAAATGTAAGTACAGAGAGTAACAGAAAGGGTATATCAAGGTGGGGAAATGGGGAAAGTTGTTCAGTTTCATGAGCACCTTTCGGCTTGATATAGCCTTTCTGTTACTCCCTGTATGTTTAGGTACCTACTCCATTAAATAAAATCGGTAAGATAACTGTGGCAGCCCTTGCCGAAAGCGGAAATAATCGAAAAAAGGGCCGAGTGATCCTTCTGTACATTCTCTATTTTGTGACATCAGCCTCTGTGCAAAATTTTATAAAAAATAGTAAAACTTCGTTTTGTGGAGTGAACAATGCATAAATCAATTTTTAACCTTATAACTCTCTTGTGAAAATGTTTGTGGGAAAAATTAACAAACCAATTTAGTGATATTACAACTACAATACGAACAGTGTTAAAACAATGTTAGTGACAAGTTATATTAAATCTAAGTGTTTAAAAAGGTACCGTATGAACTCTTGAACCAATCAATAAACAAACATTACAGTTTTAACTTGTGCATAAACGCTAATTTTCATATTTTAATATCCAACGGACAAGTTTCTTTGTTCTTTGTTGTTGTGCTATGACCTTGCTACGACATACGTATTGCACGCAACAACTGGACAGTAAGCTATCTCCGTCTCAACGGATCGCTTAATTCGACTCTTACCGTATCGACTGATCTGGTTAAGCGGTCACAGCAGTCGCCTTTCACGCAGAGAGTCATGGTTCGAGCCCGAGCAACTGTTATATATTTTTTTTTGCTTCATTTGTTTCTCCTGTTTGGTTTTTTGTGGTTCGAGCCAAAGTAACGAAGTGAAGAACTTTTTGCATTTTTAAGCATTTTTGTTTTATTAAAAATGGGACCACCACTAAGAAACACATGTGCAAAATGTAACAAAGATATTATAAGTAGAGATTACCTAAAATGCAATAGCTGCAATTGTTATTACCATCTGAATAATTGCGCAGGTGTATCAGAGAAACTATTTCGGCTATTAAAGAATAAAAACAATTGGAAATGCAGAGAATGTAATGCGAAATCCCAAAAGATAACCACCCGAAATGAACTACCTAAAGCAAGAGTTCATGCATCAACGCCGAAAGAAAAAAATACATCCGATAAGAAAGACATCCATATCGATGTTTCCTCCCTTCCTACCGATGTGCACGAAAAAAGCTCGATCTCATTTCAACCTATAAAACCCGTCGGTGAAACACATTCTAGCAGCATGCCGACATCGCATATTACGGAATGCACTGAAATCACTTCAGCTCCAGCAAAGTTTGTTGAAAAAATACTGGTACACCAAGATGAATTTGTAACACAGAGAAGACAATTAAGAGGAGATGCCCCTACCGATATAACTACGCCTACTGGAGAAAGTACTTCCAGCTCGCCTCTGTCACACTCGAATTTAAGCTGCAATTACCAAAGTCTACCAGACCTGTCTACGCTTCAGAATAGGGAAATTGAAACCTTAAAGATAGAAATAAGGGATTTAAAATTATCATTACAAGCTGCAGAAAATGAAGTTGAAAACGTACATTTAGAGATGATTGAAATGGAGAAGAAAATAGTCGAACAAGAAAATAAGATAAAAAACTTACTGTTAATATGCGCAAATCCCAAACAAAACACATCAACAAATACAATAAATACCACTTCGCGAAGAAGAACAAAAAAGAAGAAAGCTAAAAATGTTAACAGCACAAAAAATGAGTACAATCTAAGTCCAAGAAAAGGTCATGCAAATTTATCTGATACCAAGATTACTAACGAGATATTATCACCAATTAGCCATAACATACCATCAAAGAAGGTTACCAAACAAATAAGCAAACCAATAGAAACAAACGAGGACCAAATGAAACGGAAAATTTTGATAGTTGCAGACCAACAAGGAAAAGGACTTCAACAAGCAATGCAAGATTTGATTGGTGATGACTATATAATTTTTTGTTTTTGGAAGGACGGAGCGAGTTTAGCTGAAGTTATCAAGACGTGTAAAGATGAAATCTGTAATTTGACAAAAGAAGACTTTCTCATCGTTGTAGGAGGCGTTAACGATAGAAATTCGTTCGAATATAGAAAATGTCTCCTAAACTGGCTAAATGTTACTATTAATACTAATATTGTAATATGCGGTTTACCCTACAATTCCTTTTTAAATAGTCAAATTTTGAATTATGATATCCGGTTGATTTGTCAGGACTTTCCACACTGTACTTTTACTAGGATGTATTACAAAAAATCAAGATATGGCTCTAGATACTTTCCTGCAAATTTGGCATTTTCTATAAGTAGAGAAATTTGTCACAATACATACAACAGACCTGAGGCCTATAACAGGAATTCTGAACAAATAGAGTCAAACATATATTTAAATCGCTTTTCTACATCAAACTTACCAACACTGCCAACACAAATTAAAGTAAACCAAAACCACCAAGAATCTCACACTCAAAAAAGCCAGTCTGATATCCATTTTTTATAAGTAAGGATGAATCGAAATTAAAAATCATGCACCAAAACATTCAAGGTTTGTTAAGCAAAAGGGATCAACTCGATATTGCAATTTGTGAAATAACGAAAGATCATAAAAATCCCATTGATATTATCTGCTTGACAGAATCCTTTATTCCACGTGGTCATGAACGTAATGCGTTGGTGAATGGTTTTAGTTTGGGAGCATCTTTTGGAAGGCTAGGCAAAAGTCGTGGAGGTGTCTGTATATTGCACGGAGAATCGGTCGAGGTAAAAGGTCTGCCGTGGGTTTCAGATCTCGCTTCGGAATCGTCGTTTGAATGTTGTGGGGTAGAAATTAAAAATCATAAGTTGTTATTAATATGCATCTACAGAACACCTGAATCAGATGTGAACATATTTTTCGATAAACTTGACATCTTGTTGGATAAACTTAAAACTAAAAGGAGCAAGAAAATAGTTTTAACAGGGGATTGGGATATTGATACCATTAGTAGTAAAATACAAATTATAAAATTAAAAACAAAGCTTACCACAATTCTTACTTCCTATAATATTGATTTACATATCCACACTGCAACGCGCGAGAAATCGTGTATCGATCACTTTGCCAGCAACATTGAAGGCGCTAAGGGTGAAAATATACCGTTATATTTGTCAGACAATAATAATGCCCAATTATTGACCGTACCAGTTGCAAAGCAGACGCCTCCAATAAAGCAATGGTTTGAAACCAAACGACAGCTGACTCGCGAAAATATCTGTAAATTTAAATACTGTTTGATAAAGTACCCGTGGCTTGAGGTCATTCGCTCTGACAATGTACAAGAAATGTTTATGATTTTCCATAAGGAGTTACAGTTATTATATAATTTATGCTTCCCGACTTTTAAGGTTAAAGTTAGCATACATACATACATACATACATAAATCACGCCTCTTTCCCGGAGGGGTAGGCAGAGACTACTTCCTTCCACTTACTACGATCCTGGCATACTTCTTTCGCCTCCTCCACATTCATCAATCTCTTCATGCATGCTCGTCGGTTTAGGGTACTCTTGACCTGACCTTTCTTTAGCACGTCCCCGATTTGATCGAGGTACGTTCGTCGAGGTCTTCCCCTTCCGACGTTCCCATCCACACTTGCCATATACACCTGTTTCGTTAATCTTCTTTCGTTCATCCTCTCCACATGACCAAACCATTTAAGCATACCCTTTTCTACACCAGTCACTACGTCTTCTTTTATACCACAACGTTCCCTTATCACGCTATTCCTTATCCTGTCACTCAATTTTACGTCAACCATACTTCTTAACGCTCTCATTTGTACTGCATTTATTCTACTTTCATGCTTTTTCTGCCATACCCAACTTTCACTCCCATACATAAGTGTCGGAACTAACACCCCTCTATGCACAGCCAGACGAGCCTTATCAGAGACTTTCTGGCTGTTCATAAAAGCGTGCAACGCTCCATTCACCATGTTTCCGGCATTCACCCTTCTTTCGATGTCACTTTCACACTTTCCATCTGATGTGAACATGGAGCCCAAATACACAAACTCTTTCACTTGTTCCACCCTCTCTTCTTCTATCATAATTTTACACTCTGTCATATTTTCCTCTTTCTCAAAAACCATTGCTTTCGTCTTACTTACATTCACTTTCATTCCTTTCTTTTTCAAAGCCTCATTCATAATATTTACCATCTCCTGCAACCCTTCAGCCGACGACGCAAGGATAACTTGGTCGTCAGCATAGAGAAGACATTTGACGAGTAAACCATTCATTCTCAGACCACATTCACTCTCTTTCAAATCTTCCAAACAACTATCCATGAACAGATTGAACAGCCACGGTGACGCAACACATCCCTGTCTAACACCTTTCTCGATGTTAAAAAGTTCAGTGTACGCCCCGTTTATCCTGACACAAGCACTGGAATCCTTATATAAGGATTTCAGTGCTCGTATCAAGATACTGCTCACCCCATGCATGGATAGTGCCGACCACAATTCATTCCTCACCACTCTGTCATAGGCCTTTTCCAAATCTACGAACGCGCAATAGACTTTCTGGTTTTTGGCCAGGAATTTTTCAGCTATGCAGCGCAAGGAAAAGACCTGATCCGTACATCCCATCCCCTTACGAAATCCTGCCTGAGCATCCCATACTTTCTCATCCGTTTCTTTCATCACTCTTTCAATCAACACCTTTGCATACAGTTTGCCGACGACACTGAGGAGGCTTATACCGCGGTAATTTTTGCAGTCCAGCTGTGACCCTTTTCCTTTGTATAATGGCACTATTACAGCTTTGCACCAATCACTTGGCACTCGACCGCTTCTCCAACAAAGGTTAAAAAGGAGGTACAGCTGACTAGCCACAACGCCTTCGCCAGCCTTCAGCATTTCGACCGACACCCTATCATACCCTGCAGCTTTACCAGATTTCATACTTTTTAACGCTTTCACAATCTCATCCATTTCAATCTCACTTTCGTTCTCAATTTCATCCACTTCTGCAGTAGTTATTTCTTGCGCTAGATCTTCTTTCTCAAATAAGCTTTCAAAATATTCCTTCCATCTTTTCAACACACATTCCTCACCTTTTATTACACTACCATCCTGGCTTCGAATCCTACTCAACTCGGACGACGTGGTTTTATTTCGAGCTGTCCTTATAGATTTCCAGAAAACTTTCAAGTTGGAATGAAAGTTTTCCGATAGCCTCCTGTCTAATTCATCCTTATTCTTATCCTTCATTCTATCAACCGTCTTTTTAACTACATCCTTCACACTTTTATACTCCTTTCGTGCTTTCTCTACATCTTCATCCGTCGCTTTTAACATTCTTCGGTTAGCTTTAGTAGCTAACCAATCCAACCATGCTTTCTTCGTCTTCTGCACAACTTCTTGTACCTCTTTGGTCATCCACGCACTCCGTTGTGTTTTCCCTTTTATCCTTTTGGAAACTCCACACACTTCTATCGCGACATCCACAACACCTTTTTTAAATCCTTTCCATCCTTCTTCAATGTCAGACATCTCCTCTAGGTCATTAAATTTCTCTTTCAATCTTTTAATATACTCCTTTTTTACCTCTTTATCTTGCAAATTTTCTACTTTCACTCTTTCTAACGCACTACTCCGCTCAGTTACCCTGTGCCGCCACCGTTTGAAGAGACCACTTATTCGTGATAGCACCAGAAAGTGGTCTGTGTCAATACCAGCACCGCGGTACACTCGGGTGTCTACAACTTTACTCTTCAATCTTTCATCCACAATCACAAAATCAATCATAGTTCTTGATGCACCTTCCGTTCTTGTATAAGTGTGGATCTTTTTATGTTGAAACATTGTATTCGACACAAAAAGATCCCACTGTAAACAAATCTCTAACACACTCTTTCCATTTTCATTTACTCTTTCATCACCAAACGTACCAAGAACCTTATCATACCCATCTCGCTTTATACCTACCCATCCATTAAAATCTCCCAGCATAATAATTCTTTCATTCGCCTTGCAGTTTTTCAAAACATCTCTTACATTGTCCCAAAACTCCTCATTTTCCTTTTTCGCTTTTGTGGAGCCACCCGTACCCACATCCGTCGGTGCATAGACACCTAGGATAAAGAGTCGAGTGATTCCGACCTTCAGCCTAATCCAGAGGAGTCGAGGGCTCACACATTCGAACTCAGTCACGCATTCAGCCATTCGTGCGGAAAGAATCACGCCGACTCCCTTACAGCCACGGTCGGAATTAGAAACCCCAGACCAATACGCTGTGTAGGGGCCATGTTTCGTCGTGTCGCAACCTTTCCGCTTTGTTTCATTCACACACAAAACATCTATGCGCCTCTTATCCATCATCTGACATACTTCACCTATTTTATCCACCATTCCTCCCCTAACATTCATCGTAGCAAAGCGGCTCTCTGTAGCCCGCAATCCGCACCCGACAGGAACGAGACGTGATGAGTCGCGAACTCCTACATCGCCGCCATATAGATTTTGGTTTGAGTTTAAAATCATTGCGTTCCCACGAGAAGCTAGGGAAATTTAGTGTCAATCCTGGCAGAGCCCCGCATACCAGGACAAGGTTAGCCTTAATCTGGGGTCACCCGGTCCCAGGGCATATCGGCACGCTAAACTAGGCACGCCCCTAGCTATGCATCCATCGGCGCGGCAGACCTTGGATTGGCGGAGAGGTAAGGAGTAAGGAAGGGGAGGGAAAGAAGAGAGATAGGACTTTGTGACTTGGGAAAGGATGAAAGGTAACGGATACTACTACCTCGGAGGACAAGGTTTGAGGCCGTAGTAGCTCGGGAAGCCGGGGTCGCATACCCGTAATATCAAAACCTAGCCACCGGACAGGCAGCTTGGCTGTATATCCCCTGGCGAAGTTAAGTTAAAGTTAGAAGTACCAAAAATAAATTGAAATGGCTTTCAAAAGGATTAAGAAAATCTTGCGCCATAAAAAGAAAAATACGTATGTCATACTATAAGAATAATAAAATAACTGTAATTAAAAACCACTATAGAAGCTATAATAGAATACTAAAAAGATGCATCTGTGTTGCACAAAAGCTCATAAATAATAAGTTTATAACAAACTCTAAGAATAAATGTCTTGCAACATGGAATGTTATTAATAGCAATAATTCCCAACATATGAAAAATGTTATTGAGTGTCTTTATATTAATAATACTAGGGTAATAAAACCCGTAGAAATTGCAACTGAATTTAATGAACATTTCATCAACTCCTCAAACTCTGATTATGTAGCTAATGTAGACACAAATCTTGACTCCTTGAGCAAAAATCAAAAAAGTATGTTTTTAATTCCGACTGACGTGCAGGAAATAAAGAATATTGTAAAGTCGCTAAACAACTCAAATGCAACCGGGTATGATGAGATAAATACCAAAATCATAAAAGCGTGTGCTGATGAATTTGCTCCTATCCTAGTACATCTTATAAATTTATCGCTTGAACACGGTGTATTCCCAGATGCGTTTAAACACTCAATAGTAAAGCCACTTTATAAGAAAGGAAACAGTGACGACATAGATAACTATCGGCCTATTGCATTGATACCTGTGTTATCTAAAGTTTGGGAAAAAGTCATACATGCTAGATTGATGTCATTTGTAACAAAATTCAACATATTACGCCCAGAGCAATATGGATTCCAAAAGGAAAAATCTACTGCACAGGCATGCTTCTCCCTTATACAAAGGATATCAACATTCATGGACAAAAAAGTACCTGTAACTGCTATATTTTTTGACATGAGTAAAGCTTTTGATTTTGTTTGTCATAAAACGCTGCTAGCTAAATTAGATTATTATGGTATTCGTGGGAAAGCTAACGATTTGATTGCAAATTATCTTTGTGACAGAACGCAGTGTGTTGAAATAAATAATTTTAATAAGAAACAAGAATATATTGCACACAGATCAACTCATAAAAGAAACAGAGTAGGACTACCCCAGGGGAGTATTTTGGGGCCTCTGTTATTTATTATATATATAAATGATCTCCCAAGTATCATAGAATATCCGTGCACCTTATTTGCGGACGATTTGTCTATTGTTGTTCACAAAAGACCTAGACTGGATTATGAAACTGAAATTAATGAAACTATTGAAAAAATTATTGAGTGGTTGAAATGCAATAATCTTCGCGTTAACTTAACGAAGACTACCTTTTTACAGTTTTTTAACAAAAATGGGAAGCCAGCGAAATTATCAATCGCCTACAACAATAATCTAATAGTTGAATCTTCCACTACCAAATTCCTAGGCATAACGCTCGACTCACAGCTAACATGTAAAGATCAGGTGAACCAAGTCTGTATAAAAATAAATAAATGTGTATATGCTTTGTATCGCCTCAGCAACATTTGTGACCAAAATACAGCATTGACAGCTTACCATGGATATATCTGTTCGGCGATGAGATATGGGCTTGTGATTTGGGGACACTGTGTAGATATAGACCGAGTTTTTATATTACAGAAGAAATGTGTGAGAGCCATGTGTAGTATTGGGCCTCTAGAGAGCTGTAAACCGTTTTTTAAATCCTTGAACATTTTAACACTACCATCTCTATATATTTTTGAAGTATGTATGTTTGTCAAAAAAAATATTCAATTGTTCGATCGAAAGCAAAGTACTTTTTCGACGAGGTATCCGAATCGCTTAGCTGGCCAAATACACAATACGACGGCTTTTGCCAGAAATTGCTATAACATGTCGATTAAATTATTTAATTTATTACCTGATGACATAAAACATTTGAAAATTGTAATTTTTAAGAAATGGTTATTTGATGTTCTTGTTACTAATTGTTTTTATGACATTGAAGAGTTTTTGACATTTAATTTTAAAATGTGGCACCCCTCTTATTTAAATTTGACATGTTAAATAATATTTTTATCTTCTTTTTTGACATTGTAATTTGTAATGTATTCATTTTATAATTTATTTTTGTGTACATTTGCATGTTTTAATAACTATTTGAAATATTACATGTTCTTTTTCGGACCACAATGTACATATAAACGAATATTTGTATGCCAATTGTTGGCGCAACATGCTTGCTCAAAACTTTTGTTTATATCATCTTATTGTACCATGTTTGCCTACAAATAAATAAATTTGATTTGATTTGATTTGATTTGATGTCCGTTCGTCCGTCTATCAATACTCACTATCTCGGTTACACGTAGAGATGTCGAGTTAAAATTAAAAGTATTAAAACCTTTAACTCAGGCCTACGGCCTCTTGTAGTGGTAAAAAAATTATCATATTTTACCCAAATCACCATTTATCTCCACAATAAAACAATTTTCAACGGATTTATAGTTGTGTTTATTTTGGATTTTACAATTCCTACGTTTCCAAAATAAACACAACTTAAATCCGTTTAAAATAGTTTTATTGTGATGAGTAATAGTTGTGCAAACTCAAGAAAATATCACAATTCATCTGTCATTCATCACATACCTTAACCATGACCAAAGGTCAAAGTAGGTATATAAAAGTCCGAAATATTTCTGTAATAGTTTAAACGGCACTCATACATGTCAGACGTGGCGATAGCGATAGAATTTTTACGGCCGTTGACGCTCAACCTACCCCGCAAGGATTAAATGTGTGATTTGTTTGTTTTTTAATTGGTTAGGTCGTGAGGATGTTCAGATCGTATGTCAATACGTGGTCAATACCGCGTTTTACGAAACTAACATCGACATCTATATTATTTTTTTGGAAAAAGAATCGGAACTCGCTTCGCAGAACCAGTTACTGTGTTTTACCATGGGAATGAAAGATTTTTTCGAGGCAAAAAGTATCCTAGATTTGACCCGGGTAATAAGCTACCACAGTATAAAATTTTGTAGAAATCTGTGCAGTAGTTTTTACGTGAAAGAATGACAATCAAACATACAGACAAACAGACAAAAAATAATTTGGCTTCTGTTTTGTTATCTCTATCTTGAACACAATTAGAAGCAAAAACCCTTTTTTGAATCTATTTCATGTACAGAATTGGTTTCGTTTCTGTTTTATTATATGTATATAGATTATCTGGCACATGATAAACAGCCTGACAGCCATGAGCATTTTTACAATTAACTGCCAGAGTTTTTTACAGCCGTTTACGCTTTGCCTACCCCCCAAGGGATAATAGGCGTGATAATATGTATGTATGTATCTAACTGCCAGAGTTTGTGAAGGAATTATAAGCTTAAGTTCATAGGTATCTTCCATTTGTTTTTCCGACTTCTTCTTGAATAGATGCGGGTGTTTTTTACAGAGGCGCATATTTCGAAGATGACACTAGGCAGTGGGAGTATATTATGTTTTGTTGATATATGGTAAGGCGGTTCTCCAACATGTGTGTATTTTGAACTCAAGTACATGATAAAAATAATTCTCGACAAACTAAAAGTTTCAATCCCTCCCTTACTTTGGAGGGATTCTCCTACCTGTCGTCCATCGCAGCATATTTTCAAACGACTTTTCACTGAGTTAAATTATCATCCGTATTCCAAATACAAATGTTGCAGAGTTCCGCAGGGACGTGCCAAAATGGCTAAATTAAAATAAAGTAGGAATAATTTTACAATAACGTGCAGTGACGTACAAATAACTGCAACGTCTTTATTGAGTAGATAATAGAGATGCGAATGGTATCACTAATTGGCAGCAAATAAAAAAGAAAAGACTGTTATTTATCGTAATTTTGCGTACCTAGTTCGTAAAGCACACTGAAAGTTTTGCGAAATTCATTAATAATAGTATAATTGTAAAATTACCTTTCAATAAACTATTTTGTATATTTTACACACTTGTTCATTCGTTCGAACCATTTTTGAAAAATATAATTATTTATTCATAGTAATTTAAATGGGTTTCACCGACGAATTATTTTAAATGCGAGTTTCAACAGTGTCGAAATATCGGCAACTGGCATTAAAAATAATTCGTCAGTAAAAACCCGTTTAAATTATAACTATGAATTGTATAAACAACCGCGAACGTTTAAAATTTTGTGTTACATAATTAAACTTTGGTATGAAGGCATGTTTTAAACTTGCTCGTTGAAAACGAGCATGGCCACTTCTGGCTCCATAAATCTCGATCAACCCTCTCATCAAATCTTTGAATCTTTGAAAATGAAGAAATCACATGTTCTGGACTGTACGGGAGATACGTCACAAGCTCCACCTTTTCAGAGTCCAAAAATAACATTGTTCCTTTTGGTGTCTTTGCTGAAACATTGTCTTGATGTAGTAGGGTTTTCACTAACTTTTCCAGCACACTGGGCAAACATGCAGACATGAATAATAAAAAACAATTGACAAGCGTTTTATCGCCAGATCTGTATTTAAATGATTAAGTGAATTCCCATTACTAAATTATTAAAGCATTGGAAAACACTGAATTCAACAAACATTTATTATAGGCCAGTAGTGCAAAACTTTTAGTGCGCCCTAGATTAGTTATCTAAATGACCCTCAAATGTTTGTCAGATGTTGCGTAAATGTTCGTTTTTTGCTGCCGTTGGCTAGGCCTAGGCTTTATTAATGTATGTATTTAAAGTTAACTAGAGAAACAATTACCGCAAGGCAGTAGAGTTACTGATGTGTTGTATTACAGGGCAATTGTTTTTTTTTTCCTTTAAAATGTTAGCCAGCTAGCTAGCCTATACAGAACTGAAGAACTTTCTTCAAGAAAAATTATGGTATAAACAAAAAAATAGCGAACCTCCATATAGCGAATAAGTCCATAAATTTATTTTTTACCTTTTAGTATGTTGTTTTGTGAAAAATTGCTCAGTTTCATGCACCTTATTGTATTTTAATTAAAAATAAAGTGTTTTTTTTTATTACAGCCTATATACCAAACCGCAACGAGTCTGGCGGGGCTCCACGCTGGCGCCGCGACAACGAGCGAGCTATGAAAATTGTATCACTGTTTGTAGAAATGAATACTGCAAATTTAATTTTCATTTGAAATTCGAATATGAAAGGGACAGTCTCCAAACATATTAAAATGCATTGAAATAAAAATCATTCAAGAATATTGGAAAGTGTAGAACTAATAATTCAGAAAGTTTGTCGCCTGCAGTGAGTGTATTTTTTTGGCATACAAGATTATAAAATGACGTACTAGATGTTGTTGGCCCAATAAAGAATACCAATTTATAACTTCAAGCTATTACTCATTAAAAAATCACCAAATTACTGGTATTCTTTATAGTAAACAGTACAAATTGAGCTTTTAATTTGAAATTGAGTTCAGGATAAGAAGATACTTTTGAAGATATTGAATAACTCGTAAATAAATGATAATTTATCCCCGTTCATTAAACTTAGGACAAAAAAGACGTTAATGAGCTATCCTGTCATGCAATTAAATGAAATCTTTAGGGAATAATGTCTACTCCATCTCAGGATTTCTTCGAAATCAAATGTCTTGCGTACGCTGCTACGTATTCCTTTTTCTTCTTT
Source organism: Tuta absoluta (assembly GCA_027580185.1). Lineage (NCBI taxonomy): Eukaryota > Metazoa > Arthropoda > Insecta > Lepidoptera > Gelechiidae > Tuta > Tuta absoluta. Next base: position 3,573,375 of record JAQAHW010000016.1, on the reverse strand, counting down.
TCATGTGGGACACCGAGTCGACACCATTTAGACGTTCACAGTGAACACAAATAGTTTTAATTACATGGACATATAAAAGGTTTAGAAAACAGCATGTATCAATATACACCCTCGCATAAGCACCGAACAGAAAAGGTTTTCTCTAAGGTAGTAAAAATGTCGTTAGAGTGAATGTCGATAACATGACAGATAATCATAGATAATCGATTAAGAATGTAATTACCGAGAAATTACGGCCAACAGTTTTAACTACACGACGCACGGCCGCGCATGATTTTGGCACCTACGCCTATGTCCTATAGCAATGCCTATAGCGTGCCGGAACATTACCCCATACTTGCCCAGAGAGTGAGCTTCTGGTTCATTATAAAACTGATTATGATCAAGGCTAGTTAAAGTAGAATATGATCTTCTCACATACCGCTCATCAAAAATTCAGGCTATAAAAATGCAAAATATACCCTAGAATGACCCTCAAATATAAGTCAGACGTGGCGTAAATGTCCGTTTTTGTGGCTGTTTACGCTCTGCCTACCCTGCAAGGGATAATAGGTGTGATATGTGTGTATGTAGGAATAAGAATTAAGTTACCATGTACCTTTGGTCCGTAAATTTACAAAACAGTATAAATTATTCATGGAAAACGTATGTTCATGTTATAATTTGTGCATAGTTGAGCGGTGGTGTCGTCGTCGTAGACGCGTCGGTGCAATTTAGCATTTCAGCCATGTTGCCAAGTCGCGTCAGCAGATGTCGCTGCAGGCAGCTGATGGAGCTTGCCGCCATCACCGAGATTGTGCATCAATTTAGTTCCCGGAGCACGATCCAAAGTTAGTTGATCTTGTAACTTCCTGAAGGTAATTTATTCTGGGTAACAACAGTTCTTGTTATTTGCGATTGTCAACATTTGTGACAAGAATGCTTATAAACATAACAAAATGTCAAGAAATGAGAAGTCATGGTGATTAAGGCAGGGAGTGAGCTCAGTATTATACCGCAAAATAAACAATGTGGAGCTCCTCAGGCAATAGTTACAACCTTCAAATGCCTTGGTCATGTGCTTTCAGATAATCTTAATGAGGCATAAAATATAAGATAGGCATTTTGAGCGTGGCTCCACTGAAGTAAGACAAAATCAGTTATGGCAAAATTACAAGCAAAGTACCTATCATACGCTAAAGCTTCAATAGAATAACGGTTTCTGGGCCTTCCTTGGCTGCGTAGCACGTCTTGCATGTTCTTGGAGCAAAAGAGCAAAAGGGTAGATGATTGTTACGCAGTGATGCACCGAATGAAGTCCTCTTTTCATAACCGATTCTTGAGGTGCGATATCTCACTGTTTTGTTTGTAACTAAAGGAAAAATGTACTTTGGTTTTATTATGCCCTCACAGTACATATTAATTTCATAAATGAATGAATATAAGAAAGTGAAATAATAATTAGTATATCTTTTTTACTTTCTAATTTTTCTAAATTATACTAAGGAAAATAATATTTTACTTTATCACTTATTCGGAGTACTTATTGAAGTAAAAGTCAAACACCTGCGTCTTTTTCTACATTGCTGTAGATCGTAGGCTCTGTAGGTGTCATCGGTGTACCCAAAAATTGTGTGGTTTTCTCTAAATTCAGATACATGACAGCGTAGGGAGTGAACACCGCAAACAGGTTAAAAGACTAGCAAAATTAGTGGCCTCCTTGTTAAGCTCGTCAGAACAATGTAAGTAATTGTGTTGATTCGCTTATTTCGCTTAAATTGCTTAGCTCTGAGAGACTGTATTCACTTCGCGTTCCTCGAGTTTAATGAAACTTTCCCTTACCCGGGTCTGTTCGTCTCTGCCTTATTGCGTCTCTTATCATGGAAGTAGCTCTTTAATAAATTGCAAATGGTTTTGCAAAATTCATTTTATTGTACTAAGCTTGTCATTAATCGCTTTAATACATCGCTGCATCGGTGATCTATTTAAGTTTTTGAGGGTTTAAGGCTTAGGCTAGGCTTGCGATTATGCTTTTTATTGAATTTACGTAGAACCAGTCAATTTTGTTGCTACCTGATTGTGGTTACCAAATATTGGTAGTCAAAAATATATACATATGATTCATTTACACAATTTAAACAAGAATTTCGAAATTAAAGTGTTTTAAATTGTGCGATCTAATACGGTCGTTTATTTTATCAATGACAGTTTTCCCACGTAGTCTGTTGATGCGCATTTTTTTGAAATAAATTTTCCAATTCCCAAATTATTTACGTAAAAATACGGAAATAGTGCCTTAACGGGCGCGTCGTTTGACAGAAGCATCTGCCCCCGAACCGTCAACAAAACGTTGCCGTATTTGTAAGGAAGGGAACGAGGACGGCATTATGATGCCGGCTTAGAATAGCATTACCCCATTTCTTTCCCGCGGGTGTCGTTAGAGGCGACAAAGGATCTCGAGGGTTTCATGTTTATTTCAAAGTATCAGGCATCAGCTGACAAACTGACAACCTGCCACTATATTAGTTCACAATTTTTCTGAAACGGCCCTCAATTATTTTTACGTCGTGGCGTCGGCAACCGTTTTTTACGGCCGTTAACGCTCTACATACGCCGCAAAAGATAAAGGCATGATATGTGTATTTTTTAAGACGAAATACAAAATTTCATTTATACTGACAGGCACATGCGCCACGGATGCGCTATAAATGCGCAGCCATGGACGTCATGTGTGATCCCCGCCCTGTTCAAGTTTATTTGGATTGCTGAGAAGGACCTAAGTCTTAGGTCCTAAGACATAATCATTTTGGCCAGGAAGGCTACTTACAAATCGTAGTTTTTGGTTGGTAAATATTTGATTATTTATGAAGTCCTCATTATCTTTAGTTTCCAGTGGTGGCACTAGTTTTACCATATACGGAGTTAAAATAAAGCTAGCATTTTAATTCAATTCAATTCATTGTTTATATTAAAACTCTAAAACATAACTGAACATAATTAATTGCCAACCACTAACATCTGTGTCAAAATGATTAATCATCATAATATATGTATTTTATGTAACCGTTTATGCAAAGTGTATAAACTAAACTAGGGGAGATGGGGCGATTTGGGATGCTTAAGGTTTGATGTTTAGTACAACAAACAAAGCAACCGGTTAAGCATATGTTTACCCCGTATTACGGTTTGTTTGTCTAGTGTTCAATAACTTGGATTCAAATACCAATCATTTGGAATCAATCGATGGTTTCTCCAAAACGCTAAGCTCAACAGGTTAGCTTATCAATTTTTCTCAACATATCGCACTCTTAGTAAAATAACGACTTAAATCAAAATTTGGCCAAAATGAGTTAATGTGAAAAACTGACTTATTAGAGCAGGGCCCACAACATAGACTTTAAAATACAACCCTATCTCTTAAACAATAAGGTTCAAAATAAGATGAGTCTATATCTTTCCCGCCCCGAACTCCTATCTCTTCAGTCAAATAATGACCGATTTAGTCTTGCGTCAGTGGCTGCATGCAAAGTTTTTGTGAAAAGACGACTGATTTAGAAATGAGCCGTTGTTTTATCAAAAGTTGAGGCAAGCGTAATTGAAAGTTTTTATAAAATAATGACCGATTTAGTGTTTAGTCTTTGTTTTACAAAATACCTGCGATGTTTGCTTGACTCATTTTAAATTAGGTCTGTATTTTACGAAAATTTTAGAAAAGCTCACTGACCCATTTGGAGATAAGCCTGTATTGTTTTGAAAAATTTGTTATTTATATGACTTAACTGGTATTAGGTCTTTGTTGTATTTCTAAATGATAAAAAATTCTGGTAACATTTTTAGTTGAGTCTTTGTTTTAGCAAAAATAATGAAATGACTTCGGTATTATTTCAAATTTGATCTGTATTCGACTGATATCATAACATAATTTAACGTATTAACTTGGTGTCTCACTTCGCATTTTATCTTAATCTTGAGGTTTTGTACCGAAAGCTATTTACAAATAAGTTTAACGTTTTACTACTCTTGAAATTCAACGAATTTTCTATATTTTTAGTACATTAATTTTTTTATTTTATTAATGATGGGTCTAGTCTAGGTCATAGGACAGAAACAGAGTCTAAGATGGAGTGAGCTTACCCAGAAGAAGCCTGTTCACACTTACTTTGAAGAGATTAGGGTTGTATGCGTTTGGAAACACAGACTCAGGTAGTGAGCTCCACTCTTTAGCAGTTTCACTCTTTAATCCTCCGACTGAAAAGTAATCATATTGAACCATAGTTGGAATCATCAGCACCTCGATTGCTGCCGTCAAACTCGACGATGTCAAGGCTAAATGTGTACCAACTCGGTCTCATCTCCAGCCGCATACCGTAGAGTTCGCCTTCACCTCACACGTCTATTGTTTGAATTGTTTACTACAGAACGTTCTACATAGGAAATTACTGAATACCGCCATTTATCTTTTAAACCACTCAAATTTACGTCGTCCATCACATCACAAGCCAAATAAGTGAGTACTAACAGGACCAGCAGATGGATTAAAATCTTGTCACATTGCAGACTGGGTAGGGAAACTTGAAAAAATTAGTACACGACACGCTACCAATTGCCACCTTCACTACATTTACACAATAAATCTCCTACTAAGAATACGTTTTCGTCGACTAGACGGCTAAATCAGCACGTCGCTTGTCATGACGCCATTATCATGCGAAGTAACATGGCTGCCATCGTCATCAAAGCAAGACGTTCTCCGTAAGTCAGATAGTCACACTGTGCTCACCTTGTTAAAAGACAGTGCAAGGTGTTGAGATCCATACGTTTCGTACGGAATATTGGTAATACAATATGTTTTGAATATCACAAAACAACAGATACCAACTAAATTCAAAGTCACCGATGACGCCCGAAACGTTTGCGATAAATTTTACTTACGATATTGGTAGTGCTAGTGTCATTATCCGCAATTCCAACATAGCCCACCGAGAAGCCCGCACCTGAAACATCCTGAGCCAAACACGGGCGAGAAAGGGCGTAACCACCTATTTTTTACTCAGCAATGCACTCCTCAATTCGATCCTGATCGATTTTCCAAGACCAGAGTTTACCACGTTCTACAGTCAATCGAAAACTTTTTTAAAACCAGTATTGTCATTTGTCTATAATGGTAGGCCCGGCCCATAAGCGAACTAAAAAGACACAAAAAGTAGTATTCGTTTCCGCTTATAGAAGCCCGACTCCGCCTAGTTGCCATTTAGTATCGACGGGGTCATCAAATTGAAAACGAAACTGAATGATGCATCTACCATAGAACTCGCTCTAGAAGAATAGGCGACCACAGTCATCGACGGCAATCGTGTGGCGACCCTTTTCAAGCGGGTGTTACACCGTCAGCTTCATCACGCGAACCTCGACACGAACATCAATGATATAAGCGAACGCTGAGCTTGTTAATTATTATTGTTATCTGTGGCTGTGCCTATGACTCACGACGCGTTTCACGCTTCACCGCTACTTTTCTTGAAAAATAAGTAAGACGTCTCCACCGCGGTTTGCCAAAGTATACCACCCACCTCCTCGTCTGGAGCAACGTCATTGCGCACTTTCATATAAGTCTATTTTGAGTCCCTTATCGTCACGCTATTCATCTGGCTCAGCAAGTCGTGTATTTTTTGGGATCGCCGCATCGCTCACTAGGCCTGGCGCTCCATTACATGGAAAAAAGTTGGTCCAATATCCACCGAACTACAAGGAACCGCCAGAGAACTCCACCGAGCTATCGACAGTATAATACAGAAGACAGCTACGATCAAAATAACAGCTTGTGTTTCACACCCTCTTAATGTCAGGACCTGGAAAAGCCTAGTGAGTGTTAAGACAGTCCTGTGCAGCTCACTACCGGGCGATCACTTTCAAAAGGAAGTACTCCACACTCTGATTACTGAAATGAAGTTTATGGTCAACAGCAAACCTTTAACGCACAACTCCATCTACCTTAACAAGCCAAAGTCATTTTTCATGACTTACTCACAATCACTTCGGTACTACTGAGTGTCCTCGTACACAACTCGCTTGTCGTCCCTATGATAATCATGACCTCATCGAGAAAAACACACAAAGAACGTCGCAGTGCCTTGCCGATGTATATTTCACCCAAATACTCAATATTAATATAGATTGATGGAGCCCCACGTCAAGCCGCAATGAAAGCCAACAACATCGTGTAGATCGTGAACAACACTCTACCATAAAACACTTGACAATTGGCCACGCGGACAAGCCATCGCTACGTATCACGCAGCAGACAGCAGCGTGAGGAAGGTGGACATCAGAATAAAAGAGAGCATCTGAACGCTAGCAACTAATACGTAACATCGGGTAGAAGCGCTGCCAACCAAACCACACTAGCGTACAAATATTGTTTCGTTTAATTTTCTCATTTTCACTTAATTTTCCTTGTAGAAGCCGTCTCCGATGCAATGAGAACAGCCACCGCACCATTTATAGCGACCGCGGCGCATTAAAATTACATTTAAATACGTTTATTCAAAGTGTTCATTGGGTAATTTTTCGACTCAGTGTCCCATATGACAGAAAAAAAACATCTTAATAGTTTCATTGTAATAGGACTGTGTTCTGTTGACCATTTGCTAGTCGCTATATCGCGATTTGAATTTGAGTCACATGTTTAAGTTAAAGATTTATTTTTAAATAAATTGTATTTTCTTTTAGCTTTTTAGTAAAATAGTGACTTAATTTAAAATGAGTCGGAGATCTTCATGTTTGATTTGGTAAAACAAAGACCGATTTTAACTAAGGTCAATATTTCTTTCAAATTTTTCATGAAATAATGACGCAATTCTAAAGGGTTACAAATAATTAACTTTTTTTAATTAATGGATGTGAATATTTGTAAAAAATTTAATGCATTTAAAAGAACATATTCTTAGGATTAGTTAGGTGGTTCTAGTTTCATTCTTTGCCTTTTACTTTTAATTCTACAGCCATTTAAAAAATATTCTGTTTATTCAACAAACGTTTTTCATCGATACCCAAAAATTTGTGTTTTTGGATTAGGTCGTTATTTTATTAAGAGTGCGATATAAAGATCAAAACATTGAGAAAACCCTCCAATTAAAAAATGCTCGATTAGCTGGTTTTTATTTAATACTTTCCTCAAAAACCTTTGGGTTTTGAAGAAAGTTTTTCAGCTTAGCGGGCGAAAAATCCGTCGTTCGGTACCTCTCTTTAAACTCGAAACCATGTACAATATGTTGGTATTAATTTGCTTTTTGAGATGGTAGAGATATGTAAAGCAGGAGTGTATTCAACATGCATGTATTTGGCATTTCGTTTTGTTTGCGCACTGAATTCAGTCTGTTTGCTGCACATATCAAGTAGGAACAGGAGTTACAGCAAACACGAACTAGAGGGCTTTGGACTGTGGGATTCTCTTAGGGATAGATGGTAAAGCCTGCATGGTGCTTTCAATATCTTGATGTACATTTTGGTATGCGGGAATAAGAAAATTTTGATTGGTTAGTTGGTTATGATATTGTAGAGGCTGTTTGAAATCTGGACGGATTCCACTTATAATTATTTAACTATTTTAATAGCAGTGGACTTTTGTAGCTTTATGTATGTCATAGCAGAATATGAGTTGTTGCGAAGATAATATTTCATAAGCTCATTTCAGATTAAACTTTCAGAACTTTTTGGACTATGCTACTTTGCAAACATGAATAAGTGTTAAAATTTTTATTACTAAATAATAAATCTGCCTAAAACTAATTGGTATCCGAAAACATTATAATATTTCTTTGTCAAACACAAACACTGAACTAATGAAAGTATAACCGGTATTCTTATTGATAAGATTTCAGTTCCCTTTCTATAAACTCACTAAATCAACTCTTAGATAAGCATAATTTCCCAATAAACATTAATTATTTGAGAGATTCATTCTCTCTGGCGTCGACAAGCGGAAGCTTCCAACGCTCCTGTTGAAATCTTAACAGCTTTTACTCCCTTCCAATTGCTAATTTATCAAGCAAAAAGGATTAACCACTCGAAACCGGGTTCGTGGCGCTCAAGGGTAGCCGCCTCAATTTTTATGCAGATTGACAAAGTTTTCATAATTAAGCTATGGCTAAGTTTGCAGTTGCAGCAGTTCAGCAGCAGATTAAAAGTCGATTCGATTGACCTTTCCATTCATAAGTATTTGACCTAGTTGCAAAGGAAAACTTCTACTGCGCTTTAGATAAGTATTAAACGATATGGAAAAATATCAAAGTTTTTAATTAGTTTTGCTCTAGCTATTTTCGCAAATGAAAGTGTTGCTGTGTGTTTAAATGTCTGAATTATTAATCATTCCAGATTTGTCCATTTTCAAATTACCCACTGAACAGAAAAAGTATTTGAGTACGAGGAATTCATTTGTTTTAACATGATACATTATTTTAACTATGTTAAGCAAGAAAATGAAATTAATTAGTTGTATTTAATTGTCTATATGCTGTACTATTGGTTTTCTATCGGTTAGGCAAAATATTAAGGTTCAACACATTACCTAACAACGTTTGGCGAACAAGGATTCATGGATGGATTAATGATAATCACTTCTTTCTTTCTTTCTTTTCGTGTGGAACACCGAGTCGTCCACTGAGTTATTTTTATTTTACATAGACGACATTGTCAACAACACCGCCCCGTGAGTCTGTTGATCACACACCTGCCACCCATTGTCTCATGTTTCCCAAACAAGATTATTTATTTCATTCGATAAGTTTCATCATCAGTAAAAACTGACCCAGACAACTTGGTTGTACCAATACAGTTTAAAAATGCGACTACTCGACTCTTGCCAATTTTGAAATTTCGTTGAAAGTGATAACTCTAAAAGAGTAGGCAATTATATCACTGATTTGATCGGAATAAGCCTACTTCCTCCCTTCTTAATGCTATGCCTAAGTAGTGATGACGTGACTGCATTCAAATAGATTCCCCATGGTTTAGTCTGGCTGCTTGGCTTTTGTGTTAGTTTAGTAAAGCTTGTCCCCTACTCCTGTCCCGAGTAGAAACGGACTTCCCAAATACAATACAGTTTTGGAGCGCTGTAGAATAGCCGTCAATAAACGATCGAGAACCTGCAGTTTGTTTTCGGTCGGAGGTCTATCGGGATACTATTTTGAAATTAAACTTGGCCTGGACTTCGCTTACCTTTGCCTTCATTCTGTGATAACAATTCAAACATTACATAATTGAATTCGGTATACTAGGTGATTGATTTTTAAGAAAAATATTAAAACCAACAATTATAATAATATATCTTGTAAATTGTTGTACGGTGTCAAATTAATACAGAAAACATATTCGTGTATCAAAAAAATTACGAATAAGAACAAGATGTTTGATTTAAAGTTAAATGATTATCATAACAACTCGTAGGTGTTAGCAGATAGCTCTCGTACATGCATAGATTCTCCTACAAAAAGTCATGAAGTCATGATGAAATATTTGAGTTAGTGCATGTGAGATTTTTGTTGTTGTTGGGGTACTAGCAGCACTTAGTGTTTTAATTTATAGGATCAGTTTATACGGCTTTTTTAAACGGTTTCAAAGGAAAAACAGTATTGGTAGGTAAATCAAGGTGCTGCTGATAGTACCTACATGTACAAATTTTAAAAATTACATTCATTTATTCAGTCAATCCTAGGTCTCCTAGACATTACCTTTCGTATGCTGCACCACGGATAATATAATACTAAGAAGTTGGAATTTAACTGTACTAATTTTTAAGCTATCAAAAATAGACCGCACTTTGTGTCGCATGAAATAAAGTTTCTGGAATAAAAATAAAAAATTTAAGAGCTTAAGAGGATCAAGAGGCATTCGTCCAACAGTAGACATTATTATGCTGAAAAGAAGAAGATGAAAAGAAGAATGGTGTCTTAGTGGGGGTGGCATGATTTAGGGGCGTTGTTGGCGTCGGAATCATGAATTTGAAAATAAGATGCACGTAAAAAATGGGTTCTTTGTGAAGATGGCATGACTTGATGAGAGGCGTTAGTGGCGTCAAAATCGTGAATTCAAAAATGAGATGTACGTGGATGGGGTCTTTGAGGCGATAGCATGATCTGATGAGAGACTTAAGTGGTGTAGGAATCGTAGAGTTGAATATGAGATGTATGCAAATGAGTTCTTTTTGGAGATGGCATGATCTGATCAGGAGAGGCGTTAGTGGCGGCGGAATCATGAATGCGAATCTTTGCGGCGATGGCTTGATCTGATGAGAGGCATTAGTGGTGGCGGAATCATGATTTTGAATATGAGATGCACGTGAATGGCGGGTGAACCGTGACGATAAAAATGAGCTGACTAATTATTTGATCTTTGGGATAGTGGTATAGAGGTATGTTGAGGGAGCAAATTATTTAATTAAAAGTTGACTGTGAAAACCATGTTTTGTTGATTTTCTGTTTGAATCTGAGAAAATTATAACAATAAAAAGAGCAATAAAACAAAAGGGTATGAAATAAGTCCTTTTTAAAATTCTATCTACAAATTGGTCCCGAGTAATTTAATTTAATATCTATCTTATCATCGAGAGTAACTGTGTGATAAAATCGTAACAAAGATTCAACTTACAAGATTGATGAATAATCAGCGGAGTTTTCATTACAACTCTACAAATAATAACATGATGTCTTTAATATATCACAAATTGTATTAAACAGAAAGTAACATATCTTCATTACTTTAGTGTTTGGAATGTTCGTGCCAGACTCGGAGAACTCTGTTTAAAGTCCTAATACATAGACACATACATACGTCTCACACACAAAGTGAATAAGTTCCCTGCTTGATCAGGAAATTACAGCCATAATCTTGATACTGATTACAACCGATACAGCTATAAAATTTGTTTATTACATGTTTGTTAATCCTGTAATGCGTCTAGTTTTACTTCTCGCAAGGGTCTAACTGTCTTTCCTATGATACTGGCCAACATTTCTATGTGACTTGATAGTTCGGGAGCAGTGTTTACTCCCCCACCATTGCGCTGAAGACTGGCGTTCCATTGGACTAATTTATTTTTCACTCTATTTTTATTCACAGACGAGTATTGAAAACCTAATGTATGAGTTTGCTTAGTTCAGAGTCAGTAAATAAAAAAAAAGGCAAAGGTTATATGTAACATTAAATAACAAGCAAATTATTGTTACCAAGCTAGCCATGTTACACCGGCTTGGAATCGCATTATTCATTATCTACTCGACGGTCTCGTTAAAAAACTACTTAGGAATAAATTTCAGTCCGAATTTATTTTTGCACACACATCTCCCATAACATTTCCGATGTTTTGTGGCCAGACAGCGACCACAATCTGCCTAATGCTAGGTCTTTGTTTTTTTCCATGAAACCGAAATGAGCGTAAATTTGCTCATCGGTGACTTACATTTTGGTCGATGTTATATTAATTCAGTTGTTTCGCAGTTTTAAAAGTTTGGCAGACAGTTATCTATTGTCTTTTTCTACTCCTATTTCAAAACTTTTTCTCAAAAGCTATTTTTATGCACCTTTTTACACTAGATGTTTCTAAAAGATAAAACAATCTAGTAGATTATACAAACCCTTATCATTTCGTAAAATCTGTGTATCCGTATGCTCCGCATTAATATCTTTGTTAGTTTTTTCACCGACTGACGTGAAATTTAAATTTAAAGGTAAGTCGCTTCCTGCGTCTGTCCCAATAATATATGTCGGAGCGTGAGGTATTAAACCTGAGGAATGAAGTAAAGTGCACTTTTTGATGTATTTTATGGAAAGAGCATTAATTGAGTACCTATGCGTTGGCGTCGGTCGAAGCATGTAGTAGACATATTGTGTCAAGTGGTTTGGCTAAAGGCATTTTTGGGAACAGAGAGATTCCGAGTCAGTGTTGTTTGAGCGATCGGGCGTAGCGCAAGGCTCAAATGACCTTTCATCGTTCCTTGGTTTTGGTACTTTGCGTCCTGATCTTAATGTTAAAATTAATTATAGCTGCTAGCCTACTATCTGATTTTCGGCCGTTACGACATCAGAAGTGGGATTGAGACCTATAAACTTTCTAAATTCAGTGCCATAGTGATAGACTTGTGGACCCAGTGATCGTGACTAAAATGACTTTCGTGGAGATACCAGTTGTAAGCGGGAATGCAGATTGCAGAGAATGCTCTTGGACCACAAATAGTTCAGGCCAGTTCTTTCCATACTAATATTTTCTTGTGATCTGATGTTATTGGTTGTTGATGATTTTTATTTGCCGCGTTCGAATAAATTATTATTTTGGATAATGAATTAGATTCACAAAAACATAAAGATTAATTTATTTTCTGTCAATGGGTGACGTTGTTATGATTGGAAGATGTCTCTGGAATCGGAAATAATCAAATAAAAAGAAACAAGTTTTAGTTTTGTTGTGCACAGTTAGTTGCACACGTATTTCGTTTTCGTTGGCACGGTTGGTAGACGGTTGCAAGGAACATGAAGGTTCAGGTTCAATTCCTGGCCTAGTGTGGAAGTTTTGATTTCGTATTTTATTGTGTAAAGAAGGATTTCTGATCTTTTGCAATTATTGCATTGCATTATTGCTTACTTACTACTTGTTAATAAAGTGACGCATGTATCGTTACAGTAAAATATTATTTAGCGTGTTTTCAAACTTATGGAAATGGATAAATCGATAAATCAGTCTATTTTTAGAACTAAGTTTAACAAAACTAAAGTCAAACCATGGGTCGGCTATTTGATATCGGCGGAAACAAAAAAAGGGTCTTTTCAAGTACCTATGAGAACCAAGGCGTTGTGTTTTGGTTTGGGAATAGCGACTGTTTCTCAATCTTTACTGAAATTGATATAGAATTTTACCTGGTACAGATTTGCATTTATGCGAAACTATTGAAATAAAAGCTTTTGCAGAGTTGGTACCTATATAGACAGAGCAATTGTTGGAAATATAAAAAAAAATTGGGTTAGTAATTTTCAATCAACGTATTTTGAATTTTTACAAAGATATTGTATGAGAGGTGTAGGTACTTATTTTTTTATTTCCATTAGGATATGTTTTTTTTAAACTGAACCATTCGTTGCTGGTTTGGAACCCAGGGGAATGCTGCTGTATGTGTACCTAAAGCCAGAAGACATTATACTCTACTTACAGTTTGAGAATCACTCTCGCGTTGGATTTGTTATTTAGTTTGGGAGAAACACACTTGAGGTTTAAAACTAATAAATAATGATAATGGTTATGGCATTTCCTTATAGTGCCGAAAACATTTTAAAGCATTGCTGTAGCTCTATTATGTTATCTGATAAAATAGCTTTGTTCTAAAAGGGACATTGATGTAGAAAATTAAATGACTAAGGGTCGTAGCGACGCCTATTATCTATTACTAGTCACAGGCAGGGTGGCTGGGTTTACTGATACCCGTGGTGCAGCACGTGTTGCCATAGTATATTTGGAGAAAGAACGAGATCTTTGTATTGTTTTCATAATGCAAGGATAGCAAAAACTCTTTTGTTAATTAACTTTTACCATAAGGGATTTAGAAAAGTAACCTGAAGTTGTGACGGTTAAGCATAACTATGACTGTCACTTAAGAAGATTAACTTAAATGCGTATAGCGTTAATCAATTTAGGAGAAATAATTTTTAAATCAGGAACGTAGTGCTTTGCCGTGGTGGTGATAAATAGAGCATTTGAATGGGGTCGTTGTGTAAATTTCTGCGTGAACCGCATTAATATTTTGTCTCGGTAAAAATAAAAACTGAGTATTGTTGGATACAATGGGTTGATGTTGTTAAAGCTAAGATTACGTGGCTATGTTGTGTAAGTAATTTAGAATTTTATAGCACTGACTTCGACGAAAGAAGTAAATAGTGAATTGCATATTGAATGCGATTGATATTTGAGTATAGGAAGGTGATATTAATTAGGTACCTATAATTTCTAAAAGTAGATTTAATTAAGTAATTTTGTTAACTTGGAAGAATACTTAATTGAGAAATATCAAATCACCTACTCGGTGCAGCAATTCATGAAAATTAAGCTCTCAAAGCAGTGCTTAGTTCAAATCAATACATGCTTAGTAAAGGTGGAATAAAATAAGAATTATTTTTAATCTGATAAGCATTGAATGGATCTAATGTGATAATAGAAACGGTTGTTAAAAGTTACATTTTGAAATGATCTTGTTTTCATTTTAGAAGTACTGAATCGTATGACTTTTTGCTTAAGTAATATTGCTTTGCTTTCTTGAGCAGGAAAACGTAATCTGGCTATCTTCATATAGCTGTTATGTGCCTTGCTGGGATAGAAAGCTAAAATGCCTGAAAGTAAAGTACCCATAAAATTGCATAATTAATCAGATGATATTAGCAGTTAAAGTTTTTGTTGCTGGCAATGATGGACGCGTTTGTCCTCCCGACCCCTCACGACTATATACTATGACTGTGATCACCGTACCTACCTATTGACTCTGACTTAAGACCTCTGCGGGAGGAGCGTGTGCCATGGTGGAGACAGTGTGGTCTCAAATTGTGGAGACAGTGTGGTCTCATGTTGTGTTGGGTCAGATATAGCCCGGGGAACTATGATCTGATCGGGTGAGTGGCCAGCTGCAGTGGCTCATTCACCATCCGCTTTGCTGATCTGTGTGATCAGATGGTGTCTTTGATGGACGCATGGTTTCGTTGAGGGCATCATACTTGACCAAGTAGGTGATTACTGTGGTCATTACTGTTATGTATGATGTCGCTCCAGGTAACCGGTGTTACCAGTAGGCGTGCCACAAGGTGGTGGTGTCGGCCTGAGATCCGTGGCGGGGATCTGTGACTGTGATTGACAGTGTTGAGTGACCCATGGTGGGGAAGCTCTGTGACCGTTGCGACGGTGGCCAGATGCAACAAAAGACTTTATTGCGGTACTCGTATCAATTATTGTATTGTTTTCAAGTTAGAATATTGTTTTATGGGCACTTGTCTTTCAATAAGTAGTGGCGTGATTTCAGTTATCAGAAAGCAACGAAAACGGCTGGTTCAAGTGGGTTGAAAATTTATGGTTTACACTCAACTTGTAGTCTGTCACATAATAAATCCGTAACCTTAATGTCAAAGTTGAAATAATAATGAGTTTCTGATAAATGTTATTTCCTTAACTGTTAAGTTCGACAGCACAGTAAAAGAGTGCATAGTTACTAATCATGTAAGGGTAAAAACGTATTGGATGGCTTATGAGAAGTTTTTGAAGTGCAAACGAATATGGGCCTGTTTATTTATTTAGCAAATAATAACACAAACGTGAAAAATACTTGAACGATTTGGAGATAATAGATTTGTTGTTATGAATACTAAGTCAAATTTAACAAACAAGGATTAGGAAGTAAGTAAGTAAGTACCAAACAGGATAGCTAACTTAGCAAGTACTTTGGATCAAAGATACTTAAAACCGCAATGAATGCTGAGCTGCTTTCGGTTCTTGCAGTTCACCGATAAAGACCTGTTCACATGTTCAAGGAACGAAGCGAACTAATGTGAACAACTAGATCTTTGTTCAGTTCAGGAGTTTAGCCAGATAATTATGTTTTATGGGCTATAAGCTAGAGTATGTCTGTCAGGATAACCGAACGATATTATGAAATAGCTACTTGTGACCACACGAGGACGTGTGTAAGTCAGGAAGGCCGTGTCGGAGCGTGAGGTATTAAACCTGAGGAATGAAGTAAAGTGCACTTTTTGATGTATTTTATGGAAAGAGCATTAATTGAGTACCTATGCGTTGGCGTCGGTCGAAGCATGTAGTAGACATATTGTGTCAAGTGGTTTGGCTAAAGGCATTTTTGGGAACAGAGAGATTCCGAGTCAGTGTTGTTTGAGCGATCGGGCGTAGCGCAAGGCTCAAATGACCTTTCATCGTTCCTTGGTTTTGGTACTTTGCGTCCTGATCTTAATGTTAAAATTAATTATAGCTGCTAGCCTACTATCTGATTTTCGGCCGTTACGACATATATAATATGATAATATTAATAATGAAAAGACATTTATTTCAGGCAATAAAGCAATAAAATAATAAAGTAGAGTAAAACTAAATGAATGGTACTTACAGTACCAACTTAATCAACATTATTTTTCATTCTCAGGTTGATACAGGGTCAGCCAATGTTACAAAAGGATTTGTTATCGCTTCGGCTAGCATTTGGGAGATTTTTTCTAAGTTTCATCATCATAGCCTTTGAAAATTTTATAAGTGAATTAAACATAAACTTTCAAAAACATTTACAAAAGCTACAAAAATATTTAAACCAATAAAATGTACTTGATCATTCTTGTGGTAGGTAAGCAATATTTTATTTGCTAAAGTATTTGAAAAGTTATTGAAGTTAAATAAAATAGCAAAGTTTGAATAGACTTTTATCTAATCAGAACTTTTTTCAAGCTTATAAGATATTTTCGTTGATCATAACTTTGCAGACAATTTAATGAATTCTTGATCAAAAGAAATATTAGGTCGTGGTTAACTATAATTTTGCTATAGATAATACAAACAAAGCACGCCTTTTAATCCAAGGAAAGTTAATGCGTACCTGTCACTGTCACTGTATTTTATATTTTGTGCTAACATTTCAGAAGATTCGTATCGTATCAACTGCCTTTAAAGTGAATAGTCATCCGCCTGTCTAAGTACACTAATCTTTATGAGTGGTCAAAATTTATGGTACTTAAGTATAAGGTGTCCCACACGATAAAGAGTATAAGGTGTATGGCAAAAACATATTCTTAACCAACGCTATGGTGATTTCTTAATTTTTCTGCATACTTTGGCGTACGTAGCTTATCACTGAGTAAAAACGCTACATACATTTTTTTATAGCACCTTAATCAAAAATAGTATTACTTTCACTTTTTTGATAGGTAAGGAAAATTTCAAAGCTGTACCAGGCATGAGGCACTTTTGAAACAACAGTGTTATATTGCCTCTATGACATATATTTTTTAATTGAAATGTGCGATAAATATTGTGCGATAAATATTCTATGTTGAATTTTAACGTCATGGTGTCTACAATTAACATTTAAGAGTATATCGGAGGTTTAAAAAACGTATTTGAGAAAGTAACAAATCAGATACCCCAGACCCTCGATGACTATGTTCAAGCTGAAACGGCCCATCACACTGCACAACTTTTGCTTCTGAGTCATTTTCGTTGGGTTTGAATTGATCCTGCGCTTTTTTTTCAAAACTTGTGTAAGAATTACGCATTAAAACTTTCCTAATAAGTAAAGATCGGATACACCGTAAAATCTGTGCTTGGCGCCTTGATTTTAATGGCAATGAATGCGTAAATGTATTCGCATTCAGATAAAAACAATTTTTTTTGCCTTATTTCATTAATTTTTTTTCAAAATCCTAACAAATTTGTAAAACAATTCTCTGATCACTTGTATCAAAATCGAACTTGACAGTGAAGAATAATGTTGTCGTCATTGCAATAAACTGATTTGCTCTAGCTTAACACTAAAAACGTAGAACAATGTTCTTGTTTTTGAAAGCTGCCTCTCATCAAAGGTGTCCAAGCCTACTCTATAACCTCTCATTATAATGAAAAACAAACTGAAAAGGTTAACCTTACCTATGTTGACATTATCCCTCTGCGCGCCATTTTCCAGTATGTGCATTGGAGTAGAGTGGAGTAATCTTCTTCTTCTTCTTCTTTTTGTGTGGGACACCGAGTCGTCCAACGACACAATGAACTCTGGTGTCAGAGTTTTTCAGAATTCTGTCTGAATTGTCAGAATTCTGTCATGGTTGTGTAACGAATGCCATCTAAGTTATCATAGACAGCAATCGGGACCGACAACTTAACGTGCCCTCCAAAGAACGGTACCATTTATTTCCGGACAATCAGGTGGTTCACCCTCCAATGTCCTAACTAGACAGGGAACAAATTCACAAAGTGATGAATATCAACTTTGTAAGTGTCCCACCGAGAATCGAACCCGGAACCTTGCGTCGCAGGCAGTCGCACTACCACTGCGCCAAACCAGCCGCCAGAAGAGTTATGAAAACAATTTTCCAAAATTAAAACTAAAAATTAGGTAAAACAAAATCTAGTTCTGAAACTAAATTTTAGCTTTCGACCTCTTTAATTAAGTACGGACTAACATGTTAACTTTCGCAAAATAATACATTGAGTTACTCAGAAATACTGGTTTAAAATGTGTTGGCGAACTTTTACCAGTAGTGGTGTAGAAAAATGAAGAAAATACCAGAGAAATTCTCAGCTACAAATTTGTTTCGTGTATTTTTCTTCATTGCGTTTTTAACATTGGTCATATCAGAGGTACTGTTATATACCTTACCTTATCAGATTTTTTTTTGTTCTAAATTATAATTTCGTTCTTAATATCCTGGTACACATATACGTACCAATTTCTGACTGCTAACAACAAAATATAACAAACCAAATATTAATAATATAGACTTAGAAATGAAACCGTGAAAGAGGCTTACACGGGCCTCAGCGAGTAATCCTGAGAGTGCAATTCTCATTTTCCTCTAAAGGAGGGCTTTATGCTCATTCTCTCGTTTACCTCGGCACACATTTCAAAGTAAACATACTTAGGCATACTTAAACCGACGATATCAAAAAGGAGATTAACATTTTGACTTATATGCACGTGACGGTCTTAGTAAATTGACTATCGGACTGTTAATGAGGGTTTTCGTCGGTTCGATATCTCACGCGACAAAATAAGAAAAAGTATACTATCTAGGTAACAGGTATACCCATAATATATATTTCATTTTATGAAATCCAATTATTGACCTTATATTTTATCGCTTAGCGTATGTTATTAATGTAACATACCTACTCGAATAGATGTGCAATATAAACAGCAGCACATTGAGCTACTAATCTTAGTAACCAACATAATATTCTGGCTCCCCATGTAATTAAAAGAATACCGTGTATAGCTTGATCTATTAAATGTGTTGGTTGAAGTGCTGATGATAGAACTTAGGTTGATGTCGTTTTCGAATTTAATCGATTCGAGAAATGAATAAATTTTATCACGCTATCTGTGATTAAAATAGCAAACATTGAAAATACACACATATAATTATCTTTGAAAACAATAGTTGTCCAAACGCATAGTTCTCAATCCACTCGGCCTTACTATGATTCGACAAAACGTCTACCTCACATCCAGCATCTACAGCGTCTACAGAAACACAGATAAATACACATTAAGATATTGTTTAAAATGTGATTTTAATTGTAGATATATCAGGGCGAGTATAAAAATTGGTCCTTAATTGGGAAAGATCACACGATTTCTTAAGTTTTAGGAATATGCCAGTTGAAAGCGATTTATTTTAGATTAAATGCAAAAGAAAAGTCAAAGACAAATAGCACTTAGTCACAAAATAAGATGGAATACCATCGTTTCCAGCACCTTTACAAGGTTCAAGTCTTTTTAAATATCTATAAAATTTAGATCTAGAAATATACAAGGAGCCTTTAGTATTAATATCCAAGGAAGAAGATGATGAGTGATCTATATCGAGAAGAGAAGATGGGTATGCAGAGGGAAAGTGTGCAGCAAATAAATTACATATTTCTGTTTCATCAGTTGTTGTAGTATTATTGTATGTCATTCTATGAATATATCCATTGGAGGAGTCGCGTTTTTGTTTAAAAAAAGACCAAAAAAAATTGGATTATTGCATAATTTCAATTCTATCTTATATAAGTAATTGTTGTAGCATAGGGTTGACAAATTTTTATTTCTTTTATTTAAAATACTTAGTGAAATTTTATCCATAGGATTACCATAAATTCTGAATCTGTGTAATTTATTCAGTTTTTTTTTGTTAAATTTGATCAGATCACGAGTGAACCATGGAGGGCGTTTATTATTACAAAGAGAAGACTTTGGAACATATTTAGCAATAAGGCTGTCTAGAACATTATAAAAGATTTTAAACATACTGTTCACATGTGCAAAATTATATCAGAATCCGCTTTAAAGCGATTATTGTTATAAATACTGGTGTTACGTTGCAGCTGTGGTGAACAACTAAAAGATAAAGGAAAGGTTAAAGAACTTACTCTAATTTTATAAATATTACACAAAATGAGATCTAACACTTTAGTCCTACAATTAATAATATTTTTATATTGATCAAAAATATTAACAGATAAAAAATCAATCAAGCGTTGGTATAACTGTTTTGGTTCCCTGTAAACCGGTAAGGAACTAGATCTGATAAACAGATCTGATTCATATTACTAGAAAAACTATTAAAATTATTTAGTTATTATTTGAGATATCAACATTAACATTTATAAATCTTCACATAGACTTCCTGACCCTGTAACCGTGATGAGCTGAATCTTTTGGTGACAGCAATAAGGACCCCATTTTCTTCCTTATTTGATATGGTGACGGAGCCGTAGTAGATTACACGTATATTAAGTTGGGTAAAACTTTGCTGTCTTAGCCAAATCTACTGTCCCCAAGAAATTCCTCGTGACGTCACACAACACTCGCAAGTTGGCGAACCCGACAAAGCGCGATCTTTGAAATTAGTCCGCTCCACTAATTATCATAAAGTTTTAACTGCAGCAAAACTTTTGGCAACACTAATCTACGTCTCAGCCAAGAAACTATTCTCAATAAAGTTTTCTGGGACACTTTGATGTTGAGTTAGCTTGTATCCTACCACTTCCGGCACTGGAGTTTTACTTCTCATAAACTTTTTCGTAATTATGTCTACTCATCAATAAATAGCTGCTAACCCACTTCACTCTTTGTGTAGGTACTTACTATCTCCAGTAAAAAAATTGCAGGCGGTCTTTTTATTTTATTTTAATTTTTTTTATTTAGACCATGCCTTGTTGTTACGGTTTGCGTCTGAAATATTGATTAAATTTATAATTGTTTGCATAGGTAAATAATTTCAACGTGTAGCAAATTCCTCAGTCAGTTTTGGTTTTTGTATTTTATGAGCTTTCACCTTCAAAACTTGATTGCTGCTCAAATGTTCACCCCTCCAAAAGTTTATATCTCATGATGTCGCATTTACTTCCAAGCATCAACCGCGCTCCATCAAAACTTCTTGTTGGCAACACTCAACTTGCGAGTGGCATATAATTGATCAGAATCACTGAAGTGTAGAGTACAAAAGTGCACACGTATCTAATTGCGGAAGCTGCACTATTATTATTATTATTATTTATTAAATACGACACATATGGCTTACAGTTAAAAACCAGGCGCACACAATGTTGAGTCAATAATTAATTAAGTACAGTACAGAGTTAGCCAGGAAAAAGTATCATTATCAAAGAAGTAACTTCATTAAATTAACAAAATTGAGTTTACATACAAAAGATAAATTAATGTTAATATATAAAAAAGTTGAATAAATTAATGTCAATAAAATAATAAACATGCAATATTATAGTTTGCTGCTTATCAGAGCAGTTACATTTGGTAAAATTTAGTTCCAGGAGAAGCTTACGACTAAAACTATCCATTGTGTACTCCTACTATGCTGCTCGCTTTTGACAACGATTCTAGATATCGGCTGCTAGACGCTAAAAATTTATTTTGAGAGCACATAAAAATATCGAGCTCCGGCTCTGTCAACGAGATGTCATTAATCAGTTTAAGCGCTCTCGGTAGAGGGGCAGATCTCGATGATATACACCGCATGGAAGGTACAGCAAACACTTCCCGCCTGCACGGTCGGACTGCAAACGATCTTGGTACGCTTAATCCTACTCTATCTAGTAAGAATGGGTTGTGGATCTTACCACGTACTAGCTCAAATATATATTTCAGTAGTGATAGGTTTCGCCTGATTTCCAGGGATTGATACTCCACCATACCCAGTATGAAAGACGTAGGGTAGAGGTAGGGATAGAAACCGTATATTTTTTTGTAAAGAAAACGAACGAACGATTTCTGTACCTTTTCGACATCTAAGATGAGGCAGGAGTGAAAAGGATTCCAAATCATAGAGTTGGATTCCAGTTTACTTCGCACGAAGGCGTTGTAAAGTAGGCGAGGAATGTCAGTAGATTGGAAACAATTTGACTGCCGTAATACAAAACCAAGACATTTGCGAGATGATCCGCACATTTTAGATATGTGGTCATGGAAAGATAACTGAGTATCAAACCATGTCCCAAGATCCCTCACGCCACTGGCGCGCTCTACCAATGGATTATTTTTACGGGTGTATGTCATAGTAGTACATTTTTTAATATTCAGTGTGAGGCTGTTCTTTTGCCCCCAAGCGCATATACTATTGATATCCTCCTGAAGAAGAGAGCAATCGACTATATTCCCTATGGGTCTAGCCAACTTCACGTCGTCGGCAAACATAAGACACGTGCTGTGTTTAACAATGGAAGGCAAATCATTAATTAATATGAGAAATAATAAAGGACCAAGACATGTACCTTGACCAACCCCAGAATTAACCAAATAGGATGCGGATTGGCACCGATCATGCATTACAAACTGTTGTCTGTCACTTAAATAGTCGGCAAAAAAGTACACAAGGTCCGTAGAAAAACCAATCACGGCCAATTTACTTAAAAGGACATCACAATCAACCTGATCAAATGCCTTTTGGTAGTCAAAATAAACTACATCGACCTCTACAATCTAGCTTTTTAGAGATTAGTGAAGTAAAATTTACCAAATTTGAACACGTAGAGCGTCCCGGTAAAAAACCGTGTTGTTGATCACAGAACCAACCTTTCATTTGACCCAAAAAAGCCTGGTATAGAGTAGATTCCATGACCTTAGCAAAACAGATAAGACGGCCACTGCATGGTAATTTTCTTTAACAGATTTGGACCCTGATTTGTGTATGGGAAGCACCTTTGAGGTTTTTCAAACACGTGGGAATATACGCTGCTTTAGGGCTAAATTAATTATGTGTAAAAACGGGTCAGTTAGTGACTCACGACAGTCCCTTACAATAATCTGAGGGATTCCATCAGGGCCCTGAGTGTACTTAGATTTTAGCTTTTTTTATAGCTTTAAGCACATCGACTCTGGATACGGAATCTATCGATAAATGCACATCAGATGACAATTGATCTCGGAAGGCCGTGTTTATGGCGGCAAGCAGAGCGGTCATAGGATTCAATAGATTCACTGTGAACTTCTCCTCTTGAAATTATACACCTGTCACCAACTTGGGACTTTAGGTTGAGAAAGGTTGTAACAAAGTTTTTGCAAAAGCGTTGCTTGAAACTAGCTTGCGTGAAGCGCTAAAATTTATATTAGCGCTGCTGGTGTAAGAATAAATTACCCAAACATTATGGAACTTTTTTAATCTTCATCGTCAATGTCACTGAGGAGTCAAACAGGATAAGGTTTTGTGCTTTGAATAAAATCTTTAGGCGGTCACTTTGATGTTCAGTTTTAACTTAAGAACTTAGTTAGATTATTATAATCTAGATTTTTGAATGTTACTGAGTAAACTTCTTTTGTTTTTGTATGGGTCTGCATAAAATTTGCAGACTATTATTGTTGTGCATATTCAAGGGCGCGTTGAGCAATTTAATGCTGTAAAATTTTGTATACATACGTATTTAGTATCAATATAACAGTCTGATAAACTTTACTCGAAAATAAACAAAGTCACCTCTATTTGTAATATCTACACTAATATTATAAAGAGGAAAGATTTGATTGTTTGTTTGTTTGTTTGTTTGTTTGTTTGTTTGCATCGAATAGGCTCCGAAACTACTGGCCCGATTTTAAAAATTCTTTCACCATTAGAATCCTACATTATTCCTGATGAACATAGGCTATATTTTATACGAGAAAAAAATAGGGATCCGCGTGAAAATTTCGATAATGTAACCCAACGTGTGAAAAATGTACCAAAAAAATATCTTATATCGCGTACGCTGTGGAAATTATTGACAATCAAGGAAATTATTGAAAAAAGCAAAGTGATGTACTACAGTTTTATAGAGGACATCAATATCTATAATAATGTCCGCGATACCATATGTCTAACTATTACAGTTATGCCACAATAACTACTTTTTCATTTAAAAATGTACCAACTACGCCACATTATTCGTACCAGTGTAATGATTACATTTAATCATTACTGTATTAAAGGGTGTCAGGGATAGCCCTCAGAATACTAATAGGGTACATGCAGACCATGAAACTGAACAACTTTCCCCTAGGAATATATTTCAGGAAACGTAAAAAAACTGACTTCCCATAGTGAATGCAGTCAGTTGATTGTGATTTTGTATGGAAGGTCATTTTTTTGGCGTTTCCTGAAATATGTTTCTAGGGGAAAGTTGTCCAGTTTTATGTTTCATCCACCCTATCACTGTTCGAAGGGCTGTAGCCCTCAGAATACTAATAGGGTACATGCAGACCATGAAACTGAACAACTTTCCCCTAGGAATATATTTCAGGAAACGTAAAAAAACTGATTTCATATAGTGAATGCAGTCAGCTGATTGTGATTTTGTATGGAAGGTCATTTTTTTGGCGTTTCCTGAAATATGATTCTAGGGGAAAGTTGTCCAGTTTTATGTTTAATGCACCCCTATCAGTATTCGAAGGGCTGTCCATTACTCGGTATATAAAGACGACAAAAAACATTAAATAATGTTTTTATGTTCATTAAAAAATCTACACTATAATACATACATACAATATCATGACTATTATCCCTTGCGGAGTAGGCAGAGCGTAAACGGCCGCAAAAACGGACATTTACGCCACGTCTGACATATGTTTGAGGGTCATTCGGAAAATTGTGTATCGCCATAGTGACAGGTTGTCAGCCCATCGCCTAAAATTGCAATACACACCCTCAAGTCCCTTAGTCGCCTCCTACGACTCCCACGGGAAAGAAATCGGGTGATGCTATTCTAAGCCGGCATCACACTAAAATAATAATTATATAATCTTCACTAATATTAGAAACAGGATTTTATCACTTATTGACGTCATGAACGTTCATTCTAAAAAAAGAAATTTGTATCACACAATTTTCTTTTTTTTTATTACAATTTTGTTATGACCTAATAGAAAACCGACTAGGGCGGGATAAAAAAAATAAAAATATAGGCACTACCATGGGGCTGGCCAGGTTAATCACACGGCATGTAACTTTACGCCACCACCATCTGAAAACGATATTTGTTTCAAATTGAAGTCAAGATTTTTAGAATCCTACATTATCCCTGATGTACATAGGCTAAATAAAACTGTCTTATTCCCGGGGGGAAATTGTTAGCAGCGGGTGAAACCGCTGGGCGGGCTGCTAGTTTTCAATATAATGTTTAAAGTTTTTCCGTAAAATCCTACTTTTTCAGAATAACCTGCCCGTAAATAGTCCCAAGTCCTGAAATAGTACGGCCACTAGGGGCGCTGTCATGGCGCATACAGCGTAGGCGTAGAGTTGCGCTTGCGATCAAGATTGCGAAACTTTGAAGGTAAACTTTTATTTGGCCTTAAAGTTGAAACTTCTTCTGCATCAATTACTTCTGGAGCTGGCTGGCAGGCGCCATATATTGCAGTATTCGGCGTTCTAAGCTTTCGCGAGGTCAAACGCTGCCTGGTCTCTTAGTCTCTAAGTGTATTGCAAAGTTAGACGACGTCGGCTCCTCTCGTTACAAAGAAGTTTGTAGTCTTTCACATCCGGATTTGTGGCAGAAGTTGCACAAACCGAAACCGTTAAACAAAAATCAAACCAATATTTGCTCTGGCGTGAGTATTTTAGCATTGAATAACAAAGACGATATAAAAGTTTACAAAATAGCGCCAGCGATCTCCAAAGGCCCGACGTTACAATTTAGTGGTTACAGCACATCAACCTACCCCTTTAAGAGATGAACCTACAGTTTAATTAATTAACTGTATGAAAAATCAGTTTAAGTTGGAGGTTGATGTGTTGTTGATAGTATCTAAGTAACAAATTAACTAAATATCAAATTAATTCGTGCGCCACGTTCTCTCCATAAAATTTTATGAAGTTTTAAAAAGGTCGGCAAGGCAAGTGTGAGTTGGTCATAACCTAACCTAACCTAACCTAACCTAACCTAACCTAACCTGATCAGAGCTGCGTATAAGGCGATTCTTACACTGCTTACGCAGCAACGGACGTCAAATGTGATCCCCGCCTAGATGCAGCTTAGTGCTGTTAGTAGCAACAACACCGCTCGCAAAGACCAGCTTGCATAGCTGGGCTATTTTTTTTCTGCTTTTTATTTCAAGCTTTAAGAACTGCGCGTTCAATTAAACGGTCTTCGTCTTTTTGGCCAGTGTGATTTTAATAAAAGCTGTTGATTTCGCTTTGCCAGTATTTTCTAATAAGTTCGGTAAAAAGCGCAAAAAAAAGATTCCATTTCTATGATTGCGTATTCAAATGGATAGATTTTCAACATCTTGGTAAAAGGGTAAGAAAGTTTGACTCCCGTTTTCCACTGCTAGAAAATAACCTCTGATTTTTGCAGTTCTTCATTATTGATTGATCACTGGAGCTACTTAGAATATCTGAGTAGATTTTGTCGATCACACATCAAAGCTTCAATCAAACTAAGATGTATTTGATTTTACTTCTGAAGTGAAGTTTTTTAAAAATTACGAAATTTTGTATAGTTAAAAATATGCTTGTGAATTCTGTCGAAGAATATAAGGGTCGTAGATTAACGTAACAAATAAACCTACCTACATTGAATAAAGTAAATTTCAAATTTACCCATACTAAAACCAAAATAAATAAATATACATTCATTATCACATAGATTAGAAGAATAATAAAATGATATAACTATTAAACTTTTGTTCCACTCTAAAGAAATTTCACTGTAAGATCAGTAAAATTTAATAGCGAATTTAAAGGAAGGATAACTTCCAAAATTTGCTAGCATCTGATTGAATCGCGGACTCGATTCGAATGAAGTTACCGTTTTGGAATTAAGTTAACATCTATTAACTATTCGCGGTGTAATTTTCTTTGTGATGAGGTTTTAATTCCTCTTGCTTAATTAAGTTGTCTTTGTTGGCACAACCGCCGGATAAAACGACATTATAAAGGAAAATTTCAACTGACTGAAATTTTAATTTTGTTTGATTAAATTTCAGATATAATTTTGGTAGTTAAATAATACGGAACTAGTCATACCAACTTTTTCAAAATTAATCTACCTACTTAAATTTTTCTTGCATATATACCAAAAACAAAATTTCTTGCAAATGACTGATTCTTTATCAAGTTACTATATTAAGTAAAAAATGATCTGCAGTGACTAGCTCGAGTGGTACCACGTCAGGTCGCTCGCTCGTGCTACTTCCCACTACTGTGCACTCCCTCTTACAATATGGTGCAGAGTTTTGGGTGCGCGCGGCCAAATGGGAGCGTGCTTTTTGCATGCAGAAGAGGGTAATACGAGCAATAGTGCGAGTACCACAAGACGTCTCTGCTCAGCCATATTTCGGATCGCTAGCCATCCTCACTCTCCCATCGATAGTGATTTTTCACGTAGCTGTATACGTATTCACCCACATCGATGAGTACAGGAAAGCGTAGAGATGTAGAAATAAAAGTACTACGACACGCAAACCGCCTGCAGGTCACAAGGCATAGACTGGCGCGGTCAAAAAAGCTTACTCACGTGATGGGCCCTGAGGTATACAATCATTTCCCTATCGTAGTAACTGAGGCAAACTCAATTAAAGATTTTAAAATTGAATTAAGGTGCTGGCTCATGGAGCATACATTCTATAGTTATACAGAATTTTTAATCAGATAATTAGTAAATGACAATTTTGTATTTTTCTGTAATTATTTGATTTATTGACATTGTTTTACTTATATTTTATTTGACATTGTTTTATTTTATTTTATTTGTAAATATTTTAGTACTCACAGTACAATTTTTACAAATTGTATGACATGACTTATTTTATTATTATTTTACTATTGACATGTTACATTAATCTAATTTCATGATTTATTTTTCTAAAATAAGACTGTTAAAATTATTGTCACGAAATAAAAGGAATTTGATTAGATTTTCTTGCTGAATTGTTATGTAAGGTATTTACTACTTATAGGTAACGCTTACTTTTGATTCCAGATACGCTGACTAAAGACTTAAAAAAAATTATTGGACTGAGGTCCGCAATTACAACTTAGCCCAATCGTTAAGGTTAGTCACGCCTGACAAAGATTGTAAGTATACCAGGGACACATTTCGGCAAAACATGCGCAAAGCAGCAGTTGTAAGTACCTACTTTTTGGCTTTGAACCTAATATAAAAAAAGAGATAACAGCCACCAAACAGGCTCCAGGCAATTAATATTTACAAAAATAAATGAGGCTTTCTATGGAATAATTGGAAAAGACATACCAACATTAGATGGTCTATTGGTATCAGAATCTTTCACAAAGACCGCTGAAGCCTCAGATGCAGGTGCATCAACATTGCCTGAAAATTACAATGTAAACAAAGATAAAATACTCCAAAAAGAATTAAAAAAAAAACAATCTTTTAAATAAGAAAAAAAATTAGAGTTAACTGTTAAAAGGTTAGAAAAAAATATATTTGCTTTCCTTGCAAATAAAAAAACATAGACAGAACTTGGTGTACTATGAATTATACTGTGGTAAAGATTCTGTTAGACATTTTTGATGTTTAGGTAGAAAATAATAATGTCAAAAGATTGTCTCTTGACAGAGAATAATAATGGCGATGGCCGAAGCGTTTGTAGAAAAACATACAAGAATTTAATTGAGCCCGTAATTTCAGAGTTTTGCTCCATAGAAACCTTTCCTAAATACTTAATGTGTGGCGACCATGTAAGATAAAAAGTGGAGTAAAGATTGCGGGCCGAAGAAAAAACAAAAAGCAGATGACATGGAGTCTACCTTTTTTTTGATTCGCATTTTACAATAATTTTGATAGCTTTTCTTTTATTTCAAGAAACCCATTTAGGAATATAAAATAATTAAAAGCTAAAGGAAGAACGTATGTAAAGAAAAAGTAAATAGAAGAATATACATAAAGACAAGAATACAGAAGATCCGCCACAGTTTGGAATAGCCCCTGCAGGTCGGTGCGCAGAATAGCCGCTGCAGGTCGGAAAGTCCGCCACAGGTTGGAATAGCCGTTGCAGGTCGGAAAGTCCGCCACAAGTTGTAAAAGCCGGTACAGGTCAGTTCGCAAAACCAGTTGAAGAATTTTATAATTTTAAAGATACCTTCATATTTGGCAATCTAACAAGGAAGACCAAGATATAACTGTTTGGCGTGGGAGGATGTGAAGAACAGACCGAAATATTTTAAAATTACTATGTTGTTTTTTGAGTTGGAAAGATGTTGGAAAACTTTTTTGATGTTTAGGTAGAAAAAAAAATGTCAAAGGCTAGTCTCTTGACAGAGGATAACAATAGCGATGGCTGACGTGTTTGTAAAAAAACATACAATAATTTATTGAGCCCGTAATTTCTGAGTTTTATTCCATACAAACCTTTCCTAAATATTTTATTGATTCCATGGGTATTGCTATGGAATAAACACCGGAATCTACTGGTATTGTATCAAGGCTATCCTCTCCCAATCTTACACTGGATGTAGAGTTTCTTAAAGATAATATTTTGGATGTAATATAAAATAAGTAGATTCTTGGTTCACATTTAATCAAAAAGTCATATTCATGAGACTCTTCATCTACATCCAGTTTTTTTGTTTGTAAGTTATCAAGAATACCTATGAGTTACCTACTATTAATAAATTAGAGAATGATTTTATGCTATAATAATTAAAATATTATAATGTTGAATTAATCATATGGATCTCAGGTATAAATACTACATGTTATGTTAAGTTTGTTGATTTTATGCAGGATATAAGTATGTTGCTTATTAGTTATTAGTCAGTTAGTATTTAATTGGACTGATTAGAATAAAAAGATAAGTAATTTAGAATAATAGTGACAAGGAATTATAATATTTTGCTTATATTATAACAAAAGATTTGTTATATTGTTTGCAAGCAATGGATAATTTTCGAAACTAATGGATTTCAAAAATTCTTTATCCATTAGCAGACTACCTAACAAGTGAATGAAACCGCTGCTGAGCTGACCTTTGTGATTTTTAAAAACTTCTTTGTAAGTATATAAAGGTAAGTTAGGTATTCCTGCCAGCAGCGTTGCAAATATTGAGATTTTTAAAGACTTCATCATGTTTAGTTAGGTCAGGTTTACCTGCCAAAGTTGCGAATATTGTGATTTGGTATGGTACTATTAGTTTATAAGAGCGAAATATTATGATGCATAAATCTAGATAAGATGAAAAAATTGTTATGTTTCGAAAAAATCTTTAATTAAACTCAAATAAGTTATTTGTAATTAGGCAAAGAAATTAATCATTTCCGTCAGTCTTTACTGATTGTCAACAATTTCCTTATCATCATCATTATTATCAGCATTGTCTAATGGGACCCCTTCTGTCAGCATCTGCTCTTCGTCCTCCCTTGTTCTGGCAATGTTGCACAGTATAGTGCAGCATTTGAAAATTTGGCAAACATATACTGAGCTGCAGTAGCATGTTATTGAGACTTCGAAATTTTTCTTTAAGTATTCCAAAGTCATTTTCTTTTATCCTTCGGGTTAATTTGTGCGTTTTGTAACCGTTGCACGGCAACATTGTCTACATTTCTCCTAGAAGGACTTAGAAGCAAGTCTGTTAAAGAGTATCCTGAATCTCCCAGTTCGACAGCATTTGGAAAAGGTCTCCAACCATTCTGCATTCTTGTAAATAAGTTTGAGTTTTGCGGAACTCTGCTATCGTGCACACTTCTAGGCCAGCGGGCACTGACGTAATAGAACTCCCCTTTTGGACCACATACTGCCATACATATTATAGAACTAGCTTTTACCCGCAGCTTCGTCCGCGTTAGATAGTTTTTTTAGGCAGAAGTTCTAAATTAGGTAAGTGTATTCATAGTAAGTGTGACTGTGATATTAGAACAGTTCTTATCTCTACTGTTAAAAGATGACTTGCTTGCTTCTATTGTAAAAGGGACAACTCAAAATTTGCTATCCGGCCTGAGAGATCAATATTTACAACCATTGAATACAACAGTCGGTAGATAACAGAGTACTTACTCTAGAGGTGCCGATTTGAGCACACTAAAATGGTCAGCATAAGTAGATAAGACAGATAAAAAGGTAATTTGAGTTACTGTAATACATTTTTATACCTCTACCACATTTTTTGTTTTTCTGTCCTCGGTAAAGAAGGCAATGTCCTTTCTCAACTTAATCCTATCATACTGAACAACTTTTGATCTGGTACCATTTCTGTATCTCCAATAGTTTAGGTGGGCTCCTGATGGTAGACCTGGTGGTCTACATAAGGTACTCCAGATCCTCAATGTCCTTGTGAAAAGAAGCGGCCCATCATACTGAACAACTTTTGTCTTAGAACCATGCCTGTTTCTCAAATAGTTTACCTAGCCTCCTGATGGTATACCTGGTGGTCTACATAATTTACTCAAGATCCTCAATGTCCTTGTGAAAAGAAGCAGCCCATCATACTGAACAACTTTTGTTTTAGAACCATGCCTGTATCTCTAATAGTTTAGCTGGGCTCCTGATGGTACACCTGGTGGTCTACATACGGTACTCCAGATCCCCAATGTCCTTGTGAAAAGAAGCGGCCCATCATACTGAACAACTTTTGTTTTGGAACCATTTCTGTATCTCCAATAGATTAAGTGGGCTCCTGATGGTAGACTTGGTGGTCTACATAAGGTACTCCAGATCCTCAATATCCTTGTGAAAAAAGCGGCCCATCATACTGAACACATTCTGTTTTAGAACCATGCCTGTATCTCTAATAGTTTAGCTGGGCTCCTGATGGTAGACCTGGTGGTCTACATAAGGTACTCCAGATCCTCAATGTCCTTGTGAAAAGAAGCGGCCCATCATACTGAACAACTTTTGTCTTAGAACCATGCCTGTACCTCTAATAGTTTAGCTGGGCTCCTGGTGGTACACCTGGTGGTCTACATCTATACTCCAGACCCTTGAATGGTGATAAAAAGTAGCCTATGTCCGTTCTCGGTATGCAAACAATATCAGTGCCAAGTTTCATGAAGATCGGTTCAGCGGTTTGACCGTGAAAGCGTAGCAGACAGACAGACAGACAGAGTTACTTTCGCATTTATAATATTAGTGTGGATGGCTTTGGTGACGATATAGAGGTACAAATTGGTCCTCATTTTGTTGGGGAGCATCTTTTTCAAAATTGACAAATGCCTGTTCCTGTGACTTATAAAATTTTAGACCTGTAGCTTCATAAAACGCCTAAAGTTATATTTCATCAGTATTGTTATTTAAATATTAATTTAAGTGCGATTTTGCCACTTTTTCGCTTGTAGAATTGTAGTTGTACAATGATAGCGTAGGACACAGTGTCCGAACAAGGCGGACCGGTCCCGCTCGAAAACCAGCGGCGAGTAAATATGTGCGAAAAATACAAACGTTTCCTTGTAGCCGTCCATCTGCCTTGGGTGCGAGCGCAAATACTTAATTTGTGGTTCAATTCAGGGTCTCTGTTTTTGATGTAACGGTTAAAGTTAAAATGACTTGGTAATAATTTTTCTAAAAGCGATATTGCATTTAAATGAAACGCCGTACGCCTGTACATCTTTGTTATGAACAAACACGTCTTGAAGCAAATAAATGCATAAGTAGTTATTTTCCAGCCGCTCGATTTACAAATATCTTAGTCGTGATCGTTGTTCACGGGCTCCTCGCCAGCTACACTGCTATTCCATTACCAGGCTGCATTAGGTGCTAGGATAATGAATTTGCGCCGCATATTTTCTCGCCAGATTCTATTCAAGGATCTTCTGATCGTTCATTTTCCTAATGAGACTGCAGCGAACCACAACAGCACTCTTTACTTAGGAGAAGTAATGGCTTAGATGTATGTCGTATTACATTTCTGTGCAGCGTCAAGATTATTGAACAGATTAAACTAGTAACTACCTGCGTGATTTAGTGATCTGAATGTTGGTCTCAGGTACCGGAAGTCTCTGTTTCGATTTTTGGGGAGCACTAAGTTGGTGTCTGACAAATTTATTAGGTGATACTTGTTAAAATGTAACTCATGAGATTATTAAAGTTATACCTAGTTTTTTACTGCCATTCGTAGAGAGATGCTTCCTGCTCCACTTGAACTGTCACGTGCTGTCTTTGATTTCTTAGATGGTGGTCATAAGATAGATACACAAAAAAGTCTGTTTTCATTTGATTTACTTCAGAATTTCTGATCATCCAAAGTCAATATCCGAAGGTAGATGAGCAAATGTGCTATAAAACATATAATATATAAATTATGTGCTTCGTTAAAAGTAATTTATTTATCTAGTCTTCATGAGAAAAGTAACAAAGCGGAACGTGATTAATTGAACATTCTGGTATTTATTGAGAGCTTTGCAATATTATATTATTTTTTTAAACAACTACAAAAATATTTCAACAAATAAAATCTCAAAACTTTTCTCAATACTATAAAAAAGAGAAGGCTGATTGTTTGTAAAAAAGGGTATATTAATGTGCTAACACGTGGAACATCGATCAGATGTAACAAAATGTATCGCCAGCATTTACTACACCCGTAGTGGCGTAAATCACATATTATTCACGTAAAATAAATTATTCTCGTAACTGCTTAAAAAGGTGTTTTTCTCGTTGAAGCTGAGTCGCTTGACTTTGATAGATTGCCAGCTCCTACTGCTGTTCCGTATCGTTGTTCATTTGTTTTATTGTGATGAAATATAGCTTTTTTACAAGACTGATTTGTATTGATTATAGAGAGTTTACCTACTGCAGTGTTAACCTGCATGCTACCTCCTACGCAGATGCTTTGATTTGACTTTGATATATTCGTGATATATTCCAGAATCTTTTGAAAGGTCTGACGACAAAAAATAACAAGGAAATATGGCAGTGCAAAGAATACTACTATTATTTACTAGTGGAAGTGAAACTAAATATGAAATCATTTACCAAAAAAATATCGCGTATCAAAAACGATATTGTGAAAAATACAGTGAAATTAGTAAAATATCATAGTCTAACAGACCTGG
The DNA here is from genome assembly GCA_027580185.1 of Tuta absoluta. NCBI lineage: Eukaryota > Metazoa > Arthropoda > Insecta > Lepidoptera > Gelechiidae > Tuta > Tuta absoluta. The sequence continues at coordinate 3,539,187 of JAQAHW010000016.1, read as the reverse complement.
TAAAAAAACTTACCCCACTCTCTTGGGTATATTGAATCTTATGTATTATTGATGCATCATCATCATTATTGATGTCCCCCTTAAAAATACCGCCCATACCCAACCCTTCTTTAGCATTAGCCCCAATTTTAAAGTCATTTACACATGTAAGTACACCCCCTTTCTGGTCGAGGGCCAAAAAGCTCTCCGCCACACCACCGGCTGTAGTGCCGCATCCTCTGCTGAGTCCACCGACGATCCAGGAGAGGTTTGTCTTAGTTCGACCGTGTGGCTGGTTGTCTTGCACGCTTGGGTTATAAGCTTACTTCCCAAATTGTATATCCACTTCTGGACTGGCCGCCGGATACCTGCCTGCCCGACGTCGGTCACGAGTTCCGGCGACGTGAAGACAGTCCGGCCCAGCAGATCGACGATTGCCCATCCGCCTGATTTATATCTGCTGGGAATGTTATCATTAAAATTTTGCAGTTACTTGTTTATCGTCAGTTTTGACATAACAGATGTTGCGTCATATTTTGGATCTCCCTTGCCACAATGCCTTAAGACCGAGGTGTTCGATCAGTGTGTCTTGCCAGTCATGACCTATGGAGTTAAACTGGCCCACCGGTTACATCTCACTCAGAGAGCTATGGAAAAGTCTATGCTCGGTATCTCTATAATGTATAAAATCCGGAATGAGACTATCGGCAAAAAGATCAAAGTAACGGACTTAGTCTGGAAATATAGCAAACAGAAGTGGCAGTGGGCTGGACAGTGTCTGTCAGTCTGTCGTAGAATCGACGGACGGTGGAGTAATGGTTTCTCGAGTTGAGGCCACATCTCGGCAAGCGTAGTGTTGGACGACCTCCGGCCAGATGAACCGATGACTTAAAAAGGCGGCTGGCAGCGACTGGATGGCTGCAATAGGCTGATGATGATAATGACATTACACAATATTTTTTTGCTAATTTATTCTAGCGTTCTGTTTATAAACTACTTGTGGTAATTACTTTTAAAACACTTTATAATCTAGGAACTTAGCAGTGGCAAAATGTGCTTGAACAAGTGAATTTTAGAATTTGTATTCATAACACTAATAATTACAACCAAAATACAAAATTATGATTGGATTTTATGATACATGTACGAGCACAAAACGTAAGTAAATTGCACGGGAAAATAAATGTCAGTGCCATGAGGCTATCCGGTCTCAACCATTCTGCTTTTGTAACAGTTGGTCGGTTTGTGGTGGAGGTCTTTTGCAGCAGAGTTTACTGATTTTAGCAGTGCATAAGATGAATTACGCGCTATAGCCGAGCACATCGATATAAACACACATACATATATCACGCCTATGTCGCTTGAGGGGTAGACAGAGCGTAAACGGCAGTAAAAGCGAAAGTTTACTCCACGTCTGACAAACAATTGAGGGTTATTCAGAAAGTGGTGTATCACCGTAGTGACTGGTTGTCAGCCTATCGCCTAAAATTGCAATGCACATGTAGCCCTTGTGAAATAAATGGGGTGATGCTATTCCAAGCTATATCACGGGGTTTTATATCGATGGCCGAGCATTGGAATCGAAGCCTACGAATTCACCATTACCACGCTACATTTACTACGGCAAGGCTAATGAAATGTAATAAAGCTGATCAAAGTTTGTAATTTTTGAAAAGAAAACCTTTTCAGTAGTTTAGATATTATGTTCTAGGTACAATTAGTTTACTTCAATAAAATATCTATACCACTTTATAAACAAGATAAGTAAACATACAAATAACCGCAAGTCAATTTCGAAGCGCTCAGCGCACAAGCGGAACATTTTCGGTAAATGAACATCGACGCTTGAAAGGCAAAATGATCTAAGCGACATTTTTGGCCATATTGAGTTATATACATTGTTGGAATCGCCTGATTTTTCTGCGTCGTTTGGTCCTACTCACGTCTCTCTACGACGACTTTTTTGGCGCTTAGATATTTGAGGATTTGCGAATTTCAACAATTTTTTTTTATCTAACCGACACAATTTTTGACCCTTTTTTGAAAATTTGGTGGTTGAGTAATTATGTAATGGTAAATTTGTATGTGGATAACTTTTTCCTTTCTGTTCGTAGAATATTTTTGTATTTAGTCAATTTTTCCAGGATCTGGCAATTAAGTGTTAGGAGCTTAGTAAATTTTTTCTTCACAAAGGTTTTATTTTTTTATAACTTAGGTAATTTTTACTTATTCGTTATTTTTTCATTATGGCGTTAGGTTAAAATTACCTGTCTTTAATTTTTTTTATTTATTTACTCTAGCTTATATTACCTGCCTAAAAATACGACTGACTGTCGCTTAGTAAATTTTTGCCTGCCGAAAAATGAAACCGATTGTCGCTTGGTCAAGGTTTACCTGCCGTTTTCAAGTGTGATTTTATTATTAAGACAACTTTTACTTCAACGGTCATAATTATTCAATGTTGGTTATTACCTACGGTAGTGTCAAGTAAAGGCGCAAAGAGTATTTTTACCTAACAGTAATTCACATAAAAATGTTGGTTAGACCTGCGGGCGACACGCGCGCAGTCGCTAGCACAAACATTAAAGTTAGTTTCAAAGTCACTAAAACACTGTCGCCACCCGAATAGGTCGTATTTGATTTTTATGAGCACTAAATGTACGTAGCATTTACGTTTACATACGTAGTATCACTCTTCTTCCGGCGATGAAGACGAACGTTCTTCGCTGTCACTGCTCGTGCTGTCTTCAAACAATCTGATGATAATTTCATTGTCTACATACACACATAAGCCTATTGCAGTGCACTGCTGGACGTAGGCCTCCCCCAGCGTATTCCGTAGGGCACGATCTCCCGTTTTCGCCATCCAATCGCTACCAGCCTCCTTTTTAAAGTCATCGGTCCATCTGGCCGGAGGTCGTCCAACACTACGCTTGCCGAGGCGTGGCCTCCACTCGAGAACCCGTTTACTCCACCGTCCGTCGGTTCTACGACACATATGCCCAGCCCACTGCCACTTCAGTTTGCTACACTTCCAGACTATGTCCGTTACTTTGGTATTTTTGCGGATAGTCTCATTCCGGATTTTATCTATTATAGAGGTAGAGATACCGAACATAGACCGTTCCATAGCTCTTTAAGTGACATGTAACCAGTGGGCCAGTTTCACTGTCAGGTTCCACGTCTCGGCTCCATAGGTCATGACTGGCAGGTCTTGAGACATTGTGGTAAGGGTGATTCCAAAATATGACGCACTTTCCCAAATGCTGCCCAGCCTAGCTGCACTCTTCTGGTGATTTCAGCCTCAAAGTTGTTTCTACCCAGCTGGAAAGTTTTCCCAAGGTACACATACTTCTAGACAACTTCAAGGGCTATACCTTCGACGGAGACCGGCTCGGAGATGATGTGTTGATTGAACACGACTTTCGTCTTGTCCAAGTTCATCCCGAGTTCAACACGTCTCGAGGCGACGTTGAGACTGGTCAGCATGTTTTGCAGATCCTGAAGCTATTCAGCCATTATGACTATATCGTCGGCAAAGCGGAGATGTGGGAGATATTTTCCGTTGACGTTGATGCCTAGTCCATCCCACTGCAAAGTCTTAAAGCTATCCTCCAGCGAATTGGTGAAGAGTTTCGGGGATATAACGTCACCCTGTCTTACACCTCGGAGAAGTTTGATGGATCCTCTTTTGTGATTTTGTACTTGGACGGACATCGTTGCCATTTGATATAGGCTTCTTAGCACCTCCACATATCGCCAATGTACTTGGCACCGCTGCAAGGAGTGCAAAACAGCCCAGAATTCGATGGAGTCGAAGGCTTTTTCGTAGTCCACAAAGGCCTTACAACCCGGCCTGTTCTGGTGGCTGGAAGGCATCAAATCTTAGTGCCAAATGATTCGTAATGACTCTCGAGAACAGCTTATAGACGTGGCTCAGAAGTGTGATCGGTCTATAGTTTTTGAGGAGCGTATTATCTACTTTCTTGAAAAGCAATGCCACAACACCTCTGCTCCACGCCTTCGGGGGTTTTCCATTGGCTATAACAGAGTTGAATAGCCTTTTCAGCTCCTCCAGGACAGGTTTTTCTACCAGCTTTAAGTAGCTCAGAGGCCACTCCGTCTATTTCATTGTCTATAATATTATCAATGCGCACGTCTCTGTCAAAGTCGTCGTCAATATTTTTTTGAGTGTGTTTCACCACGTTGGCCCATCTTTGGTTACTTTTGAACAAGCTTCTTTCAAAAGCTCTAACATCTTTCCCGTGTTAAATGGCGGTTCAGTGTTGTAAGGACCTACATATCCTATAACAATACAAAAATACAGTCAATAATGTAAAAAACTATACATATTCGAGTAACATTGATTTGGGGTGGTATGGGATCTACCTCCTAGCGGTCCACCCCGGGCAACGGCAACACAGGCTTGCCTGTGGATAAGTCCGGCTGAACGATCCCACCAAGCGGTGGAAGGCTCCGTAAGGAGCCGCCTGGCTCGCGACCACCATCCCACCGAAGTCTGGTGCCAAGTAGCTTGCTGCGTTCCGTTAGTGTGTGGGAGTGCCAGTGCCATAACAGGCTTCCTCTGGGTGAGCTCGCTCCATCTTAGACTCTGTCTCTGTCCTATGACCTAGACTAGAGTCAAGAGCAAACCCATCATTAATAAAAAATAAAAAAAAAAACCGAAGCTGAATGCATGTCTGCAACACATCATGTCATGACATTTTTAAATTTACAATCAATACAAATACAATCTAACAAAAGTAGTTTCTTTCTACTAGAAACCTACTTATTTAAAGAAAAAATATTGCAGGGGACAAAATTAATTCAGTAATTTGTCTACTTTTCAATAATAAAATAACCGACTGAGACCGTACATAGATAGCTAAATAGCAAATAAATTCGATGGCATTGTATTGGCAATGGTATAGCTGTAGTCAAACCACACGATGGCCGTACTCTAATGCCATTTCGTATTTTAACCGTGCTGGCTTGAAAAGTTTCACCAGCCTCACTAATTCTGCTTTCAGCATGCTTTGGTCGGCTTCTTTTCGGTGTAGCTGGAGCCAAATCGGCTTTTTTATTATTTTGGATTGGTGCTCTGTCAATTTAGCTCGAGTGGTAAGGTGCATTGTTCATTAAAATTACAGAAGCTCTTCTACGCTGATGAGTAGTCAATGCAACCATTCTTCAAATCTATCTGCGTCCATTTCTTCATGGTAGTTTTTTTGTCGCAAATGCCATCAGACTACCTTCTTTAAAACACTACGCTCCCGAACCCGGCATGGCATATAATACTGCGACCCCCTTTTCCCGTTGAGACTTTTGATGTCGATTGCGCTGTGTTATCTGCCCAGGTGCTGGATACGGTGTGGTTGGTATTCAGCCACGTTTCATGTAAGAATATGAAAACTGTTTCTTGTTAAAGTTATGTCGGTTCACTCCATGAACACTATTTTTCTCTGGTTGACTTTTTGATATTGAAACCCCAATTTGTTTAAAATTTGTGACAGTGAAGTCTTGCCACCATGAAATAAACCAGCTTCACGTAAGGAATTCAGAAGTTTGGTCCTCGTCGGGTTTCTTGTTGGTATAATAATTCTAATTCATATTCTTTATTTGTTAAACATAATTACTAATAGGTAAAACTATACAAAACAATATATATACGTTTTGTCGTATTGCATCAAAGTTATCAATACCAGTAATGGGATGTGTGGTAATTTTCCTTTTTTTTAAATAAATTTATTTTCTTCAATGCCAGAATACTTTGCACCATATTTTTCTTTGCTTATGCTGGCAACTGTATTGATGCCTATTCCCAAAGCAGCAGCTACGCGCTTAACTTCAACACCAACTCGCGCGCTTGGCTATTTAAAGTCTTCCCTCTACCACGACTGGTAGACTGATATAAACTGCCAGCCATGCCGAACTGTCACCAAAGCCATGAAACAGAACAATATAACTGTGTCCGCATAGAAAGCTTAGGTCGACATGTATAGCAGGAATAGTATCCAGGGTTAATGCCAAGGTTATTCACAAATGATAAGGTTCAAAGAGTCCAAAAATGTACGTGGCCAAGTCGTAAAAACACCAAGAGAAACCGAAATGATGTGTTGCCTATATGCAGCATTCTATTATATGCTGACATTCAATTTCAAGATAAAATCATATGCAAACAAAGCAGATAATAAATAAAAACATTCGGACAATTGGAAATTGGACTTGGAAAACGCGCCCGGTTAGAACATGTTCTAAGATTATAGTAAGTTTCAAAATAGGCATGTAGTATGAATATTGCTATAAAATATATTCCAGATCAGATCAGCCTATTGAAATTCACTGCTGGACATTTTACAAAATGGTTACCAAGAAGCAAAGAAAAATGTAATAGCTAGCTATGCTACTTCTGTGTGCCTCAGTGTTGATTTTATAGTGATAATTAAATCTGAAGACAGTTTTATTTACATTCTTGAAGAAAATAATTGATCCAATTTTAGGTGAGAACATCATTTATGACAAATTTACGGTCAAAATTAAAATACGAAATTTAGTTTAGGTTGTTTTGACTCAACTTTTAAAGAGTCTCAATTTAAGTTAGATAATTTTTACTCGGTAGCAAATTGTTTAAAAAAGCATGTATTAAAATTTTACCTTACCTTTCTTAACCAAAAAATTTAATTTAGGTTGTTTTGACTCAACTTTTAAACAGTCTCAATTTAAGTTAGATAATTTTTACTCGGCAGAAAATTGTTTAGAAAAGCATGTATTAAAATTTTACCTTACCTTTCTTAACCAAACCTTGTCGGTTAGTCAATTTTTCCTGTCGCTACTTTTAGGTTAAATTTGACAAAGCGACACTAACTTTCAATCTAAGCATTATTTTTAATAAATTCATTTACCAATACGTACCTCAAAAAATCATGAAAAATATATCTAAGAACTGGGCAATTATCTTAATCACACGAATTTACACGATTTTTTTTCTAAAATTTCAAACTTTAAACTGCTCTACTGTAAAGTTAGTCGGATGTCGCTTAGATCATTTTGCCTTTCAAGCGTCGACATGAATACCAAATCACTGTTCAATTTTGCTTTTCAAAGCTCACAGAGGCTACACGCTCAGCTCTTTTATATGTAGTAAATCTGAAAGGAACGCGTGGCACGGTTACTGGCATTAAAATACACAAACTTGAGTACCAAATTTTAAAACTCGTCCCGTGTTAGGTATACAAGTTTTGAAAACTTGCAAAATTTTCAAGCGCGGGCAGGATTTGAACCTGCGTCTTTCGCATTACTAGTGGCAACGCCTCTTCCATCTGGGCTACCGCAGCTCATTTCTTGCCCGCCAATTTTGCAAGTGTATTTTAATGCCAGTAACGCTTGGCATGGCTCCATCTACCGGGTTAGTTTTGCAACTAATAACCGGCGACTAATTCTATCTTTACTGTAGTCTAAACGATGAAAACCAGCGATAAATTGCATCAATTTAGTTTTGCAACTAAATTAAATTGCATCAATTTATCGCTGGTTTTCATCGCTTAGACTACTGTAAAGATAGAATTAGTCGCCGGTTATTAGTTGCAAAACTAACCCGGTAGATGGAGCCATGCCAAGCGTTACTGGCATTAAAATACAATTGCAAAATTGGCGGGCAAGAAATGAGCTGCGGTAGCCCAGATGGAAGAGGCGTCGCCACTAGTAATGCGAAAGTCGCAGGTTCAAATCCTGCCCGCGCTTGAAAATTTTGCAAGTTTTCAAAAATTGTACACAAACTTGCAAAATTGGCGGGCAAGGAACGAGCTGCGGTAGCCCAGATGAAAGAGGCGTCAACACTAGTAATGCAAAAACCGCAGGTTCAAATCCTGCCCGCGCTTGAAAATTTTGCAAGTTTTCAAAAATGGTATACCTAACACGGAAAGTGTTTTAAAATTTGGTATTCAACAAAACCAGTAAAGCTATTACAAACGCAAGAACTTTTGACGCCCGAAAGAACTTAGTTTTCAATAACAAAAACACAAAATACGGCAACAATCAAGTAAAGAATGCGTGAATAATAATGCATTTATCATATTTCGTATTTTAATATTTGACCAGCTGATCAACTTTGATTGCAACGACTTCTTCATTGTTTCTTGTTCCTAGAGACTCCTCCGGAAAAATCCCTTGATCTGAGGCAGGCCTTGTAAAATACTCAGCTCGATTACACTGTTCTTGGGATTTGTTTGCTTTAATTTTAATCGTTGGTTAGTTTGTTTTAGGGTAAACGATCCGAAGTTAATTAGTTTTAGCTAGTTTTCGATAGTTGCTGTAGTTGGGCAGAATAATATAATATTTTGTGGTGATATGGTGTGACATAGTATCCTAGCCTATTGGGGTGTTTGCTAAATTAAAAACTACTGCGAAATTAAGTTTAGAATAAAATTATTGTTAAAAGTTTTCATAAATAAGTAGGGATTTGGATAATGAGAAGTCTTCCAGATAGAGGTTATTGAGTGTTTTCTATCGTGTAAACTTTTACAAAATGTTGTTTTTTTTTAAGTATAATATTTGCAATCTGAGTCAAGCTTAGAGATTTTATTATGTACGAATCACTCGTAGCGGGCCTCAAACACGGCAACTCTAATTTAATAATACCTAAATAACTTATGTGTGAAACGCGGGTTTTGGAAAGCCGCATTAGGCACTTAACCAAAGTAAACGGGCTTACTACCTCGTACGAATACCCTGATTTTGTTCCCTCTTGTTTTAGAAGTGAGATAATATAAGTACCTTCATTTGAATAAGTTAAACGTTGAATCGTGTAAATTTTCTGAGAATACTTATCATTAAAACAATGATTCTCTTTTCTATACGACGCTAACGATGTCGGTGCGCCGTAACAAAACACGTCATTAGGCAGAATCAGCGACGTCACATCCCAAATTACCTTCTGTCACCATTTCCAGGAAAGATATGCTAATTAGTGGAAGCACCGCTCAATAGAGCAGACACGCGGTTTTTTATTCACGCCTCAATCACACCGAAGAATATGAATTCAGAAGTCTGTCCATAAAAAATAAGCTTGTCTCTGCAGCTAAGCTAAGCTAAGCTTTTTAAAAACAAGAGCATTGCCCTGTGCTGTTACACACAGTAAATAGCAATATTAGCTGTTTAGTTTCATCTACATTGGTATGTGTCACAGTTATTTTTGACAGTAATACATGCCGGCACTCGACCCTTATGCCACCTTCCTCACTCTCCCTGCAGCTCCTGATTGATGGTTCCGGAGATTGCATGTCAGGATTACATCTGCGGAGGATGTACAGATTATTAAGTCCTAACCAACGGGTAAATAGAGACGTCACAGTGACGAGAGGGACGGGGTTATAATCTCGTTTGCAAAGTAGTAAGGAAAATGTTAACTTTCGCTATTTTAGTAAAGTAAATAGTAAAGAAAATGTTCAATTTTTTGCTATATATTATAAATTTCAGCTAGTCGTCATTGTTTTATGCCTGTACTTAAGTGATGTAGGTCAGGTAGAATAAAAAAGTTTGGTTAGGAAAGAACTGCATCAACTATTTAATACTTTAATTTTATAACATTATACCTTGTAGATTTTCCCGAAAACGACAAGCTCAACACCTGAGACTAAATTACTTTGCCCAAAGAACGTGAGTTAAAATATTTGACGTTTCATAGTAAATTACTCGTTTAGCTGAATCACTTGGATTCCGTCACGAAACGAAAAAAAGCTGATTTATTAGATGGGAGGCCTATTTCTAACTAAGGACCTTAGGGAAAGATGTTCAGTTCAACGGGTTAAGTTTTGCGTTTTCAAAAAAATTAATCCAAGGCATCTTGTTTAAATAGATACACTACACTCACTCCATTTATGCGTCGACATTGTTTTAGTTTCCACGTTTTATTCGAATAGGACTGAGCAAAAAGTTGAATATGTACAGTGTTGTCATTGCTCCAGAGCTACAATTTACTCATAACCATTACTACGAGACCACTCGTAGCACTGCTGTTAGTTTCCGCTAGAACTTTTAAACTATCACAAAATTCTAGTAGCAATCCGCCGTTACCACGTTGTGTAATAGCTGTTTCAAAATTCATAGAAAAGATAGTCGGGGCGGTGCAAGATAACGTTTGGACAGGTCACAATTAGAAGCTTTTACTTTGTGGCTGCTTTGTTTGGTACGCCAAATAATTCTTATTAATCGTTAATACTTTTTACAACAAAGACACGCTCCGGTTCAATAAAAAAGTAACTGCTTTTGATGAAAAGGCATTGCTGATCCTGATGCCGCTTCCATTCTTGTTTCAGAATGTAACAATAAAAATACTCTCTCTCTCTTTTCGTGTGGGACACCGAGTCGTCCAACGACCCGATGAACCCTAGTGTCAGAGTTTTCAACCGCCTACTACTAGTAGTAGGCCTCTGACATGGTTGTGTAACGACCGCCGTCTAAGTAATCACAGACAGCAACTGGGACCGATGGCTTAACGTGCCCTCCGAAGCACGGAACCATTTCTTTTCGGACAATCGGGTAGTTCACCTTGCAATGTCCTAACCAGACCGGGAGCAAATTCACAAAGTGATAAATATCAATTTTAATACTGAAATAAAAAACTGAAATGTATAAATGAATGATAACAGTATACATTTTTTTAAACAAAAATAATTGTAGCTTTATAAATGCCAGAGACCTACTAGTCAGTTGAAAAAGCTCTGACACCAGGGTTCATCGGGTCCTTCGCTGACTCGGTGTCCCACACGATAAGGGAAGATAGAATGAGTGATCGATAAATTAACTATTATTGCCCGTCCGTTTTATTAATAACGTGCATTGTATTATTTAAATGCGCTATTATATGACTGTTAGCAGTCATTTGCAAACAATGTATTGTTATGCAATAAACCTGACGATTATGGACGACTTAACTATCAAACAAAACCTATTTTATACGGCATAAAGTAATGTGGGAACCATATCTGTAGGTGTCATACCCACGGCATAGAAAAAAAAATCATACCCAATGTTGCTAAAACTTACACACACACACACACATATATACATACCACGCCTCTATCCCTTGGGGGTAGGCAAAGCATTAACGGCCGTAAAAATGCGGTCGCTATCGAAAAAATCGAATACACATGAAACTAAACATGGCAAAACTTCACTTCAGGTATCTTATACGTATCATAGTTCTTCTTCTTCCTCGGGTTGGGACGTCTGCGGAGCTTGCAGACGGGTGATCAGCTCCACTAGGCGGGAACCATTTCACCCAATTCCCAGGTTTGGGGCACTGGGTTCACTGGTGCTCCGGCAGCGTCACCTCCTTGAATCTTCTTGTTGCCCTGCAGAAATGCAGGACATCTTTTATTGTATCATAGTTAGCAGGGTAACACACATGTACTATATCTTTCTACAAGACCAAAAAAACTCTTCCATTCACAGAGCACAAGCCAGGCGCACGTAACTACTACAATAACAGTATTGCGGCTGCGGAACAAACATACCTAATAAGGCGCGTCGCACGCTTCGTTTCATACAAAATTAAACAAATGCGAGAAAAAAAAACAAATGTGTGGAAATGAAAATAATGTAGCCTGCGAGTATCATGTGACTATCAAAAGGAGCAGCTTACCTATCTGTGTATACAGTTGTTATGCATGATTCTAATATTATTTGTCCGTCAATTCTGAAACGACATTCCACCAAGACTACTACTGACGGCCGATGTGGCGCAGTGGTAGTGCGACTGCCTGCTACGCAAAGGTTCCGGGTTCGATTCTCGGTGGGACACTCAGAAAGTTGATATTTATCACTTTGTGAATTTTTTCCCGGTCTGGTTAGGACATTGCAGGGTGAACTAACTGATTGTCCCATAAGAAATGATTCCGTGCTTCAGAGGGCACGTTAAGCCGTCGGTCCCGGTTGCTGTCTATGATTACTTAGACGGCGATCGTAACACAACCATGTCAGAGGCCTACTAGTGGTAGTAGGCGGTTGAAAAGCTCTGACACTAGGGTTCATCGGGTCGTTGGACGACTCGGTGTCCCACACGAAAAGAGAAGAGACTACGAATAATATTATATTTGGATAAAGAATTATCACAAGGTGTTCCCATTAGTTACCAGGTCTAGATTTGATGATAGTATCTTAGAATTACATAAATCGAAGAAAATCTTCATTATATAAAGGCAGGTTTAAAATTGGGAAGTAGTAAGTTGACAGCTTACGTGACTGTGGATCAAAACTCAGTCAACTGGTTACTAGACCTGCAAAAGTTAATTTGTACACGCCTTCAAATTGGACATCGATTTAATCCGTTTGTAGCAAACGCGTCAAAGCGAGGTTCAATTTTGCGCAAAGAATACTATACTCACTGGCGTGGAGATTTTGCGCTTGCGGTCGCCATTAGGTCCGCCATTAGTACAGTACGGAATCTGCCCAACTTCGGCAAAGTACCAACATTGCCCATTCATTTGGTCTGTCCATTAAATTGGGCTTTTAACTACAGATAATTTACGCTGAAGCCTTGCCGCGATCGGGACAGATTATACAGAGCGCCGCTGCTGTCGCGCACTGACCGAATCGTACGTAGTTTACAATCCAGGCTGTTTCAATGGTAGGTACACTGGAGTAGCATTAATTTCTCGCAATTACCTATTTGGCAAAATAAATTCCGGATTCATTCGTTTTCGTGCTTATTTGGAGCAATGAATGGTCTAACCAAAATTTTTGGACTTCCCATTCCAATTTCCATGTTTGTATTACTATTGACTGGGCATCTTAAAATGAGAATACCAGACTAAAAGTGAAAATCAACGCAATTTCGCGCTGCAAAGTAATTTATAAAACAGATGATTAAATTCTCTGCCTAAAATCACATTTTAATTAAAAGTATAATTATCTTCTAAGTTCTCTTTAAGATCTCATTAATCACAAGCAATTTATAGCTAACGAGCTTTGAAATGGGGCATTACTTATTTTTCTTGTCACCAGCAAGTCACCGAATCGATCAATGATCCTAAATAAATACATCGATGACTAATAATTTTCTTATTTAAGAAAACTTTTTTATTACCTAGCTGATGGGATGATTGCGATCGATAGAAAATAGATTTCTCGCTCCGACGCAAACGTTAAATAAATCACAAGATGTATAGAAAATATTGTGTGAATGTCGATTTATGGACAGATCGTATATGATTGTTGCTCTTTGTTGTCAGTGTTTTCAAGAAGAAAAAGCTTTTACTTATACCGAGCATGTACTTGTTAGTTTTCAAGTTTTCTTAATTTGTGTAAAAATACGTACGTTTCATTTTTACGTTATTTATAAGTACCTACTCTTTGGCATACTTGTAGTACTACTAGGTAAATATCCGTATGTTTGTCTAACAACAAGCATTCTGTCCCTCAGCTAATTTAAAAAAATACATGGATGTACGTACAGTAAGTAAATTAAAGATAAATGATTGTAATTTAAATTTATCAACGTTTTGTATAGGCGTATTATTCGATATATTATTAGCAATTGGTAAAAATATACACCCCACAAATCAAACGTCTTTCTATTTAATAAAATCAAATCTATAAATCACAACACAAAGAGTGAATGTCTGTGTCTTTTTTGAAGTTAGACACGGTGTATTTTTTTTTTTCGTTTGTGATATCAACATTTTCAAACCAGTTTTATTGGTATATTTGCCTGGATAACCTAGGTCATACTAGTAACAAAATCATCCTTATTCAAACGTTTTATCAGTTTTTGACCAATATTTTAATCATATTTCTTTTATAACTGGCAAAAACGCGCTAGTAGAATAAAGATTATATAAGTCTGTTTATTTATTTTAGTAAAATATATGCATACGGTTACGCATGTTGATACTGATTTAATATTTTAATGAAATGTTTCATCTGGCAATATTTAATATATGCAGTATGAATTTAAGGAACACGACAAACTTGATTTGGCAACTCCATACAGGATATTGTTGTTAGTTTTCTAAAACGCGAATTAACCCAGTAGCACCACCTTTTTAGGAAGTGTTCACGAGGTAATTAGACATTTTGCTGCGATGTCAAGTAGTTATTTTAGATTGCTAATTGTATTTCATCTTCCGGCAAAATTCATTTGAAGCGGAAGAGCCGTTTTGGCGCCAATCCCTAAGAAACCCACATAAAAACCTCCGGCTTTGTTATATGAGTGAAATGACAGCGGTTTTTTCCAAATCATATTTTGTACCAGCAAAAAGCTAAGCAAAATGGTTTATAAATATGACAACGGTTTTTCCACTCCTTGTCATTTCACATACTAGTGGAGTATTTAATCACGTAAACGCTATATGCTTGTTTTTATTTTTAAACATTTTTCAAGAAGTGGCCACGCATTGCTACGAGTAGCGTTACCACCCTCAGGCTATATGGTCCGATGTCTTAAAGAAGGTGGCTGGTAGCGACTGGATGACGAAAACGGGAGATCGTGGCTTATGACGTACCTGGGGGCAGCCTACGTCCAGACTGCTATAGACTGATGTGAGTATTTCTCGAACGCTTTTTTGCGAGCTTTTATTAAAAAAAAAATTTTGATCAATAGTTACTTACCTCTTTTAAAAAAAATCCTGAACGAAACCTAGGATACAGTCAATTTCACTCGAAGCCATCGCAATATTCGGTGAATTCAGATACGGTAAACCTGTATCTCTGAATGCGGTGAGTCCACGTATTGGCTATTGAACGCCGCACGCCGAAAGTAATCCTATAACACCAGCTAGATTTCATTCTGGCCACAGCGAGCTCTCACAAACTTGAGCGTGAATTCCCTTTTGTTGGAATGAAAGAGATTTCCAATATTGCAGAACGAAATTTTCACCTTTGTCTTCATAAATCTAGGCACTTGTTTTAACTGTCTGTATTGTCTGGGGCTAAAGCAGTAAAGTACCCAAGTGAGGCTCATATAAGACCATTACCTAAAATTGAAGCCTCATTGGCATTCTCGTAGATTAAAGGTGTGCTGAATCAGTTCACGGTATCAACTTCAACAGAGCATTCAATTTCACAAGCGCTGATTTATTTACAATGGAAAAACCATTTTCTTTATATTTTACTAGCATAATAATATAAAGCGTTTATGAGTAGGTACTTTTATTCCTGTTTTCATGCTAAATGTACCTATAGGCGGTTTTCCGATTTGTCGTCTGTCGCTACGTATTTCTAACGCAACATAGTAGACATATTTTTATGAGAATAAGATCGAAATTCGCCTTTTTCTTTCGTCTGTCAGACGCATGCGTAACGTTTCGTTAAAAATATGCAGCTACGGATGACTCTGACACCAGGGTTCATCGGGTCGTTGGACGACTTGGTGTTCCACACGAAAAGAAGAAGCAAGCATTTTTTTCTATTCGATTTTAAGAGACTATTATCCTTTAGTTAACTTTACATGTTGGTACCTATTCAGTGATCAAGCCGCGAGCCGTTGTAAAACCTTTCGCATTACGGTGCAGTACTACCGTGCAGTACCGCGGCTCATTCATTGCCCGCGAGTTTAGCAAGTTTATCTTGATGCCAATAACGCGTGGCATGGCAACTAATACCCAGCAACTAATTTGTTCTTTACATTTTGAATGTAGCCAAAGCTATATAAACCCGCAATAAATTGGTACACTCATTAGGGCCCCGTTCTCCTAATAATATCGCGCTTAAATTTTTGCGAAAATTTACGTTTTTCTTACATACCTCTAGAAACAAGAGAAGTACCCTTACGGGCTTAAACATCTATTTTCATTTTGTAACAATTTTAAAACGTATTTCAATAATAGCCTTGTAAACGTGTCAGTGAATAAAACAATATGAATGGGTGGGATTTGCAACCGTACATTGATTAATTCTGTTAAAAGCGAGTGATTTAAAGCGTTGCTTAATTGTTGATTGAATTTTGATTTGTATCTGCTATTAGCCTCATCTTACTCGATGATTTGAATGGGATTAGAATAGTTACTACAATAAAATCTTACTAAATTGAAGAGTTATTTAAAAATAACTTTGAAATAAAAATCCAGAATACTTTGCGCATATTACAAGAGAAAAGATTATTGTTATAGATCAAAACGTCGTAGGAACAGTTGATCCAACACAATGCATGAGATAGATAGAATTCAAACGTATATTTGTAACATAATTGTATATTTACTTATTTATGTATAATGTTATGTAGACAGTTCAAGTCTTAGAATATTTTTATTTTATTGACTTAAGTAGTTAAAACTATTTGAAGGGTTACTGGTGAATTTCTAAATCCTTTATTTAAGTTAACGTCTTCTCCTGTCTTGAAAAGCGTTATCTTAAAGCCTATATACGCGGTCTCATTCTCCGGAATCATTAGCTCAATATACAAGCGGAATTCTTGTTAAATATCCAACGCTTAGGATTTCGTGCTTAATAAAACGGAATATTTAAACATTTTGTTTGTCTAAACAGCAGCTTAAATCAATAATCCATGAAACTAGTTTGTATGTTACATTTGCGAGTTGGATTACAAATAGATTTCAAAATTAAACCGCCGCATTTATCCACTGTTTATCTACAAATTCATTTTGCGCGTCTCATAGTCACGAATTTCGGTGGTTTACTTATAATCCCTGTCTCGTGTAAAACGGGCTTACGCGGCACAAGTTGGAAGTTATACATACAAGGTTGTTGATAGGTGAAAAACTGTGCCATAGTTGTTCTAATTTATGAAAAAATGTCTTACTTATACGAGAGTTTTGTGGATTATTTTCTCTAAATCTGCGTTTATTACGAAATAAACAGTTTAAGGGGTCATTAAACTGTTTATTCCGTTTCATTTTGAAGTGCAGTGGGCTCACGTCGAAAATGTGAAGCCCTTGGCGTTCATGTAGCTAAATTATATCGGCGCCGAGATATTACACATTTCTTTTTACATAACTTGTACTCAGTATTATACATCACGCACAGAAAGGTGCAATTCAGAAGATCTATTTGTATTTGAATTAATTAGAAAAGTAGTAATTTGGTCTTGTGGAAGGGTGCTTAAGGTGTCGTCTACGTACCTCTTGAACATCTATGGCAAAATGGAGCGTTCCTCAGGGCTCGATCCTCAAAGTACTCCATGAAGATGTTAGCCTCCAAAGGGGATACTGGAGATCCCACGGCCACGTCGTCGTTGACTTGAATGTAGAATTCATCATTCCAGAAAATGTAACCAGAAGTTAGGCACCATTATAAAAGTTCTGTATATTCTATTGCTATGTTATTTACCCAGTCTTTTTACTTTTTTAAACAGTCCAATCCAAACAAATAAAAAAAAGGGAGCTTATTCACATAGGGTGATTACTTTGACCTACCTAGTAGTTTCATGGTATATGTATTATGCAGACAGTCTGATGTCTGATAAACACAAAGATTACAATAAATAAATTACAGGATTATTCAATAAAATAAGTAAAGAAGCTTAGAACTATCAAACGTTGTTTATCCGTAAAAATAATGAGTCTCGTACCATGTAAAATGGAAAAAATATTTATTCCTCGTACCTACTATTATTTTTCCATGGAATTGGACGTTTTCAAAACAGCTTACACCATGTCTAACTTTTGGTTATATCACGGTAATTATTGTCATTATAACATTATGGTGTTTCGAATAGCTCCAATAAAGCACTTGTATAGGCAGATATATAACAGGTAGATAATGGAGTTCACGGACAAACACTAAATTCCGATTTAATGGATAGAGTAAGGGTTATGTTAACAAGCAATTAACCTAGTCATACACTTGTAAATAACTAATTTGAGATTCAGTTTACTTTAAATTTTGTTCATGGCTCAAATGGCTGGTGTAGAAAAGGGTATGCTTAGATGGTTTGGTCATGTAGAGAGGATGAATGAAAGAAGATTAATGAAACAGGTGTATATGGCAAGTGTGGATGGGAACGTCGGAAGGGGAAGACCTCGACGAACGTACCTCGAACAAATCGAGGACGTGCTAAAGAAAGGTCAGGTCAAGAGTACCCTAAACTGACGAGCATGCATGAAGAGATTGATGAATGTGGAGGAGGCGAAAGAAATATGCCAGGATCGTAGTAAGTGGAAGGAAGTAGTCTCTGCCTACCCCTCCGGGAAAGAGGCGTGATTTATGTATGTATGTATGTATATTTTTTTAATCCGTCGTAGTCAAAAATCAAAAACTGTATCAAACTAAAGAATTTTAACTGAATCCAATTCATTTTATTCGGCAGTTCTTCCACTGTTCGTCCAACACTGCGTATTTTTAACGCACCGTGTCGCATGCGTCTATCAGACGAAAGGAAATTTCGAAAATTTCTTCCCATACAAATACTGCTACGGTGCTTTCGACACACATCCGACGGAACTGAAATGTTCTCATTTTATTTTCTAGCTATTACCGAGAGCTCGAAAATAATCAGGGCATTTGTGTAGCGGTACTAAACGAGCAGCCGCAATACTAACCGACAGGATGCCACAGTGTAAAATAATCAGCACTTCATTTCTTCTTCAAAAGTTTGGCTTTTTTACACTTACTTCATATTATATTTCCACTACATAGGGCTTTGTTTTAGTGAAAGTTGATACACAGTTGGATAATCATGACGATATCAACTCGTTTTTCTCGTTGGTACCAATCTACTTACAATTCCAATTGAAGTACACGTCAAATCTTAGTAATACCTAGAATAGAACTTTTATAATACCCACACACTGTACGTACTATCGCTATTATCAAAAAACGAGTTAAAGAACATTATGATTTTCTCTCAAATTATTCCGTATTACATATGTATATATATTTGTTTATTTATGTATATATTTATTTGTAATACTCATATTTCGGTTGTGCACGTCATTAATCCGCATTTCGTTAAATACTAATAATAATAAATTGAGATAAACAGTGTCTATTGTGCTTTTAGTCTTTATGTGTTTGTCTCTTTACTGTTCCTGTGTACAATAAATCGTAAATAAATAAATAGGAATTTTGTTTCAGAATTCATGTAGCGATGTTTTAAAAGTGGATTATTTTTACTCTGTGATACGAACGATAAGTGGGTTGGGAGTGTGCAGACTATGTAGGATGTTAAATTAAAGCAATCCGTTACAAAAACGTGTCTATTTAGGTAAACACTTAACTCTAGGATTAATACGAAAGGTACGCTTTGGCTGTTGTATGTGCTTATAATGCATTCTATTTGTCACAGTTTTTAGTTTTAATCTTTTATTTTACATAAGGGTTTGTGGTGTTATTACCAAAAAAGTTGAATAGTTTCTGAGTCGTGTGGACAACGACAAATCGTTTCTTTTTGTTTTTGTTGTATAGGACCTCCATAAATTTTCTTTTTTTTTGTGTTTTCGTTATTGTGACAAAAGTAAAATGTGTTCTTTGACAATTTCAATTGTCTAACCATTACCGCTTGTACGAGTCGCAGTTTGCAGACTCGTATGTTGTTATAGTTGTTGTGAATTTACAATATTTAGATTATTTAGTTAGTTTGTTAGGTTAAACAGCCAACTTGTTTCGTCCATGGTTTATTGCACACTAATATAATTACATTATGCCACATTCTGACCGCAGCGTCAGCTAAAACCTATGTTCGATTATTGCTCGTACACCGCTCATGAAATACAGTCTCCGAACCATTTTATACAAATAGAGCAAAAAATAAATTTGTTTTTGTATAGGAGCCTCTTTTCATTTTCATGTAGGTAATTGTAACTTTTAGTATTTGTTGTTACGGCGGCAACAAAAATATGGCAACTGTGAAAATTTCAAAAACTGCTATCACATAATCGGATTATTTTTTCAGGTCTTAGTAGTAGACAGTTAAATAACTTTGATACCAGGGTTCATCGGGTCATTCGGCGACTCAGTGTTGTACACGGCAGAAGAAGAAAATGTTTATAAGAGAACTATTTCTTTTAAATGTGATACAAAAAAACAAAAAAGTATTTCAAATCTAAACATGAACGAAAATCAACACGAAACAATTTGAAACCGATTTAAAGTGTGTTTATTTTAAATTTAACAATTCCTACATTTCAAACTCTTTACAGAGTTTGTGGTCACGGATGACTCAGGTGTTGGAAAACATGCGAATTTTGACAGGGGAAGGGGATTCTCATCAACTTGGACTCCACTGATAACACAACGGAAGCGCCAGATCCAACATACTGCAAGACCTACGACACATGATACGCATTCTACTCATTCTGCGTGGAACCGGGACATTACACTGAGCAATTAATAAATAGATGGCGTTACAACAAAAGTAATTTAACTTGTAAATAATGACGTCTAATACTTTAATCATCCGTGACTACGAGCTTTGCAAAGAACTCGAAACGTAGGAATTGTAAAATGAAAAACTCAATACAACTTAATTTTGTTTAAAATTGTTTGATTGCTATGAGTCATATCAATCTCAAGAAAATATCACGAAAGGGAAAATGATATAAAGAGAACTTTTCCATTTGATACCGTATCCGACGGTCCGTGAATTTTCTCGAGCAGTTTTCTAAGTGGAATATAAGTTTTGACCGACAAGTTTAAAATATGGGAATTATTCTTTCAATATTCAGTGGCTTTTAGTTGACAGGATGTAAAAAAAGACTGAAAAAGTTATGAAAGGGAAATTTTTGGAGCCCATAAATGTTTATTTTAAGCGGTACACAAAACATAACCGGTTTTCGTAATTCATAACAAAAACAAGTTCAAATTGAATTATATTCGTGATCTGATCACAATCTCTTTCAACAGAATTAGCTTTTGTTATTTTTCATCTCTTGCTCTTTTACTCGGTGATGTATTTCATTCGCTAAATTATATTTCATTGTGAAATCGGATTATTCTTGCGAGGATTAATAAACGCGTATTTATCGAACGTGGGATTCATAAATTCTTGTTAAAACTCAATAAACTCTTCGCCCAAGTATAAAATGATACTCGTAATCAGTACACCATTATTGACAAGGGCAAAGCTTAAAACCAGCAGTGAGCCCTACCTACGTCCATTTCATCTCATGTTGTCTATTTGCACTGTTTTCATTGATTGTGTACCTAAGTGATGCTAAATAAATATATTTGTATATGTACATTTCCGATGAAGAGAAATAGCTTTTATTATGCGACCGATGTCTTTTGGAGTCCTTCAGCCGGGTGTACCTAAAACGCAGTCTTTCTACTTCGCAACTTTTAATTTACAGCTGAACATAGAAGTAGCATGTACTCCTACTTGTAACACTTAGATGAAAGATTGGTCCTCGCTGTAGCGCTAGCAAGCCAATCATTTATCTAAGGTCGAACATATAAAATTCTTGCAGCTGTATCGTTGCAACTGTACACTTAGTAAGCCCTTGGGAATCAATACTTTATGAAATAAATCTGAATAAAAAATGAGGCGAGCTCCCTTGAGCCTTTAGCGCGACGGACCCCATGGCCTTACAACATAGTTTCGACATCACTAAATTTCGAATAACGGAAGTGCGACACCACGCAAATGGGAATATCTAAAGTGGGATATAACTGCAGTGCGAATAGAGAATGCTTCTTTAGCATTAAGGTCACCATATTCTTTATTTATAATTTTTTTTCTTTACAATGTTATAACGCTTTGTGTGCATTAAATGTTTATTATTATTGCCTACCGATGCCCTTGAAATTAGGCTTTGAAAGAAAATGATAAACCAATTTAAATAAACATAGGTGGCCAGTGGCCTTAGTTATACGACAAAGGATACACTAATGTAGTGTGTGCAGTCTTACCGTCTGATGAGAATCCCACAGTTCAAAGCACTCTAGTTAGTGTTTCCTGAAACTCGTGTGTTTATTCTGTGAAGTAAACAGACTGAATTCCATTTCTGAGTTCAGTGCGCAAACAACACTAAATGTCAAGTCCGTGCATGTAAAACCGGTGCCCCAACTAGGTGCACAAAACCTTTAAATATCTTTACAGAAGTGGTATCTAATACTACAAAGTATTGGCGGTGGCGCTTAATAACTCCTATTTTAGAAAGGAAGATGTTGAATATGTGGCAGTTACAAGACATGAAAATCAGAATCAACATCTTTATAATTTTCATTTTTGTAACTAGGTATGGCAAGTGGCATACGCTTTGGACGATATTGCGGCTCGTAATAGCCACCATATCATAGACAATGTCTGAGAGCCGCAATTTGATGCAGCTACATGTGACATGTTACCCGGTTTTTGTTATTTCCTTAATTATTTTTGTGTGACAATCGGGTCCAGAAAAAGATGCCGCAATTTACTGACAGAAAGTTAGTTTGCAAATACCCCGCTGCCTCAGTTTCCGCGTACTTAGTAAAGTTGAGCTGTGAGCGGCGGAGTGCATTAACGTGCAATTAACTAGCAATACAACACTGCATTGTTGAGCCGCAGTAGAGGTGGGAAACAGTACGGGCGTATGCAGACGTATATGCGTACTGTGCGCGTGTTGAGTGCACGTTAAGAGCGCGGTAGGCGCGTATAAGTAAAAAAAGGCATACGCGTATACGTACCGTGGGTAAACTATACCAATACGCCCTGAAAACGCGCCACCTCTGAGCTTCAGTTTGCATGATAATGAAACTAAGTAAACCATGTAGTCCAACTAGGCTAAACTACACTTTTCAAGTTTTCACTTGTGCAGGTTAACAATTTCTATGATTTTTTTATTTTTTTTTATTATTACTGATGGGTTTGCTCTTGACTCTAGTCTAGGTCATAGGACAGAGACAGAGTCTAAGATGGAGCGAGCTCACCCAGAAGAAGCCTGTTCACTCTTACTTTGAAGACATTAGGGTTGTATGCGTTTGGAAACACAGACGCAGGAAGTGAGCTCCACTCTTTAGCAGTGCGCATTATAAATGATGACTGGAAGCGCTTAGTCCGAATTGGTGGAATGGCTACCAGGTACGGATGGTATCCGGCGGTGCGTCTGGATGTCCGGTGGTAGAAGGGAGCTGGTGGAACAAGGTCGTGAAGCTCTTGAGCACACTCTCCGAAGTACAATCTATAAAAAACCGACAAGCAGGCAACCTTGCGGCGATGTGCCAGGCTATGTAGCTTGGTGTCCACCAGTTTTATGTCGCCTATGAGCCTCTTGGCCCTGCGTTCCACCGAGTCAAGAGCGGCAAGTTGGAATTTGGCTGAGCCATCCCAAAGGTGACTGCAATACTCCATGCAGGATCGGACTTGTGCTTTGTAAAGACTTAAAAGCTGTCCAGGCGTAAAGTATCGCTTCACTCTATTCAGGACGCCCAGCTTTTTAGCCGCCGTCTGAGCCTTGTACTCGATGGTCGCGCCGAAGTTTAGATTTGATGTCAACTCCATGCCTAGAAGCTCAAGCCTGTCAGTGACTGGGACAGATGTACCCCGAAAAGTAGGTGTCCAGTCGAAAGGACTCCTTTTTGCAGTGAAAAGACACGCCTGTGTTTTGGTGGCATTGAATGAGACCAGATTGTCGTCGCCCCATTGGGAGACAAGACTTAAGGTCAGATCTGTTCGCTCTACCATGGCCTTTCTTAACGAACGTATTTCATCCCCACTGGATGATATACATTAACCCAGTTCCCACAGTTTAAAGATGTTTAAGATTTTCATCGGTTCATTGAATGTTTTGGTTTCATTTACCCCCAACCTTATGGTTGCACTGAATGTTCTAATGCTTCATTATAAGACTGGCAGTAAAGTAAAGTCTTAACTTACACCACTTCCGTATCGGCGCTTCTGTAGTTAAAGTTGGCGAACTTGGCAGTCATTAACTTTCCTTAAGTTGGTTACTCAGTGCGCTGCAACAAGGAAAAGGCCAAACGAAATAAGATACTGAGAGGTTTAAACCATAGTCCTGCCCTATGAAAGACTGTAGACGAAGTTGAGCAAAAAAAAATCTGTCAATTATTTTGCTTGTTACTTATCAGTAGTGGTTCAGGAGCTCTTAATAGTATAAATTATTAGAATATTTGTTATAGTTTTGCTCTATTGCTAGGTACTATTCTATAGTTTATTTTATCTATTTAATATAATTTGTACAGTCGAGCTCACGTCCCGTTACACACTCGAACCGTCAATTTATGTTTTATGTGCGCGGCATAAGAACGGTCTTATCGTAAGTCCAAACTGTCTAACCCAATCTGAGCGAGCATTATTAAATATTACATTACTATAATAAATCCTCGTACAGAAATACACGACAGCCAATATAAATGAATACCAGAATGTTGTGGTAAGC
Organism: Tuta absoluta; assembly: GCA_027580185.1. Taxonomy (NCBI): domain Eukaryota; kingdom Metazoa; phylum Arthropoda; class Insecta; order Lepidoptera; family Gelechiidae; genus Tuta; species Tuta absoluta. Next base: position 3,514,939 of record JAQAHW010000016.1, on the reverse strand, counting down.
AGCTTCGTGCACATTCCCCAGTTGACAGGCATCTCATATCGCGCTCGACTAGCAGGTTATTGCCTTACAGCCGCGATATTACAACTCGACATCGGCGCTGTTTGGCTTTCTGCGTCCTATAACCGCAGAGGGTACTTACCTACATAGGTGGCTTAATTGCACTACGAATTTTTCGTACAGAAACTTATCTGGAAGGAACATAAATATTTTTGTTACTCGGACCATATCTTGGAGACACTTGTTTAATTGATGTGCAGTATTACACCCTGTAAAGTACTGAATTATTTGTCTATCACTCTGCGTTAGGTATACAGCACATGGCACTCATGTCATCTCATGTTCAAATTAACTGTACAATACCTACTCTATAAAAATGTGAGAGATTTTTGCGCATTGAGTTTGCAACCCATCTGCAAGATAGCTTCAGTATTATCTGTTTTATTTGAACACAACATTCGTTACAGTCTTTTGTAGTAAACTGTACGAGATGGGATTGCAAAATTATACTAAGTTTTAATTTAAACATTTTGGCACGTACTCTCGGATTTACGAATAATTTTAATTTGGAATACGAATAAGTAATATGACTCGCTCCGGAAACTAAATTACTCTACCCCCGGGGGAGATAGATTTGTGTATTATGAGCCTCTTCAAAAGCCTTCAGTTTACGTCAGAGTAGGTACAGAAAAAGGAAGACAAATAACTGCGATGAAGCAAAATAAAGAAGCTTAAATTTACGATTAGCAAGAAATACGCGTACTTACGAAAACGTTTATTAGTAGGATACTTACGTACTTTTTTCCCTATAGCATTTTTTATTACAAATTAACGAGTCTATCTATTAAAAATATAAAAAGTGTTGTTAGGTATTTGTAGTGTTGTGGAGCCCCCCAGAACAGGAAAACCCCCCAAGAACCTGCCCAGAAGTGCTCCTACTAACACGTGACAATCTAACTAAGCTACTCTAGCAAAAATTGAAAAAAAAACAAAATTTGTAGCACAAAAATGATATAACATGAAAAAAAATTGCAGTAGATTCCCTCTAGGACCACTATCACCACCAACACAAGTGGCAACATCGCGCAAAAATTAATATTTAAATAGCAACATTGATGAAAATTACAACTACAGGCGTTTTATAAAGCTGCATGTCTAAAATTTTACAAGTCACAGCTACAGGCACATGTAGATTTTCATCGACAAACCATAAGGTAGGTTTTGCTTTTAAGAACACAATCAAGCAAGTTTTTACAACTGTTCATCAAAAACTTTGTAAACTACAACTGTAAAAACTTACAAGTTGTGAATAATTTTACAGGTCGTCTGACCTAGGTAGTAATTTTACAAATGCAAGATTTTTGCATAAAATCTATTCAATGTGTTCAAAAGTACTCAAAATGCGTTCCTTGCCAAATTATTTTGCTCGAGGCAAACAAAATGCTATCGTCAATTGTTGTAATATAACCTTTTTATCACAACAGTGGTAGATAAACGTACAGTATTGATAATACTATGATTTTAATATAATATTATTGATTTGATTTTTATTAGTCCCTTTTTATTAAAATAATAATGTTCAGTGTATACTGAATGTCTTATATATTTTGCAAAGTTTTTACAAACATTAACATTATTTCTTTTATGCTATAACATAACATTGACGTTGAATTTGAGTGAAAAAAATGAATGAATCGACACGATAGTGTTGTATTTTGACTTGTAAAATTTTCCTGTAGTCGAGATTTAGGAGCGGTTCTGACAGTGATAGCTTTACAAGTGTTTTCATAAAACGCCTGTTACCTGTAAATTTTTGACGGCCGATGTGGCGCAGTGGTAGTGCGATTGCCTGCTACAGAAAGGTTCCGGGTTCGATTCTTGGTGGGACACTCATAAAGTTGATATTTATCACTTTGTGAATTTGTTCCCGGTCTGGTTAGGACATTGCAGGATGAACCAACTTATTGTCCGAAAAAAATAGTTCCGTGCTTCGGAGGACAAGTTAAGCCGTCGGTCCCGGTTGCTGTCTATGATAACTTAGACGGCGGTCGTAACACAACCATGTCAGAGGCCTACTAGTGGTAGTAGGCGGTTTAAAAACTCTGACACCAGGGTTCATCGGGTCGTTGGACGACTCGGTGTCCCACACAAAAAGAGAGAGAGACCTGTAAATTGTAACTACAAGTGCGCTACAGGCAGATTTTCACCTGTAAATGTGGACCTGTAACACACGGCACAGATCATGTTAAATCTTCCTTCATACTTTCTTTAATTATTTTTTTTGTTTATGGATACGGATGAACGGAGTAGGCAACGTTGTGATATGTAGTTATATACTTCGCAACATTCTTCGGTAGGTCGGTATTCACTACTCATGTCGTCAGTCAACTTTCAGAGCGACTCCGGCACGTAGTAATATTACCCGGATAATACTCAGCGATGCCGAAAAACTCGAAAATTTCATATTACCGAATATGCTCCTGCAAAGAAACTGTATGTTTCTTTTCTCAAGAAATGTCTAAATAAAAGAAAGCTATTTCCTGTATTCCCACAAACAGAATAAGCAAAGTTACTTACAACAGACTTTAGCTAAGAGTTATGCTCAACATGTTTTTAAACTTTTATGTGTATTTTAGAGAGATTTAGAGGTCGTTGTAAAAGGCCATTAGCAAAGATTTAAAGAGTGCACCAGGAGCTCGACTGCTTAAGTCGCTAACAATGTTTTTTTTTTTAATCTTTATTTAAGGAGTTTTGTCAAAATATGACAATGCCACTCCATTGTGCAACACATAGTATAAATCACAATACAAAAAAAAATAAAGAAATAAACTATACTGATGGTAACCGCAGAAGGTGCTTTCGTCTTCTGCGAAGACCTATCAATACAACCCTGTACAGCATTCTGGCTACTTCCGACAAGGGAGAAGCCAGAACACTATTACAAGATCCAACTTGAAAAACAAATACATCACTATATTGTAAAAACATTTGAACTCTGCAGTCCTCATTTCGAACACATTCCATCATAATATGAACTACGTCCTCTACTGTGCCACACTCAGAACAATTAGGGGATGACTCTTTACCCATAAGAAACCCAAATTTGTTTAATGGAATATGTCCGGAACGAAGACGAAAAGCTGTTACAAGGTCAAGTCTTCCCAAATTACAATCGCTAAACCATGGAGTTTTCCAAGGTTCATTTTGGAAAGTTTTATACCACACACCTTTTTCCAAAGATCTGAGATCAAAATGTTCTTTCCACAAATCATAACAATTAATTTTAATTAAATATGTACACTTAGAATAGTGTGGGACATTGAAGACTAGTTCACCATCGCTAGAAGCTTCTTTTGCTAGACCATCAACCACTTCATTACCCACTAAACCAATATGTGAAGGTACCCACTGGAGGACAATCTTTTTAGCCTTCAATGTCAAACACCATAATGATTCTATAATAGAATAGGCAATCGGGTTGCCTCTGTCACCAGAGACACACCGAGCCAAGTGCTGAAGCGCGCTTCTAGAGTCTGTTAGTATAACAATCTCATTACAGTCTCATGACATAGTATACGACAATGCTTCCGAAATAGCTAGTAGTTCAAGACTCATAATAGACATATTATTAACAATTTTAAATTTAAAACTACTGTTTTTTGTTGCATCGTAAAATGCAGCACCCATATTTGAATCCTTGTCCTTTGATGCATCAGTGAAAATTTTATAATGGTTTCTGTAGTTTGTATCTAAATATTGACAACAAGTGTTCCGAAGGTTTACACTTTTATAGTTACGTTAAGCCTTATCAACACCTTTAATTTTGAATTTAACAATATCTTGTAAGTTATAGTAGTTCATCCAATAATCCAACCTATACATGTGTAACTGACTACTAGTGTAGATTTTAAGATCTTTAAGCTCGTTATGAACTGTGACAAGAAGTGGAACTTTTTTATTCTGCCAATATCTTACATTAATTGAGGAGCATAAATTATTCAGAATGGTAAGCGTAACATTATTTTTTAAAGAACTAGATTTTAACCAAAACTTTCCTGCAAGATATCTCCTTCTAATATGAAGAGGCTGTAAACATAGTTCACTTTCCATTACATGAATTGGACAACTTTTTACAAAACCAGCAATAATGCGCATCGCTTGATTTTGGAGCTTTTCTAATTTAAAAAGATTGGAAACACAACAATTATCGTAAAGGAAACTAGCATAATCTAGACGACTCCTTATAATCGATATATATAAACGTCTAAGATGACAAGGATGAACTCCCCACCCAGAACCCGACAAAACTTTAAAAATGTTAAGAAATCTGGAAATCTTTTCACGTAGCTCATTGATGTGTCTTCCCCACCTTAAAGATCGATCAAGCCATAGCCCTAAATATTTAATATTAATTTCTTCTTTCACAACTAGTTCATCTATCTTAACATTTACGGGCTCTCTGTTGGGACTCTTTTTGAAAACACACAATTTACTCTTAGAAGGTGAAACTTTCAACCCAATTTCACTCAGTGCCATGATCATAACATTTAAAGAGTTTTGTAATTTACTACTTAAAATATTCATATTACTACCGCTCAGGTACAATACGAAATCGTCCGCGTATTGAGAAATATGTACCCCGTGAGAAGTAATTTCACCGCAAATACTGTAGGTCGCCACATTAAATAAAAGTGGAGAAAGAGGGTCTCCCTGAGCTAAACCTAGACCAGAAGTTCTAGTAATTATGGAATTATCTACTTTAATTTGTAGATGACGACAACTTAAAAAATTCCATAAATAACTACAGATTTTGCTACCCAAGCCCAAGTTATCCAAGAGTCTCACCAATCTCTGAATATTTACATTATTATAAGCGTTATCTATATCAAGAACGCAAGCTAGGGTAAACTTATTATTTGAAAACCCCAACTGGATAGTTGACACTATCCTGCTTAGACTGTCAAGGCATGATCTTGATTTACGAAAGCCTACTGTTTCTTCTGAAAAGATACAATTTCTCTCAAGATACCACTCTAGCCTTCTCTTAATCACTAAATGAAATATCTTGCAAATACAAGACATTAATGAGATCGGTCTCAAGGAAGAAGCCAAAGAAGGATCACGTCCCGGTTTTGGCATAGCAACCACACCTATATCTCTCCACTGCCGGGGAACAAAACCGCTCGAAAGAATATAATTGAAAAGAGATAAAAGAATTTGTTTACCGTTCGTCGGAAGATGTTTGACCATGGAAAAGGAAATATCGTCACATCCCGGAGCCGTGTCTTTAGACTTAATACAACTTTCAAGTTCATGCATAGTGATAGGAACTTCCAATTTGTGATTATTAGAAAGAAACAACGGTTTTGGAGGAGCAACATATGGGGGACACAGAGAATCTACCAGTGTCTGGGCTTGATTGAGATCCACGTAATGTGGTGTGGACTTATACCCCTTATACCATTTCATTTTCTGCCACACTTCCGCCGGAGACAAGGATTCATCCAAAGAGTCACAAAACGTGTGCCAACTTTGACTGGAAGCTTTTCTCATAAGATATTGAGATTCACGAATACAGTCATTAAGAATTTGTAAGTTACTAGGAATCGGATTACTACTAAAATTAGCAAGAGCAAGTCTGCGTTTTGCCACAGCATGCGATATATCCGAGTTCCAGTATCGTTTAGGTATAAACTTACTGGTTGGGTTTAAACAGTACTTAATGAATGGAATAAATCTGTCTGCTGCTTTATTTAAATTTAGAATAAAAGAGTCGTAACCTTGTTGCATTTCATTTGTAAATAAATAGTTAGAAAATAAGGATTCTAAATATATTTTGTACTCGTCCCAATTAGCTACTCTAAAGTTTCTTTTCTTGTTATAACGCGAATTTAGAAATAAAGCCGAAGAAATCTTTATTACCAAATGGTCACTTCCTAGAGATTCGCTAGTTACTGTCCAATTATATTTAAATGAAATATCTGACGATGCCACAGTGATATCTGGGGAACTCTGTTGTAAAACATTAGAAACCAATATCAACCGAGTAAAACTGCCATCATTTAAAGTTACTTGGTCATTTTCACTAAGAGAATTTAATATCTGAATACCGCGGAAATCTGTTTTATAAGACCAGTTCGTGTGATGAGCGTTAAAATCTCCTAAAATGATAGACTTGCAAGAAAATTTTGAGAACAAAACATCCCAGTCCTGCTGCCTGGTACACGCAGATTGAGGACAATAAATAGCAACAATATTTTCTAAATGCAAACAATTAAAAACTTTGACAGATATTATTTCGATTAAAGGGTTGTTATGAGAAAAGTCTAATGTTTGCGCGCGAATCGATTTGTGAGTAAAAACTGCCACGCCTCCATAACCATCATCCCTATCTTTCCTAAATACATTATAATCGCTAATCCTTAAAGAGCTACCAGGATCTAACCACGTTTCACTGACAATAGCAATATGTATATTTTCTTTAAGTAATAAGTTATGAAACATCAACAATTTAGGACGTAAACTTTGCGCATTCCATTGCAGAATATTAAGCTTCAGTGTTTTAACGTTGTTTCTACACATCATCAAAACAACCGAGCCATGAAAATAGCATCTTAAAAATTGGTACATCAGAGAAATTTTTAATAATAACTAACCATACCCAGTCCGCAACTTGTTTAAAACACGCTTTAAACTTTTCGCTCTAATCTAGTCTATCCGATAGGAATATTACTCTTAGTTTTAACATTAACACTTTAAAAGACAATTGTTCTCTTCCCTGCGCATTCCCCGTCTCATACGACTTTTGTTTACTGCTGTCAGCTGTAGGTGGCTGCGCACGTGCGCCTGCGTTTGCGCTAGTGTGCGCTGATGTTATTTGGGAGCCGGACCGCTTGTCCCTCCTCTCGCCACGCTACACCCCGCCGCCCCCGCCGCCCGCGCCGTCCTGAGCCTCATTATGCACTATCACATCAGCGAGCACATGCCCGTCCTCTCCGCTATCGCTCGATGACTGCGCTGATACCTCCCAATCGCAAATAGATTGATCCGACGAAGAGTGTTGTCTCCTCTTTTTTGACTTCTTCCTCTCCTTACTTTTAGTTGAAACTTTCACCTTAGGCAGTTCGACTTCCTCAGAACTAGATAACTGGTTAGTTTTAGTAGGATTAGAAGCAGTACGACTCGCGTACGAAGAAATTTTAGGATTTACATCCACCGTCTGTCGAGGTACGTGAAATATTGGAGAAGATGTGTACTCTTTCTCTTCTGGAATATTTTTTTCGCGTGCTGGAAAATCATTTTTCGAAAATCAGGCGGCACATACATCATGGATGCCTTGCGGACTGTGCAATTAAATTCGGACATTATTTCACGTATTCTCCTCTCCTTTAAATACGCCGGACAAGTCTTTACTAGCGCCATATGAGCTCCAGCACAATTGACACACTTAAATGTGGTGGTCTCGCAATTGGGATGTTTCTTCGTGCATTTTGGACATATGACTTTGGTAGAGGGGCACATTTTCAGGGTATGTCCAAAACGCCAGCATCGCGCACACTGGGTTACAGGAAACACAAATGGTTCCACCTGAACTCTCATATTCATTATATAAATATATCTAGGAAGAGAACCACCTTTAAACCCAAGTCTTATTGTCTCACTTTCAGTCCATCCTGTATAATCAGATTTACGGCGATTTATACGTTTTGCTGATAAAACTTCCGCTTGATTACTTGATCTTATACACTCCAAAATCTCTTTTTCATTTAAATTTAAATCAATGTCTCGTATCCCGTACGATATCCCTACTTCCCACGATTTCTGTATCCGCCATCCCTTCTGAATAAGGTCCTGGGAAGAAATTAGTTTTTCGGCACTCTCTTCATTTTCAAATGTTATAATGGCTTTATATGCATTTACATATTTAACACGAAGAATGTTAGTTATAGCCAACTGAGTAAAAAGTTTCGCCAACGCATATTGTTTCGGTAATTGCTCTAAGCAACTAATTGAAATGTTGCAATTGTCCGTCTTTCTTTTCTTTGCTCGAGTAACTTCTCTCCACTCTAAATTGTGTCCATCATCCTGATTACTCTCCTTTACTGTACTATTTTCCACCTCCATAATAATCTCTTTTTGCTCCATATTATCCTTCATTTTCGGTAAATTTCCACTATCGTCATTCCCATCGTCACTATCGACTATTGCACTCCGTTCATCACTTGACCCTTCCGACATCGTAAATAAATTTCATAGTCGAATAACACACGCCAGAGCAAAATTAAACCAACACCACTACAGAATTATACTAAAATAACAAGGAAATCACAGATTTTCGGGAGATAACCTCAAAACTGCTAACAATGTTAAAGCGCAACACAGAGCGACAAAGATTTGTTGTGTGCAAACTTGGAGAGCCGAGTTGTCGTAACCTTACAATGTCAAAAAGAGTTGACTGGGTTGTATAATGTAGTCCAAGGGAAGAAACAGCATTTGACGGTAGTAAGACGAAATGTTTATTTGTATTACCTTCTATTCCCTTACATGATTTTCAGTAAAAAATAAATATAAAACTTTTTGTTCACGAAAAAAACAAAGCAATCCTACAAAGAACAGTTCATTAATTTGATATCCAGATGTACCAATATCAGAAATAGCATCTTCATAAATTTGTAATTTGTTTTTTTTTGTCGGGGCAAGCCTATATAGCTAGGTCAACGCGTTCAAAAACCTTTTGATAAACGTACAACTTACGTGTACTCTGTATTTTGTACATATATTGTCTAATTCCAAGCTAAACTCCCGCAGTGGAAGCGATTTACACAGGTAAATTTCTAGTAAAATACCAGGAGTTCAACTGAAGGCAGACAATGGCCGCGTTACGCAGCGCTAAATAGCATACGCTGCACAATATAGCAGCGCATACTATGAATTAAACGTGAACCTAAATCTATTTAACTTAATTGACTAAGTTGAGTGAAATTGGCAAATGATGTGTTCTGACCTTTACATAACTCAAGTCGGTAGTAAATACCGTCTGCCGATCTGGCGTTACGTCACACGTATTAGCACTAGATTATAAGTAAGTACCTCCAAATTATATCACCCCACGAATTCCGCAATTCGTACTAAGGAGTCACAATGATATGGTACAACAAATATGACTAAAGGGAACACACCATTAACACGAATAAACAGTTTTATACTAAACAACCAGGTTTAACTAACAGTCAACGTGCCGGTCCAAATGCATAAAATACCCAACGGAGAAAGGAAGTACAGGGAATGGATCAAAGAGGAATTCCGTGGGTACTTACAGGGCAGGGTGGAAAAGATATCGACACCCAGCATTCCACTACAGCCTTGGCGCGTTATTCACTTCAAACCACTCACAGCTTCTGTTCGTATTTCACTTTGATATTAGTCATTACGCGTGACCCAACCCGAATTTGGGTCGTACAAACGCGAGCCGATATGGCCACTTGATGCCTATTCAACGCGACGCTCACGTGGAAGACGTCGAGACATCCAACAATCACTAAGCCTGGTATTCCAGTATAACCCAGGAGAACCGCAATAATACGATGCATCAACACGCGCGATCTCAAATTGAATCGTCCATTACACGCGGCATCACAAAACGCGTGGCGGGAAATCCGTACAAAACACAATACATTCTCGTCCGAACGGTTTTGAGTGACTGACCGCGGTGCAGAAATCACCGCTTGGCGCCGTCAGGCGGTCTGCGCGCACGTCGCCAGTCTCGCCCTGCGAGTGAGAAAGGGACAACACACGCCCAGAGCGACGCGTGCGATCGAGCACCGCGCCGCATTCATAGACCGTCATTAATACCTAACTCACCCCAGCATAACAACGCTAAATATTAAACATTCACCCGCCCTAGGCCGAATCCCTTAGGCCTATTCACTACTGGGGAGACGAGATAGCGTTGCTATTGCTCGCTTTAGAACTGAATCCCCTACCTGAACTGTCGCGACTCGAGGAGTGCCATCACTACCTGGGAACAAGTTGAGAATGCGCCCTCTGCGCCATCGCAGTGGCGGCAGGTTGGCATCCTTAACCAGAACGAGATCTCCGATGCGAGGGGGTTCAGTTCTGTCCGTCCACTTAAGGCGTTGCTGCAGAATGTGCAAATACTCAAGCGACCATCGCTTCCAAAAATTCTGAGACATTTGCTGCAGCAACTCATAACGCGTCAAACGATTGCTACTGACCTCTGTGTAGGGGTACTCTGGCAAGGCGTTAAGTGGTCGGCCAATTAAGAAATGCCCTGGTGTCAGGGCCTCCAGATCATTCGGATCTGAGCTAAGCGGACACAAAGGACGTGAATTGAGAACGGCCTCAATTTTACAAAACACGGTCGCTAGCTCCTCAAAGGTTAATATCGTTAAACCTATAACGCGCATCAAATGCGTCTTAGCGGACTTTACAACCGCTTCAAATATACCACCCCAGTGGGGGCATCCTGGTGGATCGAACACCCAGTTAATGCCCTGACGGGAGAGGCTCGTGCCGATAGCTTCCTCGTTTTCCGATAAAAACGTTATAATTTCTTTCATACATCGATCAGCGCCCTTAAAGTTGGTACCACAGTCCGACCTGATCAGCGCTGGTCGCCCTCTTCGCGACACAAATTTATCTAAAGCTGCTAAGAAAGCCTCCGTAGTGAGGTCGGCCACGAGTTCCAAGTGGACGGCCTTGGTTGCTAGGCACACAAACACGCACAAATACGCCTTGATTGACTTCGCGTTGCGAAGGCGTGATGCCTTTACCATAAAAGGCCCCGCAAAGTCCGTTCCCACACCCGCAAACGTCCAGGCTTCCGTCACCCGGTCCGGTGGGAGGTCTCCCATCTGAGGTTGCATTGTGGCTGCCTTCAACCGATAGCAAGGCAAGCACCGAAACACAATGCTCCGTACCGTACGTCGTCCAGACAAAATCCAAAACTCGCGCTGCAGAATAGCCAAAAGTGCATTGCAGCCCGCATGCGAGTTTTTCTGGTGACGATCCCTAACTATAAGTTCTACCAAAGGTCCCTTCTTTGGGAGTAACAGCGGATGCCGTGCTGAAAAGGGCAGGTTAGCGTTCCGAAGTCTACCTCCAACCCGGAGCATTCCATGCTCGTCCACGAACGGGTTGAGGCGCACAAGACCTCCCTTCAGCTTTCCACGGCCATCCCTGAGCAGCCTGACCTCTTCCTCAAAATGTTCCGCCTGGACGACCCTAACCAATAAACTTAGAGCCGCATTCCGCTCCGCAGGCGAGAGGACAGGTGCCAAGTTCCGTTCTGCTTGAGGTTTTCTACAGTTGTTCACGAACCGTTTGATCCAACCTGTCACCCCTAGAAGTTTGTCGAGGGAGCTGTATCGTTCCAGCAAGAAAGCCGCACTAGGCTTAGGTACGATCTGCCCTACGTTCACTCGCAAACCTCGATCAGGTGGCCCAAGCGGCGACCCGCACTCATTGTATGGCCATCTCTCAGGTGACTCAGTCAGCCACTGAGGTCCCCACCACAGTGAGTGACCTACCAAATCAGGGGCCCTACATCCCCGTGAGGCGCAGTCCGCTGGGTTCTGTTCTCCCGGTACGTGTCTCCATACCAACGGAGTTTCCGATCCTTTAATCTGTGACACCCGATTTGCCACGAAAACCTCAAGAGTATGTACCGACGTCTGTAACCAGCACAGAACTATCCTACTGTCGGTCCATGCGTACACCGTTTCATCCAAATTGATGGTACCGCGTAGATTACTAGCGACATAATGTAGCAAGCGCGTGAGAAGCGCTGCTCCCGCCAATTCCAACTTTGGAATGGTCCATCTTGTCCTAACCGGAGCCACCTTACTCTTGGCCATAACTAGACGCACGTCTACAGTTCCCGTTGAACTGACTGTCCGCAAATAGACAGCTGCCGCGTACCCTCGCTCCGAGGCATCACAAAACCCATGTAGGGTAGCCTTACATCCCACCGATGGGAGCAATTTGCGAGGTATGGCGATGCGTACGATCCCTGGTAAGGTGGTCACAAACTTGGTCCAATCATTCAACAGCTCTCCGGAGAGCTGGTCGTCCCAACCCAAGTTTGCTATCCACAACCTTTGCAAGAAGCACTTCGCCATGAACGTCACCGGTGCGATCCACCCGTTAGGATCGAAAGTTCTGGCGATCGTCGATAATACCGAACGCTTCGTCCAAGTCTTCTGCAAAAGGTCTGGCTCGATCTGATACGTAAAGACATCATGCGTTGGCCTATATTGCACCCCTAGGATGCTCAACGTATTTGAATTGTCCGGGTTCTCGAAAAGGTGCGGGTCCTGCTGGAACTCACCTGGCAACCCGGCCAGGAGCTCTGGACAGCTGGACAGCCATTTCCGCAACTCATAACCTCCTGATTCCATGATCGCGATCAGCTCGTCTCGTAGTAGCAGTGCTTGTTGCACGCTATCTGCACCCGTGCAGATGTCATCCACGTAGACGTCGCGATCCAGTACTGCTGCGGCCCGAGGGAATCTTACCCTTTCCTGTGCGGCCAACTCTCGCAGCGTGCGTACTGCCAAAAACGGACTTGGCTTCAGACCATACGTTACCGTGTTAAGCTCATAAGTGACCATCGGCTCGTCAGGGCTCTCACGCCACAAAATCAGCTGGTACCGACGGTCATCCGGGTGTATAATTGTTTGGCGAAACATCATTTTGACGTCTGCGACGAACGCTACTTGGTGCAACCGAAAATCTGTGAGGATGTCCACAATGTCCCGGTTCAACTTGGGACCCGCGTGCAGACACTGGTTCACAGACACACCATTCGATGTAGGAGCAGAACCGTCAAACACTACCCGTATCTTCGCCTCCGGTGACTTCAAAACAGCCAGGTGTGGTATATAGTAATGCTCGACACACCTCCAATCTATGCTGGACACCGACATGTGGCCTAACTCTAGGTACTCCCTCATGAATTCGATATACTTCTGCCGAAGTGCTGCATCTCGCTTCATCTTTCTCTCCATAGCCAGTAGTCTCCGTTCCGCGATCTGTCGCGAACTACCTAAGGAGGGGCGGTTTGGGAGAAATGGCAGCCTGGTAACAAACCTACCTGACGAACTTCGTGCAGTGTTGTACTGATAGAACAGCTCGCACTCGTCATCCTCTGGCTTCCGTCTATCCGCTGTGGGTGGCTCCTCAGACTCCCAAAACCTCTGCAGCACCTCCGACAACACACTACCATAGAGAACCGTATCGCCCTCTGGTAGGTCCTGAGGTCTCCAAACTGGGCCAAAAATAACATACCCCCCTGTGGTATCAACGGCCACTAAACCAGTTTGCTGAAGTACCCGTTTTCTGCCACACCAGAATCTCCCGAGGACGTCTGACCCGAGGAGAACGTCCACCGTACCAGGAGTATCAAATTCAGGATCAGCTAACTCTAAGCCTGTGGTTAACCCTCGTACCGTTGACGGTAACCGAACCTGAGGAAGTTTCCCTGCCACTTCATCCAGCACCACTGCTGAGGCATGATAGCTGACCCCTGTACCTGTATTACCTAATGTGAACTCGAAGTTCACCTGACCCCGAACGTCAGGCACATCTACACCTCCAATACCTACAGCCCCATCCGTTGTGGGCCTTATATTTAAGCGTAGCCTACTCACCAGCTTACTAGACACAATACAACCCTGAGCCCCTGTATCTAACAAGGCTCTTACCTGTATGCTGCGGCCACCGTATCCCCATACCCAAATCATTGCCGTAGGCAACAATACCGTAATTGGCCGGGGGGCCGAAGCTGGCGTGTAGGCGGCGATTACCTAGCAGGAACCTAAGCGCGGAGTGTCCGCGTCCTGCGGGGGGGTCCCCTCTCTCCGTACACCTTCGAGTGGGTCCCACTCCTGCTGATAGGGACCTCTGGTCCTGTACGCCATGGCTGGCAGCCTATAGTAACCCTGCGGCAGGCGCGCGTACCGTGGATGCGCCTGTAGCCGCGGGTGCTCAGCCAAGGGGAGAGGCATGCGTGGGTCATGAGACCTCACCATGTTGTTCAGTCCCGCCGAGTACTGCATGTACTGGCCCTGGTATTGGCACCCGCCCGTAGTATCACGTATCTGTGATGGGTGCCCCTGACCTTGGACCTGTGACCACCTACCCCGTTCCGGCACCTGCTGCCAAAGTAGTGACTGTCTCGCGCGTGGTGAAGGGGGCATCACCTGCTGATGTCCCTGGCCTCGTCCCTGAAACCCTGGTGGAAGAGGACTCCTCCTTGGAGGGGGTGGGGAGCGTTGCTCCCGTCTAGGTAGGGCAGACTCCGTCCGCTGACCCGCGTCAGCTCTGCCTCCGTAATCTCCGCTGCGGTTCATGCATAGGAGCTGATGGTGGGCACCCTGGCAGTACCTGCAGTTGGTGCTTGATGGGCACTCTCGCACCTGAAGCGGCCCCATACACCTAAAGCACCAACGCCGTTGCTGCACCACACCACGACGTTTCTGCACCCGCTGTGCAGCGAACTCCTCACACGCAGTCACCTGATGCCCCGCCTCTCTGCAGTAGGCACACCTCGATTCCAAATTAGCGACATTGTATCGCCTGGGTGGCCTACTCTTACCGTCTCGCGCCTGTGCACCCGGCCGTTCCGGGCGGCGAGCGGCCGCAGACTCCGCGTGAGGCGACTCTCCAAATTGGGCATCTACCCGCCTGCACTCGGCCTCGAGGAAGGACTTGAGCTCCTCGAAGGTCGGGAGGTAATCAGATGTCTTACCTCCGTGTGACTGTTCAAAACGAGCGGCCATGTCGCTCGGCAGGCGGCGCAACAACGTGTGGACCAGGATATAATCATAGCCTGACACCGGCATCCCCTGTCTCTCAAGAGCGTTCACTGCAACGCAGACAGGGTTGAGGACCTTGGCCCTGAGGTCCGTCCCTCGTGTGATGGTCGGCACGGTGAGCCACTGTTCCAGGAGTTGGTCAATCATGAGACGTTTGTTGCTGTATCTCTCGATCAGCAAACCGCGAGCCATCTCGTAACTTGCATCATCGACTGGTAGATGCTTTACCAGCTCATGGGGCTCACCTTGCAGCTTGGCCATCAATTGTGCCATTTTATATGCCGGCTGCAAGTCAGTGCGGTTATGAATCACACTGTCAAACAGATCCTGGAATCGGGTCCAATCCGTGTAGTCCCCGTGGAAGACCGGAATCGCCACAGCCGGCAGGGGCACTTGCACCCCCGGTCCCCGCGGACCATGGGGTGGGTCCGGCTCCCCAGCTCTACGCCTGGTGATCACAGCAGCCGCCTGCTGGATCTCCTGCCCCATCTCCATGCACTGGGTCACATTCGTCCGGACCGTAAGTTTGACCTCCTCATAAGGCGTCCCATCAAATAACTCCTCGCATCCAGTGAGGCAATCCAACACCTCCGCGACCCGTTCGTCAATCCGTTGCGCACAAGCGATGAGTGCGTCCTCTCGGTCCCCGCGACCGACCATCGCCTGCTTAGTCGCGAACCAAATTAGGTGCGTTCTAATTTTTGCCTGAAGCTGTGTAATTGTGGGAGCCATGGTACCAACTCAAAGTAACACCGAACCTTACAATAAAAAACAATAATAGACAATCGGCCCTGATCCTACCGTTAGGATATCCGCACAGGGTAAACACAACGATAATAACAAGCAATTCACTAATTGATTGGCCCTGATCCTACCGATAGGATATTCTACACAGGGCACACACTACAATCACAATAAATATATTTTTTTTTTATGTAGGTAGATTAAAAATCTTATACTAAAATAATCTTAAATCTAGTGGTTTTCTGAACCACGCTCTGCTACCAAAAATTGTCTAATTCCAAGCTAAACTCCCGCAGTGGAAGCGATTTACACAGGTAAATTTCTAGTAAAATACCAGGAGTTCAACTGAAGGCAGACAATGGCCGCGTTACGCAGCGCTAAATAGCATACGCTGCACATTATAGCAGCGCATACTATGAATTAAACGTGAACCTAAATCTATTTAACTTAATTAACTAAGTTGAGTGAAATTGGCAAATGATGTGTTCTGACCTTTACATAACTCAAGTCGGTAGTAAATACCGTCTGCCGATCTGGCGTTACGTCACACGTATTAGCACTAGATTATAAGTAAGTACCTCCAAATATATCACCCCACGAATTCCGCAATTCGTACTAAGGAGTCACAATGATATGGTACAACAAATATGACTAAAGGGAACACACCATTAACACGAATAAACAGTTTTATACTAAACAACCAGGTTTAACTTACAGTCAACGTGCCGGTCCAAATGCATAAAATACCCAACGGAGAAAGGAAGTACAGGGAATGGATCAAAGAGGAATTCCGTGGGTACTTACAGGGCTGGGTGGAAAAGATATCGACACCCAGCATTCCACTACAGCCTTGGCGCGTTATTCACTTCAAACCACTCACAGCTTCTGTTCGTATTTCACTTTGATATTAGTCATTACGCGTGACCCAACCCGAATTTGGGTCGTACAAACGCGAGCCGATATGGCCACTTGATGCCTATTCAACGCGACGCTCACGTGGAAGACGTCGAGACATCCAACAATCACTAAGCCTGGTATTCCAGTATAACCCAGGAGAACCGCAATAATACGATGCATCAACACGCGCGATCTCAAATTGAATCGTCCATTACACGCGGCATCACAAAACGCGTGGCGGGAAATCCGTACAAAACACAATACATTCTCGTCCGAACGGTTTTGAGTGACTGACCGCGGTGCAGAAATCACCGCTTGGCGCCGTCAGGCGGTCTGCGCGCACGTCGCCAGTCTCGCCCTGCGAGTGAGAAAGGGACAACACACGCCCAGAGCGACGCGTGCGATCGAGCACCGCGCCGCATTCATAGACCGTCATTAATACCTAACTCACCCCAGCATAACAACGCTAAATATTAAACATATATTTTAATAGTAAAAAGGGAATTACCCAACCGTGTCCACATAAAACTTTCCTTTTCATAAATAGCATTCTTGTTACCTGTTCATTTCCTTTAAATGCGAAGGTATTAAGGAAAGATAAAGCAATTATCAAGCAAGATCCAAATTACCTATCCCCGGCCTTTCAATTTACTTAAATAAATAGGATACTTGTGTAAGAGCATATCTCGATATTTATTAGCGAAATTTAATGGATTTGGAAACAAGTCACGCGAATTTACGGTAAAGACTTCTTTGTTTTACTTAGATAAATACTTAATCAATTAGTAATGCAGAAGATTCAATATACCGATAACAATATTAAGCCACGTGTCAGTATCTAAACATAAATAAGCATAATCAACAAGAGGACGTTCCATCGTCCCTCTAGATACCAGATTACAATCACTATAATGAAAAGCGATCCTCTCAAATTGGATTCTCCGTGTAACCCAAATAGACACCACACGATTTCAATTTTGGTAGGTAATATATTCAGAAGGTGAACTTATCCTGTTCGTCTTTATTTGTGTTACCAGTCTGAATAGTGATTCTTTAAAATAAAATCCTATCTGATTGAGAGGAATATTATTCATGTACGTTTAACAAAGAGTAATTTAATTAGAATCTAGAACATACATTTTTATCTTCCACACATGCATCAATAATACCAAATAATCTCGGAGTGCGGCAGTGAGAAGTCCGTAGTGTAGTGGAGGAGCATTTGCTCGCCGGGCTGCACCAGGGCGCCAATTATCACCGGGTCCTTGTCCGGCATCGCTGAGGAAACGAAGTTTAATATCAATTTATGTACGACATAGGGCTCTCGAAAGTTTCCGGGTTACTAAAAAGCAAGGAACTGCAGTGGCCCAGATGGAAAAGGCGTCGCCACTGGTAATGGCGACAGTCGCAGGTTCAAGTCCTGCCCGCGCTTGAAAATTTTGCAAGTTTTCAAAAAATTTATACCTGACACGGGAAGTGTTTTAAAGTTTGTTTTAGAATTAGTCGTCGAGTATTAGTTGCAAAACTAACCCAGTAGATGGAGCAGTGCAACGCGTGACTGGCAATAAGATAAAATTTGCTAAGGTTCGCGGGCAAGGAACGAGCTGCGGTGGCCCAGATGGAGGAGGCGTCGCCACTAGTATTGGTGAAAGTCCCAGGTTCAAGTCCTGCCCGCGCTTGAAAATTTTGCATGTTTGAATTTTTTTTATAATACCTGACACGGGAAGTGTTTTAAAATTTGGTATTCGACCAAATTGTTAATTGGTGGTGGCTAGGTACGCCACCCTTTGAAATAATACTATTAAAACATCATGATTTTTAAAAAATATTGTAGGTAATAAATCCATAATCTTAGTTAAAGCCTTTACTGAAGTTTTATGTACAGTAATTTTTGTAGATAATTTATTCAACGAGAATTCTATTTCATTTACTTACTCTACTTTAGCTCTTAAGTGGGGGAGGAGAAATAAATGCTTTTATTTAAAGTAATTTTGGAACAAACTTAACTGATTTGCTTCGGGTAAGAGTTGAATGGTAATTTTCTTGTTTAGCTACCCAAGTGTGTGGTCTTAAAACGCAAGTTTTCAATTTGATATTGTAAGTCAGCGAGTCGACAAAACGACCCGATGAACCCAGGTGTCCAAATTTTTTCAGCCGCAATCAACTATTAAATCGCAAAACAAAATTGGTATATTCCTTCTTAATTTTATGGTTTTATCATTGCTTTGCTATGTTTTTCCAGCAGGTAAAATTCAATATCCACAAAATACAATAATTTTTATATTATAATATATTTAACATCCATTTCTGTGGTGGACGATAAGTGCCATGCGTGTAGCATGCCCTTCAGTATTTCCCAAAGGACTAACTTTCTAGGTAATTAGGTTAATCCACATGCAAATTTCGCGACTGCTCTAAACATGGTGATAGGAAAGGCCTGTTGTTAGGTTAAATCACGAAATAATGATTCTTTTCCTAAGAAAGTTAAAGTGTTCGTAGGACAAAACTTTACAACATAAGGTGCTTTTAAAAATCTGTTGACAAATGTAAGGGGACCGATTATCGGTGACTTGTGTGTGGGAGCAGCTTTATATATTCTGAGGGTATACAGCAATGAAGTGTCCAGCAGAATAATCTGAGTTGCCTAGGTTGAGCTCAGTTTTATATCATTTAGAACCACTACAATTCAAAATATTTGCCTAAATAATACTATTCAAATTATAAACTACTTACCTACCAGCCTATTCGTGATCAAAATGCACCTAGTCCCTGAAATTGTTTCGCTACATTTTACAAATAGCCATCTGGCTGTTTTGACAAAGGTACCTAAGGTACGCCGTAGGGCACGATCTCTCGTTTTTGCCATCCAGTCGCTACCACCCGCCTTTTTTAAGTTATCGTTCCATCTGGCCAGATGTCGTCCTCCGCTTTGCTTACCTGGGCGTGGCCGCCATTCAAAAACCCGCTTACTCCATCATCTTCCGGTTTTACGACAGATGTGCCCAGCCCACTGCCACTTGAGTTTGCTTCACTCCCAGACTATATCCGTACTCACTCACTTTTCGTGTGGGACACCGAGTCGTCGAACGACACGATGAACCTTGGTGTCAGAGTTTTCAACCGCCTTCTACTAGTTGTAGGCCTCTGACATGGTTTTGTAACGACCGCCATCTAAGTAATCATAGACAGCAACCGGGACCGTAAATCCGTTACTTTGGTAATTTTGCGGATAGTCTCATTCCGGATTGATCCATTATATAAATATCAAAATGCTACATGCAAAACAAATATACACGTAATTTTTTACGCTCGTTCAGTAATATCACATAAATGTCTTAATATTCAGAAATGACTAACATTAATTAATACAACAAAATGCTTACAAAAACAATTAGCAAAAAAATGCATAATGCACCGCCGCTTTTGTTATGTTAACCTTTATTAAAAGGAGATGTTCAAAATTCAGTGGATAAACAGGACGTTCGGCCACGGGATTTACGCTGCAAAACTTATTTTTGAGAGTTGAAATGAATTTATACGAAGCAACGACACTGTTTCCACTAGTTGATGTGAAGCTACATCATCAATAGCTCACTTCATTTTACTCGGGCATAGTAATGTCCCATTTACAACCACTAGCCATTAATTTTAACGCTCCAAATGAACAAATAATGTTGGTACAAACTCGTGCGTCCACCGAAATGCAAATGGACTTCGCTGTCGTTGTTGTTTATTTATTTTGTTTTGTTATTTTACCGCTTAAGTCACTCACCCGAAAATACTGATAACTTTATAATCAAAAAGAGTGTTTGGAGTTAAAAAAGCGTGTAAAAACTTGCCGAGTGCGTCTTTATCACAGATCACCTTCGATCCAGAATGTTATTAGGTGTTAGTAACATGGCGGAGGGTTATACCAACAAAAATAAGAAAAATAAATGTGTTTGCGGCGGCCGGGGCTAATACCCGGAGCCATAGGTACCAGTTCACTGCTTAACCAACTGAGCTGTACGTGCCTCGACAGCCACTGCCAAATCTTCATTTACTCTAATGTGGGCTACTCATAGTTCGTTAAAATAACTTAATAGATAATTTTGAACGAGGCTTCGAGACGCACTGTGAGTCCAAAATAAATCATTTAACATGAACATCGAGAACGAGCTCATTTCTTCGGGGCAGACAGAAAGAAGCGCTTTTTGTTTACCAACAACTTACCAATTTAAGGAGTTTACATAAACTGGATTTTCGTACAGGTAATTAAGAATTATCAGCCTATACGTTAAATTTAGAGTGCTCCAAATAACTAACCTACCATATTCACAGAAGGAAGATGAAATCCCTGAACCGGCACTTTATTCGAAAGTGAGTGATTAATACCAATACCTCTATAATATAAACATTTACTTTCACAGTCACTAATTCTAAAACAAGTTGCTAAGGCCTTCTTTTAAGAAAAAAATATTGCATGTACCAGGAGAGTCCTGCTCTTCTATATAGTTATTTAAAAACTTTGAAGGTAGGGTAACCAAATATCCAAAAACGTATTTAAGTAAAATAAGTCAGTTTTCGACTACCTACGGATTTCGAGATATTGGTTAAAACCATCTCCAGGACTTACCTGGAACGGTTACATGCAAGTAGGGCTGCAGTCTCAGACTAACTATAAAGTCAGTAATATAACTTTTCTGCTTTTCATTAATTTGGATCCTGGCAATTTGTCGTACATACATACAGTATCGATATACGCTATATCACAATGTGATAAAATAAAACAAAAAACATTTTTTATTACGTTTAACAAGACTTTAAATGTTAAATTGAGTTTCATCCACGTAAGTAAACAAAAAATCTATTTAGGACAAATCAATTTACAAAAAATAAAGAATAATTTATAAAGTGATAAAGATTATCGTAATTTAATACTTGAGAAGAATCACTTGAAAATTTCCCATTGGAAAAGTAAATAGCCAGAAAAAATACTCTTACAGTTAAGTACTATAGGAGTATTTTTTCTGGCTATTTAGTACCTATCACTTTCTTTCATTTGTAGACACCTCGCAATATACATTGGGAACCAAAAATGATGAAATACAGGTAATCTTCGAGAATATGGCCAGTAATAAAGCCGACCGCTTATGTGTTTAATAATTCTGAGTTAAACTCCAAAATTTGCAGCCCTAATTATTTAGTTTATAATAATGGGTAACTAATAAAATTCACCCAATGTCCAAAAAAAAATAATGATGACTTCCTTTACAACTTGGCAAAATCAGGCATTGCAATCAGGATTAATTTTCGTGGTATAGAATGTGCCTCCAGAGCATTTACAAGCCAAAGAAAATATTTTTATTACTAGACCTTTGTAAGTCTGTGCAAAACGATAATCTAAAACGTTTTAAATCAAAATGGCCAGCGTAGTTTCGACGTAATTTCATCCAAACCTTGAATTTCCTGCCGCCGCCGGGGCCACTCGGAAAACCGTAGGACATAATGCAGTTTGAATAGGTATCTTAAATCTGTAGACGCGGTTTTAGTAGGTTATTTGAAAGTGTTTTATTTACAAAGTTAAGGAAAGTAAATTTTGATAGCTTGCCATCAGTTTATGATGGCAACCTATTACAACCATGTCAGAGGCCTCTACTTGTGGTAGTAGGCGGTTGAAAAACTCTGACACCAGGTTTCATCGGGTCGTTGGATGAGTCGGTGTCCCACACGAAAAGAAGAAGAAGAAGAACGCTATAATAATTTCGCGCAGCCAGGGTAACCGCTCCATTCTACAGGAATAATGTAATTAATTACACTCTCTTCGAGATATAATGGGGAAATATCGAAAATATTTGTATTTCCAAAGAAAGTGGTCATAGAGTATAGTTTTTATCTCTTAGAAATCTCACTAGACGTTGTTCACAATTTTATCATATTCAAATGGCTGAGTGTTGACATCACGCGCCAAGTTTCCTGCGACGTGAACAATGTATCTTTTAAAGGTAGTTAAGATACATGTTTTTTTTTCTTTGATTTTCTAAGATAGTAGATTGACAAAATATTCAAAATTGATATTGGAATAATACATTAGATACGGCAAAAGTTTTTCGCAGTTTTGCCGAAATGTTACATAAGAGCATTCTCATGCTTGTAGCTAATCTTTGGTGATCCCGCTCGGAGGTGCACCACATGGTTACTATCAAGGTGCAAGATGCTGCAAATGCGTCATATAGCTGCATAATGCGCCATATTTTCTCACGAGAGCGATGGGAATACTTTATCTGAGTTATGGAGTCGTAATTTTAATAGAAAATGAGGCCCGTAGCTTGTAGGAGGTGCTCACGTGTTTTATATTTTTGTCTACATGTAAGTACCTCCACATTTGACTATGACTTATTTCACCACAGTATAAAGAGTTTATAAATATAGTTGACCCTTCAGTTTCTTTCTATTGCAAAACCCACTAATAATTGTGTCCACATCACTTTAGAAGTTTGTTGAGTATTTATGAAAAAAAAAACAAGACAATTGATAACATTTCTAAATAATCAACGTTTCAGGTTTGGATAATATTCTAGAGTTGAACCTGTTACCGGCTGCACTGGGTGGGTACATGCTGTGGTTGAGAACAAAAGGTGCAAGGAAGCATTGAAAAGTGGATTCCATGTTGGAGTTACTCAGAAATTCAATTCGTTTGGAAATGGAATAAAAGTCCAATAACACCTTTAATAAAAAAACTTTTTCATTCATTTTTTTTATGACAAGAGCATATTTATTTATTTATTACGACCCTGACATGTCCCACAGTTCATCAGATTTCAAGTATAGCTTAGTTTATGAATATACACGCTTTAACCTTGCCAACCAATATTTCACAAACTCTACATAACACTTATGAATGTGTCTTTGTTGTTACGGTACTGCCATGAAGGCTAAATGAAATCATTTTGTCTCAGGCAAATATCTTGTTTCTAAAGTATTCTAATACCGATACGTTATTCGGGGCATGTTTAATGGCGCGCACCAAAAGACTTATACAGCGTATGCTGCACACTTTTGCTTTCCACACCGCGTCGGACACATGTTACACCCCATCTGAATAAGAATGGTCTGATGAACATGGCCGCGCCTAGAAACTTACAATTTTTAACTTTACTTTTTGGGGTATGTTACACTTTGTGTTGTTACTTCTTGATGGAACTCCATGTTAATTTACTAATAAAACACTTTTTCACTAGTTCCACTAATTAACTATATTTGTTTAATTTGATATTAAACTAAATGCGACCGGTTTCGAACATCATCATCGGGCAGTTATTTAGAATCGAAACAAAAACTTTTTTTCAAACCAGTTTTGTTTCGATTTTAAATAACTGCCCGATGATGATGTTCGAAACCGGTCGCATTTAGTTTAATATCAAATTAAACAAATATAGTTAATTAGTGGAACTAGTGAAAAAGTGTTTTATTAGTAAATTTACTTTTTGGAATAATAATAAATGAACAGCCACAGTATATATACGATAAATTTTTGTTTTCTAAGTGTCACGTAAGATCTGCAATTCGTTCAATTTGTCCCAGACACAAAACAACCGCAATTCATGGCAGTTTTCGATATGCGACTACGAAATGCTGGAATTATCTCCCGCCACCAATTAGAATTTGTCCGTAAGTAGATTTAAAGTTAAATTAAAATTACATAACCTTGATGTGTCAAGATCAGGCTGGGTTCGACACTCAAACTGTCAATTTTAGTCTTATTCACACGGCATAAGAACGGTCCAAAGGCCGTCTGTCTGTCTGTCTAACCCAGCCTGATCTTGACTGTACAATTGATTGTTCTACAAACTGTTGCAAATAAACGAACTATAACTATTTTAGGTAATAAAACACTTAACCAAACATTTATCGAGTACCACACAAAATGCGAACCAAGTCTCTCTCATTTGTAAAAAAACACGAACCTATTATGCCAACACAGCTTCTTACCGGTACTTTGCAAACAGCACAATTGTTTTTCTTACCAAACCAAAAAGATGTCAGTAGCAAACGTATTGACCGTTGCTGAGGAATAAAAAGCCCAAAGTTGCGGCGTGCGGGAGTCACCACCGGCATGTTAACGCAAAACACGCTTACAACATAGATTAGTGTTGTTTAAGCTGAGATGTGGATAGAACGTAAGGAGGAGAGGATTATAATTTGAATTAATAATAAAATGACGGGCAGCTTTAGGTATAATTGGAGGCGCATACTGGGATCTCTTCTCAGTCGTACACTCTTGACAGAGTGGTCGTGGTTGCTCCGATGGCGTACGAGGTTGGAGGTACGCGTACATGTCTATTTGTCGTCAGTCTTCTGATCTTGAACTGCTTTCCTTGCAATGTCTCTCCATTTCTGCCGGTTTGCTGCATTGCGGGAGCATTCTGTCATGGAGGTTTGCGTTGCTGATTTTATCAAGTCTGTCCATCGGGTAGGTGATCGGCCTCTTGATCTTTTGCCTTCTACGTGGCCCTGGACTACCAATCTTTCGATCGAGTGCTCGTTCCTGGATATGTGGCCAAAGAACTTGAGTATTCGCAGTTGCACAGTTGACGAAAGTCGTTCTTTGACCTTGAGCTCCTTCAGAATTGAGTTGTTAGTGCGGAAAGCGGTCCAAGGGATCTTCAACATACGCCTCCAGCACCACATCTCCAGCGCATCGATTTTTCGACGGTCTTGTGAGCGCAGAGACCAAGTTTCAGCTCCATAGAGAAAGATTGGAAAGACAAGACATTTCATGAGTCGAACCTTAGTATTTTTGGTTATTCTCTTATCTTTCCATATCTTATTAAGCTTTTCAACCGCAGATCGTGTAATAGCGCATCGTCTCTTGATTTCTTGTTCGCAGCCACCAGCGTTGGATATATTGGAACCGAGGTATATGTAATTCTGAACAACATCACAGTTGGCAATGTTAGAGATGTCTGTTTTTTTTTGTTCCGCTCGGTCCACAATCATCATTTTCGTCTTATCTCTGTTGATGGCTAGGCCAAATTCAAGACTGCTGACTTCTAGCCGCGTTAACAAGTCCTCAATATCTTCTTTTGTCTTTGCAAGAAGTGTAGTGTCATCAGCATATCTTAGGTTACTTATCAGCCGACCTCCAGTAGACACGACCTTCATTCCAGTCCTCAAGAACAATTCGCATGATGTATTCTGTATAAATGTTGAATAACAGAGGTGATAGAATACACCCCTGTCGGACGCCAGCTTCGGTTTTGAAGTTTTCGGAGTCGACTTCATCTATTCGGACAGCTGCTGTACCCTCTACATACAATTTTTGTACGAGGTATATAAGATGATGAGGTACTCCTATATCTCTTAGTACTGGCCAAAGTTTGTCCCATTTAACCGTGTCGAAGGCTTTTCGAAAATCGACAAAACAAATGTATAGTGGGGTATTAAATTCTCTGGCTTTCTCTATGATCTGACGCAGTACTAGGATTTGTTCTAGTGTACCTTTTCCTTTCACGAAACCAGCTTGCTCCTGAGATATTTGACGAGACAAGTACGATTGGAGTCTAGTGTTAAGGATGTGAAGTAATACCTTGCTAGCATGTGAGATAAGAGATATCAGTCGGTAGTTGTTACACTTCTTTGTTGACCCTTTCTTATGCAGCGGTATGAATAAGGAATGTGACTAGTCCTTTGGCCAGCACCCCGTCTCCCAGACTCTGCAGCAGATTTTATGTAGGATATCAACTCCTGACTCTCCCATCGCCTTGAATATTTCGATGGGTATTTCATCTACTCCAACGGCTTTGTTGCGTTTTAGATGTTTAATGGCTGCACGAACTTCGTCTCGTAAGATGGTTGGCTCCTGCTCAATTATATCGGCTGCGGTATAAGTGACAACTGGTGAACAATTGCTATCACAAAAGAGGTCTCTGCAGTAGTCCTTCCAGACTTTCACAATATCATTTATTTCCGTGATTGTTACGCCAGCAGAGTCTTCCACAGACCAGGTCTTGGGTTTGAACTGTCGGGTCAGGTATCGTACTTTATCATGAATATCTTTAGTTTCGTGTTTGTCCGAGTGTTCTTCCAGTTCTTTGCAAACTTTTGCCAGGTCGCTATTACGGTCTCTTCTACAGGCCGCCTGTATCAAAGCACTTATAGTATTCAGCTGTTGTGTAGTTGCTCCACGGACTTTCATGTTGCGTCGTTTTTCCACTAGGTCCCATGCCTCCATGGACATCCAGTGTTGTCGCTTTGGCTTGGAAGGCTTAGGTTTGTCACGTCGCCGCGACACTCGTCAGTGCAGACAATAAAACTCTTGTTTGGGGTCAATGGATTTATTGTGGGGGGGAAGAACCCTAGAAAATGTACATTGATTAGAAATGTTATTTACAATGTTTACGGACTATTTTAACAAAGGTCTGGAACTAAATAAGGCCGAGGCAGACGACTTACCTCTAAGGGTTCAAATCAGTGTTCCAGATAGTTTATGTGGGCACTTCACCACTGATAAGCTCGAGGGCTTGTATGTGGTGGTCACACTGGTAACTTATAAAACACACTGTGTACACAAATAAACACTGGGGGCACTAGCCCGTCACCAGTTTTACTTTAGGCTGCCTGATCTCCTGGAAAAATGGCGTCTTGGAACGACAGCGATTCAAACTTCAAATGTGAAAGATGAGATAGAAGTTGGTGGTGGACAGTGTTGACAAAATAGTGCGATGCCCGGAGGTCGCATTGCTACATGTTGTGTTTCCACCACTGCCTCCTTTATGTATTTTTTTGCCGATAACCATAAGTCATTTGGATCTTCTTTACTTTCTGTTTCAGCCAGCCAAGCACTATGTTTGACTTTACAAGATTTGGCGAATGATTCTGGATCATGCACTTTTAATCTTTTTGTGATATTAGCAGGTCTCGAGTTTTGCAGTTTTAACCGTAATTTTCCAATCAGTAGCTGGTGATCTGAGTAACAATCGGCTCCGGGCAAAGTATGCACGTTGGTGATTGAGCTTCTCCATCTACATCTTATAAGAATATTATTATTAATTATATTATATATTATATATACGGTGTTCATTATTGTCAAGCTGTTATCGGCGGCAAACTCTATTAGTCTTTCCCCTCTTTGGTTTCTAATACCGAGTCCGTACTTCCCGAGAATCTCACGGAGACCAAACTACTGACACATACTGAGACATACTGGGATAGAATTGATTATATTAATGTTATAATAAGTGAAGTGAAAACGGACGTTCTGAAGAAAAACATGGGGATAAAAACGAATAGGGCTTGTATGTGCGTATTTTTTTTACATATTTCTACCGTACCTATTTCTAAAGTCAATGAAATGAACAAACCGTTCACAAAATGTGTGTTGGAAAACTGGTTTTAACATTTCACAATCAAATTATTCCAAGTCATGGTAAATTTAGCAAATTCTAAGGTAGAGCGGAGTTTTGAGTACCATTTGAATCGCAAACAGGTTCTTTGTCAATACGAAACCCGGTTTATACACGTTATTTGCATCACTACATAGCATAAAGTGAAGTCGCTTCCCGCGTCTGTCCCTATGTCTGTTTGTTTGTATGTATGCTTAAATCTTCTTGGATCTGGATTGGGTTTTTTAAAAGATAGAGTGATTCAAGAGGAAGGGTTTTATATATAATTTATGTCGGAAGAAGGTCTGTTTTCGTGAGAAATCGGGTAGCAGCGCGTGAAACCGCTGGTCCGGCCGCTAGTGACCGATAAAATTAAACTTCCTGTAGTGCCGTCTAGAGAGTTTTACAAGAAATCGTTCATGTGTGATAATTTGGAGCTAAATATTTTATAACATCTATGCATAGCCATCGCCAGGTTATAAAAAGTATGTACTGGATTGTGTATTTTAAGGAAACTCAAAATTTTGAATTCAACAACACAACAGTTCATTGCTGGGCATGCCCCTCCAATTGAGGGGTATTAGCCATACTCAACACGCAGATTGGCGCGCGCCAGAGTACGCTGCCGCTAATTCCCTGGATAAGTGCCCCCATACGATATTATGATTCCTTATTACATGTACCAAAAAGTTGGCTTAATTCCCCTACTTTACATGGCGGTGAATATTGTAATCATGCCGCACACCGTTGTAAAGACTTTTGCATTAGCGTAGTGTCTCATCTGAGCTTTATAAATTATACATACAATTTATCTTTCATCACGCTAAGAACAAATTGGTTGGTAAAGATTTCTTCAGCCCAAACCTAAATATCCCTCTGAAATCATCGTATGTCTGTAGGGACCTACAGCAAAGGGGCATCACATTAAACATTTACAATCACACCACAATATTCCACTGCTGGACAGCGGCGTCGAGGAGTATTGCCATTCTCCAAGCAAGATGCTTGGCATACAGATTGGCGAACATAATGCAACATTTTGAATTCACAGGGAACGCTGCTGCCCATTCCTTGGATGAATATATCCCTCACACGACTTCCACGGGTAGAATTCGGGTGATGCTATTCAAAGCCAGCATCACAGCGAGTGAAATCCCTAAGCGGGCCTTTTAATGTTACCGTAATCAAATCATATTTAACTAATAGCCCTACAAACCCAATCAGCGAATTACGCAATATGAATTGGTGGACTTTGCGATCAAATTGATGAATTTCGTTTGAAGTGGGTGATCCAAAGGTCCGCTGATAATTTTGATCGAACGCGTAGATTCATTTCTACGTTTTAGCCCTATCATTTTCAATCGCATAACTTATTTTTGAATACGTCGTTAGCTTCGTATTCAAGCTAAAGTCTAATCAAACATCCTTGAGATTATTATGATGATGTACTGAATAAGGGATCTAAACACACCTGTGTAACAGAATTTCGTATTTCACGTAAGTATCTATCTTCCGATCTATCCGAATCCACAACTGAAGTATACGTAAATGAGTTCCAAAAACAGCATTATATTAATGTAGATACTTGCGGCCCGCTCAGGGGTTTCACCCACCGCTTTCCGTGAGAATTTGACCTTTACCCGTCATAAATTATATATAAAAACCTTTCTCTTAAATCACTTTACCTACGGGAGACAAAAGCATAAAAATCTGTTGCGCTGTTTAAAAGATCTATGCATACACATGGGACCACACTACTGGGACATGGGAAGCGACTTTATTAGAACTTTAGTAAATAGGTGATTCGTTGTTGATAGTCATTCATAATATCGAATATAGGTAATAGTAGTAATAGTTTGTAGATAACATACTAACTATTTAAGTTTGGATGTCGAATTACAAAAAGATTTCAAAATTAAACCGCGTTTATCAACTATTTATCTAGTAATTCATAGGCGCGTCTCACAGTCACGAATTTTGGTGGTTTAATTATAATCCCAAAGGAGCAAAACGGGTTATTTCCAGACTGAACAGGCAGTGTATTACACACGTATTATAAAATAGCTTGTGGGCGGGCACTATTTTATACTGAGCTATATATAATATCTGGGCTTTCTAAGATTTCTGTGTCTACGTTTTTAAAATACATAAATGACACTTACTGAACGAAAAAGAAAATAAAAACATAACATTGCCTATGTTTGTATAAGTTTGTATATATAAAGGCTGTGCAGTGAAAATTCTGTGTGATCGATCACAGTGAAGATCGCTGGCACATAAAAAAAGAAATGTATTTAATTTGAGTTTTTGGAATTAAGTCAAGTCAAGTCTTGGGTTGTGATCCGCTATACCACAATGATACTCGTTACGGGGATTCTGGTTGAGATGAAATGAATTTGGATTATTAATCGAATTTAATTTGAATGATATCTAAATGTAAAATAATGAGTCAATAATATTATGTGATAGAAGATTTAAATTAGATTCTGGCAGGTGTTTATTTCATTTTTCCATTATTATATTGTACATAATTCTACAGTTTCTACACTTTGTTATGAAACAAAAATTAAATAAGGCTTCTTCAAATAAAAAAACTAAGGCTCCTACAAAATAATAGCGTCTTACATTTTCTTTCAGCTTGCTTATTACGGCATGTCAAAGTAACAAGAGCCATTCTATAACTACATGACCACTATTACATATTATCATCTTAACATAATTCATTGAAAGATTTTATTAAAATACTCTTATAATAAAAACAGACCACGCGAACAAGCTTGATAAAATTAACCGCATAATCAGAAACAAAAAGCAGTATTTACATAAATCTTTAAAATCCGAGGTAGGTAATCCTCCAAAATTTCACTTAAACGTCCAATAAGCAAGCTCTTTTATTTAAAAATAAATATTAATATCCTGTAACCTGGGTAAATAAAGGAATGGTTGATCATTTATTTGCTCAAGCGCGTCGCGCCGGTCTTAGCTGTTGCGCGCCGGTTAATCTTCATCAGATTCAATAATCTTAAAGGCTCCATCGGGCATCAGCTTTTGCTAGTAATTTTCGAGTAGTTGAAAGAATTCTGACTACAAATTTAATTAAATTTGCGTATCTAACCAGCATAATTGAGTTCAGTTCTCTTCAGTTGTTAGCCGAGGACGAAGGAAGTCCTTTCTAAGTAAATAGTGAAGTTGGTAAATGATCGCTTGAGTTGCGGTCGTGATCTGAATGTAGAGAGCAGCCAGCAAGTTCAACCCCGACACACTTTTGAAGAGTTTTGAGTGCGGATAGCACCAAGTTATCGGTAGACTTATCTTCATAGTTGTGAATAGCCAAATGAATAAGTAACTTACGGTCTTATTACAAGAAAGTTATTTGTGACAGCGTCAAATCGGTAGAATAATATTTTAAAGACTGCCTAAAAGCGCGTCGCACTTTTTTGTAATGATACGGTTAATGTCCTTATGTATCAGAAAATTAGTAAAATTTTAATATACAGCTGCTGAGTGGCTATCAATGTTAACGTTCTTGATGTGCCTTTGTCTTGCTGCATGTTGTCTATTGAAAGCCAAAACATTAAGAACGCTTGAAAACATGCCCAGAAATTCCAATCTAATCCAACTACGAGTGTATTTATGTACTGAACGGCATATGTACCGGCCGGTGGTCGTCGCTGCGTCCTCGCGCCACTGTTGTTTTTCCCAACCAATGTTTCACTTTTCTTACGTACCTTACAAAAATATAGAATTCATTAGCTATCAACATGGGGTGCATTGGATGACTCTGTGTCCCACACGAGTAGTACCGAGATTTTCAAATATTCCCTACGAAACTGAAGTAGGTATTTCCAAGATGGTGGTCATCTCGCTCAGCCCGCTGACCAGGTTAGAGTCCAGCATGGCGTCTTAATCTTTAGTTATTTTAAAACTAAATTCATTGCTCGCTGAAATTTATTAGTTTCTGAATGGCCGCAAAAACTAGGTATGTATGCTGCCTTTTATTGCATCGCCCGCGTTTGCTTTACGAATTATTGTGGCTTTCTGTCCGGTCTCGACTAAAGGTACAGGTTAAGTTTATGAAATATGTGACTATTCCATCACGTTAAGAAATTGTGTATAATAGTAGTATTTCTACCCGTGGGTATCGTAATAGGCAACTCATAGATGAATCCAAGGAATGGGCAACCGAATTCCCTGTGAATTTAACACTTTTTACTGCGCTCGCCAATCCACCTACTATAAGCTATTGAAGTAAGAAATATTGGACCAAAGGTCAACAGCGTCGCAATGTTAAGGACAGAAAGCACCTATAGTCGAGTTAACGTATAGATTACCTAAATCTGTTATTTAATGATTATCTTTCTCGTTAGCGACTCTCAACACTTGGTAACAAGGAATAACTTTTTAAGATTATATATTTTGTAGAAATGGTTCAGCTGTTCGGAAATTTCATATGGAGAGTCACATATTTTTCTAATTTCGTAGGGAATGATGAACGCTGCGATACGTTCTGATGAACCCTGCGTCCTGATGAACTTGGGTACCTTCACTTAAAACAAAGTAGAAACACTGCTTGGAAGAAAAGAGATCATATAACATTATGACATCTAATGTCAAGAAAGCATGAAGGTTCTAATAATAACTTGAAACGTGCCGCAAGAAGTTGCAGCAAGACTTGAATACCAAAGCCGCGCCGCGAGATAACCAGCACAAGTGACTACAGTACACTTTAACCTCAGAGGAAGTCGGGGAAGCGGCGGCGCTTATCGCGTGCGTGATTTGAATGCTTAGTGAGTTTTTATTCACATAAACTCATGCACGAGGTAACTTTTTGTTTAAGATGTGCCTTCATTACTATCATCTCTACATAGTGTAAAATAAAATCGCTTCGCGAGTCTGTACCTATGTCCGTATGTATGCTTATAATTATAATAGTACGCAACGGATTATGATGCGATTTTTAAAATTGATAAAATGATTCAAGAGAAAAGATATACATGCCGGAGAAAGATTATATTCGCGCGGGAAAACAGGCTGCTGCGGGTGAAACCGTTGGGCGGCCCACTAGTTCGTAGTTTTATAAAATAAGTTTTTTCAAAACCTATTCAAAAACAACTACAGTGACCCACTATTGTTATGTTTTTGAATAGGTATCTAGGTGTTAATGACTGTAATTTCATTAACGATTAGATTAAGCTCGTGACTCTGTCGGCTTTTAATGATCCCTGTGTCATGTAATACGTTTTCTTCCCATTTTAGTAGGTACGCGATAAAAATAAATTTCGAAGAAAAAAAACATGTGAGAATTCGCGATTTTTAGGGTGAAACTTATTCACGGCGCGAAAGTGACGTTGTTTCAAAAGTTTTGTCTGAAACTTTGCTTTTGTCGGCGAATTCGGGAGCTTTATGATCAAAGACTATGTCCTACGTGACAAAACAAGCTGTGGTGTAAAAAAAAGTGGAAAAGTAAAGGCTACCCGTTTTCTAGCATTGGTTAAAGTGGAACATGTTTCACAGGTTACAACGAATGGCTTCTAGTAAGGAGTTAGGTAACGTTACATTATCTCTGAAAGAATACATTACTTGTCATACTGAGATTTCGTTCGCGCGGATGCGAATAGTTATTAAAATTGATCGATCATGATTTATTTAAGTACTTACAAAACAGAATTTTGATAGTATAAAAAATCACATTTGAATAGTTCAATTATAATAATTATACCAATCTTTCCCGTAAATAGTAAAGAAGCGGTACAATAGAATGGTTGTGGAATAAAACAAGGGATTAGTTAACGTTTGTAAAAGATTGATCGTTCCGGCATCGTCGCTGAAACCTGAAACTTTGCTGACAGATTGCTCCGGATGAAATAAATCAAATCGTCTCTTTGTCTCCTTTTCCGTCCACCACAAATTGCTGTTCTGTTTATTACCTATTCGACTCCAATCTGGTTCGATAAGTACTAAAGTTTTACGATTATGGATAAGGTTACTACAATAGATTTCTCAATTTTGTTTTCAAATCGAGGTACGTACCTTTCATTCCTGAGGTTCATCTTAAGTATTATGTTTTTTCTTAAGATGTCTTAAGTATCATGTTTTTTTCTTAACAAAACTTTATGGACACCAATAAATTTCCACGAGTGGAAAACTCTTTCTTCGAGATAATCTCAAGCACTTGACGGCGTGATATCTATTAGTTCCATTACTGAGATTGCAGTAATTCTGTTTCCGGACATGTGCACCGTGTTTGCCTTGTTATTTCTAATAATTTATCACACACAAATTAGCTTTTGTTGACAGTAACTGAATTTCCAAAGAGTATAACCAGAAACAGAATGTGACAGCGCATGACGTTTGGGGGCTCTGTGTTTAGTTTAGAATCATGTTTCATTATAGACGAACACTGCATAGTGTCCCTCACTAGGGGATTCCCTAAATTGCGTTGCTAATTGACCTACGCAGGAAGATATAAGTACAAATAACACCCAGACGTGAGAATAAAAATTTGAATTCATCATTGAAATAAATATCCCGGCAGGATATAGAACCCGAGACTTTTGCTCTGTAGGCAAGCGCACTACCATTTCGCGACATTGATCGCCACATCATATTCTGCGTCAGGTAAGATGGCAGTATTTGGTATCTAAACACAAAATTTTGTGCTAAATTGTGTTCTTGTCACTAAACAGATATATAACTACAGTTCTCAATACATTGTTTAGCTCATTTATGAGTGGTCGAATATTATGTGGAAGATGATATATTACAATGGTCGACAGAAGTCAAAACGCAAACAACATGATATTGTTATCAATCAGGAGTACGACAAGGTTGGGCTTGGCGGAGGAGGTGAGGGCGAAAAAATATCATCTCATAAAAGATTGTTTCTGTATTTTTAAATACATGATACGGTATGAACGTTTTCACCTTTTCAAATCGAAAAGGACAGTTTCGCCGCGTAACTCCAGTGGGCAAAAGTCGTTTATATCCACTCCATGGGGAAAAGTGATTTGAATTTCGAACAGCTCATTATATCAAAACAAATCGTGGCAATGGCAGCGGTGCGTTCTGAAAACTATTTCAGCCGGTTATTTATTTCTTTTTGTAAGCGTTTTGTTCTATTAAATACTTCTGACATTTCTGAATATTGTTACATATTATTATCGTCAGGTTATTTTTGCGAATAAAAGAGTTTCTTGGAATCACAATGCTTTATATTCTCATAATTTTCTCTAATGCAATTTCTCATTTTTACAAAAATAGTGGAAAAACACCGCTGTCACACTGAACTCCAAATTCGAATCAAAACGTCATTTCTGTCTCGTCTCTATGCTCTCCTCGCCTCCTCTCCTCCATAGACACAAATGTCTATGCTCACCTCACCTCCGCACCTCACCGCACCCCACCTCCTTGTTATACATCGCTCCACACCACTTCGCTTTACACTGCACATCTCGCCAGCCAATAGCTCCTCTCCTCACCAGCCGTTACAGTCGGCCATCCTGAAACCAATTGCACCGCAATTGGCGCAGGAAAAATCGTTAACTTTACAGCAGATAAATAGAGCATCCTCATCAGATCATCCCCAAATACGTATCTATCTATCTATCTAATACTTCCTCATTCATCACTTTGATCCACTACATTCTATATCACTATCACCACAGTGTGGCTAACGGGACGCTTTAAGTTTAAGCCAATAAGAGAGAAACCACTGCTTGCATTTACACATTACACTTATCTTTGCTAGCTTAGGTTAGGATTCAACTTATTGGGATTCAACTTATTGGGAATCCCTCATTCAAAGAGTTCAACTAAATGGGAATTCAACTTTATGGTCCGGAAGGTGATACCCTATCTCCTTGCCAACTGTACTATGATGCTACCCTATCTCCTTTGCAGACTGTATTTACTAAAGTAGCAAATTTTGTTAAAGATGTTACTTATCTCAACTGTATCAACACTATTACTCTACCCTTTCTCATCTCTATCGCTTGTCGTCTGCACCTCTTTCTTCCCACACCGCAGTAATTAAAAATACCCACTCACCTCACAAACACATTGCTCAGCTCGTGTGATCATGTCGCCCTCGACCCGGTGTATGGCATCCTCTCTCATGTTACACACCTTCAAGTATCCTACTCCATCGTGAATAATAGAACTGGCCATAACATAGTGAGTATAACAGCCATTGCTGTGCTGTCTATGTCTTGCACACACGTCTCCTCGCGGCGTATATGAGTGGTTTAATAAGCTGTTGCCTACGGCACCTTGTCTTCAGCTACCTGTACTCTATAACCAGAAACTTAATCACAGGCACCTACGTCATCAAATTTTCTCAAAGGTGTCATTTTCAAATATTCATCAACCCTTCTTGCTTCTTGGAAGTTGAAACTTTGATCGGATTGATATTGATCAAAAGCTGACAAGAATCTTTCATATACTTTGTCTGGCGTAGAACATTAAAATGCTTGAGCATTAGCTTGCAGCTCGTCGAGTAATCCCCATATTATACAAGACACCGCTGCCTGTTCACTTTGCAAACATCGATAGCTCAGAGCCAACTTCTCTTGGTAGTATTTAGTCATACTTCACTGGCAATTTCTTACGTTGCATCATCTATTCCAAAATTACTTGTTTACCACTCCTGCCATGTATGTTCATAAGATTAACACTCAAGTCTCATCATCATGATCATCTGCCTGCCCTTATCCCAACTTATTTGGGATCGGCGCAACATGTTTTTCTTCCATTCATCTCTATCAGTTGTCAAGTCTACGTTAACACCCTTTTGCTTCAATAATATTCAAGTCTTTTAAACTAAATGCGTGCCTGACCTTGCAGCTTCGATTGCAAGTAAGAAGATTTCGTTTTATCACTTCAGCTGTAGGTAAATTTTCCCCAGTTGTTCAATTTTCTTAATCCAACTCTGAACATTCATATCCTGGTCTTCCGGGTCAAAATCAAGAATAAATTTAGCGGTGTTGAAATTTTCAATAGAATTCGATTCGGTACTGACTGCGTTCCTCATTTAACATAATTTGCAGAGCTGTCAGCGATTTTGTGATCAAGCTTTCCAAATCTAGTCATTACTCACATTTCTTGGCTTCTTCTTTTGCCGTACATACCGTCCAGGTTTCTCGCCTGAACCCTCCTGCAGAGTTCTCATCATAGTGGACTTGGAATCATCCCGCTTCTGACTATTATCGTCAGGTTATTTTTGCGAATAAAAGAGTTTCTTGGAATCACAATGCTTTATATTCTCATAATTTTCTCTAATGCAATTTCTCATTTTTACAAAAATAGTGGAAAAACACCGCTGTCACACTGAACTCCAAATTCGAATCAAAACGTCATTTCTGTCTCGTCTCTATGCTCTCCTCGCCTCCTCTCCTCCATAGACACAAATGTCTATGCTCACCTCACCTCCGCACCTCACCGCACCCCACCTCCTTGTTATACATCGCTCCACACCACTTCGCTTTACACTGCACATCTCGCCAGCCAATAGCTCCTCTCCTCACCAGCCGTTACAATATTATGTAATAATTCTTAACGAATCTTGAAAACATTGAAAACAAAAAAAATACTGGAATTTTTATTTTGTCTGAGGCATTCGAGCTGTACAGCCAATTTCCCAAACTTGACATTGGCAGAATTTTCTCACTGGTAGAGGTGAAAAGTTGTGTGTACCACATAAGAGCAAATTCATTCGCATCTCGTGCTGTTGAATTCCTCACTCAGCTCAGGATACAACTTTTAATGCACTCGCTACGCTCGTAATTCAATTTTAGTACACTTTGCTACCTCGGTATTCAAATTCATTCATTGACACTTTTTTATGTAGGTAAACTCTACAAAAAAAAAACTCAAATACACTTTTGCACTGGATCACAATTAGCTTGTCATCAATTTCACCTGATGATGAGTATCTGATGGTGGAATTAGAAAGTAACTGATGGAACCCTTAAAATGGCTGCAAGTAAACATGATGAGTTTGGGCACATAAGATTTGTCTAAACATTGGGCTATCATAATCACATTAGAAATTTATCTTATCTTACTATCGTTTATCAGTAAACCACAAGTAATAATAGCCTTTGTATAGTAAATTAGGAAGGTATGTGCATTAGATAATTCTGTTACTTTAAGTCCAAAAAACGCGTTATAAGTTCCACTGAAGAACTTACACCACATTATATTATATTTATATGACATTTTGTTATGAATGTGAGTTTTTTAAAGGTCGGCTTATAAGGTCAGTTTTACCCAATCTCCCGCCTCAGGACCCTGAATTAAGTGGATATCAGCTTCAGTTTCCCAAATAATATGGACGGGAATAATTATATTATCATATTTTATTGTATTCAAAGCAAGAGTGAACAGGCTTCTTCTGGGTGAGCTTGCTCCATCTTAGACTCTGTCTCTGTCCTATGACCTAGACTAGAGTCAAGAGCAAACCCATCATTAATAAAAAAATAAAAAAAAAGTATATGAACAATATTGACTTATATAAGGTGTAAAAAAATTAGCTAAGAATATTTTAAGGGGTGAACCAGTACGCGAAACTGAACAACTTTCTCCAAGGAACATAGGTCGAAATATGAAAAAATAATTTGACCCTCCCATACTTAGTGTGTTACCCGGGCGGGATAATTTGTATGGGAGGGCCATTTTTTTTTCATATTTCGACCTATGTTCCTTGCGGAAAGTTGTTCAGTTTCACGTACTGGTTCACCCCTTAAAATATTCTTAGCTAATTTTTTTACACCATGTATAAGTGCTATACTTTTTAATAATAACAGTTTTAATGACCTAAACTTACTTTGCCTTTCTCGCGATAACAATATTTTGACCATTTCAAAAAATTCTGCTGCATTGTATAAAAAGTGAGGCGACGATCCTTGCGCTTGTTTGAGTGTTAAATTCTATTTGCGTGATAAATGTTGGAAAATATCTGTTAACATTTCAACAGGAGCGTCTGCTTGTCGTCGCCATACAAAATGATTGTGAATTTGAATGAAATAAAGATAGCTTGGGTCCGATTCTTCAGATTTAAAGTCTTTTATTTTACATTAGTAGCCCTACCAGCTGTTACAGCCACTGTCAACCATTTTCCTAAGGAAACAAGTTGTTTTCCTGGCACCTTACTGAAGAATTTCCAGATCTATTATAAAATGGATCAAAATCAGTTGCGTGGTTTAGAAGGTAGCATGTCCATGATGACCATGATGGACAGACAGAGAAACGCGGAAAGCAACTTCTGTATGCATTTATGCTGCTCTTCCTGCTACGCCAGTACTACGAAATTGCTACGCGGCTACGAGTACCCAAACATACGCATAACTCACCTATTAGGTGTTCCTTGCCTTATGATTACGGCTTCAATTGAGTGATATTACGAATTCGTAGCAAGTACTATACCGTTCTTCATTTGCAAAGTAACGTTCAAGGATAAAGCTTGTAAGATCAGGTGCGAGATACAATGTAATCAAGCGTAGTACACAGAATTAGTTGTAATTTTTACAACGTAGTTACTTACTACGTTTACAAATTTCTTATGTTTTAATTATTATAATTTAATGCTTAATTTTGGCTTTTAAAGTTATTTAGAATCAGATCAATGTATCCTTTTCACTACACTATTTACGACATCGTATTTGTTAAACTGTTTTTTGTCTACGATACAGATTTTCCTAGTGTGTTGGGACTGTTCGTAAACACAATGTTTTTTAAGTGTATAATTATTTTTGATAAATAAAGAAATGCTTAAAAACAATGAACAATAATATTTTTTTGAGATTGCACAGCTAGCCCGAGCCGGTTTTCTATTAGGACAATACAAAATTGTTATAAAAAGAAGAAGATTGCGTTATGCAAATTTCTTTTTTTTACAATGACCGATCATGACGTCAATAAGTGATAATGCTATCCTACATTGAATAAAGTTATTTCATTTTCATTTTCATTTTCAGTACTCATTACAATAAAACAATTTTGAATGGATTTAAGATGTGTTTACTTTGGATTTTGGAATTTTTGGAATGGATGGGAAATCTCATCAACTTGGACTCTGCTGACTTGTATAGTCAGCAGAGTCCAAGTTGATGAGATTTCTGCTGTTTTTAAGCATTTCTGCGTGAAACCATGACGTTACGCTAGGAAATTCAAAAAAAGATGGTGGTAGAACAAAAATACTGTTATCGTCAGATTATTTTAGCGAATCATTTCTTGGAATCACTATGCTCTATGTTCAAATAATATTTTCCAATACTATTTCTCAATTTTACGAAATAGTTAAAAACGCTGCTGTCATATCAAACTTCAAATTCGAATCAAACGTCATTTTGTCTTCCCTATGCTCTCCTCGCCTCCTCTCCTCCATAGACACGAATGTGCTCACCTCGCCTCCATACCTCACTACGCCCTACCTCTTTGTATTACATCACTCCACACCACTTATCTTTACACTGCTCATCTCACCAGCCAATAGTTCCTCTCCTTACCAGCCAATACAAAAATGTATTTATTCAATAATGACGTCTAACAACTTAGTCATCAGTGACCGTAAAAATTGTAAAATCCAAAACAAACAAAACCTAAATCCGTTTAAAATTATTTAATTGTAATGAAGATAATCTCAAAAGTATAATCGTTCATAAAAGTGTAGTCCGCAGTTTTTATATAGGGTGTT
Organism: Tuta absoluta; assembly: GCA_027580185.1. Lineage (NCBI taxonomy): Eukaryota > Metazoa > Arthropoda > Insecta > Lepidoptera > Gelechiidae > Tuta > Tuta absoluta. The sequence continues at coordinate 3,474,410 of JAQAHW010000016.1, read as the reverse complement.
ACGTGGAACTGAAAAACGATTCTAAATCTCATATTGTCGGAAAACGAAAATATAATTAGTTCTCCATATGAAGAGAACAAATATTATTGTCAATAAAAAAAATGTTTTATATCTTGATCACGCCCCGAAAAAAAAACAGTTATTTCCCTTCTTCTTATTAGCGTGTCGATGGCAGACACTACACCACCGTCGCGGCCCAGAACTTGGCCAATTTCCCTAATAACATACTGTGTGAAATATAAACTTACCTATCTTGATACTGAATATACGCAGGAGTGTTTCAAAAATAAAACATTCTTAGAATACGATTACATTAACATACGATTTATCACTTATTTAAGATTTTGCAGTGCGTTTATTAGGGAACTAGCGTTTCCGCCCGCGATATCATTCGCGCATTCTTTTTTGTACGGAAAACCGAATCAAGGGACAACCCGACAAACCTAATAAAACTATCAAATACTCACTTTATACTTTTTTCTCCTTAGATATATGTTTTAATAGTTAACTTTTAAAAGATCATGAGTTAATATATTCATGAACAATCAATATATTGAAAGCACACAGTCTGTACCGCCGTCTGATAATCCCACGGTACAAACTTTCTAGTTAGTGTTTCCTAAAACTTCTGTATTTAATATGTGGAGCAAACAGACCGAATTCAGAGCGCAAACAAAACGACCTTACGTATGTACACACTTGCTTTATATATCTCTACCGTGGCGGTATCTAAAACCTAACTATTTCAGAATTAAAATAAACACTTGGTACATAGCCAAAAGTATACAGGTAGGCACCAAACGACGGATTTTCCCAAGCGTTAATCTGATAAACTTTACTCCAGAACTAAAAGTATAAAAAAATTGACCACAATACAAAAAAAATTGCTGACCGTGCAGTTTCCTAGACAAGTTAATTATTTTTGTTTTGATCCTTGTTCCTTGGGGAAAGTTGTTTAGTTTGACCCGCTGTGCTCAGCGTTTGTCAGAAACTTTCTAATAGTTTGCAACTTGAACAAGGAACTTCACGCAAATTAAAATTTACTTCTATTTGCATAATAAATTACAGCGGGTAGATTGGACCCGAAGAGACGAGCTGACATACGGGTTGTAGAATAAGAAACGATGTATCGAAAATTTTGGAGGTATGATCAGAGCATAAAATTGAATGTATATTATTGCTTAATGGAGCATGTTTGGGAAACAACTAAAAAAAATACCGCTCATACAATCGGTACAATTATACAATCATATCATACAATCCCTTAAATCCGGTATTTGACTAAAATCTATCGACACTGTCATAAGATATTCATCGCATGTAAAGGTTTGAAAATGCTTTTGGTGTTCATAAACAATCTGTAAGTTTCTTAAAAAGACAGATATAGTCCAAAATACGTAAGTAATAGGAATCAAGCAAACTGCAATATATAAGATCCCTTTAGATGCAAACTTAAAGCTATTGGCTGAAAGTTAGTCTACGAATATCCCTGTTTCAGTTTCCGTGTACTTAGTGAAGTTGAACTCCGAGCGGTGAAATTTTCGCTGCATTTCCTGGGTAATTAACTACCTACTACTACCATTGCATTGTCAAGTCATAGTAAAATTTGAAACAATATTACAGTATAACTTTAAAATTCCGATGTTAAACCGAAAATATGAGTTTGTAAAAGGTTACTTCTCGAATGGGTTTTCTGATGTCAAACGAAAGAAATGTAATTGCGCTCAAAAAACGGCCTAACAATAAGAACGTGAACACGTACTTTTTATTCAACTAACATTCCATACTGGTTATATCATAGATATATATATATATACATAGTATAAAATAAAGTCGCTTCCCGTTTGGTGTCTCCTTATATCTTTAGAATTACCCAACGGATTTTGATGCGGTTCTTTTTATTAGATAGAGTAACTTGAGAGGAAGGTTTATAAGTATAATTTATTCCGGGAAATTGTCACATTCCCATGGGAAAAAGGGTAGCCCAACTGCTAGTAAACTTTTGACCCCCTTTTGACACCTTTAAGGATTAAAATTTCAAAAATCCGGAAACACGTATTTAATTATTTTAAGTTATGAGTCTAATCAGAAATTTTGAAACAGATTACATTTAAGATAAAAACTTTCATACAAACTTTTAACCCCCTTTTCACCCATTTAATGGTTAAAATTTCAAAAATTCTGAAACACGTATTTAGTTATTTTATGTTATTAGTGTAATCACAAATTTTGAAACAGATCACATTCATTTAAAAAAAACTAACTTTCATACAAACTTACACCCCCGTTTGAGCCTATTAAGGGTTTTAATTTCAAATATGCTGAAACACGTGTTTAGTAATTTTAAGTCATAAGTCTTATCACTAATTTTGAAACGGATCACACTTAAGACAACGAACTTTCATACAAACTTTTAACCCCCCTTTTCATACCTTGGGGGATTTAAAAAACCGGAATTCAAAGTAAAGTCGCTTCCCACGTCTGTCCCTGTCTGTTTGTTTGTTTGTATGCTTAAATCTTCAAAACCACATAACGGATCTGGATGAAGTTTTTTTAAAAGATAGAGTGATTCAAGAGGAAGGTTTTTATGTATGATTCATGTCGGGAGAAGGTCTGTTTCCCGTGGGAAATCAGTTAGCAGCGGGTGAAACCGCTGGGCGGGCCGCTAGTATTAGAGTAATTTTATTTTTTACTAGCTTTCTGAAGATTTTATTTTTTATTTTTATTTTATTTGGGAAGCTTACAGCAGTTTTTACACAATAGTTAATTAATTGTAACAGTATATGTCAATTACAAGCTTGATTGCACATCCGCAATCCGAATCAACTTGAATAGACCGAGAACAGACTAAACGAACGACCGTACTAGTTCGCACTGTTGGAAGTATTAAGTTTGGTGTTTATTTTACCTAACAAAATTGAACGTTTCGTTGTTTGTAGATTCGATGTTCCACGTAAACGGAAATCTTTAAATACTCCAATAAATCATCAGCAGTGATTTATTGAAGCTATTAATGACAAATTAGTACAATTAAATTAAGATTGCAAAAGCATTTGCAATTTATTAAGGAGCTACTTCCATGATGCGAGATGCAATAAGACAGAGACGAATAAACCCGGGGAAGGTAAATTTTCACTAAACCCGGGAACGCGAAAAGAGTCTCTCAGAGCTGTATTTGAGAGAAATAAGTGAGACAAACAATTAGATACTTAATTTTATTACTTTGATGAGCTCAAAAAGGTAGTTACTAATTGTGATAGACATATCTGTTTGTGGCATACATTTGATATTTCTCTTCACGTAGAAAAGGTCGTTATTATAACTTTTTAAGCACTCGCGATCACTTTCACTCATTTAAGTCTTAAAATGAGGTCGTTATTAGTAAGTAAATGTATCCTTATTATGCGAAAAAACATAGTTTTTAAGTTTACCGTTATCATCCTTACGGGGTACTGGTATCAGTTTTACATGGTTTTACTATATTCAATCTACAGAAAAAGGAGTTAAACATTTATTTCAATAACTGCTCAGCTAAAGTGATAATAATAGCATGTTTCCCTTAGTTACCGACAAATGAGGAAGTTTTCTAATATAATAATAACATCATCTTGCTCGCTATAAATAATGCAATAAGCACTCTCTCTCACCTTAGCGAATATTATTCAACACATGTTATGCCGTGAATGGAGTGTGCACGTCAGCTCCGTTTGGATATATTGGATAAATATCCCGAGGTAGACCTCGACGAACGTACTTCGATCAAATCGGGGACGTGCTAAAGAAAGGTCAGGTCAAGAGTACCCTAAACCGACGAGCATGCATGAAGAGATTGATGAATGTAGAGGAAGCGAAAGAAATATGCCAGGATCGTAGTAAGTGGAAGGAAGTAGTCTCTGCCTACCCCTCCGGGAAAGAGGCGTGATTTATGTATGTATGTATGTATGGTAGAGGAAGTTGTTTGGAGCTAAATATTTATCTATCTTTATGTAAGTACTACTCCAATAATTGCATAGATATCTTATTAGTTTTCATATCGCAAATAACAAGAACTGTTTCCTATAATAAATTACCTTCAAGATCAACAAATTTTGGATCGTGCTACGGGAACTAAATTGGTGTACATACTCGATAATGGTGGCAAGATCCATCACCTGCCTGCAGCGACATCTGCTGACGAGACATGGCTGCAATTTTAAATTGCACCAACGACGACACTACCGCCAAACGATGCTCAAATTATGACAGTATGACAGTGTAACAACCACTTCGTAAGTATACATGATTTTCCATGGTAAATTCTACAATTAATTTGTTATTATACAGACTTACGTTTTATGTATCATTTAAATCGTATTTTCCTCGTCGTCCTAAATACAATGCTACTTTGCAATCAGAATCACAAAGCAAATGGCTTCATCCCTATAGTTTAATAAGGCGTAGGGCGTTGATTGGCCATTTCCTGAGGGATTGTTATCTTTTTCTTTTTGAATCATGCGAACGCACTACTATTAATTTCTATATTAAAGTTGGTAGTTGAGGAAATGACGAGAGCTCGAATGGAACATTTCTCTTTTCTTTTTCTACTCACAAATTAAAGAACTGGCCTAGATCGTTGAAGTGTTAAGACCATAACGCTTTAAAATCTTCTAGAATAAAGGTTATTAAATCATTTTGGCGTGAAATGACTAAATCTTTTATCATATAATTAATTGCTCTAATTAATACACCTTGTATGCGGCCGTGATAAATTACCCAATTAGCTATTGTAATTATCTCTTTACATTTTCTAATTTATTTCTCTAGCTGTGACGTCTTACTCATTTATACGAATTCAACTGCGTACCTATTATTTTATTAGTATAACTTTGTATACATCATCGGTTCATTAGAAAGTCTATGTCTAGGTGAACCTGCTTACTTATGTCTGGTGAAGGTGCATTTTATGTGTTATTCAGGTTTTCCGGCAGAAATCCAAGACCCATTTGACTTGACAAACAGTTTGAAATACTGCATAATGGCACATATCTACGAGTAGAATATAATGTAAAATTTCCGGAATACGAGTGAGCTCCTATTTCTATCACTTCAAGCTTATAGTTTAATTGCGCCTTAATGTCAAATTTAGTTGAACTCTGCAAACAATTATCATTTTCAGGTTCAATGCGTCTTGGTAAGAAATGAGTTAATGAAAATCATTTTTTTTTTACTTTTATTGTAGAATAATTGAGATCGTTAAGTTTAGGAAAATATCAGGGTACGAGCGCACAACGAATGACATTAGTGATAACATCAGAAGTTTTTCTCGCAAGTTAATGATAAAAAAATATATTTTGAGACAACATAATGAAAACTGTGAAAACCTTCCCACTAGTTTCAGAAAATAAATGATTTATGGAGAAGACGATGTCCAATGAAATATCTCATCATCTCCAGCAGTTCAACCATCCATCTCGGCAACAAAAGACCTGGAAATGGAACGCTCGCGGGTGAGTCATAGCTGTAGTTCCATGTAATGTTGATACGAACTTGAAAACGTGGAGTGGTTGATTTCGGTATTGTGTCTTATAAACTTACCTATATACAGCATGTTGATTCGAGGGTGAAAGGTAGCTTTGATTAAAATTAATTTTTGGAGCACATAGTTGAAGCGCAATATATTTCCGCCATATTTTAAAGAAATACGTATTATTTTTTGTTCTACGGTGGCATTTTTGAACATGTGTTTGGTCCTAGGCTATCCACACATAAATGCGATGCGACGTCTGCAATATATTTCCGCATGGGAAGAACTGGGTTACGAATGCTTATGCTGTTGAAGGCTGCCCACACACAAATGCGATGCGAGCGATCGAGAACTCGACATTTGGTGCACGGGTATGACATTATAATTAGAAATTTGGACTAACACTATTCAAATTAATTTGACATTCTACATAGTATTTTTATAATTACTATTAGCAAGGAACCCACTTATGAACTTAAAACAAATTCGGTGTACAACTTCAATTTTTATTTTGTTTTTATAAAAACATATTTTTTCGACCCTAATTATAATTATAAATATAATAATCAGATATAAATTGGAGGCGTCTGTCAAGACACACGCGTCCGTTACGCACCGTAATGCAACGTAAAATCCACCGTAGTCGTTGTTGTATGGGAATAAGATTGGAATTTGCAATTCTCATTTGTCTGACAGACGCAAGCGTTACGTTGCGTTAAAAAAACGGAACGACGGACGACAAGTGAGAGAACCGACTAAAAAGGAAAAGTCCTCGGAAGATCAAGGCGCAAATAATTTTCATGTCAAATTTCATTTTGTATGCAAACAAAATTAACAGTCCAAAAGGCTCTCATTTACCAGCGGGTCACCGCGAACCCTTAGCTCATTTTTTATGTAGATTGTGTCGAAGAAAAGTTTTACAATATCAGTCTCGCGCTAGGGTTTGTCACAACCCGCTGGGACCAAGCTTGTATTAAATTCGGCTATATTTTTCTACGTACCATTGTGGTACTAGAATGTTGTGAGCTTTTTACGATCTTTGTAGCAAGGGAAGCATTAAAATTGTTGCAAAAAAATATTTTCCTGCTTAAGTTGTTTGTTCATTTTATTTTGCATAAAACAGAAACACTCGGGTAATGAAACTCTAATCTGCGCTGGCAGGCACACGGTTATCTGAAATGAAATTTCCACTCATATTTCGTTGTTGTAACAGTAAGTGGGTTTAATAGACAATGTGCTATTAGCGAGCGGATAGTATCTTATTGTAGCTCCACCTTGTTTCGATGCAAATATTTGGCGACCCCTCCTGCATTATTTGACTGGGCCGAAGACGTAGCGGATAGAAGCCCTGCCTGCTACGCCGATGGTCGTGGGTTCGATCCCCACAAGACACAAATATTTGTTAAGTCATTTTCAGATATTTGTGTTTAGTCTGGGTGTTTCTATGTATATCACGTATTTATTTTCAAAAAAAAGTATATAAGGTGTAAAAAAATTAGCTAAGAATATTTTAAGGGGTGAACCAGTACGTGAAACTGAACAACTTTCCCCAAGGAACATAGGTCGAAATATAAAAAAAATTGGCCCTCCCATACAAATTATCCCGGCCGGGTAACACACTAAGTATGAGAGGGTCAAATTATTTTTGTTTTTGACAGTTTCACGTACTGGTTCACCCCTTAAAATATTCTTAGCTAATTTTTTTACACCATGTATATAAGTATTAATATCAGTTATCCAGTCCCCATAGTACAAGCTTTGCTTAGTTTGGGGCTAGATGACGCTGTGTGAATTGTCCAGAATATTTATTTATTATTTTTAGTTCCTATTGCTGCGTTTGATTTCACTGTCTTCATTCCTTTTTTTGTTTCGCTTATTCCATTTGAAATGGAACATGCACACAATTGTGGTTTTATTATCCATGGTTTATAAGGATTCGTCGCATTATAAATTAAAACGCTATCACCGTTTATTCATTGCTTTTATTGAGTTAAATGTTTTCTGCTGTGGACTTGTAATTATATTTAGATTATGTTTTATAATGAGATAATCTTCTTCGTCTGTCTGGTTATCTTTTAAAATTAAAATGCATGATTGTATGAGTGCTTATCCTCTTACTAAGCGGGAAAAAGCTTAATTAAATAAAGTTGTAAAAAAAATATTAAATCAATATTTAAGGTTGAAAAGGGTTTCTTACACAATCTTAATTTTATAGGATGCGCACAATATTATTCGGCAAAATTCATTAATAGTGTAGTAATTATTTAATGTCTTTTGAAGAGTGTCACCTGAGAATAGGACAGAAATATGAAATTTTCGTGTTACAAGGATGACGTGTGATGCCGGTTTAGAATAGCATCACCCCTTTTTTTCCCGTGGGAGTCATAAGAGGCAACTAAGGGACTTGACGGTGTTTATTGCAATTTAAAGCGATGGGCTGACAACCTGTCACTATGGCAATACACAATTTTCTGATTGACCCTCAAATATAATGTCAGACGTGGCGTAAATGTTTACGCTCTGCTAACTCACAAGGGATAATAGGCGTGATATGTGTATGCATGCATGTATGTTACAAGGATAGCTAGATTGTCTTGCAAAATCCTTATCATGACATGAAGTATTTACTTCACACATTTCTATTTAAACAATTTTTGACGCAAATTGTGTGAACCCCATTATATGTACACCATTTTATTGTTGTTCATAATATGAACACCATTTTATTGTTGTATAATTTCTACCAGTAGATAACGCACGTTTGCGATCCTGTGGTGACCTTTCACTTCAGGCACCAGCTTGCAAGACTAAAACATTCGCTCAGTCCTTTACTATCCACGCCGCACGATTATGGAACAAGGTTCCGACGGACGTTCGGAAAAGCAAAAATATCGGAACATTCAAGACGAACATGAGAAAACTTTGGGGTTTTAACTTAAATAACTCTGACGATTTATAGGGCTTGTATTTATATTTAATATATTATTTATTAAACTATGTATGTTTATATATTGATAGGTATTTAAATATTTAAGTAGGATTATATGTACATATACTTATTATTCTTTGACAGCTATATTTAGTGTCGATTTGACTTTTTTTTTTTTTTTGCATCTACCTCGTACCATAGTTTACCTGCGCACACCATGTCCTCTGGATTTCTCAAAGGTTGACTGGGAGAGATCCCTTAATGGGATAAGTCCGCCTTTGTGCCTTACCTTTTCTGTAATTTGTGTTTTTCTATGTTTTATTTTTATTTGGTGCAATAAAGTTATTACATACATACCAGTTTTTATGTCAGTGTCCTCTTGATTTACTCGTTTTTTTTTCAAACTACTAACTAAACTTCTTCTGACGATAAATGCTGGCTGGTTTAGTTTCACTTTGAATAGTAATAAAATAAAAGTGTCGATTTAATAGGATAGAAGCCATGATAAATATATGATACACCTCTAAAAACCAGGGACCCGCTAAGCGCTTTTTCGATTAAGCGCTTAAGTCTCCCACCCTTTGCTTGAACACTCCCAATCTTAATGATAACCCAATCCTAATGATAACCGTTTCATTTGCTTTAAGTTTATCGAAAGGGGAACCCTATCAAAAACCCCTTTGGGTAGCGCTTTATAAGGGTTGCGCTCGTACGCTCTGCAAGTAGGTTCAGCGCGGTGACCGATCCCCGCCACGCTACCTATTTGCCGCTGCGGCGCGCCACAATCGGTAATTTCTTCCGTCTCTGTCAAGCAAGCAAGCCGCTTGGCGCGTTTCTCTTGATTTGAAGTGACTTTGTTCCCTCATCATTCCATTAAAAATGGATTAGTACCTAATCATACGTATATGTGCATGATCGTGGGAGTAGTAGATATACATTTAATTTTTAGGGTTCCGTACCCAAAGGGTAATAACGGAAACCCAATTACTAAGGCTCGGCTGTCCGTCTGTCTGTCCGTCCGTCCGTCCTACAGTTACGAGGCTGTATCTCCTGAACCGTTATACCTAGACAGTTGAAATTTTCACAAATAATGTATTTCTGTTGCCGCTATAACAACAAATACTAAAAATGAGAATAAAGTAAATATTTAAGGGGGCTCCCATAAAAACTATATTTTTGAACCGCGAAAGTTAGTCAGTTGAAATTTTTACAGATGTTGAATTTCTATTGCTGTAATAACAACAAATATTTAAAAATTTAATTAAATAAATATTTATGGGGGCTGCCATACAAAAAAAGTGTTTAAAAAAACGTGTTCCGTTAGCTGAACAGCCAGTGTGTTAGGATGATTTTAGAGACTTTCTTTGTACCTCAAGGAGTGCAGTTTGATCTCTTCAACAACGGTGTTAACTTCATGATATTCATGTAAGTAAGTAAGTAAGTAAAAACACTTTATTGCACAAAATAAAAAATAAAAATAACAGGAAAATTCAATGTAGTTCTGTTACTTTAATGAACCATGGGGCGTTTAAAAGCGTCTTCATTCTATATAGCATTTTAAAGTCTCTGTTTTTTTATTATTATTAAGGATGGGTTTGCTCTTGACTCTAGTCTAGGTCATAGGACAGAGACAGAGTCTAAGATGGAGCGAGCTCACCCAGAATAAGCCTATTCACTCTTAATTTGAAGAGATTAGGGTTGTATGCGTTTAGAAACACAGACGCAGGTAGTGAGTTCCACTCTTTAGCAGTGCGCATTATAAATGATGACTGGAAGCGCTTAGTCCGAATTGGTGGGATGGCAACCAGGTATGGATGGTATCCGGCGGTGCGTCTGGATGTCCGATGGTAGACGGGAGCTGGAATAAGGTCGTGAAGCTTTTGAGCAGACTCTCCGAAGTACAATCTATAAAAACCGACAAGCAGGCAACTTGCGGCGATGTGCCAGGCTATGTAGCTTGGTGTCCACCAGTTTTTTGTCGCTTATGAGCCTCTTGCCCCTTCGTTCCACCGAGTCAAAAGCAGCAAGTTGGTATTTGGCTGAGCCATTCCAAAGGTGACTGCAATACTCCATGCAGGATCGGACTTTTGCTTTGTAAAGAGTTAGTTAAAAGCTGTCCAGGCTAAAGTATCGCTTCAATCCATCGCTTCACTCAGTACCCAACTTCTTAGCCGCCGTTTGAGCATTGTACTCGATGGTTGCGCCGAAGCTTAGATTTGATGTCCACTCCATGCCTTAAAGCTCGAGGCTGTCGGTGACAGGGACAGATGTACCCCGAAAAGTAGGAGTCCAGTCGAAAGGACTCCTTTTTGCAGTGAAAAGACACGCCTGTGTTTTGGTGGCGTTGAATGAGACCAGATTTTCGTCGCCCCATTGGGAGACAACGCTTAAGGTCAGATTTGTTCGCTATACCATGGCCTTTCTTAACGGACGTATTTCATCCCTACTGGTTTTTGCACCTGTCAAGTATTTCATTGAAACGGTACTATCATCTGCGTATCCAATAATACCATGCTAAAGGAGGTCATTGATGTGCAGCAGGAAAAGAGTTGCAGCGAGAACAGACCCCGGAGGAACTCTGGCATCAATGGCCAAAAGGTCAGAGGAGCAGCCGTCAACGACTACTCTGATGGACCGTTCACTTAGGAAGTCTGAAATCCAAGTACAAAAATCTGCTGGGATGCCATAAGCAGAAAGCTTGCCGAGCAGACTTGCATGCCAGACCCTGTCAAAGGCCTTCGAGATATCGAGTGAAACGACAAGTGCTTCGCCGTGTTTCTCGATAGCTTCGCCCCGAGGGGTGACGCGAAGAGAAGCACACTTGCCGCCACGGGTTCTTACCTTGCAAAGAAGTGCCGCATCTCTTCCCAATCTGCTGACTCGTATCTCCAAACTCGCCTCGTGCCCCTGGGGCTGTCATCCAGAGGAGAGCAGGTCGATACGGATTTCACCAGACAGTGGTTGGACGTTCCCAGTGGGGCTGAGACCGAAACTGAATGACTGTCCGGATCAGTTGTCAGCAGCAAGTCCAAGCAATTGGGTGTATGGCCGTCGATATCCGGTATCCGCGTTGCTACATTCATCAGCTGGGTCAGATCTAGCGATAATGCAAACTTGCGCGCCTCTAACCCAGCATGAATGATACTTATGTTGGAGTTACTGGCTGTCTGCTTTTGAGATTTTCTTTACAGAATAATTTGTTGCTTTTGTGGCAGTCAGAGTTTGTTGTTTAGCTTGCAAGGTTCCATCGCTAGAGGTTTGTGTTAGTTTTTTGAGTTCAACAATAGCCCTATTCAAAGCTGTACTGTCAGCTGCTATGCGGCTGGTTTGCCAAACTCGACAGAGTGTACGTTTTTCAGTAATTTTGCGTTTAATTTCTAGAGGGACAGGTTAATTTTCTCTTGTGGAGTGCTTCGCCAGCATGCTTCCTGAATCACATCAACTAGTGTCCTTGTAGCATCCTCGACCTCTTCTGCGGTCTTTAGTGGTACGTTTAGGTTATGTTTTTGGGTACGAGGGCACTTAATTGGTCCATTTTTAGGGTTCCGTACCCAAAGGGTAATAACGGAAACCGTATTACTGAGGCTCGGCTGTCCGTCTGTCTGTCCGTCCGTCCGTCCTACAGTTACGAGGCTGTATCCCCTGAACCGTTATACCTAGACAGTCGAAATTTTCACAGATGATGTATTTCTGTTGCCGCTATAACAACAAATACTAATAGATAAATTAGAATTAAGTAAATATTTAAGGGGGCTCCCATACAAAAATAATTATGGGGTCTGCCATACAAAACACATGTTTTTTTGCGCGTTATATCGATAACTGTTTGGTAAAGGTATAATGGTACGGAACCCTTCGTGCGTGAGTTTGACTCGCACTTGACCGGATTTTTTCTTGTAGGATAATTAGGGCATGTAGCTATGCAATCTCGTTTTTATGGTGGCGTTATGCTTATTTTATTACTATCAGCTACCACAAAAAGATAACAAATACCTAACAAAAAACGCAGGAATACTATTAAACGCAACTAGACGCTTCCCATTTCAGTGAAGAAGTTACTACAATAACATTCTTTCACACGCACCGTGCTGTAGGTAGGTGGCGTCGGTCGACTGTCGGCTTCGCGGCAACGTCAAAGGCTTTGATCGACCGGCTCACCCCGCCTCGCGGCGCGCGGGCAGTAATAGTCCGTATAAATGACACCGTAGGGATCAAATTTATTTAAAAATCGATAGGGTAACCCTATCAATATGGAAAGTGGTTTGAAGGGGTTTGTAACCCTTTAAAATAGCGCTTTAAAAAGCATTTTGAATGGGTTTTGGCGAGATACGAATAGGGCAAGCAAACCCATACGTAAAACCCAATCAATAACCCCTGATAGGCTTACCAGTCTGGTCCCTGCTAAAAACCAATAAAATGTTTTAGTAAGCAGCTTGTGCACAGTTGAGTTGCCACATCTCATATCGCGCTCGACTTGTGGTTTATTGCGCGTCTCGCATTACTATATAACCGACAATTTAGTATCACTGCTATTTAGCGATCTAAGTAATCGGTATGTACCTACTTCAGCAAAAGTACTGTGGCTTACTTTGTTCATTATCGAAACATCCTAGATTGTTAGAGATTATAAACTTAATATAACAAAACGACACAAAAGAATTTGGCACCCCATATGCATAGCTTGTTCTGAAATCACGACAACATCGTCTGGGCTATTATTATTTTTTATTAATCCTTTAACAATATTAAACAATAACGTTAGAAATATTGAAATATGATTAAAAACTAAAATAACATAAATACAATACAATAAACAAAAAATAAATGAGACGAGTTATTATTGCCATAAAACACTGCGAAAATAAAATATCAGACGCCGACTCTCCCACTTGTCGTCCATTGCTGCGTATTTTTAACGCATCGTAACGCATGCGTCTGTTAGACAAATTGCAAATTCTTATCTTACTCCCATACAAACACAACTACGCACGGTGCATTTACAAGGGATCTGTCAAACGACAAGTGTGAGAACCGTCTTACCAAAATGTTTAACGAGCGATAAGAAAGCGGATAATTTTACTCTTATTATAATACGATTTTATTTCAGGATAGCTCATTAACGTTTTTCCTGTCCTAATTATTTTTAATGAAGATCAATTATTATTACTTACTGGCTTACCCGATGGCGCAGTGGATAGTACCACTGCCTGCTATGCCGAGGGTCATAGTTTGGATCCCTACACAGCACAAGTATTTGTTAGTTACTTTTCAAATATTTGTCTTTGAGTCTGGGTGTTTTTTTATGTACTGTACGTATTTACTTACAAAAAATAAGTATACCAGCTCTATGTGTATTATATCATCTTTTTAGTTCCCAAAGTACAAGCTTTACAGGTTACATTGCGCTGTGTGAAATGTCTAAGATATTTTATTGATGTACTATTCAATTTCGTCAAAAGTATCTTCTAACCCTAAGCTCAAAGCATACTGGTAAAGAGAACCAGTATTTTTTGACATTTCACGATGGCCAAAAGTTATAAAGAGCCGTGTGCGGTCACGGAAGACTGCGAGTCACCAGAGAACGGCGGTATCATGATGTCGATGTACCGGTTACTAAGTGTCCTTGGACAATGGTCCCGTCGTGGTCCGTCGAAGTCCGTTGTGGTCCGTCGAAGGTATAGCCTTTGAAATTGTCCAGAAGTATGTTGTTTACCTTGGACAAACTCTGCAGCTGGGTAGAGACAACTTGAGGCTGAAATCACCAGAAGAGTGCAGCTAGGCTGGGCAGCATTTGGGAAATTGCGTCATATCTAGTAATCACCCTTGCCACAATGCCTCAAAACCAAGGTGTTCGATCCAGTCATGACCTATGGAGTCGAGACGTGGAACCTGACAGTAAATTTGGTTCACCGGTTACATGTCACTCAGAGAGCTATGGAAAGGTCTATGCTCAGTATCTATAATGGATAAAATCCGGAAAGAGACTATCCGCAAAATGACTTAAGTAACGGACATAGTCTGGAAGTGTAGCAAACTGAGGTGGCAGTGGGCTGGGCACATTTGTCGTAGAACCGACGGACGGTGGAGTGTCTAGCGCGGAACGTCGCCGAACCTTCCGCTAAATACGCTCGTAGTGTATTTCAAGTTATCTATGACACATTAGTCAAAATTACGCCGCGTTCTGCGTAGTGAGTAACCTTCCTTCGGGCTGTTTTTTCAGCTAAAACGCATTTAGCTGAACGTGCGTGTTGCCACCAGGGACCGCCAGCGGGGGTTGTATCGTATGGTAGGTTGTTTGGTAGATTGAATGGTGGGTTGTATGGTAGGTTGTATGGAAGGTTAGGTAGATTGTATGGTAGGTTGTATGGAAGGTTGTAAGGTAGGTTGTACGGTAGGCTAGGTAGGTTGTATGGTAGATTAAATGATGGCATATTGTTGTTTACCACTTTTCTGAGAAAAGTTGTTTAGTTTCAGTTGGTCTGATCACACCTAAATAGTTTTTGAAACACCGTCCCTTCATCATCATCATCATCATCATCATATCAGCCATAGGACGTCCACTGCTGAACATGGCCACCCCTAAATATTTCCACCTCGTCCGATTAGAAGCGGCCTGCATCCAGCATTTCCCCGCGGACTTGACCAGATCGTCTGTCCATCTCGCGGGGGTCGTCCTACGCTGCGCCTGCCGGTACGTGGTCTCCACTCAAGAACTCTTCTGCTCCATCGGTTATCAGTCCTTCGAGCTATGTGGCCTATGCCCATTGCCACTTCAGCTTACTGACCGTCCCTTACACCCGACAAACTACCACCCATGCCACGGTTTAAAGATCTCTAATAATGTGACTATAATGTTTTATTAAAGGTATAACATTAATTTTGATAATTGGAACGCCAAAATAAGATAATCCAAGATTTTGATCACATATTTTTATTATAGTATTCTATTTCAATTTTCTAATATTTAATTTTAAAACTAAAAATGTGTTACTGTACATTGAAGTTAAAAGATGATGTGGTGCACATAATTGACAAACCTACAATTTAAACACAGCCATAGATAATATTTATCAATATTACAATCTATTGGTAAAACTAATTAATAATAAAGACAATATTTTATTTAGTGCTTAACACACTGCGTTTTGCTGTTGATAGAGAATAAAACGTAAATAGTATCCTAGAAATTCAACTAGAAGGATTTTTTTTAAACATAATATCTAAAGTAAGGTGAGAAAATGTTCATAAGTCTTATAATTTTCCAATAGATTGCATTGAATAAAAAAAACACGCCGTAATTAGGTTTTATAGATTTAAAAATATACAAATTCAGTTTGATGCTTAACTTCTTTATACCAATAGGTACTTGTTATATTGCGATACTTAGAATATACAAAAATAACGTTTTTGAATATGAAATCTTTTTTTTCGTTATATTAATTTCTTTTTGTATATTATTATATTCAAGATTTTTTTTAAACTTACTAATTATAAAGTAAACGTTTTTTATATTATCGATACAGAAAGGTAGGTTATCGATATCATTATCATTTTGGTTTAAAATAAGATAACTAATAAATTTACAATATATCGAATCGAAACTCAATTCCACGATTTCCCGTTGATTGGCTGGCTCACACAGTACGAGTACGCCGTACACGCGTCGACAGGCGTCCGCTTAACTCGCTCTTACTAGACTATTCACACAGGATAAATTTAAATATGTTCTTCACAATTTGAACTTTCAACAGAGTTTGATCAATTCATAACAAACACAACAGAGGCCGGTCGGATATGCTGATTGTATATGCTTTTTAAAACTTATATCACTTAAATATTTAAATTGTATCTCATAAACTCAGAAACCTTGATCCTACTTTGCAGGTCCAAATTAATGTGAACAAAATGTAATTGGCACTCGTTCCTTTGGTGTGGCTTGTACCTGGAAAAGATTATTAATTATTTTTTAAGTAACGAATATTTGAAATTCCTAGTGAAACAACTTTTATAACTGACGGATAAACTTACCATCACTAGATACGTATTTAGAGAGTTCAGTGCGCGAGTACACAGTGATAGTTGTCACCGCGTCGCGCACGACAGGCGGCTCCACTTGCAGCACCGCCTCGCAGCGTATACGCAGCGCGCCGCTCGCGCTGGCCGGGACGCGCACGCGCAAGATGCGCCACGATGCGCGTAGCCCGCCCTCTTGAGGGAGACTGTGTTCTGTGTGCTGCCATGGTTCAGGCTGTCAAAAAATATGTTATTAGAGCTATCCTTAATATCTGACAGTGGGTTTTCACAACAAGACGTGCATTATTTTTGATTAAACAATAGTGAATTTATACATATGGAGGTGTATTCGTGAACGGCCTAGACAGAGGCGCCACTTCACAAAAAAATATATACAAACAAACTATCGGAATATCCGTTGCTCAAATTGTTGGTACTACCCACGTACTACCCTAAAGAAAATTTAGAAGCTACAAACTCACTAACTTAAACTCGAGCAACGAACATTCTGATAGATTGTCTGAATAGTTTTTTTTTGTGAGGTGGCGCCACTGTCGATGCCGTTCACGAATACACCGCCTTAAGTATAAATTAACTATTGTTCAATCAAAAACGCATCTAGTAATATTGTTTCCACACCCGAATCACTTATTTCATCTTTTCCACATAGTTACTTGCCTACCTTTTTCATCACGTTTTTCCTTCGGTTAAGTAGTACGTGACGTTGATTTATAGCATAGCAACAAAATTTTCGTGCTCGTCAGTCAATATTACAACGACACGTAGCGATCGTAATCCGAAAATTTGCTGAGCAACCCCGAAAATGAATTTAAACTGAACAAAAATAAATCCATGTAATATTACCTAATAATGTTGTGTTGCAAAAGAAAACGATATTTTTTGAAGAAAACTAACGAAACGGAACT
Source organism: Tuta absoluta (assembly GCA_027580185.1). NCBI lineage: Eukaryota > Metazoa > Arthropoda > Insecta > Lepidoptera > Gelechiidae > Tuta > Tuta absoluta. The sequence continues at coordinate 3,457,039 of JAQAHW010000016.1, read as the reverse complement.
ATTTCTTTTATCCTTACAAACAAAACAAACATATCAGAAGCTTTTGCTAAGATTAATTAATGCTCATAGAGTGCCCGAAGCGACCAGTGTTCTAGAAAGAGTGAAAGAAGAAAATTTGCAAGAAAAAGAGGTAAGAAAGGAATATGTTTAAAGGTTAAAGGATGAATTTGATAAGATAGATGAGATGAAAGACATTGAAGATGGTTGGAAGGTATTTAAGGAAGGAATTGTCAAAGTTGCTGTTGAAGTATGTGGAGTCACTAGACGGGCGAAAGGTAATAAGCGAAAGACTGCATGGATGAGTAAAGATGTGCAAGAAGTTGTTCAAAAGAAGAAGAAAGCATGGTTAGATTTATTGGCTACTAAAGCTAACCAAAGATTGCAGAAAGCGACAGATCAAGATGTGGAGAAAGCACGAAAGGAGTGGAAAAGTTTAAAGAATGTAGTAAAAAAGACAGTGGAACGAAAGAAAGAGTAAAATAAAGATGAGTTTGACAGGAGGCTATCAGAAAACTTTCGCAAGAACTTAAAGGTTTTCTGGAAATCTATAAGGACAACTCGAGGAAAAACAGCACAATCAGAGTTGAGTAGGATTCGGAGCCAGGATGGTAGTATAATAAAAGGTGAGGAATGTGTGTTGCAGAGATGGAAGGAATATTTTGAAAGCTTAATTGAAAAAGAAGAAGTACAAGAGGTGAACATACAGGAAGAAGATGACAGTGAAAACGAAAGCGAGATTGAAATGGATGAAATTATGAAAGCTCTGAAAAGTATGAAACCTGGTAAGGCTGCAGGGTATGATAGAGTATCGGTTGAGATGCTGAAGGCTGGCGAAGGCGTAGCAGCTAGTCAGCTGTACCTCCTTTTTAACCTTTGTTGGTGAAGCGGTCGAGTGCCAAGTGATTGGTGCAAGGCTGTAATAGTGCCATTATACAAAGGAAAAGGGTCACAGCTAGACTGTAAAAATTACCGCGGTATAAGCCTTCTCAGTGTCGTCGGTAAACTGTATGCAAGGGTACTGATTAATAGAGTTGTGAAAGAAACTGATGAGAAAGTCTGGAATGCTCAAGCGGGATTTCGAAAGGGGATGGGATGTACGGATCAGGTCTTTTCCTTGCGGTGCATAGCAGAAAAGTATTTGGCTAAGAACCAAAAAGTCTTTTACACATTCGTGGATCTGGAAAAGGCCTATGATAGAGTTCTGAGGAATGAATTGTGGTCGGCACTATCCGTGCATGGGGTGAGCAGTATCTTGGTACGAGCACTGAAATCCTTATTTAAGGATTCCAGTGCTTGTGTCAGGATTAACGGGGCCTTCACTGAGCTGTTTAACATCGAAAAAGGTGTTAGACAGGGATGTGTTGCGTCACCATGGCTGTTCAACCTATTCATGGATAGTTGTTTGACAGATTTGAAAGAGTGTGAAAATGGACTGAGAATGAATGGGTTACTCGTCAAATGTCTTCTCTATGCTGATGACCAAGTTATCCTTGCGTCGTCGGCTGAAGAGTTGCAGAAGATGGTAAACATTATGAATGAGGCTTTGAAAAAGAAAGGAATGAAAGTGAATGTAAGTAAGACGAAATCAATGGTTTTTGAAAAAGAAGAAGGTATGACGGAGTGTAACATTATGATCGAAGAAGAGAGGGTGGAGCAAGTAAAAGAGTTTGTTTATTTAGGATCGAAGTTTACATCAGATGGAAAGTGTGAAAGTGATATTGAAAGGAGGGTAAATGCCGGCAACATGGTGAATGGAGCGTTGCATACCTTTATGAACAGCCAGACAGTGTCTTATAAGGCACGTCTGGCTGTGCATAGAGGAGTGTTAGTTCCAACACTTATGTATGGGAGTGAAAGTTGGGTATGGCAGAAAAAGCATGAAAGTAGAATAAATGCGGTAGAAATGAGAGCGCTAAGAAGTATGATTGGAGTGAAATTGAGTGACAGGATAAGGAATAGCGTGATTAGGGAAAGTTGCGGTATAAAAGAAGACGTAGTGACTGGTATAGAAAAAGGAATGCTGAGATGGTTTGGTCACATTGAGAGAATGAATGAAATAAGATTAACGAAACAGGTGTATATGGCTAGTGTGGATGGGAACATTGGAAGGGGAAGACCAAGACGCACGTACTTGGATCAGATCGGGGACGTTCTAAAAAAAGGTCAGGTCAAGAGTACCCTAAACCGATGAGCATGTATGAAAAGATTGATGCATGTTGAAGAAGCGAAAGAGGTGTGTCAGGATCGTAGCAAGTGGAAAGATGTAGTCTCTGCCTACCCCTATGGGAAAGAGGCGTGATTATATGTATGTATGTATGTATGTTAATGCTCAACTTGTTATATCAAGCGGAGCATTTAAAAGATATTTAATAGTCGTTCGAAAAGGCCATTAACGAAAATTTAAAGAGTGCCTCTGGAGTTACACTGCTTACGCCCTATAACAACAAGCTGGTATAACAACGAAGGATGTAATGTGAGGACTTGGAGAGCCAGTCGCAGTAACCCAACAATGTTACAAAGCGTAGTAAACAGACATGTATGTTAACGTAATATTCTAAAGTAAAAGGCACTTTACGAGTACATTGGCGAGAGGTGTAGCGGAAGCTACAATCTAGCATATTTTCACGTAGGGGAATTTAATCATATCTCAATTCCCTACGTGATTTGCGTGATACTTTTACTTAGGTTTAGTTACTATATAAGCTGAATTACATGTTAATATAAGGTGCATTAACTACGGATACGTCGAGTACTAATTACCGCTACCACTAACCATCAGTCGGTATAAGAGGCGCAAAATAATATTTTTATGGTATTTTTTATTTATATATTTTCTGGATGGCTTCTACAGGATCAGCACAGAGGCTTTAGTACATTTTGTTGTTAAAAAAAGACAGAAAATCGAAACTACATTAAAATTTCCCCCTTTCAGGAACCTGTACAGTACCTACAACATTTTTGAATGATAAATAAAGCAATAAACTGAATTGCCTAGCCAAGGCACTTCAATTAACCTATGTAAAGTGTATTTGTAAAGGAATGCACCTGGATTGAAATTGGTTAAATTTCGAATTATAAAATCAGCCAAACAAAATTTCGATAATGACTGCTTTGCGATATAACAATATCTGTTAACACGCTGAGAATAAAAAGTACTAAAAATCTAGGTACCAAATGCAGTAAGTATACCGATCACAGTATCAAGCCGCGTTTCAGTATCTCACCGTTAATTAAAAAAATCAAAAAGAGGACGTGTCATCATCCCTTGAGATAACAGATTACCATCACTGTAATGAACAGCAATCCTCTCAATATGGATTCTCGGCGTACCGTTGGGACGCAAATATACACCACCCAATACTATCTCAGTTGCAAGATTAAGTGGGTACTAACACAGTGCATGTGTTGTTGTATCACAGATCACTATAATGAATAGTGTTGCCTTGAAATGGAATCCAATGTATGTGAACTGAATATAATTAACAAATGGGAAAGCCTAGAGCAAATATATAATTTTTGTTTCATAGAGCTTTTACTGCAGTATATCCTGACAATGACGAATTGTTTTTTAATGATGGATAGTGGAATTCCATTTAAGCTGGGTTTTATTCCAAAGATTTAATTTAGGAAATAGTGGATGTAAGATATTTTTTTGTTGTTTTATGTTATTGTTATTACGTATACGTATTTGCATATTACTATGAATAGTCAAGCCTTTCTTTCAAATTAATATTTTTATCTTTGTTTAATGCACCTGCTTTGACCCTTTCCACAAGTCCTAAGGTAGACTGGAAGATAAAGCCATATGCGTTAAGTCCACTGGTGTATGTGCATAAAGTTAAATAAAATAAAAATAAATAAACAGATCTTACTAATCTTTGCACATTTAATTTCGGCAAAGATATAATATAAATATGTATTCATTAGAAATTTAAACTGAAAATCATCTACGAGTATTTAGATTGAAACAGCTGTACGTACCTTCTGAAGTTCATTGTCGATGTACCAATTGATCTCGGAGTGCGGCAGCGAGTAGTCCGTGGTGCAGTTGAGGAGCATTTGCTCGCCGGGCTGCACCAGCTTCGGTGCGCCAATTATCACCGGGTCCTTGTCCGGCATCGCTGGGGAACAAAGTTCAATATCAATTAAGAGTTACGACCTTAGGGGTTTGACATACAAATGCTCGGTGCAAGAGTAGTCACCAGCGATGAGCTTTAGCAGTCAGCACGTCTACACATACAGATTGTTCTTTGTTATAGGAAACTATGAACTTGTCAGCGTAGTCCACGAGCGTAAAGAAATTGGGTTACCGGGTAGCTCTGACGTCATGACTTGACATTGACATAGCTTTTACAGAGCTAAACAATTGTTACGCTGCCAGCATTTCAGTTTCAATGCAGTTATTTTCAGAAATACTGAAACGTTGATCATTTCTGTTAAGTCGACTGCCCTAATAGACACGAACATAAGTATTGTTTTTCTCACGAATCAAATTAATGAAACCAAATTTTACCCAAATTAGGTATACAACTTTTGAAACCTTGCAAAATTGACAAATCCTGCCTGGGCTTGAAAATTTTAATTTACTAAGTCCTTGAAACAACTGCAGGTAACAAGATTATTTTATAAACCGGAAAGTTGTAAGATAACTCCCTGAATGGCACTTTTTAGTTAAATAACCGGGTCTATTACGACTACAGCCGATAAAAGTCAGCTGATACGTCGGGACCGAGGTAACGTGTTATTTACATCAAAACTATAGACTAGATTAATTATTAATGTTAAATATGTGAAAGTCGTTTACAAAAGGGTTTCATGTAGGCAAGTGGGATATTTAATGTTGTAAGAAAAAAACAGCTACAAAATATTTCAAGGTATACCCCAGCTCATGAAACTCAATAACTTTCCCCAAGGAACAAAGGTCGCAATACGAAAAAATATAAGACTGGTTTACCCTTTAAACTATCTGCAGCAAATATTTTTACATCCTGTATATTTATTGTCGCGTAAATGGATAAGTACTACAGGGGCTCATTTAGAAGAGTAACAAGCGCATCAATAGAAAATCTCCAAAACTGTATTTCATTCATTTCTTTTTGCTTCAATTGTCTTTATATAAATTCCAAGTTTTATTGAATATCTCTTAATAAATAACTCTTTTTTGTAACATCCAGTATTTCTACTAAGACGACCGTGATTATTTTCACCATTTCACATTCTAACGGGCTTTCTATTCAGATCTGCAAATGAGACAAAGGACGGATTCAGTCGACTCCACGTGTCTTCAATGAAGAGAAATGTCGTATTTATAAAATCCTATTTGAATACGAGTACAAAAGCTTTGTACAATTTGGTTCTTCGTTGATTCAGTACAACAAAATTTGTGAATAAAGTCGCTTCCCGTATCCCGGTGGGTCCGGGGTGGGTACTCTATGCTTATATCTTAAAAACTGATTTTGATGTGGATTTCTTTAATAGTTAAAATAATATTTTCAAACGCGCGGACAGGATGAACTATTCTATCTTTAAATTGAAGATATTCGTATGACCAATAAGAGTGACCGCGCTTAACTATTCTATCTATGCAAATTTTCATGCTCTGGTTGAGTCTACCTAAAAATAGATATGAGTTAGTCGTGACACATACGTACAAAAATGAAGTTGCAGGGGTTGTCGTTGTTTAAAACTACAAGAAATAACAGCTTAAAAAATCTTTACTATACCACACAAAGCATATAATTTCAACCCGTTAGGCACTTGTTCGACAAAACTATTTTAGTTGAAGATAATATATCTTCATGAGACACGCGACACTAAGTTAAAGGCAATCTCACAGATTGATTTCCAACTGTGTATCTGCCCCTTCCCGGAAATTGAACTAATGACTTCTAGATTGGGACCTTAAGGCACAGACTGGATACACAAACTGGTAACACAGAGGCAGTTAAGATGTGTCTTTTTATAAAATTACTATAACTGTGATATGATATTAGTTTGACACGAGCGTTCTAATATGATATGTTGTTCAAAACACTTTTACCTACACTCAACCAAACTCAACATAAATGCGATAAAATAAACAAGTCCGAACTCAAGTCATTTGTTTTCTTTTTTTCATAAAAAATAAAGCGCCTAATGCGTTTCATTTCTCCATTTTCTCAAGTAACTAACAGTATGTTAAAAATTCTCAAAAGCAGAATCTGAATATTATGATTTTTTAAACAACGATATACAACGACAGGCGAATAATAATTCATAATCTGTCTGCATCTTCTGATTGTAATTAAATCCAACACGGTCTAGAAGACTTTCTACTCCGAAAATAAAGTAAAAGTTTATTTCAGGTTCCTTTACAATAATAATATGAATATATTATAGTCAGCATTATTAAAGTCAGCAAAGTTAGATGGTACTTTGAATGTGCGTTGACGGATGCGTCATTTGGGTTGTTTGACAGACGCATCCGTAAATGCACCGTCAATATAACGCCGCCGTCTTTGTATGGGAATAACATGGGAATTCGCAATTTTCTTTTGTCTGACAGACGCATGCGTTACAGATTTAATTTTAAAAAACGCAAAAAAGGACGCCAAGTGATCCCAGATAACAAATAATGAACTTTGACGTAGCGCCTTCTCTTTGCATAGGAGACAGAAAATTGCCACCGAATCGACAGACGGATGATGTTCAGAATGGAATATGAACATGCCCGACAAACGCTGCACTTGCTTACAAAGAGGCTGAAACAATATTCTAATAAGCTTTGTAACGCCGCAGCCATGTTCGTAGCAAGTTCGCAAAGTATATTTATAAAGTTGCACTAAGAGATGAGACTACTATACTTATGTGAACGTTATACACTTGCCTACAACGGTCATGTGTTTGGTGAGGCTGGCGATCTGGAACTTGGGTCCCTCAGTGGAGACCTCGCAGCTGTACGCAGCCCTGGCGGCTACTGGAGGCGGCATCACGCGGACCGTGCACGAGCCCTGATCGCACGACCCGCCTTGCACCATGATGCCCGTCACGTTGAACAGACGGATCGGTGGCTGCGTACAAACAATACACATATGAATGTACATAATCTTGTATCTATTCTAGAGCATATTGCCTCAATCGCACAATATATCCATCTCTTCCGATAATAAATTAACCAATCTGTGAAACGCAGCAGGTATCAGTTTATCCCATACCCATAAGTCATTTTCCCAAACCCTTTGTCATGTATGAGCTACCTAGCAATACGTTAATCGATTACAATTCACTGACTGCGAACAATGTAAATGGGAATTGGGTTGTTAGTGTTAGCAGAGACAATAATAATATGATAAGATGGATTTGGTACAAGATTTGCTAAAGGTACCTTAATGAATTCAAATTAAACTTGTTTCACAATCAATTTACCTGAAACAACGTTCTCCCTCTGACGAGATACAATACATTCATGTTGTATGTAAGACGCTAGTGCAGGTTATGAACGCAAGCGCTAACGAGTTGCACTAACAGTTGCCTTTGTGTTTTGGAGGTAAATTGATAATGGCAGCTCCTTGCCAGCCTGCCAGATAGGATGACAAAGCTTTGGCCAAGACTCATTACTTCCTTTTTCTTAGCTGCTCTGAAATGTTATTGTAAATCGCAATAGCACTCTACTTCACAAGGTTTTAAGCAAAATAGCAACTGGTAACTGGTAATATTTACCTATTTACGTAATTTTTATTAAAAAAAATTTAGAAAGTAAAATTAAGAGACACGCTGAAAACTGCATTAACGCAAAGAGTTAAAAATGACAGGTGATTTATGATAGATTTCTACACCGGCCCATGTAACAAAATCAAGTGCAATTTAATTCGGTACAGTTTTCTGTATCAGACCAGAACGTCAGAAGAAACATTCTTTGCATACTGTCGGACCGAGTTATGGCTTTGGGTATATGTTGTTGTAACCCCTTACTTTAATTTCACAGATGTAGCTAGGTTGCGTTGTGTTCGAGAGGGGAGGGGAAGAATTAAAAATGGCGGAATGTTTCTATTTATGAAGCTTTCGTGTCATCTACACTAATATTATAAAGAGGAAAGATTTGATTGTTTGTTTGTTTGTTTGTTTGTTTGTTTGTTTGCATCGAATAGGCTCCGAAACTACTGGCCCGATTTTAAAAATTCTTTCACCATTAGAATCCTACATTATTCCTAATGAACATAGGCTATATTTTATACGAGAAAAAAATAGGGATCCGCGTGAAAATTTCGATAATGTAACCCAACGTGTGTACAAAATGTACCAAAAAAATATCTTATATCGCGTACGCTGTGGAAATTATTGACAATAGAGCAAAGTGATGTACTACAGTTTTATAGAGGACATCAATATCTATAATAATGTCCGCGATACCATATGTCTAACTATTACAGTTATGCCACAATAACTACTTTTTCATTTAAAAATGTACCAACTACGCCACATTATTCGTACCAGTGTAATGATTACATTTAATCATTACTGTATTAAAGGGTGTCAGGGATAGCCCTCAGAATACTAATAGGGTACATGCAGACCATGAAACTGAACAACTTTCCCCTAGGAACATATTTCAGGAAACGTAAAAAAACTGACTTCCTATAGTGAATGCAGTCAGCTGATTGTGATTTTGTATGGAAGGTCCGTTTTTTGGCGTTTCCTGACATATGTTTCTAGGGGAAAGTTGTCCAGTTTTATGTTTCATGCACCCTATCAGTATTCGAAGGACTGTCCCTTACTCGGTATAAAAAGACGACAAAAAACATTAAATAATGCATTAAAAACATCTACATACATAAATCACGCCTATATCCCTCACGGGGTAAGCAGAGCGTTAACGGCCGTTCAACGGATATTAACACCACGCCTGACAAAAGCTTGAGGGTCAATCAGATAACTGTGTATCACTATAGTGACAGGTTGTCAGCCCATCGCCTTAAATTGCAATACACATCCCTCGAGTCCCTTAGTCGGCTCTTACGACACCCATGGGTAAGAAATGGGGTGATGCTATTCTAAGCCGGCATCACACGGTAAAAAAATCTACACTAAAAATTGTTCAAACAACTGACATGGTATTGTAACAGCCGCCGTCTAATTAATCATAGACAGCAACCGGGCCCGACGGCTTAACATACAAATACATACATACACATATCACGCCTATTATCCCTTGCGGGGTAGGCAGAGCGTAAACGGCCGCAAAAACGGACATTTGCGCCACGTCTGACATATGTTTGAGGGTCATTCGGAAAATTGTGTATCGCCATAGTGACAGGTTGTCATCCCATCGCCTAAAAGTTCAATACACACCCTCAAGTCCCTTAGTCGCCTCCTACGACTCCCACGGGAAAGAAATCGGGTGATTCTATTCTAAGCCAGCATCACACTAAAATAATAATTATAATAATCTACACTAATATTAGAAACAGGATTTTATTTATTGTTTGTTTGAATTGAATAGGCTCCGAAACTACTGGACCGATTTACAAAAATCTGTTACCGTTAATTGAAATTCTTAATTCAATGTAGGATAGTAATCACTTATTGACGTCATGAACCGAATGATACTCAAACGTTTGTCAGACGTGGCGTAAATGTCCGTTTTTTCGGCCGTTTATGCTCTGTCTACCCCGCAAGGGATAAAGGCGTGATATATGTGTGTGTGTGTGTGTATGAACCGTCATTCTAAAAAAAGAAATTTGTGTCACACAATTTTCTTTTTTTTTTATTACAATTTTGTTATGACCTAATAGAAAACCGGCTCGGGCGGGATAAAAAAAATAAAAATATAGGCACTGCCATGGGACTGGCCAAGTTAATCACAGGCATGTAACTTTACGCCACCACCATCTGAAAATGATATTTGTTTCAAATTGAAGTCAAGATTTTTAGAATCCTACATTATCCCTGATGAACATAGGCTATATTAAACTGTCTTATTCCCGGGGGGAAACTGTTAGCGGCGGGTGAAACCGCTGGGGGGGCTGCTAGTATCATATAAAATGTATAATGAGTCAATTTTAAAATAAATCTAATTAATAAATTTTAAGACAGAAAAGGTAGAGGACCGCAAAGTGACATGTTTCACTACTTGAACTTCTTTTTGAAATTGATTTGCGTCGATACAACCTAGCAAAGGGGTTACATCAATACCATCAAAACCCAAAATTTGGTTCTTATATTATGCAAACGAAGTTCCTTTGACATTGCTGGTCTAATACTGATGTGGAGTGGCGAAGCAGGAAGGGTTGAATGCTTATCATTTTGAACAAGTGCTGAGATATAAAGTATGGTCTATTTCAGTTCCTCAACACACCACTGACCTTAAGCGAGGGATTGTACCGGAAGATCTCGTTCATGTCGCGGTACCACTTGACGGAGTGCAGCCGCTGGTCGTCCATCTGGAAGTGGCAGCTCAGCTCGGCTGCGCGCCGAGGGTCCGCGTACAGCGGCACCGCCACCTGGCTGATCTCGAAACCAGATGATATTGCTGCGGACAAGCAAACATTGTTTTGAGTGACTTCCAAAATAATAATTTTTCATATCAAAATATTTTTTATAAATGTATTAACAAAACTTAAATCAGTAGAAGGATATTTGATTTTAACGTTTTTTTTTTAATAACACAATGTATTTACCGTAAATCACCGAATTTCACAGACACCTGTACGAACACAAACGTTCATTGTTGTATTTATATATCGCACGTTGAAACCGTTACCGTCACTATACAAAAAACCTACTTTTGAGAAAAGTGCTGGTCAATTTTTGAAAATTTAATTTTAACATTTTTACAAAATTAAAAAAATTTGAGATTTTGTTGTTTTTGACAAATATAAAAAAAGTATTTCTTTTAAGCTGCTTATGAATTCAAACCCGCACGATTATATTTAAATTATTTATTTATGTTTTTCGTGTATTTTTTTGTATAGTGTCATTATTACAGTTAAAATCAGAATACTTTTCGTTTAGTGACATAAGCATCGTAAAACAAAATTGATTAATATAGATATAAAACCTAGCCAAATAATAAAAACTATTAGTTAGTTTGCCGTATAATGCCAGCATATTATCAGAATATTATACTTTTTCCACTGTACTACCTACAGACAAGAAACAAATGACCCTAACTAACCCCTCTCCCCTGAACTTTGATTATAATAAGTATTAATTTAAAGCATTTTAAAATATCCATTCCTCCTAAATATGTCACTTTTTATACTTATAGTTTGTTTGTCCTTCCCGTTTTCAGTATCATGAGCTGCCTGAAGAAAACCTCAGCTAATTGATTTCAAATAATACATGTTTCACTTCTTATAAATTGAAGAATGTCTAAACAAGTAGTAGGTAGGTAAATTTTACTGTTTATTACTGTGTATATGCCGTACACTGCTAAATAAATAGAGCAGGAGTGATATTGATAGTTGTCGATCCAGTATCTACCCCAAAAGTCTCGCTACTATGGGTATTTATCTTCTGTTTATTTAAATCTAAGTACTAATGAAAAACAAGGACGATGCCACTGTTACCAACATCAGTGCTGACTCTCTACCTTTGCTGACTAATGATAAAAATAGAACAGTTTACTAATTAAAAAAAAGGTTTTAAAGATGTTGATTCATGTCATGGTACTCATTATAGTCAAAGATTAGAATAAACATCATGAAATCAAGAAAAATCTTCTTGATATATGCACCTTCAGTCCTCAATTTGTACCACATGTATGTTGTGTAAGCAGGGGGGATAACGGTTAAAGCTCCGATGCACAGAATTCTAAGAATTATTATCCTATACCTGTTAACACTCTTACTAATTCAACTACTGATGGATTAAATAATGAGATAAATTAATTTATTTTCCTTGCCTATTTTCTTTTTAAACTTAAACTTTAAACTATAGGTATAACATTAGCCAGTGATACAGTATACTGGAGAATTTGGACCATATTACACTATTCAAACGAATTATGTGCAATTACAAGCTAAGTATGATGCTTTTATGAACTTGCTCTACGAATTAAAACGATCATTACAAAACCAATTCATTCAATTATTATTTAAGTTATTTAGTATGGAAATAAAAAACTTTCACGTCAAATATGTATACAATAGAGTCTAAAATCACTTACCGATCCCTTATCAATCTACTTCAAATTAAAGGACTTTGGGCATTAAATCAAATAAGACCATACTAATTAAATTTATAGCCAATCAAACCAAAATATTAGAAGTAAAAAAGTTTTTTGAATCTGTCTATTTGGTATTGATTCGTTGGATACATAACTTCTAATATTGCAAAGATTAAAAGCCTGTATGGATACAAATACACTCCTGATTTTTAAAAAACTAGTCAAATTCATTAAATTACTCTAATAACACTGCCCTAAAGCATTAAATGAAAGGATTGTGCGGTATCATATACACAATAAGTAAAAATATTTTCAGACTAAACTGTCACTATTTTTAACATGACGATGATTTTGAGAGAAAAATTTCAATTGTAAAACATTAAAAAAGACACTAAACGTAAACGAACATTTTAATTTGAAACGTATGTTCCAATTCTTCCGTATAGAACCATCTGGGCGTATGTTGATTTTTGTCACTTTTCAGGAGAGCAAAAATAAGGTTTGGATTCCCCGTCATTAAAAATATATGAAGCCTACTGTAGAAAACACTGAATTGAAATGTCGGCAATATATCTGTTCATAGATTATGTAACGATTCGTTTGAGTTTCTACACGGTATCACAGTAAATAAACATGATTCTTAAAAAAAGTCAGCTTTTACGCCCTTATGGCACCCAAATCTTTGCCTAATAATGACGTAAAACATAGTTACGCCCATACGGTTTTGACATTTTGGAGTTATTAAGGCGCATGTATTAAATACGCCTGTATAGCTCGGATATTCGTTGTTAAAATGGCATTTTTGACCCTGGACGTATCTATAAGTTCAGCCTTTTAGCTTCTGAATTATGGGAAAACCGTTTAAAAATGGAGGGCGTAAGTATTATTTAAGCCTTTCTGCCGTAAAACTTAATAGAGTACCTAATATATTTTTTAAAGTTACGCCTAAATGTGTCAGTTCAGCTGTAGTAAAATTATTATACATTGTTAGTTTCTTGTCAGAGGTGGCAGTGGATTATTATCTATCAATTAGATACACAAATTTAAGAATTGAAATCACTTTATATTATCAAAAGGCGTAATTAACAATATTAATATATTTCTTTATCAAAACCTACAAACTATATTATAAAATAAAAATATAATAAAAAAAGATATTTTTAAAACAAGCTTTTATTTATTTGAGTGCACTTTTTGAATAGTGGGTGGCAAGACGATTTCAACGAGCCCAAACTCAATAGGGGTACTTGGTTTCATCTCTGAGATGCTAAGAACACCTTTTGGCGCCATCATCATATCAGCTTTTTGACATCATAATATTGCATTATCATCCAATTTACATGTCTATGCAAAATTTTAAATCAATCGGAAGTCGTTAAGTGGCTCAAATTTTGCTTTCAAGATTTGACCCGTACAAACTAACGAGCACAGATTGTAACTGAATAAATATTTTTTCTTTCTTTCTTTCTTTCACAGCAAGTCAAATAAAAGCTTGTAATGAGGTAACAACAGCCTTTGAGTTCTCAAATTTTAAAACACTTCAATTGTGTACCCAACATACAAAAAATCACCAGCAATCATCGGGTCATAACGCAAACACTGTTGTCATCATCGAAAACTTCAAAATTTTTTGGAGGTTCAAACAATTGACAGATCTTGTTTGCCTAGTTGACCTCAGACGTTCTAAACACAGATGAATAAGATAATGTACTAGGTTCTAAACGATATATAGGTACATCTTTGTCTGGCGATCTCTTTTTATGACTTTTAGCAATCATTCTCTTTTTTGCTATGATATTTTAAGTTTTCTGAATCGGGGAAAGGCTTCTTTTGCTTATCGGAATTCGTTCACTTTGTGAAAATTGATCTTAGTCATATAGTTTTGGGCGCGATGGCTGCCGATCGTTGCATTAAGGATTACCGGTTTCTGTAAGGTAAATAATACATATTTTTAAGGTTACGTATAATTAATACAAATAGTTGACAAAATAATGAATAATGCGAAGATTTCCAGTGAAAAATCGGGTAAAAAGAATATAAACGTGTATGTTTAATTAATGAGCAAAACTGCCAACAAATATCTAAATTGACCGACTTATATGCAAATAAGGAGTTCCCTACTTGAAACCTAATGCCATTTGATCAAACGTTAATTGCTCGAAAGCCTATGCTCGATTATCTACGAGACCTACAAATCGTGAGCTCGATAGTTTACCACATCGATGCATCAAAATCTCTAAAAACGTAAATTCTAACGATCAAAAAGGTAAATGTTAATTCTCGATCGAAACACGTATTCGCATGCATTATTAATATCATTAATCATATCGATTTGATTCTTATAACGATTTGACCTGATGATATTTGAAGAAATCACGTTCTTTTAATTGTTAGATTTCAGTGTTTTAATTATTACAGTAACGATTCCATCTGATGATCTTTCGAGAATTTACATTTACCTTTTTAATCGTTAGAATTAACGTTTTTAGAGATTTTGATGCATCGATGTGGTAAACTATCGAGCTCACGATTTGTAGGTCTCGTAGATAATCGAGCATAGGTTTTCAAGCAATTAACGTTTGATCAAATGGCATTATATTTCAAGTAGGGAAATCGCAAATAAGTATATCGACATGATGCTTATATGCTGTACTGCACTTTATTTCTAATGAGAAGTCTTTTTTTGGTTATATAATTTGGTATTTACCAGAAAATTAACCTTTTTTTGTGTATTTTTTTCTTCTGGTAGTAATTTAAATATCTTTTTCGTTCTTTCACGTGGTCTCGGATCTATTTTTAATTACTACACTCATTTGTTTCGTAATTATCACATAAAATTCACTAATATACACCACTTCAAAACGACAACAAAACTTTCGCCAGCAGAGTTGATAAACAAATGGCAAAAAATACCAAAACAATATTGCTGTCTTTTTCACTCGCACGGCGCGCCATATATGACTATCTCTTTCCTTCTCGCGAAGCTGCGGGCGACAAGGGCGTATTTCTAAATACGTCTTTACATAATTGTATGTGGGTCCAGTGACATATAGCTGTAAGTTGTCTTAGGTCCATTTTGCAGACTCCATTTAGCCTTATCTTAGTTTACGCCTTTTTGCTTCAAAACCAGCACACCATTTCCGCCTTTATAGACTGATGTAACTTTGAAATGAATTACGATAGTAAAAAACGGGTAAGAGTGACTTGTAGCTAAGAAAAAGTTGAAATCAAATGTGGAAAAAACCTGTTTAGGGCATATGATGAGATACGCCCAGATGGCTCTATATAGAAGAATTGTTATTAAACAATGAAAGGAAAAGTGGCATTTAATTGAAAATGACGTTTTGTTTTAAATGTTTAGTATCAATTTGTGAAGATATATAGACACTATACTCAAAATGACGCTTTAATTTTAACTCTTCATATCATTTCTTCATAAAAGTTAAATGTAAAAATGACACTTTATGGATAAATACGTTATTTCAGTAATTCTTGAACACTTTATTAAAGAAAATTAATATCAGAATGACACTAAACAAAATATGACGATTTTCCTCTCAGTGTTTACTCTATAATATATGCCATACATGTCACTATACAAAATATGTCACTATTACAATTTGCTTAGTACCAAAATGGTAAAAACTGCATACCGACACTACTTAACCCAGGCACTTGTAATGTAGCTATAAAAATAGGTGTCTGTCTAATTCCAAGCTAAACTCCCGCAGTGGAAGCGATTTACACAGGTAAATTTCTAGTAAAATACCAGGAGTTCAACTGAAGGCAGACAATGGCCGCGTTACGCAGCGCTAAATAGCATACGCTGCACAATATAGCAGCGCATACTATGAATTAAACGTGAACCTAAATCTATTTAACTTAATTAACTAAGTTGAGTGAAATTGGCAAATGATGTGTTCTGACCTTTACATAACTCAATTCTGTAGTAAATACCGTCTGCCGATCTGGCGTTACGTCACACGTACAAGCACTAGATTATAAGTAAGTACCTCCAAATTATATCACCCCACGAATTCCGCAATTCGTACTAAGGAGTCACAATGATATGGTACAACAAACATGACTAAAGGGAACACACCATTAACACGAAGAAACAGTTTTATACTAAAACAACTAGGTTTCTCACTTACAGTCAACGCCGGTCCAAATGCATAAAATACCCAACGGAGAAAGGAAGTTCAGGGAATGGATCAAATAGGGATTCCGTTGGTACTTACAGGGCTGGGTGGAAAAGATATCGACACCCAGCATTCCACTACAGCCTTGGCGCGTTATTCACTTCAAACCACTCACAGCTTCTGTTCGTATTTCACTTTGATATTAGTCATTACGCGTGACCCAACACGAATTAGGGCCGTACAAAACGCGAGCCGATATGGCCACTTGATGCCTATTCAACGCGACGCTCACGTGGAAGACGTCGAGACATCCAACAATCACTAAGCCTGGTATTCTAGTATAACCCAGGAGAACCGCAATAATACGATGCATCAACACGCGCGATCTCAAATTGAATCGTCCATTACACGTGGCATCACAAAACGCGTGGCGGGAAATCCGTACAAAACACAATACGTTCTCGTCCGAACGGTTTTGAGTGACTGATAGTGCGGTGCAGAAATCACCGCTTGGCGCCTACCAGGCGGCCCGCGCGCACGCCGCCACCCTCGCCCCGCGAGCGAGAAAGGGACAACATATGCCCAGAGCGATGCGTGCGGGCGAGCATCGCGGCGTATTCATAGACCGTCATTAATACCTAACTTACCCCAGCATAGCAACGCTAAATTAAACAGTGTCTTTGCATTATATTCTTTGCAACGTGTAAACACAGATGGCGCTTTTACTAAAAAACATGCATATTTCGTATAGTGACGGTAACGCTTTCAACGTGCGATATGTCGCAGTATTATGGCAGAATTAGGATTTCGGCCGAAATCCTAGGATTTTGGCCAAAAGCCGGATTATGGCAAAATCGTAGACTTCATTTGACCATCGTCCTAAGTAGATCTAGGATTTCGGCCATTATCCTAGGATTTTGCCCGAAATCCTGGATCTACGTAGTAATATGGTAAAACGCAGGCTTCAGAACACTTTTTATAAAATTTGTAGTGACAATACACATACATACATAAATACTTGCGGAGTATGCAGAGTTTTAATGTCCATAAACAATTTTGAGGGCTATTTTAGATAAAACGTGAATGACTATAGAAAAATAAAATGGTAAAACACATGAAAACTTCCATCCGTTAGTCACTTCTGGGTGTCGTACCCGCGGGAAAGAATAGGGGTGATGCTATTTTAAGCCGTCATTACACGGAATAGTGATTATCGCCATGCATTACTATTTGTCTTTACTTTAATTTGTATTCTTATTATGCTTTTGGAGAGAAAAATAAGAACTTAAGAAAATTTTATGAAACAAAATAAATGACACAAAAAATATTTAAAATAATCAAATCAGTCTTTTATTGTTATTGATTCTAGATAGAATGTACTAATCACTATTATTATTAGGTATCTAGTCTCGATATAAAAATTAACCATTTTTCATAAACATTTAAGTGCTAACCTCTTCTAACTATGATTAATATTACAAACATTAAATAATTCGTTTTTCTGTCATTAACATAAACATTTGAGTATCATTTCTTTCATTAAAGATTTTTCAAGTAGTAAAAACAATATTTTTTAGATAATCACATAAGTGACTGTTTATAATATTATTAGATGAGTAATAAAATAAACATTTGGGTGTCTTCTCTTTTACAAAATATAACAAGGTAAACAGAACCTCCTGTTATAATTTGCATCACCTAGTATCTAAATAAAGATTATGAATGATAGAAATAAATACATTTCTATTCTGAAAATAAAAACAAAGGACGCCGCGCGCGCGGGGGAGGAGCGCATTGTTCCCTCCCCGCTCATAGATTCCCCCGAATCGCGATTAATGCCATAATACTAAGCAAATCTAGGATTTCGACCAAAATCCTAGGATTATGACCGAAATCCTGGATCTGCTTAGGACGATGGTCGAATGTAGACTACAATTTTGCCATGATCCGGCTTTTGGCCAAAATCCTAGGATTTCGGCCGAAATCCTAATTCTGCCATAATACTGCGACATATAAATGAAATGTTCCTCTAAAACGGGTTCTTATTTAGCGCTAAAACAGAATAATTGAAATTTCGAGCAAACATATGAGTCTCACGTCATTAGGAATAAAAAAAAAGCTACCATTAAGATAAGTTTGAGTTTTATTATAATCTTGAGTCCACTCAGCTCCTCTGCGTTAAAAAGCGCGGAATGAAAGTGAAAGAATTATGTTCCGCTTTTTTAAATATCTTGAGTCTGTTCAGGTTGCATAAAAGATCTTTTCACATTACTCTTGAAATAGTTCGTATGTACCATTCACTGATATAATGTCATCCTATTGTTACCTTTTATCGATACATTCTTCCTAAAAATATTACTAACAAGGTAAAATAAATAACGTTACACAAAGTCCAATGTGTATAATGTCAGTTGAAGGCATATTTTACAAAATTATGAGATACGCAACAACAATAAAACTCCAAAACAGTACAAATAAAAAATATAAGGAATGTCTGGGACATAAATAATAACAAGAACTTTTACGTACCTACAACAATTTCCATCGAGCAAAGAAAATAAACGCGGTGTAAAGACACACAAGTGCGCATTGCTCACGGCTCTGCCGACGATATTCGTATGAAAACACACGGACTAGACCAACCAGCAACATCTTACATCCGTAAATATATTTTCTGCGCTAAGCACCTAATACTACCTAGTGCTATATAGTAGTTGTGTAGTATGTACTATAAAGCTTTTATTTATGATTTTTCTGATCAGCTCTAGTTTGTATTCTTTGTCAATAGATAATTTCTTTCAAATTAGTTCTTCAGACACACCAACTTCTATAACAATGTATGCAAGTAAATACGAATAATTACCTATATTTCTTAGTGCAGATTACAGAATTATTAAGAAAAAAAAACTAAAATGACAGAAAAATATCGATAAGTTATATCGACAAGAAACATTGACACGACAATTTTTTACATTTCGTTCTATTCCTGAAGGGTAGAGGGCACTTCAAATAGGCCTCATGAAGAACTGTAATTTTTTAAGGGTATAGTCAGTCCAGCGTACTCTATATGTATAGAGGTCAGTGCTTGGCGAATTTCGCACGTGTCCGTCATTGTCTTTTTTAATGGTTAAGAGTTTTTTTTACTTTTTGTTTTCAGGACAGGTAAAGACCATGCTGCCTCAATCTGTTTTTTTTTTCTACTATAAGCAAAGGATTTTTTCAGGGTAATCCTAACTTTGGAAGATTTTACATCTTTTCAAAATGTTTCAGAAACAATTGCATCAAAAATTATGAAAATATGTATATCTTTATAAGCATCCCAAAGACAAAAAGATATATATATTTTTTTTTTCTAACGTAAAATGATATGTTGTGGATTATTATCATATTAATGAGTTTTTGGTGACAGTTTACTTAAATATTTTAAGGATCGCATTATTATAATTTTAACTGACTTGGAACAATTTTGTACTATTAATCTACATTGTAATGAATCGTCATGTTGAAATTTTTTTTGGATATTTGCATGCTAATTTATAAGTTGGCCAATCTCAGTGCACTCATCTAAAATTGTATCATCTTTTATTCAGTGTTTTACGCAAATAAATAATTTCTTATATCTGATTGAAAAACTGTCTATTCAAGTAGAATCATTTAAAATTGAATCTTATAATGTAAGCTGCAGAGCAATCATTAGAAACTATAATATTCTTGAATGTGGTAAAATAAAAGGAATATAGGAATAAAGTTGCACCAAATCTGTGTTTTTTTTGTCGAATCTTGTTAGTGGTGACAAGCATTATTTAGAGTTTAACATTGTTTTATACAGACTATTTATCCAATAGGTATTATGGTGGAGTAAAATTTTAAAGTGGCTACCCAAATTGAATGTTATTAAATATTTGAACCGAGGCTAAGAAAAATGGAAACCTGAACATTGATATTATCCATTGAATGAAACATATGCGCATCAAGTCACAATTTTATTGCAAGTAAGCTAAAAAACGGGTTCAGTCATTCCTCGTTAAAGCATAAATTAAAACAAACATGTGCCCGGGCAAACGGAAGAAGCCAATGTTTACGAAGGATCTCTACAAACATAAAGGTTCTTTTGGCATAACCTCAGGATACCCATGATTTAATTTTCACCACATGTTCACGCGCCCGCGAGGGGTCAAAAAAAGGTTTTACTCATTATGTTATAAAAGCTTATGTCAAAATTATGTCTGTCAAAATTATGGGAATTTTTGTTACCAACCAACGACGAGAGTTCGAAATAACATAGGAATACTTTTCGTAGATTGATGAAATTGGCATGGAGGTTATAGGTTGAGTATTGTATGAGTATCTGATGAGCGTAGGAGGTTGATTATTGGATGAGTAGTAGTAACATTTTTAGTGTCGTAGAGACACTAGCTAGCAATAAAAAACTATAAAAGTGACGTATATTTGGCAGGTTTATAGTAATTGCTCTCTTCAGGCAAATTTAATATTACCCATCCGTACCTACCTACCAATTTTAATCCGAGAATGCTTTTAACATATTTGCACGGAACGTAAAAACTCTTCTGGATACTTATTTTAACAGTATACGAGTATTTTTTAAAGGCACGAAAAGTTCGGTATACACTTTCGTATTTTTATCTCGAACCATGTTATAGCGTAGACAACGTTATTTCAAATTTAAAGCATCTAAAGTTAAGAGAGAGGTCGCTCGTTGAATATTCATCAACGTTTCGCTGTTTCATTAATGTTGCAAACATTTGTAGGGGTCCTCCTATAAATATAAACTTCAAAACAAGTCATTTTAGACAAACAAGAACCAACACTGTTACCCGGGCAGGATTTCAACCTCAAGCTTATGTGACTTGAGCTCTCTGATCTGTAGAATACTTTGCATAGATCAGATTGTCTTCCGTATAACTCTTTGCTTTTGTATTGAGATGGGTTTTTTTAATTAACTGAACTTCATCAATTTTGCTAGTGCATTTTTTATGCAAGAGTCAAATTTTCTCCTAAATGATTAACACATTAAATCGAGCACGAGTAAAATAATGATTATTTATCAAATATGTTTTGACTTATTCAATATCTTTATCATACGTGATCTTTTTGCATAACTTATATTAAATTCAGTCAAACGCAATAAAACCACACGTAAAAATATTCTATTAAGGGACTAGAGGGTGTGTATTGCAATTTTAGGCGACGGGCTGACAACCTGTCACTATGGTGATACACAGTTATCTTATTGACCCTCAAACTTTTGTCAGACGTGGTGTTAATATCCGTTGAACGGCCGTTAACGCTCTGCCTACCCCGTAAGGGATATAGGCGTGATTTATGTATGTATGTATGTATGTATGTAAAAATATTCTGATCCTTTCTCTTATCTAATGTTGGCTTAATACTCATACACAAACACCCATAACAAAACATTTATAACACTCATGCTGGTTTTCTATCATGTAAAAACAAACTGTCGTATATTTTATATCATCTCTGTAAAATAAAATGTTGTGACTGTTTCACGATTTTTTTATGGCTTTCAGATGGTATCGACAGCTGAAATGCAGTTATTGGCTGGTAGCCAGTAGGTAGAAGTAATGCAAAGTTTGACTTTTAACACGTTTTTCTTATGAGTAAGCAAATATCGTTAATTGGTTATATACTGAACAAAAAATAATAAAATGTTTCATAAAATTTTGGTGATTATCCGAAGTTAAGGTCAAAAAAAATATTAAAAACAAGATTCCTTCTTCTGAATAACGAATGTTTTTTTCACGTCATGGATTTAAATTAATTGAGTAATTCTTATTTTTGGAGCAAATCTTTTGTAAATCACTACGAATAAACTGTATAATTCGCTGATAGTAGGTATTAGCCACGCAACGATAATCTTACAAATGGAGACGCGTATAAAACCTTAGTTTAGTAAGTTAAGCCTGAAGTGATCAAAGTTGTCATCAGTAGATGTATTATTTGGATCTCAGCTTCATTTTATTTGGAACCAATTTTTTTGTTAATTCGTTACTAAGTACCTAATTTAGCTTAAAATTATATCAAAAATTTTAACAAAATAAGACGAGTGAACGTTAAACAACTCCAATGTTGTTTACAAATGAATTTGTAGCTCTAAAACAGTTCATCCAAATTAGCTTTTTCTACATTTTTCTAATACCACTTACTTATCCTGTCTAGTGATTGATCCTCAGGAGCAGATTACTTATGTTTCCATTAACCAAAATGGTTCGTTCCTGTGCAGTGATCGACCTCTATAAGTGCTGTGGCTTTACAAAGTTTAATAATTAGGCCGAGCTAATGGATGGCATGGTCGTGAAGGGTTTGGAATGGATTTGGATTGACATATCAATTCCGTTCAACGGATGATGGTCAAAGCAGGGCCTTCTTAAAGCCAGGATTATCAGAAAAATTGAATTTGAATCAGGGTTTTAGAGAAGATTGTCAATGTGATCGTGACCAGAAGCCAATTTTTCCATGATTCTTCTTGTCATGAGCTTGTACATTTTCATATTTTACACGTTATTTATTGTACACTGATTCAGTGTACATTGCTTATGTATCACAAAGAATTTAAATTTCTGCTGCAAGGGTTTCCTTTAAGGATAATATTTCAAGTGTGAGGGTAAATTAATACATGAAATCATTTCGCAGTTTGCATACACTGCCACTTGCGCTCGTAAAAATAATAAAAAGGGGTGTCTTAGAACGCTTAGAATGTATTTTTTGGGAGTTTCCTGTGAGTGCGCTTTCAGAATAATAAACGGACATCATTACAGTCGGTCTATTCAGTCGTGGGATTCCGAAGCAGTTTGAAAAGTGCACTAGTGAAAAAAAACTCCATAGTTAAGCACAATCTTTGACTGGATAGATACCAAATTGCAGCGAGCGATCAATAATATACCTAATAACCCCGTGTGGTGTGGGAGCTGTCTATTCTCCTGACACTCCACTGGAATCGAATTTCCGAAATACATTTTCACATCGCAGAGAAACCGCAAAGTAAATAAGTACAGTGTCATTTTTATTTCCTATTCCTTCTTACTTCTGTTTTCTTTGGTTTTCTTAATTTGTTTAGTTTCTTTGTGATAACACCGTTGATGTTATTTTATTCGGAATAAAACAGAAATTTTATATTGAACGTGTTCATTTATTAAATAAAACGTTTTAAAACTGACTTGTTTTCATTTTGTAAACGAGGATTTTATTACACAGAGCGATGATTTATTCAAAATTCATATCAGAGATCTGCCGCAAAGAAATTTTTGGGATTATTTGAAGGATGAATAATGTTTTGATTAGGAGTAATCTATACATATAATAAAACAGAAACGAAACCAATTCTGTACATGAAATAGATTCAAAAAAGGGTTTTTGCTTCTAATTGTGTTCAAGATACAGACATCAAAACAGAAGTAAAATTGATTTTTGTCTGTTTGTCTGTTTGTCTGTTTGTCTGTCGGTTTGTTTGTTATTCTTTCACGTAAAACCTACTGCACAGATTTCTACAAAATTTTATACTGTGGTAGCTTATAACCCGGGTCAACATCTAGGATACTTTTTACCTCGAAAAAATCTTTCATTCCCATGGTAAAACACAGTAACTGGTTCCGCAAAGCGAGTTCCGAATTTTTTTCCTAAAAAATAATATAGATGTCGCTGTTAGTTTTGTAAAACGCGGTATTGACCACGTATTGACTGACATACGATCTGAACTTCTAAACGACCCCGTGAAACGACCTAACCAAACAAAAAACAAACAATCACACATTTAATCCTTGCGGGGTAGGTTGAGCGTCAACGGCCGTAAGTATTTTATCGCTATCGCCACGTCTGACATATATGCGGGCCGTTCTAACTATTACAGAAATGTTTCAAACTTTTACTTTGACCTTTGGTCATGGTCAAGGTATGTGATGGAAGACAGATGAATTGTGATATTTTCTTGAGTTTGCACAACTATTACTCATCACAATAAAACAATTTTAAACGGATTTAAGTTGTGTTTATTGTGGAAACGTAGGAATTGTGAAATCCAAAATAAACACAACTTAAATCCGTTGAAAATTGTTTTATTGCGAAGACAAATTATGATTTGGGTAAAATTAGTTAATTTTTTTACCACTACAAGAGGCCGTTGGCCTGAGTTAAAGGTTATAATACTTTTAATTTTAACTCGACATCTCTACGTGTAACCGAGATAGTGAGTCTTGAAAGACAGACAAATGGACAACAAAGTGAGTGAACCTATAAGGGTTCCATATTGCAGCCTAAAACCTATTTACCAATATAGTTTTTATTTTAACTCGATATCTCTGCGCATTCCCGAGATAAAGCGTCTTACGAGATGGATGGACGGACGGACGGACAACAAACTGATCGTATAAGGGTTCCGTTTTTTTGTACGTTTCTTTTTGATGTACGGAACCTAAAAAAATATAAATACCTTCATTAGTTAGAATCAAAAATGTTAGAGTAAAATTTGTTTAAAATTACTTCATAGATGTCGCTGTTAGTTTTGTGAAACCCGCTAATGAAATGTTTTCTCCAAAATTATATAACAAAGCCACTGACAGGCGGCAGGATTACTAAAAAATAATAATATAGTATTGTAAACTATGCCGTGTGATGCCGGCTTGCAATAGCATCACCCCATTTCTTTTCCGTGGGAGTCGTAAGTGGCGACTAAGGGACTTTCACATGGGCGATGGGCTGACAACCTGTCACCATGGCGATACGCAATTTTCCGAATGACCATCAAATATATGTCAGACATTTACGCTCTGCCTACCCTGCAAGAGATAATAGGCGTGATATAAGTATGTAAGTATAAACTTGGGCAACGGATAAAAATTTTCTCCAAAATTATATAACAAAGCCACTGACAGGCGGCAGGTTTACTAAAAAAATAATAATATAGTATTGTAAACTATGCCGTGTGATGCCGGCTTGCAATAGCATCACCCCATTTCTTTTCCGTGGGAGTCGTAAGTGGCGACTAAGGGACTTTCATATGGGCGATGGGCTGACAACCTGTCACCATGGCGATACACAATTTTCCGAATGACCATCAAATATATGTCAGACATTTACGCTCTGCCTACCCTGCAAGAGATAATAGGCGTGATATAAGTATGTAAGTATAAACTTGGGCAACGGATATTCTGATAGATTGTTTCTTTAAAGATAAATCTTTTTTTGTGAAGTGGCGCCACTATCGAGGTCGTTCACGGTTACACTCGCCTTAAACATTTTTGCAGAGATCAGAAGGCAAGGTAGGATTGCACTTGCTGTGGTTTCTTCAAGTATCGCTGCCCCGTGATCGCTGCCACACTGCTACCAGGAGAGAAAACGGCGCATACAACTTTCAAAATACCAATCGATTTGGACACAAACGATACTCCAATATGTGCTGTATCACGTAATAGTTACAAGGCAAAGGTTTTCTGATATTGTTGTCTGGTAGTTATGTGACGAGTGTACGATGGCCAACAAAAAAACAGTAGAAGCTATGGATAGGACTTTGAAAGACATACGCAGAGATAATAGGGCCATGGGCCATATCACTGTTCTTTTTTCCAGTGACTTTCGCCAAACACTTCCAGTTGTTACTCAAGGTACCAGGGCTGATGAGGTGAATGCCTCACTAAAATCATCGGCTCTTTGTTCGTTTCCACAAATTTACTAGCTGACCATGACGGTGATCATGCGAACCCGTCTCGGAGGTAATCCACGGGCTGAAGAGTTTTCACAAGCTTTATTAAAACTCGGCAGAGGTACTTTACCAGAGGATAACGGTCAAGTAAGTCTGCCTGAAACGCTTTGCCAAATAGTTTCTGGTCTAAAGAGAATCATTTCTTTTGTGTATGGCGAGCCTTCTTTCCTTCAAAAGAAAGATTTGTAGCTACGTGGAAGAGCTATTTTTGCACCCAAAAATGATCAGACTGCTTCAATAAACCATACCATTATGTCACAAATCACTGGGGATATGGTGGTATACGCGTCAATTACCACTGTTATGAATCAAGACAAAGCCACTAACTACCTAATAGAATTCCTAAACTCCTTGAGTGCGAATGGTCTTTCTGCACACCAAATATTACTTAAACTTGGTGTTCCTTTCATGCTTCTTTGCAATCTCACTCCGCCAAAGCTGTGCAATGGAACCAGACTGAAGATCTTAAGCTTAAAGATGAATGTATTCGAGGCGGATATTTTCACTGGTTGTGGCGCGTATACCACTCATTCCCAACAACTTTTTATTTCAATTTCAGGGCATTCAGTTTCCCGTCAGCGTTTTCTTTGCAATGACTGTAAACAAAGTGCAAGGACAGACGCTGAAAGCCGCAGGCGTAGGTCTTACGATTCCCTGTTTATCACACGGGCAGCTATATGTCGCTTGCTCTCGAGTCAGTTCTCCTGAAAATTTTTACGTTTTAGTACCCGATGGTAAAACTACCAAAGTAGTTTATAATGATGTTTTGTAGCTGATGTCCATAGTATCAAAACCAAGTACCTAACCGAAAAACAAGTTAACCAGTACCTATTCATTGCACATCTTAAAGAGAAAAAACTTTATACAAACATGATATTAATATTAAACAATATGCATACATCAACTTCACTAACTCACAAGTCACTACACCATGCGTACGAAGTCGCGGGCAACAGCTAGTTTATAATAAGTTTGTGATATAGGTAAGTGCTTGATATCGTAAAAATATACTCGTTGACTTTTGAATAAAAAGAACTTGCTTTTATTCAATTATGCATATATTGATGAAGATAAGGTGGAACAACAGATTTATGACTGCGCTGCGTCCGAGGAATTTCAGCAAGCCACATGACAAGGACAAGTGAAGCCAATCAATTTATCAAACTTTTTCCATCTAAGTACCTTTTCATTCGTCCCCAGCATTGTATGGATGTAGCAACACAAAGATCACCGACAACACGGCTGGCGCGCGGCCAGCAGCACGTCGTCAACGAACAAACTACCTATAAATTTGAAGACAAATTAAAAAAAAAAAATTAACTTCATTATTGCGTTTCTAATCCAAAACTTGAATGCAGGTTCGTCCTAGTGCGGAGTCTATAAGTAATATGTTCTTATGTAACTCTTATTTGGGAAATAAACAAATTTTATTTATTTATTTATTTATCAAAATTCTGTGCCTTTGTGAGTACCTTTGCAATAACTTATTTAATGAATAATCTAAATCAAATTGATTTTACAAGTTCAATTATAACTAAACAAGGCGTACCTTATTTCATTCACTTTTTTTCTATTTGATCTTGAATACATGGGGCAAACTTACGATTTAATTTACCAATAAACTTCCATTTGGGTTAATACAGAGACAAATAGGGAGACAGCGTGTGGAGGGCACACAGATATCATAGATCTCTAACAGAAGACAAACACACACACCTGCGTGAAGTTCAGTTACAGAATTTCATATTGTTTGAATTTGACATCATAGATTTAGCGTGCAAGTTGCCGTACTATCTATCTAATAAAGTAACTATATAATTAAGACAAAGAATCATGCACACAGGTCCATTCCTTTAAAAATCTTGCTTTCGTTTAAAAATCTTAACAACCATTGACATACCAAATATTTGATAAGAAGACATTATTAAAATTTATTTCAACCCAGATTATTCAGCCGGTTAACCCAACTTAAAAATATACAAATATTATCATTAAATTTTCCAGAAAATCCTTGTTTCTACCAAATTTTATAGGTAGAAACGGCGTACTAAAATAACAAATAATTACCCGAAATTAATTGGTGTTTGCCCAACCATGCTGATCAAATAACACAACCTGCTCGTGAAATGATAATTATGCAATTAATTTAAAATAAATATTCACCGAAAATTGCCTGAACAAGTTTAAATTACCATAAACCGTAGACTACGCCTGTGTAAATTTTATTATCTTAGTGTAGGTACCTACCTTGTTTTCCTGTTAATGTCAAAACTCATTGGTAATCAAATTCTGTCAAATCCAATTAATACAAATTTAGGTCTTTTGCCAAAAACAGTTAATTCAAACTCAATCGTGTTAACCGATCTAATAAGTTATTATAACTGTTTAATTTAGCGTTGCTATGCTGGGGTAAGTTGGGTGTTGGTGACGGTCTATGAATGCACCGCGATTTCGCACGCATCGCTCTGGGCATATGTTGTCCCTTTCTCGCTCGCGAGGCGAGGGGGCGGCGTGCGCGCGGGCCGCCTGGTGGACGCCGGGCGGTGATTTCTGCACCGCACTCAGTCACTCGAAAACCGTTCGGACGTCGAGTATCGTGTTTGTGCGGATTTCCCGCCACGAGTTTTGTGATGCCGCGTGTAATGGACGATTCAATTTGAGATCGCGCGTGTTGATGCATCGTATTATTGCGGTTCTCCTGGGTATACTAGAATACCAGGCTTAGTGATTGTTGGATGTCTCGACGTCTTCCACGTGAGCGTCGCGTTGAATAGGCATCAAGTGGCCATATCGGCTCGCGTTTTGTACGGCCCTAATTCATGTTGGGTCACGCGTAATGACTAATATCAAAGTGAAATACGAACAGAAGCTGTGAGTGGTTTGAAGTGAATAACGCGCCAAGGCTGTAGTGGAATGCTGGGTGTCGATATCTTTTCCACCCAGCCCTGTAAGTACCCACGGAATTCCCCATTTGATCCATTCCCTGAACTTCCTTTCTCCGTTGGGTATTTTATGCATTTGGACCGGCACGTTGACTGTAAGTGGTAAACCTAGTTGTCTTAGTATGTCTTAGTGTGTTCCCTTTAGTCATATTTGTTGTACCATATCATTGTGACTCCTTAGTACGAATTGCGGAATTCGTGGGGTGATATAATTTGGAGGTACTTACTTAGAATCTAGTGCTAATACGTGTGGCGTAACGCCAGATCGGCAGACGGTATTTACTACCGACTCGAGTTATGTAAAGGTTGGAACACATCATTTGCCAATTTCACTCAACTTAGTTAATTAGGTTAAATAGATTTAGGTTCACGTTTGATTCATAGTATGCGCTGATATATTGTGCAGCGTATGTTATTTAGCGCTGCGTAACGCAGCCATTGTCTGCCTCCAGTTGAACTCCTGGTATTTTGTTCGAAATTTACCTGTGTAAATCGCTTCCACTGCGGGAGTTTAGCTTGGAATTAGACAATTTTTGGTAGCAGAGCGTGGTTCAGAAAACCACTAGATTTAAGATTACTTTAGTATAAGATTTTTAATCTACCTACATAAAAAAAATATATTTATTGTGATTGTAGAGTGTGCCCTGTGTAGAATATCATATCGGTGGGATCAGGGCCAATCAATTAGTGAATTGCTTGTTGTTATCGTTGTGTTTACCCTGTGCGGATATCCTAACGGTAGGATCAGGGCCGATTGTCTATTATTGTTTTTTATTGTAAGGTTCGGTGTTACTTTGGGTTGGTACCATGGCTCCCACAATTACACAGCTTCAGGCAAAAATTAGAACGCACCTAATTTGGTTCGCGACTAAGCAGGCGATGGTCGGTCGCGGGGACCGAGAGGACGCACTCATCGCTTGTGCGCAACGGATTGACGAACGGGTCGCGGAGGTGTTGGATTGCCTCACTGGATGCGAGGAGTTATTTGATGGGACGCCTGATGAGGAGGTCAAACTTACGGTCCGGGCGAATGTGACCCAGTGCCTGGAGATGGGGCAGGAGATCCAGCAGGCGGCTGCTGTGATCACCAGGCGTAGGGCTGGGGAGCCGGACCCATCCCATGGTCCGCGGGGACCGGGGGTGCAAGTGCCCCTGCCGGCTGTGGCTATTCCGGTCTTCCACGGGGACTACACGGATTGGACCCGATTCCAGGATCTGTTTGACAGTGTGATTCATAACCGCACTGACTTGCAGCCGGCATATAAAATGGCACAATTGATGGCCAAGCTGCAAGGTGAGCCCCATGAGCTGGTAAAGCATCTACCAGTCGATGATGCAAGTTACGAGACGGCTCGCGGTTTGCTGATCGAGAGATACAGCAACAAACGTCTCATGATTGACCAACTCCTGGAACAGTGGCTCACCGTGCCGACCATCACACGAGGGACGGACCTCAGGGCCAAGGTCCTCAACCCTGTCTGCGTTGCAGCTTAGTGAACGCTCTTGAGAGACAGGGGATGCCGGTGTCAGGCTATGATTATATCCTGGTCCACACGTTGTTGCGCCGCCTGCCGAGTGACATGGCCGCTCGTTTTGAACAGTCACACGGAGGTAAGACATCTGATTACCTCCCGACCTTCGAGGAGCTCAAGTCCTTCCTCGAGGCCGAGTGCAGGCGGGTAGATGCCCAATTTGGAGAGTCGCCTCACGCGGAGTCTGCGGCCGCTCGCCGCCCGGAACGGCCGGGTGCACAGGCGCGAGACGGTAAGAGTAGGCCACCCAGGCGATACAATGTCGCTAATTTGGAATCGAGGTGTGCCTACTGCAGAGAGGCGGGGCATCAGGTGACTGCGTGTGAGGAGTTCGCTGCACAGCGGGTGCAGAAACGTCGTGGTGTGGTGCAGCAACGGCGTTGGTGCTTTAGGTGTATGGGGCCGCATCAGGTGCGAGAGTGCCCATCAAGCACCAACTGCAGGTACTGCCAGGGTGCCCACCATCAGCTCCTATGCATGAACCGCAGCGGAGATTACGGAGGCAGAGCTGACGCGGGTCAGCGGACGGAGTCTGCCCTACCTAGACGGGAGCAACGCTCCCCACCCCCTCCAAGGAGGAGTCCTCTTCCACCAGGGTTTCAGGGACGAGGCCAGGGACATCAGCAGGTGATGCCCCCTTCACCACGCGCGAGACAGTCACCACCTCGGCAGCAGGTGCCGGAACAGGGTAGGTGGTCACAGGTCCAAGGTCAGGGGCACCCATCACAAGTACGTGATGCTACGGGCGGGTGCCAACATCAGGGCCAGTACATGCAGTACTCGGCGGGTCTGAACAACATGGTGAGTTCCCATGACCCACGCATGCCTCTCCCCTTGGCTGAGCACCCGCGGCTACAGGCGCATCCACGGTACGCGCGCCTGCCGCAGGGTTACTATAGGCTGCCAGCCATGGCGTACAGGACCAGAGGTCCCTATCAGCAGGAGTGGGACCCACTCGAAGGTGTACGGAGAGAGGGGACCCCCCCGCAGGACGCGGACACTCCGCGCTTAGATTCCTGCTAGGTAATCGCCGCCTACACGCCAGCTTCGGCCCCCCGGCCAATTACGGTATTGTTGCCTACGGCAATGATTTGGGTATGGGGATACGGTGGCCGCAGCATACAGGTAAGAGCCTTGTTAGATACAGGGGCTCAGGGTTGTATTGTGTCTAGTAAGCTGGTGAGTAGGCTACGCTTAAATATAAGGCCCACAACGGATGGGGCTGTAGGTATTGGAGGTGTAGATGTGCCTGACGTTCGGGGTCAGGTGAACTTCGAGTTCACATTAGGTAATACAGGTACAGGGGTCAGCTATCATGCCTCAGCAGTGGTGCTGGATGAAGTGGTAGGGAAACTTCCTCAGGTTCGGTTACCGTCAACGGTACGAGGGTTAACCACAGGCTTAGAGTTAGCTGATCCTGAATTTGATACTCCTGGTACGGTGGACGTTCTCCTCGGGTCAGACGTCCTCGGGAGATTCTGGTGTGGCAGAAAACGGGTACTTCAGCAAACTGGTTTAGTGGCCGTTGATACCACAGGGGGGTATGTTATTTTTGGCCCAGTTTGGAGACCTCAGGACCTACCAGAGGGCGATACGGTGCTCTATGGTAGTGTGTTGTCGGAGGTGCTGCAGAGGTTTTGGGAGTCTGAGGAGCCACCCACTGCGGATAGACGGAAGCCAGAGGATGACGAGTGCGAGCTGTTCTATCAGTACAACACTGCACGAAGTTCGTCAGGTAGGTTTGTTACCAGGCTGCCATTTCTCCCAAACCGCCCCTCCTTAGGTAGTTCGCGACAGATCGCGGAACGGAGACTACTGGCTATGGAGAGAAAGATGAAGCGGGATGCAGCACTTCGGCAGAAGTATATCGAATTCATGAGGGAGTACCTAGAGTTAGGCCACATGTCGGTGTCCAGCATAGATTGGAGGTGTGTCGAGCATTACTACATACCACACCTGGCTGTTTTGAAGTCACCGGAGGCGAAGATACGGGTAGTGTTTGACGGTTCTGCTCCTACATCGAATGGTGTGTCTGTGAACCAGTGTCTGCACGCGGGTCCCAAGTTGAACCGGGACATTGTGGACATCCTCACAGATTTTCGGTTGCACCAAGTAGCGTTCGTCGCAGACGTCAAAATGTTGTTTCGCCAAACAATTATACACCCGGATGACCGTCGGTACCAGCTGATTTTGTGGCGTGAGAGCCCTGACGAGCCGATGGTCACTTATGAGCTTAACACGGTAACGTATAGTCTGAAGCCAAGTCCGTTTTTGGCAGTACGCACGCTGCGAGAGTTGGCCGCACAGGAAAGGGTAAGATTCCCTCGAGCCGCAGCAGTACTGGATCGCGACGTCTACGTGGATGACATCTGCACGGGTGCAGATAGCGTGCAACAAGCACTGCTACTACGAGACGAGCTGATCGCGATCATGGAATCAGGAGGTTATGAGTTGCGGAAATGGCTGTCCAGCTGTCCAGAGCTCCTGGCCGGGTTGCCAGGTGAGTTCCAGCAGGACCCGCACCTTTTCGAGAACCCGGACAATCCAAATACGTTGAGCATCCTAGGGGTGCAATATAGGCCAACGCATGATGTCTTTACGTATCAGATCGAGCCAGACCTTTTGCAGAAGACTTGGACGAAGCGTTCGGTATTATCGACGATCGCCAGAACTTTCGATCCTAACGGGTGGATCGCACCGGTGACGTTCATGGCGAAGTGCTTCTTGCAAAGGTTGTGGCTAGCAAACTTGGGTTGGGACGACCAGCTCTCCGGAGAGCTGTTGAATGATTGGACCAAGTTTGTGACCACCTTACCAGGGATCGTACGCATCGCCATACCTCGCAAATTGCTCCCATCGGTGGGATGTAAGGCTACCCTACATGGGTTTTGTGATGCCTCGGAGCGAGGGTACGCGGCAGCTGTCTATTTGCGGACAGTCAGTTCAACGGGAACTGTAGACGTGCGTCTAGTTATGGCCAAGAGTAAGGTGGCTCCGGTTAGGACAAGATGGACCATTCCAAAGTTGGAATTGGCGGGAGCAGCGCTTCTCACGCGCTTGCTACATCATGTCGCTAGTAATCTACGCGGTACCATCAATTTGGATGAAACGGTGTACGCATGGACCGACAGTAGGATAGTTCTGTGCTGGTTACAGACGTCGGTACATACTCTTGAGGTTTTCGTGGCAAATCGGGTGTCACAGATTAAAGGATCGGAAACTCCGTTGGTATGGAGACACGTACCGGGAGAACAGAACCCAGCGGACTGCGCCTCACGGGGATGTAGGGCCCCTGATTTGGTAGGTCACTCACTGTGGTGGGGACCTCAGTGGCTGACTGAGTCACCTGAGAGATGGCCATACAATGAGTGCGGGTCGCCGCTTGGGCCACCTGATCGAGGTTTGCGAGTGAACGTAGGGCAGATCGTACCTAAGCCTAGTGCGGCTTTCTTGCTGGAACGATACAGCTCCCTCGACAAACTTCTAGGGGTGACAGGTTGGATCAAACGGTTCGTGAACAACTGTAGAAAACCTCAAGCAGAACGGAACTTGGCACCTGTCCTCTCGCCTGCGGAGCGGAATGCGGCTCTAAGTTTATTGGTTAGGGTCGTCCAGGCGGAACATTTTGAGGAAGAGGCCAGGCTGCTCAGGGATGGCCGTGGAAAGCTGAAGGGAGGTCTTGTGCGCCTCAACCCGTTCGTGGACGAGCATGGAATGCTCCGGGTTGGAGGTAGACTTCGGAACGCTAACCTGCCCTTTTCAGCACGGCATCCGCTGTTACTCCCAAAGAAGGGACCTTTGGTAGAACTTATAGTTAGGGATCGTCACCAGAAAAACTCGCATGCGGGCTGCAATGCACTTTTGGCTATTCTGCAGCGCGAGTTTTGGATCTTGTCTGGACGACGTACGGTACGGAGCATTGTGTTTCGGTGCTTGCCTTGCTATCGGTTGAAGGCAGCCACAATGCAACCTCAGATGGGAGACCTCCCACCGGACCGGGTGACGGAAGCCTGGACGTTTGCGGGTGTGGGAACGGACTTTGCGGGGCCTTTTATGGTAAAGGCATCACGCCTTCGCAACGCGAAGTCAATCAAGGCGTATTTGTGCGTGTTTGTGTGCCTAGCAACCAAGGCCGTCCACTTGGAACTCGTGGCCGACCTCACTACGGAGGCTTTCTTAGCAGCTTTAGATAGATTTGTGTCGCGAAGAGGGCGACCAGCGCTGATCAGGTCGGACTGTGGTACCAACTTTAAGGGCGCTGATCGATGTATGAAAGAAATTATAACGTTTTTATCGGAAAACGAGGAAGCTATCGGCACGAGCCTCTCCCGTCAGGGCATTAACTGGGTGTTCGATCCACCAGGATGCCCCCACTGGGGTGGTATATTTGAAGCGGTTGTAAAGTCCGCTAAGACGCATTTGATGCGCGTTATAGGTTTAACGATATTAACCTTTGAGGAGCTAGCGACCGTGTTTTGTAAAATTGAGGCCGTTCTCAATTCACGTCCTTTGTGTCCGCTTAGCTCAGATCCGAATGATCTGGAGGCCCTGACACCAGGGCATTTCTTAATTGGCCGACCACTTAACGCCTTGCCAGAGTACCCCTACACAGAGGTCAGTAGCAATCGTTTGACGCGTTATGAGTTGCTGCAGCAAATGTCTCAGAATTTTTGGAAGCGATGGTCGCTTGAGTATTTGCACATTCTGCAGCAACGCCTTAAGTGGACGGACAGAACTGAACCCCCTCGCATCGGAGATCTCGTTCTGGTTAAGGATGCCAACCTGCCGCCACTGCGATGGCGCAGAGGGCGCATTCTCAACTTGTTCCCAGGTAGTGATGGCACTCCTCGAGTCGCGACAGTTCAGGTAGGGGATTCAGTTCTTAAGCGAGCAATAGCAACGCTATCTCGTCTCCCCAGTAGTGAATAGGCCTAAGGGATTCGGCCTAGGGCGGGTGAATGTTTAATTTAGCGTTGCTATGCTGGGGTAAGTTGGGTGTTGGTGACGGTCTATGAATGCACCGCGATTTCGCAC
Source organism: Tuta absoluta (assembly GCA_027580185.1). Classification (NCBI taxonomy): domain Eukaryota; kingdom Metazoa; phylum Arthropoda; class Insecta; order Lepidoptera; family Gelechiidae; genus Tuta; species Tuta absoluta. The sequence goes on along the minus strand of JAQAHW010000016.1, from coordinate 3,421,508 downwards.
GCATCGCTCTGGGCATATGTTGTCCCTTTCTCGCTCGCGAGGCGAGGGGGCGGCGTGCGCGCGGGCCGCCTGGTGGACGCCGGGCGGTGATTTCTGCACCGCACTCAGTCACTCGAAAACCGTTCGGACGTCGAGTATCGTGTTTGTGCGGATTTCCCGCCACGAGTTTTGTGATGCCGCGTGTAATGGACGATTCAATTTGAGATCGCGCGTGTTGATGCATCGTATTATTGCGGTTCTCCTGGGTATACTAGAATACCAGGCTTAGTGATTGTTGGATGTCTCGACGTCTTCCACGTGAGCGTCGCGTTGAATAGGCATCAAGTGGCCATATCGGCTCGCGTTTTGTACGGCCCTAATTCATGTTGGGTCACGCGTAATGACTAATATCAAAGTGAAATACGAACAGAAGCTGTGAGTGGTTTGAAGTGAATAACGCGCCAAGGCTGTAGTGGAATGCTGGGTGTCGATATCTATTCCACCCAGCCCTGTAAGTACCCACGGAATTCCCCATTTGATCCATTCCCTGAACTTCCTTTCTCCGTTGGGTATTTTATGCATTTGGACCGGCACGTTGACTGTAAGTGGTAAACCTAGTTGTCTTAGTATGTCTTAGTGTGTTCCCTTTAGTCATATTTGTTGTACCATATCATTGTGACTCCTTAGTACGAATTGCGGAATTCGTGGGGTGATATAATTTGGAGGTACTTACTTAGAATCTAGTGCTAATACGTGTGGCGTAACGCCAGATCGGCAGACGGTATTTACTACCGACTCGAGTTATGTAAAGGTTGGAACACATCATTTGCCAATTTCACTCAACTTAGTTAATTAGGTTAAATAGATTTAGGTTCACGTTTGATTCATAGTATGCGCTGATATATTGTGCAGCGTATGTTATTTAGCGCTGCGTAACGCAGCCATTGTCTGCCTCCAGTTGAACTCCTGGTATTTTGTTCGAAATTTACCTGTGTAAATCGCTTCCACTGCGGGAGTTTAGCTTGGAATTAGACAATAACAGATCAAAAACTAAGTTACCAACCATGCTTGCAGGATACACAACCCTTTAATAATCATCCATCACCATCACAACATAATTTTAAAATAAAATCACTTGCCGTATTACGTTGAAGTCTTAGATTTTTAAAATACTTTAAAAATGTTGATGTGGTTTTTAATTTACTTAGATGAAGTGGTTTAAGAGGAAGGTTTATATGCAGGTAAAAATTACTCAGTGAACCTATAAAATTATCAAGTCTATAGCTTATCATGATGTAGACCTTTGAAATCTTTTCAGCACAGCGACCTCGCTTAACATTTAACGAAACCTTCTTTCTGTTGCCTTGAGAACTTTTCTAAAAGTGGAACATTAAAATGTAACCTCCGCGACTCCGTGTCTCGTGCACCCGTTAGAACGGAACAGATACGTTTGACGTAAAGTGCGTCATAGGTGTTTTTTTTCAGTTGCTAAAATAATAATAATAATAATAATGATGATGCGGCAAAGTGAAAAGTTGCAACATTGCAACTTGCAAATTGTTCGCTTTAAAGAAGAAGGTCAACCGTCCGACAAAATTTCCTTACGTCGGTCTCCAAGGAAACGTACCTATAAAATTGCAAAAAAAAAACTTCTATGATAGTTTTTTCAGGGGCTCTTATGTTATTTCGTTTGTAGAATATTAACCCACTACCATTTGAGAAGTACTTAGCTATGTAGACTTCTCTTTACAGTTGAACCTATCATTTGTTCAGTTGTACGTAAACTGCATCCAGGGAGTCATTCAATAAAGCTGACAATTGTATTTTACAATGACAACTCAATTTACATTACGCAGCTTGGAACTTGTAAGGATAACTTAGGTATTAAATTTCCTTACTTACCGTGTAATCTGAATTGTCATTGTTAATTTCTATTGAATAACACCCTGATTAGCGCATCACTGTGGTATTATTAAAAACCCATTTAAATAAATGGACAACTTTTTTACTACGTGAAGGTAGTATGTAGAGACATATTTTGTAAAAGCCTACTAAATTAAAAAAGAAGAATTTAATACTCACCAAAAATTAATATAAGTGAAAGAAACTTCATTTTCACAACTTCCAATTGCTTCATTAGTTCCAAAATGTATTCGAACATTTACATAATTATGTACACCAAAACAAATCAGTCACATCAATTAATTAAAACATTCACTTCCATTTACGTAACCGTTCTCTTTATTATATGTACATAAAGACATATAGAATCTTTTTTGAATTTAATACACAACACAAAAATTCAAACGTTTAACCAGTTTTGAAAGTAAACGTTTGCGATGTTGGGCCATGTTCGCCGGTCGTTGGTCCGCGCGACCTCTCCAGCCAGTGTCTACGAGACGAGTGTGTTCGGTTTTCCCGCTAGGGCAACGTCATGCGCATTACAATACAACCTCCTACAAAGGGTCCTCAAATGGATTAAGTTTTTAAACTTTTACAATTGATAAAATGGGATTGAATTTGTAACGACGGAATTGTTAATTGAAAAGTTGCAAATTAAACGCGCCTATTCACGTAGTCTAAAAGTCGGTAGGTACTGTAAGCAATATTAAGTTAATATCGAGATAAGTTTCAGGAGGGTACGAAACAAATTTTTGTTTCTAAATTTGCAGGAAAACGTATAATGTAATAAATTTACAATTAGGAAAAATGAATTGTGATGATTCACGAATAGGTCGGAGGAACCTACTAAAGCCTGTCTGTATACGTTTCAATTTCTATTATGTAAGTGATTAGAAAAGTCAAGTGATATATTATTGAATATTAAGTCTGTCAATCTGGCGTATATAATTCCAGCAACAAATTAAATTTATTGGTCAAAATTTTCTAAAATTAATTAACCATCAATTTGTGCTTTGTTTCAGCAGCCGCGCGGATATGACGCTTTCATTCCATTCGACTCGTCAAACCCACATCAGCGTCTGGTTTTTATTGAATTTCATTATTTATCTCCTCTCCGCTTCCAGCTCATCAATATTGACTATTTCTGACGGCTCTCAAGACAAATGTCAAAATTGGGGGCACCGTTATTTTAATTTTTTTTAAATTTATGATAACTCAAAAGATATAAAATGTTCTTTTTACCCGACTACGGCAAAGCAAAAAGGAGGGTTATGATTTTGACCTGTATGTATGTATGTATGTATGTGGAAACGAAAACGTTTGTTTCGTCCTAACTTCTAAACAACTTATCAGAATTTGATAAATGAGGTATCATTTGAAGCGTCTAAACAGTCCGCTGGTTATAGGCTATAGGGCGCCCTCTAGAGCTAAGAATTGAAAAAGTTTATACTACTAGTAATGTCATGTTGGGTATCAAATGAAAGGGCTTAATAAGCACAGTTCAACAAAATAGTTGCCGTGTGATGCCAGCTAAGAATAACACCACCCCATTTCTTTTCCGTGGGTGTCGTATGAGGCGACTATGGGATAACGGGAAGCGACGGGTGTCGTATAAGGCGACTAAGGGACACGAGGAGTTCATGTGAATGTATTACAATTAGGCGACAGCTGACAACCTGTCACTTAAGTGAAACACGATTTTAAGGGTTAACCTATTAGTCTTTGATGACTTAATGCAATTACCACCCGTATCTGCAACTCGTGTAGGCGCATATTGTTACAAACAACCTGACATTTATGCAGCTGAACCACATTTATGGAAAATATTCAGTTTCTGTGAATTGGGTCAAAATATGTGACAAGTAAATGACAACATCGTTGATCTGTTGAACAGCATCAGGGTAGGGAAGTTGAAAATGGAGCAATTAGCAATATAAGACACAAGAAGAATTGTAAACGACACAATTGAAAACGATGAAATTGTACATTATTTCCAACTTTAAAACATGTAGGTAGACCAATTTAACAAAAAAATGTCAGAGCGCATGGCATTACGAACAAAAATCTATACGATCAATGCAATAGATACTTCAACAGAGTCTAAAACATATGGACAAATACCTAAGCAAGAGCACATACCAAACGATCCAAATAAAACAGGCGGTATTATAAAAACTATTCAAATCGGTCGGTCAGCCGTGTGGTGCCGGCAGAGTAGAATAGCACCATCCCATCTCTTCCCGTATCCAGCCAGGAAGGCCGAGAGGTTGGCGCAGGTCCTGGGCAGCCCTGCGTTTTCCATAATTGCGTCCCAGGCAACGCAGTATCTGTGGAGAGGACCTTCACCCGCGTCACGCGGATACCAACACGGGAAGTGGCAGTGATCGGTTATAAGTCCGCACATATGGGCGTAAGTGCGGGCGCCAGGGGTCGCTTCCGACAGTGGAAGGGTCCATCGTAGGCCCACTGATCAGTTACCACCTGCTCTAAATTGGGCAGCCCCCGACCAATAAGGTACTGTTCCGCCCCGGTGCTGGTTTGCTCTTTTAGGGTGTAGAGAGCACCAGCCTCAACTGGACAATCGGCGCCGTTACATTTTACACCTGCGACTAAAAGGCATAATAGAAACAATTCCAAACAAAAAGAAGGAATGTCCGTACTATGAGGACAGGCCTCCCTGACACCTGTGGAGGCTCTTCTACTGACGCACAAGATCTGCGTAAAACTGCCATAATCGACGCCGAACTCAACAGACTTAACATTGTTGTTTGTGCCTTACAAGAGACCAGACTCCCTGACGAGGGTTCCTTGCGTGAGACACATTACACATTATTTTGGAAAGGAAAGGACAGCAGCGCTGTGTGTGAGCATGGTGTAGGCTTGGCTATCCGCAACGATCTCTTAACATCAATAGAGGCACCTTGCGGCATATCGGAACGCATTATGTTGGTGCGGTTAAATACGAATCATGGATACGTAACACTTATTTCTGCTTACGCACCAACATTATCCTCAACGGATGAAGCCAAAACACAGTTTTATGACTAGCTCGACCAGTCTCTACGCGGGTTAAGACCATCTGACCGCTTATACAATCTGGGCGATATTAACACAAGGTTTGGACAGGACAACGTAGCTTGGCCTGATTGTATAGGTAACCACGGTATAGGGAAGTTAAACGAAAACGGCCAACGTTTATTAGAGCTATGCTCTAAACACCTACTGTGTGTTACCAATACCTACTTCAAAGGCAAATCATCTCGCAAAGTATCCTGGAGACACCCTCGTTCTGGTCACTGGCATCAATGGACCTTATCCTAACCAAAAAGAAAAATCTCCGCAAGACCCTACACACGCGTACCTACATTTCATAGCGCTGATTGTGACACAGATCACTCCTTGGTGGCTTCGCACGTTGCTATAACTCACAAAAAGATCCACTTGTCCAAACTGCCCGGTAATAAGAAGATCGATCTTCCCAAAACCAGGGATGATGAGTTTGTCCGAAAGTTTGAAGAGTTGGTACGCGATGAAACTGCCACCTGGGACGTAGACGCTCCTATAGATGAAGACTGGGGCAAAGTAAAAAAGTTTCTTACAGATGTGGCTGGTACGGCTTTCGGCCACCAGAAAGTCAAAAACCAGGACTGGTTCGCTGAAAATCTCGAACACATAACACCCCTGCTCGAGTCCAAACGGCAAGCTGCGCTTACTCATCGCCTTAACCCTTCCGAAAAGTCGCGTGTCGATTTAGCGAATGCAAAAGCTGTATTACAACGCACATCACGGTACTTTGCTAATGCATACTGGACCGAGCTTTGCCAAAGTATCCAATCGTGCGCTGATGTCGGAAATTTTGGTGGTGTGTATGCTGGCAGTAAAATGGCCCTTGGTCCCTTGCCTAATAAAACAGCCCCCCTTAAAGAAGTGGATGGCACTGTTATTACAGATGCCCAACGCCAACTCGAACGATGGATAGAACATTATATCGGTCTCTATTCGGAACCAGTTGATATAATGCCGGAAACTGCAGACTGCATGCCAAAACTAGCTACCTGGGCCGAGTTAGATGACCTTCCTACCATAAGGGAATACCACAAGGCTGTTAAGCAGCTTAAGACCGGAAAGTCTCCTGAAATGATGGTTCCCATGCCGAAATCATCAGGCTCAAGTGCATATTACCCATCCTGCACAATCTGCCGTGTGATGCCGGCTTGGAATAGCATCACCCCATTTCTTGCCCGTGGGAGTCGTAAGAAGCGTCTAAGGGACTCGAGGGTGTGTATTGCAATTTTAGGCGATGGGCTGACAACCTGTCACTATGGCGATACACAATTTTCCGGATGACCCTCAAATGTTTGTCAGACGTGGCGTAAATGTCCGTTCTATACGGCCGTTTACGCTCTGCCTACCCCGCAAGGGTTTATAGGCGTGATATGTGTGTGTGTGTGTGCACAATCTGTTGTGTAAATGTTGGGAAGCAAGATATATACCACAAGATATGCGCGATGCTAACATCGTTACCCTATACAAAGGCAAAAGTGACCGCGGTGTCTGTAACTGTTATCGTGGTATATAAATAAATAAAATAAATAAAATAGTTATTTATTTCAATAATTGTCACAACTTGAATTGACACTCTGGTTCCTGAGCTAGGTTATTACCTGTGTTACAGGAAACAGTTGCATCTCCCCTTATGGTCTAAATACAAAATTACAGAAAAAATAACAGTTTAAATGATGAAATTTTAAATGACATAATTAAAAAATTTATATAAAAAAGTGTATTTTTATGCCTGTGAAGTGCAGTGAGTGAGTTTGTAAGTGTCTGTGTGTGTTTATGTGTGTGAGAGTGAGTGTGTATGTTTATGCTTATGTAATCATCAAATCCTATTCTTTTATCTATCTTCATTACAGCTTTTGAAATATTTATTATTATGACATTAACATAGTTTTCATCATGTTTTTAAAGATCAGAGCAATGCTAAAGAAGCAATGCTTCTGACCCGTTGTAGTCCATTTTCAGTAAGCAATTTTTAAGTATTTGTTTCGCCTCACGCAGAGTGAGAGGATGAATATTGAGGGACTTATTTATTTTATTATAAACAGCCACAGCTATATGGCTTTGTTGACGTCTTGCGAATGCAGTGTTACATCTTATTGAGGGACAGATATTCCTAATGGTTCTCAGCTTGTTGTAATTATTTTTATCGAATGTAGATAGGCTATGCTGTTTACAGACTAGTTGGAAAATGTACATCTGTCGGACTGTAAAAACTTCTACTTTTTCGTATAACAACACTGTAGGAAACCTGTAGGGACTGAAGGTCATAACTTTCAGCAGTGAACGCTGAGCTCTTTCAAGCTGGAGCATGTAGGTTTTGCACGCACCACCCCATATTCGGATACAGTAGCTAAAAATCGACTGAACTAGTGCGTAATAGATTGTCCGTAAGAGCTCAAAGTCCATTACATGCCTAAGTTTTTTAAAAATCCATATAGTCTTCCTGAGTCTAGTTGAAACAAGGTTGATATGTAAATTCCAATTAAGTTGGTCATCTAGTAGTACGCCCAGGTATTTTATGGACGATGATTTTGCTAATGGTTCACAAGAACAGTTTGCTTGCATGGGCAGAGCACAGGTATGCATTTTCAGGTCTGGAAGTGTAGGCTTTGACTTCGTGATTGTAAATTGCAAGAACACAGTCTTGGTCAAATTTAAAGTAAGTAGGTTAGCTCTTAACCACAAAGATACTTTGTGGAGACCCTGTTCAGCAAGGCGATACACCTCATCCCAAGTATTACCATGGAAAATCAAGGCAGTATCGTCAGCATATGTAAATATTCTTCCATTTTGAAAAGACTGTTCACACTGGTCATTTATATACAAAAGGAAGAGGGTTGGGCCAAGGATACTGCCTTGTGGGACCCCAAAGGTTACTTTTGCATCAGAGCTAATATGTTCCCCTATTTTTACTCGCTGAATGCGATCAGTTAGAAAGTCTTTATAAATGTCAAGGGCCTTACCTCTTATACCGCAACACTGTAATTTCTCCACAAGAATAGGTATCGAGACAGTATCGAAGGCTTTAGCCAAATCCAAAAACACCCCTAAGCACTTTTGTTTGGAATCTACTTGCTTTACTACAAAATCAGTTAGTTTGGAAACAGCGTCATCTGTGCTTCTGCCTGCTCTAAAACCGTACTGATTTTCAGAAAATAAATTGTTTTTTTCGACAAAACTAACTAACCTTGTGTTTAAAACCTTTTCCAAAACTTTTGAAAGCGCTGTAAGGACAGAAATTGGCCTGTAATTGGTAACTTCATCTCGTGACCCACTCTTGTGAACACGAGTAATTACCGATCTTTTAAAGGCTATTGGAAAAATACCTTGACCTAAACACAATTTAATAAGCTTAGTCAAAGGAGGTACAATAATCCTCCTTGATAGTTTTAAGAACTTCATTGGTATTAAATCCCAGCCTGTTGCACTATTACTTTTCAGGTTGATAATGATAGTCTCAATTTCATTATCGTCGGGAGTAAGGAGTACCATTGAATTGACCATCTGGGGGGCTTGGAAGTTATAAACGTTGGTGTCTTTAGTAATTTTGTCGGCTAAGAGCTTGCCAACACTTGCAAAGTAATTGTTTATTTTATCCATTTCAGCATTGCAATCTGTAGTTTTTATTAAGTCCTCAGCTGGAAATTTCGATTCTGAGATATCTGCAACAGCTTTAATCGCTTTCCATCGTTCCTTATTATTAACGGCTGATTTCAATATAAATTTTTCGTGATTTCTCTTGTGTTTTCTTAAAAGTGCATTACAAAAATTTCTGTATCGCTTGTAGGATACTTCCAAAAATACGTTAGTTGGGTTCTTCCTAAATTGTTTATGGAGTTTATCTCTATGACGAATACAGCGTAGTAAACCAGGCGTGATCCATGGCTTGAGAGTTTGTTTACGGCAGGATACTTTAATCTTTTTGGTATTATTTTTTAAGACAGTAGATATTGTTTCAACAAACAAATCTGTTGCTACGTTAGCATTCATCTCTGGTCTTATAAATGAAAAGTCTACTTTCTCAAGATCTTGTACCGCAGCATCTAGGTTTACTTTGTCTACATATTTATTTAAATTCTTTTTGTCGTATTCATTAGAAAGACATAGAAGTACAGATGCGTGATCAGTGACCGTGGAGTCTAGAACAAATATTGACGCGGGTGTCCTGCTTTTAATCAGAATGTGATCGTAGCATTTCTGGAGTCGTGTGGGGAAAGTATGACCTGGAAGTAGCCCTAGTTCGGACGTTAGATTTAAATATCCAGGAGAGTTTCGATCTACATTATTTAACCCAATATCAATGTTAATGTCACCAGTTAATATTATATTTGAATTTAGGGGTAGTGGACGAATTATTTTGTCAATTGAATTAAGGAAATTTTCAGTGCAATATGTAGACGGAGATCTGTAGACAGCCAATACAAAGGTATTAGGATGAATTTTCAGTAATAAAAAGTTTGCGCCAATGGCGTCAGGAAAATCTACTGAATGCATTATGCCTTTTTTGACGTAAATTACAATACCGTCATTTTGGTTCAATACTTCTTTGGATATGTGAGATACGTAATTATCAAAGATGGGTATAGGTTTAGTATCATTCAGCCAACATTCTGTCAGGATCACAATATCAACTTCAAAAGAGAAGTTTCCGAGATAAGCAGAAAAACTGTCGAAATTTTTATATATGCTTCGAATATTTTGAGAAATAATTTTAAGTGCTTTTGGGGACGATTTAACCATTGAGTCGCAGGTAACTGTGTCACATAGATAAGCACTAGCCACTGTAAGGTCATCTACTTCGTTAATAATGTTTTGATCATGTGCAGTCATCATCGAATGAAATGGAATCTATCATCACCAATAATGTGATGGTTACATAAGCAATTGAATTTGTTTGATTGAGTAAATGTGAGTTGGGTTGAGTTGTTGAGTGTTAAGTGCGTGTGTAGTGTAGTCAAGGTAAGTATTAAAATGGATTTAATATAAAAAATAAAATGAAGTACTAAAATGAAACATTTTAAAGATAATGGAAAAGATAGTAAATTTTGAAACATGCATGCACAGCACGAGTGTGCTTTATCATCTTCTAGTCATATTTGCTGTGAAATATTGGCGAGATCTTCTTCCCTGTTTATTGTAATATGAGGTTGCCCATCGCCACGACGCAGATAAACCCTTCCGAATGAAGTCCAGCAGTATTTAAAACCTTTTTCCTCCTTAAACTTACGGGCCAGATAATGTAGGTGTTGCATTTTGGGTATCAGGTTTTCAGCAAAGTATACGGGCGTTTTAGGGCCGCTGCACTTGAGATGACCCGTATTAAATTTGTTTGATTTATTCTGTTGATTGAACCGACGAACTTTGCTAATAATCTGTTCTTTGATGTCACTTCTTTGAAAGTCTACTATTATTGTTGGTGATTTTACTTCTTTTTGGTTGGGTTTGTTAGACTTAGCTTTTTGTCGGAAAACATTCTTTATTTCCTGTTGTTGAAGCGGCACGTTCAGTACGCTAGCAGTCTTCATAATCAACTTTGTGAGATCTTCTTTGCTTTCGCCCTCTGTTTTTGGGATGTTCCTTATTTCAATCTTAGTTGATGCAAAAGAACGTTCCATGAATTCAACCCTGTCTTCAAGTTTCAAAATATAGGCTCGATCTTCTTTTGACCTATTTTCAAGTTCGAATAACTTCGCTTTCATGTCATCATATTGCTTTGATACGAATTCTATTGAGTCTAATATTCCTTTGGTTCTAGTGGCAACTTCTTCGATGACAGCCAATTTCAGCGATTCAAACTGTGCATTCAGTCTAATAGTCTGTCTTTCCATTAGCTCATGTAGGTCCTCACGTAAATTATTCAGATCAGATCGACTTTGTCTGTCATGTGAGCGCCCTGTGACATTTGGGGAATCTGTTTCCAATACGAGAACCTGATTAGTCATGGCCGCACTCGCGGCAGGTTGTGTATCTGTACGCGGTGGCGAGCGTTCTACAGGCATTTTGCTCTATTTACTCCGATAATGTCAACCAGGATATGATAGACGCGTAGCGGTGGGCAGCGGTGCAGTTGAGTCGGTTCTCTGAAGCTTCCGCAGCCCCAAGCACTAAGGCAGCATAAGCGCGTAGCAGTAGGCTGCAATAGTGCGAGCAGTGTGGGAAGTGAAGGACCGGTTAGTTAGTACGCTGAGTACGATAGACCTTTAGGCACAGGTATCAGGATTTCAAAAGCGTGTAGCGGTGGGCAGCGGTAGACAGCGGCTGAGCAGAGCAACGCGAGGTGTGAGTGTAGAAATTTTCGGTTGCAAGTACCAGGACAGCAGAAGCGTGTGGCGTTCGGTAGCTGCTAGTGGTTGCGTAGTACGCGCGCGGTGCGTGCCGACCGGTTAGCACGTCACTCGTGGCTTACACGTCACTCGGGGGCACAAGAGTTCTCGGGCGCTAGTACCAGGGCGGCAGAAGCGCGCGGCGGTGGGAAGCTGCTGTGCGGTGAAACTGGTATACACGTCACACGGATACGTCACGCGGCTATTGTTCGGACGTTAGACAAGTTTTTCTTACGTAGCGCAGACACGACGAAAACAGCAACCTCTTTCTGGCTATGCACTCCTATTTTATTAAAGTTATTTATTTGACAAAAATTTGATTTAAATAATTTTAAAATAGTTTAACAAAGGTTTTGGATACGACTGTTCGTAAACGAAGTCCGGGGGGGAGAGGGGAAATATATCCTTTTTAAGTATAGTAGGTAAATTATTTGCTCGGTTAGTCTTATTAAGACTCCAGAAACTAGCTGATCGTGTATATCCCGAATCGCAATGTGGATTCCGCGCCCAGCGTTCCACAACATATATGATCTTTACACTTCGTCAGCTTCAGGAAAAGTGTAGAGAGCAGAGAACACCTCTGTTTGTGGCGTTCGTAGACCTTAACAAAACCTTCGACACCGTTAGCAGAGAGGGCCTTTACACTGCACTTGTAAACATCGGGTGCCCGCCAAAACTTCTGAGCTTCGTTAAATCCTTCCATATGGACATTAAAGGATCTGTTGTATTTAACGGTAATACATCCGAGCCGTTCGTAGAGGTGTTCGCCAAAGCTGCATGTTGGCTCCTACCCTGTTATGCATGGTCAAACATACATACATACAAAGATAAGATTATGATGAGTGTATTTTGTTTAATTAACGAGTGATGTTTTATTGTGAATTGAGCTGCATTTCTATCCAGAAAAAAATACATACCAAAGTGTTAAACTTACCTTCAACCCCAAAATAATTAAAATAAAAACCAGTTCAAAAACTAACACCCGACTACTGAGATATCGCGCTCTAAAAAGTAAGAAACAAGAAATCTGGAATATTAACTACAAACAATTTAATATCTATAGTCCACGAAATTTATACGAAGATTATGACATACAATTATATATTTAAATGTATATTTAATAAAAAAATATTGTGGTTTATAGGTGATAGCCGTGGTCGTATGCCACCTACTCTAGTACTTAGTAGGTGATTATCATAAACTTGCACAACATAATTAGGTAAGGCAAACTGGCATACGTCCACGGCTATCACCTATAAACCACAATAATTTTTTATTAAATATACATTTAAATATATAATTGTATGTCATATCTTCGTATAAATTTCGTGGACTATAGATATTAAATTGTTTGTAGTTAATATTCCAGATTTCTTGTTTCTTACTTTTTAGAGCGCAATATCTCAGTAGTCGGGTGTTAGTTTTTGAACTGGTTTTTATTTAGGGTGCCCTACCAACTTCAACAAAAGAAGATGAGATCCCTTAAAGGATCAATTTGTTGTCTGTCCGTTTGTAGCTCTCTACTTATTTTTATCGGGGTATCATAAATTATGACAGGGCTTGATGTTCATGTTACAGAATCCTCGGCAAACGTGTCCGACTCGAACTCATCTGTTTTTATAAACCCCTAACAAACCGGAGAGTCTGCGTGTGTCTGTCTGTGGGCACATACGATTCGAAAATTCTACGACTGAACTAATTTGCAACTGATGCTCATAACTTAGTCGGGCCTTTTATCATTATTAACACCAGGAAAAGAGACAAAGCGGATATACTTAAGGAAAGCAAAACATAACCTATCGTTTTATCAAACATGGGTTGAATATCGAGAAGGGGTCGTTGGATCGCTGCCACTAAATCAACTGATATGTTGACACTGATATTGTTTATTACATGTTTTATATGTCGGTGTTGGATTATGGTAGAGGTTTGTATCATCACGGTTTGTGTTCGTTTTGGAAACGTTGAGGTATTAAAATTAAATTAATTAATTGAATATATTTTCATGTAAAAGATTAGTATTTATGTAAATTTGTTTATCTATCCATGTAGGTTTATATATATTATTTGTATGCATGATAAAATATTTTACAGACTTATTTATTCATTTATTTTGTTAAATTTATTTAGTATTGCCTATTTGCCCCAAAAGTTTAAATTCTCTCACAAGACATGGGTTGGCTGGAAGAGATCTCTTCTTTAGAGATAAGCTCGCCTTTGCGAAAAAAATTATATATATATTTTTTCTGTGTATTTTGTGCAATAAAGAATATAATAATAATTATTTTCTAGATTTTTACTGTGAGCTCTTATTACTTAAAAAAGCAGGTAATGAATGCAATTGCTATAAGATCTCCATTTAGTATGCTAGCAGTGAACCTCAGGATAACGACACATGTTTCAATCCTTGCAAGATAACCTACGATGTTTCATGGTCCTATCTGAAATAAGTACTAAGCGAAAAAGAAAGTCTAGAAAAATAATATTCTACTTTTTTACATTTTGCAGGGTTTATGAGCTTTTAGAAAGCATACTTGCTCAGAAACCTCTAAATAAGTTAGATGTTATTCTCAGCTGCGAAAATGATGCGTCCGAATGTTTTCTTCATAATAATGTGAATAAAAAGGTTTGCATCTTGTGCTACCTCCTTCTTATGTGCGTGGGACACCAAGTCGACGAACAAACGAACGACCCGGTGAACCCTGGTGTCAAAGTTTGGCAACCGCCTATTACTGCTACTAGGCCTCTGAGATGTTTGTTAAACGATCGCCGTATCCGAATCATATACAGCAACCAGGACTGACCAATTAACGTGCCCCCCGAGGCACGAGGCCATGTATCTTACTGTCAATCAGGTGATTTAGCCTGAAATGTCCGAACCAGACTGCCAACAAATTCACAAAGTGATAAAATAATATCAACTTTGTAAGGGCGCCACTGAGAATCCAACCGTTGCAGGTAGTCGCATTACCACTGCGCCACAGCCGTCGTCTACCTACTTATCAAGAAATTTTCTTTCCTCCTGTTCCGTTTCACCATGACATAATTTTCTGTCAACGATACGAGATCAGAAACTCGCCAAAATATTCCAATTTTGCGAGGCTGGCGTTTTTTTTCAGCCTTGGTCCATCTATGACCAAACCAAAAGCAATCCGCAATCACAAACCTCGACATCGGAATACACCAATCATGTATTACCTTCCGGCCAGCGCAATGTAGCGGGCATCGAAAGCACGTAAAAGGGTACCGGCCATAGAACCACGTCGATGGACGTCGGATATTAGACGAGCACCGGCAGATGGCATTGACAGGTGCGCGCCAATCGGCTAGCGTTGGCTCTGATTAACGAATTTCGCACATGCCTTTGAAACACAGATAAAAAATGGTGTTAAACAGTTTTTGGCTTTATTTATTGAGAATTTTCAGAATGCTCAGAGTTTCAGAGTGATCGAGTGGTTTGCTTAAGGTATGTAATTTTGACATCCTAGTTGAGAGGAAGCAATTAAATGCGTTTTGTGTCACAAGGTATTATGATACGCCAATGTAGGTTTATGATTTTATGTAGGTAGTAGTGTTGCTGTTTCCTATAAACTGTTTGTGATTGGAGATACACTTTTTTTGGTTTTAGGTATCATAGGTATTTTTATTGCCTTAGCTAGAGGCGCTCCTGCGTGCCCAGCGTTTTTCATCCTCCATAATTCCCGTGAAAGCCAACACCGTCGCCTGCAAATATTTTCCCGCCCTAAATTGATGATCGATCAACGAGTATTGTAGGGTATCACGGGTTAGAAGTCTGTAGGTAACCCAAGTAAGGAATTTTAGGCATGATATGTATGTTATCTATTTATTTCGTAGTAGTTTAATTTGTTATTTTCCATCATTATGATTTCACACCCAAGTGCATCTGTGTTTTTTTATCCCTGTTTACCCTCTGGTTGGCAAGTAGAGAAAACCGCGTGGCATACTATAAAGTATAAAAAAACGTAAATATGGAAGCATGAGTTTGGTGTTGCTTTATTCATGACGCTTGACACGTTTTTCCACCTTTTCGGTTGTACAACGTACCTACTTTCCACCTTCATAGCAGTTTTACTGTTTAAAAAACTGATCCATTAAGTATTGCAAGAAAACTATATACGTGGTGTAAGGAACAGCCTTCCGAATACTGTAAGGGTGCATTCAGACCATGAAACTGAACCACTTCCCATAAAAAAATATTCCAGGAAAAAAAAATTACATCCCATATCAAATTTGTTCAGCTGATTGTGAATTTGTATTGGAGGTCGAGTTTGTTTTATCGTTTCCTGATATGTTTCTAGCGGAAATTCGTTCTGTTTCATAGTCTGCATGCACCCTATCAGTATTCGGAAGGCTGTCCCTTACACCCCGTATTTTAATATTTTAAAAAATGGATAGGTACTTTCATTGTTCAATGTCTAAACTTCGTGCCTTGTTAGTCACAAAACAAAGAAAAAAAGACACATTCGATTACGAAATCAAAGCTTTTTGCGCAAGTTGTCCCACATAAATTGATGATAATTGAACTGTAGCTATGCTTACACTATGTTTCTGCTCCTGTTCTGCCACAACTGCAGCGAATGTAACTCGAAACACTTCCGCGAAAGTAATACCGCGAGTGAGTCATATACTGCCATCATACTTAGTTGGTAGGTGCATCACTTACAGTAATACGAGTGAACGCGATAGCAATACGCTCCACTAGCGCTCCGCATATCCTCAAGTAAATTTAGAACCTACAGCCGCAATAAAATATTCGCTGTAATTAAAGTTATGTGAAAAAGTGCCTAAACACGGCCACTTTTGGTAATAATACAAAAATTTGAGCAACGGACATTCTGAGAGTTTGTTTGCATATAGAGAAAATTTTGTGGAGTGGCGCCACTGTCGAGATCGTTCACGGGTACACTCGCAAATAAGCTTCATCATTGTAATAATTTTGTTTTCTCACCGTATTCAACTAAAATACATCATCTTTGCAAAATTGTTCTAACCATAACATCCTTATTTATAAGTAGTATCCAAATAAATACCACCATTATTTCATAACTGCCGGCTTAGAATATCATCACTCTAAATCTACCGTGGGTGTCGTAAAAGGCGACTAAGGGATGAAGCCAGGGAATGAGCAGCAGAGTTCCCTGATATAAAACACCTTGCACTGCGCTCGCCTATTCACCTGCCAAGCGTGGTGAGTATGGCAGTTACCCCCTATTAGAGCAGGCCTTTGCCCAGCCGTGGACTGTTGTAACTGTTGAAGTTGAAGTATTTTGTTACTAGATAGTAGCCGCCCCGTCCCAGCTTTTCCATTGCGTTGTTTCACTATGGAAAAGTCTATCGCAATCCGCAATCAAGGACCGTTGGTTTAGAAATCACATTGTTCGGCTTAATTGCTACAGAGATGGAGCTTGTTCCGTTATTGTCGTCTATCGGGGACAAGGGTCAGACGCTCAATTACATCGTATGTCAGTGTAATGGTATTGAGAAGTCGTCTGCTGCCGTTAACTGCAATTTTATAGTTCTTTCACAACCATCCTACTTCTGATACCAAAACTTTTCCAGTTTTACGAAAGTATCACTGAATATGCTTAAAGCAAGTTACATTGTCTCTTAAATTACCCTAAATTACTTTGTAACGTATATTCTCAATATTTACACATATTTTCCAATTACACAATAACATTTCTGCAAATTTTAAAAGGCTTTAATGACTTTATAAAGTCAAAAAAGATATACTTATATTTGATTTGACAGATTCTGGCGGTCAGTTGAAGAATCCTCAAAATCTTGGAAACTTAGGATGCTATTTATTTCATGTATTACCTAAATAACTGGAAATAACTCTAAATTATTCATTTACCATATTATTACCAAACATTTCAAATATGGTTTTAACTATTTGACAACGTCAAATTGTACTGAGACAATATTTAAATAGAAAGAAGAAAGAAGGAAAAAAATAAATTGTAAAATACTGTTGAAACGCACGTATAACCTTCTTGTAATAACACCGTTAGTTATTTATATTATTAAGTTTAATGAAATCAATTTTGAAATTAAAATATTTACTTAATACATTTGAAATTAAACCCATGGAGATTTATCTTGCATATAGTCTGATATTTCATCATATCCTTTCTTGTACGATTTTTGTTTAATTACTGGTTTACATTTATTTAAGGGTTAGTCTTGAATATCTTAAGGAAGATTGTTATAAAAGTTTTGCTCATTTTACTAAGCCTGCATATGTGCACAGAAAATTGTTCCGTATTAAAAGCCGTATTTCGGTCGCGGCCATTTTGGGTCACAACTGTGTAAAAGCCGAAATTCGGCTTTACAGCTGGGTGCCCATATTTCGTTCATTATTTTAGTTTTTACTGAACGTAGCGGTAAATTAATGAACGAAATATATAGTTGTAGAATTTAGGAACTTAAATATGGCAACATCAAGCTCTCAACCATAGAGTTTTTTTAAGAAAAAACATGTCATACTTTGAATGTGTGTTTGGAGATTTTGGCGCGCGGTATCAGATTTCACCCTGGGAGTTTTTAAGCGATAAAAAACGTGTTTTGAAGTGGTTTGTGTTAGTTTAGTGGCAGATAAACGATGAACAGAACATTTTTTATGTAATACATTGCCAATCTAACATAATTTTAAGCCAAAATTTGCCAAATTATTCGCACGCAAAAATTTGCCTAATCAAAAGCAAAAATCCGGGTTATAAAAAAAAACTACCACTTCTGCTAGAGACTGACATAATTATTATGCCTCAAATGTTTATATTAGTCTGCAACAAAGTAGCATGTATCACGACGAACACGGCAATATAACATACAATCCTTATCGGTCTCTAGTTTCTGAGAAATCTTTGTTTATGTTATCGGAGTCGAGTCAAGTACTTGCCACCCGTGGGCGCTCCACAGGCGCCATCTTGAATTTTTTAAGTGGTCCACAGCGGAAGGGTTAATAGAATCTATGTTTATTTTTACGTTCACAAAATTTCTGTATATGTATTGTGACACAAATATCAAAATGTTGACATCTTTAATTTTTTGCCTCAAGGAGACTCGATGCCCTAATTTATAAATTGAGCTAATAGCCAGTTTCTGTAGAACAAAATATATTGTTCACATCCGCAGCATGACCCCATAACAGTAAGCCATAAGACTTTAAGCTATGGAAGTAGCTAAAGTACACTAGTCTTGCATTGTCTACATCAGTGAGATGTAAAACATCTAAATGAACAGTTGTTATGAAAGTGCCAAATTTTTTTGCATGCACAAAAAACCTGGATCTTAGACAAGCCAAATGCTAGGTACAAATCTAATATTTAAATAAAATCTATAGTATTGCAATTTCCTATTATTTTTATAAGTAGATACTGTAATAAAGTATGATTCTCGAAATGGTACTAAGATTTTTCTTAAAAACGACTATATTAGTACACTGACTTGTTTTTAGTAAACAATTAATGGACGGTATTACATTTTGTAAGTAAGAGTGAAAATTTGTGATGAAATGACAAAAAGAGACTTTCAAAAACGGAAGAACAAAATATTTACACAAAAGGCGGTTTTCTCTGGTTCCGTTTTTTTAACGCAACATAATGCATGCATCTGTCAGACGAAAGGAATTGCGAATTCCTTCCTCTCTTATTCCAAAAAATACGGCTACGGTGGGTTTACGGTGCGTAACACAGGCGTCTGTCAAGTCGTTTGACACAACGGAACGTTTTAAAAAACGGACGACAAGTAAGTGAACCGCCATAGAGCTGCCTTTTACCATATTTTATTCCCTTAAATGAGAAAATGAGTAACAGCGGCTGCAACGACCCTGTTTTTCACGCCACCTATCTTGGTCTTGGGCCTCTAACTGTCAGTTCGTCTCAAAAATAAAAATTTTCAGGCCCAAGAGCTATTCCAAACTGATTCCCCTCCACCCATTTGATTGCATTCCGATGTAGTTTAAAAACCATAAAAAATTCTGATTTTGTGTGTTGCGTGCATCCAAAATTCCGTCAATTTTTAATAAACCATCTGCAAATTCTATTTAAATCTCTTTTAAAATTCTACTGGCAATCTAAATTCACATTATCACTACATAGTATAAAATAAAGTCGCTTCCCGTTTGGTGTCTCCTTATATCTTTAGAATTACTCAACGGATTTTGATGCGGTTTTTTTTCTTAGATAGAGTAACTAGAGAGGAAGGTTTATAAGTATAATTTATTCCGGGAAATTGTCACATTCCCATGGGAAAACGGGTAGCCCAACTGGCATTAAACTTTTGACCCCCTTTTGACACCTTTAAGGATTAAAATTTCAAAAATGCTGAAACACGTATTTAATTATTTTAAATTATGAGTCTAATTAGAAATTTTTAAACAGATCACATTTAAGATAAAAAACTTTCATACAAACTTTTAACCCCCTTTTCACCCATTTAAAGGTTACAATTTCGAAAATGCTGAAACACGTATTTAATTATTTTAAGTTATTAGACTAATTACAAATTTTGAAACAGATCACATTCACTTAAAAAAACGAACTTTCATACAAACTTTTAACCCCCGTTTGACCCTATTAAGGGTAACAAATTCAAATATGCTGAAATACGTGTTTAATTATTTTAAGTAATGAGTCTAATCAGAAATTTTGAAACAGATCACATTTAAAATAAAAAACTTTCATACAAACTTCTAACCCCCTTTTCACCCATTTTAAGGTAAAAATTTTGAAAATGCTGAAACACGTGTTTTATTATTTTAAGTTATTAGACTAATAACAAATTTTTAAACAGATCACATTCATTTAAAAAAACCGAACTTTCATACAAACTTTAAACCCCCGTTTGACCCTATTAAGGGTGCAAATTTCAAATATGCTGAAATACGTGTTTAATTATTTTAATCCGCCCTTTTTATAGCTGATATGAATTATGGTATGATAAGACATAAAATATTTATCTCATCTTTGAATACGTCTGTATGTCAGCTGAATTAATTTTTCATGACAGCATAAAATAAATTGACCGCGGATCAGTAGCGTCGCCGACGTGGGAGCAACGACACGACGAGAGAGTTTTTTTTTCAAAATGATTTTTTCCAATTCTGAAGAAGACAAACTCATAAACGTGGCCCAACATCCCGCACTGTAAAATCTATAAAATCGAACTGTTTTTTATTTAAACGACAATACTCTCTGAATTCTTTTTCATCGCTTTTCAAATGTTTTTTTTTTCAATATTTAAAAAGTTTCCTCACTTTTTCTGCATTTAAACATGGGACGTATGGCTTCTCGTCTTTTTCTGTACAAGTAAAACAATAACAACAAATCATCGTCTTCTTCCTCTTCTAATAAAAGATATTAAAAATTACGATCACTATTATCGAACACGTCAGACATCTTGTTTCACGGAACACTCAGAACCAACTGGATTCTATCTGCTGTTGTCGTCTGCAGTCGGGTTCTAATTCATGACTGCAGCTACACGTCGCAGCGACGTGTCACGGCGACATGAAGCGACGACACGTCGTCGTCTGCTGCTGCTGCGTGTCACCCGCTACCAACCGGCACCTTTACTTTGGGCTTGATCCCATGCTGAGTTGGCCTAATAAGATTCCATGTTGCGCTAATATAAGGTTGATTCCAGCATAGAATAGCATCACCCCATTTCTTTCCCGTGGGTGTCGTAAAAGGCGACGAAGGGACTCGAGAGTGTGTATTGCAATTTTAGGCGATGGGCTGACCACCTGTCACTGTGGCGATACACAGTTTTCCGAATGACTCTCGAATGTTTGTCAGACGTGACGTAAATGTCCTTTTTTTGCGGCCATTTACGCTCTGTCTACCCCGCAAGGGATAAATGCGTGATATATGTATGTAAGTATGTAATCTAAGGTTGTACTTGAAAAGCCAAACCAAACCTTTTATTTCGAGGTAGCTACGTACAAATCTCCATTTACCAAGATAAGATCCATCGGGCTTACATGCAGTCTTTTCTGTTTCCTGAAAAATCCATGTTTCGGGCCGTTATTGAACCGAGATGGGTTAATGATAATGACCCATAGCACATATTAGCCATGTCAATTTAAATTCTTGGTTCTTTGGATCGACCCGAACCCGAAAGTGCGCGTTGCTCAAAGATTGTGATAACCGTTTCCATTTTATATTTCTATGTCAAATGAGTGTAAATAATCGCACATATTATTCCAAATGCAATGTTCATATTTGGACTTTATATAGTCTAATTTCAACAAACATTCTTCTACCCTGAGTACCACTGTCTGGTAGATTGTTTCAAACCATAAATTGCTCCTTTTAATTTGAATACTTTACTCTCACAATTTACATTTTTCGAATTTTCTGGTATTTCTATAAATACACATTCATTATATGACAGTTACATTAAATACTATTATAATATAAAACAGTATAATATCTTACCAAGGAAAACTTACCCGAAATCATTAATGAAAACATTTTCTCGAGGCTTTTTAACCTTTCTTTAACAGATAAGTTTTATCAGTATCCTCGCAGCTTATTGCCGCAGACAGGCCGACGTGTAGCAGCGCCGCGAACTGTGTATTTTACGGCTCTCTTCCATGACTTGCAAAAAACAAGGTAATCCTTTGTCCGCCTCGCTTATCTTAAAAACAAAAGAATCAGCTAATTTGTCAGACAAGTCGCGTGAGCAGGAACTATTGGCGTGTCGAGCACAGGTCAGAGAATTCCTTCGAAACTCTATTTAGTGTCATTTTCTATATGTAGGTTCTTAAAATAGCTTCAAGGATCACAGAACAAAAATCATTTAAATCCCAGATCTTAAGATTTAAAAAAAATTACAAAAATTCTATAGACGCAAATAAAAAAGAATTTGGCAATGTGAATAAAAAAAATGTATGAATTTATTACTGAAGTTTTGAATTTCGCCTGAGGCTTATACAAATTTAGGTTCTATATACCATTTTTTTGAGTAGGCTTATGTGTGGTAGGTTCACAAAAAATGGTTAAGTATAAAAAAAGGTAGACAAAACCGTTGAGGTTTCCAAACGCAGAAAAAGCTCAGAGAAAATCATATACCCACATATCACGCCCACATCCCTTGCGGGGTAGGTAGAACGCAAACGGCCATAAAAACAGACATTTATGCCACGTCTAAAAACCATTTGAGGGTCATTCATAAAAGTATGCATCACCATACTGACAGGTTTTCAGCCTATCGCCTAAAATTGCAATACACATGTAACCCTCGAGTCCCTAAAATGCCTCTTACGACACCCACAGGAATGAAATGGGATGATATCACGCCGATACGATTTATCTAGAAGAGTCGACCCACATTAATATGCATGGTATAACGGTATAGTTAGGCGAATTCTTGCTATTGAATATTGTAAGAGAATGATTCTGCCCCAACCGCTGTTGAAGAGGGCAGTTTTGTCCAACAAGTAAAAGGAAAATTGGTTGTAGTATTAAAATTACCTATGCTGCTCTTTATTTACCAACTTGACATCAAACAGATTATTTGTATTTCGGTGTATTGTTTGTTGTTATTGGTTTGCTCTTGACTCTAGTCTAGGTCATAGGACAGAGACAGAGTCTAAGATGGAGCGAGCTCACCCAGAAGAAGCCTGTTCACTCTTACTTTGGGTTGTATGCGTTTGGAAACACAGACGCAGGTAGTGAGTTCCATTCTTTAGCAGTGCGCATTATAAATTATGACTGGAAGCGCTTAGTCCGAATTGGCGGAATGGCAACCAGGTACGGATGGTATCCGGCGGTGCGTCTGGATGTCCGATGGTAGAAGGGAGCTGGTGGAACGAGGTCGTGAAGCTCTTGAGCCCACTCTCCAAAGTACAATCTATAAAAAACCGACAAGCAGGCAACCTTGCGGCGATGTGCTAGGCTATGTAGCTTGGTGTCCACCAGTTATATGTCGCCTATGAGTGTGTCTTTTAATAACTGTTTATGATTTGGTAGACACAGCGTGATTTGATTATAACTAAACCTTGTAATTTAGAACCTTTATAACCTTCTTGTATTGAATTTAGGTGAAAAACACAACTAAATAATTTTATTCAGTATCATTCAATTTATCTTATTGCCCATCTGTTTAGAAATTACTTCCTCTTATGAGAGCTGAGCTTGCCATAATTAATTTAGGAAAATCAAATGACAAAACATTTTATTTTGTCGTCGCATGTACCACCTGCGTCTAAAAATAGATGAAACCGACCGACACCTACGAAATTTTAGATTATATTATGGGAAATATCTTTAATGTCGTAAGTATTTAAATAACTAAAATACATAGAAATGTGCGCAACTCTTGCAAAGCTGGAATAAATGTTATTTTATAAATAGGCACATAGCCACTTCCAACATAGATATCGCCAGAGGCCTTTTCCTTTGCTAATGATGCTATAAACAGTTGTTACGAGCACGCAAACACACGCGCTTTACCAGGAGAGGTAGAATAATTGCAAATTTACGAGCTGACAAGGGACACACTTTATACTACTGTCTTTGTAGGGGTACAATATTGTTGATATTTCGGGAAAGTATAATGTTTTGTTGGTATTTCGGGTTTCTTTCATCAAAATATGTCTAATTCCAAGCTAAACTCCCGCAGTGGAAGCGATTTACACAGGTAAATTTCTAGTAAAATACCAGGAGTTCAACTGAAGGCAGACAATGGCCGCGTTACGCAGCGCTAAACAGCATACGCTGCACAATATAGCAGCGCATACTATGAATTAAACGTGAACCTAAATCTATTTAACTTAATTAACTAAGTTGAGTGAAATTGGCAAATGATGTGTTCTGACCTTTACATAACTCAATTCTGTAGTAAATACCGTCTGCCGATCTGGCGTTACGTCACACGTATAAGCACTAGATTATAAGTAAGTACCTCCAAATTATATCACCCCACGAATTCCGCAATTCGTACTAAGGAGTCACAATGATAATGGTACAACAAATATGACTAAAGGGAACACACCATTAACATGAAGAAACAGTTTTATACTAAAACAACTAGGTTCGACACTTACGGTCACGTCGCCGGTCCAAATGCATAAAATACCCAACGGAGAAAGGAAGTTCAGGGAATGGATCAAATAGGGATTCCGTGGGTACTTACAGGGCTGGGTGGAAAAGATATCGACACCCAGCATTCCACTACAGCCTTGGCGCGTTATTCACTTCAAACCACTCACAGCTTCTGTTCGTATTCCACTTTGATATTAGTCATTACGCGTGACCCAACCCGAATTTGGGCCGTACAAACGCGGGCCAATATGGCCACCTGATGCCTATTCAACGCGACGCTCACGTGGAAGACGTCGAGACATCCAACAATCACTAAGCCTGGCATTCCAGTACAACCCAGGAGAAACGCAATAATACGATGCATCAACACGCGCGATCTCAAATTGAATCGTCCATTACACGCGGCATCACAAAACGCGTGGCGGGAAATCCGCACAATACGCGATACCCTCCCGTCCGAACGGTTTTGAGTGACTGATAGTGCAGTGCAGAAATCACCGCTTGGCGCCTACCAGGCGGCCCGCGTGCACGCCGCCACCCTCGCCCCGCGAGCGAGAAAGGGACAACATATGCCCAGAGCGATGCGTGCGAAATCGCGGCGCATTCATAGACCGTCATTAATACCTAACTTACCCCAGCATAGCAACGCTAAATTAAACATTCACCCGCCCTAGGCCGAATCCCTTAGGCCTATTCACTACTGGGGAGACGAGATAGCGTTGCTATTGCTCGCTTAAGAACTGAATCCCCTACCTGAACTGTCGCGACTCGAGGAGTGCCATCACTACCTGGGAACAAGTTGAGAATGCGCCCTCTGCGCCATCGCAGTGGCGGCAGGTTGGCATCCTTAACCAGAACGAGATCTCCGATGCGAGGGGGTTCAGTTCTGTCCGTCCACTTAAGGCGTTGCTGCAGAATGTGCAAATACTCAAGCGACCATCGCTTCCAAAAATTCTGAGACATTTGCTGCAGCAACTCATAACGCGTCAAACGATTGCTACTGACCTCTGTGTAGGGGTATTCTGGCAAGGCGTTAAGTGGTCGGCCAATTAAGAAATGCCCTGGTGTCAGGGCCTCCAGATCATTCGGATCTGAGCTAAGCGGACACAAAGGACGTGAATTGAGAACGGCCTCAATTTTACAAAACACGGTCGCTAGCTCCTCAAAGGTTAATATCGTTAAACCTATAACGCGCATCAAATGCGTCTTAGCGGACTTTACAACCGCTTCAAATATACCACCCCAGTGGGGGCATCCTGGTGGATCGAACACCCAGTTAATGCCCTGACGGGAGAGGCTCGTGCCGATAGCTTCCTCGTTTTCCGATAAAAACGTTATAATTTCTTTCATACATCGATCAGCGCCCTTAAAGTTGGTACCACAGTCCGACCTGATCAGCGCTGGTCGCCCTCTTCGCGACACAAATCTATCAAAAGCTGCTAAGAAAGCCTCCGTAGTGAGGTCGGCCACGAGTTCCAAGTGGACGGCCTTGGTTGCTAGGCACACAAACACGCACAAATACGCCTTGATTGACTTCGCGTTGCGAAGGCGTGATGCCTTTACCATAAAAGGCCCCGCAAAGTCCGTTCCCACACCCGCAAACGTCCAGGCTTCCGTCACCCGGTCCGGTGGGAGGTCTCCCATCTGAGGTTGCATTGTGGCTGCCTTCAACCGATAGCAAGGCAAGCACCGAAACACAATGCTCCGTACCGTACGTCGTCCAGACAAGATCCAAAACTCGCGCTGCAGAATAGCCAAAAGTGCATTGCAGCCCGCATGCGAGTTTTTCTGGTGACGATCTCTAACTATAAGTTCTACCAAAGGTCCCTTCTTTGGGAGTAACAGCGGATGCCGTGCTGAAAAGGGCAGGTTAGCGTTCCGAAGTCTACCTCCAACCCGGAGCATTCCATGCTCGTCCACGAACGGGTTGAGGCGCACAAGACCTCCCTTCAGCTTTCCACGGCCATCCCTGAGCAGCCTGGCCTCTTCCTCAAAATGTTCCGCCTGGACGACCCTAACCAATAAACTTAGAGCCGCATTCCGCTCCGCAGGCGAGAGGACAGGTGCCAAGTTCCGTTCTGCTTGAGGTTTTCTACAGTTGTTCACGAACCGTTTGATCCAACCTGTCACCCCTAGAAGTTTGTCGAGGGAGCTGTATCGTTCCAGCAAGAAAGCCGCACTAGGCTTAGGTACGATCTGCCCTACGTTCACTCGCAAACCTCGATCAGGTGGCCCAAGCGGCGACCCGCACTCATTGTATGGCCATCTCTCAGGTGACTCAGTCAGCCACTGAGGTCCCCACCACAGTGAGTGACCTACCAAATCAGGGGCCCTACATCCCCGTGAGGCGCAGTCCGCTGGGTTCTGTTCTCCCGGTACGTGTCTCCATACCAACGGAGTTTCCGATCCTTTAATCTGTGACACCCGATTTGCCACGAAAACCTCAAGAGTATGTACCGACGTCTGTAACCAGCACAGAACTATCCTACTGTCGGTCCATGCGTACACCGTTTCATCCAAATTGATGGTACCGCGTAGATTACTAGCGACATAATGTAGCAAGCGCGTGAGAAGCGCTGCTCCCGCCAATTCCAACTTTGGAATGGTCCATCTTGTCCTAACCGGAGCCACCTTACTCTTGGCCATAACTAGACGCACGTCTACAGTTCCCGTTGAACTGACTGTCCGCAAATAGACAGCTGCCGCGTACCCTCGCTCCGAGGCATCACAAAACCCATGTAGGGTAGCCTTACATCCCACCGATGGGAGCAACTTGCGAGGTATGGCGATGCGTACGATCCCTGGTAAGGTGGTCACAAACTTGGTCCAATCATTCAACAGCTCTCCGGAGAGCTGGTCGTCCCAACCCAAGTTTGCTATCCACAACCTTTGCAAGAAGCACTTCGCCATGAACGTCACCGGTGCGATCCACCCGTTAGGATCGAAAGTTCTGGCGATCGTCGATAATACCGAACGCTTCGTCCAAGTCTTCTGCAAAAGGTCTGGCTCGATCTGATACGTAAAGACATCATGCGTTGGCCTATATTGCACCCCTAGGATGCTCAACGTATTTGGATTGTCCGGGTTCTCGAAAAGGTGCGGGTCCTGCTGGAACTCACCTGGCAACCCGGCCAGGAGCTCTGGACAGCTGGACAGCCATTTCCGCAACTCATAACCTCCTGATTCCATGATCGCGATCAGCTCGTCTCGTAGTAGCAGTGCTTGTTGCACGCTATCTGCACCCGTGCAGATGTCATCCACGTAGACGTCGCGATCCAGTACTGCTGCGGCTCGAGGGAATCTTACCCTTTCCTGTGCGGCCAACTCTCGCAGCGTGCGTACTGCCAAAAACGGACTTGGCTTCAGACCATACGTTACCGTGTTAAGCTCATAAGTGACCATCGGCTCGTCAGGGCTCTCACGCCACAAAATCAGCTGGTACCGACGGTCATCCGGGTGTATAATTGTTTGGCGAAACATCATTTTGACGTCTGCGACGAACGCTACTTGGTGCAACCGAAAATCTGTGAGGATGTCCCCAATGTCCCGGTTCAACTTGGGACCCGCGTGCAGACACTGGTTCACAGACACACCATTCGATGTAGGAGCAGAACCGTCAAACACTACCCGTATCTTCGCCTCCGGTGACTTCAAAACAGCCAGGTGTGGTATATAGTAATGCTCGACACACCTCCAATCTATGCTGGACACCGACATGTGGCCTAACTCTAGGTACTCCCTCATGAATTCGATATACTTCTGCCGAAGTGCTGCATCTCGCTTCATCTTTCTCTCCATAGCCAGTTGTCTCCGTTCCGCGATCTGTCGCGAACTACCTAAGGAGGGGCGGTTTGGGAGAAATGGCAGCCTGGTAACAAACCTACCTGACGAACTTCGTGCAGTGTTGTACTGATAGAACAGCTCGCACTCGTCATCCTCTGGCTTCCGTCTATCCGCTGTGGGTGGCTCCTCAGACTCCCAAAACCTCTGCAGCACCTCCGACAACACACTACCATAGAGAACCGTATCGCCCTCTGGTAGGTCCTGAGGTCTCCAAACTGGGCCAAAAATAACATACCCCCCTGTGGTATCAACGGCCACTAAACCAGTTTGCTGAAGTACTCGTTTTCTGCCACACCAGAATCTCCCGAGGACGTCTGACCCGAGGAGAACGTCCACCGTACCAAGAGTATCAAATTCAGGATCAGCTAACTCTAAGCCTGTGGTTAACCCTCGTACCGTTGACGGTAACCGAACCTGAGGAAGTTTCCCTACCACTTCATCCAGCACCACTGCTGAGGCATGATAGCTGACCCCTGTACCTGTATTACCTAATGTGAACTCGAAGTTCACCTGACCCCGAACGTCAGGCACATCTACACCTCCAATACCTACAGCCCCATCCGTTGTGGGCCTTATATTTAAGCGTAGCCTACTCACCAGCTTACTAGACACAATACAACCCTGAGCCCCTGTATCTAACAAGGCTCTTACCTGTATGCTGCGGCCACCGTATCCCCATACCCAAATCATTGCCGTAGGCAACAATACCGTAATTGGCCGGGGGGCCGAAGCTGGCGTGTAGGCGGCGATTACCTAGCAGGAATCTAAGCGCGGAGTGTCCGCGTCCTGCGGGGGGGTCCCCTCTCTCCGTACACCTTCGAGTGGGTCCCACTCCTGCTGATAGGGACCTCTGGTCCTGTACGCCATGGCTGGCAGCCTATAGTAACCCTGCGGCAGGCGCGCGTACCGTGGATGCGCCTGTAGCCGCGGGTGCTCAGCCAAGGGGAGAGGCATGCGTGGGTCATGGGAACTCACCATGTTGTTCAGACCCGCCGAGTACTGCATGTACTGGCCCTGGTGTTGGCACCCGCCCGTAGCATCACGTACTTGTGATGGGTGCCCCTGACCTTGGACCTGTGACCACCTACCCTGTTCCGGCACCTGCTGCCGAGGTGGTGACTGTCTCACGCGTGGTGAAGGGGGCATCACCTGCTGATGTCCCTGGCCTCGTCCCTGAAACCCTGGTGGAAGAGGACTCCTCCTTGGAGGGGGTGGGGAGCGTTGCTCCCGTCTAGGTAGGGCAGACTCCGTCCGCTGACCCGCGTCAGCTCTGCCTCCGTAATCTCCGCTGCGGTTCATGCATAGGAGCTGATGGTGGGCACCCTGGCAGTACCTGCAGTTGGTGCTTGATGGGCACTCTCGCACCTGATGCGGCCCCATACACCTAAAGCACCAACGCCGTTGCTGCACCACACCACGACGTTTCTGCACCCGCTGTGCAGCGAACTCCTCACACGCAGTCACCTGATGCCCCGCCTCTCTGCAGTAGGCACACCTCGATTCCAAATTAGCGACATTGTATCGCCTGGGTGGCCTACTCTTACCGTCTCGCGCCTGTGCACCCGGCCGTTCCGGGCGGCGAGCGGCCGCAGACTCCGCGTGAGGCGACTCTCCAAATTGGGCATCTACCCGCCTGCACTCGGCCTCGAGGAAGGACTTGAGCTCCTCGAAGGTCGGGAGGTAATCAGATGTCTTACCTCCGTGTGACTGTTCAAAACGAGCGGCCATGTCGCTCGGCAGGCGGCACAACAACGTGTGGACCAGGATATAATCATAGCCTGACACCGGCATCCCCTGTCTCTCAAGAGCGTTCACTGCAACGCAGACAGGGTTGAGGACCTTGGCCCTGAGGTCCGTCCCTCGTGTGATGGTCGGCACGGTGAGCCACTGTTCCAGGAGTTGGTCAATCATGAGACGTTTGTTGCTGTATCTCTCGATCAGCAAACCGCGAGCCGTCTCGTAACTTGCATCATCGACTGGTAGATGCTTTACCAGCTCATGGGGCTCACCTTGCAGCTTGGCCATCAATTGTGCCATTTTATATGCCGGCTGCAAGTCAGTGCGGTTATGAATCACACTGTCAAACAGATCCTGGAATCGGGTCCAATCCGTGTAGTCCCCGTGGAAGACCGGAATCGCCACAGCCGGCAGGGGCACTTGCACCCCCGGTCCCCGCGGACCATGGGGTGGGTCCGGCTCCCCAGCCCTACGCCTGGTGATCACAGCAGCCGCCTGCTGGATCTCCTGCCCTATCTCCAGGCACTGGGTCACATTCGCCCGGACCGTAAGTTTGACCTCCTCATCAGGCGTCCCATCAAATATGTCCTCGCATCCAGTGAGGCAATCCAACACCTCCGCGACCCGTTCGTCAATCCGTTGCGCACAAGCGATGAGTGCGTCCTCTCGGTCCCCGCGACCGACCATCGCCTGCTTAGTCGCGAACCACATTAGGTGCGCTCTAATTTTCGCCTGAAGCTGTCTAATCGTGGGAGCCATGGTACCAACCCAAAGTAACACCGAACCTTACAATAAAAAACAATAATAGACAATCGGCCCTGATCCTACCGTTAGGATATCCGCACAGGGTAAACACAACGATAATAACAAGCAATTCACTAATTGATTGGCCCTGATCCTACCGATAGGATATTCTACACAGGGCACACACTACAATCACAATAAATATATATTTTTTTTATGTAGGTAGATTAAAAATCTTATACTAAATAATCTTAAATCTAGTGGTTTTCTGAACCACGCTCTGCTACCAAAAATTGTCTAATTCCAAGCTAAACTCCCGCAGTGGAAGCGATTTACACAGGTAAATTTCTAGTAAAATACCAGGAGTTCAACTGAAGGCAGACAATGGCCGCGTTACGCAGCGCTTAATAGCATACGCTGCACAATATAGCCAATAAATCTATTTAACTTAATTAACTAACGCTTAATAGCATACGCTGCACAATATAGCCGCAATAAATCTATTTAACTTAATTAACTAAGTTGAGTGAAATTGGCAAATGATGTGTTCTGACCTTTACATAACTCAATTCTGTAGTAAATACCGTCTGCCGATCTGGCGTTACGTCACACGTATAAGCACTAGATTATAAGTAAGTACCTCCAAATTATATCACCCCACGAATTCCGCAATTCGTACTAAGGAGTCACAATGATAATGGTACAACAAATATGACTAAAGGGAACACACCATTAACATGAAGAAACAGTTTTATACTAAAACAACTAGGTTCGACACTTACGGTCACGTCGCCGGTCCAAATGCATAAAATACCCAACGGAGAAAGGAAGTTCAGGGAATGGATCAAATAGGGATTCCGTGGGTACTTACAGGGCTGGGTGGAAAAGATATCGACACCCAGCATTCCACTACAGCCTTGGCGCGTTATTCATTTCAAACCACTCACCGCTTCTGTTCGTATTCCACTTTGATATTAGTCATTACGCGTGACCCAACCCGAATTTGGGCCGTACAAACGCGGGCCAATATGGCCACCTGATGCCTATTCAACGCGACGCTCACGTGGAAGACGTCGAGACATCCAACAATCACTAAGCCTGGCATTCCAGTACAACCCAGGAGAAACGCAATAATACGATGCATCAACACGCGCGATCTCAAATTGAATCGTCCATTACACGCGGCATCACAAAACGCGTGGCGGTAAATCCGCACAATACGCGATACCCTCCCGTCCGAACGGTTTTGAGTGACTGATAGTGCGGTGCAGAAATCACCGCTTGGCGCCTACCAGGCGGCCCGCGCGCACGCCGCCACCCTCGCCCCGCGAGCGAGAAAGGGACAACATATGCCCAGAGCGATGCGTGCGGGCGAGCATCGCGGCGCATTCATAGACCGTCATTAATACCTAACTTACCCCAGCATAGCAACGCTAAATTAAACAAAATATCATTATCAGATTGTTGAAGACAAATGAAAAAATATATCTTATCAACTTGCGTTATTTTTTGCTTGACTATCAAAAATACTTAATACATGTTCCAATTGTTAATACATGCTCCAGTCTCCTTAACTGCAAGCATCACTTTGTGTTTCTCAATTTTAACGTTTGGCTGCGCTCTGCCTGCCATGCAGAGGATAAGAGGCGTAGTGTATAACTAAATAGTAATATATTACTATTTAGTTAAATAAGAGGCGTAGTGTATAACTAAATAGTAATATATTACTATTTAGTTATACACTACGCCTCTCATTTTATAAAATGAAAACACCGTAGTAGGCAGTTGAAAAACTCTGACACCAGGGTTCATCGGGTCGTTGGACGACTTGATGTCCCACTCGAAAAGAGAGAGTAAAGAATTTCGGAAAATATAATTAATATCTGAACTTTTGAGTTACCTATGCGCATTTAAATTTTAGGCGTCAGGCTGACAAACTGTAACTAATAGTGAAACATGTTTTTTCTAAAACCGCCCTCAAATACTTGGTACTTAACGGCCGTTAACATGCTTTATAAGGCAAAACATGTGTACAAGGTATGGGTGAATCTCAAAATTGCGACTTCAAATCTTGAAAAATATTCGTAACCGAATTTGGATATTTTTTAATGTTGGATGTGTTAGGTACAACCAAAGCAATTTTTTGTGTTTAGTAGCCAAGCTTAAAAGGGCATAAAACCGAAGAAAAAAAACATACATGTCCACGGAGTGGAGCCATGTCCATGGAGTAGGCCATGTAGAGGAGTTTTGTCCACGGAGAGTGCATTTTTATATATACAATAGTTTTTTTTTAATATAAACTATGTTTCAAATGGCGGTAAAATCAATGTTACTAATGTAGGTAAACAAAAATAAATAATCTTTAAATAGTCAAAATCAAAAATCAACAGTCTTTTATTTTCATTATTGTCACTGGCACATAATTGAGATCAATAGGAACAAATCACATAGCTTTAAAGATTAAAAACTTAAAAGATATTTTCTTCATCTTCAATATCATCATCCCCATAAACAATATTAATGAAATTAATCGAAGGCGGCTGTGTAACATCACCAGAAGTCAAATCAGGCGAGGCTTGTTCGCCATTTTTTTCATTCATAATATGATCATCATTTTTAGCGAATTCAGAAGAATCTTCAGTGGCATGATCAACATTATTCATAACCTCTCCGTGGATACTTTCTTCATCGCTGTATAATACTACAGGGCGCCGGCGCCGTTTAGGGCGATTATAGAAAATCTCTGGTGAATAACGTTCTTCAGCCTCTTGATCTTGATGGCCTGTCGGATCGCAGATATCAGCATGGGTAGGTGTTGAATCATACTTATGACTTCCAATACCAAAATGCTGACAATGTCCTTGACAAGAAAGGCAACTTAGTCTTCGCAGGTAAATGGTATCTGGCGCTGACATATCCCAGTAGACTTGATGAACACGCATTGTGTTTTTTACAGTCTTTAGTTGCGGAACATCTGGTAAAGACAAAAGTTGATCAACTGCTGTTATTTCTTCTTCTTTCACTAAAAAAATTACACCTTTTGTATTAGCTGCTATTAGGGTCTGATAGAGTGTATCCAAATTCTGCACGTCTTTCCCTAGAGCAACTTCTCGGTCAGCCGTTCTTTTTACGTAAGCACCAATGCCATCCGGCGCGCCTTTGCCATGCCCTGCTTCATGAAAGTGCCAGCTGGCTTTTTGCAAATTAAAGTGTTTTACTAACTGAACAGCGAACAAATAAAACATTTTTTTATTGCGATACTGCGCAGATGGGCTATCAGTAAAGATATGTACTGAGCTTATGAACTAAAAGGCGAGCAAATATTCCCTTGAGATGCGCGAATACAGCACAAGCATCATGCCTTAAACACTCTGATAAGCTGCACAACGATTTAGTAATAATGTCTCCAGATTCAGGTGACTTGTGGTAAGTCACGACTGTGTGTAGAGTAATTTGTTGACGAGAAGCGCCAAAGTGCATCGATTGGATTTCTTTGCCATATTTGCATAAATAATTTTCTGAAAAGTCCATG
This sequence comes from Tuta absoluta, assembly GCA_027580185.1. Taxonomy (NCBI): domain Eukaryota; kingdom Metazoa; phylum Arthropoda; class Insecta; order Lepidoptera; family Gelechiidae; genus Tuta; species Tuta absoluta. Next base: position 3,387,312 of record JAQAHW010000016.1, on the reverse strand, counting down.
TAGATCAGAACTTCCTTTTCTGAAAGATTTTTTCGTAACTCTGACATCGTCTTCGATTGGTGGATCCAAGAGTGTTTATGTTGTAGGAATTTAGGTAAAGTATTCATCAATTCCTCTACTAGTTTAACTTTTGTGCTTGAAATATCTTTTTTTATCACTCTTGAAATAGTTCTGGCTACTCCTGAAATAATGCGCTGCTCGCTAATTTTAGTCCATTTTTTGTAACATATAGGGCCATCCTCAAATTCTGAAATTTCAGGTGCTTTATGAGAACATGAATTGCATTGTCTCATCATGCAAGTATCATTATCTGTAGAGCACGTGACACTTTTTGCGACATCATTTGACGATTTTTCACAAATCAGTTGAGAACTGTGCAACTTGTCGATCAAAAATTGAAAATTCTCATGGGTGCTGCAGAGACATGTCTCCCTTTTGTCAGTTCTTGGTTCTAAAACCCAAAACGGTTTTAGTCGGCAAAGCGTTGCATAGCTTATCCTGTAAGGATGTTTTAGAAATACGAATTTTTCGAAAAGGTTTCGCAGTGTATCTGACAGTAAACGCCTCTGTTTTTTTACTTGGTTGCGGGTTATAGTATCTTTTTACTCGGGCATTATCCTGCTGTTTTCGTCACATTCGAGAAATCGCCTTACGTCTTTTTTTCTTTGGGCGCATGAGACGTTAGACTGCCTGGTTGCTTTTGTTCTTTTCGGTGATACCTCTCTTTCTTTTCGTAACGCTTTCAATTTATCGCGGGAACTTTATACCCGTAGGGTATATTTATCTTTACTTGTAATTGCCGAATAGTTTTCTTCTGATTTTCAATAACACGTCTCATTAAGTTATAGTTACGTTTTTTAACTTTTTGTCCCATTATTTTTTGCCGAGAACTGACAGAAGACACTGGTGTAGTATTGCCTGACATCTGTGGGGATGATAATCCAGATTGGTCAGAGTTTTGACGTGATAGGCCAGACTGCTCAGAGTTTTAACGTGATAATCCAGATTGAACAGAGTTATGATATGATGACCTAGATTGGTCAGAGTGTTGAGGTCTTGCGCTAGGACCAGGCATATCATCCGGTTCATCGTCACTTGTTGGGGGGGAATTTTCATTGAGTATCCTGATAACACTCTCTTGCCTTTTTTTATTTTCTTTTTTCTTTATGTACTCTTTTCTCCAGATAGATCTTTGAACCCTCTGTTCTCTTGGGGTCATATCTTTAATGCTTTTAACCTTCTTTTCTTCTTTTCGTGTTCTCCATCTTTCTCTTTCTTAAGCCTTCGCAGCTTCATATGCAATAGGATCTGACTTTAACTTATCTCTCCTTCGTTGCTCACATTCACGTTTTGTACGTCTTCGTTTATCTTTTTTTCGTTCTGATTCATTTCCCGCCATTTCAACCATGCACCTGTTTGAAAGAACCAATAATAAAATGTAAACAAAGAATAGTATAATGTATTGTAATTTACAGAATGAAAGTTATGTATATAACAACGATGGATAAAAAGGTATGAATTTGATATAAATTCTTGTCCTGAATAAGTGCATTATTGTGTCATTAATTTTCTACCCGCAATATTTAAGCATGATTAGAGCTAAATATTCAATATTTTAGTAATTATTCATTAAAAAATATGAATTTAAATAATACATCAAAAAATCTCCAATCCATGGACACTTCCTCCACTCCATGGACATCAACTGACCATGGAGCGGAAGTCCATGGAGCCGGAATTTTTTTATATCTACCCCGCGTGTGTCGAAGTACACTGAAATTTGAGGTTATCGACGAAAAACATACCAAGCCATCCTGTTAACACATCTTCTTATCAGTTTATATTTAGTTAAAACTTACCTTCAATTCTGCTACTGCCAGCCACGGAGTTGCACAATTAAGCTTGCTTCATTTGCGAAATAATTTTATTTACTTCTGGTAAATACGGAAGCCTCACGAGAAAAGGATTAACAGTAGTTTTTTTTTTAGAGGATTAAATGTGTTTCCAATTAATCACCAAACCACCCATGCACGTAATTCCGATAATTTTAAATTTTGATCCAAGTGTCCAAAAACATAGTGTCCATGGAGCGGAAAAAAAATTGGTTCTTGAGAAAGTGTACGAAATTCTAAAAGATGTAGTTACCATAGCGTGGTGAAAATTACGTGTAATATTATGCAAACAATACTTATTCTGAATTCGTGTAGAAACAGGCATGTTTAGAGAAAAAAAAATTAGCAACATTTTTTTGATGATTTAAACTCAGAGTTGTGACATGACATGGAGCGGAGTTTTTGCTATAAAAAAAATTAAATAAAATTATAAATATAAGGGTTTTTAAAATTATGTTTCGGCGCTTTTTTTTAACACCAATCATCGTACTTATCAGTGGAAAAAAAAGTTATATAAAGTTTTCAGGTGATCAGAAAACTAAGTGTGACACTTTTCCGCGCAGTTTTAAGATTGACCCGTATGTGTATGTATGATGATTTTTTATTATACGTATACTCACCTATCCGGCAAGTGAAACCTAACAACAAATACAATATATTATATTATAACAACGCGAGGAAAATTAATCATTAGTCCCATACTAATATTGGTAACTTAAAACGTTCAAACATGGAACGAAGGTGATGTGCAATCAGTGACACCTTTTTGTTCAAAACCCATCTTTATCTCTATGGAAAAAGTAACATCATAGCTTAATCAAAAGCTTTTTCCCACTTGTTCTCTCATTTTATAATGGATGAGTTCAGTACGAGGGAGTAGGTAGGTACTAGTCGACACATTTCCATGAGACATACCTTCCTATCAAAGTATGTACTTGACATCAGTGGGGTAATGAAGGTTTCTAAGGCTGTGTGTTCTGTGTAAGGAATCCGGAACTTTTGGTACTGTTTTGTTAAAGGAAGTTGTATGGTTTATGAACATATTATTAGATGAAGTTGCTCTTATTTTAGTACGCCCTTGTCCTGTTTTATTTGGGGTCGTCGCAACCATGTCTTTTTCTTTTTTTCATCTCTATCAGCTGTCAAATCTTCGTTTACACCCTTTTGCTTCATATGATCTTTTATACAATCCATCCAAACTTTTTAGGCCCTCCTCTCCTTCTGCTTCCATACACATTCATATTCATTTTTTTCTCTTATGATTGTTTATTATAATATGGGAATAATTTGTTATTTTTGCAACCTGCACCATCAAACTTACCTGTTTATAATAGGGACTTTACTAGATGATAGTACTTGCGATTTTTACTTACTTAAATTTTACTTATTGTCACACCAGAATGGCGTAGTGCTAAGTTGAAATTTTGACATTTCATAGCTAGAAAATTTCCTAATCAATCGTAGATATGACTGATAACAAATATTCCAAGAAAGCTAAATACTGCGACTTACTTCAAAGTACAGACACTGCTCTCTCTTTTCGTGTGGGTGACCGAGTCGCCCAACGACCCGATGAACCCTGGTGTCAGAGTTTTCAACTGCTATGTCATTGAATCTATAAAGTTGTGTTTCGTTGACTACAATAGCTATCTCCAATAGAACAGCAACATCTGCCAAACCTTTCAGTGTCTTATTCTAAGCGATATCCATCACAAGTGACACAAAATAAGAGTGACACACACTAAGTTGGTTCTTTGTTTGTTTGTTATGCCTCGATATCGTCAAAGGGTCTGTCCCTCAGGGATACCCGAGATATTACGACAAAAAACTTTGATAAAATAAAATGTTTTTCCACTATTCCTCAGGGAAAAAAGGATAACATGAGTGATATCGGGTATCTCATTCGATAGTTCTTGTATTTTCTGCAATCAAGAATTAAAATAAAATGTTTGTGTTTTGGTCGGACCTCATACAACCTTAACTTCCGTGTCTGAACGCTATACGCAGGTGTGTTCCAACCCTAAGAAAACAGGGATGCGACACACGTACAAAATACAGATGGACGTCGTAATTACAGCCGACACATAAATCCCACAAATATTTTCTATAAGATTATTAGGGGTGTTTTGGGTCAATCAGTTACTAGGTTTAGATGGAAGCTGTATAATTGACGTGTTATTTGCCGAAAAGGCGTCACGAAGCAGCAAATTGCGGTCGCGAGGCTTTCTCCGTACTTTCACGCAATGCCTCCAAGCGTTAATCTTCAAGAGACATCCGTCAAAACTTCATCAAATGTGTGCACGTTTCTTTGACTTATTTAATAGACAGCATAATTCAAACGTTAAAGCGAATCCTACACTATGACGAACTTACAGACTGATGCGACTGTCAAACACCTTAGTAAAGTCGCAGAGTTACAGTGTGTCATCGTGTCCATTTTTATAAAAATACAAATCTTTCTTTCGTCTGACAGACGGATGCATCTAAAATACATCCATCAGTCCGTCATAGGAGGAGAACCGCTTTAAATTGTACGGAAATTTAAATGTGCAAAAAATCTGTTAAAAACCTTCGATCAATATTTTTGAGCAATCCACAATTTTATGACTTGCAACTTAGATTTAAAAATTTGTTGTGCATGTTTTTGCAGTATCTTTCTTCAAGGCTACTTAATTCATAAACTAAACTCAAAAATGGTAATTGCTTATAAAACAAAGTAAAATTACAGCTTTCTCAAAATGTAAATTGTTTATTTTTAATACAAATTTTTCTGCAAATAAATTATAGTTTATAAACAAACTAGTTTATTTTCAAAAGTAAGAAACTCTTTTTTCATGAATACCTCATGTAAGGTTATCTCTGGCTTTGATCATGACCGACACGGTGTTCAGTAGACTTTACCTTTGAGAATTAAATAGCGAGACTAGACTTGCATTTTAAATTCACCTTGCCTTGGCTCAAAAGAAAAATAAACTTCGGCCTTTAGAGGACATTTTTGTACAAGGGCGAGCAAAGTTAGTAGGGAGGTCCCAATTCTTGGTATAGTGTTGTAAAAAAAAACGTTAACATCGAAGATTACCATCGTCATCACGTTGTAGACCTAAAATTCAATAATTGTCTATATATGGACTGTCGAGAAAGCCACAGATGAAACTCTATAGATCATTATTTCAATCAAATTTTTGATTCGATTAAATCACATTTGCTATAATATAACAGTTTTGTGGTTCTTTTGTTGTATGTTCAAATCAACCCGATAAAGTATTGAGTATTCAAAAAAGGGTTCCAATATCAAATTATTTTAAAACTATATCCTGACTGAAAAAATCGACTTTGTTTAGCATGAGAAAACCATCCAGGGTTCGCGCGTAACTTTATTTTATTGCGATAAGTATAATCAACTTTCAATTTCTAACTGAATCCACCACAAGCCACTACCTAGGCGCGTTGTTAAATTGGTAAATCTTGAGTTGGTAGTTTTCTTTGTATATACTTATTGTATGCATTCAATAAAATTGAAAATGCTAAACACTTTTTTTGCCTATACCAAAAAATGAAACTTAAAAATTGAGCATAAAACCTCCACATTTCATCAAGGTTTACCTTAAAGACTGCTGCAAAATAGCTAGGGAATTACCTACCAACTAGAGAGTATAGACTAAATCAACAAAAGGTGATCCCCACTGAGATCCTACAGAGAATGAAAGTTTACAAAGTTTGGAGTAGGCAAAGCGACACAAAGTCATATAGAGGTACAAAGTCAAAACGGCACAACGGCACAGCGGCACATATTCACTTGCAATATAAAGACCTATCCTATAGCAAACAAACCGATCTTCGGTTTCAGCGTATAGATTGTTATTGCCATTTTTTATATATCATGATCGGCCAACAAAAAACTCAAACATACATACATCCATAAATCACGCCTACATCTCTTACAGGGTAGGCAGTAAAACGGATATTAACACCACGTCTGACAAAAGTTTGAGGGTCAATCAGATAACTGTGTATCACTTAGAGACAGGTTGTCAGCCCATCGCCTAACATTGCAATACACATCTAACCCTTGAGTCCTGTAGTCACCTCTTACGACACCAATGACTAAGAAATGGGGTGATGCTATTCTAGGCCGACATCACACGGTAATGCTACTTAAAAACTCAAACACATTCATACAAATACACTTATCACGCCTTAATCCCTTGCGTAAAATACGGCCGTTATTGCTGCGTCTGATATATTATGACCGGATGTGAGCTTGACTTGAATCTCGCATGATTACACATTTGCTGAAGATCCGCAAACTATCACTTTTCACAAATTTTATCGTAAAAATAAAGAGAACCATTTGCAATACAAGTTGTGCAGCTGAAACCTTTGCTTACGATACAAACTCAATTTTCGCAATACCAAGATTTGGCATTAGCTGGCTCTGACAAACTGGACATTCTCAAACAGAGTTGTGTCAACAGAACAGTTGATTTAGTGGCAGCCATCCAACGAGCCGGGGCCCAAAACTGTATTCCTATCTGCGTATGTTAAACTAGCGTATTTGTTAACAAATAACGGTGCAGAAAACAGAAGACCATGAATTTTTATATCACAGATTCGGATTCAGATTCAGATTCATTTATTTCCCGAAATTCAATTTTTATAATTAAAACTTTGTCACAAAAATAAAAGTATGTATCGAGATCGTCAAGATTTCAGATTATAAATATGACTGTAATCTGTAGGTAGATATTAGAAAAAACCTATGTAATAATAAAAAAGTGTTCTTGTTTATCACATTGTACCGCATTAACAATAAATTGTAATGTCATTAAGACTAAAATAATTATAAAATATGATAAAGCAATCATACTTTAAACTTATAATTAAAATATTCTTTAACAGAATAATACGCTTTATTCAACAAGAGGTTTTTGAGCTGACGCATAAATGACCCATCGCAAACTTCTTTCCTGATCTCATTAGGAAGATGCTCATACAAAACAGGTCCGATAACACGTGCATTTTTGTATGCGAGTGCAGTTCTATGCGGGACGTCTTAAATGCCGCAAATACTTAAAACCAGTGCACGATTTTTTCTCTGTTACATTATAAAAGTAAAAACAACCATCTACTGAGCTGAGGTAAAATATCTCCACTGCACATCGGAGAAAACTTATGCAGCTATATGACAGTCGACTATATGAAGTTTGCGCCGTCGACCTTTGCATCCTTGAGCTGCGATCCACGTGCACGTCCGAGTGAGATGTGACTTAGCACGACATTGCTCTTTAGTAAAAAATTTGCTAAACTGTGAAAAGATTTTGCCACCTCTTTCACATTCTACTGGGACTTTTACATTTTCTAATCTCGTTTTGAAATATCTCTGCCTTCTCATTTTGGAGTATCTTGCTGTCAAATAATACTGCAAATTTTGTGCAGAAGGTTGTGCATCCCAACCTTTGGGAATAGAGACATTGTGCACTTCCGCAGGAGATTACCCAGGACATCTGGAGCGTAAGGTTGACGCTGGGATATTTGTTTCCAAAACAAACGAGAATAGCGTCCCGTGAGATGGCAGACTGGACAACCTCACTCTATCATAATTTCACACGGGTATCGAAAGAGCCTTTTCAGATAAGCCGCCGCCGGGCTGATGTAATTTTGTATGACATTGTATCTTCCTATTCACATGTGTGGAAAAACTTTATGGAATATGGAAAAATTAAACAATCCAAAACTCCGCAAAACTGAATAAAATATCATAGATCTAATTTTATTTTACATAGTTGCCAGACTCGAATCGCGTTGTAACTGGGTTATTTCCAATTTTGCAATGGAGAGGAGATATGGAATTGTCACAGCTACAGGGGATCTGATTGCCGGTATAACATTGCCCTCACTCTTATACATTAATCCACTGCCTCCGCATCGTCGCTAGCTTGCTTTGAACCACAGCTAAGGGAAAGATGTTTAATAACCCTCTTGTGAAAATAAAGTTGAATCGGTCTCGTAGCGGATGGACTCGCGCGGACATCGGAAATGGTAATGGTAATGCTACCCAATATTTACTTCAATAAATACTTAATTATGTTATGATACAGTATATTTATAACTTCCTACCAAAAATGGCTTGCATCAAATCGCGTTTTTTTGTTCCTATGCTCCCTCAAACCGTAGCGCGTAGCACTCTCGTAGCACTTTCTTAATTAAAACCTACGGCGCAAATGAACTCCTGTCTGCATGGAGCAAACAAAACATCCATTTCTTGAAAATAGTACTATCAGCGGGACATCAAGCTACACTTTTATCAACTTAATCTGGTTATTCTTAGTAACTGATTAAAAAAACAGTAAAATTTAATCTTTTAAATTAGTAGGTTGATGTGCAGCTAATAGTACCTGCAGTAAACCTGCAGTTTGATAGCTCGGCGTGTAGCTGCCGTAAATCCGACTAGCGGCGAATACGTAATGGACTGCGGGATAAGCTGCAGAGCGACAGTAATCCTAGCAATCAGTAGCTGCGAGCTGCATTCTAGTACCTGGAGAGGCTAAAATCAGGAATAGCCGAAACGAATACTGTCTATAACCTGTCAGGAGTAAAGCAATCGAATATTAACAAAACATGTTAAATGGTTTACTTCTTTTCTCGTGTGGCATATCGAGTAGAGAACTCTATATCACATAACCTACTGACGGAAAGAAAAAGAACACTTTAAATCAATTTTTCCTGTCGATAATATTCTAATTATGGTCCCGCCCGTACATATCTAACATTATTAAAATCTGACCCAAACGAAATAAGTCTAGTTTCATACATACATATATACATAAATAAATCACGCCTATATCCCTTACGGGGTAGGCAGTGCGTTAACGGCCGTAAAACGGATATTAACACCACGTCTGACAAAAGCTTGAGGGTCAATCAGATAACTGTGTATCACTATAGTGATAGGTTGTCAGCCCGTCACCTAAAATTGCAATACACATCCCTCGAGTCCCTTAGTCGGGTCTTACGACACCCATGGGTAAGACATGGGGTGATGCTATTCTAAGCCGGCATCACACGGCAAAGCCGGCATCACACGGCAAGCCGGCATCACAAGCCAAAAAGTCTAGTTTCAACTAAAGTTAATTACTGCTATTTAAGTGCACCAGTGAAAACAAATAGGTTTCTGGGGAGTAACAATCTTAGCCCCAGGGCTAGATGCAGACTATTTCGATTCGAATCGATTTCGAACTTCCCGCAATGTAATCCAGTACGGGTTCCTAGATTTTAAATGAACCACTTAAAACTAATTGATATTCTTTTCTTTTGACTAATTTAAAATACGAATTCAATGTCTCTGTTTCTTTACCCGGTGAACACCAAATGAAATAAATTTAAGTCCTTGCGGACAATCGGATGACAGTCGGTGAGTAAACAGGATTAAAACAGTTATTAATAGTACTCCGTTCTTTTAGGGCATAATTTTATTATGTTAACTGAACAACTGTACTTGCCCAAATAACTATGGAGATCACATTATTTTAGGGAAATTTGTGCAGTGACAAAACCCTAGCCGCAATTTAAGAGATAGTCGCCCTGGGAGCTGGGAGCAACCTGATCGGAGCATTTTCAGATCGTATTCTGTAGATGGAATGGAACAAGCCCACGGAGAGAAAATGAGGCTTCCAGAAATCTCCTCGTACTTTTGCGCTTTTGCGGCTGCGGTACCTACACGGGCACATGCAGCGTGGATGTACTAGGGCGCAAGTGTGGCCATGCACGTGACATCTTACACCGTACACTTGCCCTTCTGCCAGAGGATGAGCATTACCCTTCGGGCCTCTTGCCGTCAGAATGAACAATACCGTTTGGTTATAGTTTTACCATAATGGTCGTTGAGGCAAGGGCTCAACGCAGGATGTCTTTGGGAGCATCGGAGAATGCGGCCAGCGCTCATGCGACAGATGAGGAGAGCCTGAAGTGGCATTTGGATTGGTGAGGGTTGACTGTTTTAAGGCCTTACCGGAGAGCAGCGGCGAGGGAGAGGGTGCAGCTGTCGAGTAAAGTGCCGCTATTTGCTGGGGGTACGGCACATAACCACAGGCCAGACTCTCTCTCGATGACAACCAGGAGACGCATACGGGACATGATCTCGCATTCGTGAGGTCCACTTGGGTTTTCTGACAAAGTGTCTCATCCTTCCGTCTCTGCAGGTGCATGACACCTGAAGGATCACGTCACGGCAGCAGAAGGATTTTTATGTGTCAACAGCCTTGCCGTGTGATGCCGGCTTAGAGTAGCATCACCCCATTTCTTTCCCGTGGGAGTCGTAAGAGGCGACTAAGGGACTCGAGGGTGTGTATTGCAATTTTAAGCGATGGGCTGACAACCTGTCACTATAGTGATACACAATTTTCCGAATGACCCTCAAACATTTGTCAGACGTGCTGTAAATAGCCTTTTTTGCGGCTGTTTACGCTCTGCCTACCGCGCAAGGGATAATAGGCGTGATATGTGTATGTATGCATGTAACAGCCTTCGAAAAATGGACAATCTCAGCAGCCCCCAAGGTGGGACCGACTATACGGTGAAAGATTTGGTTGCAGCTGCATGCGGATGACTGGTAGGCCATGAGTGAAACAGAGGATACTTTGCGGACCCCTATGCATCCAAATCGAACTGGTGGTGAAACTACCGACCAGACCTCAGCTGACAAAAATCGCATTTCAGTATCTTTGAAAGGAAGATTGATATTTGATCATCTACAGTAGACAGTAGATCCGAAAACTTCCAGATGTGACTGCACCGCAAGACATATGTAAACAATGGCACAAAAACGCAAATTTTTATTATGGTTAATGGATCAAAGGTGTCCTCGAATTCAGCTACCTGACCCTGCATGTAGGGTGTGATACTTTTGTCCAGCACTGGCGTTCCTAGTAGCCGTAACGCGTCTTGGGTGATGGTGTGAATGTTAGGGGCGACGTCATTGAATTTATTTTGGATGTCGTTTCTGCATTCTGGTGCAATGGATGAATAAAATTATGAAAGAATTGGCAAAGTTCTGCACGTCATCCAGGACTTTGTCGGTCTGGCCACCAAGAGTTTCATCGTGTAGAGAGTTACATTGAGTTTGGAGCGCATGGAGGAAACAATAGAGTGGATGCCCATGCTAAAAATTGCTGGTCCGGGAGGGTCTCCCTGTTTGCAGCCAACAGCGAAGTGCAAGAGGTGACTTTTATATACTTATTTGGATAGCAAACTGTAGCATCGCCACAAAAACTTTATTTTAACTTTAAAGTTAAAACATTTTTGTTTGTATTGTCTTAACAATACAAAAGCAGACGACATCAATTTTACTATCTATTTAATCTGAATTACGTTATTATGTTTGGGTGATTGACAGAACAGCACTTTGTCACTTTAAAGGACTGTTTTGTTGATTTGTGTAACTTAACAAAGTCAAACTTAATTTGCGTGGAACTTTGCTCTGATGTATCAAAAGTTTTGAGCGTCTTAAATTACATATAACATTGCTAATTGTAATGATTATAAGTACATAAATTAATTTATTTATTTAAGTTCCCACTTTTTCTCCTCTTTTATGTCCATTGGACTGGTTGGCAGAGATTTCTTATAGAAATAAGCTTGCCCTTGTAACTATTAGTTAATAGAAGAAGTAAAACTTTTAAGTTTTAACGTATAGCAAAGAATTCGTATTACTCTTGTTTGTTCTTGGCTGCACATTTCCTTTTTCTTGGCTCTTCCTGACTTTGAAAGAAATAAAGGAAAAAAAAACAGGAAATCTTATTTATTCAGTAATTTGCATTCTAAACCAATGTTTGATTTTCAAAATCAAACATTGGTTTAGAATGGAAGGATAAGGGATTTTAAGCAATAAAGAAAGAACTGTATTTTTTTGTCTCTTTTGTATTTAATATTTAGTAATAATAGTACATTTTATCTTTGATGTAGTATTTAATAGTATGTCATATTTTTTATTGTTTAGTTAAGTAGGTATAGTTGTTTTATATCCACGTTAGTCCAATTCACCAATTATGGCAGCTCTCAAAATTATGCTAATGATTTGGTAATAGGTCTTTTATCTTTGTTGACACGCTTCTAGAGTAGGTTTGATTCATGATCATGACAGACAAAATTGGATTGTTGGAGTGACGCGACTATAGTAAGTACAAAATAAAGGTCCCACTGCTACTAAAACATTTTTCTTGTACCAAAGTTGACTGAAAGAGATTGCCTGATAGCTATAAAGCTGCTTAACTGTACCTCAATGTAAATTTATTCTGTATGTTTGTTCTTTCGGTGTACAATAAAAGCATATTGTACTTGTATTGTTTTGTTTTAAAGGAAACAGGAATAGCTAAGGCAAATTTCTATCCTAATTTTGGCCATTATGGTGTCGGAGTAATACAAGGCACTGCTAAAAGCTGGTTGGTGGTTCCCGCTTGCATCAAGCGATTAATCCGTTAAGCTCGACGATTGCAGAATTGAAGACAAATGTTCTCGACACTTTATCACTCTCCACATGCGAGTCTACTAGTAGAGTCCTCATAAATCTAAAAGTTCGCATCATAGTTTACTGTCAGAGGCAGGTAGCGGTTTTCAAATTCTGAAATATTCACTATGCTCGTTCGTTGTTCTAAAGACTTAAGTTTGTCTGCGAATCGGCGGAGATTTAAAGGATAATTTTTCCTCTAAAGTAGAGTGCCGTCGCCATTTAACGTAATGTTTGAGAGCGATTTAATGCGGGTCGTTTAGGTTTTTGGTCCCATCAGGCATTAGTCTTTATTTGAGTCACGTCGCTGGCTTACGGCAGCAGTTAATAGAATACGACAGGGCTCGGGATAAATAAGACACATGGCCGCTACAAATATCAGTGACGGCTTACAGGAACACGAGGCACGGCGTACCTAATCGTCCCCGAGTAAAGGAGATCTATTGGGTTTTCGAATTGGTACTATCTACGCTTTTCAACCGTAACAAAATGTTGGATCGACGGTTTGTAATTATAGTAAGCTACTAATTTTAGAAACATTATTATATGTCAAGTTGCTGACGCTCCACGTTTCTCGACTGGTGTTGGGTAAGGTTAGTATGCACTGTATGTGTGCCTGTTACGCGTTAGTCTCGGCCGGGATAGATAACTGTAAAACTTTTAATCGGATCTTAATATTCTTTGTGCATGTTACTGTGTATGCCTGTGACTCCCCGTTACAGGGAATTCTCCATGGGCATAAGAAGTCTATGTATACAAGTGAGGTGAGATATTTTCTGTACAGGTGGAATAGTGCTAATGACGCTGGCTCTGCTCACATCGGCTACTACTTCATCCCGCGCGCGGCGCTGGGGTCGGTCATAGTGTGTACGGTGTTGCACATGGCGGATGTGGGCATCATCAAGCGTCTGTGGGCTACCAGCAGTGAGTCTTAGTGATAGATTAATAGCCAAAACAGTCTATTGCATGGTTCGCATTCTATTGAGCCATGCTCACCACGCTTGGCGGGTAGACTGGCGAGCGAAGTAAAAGATGTTGCATTCACTGGAAACGTTTATGCCCATTCCTTAGATGAATTTATCACTTAGTCGCTTTAGACACTCACGGGTAGAATTGTTTTCTATACATACATGCACATACCCTAAACACGTTATTAAATTTCCAGGGTAGGCCAAGCGTTACCAGCTGTAAAAATACGGTCACTAACGCCACGTCTGACAAATATTTGAGAACCATTTCAGAAAAATCGTGTATTACCATAGCTACAAGTCGTCAACTTGTCGCCTAAAATTGTTATACACATGCAACCCACGAGTCCCTAAGTCGCCTCTTACGACACCCACAGGAATGAAATGGGGTGATGCTATTCGAAGCCGGTATAACACGGCACCTAAACCGGCATCACACGGTACTAAGTGTGTTCTATAACTCTTTATATGATTTACTGAATAAGACACATTTTATTTTTATTTTTTATTTTTATTTTATTATAAAATCTATAAGGAATGAGTTTTAAGTCTGATAATTATGGACCATTCTACTACTAGTGATATTCTTGTCACACAAAATAGCTAAGTCTTCGTAAATTTTAGTTAAAATATTTATAAAGCTAACAATAGGCTTCATAATCGATAATTTCATCATAATCTTTCCTAAACATATTAAAAACTTTTACTGCAAACTAGAAGCAATACGTAATACCAGGCGGTCCTCAGCTGGAAGTCTTTGTTATACTGAAGCAATATTTTTGAATATTATGTCCCTACCTCTTAAGCGCCTGAAGGCTTTAAAACAAAATCTCTGTTAATCTGCTTATCTACCGCTTAATCAGCAAGAAGATCTTCAAATAATTTGGGTGTTTCACCATAATACTCGTATCTCAGTCGCAGTGTTGTAAAATTATTTCTATAGAATGAAGTGGGTCTCCGGCGGCGGGAAGTTATTATCGCCTGAGCCATAAACCTGCCATCATAGGATAGGATAGGTATTATCCCCTTCTAGATAGAGACTCAATTATAAACTTGATTGTCTTCTAACCTTTCACCGTGAACTAGCATTATCAATTCCGCCTCTTCTACGATTATGGGTGGCAAGACTCCTTAAATACGCTTGTGCGAGTACTTTGCGGCTCATTCGATTCCATAGAACCATATAAGTCGTCTCAGTAGAGCGGCCCACGAGACGGCTTTTACGTGCATCAAACCATGTCTTGTAGAACACTGGTATGATACCAACAGTTTATCATGGTAGCAAAAGCCCTATCCACCACAGCTGACAGGTCTTTGGCACCAGCTATGATTGTTTATAGTATTCCGAGTGGCCCTGGCAGAAGATTCAGGACACCTTCAATAATTAATGAATTTGTATCTCGGCCATTTTCATTTTAGGCGTTTTTAGATAATCGTTTTGTGCGCATCAAATTGAGAACGATGGATTATACAAATATTATCAGAGCCAATTTTTTGATAAATGCTGTACCAAAATGGATACGTAGTAAAAAATAGATATAAAATTGCAACTTAATTTAATTACGACTTCCTGTCGTATAGAAATTTAGAACAGTTGCCTGGAGAGTAATACCAAACTTTTCGCGAATTCAATAAATTTAAATACTAAATTGAAATAGTAGTCCCCTGCTGGACGTAGGCTTCCCCCAGGGTACGCCATAGGGAACGATCTCCCGTTTTCGGTCGCTACCAGCCGCCTTCTTTAAGTCATCGGTCCACCTGGCTGGAGGTCTTCCAACGCTACGCTTGCCGAGGCGTGGCCTCCACTCGAGAACCCGTTTACTCCACCGTCCGTCGGTTCTACGACAAATGTGCCCAGCCCACTGCTACTTCAGTTTGCTACACTTCCAGACCATGCTACTTTGGTCTTTTTGCGGATAGTCTTTCCGGATTTTATCCAGTATAGAGCTTGTAATAAACCCAACCATAAATAAAACCGCGAAAGTAAATAAAGTGTGAAAGATAAAATTCACCCAAATAAATATTTAGGGTAGACTGGGTACGGTTGTAACAATTTTGCTTTGATTGTCCATTGCTCATCCATCATGCGAATAAACCACGAGTAAAGCACTTTATATGAAAGCTTGGACATTATTTTATAAATTCTGATCATATCCAGATGCCTAAGTAATACAGTTTTGCCGCAATTAGACGATATCATGACAGGGTGCATCTGTTACAACCGTACCCATACCAGGGTCGGTTGTAACAGTGATTAGGGACAGTTGTAACAATGAACGTTTAACGTTATTAATGTATTTTAATAATTTTTAATATATTTATTAAATATAATTAACCTTTTCAGACACTGTTAACTGATAAATATAAATAATTTAACAAAAATCACTCAAAATTTAACAAACCTAGAATTTCAAATATTTTCTTGAGAATTGGTAGCAAAATATTTTTTTGTATGCCCAAACAGAATCTTAATGTAAAAATAATGATACAATAATAAAATAATAGTAATTATCACCTTCAAAATTGACTAAATATATTTTTTTAACTCAGTTAGGCCCATTCCCCATAACTCATCTAAAAAATAACTTCAAGTTACAACTCGTCGACGCGTGCTTGTTCATCTACATGTCGCTTTCGCCTTTCCCAGTAGTTATTGTGCGTTTTCTAGGCATTTTTGAATAAAAACACATTAAGACAACCGTCCCCACAAAAAATGTTACAACCGTCCCCCATTTCGGAATTACAAAGGTCACAGTTAGATGGCTTTGAACCCTAAGCAAAAAATAATTAGTCTCTGACAATACCAAAACACCACAAAAACGTACGTTAGAACTTCAATTCAGCAAGTACACTGAAAATCAAATAATCTGACAAAGAAATTGGTAAAAAATACTTACTTTTCGTTGTCAAAACACAATAGGCTTATTTTTAAGCGTTTAAAGCATGCGGAGTGCGACGAAACACTGTGAATAATGGCGGGACTGTCAGCGCGCGTAACTCTCCCCTTGTACCCCTAACCCTATCGCGTATAATTTCGGAAATAATCGAGTTGTTACAACCGTACCCTGTTACAACCGTACCCAGTCTACCCTACTCACCCATATAGGTTTCAAAAAGTATTTAAAACATGAAAAGCGCGGACAAAAGTGAAATAAAACAATAGGCGTAGCTACCGCGAGATTTAACAAAAGCAATTACTTGACCGTCACAAGCACACACTTATTACGATGGATTACAATACTTTGACTACCAGTAGCAATATTCATAACAAAAAAACTCACTAGGAATCACACCGTTTTGATTTTGCAGTCTATAATTACTGGAAAAAAGGCGAATAGTAGTACTGACTGGGTAACTACGACTGCAGTTTTTTTTTTGCGGCTAGCCTCCTTTTGTTTCGCTTTTTCTATTACACAGGATATTTGTCGAACATTTCCACCTCATTATGATTTCAGTAAACAGGACGCAATTAGAAAAGAAATCTAACACATAATTAGCCTTACCACAAAAAGTTAGACGCGCAATTGACAGTGTTAATTTTTTTTTCATACGATTTGACGTTTTCAAACGGCTTAAGCAAGGTCAAACGTTTGTATGGTAAGGTCCATAGTAATTTCTTCATTATTTTCTTAAGTTGTTGTATTTGGCTACGCAACATCAGTATTAGTAACCCGATTGCAAATGGCTGAATTAAATGCTTCCGTCATGCAATATGTTATGAGAGAGAGAATAACAGTTGTAAATTGTTATTTAGCTGGTTTTCGGTCAAGTTGTGGTCGTTACTACAGCGCATGTAATTTGTATAGAGATTGTGGCTTCTGTATTAGAACAACGTTTAATAAAATAACATTGCGTTAATTGGAAGCTTACGTTTAACATGATAATAGTGGTTTTGTGTTCTTGTTTGGTAAATTTAAAGCGCTAAAGCTGCGTCGAGCGGAGTGATTTGGCAAAATACAATAGAAGCGCGGGCTCAGCTGCTCTTGCTTATTGCCGGATCTAGCCCGCTTGACGCAGCGTTGGCGTTTAAAATATTCAAATGACAAAGTACGAAATAACCTAGTACATTTCACGTTGAAATATTTCTAAAGGGATTGTGTAGGTCAATTATGCTACGATCTTGCTAGGTCGTCGCAAAGGCTAAAAATAGGTTTACCCAAAGGTATTTTAGAAGCCAATATCCGCTGGAATACTTAAATTTAGTTCAGAAAATAAGAAGATTTTTCTTGAATTTTTACTTCAAAACGATGACACTTGCAAAATGTTATAGTTTTCATCAATTTTTGATTATTTTTTTTCAACGTTTTAATAACTGTACGCGTTCCCGGGATCAATGGTCGTGTCACACGGACGGACGGACAAGAAAGTGATACAATTACGGCTCCGTTATTTTCCTATTGAGGTACGGAACCCTAAAATCGACAAAGAAACTTATTATATTACAAAACGATTTTTTTTTGCAACGAGTATGTTGGTAAATTTGTTCTATAAAACTAGTTAAAACAAGTCTCATTCTGAAACTGAAGTTTAGCTTTGGGGATTTAATTAACTTCGAACTAATGTTTACTATTCGCAAACGAGAAACTCAGAATTCCTAGTTCAAAAATGTGCTAGCGAATATTTTATTGGTACATATACACACATACATATATCACGCCTGTGATCCCTTGCGGGGTAAGCAGAGCACGTCTGACATATAATATTTGAGAGCCATTCGGAAAATTGTGTATCGCCATAGTGACAGTTTGTCAGCCCATCGCCTAAGACTACAATACACACCCTTAAGTCCCTTAGACGCCTCTTACGACTCCCACGGGAAAGAAATGGGGTAATGCTATTCGAAGCCGGCATCACACGGAACTATATTTTAGTGGTATAGCAGAATGAAAAATTATCAGACAAATTGTCAGCTACAAACTATTTCATGTATTTCTATTCATTGTGATAAGAATTTTCAATATATCAGGGACTTTCTTATGAAACTACAAGCTACAAGACTACAAGTGAAATTCTTACTATATTGCGTAGCTGATTAATATTCCTGGTATCATAATGGCAAACCGACTACGCAATGAACATCGAATTTCACCTGTAACACTGTTGCCTGTAGTTTGAAAATATTGAACATTGTACTGTTGAATACCTAAGTGCTTTTGGAAATCAACTCGTATCAAAAAATCGTGCAATATACGTACCTATTTCTACTTGCCACAGACCAAAAAAAGCACGTGATGTTTGGGTGCACTCTGCACTGTAATACTAACAGATTGACCAGGGAGCAGATCTGACAACAAATAACAATACAAATATTAATATAGGCTTACAAACGAAACCGTGGAAGAGGCTTACACGGGTCTCTGCGAGTAATCCTGAGAGTGCTCTCTCTCTCATTTTCCTCTAAAGGAGAGCTCTTTGCCCACTCTCTCGTTTACCAAACTTACCTCGGCACACACTTCAAAGTAAACATATTGATACTTAAATCGAATTCAATAAAAGTGGTTTACCATTCTGACCCATGTGTTTAATTCTTATATCTTCACGATCTAAGAATATTTATTTGTCAGCAAGAATCAAGAAAGTTTATTTGCAAAAATATATTTAGTTACAAGAGATCTTATTAATAGTAAGCGCATAATATTCAGCTCGCATGCAAACGTGCAAATATTGAGGTTTATAATAATAAACGGCTAAATGTCCCACAAGACTAAAGTAGAAAAATATATATAATATATATATTATAGTTACTTAGCGCTTTATTGCTAACCGTGTGGAATTTCATATTTCTTTAGTACCTACATAACACATATCACGCCTTTTGCCCTTGCGGGGTAGCCAGTGCGTAAAAGGCCGTAAAATACAAACACTACGCCACGTCTGCCATATATTTGAGAGCCGTTTCAGAAAACCGTGTTGATTGATCATTTTCATTCTGTCGCTTAAAATTGAAAAAAAAAACCACATGAAACTCTCCAGTTCCTTAATTGCCTCTTACGACACCCGCGTAAAAAAATGGGGTGATGCTATTTAAGCCGGCATCACACGGCATTTTTCCATTACATACATACATACATAAATCACGCCTATATCCCTTACGGGGTAGGCAGAGCATTAACGGCCGTAAAACGGATATTAACACCACTTCTGACCAAAAATTGAGGGTCAATCAGATAACAGTGTATCACTATAGTGACAGGTTGTCAGCCCCTCGCCTAAAATTGTAATACACACCCTCAAGTCCCTCAGTCGCCTCTTACGACACCCATGGGTAAGAAATGGGGTGACGCTATTCCAAGCCGGCATCACACGGCACCTATAAATACTTTAATCAGCAGCACATCGAGCTAACATTTTAAGGGACCAATGTATTCTGGTTTTCTTACTGTTGACAGTTGATAAGAATAACTAGTACATATAGGTTATTATATTAACTGTGAAGGTTGTGGTGCTGCTGATAGTACTTAAAGCAGTGCTAACCGTCAAACGTGGCGCGCTAACCTGTTAAAAAAAAACTTAAATTCTAGATCAAGTGTTAAAACTATAAGTTTTTTTTTGTCCTTTAACCGCTTGTCTGTCACGTACCGGGAGCCGGACAACAATTTTGAACCTTAACTACCCACAATAAAATTCAAAACCAATGAAATTGTTATAGTATGAAGCGACAGACGAGTGATTAATGATAAGCTTTATATTCATATGCGTCTTTGGTGGCCACCATAAACCGACAACCTGCTTTAAAATTTAATACAAAAGATAATGCTCATTGTTGAATTTTGAAATAAACTGAAAACGAATTTGTACGTTTTAAATTTTTGATATTTTTTTCAGGTTTGTTTTTATAAACATGTGAGGGTGCCACTGGGCGGTTGGATTTCGCGCGACGTAGGCTTAAGTTGACATCGTGTCCGATTTTCCGGCATTGCAATCGATTAAAATATTTGAACAAAACATGAGTATTAATTTAAATTCTTACCTTATCTTTAGAAATTAAGAAATGTTATTACGTTTTATAGCTATGAAATAAACACTTCTTCTTTAGTGAACACTGAAAGTACACACAATTAGTAAAATGAAGAAATTATTTACTTTACTCGCTTTGAGTGCAATAGTTGTTCAAACTCAAAGTTTTCGATCCGCTCGGCCTTATTATGATTTGACGAAATCGCCAGCTTACTTCGATGAATTTGTACAGAAATATAATAAAAAGTATAACAATTACTTTGATTTATTGCACGCGTTTTTGAACTTTGTGGAGAATCTCAAAACTATCAATGGTCGGAATATGGAGGCACAAGCATATGGGGACCAAGTTTTTTTTGGTATCACTGAGTTTGCAGACTTGCAGTTTGAAGAATACGTCAAATGTTGCACTGGGCTAGGCTCTTCACTTGGCTTTCACCGCGCAAGACCTGGGTAAGTACATTTAAATTGGTAGAAACATACAATACGTCGTTAGTAAATAGTTTTGTATGTTGAGAGCAAAAGATGAACAGATGTTTATTTTATATTTTTATACTTGCCGCTGTTAGCCTTGTAAACAGATTATTAATACGGGCTTTTACCATACATTCGATGTCTCTTAGAAATACCTTTTCAAATGTATGTGTTACTAAGAATCCTCTTAGAATAATAATTAAAGTTCGTTAATGCAATCCTGTTTATGTAAAATATCAAATAATCTAATTCATTTTTATTTCAGGGACCACTTAAAGATGGTGGATTTATATTCATATTAAATGATTAAAGTTAAACTTATTGCCTTATCATTTCATCGACATTTTTTTTTTTAAGTAGCCTGTTCAGTGTCCCACTGCAGGGCAAAGGCCTCCCCTCTTTCGCGCCACCCGTCTCGATCTTGCGCTTCCAACTGCCAGTTTTGGAGAAATGCATCCACATCATCTCGCCATCTTCTCCTAGGCCGGCCACGACGACGGCGACCATCTTTTGGCACCCAGTTCGTTATTATTTTTGCCCATCTGTCCGAATGCATACGGCAGACATGTCCCGCCCAGTCCCACTTCAGTTTCGCGGACTTTTTGCCAACATCTATTATGCCGGTTCGACTTATCTAATAATAATAATAGATAATTATATCAAGAGTAAAGTACTTATCTATGTATTAAAGAATGAGGCAGTAGATATTTAGAAATGAGGTGCCAAACTGGAAAAAAAGGTCGCGCTCTCGACTGTGCGTTTTTCTGTGATTGGTCAAAAATGTGTCAATATCGAAGTCAATTTATTTCTTATTGTCTGCAATACGCTTTGTTCGCTTACAAGTTATAGTTATGACTCACTTAAGGCGATTGTAGTAATGAAGACGCTCTGGTTGATAACCGATTAATGAAATTATACTATTTAAACTTAAGTCAAGCGTACTCGTGAACGACCTCGACAGTGGCGCCACTTCACAAAAAATATTTTCTCTTTATAAATACGAATAAATAAATAAATATCCTGGACAATATACACAGCGCCGTCTGGTCCCAAACTAAGCAAAGCTTGTACTATGGGAACGAGATAGCTGATATTAATAGGTAAGTATATACTTTTTTTTGTAAATAAATACAGAATATACAAAGAAACACCCAGACTAAACACAAATATTTGAAAATTACTTAACAAATATTTGTGTCTTGTGGGGATCAAACCCACGACCCTCGGCGTAGCAGGCAGGGGTACTATCCGCTACGCCATCGGCCCAGTTTATACAAACAATCTATCAGAATCCTTAAAACTTTTCGTTATTAACCGAATGTGACCTGCTGAAAAGCTGACAGAAATGTGAGAGTCAGCTAATACATCCTCAGTGGCCCGGAGGTAAAGGAGTCTAATATTGTATTTTTTTTAAGATGTAAGCACTACCGTTTTAGTTGATCTAAGTATGCCATTTTTTATTAGTGGTATTGTGACTTCCTTCTGTTTGCCTGAGATCAAGAAAGAAAATTGCAGCTTGAAATTTGCATGGACAAAATGAGATTTTCCTTCGCTCCCCTCTTGAACGTTGTTTTCACCTCATTTGCTAAGTAGTAGGAATGTTTAAGACTTTGTAGACTAAGTAGATTTTGTCAAAATACTTTTGGAGAATAATGTTTTTATAGGATGGCGCAGTCACTAAGAAAAACATACTGATTTATAGAAAATGTATTTTTAACACAAGCGTCTCTCCTTTGCGTTACGTTGTCTATGTCTAAATCCATGTAAAAATTTGTTTCAAAATGTCGACACTCGTGTAATTTTTTAAGAATTTCAGATTGCTTAAAAACTGCTCATACGAATCTCAAACATTTGCCGAATTTAATTACTTGTCTGATCAAAAGCAGCTGAGCCGCTGAAAAGGTTTCTAGTGATGTGATGAGTCTGCGTTCAAGTTCTGAAAGGTCAAGGAGAACGGTCTGTAGGTGAATGAGATGTGTTTTTTGACCTCAGCGTCGAAAACTCGAAATACTCTACTAAGAAGAAAAGTATGGCAAAGTTTAGTCGCGTAATCGGAGACCAACGAAATTTGAGACAACTTAAACATATTGACAATCTTTGATGTTAGCTAATCAGAAACCGGTGACCGAGCAGAGTGGCGTAAAAGAAGGGAGGCCTTTGCCCAGCAGTGGGACACAGAACAAGCTAAATAAAAAAAAATAAAAAATTGTAGCTTAGCGACCTAACGCACACACGCAAGTGTGTTTTGAAGATAAGAGTTTTGTCCAATTGCAATGGAGTCTTTTGTATTTCCCGGCATTAAAGGTCCACTCTTTATGTAAAATATGTAAAATTAGTTTGATGACTAGAAGTACTAAAGCTCATGGAAAATGGTTCAAGACGAGAGATAACATTATCCTGAGGTAGATATTATGCAGAGTTACCGCCGCGTTATCTTAGCATAATCCCGCAGCTGCACAACAGCGCCAATTTCTTACATAAACAAGAACATGTGTTTTAAAACTGTTTGCAGTAAAAAGCTATTTCAAAATGGACTTTATTCTTATTGCCAGCCATAATCGTCTTTGTTTCATTCACGTAGCGATAAATTTTTAATTTGTTCCTTATCGATGCGTGTCAAATAGCGCTAATATGCACCGGCTGTGATGAGTGGTGAGTGTTGCATAAGGAAAACTTTTGCGGTTCTACAGCGTATTATCTTTTAAAATATAGTATACTTATAGCACACCTTGGACACTCCATACAGCGGACTCTTTATAGACAACTGTCATTTATACATATGCATGTGAGGGTGATCACAGATGTGTGAGTGTAGGGTTGGCATGCTGGTGTGTTTTTATACTTGACCTGATGAATACATACAGTTTTTACCAAAGAGGATGTAACATGCCTAGCGCTATTCTCCACTGGTATTTTGACATTTCACGGGTGAGGGCGGGTGGGGGTCTGGGGTGCGGGGAGGTGAGTGTCCGTTTTGTATGTTTAATAATATACTACATACATACTATTGGTTATTCTGTGCTTATAGTATACTTCAGGTTTTTGTGTTAGGAAGATAAAAGAAAGACATCCTGTCAAGTCAACGTGCAAAGGTATTTTAAAAGTAAATGGATGATCTTAGAGCTAATTACAAATAATATAGGTTAGACGCGTACACCGTTTAGGGATAGTGCATAAAACTGTTACTCACTAAGGTGGAACTAGTATACAGATATGACATCATACACTACAACTTGTGGTAAATAGAATGTGATATAATATAATATAATATAATATAATATAAAAAAATGCAATTTCCTTTGTTTTTAAAATTATAAAATATAGTTATAGGTACCTATTTTATGGCTTAAGCAAAGAAGTTTCAACTTATGGCGGGTGACAGAATGATGCCAATAGGCAGAATGGAGGGTTCCAGGTGGTGTCGGGAAAAGGGTAGCTACCTGCCTGGCCGGGTGTTGTGGCCAGGGGACCGACTGGTCCACCTGGATAGAATTAGAAGTCTTATATATGCGTTGCGCGGTGAAACACTTCGATACCGCGTTTCAGGCTCCTTGTTCTGTCACGTGGCGCCATTTTGCAGCTATGTTGGAACTTTTGTTGCGTCTTGCTTGCTCGTGAACCATTTGAGGTGAGCTTCTTGTCGTAGCTCCCAGAGGTCGCTACAGTACTCCCCCTCAAGACCGGATGTCGATACTGTCAGCGAGCGAAGTGGGGCTGATGACGTCATGTAGCGTGATGATGGGGTGCAGTCTGGCGTGGCGATGCAGTGCTGGTTCCAATGTCCACGGTGAGTCGGGACGTCTACGGTGAGTCGAGACGATGATGGAAGACCAGTGAAGCTGCCGTGCTGTGACTGCGGTGGGTGCTGATGACGTAGTAGTTGGCTGCATGCTGTAGTGGTTGATGCGTGGTTGAAGGCTGCAAAGTCCAAGGTAGGGGTCACCAATATGGAGGGTGAAAGGAGTGATGCCAATAGGCAGAATGAAGGGTTCCAGGTGGTGTCGGGAAAAAGATAGCTACCCGCCTAGCCAGGTGTTGTGGCCAGGGGACCGACTGGTCCACCTGGATAGAATTGGAAGTTGTATATATGCGTTGCGCGGTGAAACACTTCGATACCGCGTTTCAAGCTCCTTGTTCTGTCACGTGGCGCCATCTTGCAGCTATGTTGGAACTTCTGTTGCGTCTTGCTTGCTCGTGAACCACTTTGAGTGAGCTTCTTGTCGTAGCTCCCAGAGGTCGCTACAAACATTTGTTAAATATTTTTTGCAACCGCCTGCCATTGAGGATTGGATAAGCTTACATAAAAAATTAAATATTAATATAATATAAAAATAATTTAAGTTCAAAAATATAATGTTTATCCTTTGTGAGGTAGGCAAAGCACAATGTCGTAGAAAACGAACATATTGTCGCCAAATCTGACAAACATTCAATGGGCCTTACAGAAAAAATGTGTATTGCATGGTATTGCAATAGGACCAGACAAATGAAAGTAAAACTGAAAAGTGAAAAGTAATCTTTTCCAGCTACATTATAATAACTTACTTTTAATTTTACTGAAATGTTCATAACATTTTACATTGCATTAAAAGATAAAATAAAATGAATCCAAAATGTACTCGTTCAGATAAAATTAAAGGTTAAAAGATTGCATAGTAATTTCATTAAGTAACAGTATTTCATGAATTCAAGCGCACAAAAGCCGCAGTACGTATGAGTTTATTATTAATTCCCCTTACATTGGGTAGTAATGGTACCAAATTAAGGAGATAAATTGAATTTATGTGTGAGCATATCGACTCCCGACCCTAGTATCGGTGCCTCCTGGTACTTATTAAACCTAAATAGGTCATAACGCAGAGAAAGTCACAAGTAATACGATTATGTAAATACTTCAAGCTATTAATAGTCCGATACCTACCTGTATACACGCACCGTGCCGTGTGATGCCTGCATAGAATAGCATCACCCCATTTCTTTCCCGGGGGAGTCGTAAGAGGCGACTAAGGGACTTGAGGGTGGGTATTCTAATTGAAGGCGATGGGCTGACAACCAGTCTCTATAACGATACGCAATTTTCCGAATGACCCTCAAATATACAAGGCGTAAATGTCCGTTTTTGCGGCCGTTTACGCTCTGCCTACCCCGAATGGGATAAAAGGCGTGATATTATGTGTATGTGTATACACGCACCAAAACTAGAGTGCTGTAAAATTAAACCATTTAGTGTTGTTTGTGAGTGTGGTATTATCACATTTATCACAAGCATGTGGAATTACCATTTTAAAGTATCAACTGATGTTGATTTTTAATATAAGCAATTAAAACTCGTAATCTAAATACTTGTGTCCTTTGATTCATCTTACTAAACAAATGACTGACATTTACGGTAGCTTTACATTAAAGCGAAGTCAAAAATTTAATGTCTTATTTTCTTTAAGAAATTCAGACTAATGTAAAAAAATTAAGACAATTCTAACATTATGATGCGATTTATTAATACATACATACGCATTATCACGCCTATTATCCCTTGCGAGGTAGGCAGAGCGTAAACGACCGCAAATACGGACATTAATGCCATTTCAGCCATATATGAACGAACGATCCCACTAAGCGGTGGAAGGCTCCGTAAGGGGCCGCCTGGCTCGCGACCACCATCCCACCGAAGTCTGGCGCCAAGTAGCTTGCTGCGTTCCGTCAGTGTGTGGGAGTGCCAGTGCCTTAACAGGCTTCTTCTGGGTGAGCTCGCTCCATCTTAGACTCTGTCTCTGTCCTATGACCTAGACTAGAGTCAAGAGCAAACCCATCATTAATAAAAAAAAAAAAAAATTTGAGGGCCATTCGGATAATTGTGTATCGCTATAGTGACAGGTTGTCAGCCCATCGCCTAAAATTGCAATACACACCCTCGAGTCACTTAGTCGCTTCCCACGTCTCCCACGGAAACAAAATGGGGTGATGCTATTCTAAGCCAGCATCACACGAAAATCTAAGCCGGCATCACACGACAAATTTATTTATGTTACCAATATTTTAACTTCGCTTTGTTTGTTGCTGTGTTTCTCTACCTTATTCTCATCTCTGTTGCTGTAGTGTGGATGCGATGTAGAGATAACGCGAGTTATGTTCGGGTACAATTTGTATTCGAACTGAAAGATAATGCGGATCAAGATAGCGACGGTGATAAACGGCGTTCGGTGACTAATGTCTAGGGAATCAAGTTATTACTGTAAATGTTTGTCGTTATAGCTTGAAGCTAAATAATCATATGCTAATTTTACCTACCTACCCTAAATTTTGATGTATTTTGCTGGTATCCGATTCCAAGACGATATCTCGCAAAAGGTTGACAGTCAAATGAGAGCAAAAAGTGTTTGATGCATTGTTCGTATCATCATCATCATTGGCCTCACACGTCTGTGGCAGTCGATTTAATCAGTGTCTAAGGCAAGACTTTTCATGGCTGTATAAACCGATACGGGAGCGGCATAATTTTCAGCACGCTCTACAAGTGAAGGTGTTCATATAAGTGAGCCAATATTTGAAAAATTCAGTATGTAGAAGTCGAGGAAAAAATATAAAATTGAGCAGTAATTAATAGGTTAGTTACTTCCACGTCGCGCAAATGCCATTAAATGGTAAAATAGGCAATTAAAGTAAGGTTTTAATTAGATCTAACCGCAAATTTTACGATATCAGACGAAATTAATAGATTTTAGATTCAAATTACCGGTGCTTTTCTAACTTTAAAAATATTATCCTTACTTCGATCGCACGATGCGGTTGTTCATCGTGATAAGTATTTTTACTATAATCACACTTTTCTTTGTTTATGTATCGGCTGGTAAGAATAAACCACAATACAGCCTGACACTATCAAAAAGTCTCTTCAATGACTTTAAGAAGAAATACAAGAGGCACTACGATAGCAGACAACAAGAAAATGAAAGATACGAGGTATGGATTAAAAAATACTCACATTTTCACAACGCTAATATTTAAAACCATTAGTGCGCTATTATCATAGTCACTTACTTGTAGCATTCCATGAGATCTACGTTATCATAGCAAGAGAATATTTCAGAACGAGCCCCACGAACAACAATTTTTTTTTTTTGACATTGCCGAGTCCGCCAAATAGGGCTCTTAATTTTGTTCAATGTTATACTTACGTAGATACGCGGTACGCCGCAAGCTCTTCCCGGAGTCCGGAGTCTGTGAAAGCTCAACTTACCACTTGAAACGTTCTCTTGCTCTTTTTTTTTTCATGAATACATACAAACATACATAAATCACGCCTATATCCCTTACGGCCGTAAAACGGATATTAACACCACGTCTGACAAAAGCTTGAGGGTCAATCAGATAACTGTGTATCACTATAGTGACAGGTTGTCAGCGCATCGTCTAAAATTGCAATACACATCCCTCGAGTCCGTTAATCAGGTCTTACGACACCCATGGGTAATAAATGGGGTGATGCTATTCTAAGCCGGCATCACACGGCAAATGCGGCACGGCTCTTTTGCATGAATACATACACATATCACCCCTATTATCCCTTGCGGGGTAGGCATAGCGTAAACGGCCGGAAAAGACGGACATTAACGCCACGTCTAACAAATATTAGAGGGCCATTCGGTAAATTGTGTTTCGCCAGAACAATAGTGACAGGTTGTCAGCCCATCGCTTTAATTTGCAATAAACACCCTCTTGTTCCTTAGTCGTTTCTTACGACACCCACGGGAAAGAAATGGGTTGATGCTATCCAAAGCCGGCATTACACGGCTTTTGCATGAATGAACTAATATTACTACTTAGGTGTTCGTGGATAACCTGCAGAATATAATCGCAACAAATGCAAAACCTGAACAGAAGAACTATCTGGAAATAGGACCTTTCAGCGACATGCACCCACAAGAATTCATTAAACTTCAAAATCTTCAAAGGTATAAACCTGGGTAGGTATGATATTTTGTTTGTATTCTTTCTTGTCATAAGACAGCTACCTTTTTCTAAGGAGCGGTGGGTTTTACTAGTAATAACAGACGGAAATTTAGCAGTCTATAAAGGACAGACCTCAGAATGTTATTAAACATTGTTAAAATTCATAATCCTGTTATCATACTTTCAGATCTTATGACTACGGCTGGAGGAGAACGGTTGACGAAAACAAAATCAGCAAAAGGTCGTAAATAAAAAATAAAACAATGAAAACATTCAAGTATTTTATTCATGTAACCTTCCCATCGTATTACATTTTTCGTAATACATATGTTAGCTTTCTGCTACAGATAATTTTCCGATTGATACAATTTAACTGTTGAATTCAAATTATAGACGTCTGTTTTTGAGTCCTGAAACTTTTACATATAACTTTTTTTTGTTTTACTCTGTATATACCCACCCATACAATGTCTAGTAACTAAAATGTAGGAAACTGATAAACTAATGCAAAAAAGAACGTTTTTCATATTCTGAGAGAAGCGCTTAACCATTTGTGAGGTCAGAAATCGCAGTATAAGAAAAACTACAATTTCATGCAGTACTGATTGTGTATCCCGCTGCGCTGCGATAACGTCGTCCATGTCAATTTTGTGCTACATATTAAAAGGCGGTTCTCACATGCACAGTATTATTTCCTGGTGTTCTAGACATCCAACAGTAGTAACACCGGATAAACCGAATGGCACACATCGCTGCTAATAAAATATAATAGTTTTGTCTATGCGAGAGTTAACACAATGCAAAAACCCAGTTTGAGTCGTTTATATCGACTGCAAACGAAAGTATATTAGCGTATACCTAAAATGACACAAACTAATAAATTGGCTCAGGTAAACGAAAACTGTAAAACAAAGAAAACGACTTTAATATATTTGAAACATGAAAAGCTAGTCATAAAAATAGCTCACTATTAAGTAAACTTTGTTTTGATAACTTGCAATATTTTCAAGCGCGGGCAGTATTTGAACCTGCGACTTTCGCATTACTAGTGGCGACGCCTCTTCCATCTGGGCTACCGTAGCTCACTCCTTGCCCGCCAATTTTGCAAGTGTATTTTAATGCCAGTAACGCGTGGTTAATTAAGTAAACTATCTCTGCTGCTCGGGCAACTTCTCGCACACGCTCCTGTTACGAATCAAATTGAGTCGAGCTTACCTTCGGAACTTGTAATTACACTCCGACCTGTAATCTGCAAAATAGAGGCACTGCGCAAATTTTACAACGCTCTTTTGACTCCAAACTCTCTTGATTACTAAGTTATCTTTATTTACGTTTCAAAAGAAGATATTTTAATTTGATTGGGAAAAAATTAACTGAATTCTATCGTTTGAGGGATCTAAAATTTTATCATTTAAATTGGTACGGCGTGCCACTAGAGGCGAATTGGTGTTCAAAGTTCGATTACAGAGCGGACAAGATTTAGAGAAGCCGTTATCGAAGAAAAGTTACGCCAATAGATATTTATCGATTGGATAGCAAGGTACGCTTTGGAAGTATAGCGCACATAATGTTATGTAATTCCTCCGTACATTATGTAATTTTATAGCGGTGCGATCCAGATTCTTCCTGTAAAAATAAATGTTTTCAGAAAAAATTTCCACAGAAAATTGTTTGTCTCAATCTCAAAGGGAAAGGTAATATCTTATTTGTATTACGCAGCACATTCATTTCATAGCAGTACTGGTGGTGCTACACTGAAGTATTTCTTATCGCAATTTATACTAGAAAAAGAGACGAAATTATGTACGATATTGATGGTGTGTTATGTTGGCTTAGAAAAACAACACCCCATTTTTCCCCGTGGGTGTCATAGGAGGCACCCAAGCGACTCGAGAGTAACACGTGTATTGCAACTTCTAAATTATACGTTTGGTAACAAAGAAACCCAATTTCATACTTATTAGGTGTATCTAAGCTCATGTCCGGTTTGACACTTATCCCACCAATGTATGTACGTAATAAAGTTTTATTTGCACGGCATAAGAATGGTCCAAAGTCCAAACTGTTAAACCTATCTTTCTACCTTCATAAAACTTTGCATTCTTAGTCTCTAGCAAGTTTCTCGTGACGTCACACAACACACGCTTCCTGACAAACTCGTCAAAGCGATTTTTTAAAATTAGTACTCTCCATTCAACTAATTATGATTTGTATCAAAACGTTTTAACTGCCACCAAATTTTTGGCAATACTATCTACGTCCCAACCAAGGAATATTTCTTGTGTCTCGCAAGTTTTCTGGGACACTTTAAAGTTGACGCTTGTTTCCTACTTCCTAAGGCACTGCACTGCTACTTCTCAAAAAGCCAGCACTGATTTTGTCTACTTATCCTAAGTTCTAAATAGCTGCTAGTCTATTTCACACTTTATACCTACAACTCAAATTAAATTTAACATGCCGTCTTTTTTTTTCTGTTTTAATTTTCATACTGATAAAAAAGACCATAATTGCTGTGTTTGAATAATTTATTACTATCTGAAAAAGAATCACCAGCTAGTTTTGGTTACGGCAGTTCATCCACTTGTCAGCCGTCGTTGCATATTTTAAACGCACCGTATCGCATGCGGCTGATGCAGCGCGTTACGGTGCGTAACGGATGCGTCTTTAAAATTCACCGTAGCCTTTTTTGTACGCGTCTGTGAGACGAAAGAAATTGTATCAAGTCGTTTGACAGACGCATCCGTTAACATACCGTAGCCGTATTTGTATGGAAATAAGATCGGATTTCGTAATTTCCTTTCGCCTGACAGACGCATGCTTAACGGTGCGTTAAAAATACGCAGCGACGGACGTCAAGTGGGATAACTGCCTTTGTAAAGTTTGCCTGTGTTTGCCTTATAACAGCTTCCAACCTCAAAACTTGATTGTTGCTAAAATCTTCGCCGCTTCGAAAGTTTATATCTCATGATGTCGCATTTAGTTACCAGCCTCCACCGCGCTCCATCAAAACTACTTGCTGAACTTGCGAGTTGTTTAAAATTAATCAGAATCACTGAACTGTAGAGTTCAAAAGTGCACACTAAGCTTATTGTGGGAGATGCGCATTGAACTTCTCCACGTCAAATTATACAGCAGGGCAGCTACTTCGAACTTTTTCTTTAAAAACTGGTTTTTTAAAGACTGGTTGGAGAAATTTGTGTAGTTGTTCAAACGACCAGCCCAGTTGCGCCCATGGGGCGAGTAGGACACCGAATCGACAACAAAGACCCAAATCTTTAGTTATCTCTAAATAGTATAAAATTAAGCCACTTATGTCTTTAAAAGTACGGAACGGATTTTGATGCGGTTTTCTTTAGTAGATAGTGATTTAATCGAAAGGTTTTTATGATAATTCATGCCCGATAAATGACTTCTTCCCGCGGGAAAACAGCTAGCAGCTGGTGAAACCACAGGGCGGACCGCTAGTTAAGAATATAAAGTAGTTTACCCACATTTAAATAGGTATGAGTGCACTTAGTGAATAAGTTTATTTTATGTAACAATGAATAAATTATTTAGATACTTATCATTCTATTTCCAGTTCTCTTTAGATTAGCTCTTTGGCACAGTCCAGTTTGTGAGCAAACAGCTTGGGGTGCTGAAGTGCGTCCAACGTGCGCTTTATTGCAGCACAAATATTATATGAAGCCACATCTTTGTGCAAACGAGAGTCTGCCTAATTTCAGATAAAGCTTTACATACATACATACATACATATATCACGCCTTTATCCCTTGCGGCCGCAGAAAACGGGCATTTACGTTACGTCTGATAAAAATTTGAGGGTCATTCGGAAAATTGAGAATCGCCATAGTGACAGGTTGTCAGCTCATCGCCTAAAATTGCAACACACACCCTCGAGTCCCTTAGTCGCCTCTTACGACTCCCACGGGTAAGAAATAAGGCTAAGAATAATGCTGCTTAAAGTTTAACATTAATATAAAGTGTGAGGGTGAATCAGATGACTGGGTATCACTATAGTGACAGGTTGTCAGCCCATGGCCTAAAATTGCAATACACATTTTACCCTCGAGTCCCTTACTCTTACGACACCCATGGGTAAGAAATGTGGTGAAGCTATTCTATGCCGGGATCACACGGCAATAAATATCTCCTGTCCTTTTCTAAACCTATTTGACGGTAAGTGACAGCACAAATGAAAGAAAAATTAAGATACCTAATTTATATCCCGGATTGAGGCATTGTCTTCTTATAACTTTTACGAAGTTTTATTGACGTTTATGTCATCACTGTGTGCAAAGTCAAGGCAGACAATTGCAGCGCGCAACTTGGCATGAACGTACATTAACGCTGCGCTGTGTGGTCATGTATTCGAACTGCTATATGAAAATTGCCACAAAAGCAATAATAGTAAAATTCTTTATTGAAAATAGTACAGAAAATGCACAATAATATTTGTAAACAAAGGAAAACGTACAGCTAGGCGTTTTCATTACTACAGTAGAAATCTATTCCATGCAACGTTTGGGTGATGGGACAGTTAAGAGGCGCAGTCATGGCGCACACAGCGAGGCCAAAATTTTTTTTTTAAACGAGCTCGAATCGGCGAAGAGTTAACTTTGCAATCATGGTTGCGATGCTTTGAAAGATTTTTTGGTAAGTTTTTTGTTTGTTCTTAAAGTTGAAACTTCTTCTGCATAGTTTACTCCTACTGTTGATGAGAGTTGGCTGTGGCCACACATCGCGGTATTTAACGTTCCAAGTTCTTGCGAGGTTGCGACTCTCAGCCTTCTTAAATAGATTGCAAAATTAGCCGACAGCCTGATTCCTCTCTTCACAAAGTAGTTTGGAGTCTTACACATCCAATTTTTGTGGCACTTACCGAAACCGAGAAGTCGCTTTTATAAACTTAATAACAAAGACAAAATAAATTCTCACCGAAAAGCGACAGCAAAGTCATTTGTAGTTTTGGTGGACAAACGACATCGTTGGTTCATTAGAGCAAAATGGAGTCAGCTATTGATGATGATGTACGTCAGGGTACAGTTAATAAGCCACATCAGCCATTGTCAGCTGTCGTCTAAAATTCATTGTCTAAAACTTAATTTTGGACATTGATCAGATTCGTACCTCCACCGCACAATAGGAACATATGAATACCTACTGAATAAATGCCTTTCATCGAAACATGTTCGTTCAACCCCTAAAGCTCGAAATTAAAACCACAACACCGCGTACTCGCAGGCTACGTCCTATTTAAGTAGGTAGGTTTATTAGTTTTCACACAATAAACGTTATGCTTGACTACCATTTCCCTTTCAACAATAAAACTCATCATTCAGTAAGGTGGAATGTAATATCATGACATGACATGCCTTGATTTTCAGCCTCGTTCAGAAGTTAAGATTTTATTTTAGACGCTAAGCTGCTCTAAGAACACATTTTTGTAGGATCATCTATATTTTGTGAGTGAAAGTAACAAAATTATTATCGATATCAACCAAACAAACATCGTGCCACTTGAACAAATTATTGTTTTATTAGATATCGCTGTGAGTATTTTAGAACTTACTATCATATTTTAGTTATCCCAAAAACTTAAAACCAAATGACTTGGATTGCAGTTTCTTTGTCACTGTGACGGATTCCATCAAGGTTATTTTTCCTGACGCTTGATGTGGGTAAACAATTAGTACAAGCTTTTCTTTAAAATATTTGTAACATTTTTTGAAAATAAAAAAGACGTTTTCATGTGGTTGGTGTCTGATAGTCGTTTGTTTAAATTTATGCTATTGAAGAGTGAAAAATCTTGATTCAGACATATAATAACGTTAAGGTGCAATGGGTTTAAAAATCAACCGCACAAGGTCGGATAGTGTTTAGAATTTAGAATCCCATGTCTAAAATTCTCAAAATTATAAGACGAAAATTTTCTTAGTAATACATAAAGATATATGCTACGAAACTATAGGACTAAAACACGATTTATTGAAATTGCCTCAATAGTAAGAAAATCACAAAGTTAGCTCTAATTTTGCGTTTTGGTCCGTATTTTAGACTAAAAACCTGAACGATTTAAATTTTATTCATCATTATTCCATATTATATTTTGTCCTATTCTTCCTCATTATATGAGTATTAAATCAATGGGCTTCCTTTTTGAAATATTTGTTTATATTTTTTAATAATAATTCAATAAATGTTCGGATTTCCGGATCTGAGAAGTCATCATTTGTTTCTTATGTAAGTATAAGTTAATCCCGAATTGAGGCCATTTATTTTAACAACAATCAAACTCAAAGATTAATTTTGTGTTATGAAAATTAATTAACAATTTCAACAAAATAAGTAATTTAGTCTTGATTGTTATTTATGTTGAAGGCTTGGAGTTATCTAATTTTTTAGACAATCTGTTGGACTGGCTAACAAAGTTATGTTAATTTTTTTTAACAGACAAATAAATTCATTAGTAAGAAAACAAATATGTTTTACCGTTAAGTTGCATTCAGTTGGGAGCAAGTGTGAAAGCAGCTTAAAAATCAGGTAAAACTAAGTCAATTTCATGTTGCTCACTCGTGTATAAATGAACTAATTCTGATCATGACTACCTATTAATATCTTCAGACTGTTTATAGCAAACCTTCAGATAAATTTTCATAAGATTTAACACTAGCAACCACTCAAATGATTTCTGGCACAATTTTTTACGCCAATTTACCATTAAGCCCCAGGAAACATTTGCTCATAATCTAGGACATACTATGGACAAAAAACAGTCAGCTCATAATATAAAAAAAAATGTCGAGTCGTTTGACTTTATGGTTAGCCGAATATTTTTTCATCTGTGATTGCGTGAAAATATCACTTAAGGCGAGTGTACTTGTGAACGGCCTTGACAGTGGCGATATTTTAATAGATTAATTGTATAAAGAAAGTCCTTCTGCTGAAGAGTGGAACTCACTACCTGCGTCTGTGTTTCCAAACCCATACTACCCTAATCTCTCCAAAGTAAGAGTGAACAGGCTTCTTCTGGGTGAGCTCGCTCCATCTTAGACTCTGTCTCTGTCCCATGACCTAGACTAGAGTTAAGAGCAAACCCATAATAAAAAAAGAAAAAATAATTTTTATAGGTCCACTGTCGAGTTCGTTCGCGGGAACACTCGCCTTAAAAAGCACATTATTTAAGTCTTTTTTACACTATCTCGTTTCTCATCTATTTCCTAAAACTGGCTTACGGCCAGCTCGGCCCGACCAACTACATCTCTATCCCATTATCCTAAAACATATTTGGTGCCGGGTTAATGATTTTGCATCGCACTATTTCGCATCAGAGTCCTGAAATCCGTAGAGATTTAAGTGCAGCTTCCGATAGTCGTTTGTTTCAATTCGTGCTGTTGAAGAGTGGAAAATCTTGAACACTCTGACAGCCTCAACGGCCCGAAGTGTCAATTAAGTGGGTACAACGCATCAACCTACTCTTTAAGGGATCAACCTATACTAGTTTTTCTTATTACCTGTATGAAAAAATCAGTTTCAATTTATCCTAAGATTTATGTGTTGCTCTCTCTCTCTCTCTCTCTTTTCGTGTGGGAAACCGAATCGTCCAACGACCCGATGAACCCTGGTGTCAGAATTTTTCAACTGCCGACTACTAGTAGTAGGCCTCTGACATGGTAATATCCAACCATGTTGCTGATAAAACCTTTATAAAAATAAATTCGTGTGTTGCGACCTGTGCCACTAATGATTTTATTTTCATTTATCTAACTCAAGAATTTCTCCACACTCTCGAGCTTTTTATGCACTTAATCTGGTTCTCACCATCAAATGAAGTTTTAAAAGGGTCGTTTGCAAGTGTGAGTTGGTCATTAGAGCTGCGTATACCTAAGTGCCGCTTTGTGCAGCTCATGGCAACACCACCGCTCGCAAAACTCGCTTGCATAGCCTAGTTACTTTTTCTACTTTTTATTTTCCTAAAAGCTTTTAGAGAAACTGCGCGTTCAATTAAACGGTCCTCGTCTTTTTGGCCAGTGAGACTTTTATAAAAGCTGTTGATTGTTCATTCTCAGTATTTCCAAATTAGTTGAGAAAAACGGCAAAAAAATGCTTCCAATTCTATGTTTGGTTTTTGCTTGGTAGGCTGTATCGATATTTGGCTTTTAAGACTCAGCATTTAATCGGATCGTTAGATTTTCAACATTTTGAAGATTAATGAAGTTACTTCCCTGATTTTCTGGGTTAAAACTCTAACAGCAGGGTTCACCGTGTCGTTGGACGACTCGGTGTCCCACACGAAAAGAAGAAGAAGTGCTAAAACCTTATCTCTGTCTGATGTTGAAAACTTGCAAAATTTTCAAGCGCGGGCAGGATTTCCACTCTCACCCTTTATATTTAATATATTTATAGAATGTGCCATCAGACAGATATCAGCTGCAGATAAAGGGGGGATCAAATTTAATGGGGAAAAAATCCAATTTATCCGATTTGCGGATGATATAGCGGCATTCGCAGAAACAAGTTCACAACTACAAGAATTAATTGAGTCAATGGATAACATATTTAAACAAATTGGACTAAAAATAAATATAGCTAAAACAAAAACAATGGTAACTTCAAAAAAAGCCACTCTACCCAATAGCCAAATTCACTTAAACAATATTCCAATAGAAAATGTAACTAGTTTCAGATATTTGGGTAGTGTGATAACAAACGACTCAAGATGCACTCCGGATATTGTCTCAAGAATTGTAATGGCCAAAAGAGCCTTCCATAATAAAAAAACACCTTTTTATCGCAAAAATAGCCAAACGAGTTAGGAAACGTCTTATAAAGACATACATTTGGAGCATAGCGTTATATGGGTGTGAGACGTGGACGATGACGCAAAGAGATAGAGAGAGGTTGGAAGCGTTTGAGATGTGGTGTTGGAGAAGGATGGAAAAGATCAGTTGGACAGAGAAGAAGACAAACCTGGTAGCGGAAGAGCGTTGTCTTCTGAAGACCATAGAAAACAGGAGAGGGAAGATGATTGGCCACTTGCTACGACACGACAGCTTCATTAAGAACATTATTGAAGGGAAGGTGGAAGGAAAGAGAGGCAGAGGTAGACCTAGACGCACTTACTTTACCCAGATAAAGGAAAAAGTCAATGTCGTGTCGTATCAAGAGGTCAAGTCACTGGCGGAGAGGAGAGAAGATTGGAAGTTACTCCACCGACAAGAGTTTGACTCTTAAATTTGAAGAAGAAGAAGGGCAGGATTTGAACCGGCGACTTTCGCCATTACTAGTGGCGACGCCTCTTCCAGTGTTTTTGATGTACTAAGGATTAAAGTGAAAATTATTTGGAAATAATGTTTCGATAAGCGACCTCGCATTAACGTCAGACGCCTTATGCCTGTCGCAGCGTTATAAAAAAAACACTTATTTATTCAAAAAAGGTATAATATTGATATTTTGTCAGCCGATTTATTCACAATAGTTACAGTCGTGTTCGTTGATCACGGGCACTTCGCCAGCTACACTGCTATTCTATTACCAGGCTGCATTAGGTGCTGAGCTAATGAATCTTCAGCACATATTTTCTCGCCAGACTCTCTCTATTCAAGGTTCTTCTGATTGTTCATTTTCCTAATGGGGTTGTAGCGAACCGCAACAGAACTCTTTACTTAGAAGAAATAATGGCCAGTTTTATGTCATGTTCCATTTTTGGACAGCATAAAAATTTGCCGTGTGATGCCGGCTTAGAAAAACATCACCCTATTTCTGTCCCGTGGGAGTCGCACGAGGCATTATTGCAATTTTAGACGATCGGTTGACAACCTCTGACTATGGCAATTCACAATTTTCCGAATAACCCTCAAATATTTGTCAGACGTGGCGTAAATTATCGTTTTTTGCGGTCGTTTACGCTTTTGCCTAAAACCAAGGCTAGTATGTATGAGGATTGGTGGATGTATCAAGGCAGGTAAAACAGGTAAGCCTGCATGGTTAGTGATCTGATCATTGTTCTCAGGATCTGGAGGTGTCTGTTTTGACTCTTGGTTTACTAAGTTTGATGTTTATCAATTTATTAGGTAGGCACTTATTGAGATTATTCACTTTCTCAGTATTTGATATTCCTAGTTTGTTTCGGCCATTGCACATTTAACCATTATTCGCGCTCGTAGATTTTCTGATTCGGTGAGCACGTTAAAGCTGCTGCGTTGGTCTCAATATTTGTCCTTGATTACTTAAATGGTAATCACTGCAAAGTTGTACGAAAAAAGCCTTAGTTAGATCCATTTCAAGCTTTCTGATCGCCCAACGTAGCCCTATGTCAATATCCAAGGGAAGAAAAGAAATAGAACGCTGTGTGCCAAATGAAAAGTAATTTAAGCCAAGCAAACGGATCCACTTTATAAGGCAATTAGGAAGCGAAACTTTAGTTTGTATTTAAAAACTGTAATATTTTTGCGACCTTTGCAATATTTTCAACATATAGATACATGAATGAATCAACAAATTTCTAAAAACTTTTCACAACAATGTTATAAAAGAAAATCTTGACAGTTTATCGGAATAAAATAAGATAAATAAGGTGTGCCTACACGTGAAACATCGATCAGATGTGACAAAATGTATCGCTACCATTAAGTACACCCGTGGCGGCTTAAATCACATATTATTCACCGAGAAATTGATCCTGTAACTGCTTAAAAAGGTGTTTTTTTGCGTGAAAGCTGGGTTACTTGACTTTGATTAATTGCCAGCGTTATAACATGTATTTTATTAATATTTCTCAATATGATAAGTGTTGGTTTTTTAACTTTTTGCCGTGTAATGCCGGCTTAGAATAGCATCACCCCATTTCTTACCCATGAGAGTCGTAAGAGGCGACTAAGGGACTAGAGGATGTGTATTGCAATTTTAACTGATGGGTTGATAACCTGTCCCTATGGCGATACACAATTTTCCGAATAACCCTCAAAAATTTATTGACGTGGCGTAAGACCGTTTTTTGCGGCCGCCGTTTACGATCTGCCTACCCCGTAAGGGATTATAGGCGTGATATGTGTATGTATGTATGTATGGTTTTTCAAGTCATTTATGCATTTTTAATTTCACAGGATTAACGAGAGGTGCTAATGCAAGTTCATTTTAGAATTTGTATGCATAGTACAAATAATAACAACCAGAATACAATAATTGAAATGTATTTGAATTGTGTAGTAGCCTGTCAGATGTGTGTTAGCACACAAACCAAAAGTAAATTACTCGGGAAAATGCCAGTGCCATGATGCTATCCTGTCACAACCGTTTTGATTTGTAGCAGTCGGTCAATGTGTGGAAGCTGGAAATCCTTTGCTGTAGCACTCACTGCATAATTACATAATCAACGAAATCGCATTCACTACATACATATTCATAACGCCTATAATTCCTTACGGAGTAGGCAGAGCGTAAACGGCTGTAAAAACGGACATTTATGCCACGTCTAACAAACATTCATTTGGAATATTTTGTAGCACCATAGTGATAGGTTGTCAGCCCATCGCTTGAATTTGCAATACTCACCCTCCAGTCCCTTAGTCGCTTCTTACGACACCCACGGGAAAGAAATGAGGTGATGCTATTCTAATCCAGCATCACATGGCCTTCATTACACTTCATTGAATACGCCGTAGCGATGTAGCAAATAAAAATGACCTTACACACTACGCATCCGCATTCTACGCATTAGGTAGGTACATTAACGTTAGTAGATCAACATCAACAACCACAACAGTCCACTGCTGGACGTGGGCCTGCCACTACTGGTGCACTTATTTGCAATACTCTCCACGCTTAGTAGACGGATTGATAATTGCCAGTGCAAGGTGCTGTTACACATTACCTGGATTAATTTTGTTGTCGTTTGTCACGACACCGATGGGTACATATCGGGTGATACTAATCTAACCTGGTGCCTACCGGAAGAAAACTGCTCATATTATTATTGTTATCATCATCATCATCATATCTTACTTTAGTCCAATGCTAGACATAGGCCACAGAGCGCGATCCCCCGTTTTTGACATCCAGTCGCTACCATTATAATATCGTACATTTATTTTCATTTATGTTTTTACAAAGTAGACCGAGTAAACTTACAAGTAACCGCAAGTCAATTTCTCAGACGAGCTCACAAGCGGCGTATTTGCGGTAAATAAACATGAATACCAAATCACTGTTCAATTTTCTTTTCAAAACACACACAAGCCGCATTTTACTATGAAAGAGCCAGCTCAGCTCTTTCATAGTAAAATGTAGTAAATCTGGAGTAGCAGGGTTGCCAGACGTTTTGGCATGCACACAGAGTGGCGCGCTCAATCAGCCCTCAAAGGATGGCGGCGCGGCGAGATCAAAATGGCCTCCACGTAACAAAATGTACGAAAACTTTAGGCGGTTGTGGAGTAACATGTTCTTTCGTTGCATAAAAAATACAAAGGTAATACATATTTCTAAACGTTTGTTACTTTTTACCATTGACGTATTATTATAATTTAAGAAATATAATAAAACAACTTGCGTCAGTAATATCAAGAACGTGTTGGAAATCATAAAATTATACACTTATAAATTATACTTAGGTAAAAACTATTAATCAAATACTTTTTTATGGTATCCCTTTAAGTTTTAATTTTTGCGGTAAGTAAGTTTAAATTTTAGCGGCAGATGAAAATTCTTTACATTCCTTATTTATTACTTAAAATCAGTATAAATTGACGAAATCTTTCACTCAAAATGGTGAAAAAATTTTGTGTTCGAGGTTGTCCAAGTGAATCGTATGTATGTAAATTGCCCTTTCGAATGCTCATTATAATAAAAAATATTGATACTCTATTAGAAAGAAACGAAAGGCCTCGGTGTGTGCCGTTTTTTCTGCAACAGTTAACAGTCCTGTTTGAATAGTACGTACATGCTTTTTACACACTCTTCTAATTCTTCTTTTGTGTGGGACACTGAGTCGTCCAACGACGCGATGAACCCTTGTGTCAGAGTTTTTAAACCGCCTACTACTGGTAGTAGGCCTCTGACATAGTTGTGTGACGACCGCCGTTTAAGTAATCATATAAGACTAAGACAGCAACCGGTTCAGCCTGCAATGTCTTAACCAGACAAGGAACACACTCACAAAGTGATAAATATCCACTTTGTGAATGCCCCACCAAAATAAAATCCGGAACCGTTGTGTTGCAGGCAGTCGCACTACCACTGCGCCACATCGGCCGTCACACACTTTTTTTGGATTTAATAACTGACCAGTGCCCAATGGATAATAGGCATCACAGACAAATTAATATCTCGTATTATTAAAGTGTTGACAAACAGGCTGGAAATAGTTGAGATGCGGTGAAATCAAAGAGACTACAGACTGTTGTCTGTTTTTTACTATTGAAGGTAGCTTTAAAATCTGAATTTGGAACTTGGTAAAATGTACGTATCGAACGCTATTTACCTCAATACAGATTAAGCAAAACAGCTCGATCGAAGTGAGGGAACTGGCACGGAATATAATAAAAGTAAAAATACAAAGGAAAATAAAACGAAGTATACAACGTGAAGAAAGTTGGCCACAATGCGATTAAGTGTACTATTTTCTCTTACATTGCTACATAAAAATGATCCTGTATAATAATAAGAAAAGAAAACAGTGGTGCATTAGTTTGTATAGAAAATAATATTTTTTTCACTATATTTATTATCACTATATTTGCCGTGTGATTGCCGGCTTAGAATAGCATCACCCCATTTCTTACCCATGGGTGTCGTAAGAGCCGACTAAGGGAATCGAGGGATGTGTATTGCAATTTTAGGCGATGGGCTGACAACCTGTCACTATGGTGATACACGGTTATCTGATTGACCCTCAAACTTTTGTCAGACGTGGTGTTAATATCCGTTTTACGGCCGTTAACGCTCTGCCTACCCCGTAAGGGATATAGGCGTGATTAATGTATGTATGTATGTTGAAAGCACTTGTGAGATTACGCTGAAAACACAAAAGTGGTATGGAAAATAAATACTTTTACGCCTTTTTTGCTTTTGCTACAGTAAATCGAACTTCTGATATCAAATCACTGCAAAAACGGTTTCAAAAAATAGTCCAATTAATCAGCCAATTTGCCTCAATTTTCCCTTTCTTTCCCCATTCACAATGGCTAATTACTGGTGGAAAACAAAGACTGGCTGTGGGTTCTAATTATTTTATTTACCTTATACTTACTCCAGCCTTTTCCACTTGTTATCTTTACGTAAGTGTCGTTAGTGAGGTTTTGTGTGTGTGGAAGGCGTGTCTGTGGTGTTTGCAAATTGTTATAGAAATTGGAATTTAACTTAGCTAGTTTGAAGTCTTATACGCAGCTGAAGCATCTTACAGTTGTAAAATAAAATTCATAAGTGTTTTCAAAAAAGTACCAAATAAGTGTTTTCCTAAACAGCAGCCTGCATGGCAATAGGTAGATTTTATTAATCCACATTTTGTGTTGTCAAAGGGACTGTTCGGCAAACCAGCCCAGTTACTAAAAGCAAATATTTTAAATTACCATACATACATATATCATGCCTTTATCCCTTGTGGGGTAGGCAGAACGTAAACGGCTGCAAAAAACGGACATTTACGCCACGTCTGACAAACATACGAGGATCATTCTGAAAACTGTGTATCACCATAGTGACAGATTGTCAGCCAAAATTGCAATACACACCCTCGACTCCCTTCGTCGCTTTTTATTATTTATTATTATTATTATTATTATTTATTTGAACAGGCAGGCAGTTGAAAGAACTGATAATGCCTGCATCCTATTATTCACGGTTCAAGTTCGTCACTATATAGCACTTATAGTTCACTTTAGTACTTATAGTTTACTTTACTTTTTACTGCACCCACGGGAAAGAAATGGGGTGATGCTATTTTAAACCGGCATCACACGGAATCATTTTAAATTAAATAATTACGAGTACATAACGCTACCCGTTAATTTGACGTAGTATAAAATAACAAAATATTTTTTTGGCTGTTTCTTTTTTTCCTATTTGATATAGGTTTTGAGTAAAAATTTATTATTCCTCATATCTCTCACTACTGGGGCAATGAATTTGATTGGTTTTTGAAAGCATCTGTGAGATTACGCCGAAAACATAAACGTGGTATGGAAAATAAATATTGTTCAATTCGAAACATTTCTGATCTTCAATAAACAGAAGCGTGTACGGTCTGCGTTTTGTTTCTATAATTGTTTTAATCACTCAATGTTAAAATACCTACCTACACTGTTTTATACCTTTCTATGTGTGAAATGTGGGTTTCGTTAAGCTGCATTAGGCACTTAACCAAAGTAAACGAGGGCACTTCCTCAAACCCAACTTTTGTTCAATCTTGTTTTAAATAGGCTTTTAAAACGCGAGATGACTCACATTCAAATTAAATGGAACGTGACAATATTCCGAGAACACGTATTATTAAGTCAATGATGCTCCCTTCAATACGACGCTAACGATGTCGGTACGCCGAAACAAAACTTGTCATTAGGCAGAATAAGCGACTTCACATCCAAAATAACCTTCTGTTACGATTCCCGTAAATGCGCTAAATAGAAGCAGCGCTCTCAGGAGCAGACACGCGGTTTTTAATCACGCGTCAATCACGATATTGAATATAAAATCAAATCTCTAAATACTCGTTTTTGCAACGCTATGCCTACATATAAAGATGGGAAGCCGGTTATTAACATTTTTAATCAGTCAATTATGAACGAATTTTTGGTTAATAACGGTTTATAACCAGTCCGACTGGGTTAGTACGGTTATTATCATATTGTTTTTGCTAGTATGGATTTTTTAATAATAGCTTTTAAAATGAGGAGGTGAGGGAAAAAATTATAATTACAAAGAATTTTTAAATATATTTGAAAATACATATTAAAATGTAGTTTGTACACATGGTGGCATGCTAAATGCGTATGTATGATTATGACTTAAAAGTGTATTTTTAGTAATTAATAGAATAAAAACGATGAGTGTGAACTAATATATTAAAAGCAAATTCATAGTTGTTTAAATTGGGTTGCACTAAGATGGGGCTGCCCAAAGCATACGTAAAGCAAAACTACATATTTTTTATCGAAAGAGCACATTTGTGTGGCAGCCCTTTTAGTGCACTTAAACCAAAGATTTTACTGAAAATTGTT
The DNA here is from genome assembly GCA_027580185.1 of Tuta absoluta. NCBI lineage: Eukaryota > Metazoa > Arthropoda > Insecta > Lepidoptera > Gelechiidae > Tuta > Tuta absoluta. The sequence goes on along the minus strand of JAQAHW010000016.1, from coordinate 3,342,359 downwards.
ATTTACTAACAATTTGAGTATCATACCGCACATAAAAACCTAATAAGGTTTAGTCATACACCACCCCGTTTTAATGCCGCACTCAAACCGAACATATTTAACCGGTTAAGTATTAGTAGCTAATGGCAAATTTGGTTGAATAACAGTTATTAATTGTTAACTTACATCTACACCTACATACCCAACATCAACAACATCGCCTGTGCTGGTAGGGACATAAACGATTACACAAATGATGTAGAAATAGTATTTGTTTAAATTCTTCTAGGCTAGTTATTTAAATTATTTTTGACATTACCGTGCTTGCCGTGTGGTGCCGGTTTAGAATAGCATCACCCCATATCTTTCCTGCGGGAGTCGTAAGAGGCGACTGAAGGACTCGAGGGTGTGTATTGCAATTTTAGGCGATGGGTTGACAACCTGTCACGATAGCGATACACAATTTTCCGAATTACCCTCAAATATTTGTCAGACGTGGCGTAACAGGCCATTTTTGCGGCCGTTTACGCTCTGCCTACCCCGTTAGGGATAGTGGGCGTGAAGTGTGGATGTATGTGTATGTATTTTTGACATTTGTAATGCTGACACTACCCTGTCTCATTCCTCAACACTCGTTTTTTCTCCATTTTACTTCCAGCAGCTCCTGATTTATGGTTACGGTCAGGATTCGGCGGAGGTACGGATTATTTGTTTCAGCTAACGGGTTAATAGAGCTAGAAATATTCTGAAAAATTATATAGTACCCTGACGTCAAAATAACAAGCGGAACGCGGCTGTAATCTCGTTTGCTAGGTCAGGGAAAAAATAATCAGTCGCAATTTCTGTTTCAACAGGTTATGTAGTTAAAGTGTAATAAAATGGGATAGATTTAAATTAACAAATACTTAAATTTTGTAACATTATTCCGGATGGTTCCAAATGACCGTCTTTCCTGAATACCAACACATAAACACATACACAAATAAATGAATTGAATTGAATTGAATGGTACTATAAACTGACCCTTTTCAACAGGGCCCCGATCGTCTTATTTTTTGGCCATTGAAATACCATTAAAACTCATTCATCATTCTAATTACCTTCTTATCCTAACAATATGTTAGCGAAATACAAAACGACCAAAGTCATCTAACTGACACGCTATTCAAATACAACTAAAACTTTTACAAAATATTGTCATACGGGCCCTGAACCATAAGAATAGATATGCCTGAACAACCTTCCCCAAGAAACGTATTGAAACATCATTTATTGTTCAATAGAATTTACTCGGTCAGCTTTTTTTCAATAGACGGTCGTAGGTATCTGTTTTTATTTTAAACATTGATCATTAGGGAAAGTTTTTCGGTTAAACGGGTTGAGCTTTGCGTCTTCAGGAAAGCGGTCGCTCCAAGGCATTCCGCATGAATAGGTAAACTTTACTCACTCTATTTATGCATCGACGTTGTTGTCTTTCCGCGTTTATATTAAATGAAATGAAACAAAATGTTGAATATGCACAAGCTTTGCTATTGCTCCAGTAGTGCTACAATCACATCGTAGTTATTTCTACGAGACCGCTCATAGCACAGCTGTTAACTTCCACCAGAACTTTCAATATCACCAAAATTCTAGTAGCAATCCACCATTGCCTTGGTAGTACCTGTATTAAAATTCATGGAATAGATAGTCGCAGCGGTGCAAGATAACGTTCAAACAGGCCACAAAAATAAAGCTTTTATTTGTGGCTTTAAGGCTGCTTAGTTCTGGCAAAATTGCCACGTCAAATAAATTCTTGTCAATCGTAAATACTTTGCTTAAATTGGAACCGGGGAATTTTGGCAACAAGGACTCGCTCCGGTTCAATGAAAGAGAATCGCTTTTGACAGAAGGGCAGCGCTGATTGTGTTGCCGTACTGAATCTGGCAACAAAAAATATATAAATATCTGCGAATAATAAGGCGCACATAGATATGTTTCAAAAATACCATACATACATACTTATATACACACATTTATCATGCCCAAACAGACAGCGTAAACGGCCGTAAAAAACGAACATGCATTTGAAAAATATTTGAGGGATTTCAAGAAATTATGTATCGCTATAGTGATAGGTTGTCAGTTCATCGCATAAAATTGCAATTAACATGAACCCTCGAGTTCCTTAGTCGCCTTTTACGACACCCACGGGGAAAAAATAGGTTGATGCTATTCTAAGCCGAAATCACACGGCATAACAAAAATATCAACAAAAGGGTTATAATGTTTAAGAATAAAAAGGAAACGTAAAAGCGTAAAGATATAATGCTTATAAAGGTTTTGCTACATTTAAGGTAATTTAACAGATCTAATATTATCATAACCCTTTGCGGACATTGGATATTATGTTGGATTCCTTTTATTTTAAAAATAAACGACAGTTAGTAGATTTCTATTTTTTTTAAATTTTTGTACAAAACACGTATTTTTTATAGTTTGTATGAAGAACATTGAAGCGACCCTAACGATTGGTAAAATTTGCAAAGTTTTCTTAGTCTTTTTCGATAGACGAGAACCAAGCAAATCGGGCTGTTAAACAGGGCCATGCGGCTCACTGGTTAAACCATTTAGTTTGATACCGATGTCCCATGGCCTATAAAGTACAGTCGGTTGTAGCACATAAGGTACCAGGGGTACTCCAAAAGAACTAAATTATTTTTGTCCCCTGCAATATTTATTTTTTGACATGAATACGTATTAGTAGAAAATGAATTATTTTATTAGAACAAGTTAATTTTCTTATAATTTATTAACTGGGGATTAAAAATATTTAGTTCTTTTGGAGTACCCCTGCCCTGGTACCTTATGTGCTGCAAGCGACTGTACGTTTGAACAGAAGCCTACCGCTGGGTCACACGGTCTCGTGGCCTGAATGGAAACACCGTGGTTTTTGTGTGGTGTTCAAAGAGTTAACTTAGTAAAAACCAAAATGATACAATGGATTTAGATTGCTTACAGTAATACCTACTTTGACAAAGCATAGCTACTGTATATACATGTATAGCTAAACCTATACCTATCTAAAGTTGAACAATGCAATGTCTCTAAACCTAATCTGTACTACTATCATGTTTCATCTATGTGTTTCATGCATGACAATGACATGCAACATAGCAACTACTAGATAATGTTGCAGTCCCGCAGTGCTTGTTGAACACGTCTCGAGACAAATGAAGCTTGGATTCTAACTAATCTGCGCTGCGTTTTTTTCAAAATTCAGTCAGAGGATTTCAAATGAATATAAACATGAAATCGTATTTGCCCCTTCTTCTTCTTTTCGTATGGGACACCGAGTCATCCAACGACCCGATTTTGTCCCTGTTTTCATATTTCATACGAGCGTAAGTCATGAGTCGTGTGATGCCGGCTTAGAATTGCATCACCCCATATCTTTCCCGTGGGAGTCGTAAGAGGCGACTAAGGGACTCGAGGGTGTGTATTGCAATTTTAGGCGATGGGCTGACAACCTGTCACTATAGCGATACACAACATCCCGAATAACCCTCAAACATTTGTCCACAGAACACTTATACTCCTGGCGGAGAAGAAAGCCAACTTCATACAAATTGGTTTACTACCGCCATCTGTGAACAACCCACGACACTAACTGGCAAAGCGCGGGAAAAATGAACTGGGCCCTATTATATGGGATTTAATTTTCAAATTTTAAAGGTGTTTTTATATAAGAGAAACTCAATATATGTTAGTTTTTTAACTTTTATTCCAAAAAAAGGAATAAAAGTAACTTATATATTGAGTTTCCTTACAATACATCAAACAACAAAAGTGAGAGATATTATAGAGGTTTATTTCCTATATTCGTCACAAACTGTACAAAATGTTTTACTGTTCTGTTGTGTAACACACCACAAAAAACCTACGTGAAGAGATACAAACACAGTCCATGTCATAACTATAGCACAATGCACAAGCATATGGATCTATTTCTTAATTGCTATGGCAATGCAAATCTGGGTAGCAATTTCTTACAAATTCTTGAAATTGTATTCGATGATCCATAAATAATTGTCCTAGTTAGTAACCTAGTGATCCATAAATAATTGTCCTAGTTAGTAACCTAGTAACTTTTAGAAAGAATAAATACACTAGATAATACAAAAACCTTTCTTTTGATGTCAATACATTAATGCGTTTTTGCAGTTGGCATATTTTTGCACATATTTGATGCATTTCGCCTGTAGGATCTTTTCTTTCTCTGTCTTTCTTCGAGCAGGAGTAGTTGTTTATTTGTTGTTTTTTAAAGGGATCATTCTGAATTGTCCTTGTTGTGGTTGGTCTGGTACGAAGACGGGCACTTGTTGCTCAACCTAAAAATAAGACATGAGATATTTATTATTTTCAATAATCAAGAATCAAGATAATTTATTTGTCAGAATAATGTTACATTAGGTTTTAACAATTAAGGAAGTACATAATATTCGGCTTGCATGCAAGCGTGCAAAATATAGAGTAGCAACTAGGTGGTCTTAAAAATCAAATTATTATCATAATTAAAGTATACTTGTCACATTATGTTATTAAACAATTCCGGGAAATGGACCAAACGCACCACGAGGAATCAGACAACCCACATGACAGAAAAACAGACAAAAACAAGACTTTTTTTACTTACATCTACATCACATGGAACAGCAGTTCTAAATAAGTATTTTCTGCCGGCACAATCTCTGAAATCTTCATCTTTAAAATGCCTTGCACACAACATTCTGTGCTCATTGACAACTTTTTTTGAAATTCAATGGAGCTGACATTTCTGTCAGGGAACAAGTACTTGGCCCACAACTTGCACCTGAAAATAATGAATTGGCATTACATGTTATTCATATTGGTATTACAATATTATGTACAAAATACTACACTTAGTGGGCTAAACTGTAGTCTATGGGCCGCAGAGTTGGGCGTTGAAATTCTTATCTAATTATTTCTTGATAATTATTTATTTCTAAGGGTAAAATTGTGTAGTTTTATTTGCCGGAAACTTTTAGTGCTAGAGATATTCGTGATTGAAGCTTTGACTTTGTAGGTCCGTTTGGTATAGCCTAAACCTGAAAAGCGCCAGGTTAGGTCAGAACTGTGACCACAACGCACGAGCCAGGGGCAGGGGAAGTGCCAGGAACGACACAGGGCGGAAAACCAAACTTTAAAATGTATGAAAATGGGGGGGTGATTTCCGCTCTTAGCCCCCCCTAACCTCCGCGACACTCGGCGACCCATATATCTGCGGCCCATATACTACAGTTTTTACCTTGTAGTGTGTTGTAGAAGTAAATAATCAGGAATAAAACCATGAAGTAGACATTGTTTACTTACCGAACTAGGTTCTTGGTTCCCGGTTTTAAAACTCGAAACAGTTTAACGCCGTCCGTAGAAGGCGAAGATCCACACTTAAAGCACGTGCCCCTGTTCTCTTTATCTGCCATCAAAACAGACTTAATAGTGTATTTTTTCACAAAATAAAGGCAGTTCAAACTCGACGTTTTTGTGGCGATTTAAGAGTCCTTTCTCCTATATCACTGCACATTAATGTTAACAAACGTAAATTCTAACACTTAATCGGAGACTTAACACGATTTAGAACGAAAATACGACAGAAAGTTTACGGCAAAGATATACAGTTCACGTAAACACGAAGAACCGCCATTTTGAATGTCATCTTTGTTGTCATCGCCGCCTGGTGTGGCTGCTATAGTAAAAAAAACTACTGATTATTTTATGTATTTGCATCTTATTAATTTACCAACTCATTTATTTCTAAAATATTATGGTAATTGAAAAATTCGTAAATAGAAGCGTGGAAAATTAAATTACAAAATGACTGATTTCAAAGTTAATTCAAGGTACGTCGCAATTATAACTTACTAAGCACGTGATTACTCAAAGCAACCACACTGGTAGTTTTCCCCTAACGGTATCTTGTCTCCCCCATACAAAGTTGAACGGGGCTGCATTTGTCAGACGTGGTGAAAATGGCCGTTTTTTGGTAAACTAAACTTTTTACTAAATAATTAACAAAAAAGTCACGTAAACGTACATCGTCACTCAATGTAATTGCAATGATTTGGTGAATACAAATACAGTGAACTTCTCTCTCTAAAAAAAAGTGAGTCCACGTATTGGCTATCGAACGCCGTGCGCCGAAGGTTATCCTATAACACCAGCTAGATTCCATTCTAGCCACAGCTAGCTGCCACAGCGCGAATACCCTTTTTGTTTGAATGAAAGAGATTCCCAATATTGCAGAGCGAAATTTTCATCTTTGTTTGCATAAATTTGTGCACTTGTTTTTAACTAGGAAGCTAATGTTGGTTCACATGTGAGCCGCAACTAGCGTCTCACTTACAGGGTTAAAGCACAAAAGTAACTGAGTGATGACACGATATAGAACCATTACCTAAACTGAAGATAAACGCTGAATCAGTCTACGGCATCAACGTAAACAGACTCATAAAAACTACAAATCATAATCTATTAAGAACCTCTCAATTTAAATAATAGCAAAACCATTTTCTTTGTTTTTACTACTATAGAAATATTAAGTACTAGATTTCCACCCAGCGATTTACCCTTTGCTACTCATTTTCCCGCGGTAAAAAGTGGCTTATGTCTCATTCCAGGTTATACTCTACCTGTTTTACAAATTTCATTCAAATCGGTCAATTCGTTTGAGCGTGAAGGGGTAACAAACAACATACACACACACAAACTCTCAGATTTATAATATTAGTACGAATTAACGACTAGGTTATATTTTATCCCCATGTTTTCAAGCTAGATTTTTCTTTTTTATTATTGACCAAACTAGTATCCGTCATGAACATAATGTAATTTTACACGACTTGTTATGCTATTTATTTGGTAGAGAGTTTAGCCCTCTACGTTTTGGCTGCTTAAGACAGCCTTCTTCACGTAGGTCGACAGACCACATACGCCTGCCCATAGGCTGTGATTGCCGAACACTGAATACTTTCTTTGTAACATACTTATCACAAACCTCCATGGTGTTATCAGAAAAATAGACGTGGTTTAAGCTTTTTGACAGCATTAAATCGTATAAATAAGAATTTTTAACGCTGCCTAAAAGCACGTCTAACTTTTTTTTAAAAACACGGCTCAATTCTCTATTCAAAGGATAAAATGGCAAAATAATAATAGTGAAATAAAATATGTGTCCACATTCTTCCACAACAGTACAGGTTGTAGTAGTGCTAGCTGAATCTTATAGTTACACAACCCTTTGGTATACATTTTGCTTAATACATGATGAATAAAAATATAATAAAAAAAAATTAAAACAAGCTTTTATTTACTTGAGTGCACTAAAACGAAAATAATAGCCCAAACTCGATAGGGGTACGTAGTTTCATCTCTAAGATGCTATGACCACCTTCCGGCTCCATCATCAGCCCCTATTTGAAGAGTGGTTGGCAATACGATTCCAACGAGCCCAAACTCGATAGGGTACATAGTTTCATCTCTGAGATGCTATGACCACCTTCCTTTTTGACATCATAATATTGCATTGTCACCTAATTAACATGTCTATGCAAAATTTTAGATCAATCGGAAGTCGTTAAGTGGCGCAAATTTTGCTTCCAAGATTTGACCCGTGCAAACTAACAAACGAACACGGCAAGTCAAATAAAAACAGTATAATTGTTTGTCAGGTTTCTCTGTCTATGTACTCTTTACAATATCCTTGTGTATTCGTAGTAACGTATCTTAGTTAAAAGTGTTGTATATTGACGCCGCCTGTCAATGCGGTTGCCTAGGTAGCGCTCTGTAAATAAAATGATGAAACAATGAAGTAGACCGGTGGTATTTATTTAATATTAAATTCATAAAAGTGGCGACGAGGAATCATAGCGATGGCGAAGAATGTGGGGAAACTTGAGAGTTTCGATGTGGAAAATGGAAGTTGGGAAAATTATGCAGATCGGTTGGAAATGTACTTCCTTGTAAATGGTACCAAGGAGGAGCATAAATTGCCCATGCTGATTTCGGTAATCGGCGATGCAGGCTATGACCTGATGGTTAACTTGTGTAGTCCCAAGAAGCCAAAGGATTCAACTTACGCGGAAGTAGTTAAGGCGATGTCTAATTATTTACAACCGGCGCCATCTTTTCTGGCGGAGCGTTTCAAATTTCGCCAGTGCCGCCAGGCGAGCGGCCAGTCCATTGCAATTTTTGTGGCTGAGTTGAAAAAGATGGCGAGATTCTGCAATTTCGAGTCAACGCTCGACGACAATATGAGGGACCAATTCGTATGCGGCATCAACAGCGACTTGATCAGGCAAAGACTGTTCGCCGAAGAGGCAATTACTTTCACGGAGGCGGTAAAGTTAGCATGCACACTAGAAGCCGCCGAGCGGGACTCACATTGTGTAAAGGAAAAGGAAAGATGCATAACGGAAGTAAATACAGTGGTGCAGTCCGGCAGTAATGGTGCCAACGATTGCGGGCATGCCGCGGCGATGAACAAGGTTGACATCGCTCGTTGTTGGGTTTGCGGAGATACGCTACATCGGAAAAGCGATTGCAAATATCGTAACTATACTTGTGATCTCTGCGGACGTGTCGGGCACCTACGCAGAATGTGCGATAGCGGAAAACAGCTGCAACGTGAGGGCCCACATGTGGGTGGAGCGTTTCGTGGCAACTACAATATGGCGCGCTCAGTAGTGCGTGGTGGCAGCAAAACCGCGGCCCGGGGAAGCCGGGGTGGTAGCTTTGGAGGGAGCCACCGACGATCGGATAATAACTGGGTGCAGGGAACGTATGATGGATTAAGTTTAGATGACAGGGATGAAAATCAAGGAAGGGAAGATGAGCTACCTGAGGATAGATATGATGACTTAGACGTGCCCCTGCATTTGATGTCGTTGAGTGATTATAGACCGGTATGTTTAACACTTTTAGTCGGCAACAAGCCCTTGAAAATGGAAGTAGATACGGGTTCACCCCTTTCATGCATAAACAGTTTAACTTATAATCGGCTATTTAAGGAGTTCCCTTTGTTTCCTTGTGACCTGACCTTGAGATTTCTTAATGGTGTTGGGATGGAACCATTAGGCTATGTTGAAATAGATGTGACATATGAGGGCAAGCGGAAAAAATTAGATTTGTATGTAATCGAGGGGGGACGTGCGACGTTGTTGGGGAGGCAGTGGTTAAAGGAATTGGGGATTTATAATGATCTACCTTCCATTGCAGCGGCCGTGAACGCTTTTAGTGTTGGTAATGGCAGGGAGAATAGAAAATTAATGGATGTAATTTCCAGGCATGGTAAGCTGTTCGACGGCTCGCTGGGGCGGTTCACGGGTGGCAAGGCATCGTTGTGCGTGCGGGACGGCGCTACGCCCATGTTTTGCCGTGCGCGGCCGATGCCGTACGCGCTGCGCGAGCGGGTCGACGCCGAACTGGATGCAATGCTGCGTAATGGTATCATCGAGCCGGTAGATCATTCGGACTGGGCAACTCCTCTCGTTATTGCCAGGAAAGCGGATGGAGGTATTAGGCTCTGCGCTGACTATAAGGTGACTCTCAATCAGTCGTTGATGGTCGATAGGTATCCCGTTCCCAAAATAGAGGACTTGTTGACAAAAATAAGTGGAAATGTATATTTTACTAAATTGGACCTTTCACAGGCGTATAATCAGTATGAACTAGACGAGAGTTCTAAAAGGTTTACGGTTATCAACACTCACCGAGGTCTTTATTTAATATATTTTTTGAACCTACTCGTGTGACGCCTACTTCTGCCAAATGTATTGATAATGTATTCAGCGATTGTGACCCGGTACAAAAATGCATTATAAATTCTCTTCAATCAGATCACAAGGGTCAAAGTGTAATATTCCCATTCAAAAACCATATTAAAACGATCAAAATAGAAACCAGGCGCATCACTGCAAGCAGGTTGGAAAAATATCAAAATGTGTTAATCGAGAAATTGCCTGTCCATAATTATAATTTTGAAAACCCAAATCATGTATACGAAGACGTTTTCAATTTGTTAAGCAAAGAATTCGAAATCATTTTTAACTTAGAAACGAAAGAAATTAATACGAAATTTAAGTTTAGTGATTGGGCGACCAAAGGTCTTAGGATTAGTAGAGATAGGCTTTTTGAACTTTACGAGCTTAAAAACATGACAAACGATGTAAGTTTTAGTGAGCTAGTAAAAAAATATTCTAAAACCTTCAAAATAGCTTGTGAAATTGCTAAAGCAAACTTTATTAGTAATAAGATAAAGTCTTCAGATAATAAAATAAAAGCTGTCTGGAAAGTTATTAATAGCGAAACAGGTAAAACTAAGCCACGCGAAAATAACTTTTCACTTAAAACCGACAAAGGAGTGATTAGTTTAAATTCAGATGTAGCGCAGGAGTTAGAGACATTTTTCACAAATATACCTCTAAAAACTACTGAGTCATTAAGATCTTCACCTACAATTTCATATTCATTGCTGAAGCAAAATGTAGATGTTTGCAATTCTGAATTTAAATTTACTCATGTAAGTCCCCAGTATATTTTAAAAACTTTTAAAGATATCAAAGTAAAGAGCACCGAAGATTTATGGGGGATGTCAGTTAAAGTTTGTCAATCAGTAATCGAAATATTAGCACCATACTTAGCAGATATCTTCAATGAATGTATTGATCACGGCATTTTTCCTGATTTAATGAAACATAGCAAGGTAGTTCCGCTGTTTAAAGCTGGTGACAAACAAGACCCCAGTAACTATAGGCCTGTATCAATTCTGCCAGTACTCAGCAAAGTGTTTGAGAAGATCATACTAAATCAAATGCTGTCCCATTTTAATCAGAACAATTTGTTACACAACCAGCAATTCGGTTTTACAAAGGGACGTTGTACCACAGATGCTGGTGTTGCTCTAATCAAACATGTATTTAATGCTTGGGAAGAATCAAAAGATGCCATTGGTGTTTTTTGTGATCTTTCCAAGGCATTTGATTGCGTAGATCATGAAACTTTATTGCTAAAATTAGAACACTACGGTATTCGAAACGCAGCTCTGAAATTTTTGAATTCATATTTAGATAATAGAACTCAAAAGGTCCAAATAAACGGCGCCAAATCACTGGGGTCTCGTGTTAAAATTGGTGTGCCTCAAGGCTCTATTTTAGGACCATTTCTATTTCTAATTTACATAAATGATTTGCCTTACATGGTAGAGAATTTGTCCAAGATTGTACTATTTGCTGATGACACATCCCTTATATTTAAGGTCGATAGACATGCACATAACTATGACGAAGTAAACAACACTCTTGGACAAATTCATAGTTGGTTTACTGCAAATAATTTAGTTCTTAATGAGAAAAAAACTAAATGTGTATTATTCACTTTACCTAACGTAGTACATTCTTTGAATAATCATGTCGTACACACGAAGTGGTCTAAACCTGCACAGCCAGACAACGCCATCTTTTAACGACAAATTGAATTCATTGAATACCATTATAGACACATTAAAACACACACATTGACTGGCGCGCACACACACTAGAATTTAAGACGCGCAGTTTGATGACTAATAATAATTTAAACCTTAATTTCGCTGCTTGCATCACAGTAGTCGTAGCTCAATGGTTAACATAGCGGACTTTGGAAACAGGTAGCTAAGGATCGAGTCGTGGTTGGTCGCAGGTCTAGGCCTGTTTTTTTTTTATATAGGTTATACTTACTATTTTTTAATGATTATTTTGCTGTTGCTGATAAATTTTTATACTTATCTGTGTAGTATAGTGTGTGATATCGAATAAATATAGTAGTTTTGAGGATATAAGGTAAAATGAATAAAACTACCATAATATTTATCAGTTAGGTATTTATTTTGGTTTTTAACTATTCAATGATATTAGGTTGGGTTGCATAATGTTTGTTAATGTGCAACAATAAATAGGTATGTCAAAGTGAATAAACATGTTATAAATGAGATAACGAGGTAGCCTCATTCCTGCATTTATTGTAACAATAACATCACTTAACATATTTTTTATTGGTAACACATTAAGCCTAAACTGAACCAGGGGATCAATTCATTTACATTCTTCGTTAGATTGTGTAAACAAAGTTAAATAATTATGCAGAATAATTAGGTATTAAGTGACATTTAAGTGACATTGTTTGAGAGCTTGAACAGTTTCAGAAATTAACTAAGCAGTAAGTATCGAATAATATAAATCTTCTGCAAAATTCCCAACCCAATATATTAATATCTACCTATTTAAATATTTCAATTTAATAATAATTTAATTTTAATTTAAACGGCTTGGCATGCTAGCTACCATGTTCGAACACATTGGTTTACCACGCATGGACTCCCAGGTGAACATGGCTAAGTCGCGTAAATTTTTCTTGGTCCTGACTTCAGATGGGTCCCAGTTAAGGACCATTTGACCCCATAAATTTTCTATGGGATTTAAATCCGGACTCTTTGACGGCCAGTTAATAACAGTCACGTCGTGCTGGGTTCGCAACCAATCCTGGACGATACGGGCTTTATGCACAGAGCAATTATCATGCACAAAATAAATGTACTGATTTGGGTAAGCAATACGCACTGTAGGCATCATAACGTCCTGCAATATTTCCACATAACTCTCGCTAATGAACCTTCCTTCTATTTCAACTAGTTTTCTAGGTCCCATAGAAGACACCACAGTCCCACTCATTCTATTAGGGAGAATGTGAATTGGTCTGTAACGCTTGCCTCTCCAGCGCCATAAAATCTTGCGTCCAATCTGTATCCGATTTAAAAGCTTTTTCATCAGTGAATATTACTACATTATTCTCCCAATCAAAGTTTCTATAAATATATGCAAATCGGACTCGTGCTTGTTGATGAGCAGCTGACAGCAAATTTTTTGAGCTGGCCGATAACAACTTATACCAGCTGCGTGTAAATGGGTCCTTACAGTTTGTAATGTCACTCCGAACTCCGTTGCTGTTGAGCGAGTTGACAAGAATGGGCATGCTTGGCAACTATCCCTCGGTGACGCGCTGATGCATCCGTGAACATCACGGCCTTACGACCTTTCCGGGCAGGCAGGATGTCACCGGTATCGGCGTAACGTAACCCACAGCGTAACAGTTCTTTTCTGTAAGAAAAATACCTAGTCAATCTACAAGTATTTAATGTAGGTAAATGCCAATAATAATAAATAGGAAACTAAGTAAGTAAATATAATAAGCAATCTAATACCTATTTAAACATTTTAAATAATGAACGTATGGCAGGTAGCATGTAGTAGGTATCTTTATCTAGAAACTTAATGTTTGGATAATATGAACGACCTGACCTGAAGCATTTGCGCTAATTTTGTAAAATAAAAATATTTAACTTACATTTAATTGAAGACGTCGAGAAATTTCATAATACTAAGATTATCTTCATATAGCACTATGATCTTTGCTCTAAGCACTGTATGTAGACAAAGGAGCATACTATAGGTAGACATAATTACGATAAAACGATAGCAAACAACAACACAAAGAAACATCGAAAGCTAACGGTTAGATACGTAGGCAGTAGTCGATACAGATCAGATGACTGTGCTTATTACTTACCGTCTAATAGTTATAATGATTATGTGCAATACCCACAAACATCATTCATTCAAAATAACAAATGGGCCGTTAACTAAAAATTATCTTACATATTATAAAAAACAAAAACATAAAACAATACACATGGGGGGCGGGATCGACCCAGTGTCCTACCATAATTTTACTCGCTCTAAATCCAGACGCATACTATCTCGGCTATGCCAGCTGTGACGAGTGCATCGAATTTTTAAACCACTTAACTACTTACCTATGACGTCCTACCGACCCTTGCTATAATTTGTAAAGTGCGAATATGATGTATGCGGCTGCGCATGATATGCGTGCGCGTAAAACAGGTTCTCTGAGTTCTGCCGGCTCAGAGGTATTTGATTTTTATTATAGATGGCGTTATTCGTAGTTTTAGTTAGACCTGTGCAGCCTATTCATTTGCGCACTGTACTTAATAATGAAAAATTAGAGTTTACTACCAGTACAGTTTTCTTAGGGATTACTCTCGACTCAAGTCTCCAATGGGGCCCTCATATTACATCTTTGTCGGGAAGATTAAGCTCAGCTGCATATGCGGTACGTAAAATTAGAGAGATCACGGATATTGCAACTGCGCGACTTGTTTACTTTAGTTATTTTCATAGCATTATGTCCTATGGAATTTTGCTGTGGGGGCGCGCCGCTGATATTGAAACAATTTTTATTCTCCAAAAGAGGGCCATTAGAGCAATTTATAAACTTTGCAGTCGTGATTCCCTAAGGGAACTGTTTAAGGAAATTAATATTATGACTGTACCGTGTCAATATATTTATGAAAATATCATGTATGTTAGAAAAAATATAAATACTTTCACTAGAAATTGTGACAGGCATAACCGCAATACAAGGAGTAAAAATAAAATAGATCAACCTAAGCATAGACTCGCTAAAGTTAGGACTTCATTTGAAGGTCTAAGTATAAGATACTATAACAAAATACCGGAAGATATATTGAGTTTATCAGAAAGTAAATTTAAGTCTGTTATCAAGAAAACATTATGTTATAAAGCTTACTATAAGTTAGATGAGTACATTAATGACAAAGAGGCATGGAGCTCTGAAATTCCAGCGCAGCACAAGAAACACGCACTCATTTTTAATACCAAAATGGGGCGTGCGTGGAGTTTACAACTGACATAATTTTACAAATCTGCATGGATGTAATTTCAATTGTTTAAAGTAAATATTTTATAAGTTAAAACTGGTAGATTTATCTACTTCAATTTTTACAAAAAAAAAATATGTAGCCATTTTTGGTCTATACATATTTTTTTTTACTTACAGAATTAGCTAGGGTAGCTTAGGGGCTAGTAAGATTGTTAATTTAGAGTAGGAGCACTTCTGGGCAGGTTTTTTGGTGGGTTTTTCCTGTTCAGGAGGTCCGATTAATTATACGCATGTAAACTACACGCTTTAAAAATCTTGACTTCAATTTGAAACAAATATCGTTTTCAGATGGTAGTGGCGTAAAGTTACATGCCGTGTGATTAACCTGGCCAGCCCCGTGGCAGTGCTTTGATTTTTATTTTTTTCTCCCGCCCGAGCCGGTTTTCTATTAGGACATTACAAAATTGTTATAAAAAAAAGAGAATTGTGTGATACAAATTTCTTTTTTTTACAATGACGGTTCATGACGTCAATAAGTGATATGATAATACTATCCTACATTGAATAAAGAATTTCAATTTCAAAATTTCAATTTCTATTCAAGTATAATAGACTCGTGTTTGGGCTTTCCTCTAGCCCTGGGATTTTCCAAAAGATGATGGTTAACTTGCTGAGAAATGTTGATAATGCCGTAAATTTCCTTGATGATATTTTAATTATGAGTAAAGATTTGGATTCTCACCTTAAAAGTATTGACAAAGTTTTTGAAATACTGGAGTCGCACGGATTGAGGCTTAAAAAAAATAAGTGCGTTTTCTTAGCTAGTAGGGTCAAATTCTTAGGCTTTATTGTAGACAAGGACGGAATTACCGTGGATCCCGAAAAGATTAAACCCATTGTCGACATGGCTTCGCCGACGAACAGTAATGAACTTAGATCGTTCCTAGGTATGGTTAACTTTTATGGGAAGTTTGTCAAGAATTTAAGTGCTTACTTAGGCCCGTTGTACGAGTTGTTAAGGAAGGGAGTTTCGTGGGAGTGGAGTGAAAGGTGTGAAGGGGCTTTTAGGAAAGTTAAAAAGTGTCTTTTAAGCGCCGAGGTCCTGGTCCATTGGGATATGTCCAGGCCAACAATAGTTACGTGTGACGCAAGTTCACGAGGCTTGGGAGCCGTCCTAGCCCAACGCATGCCCGATGGTCGCGAATGTGTCGTAGCATACGCATCACGCGCGTTAACTTGCCACGAACTACACTATAGCCAAATCCATAAGGAAGCGCTGGCGATTATTTTCGCGGTGAACAAGTTTCACCAGTACCTTTATGGCCGTAAGTTTGTGCTTCGAACGGATCACAAACCGCTAGTCAGTATTTTTGGCCCTGGGAGGGGGGTGCCTACTACAGCAGCAAGTCGATTGCAGCGCTGGGCGATAATATTATCGGCATATGATTTTGATATAGAATACGTTTCTACCGATCGGAATACAGCAGATGCTTTGTCTAGGCTCATCAAGTCTCATAAAGAGAATACGGTAGAGGAGGCAGGTCAGATACCAGAGCAAACGTTTTTGCATTTTGCCTCTGACGCGTTTTTATTGGACCATCATAAATTGAAACGAGAGACCTCCAGAGATGTAGTGTTGGGGCGTGTTTTAGGGTACATTCAAGACGGTTGGCCGCAGGAATGTGAGTTAAGAGAGTTAAAACCCTTTTTCAATCGTAGAGAGGAATTGTACAGTGAATTGGGTTGCGTGATGTGGGGACATCGCGTCGTCATTCCTGGGTCGTTAAGGCAAAAGATTTTGGATGAACTTCACGATTCGCATATGGGTATAGTTAAGACCAAAAGCCTCGCCCGCAGTTACGTTTGGTGGCCAGGTTTGGACGAGGATATCGAAGCACGTTGCCGGGCGTGCAGTGTATGTGCGGCGGTCGCCGCTGCACCGCCTGGGCATGTACCTCGCTCATGGCCCTGGCCGTCACGTCCTTGGACTCGTTTACATTTAGATTTTCTTGGACCAATTGAGGGTATGACTTATTTGATAGTAGTAGATGCGTGCTCGAAATGGATTGAAGCGTTTAGAATGCTCCGCACCACTGCGTCAGCGGTTATAAGAACCCTGCGTGAGTTATGGTCTCGGTTCGGCATTCCTAAACAAGTCGTGAGTGATAACGGCCCACCGTTTACCAGTTCGGAGTTTCAGGCATTTTTGAGTAAAAACGGCGTTGAGCAAGTACTTACAGCTCCATATCACCCGGCGTCCAATGGCGCAGCTGAGAGTGCTGTAAAAATTTGCAAAAGGGTAATTGTTAAGGCGTTGAAGCAGAGCACCGATGTCGATACAGCTTTATTAAGGTTTCTGTTACATTACCGTAATACGGAGCACGCCACGACCGGGGAAAGCCCAGCAAGAATTTTACAGGGACGTTCTTTGCGGACTCGTTTCGATTGTTTGAAACCAGATCGAGCGAGTGTCGTGCGTAAGGCTCAGTTACGTCAGGAAAATTCGTCAGGCGGGGTCACTCGTGACGTACGGGTAGGAGATCAGGTTTGGTACAGGCAGTTTAGAACAAGGGATAAATGGGGTTTAGGGGAGGTAGAGAGTCGATTGGGCGACACTGATTATGCGGTGAGAGATAACAATGGTAACGAGTTACATCGACACATCGACCAGTTAAGGAAAAGTTATAGTAAAGGCAGTAGAAGTTCGTTGTTGTTTCCTGGTTGTAACGAGGGAAGTCTTTCTGTGCCGGAAGAGCTACCTGGTGAGGTGAGCCCTGTCGGGGCTCAGGCACCGTCCGCTCACGGCTCACCTGAGCGTGCGTCGCCCGCAGCAGTGCCCGCGCAATTGTCTCCAGTTCCGGCTGGTGAGGGAGTGGCAGCTGCGGTACAGAGCCCACCCCCCCGTGAACCGCGGCCAGTCAGATTGCGCAAACCTCCAAATAGATTAGGGTTTTAATGTTAAATGAGTTTTCTTTTGCTTTTCATATGATTGATTAAGTTATGTTAGTTTGTTTAAGTTGTGTTAGTTTGTTTAAGTAATTAAGGGTGGAGGTGTTGTATATTGACGCCGCCTGTCAATGCGGTTGCCTAGGTAGCGCTCTGTAAATAAAATGATGAAACAATGAAGTAGACCGGTGGTATTTATTTAATATTAAATTCATAAAAAAAAGAAGCCATAAACTTTCAGTTTCTTGAATTTCTATTTTCGCACCAGCGTTTTTCGATTCAGTTACTTAGTTCTCCCACTTCGTCGCTGCGTATTTCAAACGCACCGTAACGCATGCGTCTGTCAGACGAGAGATATTGCGTGTTTTCGTCAACACGGTTCGTTACCTACAGTTCTCAAATACTACAACCTTGTTTTACATAAAAACAAAAAAAATACTCGTAGCAAACGTAAAAAGCGTTGCAGAGAAATAAAAGCCGGGGCGTCCCAGAGTTACGGTTGCGGCGTGCAGGGAGTACCGCGGCACCTCCACCGGCATGCTAATGCAGAACACGTGCACAACGTAGATTAAGATTTGTGATGTAAGTAGGAGAGCATATTTTAATATCTACTCTTGATAATTATTTATTTACTTTCCTTTTGTTCGCTGTCGTTGAATACAAAACGTATTGCGTTGACTTCAAATTGAAATTCTTTGTTCAATGTAGGATAGTATTACCTAAAATTTTGTAATGTCCTAATAGAAAACTGTCACGGGGCTGGCCTGGTTAATCACACGGCATGTAACTTTACGCCACCGCCATCTGAAAACGATATTTGTTTCAAATTGAAGATATAATACTTCAAATAAATTGGGATAAGGTCAGAGATAGCAATTTATTTACTTTCGTTTGACTTTTAATGAAGCATATAGTACCACAACGTTCTCCCTATCAATGATATAACAGAATAGTCAGCGACAGTTTTAAATTTTGCTGTCACACATAATGATGTAGTTAATATAGGGTTCTTACCGCGATACACAATTTTGATGAATTGTCCGATATTTGATATTTCTGCAAAGTTTCATAGACCATTAGAAAGGAGTATCGCGGTAAGAACCTCGTATTAAATATTTTGATTAAATTTTTGAAAACTATCTTTACAGATTCAAATACACTTGCGAAATTGGCGGACAAGGAACGAGCTGCAGTAGCCCAGATGGAAGAGGCGTCGCCACTAGTTATGCGAAAGTCGGTTCAAATCCTGCTCGCGATTGAAAAGTTTTCAAATTTAGTCCTTATTATTATCTTTAACAATCTATTACTCTTATTCTTCTTTTCGTGTGCGACTCCGAGTCAACGAACGATCCGATGGGATCTAGCTAGATAGATTCCAAGGTAACCATGGAACCGAATTATAGTAAAAACAGATAAAACCACCAAATTTCTGACATAAAACTGAATTTCGCATTTTACAATCGAATTATTCCACGTCACGGTAAATTTAGCTAAACTCCAGAGCGGAGTTATGAGTACCATTTGAAAATTGAACGGGTTCTCTGTCAATACGGATCCCGCTTATTCGCGCTATTTGCATGACTGATAAAGCCGCCATTATTGAGAGTTCTATTAGAAACGGTTTCGTTCATTTAAAATCAATACTCGCAAAATTTTATCTCTTCAGCGGTTCTCTCACTTGACGCTGCGTAATTTTCACGCACCTTTACGCATGCGTCTGTCACTTTGGAGTCCTATCTTATTATCATACAAATACAGCTACGATGTGTTTACGGATGCGTCAATTGACTTGACAGATGCGTAGCCATATTGCAATGAGTATAAAATTGGAATTCGCAATTTCCTTTCATCTGACAGACGCATATTAAAAAAGGCAACGACTGTGGGAAAGCCGCCATCAGTTCACTTTTCATGTCGGTAGTCAGTTATCAAGTCGCGTGCCGTTATGAAGACTTGCTTTAGTGTCATGTCTCGTTTCTGAGCTTTACACGGAGCATGAATGTGATTCTCGCGCGCGGCCCGCTTACATGGTTATTGAAACAATCCGATGTATCACAGGTTGTTATACAGGGAGTAACAAAAATGGTATATCAAGCCGAAAGGAAGTCAAGGCACTCATGAAACTGATCAACTTCCCCATCAAACATGAACTGCAATATAAAAAAAAAACTCCCTAACAAAATTGCCTTTCAACTGGTTAATTGACTATGAGAGGTCCAATATTTTTTTATATTCAACCATAATAAACTGTTTTAAACTTTATTATGCGGTCACACATAATAAGTCAAAATACTGAAACGGGGTTCTTACTTTTACCACTACGTTAATACTATTATATATTCTGTGCTTTTACCGTGTTACTTATTTTTGTTGAATTGTCCGATATTTCGACCCAGATGCACATGGGTCATGAATAAGTTGTTTACTTTCATAAGTATTTTACCCTCTTATCAGCCTGTGAAACCATTTTTATATTAAGACTATAAACGTATTGAATGATAACCTTGCAAACTAATCAGCGAGCTTAACGAATTGAATTAGTGGGCTTTGCAATCGTACATTGATTAATTCCAATTGAACCGAGCGATTAAAAGCACCGCTTATGTTCAGGCCAAATGCAGATATGTATTTGCTATTAGCTCTATCAAAGTCAATGATTTACAGTTTACATAATTTGAATTGGATTAGAATAAACTTTATAACTCCAGACGAAATTTTAAAGTAATATATTTACAAGCATTTCACAAACAAAAATAAAAATGCTTTATGCTCGAAGGCAAATTACAAGACGGAAGATTATCTAAAAGGTAAAGACGTTGGTCAGTAGCAGCAGTTGCTCCAATACAATGCATGAGATGAGATTCATAATTTTTAAACATGAATTTCACATGTATTTCCTTACATAAATGTAATTTTCTTTTTCACATATGATGTTACGCAGAATGTTAGTCATAAATGTTTTATCTATTTACTTTATTGACATAACTAGGTAAAACTCTGTGACGTATAACTTAGTACACTAGTGACAGAAACAAAAATAATAAAAATAAATCGTGTAAAAAGAAACACAAAAAAAACTAATGAATCCCTTATTTGAGTTTCACGCCTTTTCCTGTCTTGAACAGCATTATCCTTAAGCCTTTACGATCTCATGTTCTGAAATAGTAGCTTAAATACAAAATTCAAGCAAAGTTCTAAATACCTTACCTACGTTTAGTATCACGTGCTGAATGAAACGGAATATTAAAGCATCTCTTTGTTTAAACAGCAGCTTATTTCAATAATCCACAGAAACTAGTTCGTATATTAAATTTGGGTGTTGGATAACAAATAGGTAGATTTCAAAATTAAACCGCGTTTATCCACTGTTTATCTGCAGATTCATTTGCGCGTCTCATAGTCACGAATTTCGGTGGTTTAATTTATAATCCCCGTTGTGTAAAACGGGCGGCACAGGCAACGAACGACACAAGTCGAAAGTAATACTAGGATGTTGGTAGTTGTACCTTGGTTGACTTTTTTTTTGTAAACAAAACATTTATATTTAATTAGGTAAATTAGGGTAATATGAAGGGACAAGTTAAAAATTAAAGCTAAGCTACACTAGACTAAAATTAAATAAAGTACTTAGCCTTATTTATTTAGCTAACAAGCATAATAAATTTAAAATCTGAAAACACGACTGCTTTCTGAGATAAAGCCTAGCCTATGACACTCGTGATAATGTAAGGATTTTTCCGATACAATTCGAATCTGTTCAGCGGTTAATGAGTTGCAGTCGTGTAACGAATCGTACACTTAATACATACGTGAAACATTACACTCCTTTTTTGGTTGGGCAGTTGTGTAAAAAAAGGTCGTCTAGTGCGCCCCCAAAAATAGTTCTAACTGTAACCAAAATTCAAGTTTCAAGTTTTATTGCATTATCAAACTGACAGGCTTGAGCTTTTAGGCATGGAGTTGACATCAAATCTAAGCTTCGGCGCGACCATCGAGTACAAGGCTCAAACGGCGGCTAAGAAGCTGGGCATCCTGAATAGAGTGAAGCGATACTTTACGCCTGTACAGCTTTTAAGTCTTTACAAAGCACAAGTCCGATCCTGCATGGAGTATTGCAGTCACCTTTGGGATGGCTCAGCCAAATACCAACTTGCCGCTCTTGACTCGGTGGAACGCAGGGCCAAGAGGCTCATAGGCGACATAAAACTGGTGGACACCAAGCTACATAGCCTGGCACATCGCCGCAAGGTTGCCTGCTTGTCGGTTTTTTATAGATTGTACTTCGGAGAGTGTGCTCAAGAGCTTCACGACCTTGTCAACAGCTCCCTTCTACCATCGGACATCCAGACGCACCGCCGGATACCGTCCGTACCTGGTTGCCATTCCACCAATTCGGACTAAGCGCTTCCAGTCATCATTTATAATGCTCACTGCTAAAGAGTAGAACTCAATACCTGCGTCTGTGTTTCCAAACGCATACAACCCTAATCTCTTCAAAGTAAGAGTAAACAGGCTTCTTCTGGGTGAGCTCGCTCCATCTTAGACTCTGTCTCTGTCCTATGACCCAGACTAGAGTCAAGAGCAAACCCATCATTAATAAAAAAATTAAAAAAATAATTTTGTAAATGATTATTTTCTATGTCTGCGTTTGTGGTCACGAAATAAGCGAATAAATAAAAACTAAATCCGATTTTGGTAATTTTTACATACATATTTTGGCGGTCAAAGTGAATTAGGTGTCTGTACACTGCACTTGAAACGGTAATAAAACTATGTTTCCAACATTTTTTCATAGTTTGGTGGGTTAAAAAGGTAAACAGCGTTTTGTATTTTTGTAGTTCTTGTAATTTTCGCAGATCTAGTGGCCCGCCGCACCACGATGGAGCTCGGGCACGAGGGAGTCTGGCTGAAATTAATACGGATCGTTAATCAAATAGCCTCTAAAAGCAATATAACGAGATCTAGCAAGTAAATAATATTTTTTTAAAGATTTTTAAGGCTCTTTTGTGTTAGAAATCTTTTAAATAGGGCCTGCGCCCGTATTTTGTTACAATTTTTCCATTTTAACTTTCAGCATCCAACAATTTCCACAGTTTACAATAAAACTAAGTCAGATAAGGCTTCTTCAAAGAAAAGCTAAGGCATCTACAGAATAATAGCGGTACACAATTTAATTTGAGCTTGTTTCGCTTACGGACGTGTCAAAGTAACAAGAGCGCTGCCATGAGCCACATTGCGCCTCCCTGCGGTGCACTGTTAGAATTATAGTGTGTAACACAAAAAATAGTAATTCTACTCTTTAAATGCAAAACGTGTATTGGTTGTTCTGAGAACCAGTGTAAGCACATATTTATGTGTATTGTATTGAGAAATTGTAATTTTGCTGTCAAGTCTTTTGACTGATGCGTAACGCGTTAAAAATACGCGACAAGTGAGTGAACCGTCGTAAAAAACGGATATTTACGTCTGACAAACTTTTGAGGGTCATTTGGAATATTTTGTATCACCATAGTGACCTCTGACATCAGGGTTTATTGTGTAGTTAAACTACTCGGTGTTCCACACGAAAAGAGAAGAGAGAGAGTGACAGGTGGTCCACCCATTGCCTAAATTTGCAATACACACTCTCGGTCCCTTAGTCTC
Source organism: Tuta absoluta (assembly GCA_027580185.1). Lineage (NCBI taxonomy): Eukaryota > Metazoa > Arthropoda > Insecta > Lepidoptera > Gelechiidae > Tuta > Tuta absoluta. The sequence goes on along the minus strand of JAQAHW010000016.1, from coordinate 3,319,001 downwards.
TTCTCACGACACCCACGGGAAATAAATGGTGTGATGCTATTCTGAGCCGGCATCACGCGGCATCTTATTAACAATACTTATTAAGTGTCTTAATCCTTTGAAAAGGGCTGTTATGGATTAATTCTCGATTCTTCAGCAGTTATATTACTCTATATCTTTTAATTTGCATTAGACACATCCAATGTTTACAAAAATCCTTTTTTTACCTCCATAGGAGTAAAAAAACTATGCTTTGTTTGATCTTTGTATAGACCTGTTTATCATTACCTCTTTCATTGTACAATTTATTGAAGTATTTAGCTAAAAGCATCATACATAACACTAAGAAATTAATTCTAATGCTACGTTCACACTATGTACCTGCTCCTGCCGCTACCGCGAATATTGCTCGAAATATTTCCGCAGCAGTATCTAAAGTGTGTACGCTGCATAAAAGCACGTTCAAACTATGCCGATATGGACAGAGAATGGTAAGGGAAGTGGACAGTGCGAGCATGTAAACAGGTTACTCGCGCCACTTTCCGTGCTCCCGCCCGCGAGTGTCGTCTTTTCGTGTGCGAGTCGAAGGAACGGCAGCACAATCAGTTCTTCTTTTTCGTGTGGGACACCGAGTCGTCCAGCGACACGATGAATCCTGGAGTCAGAGTTTTTCAACTGCCTACTACTAGTAAGCCTCTGACATTGTTGTGTAACGACCGATGTCTAAGTAATCATAGACAGCAACCGGGACCAACTGCTTAACGTGCCGTCCGAAGCACGGAATCATTTCTTTTCGGGCAATCAGGTGGTTCACTCTGCAATGTCCTAACCAAATCGGGAACAAATTCACAAAGTGATAAATATCAACTTTTGTGAGTGTCCCACCGAGAATCAAACCCGGAACCTTTGCGTCGCAGGCAGTCGCACTACCACTGCGCCACATTGGCCGTTGTGCACGAGCACGAGTGGAATGTATTGCTATCTCGCTCACTCGTATTGCTGAAAAAAAAAGTGTAACGACAGTATGTGAACACTCACTCTCGTTGATACTGCCGCGGAAGTATTTCAAGCAATATTCGAGGCAGCAGCGGAAGCAGGAGCAGGTGCATAGTGTGAACGTAGCGTAAAAATAAATGCAGCAAGGCATTTTCATAATCTTGCAATAACCATTATAATCCCGGCTAATAATGTTATCTAAAAATTCTATAATAAGGTGCAATAGGAAGAGGTCTTTATGACCCATCCAACTTTTACTAAAGGCCGGCGCAATTTTTGCGCAATTTGGTGCGAGCCATTTTCAGTAACAAATGATTTTCATTTCCAAATCAAATATTCGTTAATTTCATCCCTCAACAGCATTGGAATAAAGGTCCTGGTGAATTTTATACTCTGTCAACGGCGAGTCGGACTCGCGCACGCACGGTTCCGTAAGTTTCATTGTCTATAAAAATCAGTTCAAAAACTAACACCCGACTACTGAGATATCGCGCTCTAAAAAGTAAGAAACAAGAAATCTGGATTATAACTACAAACAATTTAATATCTATAGTCCACGAAATTTAACGAAGATATGACATATAATTATATATTTAAATGTATATTTAATAAAAAATTATTGTGGTTTATAGGTGATGGCCGTGTACGTATGCCAGTTTGCCTTACCTAATTATGTTGTGCAAGTTTATGATATGACCTACTAAGTACTAGAGTAGGTGGCATACGACCACGGCTATCACCTATAAACCACAATAATTTTTTATTAAATATACATTTAAATATATAATTATATGTCATATCTTCGTTAAATTTCGTGGACTATAGATATTAAATTGTTTGTAGTTATAATCCAGATTTCTTGTTTCTTACTTTTTAGAGCGCGATATCTCAGTAGTCGGGTGTTAGTTTTTGAACTGATTTTTATTTTAATTATTTTGGGGTTGAAGGTAAGTTTAACACTTTGATACGCATGATTTCGGCATGGGTACCATCATTTCAGGAGACTTTCCGGTCTTAAGCTGTTTAACAGCCTTGTGGTATTACCTTATGGTAGAAAGGTCATCTAACTCGGCCCAGGTAGCTAGTTTTGGCATGCAGTCTGCAGCTTCCGGCATTATATTAACTGGTTCCGAATAGAGACCGATATAATGTTCTATCCATCGTTCGAGTTGGCGTTGGGCATCTGTAATAACAGTGCCATCCACTTCTTTAAGGGGGGCTGTTTTTTTAGGCAAAGGACCAAGGGCCTTTTTACTGCCAGCATACACACCACCAAAATTTCCGACATCAGCGCACGATTGGATACATTGGCAAAGCTCGGTCCAGTATGCATTAGCAAAGTACCGTGATGTGCGTTGTAATACAGCTTTTGCATTCGCTAAATCGACACGCGACTTTTCGGAAGGGTTAAGGCGATGAGTAAGCGCAGCTTGCCGTTTGGACTCGAGCAGGGGTGTAATGTGTTCGAGTTTCTCAGCGAACCAGTCCTGGTTTTTGACTTTCTGGTGGCCGAAAGCCGTACCAGCCACATCTGTTAGAAACTTTTTTACTTTGCCCCAGTCTTCCTCTATAGGAGCGTCTACGTCCCAGGTGGCAGTTTCATCGCGTACCAACTCTTCAAACTTTCGGACAAACTCATCATCCCTGGTTTTGGGAAGATCGATCTTCTTCCTACCGGGCAGTTTGGACGAGTGGATCTTTTTGTGAGTTATTGCAACGTGCGAAGCCACCAAGGAGTGATCTGTGTCACAATCAGCGCTATGAAATGTGCGCGTGTGTAGGGTCTCGCGGAGGTTTTTCTTTTTGGTTAGGATAAGGTCCAGTTGATGCCAGTGACCAGAACGAGGGTGTTTCCAGGATACTTTGCGATTTGCCTTTGAAGTAGGTATTGGTAACACACAGTAGGTGTTTAGAGCATAGCTCTAATAAACGTTGGCCGTTTTCGTTTAACTTCCCTATACCGTGGTTACCTATACAATCAGGCCAAGCTACGTTGTCCTGTCCAACCCTTGCGTTAAAGTCGCCCAGAATGTATAAGCGGTCAGATGGTCTTAACCCGCGTAGAGACTGGTCGAGCTGGTCATAAAACTGTGTTTTGGCTTCATCCGTTGAGGATAATGTTGGTGCGTAAGCAGAAATAAGTGTTACGTATCCATGATTCGTATTTAGCCGTACCAACATAGTGCGTTTCGATATGCCGCAAGGAGCCTCTATTAATGTTAAGAGATCGTTGCGGATAGCGAAGCCTACACCATGCTCACGCACAGCGCTGTTGTCCTTTCTTTTCCAAAAGAATGTGTAATGTGTCTCACGCAAGGAACCCTCGTCAGGGAGTCTGGTCTCTTGTAAGGCACAAACAGCAATGTTAAGTCTGTTGAGTTCGGCGTCGATAATGGCAGTTTTACGCAGAGCTTGTGCGTCAGTAGAAGGGTAGAAGAGCCTACACAGGTGTCAGGGAGGCCTGTCCTCATAGTACGGACATTCCATGTTACAAATCGCATGGATAAGCGGTGTTGGGAATTGTTTCTATTATGCCTTTTAGTCGCAGGTGTAAAATGTAACGGCGCCGATTGTCCAGTTGAGGCTGGTGCTCTCTACACCCTAAAAGAGCAAACCAGCACCGGGGCGGAACAGTACCTTATTGGTCGGGGGCTGCCCAACGTGGAGCAGGCGGTAACTGATCAGTGGGCCTACGATGGACTCTTCCACTGTCGGAAGCGACCCCTGGCGCCCGCACTTACGCCCATATGTGCGGACTTATAACCGATCACTGCCACTTCCCGTGTTGGTATCCGCGTGACGCGGGTGAAGTGTCATCTCCACAGACACTGCGTTGCCTGGGACGCAATTATGGAAAACGCAGGGCTGCCCAGGACCTGCGCCAACCTCTCGGCCTTCCTGGCTGGATACGGGAACAGATGGGGTGGTGCTATTCTACTCTACCGGCACCACACAGCTGACCGACCGATTTGAATAGTTTTTATAATACCGCCTGTTCTATTTGGATCGTTTGGTATGTGCTCTTGCTTAGGTATTTGTCCATATGTTTTAGACTCTGTTGAAGTGTCTATTGCATTGATCGTATAGATTTTTGTTCGTAATGCCAAGCGCGTTGAAATTTTTTGTTAAATTGGTCTACATGTTTTAAAGTTGGAAATAATGTACAATTTCATCGTATTCAATTGTGTCGTTTACAATTCTTCTTGTGTCTTATATTGCTAATTGCTCAATTGTCAACTTCCCTACTCTGATGCTGTTCAACAGATCAACGAAACTGTTGTCATTTACTTGTCACATATTTTGACCCAATTCACAGAAACTGAACATTCTCCATAAATGTGGTTCAGCTGCATAAATGTCAGGTTGTTTGTAACAATATTCGCCTACACGATTTGCAGATACGGGTGGTAATTGCATTAAGTCATCAAAAACTAATAGGTTAACCCTTAAAATCGTGTTTCACTTAAGTGACAGGTTGTCAGCTGTCGCCTAATTGTAATACCTTCACATGAACTCCTCGTGTCCCTTAGTCGCCTTATACGACACCCGTCGCGTCCCGTTATCCCGTAGTCGCCTCATGCGACACCCACGGAAAAGAAATGGGGTGGTGCTATTCTTAGCTGGCATCACACGGCAACTATTATTTTGAACTGTGCCTATTAAGCCCTTTCATTTGATACCCAACACGACATTTCTAGTAGTATAAAATTTTTCAATTCTTAGCTCTAGAGGGCGCCCTAGGTAATGTATAGTGACATAACGTAGCCTATAACCAGCGGACTGTTTAGACGCTTCAAATGATACCTCATTTATCAAATTCTGATAAGTTGTTTAGAAGTTAGGACGGAACAAACGCTTTCGTTTCCACATACATACATACATACATAGATACATACATACATACATACATACAGGTCAAAATCATAACCCTCCTTTTTGCTTTGCCGTAGTCGGGTAATAAAAATGGCAAAAATATGATTGTTTTATGCACACCACCTTGAATATTTCCATAATTCGATTTTTATTTGTTGTTATAACGGAAATAGAAAAGACGTGTGATGCCGGCTTAGAATAGCATCATCCCATTTCTTTCCCATGGGCGTCGTAAGAGGCGACTAAGGGACTCGAGCGTGTGAATTGCAATTTTAGGCGATGGGCTGACAACCTGTTACTATGGGGATACACAATTTTACGAATGACCCTAAAATATTTATCTGACGTGACATAATGTTCGTTTTTTGCGGACGTTTACGCTCTGCCTACTAGGGACTATAGGCGTGATATATGTATGTATGTTAGTATGTAGAAAAGATGTACATCGTCTGATAAAATAACCGTCATCTGTGCTATGTCGCCGTTGCCGTCCCGCTGTGTCCCCCCGCACCACTCTTGCCAACGCGGGCTCGGAATATACAATCAGAGTTTGGAGTTTACAGAACGTGAAGCTGGAGCAAAGCTTTCGAGTTTTAGGCATTCAAATAGGAACAGTCTAGTTTGCGACCACGTTTGCGACGACACTGCCTTGAATATTTAAACGGCTTACACTAAACAGAGTTATGTATAGCGCTTGGGTTTTGTTTGTTGCATAGGTAGAATCTTAGATACTTGCTCGCCGGAGAACACTCGCAACTTTGATATACGTTTATATACGGAACCCCTTCATTACAAACGAAACAATGTGATGCCGGCTTAGAATAGCATCACCCCATCTTTCTCGTGGGAGTCGTAAGAGGCGACTACGGGACTTGAGGTTGTGTATTGCAATTTCAGGTGAGGGGCTGACAACCTGCCACTATAGCGATACACAATTTTCCATAGGACCCTCAAATGTATATCAGACGTGGCGTCTATGTCGGCTTTTGCGATCGTTTACGCCCTGCTCTGCCTACCCTGCAAGTGATAATAGGCGTGATATGTATGTGTGTGTGTGTGGATATACAAAGAACACCCAAACACGAGATCAGATACCTGAATTTATTCATCATTGATATCACAGCTGGAAATCAAACCTGAGCCATTTTGTAGCAGGCAGCCGCTCTGCCACTGTGCCACATCGTAATAACTAAACACAAAACGTAAGTAAAAATAGGAGATATTTCGGCAACAAAAAGCGTAAGATGGTCATGATCACTGTGGTAAGTACGGCACATTATCTTATGTAGCTATTATTATTGTATCTCGCATGTCAGAACCCTGTTAGAATAGCGATAGAGAATAGAATGTGGGTCTTCGTGATGGGAAGTGCACTCATTTACTTTGGTTTTAGTCTAATGTGGACTAATATATGCTTGTGAAACATTTGAACTTAGAGAAGAGGAAAGATGACGGGGCAACTCATAATTTCCTTAAAACATCGGGGAAAGAAAAATAGAAGGCAAAAGAATTTGAGGCCGACCAAGACGAAACCATTTCAAACTAGTAAAAGAAAAAGTTAATGTAGTGTCAGACCAGGAGGTCAAATCCCTAGTGGAAAGAAGTTAAAAATTACCATTACTTCACCAAAAGCAGCTGGACTCTAAAGTTCAAGGAGAATAGATAGATTGTTAACTGATACAAACACAAAACTTTTAAAAGTATTTTCATTCTCAACTGCAGCAGAGTAACCAAGTATTTTTGGTGTGGTGGTTATCTCACTCGGCCCGCTGACCAGGGTGTGGAAACCGGCTCTGCATCGTTATCTCGGTCGTTTATCAACTAAATTCTCCGCTTGCTGAAATTTATTAGTTTTCGAATGGCCGCCCGCGACTATGTGACTTGCCGCATTTTATTGCAGCGCTCGATTGCTTTACGAATTATTGAGGTGTTTTGGCCAGCCTGACTTAAAAAGCGGAGGGAGGGGTTTAAGGACCATGTGATTTTTGTTAAGGTAAACCTAGAAAACATCTTAAAACTCAAATTCAAGAGTCATATAACAATAATGACAACCATAAAGTGGCAAGAAAGCATGAAGGTGGGATGCAAATAACCTCGTAGACTCCAGACGTGCTGCTTGAAGTTTTAGCAAGACTTGAATACCAAAGCCGCGCCACGGGATATCTGGCACAAGTCACTTCAGTACACTTTAACGTCAGAGGAAGGAGAAGCGGCGGCCCTTATCGCGTGCGTGATTTGAATGCTTAGTAATTATGTTCTAATTCACGTGTTGATGTTGATTCTTAGTTACATAAGTTGATTTATTATGTTTTGTCCTAATATAACCCAATATTTTTATGACAAGGATTTAACTTGATAACTGACAAATGATTATGATTAGTGCAAACGTGCACCATAGAAAGACTAATCTCGCGCGCGAGAAGAGTAAAAGGTATCAAATCGAATGGATTATATCAAAACCATATGAATATGGACTTAACGGTGTAGAAAAAAAAATTGCGCACTGTATTATAACAAGGCTGGTTACCAGCAATTTACCTTACATAGTTATGCATTCGGAAAAACATTGTATCCTCGAAAAATCGTTTGGCAGCTGGCAGGAACCGCTGCTGGGTGAAAATAGGAATATAATTTTACGGAAAACGTCGTGTTATCTTGGTAATATGGGAACAAGCAGACTAACGTGGCTGCCAAGAAAACTAACAAAACGCAAACCCGAGCTTTCAGAGGTAAAGAGGAAAATACAGGTGTCTCTGGTGCCGTTAAATGCGGCGCACGGACTATTTCTGGATTCATGTAGGGTGTATGATGTGCCCTGTATTGTTGCAATATAATAAAAGTATTTTTTTTATGTCATTAACAATGTATATCATTATTTGTATGCATTTATACGAATAGTTCAATATTCATCAATCGCCAAATAATATTTAGAAATAATCATTACCTATAGTTAATTATGTAAACAAAAGTGTTCCTAATTCATACATACATATAATCACATCTCTTTCCCTTTCGACCCTACAATTTATTGGTTTAAATATGTTGTCGATGTCGTGTAAAATGGGATTAAGCAAACCTAAATATTGACTTCAATTTTCATCATTATGAAATGGGCATACAATATAAAGTAGAACGTGGAAAAGTAGAGACAAAACAGTGAAACGAACGCAAGCTTACTTTCTGCAAAAAATATAAAAATAAGGTTCTTTATACACAGAGTAGGCGCTGACGAGCGAGTGATGTTGTGAATGCAGACAATTGTTCTCGCGTAAACGAGATGAACGCATCCAGGTAGAGGTACACTCATAAAGAAAAGGATCAGAAACAGAAGTTAGTGCTAGAAGTGAATATGGACGTAGATAAAATTAAAAGAATTCCTACGTTTCGAGCTCTTTTGTGTAATATTCAAAATAAACACAACTTTGACGTAGGGAAACCTGTTATTGACTGAGGTTTTGAAAGTGTTCTCTGCCTTATTATGTTAAAATAGCTGTTGGTTTTTCTCAATAAGTAAATAAATCCGTTATAAATTATTTTATTGTGTTGAGTGATGTAGTTGTGCCAAATAAAGAAAGCTTTTTTTTATTACTACACTACACACCTGTAAGGTATTGTAAATATTAACTTTGTTACGTTGCTTTTGGTACGATTGATTTGTCGTCTTGCAGGTATATCACAGTGAATTGAACACTGACGATGTTTGCAGCAAAACATTTCGTCGCGAAGTTTACCATTGTTGTGGCTTGATACTTAGATCGTTTTCAATACGAACAAAAATGAAAAATGAAGTCATGTCTATTCTTTTACTTATCATCCCCGTAACTAAGTCAGACATACGTGATAAAACACTTTTGTAGAATAATGCCTGAGGGAAGGAATCATGAAAGCGTTCGTGATTTTCAGGGGAAAATACTTTATGGCGCTAAAGTGACGTTGTTTCAAAGCTTTTGTTTGTAACTTTGCTCTTCGCGGTAAAGTTGGGGACTTTTTATCAAAGACTCTACTTTTTTCAGCATAACAATGTCTACTGGTGAACGAATGCCTTTTATGCTTTATCTCTTTTGATCTTAAATTATTAGCTGTGATTCTAGTCCAGTTTGGCTCTGCCGTCTTTTAAATGTCATCCGACCATCTTGCTGGTGGTCTGCAAACACTTTGACTTTTGAAATATGAAAATTAAAGAGGATAGTATCATCATTTAATGACGTCATGATCCGACATTGTAAAAAGAAATATGTATATAAGATAATTATCTTTTTTTATAACGATTGTTCTAATAGACGGTAATTCGTATATTTCTGGACGGGGCCTCCAATGTAGCACTCTATGGCTCCACCTGTCGCCATCTCTATAAACACACGTGTCCCAGCTATTGCTATTTTGTTATTTCCCGACATCAGTTACTTTGTTGCGTTAGCGAATGAGTTCGTTCTGTAACCCATTTCATACAAATCGAAAAATCACTTAACTTTTTACAAGTACTTTAGTTTGAACCCTAAGTTTTTTTGAAGAGTAGAGAATGGTAGTGACGAAAGTCACAGGTTCAAATCCTACCCTCTCTTGAAAATTTTGCAAGTTTTCAAAAATTACATTCTATCTGTAAAGTGTGATACATGATTTTTCTAAAACGGCCTTCAAAATGTATGTCATGTATTCTTCTTCTGGATATTTTTATTTTCACTTTTTATTAAATGATAGGTTCTTATTATAGGCAATGGGCTGACAACCTGAGACTATGGCGATACATAATTATTCAAATGACGCTCAAATGTTTGTTAAACGTGGCGCAAATGTATTTTTTTTGCGCCTGTTTAAGCTCTGCCTATCCTGAAAAAAATAGCTGTGTGAAATGTATGTATATATGTTACATACCTATACAATAAGTATTTTTACTTTGCAAAAAGAAAACGGTAAAAAAACTCCAGGAAATGGCCTATCAGTGGCCTGAAAGCCGGCGGGATTAGCAATTTGCTTTGCGTTACACTCTCCGATTCCAAAAGCGGAATTGTATTCGGAGATTGGGTAAAAAGGGACACGGAAATTAGCTATAAAGATTTTTACAGTAAGTTAATGGGATTCGAACGAGTGCTATTGGATAATAAAGGCAATTTAGAATTGAAAATCATTTGCAATGAAGTGTTAGTACCTCTGTGGTGTTTACTACGGATAGGACCACTGAGCACCTCAAGAAATGTCATGCGCTGTCACCTCTACCGGGCGATTTCTTTTCTTTGTAAGGAGGACTCTCAATACTCTGCGTTTCTCTGGTCTGAGACAAATAGTGACCAACGAAGCAATCTAAACCAGCAAGCTGAAGTGGCAATGGCCAGAACGCGTAATAACTAGTTGAACCGATGTTTGATGGGATCTGAAGGTGCCGGCCACGCATCTCAAACAAAACCGTAGGATGCTTCCTATCAACTGAACAGCAAATGTATGCAATAGGCACAAAATCTGTCTATGAATATGGAGGCATTTGGGAACGTTAATTTACCGGTTGGCCCGAGTAGTGACGTTTGGAAACGAAACTTACATTGAGGGTTGTCCTTATCACTCCTATGTATGTCCCGCGATTCTTGTAGTTTTCGAGATATTCAATTTTAAATGAGAAAAATTCTAGTGGGAGGCATTTTTCTTTTTTTACGATGAAAAAGAGAAATCATGCAGATTATGCTACCGAAACAACCGTTCGAAAAGCCCTATTACGGAAACAAAAGAAATAAAAAAGCCGTAGCAGTCGAAATTTTCCCATACCACTTTAAAAGTTGATTAACTTGGAATTACAAAAAATCGTGCAACATATATGGCGATGTTTAGATACCCCTTAATAAACGCCGTACTATGATGTATGCATCAGTGACGATCCTATAGCTGTTAATCTCAAAAATGATGAAAAATATGACATTGGATTATCCGATCAAATATACGAGGATACATTCAAAACTATCCAACATAACATATCAAATAAAACTTTATGTGAGTATGTGTGAAACAAAGTCAACAGGTGAGGAAGTAAACTTTCATCTTGTCTGACCCGTCTCAATCACGAGAGCCAGGTTCCCTTTTTGACCTTGTGTTATCTTGTCAGGACCTACTCTATTGCAGTTTTTTACCCTCAGGTCGAGTTTGTAATTTTCTTGAACGTGACATTTTTCTATCTATTTTATGGGTCTTTTATTTATGTGATACATACTATGATTCAACGAACGCGACTCAATGGCCCAAATTTAAACTAGTGTCACCAAAAAGTAATACTTGATAACAATGTGGTTTTACAAGATGATTTTTAGTCAATACGTCAGTTTAATTAAATGTGAACCACTTTTGCATTGGAAACGCTTGCAAATCTGGCATACCCCGAAAAAAATTGGTACATAGAAAGAAATTTATACCTACTCGACTAAAATGTATGGACATCTGATATTTTTTGCGAGAGTTATTCATATACATTAGTAAAAACACCTGAAAAGTTTGCGTACTGACTAAAAATACCCCGCATTATTATCATCATATAAATGTCGCAGCCAACTACTTAAAAAATATATTTAGTCATGTGCTTGAATGGCGGTGTTTGATTAAGTAGCTAGTTGTGAGTGTGCAGTTGAACGGCTTTATCAACAAGTTGACTGCGACTTATACATATTTCTTATTCTTAGCACCAATCAATACAACGTACCTACCAAAACCTGTATGCTCATATTACCAAACTATTGCCGTTAAAGACAATGCACAGTGAATAAAATAAGGCTTGAAATATTTATTATTACTGTAAAACATACTTACAAAATTGACTTGACCACAAGCCAACTATGAACTCAATGTGTCTACGGAATTGCATCGCAAATGTACGCCTGTCCAAAGCACTGCTTCAATCACAGTAAATTGGCTTTCACTGTTTTGTATAGTTAGGAATTATCAGCAGCACTTCGAGTTACTGGCGCCACATACTCGGTGCCTGCAATATAACCTTGGTATGCACCACATCACTTCTTATTTTTAACCATTCATGGCGATTTCGTATTTTGCGTACCCGTACCCGTACCGAATGCACTGTGGCTTTCTTTACAAAAAATATCAATAACCCGTATAGATTGATCCCTTAAAAGCACAACTTGCGTTGCTGCTGATACCGATGGCCTAAAAAAGTATGATCAAAATAAGTATTATAATCTGCATAATCAATCTTTTCACGGTAAAGTAAACGGGAGAGATAACTGAATTGTGGCAACATAAAAGCAAGACAAGTTAGCAGCAGATTGATCGTCGTTGCTGAAACCTAAAACTTTGCTGACAGACTACACCGACCGAAATAAATCAAAATGTCTCTTTCTCCGTGCGCCGCAAATCTCTTTTCTGTTTATTATACCTATCTGACTCCAATCTGTTTTGATTGGAACCAAGATTGTATATAAATTGTTATCGTCGGTAAAGTTTTCACGATTGCTAGATTAGGTTTCGCATGACCTATATTTTGATTGATTTAACCTACTGCTCTTTGGTGTTAAAAAGGTTTTGATCTTCTGCTTTTTGTTGTGGGAATTGAGTTAGTAAGTAAGTCAGTAAAAACACACACAAGCACAAAAATATCATACAAAATAACAGGAAAACTCATAACAAATTTGCGCAAAGGCGGTCTTATCGCTACTAGCGATCTTTTCCAGACTACCTTTAGGTGGAGGAGAGAGTATAGAAAAACAGAGTAGTGCAAGAGTAATCAGAATAAAGAAATTGCAACTTGAATAAACGGTTGATTCGACAGTAAAACCGTCTGTCTATATAAGATTTAGATGCGAAAAATTTTGCTTGAGTTTGCAGGCAGCCTGTCAAAAGAATTGCAGATTGCATTGCAGTGTAATGAAATTTCAACACATGTGTACTTAACTTCGTCTTTGTTCTCGTTATATTAATTATGTTTGCTCTATAGCCTAATATACTTTAGTGTAGGGCTTAAAGATAATTAGGTCTGTTGTGTAATTAGGTATACTAGCCAGTAAGTGGTTCATGATAGTATGGTAATTTGTCAGAAACACGTGTAATGCTGTTATGAAATAAGAATCATCCATAATAAATTGTGCAGCTAATTATGAGCAGAAGAAAAATATGAGAAACACGACTGTGGTAAAATGGCCGACATCAGTCAAGACGCAAACAAGATTACATTGTAATCAATCAGGAGAAGGAGGAGGGCTTAATGGATGTGGCCTCATCTTACAGTGTTTTTTTTTTAGTAAAAACTACTTTATGAGATGGTCTAACCATAATTCAAATCATTGTTGGACATAGAAGTTACTTTCAGCACAGCTTTCAATCTATAGAATGTTTGTTGAAAAAAACAAAATGAAATGACCAAACGCAAAATAATAATCTCTTGATAAAAATAATCACAAATACATAGAGCGTTAATCATAATTATTATGACTAACGGTATTTGTATTTGTGATTTAATATTTTTTTCGTTATGACGGTCGACAAATAGGAGAACCGCCTTAATGATACCATTAAGTATTTTAAAACCGAACATCAATGTGTTTTTTTTTTGTTTTACGTATGATTAAATAAATACACACAGTATGATAAATAAAAAACAATTAAATTTAATATTCACTATTCTATAATAATTCTACTGATTTGTCATAGTTCTAATTTGTTATCAATATATATTCATTTGTCGTCCGCCGTAAAATATTTTTAACGTAACACAACACATTTCCTTTCATCTGACACACGCATGCGTTACGTTACGTTAAAAAACGGAACGAAGGACGACAAGTGAGTGAACCGCCTTGGACATTGTTGCGGTTCGAATAGCTTCATCAAAGCGCTGGTATAAGTAGATACATACTCGTAACAGGTAGATAGTGGATTTCACCGGACGGACACTAAATCACGAGTTAATGGATAGAGTAAGCTGACACTGCTTATATAAACTAGCAATTGACCTTGTCCTAGTGCTTGTACATTTGCGGCGGGGAGGCAAATAAATAGTTGGTATTTTTGCGTAGGTTCAGTTGCAATATTATTTTTGTTATTAATTTGTTCTTTGTTCCGCTACCTTTTATATTTAATTTCATATAATATTAATTGTATATGCTTTCTTTGTTATTATGTTTTAATTTTATAAAAAAAATCTTTGTTTCTTACTTTCTTGTAAATTATACCTTCCAATTTAATGTCAAAGGTTTGTTACATCAATTTAATTATTTATCATGCCAGTTTCTTGGAGCAGATGGTTGAAAATCTTTGACCCCAGGGTTCATCGGGTCGTTCGGTGAATCGGTGTCCCACACAATAGGAGACGTATCGCATTCGCAAAAAAAAAATTATGTTCATAAGATTGCTATACACTACGTAAAAAAGTGTAAAAATAAACAAAACTTTGAAAAATTAATCTTTCGAGCAAACTTTCTTTGATCATGTTTTCCTGCAACCGAAATACAGATTATATATCTGACTAGACTATCTAGTCTGGAAATGTAGCAAACTGAAGTGGCAGTGGGCTGAGCACATCTGTCGTAAAACCAACCAACGGTGGGTTCTCGAGTGGAGGCCACGCCACGGCAAGCGCAGTGTTGGACGACCTCCGGCCAGATGGACCGATGACTTAAAAAGGCGGCTGGTGGAGACTGGATGGCGAAAACGGGAGATCGTACCCTATGGCGTACCTTGAGGGAGGCCTACGTCCAGCAGTGGACTGCAATAGGCTGATGATGATTCTGATGAAAGGACTGAAACTCGTTAACCACTAAACAGATTCAACTAGGAATTGTATCGGAAGAATCTTTACATTATCCCAAGTGTCATAGGCTAGACTTTATTTCAGAAAGCATTCGTGTTTTTAAATTATTTAATTTATTATTATAAGCTGTAATAAAGTAACCGAGGGCTCTTGGAATAGAATTATATGGGCTTTCAATTGCTTGATTCGTTGGGTCGTTCGTCGAATCGATGTCCCAAACGAAAAAAACATGCAGAAGGTTGCTTGATTTGCCCCATAACTTGCTCTCAAAGTCAAAGGAAAGGTCAATCAAACTTGATCTGTCTGTTAACATACCATTGCAACTATTTTAGTGAACAAAAGCACAGTTATTAATAATATGTGAAATCAAGCTGCACAATAATTTAGGTGACAGCCCTTGAGCAGTGAGCTCGACGGACCCGGTTATAAGTGTTTAATCCTCTTTTCGTGATAAATGTTTGAAAATAGCTGTTAACATTTTAACAGGAGCGTCAGAGGCTTCCCCTTGTCGTCGAGAGGAGAATGGATTGTGGCTGTGAACGAGTCGCAAACCGCAGATAACTTGAGACCAACATTTTTAAGTAGTACTATATTTTAATGGTTTTTACAAAGTTGAAATAAGGACCGTTTTACAATAAATTATGTATGTACAAAATATTTTATGAGTAAATGATATACAACTCATTTTTACTAATTATACAGAGTAATTTACAATCCTTCCGTGCTTTGTTTTTGTAAATCATAGCCAAGCCGTAGCATGTACTACGCCGTAGCAGTTGTAGTACACTGTTTCACTTGTTTGCAAAATAATGTTAGCATCTAGGCTCTATCTATGGTGGTACTTTTGAGGCAATGAGCATTACAATAGTGGGTACATTTAGAGTTACGGAGAAAGCTTATGTAATTAGCTTCAAGTATATAGTGCGGATTCAGACGTACACACTGGTTGAACGCTTGGGCGCGAAGGCTTCGCAATTATACTTTGTATTTTATTATTCCTCCAGGAGTTTAGCCGATGTGTACGTCAGAGTATACAATAACAAAACCAATAATAATAAATAAAAGTACCTATAATTATTATCGTCTATTTCATGTAGTCCGAAGATAACCATTCATCTGATACTTATACATATATCTCCAGCATTTGCAAATAATCTTATGTTATCCTACAATCTAATGTTATTATGCAAAAAAGCCCGTAGCGTAATTCTCAGAGTATTGTTCAGAAAATTATGTTTATATTTTCTTGTTTGTTTGTTTTGCGAAGTTCATTGTGTGAATAAGCGGAAAGGGAACAGAGATCTAATTAAAAATAAAACTTCCGGTGTTGAGATTTATGAGTTTGGTGTTTGTGTTTCATTCATTAAATTTGTTGTCTAATCTAAAGTAATCTTTAAAATTTAAGTTCATTATCGTAACAAGTTTATAATATGTATTTTTTTTTCGTTTGAATATAGGTACATTTATTACTAGCTGATGCCAGCGAATTCATAAAGGTTATTTCGATTAAGATCAAGGATTTATTCTTATTATATTTATAATGCCTCATCAAATACTTACAGCAAGAAGGAACACGAATACTAATAAAGGCATGCCATCTCCGTTTTTTTCGTCTTTATTCCTTTTACACGATGAGATTTTATGGTTGGTGTTTTTATATTCGCCAAATCAGTTGTATGCGTAATCCACAACATTTCATTTTACGTTAGACACAAAAGATACATATATCGTTTAGAGTGTTTGGGATGCTTATTAAGATACACATATTTTCATAATTTTTAATGCAATCGTTTCTGAAATATTTTGAAAAGTTATAAAAACTTCTTAAGTTAGGATTACCATGAAAAAATCCTTTGCTTATAGTAGAAAAAAAAAAGTGGAGACTTCATTCATTCATCTGTCAATGTCAATCAGTTTTTTTTTTAAATAAAGGTAGGCAAATAAATTTTGTTTTCAGCAGCCTAGTTGTTGGAATTAACCTATCACTTTTTAAAATTTAAAATCTCTGATTATGAAACAAAATAAAATAAAAAGAACTTGCCCTTTATTTAATGATGCGATAAACTATCTATTAAAACTATAATACAGTCTTGTTAGAAATTTGAAATGTTGTGGATTGCGTATGTAAAGCAACCTGAAGCAACCCGACACTACAATTTTATTTAATTTAAAAAATTTACTATTAAGTATAACGTAGTTTTGTTTATATGAAGTTGAGTCTAAATAACGCTGATAAAATTACTTAATATTGTTATAAAAAAATAACGAGGTTTTGGAGAGCACGGTTACCTACATAATAAACAAATAAATGCCTTGCTTAGGTAAAAACATGTGTTTATAGATAATTTATCAACCCCACCATCAAGCCTACCAAAAATAAAAAGTTTATATCAAAATAATATAAAATTAAATTTAAAAATCTCTCGCAGCACAGAATATACAAACCTTGTCGCCAATGAAAACATGTTACAACTTAACTAAGTAACTATTTTGTTTACTGACTTACTTACTGAAGTTCAGTTGAGTTTCTGTTGTTCATAAACTTTACGATTCAGTATCTGCAACGAGAAACTTTGTAATATCTCTTTTAGCGAGTCATTGAGACTGTGCCAGTAAGTACATTGAATTAGTTCTAAAAAATAGTAAAACCATTACTAAATTGCTTAGTTACAAACTCACTCATTTGGAGCGGCATATAACTGATTAATTATCTTACTATGCAGAGTATTAGTGACAACAGTATACTGATAGGATGCATTCATACTATGATATTGAACATCTTTTCCGTAGAGGTATATTTAAGATAGCGGCATGTATTATTTTTAATTTTCATAGAAAAGGCAGTCAGCTGGTCGTAATTTTGTAAGAGAGGTAAATTTTTAGTCTTTACCTGACATATGTTGCTTGAGAAAAGTTGTCCAGTTTCATTTTATATATATATATATATATATATATATATATATATATATATTTTCTTTCTAACTGTAAAAGCCGTATCAAAATCCGTTCAGTAATTAGAAAGCGTTGTCGTACAGAAAAAACGTGGATAGCGACTTTATTTTACACTAAGTGTTAGTGAATGCTTTGAATAAAACCCCTAGACCAAAGAAATACAGTGTGTGAGGGATGGTGTACCGAAAACTTTGCAGACATGATCAGACCACATACTTTTCGAGTTTTCATGGATAGTCAGTCAGCTGATCGGGAATTTTGTATGGGGAGTTGCTTTATTTTTCTCGTTATCCAACATCCATAGATTGTTCAGTGTTATGATCATGCTTGCAAAGTTTTCGGTACATCGTCCCTTACAGCCCGTATACATATTTGAGTGTTCCTACTGAAGAGAAATGAGAGAAATGTTTAAAAGTATTTTATTGCTCAACATCGTCTACAGACTATCGTTGGAGTACGGCGCGATCCTCTCATTATTTTATTTTGTTTATTTACAGAAGCAGCCGGCCGCTTCCTTGTTGCAGCGCACTGACTAACCAAGTTAAGGAAAGTTAATGACTGCCAAGTTCGCCAACTTTAACTACAAAAGCGCCGATACGGAACTTATAAGAGAATAGTTTTTTTTTGTCAGTATTATAATGTACGTATAATGAGGTTTTTAAAATGAAAATGAAAATGAAATGAAAATGAAAATGAAATGAAATAACTTTATTCAATGTAGGATAGCATTATCACTTATTGACGTCATGATCGGTCATTGTAAAAAAAAGAAATTTGCATAACGCAATCTTCTTCTTTTTATAACAATTTTGTATTGTCCTAATAGAAAACCGGCTCGGGCGGGATAAAAAAATAAAAATAAAAATAAAGGCACTGCCTCGGGGCTGGCCAGGTTAATCACACAGCACGTAACTTTACGCCACCACCATTTGTAAACGACATTTGTTTCAAATTTTAGTCAAGATTTCCAAAGCGTGTTATTAACATGCGTATAATTAACCGGACCCCCTGAACAGGAAAAACCCCCCAAAAAACCTGCCCAGAAGTGCTCCTACTCTAAATTAACAATCTTTCTAGGCCCTAAACTGCCCTAGCTAATTTTGGAAATAACGAATAATATATATGTATAGCCCAAAAATGGCTACATAAAAAAAAAAAAAAAAAATTATAATAATAACAAAAAATTGCAGTAGATAAATCTACTTGTTTCGTCTAATAAAATATTTTCTTTATACATTTGAATTAAACCCATGGAGATTTATCTTGCATATAGTCTGATATTTCATAATAGCCTTTCTTGTACAATTTTTGTTTAATTACTGGTTTAAATTTATTTAAGGGTAAGTCTTGAATATCTTTAGGAAGTTTGTTATAAAAGCGTATACAATTGCCCTTAAAAGTTTTGCTTACTTTACTAAGCCTGCTCATGTGCACAGCAAGTTGCTCCTTATTTCTAGTGTTAAAATTATGCCTGTCACAATTTTTCTTTCAAAGAATCTATATTTATTTTTACGTACACTAGATTTTCGTATATCGACACGCCCAATGAACAACAACGTATCTCATTTTTGTAAACTTTACAGTACAGCGATTTTAAGGTTTAAAAAAATTCTCACGCTTTTGTTTTTTTATTAATTTAAGTGATTGTTCGTTTTAAAGAATACATGTATCGGGTTTTATATGTTGTTATATATGTTTTTAACATAATAATTTGCTTTCTTTGAGTTTTATGACTTACAATGAAGGGCTACAATGCATATTACGTGCAATAACAATGTAAGTTGAGATAGTGATTCTTCAAAGATAGAACTATTACGGTAAATTCCAGTGTATGTCTGAGTTACGTTTGAGTTGTCTTATGTACTTATTACCTTTTTACGGTTAAATCCAGTGTATGTCTGAGTTACGTTTAAGTTGTCTTGTGCACTTATTACCTTTTGACCTCAAAGTAATCCAAGTAGTGTAAGTCTTGTATGAAATTTACTAACTATAATGCAATGAAATAAAACACTTTCATAAAATATTATATTTTAATGTTTTTCTACTCAATATATGTAATATAAAAAACAAATATGTGTCATACAAAACAAAACTTCTTTTCTTACCATAGTAGTCATTATTAAAAGAAATGAAAATAAAAATAAGCAATCATCATTATCATCAGATTTATTCAAATCTTGCCGATTATAGTTTTTGCAACAGGCAAATTCTTATAAAATTTGTGATTATAATTATGAAGTTGAAATTGCTTTTGACGAGCACACACTACATAAGTCTTAATATTTAGCTGCTGTAATTGCGGTAACAGACTTACGTAAGCGTTGTCATACATACATACATACATCAGCCTATTGCAGTCCACTGCTGGACGTAGGCCTCCCCTAGGGTACGCCATAGGGCACGATCTCCCGTTTTCACCATCTAGTCGCTACCAGCCGCCTTTTTTACGTCATCGGTCCATCTGGCCGGAGGTCGTCCAACACTACTCAGAACTAATCAGAACAATTTGTTACACAACCAGCAATTCGGTTTTACAAAGGGACGTTGTACCACAGATGCTGGTGTTGCTCTAATCAAACATGTATTTAATGCTTGGGAAGAATCAAAAGATGCCATTGGTGTTTTTTGTGATCTTTCCAAGGCATTTGATTGCGTAGATCATGAAACTTTATTGCTAAAATTAGAACACTACGGTATTCGAAACGCAGCTCTGAAATTTTTGAATTCATATTTAGATAATAGAACTCAAAAGGTCCAAATAAACGGCGCCAAATCACTGGGGTCTCGTGTTAAAATTGGTGTGCCTCAAGGCTCTATTTTAGGGCCATTTCTATTTCTAATTTACATAAATGATTTGCCTTACATGGTAGAGAATTTGTCCAAGATTGTACTATTTGCTGATGACACATCCCTTATATTTAAGGTCGATAGACATGCACATAACTATGACGAAGTAAACAACACTCTTGGACAAATTCATAGTTGGTTTACTGCAAATAATTTATTATTAACCATTTATTATTAACCATTTATTGCACACAAGAAAAATTACAAGAGACAATATACAAAGAATGACGACACAACAGGACAACTTATTTCTACTAAGAAATTTCTTCCAGCTAATTTAGTTAGTAGTAGTTAGTTCTTAATGAGAAAAAAACTTAATGTGTATTATTCACTTAACCTAACGTAGTACATTCTTTGAATAATCATGTCGTACTTAATAATGAAAAATTAGAGTTTACTACCAGTACAGTTTTCTTAGGGATTACTCTCGACTCAAGTCTCCAATGGGGCCCTCATATTACATCTTTGTCGGGAAGATTAAGCTCAGCTGCATATGCGGTACGTAAAATTAGAGAGATCACGGATATTGCAACTGCGCGACTTGTTTACTTTAGTTATTTTCATAGCATTATGTCCTATGGAATTTTGCTGTGGGGGCGCGCCGCTGATATTGAAACAATTTTTATTCTCCAAAAAAGGGCCATTAGAGCAATTTATAAACTTTGCAGTCGTGATTCCCTAAGGGAATTGTTTAAGGAAATTAATATTATGACTGTACCGTGTCAATATATTTATGAAAATATCATGTATGTTAGAAAAAATATAAATACTTTCACTAGAAATTGTGACAGGCATAACCGCAATACAAGGAGTAAAAATAAAATAGATCAACCTAAGCATAGACTCGCTAAAGTTAGGACTTCATTTGAAGGTCTAAGTATAAGATACTATAACAAAATACCGGAAGATATATTGAGTTTATCAGAAAGTAAATTTAAGTCTGTTATCAAGAAAACATTATGTTATAAAGCTTACTATAAGTTAGATAAGTACATTAATGACAAAGAGGCATGGAGCTCTGAAATTCCAGCGCAGCACAAGAAACACGCACTCATTTATAATACCAAAATGGGGCGTGCGTGGAGTTTACAACTGACATAATTTTATAAATCTGCATGGATGTAATTTCAATTGTTTAAAGTAAATATTTTATAAGTTAAAACTGGTAGATTTATCTACTGCAATTTTTACAAAAAAAAATATGTAGCCATTTTTGGTCTATACATATTTTTTTTCACTTACAGAATTAGCTAGGGTAGCTTAGGGGTTAGTACGATTGTTAATTTAGAGTAGGAGCACTTCTGGGCAGGTTTTTTTAGTGGGTTTTTCCTGTTCAGGAGGTCCGATTAATTATACGCATGTAAACTACACGCTTTAAAAATCTTGACTTCAATTTGAAACAAATATCGTTTTCAGATGGTGGTGGCGTAAAGTTACATGCCGTATGATTAACCTGGCCAGCCCCGTGGCAGTGCTTTGATTTTTATTTTTTTATCCCGCCCGAGCCGGTTTTCTATTAGGACATTACAAAATTGTTATAAAAAAAAGAAAATTGTGTGATACAAATTTCTTTTTTTTACAATGACGGTTCATGACGTCAATAAGTGATATGATAATACTATCCTACATTGAATAAAGAATTTCAATTTCAATTTCTACGCTTGCCGAGGCGTGGCCTCCACTCAAGAACCCGTTTACTCCACCGCTCGTCGGTTCTACAGCAGATGTGCCTAGCCCACTGCCTCTTGTGTACAACTGCCCACTGCAAAACAGGATCCATCAAACTACTTCGATGTGTAAGACAGGGTGACGTAATATCCCCAAAATTCTTCCCCAATTCGCTGGAGGATATCTTTAAGATTCTGCAGTGGGATGGACTATGCATCAACGTCAACGGCAAATATCTCACACATCTCCGCTTTGCCGACGATATAGTCATAATGGCTGAATCGCTGCAAGATCTGCAAAAAATGCTGACCAGTCTCAACGTCGCCTCGAGACGTGTTGGACTCAGGATGAACTTGGACAAGACGAAAGCCATGTTCAATCAACACATCATCCCAGAGCCGGTCTCTATCGAAGATACAGCCCTTGAAGTTGTCCAGAAGTATGTGTACCTTTGAAAAACTTTGCAGCTGGGTAGAGACAACTTTGAGGCTAAAATAACCATAATAGTGCAGCTGGGCTGGGCAGCATTTGGGAAGTTGTGTCATATTTTGGAATCACCCTTGCCACAATGCCTCAAGACCAAGGTGTTCGATCAGTGCGTCCTGCCAGTCATGACCTATGGAGCCGAGACTTGGAACCTGACAGTAAAACTGGCCCACCGGTTACATGCCACTCAGAAAGCTATGGAAAGGTCTATGCTCGGTATCTCCATAATGGATAAAATCCGGAATGGGACTATCCGAAAAGAGACCAAAGTAACGGACATAGTTTGGAAGTGTAGCAAACTGAAGTGGCAGTGGGCTAGGCACATCTGTCGTAGAACCGACGGACGGTGAAGTTAACGGGTTCTCGAGTGGAGGCCACGTCTCGGCAAGCGTAGTGTTGGACGACCTCCGGCCAGATAGACCGATGACTTAAAAAAGGCGGCTGGTAGCGACTGGATGGCAAAAACTGGAGATCGTGACCAATGGCGTACCATGGAGGAGGCCTACGTCCAGCAATGGACTGCAATAGGCTGATGTATACCTTAACAGTAAGTTGCTATCCTACCTTGAAGACAAGATCTTCGCAGTGACCGTCAATATGGCTTTCGCCGGGGGCGGTCTACTGGTGATCTTCTTGTGTATGTCACGCACTGCTGGGGCGAAGCCATCGAGAAAAACGGCGAAGCACTTGCCGTTTCACTCGATATCTCGAAGGCCATTGACAGGGTCTGGCATGCAAGTTTGCTCAGCAAGCTTCCTGCTTATCAGCTGCATCCCAGCTGATTTTTGTACTTGGATTTCAGACTTCCTTAGTGAACGTACTTGGATTTCAGACTTCCTTAGTGAACGGTCCATCAGAGTATTCGTTGACGGCTGCTCCTCTGACCTTAAGGCCATTGATGCCGGAGTTTCTCAGGGGTCTGTTCTCTCTGCAACTTTTTTCCTGCTGCACATCAATGACCTCCTTCAGCATGGTATTGTTGGATACGCAGATGATAGTACCGTTTCAGAGAGATACTTGACAGGTGCAAGAACCAGTGGGGATGAAATACGTTCGTTAGGAAAGGCCATGGTAGAGCGAACAGATCTGAACTAAGTCTTGTCTCCCAATGGGGCGACGACAATCTGGTCTCATTCAACGCCACAAAAACACAGGCGTGTCTTTTCACTGCAAAAAGGAGTCCTTTCGACTGGACACCTACTTTTTGGGGTACATCTGTCCCTGTCACTGACAGGCTTGAGCTTCTAGGCATGGAGTTGACATCAAATCTAAACTTCGGCGCGATCATCGAGTACAAGGCTCAAACGGCGGCTAAGAAGCTGGGCATCCTGAATAGAGTGAAGCGATACTTTACGCCTGGACAGCTTTTAACTCTTTACAAAGCACAAGTCCGATCCTGCATGGAGTATTGCAGTCACCTTTGGGATGGCTCAGCCAAATACCAACTTGCCGCTCTTGACTCGGTGGAACGCAGGGCCAAGAGGCTCATAGGCGACAAAAAACTGGTGGACACCAAGCTACATAGCCTGGCACATCGCCGCAAGGTTGCCTGCTTGTCGGTTTTTACAGATTGTACTTCGGAGAGTGTCCCTTCTACCATCGGACATCCAGACGCACCGCCGGATACCATCCATACCTGGTTGCCATTCCACCAATTCGGACTAAGCGCTTCCAGTCATCATTTATAATGCGCACTGCTAAAGAGTAGAACTCACTACCTGCGTCTGTGTTTCCAAACGCATACAACCCTAATCTCTTCAAAGTAAGAGTGGACAGGTTTCTTCTCGGTGAGCTCGCTCCATCTTAGACTCTGTATCTGTCCTATGACCTAGACTAGAGTCAAGAGCAAACCCATCCTTAATAAAAAAAATATGTATGTATGTACCTCTATAATACTTTTACTCTTTTTTATTAATATAAACTATTAATAAAAAACAATGACTAAAATTAAGTTTTTACTTACATCTTATTCTGGAAGGTTGGTTTTCGTGTATCGAAACAGTATCTTCCTCATCAGTACCTAGTCCAATTGGAGAACTATGAATTGAATACGGAGAAAATCAACGTAACTCAATTTGCAATCTATTTGCATGTAAATTAGTTAAAAAAAATACGATCAATCATTGTAAATAAACATGAGTTGTTATATTTTTTAAAGGGAGAATATTTGATCCGTAAAACAAAATTGTAAATCAATATAACATGTTTTACCCGGTAAACAATCTTTTTTTTCAGAATGCAACCACAGGTTACGTTGTTGTGATTCTCGCTAACTTCGGTTCTATTGTACTTAGAGATACGTTTGTTGGACACACGTGTAGAGAAAATTATAACGAACAAGGGTATGTAAATAACTCATTTTTGTCGTAACTCAAGTTACGTTGTTGTTCATTGGGCGTGTCGATATGTACTGTGACACAAATGTCAATATGTTGATTTCTTTAAATTTCTGTCTCAAGGAGACTCGAGGTCCCGATTTATAAATTGAACGAACAGCCCGTTTCTGCAAAACAAATATATTGTTCACATCCGCAGCATGGCCCCATAATAGTAAGCCATAAGACATTAAGCTATGGAAGTAGCTAAAGTAAACTAGTCTTGCAGTGTCTACATCAGTGAGATGTCTTATTTTTTTAACTGCGTATGCTGCTGAACTCAGTCTCTTCGACAATTTCTCAATATGTGGCCCCCATTGGAGCGAGGCGTCCAAAGTTATGCCTAAAAATACAGTTGAGTCCGCAAGGTCCAACTTTTCATCCTTTACCTTAATAATTGTAGAGCTTGGTTTAACATTTGGTAATACAAATTTGATACATTTAGTTTTCTTTTCATTCAATAGTAGGTTATTTACTGTAAACCATTGCACTACATCGGTAATAGCTTTGTTCACGTCATCATAGTTGAGTTGTTGCCTCTTTACTCTGAAAAGTAGAGAGGTATCGTCCGCGAACAAAACTATATCATGTTTTTCTTTAACTAGATATGGTAGATCATTAATATATACAAGAAACAAAAAAGGACCAAGAATCGAACCCTGCGGAACGCCCATTCTTATCTTTGATCCAGATGATCTTTCACCGTTGACATCGACCTTTTGGATTCTATTGTTAAGATATGATTCCAAAAGACTAAGAGCGTGGTCTTTTACGCCGTAGTGATGTAGCTTCCTGACCAGAGTATCATGATGAACACAATCATGGACAAATCACAAAACACACCTACTGCATCATGAGATTCCTCCCAGGCTTCGATTATATGATTGATGAGATCCACACCTGCATCAGTAGTAGAGCGACCACGTGTGAAACCAAATTGCTGCAGGTGCATTAAGTTATTACGATAAAAATGTCCTTGCAATTGATTTAAAATAACTTTTTCAAAAATTTTACTTAGTGTTGGTAGTATTGATATAGGTCTGAAATTAGTAGGGTCAGTAGTACTACCAGCTTTGAACAAGGGAATAACTTTACTATGCTTCATCAAGTCAGGAAACACGCCACTGTCTACACAGTCATTAAAAATACATGCTAGGTATGGAGAAATGCACTCGATTATGGAACTAATAATTTTAACAGAGAGGCCGTGGAGATCTGAAGTATTTTTCATTTGTAAACTTTTAAATACTTTTATTATTTCAATGTTACTAACGTGAGAAAATTTAAAATATTTATCACAATGGTTTACATTATCTTTTAGAATAGATTCAGCGAGAATAGGGCATGAGTTTAACGATTTGGTAGTCGAAACTGGAATATCAGTAAAAAATTGTTCAAAAGCGGAAGCTACTTCCAAATTAGTATTTTTAATTTCATCGTTTATCATAAGTTTATAATTTTCATTACGACGTTTAGATTTTCCAGTTTCATTATTTACAAATTTCCAAGTGGTTTTGATTACGTTTGTGCTATTCTTTATATTATTTTTGATGAAGTTAGATTTAGCTATTGCACAAACGTTTCTAAAAGTTTTAGAGTAACGTTTTACATAATCAGCAAAAGTTTTTGATTGATTATATGTTCTTTCTTCATACAGATCGTATAACTTCTGCCTGCTTCTATGAATTCCAACTGTGGCCCAGTCACTAAATGATAATTTTGTGTTAACTTTAATTTTCTTAGATTTAAATACATTGTCATATTCTTTTTTGGCAAGACTAAATACTGCGTTATATAATTTATTTGGATTTTCGTTATATGGCAATTCAGGTAATTTTTGCAAAATATTTTCTCTATATCGATTTAGCCTACTTTCATTTACCGGTACACACGTAATATCTTGTTTAGGTGCCTGCTCAATGTTAATTTTGAAAGAAGCTAATTGACCCGTATGGTCGGAGCTTAATTTATTTATGACAGCCGCATCTTCAGGTTTAATGTTGGTGAAGATATTATCTATGCACCTGGCTGAGGTAGGTGTGATTCTCGTTGGCACCGAAATAAGATTCACTAGGTTGTAACATAAAAATAATGATAGAAACCTATTACTGATATTTGAATTCTCAAGAATATTTATATTGAAATCTCCACATACAATAATCCCTTTATTGGATTTTGTTGCTTTATCTAAAGCTACATCCATAACTTTTTCAAAGGGTTCATATTTAGCATCAGGTGGGCTGTATACGCTCATTATAACAAGATCTTCAAGTTCTACGCAGGCTATTTCAATAGTTCGCTCAACTGAGAGGCTTACGATATCAGGCCGTTCTTGATATTTTAACTCGTTTTTAAGTAGTATCAACGATCCACCTCGTATTGCTGTTGATCTGTTGAACGAACTTGCCACCTGGTGATTACTAAAACTGAACATTAACTGATAATCTCTAAGCCAATGTTCAGTTATACATAGAATATCAATATTATTACAGTTCATGAAAAGTTCAATTTCTAACTCTTTGCTAATTATGCCTTGAATATTTTGGTGTACAATATTCAAAACACGGCTATTTTGAATTTTGGTTGTATTACAAATATTAATTTTATTGTTTATATTATGTTTTGGCAAGATAGAATCACTCAAGTTACTAAAAGACGGCGTTCTGCCAGAGTTACTCTCTGTTGTCTTAGAAATTAATTTAAAGAACTTGGAACCGATTCCAACGTTATAAGGTTTGTATGTATATTCTGCTCAATAGAAGCAGTTGTCTGGTTAGCCAACAAATTGGCTGAATTATTAAAAAAATAAGATAGTAACTCTGCTATCTGTCGTTTATAAACTTTAGATAGATAATATCTATCTTTCGTTACATTAAAATATTGTCCAATAAAAATATTTGTGTCGATAAAATGAAATTTGTCAGGATTGCGACATGTCAATGTATGTAAGTACTTGTTACACCAATGTCGAGTATTATTTTCTAGGTTAGTAAATTTTTGGCTGTAGGGAAAAGCAAACAAAATGACTTGTTTAACATTAACAATTGAATACAATTTGTTTGAATACAAAGCTAAGTCCTTTTTTGTTGCATTTCCCCTTCTGCCACTAAAAATAATAACAATGGTTTTTTTGGAAAATTGTGATGCCAACACTGTATTTATGAGTGTAGAATAATCGGCGCCAGGCATGCAATGATTAATTACTGCCTGACCCATGCAATGGCCAAGTTGTAAACCCATATTTTTACCAAGTTCATCACTAAACATAACAATGTCACACGGTCGCTTATCCTGTGTGGGTGGTAAAGGGACATCGTCATCACCCATAAGCGCGGGCTGCGTCGTCGGCGCCGCCGGCACCGGCCGCGACACCGACCCGGTGGCGGCGGTGACGGCGGCGGCTGCGAGCGGGAGCGACACCGACAGCGTCCCAGTCAGCTGTGTACAGACGCGAGGTGACGCGGGCTCGGGACACACGGCCGGGACGGATAGCTCTGTTGAAGTTTTCTCACAATCGCATTGATTGTTTGTCAAAGATTGAGAATTGTCACCGTTATATTTACATGACTTCAACAAACTATTCATGGCCAGCACATGTTCCTTTATTTCTTTTCGCGCTGAGTTATACTTAATGGAAATGTGTTCTAATGACCGTTTTAACGCAGACATTTCCGACTGGAGGCGCTGTGTGTCACGCTCATAAATTTCCCTAGTTTGTTCTAATGATGAAGTGCAAAATTTAACTTCTTTAATTAATTCAGAACGTTCTATATTACAATTCGAGTTATTGCAAAACAGTATGTTACGCCTAATAAGAGATTGCGTTTTCTTTATGAAATTGTTAAGTTTTACAATTTTCTTTGTTTTTTTCTTGCTATAAGTGACTGAAGTTATGTGTGAGTTTTTAAATGGACTGTCACACGTAGTGAGATCGATGGTCTCGACTACCTGTTCCTCAGTAGTCTCGACCGATTGGTGCTGGGTGAGTGAGATGGTAGAAACCGCAACAGTAGGAGCGACCAGCTCCTCAAACAGCGACTGGGTGGTAAGTGCACTTTGTGATGACTTTAGGTCTTGGATAGTCTCATTCAAAAAGGAGATTTCTTTGTGTGCATCGCGCAAATCTCTTTCCAGGACAGTAATACGCCTCAAGGTGTCTTCAAACGCATTTCCGTCCCGGTCAAAGTTATCTACTATTCCTTGAAGCCGGTCCCTCTCACCTGTTACATCTACCAGCTGATGGTACATTTCTGCCATCTCACTCTTTAATTGGTGATTTTTATTATTAATTTCTAACATTTCCTGCTCACTTTCATCCTGTTCTCTTAGTAACTGCTCATTTGTGTTTTTACACTTTAATAAAGTCGCCTTTAAGTTGTCTTCTAGTTGACGAATTGTTTGGGACCTTGTAGTATGCATTTTGAACGCAGAAAATAGGTAAGTAACTACCTTGTAATGTTAAATGAGCGGTTACCAAGATTGAGGTTATGTTTCGTTAAAAAAAATTACGTAATTTCACAGAATTGTTTTGCACAAGCGTAGAAACACAAGTTTAACACTTATATAGGTTTTAATAATCGCTAAAAATACTTGAATTTAGTTATTTACGTTGTGATATTCAAATATTGAAGTAACTGTCACTAACGATTTTTTCCGTTACACTTTTTACGATAAAAACGTGTTTTCACGCACCTTAAGCACTAAATAACTTAAATTATTACTAATTACAACTAACTAATATATTATGAACTTGGTATGGGCCGTATATTATATAAAATTTAATAAATTTAGACGGAGCTCTTTTGTTTACAACTTGACCGTTCAGTGTTGCCACCACCATCATTAAATAATGAACATTCAGCGAAACCATTGTGGATGAAACTATTTGACAAACAGACGACATCCTTAAACGGAACGTAAGGGACGGTGTACCAAAAACTTTGCAGGCATGATCAGACCATGAAACTAAACAACTTCTTCTATGGGGAATAAATTGGTAAACTTCGACCTCCCATACAAAATTCCCGATCAGCTGACCTGACAGTAAAACTGGCCCACCGGCTACATGTGTCTCAGAAAGCTAAAGAAAAGTATATGCTCGGTATCTTTATAATGAATAACATCCGGAATTAAACTATCCTCGAAAAGACCCAGGTAACGGACATAGTCTCGAAGTGTAGCAAACTAGCCGTGTGATGCCGGCTTAGAATAGCATCCCCATTTCTTTCCCGTGGGGGTCGTACGAGGCAACTAGGGGACTCGAGGTTGTGTATTGCAATTTTAGGCGATGGGCTAACAACCTGTCACTATAGTGATACACAGCTATCTAATTGACCCTCAAAATTTTGTCAGACGTGGTGTTAATATCCGTTTTACGACCCTTACGGGGTAGGCAGAGCGTTAAATTTATGTATGTATGTATGAATGTAGCAAACTGAAGTGGCAGTGGGCTAGGCACATCTTTATGTACGTATGACTTTAGTACTAACACGCGCTTAACACGCACTCAACACGCGCACGGCACGCGTTAAAACCTGAATCTGCCTGTACTGTTTCTCACCTCTACTGCGGCTCAACAATGCAGTGTTGTTCTGCTAGTTAATTGCACGGAAATGCAGCGCCGGCGCCGACTCCGCCGCTCACAGCTCAACTTTACTAAGTACGCAGAAACTGAGGGAGTGAGGGTGTTCGCAAACTAACTTTCTGGTAGAGGAATTGCAGCATCTAAAGTAATTTTATTTTATTAATGGACCATTATTTTATTTATATATATATCAGTTACCAGTACTTAGGTGGTTCTCACGTCTACTGCATATTTTTAGGGATCTGTTTGTCAGATGAAAACAATTTACGAAATCCCATACGAAAACCATATGACATGGCACGTGTACTCGAAGGTTTGTATGGTGACTGTTACAAGCCCCGGTGCGTGTACGATTTACATAAAAAATTTTTTTTTACTGAGGCGCCTTCTTGTAGTGTAGGACACCTAACCATTAGCCATAAGTTAGCATATAAGACTATGTATCGTGTGATCTGATACATTATACGCTCAGACGCGACACAAGTTCGTTGTTTCATTGAATACTCCTACAGCCCGCATTGCATGGCGACCCGGCCAGGGCTGCCTGATGGCAGCGCTGAGCCAAGGGAACATGAATGTGGGTTGTTTGAGGAATTTGTGGAGTGAAAAATAAAAAGCGAAGTGAACATTAGCGTTAAACTTTAATTAATAGCAGTGCTGTGATGGGAATAAAAAAGAAGTGGACAATTGACGGAACAATTTGATGGAGAAAACATACAAAATCTAAAATGAAATCTAGACAAAATCTACAAAAATCAACTTTTTCGGAACATAAACTAATAATATGTAGCTGAGGAGAATCTGATAAATATGATGCCGTAAGATGACACCAAGAATGCAAAGATGACGTGGCCGTTGCAATAAATGTGAGTGTGGATATACTGGGCGCTGGGAGTAATGTTATACCAATATCAAGCCATGATGATGATAGATGATGATAAAATGCAGGGCGCAGGGAGATGTTGGTGTCCATATAGAAGGATGATATACTCGTAATAGCAGGGCGCCGGCAGATGTTCGAGTCGGATGTGGATGCAGCAGGGAGCCGGGAGATGGTTAACATCCGTAATGTAAAGTAGGTAAAGGTAACAGTGAACGTAGTGCGAAACTATTTTTGCCTCCCGACAGTGAAATGTTAACATCGAGAAGATTTAAGAGACAGACTATCCTTACGTTCAAGTGTAAACGAGTGATAACATCAAATAACTTTATTTTTATGAGGTAAGCGGTTTGATTTTATTAAGCTCCATCCAAAATTATTTTCGTTCATTGGTTTATTTAAAATATTGAAAATAGTCTATATTAAGTAAGTGCGCAATAGATAATTTTCTAGTACTTATTTGTATTAAAATATCAGAGAAATTTGAACATGTATGTTATTATGTTAGTAATCAATAATTTTCATTAATGAAATAAAAAATGCAAAATTACCTATGTGTAATGTAGGTAAGTGAAGTACGCATCAAATTGTTCCGACTTATAATTTTATTGTATTGATAGACCTACTGACTTTAAAATGTATGTAGGTAATTATCTATCTTCATTAATAGCTTAAAAGTAACTTAGATATGATCGATCATAAATATAGAACTAAGTAGAATTTTAAATACCTATAAAATAATATTTTAAAAACCAAGAGCCTTCATTTGATTAGAAAGTGCGTTAAAATCGTATCAATATGTATAATGACAAAATATACATTATAAAAAACATGTTCAAAAAAGAACTAGAATACAATTTGCGACTAAGATATATTTTGAGAGATGCAATTATGACAGAGAAAAGTTAAGCAAAAATATCTATTATTCAGTTAAATTCTGTAAAAGAAAGGAAAGAAGTATACTCTTTTTTATGTACGTATTTTCTGACTTACTATAAAATATTTTTGTGAAATGTAGTGTGCATTATTTTTATGTATTCACTTTTGGTAATTACGAATTGAATTTTCGAAAAATCACTTTAGCCTATACCTATAAACAGTAAGAGATAATTTAATGTTAATAAAAGAAAGATCTAAGAAAAACACAGGTAAAGAAATGTATGTACTGCGCAGCAAGTTGAGCCATACCTCATTTATACTGCTGATACTATTTTTCTGTATGTAATTTCAATTTTAGATATATTACTTTTCTGTGTATATTAACGAAATGTGTACATTTTTGAAAGCGAAACTATTTTTTATTTTGCCGGAATGAGAAATTGTACCATGTAAAACACATATATTACCTATGTTGCTATATTGTCGAAACTTTGTTTCCGTAAAATTATTCGAAACAATGTACTTGTTTTACATGTTTATAATTTTACTGGTTAAATATTACAAACTATAAGAATAAAAAGCAAATTCTATCATTCAATGTTTTTAAATTTGCGTTTTGGATTGTGCTTTCAAGGCATTTGTATTTTTCTGTAGCGATATCTAGAATTACTGATGTTTAGATACTTTTTTTTTTATCCGATGCTTGATAAGTGATTCAAGGTTTCTAATTTATTAATTTTAATTATCCTTTTTCAGCACATTTAAGTGAATCGTATAAATCTATCTTCTAGCTGGAAATCTATCTACATATTTATTTGATATTTATTTTCTTTTGAAATTAACCTGCGGATATTGTGTTTTTATAACTTTCTGAAATCATAGCGATTATTTTGCTCTCACATGTGTGAATTACTCACTCAAATTAAATTGTTTTTTTTACTTTTATCAATTAAATGTGTCCGAACATGAGTAACTAACTAAGAAATGCCTTTCGAGATCAGTGAATGAATGAATACTTATGTATAATTTAGTTCAAACTTTTTTAAACAATTTCATGTTTGATATAATGACCATGTATTCTGTATTTAATAATTGAGATATTTACTTTTGTAAGCAGTTTACGTATACATTTAAAAACGGGCTAGTGTACCTATCTATCGATTCTTTACATTACATTAACATAATATATATATTTCGCAATACAGTTTGCTGCAGACATTCTTTCCGAACAAACTGTAAGTATCTTGTTTCATCCGTTTGTTGCAACGTGCAGTGCTGAGTAGGTGTTAATTCAATACGTACCTACCTACTTAGTTACTGTGTGCAAGTACTTTAATGCGGCGATGCAATGCCGGATCATACTTATTATGTGATTATATGATCTATTTATCAGACTGTAATACTGTGTTTTTTGCATTGTTTTTGAATTAAAGGTACTCTATTCACTACCTATAGCAATTATATAAACAAACGTTGGCTAAATTTTCTAATGATTTATTGTTGAAAGTCAATTGTGTAACTTTTTATTAAATATATACTACCTATACATACAAGTAAATAACTGATTTTAAGAATACCCTTTTATGATTCCGTGGATTGTTTGTGATAAAAAACGACGACAATATGGAAATATTTCAGTAAAAATCTATGTACCAAATCGTAAGCCAAGTAGTTAACGGATAAGTAGGCAAACGCTTGTAAGATATGATTCATTTCATACAGTTGAAAATAGGTAAATCGTATTAAAATCATTTTGGCTAATTAGATAAATTAATTAAGCACAATTTGTTACGCATTTACTTACGAATGTAGAATTATGTCGAGGAAAGGATTGTAAAGATTGTGGTTAGCGCATTATGCTACTAAGAGTATGTTTCAAGAATTAGTTGTTATTTATTGAAGGTTATGTAAAGCTTGTAAAGTTTAAAAGGATAAGGGACTATTTTGGTTATTATCGTATCTAATCGCGATTGGCCTGATCAACCATAGTGACGGTACTTAGTGATCAAAATATTCATTTGTTTGATGTTATTTATTTATGGGCATTGATAGTTATGGATACGCACGAGATGCGATAGCACACAGTCAACAAGTAAGGCACAAAGGCACTACAAGGTTCAGGTCCTTCTTTCGATCATGGCCGGAACGAGCTTCCCCCGTGAGAAATGTTGGAGACTTTATGTAAAGTCTTAAATCATGATCTTGGTTAGTTTATGTTGAGGCTAAATGCCTATGTTAATAAAGTCGCGACTTGTCGGTTAAAGTGCCTAAATATGAAGTTATATATAAAAAAAGTGTAATTAAGTAAACCGACATTATTGTAAATGGCTGGCCAGCCCATGTTGTTAATGTAAGTGTGCCTAGTCCATGTAAAGGACTCAGTAGCAAGGCTACTTGTATTGTAAACAAATGAAATAAGTTGACTGTTGTAGTAGAGAAAGCGACTGAATGTGATAGTAACCAACATGATAATTATGTCGATAATTAACGTTATTAAAGGAAATACATATAAAAGATATATTGAAATAAAAGGAAGTAGATAATGCAAGTATTCAGGATGGTTTTAAGTTAAATTTTAATATCTGAGGTTTAAAAAAAAATCATCTATGGACAAATTTACATAAATTATAAAATATTTCATTTTAACTATGTACTTACATAGGTAATTATTATTTGTACAGAAAATCAGCTTATGTACTTAGTGTTGTGTGGTCCTCTACCTGTATAATTTTCGATATATACTTACTAGTAAGATTGTTAAATATCCATTCATATCAAAAGTATAATGATTTTAACGTACCTACCTTTTATTATTATCTTCGTTGAATTTCAATGTAATGTTTTTATTTTTCATTAATTACGGAAATGAAGGCCCTTGGAACACATAATAATATGACTTAGTTGTTAAATGCTTTATTACTTACATAAGAATTAAGATATTTTTTTATATGTTAGATGCTATTACTCTCAGAAAGAAAAAATTGGATTCATTTTAAAAAAACAATAATTTTTGTACTTCCTCAATAAACTGTGGAATATGCAACAATATACCTACGTACAAGTACAACATAAAGAGGTTTTTATCTTTTTTTTTTAACTGTGTAAAGAGTTGATAACATAACTTAATTAGGGTTGTCGGTATGTAATCGGCGTAAAAAAGGTTATTTAATTTCATTAAAATTACCAACCGATTAAAATTAATTAGTGATAATATATACCTCTAAACTGATCTTCTAAAATTAAAAATCATAATGTATTGTTCAGTGTTATGCCTGCAAAATTATTCAACCAATGTTATGTAACCAATTGATTTATTTTTTAGTGAAATGCTAAAGTCTGTTCTTATGAACAAATTTGAAAAATTAAAATTCATAGTTTATTTTTTTTTATTTTTAGGGGGAAGGTGTAGTGTAGGACACCTAACCATTAGCCATAAGTTAGCATATAAGACTATGTATCGTGTGATCTGATACATTATACGCTCAGACGCGACACAAGTTCGTTGTTTCATTGAATACTCCTACAGCCCGCATTGCATCTTTATACCTCATATACCTACGTAACACCTTTTTAACTAATTGCTTTTTGCAACTGGAACATACATTCAGAGTAGAGATATGTGAAGTAATTGTGTACCTGGGTTACTATGTATGAATTTAACATTTCATGATGTTAGCGCACTGATAAAAAATTGAATTCCGTTTGTTTACTCCGCAGAATAAATACAAGAGTTTCAGCATATGCTAATTAAAGAGCTTTGGACTATAGGAATCTCATCAGAGGTGTAGACTGCATGGATTACATTAGAAGCTCCTGATTGCATTTGTCGTAGAACCGATGCAAAGTGGAGTAAGCGGGTTTTCGAGTGAAGGCCACGCCCTGGCAAGCATAGCGTTTGATGCCCTTCGGCCAGATGGACCGATAAGTTAAAAAAAGGAGCTTATAGTGACTGGATGATGAGAACGAATGCCCTATTAAGGTGGATCTAACGGATTGCAATAGGCTAATAAATGTATGTATAGTATATTATATCCCTTATTTTCCAAAGTATTAATTATAATAGGTATACTCTTTATGCTGATGATGATGCTTCACTTTACAAAAAAGCGCTAAAATATTTTTTCAGAATTTTTTTCTAGAATTTTTTTTATAATATTATATGGTTTGATTTTTTGTGTGCATTTAAGAGACTTTAGCATCAGCTTCCATGATGAGTGAGAGACGCAATAATCCAGAGACGACCAAAGCCGGAGTAGGGAAAGTTTCATTAAGCCCAGGGAACGCAAAGTGAATTCAGTCTCTCAGAGCTGAGCAATTTTGGCGAAATAAGTAAAACAAACACAAATGCTTTCCTTACTCTGACGAGTTTCAGAAGTTAGCTGCAAATTGAGCTTGTCCTTAAATAAAATTGAAGTGGGATTCTGGAACTTTGTGTTATATTTTCATACGTACACAGTTTTAAATCGCTTTACCGTAACCATTTATTTCGTTGTTTTGTAGTTTGTATTCAAATGAAATACTCTTATGCAAAGTATCATTATCACATTACAAATGACCGTTTGTCTTAACACCACTGTGGCACCGCTGCTATGATCTCTGTGAATGTCTAAATCAATAGTATAAACATTCTCTCGTATCCGGCTTTAACACTTTTAATCGCGTAAAATCTACTCGTTCCCACGGGAATCGTAGTAAATCAGAACATATTCACCATTGCGCGGTTCTCTTCGAGTAGGAGATCCTTTGATACCACGCTCTGAATACGTGTCATAAAAGAGAAGAGAGAGAGAAGAGAGAAGAATGTTTTGTTGGGAAACGACAAAAGCTTCTGTTTTTGCGGCACGTGAGGATCTGGAGTACCTGTTAGACTACCAAAAACCCAGCTAAACTATAAAATAACAATATAAGCTCTATAGCAAAAGCTATTTAGTATGATAGGTCCCTCTCATGGTACAAAAGCATCGAAAATCTTGAGTACTTCATGTTAACCACCAGCAGCTCAGCTTTATTGTGAGAGACACGTAAATGTCTCCAATCTAAGATCTGGAGTACATGATAGGCCGTTTCTTCTAGCACATATACAGGATTATTTTTTAGTCAGTGCGCAGCTTCAACATACGTAATGGTTATCAAATTTTAGAAAATATGTATTTATTTTTTACACCTGACTTAGAACAAAAAAATTGAAATAATCGTACTTAAACTTATCCCAGGATCGTACGTAAGTGTGGATCACCCTATTAGGTTCACTAGTTATCTTTCGGTTTGGCAACGTCGCGCGCGGCCCAGTTATACCTATCAGCTGACTGTGTTCTAGCTTCTACCTACAGCACAGGTCAATGACCAGTCCAGGTTAATGACCGCTATTGGTACCGGGGTGCGTGCGGGTGATACCTACAACAACTAAGTACCAATCTCACAAGTACCTACACTTAAACTGCCTCCGTGGTGTAGTGGTTTGAAAGTTGGTCTCTTGATTTGATGGTCCCTGTTTCTAGTTTATGCGGAGAGACAAGATTATTTTGTTAATCACGTAGTTGGATTTTTCCCAGTTTGGTTAAGAATTAGCAGCTACTACTAGCATAAGCAAGACATGTAAATGTTTAATCCATAACGGTAACTCGGGATTGTACGCAGTAACCATCTACTTATTCTTACAGTTAACAAGAATAACCAGAAAAGATTGATACCCATTTTAAAAGATCAACATTCAAAGGTTTTTCTAATATTCTTTAAAAATAACCAGTAAAGACTTTAATGGCAACTGGAGCCTTTGCTGATAGTACCTAAAAAGCCTACACAACCTGCATACAACAGAGGTTGTGATGGTTTGACAACGTCGCGATTAGTCACCGCGTCTCAGCGCCAGACATAGTGGCGCCAACTATTCAATTTTTAGAAGAAATCTGATGCCGGCGCCGGCCGCCCGCGCCGCGCCACCGCCGCCGGCACGGCGTGGCGGGAAATTCATCTGCACTGCTAGAAAGCTTTATGTACACTCATGATATGAGGTAGCTCGTATTGCGCGTGCCTGCCCTTCGATGATTTTAACCGAATTATCCTTAAAGTACAACTGCATTTAAAGTAAAGTAAACGGCAATTTTGTGCGCTTATGAGAGTGGAGCGAAAAATTCAGTAAAATATTAGGCCACTAAAATGTTGCTACTACGTTAGTGTGAACTAACCTTGAGTGGTTATTTAGGAATAAAGATTAAAAACGGTCTACTCACACAAAAATAACAGGGTGTGATTTGATCGGGCATTGATAAAAAAATTCGTATGGCCGGAACGCGGCTATCGCGCGCCGGTCTTGTGTAGCTGAGCCTTTAAAAAGATGATTCCAATTTTCCCTTCATACTTTTACGGGCTTAGGACCGTCAAAATGAAAAGTTTGCCTAGAACACTAGGTAGGCAGTAGGTAGCTAAGTACAATAGTTGTTTAATTAACAGTTACTTACCGTAAACTGCCCGTGATCCAACAGCCTCTGCATAACGTTGAGGAATGTTCTTGGGTTCGGTACACGAGGGTCCTCAACGCCAGCATTACGCAGTCGAGGTAAACTTTCGTCCGCGTACATTCATTGGGCTGCTCGGGTATTTTCCCCACTTAAAAAGTACGAACGCACCATTTCGTAAAACTCGCGAATCGTAAAATTGGACATCGCGAAATCAATTCGGGATGGGCGGGAAAAGTAGTGTCATACAGGTGCGCGCCCGCCCGCGACGGAATCAAAGCGAGAACTGAAACTGACTGAAGGGTGCGCTGCGCGAGCGCTGTTGCCATTTTTACGCACCCCCGATTGAAAAGTAGTGTGTCCATGATTTATTTTTTATGAGGCAGACATAAATAAAAAAAATAATAAAAATAAAACATATTTTTTTATTTGCCTAAAATGTCCTATTAACGATTCTGATATCATGGTATAAGTTTGCGCACTGACTAAAAAATAACCCTGTATATCCAGGAGTTAGAGTACCTTATGTAAACCACCAGGATCCTGGCTTATTCAGACGAGATACTGCTATAGTTCCATAGCAAGAGTTGTTTAGAATGGTTGGTCACTTTTACTGGCCTATCAACATCGAGCCAATAAAATGATTCCATAACTGAATCTTCTAAGCATGATGGGCTTCTTTTGTTGGCACAAAAACGTTCTGAAATATCTACAATGGAGCGCCAGGTGCCCAGTTAAACATAATATATACAAATAGCTCTGTAGCAAAAGTTGTTCAGCTATATTCTCTAAATTAAAGTCTACCTAATTATGGTTGGCGATCCGATAAACTCTGTAATTGTCTTAGTAAAGTTACTTACTTAAAATAAGTAAATAATGATGGACCGCTTCTGCTGACACATAGACATCGACGGTCTGTAGTTACTGATGTGGAACACTAAGAGCCCAGATAAACTATGCGAGTTATGAAAATAATTCCACAGCAAAAGAAAAACAGCATTATGGGCCGCTAATTTATGCTCAGAAAATATGCTGAAATACTTTATCCGTGGAATGGGTTGACAAACTGAGGTAGGTGGAATGATCTAATGACGGTTCATTATTATTGAAGACGGCACATTTATGAAATGCTGCCGAACAACAACTAATTAGCGGTATTTAAATATCAAATCAAAAAATACTTTATCGTACACTATATAGTACAAACAAAAAATGAAAACAAAGATAAGTGCACACAAAGCGGCCTTATCGCTTAGGTTGCAATTGCTTCTAGGCGTAGAAGAATAAATTTAATGCAGGAGGGGTGTCGTAACGTATACATCGAAGTCTGTTGACTTTTGATTCTACATAAAACCTACACCTGTTGTTCCTGTCGATAAGAAGTATGTGGGAAAGTTACTTTAGTAAAGTAATATAAGTGATACAATATTTTCTGGGGAGAGAAGTTTGCTCAAAACAATAATATCATCCTCACGCTATAAATAATTCAGTAAGAGCTCTCACTCACCTCAGCAAATATTATTTACCGAATATATATGTTGTGCCGTGAATGAAGTATGCGCCGATACTCTGTTTAGATATATGGGACATTATTCTGCATGAAAACTATATTTTGACGAATGGACAGGAAATATATTACCTATACATATTTTGTTGTAATGTTGCCGTGTGATGCTGGCTTGGAATAGCATCACTCCATTTCTTTCCCGAGAGTCGTACGAGGCGATGAAGGCACTCGAGGGTGTGTACAACAATTTTAGGCGATGGGCTGACAACCTGTCTCTATGGCGATACACAATTTTCCGAATGACCCTCAAAGGTTTGTCAGACGTGGCGTAAATGTCCGTTTTTTCGGCCGTGTATGCTCTGCCTACCCCGCAAGGGATAAAGGCGTGATATATGTATGTATGTATTTGATGTAAACGTTTGTTTAACTCACTAAAATTTTCCAATTTTTGCAGTTTTTACTTTAAAAAACTCAAAAATGATGAGTAAGTACCCACCCTATCTGATGCACAAAAAATGCTTCCTCTAAAGAGATCTATCTATGCTGATAAAAATTAAATTTTTTGCCCAAGGTTTTCTTGAAAATATTGTTAGCAAGAAGTATTACCATATAATCGCATTAACATATTGACGACCGATGTGGCGCAGTAGTAGTGCGACAGCCTGCGACGCAAAGGTTCCGGGTTCGATTCTCGGTGGGACACTCACAAAAGTTGATATTTATCTCTTTGTGAATTTGTTCCCGGTCTGATTAGGACATTGCAGGGTGAACCAACTGATTGTCCGAAAATAAATGGTTCCGTGCTTCGGAGAGCACGTTAAGCCGTCGGTCCCGGTTGCTGTCTATGATTACTTAGACGGCGGTCGTAACACAACCATGTCAGAGGCCTACTAGTGGCCGTAGGCGGTTGAAAAACTCTGACACC
Organism: Tuta absoluta; assembly: GCA_027580185.1. Lineage (NCBI taxonomy): Eukaryota > Metazoa > Arthropoda > Insecta > Lepidoptera > Gelechiidae > Tuta > Tuta absoluta. Next base: position 3,277,859 of record JAQAHW010000016.1, on the reverse strand, counting down.
AGGGTTCATCGAGTCCTTGGATGACCCGGTGTCCCAAACGAAATAAAAGAGAAAAAAAAACGCATTAACCCTATTTACCAATGCATAAAAGAGCAGGAGCGAGCACAAGCATCATAAAATTGTTTACGTGAAATGAAGTAACCTCAAATATATGGTGTAAAATAATTACAGCAAATATTTTAGGGAGTGAAATAGCCTATAAAAATTGCTATAAATAGTACTCTTTGAATGAGATCGTGATAAATTAAAAAATTTGGAAATTAATAATTTATTTAATTTGCCTTACAGTCGTCTTCTGACATTCCCTGATTAATGCTCCTAGCATTAACGGTTTCCCATTTTTATCTCAATTGACATGATGCAGCCTGCTACTGGTGCAGTCCCTTCATGCAAATTTTCACTGGGTTAGGTACCTATCTACCGAACTGGCAAAGCCGTACACTGGACTGAGAGACGTGGAAAAAAAGGAGAGAGGCTTTTGCCCTGCAGTGGGACAAAACAGGCTCTTAAATAAATAAATAGGTAGGTACCTATCAGAAGTAATCTGCCGACCAAATAATTATGGGAGGAAACGTTCGAGCTAAATTCTTAAAGAAAAAATAAGAAGCGTTTTTGCTACCTTTTAATTTTACTTAGGTACGTTTGTTTATAAAGAAAGCTACAAAATATGTATACACACCTCTACATAAAAAAATATAAGTAAGTGTAGGTACTACAGGACGGTCATTCCAATATTTAACAGCTTTCAGATTCATGCTAATGCTATGGTAGAGGATCTATTTTCCTTTTTTGACATCTGAAAGTATGAAATTAACCAGCTGTCAAATATGGCTTATATTGGGATGGCCTTACTTTAATGTTTGGTAATACTGCATATATTCTAGAGGTAGTGGTCTGAATTCCCGCGCAAAGATCCATAATCTATTTGGATTTCCATACATTATGAAATTCCGCAACATATCCCATAACCAGCAGCTTTAAGTTGCGCTTTTCTAGAATTTTAGTAAATTTTCTGGTTCCCGATCAAGCACCTTCCATGTGACCCTAGATTATGGCGAAACTGCTCGTTAATGTCGAATTTAGTTGGACTCTGGTAACGATTATTACGCTCCGCTTCAATAGCTGGTTCTTATTAGGAGGCAGTTTAAAATAATACCATGATTCTTTTGAAATTAAATGATAATTTGAAAGGGAGCGTACGGAACTTCTAAGAGATAATGTATGCACGTGCACCTGCACAAAAAATAAAAACGATACAAAAGTTTACTTGATATACTATTGTCAAAACGTTGCAAGTTCTAAAAACCACTAACTACTTCTGGGTGAAAAACTTACCACACTATATCTAGAAAATGTATTTTACAAGAGAAGAGACGGTATTCAATGAAATATTTCCTCGTCTGCAGCAGTTAGACCATCTATCTCGACAACAAAGAACCTGGAAATTAAATGCTGTAGTTTTACTTGATGTATGTATGCATCTATGTATATAGTTAAAATGATTTTGTGTTGCGTGCAAGTTCTTAAATTTTGAATTTAAGGTATGGTTTAGAAGGTGTTGATGATAGGATATCTTTTCCAAGCAATTTACTTAAATCGAGTGTACCCGTCAACGATCCGACAGTGGCGACACTTCGGAAAAAAAAGATGTTATCTTTATACAAACAATCTATCAGAATTTCCGTTGCCCAAGTTTTTAGTATTATCCTTCAGTAAAATTACAACCATCAAACTCAATGAAATATTCGCTGTAATTAAAGTTATGGCAACTAATAACAAAATTTACCGTTTTTAGGCACTTTTTTCCATAACTTTGATTGCAGAAAATATTTTATTGAGTTTGCAGATTCTAATTTTACTTAAGGTTAATACTAAAAACTTGGGCAACGGATATTCTGATAGATAATTTGTATAAAGACAAAACTTTTTCGTGAAGTGGCGCCACTGTCGAGGTCGTTGGCGGCTACACTCGCCTTAATTCAGAGTTTAGAAATACAAAAGCTACAGCAAACCAAGTAAAGCATTTCCTATTCATAGAAAACCACAATCCATCCTCTCAAGCAAAGGCAAAGGGAAGTCTCTGACGCTTCTGTTGAATTGTAAATAGCTATTTTCTAAAATTCATCATAAGATATAAAGGGCTGACGCCTGATATAATCTTAAAACCGGTCCCTTTTTACTAACAGCAAATTGTGCGTGTGCAATCAAGGCGGAATCATGTACACTTTTAACACAGTTTGAGCGATAATGATTTTTAGAGCTAACTTAGCGAGTTTTTTCTATCGAGCCAAATTATCAGTATCTCGTTTTGAAAACAATAAAACAACATCATTTGAATTTGGTTTAATTCGATCTATGCGCCGAATAATTAGTAGATGTGTAATGCAAAGATTTACCTCTACGTTTTAAACGGGTTGCGCCGCTCATGGTCCGCAGAGTCGTGAGAGTATGGAACTACCCTCATTTAGAAACGCGCGTAAACCTAATATAACCATGATAATGGGTAGCTCGCGCCTTCCAATCGACTACTAATCATCCCGCGCGTAGAACTGAATAAACCTAATGTGTACAAAGCGCGAAAGTCTAATACAATATAATTTATCCCGAAGTTCATTACTTAGGTATTTATTTCAAAACGTTTACTGCATTTAACTTGGATAAAAATCACTTATGAATTTCCCTTCTAAGTCTATTCAGCCCCTTAACCACTCAAAACATGAACCTCCGGGTTCAAGAGTTGTCGCCTCATTTCTTATGCAGATTGACTTCACAAAGTTTTCATAACCCAGCGTCGACTCTTGAACTAAGTTTGCAGTTGCAGCTGTTCAGCCGAGCATTAAAAGTTGGAATGATTGACCTTTCCTTTAAAACCGGACAACTTTCCACATCCGATCCGATTTGATTAAAATAATTCGTTTAAAGTAATTAAAAAAGTTGTGGAATAATGTAAATATGACAAAACGACATCTTTTGGCTAGTGAATAGATAATAAAAATTAATGAATATAAAAATATTTGTGTAGTAAATTCTAGCTTGTAGATTATTGTCATGTAGGGAGCACTTACAGGGATTAACGAAGAGTGTTTAAAGCGAATTCCACGTAATAACGGACCGATGGATAGAACTCTCAAATACCTTGGTCAAATTGCATGCATTACAGTATGCCATAGTATCCGTTTTTTGTATATTGATTCTGAAATTATCTTAATTTGACAAATAAATGGATGCGTCCGTCAGTCCGTCATAGGTAGTGAGTATTTAAAATACAAAACGCATCTCGGCAATGCAATGCCGTGTGATGCCGGCTTAGAATAGCATCACCCCATTTCTTTCCCGTGGGAGTCAGAGGCGACTAAGGGACACGTATTGCAATTTTAGGCGATGGGCTGACAACCTGTCACTATTGCGATACACAATTTTACAGAATGACCCTCAAACGTTTGTCAGTGTGACGTAAATGTCTGTTTTATGCGGCCGTTTATGCTCTGCCTACCCCGCAAGGGATTATAGGTGTGATATATGTATCTTGCCAATGTTTCTCTGGACTGGATGTTAAACGGCATAAGCATTCGTGACCCAGTTGCGATGATATTGCCGAGACATCGAGAGCTTATCGTTTGACGGCAAAGTCCAACGGGGAAGCTTTATAAAATTAAATTTCTAAGTACTTACTTGGTTCTGCGTTAAGGCGAGTGGTGCCGCAAAACTATTGCCACTTCACAAAATAAAATCATAGTTCTCCATTAAAAACATACCTCAGAATGTCTTTTGCACAAGTTTTTAGTAAAATCTGCGTTGGAATGTTCAATGAAACCTTACAAACTAAGTGAATTTTTTGCGATAAGTTGAGTTAAAATAATCAGTCAGTAGCAATATTGGCAAATTCTGGCACTTTTATCTATAACTTTAAGTACAAGTAAACTCTGACACCAAGGTTCATCAGGTCGTTGGACGACTCGGTCTCCCACACGCAAAAGACAGATGTACAGCAAATATTTTATAGCATCAGCAGGTTTTAATTTTGCAAAAACTTGTGCATTTGACACTCTTATTTTATTGTTTGTTTTATGAGATATTTTTATTGTCAGCATATTGGCTTTAATGTTATTTAGGAAACACAATTCGAAAGATTTTAATGTAGTACCTACCTAATATTGAAAGTATTATTTAAAATCAAGTTGCCGCGTGCTTAGAATAGCATCATCCCATTTCTTTCCCGTGGGAGTCGTAAGAGGCGACTAAGGGACTCGAGGGTGTGTATCGCAATTTAAGGCGATAGGCTGACAACCTGTCACTATAGCGAAACCAGGCTTCATCGGGTCGTTGGACGACTTGGTGTCCCACACGAAAAGAAAGACTATAGCGATACACAATATTCCGAATAACCCTCAAACATTTGTCAAACGTGGTGTAAATGGCCGTTTTTTGCGGCTGTTTACGCTCTGCCTACCCCGCAAGGGATTATAGGCGTGATATGTGTATGTGTATGTGTGTATTTAAAATCAATTTAAAATATAGAAGCTACAAGCTATGCTATTTATTTACCTATCAGCTTAGAACTAAATCAATAACTACTGGCCTTTGCTTTGAAAGATTCTGGAGTGGCGGCCACGTGCGCGAAAACAACGTGTGCAATGGCTTGCTACTTACCACCAGGTTGATAAAGTCTAAAGCTGGGTTCTATTGAAGCGCTTGGGCTAATGCTTACCTCGGACGTGGATGTATCGGAGTTGTGATGATGATGATTTTTCCGACCGATTTCGGCCATGGCGACCACTTCAACTCCTAATCAAAGAGGCGTTGATGCGCTCGGAGATGGCTACTATAGCCAATTTTTGCTAAAAAGTCTCGTGCGCAATGCGGGCAGGTGAGCTTGCCGTTCACATAATTGTAGTTAATGGCTGCAGGTGGACGGTCTTTCAACTCATCGCGCTTAGCGTCGAGGTCTGCTTTGCGCTGCTCCTCAAACTCGCGTATTCGCCTTTTTACCATCACCATCGGAGTTGTATGATAATAATGACGATGTTTTTTCTAAAGTTTGTATACGGACCAAGTTATAAATTTAATCACATCTAGAATCTGATCTTAGTGACAGCCCTGTGAATCGTAATAAACAAGACTGGTCGGTCTCATACTTTATTCAAGATCTACTCTTTACTGTGACTGTGAATCGACAACCGATCCTTACTAAAACCTTCCCGGGGGATTGTGAACTTGTGACCCATTGGCTCTTCATTGGAGAGGGTTTTAGGAGCCGAGGTGGGGGTGTGGCAATCTAGTCCGTATTATCTGTTTTGATAGTAAGTTTATGGATTTGATTCCCCCAAGGTAATTTTTACTGTATTCTGGGTAAGTAATAACACTAATAAGTGAAAAGCACATTACACAGATTTCATCCAACATTCAGTGATTATGTTATTACTAATGCAGTTCTATTTTCTAAACACGAGTCGATTGTGGTAGTCCAAAATAGTTCGACCAGTTTCCTCAAGACTAGACCTAAAGACTAGAAACTAAAAGACCACCTAGGGAGTACAGGTAAAAGAAAATATAGATTCAGGCCTCTTTGAGTAATTGGTGAACCTATACGATGTAGTGTGAACCGCCTTCTTTCTTAAACCAAGTTAAAAAGGCACTTAAATTTGATAAATATCTACCCGCTTAGTATGCTTTCCAATCAATGAGTGATGAATTCAGTGATTCTGCTATTTGACATAATTAGGATATTTCCCAAAAGAAAATCAACCGACATAATTTGATCATATAAAAAGTTTCGTAGGTTAACAAACATGACTACCTAAAGAAAGTTATTCGTAAAACCTCTCTGACACCAGGGTTCTTCGGGTTGTTGGATGACTCTATGTCTCACATGAAAAGAGAGAGAGAGGCGGCATTATTGGTGCATCCAGCAAGAAAACTCATTTGAATTATAAATGAAAATAAGAAATTGAAAATATGTCAGCGCCCGCTGGCACTTGAACCCGGGACCGTGGAGTACCGTTCCACTGCTCTGCCAACTGAGCTACCGGCGCCCCGACGTAAGCTGACGAAATCTTCAACCTCTTGGTACTCGTCTCGAAGCGACGACAAGCGACATCTAGTATAAGTTATTTGAAACTAATACTATGGTCAGTCCACTTAAGAGTGAAATTCGAACCATGCGATGAAGCTTTGCTTAATTAAATGTACTATGGTTTTATTTTGCACTCACAGTGCTATATTACTTTCATAAATGAAAATAAGAAATTGAAAATATGTCAGCGCCCGCCGGGACTTGAACCCGGGACCGTGGAGTACCGTTCCACTGCTCTGCCAACTGAGCTACCGGCGCCCCGACGTAAGCTGACGAAATCTTCAACCTCTTGGTACTCGTCTCGAAGCGACGACAAGCGACATCTAGTATAAGTTATTTGAAACTAATACTATGGTCAGTCCACTTAAGAGTGAAATTCGACCATGCGATGATAGCTCAGTTGGCAGAGCAGTGGAATGGTACTCCACGGTCCCGGGTTCAAGTCCCAGCGGGCGCTGACATATTTTCAATTTCTTATTTTCATTTATGAAAGTAATATAGCACTGTGAGTGCAAAATAAAACCATAGTACATTTAATTAAGCAAAGCTTCATCGCATGGTTCGAATTTCACTCTTAAGTGGACTGACCATAGTATTAGTTTCAAATAACTTATACTAGATGTCGCTTGTCGTCGCTTCGAGACGAGTACCAAGAGGTTGAAGATTTCGTCAGCTTACGTCGGGGCGCCGGTAGCTCAGTTGGCAGAGCAGTGGAACGGTACTCCACGGTCCCGGGTTCAAGTCCCGGCGGGCGCTGACATATTTTCAATTTCTTATTTTCATTTATGAAAGTAATATAGCACTGTGAGTGCAAAATAAAACCATAGTTCATTTGAATTAATTCTGAGTATATACGTATTTTTAATAATGTTGTGTATAAAGCTCATAAGTGTAAGCCTTGAAAAGTTATAGTGGTGGATATAATACAAAACTATTATTTCAGCTAAAATATGATTATTGTAAAAATATGTCTATAAATTGTTCCATTGAAAATGCTCATCGGTATATTTACCCACTCGGATTGGTTGGGATAACATTCGTTGTTTTGTGAAAACACACCGCATTGTGCAAAATCTAATTTGAGAATTAATGCGTGGAATTTATGGGTGTTTGAAATAAGGATTACTATTAGAATAATGTGCTAGCTTTGAATTATTGGTATTGGCTATCAAAGCTATTGAGTAGGAAATGTGTACATTTTACATATTTTATAGAGTATTTTATGCAACTAGTAGTAAAGTATTTCTTGACATTTGATCATGCAAATTATTAGGTAGGAGTAGTAGGTACTATCAGGAACCTCAATTTCAATTCAAGGCTTTAATGCATACTAGATCTTCAATAGTTACTAAGAATAACCAAACCACTATTAAATTTAGCCCAAAAATTCTGTAAAAAACAATTTGATTGGTAATTTCACAAACTGTCGCGTAGCTGGAATCTTTCGAAAGTGCAATCCAGTCGACTATTCAAGATCGTTGTGACTCTCGTTAAAATAGTTTCTCTCCAAATACTCCAATCTGCAGGCAGTAGAACATTGTGCAGGTTGTTTTTATATGGGAACAACAAGTGGTATCGTCAAAATATGCCAAAGAGGCGACCACCAAAAATAACGCACATTTTCATGTTGCTTTTACCAATATGAAAATAATCTTTTAACATTAAACCTGTTAAAAGATTATTAGTAAAAATATCTTAAAAACGTTAGATGTTGGCATTTGCATGAATAGTGAACACTTCATTATGCAGCAAGGAAGTACACAAATCCCCGCAGCGAGTACGAGAAAATGAAAAGTCCCCGGAAAATTACGGCTCAAATAATTTTCATGTCAGATTTCATTTTGTTTGCTAACAAAATTAAGAGTTCAAAAGGTTCTCATTTAACAGAGAGGTCACCACGAACCTTAAACTCATTTTTTATGTAGATTGTGTCGAAGAAATTTATACAATATCAGTTTGCGACGCACCAGAGCTCATCGCAACCCGCCGGGACCAAGCTTGTATTAAATTCGGCTTTATTCTTTTGTGTACCATTGCGGTATCTTTACAAAATACTAAAATGCTGTGGAGAGTTTTTTATTATCGCTGTAACAAGGGAAGCGTTAAAATTGTTTCCAGAAAAAGACGTTCTGTATTTGTTCTAGACATTATCCTGCTTATATTGTTCGTTCATTTTATTTTTCATGGGAACACACGTATTATGAAACTCTACGCTAGCAGCTTCGAGACTAACTGATATTACCACTCATACATACATACATCAATCAAGCCTATATCCCTTACCACTCATACATTTAACATGTATGTGGGTGTAATACCTTACGGGCTATTAGCAAGCGGACAGTATGCATTAAACTCCGCAGCTGAATTTTGCATTTACATCATTATGTAGCTTTGCCTCGTTTGGATGCAAATATTTCTCAGTTCAATCGAGGGCGAGCCGTCCTGCATTATTTTTGTTTATTTTGCTTTCTTTAATTTGCTTTTCCGATGTCTTTTTCCCATTTTATTATCGTTTATTCTATTTGAAATGGAACGTGCTGAATACTGCGGTTTTCAATTTCCATTTTTTATAAACAGGTCTACGACATGTGTCGTATATGCGTCGTAGTTTAAAGTCAAATGTTGTGTTTAGGCAGTTCTCCCACTTGTCGACACAGCGATGGATGACAAGTGGGGGATATGCCTTAATTATACTCACAGTTTGTGATGAAGCAATTCCTCCAACACTTTTTCTGCCAGTTGAATAGTAAGAATGTGTAATACTTACTTGTTAACTTTGTGTGATAAGATGTTTGCCTGTGTATTGCATAAAATATACATACAAAAGAGCTTAGAAAACCTTACTTAATTAACTCTTAGGTTTTGTCTAAAATTTAAAGAACTACAAAGCAGGATTTATAAGGTGTCATATATAAATGAAAGTATTAAGATTGTAATTTAAGACTCAGAAAAAAGTACTGATTATGACACTGAATATTTTTAATTAATTTTAATATCGCATCACTTTGAATACTAAATCCTCGTACAACAATACATGACAATCAATAGGAATGAATACCAGCATGTACTATGGTATATTTAGACCTCACAGTGCTATAAGTCAATTGAATTTACTTATTTTCATTAATGTATACCAGCATGTTATACATTAATCATTAATGTATACCAGATGCCGTGTGATGCTGGCTTAGAATAGCATCACTCCATTTCTTACCCGTGGGAGTTGTAAGAGGCGACGAAGGGACTCGAGGGTGTGTATAGCAATTTTAGGCGATGGCCTGACAACCTGTCACTATGGCGATACACAATTTTCAGAATGACCCTCAAATATTAGTCAGACGTGGCGTAAATGTTCGTTTTTGCGGCCGTTTGCGCTCTGCCTACCCTGCAAGGGATTCAGGCGTGATATGTGTATGTGTATGTGTGTATGTATACAGGCATGTTGTGGTAAGCAGCTTGGTGCACATTCCCGAGTTGACAGGCATCTCATATAGCGCTCGAGTTGCAGATATTACAACTCGACATCGGCGCTGTTTGTCTTTCTGCATACTTTCGCCACAGATTAGGTAGAGATCATAGGGTGCCTATTTTTTATTAATAGTACGTGATAGTACTTACATTGTTGCCGAGGTATGACTTTGCAGGACGAGTGTAGTTTGAAGTCCGAGCCGCAGGCGAGGACTTCAATTATACAAGTCAAGCAAAGTCATTTTCCCCGAGGCTAACATAGTGCTTTTCTCAAAAAAAGGCTAGGAAATGAAAGATTGTACTTCTTATAAAAGTTAGCTAGCGACCACAACACAACGAAACAAATTAAAATTTACGATTTTCCCACCAATTGTAATTTTTTAAAATAAATTCGCCTGTAAGGCACGGTATTACGTAATATTCAGCCATACTAAATGTTTAGTTCAATCTTTTCTTTTTTAATTCTGGACAGGCAAGGGTCTTAACATCATACAGCCTCGTCTTTAGTTACCTGTTTCATACAAAATTACGTTCCGTTTCTATGAGAGTCATCGAGATAATTTTGAAATCAAATTATGTGGGTTTAGCGTATAACGGACACCAGCAAAGGATTTCCATACAACTTTGCTGGCGTGATCTGAGACGTGACAAACAATGTGAAACTTCGCGGTTTCTTTTTTTGAAAGAAATGAACACATTTCCTAGCATGTTTGAGAAATATAACTTTATTGCACAGAAAGTACAAATAACGGGCCTAATGCCACGCGACTTTCTGTACCGGCCAACCATAAGATTAACAGAAAAAGTCAAAGCACAAAGGGTGCCCATACACAAAAAAAAACTAAATAAGATCATACGCAAAGTTCTCAATGAATATGCATACACCATATATAAATAAAATATAACAATGACAAGCTTACAGTGCCTATATACAGGTAACTCAATTTCATTACATCTAGCATGCGCATAAATTGGTAGTAGAGGTACAAAAATATATTTTTTTACTCGACCTGTGTTCCGGATAATTCATAATAATTCATTATTCGTTTATTCATCAATTTATAACATTACAGTAGTTTGATTTTAAAGGCAGTTTCACACCTTGTTAAGTACACTCATCAATCATTCATCGTCTGCTACAAAACGTGTATAAACGAACATATTTCTCTCATTCAAAATATACTCAGACTGTTGTACAATTATACAAAACTCATTCAATTACCAAAATATATATGAGCAATATATTTTGTGCCCAAATTACCTGAGTAAATTCTGGGTAACCGTCTACCTTCTATTTCGGCACTTTTATTCATAAATTTTTGACTATCTGAAGTATTTGCTTATTCTGTTTACAGTTTTTCACCCTTCTGCCAGATCAGTAACTCTATAATCTGCTCTATTTAAACATAATAAACAGTAACAGTGATTTTTACTTTATTGTACCGTCAATCTTATGCTGGCGACACAAGAACGGTCCAAAGTCTAAACTATCTAACCGCGTTGGAATTGCAACATTATACTACGTTTTAATTTAACCATTTTGGCACGCCCCAGCGGAACTGCGCGTCATTTTTATTTGGAATACGAATAAGTAATATGATCCGCTCCGGAGACTAAATTACTCTACCCTCGGGGGAGATAGTCGTTTGCGTATTATGAGCCTCCTCCACAGCTCAAAAGCCTTCAGTTCACGCCAGAGTCAAGAACAAGGAAGAGGAACCTCTGCAATGAAACAATATGAAAAAGCTAAGATTGAAGATTAGGATGCGACATTTCCAGTAAGTTGTTTAATATGTACTAACATTTTTTCCATCTGCTTTATTTTCTATAGATTCAAATTTAAAAGTTTTATTTGACTTTAATTATTGTTTATCGGTTCTTCTACTTCCGTCTTGTACTATCTGAGTTTCTGTACTCCCGCCAAAAACACGAAGATTCTGGTTTACTTGGAAAAATAATAAGTGAGTATGGATTTATTATTTTTATAACCGATTTGGACTGAGTATTGTTTTATGCGTCCGGCTTTTTTTCGATAATTTTCGTTTGCTGGTTTATCCATTTTGTTTTTATAGTTTTTATCTTCTGTTTGTATTAAATTCATGATTTTGTGTAATTTAAGTAAGTACAAGAGAAGAGGTAATCTAGAGGTATCTTAGAGGTAAAGAAATACCATACAGTAAAGAACGCATCATATAAAATTACAGTTATATTATAAATGTGTATTTACTTAGCTCATATAGCTACCTACTTTTTTACACTTTATGCAACTTAAAACAAAAGAAAAGAAGACAATTGTAATACTTACTTGCGCAAGTAGATTTAAAATCATATTCTTATGATATACCCGTCACTTTCTTTATCTGTTAAAAAAATATTCATTGAAATATCTTTTAAAATAATTACACATTTGTATGGAAACACGGAATGTATTCCACGCTTTCCCGTCGATGGGCTGGCTCAAACAAGGCAAGTAGATACGCTAATAATAATAATTAAATATTATTTCATCCTTAACATAGAAATTTGTAAAGTAGGTACAACAAGGCGGCCTTCTTGCTATGGTAGCAAGTTCTACCAGGCAACCTTTGGGTGATAGGAATGGGCGTACGCTAGTCATTTGTGTCCGCCAAACTCGCTCTCAATAGTCCATTAATAATAATAATAATATTCTTTATTGCACATATAAAAAAAGCAAATACTAAAGGAGGTACAACGAGGCGGCCTTCTTGCTATGGCACCGAGTTCTACCAGGCAACCTCTGGGTGATAGGAGAGTGCCTAAAGGTAAGCGGGATTTATCGAGCGAGATTATCAAGCGCTGTACGGGATTGGGCTAGAAGTTTTGGTCTTCTCGTAAACCCGGCTAAGTCGCAAGCCATGATTGTTGGTAGTAGCAGGCTGAGAAGTAAAATTGGGGTTGGGGATCTTCCTGGGGTTTTCTATAATAATATCTGCATTCCCTTCACTCCCAAAGAAAAAAATCTTGGGCTTATACTGGACAGTGATCTGTCATGGAAACCGCAAGTCAATGAAGTTAGTAGGCGTATGCATTACTCATTCCATTCTCTCAAGCGACTCCAGAACTTTCTTCCTTTTCAAACTAAAATCATGCTTGCCCAAGCTCTTCTTCTTCCCATTCTCGATTATGCTGACGTTTGCTATTTGGATGTGACTGAGGAGCTGCTTAATAAGCTTGAGCGCTTACAAAACCTTGCTATTAGATTCATTTTCGGTCTCCGCAAATATGATCACGTCTCAGAGTTTCGCGCTCAACTTAAATGGCTCCCTATCCGACTTCGCCGCGATGTGCACATCCTTTGTGTCCTCTACAAACTCCTTCATGATCCATCCTCTCCTGATTATCTCCGTTCCCGTTTCCATCACTTATCCCCTGATTCCCGATCTAGGCGTTCTTGCATCACAAAGGTGCTTGAGTGCCCAAGATCAAACACCAAATTCCTTTTTAATTCTTTTACTGTCCGTGCCACTCAAATGTGGAACCAGCTACCGAGAGCTGTTCAAGATAGTCCCACCTACTTCACTTTTAAAAAGAGAGTGAAAGAGCATTTTATTTTATCTTCATCTTTGTGATTAATTATAATTATATTATTTATTGTATATTTTATAAGTATGTATGTAAGTATTATTATTGTTATTTGTCATATTAGTATTTATTACTTTATTTGTAATATTATGTTTAGGTATTAGGTAGTTTTAGATTGTTATTTTTCTTTTTATTATTGTATTTCTCTTGTTCCCGTGTTATCCCTTCTTCCACCCTCATAAGGTTGGCTGGAAGAGATCTCTTATAGAGATAAGCTCGCCTATGTATTTAATTATAAGTTAAAACATTGTGAATCACTGCAATAAAGAATATATATATAGTGCATGATATGATGCTTATAGCATGCATATAGCATTTAAGCTGCCTTAAAAGATGTTGACTGGGATGATCTTTTTAAGCAGTGCAGTAATGTTGATGAAATGCTTATATTATTTTATTCCGAATTGCGAAACGTGATAGAAAAATTTGTGCCAAAATCTAAATATAAGCCTAAACATTATCCGTTATGGTACTCTCGGGTTTTAATAAAAATCTTAACGATAAATATAAGTATCGAACTCGTTACAAGAAATATGGCAATCCTCTGGACGATATAAAGTTCCAAATGCTTAGGGATAAATGTGAAGTTTTGATAGATACTTGCTATAACAAATATATAAAAGGAATAGAGGAAAGTATTAACATAAATCCAAAGTATTTTTGGTCATACCTTAAACATGCAAGGGATGGTAAATCTGATTTTCCTGCAATGATGTATTTGAACAATACGAAACTTTCTGACGGAGTTGATATTATGATGTGGGTTTACACGACTTACTTGTTAAAATTTTTGTAGAGAGTTTTATCCCTCTACGTTTCGGCTGCTTACGGCAGCCTTCTTCACGGAGGTCGACAGATCACATACGCCCGCCCGTCAGCTGTGATTGCCGAACACTGCGGGCCGCGGCTCGCTGCGCTCGCGCCGAGATGGCGGGTGGCGCTGCAGTGGCCGCAGTTAGTGGTTCTTGCGGTGGTTGCGGTTGACTTGCAGAGTCCATAATCGAAAAGTCCGAACAAAATACACTAACCACATCATCACTTTTCACTTGGTTTACTGCCGCCGGTGATACTGTTTTTAGCACTGGCTTCCATGACGGCGATAACGACCAACCACTATCTCTGTTAAAATTCGGACGACGGTTTATTTCTATAGCTTCCCGAACTTTGCGTGGTACAAAGAATTTTTCCCTAGCCAGAATAGCTGTCTTGTCGAAACGAATATAGTGGTTGGTGTCCGGATTCAGCGAGTGTTCTGCTACCGCCGACGTCAAAGTGTTGCAGTTCTTTACGCTCCGTATGTGCTCTGCAATTCTTGTAGAAACATGCCGCTGTGTTTCGCCGATATAGCTCTTACCACACTCACAAGGTATAGAGTAAACACCAGGTCCAGACAGGGGCTCCTTATCTTTCGGCGACCTTAGCCAGTGTTTTACTTGAGTATGGGGTCGGAAAATAGTCTTTATGTTGTATTTCCGACTCAATAAGAAGGCAATTTTATCCGTCACACCTTTTATGTACGGAAGATAAGTAGGACGTCTTTCTACAGTCTGTGGTCTCTTTTTGCTAGATGAATTTGCGATACGCCAACTCTGACTCCACTTGTACCCATTCGACTCTAGAACCTCTCTGACATGGTTTAGCTCCGACTCTATGAACTCAGGATCGCATAGACGGAGCGCCCTGTTAATGAGAGAGCGGGGGACCGAGGAGAGATGTTGTGGGTGATGATGCGACTCTGCCCTTAGATATCTATCGGTGTGCGTCGGTTTTCTATACACAGTGTGTTGTAATCTTCCGTCGCTACCTCTCATTACAAGAACATCCAAGAATGGTAGAGTGCCCCTTTCCTCCTTCTCCACAGTAAATTTAATTTTTGGGTGAACCGAGTTAAGATGTTCTGTCAACAATTCAACCATATCTTTGGTGACGACAGCGAACACATCATCTACATATCGCAGCCAGCACTTTGGCACACATGGCGTATTTTCTATTGCCTTCTGCTCAAACCACTCCATAAAAATATTAGCTGCTAGAGAGCCCATCGCCACTCCATCTACTTGCAGGTAGTACTCACCCCGCCACATGAAATAGCCACTCCGCAGACACAGCTCAATGCCACTTATATAATCAGTAGGTATACCGGCTCGCTCAATACAATTGGCTATAATTTTAATTGTGTCCTCTACTGGTACATTTGTGAACAAAGAAGCAACATCAAAACTCACCATTACTTCATCCTCCTCCAACCGTATGTTCTCGAGTAACTGGGTAAAATGTGTAGAGTCTTTAACAAAACTAGACGTTTTCCCAGTGACTTGTTGCAGGACATCGGACATGCGCCGTGATAGCGCGTAGGTGGGTGCGTTTATCTGGCTTACTATAGGTCTTAACGGCCAGTTGGGCTTGTGGATCTTAGGCAGCCCGTATATCTTAGGTGTGGTCGGAATCCGTGGTTTTAGTAGGGTGGTATCCTCAGTGTCAGGTAAAGCCTGTAGCACACTTATTACCTTTTTAGTCACTCTAGCTGTGGGATTATAGCTAACCTTCTTATACGTGGCTGTATCGCTTACTAGTTCCGTGACTTTGGCATCATAAGCTGAAGTGTCTACGATAACTGTGGCGTTACCTTTGTCTGCCGGTAGGACTAACACATCTTCATTTTTACGCAGACGGTGTAAGGCATGAATTTCTTGCTTTGATAGGTTAGGTTTAGGTAACTTGGACTTACGGAGCATAGACGCCACATCTTGTCTCAGGCACTCGGCGTCGCTCGCTGGGACTCTGTTCTTTATGACGGTATCTTCCAAACTAGCAATAATATCCTCTACCGGTAGCTTATTGGGGACGGGAGCGTAATTTAAACCCCTTGCAAGAGCACCCTCTGTTACCTCATCTAGGCTAGTGGCTGATAAGTTCACTACAGTAACGCCTTGTGGTTTACCAACAGAATTAGTTCCAGGTAGTTGCTCTTGCTTATTTGTCAGGCGCTCAAGCTTGCTTACATGCTTGGTTTTTGTTGCTATTAATAGTTTTTCTGCTCGGTTAAAAGACATACCATCAAGTTCCTTCCATAAGTCCTCCCGTATTACCTGTGATAGTTCCAGGTGAAGTTTGAACAGGTATAGATTTATGTTAGCTATTTTTCGATAATAATCTCTTATTACCCGCACCAACAATTTCTTACTAGCCACTTCAAAGAATTTATCGCAATCCCGTATACACTTCACTGGTTTTATTCGCGCGAATTTTGGTATGACACCACTATTCCGACACTTAACACAAAATTCCAGACCGGCTTCGAGTTTGTTACGACTAATTCTCATTTTTGCGAACTGTTTCACTTTTTGTAGACAAACCTTGTCGTAAAGGTTGACAATTTTATTATTAAACGAACAAGTATCACTCATGATGTGGGTTTACACGACTTACTTGTTAAAATTTTTGTAGAGAGTTTTATCCCTCTACGTTTTATCCAACCACTATATTCGTTTCGACAAGACAGCTATTCTGGCTAGGGAAAAATTCTTTGTACCACGCAAAGTTCGGGAAGCTATAGAAATAAGCCGTCGTCCGAATTTTAACAGAGATAGTGGTTGGTCGTTATCGCCGTCATGGAAGCCAGTGCTAAAAACAGTATCACCGGCGGCAGTAAACCAAGTGAAAAGTGATGATGTGGTTAGTGTATTTTGTTCGGACTTTTCGATTATGAACTCTGCAAGTCAACCGCAACCACCGCAAGAACCACTAACTGCGGCCACTGCAGCGCCACCCGCCATCTCGGCGCGAGCGCAGCGAGCCGCGGCCCGCAGTGTTCGGCAATCACAGCTGACGGGCGGGCGTATGTGATCTGTCGACCTCCGTGAAGAAGGCTGCCGTAAGCAGCCGAAACGTAGAGGGATAAAACTCTCTACAAAAATTTTAACAAGTAAGTCGTGTAAACCCACATCATGAGTGATACTTGTTCGTTTAATAATGGAGTTGATATTTGTAATGGTTTTGCTCAGCATTTCTCGGGTGTCTATGGCAAAAGCGCACCATCGCTGCTAAGTAATCCCAGTGGGACCATGTCGTACGATCAGTTAGAAACCTTCGCTTATGTTGTGCGCGAAGATGAGGTTGAAAGGACACTCAAAAGTTTAGACGTCAGCAAAGGTGCTGGCCCTGACAATATCCCTCCAATTTTCGCCAAGAAATGTGCTTCGACTCTTACTAAGCCTTTGTGCATTATTTTTAATTATTCACTTCAAATGGGTTGTTTTCCTACTATGTGGAAGGAATCGCGAGTTGTTCCAATTTTTAAGGACGGGGACAGGTCCGATATCACCAAATATAGGCCGATATGTATACTATCAGTGTTCCCTAAAGCCTTTGAATCTATTATCTGCCCCACAATTAACTGGCACATGAAGACCTTATTTATTGAAAATCAACATGGTTTCCTTAAAAATAAATCCACAATGTCTAATTTGGCAATATTTGTAGATGATCTATCAGAAAGTATTGACAGAAATATTCAAGTCGACGGGATTTATACAGACTTCTCAAAGGCTTTTGATATGGTGGACCAAATGTCCTTATATCCAAATTGAAGGCCTACGGTTTTGATGGTAGTTTTCTGGGATGGCTGAACTCTTACCTGAGTTGTAGGAATTTGAAGGTTGTGGTGGGAGGTTTCGAATCACAGGAATTTACGTCTGGAACAGGAGTTTCCCAAGGATTGCATTTGGGTCCCCTCCTATTTAACATATTCATAAATGATATTGCACAATGTTTCCATCACAGCAACTTTCTCCTTTACGCCGACGATCTTAAACTATATAAGGAAATAAACACAACTGAAGATTGTCAGCAATTGCAAAACGATTTGACGCGATTACAAGAATGGTGCGATACTAATAAAATTAAATTAAATATAGCAAAGTGTCAGCAAATCACATTCACGAAAAAGTTAATGCAATTGATTACGACTACAAAATTAACGCACAAATTTTAACGAAACAGACCAACATTAGAGATTTGGGTGTCATGCTGGATGACAGGTTGAGTTTTATATCACACGTTGATAAAATCACAACTCAGGCTTTTAGAACTTCAGGTCTCATTAAGCGCGCCACAAAAAGTTTTATGAAACCATCCACCAAATTGACCATCTTCAACTCTCTCTCACGAAGTATACTGGAGTACTGTTCAATAGCATGGAACCCATACTATGAAGTACATTCCAACCGCATTGAACGTGTCCAAAAAAAGTTTTTGCGTCACATCGCCTTTAACGACAGGACCCTGAGAGATCATCCTACATACAATGACCAACTTTTAAAATACAGGACGCTCCCTCTGGCCAACCGTAGAATCATGCTCGATCTATGTTTCCTACATAAGATTATCCACGGTCAAATTGACTCTCCACAATCTCTTCAGAAATTAAGACTTATCGTACCCAGGCCTAATCATAGACATAAACATTATGTCCCATTTAAAGCTCCACCAGCTAGAACTAACATTGGTATTTCAGCTCCCTTTCATAGAATGGTCAAATCATACAACAAACTCTCTAAGGAAATCGACATAGACATTTTTCACGTTAGCATAGGGAAATTTAAAAAGAAAATGAAAGATTACTTCCTGCATGCGATGCTATTGCTATTGTAATTAATTTATTTTATATAGTCAGTTAAAATTGATGTTATATTCTATTTCCTTTAATTAATTGTATTTGTATGTTTATACTTTTTGCCTCCTGCTTAAATTGTTTTTAGTTTCAATGAATTTACTTTATTACAGAATAGGTATAAAGGCGTAATATATGTATGTATGTAAGAATGTATATAGAATAGGTAATTTATTTTATTAATGAACATTTTACGTGTTCTTTTTTTTTATGGACTGTTGTATTCAATTTTAAAATGTTAAGGACAGAATGAATCAAATTTTATTTTATTGTATTTTAATATTTATATCTTTCGCCTTTTTGCTTGATATTCTTAGTTTTAATGAATTTTTTCTATTAAAGATTACGTATATGAATTTATAAATGGTGTTTTACATGTTTTTTTAGTATGGATCGTTGTGTTTTTTTTTTATCATAAGCTTTTATAAATATTTTTTTTAAGATTAATTTTTAACAGATTTTTGTACTCGAAGTTTATTATTTAAAATTATATAATATAAATAGAATGAATTTGTCCTTTTCAATACAATGACGCTATATTTTATGTGCATGTTGTGTTAGCCTCTAAGTGTGATATGTATTAGCTAAAAACTTTTCTGCTTAATCAAATCGAAATGTATAATAATTATGTATTATGTTGGCTGACCTAGTATAATAAATAAATAAATAAATAATATATTAATATACTTACACATACTACATAATATTGTAAACCCTAATACTTGAATAGTCTTATAATACTAAATAAATAAATACCATTTACTACGCGCATAAGTAAACACCCTATATTGGCTTTCAATATAAAAGTGGATGTCGAACAGGATAAACATTTTGTTCAAATCTGCTTTTTTCACAATTTTATTCACAAAAAATAACAGAAAGATTTATTAACACATAATTATAAAATAATTTATCTAATATCACTAGAACGTTTTAAATCGTCTCTCATAAGCTCACAAACCTTAATATTTCCTTGAAAGTCCAAATTTACGCGATCAAAATGTAATTGATACTCGTTTCTTTGATGTGGTTTGTACCTGTGGGGGAGATGAGGAGTGATTAATACATATAATTTATTGAAGCTGCAGATAATATAATATTTGAGCAAATTAGCTATCTTAGAATATAAACTACCAAAGCTCTCAGGCTTATAAACTTGGCCTTAGCTGATTCTGTGATCGGTTACGGTCTAAGCAGTCACAGAAGGACATACAAGACTTGTCTAGAGGATATCTATGATATTAAGATACGGTTATTAAAAACAATAGTCCCTAAACATATTTTAATAACTGAATAACTACCACAACTTTTTTAATCATTGTAAGTTAATGAGCATCCATGATAAAATAAATTAAACAATACTAACTGAAGTAAATCAAACAGATATTCTCAAAGAAAAACAAAGGAACTCACGTCTGAGGACCTTAGGCTAGCGCCACATCTGCGGAACGTACGGCGCCGAACCTTCGGAATGTACGGCGCCGCACGTTCGGCTTTAGTTTCGCGACACATCTGCGGAACGTACGGCGCCGCACGTTCGGCTAAATGCGGCGTCTTGTTCAGTGCGCTACGCGACGGAAAGTTACGTGTAATGTAAAATAAGTTGGATACGTTTTTTATATTAATTTTATTCTGTAGGTTGTATGGTAGGTTAAGTAGGTTGTATGAAAGGTTATAAGGTAGGTTACGTAGATTATATGGTAGGTTGTTTGGTAGGTTGTATGGTAGGCTAGATAGGTTGTATGGTCATTTGTAAGGTAGGTTGTATGGTAGGTTGTATGGAAGGTTATAAGGTAGGTTGTATGGTAGGTTAAGTAAGTTGTATGGTAGATTGAATGGTGGGTTGTATGGTAGGTTGTATGGAAGGTTGTCAAGTAGGTTGTATGGTAGGTTAAGTAGGTTGTATGGTAGGTTGAATGGTAGATTGAATGAACCTTCCATACAATCTACCTAACCTACCATACAAACTACCTTACAACCTTCCATACAACCTACCATACAATCTAACTAACCTACCAAACAACCTACCATACAACCTACTTAACCTACCATACAATCTACCTTACCTTCCATACAACCTACCATACAACCCACCATTCAATCTACCATACAACCTACCATACCACCTACCTAACCTACAATACAACCCCCGCTGGCGGTCCCTGGTGGCAACACGCACGTTCAGCTACGCCCGCTGCCCGCTGAACTTTCGTTCGCGCAACGCGTCGCGTGATGTGTCGCTTGCTATGCAAAATACATTAAATGCGTTTTAGCTGAAAAAACAGCCCGAAGGAAGGTTACTCACTACGCAGAACGCGGCGTAATTTTGACTAATGTGTCATAGATAACTTGAAATACACTACGAGCGTATTTAGCGGAAGGTTCGGCGCCGTACGTTCCGCAGATGTGGCGCTAGACTTATCTGACACTCATACGAGTGACTATATTCTACCCAAAGTCGTAAATAAATACGGTACATGGAAATTTGATAATGTATTTCCTACCTACGTTAATAAATTACCATTAGACCTACAGGAAATGTACACATATAATTGTATAATTGTAAATACCGGGGTAAATAGAAAATTAACTACCTAACGAATAATGATAGAGATGTCACTTAACATAAGACTCGACACTCGTCAGTACACAAATAAACCCTAAGAAGTTTGCGACTATAGTTAAAGATTATTCTGTAATTTTAATGTTTTGAATAAATGAACTTTAAAAAAACTAAAAGACAGATGCACAAAGAACAGAAATCTTCTTCAAAAGCTGGCTGGCGTCAGAAAAAGTTATGTCTACACTTTACTCGGGTTAAAGAAGTGTTACCAAGCAATCTCCCAGCATTATCAAAAAACATCGTTCACAGCTTTTTTTAAATCATCAACATCGTCAATCATCAACAAAAGATTGACTTTATCGACCACTTGATATTTTAGTTCTATTTACTGCTGTACGGTATAAAGCAATTTACTCAAAATTGAGAGAAATAGACTTCACTAGCAAAATCCTGCCATTCATAGAAAAATAGAAATCACGGCCTGTTGAAAAAATCCTTAAACCAAAGTATACATCTATTTCTGACAATGGTGGGTTACAAACAGCCTAATATATTAAAACGTAAAATGATAACAATTTAATGTACAGTTCTAATGAATATAATAGTAATGAAGGCCCACAATCACCAGAAATATAGGGTTTGGTTTCTCAGTACATTGCATAATGGTATTTTGGGGGCCACTGGAGCGGCAATCCATTTTAAGTTGTAAAATAGTTTTAAAAAAGGTTACATAAAGAACAATAAAAAGCTTACCATAACTAGATACGTATTTAGAGTGCTCAGTGCGCGAGTACACAGTGATAGTTGTCACCGCGTCGCGCACGACAGGTGGCTCCACTTGCAGCACCGCCTCGCAGCGTATACGCAGCGCGCCGCTCGCGCTGACCGGGACGCGCACGCGCAAGATGCGCCATGACGCGCGCAGCCCGCCAGCCTGCGGTTCACTCAGTTCAAGCTGTAAGGAATTATACATTCTACTCAAGGGAACAACGTGATCGATTAAAGACGAAGATGATAGTTTAAACGTGGCTGATGACTTTCAATCCTACGAGTAAGTATAGTTTTACTTTCTTCCAAGAGATGAATCGTTTTTCTACACTGGCGGAAAAGCATTCATTAAGCTAGACGTTGCCAGCTTACTGGGGACCACGTCTAATGGGGGCGCACTGGAGGACCTCTTCCAAGTTTAGTTTTAGGTTAATCATTTCAGTAAATAATTTATTTCAGTTAGTTTAGTTTCTCCAGGAGGGTATTTAGTTTATAGCAAATAAATATAGTAACACTTCGCGCATTATTGTTATTTCGGCAGCAGCTGAAACTTAAGACAACGTACAGTAAACTGTTCGGTTATCTAATCAACGACAGTTAAAGAAGGATTACTGATACGATTGGTTTTCATCTTCTAATAAATTTATTTTGGAGGACTGAGGAATAAAAAGTATTAGCGTAATATAATCCGAACGACTCGTCAAATAAATTTCCACCACGATTTACATGTTCAACTTTCGTCATACTTGCCTACTTACAAAACCTTTTTTTTACCTATGGATACGAAGTACGTGACGTTGAATTATGTCGTAATATCTATACTTCGCAACATTCTGGTATGTATGTATCCATATCGTCAGGTGGGTATAGCTATCGTAGTCGGAAACTGCTAAGCGATTTCTCAAAAAAAAATACGAACAAATATAAACTCGAGTATTACTTATTACTGAATATACTTCTGCGAAAAAATACCCGTACCTATAAGAAGTTCCTGAAAAAAGGAAGCTATTTCCTTTATTTCCACAAACAGAATGAAGAGAGTTATTTACGGCATGCTTAAGCTAAAAGTAAGATATTTTAAACTGTATGGTGTATTTCCTCGAAGGAGTATTTAGAAAAGATTAACTAGTCGTTTTAAAAATCCATTAGCAAAAATTTTAAGTGTACCTCACTCAGGAACTCCACTCCTTAGCAGTGTGCTGGCGGAACACAGAACGACAAAGGTTTATTGTGTTTTCGGGAGACAAGTTGACCCGACCATGTCACAAAGAGGACTAGGTTGTATAATGTAGTAATAATCCGGATTCTTTAAGGGAAGAAATAGCACTTTACGGTAGTAGGAGGCGGGATGGTATTCTTATTATTAGTAAGTAGCCGTGTGATGCCGGCCTAGAATAGCATAACCCCATTTCTTACCTATGGGTGTCGTTAGAGGCGACTACGGGACTCGAGGGTTAGATATGTGTTGCAATTTTAGGCGATGGGCTGACAACCTGTCACTATAGTAATACACAGTTATCTGATCGATTGTCCCTGAAACTTTTGTCAGATGTGGTGTTAATATCCGTTTTACGGCCGTTAACGCTCTGCCTACCCCGCTAGGGATATAGGCGTGCTTTATGTAAGTATGTAGTATTCCCTTACATGATTTTCATCATTAAATTTACCACCCATTATAAGGTTTAATCAAATAGCACTTTTAATTTTAAATCTGTCGCTAGGTCAAAACCATTTAGTTATATTTAGTCAACGTTCAAAATCGTTTAGTGAAATATACATTACAAACTTTCAGATTTATAATATTAGTACGGATACTTTTGTACGAATATTAGTACGGGTATTTTGTATGTTTCCATGTAAAAAATATAATTTTTACAAATTGCATTCTTGTTACCTGTTCATTTCCATTACATTCGATTTTAAAGGAAAGATAAAGCAATGATCCAAATTGCCTACCCCAGGCTTTCAATTTACTTAAGTAAATAGGATACTTGTATGAGAGCACACCTGGGTATCCATTGGGGTATTTCTTGGATTTCGTAACTAGTCAGGCAGGGTTTTGGGTGAAGACTGTTTTGTAATAGATAGTAATGCATTAATCAACTAGTAATGTAGCAGCTTTGGAATAGTCTTCCAAAGAAATATTAATTCTCGCACTACCGACGGGTTGGTTGGAAGAGATCTCTTCTTAGAGATAAGCTCGCCTTGCTCACACTGTTCGTGCATTTTTCGTTTGTTTTTATGGAATTAAGGACATATATAATGCAAAGTATTCAATATACCAACAACAGTAGCTATCCAGCCGTGTGTCAGTATGTCACCGCATTGACAAAATCCACAGTCGTCCCTCTAGGTACTAAATTACGATCACTATAATGAACAGCGATCCTCTCAAATTGGATTCTCTATGTAACGTTGGAAAGCAAATAGATACAACGCAATAATAATTCTAGTGAGTAATATTTATTGATTTTATTTATTTATTTAACTTTATGCAATAAATTTACATAGGCGGATTTAATGCCGAGGGCAAACTAACTTAACTAACCTTGTATTTGTGTCACTAATTTGTGTTATAGTGATTCCCCAAAATTAAATCCTGTGAGTTTGAATAGAGCTCTACTTTTTTCAACTATTTACATACGTGAGACACAGATAAATTTAATCATATAATTTCAGTATCCCAACCATGTATGAATTTCATTTTGGGGAATCACTATAAAGATGAGTGACACAGATAGAGACAGATTCATAAAGAATAGAGTTGGTAACTTAACAGAAAATAACGTTTAACAGAAAATAACGTTCTTTTTAATCTAGAGCAAAAGACTATCGATTTGAATCTGGCCTCTACTTGAACGTACCTTCTGAAGTTCATTGTCGATGTACCAATTAATCTCGGAGTGCGGCAGCGAGTAGTCCCAGGTGCAGTTGAGGAGCATTTGCTCGCCGGGCTGCACCAGCTTCGGCGCGCCAATTATCACGTTCAATATCAATTAAGGGTACGACATAGGGCTCTCAGAATATTTGACGTTTTCAATAGTCTGCAGACTACAGGTGACGAGATTTACATTGGCTATAGCTTTTTGTACTGGCTATGTATAATTTGTTCATTGTTTTAAGCAACTTAGTACTTGCCAGCCAAGTTCAAGAACGTGGAATTAGGTTAGTAGGTAGCTTTGGCATTATTGCGATGTCAAACTTTTGTGTAATGCTTAAGTCAAATTTGTATTACATACGATGCTAGCAGTCTTTATTCGGGCCATGAAGGTATTTAAAAGAATGTGTAGAGGTACAATGTACAAAAGAGGGACAACCCCGCGACAGATAACGACAGAAAACATTAGCTGTTACTCAGTCATAGTAAAGTTGTTTACATTCTTTTAAATACCTTCTTAAAACACTAACTTGAATGCACTTCTTTTTAACAATGCTATGGCAAACATCGGCTTTTACTTTTCGTAATTTATGAATATCAACTGTGAATTTTTATTTTGATTTATCCTAACTAGGTAATTTGTTGGTAATTTCCCAAATCTTCCTTTACTAAGTGTATTAAAACAATAACTAAATAATTACTTGGGAAATCGGCTCAAGTTGAAGATAACTCCCTGAATGGCATTACCTACACAAAGGGCCTGATGTAGGCAGATAGGATTTACATTCATTACCGAACATTGAACGAGTTATACAAGGTCTTTCAGAAAACTATGTGACGCGTGTAAAGAAGATAACTACCAAGCATTATTTCGCATTTTGCAACAAAAATATTTGTTCACAATTTGTTCGATAATCACAGCTGACGGGCGGGCGTATGTGATCTGTCGACCTCCGTGAAGAAAGCTGCCATAAGCAGCCAAAACGTAGAGGGATAAACTCTCTACAAAATTAAAACAAGTAAGTCGCGTAAACACCGCATCATATTTGTTCACAGTCTTTTTTTGGTAGGTACCTATATAATTACTCTCAAATAAATCAAAAAAGTTTTGTTACATCCAGTATTTCTAGTGAAACGAGAACCGTATGAAGTTTCACATTGTTAAGAAATCTCTATTTAGAAATGTCGTCAATAAAGAGGAATGTCGCATTTGCGAATATTATTTGAATACAAAGCTTTGTACAATGTTCATGCCGTAGATTTAGTTTGACTGTAAATGTAAAATACATAAAACTCATGGTCTACTATACCCTCAGCCTTACAGTGACTGCTATTGAATCTTGCCACAAAACATTAATTAATTACATAATTTATACACAGTTAATGTTTTACAATATCAATTATATTTAATTGTCAATTTATTAACACAATGAAGAATTGAAGCCACCCGTATCTTCATAATATTATGATTCTATCCAAGAAACTTAAACGCACCTTCTTTAATAATTTCCGGGACTAAAGTTACTGTACTGAGTAATACATTAGAAGCGTTATGAAACTAAGAAGTAGAAAAGTTCATAAATAATATAGAATGCACTTTGATGTTGCGCTTTCTTGTTACAACGAAGATAAAATATTACTTCCGAGTCAACGGATAGTGTCCAGAATTGAATGTGAAAACATCTGAGAAAAGAGGGTTAAATAATCGTACACTTGCTTTGCAGCTAAAATTCATAAATGCAATTTTATCTCTAACGACCAAGCCAATGGGGCACAGATACATTTGTTGGACCGTGACTATGTCAGCAATCTGATTTATTAAAAATGTATTTAAGTTGTAACAAAGAGATGTTGGTCTGATTGGAACTATTTGTGTACACAATTACCAACAACAGTGATATGCTTGGTGAGACTGGCGATCTGGAACTTGGGTCCCTCAGTGGAGACCTCGCAGCTGTACGCAGCCCTGGCGGCTACTGGAGGCGGCATCACGCGGACCGTGCACGAGCCCTGATCGCACGACCCGCCTTGCACCATGATGCCCGTCACGTTGAACAGACGGATCGATAGCTGCGTACAAACAACACATAAATCCACATTCTACATAATTTGTATATATAGAAGCTAAATACTATTTATAGTATACTCTAATTTTCCAAGCCCTTTTTCATATAATATGAGCCACCTAGCAATACAAGGTATTAAAATGTAAAGAACAGGATTGGTTGGTAAAGTTTATTTTTGTGGAATAATATAAAATACTAGGATACTTTTAGCGATGGGTTGTACCCGAAGATCTAATTCATGTCGCGGTACCACTTGACGGAGTGCCGGCGCGGGTTGTCCATTTATTTATTTATAGTTTAATGTACAACATACAAAAGGTGGCCTTAATGCCAGATGGCATTCTCTACCGGCCAACCAGAAGGTAAACAGAGGGAGAAAGAAATCCATCTGGAAGTGTCAGCTCACCTCGGCTGCGCACCGACAGTGGCACCACCACCTGGCTGATCTCGAAACCAGATGATATTGCTGCGGACAAATATAATGTTTTAAGTATATAATTATGTTTCAAACCTTTTAATGCTATTTGTTCACAGACAATCATAATAGTTCACATATGAAATGTTCATGCAAAATGGTCTCTTATTTCGTGCTGAATCAGAATAATAAAAGCAAGCAGAATATTTTCTGCTGCAAACATTTTAGTCTCACGTACGGGCAATATACCCATGGATTTTGGTTTTAATACTTGAAGTTTTTGTAAATATATAATAACCATTTTTTTGCTGTATAGTCTTTTAGCAATACGAGGTAGCGAGATAACAGTACTTTCCACTTATGCTCGTGCTACCGGTCCTTTGACTTCGGCACGAAAAACCGATATTCGAAGGAGCACGGGGAGTACGGCATTACGAGTAGCCAGTTTACATGTTCGCACTGTCCATTTCCCCTACTGTTAGTTTCTATATATTTCTGTTTATTTCAGTATTATATTAGGGTATACGTGGGGCTTTACGATTTCATGGTGAAAATTATTTTCTAAGTAGCTACTACGATTATCGTAGCAGTAGCAGTGGGTAGATGTGGGCTGATATGATGATGATGATGATCATTTATTCTTATGTAACTTGTTAAAGCAAAAATTATACCAAACAAGTTTTTACCAATGTCCGGGTAGACGAAGGAAGATAAACGCATGAAATGAGTCTGTGAAAACATAAATAACCATTTACAAAATGTACCAGACACATATTTTACTTTTAATATGAGGTTTAATCTATTTTACATATTCAACCGGACTGTTATTTGGCTGCACTTGAAATAGTTCCAATATTTTATTTATATTTATATAATAATATAACATCACCTTTTTTTACAAAAATAATTGTAATGGAACCATCATCTCAGCAAAAGCCTTTTACGAAGTTTTATTTACAGTAATAGTCGTAGACAATTTATTCAACGGGAATTCCAGTCCATTACTCTACTTTAGCACTTTGGTCGGCGAAGGGAAAGAAATGCTTTTAATAAAAGTAATTTTGGAACAAATTTAAAAGGTTGGATAAAGGTTGAATGGTGATTATGGTGAGTATCAGTACCTTGAGTTGTCTTAATGCTTTGCTATCCGAGCGTGCGGTCACGAAAGAGCAAGCTTTCAAAGTTTGTTTTTCTATCTTGTCCCGAAAAACCCTGGTATACGAGTTTTTCAACCGCGACCAAACATACTGAATTTCAATACATCTTTAATCAGGCAAAAAGATGCGTGCAAATGTGCGGAAATATAGACGTTTTCTTTAAGTAGACTATTCGTCTTCGCCTGATTCTACAAAGTGCTATATTATGTATTTAAAAACATTACGGATACGTCGCATTGTTTTTCCAACAGGTACTATTCAGTATCTACAAAGTTTCTTACTTTGAATAATAAATTTGATCTAGATCCCTATATTTATTAATTTCATTTAACGTTGCCACCGCGCCGTGCGTGAAGCATGCCTTCCATAGTTTCCCAGAGGACCAACTTTGTAATTGGGTTAATCCACAAGTATTTTTGATAGCCCTGATCATGGTGATAGAAAAATATGGTAGTTAAGCCATACAATAATGATTCTTTAAGTCCCAATAAAATATCAAAAAAAGGTTTACAATTCAAACTGTAAACTACTAATTATTATCAAAATGCACCTAGCTCCCCGAAATCGCTTTGCTATTTTGCGAATAGGTTCATCTGGCTGGCGGTTTAAGCCTCAGTCACCAATTCCTATGCAGTGTTTGACCTGAATAGCTGCTGTAGCTTTACAAGGACTGATAATTAGGCGGAGCTAATGGATGGAATGTTCGTGAAGGTTTTCGAATGGATTACAATAGAGAAATCTTTTGCGTCTGACGGATGTAGTAAGATAGTCCACACAATACGTAAAATAAGCTTGTACATGTTTAATTTTAATTTCTTCTATATTGCTTTGATCATTTACTGTTTCAGGCATCCTGTCTCAAATATTCAAAATATTATTTAATTAAGTAGATATTGATATTGATCAAGGTCCCATCTATCCCGGTACAACATGAGTACCAGTGATTTGAACCTTACTTTAAAACCTAATAATAAACCCAACAATAAGTAGGTATACGAGGGGTGTAAGTAGGTACCTAAGTTACAAAGATGCCACAGACAAACCTCGAAAGTGGTTTTGTGGGAAAATATATTAAATTCGTCTATGTAGGTAATTCAAGCCAATTTTATGGGCGCACGTGCATTTTTCTCAGCCTCCAAACGTGAGGAAAAATAAGTATAGCCTAATCGTTCCACAGTTTGCATACAACGCAACGTCTCGTGGAAAAACTATTATGCTGAAATAAAATTTTGCTCGGGTATCTTAGAACACCATTACAGTTTTATTTTCGAGTTTCCTGCGAGCGCGCATTCAGAAGAATAAACGGCCATCATTACAGTCGGTCGCTGCACACGAATTTATTTCATGTCTATTCAGTCGTAGGATTCCGAAGCAGTGTGAATGGTGCACCAGTGAAAATAATCGCATATCGTTGACTGGATGCCAAGTCGCAGCGTGCGATTTTACGCGGTTTATCCTATGTGTTTTGCTTCAATGGGATTAACAATTTCCCATGCCTTTTCTTCACTGACAGCTGCTAGCCGGGATCCAAGTCCCGGATCCGATTTTCACATAGCATAGAATGCAGTGATGGACCGGTAAAAGTAAATACCTACGGTGATTTTTAAACTGCATACATATGCTGTGTGATGCTGGCTTAGAATAGCATCACCCCATTTCTTGCCCATGGGTGTCGTAAGAGGCGACTAAGGGACTCGAGGGTTACATGTGTATTGCAATTTTAGACGACGGGCTGACAACCTGTCACTATAGTGATACACAATTATCTGATCGACCCTCAAACTTGTGTCAGACGTGGTGTTAATATCCGTTTTACGGCCGTTAACGCTCTGCCTACTCCGTAAGGGATATAGGCGTGATTTATATATGTATGTATACATATGTACTTACTTCTGTTTGATTTTTCAGAATCTATTCAGTTGCTGAGTGCCCAATCGATGTTTCTTTTTTCAAGCAAAGTTTTATAGGCAAGAAAAGCGTATTGAAATAATAAATACTTAATTATGTTTAATTAATTATTGTTTTCCTTGATGTGAAATAATTAACATGAATTTGATATCAGGTAAGAATCTCCGAAACGTTCGGACACGTGCAAATATCACATTACTTATTGGGTCTTTCACAAAAAATGCTGTTTATTTTATTGTTTTTTGAATGCTTAAGGCGGTTTTTTCACTTGTCGCCCGACGCTGCGTTTTTTTATCGCACCGTTATGTGATTTAGTTTCGATTAGAAATAGCGATTTACGATCTTATTCTCATACAAATACGACCACGGTGCGTAACGGATACGCGTTACGGTGCGCTTAAAATACGCAGCTTCTGACGATAAGTAAGTAAGAGAACCGCCTTAGTAGATTATTTGTGAAACTTGTTCATTAAGTATCTTTATGAAGTAACTTTATGAAGAAACAAATAAAAGAATAATTTTAAGCGATGCAAGTTAGTAAAATACATAACACTAAGGGACTTATCCTTTATACAATGAAGTTACAAATATTTCAAATATTCTCGCGCATATATCAAGCGAATATGCAAGGATAAAAGAAAACTAAACAGATAATAGCACAACAAAACGCATTCGAATAAAACATAGGTAGTAACAAATAGAGAATAAGCGTTATAGATGCCCCAAAGGAGATTACGGCGACCGCATCGACGGAAACTGACTTATATGCGAGGATAAATCCTGGGATACATTCAGCGATATTATTTATCGAAAAAACGATGTGTTGTATTTTTGTTCCGGTAAAAGTAAAGTAGAAATATATCTGAATAAAATTTGACGGCTGCGGGTGCGCCAACAGCGGTCAAGTTTATGTGTGTAAATAATAATGTTTATAAATTATTTAAATATAAAAGTAGTTCATTTTGATAACCTCAATAGGAGGAGACTTATGTCTTGCAGTGGATTGTTGTGGTTGTTGATGTAACTTTGATACTAAGTGCAGTAACCTGAACCTCGTTTGTACCTCTATAGCCGCCTTTATGATTATGCCGATGTATTGTCACTGAAATACATTTATGACAATATGAACACTACATATTTTCACTACTTTTGCAGCATTGGTATTTATCCCGTGTGATGCCGGCTTAGAATAGCATCACTCCATTTCTTGCCCGTGGGTGTCGTAAGAAGCGACTAAGGCACTCGAGGGTGTGTATTGAAATTTTAGGCGATGGGCTGACAACCTGTCACTATAGTGATACACAGTTATCTGATTGACCCTCGCACTTTTGTCAGACGTGGCGTAAATTTCAGTTTTTCAAGGCCATTTATGCTCTGCTTACCCCGCAAGCGACTATAGGCGTGATATATGTATGTATGATGGTATTTACTTTTGTCAAAATTACGTTATTTCTCCATCGAGTCAAATGAACAGAATGAAATATTGTAACAATGAAATCAATATATTTGAAATTAGGCCCGTGTGGTTTTCTTCTTCTTCTTTTCGTGTGCGACAGCGAGTCATCCAAAGACCCGATGAACCCTGGTGTCAGAATTTTTTAACGACTACCATCTTGATTATCTTAGACAACAACCGAGACCGTGCCCTCCGAAGCACGGAACTTTGTGAGTGACCCACCGAGAATCGAACCCGAAACCACTGCGCCACATCGGTCATTAATTCAATTCAATTCAATTCATTTATTTGCTTTCATGTACCAAAGTATATGGTATAGGTGTTGGTGTTGGTTACATTTTGCAAGTAAAAGTACATGAGCCCCGTCAGGGCATTGCAAATTAGAACGGATCGCATGATAATATTAAAAATTTATTCTATATTTTTATAATAAACTCTTAAGAAATTAATACTAATTATTTGATATTATTATATTTTAATTTTATCATTTAGAAATTCTTTTATTGTATAATATCCTTTTCGTAAAAGGATATTTTTCAATTCATTATTAAACGATGTTGATTTTGTGTCCTCTATTATGGATATCGGTAATGCGTTAAATATGGTTATTGCTCGGTAGTAAGGACTAGATTTATACATTTCCATTTTCGGTGCTGGGAGTTTTAGTTGGTCTTTTCTTCTCGCTCTAGTGCAAAATTCGAATTTTGTGATATTTTTTCTTACAAAAGAAGCAGACTCGAGGATATATATTGATGGTAGGGTTAAAATTTTGTTTTTTATGAAGTACGGTTTGCAACTGGTGAGCGGATGTAGATTATAAATAATACGTATACACTTTTTTTGTTGTATGAAGATGTCATTTGAGTCGGTGCTACCTCCCCACAAAAGAATACCGTAGCGCATCCATGAATATGCGTATGCGTAATAAGCTGTTAGGGCAGAATCATTTTGAGTATTCTGTTTTATAATGGAAAGAGCGTAAATAAATTGTGATATCTTGGTTTTTACTTTTTCAACGTGACTTTTCCAGTTTAAGTTTGTGTCGATGTTTATTCCTAATAGGGTACATTCTTCTACTTTTTTGATATTTAATGAGTTAGATATTTCATTAAGATTGAGTTGACGTTTTTGAAATGGTCTAAATTGGATGAGTTTTGTTTTATTGT
The DNA here is from genome assembly GCA_027580185.1 of Tuta absoluta. Lineage (NCBI taxonomy): Eukaryota > Metazoa > Arthropoda > Insecta > Lepidoptera > Gelechiidae > Tuta > Tuta absoluta. Next base: position 3,244,664 of record JAQAHW010000016.1, on the reverse strand, counting down.
TGTTTATTTCCAGACTGTGATTTGTTAACCAGGTTTTTATTTGGAGAAATGTTTGTTTAATTTTGTTGATACTTTGAGTATTTTCGTGAGTTTTAAACAATAATGATATATCATCTGCGAACAGAACACAAAGTGTATCAATAGATTCTGGCAAATCATTAATATAGGCTAAGAAGAGTACACAACCCAAGACACTTCCTTGAGGAATTGACCAATTTGTGGTGACATTAATCACTCCAATTCTAATCGTGGATGTTGTAAATAGCGACAGAGGGATAAATTAATCCAAGAAATCAGAAACAGCAATGTGCCTTGTGAAAGAAATATCTTGCATTGCGATCGCTAATGGGAGGCCTATGTCCAGCAGTGGACTGTTGTGGCTGTAAATGTTAATATTACATAGAACTGTATTCTCATCTTGCACTGCGCTTGCCAATCTGGAAAGGCATGTTGATGTCAATGTTTATGTTGAAAAAACATGACATAGTTCTGTACTCACCACAAAGTGCCATTAGAGAAAGAAACTTTATTTTAACAGTTCCATTCGGTTAACAAGTTCAAAAAAATAGGAATATGTTTTCACAATCTGCACTATTGTGTAATTAAACTTCCACGTTCCGATTTTCATGTACATTTGCTGCAATAACATTTATTTGAATTTAGAATTACGTTTGCAACGCTAACGTGGAATTCCAAACTATTTCGATGGCCAGTGACTTGTCATCCTTGCTCGCGATGTTGGGCCATATTCACCGGTCGGTGCGCGCAACCTCTCCGGACAGTGCTTGCGAGGCGAGTTTCCTTAGTTCCCGCTGCTAGGGCGACGTCATGCGCACGGCTAATTCAAAAGTAGAATTCAAAAAATTAAAAAGATTAAATTTTGAAAATATTGAAAGTATAAAATACACAATAACAAATAAGTAAATATCAAGATACTTACAAAGAAACAAACCAACGTTTTGTTTCAATCATTTTGAAGGAAAACGAACAATATGATAAACCAGCAAAATTTAAGACCTAATAAAAAGGAACAAAAAATATAGAATGAAAATAAGATAGACTTTTTTTAGATAGATGAAACGTCAATCCTTTATCACCATCTGGTTTTAATGACTTTTTTTATTTATCTGCTCTCCGCTTTCCCCTCTTCTCATCAACTTTTACCATTTGCGATGACTTTTATAGCAAAATGTTAAAACTGAAGATCCGCCGTTTTCAATTTCCACAACTTGGTTCAATAATATGGAACTGAATTTGCTTAGGTTTAATCAGCAGCATTTTGAATCGATCAACATATTAAAGGGTAAAAATTTACTAGAGACAGATAGTGAAATCTCAAAACACGCTGGTGACAAAGAACATATTTCCCCAAAAACATAGGTTGGAATATGACAAAAGAATTTCGAGTTTCTACTGAAATTAGCTGATTTAATTAGCAATGTGGATGGAATGTTAATTGTTTTGTCGTATTTCGACTTATGTTTTTAAGGATAGTTGTACCTTATCACCAGCCCGTCTTGAGTTTTTGCTAAAATTGGTCACTAGTAAAATTTCACTTAATATTTTGGTGGTATAAGTTCTTAAACCAAGTACTGTACTTAGAGCAATGGATAAGTATAAAACTTTTTTTTACAAATTGACAGTAAACGAAACGACTTTATATCATAATGAAGAAGTAACAAACGCGTAAAAGATAAAAAAATCACAAAGTATAAGACAATGTAACAGCAAACATAGAAGATTAGTGTTCTTTTCGAAAAATAACACTCTGAGGATTTGCACATTTCAATGAACATAAAATAAAATAATACTAAAATTTGTGTAGGTTGGTATAATTTTCTCTCTTATTGTTAAGCCCGGCGCACATCTAGTACCTTATACTTTAAAATTACATTACCAGCCACGACATTCCACTGCTAGACATGGCCTCTATTTGGGGGTTTTGCCATACTCACCACGCTTGGCAGTGGAATGGCGAGCGCAGTACAAGATATTGCATTCACAGGATGCTGCTGCCTTTTCCCTGCATGATTATTTTTTAGCCGTTTTTACGACACCAACCAGTAGAATTGGGGTGATGCTAGTCTAAGCCAGCACCACACGGTTCTTTACTTATCTAGTGAGTTTTCACTAGCGATTGGAAAATGAATAACTGTTTTTTATATCAAAGTCTAACAAACTGTAAGCAGAAATAAATACCTTACTCTTTGTAGATATCGTTTGAAATACCTCTTGAAGATATCTGATCTTATTTGCAAAAGCTGATGGATGCAAAACTCGCATTTGAGCACTATGCAGCTACTACAAAATCTTACAAGGAATGAATGCAAACACCACATGATGGTTGAATTTGAATAACGTGTGAAGGTCTGCAGTCACACAAGTCGTGTGCCTAAATAAAGAAAACTCGCTTTTCATTTTGGACACATAAACATTTTTTGTTTAATAAAGTCATATGTCGCCTCTTCAACTATGATCAATTTGGCTTGTAAAATATATTTTTACCAATAAATGCTTGAATCTTGAATATTGATAACTAAACACTACTAGACTATTTAGAACTTTGACGCAAATAATAAAGTAAATGGTGATAAGGTTTTTGATTACATACCTAGTTAACAAATGCGTGCATATTCAACAAAATGTTGTTGTTTAAAAAAATATATATGCAGGCAACAATTTATAAATTGATATTCCTTTGGAATTACATGGAAGATCAATCAGTGATGATTATTGTAATAAGAATTGTTCGGGAATTTCGATTAGTTGTTAAGTTTAAATAAGTGCTTATTTAATACCTATTTAACATATGGAACTTCTTATTTATTTATTTTTACTATTTGTATTGTAATTCTGACATTGTTTTATAAATGAAATCAATTGATAAATTTAACATATTGTAAAATTCAAAATATAATGTAAATTTATAAATTTTCTATAAAACTACAGGTTTAATCGGCACTCAGTCCCGAGGCAAGTGCTTATTAAACATATTATTATTGTAAAGTTCAAAATATAATGTCACTTTATAAATTTTCTATAAAACTACAGTCTGTCTGTCAGTTCTTTTATCGGCACTCAGTCCCAAGGCGAGCTGACGCGGCTCCCGTTCCGCTGAAAAATTTACAATATTTCCCGAACAGAATCAATTTACTGCGATAGAGTGTTAGCTCCGCTGCTGCTGTCTCGTCTCACCTGAGAAAAAGTCACGTATTATAGAGATTGAATGCTCTGTAAGTCCTCTTACACACGCGCAATTCTTCTTTATACCAGCTTCAATATCCAGCCTTATATCCTCGGGTTGGGACGTCTGCGGAGCTCGCAAGCCTTATATCACAGTGATAATTAATAATCAAAACGATGACTAAACAAAGTATGATATTATTGTTCTACTAGGCAGGTATTGGCGGAGAGGAGAGAAGATTGGAAGTTACTCCACCGACAAGAGTTTGACTCTTAAATTTGAAGAAGAAGGCAGGTATTGCATTTCAGGATAAGATAAAACTCATAGAACAATTTTTTTTTATAACATTGATTTTGTTTGTGGCTGTTTAAGTTTGTTTAGATTCCAATAAAAATGGCATCAAACGATAAATGATTCAAGCTAACTGATTCAGCATTAAGCGGCGGTGTGCGCGTAGATATCAAAATAAAAACCTTTCTTACCGCCGAGCTCATATTACCTGAGACATGTGAAATTTAAAAAAAAATAGTAAAAAGCTATTAAAACCACTCTTTTAACCCCAATATTAATGATCATAATGATATTAAGGCATGAGCATGATTTTTGATCAATGAATTTGGCTTATGAGTTTTCGTGTGGAATCACCATTTCCAAAACGGCGCTAGAACTTTATTCTACATGATAAACGCTTTTCGTAATTGTCCACTTTCACCCTACGCTGGACATTTGCTAATGTGTCAGCACACAGTAAAGATAAAAACAAAATAAAAAAATACCAAATTCCATTTTATCTTGAAAAAAAAAGGCTCTCAGTATATTAACGAAAAATTCCTCAGAAGCTGAAAAAAAACATAAAATTATGAACAAGCTCAACACTTTCCGACTGAAAATCCCAGCAACTTGAGGAAATTTAATGACTCTGTTGTTTTGCGTAACACTGCCTTTGACTTACCGACAAAAACAAAACGGTACATTTTGTTTTGTGTCACCAAATACATTTAGCCACCATGGGCTCTTCTGCCGCATGAGTGTCGGCCGCATTCATCTTGCGCCGAATCCTTGCCTCAGCAAATGTTCCTGCAATGCTAGAATCAAACGGTATCGTTGGTCCTGACGGCAAGAGAGCCGACGGGGAACGGGCCCTGGCAGAGAGGCAAGTGTATGGTATCCCTCGTGCTCTCGCACATACACGCCACATGTGCCTGTGCAGGTGCTGTAGCTGCTGGTGCCGAGGCCGCAAAGTCCCGCAAATACGAGTATATTTCCGGGCGCCAAATTTATCCACCCATTTTGCTTGGCTTTGAGACAATGCCAAGAAACTCTGATACGAAGCGTCAGCGTGCCTCAATGAGACCACTGGTGATCGGAGAGCTAGCGGCCTTCTCGGCCAACGGCAAGCTTGGCCATCCAAAGGGGGAACGCTGCCAGCATACTTGAATACCATGTCTCATAGGGATACTCTAGACGGTCGTTTTTAGCTGAATTTAGTTAGTCACTCTTGTTACTTAGTTGAAATTTAGTCTCTCTTCTTTTCGTTCGTCTCTTCATTACTGAAGGTCGTGTCTGCATAGACTCCCTTCTTCCAGATTCTTCAGAATATTCCTCCATGTGTCTCTGTCTTCAGCATGTTTCAAGGCAGTATTGATGAATAGACCCGTAAGATTTTTTATTTGATCAGACCAGCGTGATGGAGAGCGCCCGCGTGATCGTTTTCCCTCTATCTTCCCCGTGATCATAAGCTTCTCTAGGCTATCATTTTCGCGACGAGCAACATGTCCAAAGTAAGAAAGTATTCTTTGCAGACATATAGTTGACAATCTTGTGGTAATGCGAAGTTCTTTAAGAATAGAAACATTTCCGCCAACACCACATTTCGAAGGCGTCTATAGTTTTTCTATCAGACGCTCTAAGTGTCCAGGATTCTACGCCGTATAACAACACTGAGAATACCAATGTCTTGACCAACCGCACTTTGGTTAGTCGAGAGATGTTTCCGTCGCGCTATATCTTGGTCATCTTAGCCATAGCGCCCTTTGCCATCTGGATTCGTCTCTTGACTTCAGTTTCACAGCCACCCTGGTTACTCAGCATAGATCCTAGATAAACGAACTGATTCACTTTCTCGAAAGTATCTAAAGCAGTACTTGGGTTGAGTTTGTTGCCTCGGTCAAATTTTAATTTAAATTTTAGTCTAGTTGAGTCTAATTTTAGTTGTTAATTGTCCCTTTACATAATCTTAAATTACCTCAGTAAAACACAACACCTTTTTAGTGATGATGTTACTGCTATTATGATGAATCTGAGAGAATATCATTCAAAAATTACAGATATACATTAAAAGTACAATCATTCCCAAATCATTTATTATTTATCTTCAAAATCAATTTTCATACTTTCCACATTGGCAACAGGATATCGCTGCCTATCAGGCTCAATCAGCGTGATGGACTGCACGTTGTCCATTACATTACCAAGCAACTGCCTTCTGGCGAGATTTTTCTCTTCCTTCGTAAAATCAGCATAAAAATTTGGAGCTACTAATATAGACGGTTTTGCCTGGTTAATCTTATTTATTTCTTGTAATGTTTTCAAAAAATTACTGTATCTGTAATAGTATTCTTGAGGAGTTCGATACTTTTTTTGGTAAGAGTTAATGAAATTTTCAAACAATTTAGGGGCGTCTGCCAAACTAAAAGCAACATAAGGTTTTATGGTCTGTAGTTGCCCATCCGGCATTTTAAGAATAAACAATAAAGACATTATTATAGAGTTCATGGTTTAAAAGCCTTCTATTTGTCTTTAAATACACACTACTGATTACTTTTGACTTTTGCCTGAGAATTTAATCGTGGAAACATTGATCAAACTCTAACATTCAATTATTTTTATCTCCTATCTATTGGCTTTGTAATTCAATTATCAAGCAATAGCAATCATCATCACTTTTCAGATTACTAATTAATTCTGCGGAGTTAAACAGTGTTTCTTTTGAGTACTGTTGTTATTTGACTGGCTCGATAGCGTAGTGGATAATGTGGATATTACCCTGCCTGTTACACTAAGGGTCCTAGGTTTGATCCCCACAAGACACAAATGTATTTTAGTATTTTCTCTATGTTTAATATGTATATATTTACAAAAAAGTACAAAAGTATTTATATCAGCTATTTAGTTCCCACAGTACAAACTTTGCTTAGTTTGGGGCTAAATGGCGCTGTGGAAATTGTCCAAGATATTAATTTATTTATTGCTTCAATATTCGAATTATTAAAAAAGATCTATCAGGCAGCAGTGTTCCCTATGAAGGCAATATTTTGCATTGCGCTCGCCAATCCGCTTGGCAAGCGTGATGAGTATGGAAATACCTCCCAAAAGGAGGAAACCCAAAGCCAGCAGTGGACTGTTGTGACTGTTAATGTTAATATTACATGGAACTGTTTTCATTCATCCATCCAAATTGTCGCAGTTTCGTTTAGGATATCCAGCAAAATAAATGGATATAAATGTGGAGTCGTAACGAGAATGAACAGCTAGTCGCCTAATAAAGGGACTGTAGACGGGCAGCAAAACAACTGCAATGTAACTCTGCCATTCACTTTACATCTATACAAAATGTGAAGTTGTTGTGGAAATCGAAAAATGTACTTAGTACAATCAAGTAAGTTCCAATAATCATTAAATCGAATGCTAAAATAAAAACTTATTTATAATAAGTATTTTTATGTGTTATTTGTGTGTAAACTGCCACAAATTGTGCGAATAAACGTTTTGTATTTATATATTCATTTTATTGAACAACTTTTTATACGAGACGCTTAAAAACTAGCTGTTAATATTAAAAGGCGTGAAACAGCAGCAACTGTATTACCTTTTTAAACCAACATAAGTCGTTTGTAAAAAAAATGAGCCTTCCATAAAAATATGTTCGCCAGCCGGATTAATTTGCATGGGATGGGCAAACTTTTATTTTATTTCGACCTATACTCCTTGGGAAATGTTGTTCAGTTTCATACCCTCATTCACCCCCTTGAAATATCAAATTGTATGCAGTCGGTCTCATCGTGAAAATGGCAGCAAAGGAATTCGTCCTTAGGAATAGTCAGTTGTACGAGTATACTGTCCGGCGTCCGCATTCCATTTGAGGTCGGTTGGAAATGAAGAGTGACTTTGACCGATAGTTGGAATAAAGGACTGTGAAACATTCTTTTCTAAAGTATGCGTTGGATTGAGGTGCGACCGGAGCTAAAATTAATCTGGACCAGCGGGTTATCTATTAAATTTTCCAGTGCATGAAATTTATTTAGTTTTAAATATTTTAATACGGGAACAATACAATAAGGTATGCCATTTGCCAAGTTTCTAACACGCCAATTAATTTCTGCAAATGCCACGAAATATGCTTTTAGCTATGTATCTGGCATCACCAAGAAAGAGTAGGTAGGTACTATTCAAAAACTGAATTGACATTCATCTGAATTTTTCTCGACGAATCGACGAATTGAGGATCGAGTGATGACGCTAGCAAAATAGTTTTACGGTTTCAGGGAAGACTTTCTTCTAGTTTCCGACAGGTCAGGATGAGTGTGGCCACCTAATGGCCGTCGGCGTCCGTCCCGTTTCTTGTACCTGCTTTAAACGAGAAAGAAATGCTTTCTGAGGGTAGCTTACAACATTTGAATCCACTCTGAATGTAAGAGTTAATTAGGATTTTAAGCACTCGCGATTAGTTTCACACATTTTAAGTAAGTATTAAAGCGGGTCTGTCGCGATAATATAATAATAAATAAATATAGTTTACATATGTCCCGCGTTTTAACACAGTTTGATGTGTTGTGGTCTGTGGACTCACCTATTTCGTTTACTTAGCAGTCCCCCAAAGCATTTTACCATAGTAGCGAAAAATAAATAATTGTAAGGGGTTGACGTGCTGTTTTTTTTATTTTAAATTTGAGGTTATACGCTAAAGACAAGGTATTCATTTCACAACTTAAAAGAAAACTACAAAATATGGCGTGTTACGATCTCAATGAATTCTTTCATGAGATTGGGTCATCAACTGAACCATAGTTTAAAAATATAATTAAATTAATAATGTCCCAGATTGAAATATTCAAAGAATAATAATATTATGTATAGAATAATGACATTTGACATTTGACTTGTAAATTTTTTTTTTACCAATAAACGCTTGAATCTTGAATCTTGAGTAAGCATCATTTCTTTCGACCAACAAATGAAAAAAGCATGTTTGGCTTTATGCGAGTGTGGAAAAGATTGTGGTTGTTTAGATCTGCAAAAGAAAAGAAAAACAATAATAGAAAAAATTTTATGACTAAAAATTATGTATTTGATAACACAATCTATAATCCATAGCTATCAATTATATCATTAGTAAATTTTATTCTTAGTCACGAGTAGCCCGACTTTCAAATTTTTTTGTAATATAATGAGGACATTATGGAAACAATATCTCTTAACTTAAATTGGCAATACTACAAATAAGTGAATAATACGTAGGTTCAAGTCATCTTGCCAACTTGTTGACGAGCTTACTAAATTTGGCCACTAAACTTATTCTAAAAGAGAGAACAATACAACTAGAGCTGTCAACAAACTGCCAATCACGTCAGGATGCCGCGCGTGCCTGACCGCCCATGTATTTGGCACTGTCAGTCAAGCATTCCTTGTTGGGTATACATAATGTTTTTGTTTTTGCAATTAAGTGGCAACGAACGTTTATACAAGGTGAAACACGAAATTGAAATAAAGCCTTTTTGCCCTCTTTTCGTATAGGACAGATTTCAGATATTTTGCGCAACCCGCAATTTCTATGAAAATGACATTGAAATGGTATATTCGATATTTAGATGCGAAGAGTAGCTTTTGCACCTAAAAAAACATTTTTTTTAAATATAAATTTACTCAACTGCAATATCAATTGTTTTAAAACTACATTAAATAACATTGTTTCTACTTTTGTCCTACTCTGTATCAATGATTGTTTTTTTTTCTTTTATCAAATTTCTACTTTTGAAATCATAATTGAATTAATTCTAATATTTTTGTATTATTTTGAATGTATACTGCCTTGTTTAAAAGAATGCTGTGTACAATATTATAGGATTTCAATTTCACATTGCCGTGTGATGCCGGCTTAGAATAGCATCATCCCATTTCTTTTCCGTGGGAGTTGTAAGAGGCGACTAAGGGACTCGAGGGTGTGTATTGCAATTTTAGGCGATGGGCTTACAACCTGTCACTATGGCAATACACAATTTTTCGAATTACCCTCAACTATTTTTGTCAGACGTGGTGAAAATGGTCGTTTTCTGTGGCCTCTCTGCCTACCGCGCAAGGGACAATAGGCGCGATATGTGTATGTGTTCAATTTCACAACGCTACACTAAATGTTATAATATGTATGTAATTTCTTCTTATTTTATCTGTTATTGAACCTAATAAAATAAATTGAAAAATTTGGAAATAAATGTCATATATTATTTATCATCATTGATTTTAAGATAATGCAAAGATACTCAAAAATTTAAAGAACTTTGAGAATATTACATACTAGATACTTTATGACATAATACATTAAAGAGAAGAGATCCATCTCAGGGGAAAAAGTACAGTGTCATACTTATAGCTTCAATTTGACAAGTATAGAAATTGCTACCCCACTGATACTCTTGCTACAAATTTATATTTTTTCAAATATTTTAACTATTTTAGTAAATTTGTTCAATAATGCCTTATTGGTAGCCTTTTCGTCACATCTTTAATAATTTCAAAACCGTTGTATTAAACACCCGCAGCATAATCGCAAGAGAAATACAAAAACCCTTGTGGAGTTGTCATGCCATAATAAATGTGTTTCATTGGTACCGTTGTGGAGCTCAATTTATTAATATCGTCCAATTAAGAGCCGGCCAAGCCTATGCATCGCTGATTAAGATAATGAATGAGTAAACGCCAGTACAAATTCATTATTCGAGCTCCTCACGGGAGCAAAAAGTGTTTTGGCAGCAATTTTACTGAAAACGCTAATTTTATTTTTGCAACTTTTTCCTTGACTGTTTAAAAATGGATGAAAAAGTAAAAACTGTACGTATTTTGTTCTATGCTGAATTCCTTCACTTTGAAAGTTTTAGGTACCTTTTCAGAATTTTTTATTTTGAAATAAGTTTCTCATACAACGCGCCCCGCGTGCCGTCTCCCTCAATTCTGCTGATGCGTTGTTGCCGTCATGGGTCAAACTAATTTTGTGGTTGGTACCTAAAAGTAGGAAGGCGATGACATCGATTATGGTCAGAATCGCAAACTTATATCCAGTTATTTAGCGACAAACTTGAAATTTATTTAATATGTTATAGCCACGCACCAGATTGCCAAGAGCTCTGGAGCTGGAGCTGATGAAAGCAGCATCAGGCAGGCCGTCATGGGAGTCGAGAAATGAAGGCATTCACGAGAGGGTCAACTTTGACGACACTATCTGGGGGTTCAATCTTGCTGGTGGGTCTTACTATGACGCGGCATTGAGAATCACAGAGGTAAGCCCTGTAATGCCTCTTCGAAAAGAATTTCATCTTAACATTCTAGATTTACTAAACTTTATCGTCAACCGATGTATTCAGTTAATTCGTGATTGTAGACGACATGGATCGGACAAACCTTTTTGATTTTAGAAATAGGTCATGGGTTGCTAGGAGACAATCAACCTAAAAGTACCAGAGTTTTGGACTCTAGCTCGAGAAGGTAGGCTAAAAACTCTTTTTTAAGAAAATCAAAGATTTCAGAGACAAAATATCTAAGGCAACTCAGAAGCTTATGAAATTTAGTTCATGTTTCTCTACAACAAAAATATTTTATCGTTCTTGAAATATTCAAAAGCGTTACGCTTATGAATATTTTTTAGAACAGGCGCTTCTTACAGCATATGTTTATTATCACGGCATTATAGCCAAATGTAAAAAAGAAAGGGTCTGAGGTAAGTATGAGTATTTTTTTCCAATTTGGTAAGGGTATAAGGGTCGGATTATAGTCAGCGGCCAAGCCGTTTCTCGCGAGATTATATGGACATGTTCGCAACTAATTAAACGAATTAATTGAGGCAATTAATATATGATACGAACTATGATTTTTTGCAAAACATTTCTTGTGAATTCGCGACAAATGTCCTGGCCGCTTTAGCGCTGCAGCGGCCGAGTCGCCCAATATAATTCGACCCAGTGGTGATGATGTCAAGCTTCGGAGAGCACGTTGAGCTATAAAGTCTCGGTTGCTCGGTCTACGAATACCTATGAATGAGACGCTCTTAATGTAATCACCTAATGTACACTGTATTTATGCGCGTCTAGCTATTGTTAGTGTTTTTGTAATAACACTGGAAAGCTTATCGCGTCTCTCGTCGGCTTGGTGTCATGACAAGAGTTCTGCCAATTAGTAATACCAAAATCTAGAGCAATGGACATTATGATGATCCAATAAGCGTCCTTGAAAATATTCTAAGAATGTATATTGAAGTTGGATTGAAAGTTAGAAAATTATATTGGCGGTGCTAATGGCGCTTATTTCGATATCGCTAGCAATGAATAAGGAATAGAGGTCTGAAAAAGGAACGTTAAGAGGAAGAAAACAATTCACTACTACTAAAGCGTTAATTTTATTTCCTTGCGTGACTAGTTGAGAAACCCCCAGATGTTGAACTCCATCTATATCATAGAGAAGCGTAACTTTTTGAGACTGTAAAAAAATACCTTATTGAAAGAATGCTCTACTAATAATAACGAATCTGAACTAAGACTATTCTTAGGACGATATTTTTGTTTGGCAATTGATTAAGACGTAATTTGAATTGATACGATTTGGCCTAGAGTGGCCGGGTTTGCAAGGTTGTTAATTGACTGAGTCTGAACAATGAGTATTTTTGACACATTTTAACCCACGGGCAGACCATGTCCAATATTTCATTGGTTTTGATTTCTATTGCGGGTAGTAAAGGTTCAATTACAGGTTGGAACATTCTTCCCATTGCCTTATAACTGCCTCACTTTATGCCTTCTCAGTACCCTAGGTCTCCTGTAAGAGATTTATTTTTAGAAATAAGCTGACCTGTTGTGTATTGTTCTATATTATGTTATGTTCTTGGTGTAATATTGTGAACAATAAACGGTTAAATAAATGAAGGTTAAATTTCATCTCCTAGAAATATTTGTAAGTATTATTCCAGTTCAAACTAGCGAAATGTTCAAATTATATTTTGCATCCTTTAAAGGTAAAAGAGGACAGCCGAGCGGAGCACGCCGGCATCTTGGTGGGAGACGTGCTGACCAGCATCAATGAGATCGACACCTCCACGCTGACGGTGCAGCAAGCGCATGACATCATCCTTGAGTCTGGCCTTGAGATCAAACTAGCATTCCAAGCGTGAGTCTGAAAAAGATTTATAAATCCTTTGTGAGTACAGTTTGCTTGCCGTGTGATGCCGGCTTAGTTACCGTGTGATGCCGGCTTAGATTGCCGTGTGATGCCGGCTTAGAATATCATCACCCCATATCTTTCCCGTGGGTGTCGTAAGAGGCGACTAAGGGACTCGAGGGTGTGTATTGCAATTTTAGGCGATGGGCTGACAACCTGTCACTATAGCGATACACAATATTCCGAATAACCCTCAAACATTTGTCAGACGTGGTGTAAATGGCCGTTTTTTGCGGTTGTTTACGCTCTGCCTACCCCGCAAGGGATTATAGGCGTGATATGTGTATGTGTGTGTGTATGTGAGTACAGTCAAGCTAACGTTTGGTTAGACACTTGAACCGCAATTCACGCGGCTAAGAATGGTCCAAAGTAAAAACTGTCTAACCCAGTCCGAGCTTGAATGTACCTATAAGCTACAGCTGTGTATAGTTCCGCGTGTGTTACCATATCCCCTACTATTTGAAATTCTGTGACAATACATCGTGAAATACGCGACTCTAAAGTATGAATTAAAGAAAAACAATAAAACAACATTTTTAGTTTTCTCTGTATGCATTTTTTATCACATTCCTGATAATTAGTGACAATTTCCCTTAGGAGGCATGTCGCCCGCAAAATATCTGGGCCATGGGCGAGTTGACTTTTTTTTAAAAAAAATTACCCAAATCACTATGACTTCTATAGAGAGTCAGTAAGCTGAAGTGGCAATGGGCAGGACACATAGCTCGAAGGACTGATAACCGGTGGAGCAGAAGAGTTCTTGAGTGGAGACCACGTACCGGCAGACGCAGCGTAGGACGACCCCCCCGCGAGATGGACAGACGATCTGGTCAAGTCCGCGGGGAAATGCTGGATGCAGGCCGCTTTTAATCGGACGAGGTGGAAATATTTAGGGAAGGCATATGTTCAGCAGTGGACGTCCTATGGCTGATATGATGATGATGATGATGACTCCATGAATGACTCCAACCCGAAATATATAATAAAAAATCAATATGGGGAGGAAAACCCAAAGCTTAATGAATGCTATGGTTAGTCAACAATTTGAGTAGGAATTCAAACCACAACCACACCAGACCACACCACTTGCAATGGCGCTACTCTCATCTGTGCTCTATTTTCAGTGATTGGTCAATAGTGAGTCAATGTAAAAACATTAAACAGTTCCGCCTGTTGCCATTTGCAATAAGTTTTTAGTTTTCGTCCCCATTTCCAAATACTTATTTTGGTTCGGATGCATATTGCAAAAGTTTTAATATAAACAAATATTCATAATTCTTTGCCTCCTTAAATGAAAACATCTTTTTTATATTTTAATATTTATAAATAACATTTTAACACCAGCCTGTGCTGACACGAAATTTTTGTTACGTAGCAATTTCTGTATCTCTGATAGCTTAGCTGGGCTTATGTTGTTAAACATTCTTCGTGCTTCGTGATTCCCGTGGAAATAAGCATTTTTTCCGCAAGCAGCTATATACTACAAAAAGTGACAAGGAAATTCATCTCTGAGTTTCGGAGATTAGAGTGCACAAACACACAGAAAAAAGAGTAAGAAAGTGAAATAGTTGTTTTGAGATGCATGCATTATTTACGATGCACAGACAGCCAACCGTTACAATTGTAAAATAATTATATGTATATAGATTAAAAGACAACAATAAACTTTTACTTTTTGTTTTAGATGACGGAACATCTAGAAGTTGTGTAACTGACACGACTCACTGCTAACTTGTTAAATGAGTTTGCTATCAAAAAGTTTAAGAATAATAAATCTTACCTATGCTCCGAGAGCTAAGCGCAAAAACTAATTTAAAGTTTAGAAGAAAGCAATGTAATGTAACAAGAACTAGGGTTAAATGTGTCCTAATATAAAAGTTCTGATCGAGGGCACTTATATTATTCTTTTTAATCTGTGTAGTCTGGGGATGCTCCAGGTTGCTTTACATAGTCAACCATCTAGTGTGGCGCATAAAATACCACCAAACATGAGTCATATTCCGAAAAATAATCAAAAACAAACATAATAGAGTGGTTATGGCTACCGTTCCCGTGAGTTTTTATACTGTATGAGATGATACATTTCAATCTAATAGGAAGAAATTCTTGATTTAAATCAAGCTGGTTTCGCTTTTTCAAAAAAAACTGAGTGGGCTAAAAATAACAACCAAGCGGGTATCCAAAATTTTTAAAAGGCGACGTGGACGGCCCGAAAAAGAAGGTGCAACGAACTTGGCACATATTCTCAAAACTAGCAAAAACTAACACTAAACCGAGAGGCGTAAAAAGAAGGAGAGAGACCTTTGCCCTGTATTAAAACAACACAGGCTCTTACAGAAAGAAATCTTAAATACTGCTTCATTTCTGATTCAAATTAAGTTTAATTTTATCCGAAAGAGCTTTTGATTGTCTGTTGTTACAGGCCTGATGTCGAAGAAACAACACACTATGTCTACCAGGATGAGCTAGTAAGTAGATTTTTTTATTTAGTTATTGAACGTGTACTTATGTAGCTATATCATGCTATATCTTGCAACTAGTTTTACCTCCCGGTGTCGATGGTGACTCCGACATAAATGTCTAGGCGATGACTAGATCTTTCGGTTAATTACTCGAAATTATTTTATATTTAGGCGGTTCACTCATTTGTTGTGCGTTGTGCGTAACGGAGGCGTCTGTCAAATCGTTTGACACGTACATTGGTTACGTTGCGTTAAAAAACGTAACGACGGACGACAAGTGAGTGAACCGCCTTACTGTCATTATTGTGTGACATCTATGTACTCAATAAGATTATAGTTTATACTTGCAATTGTCGGCACTTGGTGAAACTCCATTGTTATGATTTTGATTCGAACACTTGTACTCGTTTCACTTAATTTATTTTCATCCCAACCGGTTTCGCTTAAATAAGCATCTTCAGGGTGCAATTACACTTTACGTACTAAAATAAACAATTAAAATACATCAAAAACAGCTCGATATATTTGATGATAGATTTCAATAAGATTATTTATTACGAATAAGTTATTTAAAGCAAGCTGTTGGAAGGGTGAGTTTTCCACAGTATGTTCTTAAATTGATCTTTACTGCGGTAAACTAATGGTTTGGGTTTTTGCTAAGTTTGTTACGAATCAACGAAAATGACGTTGAATATACTGACTCATGAAAATGAACTAAAACGTTTGCCGAGGAAGAAAAAAATACCGCTTAAGTTGAAAGAAAACCAAACGGGTATAATCCGATTTTTTATAAACTTTATTATATCCGTTTTCAGAATACACCTCATGAAAACAGACGATTTCTTTGCTTTTCCTTTGAAAATTTGTAATTTATTTTCTGTCAATGCGTCGCCGCAACGTCAGAAAATTACCGCCTTTCCTCAACCTGTCCCTGTCGATTTGTGATGCTGCTTAAACTGCCAAATCCTATTACTTTAATGAAGGCCCCCATAATAGTATTTTGCATTAATTTGTATAAAAAATTCCAACTCATGAAAGTTTCGTTATAGGAAGATGATCAACGTGAAGCCAACCGTCTGCGGAATTTAAATCAGAAAAAAGAGAGACGGCCCTTCAACGGAGCGAAAACGGTAAGCAATACCTTTATACCTACCTAAATACCTACACACTGATAACTTCCAATCAGATAAGTAGTCATACCAAAATATCATTCATACTAATATTATAAATCTGAGAGTTTGTGTGTGTGTATGTATGTATGTTTGTTACCTCTTCACGCTCAAACGGCTTGACCGATTTGGATGAAATTTGGAACATAGGTAGAGTATAACTCGGAATAACACATAGACCACTTTTAACCGCGGGAAAATAACTATTTCCACGGAAAAATTAGTGGCAGCGGGTGAAAGTGGGTAAAACCGCTGGGCGAAAAACTAGTACAGTAATTTTTTTTTGAAAAATTTACCAGCGCAAAACTGTCATTGGTTGATAGGTATGTACTCAAAAGGCTGTTGCATATTTTATTTTATATTTATTCTTTGTCTCTGGACACCGAAACCTATGCAAGTACGTAAAACCGCGATCACAAGAAGCTAAGAATAGATTATATACGCAGATCACGATTATTGAAGTATATTTTAAAGATGAGAGACATTTTAAATTCTTATCTTGATACATAAGGTCCTTAGGGTTTTAAGCGGTTGGTTAAAGGTGAACCAAAGTGCAAATTACTTCTTTAAAAACATTCGTGTATGTTTTTTCTATGGATTTTCCTGTGCGTATCTAGTGAACATAATAAATTGATTTTTGATCCCACTGACAAAGCCCACATGGGGCAAAGGTGATTAATTACACGCAGACCACGTGTTAATGGCATCCAACAACGTACAAAAATATTATAAAAGTTGCCGTTAATCATTTTCAACACAACACTGCTCACTGATGCTACCTACAATATTTCTGCCGTATATCATATTTGTAGTTTTTTTCATGTTTTTTTGGGTCGAAACGTGCTACGTATAGTTCAGTTGGATTTGGATTTCATATTTTCTTATTTGTTTTTATATTTCGTCAATGAAATTTAGAGTTAATTCAGTCCCGTCGATGGGCTAGGACATATCCTAGCCCGTCGATGGGCTAGGACATATCCTAGCCCATCGACGGGACTGAACTATACGTGGTTGTATTTCGCTATAACTCTAAATTTGTGTCGTATTTTAGTTCCTACTAACAATTCTATAAAATCCAGAATTCAGCTTGGAGCCTCGCCTGGCCGTGCAGCAAGAAACGCGACATATTGTATAAAGAGTCCAACTGCTACCTCGTCCCCAGCGCTTACACGGCTAAACACCCGTAAGTACAAGCAATCAATAGATTTGGATTGAGATTTATTTATTTCACATTTTTTTATCAAGGATGAGTTTGCTCTTGACTCTAGTCTAGGTCCTAGGACAGAGACAGAATCTTAGATGGAGCGAGCTCACCCAGAAGAAGCCTGTTCACTCTTACTTTGAAGAGATTAGGGGTGTTACATTATCAAATTCATAATGACAGTAGGTAGGTATGATAGAGTTAGTAATGGTTGTTCTAACTATATCTATATGACATCTACATAATTTCGTCCCTAAAATTGGAAACTATTGTTTAAGACTTTGGTGCTCTGAACACATTATTATGATTATATTATTTATTATATACGCGCGTTTCTCAATGAGGGTAGTTCGATAATCTCGAAGAAAAGAGAGAGAAAGAGAGAAGAGAAGAGAGAGATCAGTTGCTCTCGCAGCCACGAGCAGTGCAAACCGCTCAAAACATTCCATTGCTGGACTTAGGCCTCCCTCAACTTTCCACGCTAGGCAAGGGAATTGGTGAACGCAGTGCAAGATATTGCTTTTAAAGGGAACGCTGCTGTCCATACCGTGGATGAATTCATCCTTTAGTCGCTTTTTACGACACTCACGGGTAGTATTGGGCATCACTCGGCATCCACATGTTTACCTACTATTTATTCCGCGCGTAGACCCGATGAAACCACGACCAATTACCATCACTAGAATGCAGATGGACAATAACACAGCATGCAAAAGTATCATTAGGTATAGTAATATAAAAAAAAATGCAAACTAATCAAAGTTTGATGGAGCTTAACTTGAAAAAAGTAGTATTTTTATTCTTTCCTTGCTATTTCAGGGACAAAATAAAGGATAAGTTACTCGCAAAAGTTGAACCGGCACCCATCGCGACTTGAGTTGAAAACTAAGTTTTCTTTCCTGTACCTATGTAAATATATTAAACTTCACCCTCGCAACTTATCTTTTCCTTTACATCCTTCGTTGTCTGTATTTGAATTTGCATTATCCTTTTGAATTTATGTAGAGTTTCCTCATTGGGACTTGAACCCATTTCTGAAGTTACCAACTTAACGCATACATAATATGATGACCTCGAATCAAGTTGCCCTCCGTTTAAACCAAGTAAGTGTTTTTTCACCTCTCCCGCTTGAAAAGAACGGTTTTGCTGCGTAAAGCCAGTGGGCAAAAGTCGTTTTTATCTACTCGATGGAGAAAAGTGTTTTGAATTTCAAACATCTCATTTTATCAGAACTAATCGTGACAATGGCGGCGCGGCGGTGCGTTCTGAAAACTATTTCAGCCAGTATTTTTTTTAAGCGTTATGTTCTATTAAATATTTCTGACATTTCTGAATATTGGTACATAGTAATATTTCAGAACGTATCTTGAAAAAAAACGTGTATTTTTATTTTGCCTGAGGCATTCGAGCTGTAGAGTTACAACCAATTTCCCAAACTTGACATTGGCAGAATTTTCTCACTGGTAGAGGTGAAAAGCTGTGTGTACCACACGAGAGCAACTTCATTCGCATCTCGTGCTGTTGAATCCCTCACTGAGCTCAGGATATAACTTTTGAATCACTAGCTATACTCTTGATTTAATTTTAGTATCATTCGCTACCTCGGAATTCAAAATAAGCACTCCAAGAAAAAATTACCTTTGCCTTCTTGTTGTACAAATAACCATTTTAGGACAAATGAGTATCTCCTTCACGAAAGTGTTTCCTTCACGATGTCTCGCTGATCATACTGAAGCCGATTTGAAGCCGGATCAGGTAAAAGACTGTTTTTACTTATTCTACCAAGATTTCCGAGGAATTTCAATCCAACTACGTTACGAAACTCGCAATATTCTCTCGGAGAAAATAAATGCTGCAGAATGAGTTGTATTTTATATCCGCTTACAGCTATGAAAGTTTAACCCTCTCCGGTTAGTATGCACAAGGCATTTATAAAGTTTCCATGTATTATAAGATGCACGGGAAGTTTTACAATTAAGAAATATTACGCTGTTTTTCATAAACAATCTTTATTCATACCTTTGACGGAGAAATAAACGTAGTAGCAACTAATAGTGGGACCTTTTCACATTATTTGCAGGGGAAAAGCGACATAGACAATCTATCTATAAAAATAAAACGTTTATCAAACTAATATTGTAAATATAGCAGATATTGTAAATATAGCGGTTGATGTTTAATAAACTGATCTAGAAATATTAGCCATATATGTAAAGTCTTGTACAATTTGGTCAGAGCTAGTATAATTTTTAGTCACATTTTTGCGCATTTTCGCAAATAAAAATTTTCAAATTGCGTTTTTTAATTATAGTAAAGCTGACTTCTCACTAACTAACAATAACTTTAGTCCTAAATTGAATATTAAGGGTACCTAAGTAACGAATAATTTAACCATGAAAGTTTAAGCCTCTAGAATTATTATTAACTAATAATAACGATCATGGCATCACAAGCGTGCTAAGCGTACGTTGGAGCGCACGCGTGCCCAGTAGCATCTGTAATATTGTATTGTGCCGCGCTGCGTAATCTCGGAATGGAGTGCCAAAAGTGCAAGAAAGTGTTATCCAAGAATGGTTCGCACTTTATGTGTAAAGGTCCGTGCCAAGGAACTTTTCATAGAGCCTGTGTAAAAGGTTTAGCTGCGGATCTTAAAGCTGGGAAGAACCGTATTCACTGCAACAACTGTGAAGTCGAGGAGTCTGAGGAAGACGATGACGATGTACAAATAAAAGACAGTCAAGATAATGATAAAATCTTAAGGGACATCCAAAGAAAGTGCAATGGTATCACGAGTCTGAAGAAACAGCTTCAGGAAATCAAGTTAAGCATGAATTTGCTTTCTGACAAGTATGATACTCTGTTAGCCGAACACGATAAATCCAAAGAAAAAATTTTTGCCCTTGAAAAGACAGTTGATAACGTGAGTAACAAATGCATATACTTGGAAAAGTGCAACCTGGCTTTGCAGCAAACATTACAGGGATATGAACAATCAACACGAAAGCATAACTTAGAGATAGTAGGTGTTGAACAGCTGCCAGACGAAAATGTGAAGGAAATTGTCACCAAAATCGGCGGTTTGATCGACGTAAGCAGTGATGATATCGAGTGGGTAAGACGGAATCAACCACGAAAACAAGGGACTAAAGCACCTACGATCACGGTCGGATTCAAAAACTCGGGCACGGAAAGCCGTGACGCATGGCTTGCAAAGCGCCGCAAATTGGCTGATGTGACGAGCAAAATGATCACAAGTGGTAATAATGATGATAAAGTCTACATCAATGAGGATTTATCCAAAAGCATCCGAACCTTACTTTGGAATACTAAAAAGAAACTGCATGGCGTGTACCGTTTTACTTGGGTGATAAACGGGAAAGTATTAGTAAAGAAAGCTGAAGGAGATAAAGCTGTTTGGGTGAGATCAGAAGCTGACATCAATGCCTTACTTAAAGTAAAATGATTCTTTTAATAAGATTTATGTAGTTAACACGTTTAAAATATAATATCCAATGGGCCTTATAACGCCACTGAACTGTATGGATTCGATTGCTGACGATTCTATCGATGCGGTCGAGGTCCATAGTTTAAGTAGATGGCTATCGACGCTTAATGTTAGAAATGACTTTTGTATAGTGCATATCAACATTAGATCTATGAAGAAGAACTTTAATGAATTACTTGTAACTTTGAATAGCAATCTAAAGGATATTGATGTTTTAGTAATAACAGAACCTAATATAAACTTTTCGTTGGTTAATTGTTATAAAATTGCAGGGTATAACGTACAAAGTTACACTCGCACCGGTCGCAGCGGTGGGGGAGTGCTAGTCTACACGCGTGACTCTATTTCTGCAAGAGTAAGCGAGACAGTTCATACAATAAGTATGGAATCTGCCGAGTGTATTTCCATTGCAGTTAATGAAGGTGGGTGTGATCCGATATATTTATTATCTATTTATAGGCCGCCCAGAATAAAAAAGAAAGACAAAGTGTCACAATTTTTGAACGAACTACGTAACATACTAGAGAGCTTACCAAAAAATATACCAATATTACTTTGCGGAGATATCAACATAAATCTTCTGAATGGAAAAGATAAATATGTAATAGAATACAAAAACTTATTGGCTGAATTCGGCTTGATTCAATGTATTAATAAGATAACACGTAAAGAAATGTTAAAGGACTGTGTTGTTGAATCTTGCTTAGACCATATTTATATTAGGGCTCCCCTAGCTGAGATAAACTCTGCAGTTATACAACATAAAATATCGGATCATTACTATATATCGGCTGCTGTGCAGTGGAACTGTCCTCTGTCAGGTAATAGCGCACTCGTTTCCACCAGTAGTGGTGGGAGCAGTCAGACCGCCTGCGCCGCTGCCACTGCTCCGAGAAAACAACTAAAGCCCGCTATTCGTCGTCGTGTGCTAGACAATCGTATGGTTAGGGAAAAATTGTTAGCAACTGACTTTGAGTCTTTATTAGCAATCGAGTGTCCTATTAAACTGTACAATGAATTACGTCAATTATTTGACAATATTTACAACGAGTGTTACAAAATTCAAATTGTACCAAATAGTAGTAGAAACAAATCGTGGGTTACTGATAGACTTAAAAAAATGATTGAGGAAAGGGACAGACTATTTGTAATATGGAGCACTGATCCTAAGAATATGGTTAAGAGATTAACGTACACTAAATATCGTAGCAAATGTTTTAAAACAATTTCTAAATGTAGTAATGAGTATGATAGGCAGTGTATTATTAACTGTAATAAAAATATCAAGAAAATATGGGACAGGATAAATATTATGTTAGGTAAGGAAAAGCCGTCTATAGACAGCCTTATTTTGTCAAGCATAGATTCTGATAGTTCAGAAAATATAACTAATCGGTTTGCAGCAACATTTGATGATGAAATATTACAAATTAGACATATTTGTGATGATAATTTCTTAAACAGAGATAATTATGTAAACAATGTAAACTTGTGCATGAGATGGCAACCAGTTAGCAGTAGTCATGTTAGTAAAGTAATAAAAAATATGAATACAAAAAAGTCGCCTGGAAGCGATCTCATGCGCATGTGTGATATAAAATTGATTTGTGATAAAATAAGTCCAATAGTTTCTAAGCTGGTTAATTTATCAGTTAGTCAGCATAAATTTCCTAATAAATTGAAAGAGGCAATAATACGCCCTGTGCATAAAAAAGGCAGTCGCAAGTCATATTCGAACTATAGACCAATAGCTATCTTGTCAAGTCTAGATAAAATTATAGAAAAATGCATAATTAATCAGCTTGGGGACTACTTACAATCAAATAACGTTTTAAATGAATCTCAACACGGGTTTCAAAAGGGGAAAAGTACTAATACCTTATTGTCTAAATTCTCTGACGAAATTTATAATTATCTTGGTGAAAGAAAGTTTGTAGTGTCCATATTCTTTGATTATAAGAAAGCGTTCGACACTCTAGAAACATCTACGCTACTCCATGCAATTGGGGAATGTGGGGTGGGATATCCACTGAATCAATGGTTCAGTGACTATCTCACATCACGTTCATATCGGGTTAAAGTTGGCGAAACGTATAGCCATGAAAGAGAGGTTCGGTGCGGGGTCCCGCAGGGGTCAGGATGTGGTCCTGTGTGTTACTTGATGCACGTGAACAGCCTGTGCGGAGTGCTACAGCACAGCTCGGCACACATGTTCGCAGATGACTTGTGCATTCTACGCGCCGGTACCAGCTTGGCTGATACAATACGTCTCGTCCAGCAAGATGTGGATGCTGTCGTCAAGTGGTCGCACGATAATGGCATAGTGCTCAATTCTGATAAAACTAAGTTGTTAATCATACATTCGCCATACTTACCGCTTGACGAAGAGCCCGCACCTTTGTTTACTCATACATACAGTTGTATGCATAATGAGCTTGTTAATTGTTGTTGTAGACCGATAGAAAGAATAAGCTGTGTAACTTATCTTGGTGTAAAGATAGATGAGCATTTTTCTTGGGCTGAGCATATTAATTATATTAGTAATAAGC
This sequence comes from Tuta absoluta, assembly GCA_027580185.1. Classification (NCBI taxonomy): domain Eukaryota; kingdom Metazoa; phylum Arthropoda; class Insecta; order Lepidoptera; family Gelechiidae; genus Tuta; species Tuta absoluta. Next base: position 3,221,117 of record JAQAHW010000016.1, on the reverse strand, counting down.
TTAGAACAATCTTAGGTAAATTCTACTATTTAAGTTATAAAGTACCCATAAGTACCCTCAGATTGTTATATACGGCTTTGGTGGAGTCTATATTGGACTACGCTCTTGATTGCTATGGGCTGACATTTAAAACATACATTGATAAATTAGAAAACATACAGTTAAGATTCGTTAAATTGCTAGTAGACAAGAAAGTCAAAAACAAACACAAAGATAACTGTAGTAAACTTTTCAAAATTTGTAAGATACTTCCTATTAGTCTTAAACATAAGTACCTACTTTTAATTAATAGCCATGGTAATCCGGAGCGTAACTCACTATTGACAAATGTTACCAATAGTCATAATACAAGGGCAATGACCTCAGGTATGTATGTTGTTCCTCGAGTAATGAACTATTATGGGGATCGAACGATAAAGAAACGTCTACCGTATTTATTAAATAGTTTATCTGAGGACATACGTTAGGGAACCTAAAAAATCGTTATTTAAAAACAAATTAAAGAAGTTCTACCTAAATTCATTATATTAAGGCACTTCAAGTTACTTAGTTTTAAGTTATAAAATAAGTGAAATATTATATAAGTTAAAAGCGAGTATCGTCTGATCTCACAGTCAAACTGTTTGTGCAGTTTTGTGAGACACTGTTTTATATTATAAGTTTGAACACTGTTTTTGCAATAAAGAAATAATAAATAAATAAATAAATATCAATAATCATGTAAATAAGTTAAATATTTAAAAAAAAATTATTGCGGCGGCTCAGTTTAGAACCCAGTACCATGGAGTACCGTCCAACTACTGTAGCTACTGAGCTGCCGGCGCATCATTGTATTTCGTGTGGGATTACCTTCCGCCGAAGCAATACACGATCCGACGGACGGCCGATGTGGCGATTCTCGGTGGGGCGCTCACAAATTGATATTTATCACTTTGTGAATTTGTTCCCAGTCTGATAAGGACATTGCAGGCTGAACCACCTGATTGTCCGAAAAGACACCTGGTTCCGTGCTTCGGAGGGCACGTTAAGCCGTCGGTCCCGGTTGCTGTCTATGATTACTTAGACGGCGGTCGTTACACAACCATGTCGGAGGCCTATTGCTGGTAGTAGGCGGTTGAAAAACTCTGACACCAGGGTTCATCGAGTCGTTGGACGACTCCGTGTCCCACTCGAAAAGAAGAAGAAGCGCAATACAAAATGTAAAAATATTAGCTGCCATAATTTTAATGATTTTGAATTTTGCAGATATTTTTACATCCTGTATAGTCGGAGGTGAGGTATATATTTTTTAGTTTTAGTGGTGGGTGCCAAAGCACACGCCGCCCAAGTACTGAGCCAAAAAAAAACTTCAATGGACGTCGGATGTCGGTCGGTAAACGACAAGGAGCGTTGACAGGAGCGCGGCGAGCGACCAACGTTGGCTCTGATTAACGAATTTCACACATGCCTCTGGGACATAGATATAGTGCCTATGATCATGGATTTGGACTGAGCAAGAAATGTAAGTATTGAAGAATAATTGGAATACGTGAAGCCAGTGTAAATGACGCGGGAAATTCATGCATGACAGATGAAAATTTTAGCGTCGCGTTTTTTGTATAATAATTTGCAAAAGTTCGTATGACAATACAAAGTTCAGTAACAGATTTCAGTCACAAAAATTGCTACCTCAAAACAATAGAATCAGGCTTTGAGCAACGCGGTCTTCCATCACGTTAAGACCTGGAAGACCGTGTTGATCGAAGGAATTAGGTAGTCATGACAATCGGATTGTTCAGCACCTATGTTGTTAAGGCATTACATGTTACAAAATTATGTACAACTACCACAGACCAAAGATATAGCGCGCGTTGCTGACAGCGTATGACTATTTAGTGCTCTGTGACAGCTTTAGTCGTTCAAAATCAATTGTGATATGTAGTATTGTTAAAATAAATCATAATGGAGATAAAAAAACACTCGCAACCACTTATTAGTTTGCCAAAAAATACGTTTACACTGAAGTCACTCCTATCTGATTTGCACCTTCTAGCATTTCCGAGGTTGCCAACGTGGATGCCAACACAACCGTTTGCAAATATTTTCTCGCTCGTAATTGAAGGTCGATCAACGAGTATTGCAGGGTCGCGCGTTGAGGGCCGGAACTCACTGACGAATAGTTTAAAAGCGGAATTTTAGATTATAAGATATTATTTTTTGTTAGATTAGAACTAAAGTATCGTCTTCTACTTTTCAGCATATAAATCTCCAAATTTTTTAGAACTTTTCAAATTGAGCCGCAAGCATGGTTCGAACCAGCTACTTGCGGTATCAGTTCAACCAACGTCTCTTATGTCTCTACCGCGGCTTACCTGTCGTTGGTAAAATTATGCAAGCATATCTTAATTCTGCATATCAAGCAAATCTTAAGCACATCTTATTTATCCTGCCCGCGCAGTTTTACAAAAATTTTATACCTAACACGGGAAGTGTTTTAAAAATTGGTATTAGTACGTAGTAGTACGTGGCATAGCTCAGTCTTCCGTTAGAAATTAATTCCAAGCGACTAAATCACAGACCAAAGAACTCGCGCAAGGAGTGACGGCTCAGTGTTCCGCTGCTCTGTGCACTAAATTCATTCTTTACAGATTGAATGTAGCTGAAGCGATGAAAACTCGCGATATATTGTAAACAAAATTTTAAAACACTTCAACGTGTAAGGTATTAAATTATTGAGAACATGAATTTATAAATATAAAGAAGTTTACATTCATGAATCACATAGTTAGGTACATATAGACAATGAGAAACAACGTCCCCCTGTTCCACCTATCCCTACTGGCCTATCCCCCCTAGGAGGGAAGAGCGGATTTTTTTTCCATGTTCTTCGTAGCATATCGAGACGAAACTAAATTTTCTTTGACCAGAATGCGAAAATCGTTTGACGCCGAGTGTAAACCCAAACCCATCCTTTTTATAGCTGAGATGAAATTATGATACCCAACAAATATTTATCTCCTCGCGTAGGGATGTGTAACGTCTGCATGTCTGCTTATTTTTAGATGTTAAAGCAATGAATTTCCGTTTTATGATACCATAAAATAAATTGCCACGCAGACCTTTATCTGACTACAAGCAGTTTTTTTTCACGTCCCTTCCGGTAGTGTAAAGATACGGACGTGTCTTTAGGCAGGAAAATTCCATATTGGAATAAATTACTATTTTGCTGGCTAGCTTGGCTAGTCCTTTGCTGAGTTGACCTAATTAGACCTATAAATTCCCCAGGTGGCAGTACGTTACTACGCTAAGGGACTTAGAGGCATAATCGCATATTCTACTTTACGAATTAGGTCAATTGAACATTACTTTTACCTAGCTCGCATAATTATAACAAACTACAAACGCACGTATGACCTATTATATTCCTCGATATTTCGGGTGCTGGGACTCTGGGATGAAGCCGAGTCAGAGTCGTGTTAATGATCGTTGTTGATCGTCAATTCTCGTATACCTATGTGAGTATAAGGCGGTTCTCCCACGTCAAACGACTTGACAGACGCATCCGTTACACACTGTAAGACACTGTAAAGGCACCGTGTAGCTGTATTTGTATCGGAATAAGATCAGAATTCGCAATTTTCTTTCTGACAGATGCATGCGCTACGGTGCGTTAATAATACGCAGCGACGGAAGTCAGTTGGAAGAATCGCCATAACATAAGCGAAAAAATTTCATTCAGTTGTATTTCTGTTCTATGCCCACTATAACGAAATAAAAACCAGAGCTTGTATAATTCTCTACCTGGGGGTAATTTAATAAAACTGACAATTGTTTTTTACAATAACAATTAGGGAAACCTTTATATAATAAAAATTCTTCATGTTACCTCCATGGCAAACCTCATGATAATTTCCTAATTTTTTAAAGTCGCTGTCTTGACTGCATCGTGCAGAATCTTAAATTAGATCTTCGCTTAATAAGCTATGACGTGCTAACGTTTCGGTTTTAGTCTACGAACAAACGTCGTACCCTACTTACTCGTACAACACAACTTCAAAGTACAATCCTTCTGACTCAAGATCAACACTGCCTTGTATTCAGTCTCATAGGATACAGAGGCAAACATGCGCAGTAGGCTGTACATTGGAAAGGAATGCTAATGTTCCCCTTCATGACACCCTTAATTAAGAAAAGAACGCCTTTGTTAATAAATTAGCATTACTAAACAGAAGATGAGCCATTTTAAAAGTAACTTAGGTACCTATTTATTGTTAGACCTTTGAATTCCTTCAATTTTTCATGTAATTATCTTATGATGAATAGTTGAATGAATATTAAGTCAATCGGATAAAAACCACAAAAATAAAGTGTGAAGTAGTAGTTGTATATTATCAGTGACTGTGATAGTCAATTTTATCATATACGCAGTGGGTTACAGGTAAGTAAATCAAGTAAACGAATTCACATAGGAAACTCGACAATTTATATCATTATACATATCAAAAATTTACTGAACAACAAAATATGTACTTTATTTAAGCTGAATAATCTTAGTCAAGTACTTACATGTTTTGGACATAGCTACGTACATGTGAAAGCAGAAACATTTCTCACATGTTAGGGGAATCTTATGTTGCAATGGAGTACGCTCCAGTGTACCGCGTTCCTTTTTTAAACTTCGGTCGTAAATTCATGATTTGTATAGAAAAACCGCAGGGTACCATACACTAACGCCGCCTTGTCCGTGCGGTTTGTGGCGTGCGCGACGGATCCGGGATTGACACTGAGCACCGCATTACCGTCCAGATTGTTGAATACAAAGGATGCGTGTGCAATGAATGAATCTTGAAAGAACAGGACGGAGCGAATGTGGGCCGTCTTGCTACGGATCTCCGGACAGAAACACTGAAAAACAATGCTGTAGTTCAGATCCGTGTGGACTCAGTGTGATGCTCGAACACATTCAGGAAAACGACTACATTACGCTTACGCTACGCATTTGCATTACGTATCTGGAAGATTATGTAGCAGGAGAGTGAACTCTTGAATACTTAAACGCGTCATTCATAGTTAAACAACCAAGACATTGGAATGTTGACCAATACAGACACCATTTCCCGTCCACGGTGACGATATCAACTTAGCCCCGTTAAAGAAAACAAACCAACAAAAGAAAACTACCGCCAATTTGGCACAAGCAATTTATAAGGATCAGGCAAACACAATTCTTGTTATATTTAACATTGTATGAAAGTTTAAGGAGTTTATTATCGGCGTCCCGGCGCGTGGTAAACGATCCGGAAAATTATGATCAATTTATTTGGTTCTAGGGCGACCCGGAATAACAGGACATGGTGTTTGTCACTCAGTGAAGGGGATCAGTCATGGCTTTTGCGGCTCATTACATAATTTCTAGACTTGTATTACTTATTAGTACCTTCATTATTATTAAAAACCATTTATTGCACACAAGAATCATTACAAGAGACATAATATACATAGAATGACGACACAACAGGACAACTTATTTCTACTAAGAAATTTCTTTCAGCTGACCTACAGAAAGTGAGACTTCTACAAGACAGGCTTCATTTTTTTTAGTGGATGAGTGTGATCAGTAACTCTCGCAGCTTATTGGCGCAGATAGGGCGGCATGACTGCGGTGCGCAGTACAGTTTGTTTTACAGCTCTCGTTTCAAACTAGCCAAAACCTAGGTAGAATACAGTCACGGAAAAAACTCATTACAAATAAAAATTTTAACCACTTCTTGGTTCAACAGACTGTATCATTTGACAGATCTTGACTACATGACATCTACGAGGGTCGGTCAGATTGGGTCAGATCGACTGAAGGGTTAGACTGTTTACGTCTGCTTCATCAAAGTGTGATCCATCACAGCTTACTGGTATCATAGCAAAAATTTGAATTTTTTAACAAAAACAAGAAAATAATGTTTCTGACACAGACTAAACCTAATGCTTTGTCCATCCCGCTTATCTCTAGTACAAGAAGTTAATTTATTATTCAACTTGTGCCATTGTCAGGCAAGTCGCGTGAGCAAGAACTATACGGTTTTTGAGCACAGGATTCAACATTGTTTTACGTATGTTACGGATAGAGAATAAAGTTTGAATGTTTGGGGTTTATGTAGCTATCTATCTAGTCCCTAGATGTTTACCTATTTATGTTGTACTCCAGAATATATATTACTTTGGTACTAGACACTTCTTGTATAGTGTAGTGGACTGCATTTTTTCTTAGACGGTATTAAGAAGCTTGATTATGAACACCTTAACCTCCCCGCTACTCATGTGTGTTATAAGGTAGTTATCACACGATAATTATTTAAATCTCAAAATTATACAGATTCTGTGAGAATGTAAGATGGTAGAGTGAATGAGTAAGTACACATATTAAGAATGTATAAGTAGGCACAAGATATTATTGCCATACTAGGAAATTTTACTTGATATTACCAACAATTACTACAGTGTACTAATATAGAGTTAAGTAGGTATAAGAACCTCTGTGACGTATTTTAGCCATAGATACTAAGGGGAAATTTATAAGATCAAAGCTGAATGTCTTATGTATGAACGATAATGTTAATAAGGTAGGGAATGAAGAGTGTCCGAGAACTGAATTCAAAGTAGGTAACTAAAACATATACTGTATTTTGAAATGTTAGTTTGATGCCTGACGGAAGGCCCACCAGACGAGAGAATAATTTTGATGAAATGTATGACTTCAACTTGATTACTGCTACCATTATTTATCAAATTCAACGTACTTTTGTATGCTTAACCTCCTACAGATGATTTAAACATCGATAGCCTGGAAGGGGTTGTCGCGAGCTTGGTAATGAATTAAATTAGGTCCCACTGATAACCTCTCCACAATCTCATAGAGAAGATTGTCATGGAATTTTGGGCGATAGAAGGGTTCAAATTGCGAAAAACGCTCGTTATTTTGAAAGACTTACCATTTTGTACAGGCAATTTATAACTAAGCAAGTTTTACCGTAAATAGGTACCATAAGTAAGCTATTGTATTTTGATTTATTATGTGTGACCGTGAAAATTTAAAACAGTTTAAGTTATTGTGTTATGTAACGTTCCAAAAAAGAATTTAACTAAATTAGTGTGCTGTCAATGGATCATATAGAATTCATAGTTAGAATTCTTACCGAGAAATAGTTTTCATTTAAATTTTATGGTTGTTATAGGCAATGTTGTTTTATGTTACTGCATAGATAAAGTACAGTTATGTAGGAGTGAAATCTCTGTAGTAGATGACGTGTGATAGAGAAAGATGGAGACGTATGAAAGGGAGAGTAGATAGACTGTCAATATGGATGAGCGGAAGAAGATGTGTTGTGAAGATTGTGAAGACGGAATAAAATAATTAAATTACAAGAATATAATTAGTTTTACTACGCCGCTCGCCGCCCCGTCCACATTTGTGTATATAAAAAAAAACAATGACATTGGTGTGTAAATTTAGTTATTCCAAAGAAGCCACTGCTTGGGCCAAACCTCGGCAATGTCAAGTGGTCCGTACTGTAAGAGTAATGTGCATAACGCCTGCTCAGTGATTTATTTCGTAGAGTCCACCTACATTAATATGCATGATATGACGGTATGGTTAGCCGAGTTTTTGTTATTAGTAATGCATCGAAATCAAAAAAGAACCCATTACTTGCGCAACTACAGTTTCATCATCGATCATTGAAGACTTATTGAATAAACACAACTCAATAAGGCACATTGTACGCGTCACAGCCCGCATATTACGTTTCATAACAAACGTACGTCACCCACCGCGTGACCATAGATACTATATAGTATCTATGCGCGTGACGAAACAACAGCTGTCGCCGATCAAGACTTGCATATCTGGCATTATTCGTGAAGCGCCGAGTTATACTACTTATGTGACTGCGAATGAAATAGAACACGCCTATGAAATCATAATCAAGACTGTTCAAGCGAGGGAATTTCAAACTGACATCCAGCAAATAAAACAAAGAGGTTCCGTGGCTACTAAAAGTCGCTTACTGACGTTATCTCCTTACCTTGACGAAAAAAGAAATATACTTAAAGTGGGAGGAAGATTGCAATACTCAAAACTGACTGACAAAGCGAAGCATCCTATAATATTGCCCAGAGATTGCAAACTGACGGAGCTACTTGTCTATCACGCTCACCAACATACTCTGCACGGTGGACCCAGTCTCACACTGACTTACTTAAGACAACAGTACTGGATCATCGGCGGCATACGTACAATTAAAAAGTACCTGCGGAACTGCGTACGTTGTGCTCGATTCAACCATCATAATCAACAACAAAAAATGGCGAACTTACCTGAGCCCAGAGTGACACCTTCTACGCCTTTCTCCCATACTGGTGTCGACTTTACAGGAGTATTCGAATTAAAAGCAAATACAGGCCGTGGGATAGCTACTAGACGAGGCTACGTCGCAGTTTTCGTATGCTTTGCGACAAAAGCAATCCACCTGGAACTCGTATCTGACTTGAGCACTCCAGCGTTTCTCGCAGCCTTCGAGCGTATGTGTAATAGAAGAGGAACACCAGCACACATGTATAGCGACAATGGCACTAACTTTGTCGGCGCATCGAGGCTCCTGAAGAAAGAATACAAAGAAGTACTCCAAACAATCAATCATGACTTTTTATCTGAAGTATCTGGCAAGGGTGTTACTTGGCATCTGAACGTACCTGCATGGCCTAGTGCTGGTGGATTATGGGAAGCAGCAGTCAAGAGCACCAAGCGACATCTTAAACGAGTACTTGGAGAGCAAAAATTGACGTTCGAAGAGTTTACTACATTACTGACTCAAATCGAAGCGTGCCTCAACTCTCGGCCGCTTTGTACACTTACAGAAAATGTAGAAGATGACTACTTGACTCCAGGACACTTTCTAGTTGGGCGTCCTCTACTATCCCCACCAAGGAAAGAAAAGGACCCAAAATCCATTAAAACTCGCTGGGAACTCATCGGAAAAATGCTGCGTGAATTTTGGCGAAAATGGTCTTCTGATTACTTGCAACAACTACAAACAAGAGCCAACTGGCACCACCACAAAGATGACTTGAAGGTTGACGACGTCGTTCTCATAAAAGAGGATAACATGCCACCAACCAAGTGGGCAATGGGCCGGGTGAAAGCTGTTCACCCCGGCAGGGATGGACATGTTCGAGCTGTCACATTGAAGACAAAGAATGGAGAAATGCAGCGTCCAATCATCAAATTGGTACCCCTGCCTGTACATAACAAAACTGACTACACTGATTGTATCACACCTGATACTGATGATGACGCTTCTGATGACGCCAAAAACACAAAACCAAGAACCTCAAGAACAAGATCTAAGACCCACTATATTTTGACGACCATGCTGCTATTACTGACATGCATGATGCCTGTAAATGCATCGTTTACAAAAATACAGAGTCTTAACAACAACAACACTGTTTACTTCGACAAAATATCTGATATACGAATTATTCAAGACCGATGGAAAATGATCGTATATTACAACATGACTACCTATTGGCAAAATATGCAAGCTGTTGAAAAGTACATTTCTTCGCTGAACAAAAGTTGCGCAAATGACGACACTAGCTACCTGCCGGTGATGACGCAGTTTGAACATGAACTCAACGAGCTACGTCATTACAATGACTTACTGACTAATCAACATCATATAGCACAAAGAAGGAAGCGAGGACTGGTAAACGGGCTTGGCTACTTAGCTAACACCTTGTTCGGGGTACTAGATGACAGATTTGCTCAACAGTATGAAAATGACATTGAAACTGTAAAACAACGAGAAGATCATCTGCTTGCCTTATACAAAAATCAGACTTCAATCATGGAAGCAGAAAATAACATTCTAAAGCGGAATGAAGCCGTGATGAATAAGCAATTTGACCACATAAACCAACACCTTAGAATGATAACACATGAACTGAACCAAATTCAAATTGAATACCGAAGTACTTTACAAGCCTTTCACATTATGTCATCACTATTATCCGCAGATGTGATCATCTCCAATCTTCGAAGAACCCAAAATACGTTTCTTGACATCGTTACTGATATCTATCATGGAAGATTGAATGTACATCTACTTTCGCCTCAACAAATTCAACAACAATTGAATGTGATATCAGGACAACTACAGGGTGATGTAATTGTGCCCACTGACAATGCTCGAGACTTGTACGGACTTTTAAAAGTACATGCTACAGTGACGAGAAAATTTCTGATAATGGAGATCAGCATACCACTTATCAACAGAGACGTATTTGAATTGAGTGACGTCATAGACATTTCGCAGAGAAGAGGGGAAAATATGTTCGTATACACTAACACAGAAACAAAATACTTGGCAATCAACGTGAGAAAGGACACTCTGATACCAATGACAGATACTGACGTACGAGCCTGCACACGACATACACTAAATCAAATGATGTGCCCTGTGAACCACCCTGTATATACTATGCAAGTTGGAACATCCCTATGTGACATGCAATTGCAAATAAGTAATAGAAATAAACCTTATTGCCAAGCAGAAGTGAAGCAATGCACCGACAGATGGGTCAAGTTACACAGACAAGATACTTGGCTATTTTTATGTTGTAAACAATGTTCAATACGTATTATTTGCGCGGCGGAAGTTATGACAAAGTCATTGCATGGAAATGGGCTGATAACACTTGATAAAGGTTGCATCATTAAAGGAGAAACCTTTTCGATAAATGCGCAACATGACTACATGAACGAAATATATATACATCATGAACTGAAAATTGACACTACGATGCATATGCAGTCATTGAATGACATCATGAAAGTCCCATTGCCTGATTTTATCTCAGAATCCCATGACGAAACCTTTAATTCAATAAAAAAGAATATTGACGCAGCGAAAAACGTTGAACTAGAAAAGTTCTCGAACGTACATCAGACGCATTATATAGCAATCTACTCAATTCCAAGCTAAACTCCCGCAGTGGAAGCGATTTACACAGGTAAATTTCGAACAAAATACCAGGAGTTCAACTGGAGGCAGACAATGGCTGCGTTACGCAGCGCTAAATAGCATACGCTGCACAATATAGCAGCGCATACTATGAATTAAACGTGAACCTAAATCTATTTAACTTAATTAACTAAGTTGATTGAAATTGGCTAATGATGTGTTCCAACCCTTACATAACTCAAGTCGGTAGTAAATACCGTCTGCCGATCTGGCGTTACGTCACACGTATTAGCACTAGATTATAAGTAAGTACCTCCAAATTATATCACCCCACGAATTCCGCAATTCGTACTAAGGAGTCACAATGATATGGTACAACAAATATGACTAAAGGGAACACACCATTAACACGAATAAACAGTTTTATCACTTACAGTCACGTGCCGGCGCAAATGCATAAATACCCAACGGAGAAAGGAAGTTCAGGGAATGGATCAAATAGGAATTCCGTTGGTACTTACAGGGCTGGGTGGAAAAGATATCGACACCCAGCATTCCACTACAGCCTTGGCGCGTTATTCACGTCAAACCACTCACAGCTTCTGTTCGTATTCCACTTTGATATTAGTCATTACGCGTGACCCAACCCGAATTTGGGCCGTACAAACGCGGGCCAAAATGGCCACCTGATGCCTATTCAACGCGACGCTCACGTGGAAGACGTCGAGACATCCAACAATCACTAAGCCTGGCATTCCAGTACAACCCAGGAGAAACACAATAATACGATGCATCAACACGCGCGATCTCAAATTGAATCGTCCATTACACGCGGCATCACAAAACGCATGGCGGGAAATCCGCACAATGCGATACCCTCCTGTCCGAACGGTTTTGAGTGACTGCCAGTGCGGTGCAGAAATCACCGCGTGGCGCCGTCAGGCGGTCTGCGCGCACGTCGCCAGTCTCGCCCTGCGAGCGAGAAAGGGACAACACACGCCCAGAGCGACGTGTGCGATCGAGCACCGCGCCGCATTCATAGACCGTCATTAATACCTACCTTACCCTAGCATAGCAACGCTAAATTAAACATTCACCCGCCCTAGGCCGAATCCCTTAGGCCTATTCACTACTGGGGAGACGAGAAAGCGTTGCTATTGCTCGCTTAAGAACTGAATCCCCTACCTGAACTGTCGCGACTCGAGGAGTGCCATCACTACCTGGGAAAAAGTTGAGAATGCGCCCTCTGCGCCATCGCAGTGGCGGCAGGTTGGCATCCTTAACCAGAACGAGATCTCCGATGCGAGGGGGTTCAGTTCTGTCCGTCCACTTAAGGCGTTGCTGCAGAATGTGCAAATACTCAAGCGACCATCGCTTCCAAAAATTCTGAGACATTTGCTGCAGCAACTCATAACGCGTCAAACGATTGCTACTGACCTCTGTGTAGGGGTATTCTGGCAAGGCGTTAAGTGGTCGGCCAATTAAGAAATGCCCTGGTGTCAGGGCCTCCAGATCATTCGGATCTGAGCTAAGCGGACACAAAGGACGTGAATTGAGAACGGCCTCAATTTTACAAAACACGGTCGCTAGCTCCTCAAAGGTTAATATCGTTAAACCTATAACGCGCATCAAATGCGTCTTAGCGGACTTTACAACCGCTTCAAATATACCACCCCAGTGGGGGCATCCTGGTGGATCGAACACCCAGTTAATGCCCTGACGGGAGAGGCTCGTGCCGATAGCTTCCTCGTTTTCCGATAAAAACGTTATAATTTCTTTCATACATCGATCAGCGCCCTTAAAGTTGGTACCACAGTCCGACCTGATCAGCGCTGGTCGCCCTCTTCGCGACACAAATCTATCAAAAGCTGCTAAGAAAGCCTCCGTAGTGAGGTCGGCCACGAGTTCCAAGTGGACGGCCTTGGTTGCTAGGCACACAAACACGCACAAATACGCCTTGATTGACTTCGCGTTGCGAAGGCGTGATGCCTTTACCATAAAAGGCCCCGCAAAGTCCGTTCCCACACCCGCAAACGTCCAGGCTTCCGTCACCCGGTCCGGTGGGAGGTCTCCCATCTGAGGTTGCATTGTGGCTGCCTTCAACCGATAGCAAGGCAAGCACCGAAACACAATGCTCCGTACCGTACGTCGTCCAGACAAGATCCAAAACTCGCGCTGCAGAATAGCCAAAAGTGCATTGCAGCCCGCATGCGAGTTTTTCTGGTGACGATCTCTAACTATAAGTTCTACCAAAGGTCCCTTCTTTGGGAGTAACAGCGGATGCCGTGCTGAAAAGGGCAGGTTAGCGTTCCGAAGTCTACCTCCAACCCGGAGCATTCCATGCTCGTCCACGAACGGGTTGAGGCGCACAAGACCTCCCTTCAGCTTTCCACGGCCATCCCTGAGCAGCCTGGCCTCTTCCTCAAAATGTTCCGCCTGGACGACCCTAACCAATAAACTTAGAGCCGCATTCCGCTCCGCAGGCGAGAGGACAGGTGCCAAGTTCCGTTCTGCTTGAGGTTTTCTACAGTTGTTCACGAACCGTTTGATCCAACCTGTCACCCCTAGAAGTTTGTCGAGGGAGCTGTATCGTTCCAGCAAGAAAGCCGCACTAGGCTTAGGTACGATCTGCCCTACGTTCACTCGCAAACCTCGATCAGGTGGCCCAAGCGGCGACCCGCACTCATTGTATGGCCATCTCTCAGGTGACTCAGTCAGCCACTGAGGTCCCCACCACAGTGAGTGACCTACCAAATCAGGGGCCCTACATCCCCGTGAGGCGCAGTCCGCTGGGTTCTGTTCTCCCGGTACGTGTCTCCATACCAACGGAGTTTCCGATCCTTTAATCTGTGACACCCGATTTGCCACGAAAACCTCAAGAGTATGTACCGACGTCTGTAACCAGCACAGAACTATCCTACTGTCGGTCCATGCGTACACCGTTTCATCCAAATTGATGGTACCGCGTAGATTACTAGCGACATGATGTAGCAAGCGCGTGAGAAGCGCTGCTCCCGCCAATTCCAACTTTGGAATGGTCCATCTTGTCCTAACCGGAGCCACCTTACTCTTGGCCATAACTAGACGCACGTCTACAGTTCCCGTTGAACTGACTGTCCGCAAATAGACAGCTGCCGCGTACCCTCGCTCCGAGGCATCACAAAACCCATGTAGGGTAGCCTTACATCCCACCGATGGGAGCAACTTGCGAGGTATGGCGACGCGTACGATCCCTGGTAAGGTGGTCACAAACTTGGTCCAATCATTCAACAGCTCTCCGGAGAGCTGGTCGTCCCAACCCAAGTTTGCTATCCACAACCTTTGCAAGAAGAACTTCGCCATGAACGTCACCGGTGCGATCCACCCGTTAGGATCGAAAGTTCTGGCGATCGTCGATAATACCGAACGCTTCGTCCAAGTCTTCTGCAAAAGGTCTGGCTCGATCTGATACGTAAAGACATCATGCGTTGGCCTATATTGCACCCCTAGGATGCTCAACGTATTTGGATTGTCCGGGTTCTCAAAAAGGTGCGGGTCCTGCTGGAACTCACCTGGCAACCCGGCCAGGAGCTCTGGACAGCTGGACAGCCATTTCCGCAACTCATAACCTCCTGATTCCATGATCGCGATCAGCTCGTCTCGTAGTAGCAGTGCTTGTTGCACGCTATCTGCACCCGTGCAGATGTCATCCACGTAGACGTCGCGATCCAGTACTGCTGCGGCTCGAGGGAATCTTACCCTTTCCTGTGCGGCCAACTCTCGCAGCGTGCGTACTGCCAAAAACGGACTTGGCTTCAGACCATACGTTACCGTGTTAAGCTCATAAGTGACCATCGGCTCGTCAGGGCTCTCACGCCACAAAATCAGCTGGTACCGACGGTCATCCGGGTGTATAATTGTTTGGCGAAACATCATTTTGACGTCTGCGACGAACGCTACTTGGTGCAACCGAAAATCTGTGAGGATGTCCACAATGTCCCGGTTCAACTTGGGACCCGCGTGCAGACACTGGTTCACAGACACACCATTCGATGTAGGAGCAGAACCGTCAAACACTACCCGTATCTTCGCCTCCGGTGACTTCAAAACAGCCAGGTGTGGTATATAGTAATGCTCGACACACCTCCAATCTATGCTGGACACCGACATGTGGCCTAACTCTAGGTACTCCCTCATGAATTCGATATACTTCTGCCGAAGTGCTGCATCTCGCTTCATCTTTCTCTCCATAGCCAGTAGTCTCCGTTCCGCGATCTGTCGCGAACTACCTAAGGAGGGGCGGTTTGGGAGAAATGGCAGCCTGGTAACAAACCTACCTGACGAACTTCGTGCAGTGTTGTACTGATAGAACAGCTCGCACTCGTCATCCTCTGGCTTCCGTCTATCCGCTGTGGGTGGCTCCTCAGACTCCCAAAACCTCTGCAGCACCTCCGACAACACACTACCATAGAGAACCGTATCGCCCTCTGGTAGGTCCTGAGGTCTCCAAACTGGGCCAAAAATAACATACCCCACTGTGGTATCAACGGCCACTAAACCAGTTTGCTGAAGTACCCGTTTTCTGCCACACCAGAATCTCCCGAGGACGTCTGACCCGAGGAGAACGTCCACCGTACCAGGAGTATCAAATTCAGGATCAGCTAACTCTAAGCCTGTGGTTAACCCTCGTACCGTTGACGGTAACCGAACCTGAGGAAGTTTCCCTACCACTTCATCCAGCACCACTGCTGAGGCATGATAGCTGACCCCTGTACCTGTATTACCTAATGTGAACTCGAAGTTCACCTGACCCCGAACGTCAGGCACATCTACACCTCCAATACCTACAGCCCCATCCGTTGTGGGCCTTATATTTAAGCTTAGCCTACTCACCAGCTTACTAGACACAATACAACCCTGAGCCCCTGTATCTAACAAGGCTCTTACTTGTATGCTGCGGCCACCGTATCCCCATACCCAAATCATTGCCGTAGGCAACAATACCGTAATTGGCCGGGGGGCCGAAGCTGGCGTGTAGGCGGCGATTACCTAGCAGGAATCTAAGCGCGGAGTGTCCGCGTCCTGCGGGGGGGTCCCTTCTCTCCGTACACCTTCGAGTGTGTCCCACTCCTGCTGATAGGGACCTCTGATCCTGTACGCCATGGCTGGCAGCCTATAGTAACCCTGCGGCAGGCGCGCGTACCGTGGATGCGCCTGTAGCCGCGGGTGCTCAGCCAAGGGGAGAGGCATGCGTGGGTCATGAGACCTCACCATGTTGTTCAGTCCCGCCGAGTACTGCATGTACTGGCCCTGGTATTGGCACCCGCCCGTAGCATCACGTACTTGTGATGGGTGCCCCTGACCTTGGACCTGTGACCACCTACCCTGTTCCGGCACCTGCTGCCGAGGTGGTGACTGTCTCGCGCGTGGTGAAGGGGGCATCACCTGCTGATGTCCCTGGCCTCGTCCCTGAAACCCTGGTGGAAGAGGACTCCTCCTTGGAGGGGGTGGGGAGCGTTGCTCCCGTCTAGGTAGGGCATACTCCGTCCGCTGACCCGCGTCAGCTCTGCCTCCGTAATCTCCGCTGCGGTTCATGCATAGGAGCTGATGGTGGGCACCCTGGCAGTACCTGCAGTTGGTGCTTGATGGGCACTCTCGCACCTGATGCGGCCCCATACACCTAAAGCACCAACGCCGTTGCTGCACCACACCACGACGTTTCTGCACCCGCTGTGCAGCGAACTCCTCACACGCAGTCACCTGATGCCCCGCCTCTCTGCAGTAGGCACACCTCGATTCCAAATTAGCGACATTGTATCGCCTGGGTGGCCTACTCTTACCGTCTCGCGCCTGTGCACCCGGCCGTTCCGGGCGGCGAGCAGCCGCAGACTCCGCGTGAGGCGACTCTCCAAATTGGGCATCTACCCGCCTGCACTCGGCCTCGAGGAAGGACTTGAGCTCCTCGAAGGTCGGGAGGTAATCAGATGTCTTACCTCCGTGTGACTGTTCAAAACGAGCGGCCATGTCGCTCGGCAGGCGGCGCAACAACGTGTGGACCAGGATATAATCATAGCCTGACACCGGCATCCCCTGTCTCTCAAGAGCGTTCACTGCAACGCAGACAGGGTTGAGGACCTTGGCCCTGAGGTCCGTCCCTCGTGTGATGGTCGGCACGGTGAGCCACTGTTCCAGGAGTTGGTCAATCATGAGACGTTTGTTGCTGTATCTCTCGATCAGCAAACCGCGAGCCGTCTCGTAACTTGCATCATCGACTGGTAGATGCTTTACCAGCTCATGGGGCTCACCTTGCAGCTTGGCCATCAATTGTGCCATTTTATATGCCGGCTGCAAGTCAGTGCGGTTATGAATCACACTGTCAAACAGATCCTGGAATCGGGTCCAATCCGTGTAGTCCCCGTGGAAGACCGGAATCGCCACAGCCGGCAGGGGCACTTGCACCCCCGGTCCCCGCGGACCATGGGGTGGGTCCGGCTCCCCAGCCCTACGCCTGGTGATCACAGCAGCCGCCTGCTGGATCTCCTGCCCTATCTCCAGGCACTGGGTCACATTCGCCCGGACCGTAAGTTTGACCTCCTCATCAGGCGTCCCATCAAATAACTCCTCGCATCCAGTGAGGCAATCCAACACCTCCGCGACCCGTTCGTCAATCCGTTGCGCACAAGCGATGAGTGCGTCCTCTTGGTCCCCGCGACCGACCATCGCCTGCTTAGTCGCGAACCACATTAGGTGCGCTCTAATTTTCGCCTGAAGCTGTCTAATTGTGGGAGCCATGGTACCAACTCAAAGTAACACCGAACCTTACAATAAAAAACAATAATAGACAATCGGCCCTGATCCTACCGTTAGGATATCCGCACAGGGTAAACACAACGATAATAACAAGCAATTCACTAATTGATTGGCCCTGATCCTACCGATAGGATATTCTACACAGGGCACACACTACAATCACAATAAATATATTTTTTTTTTATGTAGGTAGATTAAAAATCTTATACTAAAATAATCTTAAATCTAGTGGTTTTCTGAACCACGCTCTGCTACCAAAAATTGTCTAATTCCAAGCTAAACTCCCGCAGTGGAAGCGATTTACACAGGTAAATTTCGAACAAAATACCAGGAGTTCAACTGGAGGCAGACAATGGCTGCGTTACGCAGCGCTAAATAGCATACGCTGCACAATATAGCAGCGCATACTATGAATTAAACGTGAACCTAAATCTATTTAACTTAATTAACTAAGTTGATTGAAATTGGCTAATGATGTGTTCCAACCCTTACATAAGTCAAGTCGGTAGTAAATACCGTCTGCCGATCTGGCGTTACGTCACACGTATTAGCACTAGATTATAAGTAAGTACCTCCAAATTATATCACCCCACGAATTCCGCAATTCGTACTAAGGAGTCACAATGATATGGTACAACAAATATGACTAAAGGGAACACACCATTAACACGAATAAACAGGTTTACACTTACAGTCAACGTGCCGGTCCAAATGCATAAAATACCCAACGGAGAAAGGAAGTTCAGGGAATGGATCAAATCGGGATTCCGTGGGTACTTACAGGGCTGGGTGGAAAAGATATCGACACCCAGCATTCCACTACAGCCTTGGCGCGTTATTCACGTCAAACCACTCACAGCTTCTGTTCGTATTCCACTTTGATATTAGTCATTACGCGTGACCCAACCCGAATTTGGGCCGTACAAACGCGGGCCAAAATGGCCACCTGATGCCTATTCAACGCGACGCTCACGTGGAAGACGTCGAGACATCCAACAATCACTAAGCCTGGCATTCCAGTACAACCCAGGAGAAACACAATAATACGATGCATCAACACGCGCGATCTCAAATTGAATCGTCCATTACACGCGGCATCACAAAACGCATGGCGGGAAATCCGCACAATGCGATACCCTCCTGTCCGAACGGTTTTGAGTGACTGCCAGTGCGGTGCAGAAATCACCGCGTGGCGCCGTCAGGCGGTCTGCGCGCACGTCGCCAGTCTCGCCCTGCGAGCGAGAAAGGGACAACACACGCCCAGAGCGACGCGTGCGATCGAGCACCGCGCCGCATTCATAGACCGTCATTAATACCTACCTTACCCTAGCATAGCAACGCTAAATTAAACATATAGCAATCTACTCAATTCTATTGATTGTGATATCGCTACTGCTTTCAATTCTGTACTGCCAACTGAAGTCTAGATGGAACAGGTCCAAAAGACACACCGTTGATGAAGATAAAGAAACTTCAGCGTCGACGAGTGCGTCACCTACCTCTGATCTCATCATTACGCCACCGAAGGCTTTTATGACATCCTCTAGGAAAACTGATGACTTGACATAGTCCCTGCCCAGAATTGACTTTGGGACTTCTCCAACTCATCCAAAGAAAAACATAAAATTTAATCTGAGTGCGAGTACAAGTGATTTAAACCTTAAATAAGTAGATATTAACATTTGACATGTAATTTTATAAGCACGCTATTTATATTTAGTTTTTATATTTTTTACATTTGACTTTGTAATTTTTATTGATTTTATTAGTAAATTTATATTTCTTTTCTTGTAGTGGCAATATGTACAAGCTATGTACATTTTATATTTCGATAATTTTCTAATTTTGTGCATGTGACGTAGGAATTGTATGATTCAATAATAATGCTAGCGCGTGCAACCTACTTTTGACACTCTGCGTATTTTTAAGTTTAGTGCATTAAAATGACTTCATAGCATCGGTTGTGTTTACTTCATATTCTAGAAATCCTTGATAAGTTCCTGCCGTTCCCCATTGACTCATTGACTATTAATGAACAGACCATACTGGCCCGTTCAAGACACTTACATAAAAAACTTCTGCCTAGACCGCCAGTTTTTTAATCAATTCAACAACTTAAGGGGAATTAATGTAAGATTATTTGTCACTCATTACTTGTGTTTGGGTCTTAAGACAAAAATAATAAAACTGCTCGGATGTGCAATTGCAGTCAAACAAGAATATTTCAAAAATATCCGGAAAAGTAAAATTAACATGATTAAAGAGGGGCCATCCGAATAAGCCGTAATTGAAATTCTTTATTCAATGTAGGATAGTATTATCATATCACTTATTGACGTCATGACGTATTTGAATCTAAACTAAATGAGATATCAGCAAAGGAAAATGGACTCTGTGATAGCATTACTACAAATCTAAAATAAGTTAATTTATTAAAAAACATAAAATTCGTTAATGTTCGCCAAACTTTTATTATCTTTAGTCTAGATGGTGTCTTAAATAATTTTAACTAACCTTTTAAACTAAGTATTCTGTTTTGTTTCCTTACTATCAATTTTATGCACACTTATGAAAACGTCCAGTGCCTAATATTATCAAACTACGGATACAATTTTATAGTTTTAAATTCGATATTAATTGCGTAGTCGTTTAACCATTATGATACCAGGAATATCGACCGGCTTCGCAATGTACTCATAATTTCACCTATAGACTTGTCTGTAGTTTCATAACATAGGACACAATTCGCAACTGCCGGTGCGGCGGGTTTGACTCAGCGCGTGAGACCCTGGAAGACTAGACAGCTTTTATCTATTGTTGTTCTTTCCTCAGTTGGAAAAACATGAGCGAAATAAAGAATCATGAAGCTATACGATATGACACTAAGACGAAGGCTCAAAGAAATAATGGTACCATTTTTAAAGTTTATTCTTCATTATTCCTTTATAGCAAAAACATGGTTTAGGTTAGACGATAAATGCGATGCGACGTCGCATCTAAAAACGCTAGATGCGAACGTTCTTCCGATGCGAATTCGTGCGTCAAAGCTGTGGTTTGGTTATACTTCAACGGTGTCAGTTGTACTCAGGACGTGTTTTCTTTTCCTACAAATTTTTATTATCAAGCAGTATTTATCATGCATCACGCCTTTATCCTTTGCGGGGTAGGTAAAGCGTTTATCGCCACGTAATTCTGATAAATATTTGAGGGCCGTCTCAGATAAATCGTGTATCATTATAGTTACAGGTTGTCAGTCTGTAATACACATTAATTAATCTCTCGAGTTCCTTAGTCGCCTACGACACCCTTACTATTAAAGCGTATATGAAGGAAGCATCGCTTCTTCGACAACGCTCCGCCATGACCTGGTCCGCTGCCGTCTGCCGTGGGCCGAGGTAGTAGGGCAGCTAACCGTTTCATTCTGGCACTATCCATAGGGGGTTTTTCCCAATAGTCACCACGCTGGGCAGGTGGTTTGGCGACCGCAGTGTGTGGTTCTGGACTTCTGGACTATATTGCCAAACACGGAAAGCGCTGCTGCCCACTTCCCGGAAGCCCTCAATTGCTTCTTACGATACCCACGGACGGACTTGGGGTGGTGTTATTCTACTCTGCCGACACCACAAGGCATTTTAAGACATACACACACAAACTCTCGGGTTAATAAAATAAGTATGCATAGAAAATTTTTCTATGTTGGTTTTATCAAATATATACGCTCATAGAAACTATTTAAAATACTTTGTTACAGAAAAAAAATTTTTTTTGATTCCTATGCTTAGTGTTTGACAAAACCAGTACGACCCAGTACGAGTCTTCTTATTGTCTCAAAGCGGACTCAAAATGGAGGCACTAAGTATGACATAAAATCGTAGAAATGGGCGATGCGAATTCATGCGATGCAATTCGGAAATACTTGCAATGAATTCGTGCGACTTCGCAGAAACGTCCGATGCGACCGTCATTCGTCGCACCGCATTTGTGTGTCTCCAGCTTATACCTTGTTCCTGTTCTTGATTTTTAAACATCTTGCAAAGTCGAACAAAATGAGACCTCAAAGGCGTAACAGAATTTATCTGGGAATGTAGTTGTCAATAAAGTCTCTTAAGTGAAGCCCGTCTCTACCAAATCACTTTTGTCTTGAGCCTAACTTAGAGGTTCACTCAAGGACATTATAAACTTGAGTTCACTGTTCTTATTAGTTCTAACATATTTTGAAATAGGAACGTTGGTTGAATGGGTTACTTTATTTTTTTATTAAAGATGGGTTTGCTCTTGACTCTAGTCTAGATCATACGACAGAGTTCCAAGTACGGAAGGCTGCGTTGATCGAAGTTGCCAATCAAGTATCAAGATATCAAAATAAAGGTAAGCGAGGACATAGTTTGAATCTTTCCTAAGTTTTGATGAATTCATTTATTCACGCCGCAGCATGTTGCGGTATTTTTCTGGTCCATTGTAAATTATAAAACTAACACGAACAAATGGAACCGCATGTAGAAGCTCATACAACACCGGGCCCGTATGGCAAATGACAGCTATGCAGCGTGATACAGTACAGGCACAGTATAATTAATAGTACTAGCGTGTACAGGCATTACGAACCCGGCCACAGACTGCTTTAATAGGACCATAGACAAAAAGCGCGCGCGAACCGTCGCATGAAATTTTTGTACTCCCTGGCTCGGACTTGACAGACTCACCTGTTCCCGCGCATGTGAATATTTCTATAAGATCAGGAACATTAATTGTCTTGGCTCCAATGCCGTTTTTTGTGGCGTAATAGCTCAATCTTATCACCAACCAGCTTCTAATGGCCTCATGAACCAACTGACGGAATTGCCCTCATATATAGAGATCTTTAAAATCAAAACTTCGCTACCTTAGATGTTAGAACAGAAATTAGAAGCTCAATTAAAATTTGGGTTGACTTTGTTATGTTACAGAACATAATTTTACAAACGGTAAAGACGTCGCTATTAACGAAACAATTAAGTCATCACAACAATCACTGAAACAAATAAGTACGTGAATCAGACCAAATTGTCTTATAGCAAAATTTGTGTTGCCTGCTTTTGTATCATTAAGTTAACGTTGTGGGGTAGACAGAACGTAAACGGCCTTAAACACAATAATTTATGCCACGTATGACAAAATATTTGAGGGTCATTCAGAAAATGATGTATCGCTATAGTGGAATATTGTCAGCCCATTGCCTAAAATTGCAATACACTTGTAACCCTTAAGTTGCTTGGTCGCCTCTTGCAACACCCACGGATATGAAATAGGGTGATGCTATTGTCAGCTGACATTACAATAGCTAAAATTATTTCATACAAACCTTTTTATATTATACATAGAAAACACCCATACTAAACACAAATATCAGAAAAAAATTAATTGTGGGAATTTAACCCACGACCCTCGGCGTACTTAAAAAGCAGGGGTACTTTCCGCTACGCCATCGGTCCAATCAAAATTCATCATCCTATCTTTGTTTTATCTACTTACGAGTATCTCTCAAAATCCTATATTAATCCTATATAATATAACAGATTGCGTATTTCAGAAATGCACAATATAATATTCCCCGCAACTCTACAGTTAGACTATCTGAGTGTTTGCTTACAATCCGCAACTTGCAAGTACTTGCAGTGTTTCTGCGATCTGGCTTGATTTATCTACTCAATTGTACTGAACCACGTTTTCTTGCAGAGGAAACTAAGCTAAAGATATATTGAGTTTTGTATATAAGTTCTTGTGCATAAATATTGGTAAACCTGTAGAACCCGAGCTATATATTTACATGGTGTCTACAGCACATATTGTATACTTTACTTACAAGTTTGTTTGCATTCTTTGTCCTCGTTTCTCGTCACAACGGAGCAATATCATGTTGTGAAGTTTTCCCCGAAAAACCCATAAAATAATTTACCTTAAAAACCTTTAGAATTTCCTAGATCCTGGTTTGAAATAGTAAAATACTGCGAAATCCTGCGGCGCGTGTAAGAACAATCTTCTATACATTTAATATATATATCTATCTATACTTATAAAACAAATTGTCCTCACTAACTGATTGAATGACTGACTGATTTACTTGGGCAGTAATCATCATCATCATCATCATATCAGCCATAGGACGTCCACTGCTGAACATAGGCCTCCCCTAAATATTTCCACCTCGTCCGATTAGAAGCGGCCTGCATCCAGCATTTCCCCGCGGACTTGACCAGATCGTCTGTCCATCTCCTACGCTGCGTCTGCCGGTACGTGGTCTCCACTCAAGAACTCTTCTGCTCCACCGGTTATTGGGCAGTAATAAGTAAGTTTATTTTACTACTTACATAACCATCTGCTTAAAAATGATTTTCAGAATTTTCACCCCTAAAAGAGTAAAACAGGGGAAAAACGTTTGTATCCCGTTCATAACGTTTGTGATCTATGAAGCAATTTGTTTCAAAATTTGAGATTTGATTAAGAAACTAAAATAGTCAAAACCCTTTTATCTTGATTTTCTTAATTTTAACCTCAGAGGGGGTAAACTATTTGTATAGAAGTTTGTGGTTTTAAAATGCGTTTTGTTTTAGAGTTAGCTATTAGACTAAGGCAGAAAATTATAACACACGTGTTTCAGGATTAAAATTTTGATATTCTAAAGGGGCTAAATTAGTTTAGTTTATATATAGAGTTTGTATTAAAATTCGTTGTCTTTAATGATCTGTTTTCAATTGGTGATTACCTCATGGTTCTTAAACAGTTGATTAAGTGTTAACGAGTTTTTATTTTTTACCTTCAAAGGGATAAAAAGGAGATAAATATTTGTATGAAAATTATAGGCCTTTCCTTTCTTTCGGATTGAACTAGGGAGAACTAAGGTGTGCATTTCCCTGGCATGGTCACCATGGAAAACCATAACTTTGAGTATGCAGAATATTTGTCGATTAATTGTCGAAATTTGTCGGACAAAAACCAGAATTTGTCGGGACACCGTTTAGAAGATATAACGCATTGAAAGTGACCGTGCTGGAGAAACGTTTCTACAGCACGGTCACCGCTGGATCTCGATAACCACGGCACGTAGCGAGGATCTGATTACTGCAAATAAATGTCGTTTAATTGTCGACCCCACATGCAAAAAATCAGAATGATCCGATGCGCCGTTCAAAAGATATAAGCTGGTTCTGGTGACCGTGCTAGAGAAATGCATTTCCCTGGCACGGTCACCGTTGGATCTGGATAACCACGGCACGTAGCGAGGATCTGATTGGTGCAAATAAATGTCGATTAAATGTCGACCCCGCATGCAGAAATGCAGAATTTGTCGGCCTTTAGTTTGGAAGATATTAGCAAATACTTTTTTTGTATGGGCCTATAGTACGGGAGCTAAATATTATTAAACTTATACCATGACTTCATACATGAAAAGTTAACCAACCCCAATATCGGCCGATGAGCGTTTTTGCACGAATTCATCGATATCGCGGGACTATAATATCGGGCTGATATCGCCACAATATCGAGCCAACATTTTGGATGACGTCAAATTAGTAACTTATAAATTGTTTTACTTTGAAAAATTCTTATATTGCACTTTTTTCAAAAAAACATTGTTCTGATTCGTATTCCACCTACGGCGATATTGTCCCAATAGTGGTGTTCTTTTTTTATATCATGAATTTATTGTCTATCTTTCTTTTTACTTCATATAAAACATATACCTACCGTCAACCTACCGATATTATCGTGTCGTTCGTTAGTCCCTAAAGTGCAAACACGGCTGTTCCAGAGTTTCGATTCGATAATAATGGCAACACCGAATCTTCAAACTGTTGCTTGCATTTAAACATGGCTGTTGTACGACTCTTTTTCAAGTTTAAATTGAATAAGTTTGTGTTTTTTAATGGTGCTACAGAAAGGTAAGTTATTATAATATCAGTACAACTTACAACTTGAAGTTTATACTGTACTTTACTGTTGGTGCCAAAAGGTAAATAAGAGCTGTTGAAGGTCTACATCAGGTGCTGCTGCAGACCTTCGATTCCTATATGACTGCAGAAGCGTCTCATCACGTTGAACAACTCTTTGTAAGATACTATTTTTGTATCTTGTATAGTTTAGCTGGGCTGTTGATGATCTACATCAGCTGCTGCAGACTCTCGATAGCTGATAAAAGTGCCTATGTTTGTCTCTGGTATACCAACTACCCCTGTAACAAATTTCATAAGGATCGGTTAGGCGGATTAGCCTTGATAAGGTAATTGGGATAAAATGTTCCCATTTTATTAAATTAGGTATGAATTTAAAAAAACAATAAACATCTTTTTAGTTTTTAATCTTTTCTTATATTATGAAGGTATACTAGGTATAATTTGAAGTTAGCTCCTGTACTATAGGCCCATACAAAAAAAGTATTTGCTAATATCTTCCAAACCAAAGGCCGACAAATTCTGCATTTCTGCATGCGGGGTCGACATTTAATCGACATTTATTTCCACCAATCAGATCCTCGCTACGTGCCTTGGTTATCGAGATCCAACGGTGACCGTGCCAGGGAAATGCATTTCTCTAGCACGGTCACCAGAACCAGCTTATATCTTTTGAACGGCGCATCGGATCATTCTGATTTTTTGCATGTGGGGTCGACAATTAAACGACATTTATTTGCAGTAATCAGATCCTCGCTACGTGCCGTGGTTATCGAGATCCAGCGGTGACCGTGCTGTAGAAACGTTTCTCCAGCACGGTCACTTTCAATGCGTTATATCTTCTAAACGGTGTCCCGACAAATTCTGGTTTTTGTCCGACAAATTTCGACAATTAATCGACAATTATTCTGCATACTCAAAGTTATGGTTTTCCATGGTGACCATGCCAGGGAAATGCACACAGAACTAAGGTATCAAACACGCGATTAAATGTCTAATTTTCAAACTTTAAAGTGGTATAAAAGAGAAACAATTTAATCTGTGTAATTATCCTAAAAATTGTATAATACCAAGAATACAGCTCCAAAACATCCTCGCATGCTTAAAACATCCGCTTTACAGTTGTCATAAGTTAGTGTATTTCAAATTACCCAAACAACTGTAAACAAAGAAAGCACTCGTGTTCGGCCACTGCAATAGTCAGATGCCAAGTGTCACTTTGAAATAATTTTGTTAATTTTGAAGAATTTTGTCACCCTAATATAACAAAGAGCTGTATTTTCGTTTGTATATATATAATAAATGATATCCAAAACTACCAGACTGACTCTCACAACTATTTGATTGTAAAAAGCTATCGATAAGTAACAATGCCCATTTTTTACTATGGAAAAGCGCAATATTCCTGTGGATAGAAGAATTTTACGATACCTACATGACCAATTCTCAGTAGAAATCTTATGGAATATATTTGCGATAAATTTTCCGAATTATTATACGCGAGAACACGGATCTGCAGTCCATTATAAAGAGTTGGAAATGCGAAATCTTATATGAATTTTGACAGATATCCAATATTCTTCGATGCAGAAACTACGAGTGAACCAGGAGGGAACTTCTACGACGAAATAAGAACAGAACTATCTTGTTATTTTTACGGTATTAATATCATATCGTAATATTTACATCACGGAAGATTGGGTACCTCAAGGCGGGTCTCGTCGCAGAGGTAGACCCCGAAAAAGATGGCGTGATGATTTCGATGCCCATTTAAAGGATTGGACCGAGGTTGCACAAGACCGCAACAAGTGGAAAACCGCGGGGGAGGCCTTTGCCCAGCAGTGGGATCTGATAGGCTAATTATAATAATAATAATAATAATGTACACATCACAACACATTATTTGGTGCAAAAAGGCCTCTGTGCTGTTGGCTTCGTGCTGTGGGCCCGAGATTCGAAAGAGTACCAACATAATAATAATATTTACATCAGCAAACGTAAATTATAATGTAATTTTTTTTGTAGTATGATGCTTTTATTTCGCATTAAATTATAATTTTCTTCCTGGAAATTTGGTAAATAGTGC
The DNA here is from genome assembly GCA_027580185.1 of Tuta absoluta. Taxonomy (NCBI): domain Eukaryota; kingdom Metazoa; phylum Arthropoda; class Insecta; order Lepidoptera; family Gelechiidae; genus Tuta; species Tuta absoluta. The sequence goes on along the minus strand of JAQAHW010000016.1, from coordinate 3,193,320 downwards.
TTCAAAATGCATCACAAATGTTCAATCGTCGATGTAAAAAGCCAATCTTAACTATTTATTCAAAACAACGAAATATATCTGCGTATTATCTATTTATTAGCTTAATCTTCTAGTTATAACTCTGTGGTTTTAACTACAAACTTGATCGACAACAAAGAAGTTTGATGTAGTTTCCTCAACTCAGACAAGCTGGGGCTCCGATATTTATGACAACTTCCTCGGTTAAACTCAAACACAAAGTTCTGAACTAACAACCCTTTGGGAAAACTCCCTGGAAGCGGAAATCTCAGCAACTTACGACGAAATTGAATGCTTATTTCTGCTTTGTTACATGATTATTTGGTTTGTTGTTGTCGTGTCGTTCATGCAGTTGATGAAAAATCAAAAAAACCCTGATATCAGAGTAAGAATCATCTACTTATATACTATAATAAATTGTTGATATTTTATAATTTGTCCACATCAAACATATTATAAATTCGAAAGTAACTCTGTCTGTCTGTTTCGTTTTTACTCCTAAACCACTGAACCGATTTTAATACAATTTAGCATTAGCATAGACAGAAACCTAAGAAAGAACAAAGGCTACTATTTACCGCAGGAAAATCTATCAATCCTACGGGAAACAAAGTAAATTATAAGATAGCGCATAACGCCGAAGAAAATCATCACACGAGGATTCATTGTGTGGCTTGCTTTACTTTTTGTTTCAGGCACCTTTTTCTTCAAACGCGCACATTGTTATATAACCTAATACGGACGAAGTCGCGGGTAAAATCTAGTAGATATATTAATAAATTTTTAGAAATCAATAATACTAATAAATAACATATAAATAAAGTAAATACATACATAAGTCAATTACGATTTATTAAGCTAGGGTATGGAAAGATAATAAGTCTAACCCAGTTTTATTTCACATACATACATACATACATACATAAATCACGCCTATATCCCTTACGGGGTAGGCAGAGCGTTAACGGCCGTTCAACGGATATTAACACCACGTCTGACAAAAGTTTGAGGGTCAATAAGATAACTGTGTATCACCATAGTGACAGGTTGTCAGCCCGTCGCCTAAAATTGCAATACACACCCTCGAGTCCCTCAGTCGCCTCTTACGACTCCCACGGGAATGAAATGGGGAGATGCTATTCTAAGCCGGCATTACACGGCATAGTAAAGTAAATATTATTCGATTCATAAAATGGATGAAGGATTCGAAAAAGGGCAATCGGATAATCTACCTAAAATAGATGTGTTATTTTTTTTTTAGTTGTGGACCCTATGATTTTAGCCCCGGGGCTTTTAATCTACACCTGACTGTATGGTGCGGAGCAGGAGCTCACCCGGAAAAGTTTGTGGTTGTTCAAACAACCAGCTCAATCGCGCCCTTGGTGCAGCTTGTATACCAGCCCGTTGTGCCAGACCTTGTCGAAGGCTTTCGCCACGTCGAAAAATACTGCTCCTGTCGGGGTCGGTTTGGACGAGACATTTAGCTTAAGAGCGATGTGTTCGACAATGCGGTGCACTTGTTGGGTACAAGAGTGCTGTTGTCGAAAGCTAAATTGCTCGTCAGGTATGAGATTGTTGGTCTCCGCGTGGTCTCGAAGTTGGGCATAGATCATGCGTTCGTAAAGTTTGGCGAGAGGGTTCAGTAGGCTGATCGGGCGGTAGGAAGTGGGCTCATTTGCCGGTTTACCCGGTTTGTGAATGCCTATGACTATTGCTTCCTTCCAGCAAGCTGGGAAGGTGCAACTAGCCATGGCGGCATTCAAAATCAGGGTGAGGCGATTGATCAGGTGATCGGGGAGAATCTTCAGGACACGGTTGGTGATGTCGTCCGGTCCTGGAGCCTTTCTGGGCTTGAGTGCCTTAAGGGCGTTGCGCACTTCCATCTCAGTGATGACTCTGAGTGGAGGGCCCGATGGAGGTAGTGAAATGAGACGTTCGACTTCGGAGTCGACCGTTGAGACGAAGGTCAAGTCGTAAGGGAGTGTGCTGGGGGTGCATTGGGCTGCGAGACTGTCAGCTAGGCATTCAGCCTTTTCGTCGTCGTCAAAGGCTTTGGTCTGGTCAGATGCATTAATGGTTGCACATTACCTATATATCAACAAATAATGATGTTGCCGCCGAAATGCGAGGAGCAAAAATGCAAGGGTAAGAAAACTTTCCTTGCTACTACTTATTCTTAATACTTTATATGTTAGAATGGAATAGTAGGAAGTGGGATAAGTATCTAGGATGTAGATGTACTGGGTTGAACGTGACAGATGTAAGTACTAAACCTTTTCTACTTGTTTTTTTCTTTTACTAACAAAATACGTAGGGCCGTTTTATTTCATTTACTTTTTATTTCAAATGTATAATTATGCTTTAGGCGATGGGCTGTCAACCTGTCACTATAACGATACACAATATCCCAAATAACCCTCAAACATTTGTCAGAGGTGGTGTGAATGGCAGTTTTTTGCGGCTGTTTACGCTCTGCCTACCCCGCTAGGGATTATAGGCGTGATATGTGTATGTATGTTGGTATGTATATGTTTGAACAGATTTACCAAACCTTTTAAATTTATTTGTATTTTTTTTTTCTCACAGTCACATTTATACAGCTATGCCGATGAAGCTATTGGTTATGTTCAAGTTAAGAGAGTAAGTAGGTGATACATAACGGTAAGTAGGCGGTTGAAAAACTCTGACACCAGGGTTCATCGGGTCGTTGGACGACTCGGTGTCCCACACGAAAAGAGAGAGAGATAAGATAACGGTTAAATGTTGAATCACGCCAGAACTCAGAACTCAGAACTCAGAACTCAGAACTTTATTTGTAATTATAGGTATAGTATAAAATACAGATAACAGGTTAATTGGGTACAGTCCTCCATAATTTGCCATCACAAAATAGCATACAAATATTTTGGTCTTATAACTATTTAACACTTAACAGTATAGTAGGTACTTATATATTATCAATAACATCAAAACAAAACAATACTTAACCTAAGCAATGAGATCAAGAAAAATTAAACATTACATAACTACTTAATCTGTAAAATATTCGCTTAAATTGTAATAGGCTTTGTCTACTAAATATATAAATAGCTGTTTTTTAAATTGTTTTGAATTTAAACTCTTTATATTACTAGGCAACTTATTATAGAGTTTTGGTGCCATAGCGAATACACTATTATGTAGTAGAGTCGTTCGTGTTTCAACAACAGCCAAGTTATTTGTGTACCGTAAATTTAAATTGTGTCTTTCTGATACTTTACTAAACAAATGAGGATTATGTTTCACAAAAAGTACTACTTCAAATATGTAAAGTGACGTTAGAGTTAAAACATTTAAACTTCTGAAAAATGGTCTACAGCTGTCTATATTATTAAGGCTGCATATAGATCTAATGCAACGCTTTTGGGCTTTGAAAATAGTTTCCTTTTCACAGGAATTGCCCCAAAAAATTATCCCATACCTTAAACATGATGCAACAAACCCATGATATGCAGCCATGACAGTTTCTCTGTTAGCAACTTTATTTAATTCATATAAAGCATACGAAAATTTATTTAATCTTTTACAAATGTCTGATGCATGAGATTTCCACGTTAGTTTGTTATCAATGGTAAGGCCTAACACAAAGACACCGCGTACGTACCACACCTTATCATTGCAGTTTAGAATGCAATGAAAAGGATTTTTTTCACATTTTAACGACCTTTGGAACTATAAAAAACAACTTTTTCGGTGAATTGATAGTTGTATTTTTACATTTAGGCACAACGCATGATTTCCTAGTATTTGGATTGGACATTTTCAAAATTATTTAAGTATACTTTCGACGGCACGGGCGCGCGACCTCAAGCAGACTGAGTGAGCCAGACCGAGCGTGTTGTACGATGACGTCACAGCGTCACCGGCAGCCCGCAGCAGCGGTCGCACCTTGTTTTACTTCTAAATCGGAAACTAATTGACGTATCGAAGTAATTCTTTCACTAGTATTTTTTATTTTTGACAGAGAATATGGAGTGCTAACAATCAAAATTAGGTAACATTCTTCATTATTATTCCCATCTGATGGTGGGGTCTGCCTTTCTCGCCTTCTCTCTCCAATTATCTCTATTGGACGTATCTTCTTCATTCACGCACGTCGCAGGAAATCATATCCTTTCGCATCACGTCTAACCACCTGGTCTTCGGTCTTCCCCTTCTTCGTCAAATTAATCAATAAAATCAAATTAAAGTTGCAAAATATATCAAATTAATGCTGGTGGTTAAACAAGTCTTTGGCAGGTACCTATCATCACAGTAGTCTAAAGGTAGCAAAGGTAGCGAATCCTACCTAAAAGCTATGTTAAGAACAACAAAATAAATAGACACCTCTTTCCTTGAATGTTCAAGGTCTTATTTTCAAACAAGTACCGTGGTTCTTATCGTGTTAAGTACAGGTACTTTCGTGAAACACGTAACTAATGACACGGCTTATCCTACGTTAGATACGTTACACGGGGATTTTAAGCTTTATCTCTACTTGTCGGAGCTTTGGTACTAACAGCAGCACCTCAAGTTACTATTTCATGGGATCTTCTGCAAAAATGAGGATTTTTGGGCTTCAGTTTTTTATATGTAATAAAAATACTTATAATATAATATTTAATACTAAACATTCTACGAAATCTTTTCTAAACTGGTACAAGGTAGGTAAGTTTTAACTAAAAATATGATGTACTATGATTTTATTATGCACTCACGCAGTGGGACGGTACCCCACGGTCCCGGGTTCAAGTCCCGGCGGGCGCTGACATTTTCTCAGTTTCTTATTTTCATCGTTTCTTATTTTCATTTATAAAAATATGATATCAAAGAACTAGATAATCCTGAAGTATCACGAGTTTAGACGATCCTGACTACTCTACTGAAAGGGTTAAGTATCAGCTCCATTCTGGAGTCGGTTCATTAACTCTACTTAATAAGTATTTTGAATACGTGCGTAGATTTGCTCTATATCTATCTACATGGATGATACTCACATACGCAGATTAAGTTAGGTCGAGGATTTTCAATCTGGTATGAAATATATAATAACTTGGCAGAAAATTCTTATGTTACTTGTACATTGTACGTCACATTCAAGCAATCCTAAATTTTGCAAATGACTTAATGACAACTTCTCAAAGAGTGAGGTTTGCAGCAACAGGATAGCATAATTAGTAGATGATGGTGCCTTATGGCGTACCCTGGGGGAGGCCTACGTCCAGCAGTGGACTGCTATAGTACGATATGATGATTAGTTCAAGTGGTAGAACTAGACCTTAAAAAGTATGCAGTAATTGTCCTGGTGGTCCTTAGTCCATCTAACCTTCTCGAGAACTACAAAATTCGAAGAAAAAAGTATCGTATAGAGTTTAAACCTATTGCTAAGTGCACTGGTCATGCCGACAGGTTGGTAGAATTAGGGACGAAAAGAATCCCCGTCTTCTGTCATGTGGGACACCGAGTCAATAAAAGATCCGAAGAACCCCAGTGTCAGATTTTTAAACCATCAACTACTAGCATCTGTCTGTGTCTGCGCAATTAAGTGTTCTGTCACAAAGTAAGTATTGGCGGCGGCGCGCTTTGTGGTTCTGTTGACTGCTATTTTTACGTCTATGGCACTGTACACGTCAACAGCCGTTGTTATGACCTACTTATTTTGGTAAAAAACCGTCGTATGAAAGAAAATCTTTTATTTTCATCACCTTCTTCATAAAAAGGAATTATGAAAATAAAAGACGACACTCATTATTCAAGACTTATTTTCAAAACCTCAGAGCACCAAAACGTTAAGCGTATCACCCCTGCACGACTTCTAATTCTCTATGTAAGAAATAAAAAATAAATAATGTGATGAGAAATCACGAGGGCGCGGTGATAAAGGCCCATATACCGTGACGTGATGAATTCACGTTGAGGATTAGCCCTTACAATATGAGCGCCTTTCCGCAAGCGTGAGCGTTGACAAATGCGTGCAGGGACGTGGGTTATACAGGCCGCTGATGAAGTAAAATGCAGGTGATAAATAATAATAATGAAAGACAATTTTGGGAAAAAATTATCAACAATATCAGGAATAGAAATGGTAATTTTTTCCTTTTATCCTAAAAAATGTAATAACTGAGAAGGCCGGGTAACTCTAGGTACATAAAAGGCTATGAAAAAACTTTGGTCGTAGAGTTGCACCAATATATTTAAGGAGTTTAGTTTATACATGCAAGTTTTTGTGGCTTTATCCTGTTAGGGGGTCCGGTTAATTATACGCATGTACCTGAACAACACCTTTTGCATATCTTGACTTCAAATTGAAACAAAATGTCGTTTACTCGTAGTGCATAAAGTAACATACCGTGTGGTCAACCTGGCCAGCAACAAGACAGTGCTTAATTTAATTCAATTTAATTTTATCCTGCCGGAGCCGGTTTCTTATTAGAATAATGCATAATTGTGATATATAAAAAAATGCCTTATTTATTTATTTATTTTATTATTCTTAGGAAGACTAACAGCTAAATATAAAAATACAATAATAATTATTTATAAACAAATGCTAATAATAAGTCTCCACCTATAGATACCTACCAATTTATATAAATTTATTAATTTTTCAATTACGAGTCATTACGTCAAAATAGTGCAAGTACTATCGTACATAAAGTTAATTTGATTTCGCTTCACTAAATTATATAGTTTATTATAAGGTCTTAGCTCTCATGAGATTTGAGTAACAAGTTGCAATAGTGATTGACCCATATTTGGCGACAATACAGCAGAGGTGTATTAAATCAAGAAAACACTATGATTAAACAAATGACAGAATAGTCAAACTGTATCAAAAAGAGCAAACGGGAGGATATTGGCATATTCCCGATATGGAAACAAGCTGATTAGTATATGAAAAATATATTGGCGGATTTTTAAATAAGCATAGTATTTCTCTGTGTTATTTAACCACAATTCACTAAACTATAGTTTATTAGTGAATTGTAGTTAAATAACACAGAGAAATACTATGCTTATTTAAAAATCCGCCAATATATTTTTCAGCGGGCCAGCCCTAAGTGGGTAAGTTCTCTTATATTTTCTCATAAAAATGGAAATGTAGTGAATTTTTAACCATCTTAGAAGATCTGTCCAACTCAACGACCTGCTTCGGTGAGGATAGGTAAATAAATGATTCATAAAGCATCTCAGATGTTGTAGAATCTATTTAAATATTGACAAGTTACTTTTTTAGATTCTGTAACTAGGTACTTGATTACCTGCCTGTGACTGTTACTTTTTTAATTTTCAAATCTTAGTTTGAAACATGTATTTAGAAAAAATATATAAGCACAAACATAACCAGACATAACAAAAGAAAAGTTCTTTAAGAAATTCCAATCAAAATTTGACGTTTTGCAACTATACACAAGAAATCACACAGCGCCTATCCACAAACTAAGTATTGGCGGCTGTGCGACATTCTCTATATTTTTTTTTATTATTGATGGGTTTTGCTCTTGACTCTAGTCTAGGTCATAGGACAGAGACAGAGTCTAAGATGGAGCGAGCTCACCCAGAAGAAGCCTGTTCACTCTTACTTTGAAGAGATTAGGGTTGTATGCGTTTGGAAACACAGACGCAGGTAATGAGTATAGACACTATACCCGCCAAGATTATAACTATTTATATAAACCACTTAAATTGTTTGTGTTATTTCACGTAATATCATTGCAATGCTTCTGTTAAAAGAAACTATCACAGCTTTTTTCCATCTCTCAATTCAGTCGGGAGGACAATAAGGTCTTAGCTCTGATGAGATTTAAGTAACAAGTTGCAAAAGTGATTGACCCATATTTGGCCACAATGCAGCATAGTTGGTAGGTGTATTAAATCAAGGTAATACTATGCTTAAACAAATGATAGAATAGTCAAACTGTATCAAATAGAGCAAACGGGAGAAAGTTGGTACTATTCCCGATATGGAAACAAGTTACTGATTAGTATCAAAATTTTATGGTGACCTACATCGTCTTTTTCGCTAATCTTTTAGCAATTGTTTACAAAACAATGTTTTCAGTTCAATTAGCTGGAAAATTTGCTACCTTCATCAACAGTAATTAATTTTTGGCTTTACGATTTTGGCCCCGGGGCCTTCATAATGTATATTTGTTCACGTCTAAAAAGCAAACGCTATTTTCCTCAAAGTAATTTTTCCGAATCTGATACGCAAATAAACTCTCACAAGGCAATTTGTATCTTTATTTTATTCTCAGAAGTAAAGCTTTAATACCTGAACACGTTTTGGTTTTGAAAAATATCAAAGTTTTTTTTTACATTAGTCATAAAAATAAGTAAATAAAATAAGATCCTATAAATAAATAACATGTAAACGAGATTTGAAATAACATGTGGAGGTTCGAAAGATAATGTAAAAAAGAGATTGGATGTACAAAGATGTAAGAAGGCACGTGTATCATACAGTTACATCCATGAGACAAGCGTCTAATACCATAACAACGAATTGCTTCATGAATAGAGCTAAAACAATTCACTAGTCAGTTACTTTATAAGATCAAGAGCGAGCTACTAAATTAAGTCAGTAACAACTGCAAAACAAAATTCTACTTCAACTTACACCTATTACACACTTTGCTAACTTGCATTTGCATTTGCACTTTGTAGCGTTTAAATACTGTATAAAACACTAATAATATATAGTTTCTTAGTTTTGGTCGCTAAGATATCTAAACCTACTTGTGCCGAGAGGAAAACGAACAAATTGCTGATGCTAAACCTCAAATGTGGCTGCATTTTATGTTACTCTAACTCCAAATGAAATAATCTGTAAAATTACTACCAAAATTTGGAAGAAGAAAATATTGCTAGCTATCTGTAATCAATTTAGTGCGCAGCTGATGTATTAGATTGGCTATATTTCGACGGAATAAGACAAACAATGACAGGTTTTATATCGATTGACTTAAGATCTCTGTTGACTTAATGATAGCGCGAGATACTAAACTAAGTATATTTGTGAATACAAAATAAATTGTTTTATAATTTAAGATGTTACATTTCATGAATACTAGAATAATAATATGGCTAGACTTGTGCAGACACTGAATACAAGTATAAAATTTGCATGCATACATATATTGCGCCTGTATCCCTTGCGGGGTAAGCAGAGCGTAAACGGTCATAAAAACGATCGTCTATGCCACGTCTCACAAACGCTTCAGGGTCTATTTTAATGACCAAGCCGACATGAAATGTCATTTCATTTAATGTTCCATGGGGAAATTTGTTTAGTTTTGTGAGTAATTTCACCCCGAAAAATACTTGCCCCTGTTGTGGGCCACATTTTGTATGACAGCAAAATCGGAACCATTTATACCATCACTGCGGAATATTTGCTAAGTACTCTTCTATTTGTGGTGGCCAATTATCTTGCTTACATTATTTAAATCACCATATGAGTTTACGGGGCTTATGTCGCGTGAACTGTCTGCCTTTGTCTAGTTATTCAAAGTCTAAAGCAATCTCATTAAAATCACAAATTACGTCATATTCTAACAAGCTGAAATTCTATGTTTGAATATACGCAAGTGGAATTTGTTTCAATTCCAAGGTTTTTTAGGCATTTGTTGTTTGCATTTGCAATTCTTGTATACCAATTTATTTTTAACTAGCGGCCTTTCCGGCGGTTTCGCCCCGCTAACCGTTTTCCAGTAGGAAAAAGACCTTTTCCCGGCATGAATAACGCATAAAAAAGGTGCCTGACACAAAAAGCAAAGCAATCCACACAACAAATCCTCGTCTGATGATTTCCCTGCGCTATGCGTCTTATGATTTACTTTGTTTCCCGTGAGATTGATAGATTTTCCTGCGGTAAAAAGAAGCCTTTGTCCTTTCTTAGGTTCCTGTTTATGCTTATGCCAAATTGTATCAAAATCTGTTCAGTAGTTTAGGCGTGAAAACGTAACAAACAGAAAGAGTTACTTTTGAATTTATAATATTAGCATGGATAGCGCCAACGATTTTTATAAATTTTGTTGGTTGGATATTTTGGGGGCGATGGCTTTCTGTCATTCAAGAGGACGGCATTTGTTTACATTTCGTATTATAGAGTCCTTATACTGGGAAGGCAGAGTCTTGAATTCGTAAATGCGTTATTCATGATGAGATAAACAGCCAAGAGATCTAAGTGATGAAGAAATAAGAAGTTAAGAAAATGCGACGAGACACCGCGATAGAAAAATGTCTTGAGTGCTACGCGCTACGAATTTGTCCAGCATCCGCATCGCAGCATCTACGATCGCTAGCGTTTGAGCTGAGTTACATGCCGTGAGATTAACCTGGCTAGCCTCGAGGCAATAGAGCATTTACTAAGCCCGAAGCAGTGCTTTTGATTTATTTATTTTTATCCCGCCCGAGCCGGTTTTCTATTAGGAACTAGGACATTACAAAATTGTTATAAAAAGAAAATTGTATGGTACAAATTTATTTTTTTACAATGACGGATCATGGTGTCAATAAGTGATAATACTATCCTATATTGAATAAAAAAATTCAATTTTAAGCTTTTAGAGTTCCGTGAGTAATTATTTTTAAAGTCCTTCACACTTTGAAGGGATAAAAGCATGATGTGGATTTAATAAAACAAGAAGATACAAGTCCTTACACTTACTTGAAATACCAACAATACTTTATCAACCAAGATACAGTTATGTTCTGTCCCTTGTCAACTCGAGTATAAGCTGTTATTCTGCCTCTCTAGGTAAAAACTAGATTTAGCGTGCTCGTAACAACTATTAATGACATTATTAGCAGAGCCGTACCCTTCTAGCGAAATCTGTTCTACAATACCAACACGAGTGTCAGAACAACATTATATTGTCTGAGAAATTTATTTGTGTGCGATACCGATTCGACGAACGACCATAGGGTGCAAGATTCAAATTCTTGTCGGTGGAAAAACTTCCAATTTTCCCTCTTCTCTGCTAAGTAGTTTGAACTCTTGATACGACACGACATTGACTTTTTCCTTTATCTTGGTAAAATAGGTCTACTTATTTTTAACGTACAGTCAAAATTTTACGAGACCGCCATTGAATCGACATAAACAAGAAAAAGAACGGACAGTTAGCCTGTTATAGCCAAAATAACCTCGCGCTCTTTAGTAGCGGTCAGAGAAGAAACTTTATGTTAAAATGCCCGATAGCAAAATCTCGGCTAATTATAGCGTCATCCAATGCATATTTATGTGGGTTAGAGATAAATCACTGAGCAGACATTATGCATTTAATTTTTGTAGTGTAGTGGCTTTATCTAATCTTTTTTGAAATATTGTTTTATTGGTGCACGGATTTTTAAAATTTATTTGAAATTTTTAAAACTTGTAAAGTTTTCAAGCGCGGGCAGGATTTGAACCTGCGACTTTCGCATTACCAGTGGCAACGCGTCTTCCATCTGGGCTACCGCAGCTCGTTCCTTGCCTGTCAATTTTGCAAGTGTATTTTAATGCCCGTAACGCGTGGTACGGCTCCATTTAATTGAAATATCCTAAAATACTGATAAATTTTCAATGTTATTTTATTTAACAATACCTATTATGCTATATCTATAATGCTATGCCTATTATGCTATGTGTTTGATGTCATAGACATAGCATAATAGGTATACTTACCGACGTTACGACTTATATTTTATGCTAAAACATACATACTATAGGGTCCTGAACGTCCATTCTGGCTTCTAAAATGATAAGCATAGGATTATTAAAACCGTATCTCTTCCAGTATTCATACAAGAATCCATGACAAACCCCTCTCCGAGATTGCGGAGAGGTTATCATTGAGACCTAACCTAATTTAATTCATTACAGAGCCCAAGTCAACCCTTTTTACGATATCAATGTTTGAATCATTTGTGCGGGATTTTGTATTCGTAATTAGTGGAATGTGTTTAAAGTCGGTCAAAATGCGTGTTGTGATATTTTAAAATAACCAGTTTTGAAAGGATCAATGCAACATCCAGGATTTGGTCATAAAAGTGACTTATTATTATTACATACTCTACTACAACGTTTATAAGTCGAGATACATATCTAATAAAAAAAGCTTTAGTGAAAGTGACTTATTATTATTACATACTCTACTACAACGTTTATAAGTTGAGATACATATCTAATAAAAAAAGCTTTACTTTCAGGCTGGTTCACAATATCTTTTTATTTAATGGAGTCAGAATTATCTAAATTATCACAAAATATTCAACATTTTAATTCTTACAGATACCTACTCGAATGACTCAAAGATTGCTGTTCTGTTCTGGGAACGCGAAAAGATCCTATTTAAAATTTTAGGCCAGGATTTATTAATGATTCCGCGCCAACATGACCACCGTACTCACTTATGCTTTTGACATTCGTTTGTAGCTAGGGAAGGGAATACCAAACAAATTCAGTGGTGGAACAAGTCAGGGCCTCAATTCTCTTATTTTTGTGCCATTTTAAAGTCATCGACACTCAATTGTCATTCTATCGACACTATGTTTTTTTATACTTCTAACTGTTAGCGGATTACAAAACGGCCAAAACCATCCAACTGACACTATAGAAACACAATTTAGACGCTCCTTAATAGCAAAATATGGCCCTTGTAGGTTCTTGTTTATTTTACTTAATTCGTTTCTGTCTATTTAGTTATAATTCTTAGTTTTAATCTTCTTTAAATTACAGAGATATGTACCTAGATTTGTATTTTATTACAAGTTTAGTTACCTACTTGCACTTAATATTATGTAGAATAGTAAAAACAAGCACAAGATATTACTCGCATATTGGCTCGCAAAATGCAAGATCGTGTCGAATGTTATGCCTGACCGCAGCATGAATAGTTGAACATGTCATCTTGCAAGCTACCTACACTACATGAACCTCTTTTATCTCTTAGTTACATGCTCCTGAAACATTACGTACTCCAGATATTTCACAAAGCTATTTCGTGCAACCTAAATAAAATGCAGCAAATATGTACCGGGTGTAACAAATAGAAAAGAAGAAATCAACCATCTCTGCAAGTTTTTATTTTCAAATTTTATGCTTTTAAAGGTTAAACACACCTATTATTAGACGCCAAAAATATAAAGACAAACTGAACCTAAGCATCCGACTTCAAACCCAGTTTAAGTAATTAGTTGAATCAAGCACATGTACCGCACCACCGTTTGTTTCTAGTTACTTTATTTATTTTAAGATAAAGCTAGATAGCTTAGTACTGAGAATTTTATATTTACGCAAAAACAGTCAGCTAAAATCAAACAAACAGCTTGGACATGTGGACCTTATATATGAAAGTTTTGCTAGACCTTGTTCTCGAAAAGCTAAAATAGTTCTTGTTCCCGCGAGGTGCCTGTTCAAGTGCCTGACAATTGGCACAAGTTAAATCCACACTAATATTATAAATGCGAAAGTAACTCTGTCTGTCTGTCTGTCTGTCTGCTACGCTTTCACGGCCAAACCGCTTAACCGATCTTCATGAAACTTGGCACAGAGATTGCTAGCATACCAAGAACGGACATAGACTACTTTTTATCACCATTCGAGGGTCTGGAGTACCTTATGTAGACCACCAGGTGTACCACCAGGAGCCCAGCTAAACTATTAGAGATACAGGCATGGTTCCAAAACAAAAGTTGTTCAGTATGATGGGCCGCTTCTTTTTACTAGGACATTGGGGCTCTGGAGTACCTTATGTAGACCACCAGGTGTACCACCAGGAGCCCAGCTAAAGTATTAGAGATACAGACATGGTTCCAAAACAAAAGTTGTTCAGTATGATGGACCGCTTCTTTTCACAAGGACATTGGGGATCTGGAATACCTTATGTAGACCACCAGGTGTACCACCAGGAGCCCAGCTAAACTATTAGAGATACAGACATGGTTCCAAAACAAAAGTTGTTCAGTATGATGTGCCGCTTCTTTTCACAAGGACATTGGGGATCTGGAGTACCTTATGTAGACCACCAGGTGTACCACTAGGAGCCCAGCTAAACTATTAGAGATACAGGCATGGTTCCAAAACAAAAGTTGTTCAGTATGATGGACCGCTTCTTTTCACAAGGACATTGGGGATCTGGAATACCTTATGTAGACCACCAGGTGTACCACCAGGAGCCCAGCTAAACTATTAGAGATACAGACATGGTTCCAAAACAAAAGTTGTTCAGTATGATGTGCCGCTCTTTTTCACAATGACTTTGGGGATCTGGAGTACCTTATGTAGACCACCAGGTGTACCACTAGGAGCCCAGCTACACTATTAGAGATACAGGCATGGTTCCAAAACAAAAGTTGTTCAGTATGATGGACCGCTTCTTTTCACAAGGACATTGGGGATCTGGAATACCTTATGTAGACCACCAGGTGTACCACCAGGAGCCCAGCTAAACTATTAGAGATACAGGCATGGTTCCAAAACAAAAGTTGTTCAGTATGATGTGATGGGCCGCTTCTTTTCACAAGGACATTGGGGCTCTAGAGTACCTTATGTAGACCACCAGGTGTACCATCAGGAGCCCAGCTAAACTATTGGCGGGACCTCCGGAGTAAGTACTCTGTTATCTACTGACTTTTGTATTCAATGGTTATAAATATTGATCTCTCAGGCTGGATAGCAAATTTTGAATTGTCCCTTTAACAACAGAAGCAAGCAAGTCATCTTTAAACAGTAGAGATAAGAACTGTTCTAATATCACTGACACACTTACTATTTATTACACATACCTACTTTAGAAGTTCTGCCTAAAAAAAACTATCTAACGCGGACGAAGTCGCGGGTAAAAGCTAGTAATAAATAAGCCGATTCTCTTGTTCAGAAGATAAGCGACGCGGATAAAGAATTACCTTGTTTTTGGCAAGTCATGGAGGAGAGCTGTAAAATAAACTGCGCGCGGCGCTGCGGTCACGTCCCCTTATCTGCGGCAATAAGCTGCGGGATACTGATAAAACTTATTCGCTGAAGAAAGGTAAAATCCCCAAGAAAAAGGATTCTTTAAGAATTTTCTGAGTCCGTTTTCAAACACGCCTAAATAATTCTTTTTCTGTTAGTGTTATCAAACGGTCACACCTTTTTGAAATCCTCTGATAAACTGTGTTGCCTTTGCAATACTTTGTTCTATAAATACATTCACTTCATCCTACCAATACTTGATACATTGTTATTGCATAAAAAAGAGGGGTCTCTGGTAAAATTCACTGTTGCTTAAAAATATTTTTTACATTCTTTTGATTGTTATAATACCAGCAAAGACAACTTTCCTTACCTTTTAATATCAATTTTGCAGTCGTTTAAACGTAAAACCTAGATTATTTCGTTTCTGAGAGCGGGAAATGGGCTTTCTTTGTTATCAGCATGAATGACGCGTTTTAAGTATTCAAGAGTTCACCCACCCGCTAACAAGGACTCCAACAGTACAAATGACGACGCGACGTCTACAATTCCCGAAGGCATTCTGTTCTGATTATCCGGGATTCGGAATTAACGTGTAAGGAATACAAGATACGCTTCAGACACAGGGTGACGTGTTAGATTTGTATGGAAAAGGATACTTAATATTTTGCACAACTACTATACTAGGTGCTTATCACAATAAAATATTTGGAACGGATTTGAGTTGTGTTTACTTTGCATTTTACAATTCTAACGTTTCCAGTTTTTAATAGAGTTCGTGGTCACGTATGACTAAGGTTGGTGACAAATATAATAAATGCTCTACTGCCATGTATTTTAATTGCCTAGCCAAACGTTCCGGTTCTACGCAGAATGCTGACACCGTATATTGTGTTGTAGTATTGCAGTATTTTAATCTGGCTATTTCATTGTTAAATTAGTGAAGTCCAAGTTCATGCGAAATTTTCCATCCAGTATATCTGCTAAATCTTGGATGTTTTTGAATTTCGATGGCTTTCCATACCCAGCTAGGAATAAGTATCTTTGACGTAATGGGTGGAATTATCCATGATATGTTCACACACTACTATCTCGGAGCTTTGATTGTAACCAATATATTTTTAAATATTTTAAATTACCTACTCTTTTTTGTGTTTTAGTAGTTTTATAGTAAGTAAGAATTTAGTTAGGCACCGATAAACGCTCCTGGTGGAATCAACTAGCCTAAGGTATCCTAGTGCAGAGATAAGATAAGAATACTTTATTTGCACACAAAAGAAAACAACATGAATATATACAGCCAAAGTAAAACTTAATGAGCGTACAATTAGGCGGCCTTATTGCTAACAGGCAATCTCTTCCAGACAACCTAGGTACAGGAAATTGAATATGGAGCAGCGGGAGCAGAGGCAATAAATAATTTTTAATTTCATAATTTTTTTTCATTTCATTTCATCTGTCACGACGGTTTTTCACATCGGCAATATGTTCTTAGACGTGTGGATACAATTATCTTTAAGAAGTAGGCCTATGTCAGGTCTAAGTAACTCAGAATAACAGTTTGATTTTGAAATAGCGTTTCATGTTGATAAAAAGGACATTAAGTAATACTGTAGTCAGTTCAGTAGCAGCAAGTTTACATGTGTTTCACGAAAAAAAAAGATCTTTTTTGAAGACTATTTGCATTTTTCCTCCATATTTAGCCTCCTTTTCTAGCAATGCCTATAAAAAGTAATTTTACATAGTTGAAGAGAGTTTTATTTTGTAACTGCACTTTAAGGGAGGTGAAAATTACAATTAAATCATTAGTTACCTGTAAAGGTAACACGATAATACACATTGTATGAAGTATGCATTAATATAACCACAAGAACACCAAAAGAGACGTAAACAGAATCATTCAAAGGCTTTTTAAATTTTAATTACATTTCACCATGCTTAAGAATATTTTGTGGCATCTGATCGAACTTGAAGTGGATTAAAAGCTCGGAACAGCTCTTGGATCTGAAACTTCCTATTTATAAGATAATATGAAAAAGAGGATAAGTTAAAAACAAAAGTCATAAAATCATAAACGGTAATATAACTTGTTTAAATAATTTTCAGTAATCCTATAGAATAATTGGAAAAGTTTAAAAGTTAGAAGTGGGATGTTTGCAAAAGAACTATAAAATTACAGTTAAAAGCAGCAAACGACTTATCAATACCATCACACTGAGATAAGATGTAATATAGTGTCTAACTTCTAGCAGGGGACAAGGGTCAGACACTCTGTAGTACCTAATTAGATAAAACGATGTGATTTTGTAATTGATTGTGCTGCGTTTACGTTTGATTGTTAGTTACGATGTAGAATGGCATAGATTTGGACAGTTCAGAGTTATGAAAGGTATGGAAAGTCGTTAAGACTGCAAGTTGCTATTATTGAATTTCCGTTATTTAAACGCCGTCTGATGCCGGCTTAGAATAGCATCCATGTCTTTCCCACGGGTGTCGTAAGAGGCGACTAAGGAAGAAAACTCTCGAGAGTTTCATGTTTGTTATAGTTTTAAGCGACAGGCTGACAACTTGTCACTAATAGTGATACAAGATTTTCCTGAAAAGACTTTTCCGATATCGGTTAATCAGAGCCACCGCTAGCAAAAATTTGACAGAAAGCACAAAATAGGCAGACAGCGAACGGGGCGCTTTTATAGATGGCCCACTTAGTACTTTGCGAGCATTCCGCATACACACACATACACATCCACGTTCAAAAGTATTTCAGAAGAACTCACAACAAAATCCCAACTTAAACCAAAAAATGTATTAGTGCTTTCTCGAGTAATATGGGGTAATGCTACTCTAAGCCGGCATCACACGGCTCTAAGCCGGCATCACACGGCTTTATACTTCTGTAAGAATATATACTTAATCTTTTTTCGTGACTGAATGATGTCTCAAACTCTTGTGCAAGTTACTCCAACGTTTCCTTCTCCATTAAAGTTATAAACAGCGATTGTTTATGGTAAACAGCGTTATATTACTTAATTATAAAACTTTCAGTTTATCTTTGTAATACATGGAAAGTTAATAAATGTGCTGTGCATAATAGCTGAGATCGGGTGAACTTTCATTGCTGTAAGCGGATAGGAAATAACGCTTGCTATGTAGCTTTATTTTTCCGGGAGGAAAAGAAAGTTTCCTGACTCAGATTGAAATTTCTTGTTTTTTTTTAGAATCCGCAAAATTCTATCTTGATCCAGGCTCTAATTTAGCCCATGGCCTTCTTCAGTCGTGTGGGACACCGATGCAGGACCCGATAAACCTTTGTGTCGAGGACCTGGCCGCCTACAATATATTTGCTTTGATGACGCCACGCTGTGACGTCATCTCGTCTCAGTTGTTCATGAAAATATAAAATACCCGGTTTGAGTATCTGGTTTTGTGATTTATCTAGTTTTGGTCTGTAATGCCTTGTGACAGAGTTCTTAACACCAACATTATCAAGGCTTAATTATATTGTTAGTAGTTCTACAGGTTTGCAATTTCGCATACAAAATTATGAAAACTATTTAAATTTTAAGTCAAGTATGAAATCATTTGTATGTTAAAGACTTTACAATTTTTAAATTAGGTAGGTATATTTTTTATAATTATATGAACTTAAAAGGAACAATTCGAAATTATGAATGCAAGTTAGCAAAGACTGGTTTCCCTACTATTGTAATAAAACACTTTTGTATGCTTAAATGAGCTTGCTTCCTAAAAGTTTTAGATTGAGGCATGGTCTGAAAGTTTCAAGCAAAAGCTAATTTAAAGTTTACGGGGCAAAGAATATGGTTAACTGGAAAGAAGAACTAAATCGGAATTGATAATACTGCTGCAGCTGACCTGAAAAATACTTTAAGTTTATAAACACTCGCGATTACTTTCACACAATTAAAGTATGAAACCGGGTCTATTGCGCTATTTTGTAGGTAAATATTAATTATTATTCTGTATCCCGACCTCCTAACCTAAACATTATCGTGATAAACCCGGTTTACTACCTTAAAAATAGTGTATATTCATTACTATTTGAGAACCTGAATTAATGATTGGTTCGCTACGAGTGACAGCAAGGATCAATCTTTCATCTAAGTTGAGCACTTTGTAAAATAAGATTCTAAGTTCGAAATAAGTGTCAGAAAAACTGTATCAAACTCAAGAGAACTGTTTAGCAACCTCAAAGACGTGTTTCTATTTTAATGAATAAAGTCCAATGTACAGGAAGCTATTCATGGCACGCGTAATCTTTATTTTTATTACCTGACTGGAAATCGATAATAATTATGTATTTGCGCTGGTGTGGCGTGGGAGATCGGTAAATTAGATCAGCGGTCCCCAAGCGGAGCCCGAGAGGAGATAAATATATCGCAAAGAAACGATGGAATCAGGAACTCTACGGATTTCCTAGGGATTAGATGGAACACCGGAAGACGATAGAATGGATGTAGATCCATTCCGTCATCGTACCGAAAAAATTTAGTGAAATAACGGAATTTGTAAATTAAATTAAGTAACCTGAAATAGAATTTTTGCCAAGCAATCTAAGTCGCGGGCACCAGCTAGTTGAATAAGTTTTTAAGCATTCGCATTTCATATATAAGGTGTAAAAAATTAGCTGAGAATATTTTAAGAGGTGAACCAGCACGTGAAACTGAATAACTTTCCCCAAGGAACATAGGTCGAAATATGAAAAAATAATTTGACCCTCCCATACTTAGTGTGTTACCCGGCCGGGATAATTTGTAGGGGAGGGACAATTTTTTTTTTCATATTTCGAACTATGTTCCTTGGGGAAAGTTGTTCAGTTTCACGTACTGGTTCACCCCTTAAAATATTCTTAGCTAATTTTTTTACAATGTATACCTCACAACTAAAGTGATAGACCCGGTAACTAAAATAGTGTAGTTTATACTGTATAAATATTTGTTTGCAACTTATTTGTAAATATTAAAGAAATTGTATTGGAATTATCAAAAAAGAAGTCAATTTTTGAGAATCAAGTAGCTTTTATTTTGTTCAAACTTATTATGCGGAATCGCTGAGCAATTTCCGGATGACGGCCGCTACGTTCTGCCGTCGCTTTGTATATTGTCTGACAAGCTGAAAATGTTGCTACTGCGGCATAATTTTACTTCACGTACTCCATAATCAGAAATAAAACATGCCAAATGCGAGTCGGTTTTGCCCACCGATGGTTCCGTAACATACCCAACAAGCCTTTTCATATAATGATACCCCACTTAAACTACGGACCTCATTTTAAAATTTTGTTCTTTTTCGCCCAAAACAAATTTTGTAATTTTTTCCTAAATTTGAATTCAAAACGAAGCTACTTCCCAAATTCTGTAGTTCTACGGGAGTACCTAATAAATTTTTAACTTTTAGTGAGGGGCTTGATTTTATTTACAAGTACAAGCTGCAGTGCTGTAGACTTGAGAACATTCTCTTAATTTAAAACACGATATCTTTACGCATTCCCGAGATATGGGTTTTGACAGATGGAAGGACGGATAACAAAGCGATCCTATAAGGGTACCGTTTTGATCCTTTACGGAACTATAAAAATGAAGACCTAAGGGAAAAATATAGTATAAACCGGGTATGAGATCATTATTAATCTCCGGAGATTAGGACTGGTATCGTACGACAGAAGCGTCTCTTATTATCTCAATTCTGTTTTTGCAGCGCTGTAAAAATAGGAGTTATTTGAAAGCCCGCTTATTTCAGGCAACAGTCGTTATTATATCCCATTTTACTTCAGACATCCTAGTAGTTTAAACATTGATAATTTGGAATGTTTCTTGGCAAAAACGATAGAAAAAACAACGTCATACCTAAGCTGTATTTACTGATTCATATAATATGTGATGCGAACTAAATAAGTGTAACACATTTTGATAAATGGAATTTCTTCAGAAAAATTGTGCATCACTTATATGACAGGTTGTCAGCCTGTCGCCTAAAATTGTAATAGGTACACATGAAAGCCTCATTTCCCTTAGTCGCCTCTAACGACACCCATGAGAATGAAATGGGGTGATGCTATTCTCAGCCGGAACATCGGCACGATTATAATACAACTAGCATGTTACCCGCGGCGTTGCCCGCATAAAATAATAACTATCGTGTTAATCCATATTGCCTTCTATTCGTGTGCCAAAGTTCATTACAATCGGTTCAGTAGTTTTTGCGTGAAGAAGTAACAAACAAATGTTCGCATTTATAATGTAAGTAGGATATATAAAATACAAATTGAAAGACAGTATACTCATATTTAACACAGGATATGCCTCGTTTGGTTCAATTTACATAAAACTATCATTCAATAATCGTTTAAAAGTAGATAGCTCTTCATTTTCATCGCAAGTCAAGATTGAAATGGTTGACAAACTCATCTTCTATGTTAATGGAAGTAAACTGTGAATCATGAAAATAATAGTCCGATACGGCTTGCATTATTTGGGGACATAACTTACAAAAGTTTAACCGTAAGACAGCTCTTTGTTCTACGAGCGGTGCTTGCCATGAAAAGGATGTCAGGAGGTCTCCCTTTCCCGATTGAGAGGTATCGTACAGTGTTTATGGGAAAGCAATTTAAATGTATGGGCAAAAAACTTTTTAAACTTTCTAATAAATTTGAAATAATGTATAATGTACCTAAGTAATACTACAACGTCGGAATGTAAATCCAAATTGTTCCATTGGTTAAGTGCTTTAGACTACACAGATACCGAAAACTTTATAAATAATGTTGTGCGCATTTAATTAAACTCTTTCACACTAACTAATCTCTCTCTCTCTCTCTCTCTCTCTCTCTCACACACACACACACACACACACACATGCATACACCTTTTTTTTCCCTTTTCTTTTAAGGCCGCTCTACATTCGCACGAGACATTCACGCGAGAATCTCCGGAAATTCTCAGCGAGAACTGCAGCGAGAACTTCTTTGGGTACACATTCTCACGAAGTTCTTAAATAGTTCTCACTACAGTTTTCGCGCTCGATGACGATGGACGCAGAAGTAACCGCTGCAAGAAGTTTATTGTTATGCGCATTCGCATATCATAAGTATGCGTATGCTAAAGAGAAAAAAGTTATTAAAAAGAAGTGGCACCACGCATCATGGTTTTTTAGTTTATTTTTGTAGTCTTTTAAATTTGTATTTCATAGCACGGGTTCCGCTTGGAAATACTCTAAAAATTTCAACTCAAGTTTGTTTGTCCAAGTTCCGCTCATATTGACGCCACAAGGTACACAAATTACATGCGTTCCAGTCGACGGCGCGCGCGCTACTGAGAAACATGCGAGTGTGGAGTCAATACACGTTCTCGCCTGTTCTTTCGTTCTCGCGCTCCTTTGTCTCGCGCCAAAAAACCGACAAAAAGTGGAGAAAAGCCGGAGAACAACGCGAGAAATTGAGAAATCGCATCCACATTCACGTTTTTCGCATGTTTCTCGCGTTCTCGCGAGATTCTCTTGAGATTGTTTATTTATTTATTTCTTAACTTAATCTAATGTCCATTTAAACACCATTGGAGAAAAGCACTTGATAAACCATCACTTTTCTTAGGGTGTTTTTAGTCTTATAGCAGCCCAAAAAAGCGTAAAGCTTGAGCTAGGGCTAACTATTAAAAACGACAAAAAGAAGAAACGTCATTATTTTCGTTGGCAGTCTGTATAAGTTAAGGCTTAAGGCTTAGTGGAGCGGCCTTTATTATAGTTCTTACTGTTTAGTTTTATACCAGCGTAAAATTGAAAATTATTGTACGTTCACCTTTTTAACACCCAAAGACTGCTCTTACGACACTGTTGGTTGTCTTTCAATGTTAGGAACCCTATCTTCCAAGATACACGTATTAAACCTAGTTTGGGAGAAAGAATTTCAACTCGGTTTGTCATCTTAACCTAAAATGCCTATTTGTGTACCTTCAATGTGTATCATTGGTGAAATAAACTATTCTTATTCTTATAAAAATTCTGAAGTTGCTTATTCTTTGTGAGATTGTGTAATGCGTGTGTGTAACATAGCACATAATATTACATTTCATTGTGTCATTTTTGACGCTTGCGTAATTTTTCGATTCAATATATTGTAGCTCGTCTATTAAATTAAATTTTCGAATGTGTCTATAATTAAATTAACATTTTAAAACGTCCCAGTATTGTGAATATTAATACAGTGTACAAACCCAGTTTGAGTTGTTTTTATTCACTGACAACGAAAGTAGGTTAGCATATACCTAAAATGACACAAAATAATAAATTGGGTTCGGCCAATGGTTCAGAAACTATAAGCCATAAATAAACGACTTTCATATTTTTGAAACTTGAATATCTAGCCATACTTGGCTATAATGCGAAAAGTGTGGAAGATAAGCTTATTTGTACAAAGACTAGGAAATATCCTACTATTTTTTATTTTTCTTGGCAAAATCATATTTCAAAATGCAGATTTCAAATATTCATCCTGTTCGCAGTCTATTTTGTACTAGTATTTGACAGCCGATAAACGGATTCATGCGCGTAGTGAATAGTCTATTGAGAGCGAGTTTAGCGGACGCATGCTGAC
This sequence comes from Tuta absoluta, assembly GCA_027580185.1. NCBI lineage: Eukaryota > Metazoa > Arthropoda > Insecta > Lepidoptera > Gelechiidae > Tuta > Tuta absoluta. The sequence goes on along the minus strand of JAQAHW010000016.1, from coordinate 3,169,741 downwards.
GCGAGCACTCGCAATGTTTGAGCCAGTCAATCGCCGGAAAAGCGCGGAATATAGTTTCATACAATAAGCTTCAGTTTTCTATTGATTTGAATTTCAAAGAGTTTTTCAATAATAGTCATGTTTTGTTTATTTTATGTAAATAAAATAGGCCTGCATTTGTCTGCTATCTCATCTGGTGGTAAGTGAAGATGCAGACGATGATGGTACATGCTTGCCTAGATAATGCTTAATCACTCCCAATAGATCCACCGGCAAGGCATTTCACTGCATCGCTGCTCGCATGATGAAGGTTGAAGCAAATTGCTTCGTGCGACATAAAGGTATATCAACAACATAAGTGTGGAACCCTAGCCGGCGACGTGTGCCCCTGCGGTGGAATGGGGATGGGGGTATTAGGTCGTGGAGTGATTGCGAACACGAAATCATAGTATAAAGAAGGGGGGAAGTAGGCCAACTCCGGCCCAATCCGCGCTATAATTACCTACTCTCTCAGGGTTGTCACTTTCAACAAAATTTCAATTCAGTGCCTAGGATTTGGCGTGGAGCAGCTGTATTTAAATTGTTTTGGTCCAACCAAGGTGTCTGAGGTCAGTTTTACCTAACCACACGGTGATGAAACCTATTTAATGAAAGAAACAATCTTTGCTTTTGTACGCGGCGTCCTTTGACAAATACCGGAACGCGCGATCGCATCTGAGCGAACGGACTTTACCAAGTTAATTTACGTAGTCAGCTTAAAACTCTGACAACAGGGTTCATCGGGTCATTCACGGCTCGGTGCCCCTTCACACGACAAGAAAGGATTTACAATACCTAATGTGAGCAACTGGCAGACTCAACTTCAGATTATAAGCACCTATACCTACTAGGAAGAACACCAATAATTACACCAAATAGACTACTAAATACAACTAATAAATCTCATCATCGAGTTTAAAATCGTAAAAATATCTATCATATCATATTAAAACAAATTAATTACTTAGGTACCTATTCTGGTCAGTAGATAATTTGAAAAGAGACAAATCAGGAATTGATGAATAATTTAAACACAGCAATACTTTCATTTGCTACAATTAACCATTTTACAATCGTGGTTTCGCGGTACTAGTAAGCCGTGACGCGTGACTCATCGTGCGGTGTCTACTAACGGCCCCGACGAAGCGCAGTGCGAAACCACCCGAGATGTGTCCGCGTGTGCGTGCGACGACGCATTGATACTATCGCGCACACATACAAGCCGCGCGCGGTGCGTTTGTATGAAGATAACGTACTTCCTTCTTTATACTATGACGAAATGTATCCAATAGAATACCAACATGTATGCAACTTTGCGTCGGTGTTCCAGGCTTTGGAGTCTAGTCTCAACCAGAGATGTTTTTTGACATTGAGATACACTTGCATAATATCTGCGATGCAATTTTGAAAGTTCTCCAAAACTCTTCACAATCAACTCAGTATAGGTACATAATAGTGGTGATGAGGAAGCTGTTTTCAGGAAGAGGAAGTGTAAGAAGAAGCAACAAGCTTAAAGATGGAGGATGTAGATGACGATGAAGATTTATTGATGAAGAAGACACTGCGGATTAAGAAATAAAACAGGAGCGCAAGAGAAAGCAACAAACTTAAAGTTGGACGATGCCGATCGATCACTAAAACTGGCGCGGGAGATGGTGGCACCTCTTGGCTATGGTTACGCGCATTTGCGATTGAATTCCTTGTAAATTCCTCGTAATCTATGAGGAAACGGAAACGGACAGGAGTTTTTAATTATTTTTATGTGGAAGCGGTAACGGAATTGATAATTATCACCTTTGTGAGTGCCCCACCGTGAATTTAACTCAGAATTTTTGCGCCGCAGGCAGTTACTACCACTGCGCCACATCGGTCGACAAGTAGGCATAAACTGAACTTTAGTAAATTCTTCCTGTAATGAAGGCCCCTGTTGAATAATCGTCAGGACCAGGAATCGATTTGGCAACGAACGCATATGAGATAATTAAGAGATATGACATAAGTAAAGTAAGCTCTAACTAAGAAAGTTTGTTGGTAGCTAAATATATTCTTCTACACGGTGTAAAAACAGTTAGATCAACTAGTCCACGAAACTAAAGAACATAGGACATCCCCGAACAAAGGTTGAAATATGAGAAAATATGAATCTCAGATACAAAAAATACCTGCCGGCAGAGTCAATACGAATAAAAGTTTTTTTTTTGTATATTTTGACTCATGTTCCCTGGGAAAGTTTTTCAGTTTCATATGTAGGCTGATTTCTCTTTTTTTTTTTTTATTAGTGATGGGTTTACTCTTGACTCTAGTCTAGGTCATAGGACAGAGACAGAGTCTAAGATGGAGCGAGCTCACCCAGAAGAAGCCTGTTAAGGCACTGGCACTCCCACACACTGACGGAACGCAGCAAGCTCCTTGGCGCCAGACTTCGGTGGGATGGTGGTCGCGAGCCAGGCGGCCCCTTACGGAGCCTTCCACCGCTTATTGGGATCGTTCAGCCGGACTTATCCACAGGCAAGCCTGTGTTGCCGTTGCCCGGGGTGGACCGCTAGGAGGTAGATCCCATACCACCCCAAAATATTAAAATATTCAAAATATTTGCAGCATTTTTTTTTTTGGACATCCAAACGCACCGCCGGATAACATTCATATCTGGTTTCCATTTCAACAATTCGGACTAAGCGCTTCCAGTCATCATTTATAATGCGCACTGCTAAAGAGTGGAACTCTCTACCTGCGTCTGTGTTTCTAAACGCATACAACCCTAATGTCTAAAGTAAGAGTGAACAGGCTTCTGGGTGAGCTTGCTCTATCTTAGACTCTGTCTCTGTCCTATGACCTAGACTAGAGTCAAGAGCAAACCCATATTTATTAAATAAAAAAAAACCTATATAATATTCCGATGGCAATAGCATTATCAATTTCATGGAAAATTCGTGGCTTTGCGTTTATCGTAAACAAACGTTTGGACTGAAGTTCTGCGAATAAGACTACCTCTGCATATGTTACGAAACTACAGGCTAAAAGTATACAGGTGAAATTTTTAGTACATTGCGTCATCATCATCATCATTGGCCACGACATCTTCTTAGATGATTGTTGCAGCGACCGTGAAGTCGGTTATTGTTGTTTGATTTGCCACATCTTCGTTTGTGGCTATGAAGTCCGATAGCGGCCCGGCATTTCCGACCGCATGTGTCACAGACAAAACTTGAATCTAAAGGAGGCTGCATGGCGTTACGAAGCCTTTTCTGCTTTAAATTATCTGAAACTGTTTTGACATGTTACCGTAAAATTAGAAATAAAGTAAACTCACAAAAATCCACCAGTCGTAGTCCAGCACGTCTAACTTTTTTGTAATAAAACGGTAAGTACAGAATCACATACCTAATTATAAAATGTAAGGAGGTGACTACATTCCTATTAACTGAATAATTAATTTTCCTAATTGGCTAATTTATCAAAGTCACATACAGAGGGCATTAATAAGAGCAATTAATTATTGAAGAAAAAGTTTCGTAATTTTATGCTTAACATAAAATATGGGCAATTTATTACGATAAATAATCTAAAACTCAAAAGGCACTTAGTTAAATTAACCAGTGCGTAAACTGTACTAATAGTCTAATGAGACTGTAAAATTTTGATTCTTAACCTTGATGACGAGCGAACATTAGAATATGTACTTAAGGTGAGGTGGCCTTAGAAATCCTCCGAGCAAAGGCGGAGTAGTGTTCGGAGTTTTCTATGCCATTTCTTCAAATCTCAAAAACACGAAACGTAATTATTTTCAGGACTACTTCAAGATATATGCTACAAAACTATGGAGCCCAAAACACGATTGGTAAAAATTTTCTCGATAGAAAAAAATCGCAAAGTAAGCCCTAATTTTGCGGTTTTTGCCCTGTTTCATAGACTAAAAACCTGTACCATTTGACCGGTATCCAATATTTCAAAATTTATTTTATGTCATTTTCTTCCTTATTATATGTGTAATCAACGCATGGAGCTAGTTTTTCAATTATCTACTTATTATCATTAAAAAAGAACACTAAAACACAAAATTATGTTCGGTTTGCGCACGTCGGTTTCTACCGCGCCCGCACCCCTCAGTCGGCCACTGAGCCTCGTCGGAAGCAGACATGTACAACTTTTTTCCAGCCGCGGAGATATTACAACATTTATTGAGCAGGGAAACCAAATGCCAATTTAAAGAAAAAAAACTAAGCTTTCCAAGCCTTGCTATAAAAAACAGAGGATAAGGTAGTTTGCGGCGTAATATTTACATACACATATCACGCCTATAATCCCTTGCGGGGTAAGCAGAGCGTAAACGGCCGCAAAAAACGGACATTTACGCCATGTCTGACAAATATTTGAGGGTTATGTATGCGCAAAAATTGTGTATCGCCATAGTGACAGGTTGTCAGCCCATCGCCTAAGATTGCAGTACAGACCCTCGAGTACCTTTTAGTCGCCTTTACCGACTCCCGTGGGAAAGAAATGGGGTGATGCAATTCTAAGTAGGCATCACACTGATCACACGGCATAATATTAACAAAAAAAATAAGGTATATTTTTTCGAATTAGGGTAGAAGTTCCTTGCAAGGACTACCTTATGTATGGTTAACATAACAATTTATTTATACCTAGCCTCACCCACGCACGGCGTGATGTTTTTCCCGTAGGAAAAGATATTTCTCCAAAGAAAAAAAAAGTTGCCTATGTCATTGTCCAGCCTCACAATCCACCCAACGCAACGTGACGTTACAATTACAACATCAAGGAAGGACAATCAAACAAACACGTTTCGATGGATGAAACCCTGTCAAGTGCGAGTTAGACTTGATAGCTGAGGACGGTTCCGTACAACCTTACTTTACTATTGTATAGGGTGAAATTGAACTATTGACCGATACCGAAAACCATGGAATGCCTACCAGACACCAGTCTGAGAATAAGGAACAAATTTGCTCAAGGAACATATGGATCCCATACAAATTGACTAGGCCGACTAGTACACCTTGTATGGGAGGTTCAATTTTACATAAAACTGCTCCGTTGCGACGAGAAGAAAGCAAAATCAAACAAGCAGGCTTTCCCATTTGTAAAATTAGTGTGGATGTATAAAAACCGGTAAGTGCAAGTTGGGCTCGATAAGTGAGTAGGGTTACGTACAATCTATTTTAACGATTCAATGTGAGTTGTGAGCCAAACTGTGGTCGTAATTGCGTAAACCAAAAATGAATCTGATGCAGAGGTTTTGGAGACGCTCAAGTTTGCTAAACAACTCCTCAGTGGCATCTACGTAGCAGGCGTCGGCGTGGTCTAAACGGGGGAGGAGAAGTGTCTGAGCAAGAGTAATCTTAGTTTTAAGAGACAAGAAATTTTGAAGGCATTAAAGCGAAAGAAAAGAGAAAAATACTTTACTGCTGACAGCTTTGACCTGCGCAGTCCAACTGAGAGTGGAATCCAGCAAAATACCTAGGTTTTTGGCAGTTTTGGTGAAAGCTATAGACGTGCCGTTATAAATAACGTTTGGGATAATTGGACTATTTATATCATCACAGGTGAAATGACAGTAAATCTGCAAATTGTCTGCGTAAAAATGGAAGCTAGAAGAGAGGAGTAACTGTGTTAATCACAACAGAAAAAAGAAGAAGTGAAAGGACGCCACCTGTAGGTACGCCTGAAGAGAGATTACTCCATTCCGAGAAAGCCTCATCAGAACGGACCCGCTGCAAGCGACCCCGAAATTATGAATCAAACCAAGTTATTGCCGGAAAAGAGATGTTAAGAGAGCGAAGGATAGCGAAAAGTACATCAAGATCAACTAAGTTGAAGGCATTACTGAAATGAAGTAAAATAAGAATAGTCAAAGACTTATTCTTCATGGTGTGGTGAATATTATCGGTGACTTTGCTAAGTGCTGTCACAGTGCTGTGACCAGCACAAAAGCCAGACTGATACGTAGAACGAAGACTATTAGATGTGTTGAAGTCAGATGCCTGCTTATGGACAATGTGTTCAAGGATCTTAGATAGGAATGGAAGGATGGAAGTGGGATGAAATTGGGAGAACGATGAAGGATTGGAAACTTTAAGGAGAGGTTTAACAATTTGTTAAATTTCCGAAAGGAAATTTGAGATCATGGAAGTAAACTAAGTTGTTTGATGTATCATCAACAGAATATTTTATTAGAGTAACAGTTTTGTTTTGTGTCATAGTTGACAAACATAAATATAAAAATATATAGTGGCCAGGGTGTCTCAGTATTTACAAAAAGTATTTACAACACCTCCCCGTAATGGGGCACCCTGTACCTGTATAAAACTAAGATAAGACATATCAAAGATCACTATAAACAAACACACGATAACACAACACAAAATTAAAACTATACACAAACAAAAAAAAAATTACATCAACCTGTATATACACTTCACCAAAAAAAACTTCAACCTGTATATACACCTAAACCTAGAGAACTATTTACATACCTAACCATGATCTGAATCCTAGCCTAAACCTAATGAACATGAAAATTTACAATGTTTGAGTTTTGGTAGAGGCTTGGTGAGGATGTCTGCGATCATGTTGTGTGTTGGTATGTATGTGATTATGTAGTCCTGTTCTGAGAGTAGGCGTATGAAGTGATGTCTAATGTCGATGTGTTTTGTGCGTGCATGGAATGTGTTGTTGCGAGTGAGTTTGATTGTGCTTTGGTTGTCTGTATGAATGGTGAGTGGCTGTATGACGTTGTAGACTTCTTTGATAAGTGTGCGGAGATAGATGGCCTCTTTGCAGGCTTCGCCTAGGGCCATGTATTCGGCCTCTGTGGTACTCAGTGCAGGGGTGCGCTGTTTCTTAGATTCCCAAGAGATGGCAGCACTGCACATCTTGAAAACGTACCCCGTGTATGAGCGTCTGTCTACTACGTTGCTGGCGTAGTCGGCGTCAGCATAGCCGGTTGGATAACCGTCACCATTTTTAAAGTTTAGTTTTAGGTCCTTAGTTGCTTTAAGATACCTTAAAACTCGTTTGGCAGCTTTCCAATGCACCTCCCCGTAATGTCCATTGAACTGGCTCAGATAAGATACTGCATAGGATATATCTGGTCTTGTGCCTATTGCAATGTACATTAGAGAACCAATAAGCTGTTGGTATGGCAAATCGGGTTTCTCATCATCCTTATCAGGGATTGTGAGCTTCATACCTGGTTCCATGGGCGTTGAGACAGGGATGGCATCAGTCATACCAAACTTCTCTATCACTTTCTCGATATATTTGGTTTGATCGAGAGATATGTTGCCGGGTTTCTGGACAACACGCATTCCAAGACAGTCTTTGACAGGACCAAGGTCTTTGACCACGAATAGTTTCTTTAAGCCGAGCTTAAGGTCGTCCTTCATGCTGTCGTTACTACAGAGAATAAAGAAATCGTCGACGAATACAGCTACTACAAGTAGGTCGTTTCCGTCGCGTCTGTAGTACAGGCAATGCTCGTTAGAAGCTTGCTGCAGGTCAAGTTTTTTCATGGCTTCACAGACTTTCAAGTTCCATTGTCGTGGAGCTTGTTTAAGGCCATATAGAGCCTTTTTGAGTAGGCATACTTTGCCCTTTGGGTCAGTGGAGAAGCTTTCTGGCTGTTCCATATAAATTTCCTCATCGAGGTCCCCATTTAGAAATGCAGTTTCCACGTCTAGGTGGTCAACTTGAAGTCCACGTTGAGCCGCAAAAGCCAATAATAGTCGCACTGAAGACAGTCTAGCGACTGGTGCAAAAGTTTCACTGTAGTCAATCCCTGCTACTTGGGTGAAGCCTTTTGCTACTAGTCTGGCTTTGTATTTCGTTATTTGGCCACTAGTGTCCTTTTTTAGTTTAAATACCCATTTGCATTTAATCGTTTTTCTGCCGGAGGGTCTATCGACGAGAACCCAGGTTCCATTTTTTATTAGGGAATCGTATTCAGCATGCATAGCTTCTAACCACTTTTCCTTCTCTTCATGATCCGTTACTTCTTTAAAAGATTCGGGTTCCAGGTCTGAGGTGAGATATCCGAAGCGTTCAGGAGGATTCCTTACACGGACAGGGTATCTGCGTTCAGGTTCAGTAGGAACTTCAGGAAGAACGGGTTCATCTGGTTCAGAAGTAGCTGACAGATACTCTGGTGATGCCGGTTCAGCAGTCGCAGATGTATCTATTTGTGGTAGAGGCTGTGGCTGGGGTTCAGTGTTTTGAGGGGGTATTTCAGAGTTAGGACGTGGGACTGGAACATCTGAGATGAGAGGTGATGGAAGACTTGGCTGTTGTGTCGTAGGCGGTTGTGTTTCCTGTTGGTCTACTCTTGTATTAACAATTAAATCGTAAGTGAGACTGTTGTTAGGGGTGGTGGGTTGCTGTGGTTCAGTAACTCCAAGTTTGTCTTCAATAAAGACTACATCCCGTGACAATATGATCGCTCGTGGGTTGCGAGGATCTATAAGGCGATAGCCTTTAGTCTCAGTTGAGTATCCAACAAAAAATGCAAGACTGGGTTTTCGAGTCCAGTTTGCTGCGTTTTTCTTTTGGAATAAAAGAATGCGCTTCACAGCCGAAAACACGTAGATGAGACACATCAAGTCGTTTCCCGTACCAAAGTTCGTCAGGTATTTTATTTTTTAAAGCTTGGGTGGGCGAAAGATTTTTTAGGTGAATTGCTGTATTTACTGCCTCACCCCAGTAAGCTTTTGGGAGCTTTGCGTCGTGCAACATTGCTCTGGCCTTTTCTACAATCGTCCGATTAACCCGTTCAGCGACGCCGTTTTGCTGAGGGTTGTAGGCTACAGAGGTCTGATGGATAATTCCATTCTCCCTTAAAAATGTAGACATCGGCCCGTTTACAAATTCACGACCGTTGTCGGAACGAAACTTTTTAATTTTTTCGTTTGTTTGGTTTTCTACAAGTTGTTTGAATTCGACAAACTTTGAAAACACTTCACTTTTTGACTTTAGCAAGTAGCCAAAAGTTTTGCGCGTAAAGTCATCTGTGAAAGTAAGTAAGTAGAGCGCGCCACCCCATGAATGTGTACTCATTGGTCCACAAAGGTCGGAATGAATGAGCTCACACTTTTTGAAAGACTTACTTTTCGACTTTTTGAATGGACTTTTTGCTAATTTTCCTTGAAGGCAAGGAATGCAGGTTTCATCTAAACCCGAACTATCTATTAGACAGTTTATGCCATTCGTTCTCTTTTTCAGAGTAGACATCGCTTTGACGTTGAGATGTCCGAGGCGTCTATGCCACAGAACAGCTGTTTCATTTCTGACATTTGTCAGCTGTGCTTGTTGTTGTGGCTCAGAAATATCTAATTTATACATGCCCTTATAATTTTGCCCTGTTGCTACTACTGTTCCCGAAATTTTGAGCCCTTTTTCGAGATAGATTTGAGCACCTTTACTAGTAAAAACTGTAGCATAGCCCTTCCCTGCCATAGAACTAACAGATAATAAATTAGCCGAAAGTTGTGGTACTAATAGGGCGTTAGAAATTTTGTCAATATTGCCGCTATTTACACAAATTGTACCTGTTCCTTCGCTTAAAATCTGCTGGTTGTTGGCTACGGTTACTGTGTCTGACTGGGGAGAAAAATTGCTGAATGATTGTATGTTATTGCACATATGAGATGTTGCGCCAGAATCTATGAACCAATGGGATGGGTTTTTGGAAGAATGAAAAGATGAATAAAGTGTAACATGTGTACTGAAATTAGCCTTATTCTTCTTTTTGCGGTTCCGGCACTCCGAGACGACGTGTCCATGTCGCTTGCAGAATGTGCACACATGCTTTGGGCGCGGGGGCACAGGCGTAGTCTTGGACGCAGGCGTAGGCTTCGATGTATACAGAGCACTGTCTTTCGTCGAGGTCGATGGCCGCTGGTCCTCCTTCAGTAACAATGTAGCTACGGAGTCCGAAGAGATTTTAGTTCCCGATCCTTCCAATGCCATTACCATAGGGTTATATTTTTCAGTCAAACCAGTTAACATTATAACTCCTACAAACTCATCATTGACGGGAGCCTTTATTTCCGCTAGTTGCTGCTGCGTGCTGCGGATTCCGTTAACATATTCGTCCATGCTAGTACAGTTCTCCAGTCTTGTATTGAAGAGTTTACGAAGTAGGTGCAGGCGCCGTAGAGGGCCGCTGTCAGCATAAGCTGCTTGTAGCTTTTCCCAGGTTTCCTTGGCGGTGGTGCAGCTCCTTATCACAGGGTACACCGATGTTGCTACTGATAAGCATATTTTTGCCTTTGTTTTTGCATCAAGCCGCTTGAATTGCATGTCTCCAAGTTGCTGCATCATAAGTGCGGGACTTTCTATAAAATCCCACATGTCACTCACGACGAGTACGTTCTTCATCGAGAAACTCCAGCTGGTGAAGTTTCTGGCACCCTCCAGTTTCTCAATCGTGGGCACCCCAATCTGTTGTGCCATCGGGAGAGGCTGCTGTCCACTAGGTGTAGCTGTAGGTTGCGCTGGTGCCGGCAGTTGTCCTGCCGATGAAGGGTTTTGGGTGTCACCCTCCATAGCACTCGTACTAAATTATATATTCTTACACAACTTAGGTTAGAGGGGCTCTGGGCCCATAACCTGTTAAATTTCCGAAAGGAAATTTGAGATCATGGAAGTAAACTAAGTTCACGCTATTGAATCGCCATACTAGAATCGGGGGACATTATCTACCACACTCAATTTTAATCATTAATAGTTTGGTCATAGAGTTCATAATCACTTTTACCAGGTCGTAGTACATGGATTTCAAGAAGGCAGCGCTAGTGTTCAATGCAATGACGTTTGACGAACTGTCAGACGACGCCTACTAGTTATCTGTGGTCTGAAGTTTTATCACGGTGAAAGTTACTTGCAGTTTCTTATTGTATGCTATTTCTATTGTTAAATCAGATAAATTACATCAAAGTTTTGTTTAAAATTGGTGTGATGAAATGTTGCGTACCTAATTGTTCAACCAAAAGCAATATTGGCGTCAAAATGCTCAATTTTCCGCGACCGCCAAGCCAGCGGACTTTGTGGCTGAATAAAATCAACAGTAAATATTTAAATTCACTTAATTTTAATCAATAATCAAGAAAAAATGTTTGTAACAACCGTTTCGAGCGTAAATTTTACGAAAACGATCGCCTGAATTCCTTGATTGCCCAGCCAACTTTATTTACGGCGGCAGAAATTAACAGTGGTTTTCCAAATGGAAAAAGTAAGTAGATTTCTGTCTATATTCTTCTGTCTACTTTGGTCAGGGTATTAAATTCGTGTTTCATTCAAATCATCATCTTTGTTTCAAATAATAATATTTATTTTAAACAAAAGTACAAAAGTATGAAAAATAGGGATGTCCAAAAAATTATCGACTATCGATGTTTTGACAATGCCATAATACGCTACTTTAAAATACGGAATATAATGTGGTCAATTAGAAATTAACACTGCTTTACTTATTTTAGTCTATTCCAGCCACTTTACAAATTAATGGTACCTATACCTACTAATTATTTATTTTTCTTTTAAGCTGCAAAAATGACGAATATTCGACGATGAGTAACACCGCTGCTCTGCTACTATTCCATGATAAACTTTTCGACAGTGTACATTCCTCAAAAAGGAAAAAAAGCTTTGATGCAAGAGAAAAATGCGTACTCCTGTTGCAGTCAACAACGGCCACGTTGAGTTTTAGTGATGAAGATGCTATAAAGTTGTTAAAAATATGAAATACGTGCGTGACACATGATAGGCAAGGTAACCAAAAAATTATTACTGTTCCTTCCTTACGTAACTGGATCACAACCCTGGAGTATTTGAGTAAAATATGGGACTATTTAATTTAAATGTAAGTTTACGAAGTATTTCTTCAGAGATCTTTGGTTGTCAATTTCATTTTATATCATGTAAAAAAATCTTAGGCAAAGTATACTATTTTCCCACCAAAAACGTAAATGTGAACGTTGAAAGCCAAGTTCATCGTACAACCCACAAAAGTAGTGATATGTAAAATGGTTGCCATGTTGAGTAGACACTTCTTGGATAGTTTTAACATGCAAACAATCTTTATGTAAGTTGTAATATTTAAAAGAAAATAAGACTGTGTTTCTTTTCAATAAAATAAAATAAATAAATCATTCTTATATTACACGCTTACCGCGTGTCTAGATATATGTAACAGTTAATAAATGAATTAACAAATCTTACATAGTTTTATTTCAAGTTCACTAAGTGAACGGCGTGGTATGCATATCGATAGTAGTGGCACATCACTAGCAACACTAGCCGGTGGTAAGAGATAGCATTATATATACCTGTCTCTTTCTATGAGCACACTAGCGACGTGCACTTGATTTAATGGAACTATAATTAGCGTCTCCGCCTGTGATTGGTCCGATTCCTATCTGTACCCTAGTACATTATCTTATTCATCTGTGACTAAGTTGTTTGATGTATCATCAACAGAATATTTTATTAGAGTAACAGTTTTGTTTTGTGTCATAGTTGACAAACATAAATATAAAAATATATAGTGGCCAGGGTGTCTCATTTTTACAAAAAGTATTTACAACACAATTGCACGTTTTTATGCTGAGGGGAAAGAACTCGTTACCAGAGTGAAATTAAGGGCGCGTTCTTCGGGAGCTTTAGGTATTTTACGCGCCAAGGCGACCCGCCTCTGCTTTACGCGCGGGCCGTTTTGAATTGAACTCCGCTGACCTTACGCGGCGGGCGAGAACGCCACAGTATAAAATTATGCAGTAGGCAAACTAAGTTGGTCATTGTGTTGGTTAGTTAGTTATTTTATTATGTGTGTTAGGATATTGGAAGGACAGTTAAGTAAACTAATTTGAATATAACCCAATGAACCACGATAACCCGATGAACCTAGCGAACCGATGAACTCTGGCGACTCGATGAACAATAACGACCCGATGAACTCTGGCCACATGATGAACCCTAACGACACGATGAACCCTAAGGACTCGATGAACCCAACAACCCGATGTACCTAGCAAACCGTTGAACTCTGGCTACATGATTGTTAGAGTATGAACGCAAACGCCTTACATAAATAGTGAAGCAAGACTGTTATTAAATAACTATAGCTAATGTCTAAACGGTAGGCGCTTTCTCTCTCGTTCTACTACAATCGGTGTGTGTCACATAATTTTGTTATAAAGAATAAAATACTTATTATACATAATCGTGCCTTGTTTTTAATTGTATCAGGTTATGGGCCGTCCCATACCTACCGTCTAGTGTTTGCAACAATAAATTCAAAGAAAAAAGTAAAATATAAGTGAATTTCCGAAAGTCGTAAACGTGGACAATCAGCATAACCTCACTTTTAGTTACCGCGGTCGCGAACAAGTTATCTCTTTTTTTCAGCTCATTTCAGCTAATAAACATTAATATATGAGCGAAAATAAGATGGCCAATAACTCGATGTCCATTGAGAAGTTGAAAGGACGTGAAAATTGGTCAACATGGAGATTTGCTGTGAAGGCTTATTTGCAATTGGAAAATTTGTTTCATTGCGTGGAATCGGTGCCCACAGAGGAACCAAAAAGTATTCAGGATGACACAAAAGCCAAATCAAAGTTAATTCTGTTAGTTGATCCAATATTATATGTTCATATTCAAGATGCTGTAAATGCAAAGGAAGTATGGGACAATTTGACAAGTGCATTTGAGGACAGTGGGCTGACAAGGAAAGTTGGTCTATTAAAAGAACTAATAAACACTTCTTTAGAAAGCAGCTTATCCATTGAAGATTATGTAAACAAAATCATATCTGCGGCACACAAATTGAGAAACATAAATTTTAAAGTTGATGATGAATGGCTTGGTACTCTGATGCTGGCCGGCCTGCCAGATATGTATAAGCCAATGATCATGGGATTAGAAAGCTCTGGTGTGACGATTAGTGCTGATTCGGTAAAAAATAAATTACTTCAAGAGATTCAAAGTACCGACACTACCGCGCTTTACACAAAAGCTAAATATAACAATAAAAATGATCACAGAAAGAAAGGGCCCCGTTGCTTTTCATGCAACCGATACGGTCATCTTAGTAAGAATTGTTTCTTCAAAAAAGATAACAAAAATGAAAACAAAGCAAGTTTTGTAGCAGCTTTTTCAGCAGCAAAAATAAATGACAGCTACAATTGGTATGTAGACTCAGGTGCTTCAATGCATATGACCATGCACCGTGAATGGCTGAGTTATATCAAGTCTCCGCCTGTAACTACTATAAGAGTAGCTGATGATGAAGAGTTAAAAGTTGAATGTTGTGGAAATGTTTCACTGCAAGTTTTAGACACAAAAGGGTGTATTAATACAATATTGTTGAAGGATGTACTTTATGCACCTGGTTTAGCCACCAATTTAATGTCAGTGAGCAGAATGATGAAAGGTGGATGGAAACCAGACTTTGTTGATGATGGTTGTTTGATAATAAACCGTAAAACAAAACAGCAGTTGGCAAAAGCTGACCTAATCAACGAAACATACCGCTTGCAAGTAAAATATAGTGATATTCAAGTACATGCCATGTCAGTATCTACACAGAATGACTCTTTTCTATGGCATCAAAGGATGGGTCATTTAAATTTCTCTGATTTGAATAAAATGACTGAATGTACTACCGGTGTGGAATTATCTCCGATGAAAGCAAATGTGACATGCATAGATTGCATAAAAGGCAAACAGATAAGACAGTCATTTCTAAGTGAAGGCTCCCGAGCAACTAAATTGCTAGAAGTCATCCACTCCGATGTATGTGGACCGTTTCAAACCGCAACGCTTGGAGGTGCCAGGTATTTTGTCACTTTCATAGATGATTTCTCACGTAAAGTATTTGTATATCCGATCAAAAGTAAAGCTGATGTATTTGAAAAATTTATTGAATATAAGAATAGAGTGGAGACAGAATTAGATAAAAAGATAAAGAAACTTCGGACAGATAATGGCAAGGAATATATTAACAACAATTTTAACAGTCTTTTAAAGAAATATGGCATATTGCATCAAACTACAAATATTTATACTCCGGAACAAAATGGCTTAAGTGAGCGAATGAATCGAACATTGATTGAACGTTCTAAATGTATGTTAACAAATGCTCAATTACAGAACACCTACTGGGGCGAAGCAGTGGTCACCGCAGCTTACATTATAAACCGGTCACCAACTAAAGCTCTGAATTATATTACCCCCGAAGAAGTATGGACACAGAAAAAGCCAAATTTGACACGTATGAAGATATTTGGATGCAAGGCCATGGTACACATACCTAAAGAACACCGTAGAAAACTTGATGTAAAATCTCAAGAATTGATATTTGTTGGGTACAGTGAGTGTGTAAAGGGCTACCGGTTTATAGATCCGAAAACTAAGCAAGCAATAACAAGTAAAGATGTTATATTCCTGGAAGCTACTGTCAAAAGAAATATAGTAAATAATGAAGCTGAAGTTACACACCATGAAAAAGAACCTGTAAAAAGAAAAGTAAAAATTAGTAACACAGATAAAATAAATAACATAAAAGTAAATAATCAAAATAAATCAGAAGCAATAAACTTGCAATTTTTTCAACTAGATGAAGAAAATGAAAATGAGGTACAGAATGAAGAAACAATAATACAGAGTGAAGAAGAATAAAACGAGGAAATAGAAAATTCTAATCTTGATGTGGATTCACCATCATCACACTATTCAGATCCCAATGATGAAATTTATCAACCATCAAACAATGAAAATTCAAGCGATACTTTTGATGATGATGTTGGGGACTCAACATTGAAGTTGGTCCAACAAAACAATCGAAGAGAAGAATTTTATGAATCATCTACATCAAACAATGATAATGATAGAACAGGAACCTCACTTATCTGTATGAGCGGCGAAACAGCCATGGGAATTTTGGACAAAGACCCCCAAAGCCTTTCTGAAGCTTTAGAAAGTAACAAGGCAGACGAATGGCTCGAAGCGATGAAAGATGAGCATCAATCTCTACTTCAAAACAATACATGGACACTAGTTGATCCACCAAAGAATAAGAAAATCATACCATGTAAATGGGTTTTTAAAACAAAAACTGATGAGAATGATCAGGTAGTAAGATACAAAGCACGTTTGGTAGTGAAAGGTTACCAACAAAAGAAAGGAATAGACTACCAGGAAATTTATGCTCCTGTAGTAAGATATACTTCTATTCGATACCTGATTGGATTGTCCGTTAAATACAATTTGAAAATTCATCAGATGGATGCAGTGACTGCTTTTTTACAAGGTGACATTGAAGAAGACATATATATGTCACAACCTCCATACTTTGAGGAGGGTGCCAAAGTTTGTAAACTAAACAAATCAATATATGGTCTCAAGCAAGCGAGCAGGCAATGGAACAAGAAATTGAATACTGTTTTATTAGAAATTGGAATGACTCGCTCAAAAGTAGATCCATGTATTTACTACAGAATAAAAAATGAAGAAGACATATTATTTATAGCAGTTTATGTTGATGACACTTTGCACTTTTATAATAATGAAGAAACAGCTAAACTGATAAGAAACCAATTAAATGAAAATTTTCATATGAAGGATTTGGGACCGGCAAAGTTTTGTATTGGATTTAGAATAACTCATAATTCAACTGATGAAATTTGTTTGGACCAAATACAATATATCAAAAAAACACTTACAAGATTTAACATGTGTGACTGTAAACCTGTATACACACCATGTGAAGCTAATCTGCAATTAAAGAAAGCTGAAAGCCAAGATGAAATAAAGACAAATATACCATACCATGAACTTGTTGGTTGTTTGTTATACCTATCTCAAGGAACTAGGCCAGACATAGCCTATATAGTAAATCAACTAAGTAGATTTAATAATGAACCAACTGCAGAACATTGGTTAGCTGCAAAGAGAGTCTTAAGATATCTAAAAGGAACAATGGAAATAAAACTTACCTTCAAGAAAGATGATGCTAATATCATGGGTTACTGTGATGCCAATTGGGCAACTGATGTAGAAGACAGAAGGTCTTGCACCGGCTACATGTTTATTTTTCAGGGTGCTGCTATTAGCTGGTCATCAAAGAGGCAGCCCACAATAGCATTATCGAGCACTGAAGCAGAGTACATGTCTCTTGTCACAGCCTCACAAGAAGCAATATGGCTCAAACAACTACAAGATGAATTTTGGCCTATACTGTCAGGTACACCTTTATGTATATTCTGTGATAATCAAAGTGCTATTAGCATTTCAGATAATGATACCTGGCGTGCAAGAAGTAAACACATAGATGTACGTCACCACTTCATAAGGGAAAGGATTACAATGAAACAAATTAAAGTATGCTACAAGAGCACTCAGGACATGGTGGCTGATGCACTCACCAAGGGACTTCACCGGCCGAAGCACCAAGCCTTCATGCAAACAATGGGTTTGCGTCCAGAGGGGTGTGTTAGAGTATGAACGCAAACGCCTTACATAAATAGTGAAGCAAGACTGTTATTAAATAACTATAGCTAATGTCTAAACGGTAGGCGCTCTCTCTCTCGTTCTACTACAATCGGTGTGTGTCACATAATTTTGTTATAAAGAATAAAATACTTATTATACATAATCGTGCCTTGTTTTTAATTGTATCAATGATGAACCCTAACGACAAGATGAACCCAACGACCCTATGAACCATGATAACCCGATGAACCACGATAACCCGATGAACCTAGCGAACCGATGAACTCTGGCGACTCGATGAACAATAACGACCCGATGAACCATGATGAACCCTAACGATATGATGAACCCTAAGGACTCGATGAACCCAGCAACCCGATGAACCTAGCGAACCGTTGAACTCTGGCCACATGATGAACCCTAACGACAAGATGAACCCAACGACCCTATGAACCAAGATAACCCGATGAACCATGATAAGCCGATGAAGCTAGTGAACCGATGAACTCTGGACACATGATGAACCCTAACGAAAAGATGAACCTAACGACCAGATGAACCATGATAACCCGATGAACCATGATAAGCCGATGAAGCTAGTGAACCGATGAACTCTGGCCACATGATGAATCTTAACGACAAGATGAACCCAACGACCCTATGATTCATAATAACCCGATGAAAAATAATACCGTGTGATGCCGGCTTAGAATAGCATCACCCCATTTCTTACCCATGGGTGTCGTAAGAGGCGACTAAGGGACTCGAGGGTTAGATGTGTATAGCAATTTTAGGCGATGGGCTGACAACCTGTCACTATAGTGATACACAGTTATCTGATTGACCCACAAACTTTTGTCAGAAGTGGTGTTAATATCCGTTTTACGGCCGTTAATGCTCTGCCTACCCCGTAAGGGATATAGGCGTGATTTATGTATGTATGTATGTATGAAAAATAATATCCCGATGAACCATGATGACCCGACCAACCTAGCAAGCCGATGAACTCTGGCCACATGATGAACCTTAACGACAAGATGAACCCAACGACCCTATGAACCATCATAACCCGATGAACCATAATAACCTTATAAACATAATAACTAAGTCCTGAAAACTATACTCTGACATGTGCAGATGTGCTGTCGGCCGTCGGCCGCTGCCTTCGGAATTACATCTGCCGCGGCGGCCGACGGCCGACTGCCGAAGGCCGATAGCCGCGGCATGTGCCATCGGCCGTCGGAAAAGGTGGTTCGGAACAGCACCTTAAGCCGGCATCACACGGCTAACGGTATACATACATACATACACATATCACGCCTATAGTCCCTTGCGGGGTAGGCAGAGCGTAAACAGCCGCAAAAAAACGGACATTTACGCCACGTCTGACAAATACTTGAGGGTCATTCGGAAAATTGTGTATCGCCATAGTGACAGGTTGTCAGCCCATCGCCTAAAATTGCAATATACACCCTCAAATCCCTTAGTCGCCTCACACGACTCCCACGAGAAAGAAATGGAGTGATTCTATTCTAAGCCGGCATCACACGGCAAACGGTATTATTGCATAAAACTAAATAGTAAAGCCGCCATCTATGCGGACGTCACAGATACCTAGTGTACCAAAACAGTCTGATCCATCATTAGGAGATTATGATGAATCAAACGGAACGTGTTATAGCTATCGCGTATGAGGTGACGACGACTTTTCTCAAAATCGAGTCCTTCGGCCAGACTATCTGGCCCCAAGAACTTTTCAGCAAAAGTCTTTTATAAAGGACTATGGGTGACCGGAGTTTTGAATTTTGTTGAACTTCCTGTGTTTGGCCCTGGATGGCGTAATTTCAGTAGATAGATTTTAAGTATAAAATTATTATTATTTTGTAATAAGATGTAATAATAATCAATCATTTCGACATCTGGCGGGATTTCAATATTTCTCTGCTACATATAATACAACACATTCCACTGCACTCACCAACCCGCCTACCAAGCGTGCGGTGAGCATGGAAAACACTCTCTAATACCAGAAGGCCCATGTCCAGCAGTGGACCGTTGTAGTTGTTGATGTTGTTAATATCCAAATATTACAAGACCCTTTTAAAAAAGTTAGAATACCTAGTAGCCGGCCTTACTTTTTCTTTCCGTTGTTATACTGCATTAATTATACTGTGGCACTAAATGGTAACAAATAAATCGAAAAATCAAATCACGTCGCACGTCGAGTAGAGCACCAGCACAGGTCCAGCCTCCGTAAGCGCCACCGCGCGACTGACGAAGCCCGCGGAGCCGCGCCCCTCGCCTTTTTGTAGGTATTTAGACATCATAATTCATAAAGTAGCACTACAACATTGAACTTGCCGATTTTTACTAGATAATTAAGATTAGATAAGATTATTCTTTATTAAATAAACTTAATTATAAATAGGTACAATTATATGAAATAATTATGAGGCTTAGCCATTTCCTAAACTAAGAATTGGAATTCCTGTATCTTAGGTAAACAGCCAGCCAACATAACTATTATTTTATAAAATTACTATACAATACAATATAAATAAACTTAAATAAACTTTACAACAAAAAACTAACTACATACTATTGCTAAATAATTAATTAGGTAGGCACTTAAATAATAACAACAAAGATCTTGCAACTCTTCAGACATCCGCTGCGTCAGCATCGTTACAGTTCGAAAGGGGGTCAACTATAAAAATATACAAATCACGCGTCACACAATTGTCAATTTAGCACAACTAAATAATCATTCTGTATGTAATACGAATAGTTATCTTTAGCCTTCATAATCAATGGAACTACGAAGTCGTAGTTCAGCGAATTTTCTAGCAGGGCATTGCTCATCCCCAGTTTTGTGGGTGCTTGGTTTTTTAAAGCGCAGGCACGTTGCACATTTTCCTGGTTGGTCCTTGTTGGTACAGTCCTTAATGCTATGTCCAGTACAACCGCAATGACCACAAGTGGTGGTGGTGTCCTTGCAGAATTTTGCTGAGTGACCATACTGCTGGCAACTGTAGCATCTGGTCACGAGGGTGAAGTCTTTCACAGGGCAGGAGGTCCAGTTGATAAATACGCGGCCCTGCTGAATAAGCAATTTGCGTATTTCAGCCGTAACTTCCAAAATAAAATTACAGGACGCGGCTTCCTTTCTTCCAGATTTATGGCTCAGCCTGATAGAGCTATGTGCACGTTCTTTGGTCAAACTTGGAAGTTTTTCAGCGATATTTTGCTGATATATGCAGTCTTTGAGTTCGGCTTCAGATGTACTTGAGGGCA
Organism: Tuta absoluta; assembly: GCA_027580185.1. Lineage (NCBI taxonomy): Eukaryota > Metazoa > Arthropoda > Insecta > Lepidoptera > Gelechiidae > Tuta > Tuta absoluta. Next base: position 3,148,924 of record JAQAHW010000016.1, on the reverse strand, counting down.
CTCCTAGCAGGATAACTTTTGGCCTTTTCTTAGTAGTCACTTCAACTGTTAGTCCGGAATCTCGTAGTATTTTAGATTTCTGCAGCTTTTCAAGGTCTTCTTTTCCATTAGTACTGATTATGACGCCTCCATTTTTGGTCTTCCTAACGCCACAGATGTGAAGCTTGAGTTCGTCGGGCTTAATAATAGTTTGTATTAACTTCTTGGTATCATCACTCGAGCTATCATTACTTGCGGGGTAGATGGCAATGCTGCTGCTTGCGGTAGGGCGAACAACCGAGTTGTTTCTTATTTTCACAGTATCGGCAAAAGAAGCGGGCTGAGGTGCAGGAATAGGGGTAGATTTCACACAGTGCTTTAAGTCTTCTATTTGTGCAGAGATTTCTATTTCTTCTTCCCTGCTGTTAATCTCTCGATTGGCCATCATATATTTATATTTTATCGACTGATATTTTGAGGTCAAATGCGCTATCCCAGCAAGGATGCTTTTACTTCGGGTGTTTATACGGAGTTTCTGCTCGGCATCTAGTTTCTTGGTCGATTCGTTGCTAATAGTGCAAATTTCCTCCAGGCTTCTTTCTACTTCAGTAATCCAGCGGTCTATCTCTGGAGTAGTCACAAGCTCAACCGCAGGATCTAACATAGTTGAGTGCGACATTTCCCGTCGTCTAGGATAATTTCTCAGTTAAATGTACGAAACACAAACATTATGCACAAATACACTTATTGAAATTGATTTATCTAAAGAGTAGTATAAAAATTATCTCAATAAGATTAATATTTTAAGCATAATATCGTAATGAAATTTTGAATAGAGGCAACTTTGGCATTTTATTCTATCGAGCGAATTTCATCTGATTGTGTAGTTGAGATCGAATTTTTATCTGTTAGATCCTCAACTGCAATATATATTTTTTTCAAAATTTTATGACTCTTTTCTATTGAGTAATATCGTTTTGAAAAACGGCATTTGAGGTAAAAGGCGCTCTTAAAGATGTGTGTGAGGATTGGCAAGAGTTCGGTAAGGATAAGGGGAGATCATACGGGAGAAGAGACCATCATTGCCCACGGCATTAGATTTAATGGATGATATATGTTTCTTAACATTGTCCTCGGCAACAACTTTAAAAGAGAAGAAAGAACACTGTGGAAGTGGTGACGGTTTATGTTAGCGATAGTCGTTGCTTTGACGACATCAGTCAGTGTGATAGGAGGAGACGAAAAATGCCGGTTGAGTGCTGACAAATCTACAGCACCACTAGGGGTAGCTGGCGACTTCCCAACACCAAGCGCGCGTAAATATTTCCAGACTTGTGCTGGCTTATAATTATCGATAGATTTATAAATATGGCATCTTTTCGCAGACACAGACGACTACACCGATTTCTCAACAGTTTGTTTGAGCAGCTTAGATAATTTGAGAATCAAGGAATGTGGACTGTTGATGAAACATTTCTCTTCATAGGTGCTACGCCTTTCGGAATCGTGGGTGAATATCCTACAGTGGAAGTGAAATGCCCAGATGCGTGTCAAAAATGGCATTCAAAATGCTATAAAACAAAATAAGGTGCAAATATTGGAATATTATAAAAAGCAAGATCTAGTTACTGTGAATTCAAAATAGTAATTGGTTTTTCCAAGTTCAGGGACAATTACGTGTGACGGGAAAGATAAGATGTGTTTTATATGGAGAAAACAATCTGATGAAATGGAGACAGTATATACAAAGATATGACAACTTTTGGTAAACTAAAATAGAATCATATTCTCCCTGAATGCGAATGGTAGATTCTCGTCGAGCCCGTGGGATGCCTTTGCCCGGCTATATAACCAGGAAAGTGGGCGCTGGATTGTCAGATCCTGTTTATTAGGGCTGTTATAGATTTCCTTAGTTTAATCCCTTATTATTTTGCCAATTTTATTTCTATGTCTGTTCGTTTGTATGCCTCGCCTCGATAATTTCAACAGACTACGGAAGGAACCCTATTTATGGGCGTCAGTAAATGAAGCAGATAAATCTTAATTTAAATGTAATTTTTTTGTCTTCTAAATGAATTTTGATTGCATTTTGATGTATATTATTTGAATGTTTCCTTATATAACATGAATAATGAATAATCATACGGATCCCTAGACATTATTTCTTTATAAATAATTCTGTACCTACCTAACTATGACTGATTTAAAAACTTTACGTAGTAGCACTACGTAAAGTTTTACATGGTTTACATGTCTAAAAAACATAAACATTGAATAGGTATATCATATAACATTAAAAAAGAGAACCTTTCAATGAAACAAATAGTTCAATTATTAGCACGTTTACCCTACGCCTATACTGTCGTGCGCGGGAGCCTGACACGCTGCGTTTGCTACTTGCCCGTGCGGGGGTACACCCCGCGCCTGCTCCGCCCGCGCGGCTGCTTCACCCCCTTAAAAAAGGCGGCAACCTCGGCCAGATTTCGCCTTAAATAAGATTATCTAATAGATAATAAGATTTTCTTTCTTACTTTCCCTAGTTTTTAAGCGTAACCTCGCGAACTCTTACTTACCTAGCTATGTAAAATTTAAAAATTAATTAGGAAAAATTGATTTAATGGATCAACTTTTATTTTTATCTCATTATTTTTATTTGTTTTAATTGTAGGTAGTGTAGGTACAGTATTTAGTAGGCGTTTTCGAAATATACCCGTTTTCGAAATGATATTAAACAAACAACAATTTATTGCTTCTTGGCAAAATCAAACTCTTTTTGTTTGGGACAACGACACGATGAACCCTGGTGTCAGAGTTTTTTCAATGGTTTCAGTTTCAACCGCCTGCTATTGCCAGTACGCCTCTGTCATGGTTGTGTAACGACCGCCGTCTAAGTAATCATAGACAGCAACCGGGACCGACGGCTTAGCGTGCCTTCTAAAGCACGGAACCATGTTTCCTTTCGAACAATCAGGTGATTCAGTCAGCAATGTCCTAACCATACTGGGAACAAATTCACACAGTGATAAATATCAACTTTGTGAGTGCCCCACTGAGAATCGAACCCGGAACCTTTGCGTCGCAGGCAGTCGCACTACCACTGCGCCACTTCGGCCGTCGGCAAAATGAATGAAGCCAAAATGTTTATTCTCCTGAGCGCATCGATTGTTAAAAACCCGTGCGTAGCGTAAATTCTTGAAGCAAATGTTTGTCAGACGTGGCGTAAATGTCCGTTCTATGCGGCCATTTACGCTCTACTTACCCCGCAAGGTATTATAGGCGTGATATGTGTATGTGTGTATTGAGGTAGCGTAGGAACGTGACTACTGCACCATCAAATCTCTGTTTAAGGGTCATCCTCTAGCGGTCATTATTATTACTGGTATGAAACTGGTATATGTTGATCCTTTTAATAGATTAACTCGAAGTGTTTCTGATAGTTATCGTACATTGACTGTCACCAGAATAACCACAATTTTTTCCAAGTTAAAAACTGTTATATAGAGTGTCACTTTTCTAGTAACCGATAGCGAGATCTCAAGAGGGGCTTATTAAGTATGACAAAGTTATTTGAAAACTTGCAAAATTTTCAAGCGTGGGCAGGATTTTCGAAAATTTTGCAAGTTATCAAAAATGGATACCTATCACGGGAAGTGTTTTAAAATTTGGTATTCAAGGACAAAAATTTTTTTTAACTTAAATCAGCTGATCGGCAATTAAGTATGGGAGAATCAAATTTCTATTTTGTATTTCGACCTACGTTCTTTGTCGAAATTTGTTCCATATAAACAACCTGTCTTGAGTTTTCGCTATTGGTCACTTGTAAATTTTCACCTATATTACACGAATCAATCTGACCTGGCAATCCAAATCGGCCGATTTTTGCAACCAGTTGACATCTGGAGCGGCACCAAACCATTCCGATGGAACAATACATCACACTGGGCAATAAATATTTTATATCTGACTGGAAAATCGGATATCGGAGCAAAAACCTGCTTCTGGGACGATTAAGTGCCAATCTCGTTTCCGCGATTCATCATGTATTTATGTATTTAATTATAAATCGTTGTTTTTTTTGTTTTAATTTTAATAATTTTGTAAATAAAAATTCAGTTTTAATAGAATTTGCACTCGAAGTTTATTATTTAAAATTATACAATATAAATAGAATGATTTTATCCTTTTCAATACAATGACGCTATATTTTATGTGCAACATGCAAGGTGTTAGCCTATAAGTGGATATGTAATAGCTTAAACCTTTTCTGCTTAGACAAATCGAAATGTATAATTTGTATTATGTTGGCTGATCTAGTATAATAAATAAATAAAAGAAATATAAATGGAACAGAAGAATCTACTAATCTAATCTACTTCATTTTTTTTTTCATAACTTGAAGTTTGTACCTATATGATATAATTTTTGTCTATGAACAAATCGCCTGCAGATGACATGCGATGGAGTTTCGGGTATAAAGCACGCACGTTAGACCTTTGGTAGGGTGGTAGGTCAGCAGGTTTCCTTACCGACTAAGGGGTTTGATTTAAAACACAATAAAAAACATACTTACAAACATAGTTTACTTGCGAACACCATGTCTTCTAGTAGAATTCGCAAATTTTGACTGGTAGTCCTAGGTAAGTGGAAAGATATACATTTAAAATGAGCTGTCAAGTTCAAGTGTGTCGTCATATTTCGCGAGTCTGACATTTATGTTTGCAAATTGAAGTTTGCAAATTATACATCATACTTTTCTGAAATTGTGTATGTCTGTCATTTTGCGTCATTGTCATTCTGCGACTTTGTCATTTTGCAACTACGGCATGTAAATCTATTGAAATTTGCGACTAGTCACACCCCACTCTCAAATTGAAATGATTTTATTAAATTTATATTCTGGTTCTAGTAAGACATTAGTATGTACCAATAGAACCGATAGTTTTAATGGTACAATTATGTACCACTAGAAACACTAGTCGTTCTACTCGGTGGTTCTAATGGTCCTAGAAGTAGAGATCCCTTAATGGCTAAGTCCACCTTTGTGCCTAAACAATCTTTTAGTTCATTTAAGTCTTATTTTTCTTGGTATAATGAAGTTATTGCATCCATTCATTGACAATCTCTAAATTCGATATACAGACATACTTCGTAATTGTATAGGAGTACCTACTCTTCACATCACCTATCTACCTAGATAGCGGTGAAGAAAAGAGGAATTGACATTTTGATGTTCTTATTTAGGTTGATCTAAGTAATCTGTCCCCAAAGTTTCTCAGACCGCAACGATCAATCTGCTACAACAAACATTATCTTCCTTTTGTTTTTTTTCGCATTTCAATTGTCTCGGGTCTCCTTTATTTCTTTTGAGCTTTTTTGTTTTCAAAGAAAATATAGCAAGTAGAAAAAAAATTAAGTGTAATACTCGCTACCTCGCTTTTCAGCAAACAATTCAATTCTTCAGTTTACAGTTTACTTTACTTTAGAATTAACCTAGTACCTACGTGAAAATGTTCGGTTTTGATTAGGTAATACAACTTTATCTATATTAAAAGAAAAGATGCCTAGTTTAACAAACAGGCTTCTAATTACCTGTAAAGTAGATGAGTACCTAAGAAACCAAGTATAGGTACTTGTACTAAAGAGCAGCACAGTCAAAAAATATATAATTCGAGCATAAATTGGACGGTAGTGACAATTAACAGACAGGCTTCTAATTACCTGTAAAGTAGATGAGTACCTAAGAAACCAAGTATAGGTACTTGTACTAAAGAGCAGCACAGGCAAAAAAAAATATAATTCGAGCATAAATGAGACGGTAGTGACAATTAAGCATTGCAGCCATGTTGCCATGTCTCGTCAGCAGATGTTACTGCAAGCAGCTGATTTTATATTTTTTTTATTATACTAGGTCAGTCAACATAATCGATTTGATTAAGCAAAAAAGTTTTGAGCTAATACATATCACACTTAGAGGCTAACACAACATGCACATAAAATATAGCGTTATTGTATTGAAAATGATGGAACATCTGGGGGCCGAATCTGAGGCCATATATCGAACGAGATATGGCGGTTCTGGCTTCGGTTACGCTTTTGGCCTCATACATTACGGATTTTGTTACCAAAATCACACTGGGTTTCTTTAAAGCCAGCAATGTAGGATCATATTGTAAGCTATAAACCGCACATGCGAGCGGCTAAATATCAATCAAAATCAGCTGATAATGTCAAAAACGAGATATGGCCCTATTCTGAGATTCTGGCCAGTATCTGAACCAAATTGGTTACTCTATCCACTTGTATATATAGAGGTCAGTGCTCTATCCCCTTCAGTTTTTATGGCAACAGAAGAAACAGAAAACATTTCAGCCTAATGTTTCAAATATCGTTCATTCCGGTCATTCAATATGTTGAATGTAAACAAAATATCAAAACAAACAAAAGGAAAGTAATTTTCACAAATGATAATAATAAAGAAGAATCAAGTGAATGGCTGTTTTTTTCTGGAAAAACCCGCTAGCTTTGGGCTAGCTAATGTTCCAGTCGGCCCGAGAAGACATCATAATGTATTTTTTGCAGAAGAAGATGATAAACTGAACAAATGCATTTGGTTAAGGTACTAACAAATACTTTAGCCCTACTACGATTTTTACTATTTTCAGTCGCTAATAAAATCGCTCCTATTATGCTAGGTTTATTTATGCATTCGTTGCAGTTCCCAGAAATCTTTGCGATTTTTTTAAAGTTTAGTGGCATAATGTCTGTGTTTGTTACTATTACGATTTACGATACTTTGTTTATTCTAGAACCTCAAACCTATTCCTCTGAATATGCTGAATCCATAACAAGACGTCCAGTGAGAAGAAGCTTGTGCATTGGAGTAACAGAAGCAAGAAACCGACACTCGACACCCACTGAACAACTACTCAATGTCTCGCGCTCATTTGAAAAGCCGAAAAAGCTTATGAGGAATACATCTGCTACAAACAATGCGCCGCAAGCCAGGGACCAATTATGGTACTCCCGTTGGCCGGCTCCTGTGGGGTTCATCACACCATTGTTCAAGTTGGCCACTGCAGGGTGAACACGGCAAATGAGGCTTCATGGAAAACGACCAATTGAGACTGTGGAGCCCCATCTCAAACAATAGCAGGAAGGATCTGAATACGGCAACTAGGAGTGCTGTGGCCTTTACAAAATTTTGACAAAAAATTATATAGAACTGGACACGAAGAAGAAGATTTATTCCAAATAATTAAAATCTGAAAATGCAATCCAAAGGAGTTCTAAGCAGTAGATGTAGGTATATCATTATTAAGGATAATATGTAAAAACAGAGTTCTCTTTGAAAGAATAATCATAATTCAATAAATTATCACCTTGTTTAGAGAGCGTAGTCCTAGATTAGTTAAAAATATTGCGGTTTGGCACATATAAACTTCTTAATATGAAAAAAACACTGTACAAACGTAAGAACTCATAATATTCAGTAAATACATAAGAGGTGACCAAGGAACTAGCTTCACGTTCCTAGCCACGTATAACAATTGGAGGCTATGGGCCAACAATTTATCTACATCTCTACACAATTTTTTGAAAAAACCATAAAGTATTTAGCAGACATGATGATGAAGGGGCATTTTTAATGGTCTTTTACGCTCTGCCTCCCCCGGAAGGAATTGACATGATGTGTGAATGTTGACTATCACAGTTCAATCTTGTAACGTTTGACAGTCGGTTGCTTTACATACATACATACATATATCACGCCTATAATCCCTTGTGAGGTATGCAGAGCGTAAACGGCCGTAAAACGGACATTTACGCCACGTCTGACGAACATTTGAGGGTCATTTGGAAAATTCAGTATCGCCATACTTATACCTCTATTATACTTAGCGGTTTTAGCGGTAATACTATAATAAAATAATAATAATAAGAAACGTGATGGTAACTTGAAAAGCAATCAATTTTTATTATTAAAAGGTAGAAACAACCGTGAACGGGACTATTTTACCAAATTCTTTTTGGTAAAATCATGTCATTTCAAAGAGCCTTTTTTTACAAAATGTCATTGTTGTCGTTTATTCAGTTGTCATTTTACCTATTGACGTTGACATAGTCTTCAATAACAAACGTGAAATAAAAAATTACGTGTTTCTTTTGCATAAATGAACGTATATTAGCGAATAAACTGTAACAAGGCATCATAAGGTATAAGGCTCTTAGTGAAAGCCTTGAAGCTTTCCCAATGCACAACATTCCAGCATTGCCATCTTTTATTAAAATATGGTAGTATAATCATATTAATCTAACTTATATTGTATATATATATATATATATATATATATATATATATATATATATATATATATATATATATTATAATTTAATGTTTAGGAGTGATTGTGTGTGTTAACTTGGCTCATTATATCCCAGATTCTGCCTAAAATACCGGCGGAATATTGGTTCACTGGTTTGATAGTAAGCTTATGTTTACCAGATATTAACGTCTTATGTTTTCATTGCAGCGCAGCTGTCTCCAGGAAACACTATAATGGTGCAAAGTATTGCGGTTTTCACACAATTTGCCAGCGTAATTCGTCCGAAAGTATCGTTGCAAAAATTTTAGTGCACGAGCAAGAAGAACACATCAGATGCGATAAAAACTCTCAGCCAAAACAGGATTTTCATAGATTGACTAGTTATTATTTATATTAGATAGATAGGTGTTATCAGCAGCACTTTAAGATATCACATTAAACTGTTGATCCTTTTAAAAAGTAATTTTATCAAGAAACTGCTGATGGGGCAGGAAAATTAATCAAATACAATTAACTAATTTGAAATTCGATTTGTTTTACTTTAACTCCCACATGTTGCCACCGTAATAGATACACATAGCCAACAACAGTTTGAGGATACCTCTAGAACCACTGGTTCTACACGGTGCTGATAGTTTTCGTGGTCCTAGAGGAAATCATCGAGTACACTTTTTGTAAATGCCGCTTGTTTTAGGTATGTAGCACTAACATTGGGAGGTTAAATAAAAATTTATTAAAATTGTTTTTATACAAGCGGTTTCTCGAGTTGAGGCAACGCCTTGGCAAGCGTAGCGTTGGACACCCTTCGTTCAGATGTACCGAATACCGATGACTTAAAGACGGCGGCTGGTAGCGACTCGTTCATTGGGTCGTTGGACGACTCAATGTCCTACACGAAAATAGGAAAAAGAAGCGACTCGAGGCAAAAACCGGGAAATCGTGCCTTATGGCGTACCTTGGGGGAGGCTTATGCCCAGCAGTGGAATGCTGCCGTAGGCTGATGCGATGTGATGATGTGAAAATTAATTTTAAAAGTATTTTAAAAACACGACTGTTTTAGTGGCAGAAATCGATCTTAAAGCATAAACTCAGTTTAGGTCTTAGGATTGTGTAAAAAGGAACAAGCTACTTAGAATTTTCTGATATACAAACTACAATGCATCTATTTTATGTGTATTTAATAAAAGCATGTTTCCAATTGCTATGCTTTAAATATTCTCTATATTTGGCCCAGAGACACTGTCGCCGTGCCTTCAATTTATAGTGAGCTCCATAGGTATTGAGGGCACATTCCATCCAGGCCAGCTGCAGAGACAGAGTGAAATGACCATAGATGGGTTATCACGTCATCAGGGCGACACAGCAAGGTGAAGCGCGGTGGGGTTTGGCTTGTCTGGGATCGTAATTAGTCTGGAAGGAGGTGGGTGCTTGTCTGAATGAATCTGCTGTAGCCACTCTGTAGTCCGACGTAAGGATTCTGACCGCTCCTCTCAAATCTCCGTCATACACGTTCGTTTCATTTCTTTTTCACACTGAAATGGGCCTTTGAAAAACTGGATTGACGAGGCCTCCAAGCAGAGAGGAGCACCGTCTACGTTGTGCTTCATATTGGTGGTTAAATAACCCCTTAGTCTAGGACACTGAATGATGTGTATACGAAAGGCATGCATTTATCTTCGTTTTTCAGCAGTTAAACATCAAGCACCTCTTGATATGTGCTTAAACACAGGGACGATGGCCTTGAGATGTGCGATGCGAGGTCTTCAAAGAGTGAGGAAGCCGCAGGGAAAGAGCTGTGCTGGGATAGAACTGTGGGTTCGCTGTAGGTGCTATTGATATCATCTTGAGCAGTGGGGCGGTGTATACGTCCAGTGTGGCCAGGCCAGGCAGTAGGATGGCCAGACCATGGCTTTTCGTAAGTTTTGTTCGAAGTATTGGGGCAAAGCAGGCAAGGTATTTGGGATGGATCAAATGGGTCCATATTGGCTGCTCGTGCTATTTATCCTGAGGGTTGTTCCCACCAGAAGCTTAAAACACACACTGAAAAACACCTAAAACATTCTATTTTCGTCAAAAAGTCCAAAAAAACAAATAATTATAAAATATTCTGTGTTGTTTATGTTGTGATTTGTTATTTTATGTCAAAAAGCTATATCTCGTATTTGACATAAAATAGGCATGGAAAGCTATCCTATTTTGACAGATATTTGGGTCCGTATTCCGATATTTCATTCGAATTTGAATGAATGATATCAATTTTTTGACTTATGATTTCCATCACTCACACATTTGCAAAATTATAATTTAGTATACATTGATTGTTATAAAGCATTTTGTTATTTTTTTCAGTACAAAATGTTCAATGTATTTCTATGTTAGCGCGTTTTTTCGTCGTTGAGCCAGAAGATGCCATATCTCGTGCTATATCTCGTCACTGACATTTCGTGAGCAACCCAGATTTGAAGCCCTGCTTTGATTCAGATCATTCTGATTGTGCATCGGTGTAGGTACCAGAACACGATCGTTACTTTGTTTATGTAGTGAGTACATAGATGTTAATTTATACCAAGTACCTAACAGTTTTTGAAATTGACTGAATGTAGAATTGTTTGACACAAGTATGGAGAATTTATAGACAGATAAGATAGTATCTCATGTCAAGCAGATGACGGCCGATGTGGCGCAGTGGTAGTGCGACTGCCGACGACGCAAAGTCTCCGGGTTCAATTCCCGGTGGGGCACTCACAAAGTTGATATTTATCACTTTGTGAATTTGTTCCCAGTCATGTTAGTACATTGCAGGCTGAACCACCTGATTGTACGAAATGTAATATGGTTCCGTGCTTCGGGGGGCACGTTAAGCCGTCTCGGTCCCGGTTGCTGTCTATGTTTACTTAGACGGCGGTCGTTACACAACCATGTCAGAGGCCTACTACTAGAAGCAGGCGGTTGAAAAACTCTGACACCAGGGTTCATCGGGTCGTTGAACGACTCGGTGTCCCACACAAAAAGAGAGATGTCAAGCAGAACATTTAGCTAATATTTCCAAACAGAGCTGACGTGCACACTCCATTCACTGCATAACATAATATTATGTGTTGAATAACATTCGCTAACGGGAGAGAGCTTATTCAAATATATAAACCAAGCGAGATGATGTTATTACGTATATTAGAAAAGTTCCCCCCATGTCTGTTATTACGGAAAATATGTAATCACTTGTGCTGAGCAGTTATTGAAGTATGTTGAATCGAAATACATCTTGTTATTAGAATTATAACTACCCAGAATCCCAGGCAATTATTATTTAAAAATGCTCATTAAACTAAATAATTTAAAATTTATAAACAAAAATATACTTTTTTTGTATAATCAAATGCCTAGGAGGAGGAATCTGGCTTAAAGAAAAAGAACATTGACAGAAAACATGTTTGCCGGAGATAATAAGTAACTAAGTAGGTACTGTAACGGATATTTAATCATACATAACGTAGACTAAAATCTAGACCATCACAAAATATACTCTTCGGCCATACGTTATAGCTTCATTTTATTAATTACAATAGGCTTAGGGAGATATTAGTTTCAGTACCTAACTTATAATCTTTTTTTTACTCACTTACCACTTACGAACTAGGTAACTATCTATACCCTAACCATATCAAGTTCAGTTGAATTTCGGTTATTCATGAAGTTGACAATTCAGTATCTGCAACGAGAAACTATGTTACATCTCTTTTAACGTGATTGGACTCAGAGCCATTGAGTACATTGAATCCGTTCAATCTGATTTTTTTTTTTTAAATTTCATTAGTAAAAAAAAATTAAGCTCTTGGCGCCGCTATAAAATTGTATCTAGAATACAATAGAAGTAGCATTTATGCCTAATAAAATAACTGCTTGGAGAATAAGTGTACATTTATACCTTACTAGCTGGTGCCCGCGATCTTCGTCTCGCCAAGGGATATTCTCGTATGCGCCAACAGAAGATGAAAAACTATACGAAGTGTCTGACCTTGCGACTTGATAATGGTCATCGCAAAACATGGAGTAACGGGAAGTTTCCACGCTGCACGCGCTTGAATTGAAATCGGATATTATTTAAGATTAGCGGTATGCATGGTATAAATACTACTTCACCAGATCCACAACCCGTAAGAATTGCCGCTTCTATGATATTACTTAAAAGTGCAATTACTTTTAGCCTAGTTAAGGGGTGTTAAATTTCGAAGCAACATTATGGGAATGCCTACTTTCAAAGTAATATTATGTGCGAGGAGTCAGGTGCAGCAAGAGACTTTAAAAATTCAACCGGTTAATTTATAACGTCACTTTGGTCTACCACTGTATTTATAGACTGGTATACCACTTGGTCGCCTTCAATGCTTTCGAGAATAGTTTGGTTGATGCCAGCGGCTTGGTCGGTTTTGGGCGTAAGTATTGCTCTCCTACAAAGCCATGAATTGTCTTGATGTATTAATTGAGAACATACATACATACAAATAATCACGCCTCTTTCCCATAGGGGTAGGCAGAGACTACATCTTTCCACTTGCTACAATCCTGACATACCTCTTTCGCTTCTTCAACATGCATCAATATTTTCATACATGCTCGTCGGTTAAGGGTACTCTTGACCTGACCTTTCTTTAGAACGTCCGCGATCTGATCCAAGTACGTGCGTCTTGGTCTTCCCCTTCCAACGTTCCCATCCACACTCGCCATATACACTTGTTTCGTTAATCTTCTTTCATTCATTCTCTCAATGTGACCAAACCATCTCAGCATTCTTTTTTCTGTACCAGTCACTACGTTTTCTTTTATACCGCGACGTTCTCTTATCACGCTATTCCTTATACTGTCACTCAATTTCACACCAATCATACTTCTTAGTGCTCTCATTTCTACCGCATTTATTCTACTTTCATTAATTGAAAAACATCGCCGTAAACTAAATCAATGAAAATTCTTGCGCACGGGGGTTTCCACCTAAGTAAGCCCTCATGTTCTGCTTCAAACTCAATTTTTCTATCCAAAGCCAGAGCACGGAGCATTTTAGACATGCCCCAACCTCATCAGCTCTAGTTCTTCTGGTAATCACGCTTAGAGTCTTTTCACCGCAAAATAAAACTGTTACCCCTCCAATAACGTGATCATTTCACCGGATGTCTTGTAGAGTGCGATTGATGGCTTTCACGGCCTTCTTGTTTACCATCGTCCACTCGTCCCAAACGATTTGGCAGCACTCTGCAAGAATATTTGCCTTTTTGCTCTTTCGGGATACGGCACAAACTGGTGTTTCATTTATATCCAGGTCCAAAAGTATCTTGAACATGGAATGGGCGGTCTTACCTCCAGGAAGTAAAGTTACCGCAATACCCGAAGAGGTGACCGCTAGTGCTATTTTTCTAGTCAAAAAAGTTTTGCCTGTACCACCAGGGGCATCGAGGAAAATAATCAACCATCCTGCTGACCGACGCGACGCTCAAAATTCGGTCATATACAGACTTTTGTTCAGGTGTAAGGGTGACAATATAATTGTTCACAATTTCGGCCATCGTGGCACGATAATGATTCTCCGCTGCATACTATCGAGCAACACGCCGTACTTTAGTGGTTTAGTGGTGGCTCTGGAAGACCACAATGACTCAAAGGATTGCCACCTATTGAGAATCACAGAGCAAAGGCAACGATTAATAATACGCTCGTCAGACTCTGCTACACTATTTCCACCTGCGCGCCTAGCCGCTAAAAGAAAATCTTCTGATAGATGCCGTTGGTATTTTTCTCATAGCTGCATTGGATGGGCAAGTCCGCAAAATATTATCATGATCGTAAACAAATGTCGCAATCGCCTGGGAATGTCGCTGACTAAGGCCGCTTCAAGAATCGTCGATGTCGTCGTCAATTTCGATCGTCATCTAGCGAGGTACCAGCTTATATTATTATGGTTCTTTGAACAGGTAATTGTCACAAAACGAACGCCAGAAAAGCTTAGTATTTACGTAAACAGCTTTAATTTTCATCGATTTAGCTTAAAAACTGACGGAGTTTCATAGAAACTTACCCCCCCCCCTTCTTCACCCCCGTTAAGGCAAAATTTCCAAAGATCCTTATTGCGTCATTCTTAATTTCTAACCAAAAAGCCAAATATAATGTTTAATCGAATTAGCTTCAAAACTGACGGAGTTTCATACAAACTTACCCACCCCTTTTTACCCCCTTAAAGGGCGACATTTCAGAAAAAATATAGCCTATATGTTAGCGAGGACTAATAGCTATATAACAAAAAAAGTTTTGTCAAAATCCGTCCAGTAGTTTTTGCGTGAAAAGCGGACAACAAACAGACAGACAGACAGACAGACAGAAAGACAAAAAATAAATAAATTATATTTTTGGCTTCTATTGGTTGTATGAAGATCCCCCATCTTAGTTTTTCCATAATATCTTTAATGTACAGACATGAAGTTGTTATAATTTTATTATATGTATAGATAAGGGTAAGCAATTTTAGGTGCTGCTGGCAGTAGGTACACATGCCTGATAATCTTTGTCAAAAAATCAAGTCTACTTTTGCAATTAAATATGTTTTTTACAAACAAACAAACAATACCGAAGCGTTATCGTCATTGTAACAGGGTAAACGAGCTGGCAACTAAAAACAACACAAACCAATTCTGTTAAAATGGATGCTCACGAATATAATTTAATTTGAACTTGTTTTTCGCTCTATGAATTAGGAAAACTACCTTGTTTTGTCAAGACATATTAATATATCAGCGAGAAAATTGGGTTGAACATTTTATGGGCTCTATCTTCATCTGTGAATTGAGATTGAGGAGTTATTTTTCACTATGTTGGCTGCTTCTTCAGTCACAATTTTACACTACATGCAGCAATGTGAATTGCTTGTTAATTAGATATTAGCGATACATCAATCTACCCATTTAAGTAGTCCAGCGATACTACCTCTGTAAATTAGATGAGTACATTAATGACAAAGAGGCATAGAGCTCTGAAATTCCAGCGCAGCACAAGAAACACGCACTCATTTTTAATACCTAAATGGGGCGTGCGTGGAGTTTACAACTGACATGATTTTATAAATCTCCATGGATTTAATTTCAATTGTTTAAAGTAAATATTTTATAAGTTGAAACTGGTAGATTTATCTACTGCAATTTATAAAAAAAATATGTAGCCATTTTTGGTCTATACATATTTCTTTTTACTTCCAAAATTAGGACACACACAGAAAATTGTGTGATATAAATTTCATTTTTTTACAATGACGGTTCATGACGTCAATAAGTGATATGATAATACTATCCTACATTAAATAAATAATTTCAATTCCAATTTCTGGTTACTCTTAATTGATTTTACGAGAACTTTACTTCAACTTCAACAGCCACAACTCTCAACTGCTGTAGGATATGAGCCTCCCCCAATTGAAGGGTATTTGCCGTACTCACCGCTCTTGGCAGGCAGATTGACAAGCGCAGTGCAAGGTATTGTATTCACTGAGAACGCTGCTGCCCATTCCCTAGATTTATCCCTTAGTCGCCTTTTACGACCGCAAAAAAGACGACTAAGTAGAAATGGGGTTATGCTATTCTAAATAGTAGGTACCAGGCGGCACGGCACAAATATGAGTTCGTAAGGAAAACAAGTTTATGTTTATCCCTTTAATGGGTAGTTGGTCCCATTTAAGTGCTACTGATAGACATTTATATCGTATACAGGGAGATATTTCTGTTTTGCTGTTTTTTTTTTTCAAATTACGACAGGGAAAATTAAGATTCAAAAAAAAGATTAGAAAAGACGTAAATGAACTCTGTCAGTTTAATTTTGTATGCAAACTTTATAATAAGGTCGAAAGACCCTCATTTACTAGCGACCCACCGCAAACCCTCAGCTCATTTTTTATGTAGATTGCTTTGAAGAAAAGTTCCTTACACATAATAACATTTTGTGACGCACCAGGACATGATTTTGGACTTGCCTATGAAGTTTAAACCGAGAGCTTTGGATTAGATTTTGATTAGAAGCTACAGCTCTATTCTGAGCACTTTTGACTCTACGACTCGCACGATAGAATAGTAGATAATAATATTTGTGACTTAATTGACGTGAGATGTTTTCAAATGCAAATTAAAAACTACGAAACCCTAACAAATCGATCATTGTCTGATTATTAAATTGCTCACGCTATGTAATTGCCGGCTTATATCGACTTTATTTTAGTTACAATTGAGTTTGTTACTAAAAATGGCGCACTGTAAATACCAATGAATGAAATATCAAATCAAATAAGGCTATCAAACTATAACAGATGCCTTTAGATAATATAGGTCAGTCTCATGCTACGGTTATTATATTAACTCAGTGAGCTGACATGGTAATCCTGGATAAGTACATTAGATTGTAACC
Source organism: Tuta absoluta (assembly GCA_027580185.1). Classification (NCBI taxonomy): domain Eukaryota; kingdom Metazoa; phylum Arthropoda; class Insecta; order Lepidoptera; family Gelechiidae; genus Tuta; species Tuta absoluta. Next base: position 3,132,188 of record JAQAHW010000016.1, on the reverse strand, counting down.
CACTTATCCATACCCATGCTAATATACAGTCAAGATTAGGCTGGGTGAGACAATTACGACTTTGGACCGTTCTTATGCCACGTGCATAAGACTTACATTGGCAATTTGAGTGTCTAACCTCACGTGAGCTTGTCTGTACAAAGAAAGTACTACAAGCACAGAATTAAAAAATAGCACTAAACAAGTATGAGGTACCTAAGAAGCCGCATACCTGCAGTTCAATCATTGATTTGTGCCAAAATAGCCGTTGACTTGATCCTAGCTAATGTATTAAATAACAACTCAAATAAAAAAAAACCAGTTCAAAAACTAACACCCGACTACTGAGATATCGCGCTCTAAAAAGTAAGAAACAAGAAATCTGGAATATTAACTACAAACAATTTAATATCTATAGTCCACAAAATTTATACGAAGATATTACACATAATTATATATTAAAATGTATATTTAATATAAATTTATTGTGGTTTATAGGCGATAAGCGTGGTCGTATGCCACTTTGCCTTAATTATGTACTATTATATATTCTGTGATTATGTTGTGCAAGTTTCCCTACTAAGTACTAGAGTAGGTGGCATACGACCACGGCTATCACCTATACACCACAATAAATTTATATTAAATATACATTAAAATATATAATTATGTGTAATATCTTCGTATAAATTTTGTGGACTATAGATATTAAATTGTTTGTAGTTAATATTCCAGATTTCTTGTTTCTTACTTTTTAGAGCGCGATATCTCAGTAGTCGGGTGTTAGTTTTTGAACTGGTTTTTATTTTAATTATTTTGGGGTTGAAGATAAGTTTAACACTTTGGTATGTATTTTTTTTTTCTGGATAGAAATGCAGCTCAATTCACAATTAAATAATCACTCTTTAATTAAACAAAATACACTCATCATAATCTTATCTTTGTATGTATGTATGTTTGACCATGCATAACAGGGTAGGAGCCAACATGCAGCCTTGGCAAACACCTCTACGAACGGCTCGGATGTATTGCCGTTAAATACAACAGATCCTTTCATGTCCATATGGAAGGATTTAACGAGGCTCAGAAGTTTTGGCGGGCACCCGATGTTTACAAGTGCAGTGTAAAGGCCCTCTCTGCTAACGGTGTCGAAGGCTTTGTTAAGGTCTACGAACGCCACAAACAGAGGTGTTCTCTGCTTTCTACACTATTCCTGAAGTTGGCGAAGTGTAAAGATCATATCTGTTGTGGAACGCTGGGCGCGGAATCCACATTGCGATTCGGGATATACACGATCAGCTAGTTTCTGGAGTCTTAATAAGACTAACCGAGCAAATAATTTACCTACTATACTTAAAAGGGATATACCACAATAACAGTTACAGTCACCGCGGTCACTTTTGCCTTTGTATAGGGTAACGATGTTAGCATCGCGCATATCTTGTGGTATATATCCCGCTTCCCAACATTTACACAACAGATTGTGCAGGATGGGTAATATGCACTTGAGCCTGATGATTTCGGCATGGGTACCATCATTTCTGGAGACTTTCCGGTCTTAAGCTGTTTAACAGCCTTGTGGTATTCCCTTATGGTAGGAAGGTCATCTAACTCGGCCCAGGTAGCTAGTTTTGGCATGCAGTCTGCAGCTTCCGGCATTATATTAACTGGGTCCGAATAGAGACCGATATAATGTTCTATCCATCGTTCGAGTTGGCGTTGGGCATCTGTAATAACAGTGCCATCCACTTCTTTAAGGGGGGCTGTTTTTTTAGGCAAAGGACCAAGGGCCTTTTTACTGCCAGCATACACACCACCAAAACTTCCGACATCAGCGCACGATTGGATACTTTGGCAAAGCTCGGTCCAGTATGCATTAGCAAAGTACCGTGCTGTGCGTTGTAATACAGCTTTTGCATTCGCTAAATCGACACGCGACTTTTCGGAAGGGTTAAGGCAATGAGTAAGCGCAGCTTGCCGTTTGGACTCGAGCAGGGGTGTAATGTGTTCGAGATTTTCAGCGAACCAGTCCTGGTTTTTGACTTTCTGGTGGCCGAAAGCCGTACCGGCCATAACTGTTAGAATCTTTTTTACTTTGCCCCAGTCTTCCTCTATAGGAGCGTCTACGTCCCAGGTGGCCGTTTCATTGCGTACCAACTCTTCAAACTTTCGGACAAACTCATTATCCCTGGTTTTGGGAAGATCGATCTTCTTCCTACCGGGCAGTTTGGACGAGTGGATCTTTTTGTGAGTTATAGCAACGTGCGAAGCCACTAAGGAGTGATCTGTGTCAAAATCAGCGCTATGAAATGTAGGTACGCGTGTGTAGGGTCTTGCGGAGATTTTTCTTTTTGGTTAAGATAAGGTCCAGTTGATGCCAGTGACCAGAATGAGGGTGTTTCCAGGATACTTTGCGAGATGATTTGCCTTTGAAATAGGTATTGGTAACACACAGTAGGTGTTTAGAGCATAGCTATAATAAACGTTGGCCGTTTTCGTTTGACTTCCCTATACCGTGGTTACCTATACAATCAGGCCAAGCTACGTTGTCCTGTCCAACCCTTGTGTTAAAATCGCCCAGATTGTATAAGCGGTCAGATAGTCTTAACCCGCGTAGAGACTGGTCGAGCTGGTCATAAAACTGTGTTTTGGCTTCATCCGTTGAGGATAATGTTGGTGCGTAAGCAGAAATAAGTGTTACGTATCCATGATTCGTATTTAACCGCACCAACATAATGCGTCCCGATATGCCGCAAAGAGCCTCTATTGATGTTAAGAGATCGTTGCGGATAGCCAAGCCTACACCAATCTCACACACAGCGCTGCTGTCCTTTCCTTTCCAAAAGAATGTGTAATGTGTCTCACGCAAGGAACCCTCGTCAGGGAGTCTGGTCTCTTGTAAGGAACAAACAACAATGTTAAGTCTGTTGAGTTCGGCGTCGATAATGGCAGTTTTACGCAGATCTTGTGCGTCAGTAGAAGGGTAGAAGAGCCTACACAGGTGTCAGGGAGGCCTGTCCTCATAGCACGGACATTCCATGTTACAAATCGCATGGATAAGCGGTGTTGGGAATTGTTTCTATTATGCCTTTTAGTCGCAGGTGTAAAATGTAACGGCGCCGATTGTCCAGTTGAGGCTGGTGCTCTCTACACCCTAAAAGAGCAAACCAGCACCGGGGCGGAACAGTACCTTATTGGTCGGGGGCTGCCCAACTTGGAGCAGGTGGTAACTGATAAGTGGGCCTACGATGGACCCTTCCACTGTCGGAAGCGACCCCTGGCGCCCGCACTTACGCCCATATGTGTGGACTTATAACCGATCACTGCCACTTCCCGTGTTGGTATCCGCGTGACGCGGGTGAAGTGTCCTCTCCACAGACACTGCGTTGCCTAGGACGCAATTATGGAAAACGCAGGGCTGCCCAGGACCTGCACTACCCTCTCGGCCTTCCTGGCTGGATACGGGAAGAGATGGGGTGGTGCTATTCTACTCTGCCGGCACCACACGGCTGACCGACCGATTTGAATAGTTTTTATAATACCGCCTGTTCTATTTGGATCGTTTGGTATGTGCTCTTGCTTAGGTATTTGTCCATATGTTTTAGACTCTGTTGAAGTGTCTATTGCATTGATCGTATAGATTTTTGTTCGTTATGCCAAGCGCTCTGACATTTTTTTGTTAAATTGGTATACATGTTTTAAAGTTGGAAATAATGTAAAATTTCATCGTATTCAATTGTGTCGTTTACAATTCTTCTTGTGTCTTATATTGCTAATTGCTCCATTGTCAACTTCCCGATTCTGATGCTGTTCAACAGATCAACGAAACTGTTGTCATTTATTTGTCACATATTTTGACCCAATTCATAGAAACTGAACATTCCCCATAAATGTGGTTCAGCTGCATAAATGTCAGGTTGTTTGTAACAATATGCGCCTACACGAGTTGCAGATACAGGTGGTAATTGCATTAAGGCATCAAAGACTAATAGGTTAACCCTTAAAATCGTGTTTTACTTAAGTGACAGGTTGTCAGCTGTCGCCTAATTGTAATACCTTCACATGAACTTCTCGTGTCCCTTAGTCACCTTATACGACACCCGTCGCGTCCCGTTATCCCGTAGTCGCCTCATACGACACCTACGGAAAAGAAATGGGGTGGTGCTATTCTTAGCTGGCATCACACGGCTGGCAAACTATTTTTTTGAACTGTGCTTATTAAGCCCTTTCATTTGATACCCAACATGACATTACTAGTAGTATAAACTTTTTTAATTCTTAGCTCTAGAGGGCGCCCTATGTAATGTATAGTGACATAACGTAGCCTATAACCAGCGGACGGTTTAGACGCTTCAAATGATACCTCATTTATTAAATTCTGATAAGTTGTTTAGAAGTTAGGACGGAACAAACGTTTTCGTTTCCACATACATACATACATACATACATACATACATACAGGTCAAAATCATAACCCTCCTTTTTGCTTTGCCGTAGTCGGGTAATTAAAATAACACGATCAAAACTGACAGGCTTGATATTCAAAGTTCGATTCCAATACATTAAACTTCTCGCCCGGAAATTATTTTCCATTTAAAAATCTGCACGAATAAATATTATTTATGCTTCACTGAACCAGTTGCGTCTCAGGGAACTTTTCTATAAGTAGCATGTTTTCCTTTCATTTTCAGACATGAGTTCCTGTCTTTGAGAGGAGTACTTCAGTTTCTGGTTTTATAACGCATGGTTAGCTTTGTGTATTCCTTAGAAATGTTACTTCTATAGCCAATGGTGTGCAACCAAACATAGCTTTTTTGCTATCGTTTAACGTAAGTATATGTAGTTGAATACTAGAGTACCTAGCTAAACCTAGATATATTTTTGGAAGTTGAAAGTTGACACAACACACTTGAGCTAACTGGCTAGAACTGGCACCTCGACCTTATCAAACGCCATGATCATGAATCACCCAAACCGGGCATCAAGTTGTCCAATTCAAGCTCTGACTGTAAGCTGCCAGACTCCAACTGCCACAGTTCTGACGCAACCTGATCTGTGTTTGAACAACATTACTGTTTGTGCGACAGACCTTGATTAGTTGCAGACGACTTCTTCCATCCCCCTTCCTTGAAAACGTATAGAAAAACAAGCAGAAAGATTCCTCATTCAAAAAAAGTCTGACGTTGAATTGTTCTTTAAAGTAATGGTTGTATAAAAATAAACTCAAAAGTTTTGAGGTGATTGTAAAATGTGTAAGCTTTCTGGGTAATTTTATATCAAAAGTTCAAAAACTTTTTCCATGTCGACCTCATGTTTCTTGAAAAGGATTTTTCGTGGGCTAGTTTACCCCTTGAAATATTTACACATACTACATATTTTTTGTACCTTACATGAACCTAGGTACTCCTTGGTATGACACAATCACCTACCAGTCACAGCAGCTCTGAGTAGCACTTGCGACTGTTAGTACCATCACATTACCCTGGTTTGACGCAAAATTTGCCAATTTTTATGAAATCACTATTACGCGAGTTTTTATCGCTTAGGCTTCAAAAGATATATTGATTCTTTATAAAGATAGAATTAGTCAATAAGTAGTGGGTATTAGTTACAAACCTAACCCGTAAGATGGAGCCGTGCCACGTGTCATTGGCATCAAGATACATACATGCATACATAAATCACGCCTATATCCCTTACGGGGTAGGCAGAGCGTTAACGGCTGTAAAACGGATATTAACACCACGTCTGACAAAAGTTTGAGGGTCAATCAGATAACTGTGTATCACTATAGGGACAGTTGTCAGCCTATCGCCTAAAATTGCAATACACATCTAACCCTCGAGTCCCTTAGTCGCCTCTTACAACACTCATGGGTAAGAAATGGGGTGATGCCATTCTCTGCCGGCATCACACGGCCGTCAAGATACACTTGCGAAATTCGCAGGCAATGGATGAGCCGCGGTAGCCCAGTTGGAAAAGGCGTCGCAAGTTGCAGGTTCAAATTCCGCCCGCGGTAGAATTTGCAAGTTTTTAAAAATTGTATACCTAACCTGGAAAGTGTTTTAATAATTTGGTATTGGCTAGTTCTATATTGAAAATAATTGAAAAATCACACCGAATGCCGAGTAAAAAGAATATAGGTTAGGTTTTATTGGCTTTAATAATAGCAGATCTATTTTTAAATACCGTTACATTCATTTCCTTAATCAGAAACTTTACGGTAAATCACACGTACTGCCACGGTTTTGTATCAGATACTTACAATCCATGAGAAATATGTAAGCTTATTTGATTTCTACTGTAAGAGACTACTTTACTCCCCCTCACTCACTCCGTCAAACTCATTTTCGTCGTACTCCTAATTGATTACAATGTAATCTTGTTTGCGTCTTGACTGATGATAACCATTCTACTACAGTCGTATTCCTCACATTTTCCTACCAAGTACCTTCTTACTCATAATTAGGTAGCTGGATAGTTTATTTCTTATTAAATTGCAAGAAAATGCATACATAAAACAAGATATTCCTAATTTAGTTTTCTACCACATTTGACAACTGTCTGGTGCCTGTCTCTACTTGCTGCATACTTTATTACCTTCAAGTCAAACACGAAATAAAAAAGGTAAAAACATTTTTAGACATCACCAAGAAACGAACATAACACGGAACACGTATGTTGGAAACCTAATTATTAGGTAGATTCCTAGTACCTAATAGATCTCAAGACTAACTAGACCACCTAGACCGACAGGCTTGGGAATACTCTAATGAATGCGGTTTCTTGTACCTACATAATAGCTTTAGGACATATATATAAGAGATCTGTGCATAATAGATATAACAATAATGAACCTACTCAGGTTCGATACTATTCTGATTTTTTAAAACCATTTAAAATGTACAAATGTATTTGCTTACTTATAATATATTTAAGTAGGTTAGGTATCTAAATTAGTTTTTCTAAACTATGTTGGAGTCAGATAGGTATAAAAAGCAGAGCAAAGATTTACGACGAGCGGAGAAAGAATTTTGGTCTATTTCGGCCGAAGTAATCAGTCAGCAAAGTTTTATATTTCAGCAACGAAGCGACGCGGCAAAGAAATAAAAGTATTTTATAAATAACTAGCAGCCCGCCCAGCGGTTTCACCCGCCGCTAACAATTTCCCCCGGGAATAAGACAGTTTAATATAGCCTATGTTCATCAGGGATAATGACGATAATGTACGATTATAAAAATCTTGACTTCAATTTGAAACAAATATCGTTTTCAGATGGTGGTGGCGTAAAGTTACATGCCGTGTGATTAACCTGGCCAGCCCCATGGCAGTGCCTATATTTTTATTTTTTTTATCCCGTTCGAGCCGGTTTTCTATTAGGTCATAACAAAATTGTAATAAAAAAAAGAAAATTGTGTGATACAAATTTCTTTTTTTAGAATGACGGTTCATGACGTCAATAAGTGATCTTCTTCTTCTTCTTCTTTTCGGGTCAATGGCGATGTACCCCGTGTTACAGTATTTGAGCCCAAAAGGTCGCTACGTCAAAAGCATTTTGGTTGGCTCGAAATAGGTCCTCCTGTGTGCAAGCAGCAGGAGAGGTAGGGCATGACATTAAGTGTGACATAGTTTGTAAGGCGCCACACTCACACGTGACATCAGAAGAAAAGCCCCACTTCTTTCTGAGCTCCTTACACCTGCCGATACCTGACCGAAGTCTGTTTAGCGCCTTCCAGGTTGACCAGGGAAGGTTGTGACCTGGCGGTAGCTTCTCATTGGTGGAGGTATAAGCATTTTGTCAATAAGTGATAATACTATCCTACATTGAACAAAGAATTTCAATTTCAATTAACGGTAAAAGATATTTTTAATTCGGTCCAGTAGTTTCGGAGCCTATTCAATTCAAACAAACAATAAATAAAATCCTGTTTCTAATATTAGTGTAGATTATATAATGATTATTTTAGTGTGTATTTTAGTGGCTTAGAATAGCATCACCCAATTTCTTTCCCGTGGGAGTCGTAGGCGATGGGCTGACAACCTGTAACTATGGCGATACACAATTTTCCGAATGACCCTCAAACATATGTCAGACGTGGCGTAAATGTCCGTTTTTGCGGCCGTTTACGCTCTGCCTACCCTGCAAGGGAGAAAAGGCGTGATATGTGTATGTTTGTATTATTTTAGTGTAGATTTTTTTAATGCAATATTTAATGTTTTTGTCGTCTTTTTATACCAAGTAAGGGACAGCCCTTTGAATACTGATAGGGTGCATGAAACAAAAAACTGGACAACTTTCCCCTAGAAACATATGTCAGGAAACGCCAAAAAAATTACCTTCCATACAAAATCACAATCAGCTGACTGCATTCACTATGGGATGTCAGTTTTTTTACGTTTCCTGAAATATGTTGCTAGGGGAAAGTTGTTCAGTTTCATGGTCTGCATGTACCCTATTAGTATTCTGAGGGCTATCCCTGACACCCTTTAATACAGTAATGATTAAATGTAATGATTACACTGGTACGAATAATGTGGCGTAGTTGGTACATTTTTAAATGAAAAAGTAGTTATTGTGGCATAACTATAATAGTTAGACATATGGTATCGCGGACATTATTATAGATATTGATGTCCTCTATAAAACTGTAGTACATCTCTTTGCTCTATTGTCAATAGTTTCCACAGCGCACGCGATATAAAATATTTTTTTGGTACATTTTTCACACGTTGGGTTACAATTTCGAAATTTTCACGTGGATCCCTATTTTTTTCTCGTATAAAATATAGCCTATGTTCATCAGGAATAATGTAGGATTCTAATGGTGAAAGAATTTTTAAAATCGTGTCAGTAGTTTCGGAGCCTATTCGATGCAAACAAACAAACAATCAAATCTTTCCTCTTTATAATATTAGTGTAGATATGATATAATATCATGATGTAACGTCCTTAACGTCATTTAATTTATTTATGAATACATTATAATAAAATGTATATAATAATTAATTAAGTATAAAGATACAGGTGTTAGGAAATGTACTGTGTTCCTTTCAACCAAGCATTCTATAGGTATAACCAAACGTGTTAGGTGTGTCAAAATAAAAACAAAAATATTTATATTTAAATCTATTTACATATCTACACTAATATTATAAAGAGGAAAGATTTGATTGTTTGTTTGTTTGTTTGCATCGAATAGGCTCCGAAACTACTGGCCCGATTTTAAAAATTCTTTCACCATTAGAATCCTACATTATTCCTGATGAACATAGGCTATATTTTATACTAGCAGCCCGCCCAGCGGTTTCACCCGCTGCTAACAATTCCCCCCCGGGAATAAGACAGTTTAATATAGCCTATGTTTATCAGGGATAATGTAGGATTGATTAGAAGATTAATTAGAATTAGGATTCCAAAAATGTTGACATCAATTTGAAACAAATATCGTTTTCAGATGGTGGTGGCGTAAAGTTACATGACGTGTGATTAACCTGGCCAGCCCCTTTTATCCCGCCCGAGCCGGTTTTCTATTAGGTCATAACAAAATTGTAATAAAAAATAGAAAAATGTGTGATACAAATTTCTTTTTTTAGAATGACGGTTCATGACGTCAATAACGTCCCAATTTCAATTTCAATTAACGGTAAAAGATTTTTTTAAATCGGTTTAGTAGTTTCGGAGCCTATTCAATTCAAACAAACAATAAAAAAAACCTGTTTCTAATATTAGTGTAGATTATATTATTATTATTTTAGTGTGATGCCGGCTTAGAATAGCATCACCCGATTTCTTTCCCGTGGGAAGAAGAGGAAGACCGAAGACCAGGTGGTTAGACGTCATCCGGAAGGACATGAGTTCCTGCGATGTGACTGAGGAAGATACGTCCAACAGAGCGAAGTGGAGAGAGAAGACCAGAAAGGCAGACCCCACCATCAGATGGGAATAATCATTGCCAAGGAGAGAGAGAGAGAGAGAGGGAGTCGTAGGAGGCGACTAAGGGACTTGAGGGTGTGTACCTATGCAATTTTAGGCGATGGGCTGACAACCTGTCACTATGGCGATACACCATTTTCCGAATGACCCTCAAACATATGTCAGACGTGGCGTAAATGTCCGTTTTTGCGGCCGTTTACGCTCTGCCTACCCCGCAAGGGATATGTGTTTGTATGTATTATTTTAGTGTAGATTTATTTAATGCATTCTTTAATGTTTTTTTGTCGTCTTTTTTATACCGATTAAGAGACAGCCCTTCGAATACTGATAGGGTGCATGAAACATAAAACTGGACAACTTTCCCCTTGAAACATATGTCAGGAAAGGCCAAAAAAAATACCTTCCATACAAAATCACAATCAGCTGACTGAATTCACTATGGGAAGTCAGTTTTTTTACGTTTCCTGAAATATGTTCCTAGGGGAAAGTTGTTCAGTTTCATGGTCTGCATGTACCCTATTAGTATTCTGAGGGCTATCCCTGACACCCTTTAATACAGTAATGATTAAATGTAATGATTACACTGGTACGAATAATGTGGCGTAGTTGGTACATTTTTAAATGAAAAAGTAGTTATTGTGGCATAACTATAATTAATTATAATTATTAAAAATATAGGCACTGCCATGGGGCTGGCCAGGTTAATCACACGGCATGTAACTTTACGCCACCACCATCTGAAAACGATATTTGTTTCTAATTGAAGTCAAGATTTTTATAATCCTACATTATCGTCATTATCCCTGATGAACATAGGCTATATTAAACTGTCTTATTCCCGGGGGAAATTGTTAGCGGCGGGTGAAACCGCTGGGCGGGCTGCTAGTTCTTTATAAAGTTGTTCTACCGTCGTGACATTGTGCGTCGATACAGTCAAGTCTTGTATAATATAATATATTTAATTACAAGTATTTTTATTTATTTATTAAAACACGCTTACCATACTTTTTCATAATACAAATTGGCATATTTAAATGTTACGTTCCAAATTTGATGGCAAACGTTTGTCGTTCTTGTTGACTATTACTACTTGCAGTTGAATGCTGAGTTTCCGTATGGTAACTATTTCTGATGACATCAAAGCCCTTGATTGAGGCAACTTCGGACGGACGTCCATTTAGGATGCAATTTCGTAGACACAGTAAGCATTAGGTAGTTGGCTTGAATGCTAGTCAATTTCTCTAATAAACCATTCAGATGATTTATCGAACAAGCTCTGCGCGTTACGGCTCGTCCACACCCCCACGGCGCGGCGCAGCTTTTTTTTTGAAGGCTAGTCAATTTCGCAAATAAACCATTCAGATGATTCATCTAACAAGCTCTGCGCGTTACGGCTCGTCCACACCCCCACGGCGCGGCGCAGCTTTTTTTTCGTTCTGGACTCTTTTTACTTTTTAGCCCCGGGGCTATGAAACTGTTTGGTGGGGAGCAGGAGCTCACCCAGAGAAGTTCTTGTGGTTATTCAAACCACCAGCCCAATCGAGTTGTTCTAGGAAGAAAGGATTGGACTAAACCTACCCGGCACTTGCCAGTAGTTCCCAAAATGGGGAACAAATGAGGGACCTCCGCACCGGTTGCTTGAGGAGCTTGTGGAGTGTGATTTACTTGCAATGGCTGCAGCAGCGGCTACTGTGATATCGTCATCATTATCCGAAAGGACGTGTCTGAGACGGCGTTTAAAACGTGAAACGCGGCGCAGACTGCTTGTTCTGGTCTTGTATCTGGTATACAAAACTTATTTTAGTAAATTTATGTATCAATAATTAATCATATCCAAACATCAACATTGCCGTGGTACCTATTCTATGTTGCTTCACCGTGAATTTCCACATCACGGCACGTTTATACCTCCGCCGCAACGCGCTGCGCGCCCGTGCGCCTCCGCGCCACAGAGATGAGAGCCTGTAACGACATGTACATAGTATTTGTGTGCCTGGACCATAACTGAGCTCCTCTCTCCAAGCTTAAGAACACAAAGACAATGTGCATGTACACCACACACGTAAGCTTACCCAACGGCAATCGTGAGATAAAATATCGTACCTACTTCGTACTAATACTAGTGTACAAAAAAATACTGCGAATATTTCCATGGGTGAACAAGCCCATAAAACTGAACAACTTACCCCGGGCAACATGGGTCGAATTGTGAAAAAGAATTAAGGCCTCTCATACAAGATGTTCCATACGACCGACCGGGTAAATTTATATGGATATCCAAATTTTTGTTCCTTGGTGAAAGTTTTACATGGGTCGGTTCACCCCCGCAGGAAGCTGTCAAACACAAACAATGCTTTTTAGATTCGGATTATAGTGAGCGTTATTCATAATTTGTTGCACACCATGTCTTTGTAATCTCGCGATAAACGGCCTGATAAACTATTCTTACTACTTTTACACCTAGTACCGACACCTGCCTGTCTTAACCAAAAATAGAATCAAGCCTCCAATCAGGTAGGTTTGAACCTGACAGGATAACGTGGGGTCAAAGAAGGAACATGCTCGCGTGTTTGAGACGGGTCTGACAAGATAAAAGTGTACTTCTCGCCTCGCTTCAGCTTTTCACTATTTACAAATAATGTGCGAATGTTTTGTTTGATAGATCACGGTGCTTTGATACTTTTGTTACTTATTGAGTGCTTTTTTATTTCTTTAGTCACAAAATTACAAATTTGCAAAAGTCCAGCGGTGTTACAAAATCCAATTCTCAAAAAGTTCAATTCGCAAAATGTTCAATTCGCAATTTTAGTATTCTTTCAAATCTAGTATTTGTTTCAAACTATTATATTAAAGTGAAAAATAATCTTCGAAACTACCAGTTTATTGATCAAAAACCACATTATTCCTAAAAACATTAATTCCGGAAATTGCCTTGTCCATACAGAAAAACAAGTAGCAGCGGGTGAAACCACAAGGAAAACAGTAAAGTTAAGTAAAAAAGTATTCGAAAAGCTACACCACGACATGAGTTATTTAATCGACAGGGTCTACAGTAAAAAGGTAACGGAGTAAAGTGGTTCTACAAAAAGTGTCCCAGAATATAGAAAATGCATGAGAAAACAATCCCAGGGGAGGCCATCTTTATAGTTTTTTTGAAAGTTTTAAGAGTAGCTGTGCCTTGGCTTACCTTTTTCAACCGAGAAAAACATAAATAAAAAAATTTTGTTTTTTATTATAAATAGATGATAGTCTCATTTATTAACTTCCTCCAGAGAGCAAATTACTCTCTGTTAAGTAAAAAAAAAACTTATGGAGAGAAACTTAATGAAAGCAGTATTATCGGTTGGTGTGTTCAATACTTACTTCCTTCAAATAAAACTAACTCACGTAAAGGCACTTGTTTACAAAGAAACATCTCTATTGGGAATACAGACCACTTAAATAAGGTCTGATAATGTAAAGGATTTTTACGTACTTACGTAGGTACTTATTTTGTTATTTGTTTCGTATTTAGTTAAGGATCTGTAAATACCTTTATAAATAGAATTATTTATAGCATTTAAGTACTCTTATTAAGCTCAACCTTTTATCCAAATTGTAACCCATGATCTTTTAAGATCATACAGGGTGTAAGGAAAAGTACTGCGTTTCTTTCAAGGAATGAAATCTTTTTTTTGCATATTTCGGCCTATGTTTCTTGGAGAAAGTTTTTCAGTTTCATGGGCTGGTTCATTCCTTGAAAGGAAAGCAGTACTTTTCCTAACACCCTGTACAGTTTAATGGTGTGAGGCACCCTTAGAAACACTTTCAGTTAAATTTTCAGCTGATGTGTTACATTGTGATATTAAAAATCTACTTTCCAACCAACATTGGGTTACACTAAACAAAGTAAATGAGCACACTTCCTAGCATGAAAACCCAGAATTCATTCTCTCTAGTTCAAACATGCCTCTAACACGCGAGCGGAGATAATGTACCGTGATCATTTCGCGCGCTGTTTGTTTCTGAAATGTTTCTACTTCCTCTTTGTGTTTAGTTTAATCCCTTTCAATATTACAGCCACCGTTCTTGCACATTAAAAGCACGGGTTTATCTTTTTAATTTTCATCTGATCAGAAAGTGCAACGTCCAATGTCCTCTAAACACGAAAATGGAAGAGACTTGACTAGTTCAGTTAGAAAATATAAATATTCGTATTTACGGACTATTTATTTATTTTTATTATTATATACAAAACTTTTTTTTTTTAAGGAATGGTTTGCTCTTGATTCTTGTCTAGGTCGTAGGACATACTTAATTCAAATTATAGACATAGACATAAACGTAGTCCCTGCTGTGTAAACTCAACTTACATACGAAATTTGGTTTACTCTCGTAGTCAGAACTCCATCAACTACCAGAAAAAAGTACAAATGACCGAAGCCCAGATGGAGATCCAAAGATTATTGAATTTGATGAAGATTATCCGGCGCGCGGCAGCTGAGCCTGACGCGCTCCAGCAAAATGATCACCCATTCCTTTATTTACCTAAGCTACAGGATAATGATATTACTTTCTTGTAATAATCTTCTTTATATTCGATCTTTTTAGTCGATATCATAAGGTATTTAGATATCGTAAAGATTTTATTGTTTATTGCTGACTTCGTCAAACATCGGAAACATCGTTTTTTGTTTATTTTATTATCTTTTTACGTAAAAATCTGAAGCATTTATGTCTATTTGCAATATTTAGTCTTTTTACACGACTGCCCAGCCCACCCAAAAAAGGAGTGTACATTATATTTTATGAGTTTGTGTATGTATGTATATTTGTGCGATTCTTTAAAGGACTAAAACTCGTTAATTACTGAACAGATTCGAATGAGAATTGTATCGGAAGTATGCTGACATTATCCTGAGTGTCATAGGCTAAGGTTTATCTCAGAAAACAGACGTGCTTTTAATTTTTTATTTATTGTGCTTGTTAGTTTACTTAAAGCCGTATACATATTGGTGAGTAGGTTTACTGTGGAACCGCCGTGGGTGACGTAAGGTAGCCTTTTCTTTGAAGAAGCCACATTTGATTCATGTTTTTAAGTATGGATATTTTAATGTATAGTTTATGTTTATATTAGGAAAGAAGTAGGATTGTGAGCTATGCAAACTGTTTCGAAAAATAATCTCAAGACAGTTTACGGTATTCGGTATTACGGTACTCCGTAATAAAGCGATACCATTGTGGTCTCTCTTTCTTTTCATGTGGGACAACGAGACGTCCAACGCTTCGATGAATCCTGGTGTCAGGGTTTTTCAGCTGCCATCTAGTAGTTTCATCAGCTTTATTGTTTTTGAAGAAAAGTAAAACTTAGGAATATAATGTAAATAATTTAGCTAAACCACTGAAATTCGTGACTTTGAAGCGCATGAATGATTGTGATAAACAATGGATAAACGCGGTTTAATTTCGAAATCAATTTTTAATCCATCCTCCAAATGTAAAACACGAACTAGTTTAATGGATTATTCGTATTATTTAAGCGTCAAATTAACAAAGACATATTGTTTTAATATTGCGTTTTGCTTAGCTCGTAATAGTTTGGCATGACTACGATTTATTGCTTGGTTAGATAAAATTTTGCTTGAGTTTACAAAGCTAATAAATAATAATAAAAAAATGTTATTGCAAAATATCTCCTACAGATTGTTAACTATACAGTGTAAAAGTATAAATTAATATAAGTGTTCAGGTACGATTTAATGTTTTCTTCCTGTGGACTTCTGAATAAAAATAACAAAGAAAGTGGGTATCTAAATAAAAATATATTTCTCATATTAAGGTCCCGTACTATTTAATGCAATTTTTCAATCGAGATTAATTCAGACATAGGTATGGAGTTGTTTTATGTATCCAAATTGGTCGCGCACGTCCTTTTAAATTTTCAGAACAGTACTTACCTATCAATTTAGTGCCGTGTGATGCCGGTTTAGAATAGTATCACCCCATTTCTTTTCCTTGGGAGTCGTGAGAGGCAACTAAGGGACTCTAGGGTGTGTATTGCAATTTTAGGCGATGGGCTGACAACTTGCCACTATGGAGATACACAATTTTCTGAATGAACCTCAACTATTTGTCAGACGTGGCGTAAATGATCGTTTTTGCGGCCGTTTACGCTCTGCCTACCCCGCAAGGGATAAAGGCGTGATATATGTATGTATGTATCAATTTAACATTTCAGCCGACGCTCGGAAACATCGGTTATGCCTTTCGTTATATGCTCTCCCTGTACTGGCCCTTATCTTAATCCACGTTATAAGCATGTTCTACATTAGCATGCCGGTGGAAGCGAGTCGCGGCGCTCCCCGCACGCAGCAACCATAACTCCAGAACTCCTTGGCTTTTTATTCCTCTGCAGCGCTTTATACGCTTGCTAAAAATACTTTTTAGTTCTGTAGAGAAACAAGATTATACTGTTAGTGGAGTGCAGGTAACGAACCATGATGACAAAATAGAGACAATAGTTCTACGTTCTAAAGATTGGTAGTTTTAGCTATATTTTCGGAATTGTTTTATATTTTACAAGAATGGAAACGATAATTATGATCACAATTTTATCTTTGTTGTACTAATATATAAATGCGAAAGTTTGTATGTTTGTTTGTTTGTTACTTCTGCACGCAAATACTACTGAACTGATTGCAATGAAATTTGGCACACTTATAGAAGGTAACATGGATTAACACATAGGATAGGTTTTATCAGCACTCGAGGGTCTGAAGTACCTAAAGTAGACAACCAGGAACTCCTTATGCGGGTAGCGCCGCAGGTAACAGCTAGTAATTTATAATTTGTATGTATAATCTAATTATTTAAGAAAGGTAATTCTTGACCCTAGCTAAAGCATAGACAAGTATAAAAATAATGAGTAATGCTTTCATTAAAAAGTTATTTATTTTTTATTTAACCATTTATTGTACACGAAAACATACACAGATACAATTTACAATGAGACAAGACACAACATGTTTACTTATTTCTTAAAATAAATTTCTTACAGCAAACCTACATAAGTGAGAATCTATAATTCGAGACGCGGATATGACGTGCACAATAGCAAAAAGTATGTATATATACTATACTTAAATACCTTTACATTAAAATACTTTATAAACCTATTAATATACAAATATATATAATATATTTACTATACATTTATTTATGGTAATAATTACCTAAAAGAAAAATCTATAAAATGGGAATGAAAGGTTTAAAAATACGTACAAAAAGAAATATACGTATCCAATCAACTATTTACCTTGCCAAATGGAAAGCTTACGAGATTAATGACGCTCAGTGTGGGATTGAAACAAATTAACAGCCTGAATTTTCATCTACTATCAGGCAGCTACACATTTGAGTGATAATAAATAAATAAATATCTTGGACATTTCACACAGCGCCATCTAGCCCCAAACTAAGCAAAGCTTGTACTATGGGAACTAGATAGCTGATACCATTACTTGATCATCTTATACTAGTTATTATACGACTGCCCAGCCCAACCAATAAAGGAGTGTAATGTTTCAGAGTTCATGTAAGTATACATGAATGAACAGAGTCGAATGGGAATAGAATCGGAGAAGAATCCTTATATTATTCCGAGTTTCATAGTCTGTTGGGGACAATAGGCGTGATATGTGTGTGTGTGTATGTCATAGGCTACGCTATTCTCAGAAAGTAGTGGTGTTTTAATGTTTTAAACGTATTATGCTTGTTTATACAGTAACTAAGAATAATCAGTACAAATTGATTCCTTAAATGGATAAGTTAAAGTGCTGTTGATCACAACGTTCGGCAGCAATGACTCTGTCAATGCGGACAGAGCTGCGGAGGTCTGTAATCTGTCCCGGTCGCAGCAAACCGTGCGCTGCATAAATTAGCTGTAGTTAAAAGCCCGCTTTAATGGAGAGACCAAATGAATGGGCAGAGTTGGTACTTTGCCGAATTTTGGGCGGGATCCGTACAGTACTAATGGCGGACTTGATGGCGACCGCAAGCGCAATATTAAGCCTCGCTTTGACGCGTTCGCTACAAACAGAATAAATCGATGTCCAATATTGAAGGCATACAAAATTGATAGTGCTTGAAGGTGCACTGCCGTGTAACACCTATCTGTGCTTTTTGGCAATACGTCGTTTTAAGAAAATCGAGGTTAAAGGTTTAAAGTATGTCTTTAAAAGGCTTTGAAATAAAAGGTCTAAATATTTTTTATTAAATTATTAAGTACCTATTATACATTTCGTTTTAATCAACATAACATATTTAAACAAAACCAATCCCGTGGTCATGCGTCGGTTGCTTACTTTAGTTAGCAGAGTTTTGCTTAACCGCATTATTAACATCAGACAAATTTATGATTACTTTTATTAACAGAGATAAGCGTGACTAGCTGATTCTGTATTTATCATAATTAAGTGTAAATTTGAGCTGAGAAATGGTAAGGTAGGTAAGATAATTTAGATTCAGATTCAGGTTATTTATTTGCATTAAACATGGTACAGTTAGGTTATAAAATTATTATACCATCACATATTTAGTCAAGCATTGCACATGCAAAATTAAAGAATATTAATTAAATACTACTGATATAAAGTCACGGGTAGGTAGGGTTAGGGTAAGTTAGGTAGGGGTAGGTGAAGGTAGATATTAGGATATTTTGGGGTAGATTAGGGTAGGCCAAAACATGTAATCACGTGTTTGTATGTTTGTTTGTTTGTTTTTTCTGGCATATCTTAAAAAATACTGCACCGATTTCAATTAGTGTCAATTATTCTTAAACGAATTACAACTATTTGGGTCGATTCAAATAAAGTGGTCACACGTTACTATTCTACCTTTCAACTTCACCGTGACCCTGCAGTGGTAAGGTAAGACGTAACTATGATATCGTTGTATGAGTGATCGCGCCTAAATATTCTTTCTATGCAAATTTTCATGCTCTGCTTGGCTATCTCAACTATTTTAAATTACTTTACGTATACAAATGAATGAATGAATGAGTTTGTCTTGATCCAAAATAACATATTTTTTTAAAGTCTTTTCTAAACCCTTTTTGCATTTGTTAGGCAAAATTATTATAACTGAAGATAAAATGCCGCTGTGTGATACGGCAGTACTGTTAGAGTTTTGCTGTTGTCTGTTTCCTTGACAGCTGTTTTTTTTTTATTTTATTTTTATTGAGGATGGGTTTGCTCTTGACTCTAGTCTAGGTCATAGGACAGAGACAGAGTCTAAGATGGAGCGAGCTCACCCAGAAGAAGCCTGTTCACTCTAACTTTGAAGAGATTAGGGTTGTATGCGTTTGGAAACACACACACACCTGCGTTGATTGTATGTAGTGTATTGCGTTGATTGTAGGTAGTATAGTTATCTTCAGCAGCTTTGGCTTTATATTCTACGTCATATAACTTATAACTTGTGGTTCAAGATTAACCTCCATCGGGATGACGGATTCAAATTGTCTATGTCATGGAGCCCAGTAATTGCAAAAAACAAAATGGCGCGATCAGATCAGAACGGTTGTCGGACATCGGGAATGGTGTGTGCCAGTTTAGTGTATAATATGTTAAAATGATCAAGAAAATCTAGGTGCCAACTGATGACAACAACTCGCTGGTAATTTAGTCTACCCGCGACCACAGCTAATGTAACTTAGCTGAAGCGCTGGGATCCATGTAAATCGTTTATTTACCTCAAACTATCGCGATAGACACGGATAATCAACTAAAATGAATAACGTTTAGGTTGTTTATAAATTAAGCTTTCAACTTCATATCACAAGACAACATAGTTCTTAGTTCCATAGATTAGTGACGTCATCATGAACTTTTTCGCTCGCATTTGTTTCGTCTGAAACGGAGCGTGCGGCGCGCCTTATTATGTTTGTTCCTCAGCCGTAATATGGTTATTGTGGCAATTACGTGCGCCTGGCGTGTGCTCTGTGAATAGAAGAGTTTTTTCTGGTTTGGTAGAGACGAGAGCGAAACATATGTTTTTTGCCTGCTTATACTAAGAACTGTGCATTTTTGTTGCTTTGTTGCTTATTTTCGGGAATCTATTTTTTTTTATCTCATTGGGTCCTAATAATCCCAGTTATTTGCTTAATCACAGACACGTACGTACGATTTATTTTAAACGTACACCAATCAATTTTGCTGATAGGGGGAGGCCCATGTCGGTGATAGGCAGAGACTACGTCCTTCCACTTACGACGATCCTGGCATACTTCAGCGTATTGTCGATGTAGCGTTATGTCGAACATGTCTTTTGTCGAAGTAGCGTATGTCGAAATTTAGTTCCGTCGGACATGTTTTTTGTCGAAGTAGCGTATGTCGAAGTTCAGTTTTCGCGTCTTTTTTGCCTCCTCTACATTCATCAATGTCTTCATGCACGCTCATCGGTTTAGGGTACTCTTGACCAATGTCTAGTAGTGGATTATTACGGCTGTAAATGTATGTATGCATGTACGTCAATTTTGTATAATTATTACTTTAGCCACAGGCTTATATCATGACAATATACAATTTGCGGTTAACCATAAGCACGCTCCGGTATTTATAGAGATCAGTGACGTTCCGTGTATTATGCCCGAAATTTTCATCATTAAACGATAAAATTTATTTGACGTGCCAATTTTTCCAGGCCATAGCAGCTACAATGTAAAGCTTCAAAATTATTGGCTGTCCGGACGTTATCTTGCTCAGCCGAGATTATCTATTCCATGAATTTTGAAACAGCTATTGCATATCGTGAGAACAGTGGATTGCTATTACAATTTTGTAATAGTTGGATAGTTCTAGTAGACAGCCGATGTGGCGCAGTGGTAGTGCGACTGCCTGCGACGCAAAGGTTCCGGGTTCGATTCTCGGTGGGACACTCACAAAAGTTGATATTTATCACTTTGTGAATTTGTTCCCGGTCTGGTTAGGACATTGTAGGGTGAACCACCTGATTGTCCGAAAAAGAAATGGTTCCGTGCTTCGGAGGGCACGTTAAGCGGTTGGTCCCGGTTGCTGCCTATGATTACTTAGACGGCGGTCGTTACACAACCATGTCAGAGGCCTACGACTTGTAGTAGGCGGTTGAAAAACTCTGACACCTAGGTTCATCGTGTCGTGCCCACACGAAAAGAGAGAGAGTAGACGTTAACGCCAGTGCTACGACCAGTCTCGTAGCAATGGCTACACAGTAACTGTACACGTAGCACTGGAGCAAATCACAAAACTTGTACAATTATGGGATGTTAAATTACTTTTCTTTTAGATGTGGCAAAGCCACTGGCGTCACAACTCTTTTTTACATAGAGTCGTATTTTTACACGACTGCCCAAACAAAAAAGGAGTGTAATGTTTTTGGAGTTCATGTATGTATGTTTGCATGTTTGTATGTATGTATGTATGTGCGATTCTTTAAAGTGCTATTCGTTAACCACTGAACATATTCAGATGGGAATAGTATCGGAAGAATCCTCTTTATCTCGAGTATTATAGGCTAGGTTCTGTCTCAGAAAGCAGGCCTGTATTATTTTATAAATGTATTATGCTTGTTCCATTTAGATAAGTTCATGTCGTAGTAATAAGTGGTATAAAGTCAGTTTTAAGAAATTAAGCCAAAGAAGAGCGCAACACAGAGGAACTTACGACTATAGACTGTGTTGCGCAGTTTGTGCAGCAACAGAAACTTGACAGTAGATTTTTTTGCGCCACGTGGTACTCCGCTTGTCACTATTTCGATTTAACTGCTAACTGTCGGCAATTAAGTTGACTTAAGAAATGAAATACCACATTATATGTGTGAGATACCATACAATAATAATATGTGTTATAGTACAAATATACAAATGTCTGCCTTGTAATGTCGGCTTGGAATAGCATCACCTTATTGCTCTTGTAGGTGTCGACTAGGTGACTCGAGGGTAACATGTTTGTTGCAATTTTAGGCGATAAATTGACAACCTGTTATTATAATCACTCAAAAATGATTGTCATACGTGGCGTATAGCATCATGGCGCTGACATTTAAATTTCCACTCTATTTGTTTGAGCTTACACAGCTACGGCTAAACATAATTTTGTATTGTGGTTCGAATTGAAAAATCCTTGTCACAACACTTCTCTAAACTTAAACGATCATTATGATCATCACAATCAATCAACAACTTGAAAAATAGGAGACAAGGTTACAAGATAACGTACGCGACAGCAGTAGGATTTGGTAATCTATCAAAGTCGAGCAGCTTCCACGAGAAAAACACCTTTTTAAGCAGTTACGAGATCGATTTACGTGAAAAATATGTGATTGATGCTGCCACGGGTGTAGTTAATGCTGCCGATACATTTTGTCACATCAGATTGATGTTCCACGTGTAAGTATGTATGTTTTTTTACCCGACTGTATCAGAAGGAAAGTTATTTTATTTGCCTAAATAGACAGACTACTGCTTTTGAAATATATATATATATATATATGTACTTTATTGCACAAAAATAATAAAAGTTTTACAATAAAATTAGTACCAAAGGCGAGCTTATCTTTTAAGAAGAGATCTCTTCCAGCCAACCCATTTGCTGTCAGAAAATTCATATCTTATTGAAATTCTACTGAGAAAAGTTATAGTTTCTGTTGAAATATTGATGTACATGTTTTTGTATCAATAATCAGTAGGAAGTTATATAACATAACGCAGACATGATATGGCTTCGTTTGCTTTTATTAAACTACTTTTCATTACAGCTTGCAGTATAGTTTTGCCCCCATGACTCGAGCTATTGATAACATTATTATATAGGGTGCAAATTTACTGGTGACCGATATTGAGAGTACAGGCTGGTGATAAGAAACAACTTTCCCAAAGGAAAAAAGGTTGAAATACGAGAAATATTTTGAGTTTCAGTAATAACTCAAATCAGCTGTTCAAAAACTATGTATGAGAGGTGCAATATTTTTTCTACTCTTGTAATCCTTATATGTATGCTATTTGTCTAAGGTAACTCACAACACTTTAAAGCACTTAAAAATATGCCAATATATTAAAACCATCTCTTATAAGTAAATAGTACTGTTGCAATTCGCTGTAGTCCCATTAAAAGAATAAATGATGATAAGATCCTTGAAAAGTCTGTCGTGATAATATGCGCCAAAAAGCCCAGCACCTACTGTAGCCTCATAATTGAATAACAGTGTAACTGGCGAGGAGCTAGTCATCAACACACGCAAATGAGATTTTTGTGAATCGAGTGGCAAGCAAAAAACTCACGTACCTACCTCAAAGCGGCACCTCACTCGCTTCAAAGCGTGTGGTGGACTGTAAAATAAATCTTTTTTATCCATGGTTTTTATCGAAGTTTTTCTCATTTAAATTTGTATATGAAAAACAGTGACACTCTAAATTAAACTTTGCACGAAATAAATAAAGCGGTAGCGTTTCCGTATCTCAAAACTCTTTTATTTGCAAGGTTTCTAGTTACAAAGTTATTATTCACTAGGAACAAGCTGTCTTGCGAAACAGCGGGATGATTAAAGTATCAGCAGCCCCTGGGGATAGTCGGAGAAGAAAACGAATCTCTTTTCCGGGCCAAATAAACGTTGCTACTCCAAGACAAGCTACAAAACGAGTTTCACTGCAAGTGCTGGTTCAAAAATATAGTTTCTGATAAAACATTTTCCTTCGTATAATTTAAATTACTAGCAATATAGCTCATAATATAGAATCACCGGTCCATGGGGTCAAAGGTCAAAGTGACGGCTACGCAACAAAAAACGAAGCGTATACAGCCTCTTACCATGTAAATAGACAGACGAACCTGAGAGGGTTGCGTGCAGCTGTTGTATGCAGTATGGCGAATCCCACCACTATGACGGATGTGTCTGTCAAACACCTGGATCAAACCGCATGCCTTTGTGGGTGCTATGGTATCTACTTTTTGTATAGGAATAAAAGTTATGTCGTGTATAGCTTTTAAGTCAATTTAACTTACGGTTTTTTTTCCGCGGGGAATTTTTGATTTATTTTAAATACGATTAAACGAATATAATATAGACCAACAAGAGAAGAGCTAAACTATAAGACTTACGAAAATAGCTACAAAATAAACGTAGTCCACCATAATGGGCCGTTTCAGATATCAAATTGACATCGATTGCTACGATGTGGAACTCTAAGAGCCTGGCTTAAATAAAGGGTGAAATTTGACTACTGACCGATAGCGAAAACTCAAGACGGGTTGGTGATGAGGAACAACATTCCCCTAGGAACAAAAATTGAAATACAAAAAATAATTTACCTCTCGAACAAAATTGCCGATCAGCTTATTTGAGTTACTATGGAAGCTCTTAATTATTTTTGTCATATTTCGACCTATGTTCCTTGGGGAAAGTTGTTCTTTATCACCAATCCGTCCTCTGTTTTCAGTATCAGTCACTAGTAAAATTTCACCCATATTAAGACATACGAAAATAACAACAAAAATCTGTACAACTAATAAGACGTAGGGCGTTTCTGATGGCACATTAATGTAGTTGCATGTTATGCAAATAAGAGATTACTCATTATTAGCCTATAGCAGTCCACTGCAGGCCTTCCAGGGTACGCTACAAGGCGTACGTTATCTGCATCGTATGACAGCTCCATATAGGGTCTTCACCAATAGCGTTTATTTACGTGTCTGATTTTATATCTGGTAGGGATCGCCTTGTGCTTTTTATTTTAGTTTAACTGGTCAAAGTCACCTTCCGAAACTCTCTCTACTACCGACTGTCGCCTAAAGCACTTGTCCAAAATTGACAATACATAATTTTTCAAAGAAATAATAAATTGAATTGAAAAAATGATTGTTCATAATATTATTATTGTTCCGTTTAGACTGGTTCAAAAGTACTCACAATGATGAACTCCAGTAAATTATTCACAATGTTAACACTTCAGCTTTTTTGCACACGCGACGATAGATTTATTGTATATTTTAATGTTTTAATGCGCGATGCGCCATGCATGGGCTTAGAGGCGAGACTGACGTTTTTACTTCTTTTGCCACTAGAGGGCGTCTCACGAAGTCTTAGTCGTTGTAGGTTTTAATGTTTATTAAATACTCAACAATTATTAACAATCATCTCTTATTTGTCTTGTTCCCGTATTAAACAATTTCCGTGAAAAAACTGATTGCAGAAGGTGACATCGCTTGGCTGACCGACCTTTAGTAGTTTATAGTAATAAGTAATGCATGTTAGAATAGTTTAGTTATTAAGTAGTTTGTTTCTAAGGTAAGTCTAAATGGAAAAAAGCAAGCGCATCTCGCCATCAAACTGTTAAAAAGTTTGGCGAGTATAATTAATTGGAATCAAATGTACTAAATGTACCTTAAATGAAATAAATTGAAAAAAATATATACAAACTTGATGCTGTAAGTAATCCAATTGTAGTGCTAAAAAAAGGAAAGAGAAGGTTAAAAATCAGTATATGTATCACACTTTTAGACTACAAGTCTTAAATTAAAACATAATTGATTTCAAAATATTTAACCCTGAATAATTTGAGATTGAACTACCAGTTGTGACCAAGTTAAATTTTAAAGCAAAATGAAATTAAAACCTCATCTCAGAGAAAATTAAACCGCAAAATAGTTAGTGGATGTTAACTCAATCTCAAAACGGTAACTCCGCCCGACACGAGTTTGCGTCTTCAATAAGGTTCAGAAAACTTTTGGAAATTTCCTTCTCTTTAAGTTCACCGTTAAAATGTTACAGAACATGAAACGAAGTATCTTCATCGAAGAGCAAATCGTGTTAATGCAACTTTGGCACTTTTAAGTAATCTTACTAGACCAATACCAGCTCTATCTTTTTTTCTGAAAGCTTACTAACATACATTTAAATACACACACACATATCACGCCTATTATCCCTTGCGAAATAGTGGTAGCAAAAAACAGACATTTAAAATTGTATGTCGCTATAGTGACAGGTTGTCAGCCTATGCCCAAAATTTTCAATACAACATGCAACCCTCGAGTCACTTCCTCTCCTATTACGACACCCACGGGCAAGAAACGGGGTGATGCGATTGTAAGCTGGCATCAAACTGCATCTAAGCTGGCATCACACGGCATTAATGTGATGACGAATGATGAAAATAGCTTTAATCCTTTAGATACGTGTAATACCCCAGAGTCCCTTAGACGCCTCTCATGACTCCCATGGAAAAGAAACGGGTGATGTTATTCTAATCCGGCATCACACGGCAACATTAAAATAAATGGATAAAATACCAAATGCAAACAAAACTAGATCGGCGTACCGATACAGAGTACACAAATGTACCAGATATTAATACAATACAAGACTGAGTTTTATTTTATCAGAATTGGTTTTATAATAAACTGCACCTGTAAACTAATTAATCTAGAAACTTATTTGGAAATATTGGCAATGCGCTATTGATAGACTTTAAAAAGGCTTGTTGATCAGAAAGTCAAGGACCGTTGAATTAAACGCGCCTTTCTATAGAAGCTTTTAGGAAAAATAAAAAAGCAGACAGAACTAACTGGGCTGTTTAGCCGCACAAAGCATTGCTAAAACAGAATATACCAAGTAATACGCAGCTCTAGTGACAAATTCAAACTTACGAACGACCCTTTTAGAACTTTATTTGATGGTTGTTGGTATAAGTTTTATAAAAAAATGCCATCGGGCCAATCAATTTATTCTAAGCGTCCTTCTACACACTGAGCTCTTTTCACGAGCTAATGTGTACATACATACATACATACATAAATCACGCCTATATCCCTTACGGGGTAGGCAGAGCGTTAACGGCCGTAAAACGGATATTAGCACCACGTCTGACAAAAGCTTGAGGGTCAATCAGATAACTGTGTATCACTATAGTGACAGGTTGTCAGCCCATCGCCTTAAAATTGCAATACACATCCCTCGAGTCCCTTAGTCGTAGTTAATGTGTAGTTTTTACATAATCAATAGCTCTTGCCATACTGTATGTTCCATCTTTATTCACCAGCCATTAAATTGGCCGATATGGCGCAGTGGTAGTGCGACTGTCTGCGACGCAGGTTCCGTTCGTTTTCCGGTGAGACACTCACAAAGTAAAGTTGAAATTAGCACTTCGTGAATTTGTCTTTAATCTGATTAGGACATTGTAGGCTTAACCAACTGGTTGTCCGAAAAGAAAGATAGTTGAGGCGTCGGTCCCGGTTGCAGTCTATGATTACTTAGTACTAGCATGCACTAGTGTATGTAGAGTCAGAGGCCTATTAGTACTAGTAGGCGGATGAAAACTCTGATACGAGGGTTCATCGGGTTGTTCATCGACTCGGTGACGCACACTAAAAAAAGAAAAAGAAAAAAAGACATTAATTTTAACGCTCCAAATGAACAGATGATGTAGGTACAACCGTTATCGTGCGTCCACCGAAAATGCAAATGGACTTTGCTCTCGTTGTTGTTCGTTATTTTTTTGTCTTTGTTATTTTAACGCTGAAGTCACTCATGCTAGAACTGAATATTGGATTTTTTCGTCCAAATGACAAATAAAGAACAAATCAATTAACTTTATTCACAGTAATACAACCATCTGCGATATAGTTTCATAAAAAACTAATTATTTAGAAACATGCGAGTAAAGTATGAAATTCCAAGTTACATACGAACATATTGCAATGTTTTTAAAAACCAGCTACGATTGATAAGTTTCAATAGCGACAGAGTTACTTTTCAGCTAAATAAACAAATTGAGTCCTGGTTTGTGACGTCATCGGCGTTCAGCATGACATCAACATCCATTTCATTATAATGATGCTTAGATAATGCTGTCCTGCCATGCAGACGAGAGAAGTGCTCTGACAGCACTGACAGTTCTGTCGATAATTCTCATGGGCATTGAGCTGAGCAAAACGGCCTTCCGCATTGAGTGATGGTAATTAGGTCACATTTTATCTCAAGGCGAGTGTAGCCATCAACAACCTCGACAGTGGCGCCACTTCACAAAAAGAAAGTTTTCTCTTTATACAAACAATCTATCGGAATGTCCGATGCCCAAGTTTTAAGTTATAGACTATAAACGGCAATACCAAAGTGGCCGTTTTTAGTCCATATCTTTAATTGCAACGAATATTTCCTTGCGTTTGTAGTTTCAAATTTTACTTAAGGTTAATACTAATTCCGATAGATTGTTTTTATAAATAATATACTTTTTTTTGTAAAGTGGCGCCACCGTCGAGGTCTTTGACGGCTACACTCGCCTAAAAATAACTGGGTGCAGTAGACAAAAGATCGGACGCCACTACTAGTTTGTATAGATTCTTGTTTAAGTAAAATACAATCCAATCGTATTTTGTGATTCAAAACCCAACTAGGAACGTCATTCGTAAAAATGTTTATGTTCATAAATGAAACTTTAAAGCATTATATTACATAACTCATCTTTTAAAGAGGAAACGTTGCCAGCTTTCTGGGGACCATGTCTGATGGGGGCGCACTGGAGGACCCTTTCATAGTTTAGTTTTAGGTTATTTTTTTCTGTACATAATTATATTGTGTTAGTTTTATGTTCATATACAAAATAATGCCGTGTGATGCCGGCTTAGAATAGCATCGCCCCATTTCTTTCCCGTGGGAGTCGTAAGAGGCGACTAAGGGACTTGAGGGTGTGTGTTGCAGTTTTAGGCGATGGGCTGACAACCTGTCACAATAGCGATACAGAATTTTCCGAATTACCCTCAAATATATTATGTCAGTCGTGGCGTATATGTCCGTTTATTCGGCCATTTACGCTCTGCCTACCCCGCAAAGGATAATAGGCGTGATATGTGTATGTACAAAATAAATTTCGATTTTAAGATATCCGTATAGGCAGCTGATATTTTTATACAAGTTCTAGGAAAATTAAGATTGGCATCTAGAATTGAGTTGACGTCCATTTTAAGGTCTAAAATCTATGCTATCCTTGATAACGACGCGTTCTTCAGACAAATGAAGAGAAGTGACGAAGTGAAGTGGCTATAAGTGAATTATAAATAAGACTATGTAGGTTTTGGGTCGCTGTGTATATGGCATACAAATATGGGTCATACATCTACTTACTTAAAACTTAATATCCTTGCACTTCCTTTTTTGAGTAATACTTACGAATCCACTTACGGACCCCATTAGGGGTTCTGTTTCTGAGAGAACTTTAGTAGCAATTACCATCGTAGGTGCAATATTAATATCCTTTATCTGATATTGGGCAGACACTCGGCTGCGCAAAAACGAGGCTTGATAAGGATTTATGCTGCAATAAAGCGCGCGTTGAAGCTGTTTGCACACGAGCTGGGATGTGCCCAAGTGGTAAAACCGAAAATAAGGAAAAAATATCACTTTTTGAACACTTGCAATTACTTTCACACATTTTAGTAGATTAAAACGCGCGATTTACAATCAGACCGATCGATGGATATCGTGAATGTTGTGGTTCTTAAGAGAATCGACTACCGAGCTCTCGTCCATACAAAAAGAGAAAACGTTTTCCTACCCCTAAATGTAATCCGATCTCAATGATTTTTTAGAATGTTGTTGACACAGTAAAAAACTAGGTTTATAGTTTTTCCTTTTTTCGAATTTTGCAATTGATTGAAAATTATAGGCGTCTAAAAGTCACTTTTTTAATGACAAAATCTTCCTTGAAGTAAAACGTTTGTATTTTAAAAACAAAGTAGTTTTCAGAAAAAATAAAAAGCTACAAACCTAGAATATAATATGCTGAAACGATGGACACCAAAATCAAAACTATTGGTTGTGATTTAGTATGTGGGAAACGTTTTCTCCCGAGACGCAAATTTCACCTTAAAAATACCTACAGTCAGTCGCGAGCGGCAACGCTCTCTATCGCACTATCGGGGGTCGGGGGGTGAAGTAATGTTTCACGTATTATAGAGATGTTAACGAAAAAGTCGATAGTAGAGATGAGAAAGGAATCGATATCCCTTAATACCAATTTCTGTTTCTAGATGTAAGGAGAAGATAAATTTCGCTCCTACTTACATACATATTACAATAGGTTATCGGACTGCTCCAGAAAGATGGTATAGTACTTTACGATGCAAGTTTGGTAAATTGAAAATTACGATCAAGGCAAAGTAATCAACAACTACCAATTTTAGTGTACTAATTATTAACTTATTTTTTAATCGAGCTTGTAAATGTTAGTAATAGTAAACGAGTGTTTAACGTGATGACCCCTTTCTGCTGGCAGAATGCGTGGTTCTAAAGTTACATAATTCTTAAAACGGAAAAGTTGAAAATTTAATAAATATTTTTAAAAAACTGATTCCCGACAACGGGAAAATTCGAAACAATGAAAACGTTTTATGAGTTTTGATTATTTATTTATTTATTATTATTATGTCTTAAACTTCTTAACAGATTTCGATGAAACTTGAATTGTTCCCTAATTGTTGTTATAGTATATAGATTACAAAATGTTCAAAATATGTGTATACCTACCTACTTAGTGAGGTGTAGGTAGGTAAACAAAATACAAACCAAACATTATTCTTTCTCTTGAAGTGAAATTTCTTCTTGCGGACAAATAAACGTATTTGTTTCTTTTTGCCCCTTCTAAAAGTATTTTCCTAATTTTCCTCCATTTTTTCATATCAAGGATGGGTTTGCTCTTGACTCTAGTCTAGGTCATAAGACAGAGACAGAGTCTAAGATGGAGCGAGCTCACCCAGAAGAAGCCTGTTCACTCTTACTTTGAAGAGATTAGGGTTGTATGCGTTGGAAACACAGACGCAGGTAGTGAGTTCCACGCTTTAGCAGTGCGCATTATAAATGATGACTGGAAACGCTTAGTCCGAATTGGTGGAATGGCAACCAGGAATGGATGGTATCCGGCGGTGCGTCTGGATGTCCGAGGGTAGAAGGGAGCTGGTGGAATAAGGTCGTGAA
Source organism: Tuta absoluta (assembly GCA_027580185.1). Taxonomy (NCBI): domain Eukaryota; kingdom Metazoa; phylum Arthropoda; class Insecta; order Lepidoptera; family Gelechiidae; genus Tuta; species Tuta absoluta. Next base: position 3,101,295 of record JAQAHW010000016.1, on the reverse strand, counting down.
GCTCTTGAGCACACTCTCCAAAGTACAATCTGTAAAAAACCGACAAACAGACTTGTGCTTTGTAAAGAGTTAAAAGCTGTCCAGGCGTAAAGTATTGCTTCACTCTATTCAGGATGCCCAGCTTCTTAGCCGCCGTTTGAGCTTTGTACTCGATGGTCGCGCCGAAGTTTAGATTTGATGTCAACTCCATGCTTAGAAGCTCAAGCCTGTCAGTGACAGGGACAGATGTACTCCGAAAAATAAGTGTCCAGTCGAAAGGATTCTTTTTTGCAGTGAAAAGACACGCCTGTGTTTTGGTGGCGTTGAATGAGACCAGATTGTCGTCGCCCCATTGGGAGACAAGGCTTAAGGTCAGATCTGTTCGCTCTACCATGGCCTTTCTTAACGAACGTATTTCATCCCCACTGGTTTTTTTACCTTGCAAGTATATCTCTGAAACGGTACTATCATCTGCGTATCCAACAATACCATGCTGAAGAAGGTCATTGATGTGCAGCAGGAAAAGAGTTGCAGAGAGAACAGACCCCTGAGGAACTCCGGCCTCAATGGCCGTAAGGTCAGAGGAGCAGCCGTCAACGACTACTTTGATGGGCCCTTCACTAAGGAAGTCCGAAATCCAAGTACAAAAATCAGCTGGGATGCCATAAGCAGGAAGCTTGCTGAGCAGACTTGCATGCCAGACTCTGTTAAAGGCCTTCGAGATATCGAGTGAAACGGCAAGTGCTTCGCCGTGTTACTCGATAGCTTCGCCCCAGCAGTGTGTGATATACACAAGAAGATCACCAGTAGACCGCCCCCGGCGAAAGCTATATTGACGGTCACTGAGATCATTGTCTTCAAGGTATGTCAGCAACTTACTGTTGAGTACCCTCTCCATTATCTTGCATAGGATGGAGGTGATGGAAATTGGGCGGTAATGGGCAGGGTCAGCACGGTCGCCCTTTTTGGGAATTGGTTGCACATTAGCAAGCTTCCAGGCCCCTGGCACCGTTCTTTCTTTAAGAGAGAGGCGGAACAAGCGTGTCAGCACAGGAGACAGTTCAGGCGCACATAGTCATAGCCATTATCGTGTGACTATTAATAAATCGGAACCTGCAATAATTATAAAATAATGTTATACCTACATTAGGTACATACCTATTCAGTTTTAGATATGAGACCACGAATCCGAAAAAAAATTTGGTACTTGAAAACATTATAGTTAGTTGTAATGTGATAGATAATTATAGCAGCAAATGCAGTAGTTTTGTAGTCTAATCAAAGTCAAAAATCATAATATTTCGTAAATATCAACCTACCTACTACCTAGGTACAGTCTATTATGATTAAGCTACACAGGGGTACTTCAAACAAATCGAAATATTTTTATATCCAGTAAAAATATTAAAAATCTAAAAAAAAGACTGGTACAAAATAACAACCTCTACAAGAATGTTTTATTGGGAATTCATATATTTCAATTCGTTTTAAGAATCCCCATGTAACTTATTAATTTTCTGTGTGTAGGTACTTACTTTTTTCAAGCTAAATCATCAAAAAATATTTAGTTTATACACATTACATAACATAGGTAGTAAAATACTTACTTGAATTTATCGAAATAATCCTCAATTTAGTTTCGGTTACGCCATAATGATCTATCTAAGAAAACAAAATAGCACCCCGCGTTGCGCAGTCGTCGTCGCTGCGCTCGCAGGGCTGGTGGCAGCGTTTGTCTGTGTGCGTGAGGTTCTGTGTATGTGTTGTGCGCACTACGCGGGGACTTCAGCGCGCGAGCGACAGAATGAGTTTTCTTAAATACCTAATTTTTTGAAATGGCGAAGGTATTCTTCCCTCTTAATGTAATGTAAAATCTAACTGACTCGCTAGGTAATTCAGTAATCCAGTGGTCCTTCCCCTCGCCTACAGCAACAATTTAAATTTCAATTTTCAGATAACTCAAAGGATAAAATTCTGATTCTATCTCTGGCCAATCCAATTATAATATCCTCTTTTGAAACGCAATCAAAGCTAACTTTGTAATCAAAAAGAGAGTTTGGAGTTAAAAGAGCGTTTATAAAGTTGCTGAGTGCCTCCATTTTGCAGATTACTTACGGTTTGGACTGTAATTAGGTGCTTTTGGTAGAGGCGGCTTTCATTGATAACTGAACATACATTTTCTTCGTTTCGCGTGGGACACCGAGTCGACAAACGACCCGATGAACCATGGTTTCAGAGTTTTACAACAGCCTTCTACTACTAATAGGTTGTGTAACGACCGGCGTCGTAATAATCATAGATAGCAACCGGGTCCGACGGCTTAACGTTCCTTCGAATCACGAAACCATTTTTCTTACAGACAATTAAGATGTTCAGCCTGCAATATCCTAACCAGACTGAAAAGTAATTTACAAAGTGATAATACCAACTTTTAAGAGTGCCCACAGGGAAATGAATATAATCTTAGCACTAAGACGTTGTTTTGTTATCTACCTACTTTAAGTTCCCTACCTACTAAAAGATGATATTATGAATGTTGTGTACATCTACAAGAGCTTTATATAGCAGAATATATTTTACATACATACATAAATCACGCCTATAACCCTTACGGGGTAGGCAGAGCGTTAACGGCCGTAAAACGGATATCAACACCACGTCTGACAAAAGCTTGAGGGATAATTAGATAACTGTGTATTACTATAGTGACAGGTTGTCAGCCCATCGACTAAAATTGCAATACACATCCCTCGAGTCCCTTTTAGAATATATTTTAGCTTGTAAGAATTATGTAAACGTTAGAAAATATGTAAGATGTTGATGTTCCTTTAACCCATACTAATATTATGAATCTGAGAGTTTGTGTGTATGTTTGTGAGCTGCCATCCCATTGCCAACTAAGCTACAAGCGCCTAGACAGCCACTGCCAGATCCTCAATCTTCAACCTGTGCTTGATAAAACTTCATCGGATGGTTCGAATGTCTACTGTTATGTAGATTAACCATAGTATTAGTCAAAATCACATCGTTCATTGCAAAATAATTCATTAAACATGATCATCGAGTAGGAAAAGAAGTTACTTTAGGCTGCTTGAGTGAAATAAGCATCGCATTTAAATCAACGATGCTGCTATAAAGTGGCCACACATTTTTGTCCTATTTGTGTTGCGTGTGTTTATCTCATAGTGTTTGCAGTCAGATCAGGGGGCCAAATCTGAGGCCATATATCGAACGAGATATAGCGGTTCTGGCTTCGGTTACGCTTTTGGCCTTATACATTACGGATTTTGTTACCAAAATCACACTGGGTTTCTTTAGAGCCAGCAATGTAGGATCATATTGTAAGCTATAAACCGCACATGCGAGCGGCTAAATATCAATCAAAATCAGCTGATAATGTCAAAAACGAGATATGGCCCTATTCTGAGATTCTGGCCAGTATCTGAACCAAATTGGTTACTCCATCCCCTTCAGTTTTTATGGCAACAGAAGAAACAGAAAACATTTTAGCCTAATGTTTCAAATATCGTTCATTCCGGTCATTCAATATGTTGAATGTAAACAAAATATCAAAACAAACAAAAGGAAAGTAATTTTCACAAATGATAATAATAAAGAATAATCGAGTGAATGGCTGTTTTTTTCTGGAAAAACCCGCTAGCTTTGGGCTAGCTAATGTTCCAGCCGGCCCGAGAAGACATCATAATGTATTTTTTGCAGAAGAAGATGATAAACTGTACAAATGCATTTGGTTAAGGTAATAACAAATACTTTAGCCCTACTACGATATTTACTATTTTCAGTCGCTAATAAAATCGCTCCTATTATGCTAGGTTTATTTATGCATTCGTTGCAGTTCCCAGAAATCTTTGCGAATGTTTTAAAGTTTATTGGCATAATGTCTGTGTTTGTTACTATTACGATTTACGATACTTTTTTTATTCTAGAACCTCAAACCTATTCCTCTGAATATGCTGTATCCTTAAGCAGACATAGCGCCACCAGACGTCCGGTGAGAAGTAGCTTGTGCATTGGAGTAACAGAAGCAAGAAACAGACACACGACACCCACTGGACAACGATTCAATGTCTCGCGCTCGTTTGAAAAGCCGAAAAAGCTTATGAGGAATACATCTGCTACAGACAATGCGCCGCAAGCCAGGGACCAATTGTGGTACCCCTGTTGGCTGGCTCCTGTGGGGTTCATCACACCATCGGTCAAGTAGGCCACTGCAGGGTGAACACGGCAAATGAGGCTTCATGGATAAAACGCAGACCAATTGAGTCTGTGGAGCCCCATCTCAAACAATAGCAGGGAGGATCTGAATACGGCAACTGAATGCTGTGGCCTTTACAAAATTTTGTCAAAAAATTATATAGAACTGAACACGAAGAAGAAGTTTTATTCTAGATACTTAAAATCTGAAAATGAAACCCAAAGGAGTTCTAAGCAGTAGATTTATATCATTATTGAGGATTATAAGTAAAAACAGAATGAGTCTTTAATTGGTATGTTCTCTTTGAAAGAATAATCATAATTCAATAAATTATCATCGTTTTTAGAGAGCGTAGTCGTAGATTACTTAAAAATATTGCGGTTTGGCACATACATACATACACACATATCACGCCCATAATCCCCTGCGGGGTAGGCAGAGCGTGAACGGTGGCCGCAAAAACGGACACTTACGCCACGTCAGACAATTTTTGAGGGTCATTCGGAAAATTGTGTATCGCCATAGTGACAGGTTGTCAGCCCATCGCCTAAAATTGCAATACACACCCTCGAGTCCCTTAGTCGCCTCTTACGACTCCCACGGGTAAGATATGGCGTGACGCTATTCTAAGCCGGGTTTGGCACATATAAACTTCTTAATAGGAAAAATTCACTGTACAAACGTAAGAACTCATACTATTCAGTAGATACGTAAGAGGTGACCAAGGGACTGGCTTCACGTTCCTAGCTACTACGTATAACAATTGGAGGCTATGGACCAACAATTTATCTACATCTCTACACAATTTTCTGAAAAAAACATAAAGTATTTAGCAGACGTGATGATGAAAGGGCATTTTTTACGGTCTTTAACGCTCTGCCTCCCCCGGAAGGAATTGACATGATTTGTGTGAATGTTGACTACCACAGTTCTATAATGTAACGTTTGACAGTCGGTTGCTTTACATACATACATATATCACGCCTATAATCCCTTGTGGGGTATGCAGAGCGTAAACGGCCGTAAAACAGACATTTTCGCCACGTCTGACGAACATTTGAAAATTGAGTATCGCCATACTTATATTATACTTAGCGGAATTACTATATTAGAATAATAATAATATGAAACGTGATGGTAACTTGAAAAGATATAAATTTTTATTATTAAAAGGTAGAAACAACCGTGAACGGAACTATTTTACCAAATTATTTTTGGTAAAATCATGTCATGTCAAAGAATCACATTTCCCCCAATTGTCCTTTGATGAAAGAGGCCATTTAAAAAAATAAATAAATAAAAAAAAAGAATCACATACTTATATTACACTTAGCGGAATTACTATATTAGAATAATTATAATAGGAAACGCATAAGGAAACGTGATGGCAAGGTAGAAACAACCGTGAACGGAACTATTTTACCAAATTCTTTTTGGTAAAATCATGTCATGTCAAAGAATCACAAAATGTCGTTGCTGTCGTTTATTCAGTTGTCATTTTACCTATTGACGTTGACATAGTCTACAATAACAAACGTGAAATAAAAATTTACGTTTTCTTTTGCCTAAATAAACGTATATTGGCGAATAAACTGTAACAAGGCATCATACGGGCTCTTAGTGAAAGCCTTGAAGCTTTCCCAATGCACAACATTCCAGCATTACCATCTTCTATTAGAAAAAAAAACTGGTAGCCAGAGCGATATATCTTTTTACTTTGATGATGATCACTCACAATTTTAGTTCCTACAATGTTTAGGAGGAATGATTGTGTGTGTTGGCTCATTAAATCCCAGATTTTGCCTAAAATTCCGGCGGAATATTGGTTCACTTGTTTGATGGTAAGCTTATGTTTACCAGACATTAACTACTTTATGTTTTCATTGCAGCGCAGCTGTCTCCAGGAAACCCTATAGTGGTGCAAAGTATTGCGATTTTCACACAATTTGCCAGCGTAATTCGTCCGAAAGTTTCGTTGCAAAAATTGTAGTGCACGCCGAGCAAGAAGAACACATCAGATGCGATAAAAACTCTCAGCCAAAACAGGATTTTCATACATTGACAAGTTATGATTTATATTAGATGGATAGGTGTTATCAGCCGCACTTTAAGACATCAAGTGAAACTATTGATCCTTTTGAAAAGTTATATTCTAGGAAAAAATATCAAATACAATTAACTAATTTGAAATTCGATTTGTTTTACTTTAACTTCCATATGTTGCCACCGTAATAGATACACATATTACACATAGGCAACCACAGTTTGAGGATACCACTAGACTAGAACCACTGGTGGTTCTACACGGTGCCGGTGGTTGTCGTGGTCCTAGAGGAAATCATCGAGTACAGTTTTTGTAAATGCCACTTGTTGAAGGTAGCACCTACACCGGATGTATGTAGCACTAACACTGCCAGGTTAAATAAATAAAAAAATATTAAAATTAATTTTAAGCAAGCGTTTTCTCGAGTTGAGGCAACGCCTTGGCAAGCGTAGCGTTGGACACCCTTCGTCCAGATGTATCGAATAAAAGACGGTGGCTGGTAGCGACTCGTTCATTGGGTCGTTGGACGACTCGATGTCCCACACGAAAAGAGGAAAAAGAAGCGTCTCAAGGGAAAAACGGGAAATCGTGCCTTATGGCGTACCCTGGGGGAGGCCTATGCCCAGCAGTGGAATGCTGCCGTAGGCTGATGCGATGTGATGATGTGTAATATAATTTTAAATGTATGTATGTGATGTAAAGTAAAAAATATGATTACAAATTTAATAAATTTAATAAATTTAGCATGTTTACAATTGCTATGCTTTAAATATTCTCTATACTTGGCCCAGAGACACTGTCTCCGTGCCTTCAATTTATAGGCTCCATAGGTACTGAGGGCACATTTCATCCAGGCCAGCTGCAGAGCCAGAGTGAAATGACCATAGATGGGTTATCACGTCATCAGGAGGACACAGCAAGGTGAAGCGCGGTGGGGTTTGGCCTGTCTGGGATCGTAATTGGTCGTAGGTGGGTGCTTGTCTGAATGAATCTGCTGGAGCCACTCCGTAGTCCGACGTAAGGATTCTGACCGCTCCTCTCAAATCTCCGTCATACATTTTAGTTTCATTTCTTTTTTACACTGAAATGGGTCTTTGAAAATCTGGATTGACGAGGCCTCCAAGCAGAGAGGAGCACTGTCTACGTTGTGCTTCACATTGGTGGTTAAATAACCCCTTAGTCTAGCACACTGAATGATGTGTATGCGAAAAGCATGCATTTCTCTATTGTAGAGCTTCGTTTTTCAGCAGCTAAACATCAAGCACCTCTTGATATGTGCTTAAACACAGGGACGATAGCCTTGAGATGTGCGAGGTCGTCAAAGAGTGAGGAAGCTGCAGGGAAAGAGCTGTGCTGGGATGGGACTGTGAATTCGCTGTAGGTGCTATTGATATCATCTTGAGCAGGGGGGCGGTGTATACGTCCAGTGTGGCCAGGCCAGGCAGTAGGATGGCCAGACCATGGCTTTTCGTAAGTTTTGTTCGAAGTATTAGGGAAAAGCAGGCAAGGTATTTGGGATGGATCAATTGGGTCCATATTGGCTGCTTGTGCTATACATCCTGAGGTTTGTTCCCACCAGAAGCTTGAAACACACACTGAAAAACACCTAAAACATTCCAATATCTTCGAAAAGTCCAAAAAGCAAATAATTATAAAATATTCTGTGTTGTTTATGTTGTGATTTGTTATTTTATGTCAAAAAGCTATATCTCGTATTTGACATAAAATAGGTATGGAAAGCTTAAGAGATGGAAAGCTATCCTATTTTGACAGATATTTGGGTCCGTATTCTGATATTTCATTCGAATTTGAATGAACTATTTGCATTTTTTGACTTACGATTTCCATCACTCACACATTTGCAAAATTATAATTTAGTATACATTGATTGTTATGAAGCATTTTGTTAATTTGTTCAGTACAAAATGTTCAATGTATTTCTATGTTAGCGCGTTTTTTCGTCTTTGAGCCAGAAACTTCCATATCTCGTGCTATATCTCGTCACTGACATTTCGTGAGCAACCCAGATTTGACGCCCAGCCCCATGTTGCATTTCAGCAAGAATTGGCGACGGCTGCCGAAATTCCGTGTATAATCCAGAGAAAGCAATCAATAATATACACCAATCAATTCATCTTCATCGTGTCAACGGATCTTTATATTTTGTTCACTTTAACGACTTAACTATGATATATTTAATATTATTGTTGGGATTCAGAGCAAAAAAATATTTAATTTTTATCTTAGATTAGACGTCAACCCAAGGGTAAAAATAAATAACGCGTTAAAAATAATACGCAATTGATTGTGTGGGGCCATTGTAGACCCTAAAGTTAATTATGTCATCTTAAGGTGAATTTATAAATTGTTTGTGTATCACTAAGACTTACCAAGAGCTGAACAGGTTAACCAATATCAAAATGAAAAGTTTTAGTTTATTAAAATAAAATACCGCATTTTACATGTGAAACGTGTTTTCATACCTAAATTAGATAAAATGCAAATCAAAAATATTTTTTCGTTTCTTATTTTTACTTAATACTCAAAAAACATGTGTAGCATTATTTTGGAAAAAGTGTGAAAATATATCACAATAAAACAACTTTAAACGGATTTGTGTTTATTTTATATTTTACAATGGATATTCTTCGAGCTCTTCAACTTGGACTTCCCTGATAACACAGCGGAAGAGCCAGATCAAACATACTGCAAGACCTATTACAAAAGATGCTGTGTCAGCATTCTGCGTAGAACTGAAACCAGTAACGCTAGACAATTAAGAGATAGATGTCAGTAGAACAGTAATAATTAATTAATGAATATAAGAAACTGAAAAAATGTTAGCGACGGCTGGGAATTTAAATGGTAAATAATGACGTTTAACTTAAAGTTGTTTTATTGTGACGAATAATTGTTATGCACTCTAGAAAATATTGTGTGAAAACATGCTCTCGCAGTTTGGATCTTTCAAATCCTTTATAATAAAACAACGGGTATATCTCAAAAACGCGTGCATGGATGTTGATGAACCATAACTATACATTAACCAACATAGATAGTCTTCTTCATACATAGTCTTCTTCTAAGTCGGTGCACTCTTAGCAGAGTGGTCGTGGTCGTTATTGGTGGCACGCTTGGTGGTGTTATCTCGCCGGGAGACGTGCCCAAAGAAGGTGAGAATTCGACCCTACTAGTAGTAGGACGACTACAAATAGTAGGCAGTTGAAAAACTCTGACATATAGGTTCATCGGGACGACTCAGTGTCCCACACGAAAAGAAGAAGAAGAACCTACATACTATTTGAGAAGGTATACAAAGTTTAAAGCTATCTTAATAATCGATCGAAATAAATAGTAGCATTTTTTCTAATCGAACGGCTTTTAAGGACACCATGCAATCAATTATTTTATTACATAAAATTTATTTTTCGTTATTTCATTAAAACATTTTGGGACAGATCAAAGCTAAAAAAATTAAACTGTTGGGTATCTTATGGACGAAAAGAAATCTGTTATGAAAAATATTATCGTATTAGCCATTTCTAAAAAACGTTTCTTTATTCCAAAGAATATCCCGCCTGCTGTGTGATTTGATAATAATTTGGAAAGATAACTTTTTAAATGGAAATTTTGAATATTAACTCCGCTCCGGGTAAACAGAATAACAGTAACAAAATCATAAGCTTTTAAAAAGTACTTTACGTATTTTGGAAGAGTACCAGACATAATTTGATTTAACGACGGAAAAGTTGTCTGCAGAGAAGCGGTAAATTTTATTATGTATAGAATAAAATGTATTCAAGAATACAGTATGCTGCAATAAAGACATACGATATTTTGAAGTCGTATGTAGTACTCATAAAGATTTGACTACCTATTAGTTACTTCTAGACAAAACACAATTGTCACAAATTTTATAACATTATTGTTTATGGTAGGATGTGTGTGTGTGTTTCATGTAAAGATTCTTTCCTGTTATTTTTCAAATTGTAAATTTTGTCTTATTTATGTATGTCTAATTCCAAGCCAAACTCCCGCAGTGGAAGCGATTTACACAGATAAATTTCGAGCAAAATACCAGGAGTTCAACTGGAGGCAGACAATGGCTGCGTTACGCAGCGCTAAATAACATACGCTGCACAATATAGCAGCGCATACTATGAATTAAACGTGAACCTAAGTCTATTTAACCTAATTAACTAAGTTGAGTGAAATTGGCAAATGATGTGTTCCAACCTTTACATAACTCAAGTCGGTAGTAAATACCGTCTGCCGATCTGGCGTTACGTCACACGTATTAGCACTAGATTATAAGTAAGTACCTCCAAATTATATCACCCCACGAATTCCGCAATTCGTACTAAGGAGTCACAATGATATGGTACAACAAATATGACTAAAGGGAACACACCATAAACAGTTTTATACTAAAACAACTAGATTTAGCACTTACAGTTAACGCCGGTCCAAATGCATAAAATACCCAACGGAGAAAGGAAGTTCAGGGAATGGATCAAATAGGAATTCCGTGGGTACTTACAGGGCTGGGTGGAAAAGATATCGACACCCAGCATTCCACTACAGCCTTGGCGCGTTATTCACTTCAAACCACTCACAGCTTCTGTTCGTATTTCACTTTGATATTAGTCATTACGCGTGACCCAACACGAATTAGGGCCGTACAAAACGCGAGCCGATATGGCCACTTGATGCCTATTCAACGCGACGCTCACGTGGAAGACGTCGAGACATCCAACAATCACTAAGCCTGGTATTCTAGTATAACCCAGGAGAACCGCAATAATACGATGCATCAACACGCGCGATCTCAAATTGAATCGTCCATTACACGCGGCATCACAAAACTCGTGGCGGGAAATCCGCACAAACACGATACTCGACGTCCGAACGGTTTTCGAGAGACTGAATGCGGTGCAGAAATCACCGCCTGGCGCCTACCAGCGGCCCGCGCGCATGCCGCCACCCTCGCCCCGCGAGCGAGAAAGGGACAACATACGCCCAGAGCGATGCGTGCGAAATCGCGGCGCATTCATAGACCGTCACTAATACCTAACTCACCCCAGCATAGCAACGCTAAATTAAACATTCACCCGCCCTAGGCCGAATCCCTTAGGCCTATTCACTACTGGGGAGACGAGATAGCGTTGCTATTGCTCGCTTAAGAACTGAATCCCCTACCTGAACTGTCGCGACTCGAGGAGTGCCATCACTACCTGGGAACAAGTTGAGAATGCGCCCTCTGCGCCATCGCAGTGGCGGCAGGTTGGCATCCTTAACCAGAACGAGATCTCCGATGCGAGGGGGTTCAGTTCTGTCCGTCCACTTAAGGCGTTGCTGCAGAATGTGCAAATACTCAAGCGACCATCGCTTCCAAAAATTCTGAGACATTTGCTGCAGCAACTCATAACGCGTCAAACGATTGCTACTGACCTCTGTGTAGGGGTATTCTGGCAAGGCGTTAAGTGGTCGGCCAATTAAGAAATGCCCTGGTGTCAGGGCCTCCAGATCATTCGGATCTGAGCTAAGCGGACACAAAGGACGTGAATTGAGAACGGCCTCAATTTTACAAAACACGGTCGCTAGCTCCTCAAAGGTTAATATCGATAAACCTATAACGCGCATCAAATGCGTCTTAGCGGACTTTACAACCGCTTCAAATATACCACCCCAGTGGGGGCATCCTGGTGGATCGAACACCCAGTTAATGCCCTGACGGGAGAGACTCGTGCCGATAGCTTCCTCGTTTTCCGATAAAAACGTTATAATTTCTTTCATACATCGATCAGCGCCCTTAAAGTTGGTACCACAGTCCGACCTGATCAGCGCTGGTCGCCCTCTTCGCGACACAAATCTATCTAAAGCTGCTAAGAAAGCCTCCGTAGTGAGGTCGGCCACGAGTTCCAAGTGGACGGCCTTGGTTGCTAGGCACACAAACACGCACAAATACGCCTTGATTGACTTCGCGTTGCGAAGGCGTGATGCCTTTACCATAAAAGGCCCCGCAAAGTCCGTTCCCACACCCGCAAACGTCCAGGCTTCCGTCACCCGGTCCGGTGGGAGGTCTCCCATCTGAGGTTGCATTGTGGCTGCCTTCAACCGATAGCAAGGCAAGCACCGAAACACAATGCTCCGTACCGTACGTCGTACAGACAAGACCCAAAACTCGCGCTGCAGAATAGCCAAAAGTGCATTGCAGCCCGCATGCGAGCTTTTCTGGTGACGATCCCTAACTATAAGTTCTACCAAAGGTCCCTTCTTTGGGAGTAACAGCGGATGCCGTGCTGAAAAGGGCAGGTTAGCGTTCCGAAGTCTACCTCCAACCCGGAGCATTCCATGCTCGTCCACGAACGGGTTGAGGCGCACAAGACCTCCCTTCAGCTTTCCACGGCCATCCCTGAGCAGCCTGGCCTCTTCCTCAAAATGTTCCGCCTGGACGACCCTAACCAATAAACTTAGAGCCGCATTCCGCTCCGCAGGCGAGAGGACAGGTGCCAAGTTCCGTTCTGCTTGAGGTTTTCTACAGTTGTTCACGAACCGTTTGATCCAACCTGTCACCCCTAGAAGTTTGTCGAGGGAGCTGTATCGTTCCAGCAAGCAAGCCGCACTAGGCTTAGGTACGATCTGCCCTACGTTCACTCGCAAACCTCGATCAGGTGGCCCAAGCGGCGACCCGCACTCATTGTATGGCCATCTCTCAGGTGACTCAGTCAGCCACTGAGGTCCCCACCACAGTGAGTGACCTACCAAATCAGGGGCCCTACATCCCCGTGAGGCGCAGTCCGCTGGGTTCTGTTCTCCCGGTACGTGTCTCCATACCAACGGTGTTTCCGATCCTTTAATCTGTGACACCCGATTTGCCACGAAAACCTCAAGAGTATGTACCGACGTCTGTAACCAGCACAGAACTATCCTACTGTCGGTCCATGCGTACACCGTTTCATCCAAAGTGATGGTACCGCGTAGATTACTAGCGACATGATGTAGCAAGCGCGTGAGAAGCGCTGCTCCCGCCAATTCCAACTTTGGAATGGTCCATCTTGTCCTAACCGGAGCCACCTTACTCTTGGCCATAACTAGACGCACGTCTACAGTTCCCGTTGAACTGACTGTCCGCAAATAGACAGCTGCCGCGTACCCTCGCTCCGAGGCATCACAAAACCCATGTAGGGTAGCCTTACATCCCACCGATGGGAGCAACTTGCGAGGTATGGCGATGCGTACGATCCCTGGTAAGGTGGTCACAAACTTGGTCCAATCATTCAACAGCTCTCCGGAGAGCTGGTCGTCCCAACCCAAGTTTGCTATCCACAACCTTTGCAAGAAGCACTTGGCCATGAACGTCACCGGTGCGATCCACCCGTTAGGATCGAAAGTTCTGGCGATCGTCGATAATACCGAACGCTTCGTCCAAGTCTTCTGCAAAAGGTCTGGCTCGATCTGATACGTAAAGACATCATGCGTTGGCCTATATTGCACCCCTAGGATGCTCAACGTATTTGGATTGTCCGGGTTCTCGAAAAGGTGCGGGTCCTGCTGGAACTCACCTGGCAACCCGGCCAGGAGCTCTGGACAGCTGGACAGCCATTTCCGCAACTCATAACCTCCTGATTCCATGATCGCGATCAGCTCGTCTCGTAGTAGCAGTGCTTGTTGCACGCTATCTGCACCCGTGCAGATGTCATCCACGTAGACGTCGCGATCCAGTACTGCTGCGGCTCGAGGGAATCTTACCCTTTCCTGTGCGGCCAACTCTCGCAGCGTGCGTACTGCCAAAAACGGACTTGGCTTCAGACCATACGTTACCGTGTTAAGCTCATAAGTGACCATCGGCTCGTCAGGGCTCTCACGCCACAAAATCAGCTGGTACCGACGGTCATCCGGGTGTATAATTGTTTGGCGAAACATCATTTTGACGTCTGCGACGAACGCTACTTGGTGCAACCGAAAATCTGTGAGGATGTCCACAATGTCCCGGTTCAACTTGGGACCCGCGTGCAGACACTGGTTCACAGACACACCATTCGATGTAGGAGCAGAACCGTCAAACACTACCCGTATCTTCGCCTCCGGTGACTTCAAAACAGCCAGGTGTGGTATATAGTAATGCTCGACACACCTCCAATCTATGCTGGACACCGACATGTGGCCTAACTCTAGGTACTCCCTCATGAATTCGATATACTTCTGCCGAAGTGCTGCATCTCGCTTCATCTTTCTCTCCATAGCCAGTAGTCTCCGTTCCGCGATCTGTCGCGAACTACCTAAGGAGGGGCGGTTTGGGAGAAATGGCAGCCTGGTAACAAACCTACCTGACGAACTTCGTGCAGTGTTGTACTGATAGAACAGCTCGCACTCGTCATCCTCTGGCTTCCGTCTATCCGCTGTGGGTGGCTCCTCAGACTCCCAAAACCTCTGCAGCACCTCCGACAACACACTACCATAGAGAACCGTATCGCCCTCTGGTAGGTCCTGAGGTCTCCAAACTGGGCCAAAAATAACATACCCCCCTGTGGTATCAACGGCCACTAAACCAGTTTGCTGAAGTACCCGTTTTCTGCCACACCAGAATCTCCCGAGGACGTCTGACCCGAGGAGAACGTCCACCGTACCAGGAGTATCAAATTCAGGATCAGCTAACTCTAAGCCTGTGGTTAACCCTCGTACCGTTGACGGTAACCGAACCTGAGGAAGTTTCCCTACCACATCATCCAGCACCACTGCTGAGGCATGATAGCTGACCCCTGTACCTGTATTACCTAATGTGAACTCGAAGTTCACCTGACCCCGAACGTCAGGCACATCTACACCTCCAATACCTACAGCCCCATCCGTTGTGGGCCTTATATTTAAGCGTAGCCTACTCACCAGCTTACTAGACACAATACAACCCTGAGCCCCTGTATCTAACAAGGCTCTTACCTGTATGCTGCGGCCACCGTATCCCCATACCCAAATCATTGCCGTAGGCAACAATACCGTAATTGGCCGGGGGGCCGAAGCTGGCGTGTAGGCGGCGATTACCTAGCAGGAACCTAAGCGCGGAGTGTCCGCGTCCTGCGGGGGGGTCCCCTCTCTCCGTACACCTTCGAGTGGGTCCCACTCCTGCTGATAGGGACCTCTGGTCCTGTACGCCATGGCTGGCAGCCTATAGTAACCCTGCGGCAGGCGCGCGTACCGTGGATGCGCCTGTAGCCGCGGGTGCTCAGCCAAGGGGAGAGGCATGCGTGGGTCATGAGACCTCACCATGTTGTTCAGTCCCGCCGAGTACTGCATGTACTGGCCCTGGTATTGGCACCCGCCCGTAGCATCACGTATCTGTGATGGGTGCCCCTGACCTTGGACCTGTGACCACCTACCCTGTCCCGGCACCTGCTGCCGAGGTGGTGACTGTCTCGCGCGTGGTGAAGGGGGCATCACCTGCTGATGTCCCTGGCCTCGTCCCTGAAACCCTGGTGGAAGAGGACTCCTCCTTGGAGGGGGTGGGGAGCGTTGCTCCCGTCTAGGTAGGGCAGACTCCGTCCGCTGACCCGCGTCAGCTCTGCCTCCGTAATCTCCGCTGCGGTTCATGCATAGGAGCTGATGGTGGGCACCCTGGCAGTACCTGCAGTTGGTGCTTGATGGGCACTCTCGCACCTGATGCGGCCCCATACACCTAAAGCACCAACGCCGTTGCTGCACCACACCACGACGTTTCTGCACCCGCTGTGCAGCGAACTCCTCACACGCAGTCACCTGATGCCCCGCCTCTCTGCAGTAGGCACACCTCGATTCCAAATTAGCGACATTGTATCGCCTGGGTGGCCTACTCTTACCGTCTCGCGCCTGTGCACCCGGCCGTTCCGGGCGGCGAGCGGCCGCAGACTCCGCGTGAGGCGACTCTCCAAATTGGGCATCTACCCGCCTGCACTCGGCCTCGAGGAAGGACTTGAGCTCCTCGAAGGTCGGGAGGTAATCAGATGTCTTACCTCCGTGTGACTGTTCAAAACGAGCGGCCATGTCGCTCGGCAGGCGGCGCAACAACGTGTGGACCAGGATATAATCATAGCCTGACACCGGCATCCCCTGTCTCTCAAGAGCGTTCACTGCAACGCAGACAGGGTTGAGGACCTTGGCCCTGAGGTCCGTCCCTCGTGTGATGGTCGGCACGGTGAGCCACTGTTCCAGGAGTTGGTCAATCATGAGACGTTTGTTGCTGTATCTCTCGATCAGCAAACCGCGAGCCGTCTCGTAACTTGCATCATCGACTGGTAGATGCTTTACCAGCTCATGGGGCTCACCTTGCAGCTTGGCCATCAATTGTGCCATTTTATATGCCGGCTGCAAGTCAGTGCGGTTATGAATCACACTGTCAAACAGATCCTGGAATCGGGTCCAATCCGTGTAGTCCCCGTGGAAGACCGGAATCGCCACAGCCGGCAGGGGCACTTGCACCCCCGGTCCCCGCGGACCATGGGGTGGGTCCGGCTCCCCAGCCCTACGCCTGGTGATCACAGCAGCCGCCTGCTGGATCTCCTGCCCTATCTCCAGGCACTGGGTCACATTCGCCCGGACCGTAAGTTTGACCTCCTCATCAGGCGTCCCATCAAATAACTCCTCGCATCCAGTGAGGCAATCCAACACCTCCGCGACCCGTTCGTCAATCCGTTGCGCACAAGCGATGAGTGCGTCCTCTCGGTCCCCGCGACCGACCATCGCCTGCTTGGTCGCGAACCA
Source organism: Tuta absoluta (assembly GCA_027580185.1). Taxonomy (NCBI): domain Eukaryota; kingdom Metazoa; phylum Arthropoda; class Insecta; order Lepidoptera; family Gelechiidae; genus Tuta; species Tuta absoluta. Next base: position 3,084,322 of record JAQAHW010000016.1, on the reverse strand, counting down.
AATTAGGTGTGTTCTAATTTTTGCCTGAAGCTGTGTAATTGTGGGAGCCATGGTACCAACTCAAAGTAACATCGAACCTTACAATAAAAAACAATAATAGACAATCGGCCCTGATCCTACCGTTAGGATATCCACACAGGGTAAACACAACGATAATAACAAGCAATTCACTAATTGATTGGCCCTGATCCTACCGATAGGATATTCTACACAGGGCACACACTACAATCACAATAAATATATTTTTTTTATGTAGGTAGATTAAAAATCTTATACTAAAATAATCTTAAATCTAGTGGTTTTCTGAACCACGCTCTGCTACCAAAAATTGTCTAATTCCAAGCCAAACTCCCGCAGTGGAAGCGATTTACACAGATAAATTTCGAGCAAAATACCAGGAGTTCAACTGGAGGCAGACAATGGCTGCGTTACGCAGCGCTAAATAACATACGCTGCACAATATAGCAGCGCATACTATGAATTAAACGTGAACCTAAGTCTATTTCACCTAATTAACTAAGTTGAGTGAAATTGGCAAATGATGTGTTCCAACCTTTACATAACTCAAGTCGGTAGTAAATACCGTCTGCCGATCTGGCGTTACGTCACACGTATTAGCACTAGATTATAAGTAAGTACCTCCAAATTATATCACCCCACGAATTCCGCAATTCGTACTAAGGAGTCACAATGATATGGTACAACAAATATGACTAAAGGGAACACACCATAAACAGTTTTATACTAAAACAACTAGATTTAGCACTTACAGTTAACGCCGGTCCAAATGCATAAAATACCCAACGGAGAAAGGAAGTTCAGGGAATGGATCAAATAGGAATTCCGTGGGTACTTACAGGGCTGGGTGGAAAAGATATCGACACCCAGCATTCCACTACAGCCTTGGCGCGTTATTCACTTCAAACCACTCACAGCTTCTGTTCGTATTTCACTTTGATATTAGTCATTACGCGTGACCCAACACGAATTAGGGCCGTACAAAACGCGAGCCGATATGGCCACTTGATGCCTATTCAACGCGACGCTCACGTGGAAGACGTCGAGACATCCAACAATCACTAAGCCTGGTATTCTAGTATAACCCAGGAGAACCGCAATAATACGATGCATCAACACGCGCGATCTCAAATTGAATCGTCCATTACACGCGGCATCACAAAACTCGTGGCGGGAAATCCGCACAAACACGATACTCGACGTCCGAACGGTTTTCGAGAGACTGAATGCGGTGCAGAAATCACCGCCTGGCGCCTACCAGCGGCCCGCGCGCATGCCGCCACCCTCGCCCCGCGAGCGAGAAAGGGACAACATACGCCCAGAGCGATGCGTGCGAAATCGCGGCGCATTCATAGACCGTCACTAATACCTAACTCACCCCAGCATAGCAACGCTAAATTAAACAATGTATGTGTGACTGTAGCAAAATTAACTTTTTATCTATATAATCTTGTGATTTAGAAAATCTAGGCGGCAACGTTGTAAAATAATAATATTTAGCATATTTACATGGACGACGTTATCATTAGGATATGAATGGCGATACGCGCCGTCGAGACGTCGAAACTGCATGAGTTTGCATTTTTCATTTTTCTACGATCTCTTGCGGATGATTTACATAATATCGTACAGCATTATTCTGCCTATGGTAAGTTAATACCTATTATTTCAATTCAGGTACTTTCACATTATCGTTAGCATAATCTCACATCTGCGCCTTAGCGCCTATTACTCGCAAAAACATTAACAATGCATGTCTATTTAATACTATATACCTGCATACAAATCAATGTTACCTTTACCTTATGATTATGATTTTAATTAGTAAATGAGGTATAACTGGGCTAACTAACTAATGGCGCCACTCTCGAAAGTGCTTTTTTATGTGATTGGTCGAATATGTGTCAGTGTCAAAATTCAGTTACTTCTTATCGGTGCGTTACAACATAGTTGCGCCTGCTGATATCTGCTTTGAGCTTTAAGTTTTAATCTCCTTTTGCTTCCCGAAATTCAAGCTCTGCTTTAATGCCTCTGTTTTAACTAATTGAATTATTATTGAGATGAGAGAGCATTATCAGCAGAATTAATCGGATAATATGAACATAAGCATTCCGGACGGACAGCTATTTTTTAATTAAGCTCAGCTCGTATTAAACAACGAAATCCATTAACAATGAACCCTTTGTATTTCCGGTCTACAAATAATGAACGGTTATCGTTATTTTTTAATTTCTTCAGCAAAGTTAGTGTTGGTTATAAACGGAAAATATAAATCCTTGGAACAATAACTTGTGCAAACGCTCCTGGAAGGGTTTCTGTAGAAAAACGCGAGCCAATTGCGCGGGCTTCATTTTGTTATACAAAATAGCTTTGGTTGGAAAATGGCTAGTCCAAAGATTTTTCATATAATTATTTTAAATCTCTTCTTCCATTACTTCAAGGTTACCATAGAGATAATTTTAAATCGTGTCATTCATTAATGAGCTGATACTTAAGTAGGAATTGAATTCTTTCTATTGCTTTTAAATGAATGGCTAGGGATAAAGAAAACATTATGATTATCCAGGTTTATTTGCGCGATAAACCCTATTACAGGTGAAATGCAACGCCAAAGGATTTTTTTTCGTGTGGGACACTTAAAGGCGCGCCATGTAAAAAGGGGTATTTTTAGATGCACGTAACTTCGTTGGTGAATACGATAAACACCCTATTTTTATGTATAATGATTTTTCATTATAATATCTAGATTCTGGTAAACGTGATTAAAGAAAGTTTGCTCGATAAATTTGTTTTTTAAAGTTAGGTCTATTTTTACACTTTTTTGCGTATTGTAAAGCAATCTCATGAACATAACACATATTTTTTGCGAATTCGATACGTATTGTACATTGCAAAATTTTTATAGTACAGTTTTATCATTAGATACTTTTAAGGTTTGCGCAAAATTTCCAAAAGATTAAGATTCATCTATTCCGCTCTGTTTTACACACAGGATTTGTCTTCATTGTGAAAGGGACGTTTATAAGTTCGAGGCGGGCCCTTGAGATTAATTTCATCAATCAACTTCCTTGAGATCTATCTAAGCGTCCGCAACTCGCAATAGTAAGAAACGAATGGAAATTAGCCTTCAAATGGAAAAAACTAGTTAATTTCCTAGAAAAGAAGATGAAAATGTACGAGTACTTAGTAAATGAGGTGAAAACATCTTTCAAGAGGAAAGTGGAAGCAAAAAAGAAAATTACTTTGTCCATGCGACTTACAACTGTGTTCCTTCCTTAAAGAGACTTATTTGCAAGCGCAAACAAACAGAATGAAGTGAAAGTCAACTAATTAATGCAAACGCAAACAACTAATGTTCTAGGTACTATCAGAAGCACATAAACATACCCCGTTAAGGGATCAACTTACAATGGTTTATTGTCCTTAAAATTATTTAAAAAACATATTTGGGTCCCTTGGGTAGGTAGTTGTACTGTCAATAGTAAATACTAAACAAATACGGCTCAAAATCACAATACTTTCTACACGTCATTTAAAATCTTGACTTTAATTTGTTAAGTCGTGGCGTAAACTAATATTCCGTATTATTTAACCTAGCCAGGTTCGAGACAGTGCTTGCCTTTATTTTTATTTTTAGTATCCCATCCGAGCCAGTGTTCTTTCCGGATATAAAAAAAGAAAATAATGCTTGTACCTTTTTTTTTCACTGACGGATCATGTCGTTTATAAGTGACAGTACTAACTATCCTACATTGAATAAAGTTAATTTCGATTCATATGTATACCTAATGATACCTAAAATTACATTTGTTGTTTTAGCAGCAACGTAAATACATCATCTGTTAAATTTCAACTGTCTCACTACCGGGGTTTATCCGGTAGAGTCTGCTGACAGACAGAAATACATACAGCCGAGTCTCAGAAATAGGGTTCCGCTTTGACATCTTGGGTACGGAATACTAAAAACCAAGACATAGTCTCTGTCATGCTGCAACACCATTTTTTCTACAATGCGTTTTTTTGTTTGGTCGTATTTTGTGCACTTGATACTGGCCGATTTGCGTTCTGCGCGGCCATCTTGTTGAAGAAAGTGGAACCAGCTGTTTTTTTGCTAGCCGGTTGGGTCAACAATAAAATTGGCGAGGAACGAAATTTTTACTTCAAATTATTTTGGTGTAGTCGTCAAGGTGAGCATGGTTTTTGGATTGCTTTGTGGTTAAAGTTTATTAATTTGTTTACTTTCATCCACAAAAGAAAGGTACGTTACAATGCAAATATTGAAGATGCTAATTAACTTCATAATAAAATTAGGTCGTGGCTTTCTATCGCCCAGAAGAAATGATAATGACCACGTCGCCAGCTGGCTTCCGATAGATTCTTGAGGTCTGTGCAACTTCTGGTAAAAAATTATATGACCTTTTATCTTCCTCGACTAAAAGGGACATACATATACTGGTTTTTCATACAGTTATCAAGAATAACCAGCATAGGTTGATCCTTTAAATTATACTTGAATTGCTGCTGATGTAGTATGTATGTTCCTGTTTTATCGTCATTTACGATCTTACAAAATTCCTCATATTGTGCTCTAACAACTAATAACTTATTTACCATCCTTGCTACCATATTATACATGCATGTTTATTTTCTTTCTATTCCTTGAGTTATTATCAGAATACCTTCTTGCTTTGGTATAAAATTCTTCTGTGTCAACTTCGCGCCTTTATTCCCCGCGCTAAGAATACAAATCACAACCATTTTAGGCTGGGCACAGTTGGTTTCACCATGCTAAATATTATCAAATATCAAAACTACATTCACTCTTCGCTCCCTTTCTTTACGCTACGCCATCTTGACTAAATTCGTGTCCCCACCATCTCCCCCACTCACGTTTCAATGTACCCAAACATTTCGTAGCTTTTGTTTTTATGGCTGTCCTAGCCAACCTCGTTTACAGCTAGGGGTCAGATTCCGGAACGCCAATTGCATTCGTGTCGTTAAAGCGGATGGAAAAACCGCAATCGTTGAGCGAATTCAAAATGACTTTTCTATCGCTTTGACGTTGAAAATTGTGATACCAACTATTGCTGATAAGCGCCATAATAGACTTCTTCTTCTTTTCTGTTGATTCCTCATGACTGCCATAATATCCAGGTTAGAGTACTTATGCAGGAAATTTTAAGATTCATAAAAATACAGCTTCATGGTAGCTTCATTTCTGCAAATGAAATTGAAAATTAAATGAAAATTAAATTACTTTATTCAATGTAGGATAGTATTATCTATCACTTATTGACGTCATTGTAGCACTGAAATAAACAGTTTCTATTCTATTCTATTCATGATCCGCATTGTAAAAAATAGAAATTTGTGTAACACATTTTTTTATTACAATAATAAAAAAATATTACATCAACGAGGCGTCGTCCACCACACAACCACATTATATCAGTTGCATACATCGCTACAATTATATCAGTTGCATACACTATTTTATCTACACTCTACAAAAAAAAAACTCAGTTTAACACTTTTCTTAACGTCCGCACCGAAGATTGCGAGGCCCGATAGAAGGTCAAATTCAATACGAGAACGTAATAAAGATTTGACATAATTTTTTGAAAATTTTATTTTTTAGCAGTTGTTCAGATGTGGAGTCAGCAACTGAACAACAACTAAACTAAACAACTGAAAAACGTCTTAACAACATCAGAACAACATCTGAACAATATCGGAACAACATCTGAACAACTTCTAAACAATAACTGAACAACAGCTAAACAACAACTGAACAACATCAGAACAACAACTGAACAACAGCTAAATAACAACTGAACAACATCTGAAAAACATCTGAACAAAGTACTGATTGATATTAAACAGATTTTTGATGTAATTTATTTTTTAGTATTTTTCTAAGTTTTACTGTAGACTGAAAACAATCAGTAAGTAATTTTATTGTCGATTTTAAAATACGGCCAAATCCGCACACGACTCAAAAATCTTCTCCATTTAATTCAAAAAAAGAGCCTTCTCATTAATACATTAAGCTTTAGCGTCTAAGAAGAAACTGCATTTTTTATAGGCAGAATGCATTTATAAACCAGGTATTTAAGTATACAACTGTTCATAATTCGAACATTATGAGACGAGTATAGATGACAAACTATTATATAAACCTACTTCAACTAGGATCTTTTAGATGAACTATTAATTTCACATTCACTTTGAAGCGCTTGAAGTAACTAAGTCCGAAAAATAAGAGTGGGCTCTTCATAAGAGGAAAATGAGAATCGCAATCTCAGGATTACACGCAGAGACCCGTGAAAGCCTCTTCGACGATTTTACTCCATAAGTCTATATTAGAGTACTGGCTTTTCTTTTGATGTCCGATCTTTAAAGCTACGTGTGTAAGATATCCAAACGTAGGTATTATAGATTTTTTTTTATTAATGATGGGTTTGCTCTTGACTCTAGTCTAGGTCATAGGACAGAGACAGAGCCTAAGATGGAGCGAGCTCACCCAGAAGAAGCTTGTTCACTCTTACTTTGAAGAGATTAGGATTGTATGCGTTTGGAAACACAGACGCAGGTAGTGAGTTCCACTCTTTAGCAGAGCGCATTATAAATGATGGAAGCGCTTAGTCCAAATTGGTGGAATGGCAACCAGGTATGGATGGTATCCGGCGGTGCGTCTGGATGTCCGATGGTAGAAGGGAGCTGGTGGAACAAGGTCGTGAATCTCTTGAGCACACTCTCCGAAGTACAATCTGTAAAAAACCGACAAGCAGGCAACCTTGCGAAGATGTGCCAGGCTATGTAGCCTCTTGCCCCTGCGAAATATTTGGGAGATAGTCTTTTCAGTTTTACATGGTACTTAATCATGTAAAGCCAATTAACTATGTAAATCTAATTGAGTCAGGCTTTTGGTTTTCCTGTAAAACATATATATTTTTTAACTAGGTTGTAGCTTTTAGCTGTTTATATTGTACTAGTGGCCCGCCCAGCCGTTTTACCCGCTCCTGACCATTTTCCCACAGGAAAAATACCTTTTTCCGGCTTAAATTATACAATTAAACCTATCTCTTCAATTACTGTATCTATTGAAGAAAACCACATTAAAATCCGTTTAGTACTTTTGACATACGACTAACATTATCTAAGATAATCACAATGTAATGAACTAATTGTAACAATTTGATGAGAACTACAAATGCGTAATTTCGATCAGCCTAGCTAACTGTTATAAACAGTACGTTACCAGACTATTAAAAAAAATACTGTCAATTTTGTAAATTTAAATTATTTTCAATTTCACCGATGAATAACTAAATTAAATTTGACTAGCTGCTGATATAGTGGTTCAATCCATCATGAACAGACTCTACGCCAGCGGAGCACGTAATTGAATCAATTATCTAATCCTGATTGCTTTAATACATTATTATTGATTCAGTAGTATTATGATAGATAGATAGACAGAGTTGAAAGGCCATTGTCTAATGTTATGGAATTACAGGCTACAGGTAAAATTCATAGTACACACGAAGTGGTCTAAACCTGCACAGCCAGACAACGCCATCTTTTAACGACAAATTGAATTCATTGAATACCATTATAGACACATTAAAACACACACATTGACTGGCGCGCACACACACTAGAATTTAAGACGCGCAGTTTGATGACTAATAATAATTTAAACCTTAATTTCGCTACGTGCATCACAGCAGTCGTAGCTCAATGGTTAACATAGCGGACTTTGGAAACAGGTAGCTAAGGATCGAGTCGTGGTTGGTCGTAGGTCTAGGCCTGTTTTTTTTAAATTTAGGTTATACTTACTATTTTTTAATAATTACTTTGCTGTTGCTGATACATTTTTATACTTATCTGTGTAGTATAGTGTGTGATATCGAATAAATATAGTAGTTTTAAGGATATAAGGTAAAATGAATAAAACTACCATAATATTTATCAGTTAGGTATTTATTTTGGTTTTTAACTATTCAATGATATTGGGTTGGGTTGCATAATGTTTGTTAATGTGCAACAATAAATAGGTATGTCAAAGTGAATAAACATGTTATAAATGAGATAACGAGGTAGCCTCATTCCTGCATTTATTGTAACAATAACATCACTTAACATATTTTTTATTGGTAACACATTAAGCCTTAACAAAACCAGGGGATAAATTCATTAACATTCTTCGTTAGATTGTGTAAACATAGTAAAACAATTATGCAGAATAATTAGATATTAAGTGACAGGTTAACTTGGTATTGTTATTGTTTGAGAGCTTGAACAGTTTCAGAAATTAACTAAGCAGTAAGTATAGAATAAAATAAATCCTCTGCAAAATTCCCAACCCAATATACTAATACCTACCTATTTAAATATTTCAATTTAAAAATAATTTAATTTTAATACCGAAGAGGTGCACCTTCACCAGTCTCGATCTGTTTTTTACCACGCATGGACTCCCTGGTCCTGACTTCAGATGGGTCCCAGTTAAGGACCATTTGACCCCATAAATTTACTATGGAATTTAAATCCGGACTCTTTGACGGCCAGTTAATAACAGTCACGTCGTGCTGGGTTCGCAACCAATCCTGGACGATACGGGCTTTATGCACAGAGCAATTATCATGCACAAAATAAATGTGCTGATTTGGGTAAGCAATACGCACTGTAGGCATCATTACATCCCGCAATATTTCCACATAACTCTCGCTATTGAACCTTCCTTCTATTTCAACTAGTTCTCCAGGTCCCATAGAAGACATCCAGCCCCAAAATCCCAGAGTTATTCTACCACTCATTCTATTTGGGAGAATGTGAATTGGTCTGTAACGCTTGCCTCTCCTGCGCCATAAAATCTTGCATCCATCTTTATCCGATTTAAAAGCTTTTTCATCAGTGAATATTACTACATTATTCTCCCAATCAAAGTTTCTTTCAATATGTGCAAATCGGACTCGTGTGTTGATGAGCAGCTGACAGCAATTTTTTTGAGCTGGCCGATAACAACTTATACCAGCTGCGTGTAAATGGGTCCTTACAGTTTGTAAGGTCACTCCGAACTCCGTTGCTGTTGAGCGAGTTGACAAGAATGGGGTATTAGCATGCTTGGCAACTATCCCTCGGTGACGCGCTGATGCATCCGTAAACATCACGGCCTTACGACCTTTCCGGGCAGGCAGGATGTCACCGGTTTTGGCGTAACGCTTAACCCACAGCGTAACAGTTCTTTTCTGTAAGAAAAATACCTAGTCAATCTACAAGTATCTAAAGTAGGTAAATGCCAATAATAATAAATAGGAAACTAAGTAAGTAAATATAATAAGCAATCTAATACCTATATAAACATTTTAAATAATGAACTATATATAGGTATCTTTATCTAGAAACTGAATGTTTCTATGATATGAATGACCTGACCTGAAGCATTTGCGCTAATTTTGTAAAATAAAAATATTTAACTTACATTTAATTGAAAACGTCGAGAAATTTCATAATACTAATATTATCTTTATATAGCACTATGATCTTTGCTCTAAGCACTGTATGTAGACAAAGGAGCATACTATAGGTAGACATAATTACGATAAAACGATAGCAAACAACAACACAAAGAAACATCGAAAGCTAACGGTTAGATACGTAGGCAGTAGTCGATACAGATCAGATGACTGTGCTTATTACATACCGTCTAATAGTTATAATGACTATGTACAATACCCACAAACATCATTCATTCAAAATAACAAATGGGCAGTTAACTAAAAATTATCTTACATATAAAAACAAAAACACAAAACAAAACCCAGACTCATGGCCGGGATCGACCCAGTGTCCCACTATAACTTAAACTTGCTCTAAATCCAGACGCATACTATCTCGGCTATGCCAGCTGTGACGAGCGCATCGAATTTTTAAACCACTTAACTACTTACCTATGACGTCCTACCGACCCTTGCTATTATTTGTAAAGTGCGAATATGATGTATTAAGCGGCTGCGAATGATATGCGTACGCGTTAAACAGGTTCTCTGAGTTCTGCCGGCTCAGAGGTATTTGATTTTTATTAAAGATGGCGTTATTCGTAGTTTTAGTTAGACCTGTGCAGCCTATTCATTTGCGAACTGTACATTAGCCGGTTAATATTCCACGTATCATAATGGCTAGCCGACTACGAAATGAACATCGAAATTCATCTGTGGAAATATAGTTTGTAGTTTGATAGGTATCGGGCACAGGTAGGCAGACTCTGAAGCTTAAAATAAATTAGCAAAATAATGGTCCAAGCGCAAAATTACTTTCCTATTTTGGTTCTTTTACTTAAAGCATCTTACATTTACATCACTACATAGTACAAAATAAATGGGAACATTTCCACATTTAAGTAGTGTTTGCCACGTCATAGCGAGCTTGCGGTGAAAATTGTAGCTTTGCTCACAATACCTATCTTTTACCGACGACATTATGTGTCAATTTATGTAAGTAATTGATTGAATTAGATAGAAAGGTATTTAGCGTATTAACTTGCGGTCGTACGCGTGGTGCATTCAACTAGCTGCATTACTAGCCATCATAAGTGCGGAAGAAGCTAAATACTTTTCTATCTAATTCAATCAGTGTCAATTTATGTCGAGTCTATGTTTTTTTTCTAAGCTTAGAGCGCATAATGTTTCTTTCTGGATCTGCGCGAATGAAAGGGATACATTTTTCAGTTGAGTCAGGGCCTTAAGATTCAAAATAGCGTCCGTGTGAAGGTGCCGCGTGGCGGCCACTTGACCAGCTCCGGTTACATAAACTAAGTGTTCTCAGACATTTATTATGTTAGCAGCAAATCTTCACATCGTTGAACACTATCTGTCCCCTTCATACGTCTCTATCGTTTTCTTTCACACGTCACCTTCTATGAAGATTCGACTGCTAACCTGATTATTATGCCACTTTTATAAATGATGGCACGGAATCTTTTGTGCACGAGTCCGTCTCGCATAATAATTACTTAAAAAGTCAATATTATACAAATTCCCAACATTGCCGGGTGTCATGTAGCCTCGTAGGAAATCTAACGCCTCACAACTTGCAGCAAATTAGATCTGAAATTGCCGCCGGGGTCTTGAGATACCGCTTGTTGTTCTTTGTTAAGTTGGAAAAATACGAGCGGAATAAAAACAAACGCAGCTAGGTTGAGATGACACCTACGAAAAGTAAATAGCCAGAAGATTCTACTCCTATATAGTAGACATCTCTTCTCTTTATTTTCAGACACCTCGCAATATCTGGTAAAATATAACTTGCACAGAACACCAAAAGTCACGTGCTATCGCCTGGCGCGCGCGAGATCGCGAGGCGCCCAAACATGACGAATTCAGGGGAAACTCTCTTGAGGTTTTCATCAAAATGCCTATTATTTACAAAATACCTTTAGTGTTGAGGATGCGGCACTTCATTCGGTATATTTTTAGTAAATATTTGTCAACCATTTCGTATCATGAGGACCCCAAACATATTTTGGCTGCAATTTATTTTGAACAGGTGGATTTTATAATGCGATACGTTTTTTAAAACATCTCGTAAAGATCTTACTTTTAATTACCACACGACAGTTTAAAAAGTACAACGCCGCTATCTTTGTGACGTCAGCGATAAGCGTAATACAACTTTGCAGTAGGCAGTTCTGTGGAACATAAGGATATTTATATCAGTTTTAGGTAAATAGAACAGGAGTGAGCAAAATTCGTAAAGTAGACCACTTTTGAATCATTTGCATATTGAGTATGTTAACAATCAGGAATCAGGATACATTTTCATAGAATAAAATTGACCTCCAGAAACATTTACAAGTCAAAGAACAGATTTTTATTCCTAGCCCTTTATAAGCCGGTGCACACAAAACTATAATCGGAAAACGTTTTAAATCGAAATGGCCGGCGGCGGCGTGGCGCCGACGTAATTTCATCCATTATTGAAGGAATGGTCCAAACCTCGAACCTCCTGCCGCCGCCAAGGCCAGTCGGCAAACCGAAAGACAGAATGGATCTAAAATCTTTAGATGCAGTTTTCGAAGGTATGCATCTGTAGGAAACTATTTTTACACGAAATCTAGGTTAGCGAATTTTAAATACCTTCCATTAGGTTATAATTAAATAATACTATTTATACGGACACAGAACACTCATATACTAGTTTTGCATTTTCCTGAATTTTCCGTACGTCCACCACACACAGGCCCATTATCAAAAATCTTTATACACACCACTTAAAGATAAGCACATTACAAAGCCTTTGTTTAAAAATCTTCAGGCACGTTTCAGAATTTAAAAATGCAAAAGGAAATGATAAAATTGGTAAATTGTTCAATATTTTTAGATAAAATTAATAGTTTCATAACAGAAATAAAAAATATAAGTAATTTTGAATAAGTATAAGCTAAAACGCCTGTTAATACAATAACCATGATCATGATGAAACGAAAATTAAACAAAATAAACTGAACAAACAAATAATATGATATCCTTTAAACATGCAACAAAGTTTTCAACGATACAGAGCTTTTGAGGTCAAAAAGTTGCGTTCATAAGCTTCACAAACCCATATATCTCCTTTGTTCGGGTTCACTTAAGCTTTGTTCCTGTCCCTGTAAGCCATTTGCTATATTTGTTGCGGTCATGTGTCTTGTTTATCTCCAGCCCTGTCGTATACTCTTAGCTGCTACTTCGAGCCAGCGACGTGACTTAAATGAAGACTGATGCCTGATAGAAACAAAAAACCCAAACGACCCACATACAATTCTTTGAAAACATTACGGTAAATGTCTGCGGCAGTCTACTTTAAAGGATAAATGTTTCCCTAAATCTCCGCCGATTTGCAGACAAACTTAAGTCTTCAGAACAACGAACAAGCGCAGTGAATATTTTATTTCGAATTTGAAAATGCTACCTACAGTAAACTATGATGCAAACTTTAAGATTTATGGATTTTTCTTATACTACAGACTCTCCTGTTCCCGCGCGCATGAAGCATTTGTCTTGCCTGCAATTTCGCGTTCGTCGAACTTTGCAAAGTAATCACCTGATCCAAACGGGAGTCGCCAACCAGGTTCTAATTGCCTCTTTTTACAACGCCAAGACATTTATATTGTTCTTAAATTTAGATGCTCCAAGCTATTGTTACATAAGAACAAAGTTACGCGGAAATTAGGGTTTACTTCGATAAGTTACAGAACAACTTTATGAGTGTTAAAGACGTCGCCATTAGCGAAACAGTAAAGTCCTTAGAAGTGACAAAGTGCCGTTCCGACAATCACCAAAACATAATTACGTGATTGTCTTTGAAAATCCTTGAAAAGTCAAATTGGTGTCGTCTGCTTTTGCATCGTTCGGAAGAAACCAAGCGAAACGATGTTGAGCTTTGAAATTTGAGCGGATATAATTGTTTGAAAGTTCAGCTTTTGATTTAGAAACTCTTAGCAAAAATCTTAGCTATCCATGCAAACAATAATAAATATCTCAGAATGTTGTTTTAAATTTTTGATATAGTCTTGATGTCCAAGCGCGGTGGGCAGGGTTTTGCAAGTCTTCAAAAATTTTACACTAGACACAGGAAGTGTTTTAAAATTTGGTATTCACCTTACAAGAATAAAGTTAAATAAAATAAGGTAAAAAAGTATCGATAATTTGAATTATTACGATTAGTACCCAAACTTTGCGCTTTTGGTACTCACATCCATAACTATAAATACAGCAGATATTTGTAGCATTGTAGGTTTTAATTTTAAGATAATTTAGTAATTTCTAGTGTATTGTTTGCATTAAGAGATATAATGATTTTTAATGTAGAGTCGTGCTATTTTCGCTTCACCTATCACATTAGCAGTTACAGCCTGTGTTTGGATACTTTTATAGTTTGTAGTCTTCTTCTTCTTCATCGTGTCAATGGATCACATAGTCAGATTTTTGACTGCAAGTATCTGGCCAGCGCACTTAAATTAAAAATAAAGAAATATACACTCCAAAAATAACAATTATACGAAGAGCATGTTTAAAGATTGTTGTATGTCTTATAAGGAAAGTGAACACAGATGGAAGTGAACAAAAAAGGTAATAAATTTAGCTCTATGGTCTACCAGTCGATAAACAGGGAATTAAAAAAAAGCACATTATTATCGATAACAGTTGTCGCTGCAATGCTTCATCACTGATATAAAATAAAATAATTTGACAGTTGTAAAGTGTAAAACACGAGTTGGCTGCATGCTTGCTTTCATTTTAGAATTGCTAAAATTATTGTGGTTTCGGATATCTCAATGCAAAATCTATAGGACGAAACGTACCTTTTTTGCCTGATATTTTAAACCAAAATCTACAAATAATGAAAGTTTTATCAGATTCAAAATCATAACTTCGATATAATATACTGTTAGGCTAAGAGAAACAGTGTCTATAGGGTAAGTAAAATAGAATGTTTTACTCTTTAAGCTCTTCTCCAAAATCAGGGGTATTAAACATTTTAATGGGTGTACCATGTTAACATTCTTTTTGACTTTAGCGGTCACTGCCACTCAGTAAAAACAAACATGGATTATATTTATAGTTTATCACAATTCACCTTTTGATCGAACTGTGACTAACCTGGTAGCAAAATATATATTAGGGCAGCAACTTAATACAATTTGGCATCAGAAAAACTATCTTACTTTAAATATAACAAAAAAGTTTTAAACTGATAAAAAAATTATTGCTGACTACGACTTTCTGCCCAAAATAGCAATTTCTGATTACAAAACAAGTTTTTGCTTGAATAAATACTTACCAATTCTTTGCCAACCGCTTGATTAGGACTCTTTTGAATAAAATTAAAATTTTAACTACAAACTATCCTTTTTCTTAGTTTTGCATCTGACTTGACTCAATGTTATCCTAAATTAGGTTTTTCTTTTATTTATTACAAACTGTACTAACTGGAGATGAGAAAAAGTAGCACGTCCTCAATGTTTTTTGACGATTCTGCCTTGAATATTGATGTTAGCGTCACGATTCTTTTAATAAAGGCAAAGGCTGACAATAAAAGGTATTTTCGATTTTCCAAAAAACTCATGCGATGTCATTAGCGGAGTGCACAAGTTCCTTGGTCTGTGAGAAAGTTATTATCTGTTTATCTTAGAACTCAAAACGTCTTAATCTAAATAAAGAATTTTTGGCTGACCCGATTTGACCACTGTAAAGTTAAGTTGAAAAGAAATATTAAAACTACATTAAAATATACAACTTAGTTTGCCTTAGTGCCTGAACTATCCCGTTGAAGCACTTTTGACTAACTCAACCCATCGCTGTGTGTGCTCTCAGACTTATGACTGAGCTTGCTTAATCTTTGTTCATATCTGGCCTTGACACCTTGGTAACTTTAATATCTTGTTTACCTGAGAAAACAAAAAAAAAATAACTGTATTGTATGTAATTCACAAAATTTGCAGATGCACTTAACACACGCTTGATGTAAAAAAAGTCAATTGGTATAAATCCTTTTGTATCCGTTTCAAATGAGCTATCTCTTCCACGTGAATAGAATTCAATAGGTATGAAGTTGCACATTTAAAATCCAGCAGACAGTATTGGATTACAATGTGGGAAATTCGAAGTCGATTCGAATTGTAATAGTCTGCAATTAGCTCCGAGACTACAATTTTCAACTCCCTAGAGAGTTTTACAATTGGTTTTTACTGATGCACTAAGTTAGCAGCAATTTATTGCTTGTAAGTTCCAAGATTCTGTTTTATAGAAAAAGGATAATTTGTAAGTAGGTATTCCGGCACCATATTTTTAGTGGGACAAAAGTTAAGAGTAGTAAGTTCACTATTTATTTATGCAGTACCGAGGTACACATATTGGTTTGAGTAGGTAGATAAACACTAACTTATAGGTTTCTAACTTCATGTTTACAAGATCCTCTCCTTGTACTAGTATACAATCATTAATTATGTGTACTATGTCTCAGAAACTTCCAAGTTCACGTAGAGCATTGTATTGTATTTATGTTACAGCTGTTTGACAATCAGTGAGTTTGCGGGAAAGTAAACTTTAAACTTATTCCAAGCAAGATTTGGTTTATAAACTGTTTTGCACTATGCCTGAAAATGTATGTTATTAAGACAGGAACTATGTAGCATTCATGCACACGAAACTAAATAGGTACATAGCACCATGGTATGCAAGATGTGCCTGAACGAATCCTCCCAGATGCACAGGAAGCTCTTGGACGAGAACCTGTTCCACAGCAGGCCCAACGGCAGAGTGACACGATGCTCACCGCAGCACCACGACCTTGTTCCACCAGCTCCCTTCTACCATCGGACATCCAGACGCACCGCCGGATACCATCCATACCGGTTGCCATTCCACCAATTCGGACTAAGCGCTTCCAGTCATCATTTATAATGCGCACTGCTAAAGAGTTTAATTCACTACCTGCGTCTGTGTTTCCAAACGCATACAACCCTAATATCTTCAAAGTAAGAGTGAACAGGCTTCTTCTGGGTGAGTTCCCTGTCTCTGTCCTATGACCTAGACTAGAGTCAAGAGCAAGCCCATCATTTTTGGGGTGGTATGGGATCTACCTCCTAGCGGTCCACCCCGGGCAACGGCAACACAGGCTTGCCTGTGGATAAGTCCGGCTGAACGATCCCAACAAGCGGTGGAAGGCTCCGTAAGGAGCCGCCTGGCTCGCGACCACCATCCCACCGAAGTCTGGCGCCAAGTAGCTTGCTGCGTTCCGTCAGTGTGTGGGAGTGCCAGTGCCTTAACAGGCTTCTTCTGGGTGAGCTCGCTACATCTTAGACTCTGTCTCTGTCCTATGACCTAGACTAGAGTCAAGAGCAAACCCATCATTAATAAATAAATAAATAATAAAAAAAAGCTCCTGAAGTGAACTATAAGTGAGACAAACTCCTCGAGGATAGCTGGAGAAAAAATGTTTCAACCTTTGGAAAAATACTCACATACCGAATTTTATTGCAGTCAACTTCAAATTTTTAACAGACGATAGATCAAATTCAACGTTAGCAGATTTTACATACAAACTCTGTGTGCAAATACATTTCCAATTCTTTTAGAGCATGAAAATTCTACGAATATCGAATATCAGACTGTTCGCATACCTCGAATCACAATCTGGTTGTGTTGGAATTCAATATCCAAGTTCCATTCCAACCTCAGTTCAATACCGTAACTCAGGTATTCATGATATATTACCAAAGCACTTCTTCTACCTGTGCAAGCATAAAAAGCATTAAAAAATTAAGTGTAATGATTTTCCCATAAAAACTATCCCATTACCTATACCGGGTGTCCCGCTCAAAGTGTCCCAGAGAAAAAAATTGGATAAGCTACTTAATAAGAATAAAAATAAAATTGACATTCCGTATTAAATGTTATGTCAGTCAGCATTAATAGGCGGTATATCCACTTATCGTCTGTTGTTGCTTATTTTTAAAGTGACGTCCTATGTGGCGCAGTGGTAATGCGACTGTCTGCGACGCAAAGGTTCCGGGTTTAATTTTCGGTGAGGCACTCACAAATTTGATAGTTATCGCTTTGTGCATTTGTTCCCAGTCCGGTTAAGACATTGTAGGCTGAACCACCTGATTTTCCGGAAAGGAAGATGGTTCCGTACTTCGGAGGGCCCGTTAAGCCGTCGGTCTCGGTTGTTATCTATGATTACTTAATCGTTAAACAACCATGTCAGAGGTCTATTACTAGTAGTAGGCGGTTGAAAAACTCCGACACTAGAGTTTATCGGGTCGTCAGACTATTCAGTGTCCCATACGAAAAGAAAGAACCACCGTAACGTATGCGTCTGTCAGACGGAAGAAAATTGCGAATTCCGATCTTATTCCTTAACAAATACGGCTACGGCGCATTTACGGATGCGTCTGCCAAACGACTTGACAGCCACAACTCTTCTCATATCCACATTTTCATTAGCATTTCCAGAATCCAGATTTTTTTCTTTGGACCACATAAAACGGGAAATACTTATTCCAAACAGCAATAACACTCAAAAACGATTTCGTATGCATTAAACATCCGCTCATTGCACTGTCAGGCTAAATTCGCGATCGTGCCAACTACAAATTTTAATGATGGCTGTAAAAAGTTAGTGCAATTCAAACTTATCCCCGAATGACTATAAACGAGTTAAGCTCTCGTGTGCTGCCAAACTGCAATAGCTTGACGCTAGTTTTCATCTTTTTAATTTGAATCATTTGCACATTTCAAGTGGTACCATTCATTATCCTCAGCCTATGTCACAGAGGCCCACATCCACCCATAGCAGGTAATGGACCTCGTATGTATTTTTTTATTATACATATACAAAATGTGTCCTAACCAGCCAATTTACTTCCATGGTAAGACGAAATTTATTTATTTATCAAAGTTCAGCTTTGTGTGAAGTTTTTCATTTCCTTGGTGGTTCGATTGGTTACTTGACTGATAGGTCAAATGGAGTACATCCTTTTTTTACACGCTTTGTCAAGACATTTTGTAGGCCTATCGCTAATAAAAAGTAGTAGCCGAGTACGTTTGCCCAGTGCGTGTGTATGCGCACAAGGCTACCATAAAACTGGTGGACACCAAGCTACATAGCCTGGCACATCGCCGCAAGGTTGCCTGCTTGTAACTAGGTCTTTTACAGATTGTACTTCGGAGAGTGTGCTCAAGAGCTTTACGACCTTGTTACACCAGCTCCCTTCTACCATCGGACATCCAGACGCACCGCCGGATACCATCCATACCTGGTTGCCATTCCACCAATTCGGACTAAGCGCTTCCAGTCATCATTTATAATGCGCACTGCTAAAGAGTGGAACTCACTTACTGCGTCTGTGTTTCCAAACGCATACAACCCTAATCTCTTCAAAGTAAGAGTAAACAGGCTTCTTCTGGGTGAGCTCGCTTCATCTTAGACTCTGTCTCTGTCCTATGACCTAGATAAGAGTCTAGAGCAAACCCATCAGCCCTCAGCCCCGTATTTGTTTTGGCTGGAAAAGCACCGCCATGTATTTGGCGTCAAATTTGCTTGTTCCGTTGAAAATAAAAAAACAAGTAAAAGACAAGGCATATTCTCCACGAACACGCCAAGCTTCAAAAGACGACACAGTTTTTTTTGAAGCTCCAAACCTCTTGAGTCCGACCCATCCAAAGCCAAAGGAGAACAGCTGTGGTCAAATAATTTCTTCAGCGTCATTACCGAAAGGCTGACATGACTTTTTTTGGTTCATATGAAAGCCGCTGAACAGACTTTGGTCAGGAATTGGTAGGTGCAACGAAGTCGGAAAAAAGTGGGGCTTCTCCAAGAACGACAAGTGTGAGTGCAGCGCTTTATAATTAATAGTTTGCACTCATTGTCGTGCCCTACCTCTCTGTTCACCTGCACCCATCATCATGGGGTGCCATCTTCAAATTAAAGTTCGGAGGTCACCAAGTAGAAACCCTCGCGGTCTTGCGCCACCCCTTTCAACTAGTAGTACCGAAGGCCGGTCTAATCTCGGATGTCATCTATCCACTTCCTCTTGGGTCGGCCTTGTGCTCTTTTGCCATGATGACTTTTTCAGCGCCTATCAAACAACCATCGATTTTACGACATTTTGGCTGGCAGCTATGAAGATCCAAATGAAATACATATTAATCTAATCTTATATTTTAATCAAATGTTTTTGACTATCTTAACATGTAATTTTTGTGTGCAGGAAGTATTTTAGGAATATGATATCCAAATCCTATATTTTAATGAAATGTTTTTTACCGGCGAATTGAGAGCAAGAGAACAGCAGAAAAAAGCGCTACCTTTTTCGAATATGTTAGAAAATTGGTGATGGGATTTTTTTTTGCATTAAAAAGTAGCATAATAATATGTGACATAAAATCCCCAACCTATAGGGGAACGAATGAGAAGAGGAAAAAATATAAGATGAGGTATTATAGATACTATAACATCTTTGTACAAAATGTTTTGATTTAAATTAATTAAATCAAAACAGTTGTTTTCACGCCAATCCATAACAAATACACATACTAATTTTCGCCCTTATAGTAGAAAGAAGGATTAAGTTTCTTTCATCTGACAACCGGATCCTGTAAAACACCGCCGGTACTTAGGTATATACGGCAGAGAGCGCATTTGTTATTTCCACTTATTTCCAATTCACGGAGCTTGTAGAAACTGTTCACGATAAATTGTCCGCATTTTATATGCGAGAGCACGGATCTGCAGTACATTATAGAGTTGAAAATGCGAAATCTTATGACTTTTGACAGATATCCAATATTTCCCGCTGCATGAACTAAGAGTGCACTAATAAAACAGGAATAAAACGTCGAATTCAAGTTATAGAGCGAAATAAAACTTTACCGTACACGTTGACATAGGAAAACAGATTTTTTGATAATAAAGTGGCATAAAATGTAACGAAGTATGCTAGTGCGAAAAATCTTGGAATGCCTCGCTAATTTATGTACTTATTATGGGTTGGCATAAGCATAACCCTTAAAAAATTGAGAGATATTTTTTTAACTAGTTACAAAAAATCTGTCATATTGTTTTGAGTATCAGAAGGTTAGGCCAACCAATACAAAAAAAAAACAAGATTCCGCGACATTGTCTTGTTACTTGAAAAAAAGAACAATCAAATATAAATAGTAGTTACACTTGACCAGACTGGGGGAGTATTTCGTGGTAAACAAAAGGTGTCGGACGTTAGTTTTGTTTCTTATTTTCATAATTAGTTTTTGCCGTTATTATTGTTGAATCTGGTGAGATTAACTTAATAATGTGCCGGCAGTGAAGATCGATGAAGTGAAAGTGAAAAATAAAGATAAATTGTTTGATTCGTCTTGATATTCCCGTGTAAAGTTTTGTGAGCATTGGAACGCGAGCGTCACTATCGCGTTTCCATGATAGGTTAAGACTAAAGAAAAATACTGAAGACGAGACTGTATGGTTTTAAGACAAAAAGAATAAAAAAATCTAACGAAAATGAATAATGTTCCTTCTAGACAATACGTTGAAAAATCAAACGAACGCTCAGGCAGAGATATATTTGCAACCTGCGAAAATATAAAATAACAGAGAGAAATAGATAACATGATTTAGAAAAGTGCTACCTACATATTATTTTTTATACAACATAAAAATATATTTGTCCTCCATGTTGTATTTTAGACGTGACTGACGCATAGGCAAAAGATAATGTAAGGGCATCCCATTAAGCCATATTTTACAGCTGTCAATTCCTACTAAAAGAAATATCAACAAAGGTAAATATAATAATAATAATAATATAATTCTTTATTGCACAAAGTAAGTTTACAAATAAATAAAAAAGAATGAAAAAAAAAAGTACAACAAGGCGGCCTTCTTGCTATGGTAGCAAGCTCTACCAGGCAACCTTTGGGTGAAAGGAAAGTGCGTTTAGATAAACGGGATAGTGCATGACATATACTAACATAAACTACATAAATTAATGTACACACTAATACATTCATAAGCTATATATATTATAATAAACTAATAAATAAGCTTAAATAGACTAATAAATATAAACTTAACTATGGCAGATAGGATATATAGATAGCCAATCTAGATAAATAATAAACAAAGATAAGAGACAGATAACAGTTCAGCACAATGTTAGAGGGATAAGTTTCTATACAACAATTTCTGACAAGAAATGTGTTTTTACCCGATCTTTAAATGTTGTTACGGATGGAGCCCGCCGAACGACTTCAGGCAAAGAATTCCACAGCTTGATTGCTCGCACTGTGAAAGACTTTGCGTAGAAGTCGGTCTTGTGCGGAGGAATATTGAGCGTAAGACTGTCACTGGCTCGCAGATTGCGAGCAAGGGTTGATGAGTGAAAGACAAATCGCTCTTTAAGGTAGGGAGGAGTATTAGGATAGGAGAGGACGCAGTAAAGGAGGGATAGGATATGGCAGTCCCGCCTACGGGATATGGGTAACCACTGAAGCTGGGACCGGTAATGGGAGACGTGGTCGTACTTTCGTAGACCGAAGATAAATCGAATACAAAGGTTTTGCAGACGTTCGAGCTTGTGCAGCAGTTGAACAGTCAAATCAGGATAGCAAACGTCTGCATAATCTAGTATCGGTAGTAGTAGAGAATGAGCTAATGAGATTTTCGTTTTGGTCGGTAGAAGATTTTTGAGTCGCTTAAGCGAGCCATATGCACCAAACACCTTCCTGCTCACCTCGGATACATGAGGCTTCCAAGAAAAGCATTCATCAAAAATTACACCAAAGTTTTTAACCTTTTGGCTAAAAGGTATTGGAATACCATCGAAAGTGATTTGAGGTAACGAAGCATGGTTTATACGAGACACATACCACTGGCTGCCAATTATAATGGTCTGGGTCTTTGTAGGATTGACTTTTAGTCCATACGAGCGACTCCAATCGGAGATGCTCTCAAGGTCTCTGTTTGTAATATCAATCGCGCCCGGGAGGCCAGAGAGTGGTGCTTGTGTATAAATTTGGAGATCGTCTGCATACAGGTGATAGGAAGAAGAGAGAGGAACTGTAATAGAGTTAATGAAAATTGAGAAGAGAAGAGGTGACAGGACGCCACCCTGCGGTACGCCGGCTGATGTATCACACCACGCAGAGAAGGTATCTTCAATGCGTATGCGCTGTCGACGCCCGTACAGGTAGCTCCGGAACCAGTTAATCACCGCTGGAGATAAGTTATGAGAGCATAATACAGAAAGTAGGATGTCGAAGTCTACTGTATTAAAAGCATTACTAAAATCCAGCAACGTCAACACAGTTAAATTTTGTTGTTCCATTCCTCGCCGAATATCATCAGATATATTGACTAAAGCATATATCTGCATGATTACCTACTAAACATTCCACGCGTAGACCAGATTAAACCTTAATAATGTGTACAAAATGCGAAAGTCTTAAGCAAATTCAAAAATGGTATTGGAAAATTCCATTAGATACTACGTTGCTTCGCAAAAGCTTTTCGAAGTTTTGCAAAAATGTTACATAAGAGCATTCTCTTGCTACTGGCCAATCTTTAAGTGATTTCGCTCGTAGTTGCACCATATCACAATCCTCAAGGTGCAAGGTGCTGCACTTGCGTCATACAGCTGCATAATGCGCCACATTTTTCTCGCCAGAGCAGTGATAATACTTTACCTGAGTTATGGAGTCGTAATTTTAATAGAAAATGAGACTGTAGCTTGAATAAAGCACTCGCTTGTTTTATAATGTATGTAGCGGTATACTGGCTTTCTTGTCACGGTCACATTTTACTATGTTTTTTTATTACATTATAAAGATTATATAAATTCAGTTGATCCTTCAGTTATTGTAATTTGTAAAACCAAAATTAAGACAACCGTTATTGTGTCACATGACTCTACGGATGTTTGTTTTGTATTGAGTAAGTAAAAGATTTTCAAACTGTAACACACACTAAAACTAAATTTCTATAATGGAATACCAACGTTTCAGGAATTTGGTGTAATTCTTAGAGTGAATCTGTTATGTTACCGCTGCGCTGGGTACGTGCTGTGCCTGAGAACAAAAGGTTCAAGGAAGCCGCGCGTATTGAAAAGTGGATCCCATACTGAAGTTACTCAGAAATTCGATACGTTTACCCGATGGAATTGAAGTCGCTACTTGTTTTAGTACAGTTCTACTTGAATTTGAAGTTGAATCAAAATAGAATCGCTTTCTATTTTTGTTTCAAGTGATATCCCTCTTTCTTATTCCGAAAAAACAGATGGTTCCGTGCATCGGAAGGCACGTTAAGCCGGCCCCGGTGGGTGTCTATAATTACTGAGACGGCGGTCGTTACATAACCATGTCAGAGGCCTGCTACTGGTAGTAGGCGGTTGAAAAATTCTGACACCAGGGTTCATTGAGCCGTTGGATGACTCGGTGTCCTACTCGAAAAGTACAATTACGAGATTAGGCGCTTTTTTGGGTGTTTTTTTTTGTCGCTATTTCTGTTAAGTGGACCAACAACGTTAAAAAGGAGGCTATCCATATGACTTCTTATATATATTTTTTAATTATAAAATATTTTATGTTGCTCTAGAAGCTTTTGTGCAAGTTTATATTTGTATCTCAAAAACTACTTCACCGATTTTGACAACTATGAAAATAAGCATTATTAAGGTAAATTAGTCTGCAGATAGGACATAATACACATTCATTACGATCCACAACAGTCCACTGCTGGACATGGACCTCTTCCAATTGGGGGTATTGCCATACTCACCACGCTTGGCAAGCGGATTAGAGAACGCTGCTGTCCGTTCCCTGGACAAATTTTCCCTCAGGCGCTTTTGATTGGGGTGATGCTATTCTAAACCGGCATCACACAGAAAAAGTAGGTAGGTAACTTCTATGAAAATACCGACTTATCGAAAAAAGTCAGATTAATCGATGTGGCATCGAGACATTTTTATTTATTGTCTAGCTCGCTATCACACTATTCGGGTCGGTAGATCCTTCCATACGATCCATCTACTTTATCCGGAATTCAGTCCTCGCTTGAGATGATCTTTGCCTCTCGGCTTGTCCTCCATTTGCAGAACACTTATTCATGTCATCCTTTATACAGGATGGTACCAAGCCAATACAAAGATCTCAAAGTTGACGCAGCGGTGTCATTCAAAGATAATGTTTGTCAGAATAAATCAGAATTAACACTCTATTTTCATGATCATCATTAGGCCTTAAACATCTTGACAGATGATCTAAACAGTGTTACTGTGAGAGTGGCATCGCCGCTTGTAGCTAAAAAGACCTATCCTGGAGCCGCATTTTACTTTATTAAGGTGCTCCCGAACCTAAGTCGGCGACTGTTCCCTACAGTCGGCGACTGTTCCATACATCCAGTGTGGGAGCGATTCCGGCATGTCGGCCGCCGACATTTTTCTACATTCTCCGACTTTTCTCTACATTTCTATACATATGACGTCACAGATATTCGATTAATTTTATTTGATTAAAAAGGGATGGGATACCTGTTAAACTTCAATACTTGTTCTTACGTGGCATAAAAAACTGCTAAGAGCGTGTCGGTCACACCTAAATCTAGGGCTTTTGTAATCAATTATAAAAAATATAAAAAAGTGATGAAAAACCGTGAAAGCTTCGAGATGATTCTACATTTGCAGCTACTGTAACCATATTTTAGGATATCCTTTATTTTACAAATTTTTGGCTTTGCTGGCCTGTGTCGCATGCGTAAAACTTAAGTAGGTAGAGTAAAACCAAAGACAACATACAGGGTGTAAGGGACGGTGTACCGAAAACTTTAGGTAGGTCAGCTGGAAGAAATTTCTTAGTAGAAATAAGTTGTCCTGTTGTGTCGTCATTCTTTGTATATTGTCTCTTGTAATGTTTCTTGTGTGCAATAAATGGTTAATAATAATAACTTTGCAGGCGTGATCAGACCATGAAACTGAACAACTTTTACAATGGAGCCTATGTTGGGAAACGAAATTTTTTTTTCGAGTTTCCATAGTAAGTCAGTCAGCTGATCGGGAATTTTGTATGGGAGGTCGAAAAAAAAAATCTCATTTACCAACATAGCTTCCATAGAAAAAGTTGTTCAGTTTCATGGTCTGATCATGCCTGCAAAGTTTTCGGTACACCGTCCCTTACACCCTGAATGTTGTCTTTGGTTTTACTCTACCTACTTAAGTTTTACGCATGCGACACAGGCCAGCAAAGCCAAAAATTTGTTATTCAACTTTTGAAGTTGTATGAGAAAAACATGACTGGCAGGCCTTTTTTTTTTGTTCGCGATAAATAAAAATGCTACAAAAACAACAACTCAAATAGCCCTTTTATGGAACTAAAGAACAGAAGGAAGGAATCCTGACAGAAATGTTGAATAACTCGGAAACTACAATAAATTGCGGGACATACATGTTAGTGATTTGGTTACCCATCAGTATAAGGCATTTGAATTTCGTCTTTGGACGTCACTTATCAGGCCACCCTGTATACAGTGTGTCTTAGAAATGAATGCAAACTTTCAGAGCGTTTCCTGGACGTGAAACTGAAAAACTTTTTTTAATTTTCTAAGAACGATAAGATAAGATAAGATAAGATTTATTTACATGAATATATGTTTACATTGAGTACATACAAGGTCTTATAGTATAAAAGATTATGGAATCAATATATTCAGCCTGCATGAAGGCGTGCAAATATTTACAATATAAGATCAGTCGCATTTATAACTCTAAATATTCTTTCAAACTATTAAAACATTTTTCCGCGAGCCATACAATTACTTGCGAAAATATTTGACCTTCCAAAAATTTTGAGGATATTTTTTCATAGAGGGGGGGACATGTTAAGTTTAGTGTTGCTGTGGCGCAAATAAAAAGACAACAGGCTCCTCTGTTGTCTTTCAAATATGAAATTTAGAGCTTGCTTCGCTCTATATTATAAGTTATATTCGTGGAGCGTGGTGTAGGTCCTCGCTTTGCTTTTTTAACGTCAAATGTCGAGCTCGCTTTGCTCGCAATATGTTTATTGTTGCTGTAAGGCGGAACTCTCTTGGCTTTTAAATTTTCAAGCTTGCTTCGCAAGCAACTTTTTAAACGTAAATGTAGAGATAGATTCGCTCGCAATACGTGTAGTGGTAATGTGGTGCAGTGTGCATCCCTTGTCTTTTTAATGTGATGTGTCTAGTCGCTTTTCTTGTGATGAATATTTTCTTTCACCCGACGGTAGTCTTGCTATGGTATGTGTTGTGACCCCCCATGATCAGAAGCTGTATGCCCCACTGGATTAGACCAGCATAGCGATTAGGTAAATTATGAGCGTTTTTTGCAGCCTGCAAGAAGTTGACTACGGAACTCTAAAACTCTCATAATTTCGATTTACACCACATAGTTACCTATTGTGTCAAATTTGTTTATGAATTCATAAAAATTTGTGTATTTTTATGGATATCATTCATCATTCTGATAGTAATACTTAAATACGGTGTTTCGGTGCTGTAAATAAATATAGAGGTTAGTTTTTCAATTTCTGATCATCTCGGTTTACTTGAATACTCGGTATCTTCAGAACTGGATGATATTGGATCTTTTGCGTAGCAGAATCTCAGCAAGATTTCGAAGTTCGGAGGATAATAAACAACGGACAGCTTATCAAGCTTATATATCTGGTTTTGGAACTTGTGGACGGACCATTTTTCCAAATTAATGTCGATCTTGTTCTTCAATAAGAGCGATGCTTATATGTCGGTGGACCAATTTATCAGTAAAACCCAATCTAAAACCAGCAGCTGACGACAATTTGACGACACAAAATTAACACCTTATACCCGTTTTGTCGTCTAAATTCTTCCTGTCTACGTAATAGGTACAAAATGTACTAAGTCAACGAAATACCCGACGAATATCTGAATGCATGTATCTCTTTTTAAATAAAGTACTTATAACAAATATGTATTTTACTTGTATTACGGTTGAGTTACACAGCCGTTACTGATAGATAGAATAATTTATTCTATAAAATAAATAAAACAAGTAGGTAGGTAAGTCATTGTCACAGTATAGTTTTGTTATTACAGATAGGTTAAATATAACACAAACACGGCTACATAAAACACCTGCATAATATTTGTCGTGATGACACAAATTATTCCAAAAATAAATAAAATATAGGATTGAAATTAATGTAAATAAAATAAATTGTAAAATTGTAAATATAAACAGTCAGAGTCCAAACAATGTATGACAGTGTTTTGCACAGCAAATCATGAACGTCAGAACTATGCACAACCCAAGCATGCACGAAAATGGCAATGAAATCAAAACAGTTTCGCCCAAAACACCCTTGTAGTAACAATTTACACCCCGCGCATGCACTACACGATATCAAAGACATCACGTGACCATTTTGAAAATCTGCAAGTAGTAATGTAACCTAATCGATAGTTTTACATTCTCGTATAACTTAATCGATATTGTTTTTTTCTTATATATTTTTTATTATATTTTTTACGACTCGCTCACTTTGTTCGCTCCAGTGGGTCACAATTCGTACCAGACCTAACCTACTGGGTCGGAATCGAATTTTAATGCGGGGGGCTTCGTTTCACCCCCCCCCCCCCCCCCCCCTCCACGGCCTTATATGTCATATTCCAATAATTAATCAAGAAGTCGATTATAGCCAACACTATAGTTTATGCGTTCATTTACTCGTCGACGTAATTTTATTTAAATTCGAATTATACCCCGGTACATTAATTGTCCGGGCCAGTTACTGAACACGATCCAATGACTGTATCGTACATAGCAATATGTGCCGTTCCTACTTTAGTAATTCACATACATACATACATAAATCACGCCTCTTTCCCGGAGGGGTAGGCAGAGACTACTTCCTTCCACTTACTACGATCCTGGCATACTACTTTCGCCTCCTCCACATTCATCAATCTCTTCATGCATGCTCTTCGGTTTAGGGTACTCTTGACCTGACCTTTCTTTAGCACGTCCCCGATTTGATCAAGGTACGTTCGTCGAGGTCTTCCCCTTCCGACGTTCCCATCCACACTTGCCATATACACCTGTTTCGTTAATCTTCTTTCATTCATCCTCTCTACATGACCAAACCATCTAAGCATACCCTTTTCTACACCAGTCACTACGTCTTCTTTTATACCACAACGTTCCCTTATCACGCTATTCCTTATCCTGTCACTCAATTTTACGTCAATCATACTTCTTAACGCTCTCATTTGTACTGCATTTTTTCTACTTTCATGCTTTTTCTGCCATACCCAACTTTCACTCCCATACATAAGTGTCGGAACTAACACCCCTCTATGCACAGCCAGAGGGGTGTTAGTTCCGACAGTAGTTTAGTAATTTACTGGGAATATTCCCAAGGGAATGTTTACGAACTAAAGTAAACCTTTAAGTATTCACTTTTTAAAATGCACCCTACAGAAATACATGCCTACAGCATAATATTCTTCGCATTGGTAATTCCTAATCTCTCACAACAATATTTAACTTTAAAATTCCTAAAATAATCGTATTTTGTCACATTCTGTCTAATATACGATTATGTAATGTTTACTTACTTTATTTATACTTATGTTACTTCAAAAAACACTTAAAATGAATTGTCCAGGATATTTATTTATTATTTATTAAAATATTGTTGATAAAAAAAAGGTAACATTCGTAATTTTTTTTAATATCCAGAACAATTCACACAGCGCCATCTGGCCCCAAACTAAGCAAACGTTGTACTATGAGAACTAGATAGCTGATATCAGTACTTTTTTGTAAATATATACGTATTATACATAGAAAACACCCAGCCCAAACACAAATACTTGAAAATTGACTTAACAAATATTTGTGTCTTGTGGAGATCGAACCCACGACCCTTGGCGTAGCAGGCAGGGGTACCCGGGTTTCCGGGGAATATTCCCATTGTTACCGGGAACGGCACATTGCTAGTCGTACATAGTCATTTTGTATAAAACATTGTCGGGCGTAATCGTATTGTGCATAATCAATGTCGTGCTTTTATGGTTCCAAAAGTCAGCACGCAGTCAGCCTACTTTGACAGCCTATATGTCAATATCAGTGATCCAGAGAGTTATGTCAACTTACAGGTCAATATCACGTCAGACTCAGAGCAAGTAAAAGTGAAACCTACCAATATTATACTTGAAGCTATGAAAAACTCATCTCACCGCAATAAGACTTGGCTTGTCTACACTAATATTATAAAGAGGAAAGATTTGGTTGTTTGTTTATATGAATTGAATAGACTTCAAAACTTCTAAACCAATAAAAAAATACCATTAGAATTCTTTATTATTTGGTACGAGAAAAAATAGGGATCCGCGTGAAAATTTCGATTTTGTAACCCAATGCGTGAAAAAGTACAAAAAAAAATCTTATATCGCGTACGCTGTGGAAATTATTGACAATGGAGCAAAATGATGTACTACAGTTTTATAAAAGACATCCATATCTAAAAAAAAGCCGCAAAACTATCTGTCTATCTATTACAGTTATGCCACAATAACTACTTTTTCATCTTAAAATGTGCAATAGCAACGTCGCGCCGGTACAAACTACGCAACATTATTCGTGCCTGAGTAATAGTTGTATTTAATCATGAGTGTAATAATTATCAAAACCAACAGTTACATTAAACATGTAAATAAGCAACATTATGTTACATGTCATGTGTGGAGTGGCAGAAGTGGGGTTTATCACACTATGATTTGCTGTTTTGGCTAGAAAAAAAAATCCAGTCAGACGAAATTCATAGTGTCATAACGTGTTAACTACCAAAAATACCTATAACTATTTAAAATATGGTGCGTATATTCTGTGTAAAGATTAAACATGCTCTCATAAGCTTGATTAAATAAGTAGTATTTTGTGTCTTTAAGCATTTGTTTTTGTTTTATTTTAACGCATGCCTTTTATTGCAATGAGTATTTCATGGCTTCGTTTTACTTGCTTCTAGGGTTCTCTCTGAAATCTTCTCTTGCCCTGAAATACCATAGAGAATGTACTGCGAAAGAAGTAGGAGTACATAAATAAGATTTTCTTTGGTTTTCTTCCTTCTACGAGAAAAGACGTAATTTTTTGACAAAAGCGTTAAAAAGGGGAGGTAACGTTCGTGATCCAATGTTCTCTCAATCTAATCATTAAAGAGGTAGATTATATCTTTTGTTGTAATGTGGGTAAGTCTAAAATCAGAATAACAATTCTATTCATCTTCTTCTTCTCTTTTAACCCGTTGCCACCTAATGGTGAGTGTAGGTATCCTCCTTACTTACCTTATATTAGCGCTGCCTCTTTCTGTCAAATAGGTATGGAGAAGGATATGAGATATCCAAGTCCTATCATGTTTAAAAACTTCAATGGCTTCTACGCCATTTCTAGTAAATTTAGCCACCATTGTTTTATCGTCGCCTCATTTTGATAGATTACGCGCATTTCATGACAAGACTTACATATCTCCAATCCGTTCCTAAACCTAAGTTTTTGACGAAAAGTGACAGCGCTAATATAAGGCAAGTAAAGAAAATTGTTATCCCGAATAAAGGCCATAACGTTCAGCTTGGCTACTGAGTCCATTTCTATGAATCAAGTTTAAAAAATTAGGCTTGTTTATATTTAAATAAGTTAATATGAAGTCTTCGCTTGTTCTCCTGAACCCTCCTCAGAGGTGCATCATTCTAGGACAAATTTTATTTATAACTAGCTTTTACCCGCGACTTCGTCCGCGTTAGATAGTTTTTTTAGGCAGAAGTTCTAAAGTATGTATGTGTATTCATAGTAAATGTGACAGTGATATAAGAACAGTTCTTATCTCTACTGTTTAAAGATGACTTGCTTGCTTCTGTTGTTAAAGGGATAATTCAAAATTTGCTATCCGAACTGAGAGATTAATATTTATAACCATTGAATACAAAAGTCAGTAGATAACAGAGTACTTACTCCAAAAGGTGCCGATTTGAGCACACTAAAATGGTCAGCATAAGTAGATAAAACAGATAAGAAGGTAACTTAAGTTACTGTTATACATTTTTATACTTCTATACCACATTTTTTGTTTTTCTGTCCTTGGTAAAGAAGGCAATGTCCTTTCTCAACTTATTCCCATCAAACTGAATATCTTTTGTTGTGGAACCATTTCTGTATCTCCAATAGTTTAGGTGGGCTCCTGCTGATAGAACTGGTGGTCTACATAAGATACTCCAGATCCCCAATGTCCTTGTGTAAATAAAGCGGCCCATCATACTGAACAACTTTTGTTTTGGAACCATTTCTGTATCTCTAATAGTTTACGTGGGCTCCTGATGGTACACCTGGTGGTCTACATAAGGAACTCCAGCTCCTCAATGTCATTGTGAAAAGAAGCGGCCCATCATACTAAACAACTTTTGTTTCAGAACCATTTCTGTATCTCCAATAGTTTAGCTGGGCTCCTGATGGTACACCTGGTGGTCTACATAAGGTACTTATGAGCCCCAATGTCCTTGTGAAAAGAAGCGGCCCATCATACTGAACAACTTTTGTTCTGGAACCATGCCTGTATCTCTAATAGTTTAGCTGGGCTCCTGGTGGTACACCTGGTGGTCTACATCTATACTCAAGACCCTCAAATGGTAATAAAAAGTAGCCCATGTCCGTTCTCGGTATGCTAGCAATCTCTGTGCCAAGTTTCATGAAGATCGGTTCAGCGGTTTGGCCGTGAAAGCGTAGCAGACAGACAGACAGAGTTACTTTCGAATTTATAATATTAGTGTGGATAATATAATGTAGTTAAATAGTTAATATAATGATTAAATAAATAATAAAGTTATTAGGTAACTAGAAAAAAAATTGGGATAGATATCCCATGAAAATTCATTTTCAGTATTTTATGATTTTCGTTTATTGGTGATTTTATTCTTGAAGGTGGTTTAGTTTTTTGTTAAAAAGTACAACTATAATCCCACAGAGAACTAGACAATGATCCATGATGGAACTATTTCCATGAAGATTTCTATGAAGTTTTTGTATCCATCAGTCAGTTAGTTTGTTTAAAGACTGAAGCAGACCAATTGTACGAGCAAAACGCGTGCGTGCGATTATACGTTGCAGCAAAAAAATAACATACAGCACAGCATCAGGATTGCGCAATAACATTTATGTTAACAATTATCAGTCACACACTCGCCCTCACACAATATACGCCGAGGCGTTATCAGTCGATAGAAATAAATTACTTTTCCCTGACCTATACTCTTTATCAAGTTTAAGTTAAACATTTGATATGTAAAATATAGATATTAATATAATTTGCAACAATGCAAACTTGCAGACTTTTAACATTTCGCGAAATAAAATCTTCGATTGAATGAAATGTTACAAAAAACATTTGTTAAGTATGTAAACAGTGGTTTTAAGGGCATGGGAAAGATGACACGATTGGCTTCACGCGTACCACACTATGTTGCGGTATTGGACAGTTAATATGGCAAACATGTTTGATCTGGTAGTGCGGCAGTGGTCTGGTCACATCTGTCGATGCCGATGTATGGTAGAGTAAGCCGGTTTTTGGGTGGATCCCATGCCTCAGCAAGCGTAGCGGCGGGACGTTCTCCAAGCAAATATACCGAAGACTTAAAGACTTCCGACTTGATGGCGGACACGGGATATCGTGCCTTATGGCATATCCGTATGGCACTTACGTTCAGCAGTGAACTGCTATTAAGCTGATGTGTTGCGTGATGTGTCATATATGACATATGCTTACGGCACAGCGATGCGGTGTGTAGTGCGGTTGCATTTAACTATTGTCATCAGTAATTTTGGACCAGAATTATAACCACAAAATTGTGCGGGACGTCAGAGGGGCTAAATGTTTGGTTACGGAAGGACTTCAAATTGATAAAGAGATAAATATATATAAATACATGTGCAAATACATTTATCACACTTTCAGTACAACATAGTAGATACTTCCTCTACTGTAACGTACACTGTTGCACACGCATCCAGTGTGAGTCGGTCTTTAAATTTAAGATTTCAAATTGATACATTTATCTTGGTGGCCAGTGTTATAGTATCTGTTATATTTTATCATTTCTTATAATACACATCACTATGTACACGTCATCAACGTACCGTCAAACGTAGTGTTATCAGCACAATTTAATCTGTCTGATACTATATATATTTATAAAAGATTGTTTACAAATTTTGATCAAAGATAGCAGCACAAAAAATTGGTTTTAAACACGATTTAAATGATTTATTTATAAAGTCAACATTAAAATTATAAATGAGTAAATGCTCATTGTGTATTATTGTCAAAGAAACCAAAAAATATAAGCTTTACTGAAAAAGTTGATACGTTTAAAGAATATTTTTTTGTATTTGTGAGTCGAAAGTGAAGATTGTAGAGTATGTGTTTTGAAGTTATTTTAATGGTATTTAGTGTCGAATAGCCAAAATGATTTTTTCCCTTTCTTGTTTCTGTGCTGGCAACACGTGTTTTTCAAGAACCGACGACAACCGACAACAACCGACGACATCCGACGACAACCGTATACAACCGACGACATCCGACGACAACCGACGACAAGTTCGGATGTATCTAAATGTCGGATACAGTCGCCGACTTAGGTCCGGGAGGACCTTAAGGCACATCTAGGACGAAGTCCTTTTTTACCGATTTTTTCTTGTTTTGAGTGAACTCTTCTAAGAAAAAAGCAGAAGCCCTCTCAAGTGCTCACTCACTCATAGAAATCATAGTTTTTTGTTTTAAATCTTTGAAGCTGAACTGGAATTTTGTATGGGAGATCTAATTTTTTTCACATTTTGACCTTTGTTCGTTTGAGAGGGTTGTTGCTTGTTGCCGTCTGTAATTTTCGCTGTCGGTCGCTGGTGAAATTTCAACCTATACGAGTATTTGTCAGACGTAGCGACACCGATCGTATTCTACTGTTTACCTCGCAAGAGATTAAGGCGTGATATGTATATGTATGTTTTCGACTATTTTATTAAAACCCAGAGGTTTTAGCTTAATTTTTCTAACACCTTGTATTTGTCGCTCAAATGGTTTCTCAATACATATCAGAAATAAATAGCTTTTTCGATCTATTTGCGCTCGTAAAATATTCATAACTTCGATTTCCTCTTGCGGACCATTTTTGGAATCATTCATTTTCGTTTTTTATCTTACTTTTATGGTGACAAGTTGTAAGCATTGCTGGCAAAAGCATTTATTGACCACACCTGAATAGGCGTTTTGTCATCAAGACTCTAGGTATAATATCGTTATCAAGACTCTCATCATTATTGGCCTCACACGTCTGTGACAGACAATTTAATCAGTGTCTGAGGCAAGACTTTTCATGGCTGTATTAGCCGATACGGGAGCGGCATAATTTTCCGCACGCTCTACAAGTCAAGGTGGAATTTGAGACTGGCGCATGCATGTTTAGATGACATTTTGCCTTTTGTTAGCGAGAACAGAAAACCAGGCATTATCGTGTGTTACGCTCATCAAACACACGCTTACGTCATTCGTCCCTATCCTCAGCAAGACTCTAGTATGTTATAATGACACTTATTGGCACATCTGCTATGGTGCGTCGTAATATTACTTGTTTGTACCTACTTTTGTAGAGGTAGAGAGAGAGAGATAATTAAATCTATTTCAATATAAAACTGTGCACAGGTTTATGTCTACAGATGTAGTTGAATGGACCGAAATAAATGTCTTTTTTTTTTCTTTCTTGTTGATAGACCTTTTCAGCAGAGTCTAGCGCTTAGTTCTACGAAGATAATGCTGATCAAAGAGATGGTTTTCAGTCAGAAACTGTATTTCCAGATGGCTGAAAGAAGTAAGGTAAAATAGTTTTTAGTGTTCATTATGAAGTTCGTTGTTCCAGGGTTCATCGGGTCGTTGGACGACTCGGTGTCCCACACGAAAACAGAAAGAGAATTATGAAATTAATGTCATTCTGGCGCAGTTAAAAATAACTTTAAGTAAAATTTTATTTCAACGAAGTAGCATGTGGAAATTG
Source organism: Tuta absoluta (assembly GCA_027580185.1). Lineage (NCBI taxonomy): Eukaryota > Metazoa > Arthropoda > Insecta > Lepidoptera > Gelechiidae > Tuta > Tuta absoluta. The sequence goes on along the minus strand of JAQAHW010000016.1, from coordinate 3,048,667 downwards.
GTTATACATTATGTACTTAAGTAACAAACTTGTAGTATACGGTTGAAAAACTTTGTCACCTGAGTTCATTGAGTTATTTGACAACTCAGTGTCCCACATGAATAGAAGAAAAAGAAGGAGACAAGCAGAAGCAAATTCAATTTAGTGAAAAGTTCAAGTCCTCTTACCGGTTGCAGCGGATCCACAAACTTTAGTAGTTCAAAAATAAAATGACAAAGTAACTAAACACAAATAAGTTTTACTCTTGACTCAGTCGCAGAAAGAAAAGCGGGTTGTAAACATTAAAAGTTTTGATTTCTTGCGATTCCCTCTTGTATTTTATTCTTCTTGTTGCAAATATTATGAAAGGTTCAACTTCAAGGATGGTGTTTTGTTCTCCTTCAAGTTCTACACCGAGTCGACAAACGACCCGAGGAACACAGACACCGGGGCCAACGGCTCAACGTGCTCTTCGAAGTACGAAACCAATCTGTCTTACAGACAACTAGACAGTGAACAAAGTGATAAATATCAACAATGAAAGAAGAAGAAGGAATACTTACAACCTTTTTGATGATAAATTGTCATGCCTTACACACATATATTCTACTTCCCATGCATTGCAGACATGTATAAAAGGCCATAATAATAGTGTACGGCATTAACGCCATGTCTGACAAACAAATGAAGGTCATTCAGAAAAATGGTGACAGGTTGTCAGGCCACCGCCTAAAATTGCAATACGCATATAACCCTCGAGTAACACCCACGGAAATGAAATGGGGTAATGCTATTCTAAACTGGCATCACTTGACTTCTCTACTCCACCTTCCAAAAAGCTGTGTATTTAATAAAGCAGTTTGTGCCCAAAGTTTATCCTGAGTCTACCTCTGATAGATCCTTTGCGGATTAGTTAACAAGGGTCCATGGGTCGTTAACGAGCTGTTTGCGGTTACGTAAGGTGCTATGGTACATTTCATATTTTCAAAGCAAGGCCACTAATAAAAACGATAATTTTTTTAAATTTGCTATTCAAAAAACGTTTAATTTAAGTTTCCGGTAGCACCTAATTAGATGTAAAAGATGTAAGAAATATTGAATCCATCCACGTGTAATCGAAGTAATTATATCACTTCTTCAAATAATACTTGACCTACTGAGATTCAACCACGAATTTACGAAAATACAAAATATTTAACCTCAATGATCTCCTTCAAATAAAATACTAGTTGGTAAAATATTCAGGATTTTAATTGCTCTATATTTTATTACTCGCTAACACCTTTGAAAGCACTGATGGAAGTTTTTTGACGCATCCGTCTATCAAACGAACGGTTTAAACAATAATCAGATACCATGGTACACTGTAACTCAAGCGGTTTTGAGAAAGGCGTTTGACAGATGCATGCGTCAGTCCGTCATAGTGTCGCAATTCCACTGTTGGGCTTTCCGTTCTGGGTTGAAATGAGACGGAAGACGGCTTTTCTCGAAGGTTGGGAAGGTAGAATTCATAGTACCTACAATACAAAACTGTAAACGAGACGTTATCGTTTTGATCTCAATACTACCCTTCCCTAATATTTTATTTCCGCCATACAAATTTTTGTTTGGCCGCACTGTAGCCTAATTTACAATATAATAGGGTTCGTTTCAAGGATAAGGAATAACTAACCTGTACCCTCTAAAACCTTTGTTTTCCTCGGAATAGGATTTGGTATAGGAAATTGTTAATGTAGAAATAACAAAAGGGACAAAATAAACGCCAATATGCCCACAATATTAACAGGGTCCTTTGTACAGAGTGATTTACGTAAACCAGTATAGCCTTTATAGTAAAATGCTTTTTTAACTAGCTAGTGCCTGCGAACATTGTCTCGCTAACTTAATATTACTTAATATATTTTTAATTTTCATCAAAGTTGAAAAGTTGTTCCTTATCACCAGCCCGTCTTGCTGTCGCTAGTAAACTTTTACTCTATATGTTGTTCATTTTTTTTTTACTTTATGCAGAAAAATGTACACGAGTGGACTTAGTACCTAAAGCGACAATGGCGCAAAATGAAATGTCCAGGATATTATTATTTAAATAAAAAGACATAAAAAGCAAGACCACGGCGGCCGTTGGAAAATTAATATTTTATAAAATTATGATCGCGAAACAAATACATATCTAAAAACTTGCTTTATATTTTTTTCGTGGATCCATTGCCTACTGTGTCCACTTCTAGTTTATAACAGTGATCGCTCAACGCTATCAGCTGTTACATTTCAGTGGACAAGGAAATCAATTCGAGGGTACAAGGGTTTCGTCGATACGGACAATGACAAAGCGAGTCTTAGTCACAGGAATTTATTAGAGAATGCCTTATGTGGAACTAGCTGATACTCCTAGTCGACGTTTTGTGACCCTCTATGTTGAAATTTGGTTTGTGTCCATTTAAGGACCAGCGTACTACTACTACTTCTATTACAGCCACAACAGTCCACTGCTAAACATAGTTTGGCGTACATTTAGCGCAACTTGAAAAATAACGGTTATACATACATATATCACGCTTCTATCCTTTGCGGGGTTAGCAAACCTAAAATTGTAGATATCGCCTAAAATTGTAATACACATGTAACCTTCGAGTCCCTTAGTCTCTTACGAAACACACAGAAAATAAATGAGGTGATGCTATTTTGTTATTTACCTAAATGAAGTGAATATTACTTTGGTCGCGATACAGCTTGCATGGAGAATAATTGACATCACTTCTCTTACAAATTTTTGTACTCGCATACTTCATAATTCTCAAGTCTATACTTCCTTAGAAGGTTTTAGAGAGTAACATAAACAAATTGAAATATCCTTAATTTTAATGCACAGATACTATGCAGCGCAAAAAACCGGGGTGTAAGGGATGGTGTACTGAAAACTTTGCAGAAATGAGCGGTCACTAAATATTTTTTCTATTATGGCTACGTCATAGTCATATTATATGTCAACCAGCGTCCCATTCGAAATACCCGACTTTCTATTGAAACTCAGTTTTTTGTTTTCATTTTCCAACATTGACTCCAAAGTGAAAGTTGTTCAGTTTCATGGTCTGATAATACCTGCAAACTTTACGGTGCACCGTTCCTGGTTAATTTTAGTCTCTATGATAATAACCTAGCAGTAGGTATCTAATTGCAACCGAGCATTGTCGAAGCTGCTTTTAAATTAATGACATTGCTTTATGATAAAATGTCCTCAAACCGCATGGCCACAATTTGAATTATTCGAGCATCAACTGAAACAATCTGTGAAATTATCGCCAAAGAGAGATTTATAACTCTATTTTGTAATCTACGTAAACGTTTTGTTAATGTATTGTATTGGCTCTATCTCGACGGAATTAGAGAAACAAATGGTAAATTTTCCAGAACGTTGCGGACAATTGACAAAAGATCTGTTTGCCTCAATGTCAGTGCTAGGGATTTATTAACATTTTGAAGTATTAACTTAAATTATAAATGAAATTAAGATTGGTGAAATTACTTCTTCGGCATTTGCACAGTCCTCAGTGTAACCTTTATTCAAAGTTTTTGTAAAGTTCGTGTCTCGAAATTACGTTAAATTACAAAATATATGACGTGGAGTTTTAATTTTACGTTTCGACGTTATCTTTGATGCTGTATTATATACAGGAAAATCAGAATGCGAAACCAAGGAAACAAGTTATTAAAGAGGAATAAACCACCAAGAAATATCGAAAATAATATGTATTGTCGAAGTTTGTCGTCATCATATCTGAGGGAAGTAGATCCTTTGTCAATATTATGACCTAACAAAAAAACTAAGAACAAACTATTTCACGTGGATATTACTGTGAATAAGGAAATAAAAGACTTGTTTGTCTGTTTCTGCTGGAGATAGATGCGGTAGAAATATTGTACCTACCGTTTATGTCATTTCGATTGATTTGAACCAGGTTCCAGTGGCGACAATCACAAAGTATTTAAATAAATCCATCCCTCAATATAAATAAAAGAGTTAACTCACAAGTAAACCTGTCTCATAATTTTTCAATCACAAAGATAAATGTATCTTAACTTTAAATAAAAGAAAAAATACCTAAATTTCTGACAAGAATCCGCAATTTGGTACTCAAGAAACCGCACTTTAGGGTCTTTATTCACTCCTTCTCTTTAACATGATGTAATAACTACTATCCTGGCCTCATAAGAAAAATCTTCAATAGCAACATCTAGTTGCATCTAAAGCAGTCCCCAACTGCACTGATATACACCCTTTCCTTATAGTCGGGGGGTTTGTTACAATGAAGATATGTATGTCTCGTGGAAGTTTGCCGACAAATACCTACGAGCCTGTCCATTAGAAAATGAAAGACATTCTTTTAAACACACAAACACACACAACTAGAGCAGTGTGTGAACAGACTTGAAAGCTATTTATTACTCTCTGCCATTGTAATAAAGGTAGGTTTTGAACCAAGGTGTACGACTAACTCGTATAACACCCCTTGTAGGTGTGTCTTACTATTCTCCGGTTACTATTGGTTTAGGCCTAATGATTCAGGTAGAAGCCATACCGTTTAGTGTGTTTTTGTCAAAATTTTAAATTTATTGTCGACTGGGGGTTTTCATTTCTTGACTTGGTTCCCCAAACGACATGAAAGTCCATGAAAGCAAAAAAAATTGTTATGCGATTTTTTAGCAGATTGATTAAAAAACATATCTTCACGTAGGTTTGCTAGAAATTTTCCAGATTAATAGTTATTCACGTGGCATAACATTTTGCGGTATTACCCAGAAATATCGCCACATTATCGTTAGCATCTTTCCGCAGCTGCACCGTAACACCCGCTCCTTACAGAGCATAAACTTGGAGATTAGGCCAAAAATATTGCGGAAGGTTTGCTCGCGGGATATACAATTTGCGTAAACTATGACAACTGACGCGAGACTGAAAGTAATGCTGAACAATGAAATCTACACAACGTTTTTATGATTTTCTGATATGTAAATAAAGTTATATGATACCATAATATATCGGCGCGCAGCCCAATACTCACTTTGTGACCATATCCCATTTTATGTCCAATTAAAACTTTAAAGCAAAATCTTTCAGTAAAACTTGGCACATTGAATGACGTTGATAATAATTAAATGGATCAAAAACATTACTCGTTCACATAAAATTTAAGTTAAATTAAATTACAAAGTAATTTCATTACACGTCACAGAATTCAATTATCTCTCGCAGGCACGCAAACCACGGTCTGTTTGTGTTTAATAATAATTGACATTGGTAAATGGTAGCAAATGAAGGAGATAAGTTGAATTTATGTGTGATCATATCGACTCCCGACCCTGGTATCGGTGTATCCAGATATCAAACTTAAGAATAGCGCAGAGGATTACGAGGTAAAGAAAATGAAGCCAAATAAAGTATATTTTTGTTCTTCTGTGATAACTGATAAGTTTTGCTAGTGGTGCCTTATTAGATGTTTTAAATGAAATTAATTTAAATATGCTCAAGTTTAATGTGTAGAATAAGTGGGAAAGTAGCTTTTTTAAATATCATTTTTAATATTTCAAAACTTGCAAAATTTTCAAGCGCGGGCAGGATTTGAACCTGCGACTTTTGCATTACTAGTGGCGGCGATGGAGCCTTGCCACGCGTTTCTGGCATTAAAATACACTTGCGAAATTGGCGGGCAAAGAATGAATTTAATAAGCCTGAGAGATGCAAGCACATGCTGAGCACAAGCAAAAGGCATTCGTAGGCACGTGGTCTTCATTTATTGCGATCCAGTTCCAAACTGTGTACTAGTGAGGATTTTTATGTAGTGTGTTGATAAAATAGTTTATGCATCGGCATATAATAAGGCATTATAATTATGACAGTTGCATAAACAACTATTATTGTACACCAAAATAGGGATATTATATCGGAGGGTATTGCCATACTCACCACACGTGGCTGGTGGATTGGCAAGCGCAGTGCAAGATGTTGCATTCACAGGGAAGGAGAGGGATTTATTGCTACCCATTTCCTGTATGATTATGCCTTAGTCGCTTTTTACGATGCGATGTGGAGATACACGCGAGTTATGTTCGGGTACAATTTGTACTCGAACTGAGCAAATAATTCGGATCAAGATAGCGACGGTGATAAACGGCTTCTGGGTACAAATACTTTTGAAATTGAGTTATTACTTACTTTTTGTACTAAAAAGCTTTTCACGGTTAAACAAGTTATTGATAAAAAGCTGTGTTATTACAAAAAAGTTAACTGCGCGTTTAGACAGGGTTTATTTAAATTATTAGGCTGTACAATTTGACGTTGTTTAACAACTGAAATAGTGTCTAACTTTTTTTTAAGGAGACGCGCGGTTGATGTATTATTTATGAGTCCAGTATGGCTAGCTTTTCATGATTCAAAAATATCTAAATTGTTTATTTTTGCCTTATAGTTTCTGGACTTTTTTATTTCTCTTCATTTAGGGTATATGCTAACATAGTTTTGTTTGCTGTGGATAAAAACGATGAACGACAAGTTTTTACACTGTGTATACTACCTCAGAGAAAATACCGGTATGGCGGGTGACAGGAGTGATGCCGATAGGCAGAATGGAGGGTTCCAGGTGGTGTCGGGAAAAGGGTAGCTACCCGCCTGGCCGGGTGTTGTGGCCAGGGGACCGACTGGTCCACCTGGATAGAATTGAAAGTTGTATATATGCGTTGCGCGGTGAAACACTTCGATACCGCGTTTCAGGCTCTTTGTTCTGTCACGTGGCGCCATCTTGCAGCTATGTTGGAACTTCTGTTGCGTCTTGCTTGCTCGTGAACCACTTTGAAAAAAATGATAAAATGATAAAAATGATAAAATGATAACTTTATTTGCTTAGACTAGGGTACAGTACATAGATGGTAAAATAATTTTAGATTCTCCCAATCAGCCATGTCAAATAATTACAGCATGCAAATATTTTATATAAAATCTTCGAAGTCAGTTTTTGTAATCTAAGTATTCTTTTACGGAGTAGAAACACTGCGTACTAAGCCATTTGTACATTTCAAATTTAAATTGCTTTGGCGGTAATTGCCTGATATGCGATGGAATTTTGTTGAAAATTTTAATACACATATTAAAACAGTTTTTCTGAAAACGTGTCGTTTTTGGGACAAAACCAAGTACTAGCCTATCCGGATTCCTTGTATTTCTGGGACATATATCTGTAGTTTTTTTAAAGCAATGCAGGTTTTCTTTAACGAATTTTGCAATTTCGAATATATACATGCAAGGCAGTGGAAGTACATTTAGTTTCTTGAACAGTGATTTACAAGAATGCAAAGGCTCTACACAACATATAGAACGAATACATTTTTTCTGTGCGATAAAAGCATCATTACAATCAGTGCTGTTTCCCCACACAATTAAGCCATATTTTAAAACAGACTGTACATAACCAAAATATGCTGTCATAGCTGTTTCCAGTGAAGCTGATTTTGCGAGTTTATAAAGAGGAAAACTGAATCGGTTTATTTTTTGACACACATGATTTACTTGTTTTTTCCAATTTAATTCTTTGTCAAGGAAAATGCCTAGAAATTTCACAGATTCTGCATGTTGAATATTTTCAGTTTTATATTTTATGTTTAGTTTAGGATTCAGATTATTAAAATTTATAAAATTTGTTTTAGTTATATTAATATTTAAATTATTCTTATTTAACCATTCTATTATTGATGAGATTGTATTATTTATGTCAATTTCATGTTGATTAATTGTATTATTTTTAATATTTGAAGTCACTATAATTGATATGTCATCGGCAAATAAAATTGATCTGTAATTAGTCACTTCAGGAAGGTCATTAATATAAATTAAAAATAACAAAGGACCTAAGACACTTCCCTGTGGTACGCCGAACTCGTTAGCTTTGTACACAGATCTGTGTGTATGTACAGCATTTTTAGAATCCATAGACGATATTTCAACACATTGTTCTCTGCCCTGTAAATAACTAGTTAACCAGCTATGGGCCGGGCCCCGTATTCCATAATGTTCAAGTTTGGCTAGTAGTAGCTTATGACAGACAAAGTCAAAAGCCTTTGACATATCTAGAAAGAGCACTGTCGTAAAAAGTTTCTTATTTGTGCTCTGCAAGATTTCATTCACCAGATGAAAAGCTGCAAGAGTGGTGGACTTTTGTTTCTGAAAGCCATATTGGTCTTGTTTTAGAATTTCGTATTTATTTAAGAATTTTATTAACTTTGCATACATAACCTTTTCAAATATTTTTGAAAAAATAGGTATCAATGTTATAGGACGAAAGTTGTTCATGTCAAAACTGTCACCTGATTTGTATAAAGGATTAACGACCGACAACTTTAGTAAGTCTGGAAATACTCCACTTGCAAGGGAAAGGTTTATTAAATACGCCAGAACTGAAGCAATTTCTTCCTTGCAGGCCTTTATAACATTGGTACATATTTCATCGTGTCCTACAGCATTTGTATTATTTAATGTCATAATTATTTTTATTATGTCATTTTCATTAATTGGTTGTAAATATATTGAATTCGGAATTGATTTTTTGGAGTTAGTTATCATTATATTAGAATTTAATTTATTAGTCTGAGAAATAAAATGTTCATTAAAGGTCGATGCTATTTCTGTTGGTTTAGTTATACATTTGTTATTAAGTTTGATTACTTTTATATGATTATTTGTCCATTTGTCATCTGTTTCGCTTTGAATTACTTTCCAGGTAGCTCTACATTTGTTTTTACTTTTTTGTATAATTTTGTTATTTGTATTCCGTTTTGCTGCTGTAATACAATTTTTTAGCATTTTCGCATAGCATCGATATGTATTTTTTACCTCATCGCTTTTTAATTTATAATATTTAAATCTAAGTTCATTTTTTGTGTTACAGCTTTTATTTATACCTTTGGTGATCCACCGAATTGTGGTAGTTGTATTTATTTTGATTTTTATCTTTGGGAAACAAAGTTTATACAGCAAGCAAAACATATCATAAAACTTAACAAAGGCATCATTGAGAATAGAGTGAGCATAAACATCAGAAAAAGATAGACTAGCCAAATACATTTTAAACTTTTTGATGTTCTCCGCTGTATATAGTCTTCTATGTTTATAAATTGTTTTTGGTATTCGAGGCTTATGTTTGATTGGCATATATAGTAGTTGGGCAGTTTCATGGTCAGAAAGGCCAAGTGGCATTACCACGCCTGTTGGATTTTTTCTGTTACTTAAAATATGGTCAATACATGAAAGATATCTAGTGGGTTCTGTTATATGGGAATTATAATTATAGTTGGCCAAAATGTCAATATAATCTGCTGTGACATTATCATTTTTTAGAGTGTTGATATTTAGATCTCCTGCAATGACAATCTTTCTTCTTGGGTATTTACAACTACACTTTGAGTGAGCTTCTTGTCGTAGCTCCCAGAGGTCGCTACACCGGTATATTTTATATTATATTTTATACTTAGGTACTTAATATTATTATTTTATAGACACTTAAAAGTTTTATTTTCTAAATGAGGTACAATGCATTGAATCGGAAATATACGCATTCGCAAAAATTATAGAAAATGTTATAATTCGGTATACGGACGCATAATTTAACTCAATCGTACAAAAAAATATCGGCTTTAGAATAGTTGTAAGTTATGCCCTCAAATAATTCCAGCCGTACCTACATATGATGGTGTAGATAGGTATGACCTGTTGTCAGTGGTTTTAAGCTACTTAGGTTCTGGATTCATAGCATACTTTGAAACAGAGATCATGACTGGCAGTCCACCCGTAAAAGGGTGAATGATTTAAAAAGTTGTATGAAGAGCAAAACCACGTTCTAGAAAGTAAGTAGAAGTATAAAAAAAAACCTTACGAAAACCTGTTAAAAAAACATTCCTAAATTGATTTAGTAATTTTACAATATTCTATTCTCATCAAGAAACTGCCCACAGGCAAGTCAAGTGAGAAACTACCGTGTGATTAGGGTTCAGTGCCACTCACGATCTCAATAAAACGCCTTTCCTCGTTCTCGTGGGGCCATTTATTAAGACTCGAGTAAATAGCTTTCTTGAGATCATTCAACCCTGTTCTCAGGTGGCCTATTTTGCAAAGGTTTACCCTAGAACTCTCAAATAATGGTAACGTTATTTCATGTCTCATGATCGCAATAATTTTATTAATTATGAATCTATATTTATTTATATCATCATATATCTTTATCGCATCACAGATACGGGGGTGAAAAATACTCGTACCCTACATACCCAAACTATCAATTTTACTTTCCTACATTAACAAACAAACAATTAAATAATCCAACCGGTTTTTTCAAATAAAAACTGCTAAACATGTAATAAATATTAATAATAATATATAAGTAAGAGGTAGGTTACTCTCCTAGGCAGCCAAGACGCCATTTATCTTTTTTGAAAAGACGTTGGATAAATTATTCATATGCAAAATAAAGACTTAAAAATTTCCCAAATAGGTAAATCCTAACCTTCTTACCCGTTACATATTAACACTAATTACGTTTGTTTTGGACCTTACTTAAACTCGCAACCAAGTCATGAACATTACACTACAAAGCTTCCGGAATAACGATCATAAACCCTTTAAAAGTCCACTCTTACAAAAATTCAATGTGAGCTTGTGATTAAGTACAGGTATGGTTCAGGTAAACAAAAATCTTTCAATTTTTGAAATCTTGCAAAATTTTCAAACGCTGGCTGGATTTGAATCTGTAACTTTCGCCATTACTCTTCTGCTCTGCTGCTGCCTCTTCTATCTGGGCTACCTCAGCTTGTTCCTTGCCGTAACGTGTGGCACGGCTCCATCTACCGGGTTAGTTTAACTAATACTTGGCATTTAAGATGCACGATGCAAGTTTTTATAAATTGTATACCTACCTAACACGGGAAGTGTTTTAATATTTAGTATTTAAAAATCTTTTTCTTTCCGTGACAAAGATAACGAGGTGTATTGTAAGTAGTGTAACTATTTTATCCTAAGGTAATTTATTCTAAACATTCAGTAAAAAACAGAAGCAAACCTAGCAGAGTAGGTATCAATCATCAAGTATGAAAAAGAAGCGAACCATCTTTCTGTAAATTTTCTATTTAGAGACGACTTAACACTGTCTACGTATGTTTTTAAGTATTTCAATTTTATTGCTATAAGTAGTTTATCAAATACAAAATACATGTGTACCTACCATGTACTAACTTATCCTTTACACCGATCCTAAACAATTGAAATGATTTTGGGCTTTTTCCCACTATTCCAACTACAAGTGTCTACGCTTGTAGTGGAAAACACTTCCTCCCTAGAGAACAACTTAACAGGAAACCTCCAACAACGATGTACTTGTATTGATAGAAATAAAGAATTTTGAGTTTTAAAAAAAACATGCTATTTTCACTGACTCGACAGTGTCAACGAACCGATCTAACCCCGCCGCCACGAAAACATCGTTCATGTAAATAAAATATGCTAAATATGACTGCAACATCGTCGCTTGGATTTTATATTGTGCACAAGTTTTAAGATTGTGCTCTGCATGTAGAATCTCGCATTGCTGTTTTGCTGGAAGCTCTAACACTTTGATGAGTCTTTAAATTGTCTGCTTGAATAAATTCATATTACGCCTATTATCCCTTGCGGGTTGAGCAGAGCGTAAACAGCCGCAATAAAAGGTACATTTACGCCACGTCTGTCATACTTGAGGGTCATTCGGAAAATTGTGTGTCTCCATAGTGACAGGTTGTCAGCCCATCGACTAAAATTGCAATACACACTTGAATATCTTTTAATAATACTGTAGGTAAGTATACAGTACAATAAATCGCTCCTTGACCAATTGTAAAAAGCACTATTCTTTCTTATATATTCCAATTGTATCCCGTATCTCGCTAAAATCTTTTTTTATAAAGTTGGGTAGCTTTTAGTTTCAATTAATTTTGTTTACCCGAATTCCTATTTAAAAAATAATCCTACCAAATTATGCAGAGAACCATTTATTCGCAACAAGGTTTTCGAAATGACAATTAGAGAATATTTAGTTTATTACTTATTTTCCTGCGTATGACTACTTCACCACAACTGTGGAATTGGAATTCATTAACAAATAATGAACAAAGAAAAACGTAGAATAAAAGTTGCAGGCTTTGGTGGAATATCGATTGGGAACTGTAAATAAAATTAATATGTCTCTGGCCTGGGAGTAAAAAATAAGACAGCAACTGCACATTGCTCTCCGGAAATAGGTTTCATATGGCTTAGTTATTGTTCTTTGGGTTAATATTTTTTCTTTATTTTTAATAATAATTATCTTTATTCAAACAAACAAATGGATTACAAAATAAAGTCATCTTAAATCTAAAAATTATAAATAATAAATTCCCTCCAACGCATCTCCACGAGGCATAGTGCCCAACAGGCTGGCAGCATTCCCTCTTTGGATTGCTTAACTCAACCTTTAAGCGAGGTAGCTACCAGACCTGGGTTCACCTGACGCCTCACGGAGACGCGCTGAAATATCGGAAATAAATCCTTTGGCCTCCGAATCCTACGGACCAAAACATACTTATTTAGGAGATCCAAATATTTTGGCGCTTATGAACCTCCTTTCCTTTAAGTTAATACTTTATTACCCGGATTGATCCCTTCAGCTGAACATACATTAAGTGTTGGAAGAGTCACCGACATGATTCAGGTCAGCGCCAACCTCATAAAATGATAATCAGCAGGGCTTCGAGTTTGTTTTAAGAGATTACAAAAACTGGTTGCTCCATATATTAATTAAGAATAACAACTATAGATTACTCATTTTAAGTATTAGACCGTGTCTATCGCGATAGTATTTAGGTAAATATTAGTAATTTACCTGTGTCCCGACGTTTCAACACAGTTTCATGTATTGTGGTCGCGGGTTGACTGACATCCCAGCGAGTTGTCATCTAGGCGGCGGGTGACGAGATGTTCTGCTACCCACATTTATTTATATATTTACTCGGTCTAATACTTAAAATGAGTGAAAGTGATCGCGAGTGCTTAAAAAGTTATATAACCATAGATTAATCCTTAAATGCGCAAGTTCAGGTGCTGCTGATGTGATAGTAAGCGCAATGCTAGGTGACGGCTTATCCAACTAAGGCAGAGCAACTTTTCATCCGATGCTCTTGTTCCCAATTAACCCACCTTCGCTTCTTGTAATTACATTTCAGTCTGTAATCTGCTAAATGGAGGCAATGAGAAACTTTCTAAACGTGCTTTTGACTCTAAACTCTCTGTTTGATTAACAGTTATCCTTTTTTTACCATCTAAAGTATACAACAAATACAAATGTTTTCATTACTCTTATTAATAACATAACATAACAAGATATATATCTAAAACACAATATATCTAAAAGCAAAACGATTAGGAACTCAGGGCCCGAAGTCTGCTAAATAAAAATCGTTTCAGTTGTGTGTCCATTCTGTTAGTGTAACTGTTTTGGTCATTTCGTATTCTGCTAACAGTTTGAAGTATAGAAAATGATATTGGATGATAACAGTGGAGTGTCACTGTCATTGCAGAAGTAAATAATTAGAGAATCCGGGCCCTGGTTGCTTGCTAATATGTTGCTCTAGTCAATATAGGCAACCTTGATTTCTTTAAGAAGTGTGGTTGCAAATTATACCTCAAACTTCAATAGTTTCATAATTACTTTACAAACCGCCTATTCATATACGTTTTCTATTGTCTCCAAAAAGTCGCCCATGGCGTCACATCCGCAGTTTCTGCAAAATTATTCCGCTCTACTAATTATCATAAAGATTTAACTGCTGCCAACTTTTGGCTACAATATCTGAGTCCAAGTTTCTTGCAACTTGATGAGTAAGATTTTTGGCCAATTTCTATCACATTATAACACGGTTAGCGTTTTAAAATTCGGTATTCCATTCACTCGCACATTATTATTACGACCGATGTGGCGCAGTGGTAGTGCGACTGCCTGCGACGCAAAGGTTCCGGGTTCGATTCTCGGTGGGACACTCACAAAATTTGATATTTATCTCTTTGTGAATTTGTTCCCGGTCTGGTTAGGATATTGCAGGGTGAACCAACTGATTGTCCGAAAAGAAATTGTTCCGTGCTTCGGAAGGCACGTGAAGCCGTCGGTCCCGGTTGCTGTCTATGATTACTTAGACGGCGGTCGTAACACAACCATGTCAGAGGCCTACTAGTGGTAGTAGGCGGTTGAAAAACACTGACACCAGGGTTCATCGGGTCGTTGGTCAGTGTCCCACACGAGAAGAGAGAATTATTATTATGGAAATTGAAATTGAAATTGAAATTCTTTATTCAATGTAGGATAGTATTATCATATCACTTATTGACGTCATGAACCGTCATTGTAAAAAAAAATAATTGTATCACACAATTTTCTTTTTTTTATAACAATTTTGTTATGTCCTAATAGAAAACCGGCTCGGGCGGGAGAAAAAAATAAAAATCAAAGCACTGCCACGGGGCTGGCCAGGTTAATTACACGGCATGTAACTTTACGCCACCACCATCTGAAAACGATATTTGTTTCAAATTGAAGTCAAGATTTTAAAAGCGTGTAGTTTACATGCGTATAATTAATCGGACCTCCTGAACAGGAAAAACCCACCAAATCACTATGCGATTACACTATTTTCGGTTTTAGCACTTGGTCACATCCCAGCTCGTCTGCAAACAGCTCCGGCTGTTGGAGTGCGTCCAACGCGCGCTTTATTGCAGCATAAATCCTTATCAAGCCACGTTTTTGCGCGGCCAAGTGTCTGCCCAATATCAGATAAAGGATATTAATATTGCACTGACGATGGTGCTGACTATTGAACATGCGATTACAAAAGGTAATGTCTTCAACTAAATATGGTGTTTTTAATCAGGAGTCAAATTTTGTAGTTATATTGTTTTCATCGTCGTCGACAGAAATCGCTTATTTTGCATCAAATTAAGACATGAGATGACTTTTCTCTATTTGACGGAAAGTGACAGCGAGAATTTATTTCCCGAATTGAGGCCAATGTTTCGGCATGTAAAGCATAGCTGGAAGACATAAAATAAGAAAACCATTTGGAGATATTTTAGTCTAAATTAAAACATTCTAATAATTAGTAAGAAAAATTAAAGATTACTCTTATTTATGAAAAAAACTAAGTAACCTTCATTTGACCTGTGAGACGTCGTACTGACCAAGAATGAAACGAATCTCTTTTATGATCTCCTTCAAGATAATCATTGGTATTAGAAACTATAAATCCTAGTACGTCAGTCAACGTTCAGTGTCAAATTTATGAAAACAAAGTCTGATTAATTGGAATGGAGTTGTTCGCTGCAATGATTGTGCGCAACAATGACGTCATCAAACAATATATTTTAGTAATTCATTATAAATTCACGGATGATCCAATAAACAAAAAAAAAAACAAATTAGTTTCTTAAAATGGTTTATTCATCCAGAAAAAAAAATATTTAATTTTAATACCGAAAAAAGTTCTTTGCAAAAAAGGGAGCTTGGCTCGTAATTCAGATAAATACATAATGGCTCTAATGTTGCAGATAGTCACTTGTTTTCATTTGTCTGAAGAGGGCGTCGTTACTACGAAGAGGAAAATGCTGTAAGCCATTACACCTTGAAATGGACCTCGGGTACAATTTAAGATGCTACTATATATAGCAATTTTATACATATAAGCCCTTGAGATGCCGGTTTAGAATAACATCACTCCCATTCTACCTGTAGGTATCGTAAAAAGCGATTAAGGAATAACATCATCCAGGGAATGGGCAGCAGCGTATCCTGTGAAAGCTTTATCTTGCATTGTGCTTTTACCAATCTGCCTGCCATGGTAAGTATGGCTATAGCTAGTAGAAGGAAGCTCATGTCCAGTGAACGTTATTGTTAGGTTGTTCAAGACAAGGTCAAATTACCGTCACTCAGTGTCTACAAGGATTATCGAACAAACTGTCAGTATTTCGAGGCTTCTCCCGTTGGGAGATCATTACCATGTTCAGACATACGAAAGGGATATTGAAGTCATGAACAACACTGATAATGTCATTAATCAGCCTGAGTCGACAGTGTCGTTTAACTAGTGTTGTCAATTCGATTATTTCCCTTGTCTTAAAATAGCACTTTTTTCCGTCAAATATGTTTCTCCACACACACATCACGCCTTGTGAGGTAGGCAGAACATGACCAGCCGCAAAAAAAACGACCATTTACGCCACGTCTGATTTGAGGGTCAATCGGAAAATTGTGTATCATCATAGTCACAGGTTGCCAGTCCATCGCCCAAAAGTGTAAAACACAGCCTCGAGTCCCTTATTCGTATCTTAAGACTCCCACGGGAAAGAAATGGGGTGATGCCATTCTAAACCCGCATCACATGGCATTTCTAAGCCGAAATGTTTTTTTATATACATACATACATACATAAATCACGCCTATATCCCTTACGGGGTAGGCAGAGCGTTAACGGCCGTAAAACGGATATTAACACCACGTCTGACAAAAGCTTGAGGGTCAATCAGATAACTGTGTATCACTATAGTGACAGGTTGTCAGCCCATCGCCTAAAATTGCAATACACATCCCTCGAGTCCCTTAGTCGGCTCTTACGACACCCATGGGTAAGAAATGGGGTGATGCTATTCTTAGCCGGCATCACACGGCGTCGTCATGCTTTTTTAACATCTTTTAATTTGACGCAAAATGCGTGTTATGTCTCCAAACTAAGCTACGATTAAAATATGGCGAGAAAATTACTAGAGATGGCGAAGAAATCATAGACATTATAAACATGACATGACTTAGATATCTACTTTCCTTTATAGAACGACGGAAACTGCAATGCGACTACGCTATTTGAAGTGAAAAAAAATAATAATACTGAATTGAGATATTGAAAGGTAGGTAGAAAGTTACTAATTAAACGTACTACGTCATACGTCAGTAGTAGAAAGAGGGACAAATATTGCGAATCATGCCACGAGCGAGTAAAGTGCTAACTTCTGTACGCCGCTAACATAAATGATTTCTGCGCGACTTGTCCATACTATTTACCTCTAATATATGTTACCATTCAATCTTTAGTCTGAATTTCATACGCTGTGCAGATGAATTTAATGAATAACTTTTGAGATACATGTGACTTTCCACTTTAACCAATAAAATCCCTCGAATTTTAGTGTCAATTATTTCAAAATGTTCGTAGCATGATGAATTTCATTTGAAATCCGTCAACCACCGACTTGGTTACCCGACGTCAGAAACTGTTTAAACTTAAGACCAACTTGTCGAAAACAGCGCAGGATGTGAAGTTGCCGATCTGTTTCATCCCATCGCACTGAACAGAGACGAAGAGACACTTAATTAACTTTTAAAGCTAGGTACAAACATCCCCGTAGGCGTTGAGGGTACAGTAGGTGTAAGAAGCAGCATATTGTCTGCTTATTGTGGTCTTCTTCACTTCAAAACAGGGACATTCAAATGTTAACAGTGACAGTCACCTGTGTTTTTGCACCTTGCGCGTGATGGTTTTGATTTGAAGACAGCAACAGAATCATGGTTAAATTGACGTTGTGATCACGGTTTCGATACTTTGAAAAAACTTAGCACAAGGATTTAATGAGTTCTTCCGCGTAGGTTGCAAGATATTCTGTATTTTTTACTTTGTCTGTGAATAGTGGCTGGTTGGATCGTGGCATTCAGTGTACAAGCTAAGGAGAAAAACGTTGCCAACTTTCAGGCTCTTTAAGTATATTGCAAAGTTCGCCGACTGCCTGCCTCCTCTCGTTACAAAGTAGTTTGGATTCTTTCACGTTAGGTTTTTATGTTAAAGGTTGCATTAACTGAATCCTAAATGTCGCTGTCTAAAGCTGTTGCGGATATGCAAAATGAATAATATACAAATATTTGTTCTAACCGTGTGATGCCGGCTTAGAATAGCATCACCCCATATCTTTCCCGTGGGTGTCGTAAGAGGCGACTAAGGGACTCGAGGGTGTGTATTGCAATTTTAGGCGATGGGCTGACAACCTGTCACTATAGCGATACACAATATTCCGAATAACCCTCAAACATTTGTCAGACGTGGTGTAAATGGCCGTTTTTGCGGTTGTTTACGCTCTGCCTACCCCGCAAGGGATTATAGGCGTGATATGTGTATGTATGTGTATGTGTATTTGTTCTAGCGTGAGTGTTTTACGTTGAAATAACAAAGGCAAAGTAAATTTGCGCACAACAACTCGAGCGAACTCATTTGCATTTTCGGTGGACTTACGATAACGTTGTAGGTACATCATTTGTTCATTTGGAACGTTAAAATTGATGGCGGGTGGACGTTAGAAACTGTATATCTACATTTAGTATGCCTAGATTAAATAAAGTGAGCTATTTATTATGACGCCCCTATAACTCTCTGATATAATCTGGAACTCTATTTTGTAATGCACACTCATTACATCCGTCCACATCTCCACTACTCATTAGGGACCATTACGCTATATTATTAATTTAGTAATTTTATACTTTATTGCACATCGTATAAAAGGCGGGCCTAATGCCACGCGGCAATCTCTAGCGGCCAACCAGAGGCAAAACAATTCGTACACTTTCGTCCATATTTTGAAGCAACCAGCCAATATTAATAGGTTCCATGCATTAAACTAGTTGACTTGGTGGATTTTTAACGTATAAGAAATCTTTTGGTGCAAGCAAGTTAACTGAAATTGAGACTTTTATCGTTTTCAATGAGTAGAGGTATATTTTTCGAAAGCTCCAAATTAAAACCAAAGCGCCGCCTGCTCGCAGCTTACGTAATTTTTATTGGTTAATCACTTACTAAACGATCTTATGTCTGGTGGCTTCCAGTCCCTTTTAACTACTAAACATACCAAGGTAGAATTGAATATTACCTTTCTAATTTAAGTTTTGGTTAGTTGTTACTTTTTTATATATTTTTAAAAGTTGCAACACTGAATTTAATAAAAAAATCCTTGTCTTAATTACATTTTATTCTTGTCAAAAACTTCCAAATAGCACGGCTTTTGTAGAATAGCCACACATTAAACCTTTAAATTTAGAGACGTTAATTATTATTTTTAACTTTAGAAACTGAAAATGATTAAAACGTAAAATTGGGACCATTTGAGTCACACATACGGCCTTATTCACAAAAAACTCATCTCAGTCGTCACTGACCCCTCGCCAGCTACACTGCTATTCTATTACAAGGCTGCATTAGGTGCTGGGCTAATGAATATGCGGCACATATTTTCACATCAGACGCTATTCATGGATCTTCTGATCGTCCATTCTCTTAATGGGTTTGCAGCTACAGCTTACTTCTTTCTTAATTAAAATGATGGCCTTAGAATTGCTTTTTTCGGGTAAAATACATTTATTTGGCATTAAAAAGGCCATGTGATGCCGGCTTAGAATAGCAACACCCCATTTCTTGCCCGTGGGCGTCGTAAGAGGCGACTTAGAGACTCGAGGGTGTGTATTGCAATTTAATGCGATGGGCTGACAGCCTGTCACTATATCAATACACAATTTTCCGATTGATCATCAAATGTGTCAGACGTGGCGTAAATGTTTATGCTCTGCCTACCCCGCTAGGGATCATAGGCGTGATATGTGTGTATGTGTGTAAAAATTACCTGGAACTTACTTCGAAGAATCAATATCAAGCTTAGCTAGCATGCGCACGTGCGATGGGAGATAAATTTAACCTTGAATAATGTGTGTCCAAAATAAAAACCAAAGGACTGCAACTGTGGATCCGAGCAAACTATGCCTCACTTTACTAAATTGTGGACAGTGCCCATGTAAAACTTGTACGATAAAGAAAATAATGATGCTGCCATGGCAGACTAATGGTCGTAATACATTTAAATTGTATGAACCATCGACATGACAGAAAAAGAAGAAAACCAGCGAATATTCATGAGTCAATTAATAGAATAGAATTGCTTTGCACAGATAAACCTTTCATAAAAATCAATATTCAGCAGTTTTCAAGATAGAACGTGTTTCCAGTTTAAAATCTGTTAAACTGTCTTTTTCTCATCATACTTTCATAAGACTTAAACAGGTAGGCTTTTCAACATGAATATATTCCATGTTGAAAAACTTAATTTCGATCTATTTATCAATCTGATGCGACAAAATGTGTCGCCAACATTAACTAAACCCGTCTCATTGTGCACGGCAAGGTTGAAGGAACGCTAACTCGAAGGAGATCACCGATGAGATGGATAGACCTGATTAAATGTAGACTCGGTGGCCCCTTACATGAGTGCACCAGAAAAGCGGCCGTCCGAGATGAGTGGCGGCGACTGGTGAAGCGTGCCACCAACAGCGACCACGACCACACTGCTAAGAGTGCACCGACATAGAAAAAGAACTAAACCCGTGGCAGCATCAATCATAAAATTCGCGTAAATCGATCTCGTAACCGTGCCATGTGATACCAGCTTAGAACAGCATATCCCCTATTCTACCCGTGGTTGTCGTAAGAAGTGACTAAGAGAAAATTTATCTATGGGCAGCATTGTTCCTTGTGATTGGAACAACTTGCACTGGGTTCACCAATCCTCCTGCTAAACGTAGTGAGTACTTATGGCAATACTCCCCAAAAAAAGGAGGCCCATTTCCAGCAGTGGATTGTAGTGGCTGTTGATATATGTACATATGATCTTGTAACTGTCTAAAAAGGTGTAAATATTAATAGGTGGAAGATTGTCTTCCACGACTTTGATAGATAACCAGGTCTTATCTGATTTCAGGATTTGTTTTATTTATTACAATAAACAAAAATGTTTGTTTGATCAATAGATTATAAAACTACAAAATTGATTTATAAAATTCGTCCACTACGTCATCAAAGTATTTGTGGTAAAATAACATGTATACCAAATCACTGGTCAATTTTCTATTCAAACACTCAAGAGGACGAAAGGTAAACAGCTATTTCATAGTAAAAGTAGTAAATCTGGAGAAGTAGGACTGCCAGTTTTGGCATGCACACAGAGTGGCGCGCTCAATCAGCACTCAAAGTGCGCAGACGTGGATGGCGGCAAGATCAAAGAAGTTGTGCTACGTAAGAAAGTGTACCAGGCAAAATGAAGGTTTAACAAGGCCTTAGGTAAAGCGTTTTTTCGTCGCATGAATAATTCGTAAGCTTTTGTGACTTTTTATAAGAGGTCTTATGTAAATGCTTTAGCCAATGAACCCCAAAGGTGAACAACAGAACTGTTAGTTGCGGACAAACAAACTCAATGAAAAATTCGCTGTAATTAAAGCTGTAATGCTTCAAAATGGCCATTTTTGGTGTTAATTGCCATAACGACGATAAAACTAAATACCTGAGCAACGGTTATTCAGAAATATTGTTTGTATAAAGAGAAAAAAATTAGAGATTTTTCTTATGTTTTGATACCCATTTGAAAATATAAGTCAATGTCATCGTCAATATTTGGCGCGGGCGAAACCTTAAAAAACACACCACAAAATATTTTAAGCAATATCCGTGCTATGGGGACTTTTCTACTGACAGTACTCGAGGTTTTTTAAAAATTTTAAATCAGATGACGT
Source organism: Tuta absoluta (assembly GCA_027580185.1). Classification (NCBI taxonomy): domain Eukaryota; kingdom Metazoa; phylum Arthropoda; class Insecta; order Lepidoptera; family Gelechiidae; genus Tuta; species Tuta absoluta. The sequence goes on along the minus strand of JAQAHW010000016.1, from coordinate 3,027,005 downwards.
TATATTTAAGTGTTAGTACTGTGTATATTGTAAGATATCTAAAAACTGTTTGATTCAAAGTTTTTTTATATATTTTGTTTATTTACTAAATTTCCAATGGGAAATTTTCTAGGGATTCTCGAGTGTCATGTAGAGGGCGCTAAGCTTAATTGAAATAACGTTTCTTTACACAAAAACTGTTCCACTTGATAAATTATTCTTTATTTTGTGTTTATCAATTTGTTCTCAATTTATTTTTGGTTATTTGTTTAGTTACACTCAATATAAAAGCAAGGCGAAAAGTTCATTATGTAGTAAATCAAACTAAGATAAATAAAACACAACGTGAAACGGAACTGTGACAAAACTATGGCTGACGCCAGCCATATTGAAACGTCAAAATTTCAGTTTAGCACAGCGCCCTCTGGTTTGACTTTCAGAACTATCAAGAGAACTGTCAATAGAAAAACCCCCATTATAAAGAGCATGTTCCATTCGTGTATAAATTTTCGTTTAGATTATTTGCTGGTAAAAAACGTTCAAAAGGTTTTTTTAAGTTGTCAGTTTCACTTTCTAAAATAATTATCAAAAGAGTCTGTGCAGAAAGAATACAAGTGTGGCATTTAAAAAATATCAGCAAAGCAACACTGCGATAAAATGGTAGTTTACTTTTTATCTTCATCCATTCCCTTTTACCACGACTTTTACCAAAACTTCTTTTTTGGATGTAAGTATACCTATGTACTTTCAAATGTTGCTACTCTGATTTACTTTACTTAGTTTTTGGTTATCTGCAGTCAACAGACGTTCACGACTCAAAATAAGCAATTAAACAACTGAGTCTGGAGTGAAAAAGCAGTTACTACTTACATGGAACTGACATAACTACAAATTAATTATACATAACCAACTCACTGTTGATACACAAATGTAATTAAATATAATATGAACTGTACCCGCGCTGCAGATGTATGCACATAGTTAAACATACGCAAAGGTAAGTAATCAAAACAAATTCAGTAGTGAAGCGCAACTCTAACTCGATGGATGTCAGCGTCACAACAGAATCCAAAATGGCGGCCACTGGTACATTGTACGACCTAAACCAAGCAGAAGAACTTTTCAAACAGTTTATAAAGGATTACAATAGAGAATACAAGGACGATGAAGACAAGAGGATCCACTATGAAGCTTTCGTCAAGAATTTAGAAAAAATAAACCTCCTAAATTCGCAACCTAATCAGACTGCGACATTTGGTATAAACAAGTTTGCAGATTATACAGAGGAAGAGATGAAATGCATGCGTGGAGTTAGACGTGAGTCACATTTATTATTTTATTTTTATTTGGTAAAACTTAAAATAGTTACTGATGATCTTGAGATGATGAAACATTTAACCTAGCTTTGCCCGACCACCTGTACGCGAAAGCAACTGATGCCGGCCAACTGGCTGAATAATTGGCTAATAATATTTGAGGTATGGGCTTCTTATAGACTCTATAGAAGAAGAACTTAGCCTTATTCATAAAATAATATTTTCGTTGCTGGTTGACTATAATTGTAATAGTGACCAATATCTGCCATGTTATCATTAATCGTGAAGGTCAATGTGGCATTATCAGTTAAATAACATTCAACATGACTTTAACTACTTTGTAAATGAAATATTTTTGTTACAGAATGATGGATAAGTGATCGATGCATCATCATTGTTAGTAAATAAGACAGAATGTTTGTTTTTAGGTAAACAATAAAAAACTGTTAGTAACTTTATTTTTTAAGCTATTATCCAAGGTAGTAAAGGTACATCTTAAAACCAGTTTTACTTATATTAACATCCATACATACACATACACACATCACGCCTATAATCCCTTGCGGGGTAGGCAAAACGCAAAATACGAACATTTACGACACGTCTGACCAATATTTGAGGGTCATTCGGAAAATTGTGTATCGCTATAGTGACATTTGTTTTGGTTGTCAGCCCATCGATTAAATTTGCAATACACACCCTCGAGTCCCTTAGTCGCCTCAACGACTCCCAAGGGAAAGAAATGGGGTGATGCTATTCTAAGCTGGCATCACACGGCAATACTAATTACTTATAATTACTTTAAGATATAAAGTAACTACATACATACATACATACATAAATCACGCCTATATCCCTTACGGGGTAGGCAGAGCGTTAACGGCCGTAAAACGGATATTAACACCACATCTGACAAAAGTTTGAGAGTCAATTAGATAACTCGAGCTCGAGTCATTATTTAATCTCGGTGACTCGGTTATCATAGCAGGTGACTTGAATGCCAAGCACATGTCGTGGAACTGTATCGCCAACAACCCTAGAGGCAATCTTCTCTTTGAGTGGCAGGACGAACTGTCCTTTGACCTAGTAGCCCCTACAGAGGTAACTCATTACCCCCATACAGTAACTCATCGACCCGACATCCTCGACATAGCCCTTCTAAAGAACGTAAACCTTCGTTTAAGTTCTATAGAAGTACGCCACGAGCTCTGCGACTCTGACCACAGACCAGTTTTACTAAAACTTGACCCGCGAACCGACATCCCCGGCCCCTCAGGTCTGTGCGGCCCGACCAAAACTATAGTAGACTGGCCGAAACTAGGCCAAGCCTTGAACGATCCCAGCTCTACTCACCTGGACCAAATACCGACTAGACTGACTACCGAAACTGACATCAACCTAGCCGTCTCTTCCATCACAAATCACGTTAGCAGCGTCGTGAACAGCTGTTCACGGACGGTTAAAATCACTGAAGACAGTAAATATAAACCTCCAAATGACCTTCTTGAAATGATAACAGAGAAGAACGCCGCGATCCGCGCTTACAAATCCTTCCCAATCGAATCTAACAGACTATTCATGCGCGCCCTACAGAGGGAAGTAAGGCAGCGTGCAGCTGAATGGCGTGACGCCGGGTGGGATCAGCACCTTGAGGAGCTGAACCCATCCCATCTCGCATTTTACAAGCTGCAACGCTCGCTGAAATCTGACACCATCTCTGTGATGCCGGTACTTAACAGACCTGACCAGACCAAAGCCTTTGACGACGACGAAAAGGCTGAATGCCTAGCTGACAGTCTCGCAGCCCAATGCACCCCCAGCACACTCCCTTACGACTTGACCTTCGTCTTAACGGTCGACTCCGAAGTCGAACGTCTCATTTCACTACCTCCATCGGGCCCTCCACTCAGAGTCATCACTGAGATGGAAGTGCGCAACGCCCTTAAGGCACTCAAGCCCAGAAAGGCTCCAGGACCGGACGGCATCACCAACCGTGTCCTGAAGATTCTCCCCGATCACCTGATCAATCGCCTCACCCTGATTTTGAATGCCGCCATGGCTAGTTGCACCTTTCCAGCTTGCTGGAAGGAAGCAATAGTCATAGGCATTCACAAACCGGGTAAACCGGCGAATGAGCCCACTTCCTACCGCCCGATCAGCTTACTGAACCCTCTCGCCAAACTTAACGAACGCATGATCTATGCCCGACTCCGTGACCACGCAGAGACCAACAATCTCATACCTGACGAGCAATTTGGCTTTCGCCAGCAGCACTCTTGTACCCAACAAGTACACCGCATTGTCGAACACATCGCTCTTAAGCTAAATGTCTCGTCCAAACCGACCCCGACAGGAGCAGTTTTTCTCGACGTGGCGAAAGCCTTCGACAAGGTCTGGCACAACGGGCTGGTATACAAGCTACACCAGCTCGCTGTGCCTGATCGTCTCGTGATTTTAGTACGTAACTTTCTGTCGGATCGAAGCTTTCGTTACAGGGTGGAAGGCACTCTGTCTTCACCCCACACCATACAGGCAGGAGTCCCTCAGGGCTCCGTCCTATCCCCATTACTTTTCACGCTATACACTAGCGACATCCCCAAATCGCCCATGTCACAGCTGGCTATGTTCGCCGACGACACTGCCATTTACGCGTCCCACTGTAACCACTTAAAATTAGTTCAGATTCTCCAGAACGCTCTAGACTCCCTCGGGAGCTGGTTCCGTAAATGGAGAATCGAGGTAAACCCGGAAAAAAGTGCAGCCGTGCACTTTCGTAGAGGTTCGCACCGATTAAACGTCCCCGCTGTAAAGCTTTTCGGCCGACCCATCCCGTGGGTCAACGAGACCAAATATCTAGGAGTCACCCTCGACTCAAGACTCAGCTTCCGTAGCCACATTATGAGAGTCCGCGACCGCGCCGCGTTCGTTTTGGGCAGATTACATCCGATGTTGAACAAAAAGAGCAAACTCTCCCTTAGAAATAAGGTGAGAATTTACACCACCTGCGTAAGGCCTATTATGACCTACGCCAGCGTAGCCTTTGCTCACACCTTCGATTCACATCTGAAAATGCTGCAGGTCATCCAAAACCGTTTCATGCGCAAAGCTACCGGGGCGCCCTGGTACATGCGTAACGCCAACCTCCACATCGACTTAGGCCTCCCTACCATTAAAGCGTATATGAAAGAAGCGTCTCGTCGCTTCTTCGATAATGCTCCCCATCATAAAAACCCCTTGATAGTTGCCGCGTCCAACTACTTCCCTCATCCAACCTCGCGTGTTAAACACCGTCCGAGACACATCCTTACGGAAGAAGATGATGAAATCACAGTAGCCACTGCTGCAGCCATTGCGAGTAGATCACACTCCACAAGCTCCTCAAGCAACCGACGCCCCCGCCGGCGGGGGCGCGGAGGTCCCTCATTTGCTCCCCACTTTGGGAACTACCGGCACGTGCCGGGTAGATTCAGTCCAATACGTTCTTCCCAGAACAACTCGTAAGCCCAATCGCGCCCCAAGGGCGCGATTGAGCTGGTTGTTTGAACAACCACAAGCTTTCCCGGGTGAGCTCCTGCTCCCCACCATACAGTCAGGTGTAGATTAACAGCCCCGGGGCTAAAAATCGTAGGGTCCACAAATAAAAAAAAAATAAAAATAAAAAAACATGGGTAAGAAATAGGGTGATGCTATTCTAAGCCGGCATCACACTGCGCAGTAACTAACACGTTTAAATTGTTTGCATCCCTACGATTTGACTACAATATATCCGACACAATGTTCATTGTTCATCTGCCGTGTGATGCCGGCTTAGAATAGCGTCACCCCATATCTTACCCATGGGTGTCGTAAGAGGCGACTAAGGGACTCGAGGGTGTGTATTGCAATTTTAGGCGACGGGCTGACAACCTGTCACTATAGTGATACACAGTTATCTGATTGACCCTCAAACTTTTGTCAGACGTGGTGTTAATATCCGTTGAACGGCCGTTAACACTCTGCCTACCCCGTAAGGGATATAGGCGTGATTTATGTATGTATGTATGTTCATTGTTCACATGGTAATTATTATTCCCAATGCGTACTCTGCGGGATGATATCAACTCGGCTCGATTACAATGTTGTCGGGCATTTGCTCGCTTTAATCGTTTGTTAGTTTGTCCTGAGATAAACAATCCCTAGTCCATAGTTTTAATGAGAATTCGATTCGATAGCTATGGTTCGTGGCCTGAATGTTCAATGATATGATTTATTTTGATGGAAATATTCGGAAAATTGGTAAATAAGAGGGAGAATAGTGAAATTTCTCTACAACTAAAACTCAGTCTTTAAACTCTTTCATGTTTTAAACTTTTTTCTTTCCATGTCAAGTACCTTATAGGCTTATACCTCTTATTACCTTAAATTACATACTATTAATTAACAAATAGTTTTAGAAAAGAATTGGAGATATCTACTACTGCGACATGACTTACACATCTCCTAACCTTTTCTGAGCATATTTGACTGAAAGTGTAAATTTTCTGAATATCCTGTCTCTAGTTATTTCCAAAAAAAACTACTTACAGAGAAATTTAAACAAAGTCCTAATTATTCTTAGTTACGCAACGACGGTCTTAGAATGTATTATGGTTTATTTTGCACTCACAGTGCTATATTATTTTCATAAGTGAAAATAAGAAAATGAATGAATGATATCGACAGCCGGGGATTGAACCCGGGACTTATTAAGCACCGTCCCACCGCTTTGCCACTGAGCTACCGGTGCCGCGACCGAACACTTCAAATTTTCAACTTCTTGGAACTCGTCTTGAAGCGATGTACAAGCGACATCAAGTTTATGTCATTTAAACGAATACTTTTTTTCAATTTCTTATTTTCATTTGTTATCTTACAATGGATAGGTAAAAATGCAATGTACTACAACTAGAGGCCGTTTCTTTTAAATTATTATGTCGAGTTACGGTTACTCTTGATCCGATGTTCCGTGTAGTACAAGCTGAAACTACCCCCTCTCGCCCCTTAACCCTCGTGCCCTCTCCCTCACTCTCCCAGCAGCTCCTGATTGATGGTTGCGGAGATTGCATGTCAGGATTACATCTGCGGAGGATGTTCGTATTATTAAGTTTCAGCCAACGGGTTAATAGAGCGGAAAATATTCCTGGAAACGTAAAGGAAAAACTTCACATCATCCTGACTTCAAAGTGCCGGCAAGACGTGACTGTAATCTCGTTTGCAATCAAATCAGATTTTTACATTCAGAATAATAGTTTCACGATACAAAACGATAAGCAATTAACCACCCGTATACAAAGCAATACAGTTGCATATAAATGAATTTAATTCCAGTCTGGTTAGGACTTTTCAGGCTGTACCTCCTGGTTGTCCATAAGAATTTTTTTTCCGTGATTTCGAGGTCAAGTTATACTTTCGGTCTCAGTGGCTTTCTATAATTACTTAAACGGCGTAAGTTACACAACCATGTCAAATTACTACTAGTAAGTAGAATTTGGTTAAAAAGCCCTGAAACCAGGGTCCTTCGAAGACGTTGCAAACTTTACTTATAATTTTTGTACTAATTTGCACTGTCGCACTAATTACTGCAGAATATTTAAACGTAGCTTTTGCATCAAGAATATTTACTCGTAGCACTGTTGCAAACCTATTCCTGTAGTAGCACTACTGGTACCTACCGTTAATATAATAACATATACTAAATCTGTTCAGCTATTGAGAATTTTTAGTAGTAATCCATCGTTCTCGCGATACGTAAAAGGCTCATTTTCCCAGACGTGTTTTTAACGTGTCCGAGCTGAAAATCCTAGTCAGAAGTACAGATGCAGCAATAAAAAAAAAAAATTCTTTAAATATACGCTTGTTTTTAAATGTGCATATGATAATTAACAATTATAAGTAAATACAACAAAATAAAAAAAAATGCTAAAGCGCCATTTCCTAATTTTGGTGGCGTGTCCGGAATCCAAATTTGAGAAGAAAACTCTCTATGATTTTTTCCCTCAAGACATGAGATGTTTCCAACTAGCTCAAATGTCTTCCTAGATATGTAAACTAAGTCTTAGTTTTATATTTAAGACAACTACCTTAAGTACTATAAAGTTAAACGGGTGAAAAGAAGTGTCCGAAAAAAAAAACAATTTTGGTGGAAAAATTTTGAACGATGGTATCTCATCTCTATTGCATATTCCCAACGCCCTGTTGCCACACCGCGTCTCGGCCACTTGCGCTCAAGCGCTTGTGATGGTTACTTGGGTGCGGCGACGATGCATGTTCCCGCCAAAAACGTAAGTACAGACTTTACGCAATTATCTAAAAAACGGTTGCAATTTTGGTGGTTCGATTATTTCATTACTTTGTGTACAACCATAAACTATTGCTGTGGAATTTGATGTGTCATTTGTCACTCCTTACACTTATAGAATTTATTTTGATCTAAAACTTACACTTATTTTTTTATATTTACAAAAAGGCTTTGTCTCAATTTTGGTGGGCCAATTTTGGTGGATTTGGTGGCATATTAGAGGCCACCAAAATTGGTTCCAACCACCAAAATTGACATCCTTATCTGTTTACATACTAAGCAGTTTAAAATGGTAAAAATAATGATGTTTTCTTACCTAAATAGAATGTAAGCTGAACCCTTTTATCATCTGCAGGTATATTTATGCCTTTTCTACTTGCAAATTCAATATAAATTTCATGTTCTTCCATGTTCCTTCTTGGTATATTTATATTTTGTTAGATGCCTACTCCAAGAGATTCCATAGGGTAGTTTATTTGTCGGTTCCTAATCTAAAAAGCTGAATACTCACCAAACTACGAATTCCATAGGTACTCACCTCGATCACTGCACCATCCCCCAGAATTCCGTTAGTACTTACCAAGATTCCCCCAATAATCCCTTTCAGTGCTTAGTTACTAAGATCACTGATAATATTTTCGTATGTTGTAATGTGGTAATCACTGAAAACGTTGCATATTCCGTTAGGTACTCTCAAAGATCACCGCACACACCCCTGAACTCCGTTGGGTACTCACAAGGATCACTGCACACACCCCAGAACTCCGTTAGGTACTCACAAGGATCACTGCACATCCCCCAGAATTCCGTTTGGTACTCTCAAGGATCGTTACACATCCAACAAAATTCCGTTAGGTACTCTCAAGGATCACTGCACACACCCCAGAACTCCGTTGGGTACTCACAAGGATCACTGCACACACCCCAGAACTCCGTTAGGTACTCACAAGAATCACTGCACATCCCCCAGAATTCCGTTTGGTACTCTCAAGGATCGTTACACATTCAACAAAATTCCGTTAGGTACTCTCAAGGATCACTGCACACACCCCAGAACTCCGTTGGGTACTCACAAGGATCACTGCACACACCCCAGAACTCCGTTAGGTATTCTCAAGGATCACTGCACACACCCCAGAATTCAGTTGGATGCTCACAAAAATCACTAAACATACTCCAGAATTCCGTTGGGTACACACAAGGATCACTGCATACGTATACCCCAGGATTCCGTTGGGTACTCAAAAGAATCACTGCACATCCCCCAGAATTCCGTTTGGTACTAACAAGTATCACTGCACATCCCCCAGAATTCCGTTTGGTACTCACAAGGATCACAGCACATCCCCCAGAATTCCGTTAGGTACCCACAAAGGTCATTGCAGATAATTTTCAAATTTTGGTGGCCCCTTTTCTAATTTTGGTGGCATGAGTCAATTTTGGTGGGCTAAATTTCTAATTTTAGTGGCCCTCTGCAATTTTGGTGGACTTAAACTGAAATATCTTAAAAACTAAAATAGCTATAACGAGGCCCTCGATACATGACAATCAAAATGTGATATATTCTTAGAATTTATCAAAATATTATCAAAAAACTAACAAATAAAAATTGCCACCAAAATTAGACAAATAACAGACTTGTTGAAATTGACCCAAAAGCTATTTCAAAATTCATGGAATAGATAATCTCGGCTTTGCAAGATAACGTCCGGACATGCCACAATATCGAAGCTTTTACATTGTGCCCACTACTATGTTCTGGTAAAGTGAAATTGGCACGTCGAATAAATTCTTGTCACTCGTAAATACTTTGCATAGATTGGAACCGGCAAATTCCGGCAACAAAGACATGGCGCGGACCAATAAAAGAGAACCGCTTCGTCCGCTTTTGACGGAAACGCAGCCGCTGATCGCAATGCCGACTTCGTTCTTGTTTCTTATTTTCTATTGTAACGAACCTGGCTCTACTACATACCTACATCTATACTCATACCTAGAATTACCTATATGTCTAGTCGGAAAAACCTAAAGTTCCGAAACTTGCCTACTGAAGAAAAGTATTCCCTTTAAATTACATCAATATTTTTATTACTCAGCTATGGCCAACGTGATCTCCTAGAAGTCAGAACCCTAACAATTTGTGTAAGTATCCCACGAATGAAGTAAATCAGCAAGGAACCTACTCTATTCTACTATAATTTAAATGATAATTCTGTAACCTATAATTTTTTTTTTTTTAAGCCCTGAACAATTGTTACTATTATTGTAAGCCTAGACTCTACCTATTGCACTTTGCAAATGTTTAAAGAACTTAAATTATTTTATTACAAAAGTTTGGCAGATCATCTAAATACCCTTTACCTATTCCAGAAAATTCCTAAAATAAATCTACCAATAAAACCTACCTAACCCACAGATTATTAACATATCTCCTTGTTGGTAGAAATGATGCTATCGATTTTCCTTCGAACTTTTACCTCAATCCTTGGAATGGATTTACAAATATTCTTTTATTCTCTTTCCCTAAACTTAAATCGAAATATGTTATTTTTAATCAAATTCTGTAATGTTTAAATGTAAGAAATGCGATCCGACTTTGGAACCGATAACTAAATTCTACCAAAATATTCCCCTCACTACTTCGATCGAGTGAAATGATCAAAATGGCGAATTGACATGAAAATATTTACTGAGTTCAGGTAAAAATCTCTTTTTCTGTCCTTTACTTGCTTTTCATTATATTTATAAGAATGGCTTAGACTCAAAACTTTATTTATATCTGCAGAAAAGTACTGCCAACGATGCATACATCATTCTATTGGCAATTCTTGTTCGAGAAGTGAGTTGACAAGTATGTGATAAAATTTCAACAAAGTTTACTTTACAGGACCGAGGATTGATAAACTATCTCAAAAGACGCCTTGCGAAGCCCCACAGTCCCTACTGCGCTCATCAAATGAGTGAAATAATAAATTTACTACCAGTTTTATCAAGGTAACATTAACCTCTACAAAACACTATTATATTTAGCTCAGTAAACTAATCTCTTGTGATAATGTATCTTTATATTAGCAAAGAGACTATTTATACCTGAACTAAACATATCTTTGTACTTCCTCACTAATTTCAGAACAATGTGACTCCCCCTTTTCCATTAAATTATCATAAAGAAAATCTAAAGTTTATTTTTCATATTTAGGTACTTGACATGGCCACTGCGAGAACTTCTCATGTCTACCACTTTATGCCAGCCTATGAATATAAAATGATGCCAGTCATCTAATCAGATCGAAGATCAGAAGGACCAGAACATGAATTGTTGCTATCTCCAAACCAGGGTAAGGTCAAATTTTAAAAATATTTTCAATAGTTTGAAAGTAGAATATTTCAGTTTTGAGACTACTGCTGCTTGGCTAAACTCCTTCATGACCTGAATACCTCTAGAAATATTAAAGCGATTTCCCATTATTTTTTTATCATAAATTTATACTATGACTAATGAGTACTTTCTTTCCTTAGGCAGGATGATGGAAACCCAGTTATCAACTATCCAGAGAGTCTGATGCATACTCGGCTGCATCGCCTAACCTGTACGATCAAATTGCAGCGAAGTAACTCAAATATGAATTTAAGATCCTGTACAGCGAAGTGCCCTACATCATAATGATTGTACATATTTATCTAAGCTCTGAATAATCAGAAATAAGCTTCAACTGAATAAGTCCCAACCCCTTTTGAATGTCATGGAAAGTATAGTTATTTGTATTTAAATGACTACTTTAGTGAAATAGATGCTCGTATAAAAAAACCGCCATTCAAATGAATGGCGGGAGTTCTCGTCCTCCATTCATTTGCCCCTCAGAACTCTATCTCGGCCTCACCTTCATTTAATAATGAGATGCCAAAAATACACAATTTATGCATATAAAATGATTTAGAATTTGGAAGAAGTTTACTACTGAGTCATCATTTTTCACTTCAGTAGGTCAGCAAAAGAATCAAATTCCATTCAGACTTGCATGTTTGTCACTGAATATCACAATTATAATAATCCAATCTCTCCTTAGAAAGACTATTAGATCACCGAGGTTTTGCTTTTCCTCGCAAACTGTAATATTATTTCTGTTATGAATAAAACTGGATTCTTATTTGCTTACTGGTTTTCTTTTACCTAAGAATTCATAAATACCTAAGTACAGGTTCTTTTGTACTTTCTAGGTATAGATTTTGTTCCCAAATCAAATTATTAATTCTGAAAACTTTAGGAAATCTTTAATGCTTCTATTTTGCTTTTAATATTTAGCTAAAGACTAGCTCTTCTTCAAATAATAAAATATGTCATGTACTATTTAAAATAAAATTTTTGGTTTGATTCAAATTAAATTTCCTTACTAAATCTAGATTAAAACATTCCAGATCTATATTTTCTTTGAAATTTAGATAAATGCGATACCGCCTTTCTTTCCCTTTTCCTAAGAGTTTCTATTAACTTAGTAATATAATAAATATTATTTATTGTCTATAAAAAAAAAATATTTGTAATTTGATTCAAATTTTAGGCTCTAAAGAAAACGAAAACTTAAATATGATGAACTATCTGTAAAGTGACTTTGTATTATTTAATTTGCCCACCTACTTTAAATATTTCTTTTTTTAATCCCTCTAAATATGAATTCCCTCTTTAATATGTATTTTGGAATACTACCATAGCTCAAGATTTTCCTATTTCTATTCTACTATGTTGATATCAAAATGTCAGTCTGTTTGTATGGCGTCAGAATGCCAACCGATAGTGCATGGTTGGCCCTATTCTAATAAAAGGGAGTACGAATTGGCAATGTTCGATTTACTACTATCCCCTAGTGCCACCCTATTTAGAACCACTCGCCTTTATTTTATAAAAATTTCGTAGGGGTAGGCAAGAGTTTCTGGAGAGAGGGACAAGACCGTTCTGAATTACGAACATGACAGATGTGGTGAAAGGGAGATCAGGTCTGGATTCCGTTTCTCAATGCAACATAAGATACATCAGATCGAATGCCATTGCCACACCCAGTCAAGTCAATAAACCCAGTACGTGAAGAGAAACAGCGTTTTGTAAAATAAAATAAAAACGCTTCCCAACCCCTCTTCAAAGGTTGAGACCTACAATTCTAATGGATTATGCGCTCGTTTCCAAGGGCTTGTTGTCACCGTTAGGCAAACCCCAAGAACTGAACGCTAATCGGAATGATAAACACGATAAAAGACAAATTGTTGTGGTATTCAACTACGACCAAGAACCCTTGCACTGATACTCGTTATTCTAATGAATACGGTACCCAAACAAGCAGTTTCCGATCTATTGAATCCCCCAACAACGTTTCAACAAAATTTTAGGAACATTGGACACTAGAAGATTAAAACCCAGCAAAGGAATTTACCCATATAAGTCCAATTCTTGGTTCGTGTTTATCCCCCGCGAGCTAGAGCTAGAATACCCCCCGGTCTTCCTTGTATGGCTTATATAGGCCCAAATGCATTCAAAAATGGAACACGCTCATCTACTGCGCCCGATCTGCACTCCATACTCTCTTGAAGGATGCTATGGTGATGCTGCCATACAGCCATCTCATCTTTTAGCTACGGCTGTACAAGCTGAATTCCTTTGTCTAGTATCGTGACCACAAACGCCCCGATGATCCCCGGTATAAGAGTTCTCCCAAGTTCTGTATGAAGTCCTACGTACCCTCCGAAGCACAAAACCATCTTTCTTATGGTCAACCAAGTACCTGAAGTACCAGGACAGCATATCCCTATAGATGGTATCTCTGGTCCTACAAGCTTTAAAGAATATTTTCAATTCATCTTAAATCCCAAAATGTTTAGGAACTAAAAGTACCAGGATAGCATATCTCTCTAGAAGGTATACATTTCAAATATATTTATCTACTACTATACCACATCAGACTACTGCCTGCTGGACATGGGCATTGAAAAACATTTGCCTCATCCTTCACACCTGACAATCGGATCGGCGAGCGCAGTGCAAGGTGTTGCAGTCATTACTTAGACGCCCTTTAACTAAGCCCCTTCCCAGCTTCCCAGGAAAGATATTTATCAATTAGTTTTAACAATCAAAATATTTGCAAATAGTATTATGTAAAAGTACCAGGGCACCATATCTCCATAGAAGGCAAGAACTTCAATAGCTCCTCTAAAAAAAGAAAATATTTTAATTTCTTATTTCTTTTTCATGAGAATATTTTGATAAATATTAATAATTTAACTGTCTAGTTGCTTTTCTCATAATTTAATGTGTTGTCCTTTCTACACATTCAAGTCATGAACGAAAATCTCTACAATAGTAGAGGTTTATCGTTACATTCAGCCCCCCGCTATGTTTGAAAAGAGCATACAAATTGGAAAACATAGCGTCTACCTAAAACTATAAATCCCCCAAATTTTAAGATATTACACTTCCTTCCAAAAATGTATTCTGTGTGGTGTGTGAATAACCTAAATTATTAGTTTCCATACATTCTACACAAGATCCAGAACCTTCAACAACTTAGAAAAAATATGCAATTATTTATTCTAGAGCTACATCCCACCTTTGCACCAGAAAGAAAATTGTGAGTTTTCTCAGTCAGAATGACTCAGCATAAAACTTCATTCCAAACCTCGTTTATTTTTCTTGTTTGAAAAATGAACCCTCATACTGCCCTGTTCAAAAGTGCAATACCCTTTTGTTAGATAACTAACCGACATGATTTCAAATTGTCGCTCCAGATCTCATACAAAATCTACTTCACTAAAACCTAGATTAATGTAGGTATGTTACTTATAGTACTCTATAAGTGATGTGTGCGGAAAGTAGCTATAGTTTTTTTCTTTCAGCCTGTACGCTGCTTGTAAGTCTGAAATCAATATGAAACATCTGTTTAAACACAGTTATGACATCTGTCTTACACCTAAGCATATAATTTTCATATCAATTTCTTTGTACAGTGTAATGCCTTCTAGAAGGAAATACAATAACTTCACATTCACTGAATAACCCCTGACGTTCTGACTGAGCCTCTCAACCAATTTCATGTATTCCATAAACTTGCATTCTCCCTTAGCCCTCCTCAATCTCTGATTCATACTTCTTAGTCAAAACACCAAAAGTCCCCCAGAGAATGTTACAAAATAAATTAGAATTATTTAAAGATGATTTAGTAAATAAACATATCCCCAAACCCCAAGTTTGTCATTTTTGACATATGATACCGTTTTTTTTCATTCTTTGGTAGCTGAAAATAAAATGTTATTAATATGTTCAATACATTAAAACGTTACTCTTCTAATTTCATTATAATGTCTAGCACTGTGAAAAAAAAAAACACAACGCAACCCACACATTACCGGTTTTCTTTTGGATACTTGTTGTTTTCGCTTGCCGTTTTTTTTTATTAAAAGAAACCAGGATTTCCTTTTCCTCCTTAAATTGCCCCCTATCTGCCGCCACTTTCGCTCCTGACGCCAACCTGGATGGATTGCAAAAGATTCTGCTTCACTTTAACATTGGGAAAATTTTAACCAACAAGAGTCTACCATGACTGAGCGTCACGTAAAGCTTCACGCGAGCGTCCGCTCACGATCCAGAGCATTAATTGCTGAAGTCATGAAAAGACCTTGTCTGTACGACGAGGTCTATAAAGACAAAATGGCTGTTGGGCACGCGTGGAAAGACATTTCTCGTTTGCTGGACAGAGATGGTAAGTTTCGTTTTTACTGTCACTTAGTTTTCAAATTACCTTCAAAATATTTCATCGTAAACTTTAATCTGACTTGATTTTTCTATCACGCAAATCAATTTGGCATTTACTTGCTATAAACATTTTTCAAACCATTCTATCCCTTATGTGATTATAATTCTTATAAGTTTTCCCTTGTTTTATACAACAGCAACCCTAGGATCACAACAAATAAACTTAAAATTTTCATCTTTCCAGTTCGAGAGATAAAAGCGGCTTGGCGATGCCATCGAAAAACGCTGGAAGCTCAAATACAGACTCGGCAGCTAATAGATCCTCAGCACCCTGTAGACTATGAAAATATACTCAAACCTCTGATAATACTAATTGATCCCAATTTTAAATTTAATTCTTCTCCCCCCTCTCCCTTTCGTTCCCTTTCTATAGAATTTCCTGTTCTCCGTCCCCACACCCCGGACTTTCCCCCCCCTGAGACAACTCACACTGCTACATCTTCTACCTTGACTGCACCTATACTTTCTTCCCAACTTCAGACCGAACCTTCACTATCTTCTACCCAACCTCAGACTGAGCCTTCACTACCTTCTACCCAACCTCAGACTGCACCTTCACTACCTTCAACTGTACCTTTACTACTTCCGACTCTACCCCCCCCTCTTATGTCTACTTCTTTCTTTCCTATCGCACAAACAGATTTCCCTTCTCCCTATGCACAATATTTAGACATACTAATCAACAATCTGCCCCCTTCCCTTCAAATCCATGTCAAACAAACAATACATAACTATCTACTCCATGTACAACAACTCTCTTCTTTGCAATAATACTTTCTTCTCTATTCTTCTTTTTTTCTTTTTGATATGACTCTTAACTGTACACAACCTAAACAATTCCTTATGACTTTACTTCTTAACTTTCCCTATCCTATCCTACTCCCCTTACCTTAGTTGTTGATTATTTTATTTTATTGTTGATAATTTGCTTTTTTTTTTTTTATTGTTGATTATTTGTTAATTTTTTTTTTTTGATTGTTGATTATTTGTTCCTATTTTTTTTTTGTGTTGATTATTTGTTAAATTTTTTTTTTGATTGTTGATTATTTGTTCCTATTTTTTTTTGTGTTGATTATTTGTTCCTATTTTTTTTTATTGTTGATTATTTGTTAATTTGTGATACATTAATTTTGTTGATTATTTTAATTTTAATTATATTGATTATTATGATTGTGATACTTGAATTAATAAAAAAATATACATATTATGATTTTTACTTTATAAACTTGCTTTTTTTTTTTCCTCTGTTTATGCATGCCCCTTTTTTATCAGTTACCTCTATTTTACTCACCTATAACTAAACATTCTTTAATACTCACTCTTGTCTGTCTGATTTATTACCTTATACCTTTACCTTAGAACACCTTTACCTTTACCTTTACCTTTACCATATAATTACCATTACCTTAGAACACCATCTATTTACCTTTACCATATATTTATCATTACCTCAGTACATAATTACCATATAACCCATTACCTTTATCCTTTAAATAATAGAATATACTGTTCCTTTCCTTTATTAAGCTTAATATTTAACCTAAACCTAATAGAAGCCGCCTCCTCCCCTCGCTCTAAGATTAATCTAGCAATTTTGTTACATATTAAAGTAGCTTCTTACATATTTTTTTTTTTTGTAGATGTAGTTACCCCTTCTTTTTTATTGTCTATTTTCAAAATTGTCAAAATCAAAAGAAACAAAACCCTAGTATAATCTTAGAACGGCTTCTCCCATCACTCTCAATGGCTTTATACATGACAAAAATTATTTCTTAGGTATTTTTTTCTTTTTTTTTTTTCTTGTTAATAACATTTATCTCCTTAAATTATAATATTACAATAATCTTTTTCTTATAGTTCCATGAACTCATTTAATTTCTTTCTTTTTCATCTATATTAGTATTATTAGTACCTAAATATAAATTCAATTCAAAATTAGTTCTCTAATATTTGATAAGAAATCAAATATAATGAATCAAATAATATTTGTAATAAAACATACAAAAGTTACAAAGTCTATGGTGTCAAACTGATTTAAAAAATTCTTATTACTTTTATCAAAAGTATTATTCCCAAACCAATCTCAACTACTGACGATTTTGAGGACCAGAGGCTCCATCTATCCGCAAGTATTCATGCACCCTAAAATTATTAGCAGTTCTCGTAGCTACTAAGTCATGTCAGACTACTGTCGAGTAGCAATACTAATACAATTAATCAATAGCTACTTGATCAGAGATGGCGCTGACTAATTTAAACTTCTGTGTTGCCATTTCTTAATTCAATTCAATTTCCTGTACAAATTTTCTACCACTAGTATTTATTATTAATTAATCATTGCTTGTCTGTTTTTTTTTTTTTGTTGTAAATATTAAAATTTACTCATGTTTTTTTTCTACTTTATAAATAATATTTTGATAAATGAATAGTATTAAATTTTCCTCTGATTTTCTTTGTTTTTGGGTCCATTAATACGTAAACATTTTTAAAAGGATTAGAAGCTATAGTGTATGGTCCTTCATAAAGAGGTTCAAACTTTTTTGTTATCTTTTGACTTGCATCCGACCTATTTATCCGTTTTATTTTTACTAAGTCTCCGATTTGATATTGAATTAGTCGATATCTTTCATTGAATTTGCCTTGACGATATTCACTCGCTTTTAATAAATTTTCTCTAACTTTCGCTCTAATTTGCTCTATATTCGACCCTTTGTGATCCCTCGCAATTATTCCGTCAAAAGACAGTCGCGTTCCTTCTCCGTACATGACTTCGCAAGGAGTAAATCCAACGCTCTGATGATATGTATTATTATATAACTCCTCTATTCTCGGTAAAACTGCTACCCAGCCTTTGTGATTCTGTCTGCAATAAACTCTAAACAATTTAGAAAGCTCACGGTTAACTCTCTCACACGTGTTGGGCCGGGGGTTTCGCACAGTCGTATAAGAAACCTTCACTCCCATCATAGCCATTTCATCCTTCCATAGTTTACTAGCGAATTGTGAACCATTGTCTGACAGTATCACCTTTGGCTTTATCAACTCAAAAAATTTCCTCATCTTTCCTAATACTGATTGTGCAGTTGCTTTCTTTAACGCATAAAATTGCACAAATTTACTAAACGAATCCTGTACTACTAAAATATAGTTCATTCCAAACTCTCCTGTTGGCAGTGGTCCGAACAAATCTACCATCACAACGTCTCCTATGTTCTTGGTAACGATTGACTGACAGGGCCCCACATGCTTTATGGTATTGCTTTTAGTTATCTGACAAACATGGCAACTTCTTATCAATGCCTTCACCAATTTAGTTATCCCCTTCCAATAAAATCTGTCCTTAATGTATTTTATCATTTTGTAAATCCCTTGATGACCCATTTCTAGATGAATCTGAATTATTATTTCCTTCCTCAATTTTTTCGGCAGATACACCGACTTCATGTCACTTCCTGGTGGTGCAAAATATAAAATATCATCGGCTATAATGAACTCCCCTTTAGTTGGATTCTGCTGCTTCCTATTTTTTTTGTCTTCGATTACACGCTTACGTAATTCCATAATTTCCTTATCATCCTTTTGCAATTCAGCTATGTTTTTTAGCTTTTCTAACAGATCTTTATTTGCTTTCGTTTCCATATATCTGATTTCCGGAGCTTTAATCTTTTCTTCTTGCAACAGTTCACTCTGAGGCGGGTATCGTGACAAAATATCCGCCGCTACATTCTCCCTCCCTTTGATATGTTCAACTTCGTATTGAAACTGTTCTAGATAATTTATCCACCGAGTAACTCTAGCATTGTAGAGCCTCCAAGTCTTGACAAATATTATTGCTTTATGATCGGTTTGAATTATTACCTTGGAGCCTCTTAAGTACGTTTCAAATTTCTCCAAACAATTTATCACTGAATAAAATTCTTGTTCAGTTACCGTCCAATTCAGTTGCGCCCCACGAAACATCTTACTATGAAAACCCAGAACCTTAACCTCCCCATTATCAATTTTCTGATACAAAACTCCCGCCAAAGCTATACTAGAACTATCTGTCTGCAAATAATATTCCTTCTCAAAATCTGGATGCTGAAGTTGAATCGTTTCCACAAATAAAGATTTGACTCTATCAAATGCTTCCTGCTCTCTACTTCCCCATCTCCACGCTTTCTCCTTTTTCAATAAATCGCACAAAGGCTGTGTTTCTACACTGTAATTCGGTATAAAACGCCTATAAAAATTACACAATCCCAAGAAAGCTCTAATCTGTTTCAGTTTCTTTGGTACTGGAAACTCCTGTATGGCTTTCACCTTTTCAGGATCTGTCCTTAGTCCTTTAGTAGAAATTATGAATCCTAACATCTTCACTTCCTTGCACATGAACTCACATTTCTTCAAATTGCAAGTCATTTCGGCCCTTTCCAATTTTCCCAATACTATGTCTATGTGATCTAGATGTTCTTCCCAAGTTCCCGTCGTTATTATCGCCAAATCATCTAGATAATTTACGCAGTATTCTCGAACTTCATGACCCAATATTATATCCATAGCCCGACTAAAACTTCCAACTGACGTTTTGAGTCCCTGTGGCAGCACATTGTACACATACGATTTACCATTGAATGTAAACCCTGTGTATTTCTTACTATCCTCTGATATTGGTATTTGGAAATAAGCATTATTCAAGTCTACTATGCTAATAAAATTTGCCCCATGGAACGAATTTATCACATCTAACTGTAATGGTGGCTTTTCAGTTTCAGCAATCATATATTTGTTAATTTCCCTAGCATCCAGCAACACTCTTACCGACCCATCTTTTTTTAGTGTGAAAGTCAATGGACTGCAATATGGAGTTGCTGTTCTACTAAGGATACCCTGATTTTCCATTTCCTTAAGTTTTGCTTCAACTTTTTCACGATAAGCATAAGGTACTGGATAAGTTTTCCTCACAATTGGTGAATGAGGTTCCATTTTAATCTCATGTTCATAACAATTTGCTCTTCCTACCTTAGCGGTAAAAATCTTTTCATGTTTATTCAATAAATTTAATAACCCCCTTCTTTCTTTCTCACCCAGATTCATTCCCAATCTCACATCCTCCTCAGCATTATTTATAACCTGAATATTCAATTTGTCAAGATTCTCGATATCAGCCTTTTCCCCCTCAATCTCCCTTTCATAAAATGGGACTTTATGCTTGACTCCGTTTTGAAAATAAGATATCCCCGTCTTATCTTCGTCTAAGTTGATCGTAACTCTATTTGTTTTTAACCAATCAAAACCTAAAATAAGAGGTGCCAACAAATCTGGTACTATAAAGAGTGCTATCTCATGAACAACAGAACCAAGACGCATCGGTAGTATAGTCAAATACCGTATATCCGAACTTTTGTGACCTACGGCTGTTTTAACCTGCATTGTTTTTATGGGCATTAAAGGTAACTTATCATCCTTGTTTCTAATCTCTTCCCAAAGCTCTTTAGATATACAAGTGATATCACTTCCCGTATCTACTAAGCAAGTTATTTCAAGATCATATGAATATACCAGTATTTCCGACTTGAAATTCCTTTCGACAAATAGTTCTGGTTCTTCCTCAAATACTGTCAATATGTTCCCAGAGTCTACCCCTTTTATTTCTTGTTGTTCCGATTTTAATTTTAACACATCTACTATCATTTCAGGTATTTGCAAAATTTTCTCTTCATTATTCCCAAACCCTAGTCCTTGTTCTTTGCGAAAAGTAACCTTCCCTACAATAGGGTTAAGTAACCCACTATTGTTTTTGCCTAAACTCTGACCTGGCATCCACCCACTCTTTAACATTATATGCAACGCTATATCCCCTGTAGTTGAGGTTGATTTGGGGATAGAAGAATCAACCTCCTCTAGTTTAAAACTTCTACTGGCTCCTCTACATTGGAACCTCCAGCCTCTTTTGATACAACCGCATTAACTTCTTTTGTCTTTGACGCTGCAACAGGTTTTTGCCAATTTCTAAAATTTTGCTTAATCTCGTTCCTTCTTTTTTCATAATTCCTAGTTGATGCCTTCGTTCCTCCTGAAGTGTAAACATGTTGTTCCTGTTTATTAATCTCGTCCATCCCTCTAAGAAACTCGGCCGCTTCAATGATGTTCTCCTTTTGTAGTGTAAACCAAACTTGTTGTACATGCCTTGGGAAGTGTCTGATTACATCAGATACCATTTGATTCTCAGGTATCTGGTGTGACAGCATCTGCGCCTTCCCGGTAATCCCCAAAAAATAGTTTAGCATTGATGGTGAGTTCTGGCGATCCCAAGTTCCATGCACTATTTTTCGTCGCAGTTCATTTTGTTCCTTTTCTCCCCAAAATGTGGCCAGGAAATCCCTTTTGAAATCATTGAGGTTGCTCCAACGCTTAGAATAAACGCGTGCCCAGTCCCTCGCCACGCCTTTAAGACATTCCAAAATCAATTCAACTTCTCCCTGTCCTTCTTTTAACGCCTTTTTTAAATACGTTTCTAATTCTTCTAAAAACGTTACTGGATGAATGGATCCTTCTATTGTTTCAAATTTTGGACGCTCTAAATTAATGTTTCTTATATTGTAAATTATCTGCTTGTAATCAATGTCGCCTCCAGTATTTTGCTTCGGATCAATTTTGCTTTGACCTGCACTCCCTGGTAATTCACTTGGGATTTGATTTGCCGCTGGATTTTCAACAGGCTGGCTGGCTGGGTCTGCTGTATTCATAACTTCCATGCTAGTCTGATTATCCCCCATCGCTTCCACTTGGTTTTCGTGAGTTAAGTCTGCTGCTACACTATTAGTTGTTTGTTTTGAGAGTTCTACTTCTTTAGTTAGTTCATTTATCTTTGCAGTTAATGTGCAAATGGACCTCCTTAGTAACCGATAAGCCATTCCCGAGTTATCTTTCCTGACTTTTACCCTCATTCTAACATTTGGATTAGTTGTTGCACCGCCCTCTACCTCTGCTGGTGAATCATTTAAATTCGCGCCCACTGACGGCACTACTTCAATACTTGGCGAATTTGCCACAGACTGTTCCGCATTTTGCTGAGCTACATTTGATTCGTCTGGTGCTCTAGCCGCTGCCACTACATCTGCATCCTCAAACCTTTCCGGAGCTCTACGCTTTCTATTTGACTTTTGTCTCGGCATCTCACAAGTTTTACTGGCTTTAAAATAATTACGATAAACTAATTAATTCCTTCGCAACCTTCGGATCCCTAAAAATAACAAAAATATTAGCTTGATCTTTTAATAAAATTGAAGTACTTGACTCTTGAATATGCCCCACTCTACTCCCTTCATAATTTGCCCCATAAAAAGAATTTATGAAAAATGTTTCCCCCCCCCCCCAATAAGTAATAAAACGTAATCAAATAGAAGTAGAATTATCAAACTGTGGAATTTGATAACTTATAATCAATATTTTAACGTTTCTTATTAAAAATCTTGCAGCCCCCAGACCCAAATCCACTATCCAATATAATTTCTTTAAATTACCAAACAAATCCGCGAGCAAATCTAGTCTTATTCTATTTATTTATCACATGTTTGTCCTTTCTACTACTTTTCTACCATTTTCAAAAATGGAAACACCCGATTTGATTCTTGTCAGTCTATCCAGTTGTCAACCTACCCTAACCAAACAAAACTACAAGCAACGTCTTTACTTTATGTTAAATTCTCACCCTCAGATGCAAAATGCCCCCAAAAGAACTTAGAATTACTTAACCAAGGTACATATCAAACATTGTACAAAACCAATCTGTTTCGCCATATAGATTTTACACCCTTTTCCGCTACATTAACATCGCTTTTCTCACAAAATTTATCTAAAATAACTCAACCCCATATTTGAAAAGAACCATAGGTACATTCTTACATAATGATATTAAGATCTTTTTCTGTACTTCCTGTTACTCCCATAAAAACACATCTAAATCTGCTAACCTAATTTTATTGTTCTCCTTGATAATTATTATATTTATTCATATGTTGCTACTCCCCGTTATAATGCTTTAATTTCTTTTACAAAAAGCTATTCTACCAACAGAAAAGATTTTTTTTTTTTTGCAGCCCCCCATGTATAAGCCTAAAAAGAAATCTTATGATATTTTTTTCCAAACCAAATTATTTAACACAATTAAGCTGCTTTTACTTCATTCAATCTATCCATTTCACGGTTACCAAATTGTCTGTGTTTCCACAGACGGACCTACATAACTACAATGATGAACACCATAGAACCCCAGCTATTGCTAAAAACCCTGGTCTTGTTCACACAGCTGTGAAGCTCCCACAGATCAGACGGACCCATATTATTTCCATTGAATGCTACAAACCAAGTAAGTTAACCCACAAAATAATAATGAAAGCCCGTAGTAACCCAGTGGTGTTCTTGATCCTGGTCACGGCACCAAATTGTAACGAACCTGGCTCTACTACATACCTACATCTATACTCATACCTAGAATTACCTATATGTCTAGTCGGAAAAACCTAAAGTTCCGAAACTTGCCTACTGAAGAAAAGTATTCCCTTTAAATTACATCAATATTTTTATTACTCAGCTATGGCCAACGTGATCTCCTAGAAGTCAGAACCCTAACAATTTGTGTAAGTATCCCACGAATGAAGTAAATCAGCAAGGAACCTACTCTATTCTACTATAATTTAAATGATAATTCTGTAACCTATAATTTTTTTTTTTTAAGCCCTGAACAATTGTTACTATTATTGTAAGCCTAGACTCTACCTATTGCACTTTGCAAATGTTTAAAGAACTTAAATTATTTTATTACAAAAGTTTGGCAGATCATCTAAATACCCTTTACCTATTCCAGAAAATTCCTAAAATAAATCTACCAATAAAACCTACCTAACCCACAGATTATTAACATATCTCCTTGTTGGTAGAAATGATGCTATCGATTTTCCTTCGAACTTTTACCTCAATCCTTGGAATGGATTTACAAATATTCTTTTATTCTCTTTCCCTAAACTTAAATCGAAATATGTTATTTTTAATCAAATTCTGTAATGTTTAAATGTAAGAAATGCGATCCGACTTTGGAACCGATAACTAAATTCTACCAAAATATTCCCCTCACTACTTCGATCGAGTGAAATGATCAAAATGGCGAATTGACATGAAAATATTTACTGAGTTCAGGTAAAAATCTCTTTTTCTGTCCTTTACTTGCTTTTCATTATATTTATAAGAATGGCTTAGACTCAAAACTTTATTTATATCTGCAGAAAAGTACTGCCAACGATGCATACATCATTCTATTGGCAATTCTTGTTCGAGAAGTGAGTTGACAAGTATGTGATAAAATTTCAACAAAGTTTACTTTAGATTCGTTCGTTGCTTTTCCGTAATGGCGGATGTGATTTGGTTATAATTTAGTTTTTCTTGTTTATTTGAGTGTTTGGTGAATAAATCTGATAGTGTTTTAAGCAACAAACTATTCTTAAACTGAACATTAAATAGGAAATTGTAATTAAGGCACATATCTGACATTGTGTAATAGTGACGAGCGGATCACCACGTGGAGCAGAAAATTTTACTATCAGTTTTCTGTTGCTACACAAACTGCGCAACACAGCCCCTAGTCGTAAGACTAGGATCTCTGTGTTGTGGACTCTCCCTCGGCGTAATGCCACATACCTTACTGACTTACGACTTTTAACCCACAAAACTAACCTTACTTAGATGGCAAAATACGACTCTACAATAGAGTTGTGGCGCCAGTGGCTCTGCCACCATTAAATAATAATAAAGTTTACTTTACAGGACCGAGGATTGATAAACTATCTCAAAAGACGCCTTGCGAAGCCCCACTGTCCCTACTGCGCTCATCAAATGAGTGAAATAATAAATTTACTACCAGTTTTATCAAGGTAACATTAACCTCTACAAAACACTATTATATTTAGCTCAGTAAACTAATCTCTTGTGATAATGTATCTTTATATTAGCAAAGAGACTATTTATACCTGAACTAAACATATCTTTGTACTTCCTCACTAATTTCAGAACAATGTGACTCCCCCTTTTCCATTAAATTATCATAAAGAAAATCTAAAGTTTATTTTTCATATTTAGGTACTTGACATGGCCACTGCGAGAACTTCTCATGTCTACCACTTTATGCCAGCCTATGAATATAAAATGATGCCAGTCATCTAATCAGATCGAAGATCAGAAGGACCAGAACATGAATTGTTGCTATCTCCAAACCAGGGTAAGGTCAAATTTTAAAAATATTTTCAATAGTTTGAAAGTAGAATATTTCAGTTTTGAGACTACTGCTGCTTGGCTAAACTCCTTCATGACCTGAATACCTCTAGAAATATTAAAGCGATTTCCCATTATTTTTTTATCATAAATTTATACTATGACTAATGAGTACTTTCTTTCCTTAGGCAGGATGATGGAAACCCAGTTATCAACTATCCAGAGAGTCTGATGCATACTCGGCTGCATCGCCTAACCTGTACGATCAAATTGCAGCGAAGTAACTCAAATATGAATTTAAGATCCTGTACAGCGAAGTGCCCTACATCATAATGATTGTACATATTTATCTAAGCTCTGAATAATCAGAAATAAGCTTCAACTGAATAAGTCCCAACCCCTTTTGAATGTCATGGAAAGTATAGTTATTTGTATTTAAATGACTACTTTAGTGAAATAGATGCTCGTATAAAAAAAACCGCCATTCAAATGAATGGCGGGAGTTCTCGTCCTCCATTCATTTGCCCCTCAGAACTCTATCTCGGCCTCACCTTCATTTAATAATGAGATGCCAAAAATACACAATTTATGCATATAAAATGATTTAGAATTTGGAAGAAGTTTACTACTGAGTCATCATTTTTCACTTCAGTAGGTTAGCAAAAGAATCAAATTCCATTCAGACTTGCATGTTTGTCACTGAATATCACAATTATAATAATCCTATCTCTCCTTAGAAAGACTATTAGATCACCGAGGTTTTGCTTTTCCTCGCAAACTGTAATATTATTTCTGTTATGAATAAAACTGGATTCTTATTTGCTTACTGGTTTTCTTTTACCTAAGAATTCATAAATACCTAAGTACAGGTTCTTTTGTACTTTCTAGGTATAGATTTTGTTCCCAAATCAAATTATTAATTCTGAAAACTTTAGGAAATCTTTAATGCTTCTATTTTGCTTTTAATATTTAGCTAAAGACTAGCTCTTCTTCAAATAATAAAATATGTCATGTACTATTTAAAATAAAATTTTTGGTTTGATTCAAATTAAATTTCCTTACTAAATCTAGATTAAAACATTCCAGATCTATATTTTCTTTGAAATTTAGATAAATGCGATACCGCCTTTCTTTCCCTTTTCCTAAGAGTTTCTATTAACTTAGTAATATAATAAATATTATTTATTGTCTATAAAAAAAAAATATTTGTAATTTGATTCAAATTTTAGGCTCTAAAGAAAACGAAAACTTAAATATGATGAACTATCTGTAAAGTGACTTTGTATTATTTAATTTGCCCACCTACTTTAAATATTTCTTTTTTTAATCCCTCTAAATATGAATTCCCTCTTTAATATGTATTTTGGAATACTACCATAGCTCAAGATTTTCCTATTTCTATTCTACTATGTTGATATCAAAATGTCAGTCTGTTTGTATGGCGTCAGAATGCCAACCGATAGTGCATGGTTGGCCCTATTCTAATAAAAGGGAGTACGAATTGGCAATGTTCGATTTACTACTATCCCCTAGTGCCACCCTATTTAGAACCACTCGCCTTTATTTTATAAAAATTTCGTAGGGGTAGGCAAGAGTTTCTGGAGAGAGGGACAAGACCGTTCTGAATTACGAACATGACAGATGTGGTGAAAGGGAGATCAGGTCTGGATTCCGTTTCTCAATGCAACATAAGATACATCAGATCGAATGCCATTGCCACACCCAGTCAAGTCAATAAACCCAGTACGTGAAGAGAAACAGCGTTTTGTAAAATAAAATAAAAACGCTTCCCAACCCCTCTTCAAAGGTTGAGACCTACAATTCTAATGGATTATGCGCTCGTTTCCAAGGGCTTGTTGTCACCGTTAGGCAAACCCCAAGAACTGAACGCTAATCGGAATGATAAACACGATAAAAGACAAATTGTTGTGGTATTCAACTACGACCAAGAACCCTTGCACTGATACTCGTTATTCTAATGAATACGGTACCCAAACAAGCAGTTTCCGATCTATTGAATCCCCCAACAACGTTTCAACAAAATTTTAGGAACATTGGACACTAGAAGATTAAAACCCAGCAAAGGAATTTACCCATATAAGTCCAATTCTTGGTTCGTGTTTATCCCCCGCGAGCTAGAGCTAGAATACCCCCCGGTCTTCCTTGTATGGCTTATATAGGCCCAAATGCATTCAAAAATGGAACACGCTCATCTACTGCGCCCGATCTGCACTCCATACTCTCTTGAAGGATGCTATGGTGATGCTGCCATACAGCCATCTCATCTTTTAGCTACGGCTGTACAAGCTGAATTCCTTTGTCTAGTATCGTGACCACAAACGCCCCGATGATCCCCGGTATAAGAGTTCTCCCAAGTTCTGTATGAAGTCCTACGTACCCTCCGAAGCACAAAACCATCTTTCTTATGGTCAACCAAGTACCTGAAGTACCAGGACAGCATATCCCTATAGATGGTATCTCTGGTCCTACAAGCTTTAAAGAATATTTTCAATTCATCTTAAATCCCAAAATGTTTAGGAACTACAAGTACCAGGATAGCATATCTCTCTAGAAGGTATACATTTCAAATATATTTATCTACTACTATACCACATCAGACTACTGCCTGCTGGACATGGGCATTGAAAAACATTTGCCTCATCCTTCACACCTGACAATCGGATCGGCGAGCGCAGTGCAAGGTGTTGCAGTCATTACTTAGACGCCCTTTAACTAAGCCCCTTCCCAGCTTCCCAGGAAAGATATTTATCAATTAGTTTTAACAATCAAAATATTTGCAAATAGTATTATGTAAAAGTACCAGGGCACCATATCTCCATAGAAGGCAAGAACTTCAATAGCTCCTCTAAAAAAAGAAAATATTTTAATTTCTTATTTCTTTTTCATGAGAATATTTTGATAAATATTAATAATTTAACTGTCTAGTTGCTTTTCTCATAATTTAATGTGTTGTCCTTTCTACACATTCAAGTCATGAACGAAAATCTCTACAATAGTAGAGGTTTATCGTTACACTATGTTTCCTGCATTTTGAATTACAAAGACTAAAACTTATCGCTCGCTCGATACTTTATTTTCTAACAGAATCCTAAATCACGAATCCGATAAAGATAATAGGATAAGCCTAGTTAATAAGAAGTTCCAATAATTTCCTAATCTAATATGTATTAAACCAAAACATATAACAATAATATAGAGGTATATAATTGGGTGTCTTCAGATTCTGTTGGTATCACATTTGTAAGCAATTATAATAAAGCAATGAGTAATAAATAGTCATACAATTTCGAAAGTTAGTCGGGATTATTGCCTGAATATTAAGATCTATGTTCAGTATCTCTATAATGAATAAAGTAGCCGTCAAATGGGCATATTTGTCGTAGTACCAACGGCCGGTGAAGTAAGCGGGTTCTTGAGTAGAGGCAACGGCTTGGCAAGCGTAACGTTGAACGCCCTCCTGCCAGATTAATAAAGCGTCTGGATGCGACTGAATGGCGAAAATGAGAGATCGTGCCCTATGGCGTATCGTATTTATGTATTACTGAATATCAAATTGCTTATGAAGTATGATGTCTGTATCTTGAACACAATTAGAAGCAAAAACCTTTTTTTGAATCTATCTCATGTACAGAATTGGTTTCGTTTCTGTTTTATTATATGTATAGATAAGGACAGACGCTACGCGGAGGTAATAACTACAATATAACAACTGCGGAACAAACATAATACGATTCGTATAATTATCATGCGAAACAAATGCAAGGGAGATTTTTTTAGAATGACGGCACTCATGTATGAAACTGTGAACAACAGCAGTTTCTTGATGATTTTCTCGAATCTAGTAAAAATATATTTAAAGGTACTTTAATACTTATTTGCTTTCACTTCATAAACAAACCTATACCAGCTATAAAACTGTAGATAGAAACTATACAGGAAGTAAAACTAGTAATAGTAATAAGTAGTACCTGTTGTGTTGTTTTTGTTAAATGTAATTGTTCTGTGTTTTATTTTGTGTACAATAAACAGTTAAATAAAATAAATAAATAAATAAAACTATATAAACTAGTAACTTCAAGTAACAAAGGTGGCTATCCTGCTGCATCACCCGCTCCTACATGCACGTCATTAATCCTTACGGCTTTCAAATTGAACATCAATTAATTACGTTTGTAACAGACGCGTCAAAGCGAGGTTCAATTTTGCTCTTATCTAGCGGTTCCGCCGCAGGTACCTATCAGCAGCACATCTAACCCCTGGTTCTGCTTAAATTGGGTATTCATGCCATTTATACGAAAAACCAGGATAAGTTGATTCCTCATAAGGTGTAGGTTGGTGTGCAGGATCCCACCCGAATGTCATCTAAGTTACAACACTGCTCATACATTTTACCTCTCCATCAAAAGCAGCCTTTTTAATAGCTTATTTGTGCAGTTTGATATTCCGGTACCAGCCGACCTAAAATAACCCCTAGTGAAACCACAAGTGTTATGTTCTGTCATAGGACTTTAAATGAAGGAAAAAAGACTCAAAACTACTATAGTAAATTCGCGTAAGCTGGCAATAGCAAACACTGACACGACTGGAAACAAATACTACTATTTTTAAACGGTAAATATTGCACTTCGTACTACTTATTGTATTCCTTTACTATAGCGATATAATCGCTACAGTGATAGTTATAGCAAACGTTCGCTATTGAAAAGCTAACGCGATTTTAATATAGTAAATGCTGTATCGGGGTAGATGAGGTCATAACTATAATAGTAGTTTATGCAACTGTCATATAATGGGGGTCATTAGAATGTGAGTGCCTGTTGTCTAATGCCTAATTATATGCAGTTGCATACACTATTTTATCTACACTCTAAAATATTTAACTCAGTTGAACACTTTTCCAAACGTCCGCACCGGCGATTGCAAGGCCCGATACATGGTCAAATTCAATACGAGAACGTAATATGGCTTGATATGAATTTTTGAAGATTCTTTACTAATAGTTGTTTAGATGTCGAGTCTCAACAGCAAATAACTAAACAACTGAACAACACAGAACAACAACTGAACAACAACTGAACAACATCTGAACAACAACTGAACAACATCTCAACAACAACAGAACAAAAACCTATTAAAACAACTGAACAACATTCGAAAAATTACCGTACAACAACAACTGTCAGGTGCGGCGGAAGATAGCGATTTGAGTATTGGAAAAAAAAACTTCGTTTCATTTCTCATCTTTATCGTAGTAAGAGTTTTCTCATTAAGTCATTACGCTTCTGTAATTTATAGTAAACCCTAGTTTTTATAGGCAGAATTCATAAAGTAGGTCTTTATGCAACTGTTTTCGAATTCATAATTCGAACATTATGAGACGAGTGTAGATAAAACGATTTTAGAAACTTGTATAGGTAACACCATTTTTTCTTTTTACTCTATTATGTTCTATTATCGAATGTCACTCAAATGCCAACAACAGAGTACTTTGATACCAACCAAGTCTGTGTGATTTGTAAAAAGCAAAAGATCTATCTGTAAATACGACCGGAAATTAACAAACACCCCAGGTTTGTTTCTTAACGAGTCAAAAACAGCAGCAGGTAGTATGGAGAAAACGTTAAAACCTGGGCAATAAAAAGCCGAAGAGTCTCAATGATGCTGCGTGTTGATATGACCGCCAAAACCGTTTCATGCTCAAGGCAACCGCAAACAGACAAGGGCTCCCTGGTACTTGCGGAACTACAAACTCTCCCTACCATTAAAAACTAAATGAAACAGGCTTCTCGTCGTTTTTTTGACTACGCTCCCCAACATAAAGATCCCATAATAGTTGCCACGTCCAACCACTTCCTCATTCCGTCTGCACGTGTTAAACGCCTGCCTTTCAGATGATGATTGTATCACCATCGCCGCTGCTGCAGTCAGTGCGATTAGGTCACTCTCCACAAGGTCCCTCATTTGTGCCCCTTTTTGGGGAATTACCGGCATGTTCCGGATAGATTCAGTCCGATCAGTTGTTCCCAAAAAAACTGCTAAGCCTAGTCTCGCCCCAAGAAGGGCTTGAGGAATGGTTGTTTGAACAATTACTTACTATACTAATACAAGCTCCTCACTAAGCCGACCAGCGTAGATTTTAAAGCCCCGGGGCCAAAAGCGCAGTACGCTAAACAAAAAAACAGTTGCAGCGCGCGGTGAACGCCGCGACGTGGCACCACCGGCATGCTAATGTAGAACACGCTTACATAGATTAAGATATGGAACTAAAGCTGCTAAGATGTAGATAGAGCTTATCCTATGGAGGAGAGCATAAATATAATAGATACATTATAGTATGATGCAACAATAGAATGATTGCAGGCGCATGCTGGCATAGAATTGATTGTAAAAATTATGTAAACAGTGGCAAGAAGGTTTTATTTAATACACAATTTACTGAAATGCCAAAGCAAGAAAAAACGGGGTAGGATCTAAATAAGGCGTGTATGTGCATTAGTAAAGGATTTTACCTTAAAGCAATTTATAAGTAAATGCGTTTTAGAAGTTTATCCATTAATTAAATTTCAATCTGCGATTTCAGGTTGTTTTGAAAACATCAAGGTAAATTTGTACATATATATTTTTTTTAATTCTACTTTATTACATAAGGGCTTTTGTACTTAATGTACATGCCAGCCCTATTGTTCCCTGCCAGTATACATTATCTCCTAATATAAATAATAAATAGGTAGGTAAATTAGAAAAAAAAACTATTAATTAGGGTAAAGCAGCCTGCGTCGGGCGGTTTAGTTCGAACGTTCTGTACATACATACATACATACATACATAAATCACGCCTTTATCCCTTACGGGGTAGGCAGAGCGTTAACGGCCGTAAAACGGATATTAACACCACGAACGTTCTGTACAACCTGTAAATTTGGAGAATATTTTCTTGATTTGGATTTGAAAGCATTACGTTAAAGGAACCTAAGTCTAAAGGGTTTATTTCTAAAATTTGGAATAAGATTTCCCTGCGCAAGCTGTTTCGGGTGCACTCCTTGAGTACATGTGTAACATCTTCAATTTTGTTACATTCTGTGCAGTATGGAGAGTTTACTTTCTTCATCAAGAAAGCAAACTTATTAAAAGGGATATGACCAGATCTTAGTCTCAGTAACGTTTTGACAACTTTGCGAGGTAGTTCCAACGTGGAAAACCATGGAATGCGAGGTGGTTCACATTGAATGGTTTTGTACCAGATTCCTTTTTCTACGGATCTGACATTAAAGTGCTCTTTCCAACATTGTACATAATGAAATGTCCTACATCTGTGTACCGTCTACCTATTTAGTTCGATGAAATGAACAAACCGAAAATTTTCCTAGAGGGTCGGAAACTGGATTTAACATTGAACAAAGTCATTTTCTTCTTTTGTGTCGATGACAAAAATCTGAATGTGCCTAGATCAGTTTGTAGCATCCCAAAGGTTCTCCAGCGAGTAGGTGTCAGGGCAAGGTGGGCCGTATAGGTGATGTGCCTATGTGTGTCTTTATCTTGTGGTATGGCACCTGTATCTGACAGGTTTGAATTGGTAGAATAGCCCCACCGTACAAGATTTTCTCTACATTTCATTTAACAATCAGATTTTTTTCCATGTCATGGTGAATTTAGTAAATTCTACGGTAGAACGACGTTATAAGTACAATTTGAAACACAAAGGCTTTTTTGTCAACACATAATCTGTTTATACACATTATTTGCATCACTGATAAAATCGTCTAGTGCCGTCTAGCTAGAAAATTTTACAAGCAATCGTTCATTTAAAATTATTCGGAGCTTAATATTTTACTATAAATATATACATCGCAGGTAATGAAAAAAAGATACTGAATTGTGTAGTTTGTGTAGAGTTAAGGTTCAGTCCCCCACTTTACATGACAATTGTCAGTAATCGTGCCGAGCACCGTTTCGTGAATACTTACGCATTTGCGTTGTGTCGCATCTAAGCTGTATCAGGCTGAGATCATTTTGGTGGGTAAAGATATCTTCAGCCCAACTCTAAATAGCTCTCAGATACATCAGCTACTTTATAATACTGGAAAATATAGGAAACTACAGAAATCGGGTAGCGGAGGATGAAATCGCTAAGCCATTTAATGTTACCATCATCAAATCGCAATTAACTGATAGCTCTACAAACTCAGTCAGCAAGCTACACAATACGAATTGGTGGGCTTTGCGATCGTACATTGATGAATTCCGTTTGGAGCGGGTGATTCGAAGCGCCGCTGATAATTTTCGATCGATTGTGGATTCATTTCTACTACTAGCCCTATCATACTCGATTGTTCCTGCTGAAAATTTAGACAAACAATTGATAGATATTATGTTGATAACTGTAGTAGAATTTTGCAAAGATTCACTGGCGCATTTATCTTATTTGAATTTAGAAGCAGCCACCGTGTACGAAGCGTTATCTTTTAGCCTCCGCTTTCATTATACCGACATCGTTAGCTTTGTATTCAAGCTAAATTCTAGCCTAACATCCGTGACATTAAGATAAGGTGCTAAATGAGGAATTCCAACACACCTGTGTATAAGTTCAGTCGCAGGATTGCGTATTTCTCGTAAGTACTTATAAAAGGTCATTGCAAAGTGGTATATTTTCATGCAATCTAATCTCAATCTGCGTCTGGTCTATACTCACTCATCTAGAATTCCAAGAACAGATTTTTCAGTTCGTACATAGTATTATAAACAATATAGTAAAATAAAGTCGCTTCCCCGATTGGTGGTGTACCGTTGTATGCTAAAATCTTCAAAATTATGCAGCTAATTTTAATGCGGTTTTTTATTTATATTATACGGATAGCAGATAGTGAAACCGCTGGGCGGGCCGCTAGTATTTTAATCTTACATTTATTGAAAGAAGTTTGCACATTGTTATTTTTTATTTGTACGTTAATCTTGTGTATGTAAGGCTTCTTAAAGTAACTGGGAATGCAAATAACATTCATAAAATTGACAGAATCTCGTTGTGCAAGGAAATGTTAAGAGATATTTTAAATATACAGTATAAAAATAACTTTATTGATTACAAGAAGAAAACTGCGTTGTTTTTGAAAGAAAACGGTAGGACTGTAACAAACATAATCAACTCAAACTGATGAAACGCATTGTTTTTTTCGTGACTAACAATTGTATTATTACTAATTTCTGTACATATAGTGATATAGATAGCGTGTGTCATACTAAATCTAATATAAAGAAAGCTTTTGATCAAATATTGACTCCTTTTTTGGTTTTTCATCAAAATGTTTGTGGTGTGTTGAGCAAGAAGCCTGAAATAGAAATATATATTGATAAATTACCAAACAAACCTAGTTATATTTGTATAAGTGAGCATTTTTTAACGAAGGATTCTTTTCCGTATTTTAACTTACATAATTATAATATAGTATCTCATAATATCAGAACGAATATGAAACGGGGTGGTTCTTTAATACTTGGTAAGGACGGTAATCATTGCGAAGATTTGCCAATTTGTAACACTCTTTACAAACGGGAATCCTTTGAAGTTTGTGGCGTTAAAGATACTGATGTTAATATGTATATATGTTGCATTTATCGCAATCCCATAAAACAAAACTTTGATGAGTTTATAGCACAGTTAGAAAAACTTTTATCACATTTCTTCAAAAAGAATTGTCTAATAGGGGGCGATTTTAACGTAAATATATTAAAAGAGTCCGACGGAAAAAGTGAATTTATGTCACTTTTAGAGTGTTACGGTTTTAGGCTTGTGCATAATGAGATTACATTCAGAAGAGGAGGAATGGAGTCTTGTCTGGATAATTTTATCACAAATTTACCAGAAGAATACGTACAAGAGGTAAATGTTGACGATAACGGACTTTCTGATGGACACTCGGCCATACTTTGCCATTTGGAACTAGAACGAATTAAAACAAGTAAAAATATTGAGGCAGTTATATGGACTACAAAGAGAATTTTTAATAATAACAATAATTTATATTTCAGAGAAAGCATCATTAGCAGTGATCTCATAAATGCAAATATTAACACATTTTTAAGTAAACTTAATAAAAATTTCAAAAGTAGTATTAGAAAAAAGCATAAAAAGGTAAATTTAAAAAAAGATCACAAAATACGTTATGTCACCAAAGGAATTCGCGTATCCAGCAAGATGAAGCGCTTTCTTAATACGATATATAAACAGGCAAATAATAAAACCATCATTGACTATAAACTTAAGTATATTAAAATTTATCGTAAAGTAATTAGGGCTGCTAGAAAATTGACTGTTCAATCTGAAGTAAATAGGGCGCAAAATCGTAACAAAGCTATTTGGACAGTGGTTAATAAGCATACCAATAAAAAAACTGTAAATAAAAAAGAAAACATAAAACTAAAAGTAAATGACATAATAATAGATAGTCCAATGAAGGTGGCAGAAGCCTTCACAAAAAAATTTGACCATAATAAAAATACAGTATTAGGAGATTACCAGCAAGCGACTTGTATTTTAAATAAATGCGTAGATAGAGTCTCTGAAAATATGTTCTGGGACAGTGTCACTCCTGAGGAAATCACTAAACTCGTGAAGAACATGAAACCAAAAACCTCCTGCGGGCTTGATGGTATTACTATCACGGTTATTATTAAAAATATTGATTTACTGGCCGCACCTTTAGCAAATTTCTTTAATAACTGCTACGAGCAGGGCTTGTTTCCGGAACAGCTAAAAATAGCCAAGATCATCCCAATACATAAAAAGGGATCGAAAAGCGACTACAATAATTACAGGCCCATTTCTATATTACCCGTTTTATCAAAACTGTTCGAGAAGTTAATAAAAGCTCGATTGATGAGACATCTTAATAAGAACAGAATATTGAGTGATAGGCAATTCGGGTATAGATTAGGGGTTGGAACTTCCACAGCTATTAACACCTTGCTTGATGATATAGTGGTGAATATTAATGCCAAGCTTAGGGTAGCCGGACTCTTTTTAGATTTAAGTACTGCCTTTGATATGGTCAAGCACGACATACTTATAGCAAAACTAGAGCATTATGGTATAAGGAATAAGGCATTGGAGTTATTTAATTCATATCTCTACAACCGTCATCAGTTTGTTGAAATAAAGGCTATAGAGGGTAATGAAGAGAGAGAAGTTCGCTCTAAGATGGTGAGCATCAAAAGAGGTGTACCTCAGGGCTCAGTGCTGGGTCCAGTACTTTTTATCATATTTACGAATGATCTGGTCGACTTTATCTCAAACTTTGCACCCGGAACTTCTATAATAATGTACGCTGATGACACCAATGCTGTGATTTCGGGGTCCTCTATAGAAGAGTTAAATGTCAAAGTAAATTTTGTCCTGAGTGGTTTTCAACAGTGGTTTTCATTAAACGCTCTAAAACTTAATGCTAATAAAACAAACACACTATTGTTTAAAACTACGTCGCGGAATAAAGACAAGCTTATAGTTAGGACTGATAATGAGTTGGTTTCCAGTGTGAACTCAATTAAATTTCTAGGCGTGCACTTCGATTCATTTTTAAACTGGAAGCAAGAACTGGCCGCTTTAAATACATCTATAAGTTCAGCCTGCTATGCTTTAAGAAGTTTAAGAGAGGAGGTAGTTGTGAATCAATTAAAAATGGTTTATCACTCGCTCGTAGAATCTAAACTTAGGTATAGTATAGCGTGTTGGGGTAATAGTTATGAGTACAATCTGAATGGTGCATTTGTATTGCAAAAAAGAGCTATTAGAACCATAGTTAGAATCCCCCAAATAGCATCATGCAAAGAGTATTTTAAGCAACTAGAAATACTAACTGTGCCTTGCTTATACATTTCTGTTTTACTGAGCAATCTGGCTAAACATCATTGGAAGGTCGAAACTCCTGACGAAAATCTTGCCAGAATAGAAACCAGGAGAAAAGATATTCCAAATAGTATCCAACCAAAACTACTGGTTGTTAAACACAGTGCACGCTATCAGACCGTTAAGTTATTTAATAAATTACATACGGATTTAAAAGCCTTGCTTGACAAACCCACAATTTTTAAAAGAAAATTAAAAGCTTTCTTGTAAGAAAAATGCTACTATTCCATTGACGAATTTATTAATGACAAAATATAAATTATTTACGCAAAATTATTGACATTATTTTTCATTTTATTATTATTTTTATTATGTGATGCAACGAATTTAATATTAATTCACTGAAGTGGTGTATAAATTATTATTTAGATTTAATAATTTAATTGACATTAAGTATTACTATAGTTATTTATTGTTTTTAATTTGTTAATGTTTAATATAGATTCAAATGTTTTATGTAGTTATAGATTGATTATTTATTAATGTCCATGTAATAAAGTTGCTCATTATAATTATGTATAAATATCCATACAATGTACTATTGTTATGAAATAAATTGAATTGAAATTGAATTGAATGTAATATACTTAATTTGGACCTAGTTCGCGAGTACTATGAGGGTTAGACTATTTAACTAACCATTCAAATTTAAACATATACATATTTACTGATCATCATCATATCAGACGTAGGCCTCCCCCAGGGTACGTTATAAGGCACAATCTCTCATTTTCGCCAAACAGTCGCTACCACCGCCCTCTTTCCATCTGACCGGAAGACGTCCCATGCTGCGCTTGCCAAGGCGTAGCCTAAACAAACTCATTGGCTCGTCTTACAGTCACGACTTTGGTGAAGTTGGATATACCTAGGCGGCGGTGCAGGCAGCGACACAAGTACGCACGGATTATGAAATAGGTTGTGTGTGAGCGTAACGTGTACCTACTTATTTAGACTGGCTAATAACTAGGCCTAAATCTGGCAAGTCTTGTCTCGTGATCCGCCGCGCAACGATGGAGCTCGTTACGGGGATACCGGTTGAATTGAAATAAACTTCTGAACATTTTTCAATTTGATTCTGACTGAGGTTTTGTTTAAAAAAGAAAAACATTATTATATTCTATGATATTCAACAGTTTCCACAACTTGCTATGAAACATAAATTCAATAAGGCTTCTTCAAAGAAAAAGCTTTGACTTGTAGCGACTTCTAAAGAATAATGGCGACGTTTATTTTCTTTTAGCTTGCTTTGCCTTCGGCATGTCAAAGTAACAAGAGTTCTCTACTATAATTTAAATCACATACATATAATCACGCCTCTTTCCCGGAGGGGTAGGCAGAGACTGCATCTTTCTACTCGCTACGATCCTGACAAACCTTAGTTTACTGTAGTTGTGTATAGGTGACTACATTATAATATAACCCATTGAAAGGTTCAGTCACAAGAATTCCATAATAATAAAAACAGAATATACAAATAAGCTTAATAGGCGTTAACCAAATAATCAGATAAAAAAGTAAGATATTTACACAAATTCACAATAACCAACCAACCAACCAACCAACCTCCAAGGTTTCACTTAAAGGGAATAAGCGACAAGAGAGCTCTTTTATTGAATGAATAAATATCATTATCCTGTAGCTTGGGTAAATAAAGGAATGGGTGATCATTCGCTCGAGCGAGTCGGGCTCAGCTGCCGCACACCGGATAATCTTCATCAGATTCAATAATCTTAGAAGCTCCATCTGGGTATCGGCCATTGCTACTTTTTTTCGGGTAGTTGAAGGAGTTCTGACTACAAAGATAATCGAATTTGCGTATGTTACTGGCACAATTCAGTTCAGTTGTTAGCCGAAGACGAAGGAAGTCCTTTCTAAGTAAATTGTGAAGTTGGTAAATCAATTTGATCGCATGAGTTGCGGTCGTGATCTGAATATGGGAAGCGGCCGGCTAGTTCAAACTCAGCAAACTTATGAAGAGCCTTGAGTGGCCTGACGGATATCGCCAATTTATCGCTAGACTTATCTTCATAGTTGTGATAAGCAAATGCATAAGTAACTTAATTTCCTTATACATTAAAATTTTAAGGTATTGGCTATATAAATATTAAATTGAATAACTTAACTCGAAACTAAACTTAGCTGCTGTGTGGCTATAAGTATTTTACGTTCTTGATGTGCCTCTGTCTTGCAGTTCTTTGTCTACTGAAAGCCGAAATATCACCAACCGCAGGCATATGATACGAAAACATGCCCAGAAATTCCGGTCCCATTTATCTACGAGTATATTTACTGAGCGTCATCTGTACCGGCGGTTGTCGCTGCATCTCTGCACCATTCTTGTTAACGCTGCTCGGAATACGCGACCAGTGCTGGAAGTTTACAGAACGTTGCACCAGCTTCATAGTTTTAGACATTCATAATGGCACCGTCTAGTTTATGACAACACATACTTCTGAACTAATATTGCAGCATTTTGAAGTCATCACAAAGTAAGGTAGGTACTTTAGAAATGGTAATTTATTTACGTACCCATCTACATATCGCCTTTTCTGATAAACAAAACAAAATAACTGAATTCGTTTACCACTATTATTTTTATTTAAGACTAGCGGCCCGCCCAGCGGTTTCACCCGCTGCTTACTGATTTCCCACGGGAAACAGACCTTCTCCCGACATAAATCATACATACAAACCTTCCTCTTGATTCACTCTTTTTTTTAATCTTCCAAGGGATGAAAAGGGGGTTAAAAGTTTGTATGAAAGTTCGTTATCTTAAGTGTGA
Source organism: Tuta absoluta (assembly GCA_027580185.1). NCBI lineage: Eukaryota > Metazoa > Arthropoda > Insecta > Lepidoptera > Gelechiidae > Tuta > Tuta absoluta. Next base: position 2,986,655 of record JAQAHW010000016.1, on the reverse strand, counting down.
TCCGTTTCAAAATTAGTGATTAGACTTATAACTTCAAATAATTAAACACGTGTTTCAGAATATTTGAAATTTTAACCCTTAATAGGCTCAAACGGGGGTTAAAAGTTTGTATGAAAGTTCGTTTTTTTAAATGAATGTGATCTGTTTTAAAATTTGTGATTAGACTAATAACTTAAAATAATTAAACACGTGTTTCAGCATTTTTGAATTTTTAACCCTTAAATGGGTGAAAAGGGGGTTAAAAGTTTGTATGAAAGTTTTATATCTTAAATGTGATCTGTTTCAAAATTTCTAATTAGACTCATAACTTAAAATAATTAAATACGTGTTTCAGCATTTTTGAAATTTTAATCCTTAAAGGTGTCAAAAAGGGGTCAAAAGTTTACTACCAGTTGGGATACCCGTTTTCCCATGGAAATGTGACAATTTCCCGGAATAATTTATTCTTATAAACCTTCCTCTCAAGTTACTCTATCTAATAAAAAAAACCGCATCAAAATCCGTTGGGTAATTCCAAAGATATAAGGAGACACCAAACGGGAAGCGACTTTATTTTATACTATGTAGTGACTAGCGACCCGTTCAGCGGTTTCACCCGCTGTTAACTGATTCCCACGGGAAACAGACCTTCTCCCGACATAAATCAAACATAAAAACCTTCCTCTTGAATCACTCTATCTTTAAAACTTCATCAAGATCCGTTTAGTGGTTTTGAAGATTTAAGCATGCAAACAAAAAAGAACAGACAGGGACAGACTTGGGAAGCGACTTTACTATACTTTGTAGTGATAATCCGTCTCGCTTCATTAACGCATTGCTGGCTATAGAATGTAGATAAAATTTTGTATGAAGCCCAGATAAGAGGTAATTTAAAGACTTTATATTGGCAAGATGCATTGACGGAGGTGGAAGCTAAAATTGTATCACTACATCAAACTACATTAGTATAAAATAAAGTCGCTTCCCGTTTGGTGTCTCCTTATATCTTTTTTTTTTTTTTTTATTATTGATGATGGGTTTGCTCTTGATTCTAGTCTAGGTCATAGGACAGAGACAGAGTCTAAGATGGAGCGAGCTCACCCAGAAGAAGCCTGTTAGGGCACTGGCACTCCCACACACTGACGGAACGCAGCAAGCTACTTGGCGCCAGACTTCGGTGGGATGGTGGTCGCGAGCCAGGCGGCCCCTTACGGAGCCTTCCACCGCTTAGTGGGATCGTTCAGCCGGACTTATCCACAGGCAAGCCTGTGTTGCCGTTGCCCGGGTTGGACCGCTAGGAGGTAGATCCCATACTACCCCATATCTTTAGAATTACCCAATGGATGTATGAATGTATTTATGTAAATTTGTTTATTTATTCATGTAAGTTTATATATATTATTTGTATGCATGTTAAAATATTTTACAGAGTTATATATTCATTTATTTTGTTAAATTTATTTCGTATTGCCTATTTGCCCCAAAAATTTTAAATTCTCTCACAAAACATGGGTTGGCTGGAAGAGATCTCTTCTTTAGAGATAAGCTCGCCTTTGCGACAATTTTTTTTTTTTCTGTGTATTTTTTGTGCAATAAAGAATATTATTATGGATTTTGATGCGTTTTTTATTAGATAGAGTAACTTGAGAGGAAGGTTTATAAGTATAATTTATTCCGGGAAATTGTCACATTCCCATGGGAAAACGGGTAGCCCAACTGGTAGTAAACTTTTGACCATCTTTTGACACCTTTAAGGATTAAAATTTCTAAAATGCTGAAACATGTGTTTTATTATTTTATGTCATACGTCAAATCACTAATTTTGAAACGGATCACCTAGAGAGATAAAATATTGAACATGAAGTTTTTTATGTAATAAAGCAACTATTTTATATAAAATTTCGTTTTTTAATCCCCCAAGGGATGAAAAGGGGGTTAAAACTTTGTATGAAAGTTCGTGTGATCCGTTTCAAAATTAGTGATTAGACTTATGACTTAAAATAATTAAACACGTGTTTCAGCACTTTCAGCATAATTTGAAATTATAGCAATTAATAAGGTCAAAAGGGGGTTAAAAGTTTGTATGAAAGTTCGTTTTTTTAAATAAGTATGATCTGTTTCAAAATTTGTAAAAGGACTAATAACTTAAAATAATTAAACACGTGTTTCAGCATTTTTGAAATTTTAACCCCTAAATGGGTGAAAAGGGGGTTAAAAGTTTGTATGAAAGTTTTTTATCTTAAATGTGATCTGTTTAAAAATTTCTGATTGGACTCATAACTTAAAATAATGAAATACGTGTTTCAGCATTTTTGAAATTTTAATCCATAAAGGTGTCAAAAGGGGGTCAAAAGTTTACTACCAGTTGGGCTACCCGGTTTCCCATGGGAATGTGACAATTTCCTGGAATAAATTATACTTATAAACCTTCCTCTCAAGTTACTCTATCCAATAAAAAAAACCGCATCAAAATCCGTTGAGTAATTCTAAAGATATAAGGAGACACCAAACGGGAAGCGACTTGATTTTATACTATGTAGTGATTTGTAGGCTGCAAAATTGCAAATTATGTAGATGGAACAAATAAACTTTTTCAATACGTACCTACATACATTATATCACGACGTATACGCCACGTCTGACAAACATTTAAATGACCCTCTTCAAAAAATTATGTATCACCATAGTGACAGGTTGTCAGCCCATTGCTTAAAATTGCAATGCCTCTAACGACACCCCCAGGAAAGAAATGGAGTGATGGCTTTTTAAGCCAACATTACACGGCAGCTGTTTCAAGCCTCCTCAAAAAATTCTGTTTGTTTTTATCACTGAAATATTTACGAAAGTAGAAACAGTCCGGCAACAAACAGCGCGCGGGGATGATCACAGTATATTATCTTAGCTTGCGTGTTAGAGGCATGTTTGAAACCCGAAAGAAAAATAAATCTGGGTTTTCGAGCTGGAAATCGCACGCATTTGCTTTGGTTGTCCCTTTTGTAAGTTAATAGATGCTATATAACTTTTCAAGCACTCGCGATCACTTTCACTCATTTTAAGTATTAGACCGGGTCTATCGCGATAGTATTTAGGTAAATATTAGTAATTTACCTGTGTCCCGACGTTTCAATACAGTTTCATGTATTGTGGTCGCGGGTTGACAGTCAACCCGCGATCACAAGTTACTAATATTTACCTAAATACTATCGCGATAGACCCGGTCTAATACTTAATAGATGCTTCATTTGCGAGATCATATGTATGTATTTGTGTGTTTATTATTAAGTAGGTATCAGGTATATCATCGTGTCGTTGGACGACTCGGTGTCCTACACGAAAAGAGAGAGAGAGAGTAGGTATTTTTAGGGTGGTAATCATCTCGCTCGGCCCGGTGAACGGGGTGTTAGAACCACCGAATCTTTATCTCAGTCGTTTATCAACTAAATTCTCCGCTCGCTGAAATTTATTAGTTTCTGAATGGCCGCCCGCGACTATGTGACTCGCCGCGTTTTATTGCAGCGATTGCTTTACGAATTATTGGGGCTTTCTGTCCGGCCCCGACGAAAGGTGCGGATAAGGTTTATGAAATATGTGACTTTTTGTTCACGATAAGAAATGGTGGGCCGAAAGGTCAGCAGTGTTTAGGTTAGAGAGCACCCATAGGCACCACAAAGATTACCTATTCTTATAATTATAACAGATTGCCTATCACAATGTAAATCATGCCGTAATGTAAAGCAGGACGATGTTTGATATTGGTAGTTTGTTTTCTAGCAAAACTCAGAATAGGCTATTAGCTGTTGGAGTGATAAGAAACGACTTTTCTAAAATATTTCCAATAGCATATAACGAAAATCAGCTGTTCGGCTATTTAATTTCTAGGGTCGAATTTTCTACTGTCGTGTGGGACACCGATTCCACAAACTTCTCAATTAACCCTGGCCAAATAGAAAAATTATAACAAAAAAATAAAATTTTGTGGTGGAAAAGAAATCATAGCAATATGACATCAAATGGCAAGAAAGCATTGTTGGTGGTATATGCAAATATATTGACTTTGAGAAGTGTGCCTCGTGAAATTTCACCAAGTTACACTTTATAACCTCAGAGAAAGTCGGGAAAGCGGCGGCCCTTGATTTGAATGCTTAGGGAATTTTTAAGTCACATAAATTCATGTGGGGGGTTACTTTTTGTTCAAGTTCTGCCTTAGTTTTATTCTTCTTCTTCTTCTTCTTCTTCTTTGCGTGTGGGACATCAAGTCATCCAACGACCCGATGAACCCTGGTGTCAGAGTTTTTCAACCGCCTTCTACCACTAGTAGGCCTCTGACATGGTTGTGTTACGACCGCCGTCTAAGTAATTTATTTATTTTATTTTATTTATTTTTATTTTTTGAGGAATGCTAACAGCACCAATTTACAAAAAGTACTACGAGTTTAGGTACAAACAGGCTAATTAGAAGCATCCACATATGGTACTAAAAGTATATAAGAAAAGAAAAATAACACAAAAAAGCGCAAAAATACATCGACATCGATGTAGGCACCCCAGAGGTAATCAACGGCAATGTAAATGACGAACAATTCGTTAATTGATGATATTATGAGTAGTATTCAATCATTGGTCCTCGCGCACATTAAAATGTTGCAATTTCTTTATGAAAAACAACTTGAATGCATTGATGCTGGAAGAGAAAAGGTCAATACTGTCGTCCTGAGTACAAATGTCGTTAAATAAGCGTACGGCTCTGTTTATGAAGAAATTTTTTCTGTAATTGGTATAAGAACGTGGTACTGCAAATATAGGTCGATTACGAAGCGCTCTGCCAGGTGCATGAAGTCCAATTTTCGAGAGCAGATCTGGGCAGTCAGTTGTACCCCGTGCTATTTTGGCCAACAGAATAATGTCGGCAATATCCCTGCGGGTTTTCAAAGGTAAGAGATGTACTCGGGCACAACGGTCTTCGTATGACACTTTGGGTAATTTGAATTTAAAGCCTAGGTAACGGGTAAACTTTCTTTGAATCCTTTCAAGTCTGTCAATATGCTCATTATAGCAGGGGTTCCATATCTGCGAACAATACTCGAGATGACTGCGCACAAAGGTACAAAAAAGTATTTTCAGGGTTCTCATTAATTTAAATGCTTTAGACGATCTAAAAATAAAACCAAGGGCACGAGAAGCTTTTTTAGTAATGACGTCGATATGCGAGATAAAATTCAACTCGCTATCGTGTATAACACCGAGATCTCTAGCTTGAGTTACTTTAGCTATAGGTTGACTTTTCAAAGTATAATTAAAGTGGAAGATATTTTTCTTGCGAGTAAAACTAATACAATAGCATTTAGAGACGTTAAGGTCGAGTTTGTTGGAGATGCAATATTGGTCAAACCTATTTAGGTCATCTTGTAGAAGTAAAGCATCAGATATAGTGTTAACTGAACCAAAAATTTTCATATCATCAGCAAAGAGGAGAAAATTCGAATTCTGAAAACATGCACCAACGTCATTAATAAAAAATGTAAATAGTAGAGGACCTAGTAGGGAACCCTGAGGAACACCTGACGGTATTTTTTTCCAAGTAGAGCAAAAACCATTGAGCACAACTGCTTGGCTCCTTTCAGTAAGGTAAGATCTAAACCAGTTCAATAATCTACCGTCTATTCCGAGGGTTGCTAATTTTAAGAGTAGGGTATTATGATGAATACGGTGAAAAGCTTTAGTGTAATCAGTGTACAACACATCTACCTGGTGTCCTTGGCTCATTTGTTCAGTCAAATAATAATTAAATACAGCTAAATTTGTAACAGTGGATCTGGCCCTAAGAAATCCATGTTGGTTTGGAATGAACAAGGATTTGAAAGTGTTGTACACTTGGTTAAAGATAACTCTTTCCAATAATTTCGCTAACAGGCACAACTTGGAGATTGGCCTGTAGTTATCTACTAAATTCTTGATCCCTTTCTTATGGATCGGTGTTATAAAAGCCGTTTTCCACTTTACAGGAACAACACCCTCGTATAGAGATTTTTTAAATAATAAGGAAACGGGTAGTGCTAATTCAGAAGCGCATTCAACAATATACACTGCAGGTAAAGCGTCGGGTCCCGCAGATTTCTTAAGGTCCAGGTTTTTGAGCATTTTATGCACAGAGTCAGTTTCAACTTCGATTTTTGATAAATGAAAGCCACTATTAACATTAATGACCGGAGTAATAGTGGCAGAACCGTTCTGAGCATGAATATCATCAAGAAAAGTTGAACTAAAGTATGTAGCAAATAACTCACTTATATCTTCACCTGAAGTACAGATTTTACCCTCCAAGGACATTGATGACGGGTATGTCCCACCACCTTTCCGTTTATCCAAAAAGTACGAGAAGATTTTTTTAGGATTTGAACAAACGCTTTGTTCAATTTTGGTTATATAATTGTTGTAGCAATCAGTCTCTGCAAGCGAGACTCGGTCGCGAAGCGTTTTAAAGGACAATTCATCTGACCTATTACCGTACACTTTGAATTTACTTTTGAATTTAAATTTCTCTTTGATCATTTTGATTAGTGGTGGGCTATACCACGGAGGGTATTTCTGATTTCGTAATTTACACGTTGGAATAAACTTGGTGCGGAGGTCATTTAGGAGGTTATAAAAGATTTCAAGTGCCTCGTTTATGTTTGTACCAGAAAACGCCCCATCCCAATCATACTCTGATAAGCTTTTACGAATGCTATTAAAATCTGCTCGTTTGTAACAGTAAATGACGCGCTCATGTGGTTTCAGAGGCACAAAATCAATAAAACGTGGCACTATACACAGAGATTTGTGATTTAAGTCTTCAGGTACAAGGGGATCTGAGCATGGAAAGACAGTTACAAGGTCATTGGAAAGAATTAGATCAAGAAATCGATTATTTATATTAGGTACATCATTAAATTGTTTCAGGTCACAGAAATTCAGAGTGTCGATAAAGTCAATGTGAATTTGCTTAGTGACATTAGTTGGCATGAGGCCATCGTCAGAATTGGAGGGTATCCATGTAATATCACTTAAATTAAAATCCCCCATGATTATGAATTTGTCATGGCTATGAAGGGTCATAATATCTGTCAGATTATTTTGGAAATTCTGCAATTGGGTGCCGAATGAGTTGCCACGCCCTTGCTGACACATATAGACAATACAAAAATTAATTCTCACACTAGGACTTAATTGTGAGTTAGGCAGAGAAATAGATATCCACAGATCTTCAGCTGAAGAACACCAACTTAAATCACAAAAAGTGTTAAAATCCCGTTTAACTGCTATTAGCACCCCGCCCCCTAACGTTTGGCCAGTAAGTGCATAATCGCGGTCTCTTCGCCATACACAGTACCTGTCGTCGAACAATTCACTATCAGAAATTCCTTCCAGAAGCCAGGTTTCGGTAAGTGCGATCACGTCGTAGTTACTAAGACGTAGGTTTCGCGCAAATATATCTGTCTTTGTGCGCAGTCCCCGAACATTCTGATAAAATATATTAAAATTAACCATTGTTAAATAGTTTACTAAACAAAATGTAAAACACAGATAGGGTCAAATAAAGCATTATAATTGAAAAGTAACAAGGAATTAGAGGATTCAAAGGGTTTTCAGCACCAAGCAGTGAGTTAAAGCCAATAGCTTTAAGGTAAGAGAAAATGTAGTAGAAACGGAAAATGTGAGATATACGTACCAAGGACGACGTTTGACATATTATGAGCATTCGTGCAAGGTTACGCACGTTAATTAAAGAGCTATATGCATTCGATTCGATTATGATGATAGTTTTTTCACATGCTCTTCCTCTTCTGACCAGTTTTTAAGCGCTGATAGTGACGGTGATATTTCCACGTTCCTGTCCGTGCATGACGAGTTAAATGCGGTATTTTCTCCTTTCAAAAATAATTTCAATATTTGTCATGTAAATGCCCAGAGCATTCCTGCCCACTATTCCGATTTTCTGGCTACTTTTAGTAATACTCCCGTCGATGCTATTCTCGTGTCCGAATCTTTTTTGAAGCCATCACTTCCTTCTAATCTTTTTCCTCTTCCTGGATTCAAGTTAATACGTAATGACCGTACGGGCAAGGCATGTGGTGGTGTGGCTATTTACCTGCGCGCTGATATCGTGCACAATGTTATAAGCGTCTCACCTAGCAAATATTCACGTTCGGCTGAGCATCTCTTTATTGAAATTACTCTATGCCACAGGAAAGTGCTGGTCGCAGTTTTTTAAAGCCCTTCTCTCCAGATAGATTATTTTGATTCTTTGGAGAATCTACTTGGCACACACTGCCCTAACTATGACCACACTCTCTTGCTAGGGGACTTTAATACGTGTCTCATTAAGAATGACCACCGAACACATAAGCTACAGTCCCTCTTGTCCGCACTTAATTTACATATTCTACCCCTTCTGCCAACGCATCAGTCACCAAGTTGTATACCTTCTCTTCTTGATCTAATGATTACATCTTCTCCTGATAACATTGCTTCCCATGGTCAATTCCCAGCCAATTTCTCCTATCACGACTTAATTTATCTGTCATTTAAAATTCGTCCACCCAGACGGAAACCCAAATTTATGTATTTGCGTAGTTTTAGAGGCCTTGATTTGGAGGCGTTGCGGCGGGATGCTGCAGCTATTGACTGGACTTCAGTCCATGACGCTGACAGCATTGACGAAAAACTACGGTTGTTTTCTGCTAATGTCATTAACCTGTACGATAGTCATGCACCTGTCAGAAAAGTTAAAATGAAACATGACCCAACTCCTTGGCTTTCACAGGAAATTCATGATTTGATGGCTAAACGGGATAGGGCTAAGAAGCGGTACAAAAAGAGACCCACTGAACATAACCTTGCGCAGTACAAGCTGTTGAGAAATCGCTGTAGTCGTCTGTGTAGGGATGCAAAAAGACGCCATATTCATGATTCTATTGATAATTGTAACCCAGCACAAGTCTGGAAATTTTTACGCACGCTTGGCGTTGGTAAATCGCCAGCTACCCCTAGTGGTGCTGTAGATTTGTCAGCACTCAATCGGCATTTTTCGTCTCCTCCTGTCACACTGACTGATGTCGTCAAAGCAACGACTATTGCTAAAATTAACCGACAGCCACTTCCACAGTGCTCCTCCTTCTCTTTTAAAGTTGTTGCCGAGGACGATGTTAAGAAGCATATATTATCTATCAAATCTACTGCCGTGGGCAATGATGATCTCTCCTCCCGTATGATTTCCCTTATCCTTACCGAACTCTTGCCAATCCTCACACACATCTTTAATTTCTCTCTGGTAACGAGTTCTTACCCCTCAGCATGGAAACGTGCTGATCTTATACCTCTCCCTAAGGTTCCCAATCCCTCATCGTTCTCCCATTATCGTCCCATCTCCATCCTTCCATTCCTATCCAAGATCCTTGAACACATTGTCCACAAGCAGGTATCTGACTTCATCACATCTAATAGTCTCCTTTCTCCGTATCAGTCTGGCTTTCGTGCTGGTCACAGCACCGTGACAGCACTTATCAAAGTCACTAATGATATTCGTATTGCCATGGAGAATAAGGCTTTGACTATTCTTATTTTACTTGATTTCAGTAATGCCTTCAACTCGGTAGATTTTGATGTACTTCTTGCTATTCTTCGCTCTCTTAACATCTCTTCTCCGGCAATAACTTGGTTCGATTCATACCTTCGGGGTCGTTCGCAGCGGGTCCGCTTTGATGAGGCTTACTCGGAGTGGTGTGACCTCTCTGCAGGCGTACCTCAGGGTGGCGTCCTTTCACCTCTTCTCTTTTCGGTTTTCATTAACACAGTTACTTCTGTCCTCTCTTCCAGCTTCCATCTTTACGCAGACGATTTGCAGATTTATCGTCATTTCACCTGTGATGATATCAATAGTGCAACTGCGGCTATCAACAGCGACCTCAGCAAAATTTCTGAATGGGCTGAATCTTTCGGTCTCGTGGTCAACCCAATAAAATCTCAGGCCATGCTAATAGGTAGTTCTTATATGTGTAGGCAAATAGACCATCCTAGTATCCCACCCGTTATTTATAACGGCACGTCTATAGCTTACACCAAAACTGCAAAAAATCTGGGTATTTTGCTAGATTCTAATCTCAGTTGGACTGCGCAGGTCAACGCTGTCAGCAGTAAAGTATTTTTCTCTTTCCATTCGCTTAAACGCCTTCAAAACTTCTTGCCGCTAAAGACTAAGATTACTCTTGCTCAGACACTTCTCTTTCCCCTGTTAGACTACGCCGACACCTGCTACTTGGATGCCACTGAGGAGTTATTGAGCAAACTTGAGCGTCTCCAAAACCTCTGCATCAGATTCGTTTTCGGCTTACGCAAATACGACCATGTCTCACAGTTTCGCTCTCAACTCAAGTGGCTTCCTATCCGGCATCGACGCAATGCTCACGTTCTTTCCTGCCTTTACAATGTTCTATACAACCCTTCTTCTCCTTCTTATCTCAAAGAACGCTTTAAATTCTCTCGTCCCCTGGACAAGCCTTGTCGCTCCCATGTTCGAACGCTTCTGTCAATACCAATCCATCACTCTGACTTCTACAGCTATTCTTTTACTGTTCATGCGGCCAGACTGTGGAACTCCCTCCCCCACACAGTGCGTGACAGCCCTTCTATTTCCATATTCAAAAAACGAGTAAAAGAGCATTATCTTTCTCTGTCAAAATAATTTGTATAGTTTTATATATTTATGATGTATTTATGTACGTATGTATATATATATATATATATATATATATATATATATATATATATATATATATATATATATATATTAATTATTTAAAGTATTGTATAATATGTAAGTTTATCTTATAGTTCATATAATTAAGTATACTTTAGGATACATTGTTATTTTATTTATTGTACTAAGTATTCTTGTTTTATTAGCCTTAATTTATTTTTATCATACTAAGTAAGTTGTACACGCCAACTGCCTTACTTTATGCCTTCTCACTACCCTAGGTCTGCTGGAAGAGATTTCTTTTTAGAAATAAGCTGACCTGTTGTGTATTGATCTATATGTTATGTCCTTTGTGTTATATTGTGTACAATAAACGGTTAAATAAATAAATAAATATATGCACGGTAAGCAGGCAGAAGCATAACCAATGATTGAAGCAATAATAATATATATGAAAGTGCAGTGCTTTGAGCCTCAGTTGCGTTATGAGTAAGAAAGACAAATACAGATTTACAACAAATAAAGATTTCTGAGGGAAGCCTACAATAATGCGACAAAGAATTTAAACAGAAAGCGATTCTCAAATTTAACATTAAAAGTAACAAAAGACTTAAGATTAATTTATTTTGAAAGGTCTTTTTCTGATTTCACGTGGATAATATGGGAGTTGATGTTGCGACGAACAAGTATTTTTCCATGGGAAACCCAAATGAAATCGAAATTCTTCGACTTTGCCAACTTTTTGGTTTTAGATAGAAGTTCTTTGTTTCTGCCTGTAAGGTGGTCGTTGATGTAGATCCGTTCAGATCCAGACATGCCGATATCGGCAGCACGGAGATCCTTGAATTGACGTCCAGCAGCAACAAAATTCTCCTTGGTGTAGCGATTCACGAACGAAATGATAATCGGTTTCGCCTTCTGATTACTGCTGTCGCGGGTTGGGACTCGAGTAATAAAGTTGACCAGGCTTTTCGAAACAGGGTAAGCAATTTTTTCACCCAGCCTGTTCAGTATATCGAAAAGATTTTCATTTTGGTTCTGTGGAATACCTTTAATCTCTACATTGTTAGCTCTTAACCATTGTTCCTTGGCTTGAAGATCCTCTTCAAGCTCGGAGATCCTAGTTTTCAGGTCATTGACATCTTCCTGCGACTTTTCGACTTGCATGATTCTTGTTTCAACGACATCGATTCGGCTGGACGTGGCTGCGGCTGACTCCTTGATTTCTTTAATATCTCCCTTAATTCCATGAACATCAGCAACCAGCGTAGAAAGAGGTTTGAGTTGATTGGAAATCGCGTCGAAACGCTTCATGATAAGTTCGAAGTCAATTGGTGATGCTGTTCCACCGAGGAGGTTGATTGGGCTGGCATCGCCGCCAACGCCACCGCCAAGCTTGCATGAGGGGCAGCGCCACGCAGATTTACGTTCTCCCAGTCTTCTATAGCCAACCTCCGAAATACCGGAGCAGCTAAAGTCATAGCTCTTTTGGCAGGAAGAGCATGTAGGACCATCACTTACTTCTTCGTTGCAGCTTGCGCAAGGAAACGTCATGATGATCAATATAAACGATTGAGAAACGCTTGGTGTTAATACAAGTTGATTTATAATAAACAATTTATAAGAACCCGGTGTTGTGATGCAATGCCGTTTGACCAATCTAGCGAGGTCCCTAAGGCTACGTTGTGGTGCTTGTTCGGAGTGTCACCTTACGCTGGCTTCGGATGCACGGCAGCGGCTAGTTGCTAGGGTCCGTTTGTAGAACTCGTAGCTGTTCGTAGCAGATCGTAGCGGCAGTCTTGACAGGGGCGTAGCACTGCGTTTGCACGCGCAGGCAGAGTAGAAATTTGACTCGCTCAACAATTCACTTGGTGGCGCAGTGGGGAAGCGGTCAGCTACGCAGTCCGCTGTACACGACGATCGTTCGTGGATCGATCCTCGCCAAGGCCCGAACAGTCTTAGCTCGATAATTTGTCCCTTTCTAGGCCGGCCCAGTGGGAGGAGTTAGCGGGTAAGAACGCTATAAGAGAGATAAGGAATCGAAAATTCACAAATGCACCAATCACAAAATTCGAAGTGAATAACTCCAGTCACAAAGCGACACAGGTCTGCTCGCAACGACAACCACGGGCGAACTGTAATCATAGACAGCAACCGGGACCGACGGCTTAACGTGCCCTCCGAAGCACGGAACCATTTCTTTTCGGACAATCAGGTGGTTCACCCAGCAATGTCCTAACCAGACCGGGAACAAATTCACAAAGAGATAAATATCAACTTTTGTGAGTGTCCCACCGAGAATCGAACCCGGAACCTTTGCGTCGCAGGCAGTCGCACTACCACTGCGCCACATCGGTCGTCATAGTTTTATAAAGTAAGAGGATTAATTTTAAATTGTTCATTGTAGTTACAATGTGCCAAGCAGTATCATTTATTACGAACGACCGCATATAGTTGGATCATTTACATTGGATCTAATGAAGATTCAATGTCAAATCTATTAAGTCTAAAAAGTATTATTTTGAAGACAATATGTAACTGCTTAAATTCGAATAATTTTTAACAAGCATACAAAACAAAGTTCAGTTTTACAAAACAACGTAACCAACCAACACAAGCTTTCTTTACGGAAAAGAAAAAGAATCTTATTCTCGGCAGGCGCTGACGAGCGAGTGATGTTGTGAATACAGACAATTGTTCTCGCGTAGACGAGATGAACGTATCCAGGTGTCCTCATAAAGGGAAGGATTAGAAACAGAAGTTAGTGATAGAAGTGAATAGAGGAGTAGGTATAATTTTACTTATCAACAGCTAAAGGTGTCCTCGCTTGAAGTGAAAATCCTAATAAAAAACATAACAATACAACTTTTTGTTTCAAACTTTTGTCAGACGTGGTGTAAATATCCGTTTTACGGCCGTTAACGCCCTGCCTACCCCGTTAGGGATATAGGCGTGATTTATGTATGTTATACTAGGATACGTTCATCTCGCCTACGTGAAAACAATTGTCTGAATTTACAACATCACTCGCTCGTCAGCGCCTACTGAGAATAAGATTCTTATTTTTTTTTTTACATAAGTTTAGTTTGAGTGAAACTACAATCATGAACCCCTGGAATACCCACGTATTCTAGAGGTTCATGATTGTAATTTAATTGGAAAATAATTTCAGCTTGTGACTGTCTTTTTTAATCATTTTTGTGTCACGTCTATTCCGTTTTTTCTTATTCTCATACGTACGCGATAAAACACTTTTTGAGGAAAGAAATCATGTGAGCCTTCGCGGTTTTTAGGGGAAACTTCTTTATGGCGCGAAAGTGATGTTGCTTTGTTTGCAACTTAGCTTTTGGCGGTGAAATTGGGAACTTTATGATCAAATACTGCATACTTACTCCTTTACGTGACGAATCTGTGGTGTATTATATAAATAGCAGAATGGATAGTAGAATTTATAGCAAATGTAATGCTACCGCGTTTCGTAGCTGTGCTACGACAGTTTGTAGACGTGCTACGTGTTTCACAAGTCACAATGAATGGTAACCGATTTAGGACGTTTTATTATTTGTAGAGGTACAATTACTCGTTAATACTATTTGAGATTTCGTCCGCGAGGAATCAAATAGTTAATGAATTTGATCTAACGTAATATGTTGTTGTTGTTTCTTTCATATTTTATATATTAAACAAAAAAGTTGACAGTATCGCATAAAATAATAAAAATAATGCCAATCTATCACGTAAACAGTAAAGAAGCGAGGCAATTGAAACGTAGCGGAATAAAACAAGAGATTAGTTAGAGTCTGGAGAAGATTGATCGTTGCGGCGTCGTCGTGAAACTTTACTGACAGATTACTCTGGCTGAAATATATCAATATGTCTTATTGTGTCCTTTTCTATTCACCACGAAGGTTCTGTTTTTTATACCTATTTGACTCCAATCTGGTTCGATTAGTGATAGAGTTTTACGATTATACGAGTAGTTGAGTCGTCCTTTACTGTGGATCTTTTACTCTAGCGTATCGCATGTGTCTGTCAGACGAAATGAAATTGCGAATTCCGATATTATTCAAACACAAATAAGGCTACCAAACCACCTGACAGATGTCGTCACGCACCGTAATGTTCCGTTAACGCTCCGTAGTCTGTTTTGTATGGGAATAAGATCGGATTCAGCAATTATCTTTCTTAAGACAGACGCATGCGTTACGGTGCGTTGAAAATACGCAGCGACGTACGACAAATGGGAGACCCGCCTTTGGTCACTTAGACTTTTTTATTTATTACAAACATTTTGTATTCAAATCTAGGTAGTTACCGTTCATATCCAGTGTCCATCTACTAGTACTAGCACTATGTTTTTCTTAGGTAGAATTTGTGGACACCAATGCATTGCCTCGAGTGAAAAGTGCTTTCTTAAGTATCGCTCTGCGAGAGCAGCTCAGGCACTTGACGGCATGATATCCATTAGTTCCATTACTGAGATTGTAGTAATTCAATTTCCAGCTCATGTGTGCTGTGTTTTCCACGTGATTTCTATAGTTGATACACAGCTTTGTTTTCAGAGATTAATTGGTATATATGCTACATAAAAAAACACAAAGACACTCATACTAGAATACCATGTACTATGGTTTCAATAAGAGAGATATTTTTTTTCGGGGTGGAAATTCATCAGTCAAAATCTGCCCCAGCAAGACCATTGCACGACTATCTGCATAGAGCTGAGATGGCAGGATATTGGTATCTACACATTACCATTTGCATTCAAATACTTTTTTGTGAACAAACAGAAATATAAGTACACATACATACATAAATCACGCCTATATCCCTTAAGGGGTAGGCAGAGCGTTAACGGCCGTTCAACGGATATTAACACCACGTCTGACAAAAGCTTGAGGGTCAATCAGATAACTGTGTATCACTGTAGTGACAGGTTGTCAGCCCGTCGCCTAAAATTGCAATACACACCCTTACGACACCCATGGGTAAGAAATGGGGTGATGCTATTCTAAGCCGGCATCACACGGCGAGAAATATAAGTACAGTTTTTAATAAATTGTTCAGCTAATTTCGGAGTAGTAGAATAATATGAGGACCACGAATATGAAAGAATGGTTGACGTCAGACAAGACGCAAACAAGATTACATTGTAATCAATCAGGAGTACGCGGGGGGGTGGGCTTGGCGGAGGGGGTGAGGAAGATTACGTCCCCTAGTAAAAGTGAAATTATTAGCAAAAATGTCTTCATAAATGATTGCAAATAAGAATGGCACTGTGAGTGCGTAATAAAACCATAGTACAGAAAAATGTCTTTATGAACATTTACATCACATGCCTCTAGCCACAGTTATTATAAATAAATAAAAATAAAATCCTTTATTCATTTTAAGTATTAGACCGGGTCTATCGCGATAGTATTTAGGTAAATATTAGTAATTTACCTGTGTCCCGACGTTTCAATACAGTTTTATGTATTGTGCTCGCGGGTTGACGTCGGGATATTTACCTAAATATTATCGCGATAGATTAAAATGAGTGAAAGTGATCGCGAGTCCTTAAAAAATCCTTTATTTCAGGGTACTCTAGCCCCATACATTATTAATAGTAATACAAACAAACAATCCTTACTAGCTACAGTTACTTATAATAATATAGTTATAGGTTATAGTTATTGTTGTAGAATTTTAAAAAATAATATATAATAATTTAAAGGTGTTACGTAAACAGCGGTTTCAGCACTTTATTTCTAAGAAAAATAAAAAATAAAATAAAAATGAAAGAACTTTATTCAATGAAGGATAGGATTACCACTTATTGACGTCATGATTGGCCATTGTAAAAAAAAGAAATTTGTATAACACAATTTTCTTTTTTTATATCAATTTTGTATTGTCCTAATAGAAAACCGGTTCGGGCTATGTTAAGTGCCATAAGTTTATGGCCATGGAGGGATTTCGATATAACAGTACGTTTTTTTTTCTAATGCAATACGAGTAATAGAGAGCAAATAACAACTAAATATAGGTTCGTAAGTATGTACATATTTATGAGAAATGCCAACCGGCATCCTATTAATTTGAAATCAAACTCAACCAACCAACAACCCAGGAAACATAAAAAAGGAAATAAGCAAAGGAAATTTATTTTAATTCGCTTGATGTGCCGTGAAGCATATTTCTAAAGCAAAATGGTTATTAATTTCAGAATGGCAAGTTTAATCTATTGGAATGGTATGGTATTTCGAATATTCAGTTACCCTTATCGCTTTTAATAAACCTGGAGGATGTAAAAAGAAAAGTAAAACGAATTGCACACGCACCGGACTGTAATAAGTCCAACCCTGGCCTCTTGAAAAATACTTTTAAAATAGCGACATCTAGTAGAGAACTAAATTCAATATATGAGAATCAGTTCAATGCGTTCGATCAGATTCACTAGTAGTTTAGGATAATGTCGGTAGATGGCATCAATCTAAGAGGTTCATCAAATTGACAAGAGATGGCACTCGCAGTAAAATATAATTTCAAATGTTAAAGCACAATTTAGGTGTTTATATACGCATTTTATGTTTGAAATAATTTCTTTTATTTATAATTAAATAATTTTCTTTTATTTATAAACTGGTTTAGGCTATGTGTAGTAAAAATAATTTAAATAAATTATGTTTCGAGAATATTCTAATTGCGACAGAAGCGACGCCTGGTGTTGAGTAGCTAAACTAGATATGTTTACTATTTAGGGATCCGTTTAAGGGTGGAATATAAAAACCTTTAAATAATAAGTAAACTTTTTAAATAATCTGAGAACAACAACATTATTGGTCGCAGTGGACTACTGTTGGACTTGGTTTTCTCTTTTGGGGAAAATGTTTACATTATTTTAAAATAATGGGTTAGAAATATATGGGTTACCTTACCAGCAAATCTAAGTCATATACAAGTACACTTCGGTGTCTCGCATGAATAGAGGAAGAAGATAAAGAATACACTACTAAGTCTGTCTGTTCAACATATTCGCCAATCAACTTTAAATGTTATATCATTGAATATTAGTTGAACGTAAAATTACCTACTAAAATATCAGTGATTAATAGAGAACAATCTTGATGGATAATAACAAAGTCTGAGTTTATTAAAGAAAGAACTAGATTCTATGATTTTCATAATATCAATTTAGCGTTACGACGATATTTGAAAAAAGTTTAAATAATTTTATTCTGTACGGAACCCACAATCAAATAAATCTAATATGGATCGAAGATCGAATAATCGAGATCGTTCCAGTTCGTTAGCTCCACCTGGTGTCGAGTAGCGAAATAAGCGGTTGTGCCTCAAATGGAGCTGGATTATTCTAGATTTAGACTTTTCGAGAAATTGTATCTGGACCTTCCGTTTTGAGGGATATATAAGGCATGGTGTGTGGGCGAAAGGGGAAGTCTGATTTTAATCGGTGAAGTATGGGGATCTAAGAAGAAAAGTAGTAAAAGTGGAAGAAAAAGAGGAGTGCAGTGTGAAAGTCCTGACCCTGAGGTGCTGCTGGATTGGCGTCACACCACTTCATGTGGAAGATGGATTTTGTCCCGTGGTCGCTGCGCCTCTGCCCTGGAAAGTGGCTGCTGTGTGTTGGAGTATGGAGATACATGCTTGAAGCTGTGTTTGTGTGTCTTCTGTGGATATCAGCTGACTGCGAGTTGAGTGGATGACCTTGGAATGCTGTGGGCTGGCCTACTATCTACTTTAACCCAGATAAGTGTAGTTTTGCCATCCTAATTCTTGTTAGATTGATAGTAAGAAAACATTACAAATTAGGTACAAAATTATTGCCAAGCGGTTAGGTTTGCTAATGATTTTTAATATTTAGTAGGGGTTAGGTAGGAAATCCTTTTACTGATTCCATCCTATCTCTATTTATCTACCACACCATATAAGTATCAGATTGGACTGGTTATTACCTAAGTTTAGTTTGTACTTTGTTTCAACAGAAACTATTTATCATATAAAACCATTTGTTGCTAAGGCGGCTATGGAATTTATTTGAATGCTCCTGTGTTTTATACATAATTGGAGTTTGTCCAGCAGTGAAACAACATTATTTATACTTACCAATAATTTGATTTGCTTTGCAATCAAATTACCTATATCTCAATATTGAGAATGACTGTGTCCATCAGTGGATTAAATATCTACTTATAAATTGTACTTGCTATTTTATAGTAGTACTTTCATCAGATTATATGGTGGGTAGATAATATACTCCCATCCTAATATCCTACCCTGAAATGGGTTCAGATGTTTAATTTTATTACATCTACATACTTTGTTCGAGAAACCTATCATGACTGGCAGAATGATGCCAAGGTGGATCTGTGAATACAGAATACTTACCTAAAGACAAATGATTGTCATTAAATGTCATGTGACAGCTATTATCTTCCATCATCAAACCATACTATACTTTTGCGTTCAATATTTCTGTACCAGCATTATGACCTAAGACCAATTATTTGACCACAGGCGGTTATTATGAAATTCATTTTTGCAATAGCCTTTCTCTATTATGGGATTTGCTGATAACATTCCCAAACACTCATCTGGCTCGCGATATGAAGCTCATACTATTAAAGGGTCTAGCATAAACTGCATTCCCTAACTAACCTCCATATGGATCATATTAATTGTAGACAAATGTCTTGTGCAGATTATATCTGAACGTTGGTCTAAGGGCCACTACTGAAATACTACAAAGATACTAGTTGGAATCATGTCATTTGACTGATAACCTAACTTATCATACTTACTCCATCAACCAGACACAATGGTGTCAATTCGGCTGGTCATGAGATTGGCTATACTAATACAAATATTAAATATACTGTTCTATGAACATCTGAATCTATTAGATTCCTAAATACTTTTCCGTGGTGTCTTGTACATCACAGCACCTGTCTGTTGGTGCAATCTGTTTAACCCTGGGTGTCAAAACCCACCATCCTACTTTCAGGGGGTTCAAAATGTGTGCAGGATTCAGTTTTGATGTCGGCTCTAGGTTGTCTTTGCATAATTGATACTTGTGCGGGGACGGCTTGGAATACAAGGGCATCAATTCTGAATGTTTGTACATGCAGCAGGAGGCGAATCACTGTGAAGGGCGGGGTGGAGCCCTTCGGCTCTCATATACCTTTCCCGATCCTGTCCAACCTTTACTCATGTCAGGAAATCCATGTACCTTCTTAAAGAACTGTTTGGGTTACTTATTTACTATATTAAACACAACGTAATGGGTCCTACTAACTAATTAGACGATTATATTAATAATTTACATCACGAGCCATTTAAGTATATTGTTTTGGGACATTGTTTGAGATCTGATACTCCTTCAAGTGTTAGAACTTGAACAAGCCATCCTCCATTCGATAATTCATAGCCGCTTTAGTGGGGTTCGTTACAGGACGATGTTGCGGTTAGTGACACTTACCAAACTTGATGCGGCTTTTTCTATGGGATTTTGTATTTTTTTCGTCTAACAACCAGTTTCGCGACAGGTGTGAAAACTACCTTATGATCTGTTTGGAAAACCTTGCTGCAGATACAAGCCAATATGTATTTTACATACACACACACATACACATATTACGCCTATAATCCCTTGCGGGGTAGGCAGCGCAAACGACCGCAAAAAACGGACATTACGCCACGTCTGACAAATATTTGAGGGTCATGAGAAAATTGTGTATCGCCATAATGACAGGTTATCAGCCCATCGCCTAAAATTGCAATACACACCCTCGAATCCTTTAGTTGCCTCTTACGACTCCAACGGGTAAGAAATGGGGTGATGTTATTTTAAGCCGGCATCACACGGCACATATATGTATATGTATTTTAAGTGTTTCAATTGCTGGAGAAAATTTGCCTCTCTAGCTCTCTCCTTTCCTCTTTTGACTAAACTTTACAGAGTGAATTTTATATACGTTATTTTACGCCATATATGTTTTAAAAATATATGTCGGAATAAAGACGAGACTGGGCACCTATAATATACAATCTATGGCACACACACAAAGAAATCGCGCTTTCACTATGAGGATTTGATCGGTACTTGCAATATTGGGCAGTCGTATAAAATAAAGTCATAATATGGGACTTGCTCAAAGCTTGCTTTAGTTCATCTCTACTTTGTCTGATCTACAGCATTTTATATAGCTACGAGCATACATATTCATAGAAGTACCCTCGCCTTCGACTGACGTCCGCAGAATAGATTTCGCCTCATCGGAAGTTGCCTGAACGGAACTCTACTCGACCTTATATCCATTCTCATTTGAAATAAAGCGTTTCTTTGTCATTAGGCAGACAACCGTACTTTAATATAAAGACCTTACTACTAATATTCAAGACAGCAGGAAGATTCAGCAATAAATAAAATGTTATTTATTAAAGTAGATGTGTTAATAGATTACGTTAGAAGCCTGTCTTATTATTAACCATTAAACTACAAGTAATAGTCTAGATCTTGTGTGAGGAATAGATAATCGTGCTTGTTAATTTTGGGTAGTATCCGAAAACTATAATAACATTAAATTAGTACTATTACACCGTTTGTACCCTAAGAAATACTTGATTGATTTGTTAGTGACACTTTATGCAAAGGCATATCAACACTTACCCAAAAATGTTGACAACGTGAGTTAACATTTTCGTTAAAATGTTCAAATGCCTTCGCCTGCACAAAGAAAAAGTTAATGAGAGACTAGACAAATGTCAGTTACAAACACGGCAATAGCATTTACTCATAGTCAGCAAGTTATCAAGGGTTATTATATTTGATTAATTGATCTAAGTAGATATTATGAATAAGGTATAATTCCGAAATGATTTTGTGATTTTCTGAAAATCGACCAGCTTAACATACCGAAGTCAATAATGTAATATTTGCGAAGTTCTGTTATCACACAACGAAGGCAAACTTAAACTAGCGAAGTCCAGACGGAGTTTGATTTCAAAATATTGTCCCGATGGACCGACCGAACACAAACTACAAGTTCTTGATCGCTAGTTGACGGTGATTCTGCAGCGCTCCAAAACTGTGTTCTATTTGGAAAGTCCGTTTCTACTCAGGACAGGAGAGCTACTACCCCAAAGCGATGCATGCCTGATTGTCGCATGGTCTTCCTATAGTGAATCAACTTGGACGCAAAGTCATCACTACTAAGGCGCAAAGCACATCAAAATGGTTAGTGGCGGCTGTGTGGCGTGGCGCGAGGGCAGTAGCATGCGATTTTCGATAATGTTTGTGTTAACATAAATTTACAAATGGCGCGGGCGCAGCCCAAATCGGGTATGGCGTCCGAGAAGTGTGCCATTTGTAAATCTTTGTTAATACAAATACGATTGAAAGTCGAACAACAACAAAAAAACATAACAACGATGTATGTTTTCTTGAAGCAGCTGTAAATAGTACTTTCTTATACAAAAGTACTTTTTTAATGGTGTGAAAATTTTTAATTATATTTTAATTGCCGACTACAATAAAAAAATTAAACGGAAATGTATTCAAAAATAAGTTAAAAACATGGTTAATTTTAAAATGTTTCTATAATTTAAATGAATTTTTCGCAGTTAAGTTTTAATTTCATAGCCACTAGTAACAAAAATATTATAAACTTGCATGCATCGCATTAGATTTAGAAAATTGATTGTTATTTACTTACCTATTATTGTACATACACAATGGATACACTGTTGTGACTAATTTGTTTTATAAGACCTATGTACAGTGAACAATAAAGAAATATTGTAATAAAGAAATATTGAACTCTACTGCTCTCGCGCTACGCGACACTGCCGCCACTCGCTATTTTGATGTATTTTGCGCCTTAGTGTACCTACAGTGCCCTTGTTTAATTTAGCGTTGCTATGCTGGGGTACGTTAGGTATTAATGACGGTCTATGAATGCGCCGCGATTTCGCACGCGTCGCTCTGGGCGTGTGTTGTCCCTTTCTCACTCGCAGGGCGAGACTGGCGACGTGCGCGCAGACCGCCTGACGGCGCCAAGCGGTGATTTCTGCACCGCGGCCAGTCACTCAAAACCGTTCGGACGAGAATGTATTGTGTTTTGTACGGATTTCCCGCCACGCGTTTTGTGATGCCGCGTGTAATGGACGATTCAATTTGAGATCGCGCGTGTTGATGCATCGTATTATTGCGGTTCTCCTGGGTTATACTAGAATACCAGGCTTAGTGATTGTTGGATGTCTCGACGTCTTCCACGTGAGCGTCGCGTTGAATAGGCATCAAGTGGCCATATCGGCTCGCGTTTGTACGACCCAAATTCGGGTTGGGTCACGCGTAATGACTTATATCAAAGTGAAATACGAACAGAAGCTGTGAGTGGTTTGAAGTGAATAACGCGCCAAGGCTGTAGTGGAATGCTGGGTGTCGATATCTTTTCCACCCAGCCCTGTAAGTACCCACGGAATTCCTCTTTGATCCATTCCCTGTACTTCCTTTCTCCGTTGGGTATTTATGCATTTGCGCCGGCACGTGACTGTAAGTGATAAAACTGTTTATTCGTGTTAATGGTGTGTTCCCTTTAGTCATATTTGTTGTACCATATCATTGTGACTCCTTAGTACGAATTGCGGAATTCGTGGGGTGATATAATTTGGAGGTACTTACTTATAATCTAGTGCTAATACGTGTGACGTAACGCCAGATCGGCAGACGGTATTTACTACCGACTTGAGTTATGTAAGGGTTGGAACACATCATTAGCCAATTTCAATCAACTTAGTTAATTAAGTTAAATAGATTTAGGTTCACGTTTAATTCATAGTATGCGCTGCTATATTGTGCAGCGTATGCTATTTAGCGCTGCGTAACGCAGCCATTGTCTGCCTCCAGTTGAACTCCTGGTATTATGTTCGAAATTTACCTGTGTAAATCGCTTCCACTGCGGGAGTTTAGCTTGGAATTAGACAATTTTTGGTAGCAGAGCGTGGTTCAGAAAACCACTAGATTTAAGATTATTTTAGTATAAGATTTTTAATCTACCTACATAAAAAAATATATATATATTTATTGTGATTGTAGTGTGTGCCCTGTGTAGAATATCCTATCGGTAGGATCAGGGCCAATCAATTAGTGAATTGCTTGTTATTATCGTTGTGTTTACCCTGTGCGGATATCCAAACGGTAGGATCAGGGCCGATTGTCTATTATTGTTTTTTATTGTAAGGTTCGGTGTTACTTTGGGTTGGTACCATGGCTCCCACAATTAGGCAGCTTCAGGCGAAAATTAGAGCGCACCTAATGTGGTTCGCGACTAAGCAGGCGATGGTCGGTCGCGGGGACCGAGAGGACGCACTCATCGCTTGTGCGCAACGGATTGACGAACGGGTCGCGGAGGTGTTGGATTGCCTCACTGGATGCGAGGAGTTATTTGATGGGACGCCTGATGAGGAGGTCAAACTTACGGTCCGGGCGAATGTGACCCAGTGCCTGGAGATAGGGCAGGAGATCCAGCAGGCGGCTGCTGTGATCACCAGGCGTAGGGCTGGGGAGCCGGTCCCACCCCATGGTCCGCGGGGACCGGGGGTGCAAGTGCCCCTGCCGGCTGTGGCGATTCCGGTCTTCCACGGGGACTACACGGATTGGACCCGATTCCAGGATCTGTTTGACAGTGTGATTCATAACCGCACTGACTTGCAGCCGGCATATAAAATGGCACAATTGATGGCCAAGCTGCAAGGTGAGCCCCATGAGCTGGTAAAGCATCTACCAGTCGATGATGCAAGTTACGAGACGGCTCGCGGTTTGCTGATCGAGAGATACAGCAACAAACGTCTCATGATTGACCAACTCCTGGAACAGTGGCTCACCGTGCCGACCATCACACGAGGGACGGACCTCAGGGCCAAGGTCCTCAACCCTGTCTGCGTTGCAGTGAACGCTCTTGAGAGACAGGGGATGCCGGTGTCAGGCTATGATTATATCCTGGTCCACACGTTGTTGCGCCGCCTGCCGAGCGACATGGCCGCTCGTTTTGAACAGTCACACGGAGGTAAGACATCTGATTACCTCCCGACCTTCGAGGAGCTCAAGTCCTTCCTCGAGGCCGAGTGCAGGCGGGTAGATGCCCAATTTGGAGAGTCGCCTCACGCGGAGTCTGCGGCCGCTCGCCGCCCGGAACGGCCGGGTGCACAGGCGCGAGACGGTAAGAGTAGGCCACCCAGGCGATACAACGTCGCTAATTTGGAAACGAGGTGTGCCTACTGCAGAGAGGCGGGGCATCAGGTGACTGCGTGTGAGGAGTTCGCTGCACAGCGGGTGCAGAAACGTCGTGGTGTGGTGCAGCAACGGCGTTGGTGCTTTAGGTGTATGGGGCCGCATCAGGTGCGAGAGTGCCCATCAAGCACCAACTGCAGGTACTGCCAGGGTGCCCACCATCAGCTCCTATGCATGAACCGCAGCGGAGATTACGGAGGCAGAGCTGACGCGGGTCAGCGGACGGAGTCTGCCCTACCTAGACGGGAGCAACGCTCCCCACCCCCTCCAAGGAGGAGTCCTCTTCCACCAGGGTTTCAGGGACGAGGCCAGGGACATCAGCAGGTGATGCCCCCTTCACCACGCGCGAGACAGTCACCACCTCGGCAGCAGGTGCCGGGACAGGGTAGGTGGTCACAGGTCCAAGGTCAGGGGCACCCATCACAGATACGTGATGCTACGGGCGGGTGCCAATACCAGGGCCAGTATATGCAGTACTCGGCGGGACTGAACAACATGGTGAGGTCTCATGACCCACGCATGCCGCTCCCCTTGGCTGAGCACCCGCGGCTACAGGCGCATCCACGGTACGCGCGCCTGCCGCAGGGTTACTATAGGCTGCCAGCCATGGCGTACAGGACCAGAGGTCCCTATCAGCAGGAGTGGGACCCACTCGAAGGTGTACGGAGAGAGGGGACCCCCCCGCAGGACGCGGACACTCCGCGCTTAGGTTCCTGCTAGGTAATCGCCGCCTACACGCCAGCTTCGGCCCCCCGGCCAATTACGGTATTGTTGCCTACGGCAATGATTTGGGTATGGGGATACGGTGGCCGCAGCATACAGGTAAGAGCCTTGTTAGATACAGGGGCTCAGGGTTGTATTGTGTCTAGTAAGCTGGTGAGTAGGCTACGCTTAAATATAAGGCCCACAACGGATGGGGCTGTAGGTATTGGAGGTGTAGATGTGCCTGACGTTCGGGGTCAGGTGAACTTCGAGTTCACATTAGGTAATACAGGTACAGGGGTCAGCTATCATGCCTCAGCAGTGGTGCTGGATGAAGTGGTAGGGAAACTTCCTCAGGTTCGGTTACCGTCAACGGTACGAGGGTTAACCACAGGCTTAGAGCTAGCTGATCCTGACTTTGATACTCCTGGTACGGTGGACGTTCTCCTCGGGTCAGACGTCCTCGGGAGATTCTGGTGTGGCAGAAAACGGGTACTTCAACAAACTGGTTTAGTGGCCGTTGATACCACAGGGGGGTATGTTATTTTTGGCCCAGTTTGGAGACCTCAGGACCTACCAGAGGGCGATACGGTTCTCTATGGTAGTGTGTTGTCGGAGGTGCTGCAGAGGTTTTGGGAGTCTGAGGAGCCACCCACAGCGGATAGACGGAAGCCAGAGGATGACGAGTGCGAGCTGCTCTATCAGTACAACACTGCACGAAGTTCGTCAGGTAGGTTTGTTACCAGGCTGCCATTTCTCCCAAACCGCCCCTCCTTAGGTAGTTCGCGACAGATCGCGGAACGGAGACTACTGGCTATGGAGAGAAAGATGAAGCGAGATGCAGCACTTCGGCAGAAGTATATCGAATTCATGAGGGAGTACCTAGAGTTAGGCCACATGTCGGTGTCCAGCATAGATTGGAGGTGTGTCGAGCATTACTATATACCACACCTGGCTGTTTTGAAGTCACCGGAGGCGAAGATACGGGTAGTGTTTGACGGTTCTGCTCCTACATCGAATGGTGTGTCTGTGAACCAGTGTCTGCACGCGGGTCCCAAGTTGAACCGGGATATTGTGGACATCCTCACAGATTTTCGGTTGCACCAAGTAGCGTTCGTCGCAGACGTCAAAATGATGTTTCGCCAAACAATTATACACCCGGATGACCGTCGGTACCAGCTGATTTTGTGGCGTGAGAGCCCTGACGAGCCGATGGTCACTTATGAGCTTAACACGGTAACGTATGGTCTGAATCCAAGTCCGTTTTTGGCAGTACGCACGCTGCGAGAGTTGGCCGCACAGGAAAGGGTAAGATTCCCTCGAGCCGCAGCAGTACTGGATCGCGACGTCTACGTGGATGACATCTGCACGGGTGCAGATAGCGTGCAACAAGCACTGCTACTACGAGACGAGCTGATCGCGATCATGGAATCAGGAGGTTATGAGTTGCGGAAATGGCTGTCCAGCTGTCCAGAGCTCCTGGCCGGGTTGCCAGGTGAGTTCCAGCAGGACCCGCACCTTTTCGAGAACCCGGACAATCCAAATACGTTGAGCATCCTAGGGGTGCAATATAGGCCAACGCATGACGTCTTTACGTATCAGATCGAGCCAGACCTTTTGCAGAAGACTTGGACGAAGCGTTCGGTATTATCGACGATCGCCAGAACTTTCGATCCTAACGGGTGGATCGCACCGGTGACGTTCATGGCGAAGTGCTTCTTGCAAAGGTTGTGGATAGCAAACTTGGGTTGGGACGACCAGCTCTCCGGAGAGCTGTTGAATGATTGGACCAAATTTGTGACCACCTTACCAGGGATCGTACGCATCGCCATACCTCGCAAGTTGCTCCCATCGGTGGGATGTAAGGCTACCCTACATGGGTTTTGTGATGCCTCGGAGCGAGGGTACGCGGCAGCTGTCTATTTGCGGACAGTCAGTTCAACGGGAACTGTAGACGTGCGTCTAGTTATGGCCAAGAGTAAGGTGGCTTCGGTTAGGACAAGATGGACCATTCCAAAGTTGGAATTGGCGGGAGCAGCGCTTCTCACGCGCTTGCTACATCATGTCGCTAGTAATCTACGCGGTACCATCAATTTGGATGAAACGGTGTACGCATGGACCGACAGTAGGATAGTTCTGTGCTGGTTACAGACGTCGGTACATACTCTTGAGGTTTTCGTGGCAAATCGGGTGTCACAGATTAAAGGATCGGAAACTCCGTTGGTATGGAGACACGTACCGGGAGAACAGAACCCAGTGGACTGCGCCTCACGGGGATGTAGGGCCCCTGATTTGGTAGGTCACTCACTGTGGTGGGGACCTCAGTGGCTGACTGAGTCACCTGAGAGATGGCCATACAATGAGTGCGGGTCGCCGCTTGGGCCACCTGATCGAGGTTTGCGAGTGAACGTAGGGCAGATCGTACCTAAGCCTAGTGCGGCTTTCTTGCTGGAACGATACAGCTCCCTCGACAAACTTCTAGGGGTGACAGGTTGGATCAAACGGTTCGTGAACAACTGTAGAAAACCTCAAGCAGAACGGAACTTGGCACCTGTCCTCTCGCCTGCGGAGCGGAATGCGGCTCTAAGTTTATTGGTTAGGGTCGTCCAGGCGGAACATTTTGAGGAAGAGGCCAGGCTGCTCAGGGATGGCCGTGGAAAGCTGAAGGGAGGTCTTGTACGCCTCAACCCGTTCGTGGACGAGCATGGAATGCTCCGGGTTGGAGGTAGACTTCGGAACGCTAACCTGCCCTTTTCAGCACGGCATCCGCTGTTACTCCCAAAGAAGGGACCTTTGGTAGAACTTATAGTTAGGGATCGTCACCAGAAAAACTCGCATGCGGGCTGCAATGCACTTTTGGCTATTCTGCAGCGCGAGTTTTGGATCTTGTCTGGACGACGTACGGTACGGAGCATTGTGTTTCGGTGCTTGCCTTGCTATCGGTTGAAGGCAGCCACAATGCAACCTCAGATGGGAGACCTCCCACCGGACCGGGTGACGGAAGCCTGGACGTTTGCGGGTGTGGGAACGGACTTTGCGGGGCCTTTTATGGTAAAGGCATCACGCCTTCGCAACGCGAAGTCAATCAAGGCGTATTTGTGTGTGTTTGTGTGCCTAGCAACCAAGGCCGTCCACTTGGAACTCGTGGCCGACCTCACTACGGAGGCTTTCTTAGCAGCTTTAGATAGATTTGTGTCGCGAAGAGGGCGACCAGCGCTGATCAGGTCGGACTGTGGTACCAACTTTAAGGGCGCTGATCGATGTATGAAAGAAATTATAACGTTTTTATCGGAAAACGAGGAAGCTATCGGCACGAGCCTCTCCCGTCAGGGCATTAACTGGGTGTTCGATCCACCAGGATGCCCCCACTGGGGTGGTATATTTGAAGTGGTTGTAAAGTCCGCTAAGACGCATTTGATGCGCGTTATAGGTTTAACGATATTAACCTTTGAGGAACTAGCGACCGTGTTTTGTAAAATTGAGGCCGTTCTCAATTCACGTCCTTTGTGTCCGCTTAGCTCAGATCCGAATGATCTGGAGGCCCTGACACCAGGGCATTTCTTAATTGGCCGACCACTTAACGCCTTGCCAGAATACCCCTACACAGAGGTCAGTAGCAATCGTTTGACGCGTTATGAGTTGCTGCAGCAAATGTCTCAGAATTTTTGGAAGCGATGGTCGCTTGAGTATTTGCACATTCTGCAGCAACGCCTTAAGTGGACGGACAGAACTGAACCCCCTCGCATCGGAGATCTCGTTCTGGTTAAGGATGCCAACCTGCCGCCACTGCGATGGCGCAGAGGGCGCATTCTCAACTTGTTCCCAGGTAGTGATGGCACTCCTCGAGTCGCGACAGTTCAGGTAGGGGATTCAGTTCTTAAGCGAGCAATAGCAACGCTATCTCGTCTCCCCAGTAGTGAATAGGCCTAAGGGATTCGGCCTAGGGCGGGTGAATGTTTAATTTAGCGTTGCTATGCTGGGGTACGTTAGGTATTAATGACGGTCTATGAATGCGCCGCGATTTCGAACGCGTCGCTCTGGGCGTGTGTTGTCCCTTTCTCACTCGCAGGGCGAGACTGGCGACGTGCGCGCAGACCGCCTGACGGCGCCAAGCGGTGATTTCTGCACCGCGGCCAGTCACTCAAAACCGTTCGGACGAGAATGTATTGTGTTTTGTACGGATTTCCCGCCACGCGTTTTGTGATGCCGCGTGTAATGGACGATTCAATTTGAGATCGCGCGTGTTGATGCATTGTATTATTGCGGTTCTCCTGGGTTATACTAGAATACCAGGCTTAGTGATTGTTGGATGTCTCGACGTCTTCCACGTGAGCGTCGCGTTGAATAGGCATCAAGTGGCCATATCGGCTCGCGTTTGTACGACCCAAATTCGGGTTGGGTCACGCGTAATGACTTATATCAAAGTGAAATACGAACAGAAGCTGTGAGTGGTTTGAAGTGAATAACGCGCCAAGGCTGTAGTGGAATGCTGGGTGTCGATATCTTTTCCACCCAGCCCTGTAAGTACCCACGGAATTCCTCTTTGATCCATTCCCTGTACTTCCTTTCTCCGTTGGGTATTTATGCATTTGCGCCGGCACGTGACTGTAAGTGATAAAACTGTTTATTCGTGTTAATGGTGTGTTCCCTTTAGTCATATTTGTTGTACCATATCATTGTGACTCCTTAGTACGAATTGCGGAATTCGTGGGGTGATATAATTTGGAGGTACTTACTTATAATCTAGTGCTAATACGTGTGACGTAACGCCAGATCGGCAGACGGTATTTACTACCGACTTGAGTTATGTAAGGGTTGGAACACATCATTAGCCAATTTCAATCAACTTAGTTAATTAAGTTAAATAGATTTAGGTTCACGTTTAATTCATAGTATGCGCTGCTATATTGTGCAGCGTATGCTATTTAGCGCTGCGTAACGCAGCCATTGTCTGCCTCCAGTTGAACTCCTGGTATTTTGTTCGAAATTTACCTGTGTAAATCGCTTCCACTGCGGGAGTTTAGCTTGGAATTAGACAGCCCTACTTATTTGTCTGCCATATCAATATTCAAACGAAGTGGGTTGAATAGCTTTTGAAAACTCAGTGAGTAGTTTTTAAGGAACCATAGCTTGGTGTTTATTAAAATTACATAAATATCACCTCTCTTTATGAAAACAACCTTCAATAAATGGAAACGTTTAGGTAAGCTCGAGTAAAACTTATTAAAAATATTCGAAATTTACAACAAACGTAAATAATAAGTTACATAAAAATAGGAATAGTTTGTAACAGACAATTAAAAACGAATTTTTCGAATTATTCTGAACTAATTAGAAGCGCAGTGCAAGTTTTCCTCCGCAACTAGGTCAAACACTAATAAATGGAAAGGTCAATCGAATCGACTTTTAATCTGCAGCTGAACTGCTGCAACGCTCGGTTATGAAAACTTTGTCAATCTGCATAAAAAATGAGGAGGTAACCCTTGAGCTCGACGGACCCGGTTTTGAGTGGTTAATCCTCTTTGCGTGATAAATGTTGGAAAATAGCTGTTAACATTTCAACAGGAGCGTCGGAGGCTTCCGCTTGTCGCCACCAGAGAGAATGAATTCTGAATTTAAACGAGTTGAAGATTACTTGGGTCCAATTTTTCGGTTTGTAATATTTTTATATTACACTAGGGGTGCTCCCCAGCGGTTGCACCTACTGCTAACCGTTTCCGCTTTGGTTGCTCTTGAATCACTTTATCTATTCAAAAATGCATCAAAATCAGTTGCTTAGTTTTGAAGGAGTTTTTCAGTCAGTTTCATGACAGACAGACAGAAAAACGCAAAAAGCCA
The DNA here is from genome assembly GCA_027580185.1 of Tuta absoluta. Taxonomy (NCBI): domain Eukaryota; kingdom Metazoa; phylum Arthropoda; class Insecta; order Lepidoptera; family Gelechiidae; genus Tuta; species Tuta absoluta. The sequence continues at coordinate 2,955,111 of JAQAHW010000016.1, read as the reverse complement.
GTTCTGTATGTAATGCTGTTCCACCCGCTACGCTAGTTCTACGCAACTGCTACGCGGCTACGAGTATCCACACAATATTTCATACCCGTAACTTTCCCGAATTCCAGAAAATAGCTAAAAACCTGGCTAAAGGTGATCCTTACTGTTTATAGAGAAAGCTTGCGAGATCAGGTGCGAGATACAATGTAATCACGCGTAGAGACAGAATTCATTGTTATTCTTACAACGTCGTTACTACGTGAACAGACCAAATAATCTCATATTATCTTCGTTTATAATACTGTAGTCTGGTGTTTCATACCTTACAGGGAAAGCGCTCCCAATACTGAGAACCCTCTCAGCATGCAGACCAAAAACTAGTTTAATTTAATAAAATATTACTGTGACTCTAAACATTCACATTTAAGTATCTTGGCTTCAAACTTTGTCTCCAAAAAAGATTTTTTTCTAAACCTCTGAAATTTATCTATCATAACTTTAGAGTGTTGGTAAATCTCAGATAAATTTTAAGAAAGTAGTTGTATAATCGACGGCGGATGTGGCGCAGTGGTAGTGTGACTGCCTGCGATGCAAAAGTTCCAGGTCGAATCCCAGTAGGGCACTCACAAAGTTGATGTTATCACTTTGTGAATTTGTTTCTAGTCTGGTTAGGATATTGCAGGCTGAACCACCTGATTGTGCGAAAAAAATATGAGTTTGTGGTTCGTCGGTCCCATTTGCTGTCTAAGTTTCTTAGACGGTGGTCGTCACACAACCATGTCTGAGGCCGACTAGTAGTAGTAGTAGGCGGTTGAAAAACTCTGACACCAGGGTTTATCGGGTTGTTTGTCGACTCGGTGACCCACACAAAAACAAGAAGGTTAAGTAGCTTAAAATATTTTAAGGGTGATTTATATTCCTGGAACTAATCAACTTTTATTTGAAACTGATTTCCGAATCGAGTGTCATGGGCACTTTTGCGGCTGTGACCCGGGGTGGTATATTTGATTGAACTTCTTATTATTATTATTTTTTTACCATTTGTATTGTAATTCTGACATTGTTTTATAAATAAAGAGAAAACATTTCCGAATAAAAAAAAACATTTTGGACAAATACAAAGGTGCAACAATGTTTCATACAAAGTGAAATATTGTTGCACCTTTTTGTATGGGAGAGACCTCCTCTCCTCCTGTATGGGATTTTTATATTTCGAATAAAATATTTTTATAAAAGTAGTTCCGTTTCACGAGTAGACCTCACCTTTAAAATATGTGTACTTAATTAAATGATACCTCATAATGTAGGTACTCGTAGTTTAGAACTTTTATATGCTTCGTTATAATAATTATTGTAAAATTAATTTATATGCAGGATTGTTTGAAAAAAAAAAAACATCTTTAGAAGAGCCACTAAAATACACAGCAATAAAAATAATTGAATTCAGTTTGCTTTTTATGTAGGTTCTACAAAGTTAGCCGCATTCAAACAGACCTTTACACTTCATTGCGAACCATTTAATCGAAACTCTTCAATCCTCGCATACCAAAAGGTACTACAAGTACATCAAGATATTGAAGGCACTATGTCGGCTTTACCGTCCATCTTTATGAGAATCCTACAGTCCAAAGCCTTCTAGTTTGTGTTTCCTGAAACTCCTGTACCTATTAATTATATGCAGCAAACAGACTGAATTCAGTGCGCAAACAAAACGAAATGCCAAATTCATACATGATGAACCGGCGACCCAAATACACTCCTGCTTTACATATCTCTACCGAAGAGGTATCTTACACGTACTATCTTAGAAAGCAAATTAAAACCAACATTTTGTACAAGGTGTGCAGTTGACAGGAAGGTATCGAACGACGGGTTTTTCCAAAAACGTTTAAGTGAGTAACGTACGTAAGTTAAACCCGTTAAGCTGAACATTTTTCCTCAAAACCCAAAGGTCATGGTAAAAAAAAAACAAATCTATTGGAGTTTTTTTTCTTCAAATCTCTTTGCTCCTTGGGGAAAGTTGGACAGTTTAACCTGTTGAGCCATTTTCAGGACAGCATGTTGTTTGGTACCTGCCTGTGTATAGTGTGCAACATGAAAAAAAAACTTTTCGCAATTTAAATTTTTACTGGTAGCCTTTCTCATTTCATAATAAATCACTCCAAGTGGGTTGTATCCGGAAAGTCAAACTTTTCATGTGAAACTAAAATCTATTCACATAGGTTTGAAAATGTTTTTCAGAATTCTTATAAATGGAATATGAGGTAGGTATGGGGTATGAGAGGCCTAGTAAAAATTCTAAGTAATAGTAATCTAGCATGCTGCAATAAATAAGATATCTAAAGATGCCAACGCAAAGCCATTGGCAAAAAGTTAGTCTACGAACATCCCGCTGTTTCAGTTTCCTTAGTGAAGTTGAACTGCGAGCGGCGAAGTCGGGGCTGCATTTCCTGGGTACTTAATTAACTATTAACACTGCATTGCTGAGTCCTAGTACAGATAAGAAACAGTCTAAAAACCTAAATAAGACTCTTCTTCGACGACTAGGTTTTGTATGGAATGATACAAGTATAGACGATGCCGGAGTTTTGACTGGATGTAAATCAAAACCATCTGAACTCCAATGGTGTTATTACAAAAAAGGTAGACGAGCTTTTAGATTAAAGTAATTTTTCCAAAGGAATTGACGTTGTCAATATTTTTCTTACTTTTTTGTAATAACACGGTAGTTGTTTTACCCAAAATATAGGTTTGTAAGAGGTTACTTCTTAGTATAGGTTTCTGTGTACAAATATATCATGTCAATAAAAGTACGTATGCACCACAAAGTAAGTATTGGCGGCGGCGATTCTCTATTTTGTAGTATGAACCGCAAAGTAAGTATTGGCGGCGGCGATTCTCTATTTTGTAGTATGAACCGCAAAGTAAGTATTGGCGGCGGCGATTCTCTATTTTGTAGTATGAACCGCAAAGTAAGTATTGGCGGCGGCGATTCTCTATTTTGTAGTATGAACCGCAAAGTAAGTATTGGCGGCGGCGGTGTATGCACGTTCTTTTCATTCAACTCATATTTGACTCTGGTACCTTACCATTAGAATAATGCGATGTATTGAAGCGGTGAATAACAAACTTGGATGGTAAGATTAAACTAATTTTGCAAAAGCATTTGCAATTTATTAAGGAGCTACTTCCATGATAAGAGACGCAATAAGGCAGAGACGAACAGAGCTGTGAAAGGGAAAGTTTCATTAAACTCGAGAAACGCGAAGTGAATCCAGTCTCTCAGAGCTGAGCAATTTAAGCGAAATAAGCGAAACAAACACAATTACTTTCATTACTCTGACGAGCTCAAAAAGGTGACCACTAATTTTGCTAGTCTTTTAACCGGTTTGCGGTGTTCACTAAATTTCTCTACAACAGGCACCTACCTGACCCACAAATGTTTGTCAGACGCGGCGTAAATGTCCGTTATTTTATGGCCGTTTACGCTCTGCCTACCCCGCAAGATATATAGACGTGATCTATGTATGTAGGTATGCTACCTACCTACGCTCTTGTATCTAAATTTAGAAAGTATTACACTTTTTTTTAAGTTTACTGGTGGCAGCTTTAGATCCTACAATCTACAGCAATGTAGACAAAGTCGCAGATGTTCGACCTATCAATGAGTGCTCACAATAAGTGATAAAATATTTTCCTTAGTAACAAACAAAAGGGGAAGTTTTCGAATATAATAACATCATCTCGCTCGCTATAAATAATTCAATAGCGCTCTTTCTCACCTCAGCGAATATTATTCAACACATGTTATGCCGAGAATGAAGTGTGCACGTCAGTTCTGTTTGGATATATTGGATAAATATTTTGCATGAGTAGAGATGGTATTTCGTAGCTGATTATTTATATTATATTATGTAAATCCAATAATTGCATATATCCAGTTAGTGTATACTACCGCAGATAACAAGAACTGTTACCCAGAATAAATTACCTTCAGCAAGTTACAAGATCAACTAACTTTGGGTCGTGCTTCGGGAACTAAATTGATGCACAATCTCGGTAATGGCGGCAAGCTCCATCGGCTGCCTGCAGCGACATCTGCTGACGAGACATGGCAACATGGCTGAAATGCTAAATTGCACCGATGGCACTACCGCTCAGCTATGCTAAAATTATATCAACATACCAGTGTACGTTTTCCATTACTAATTATGCTATAAATTTATGATTTGACAGAACCAAGGGTCATTGTATCATTTACGTAAGGTATTTTCATTCTTTTTTCTCGTAGTCCCAAATACGTTTCCACTTTGTAAGCGTAGTGTGCACAAAGCAAATTGCTAATTCCCGATAGCTCTGTGGGGCATAGGGCGCTGATGGGCCATTTCCTGAGGGATCTTTATCTTTTTCTCTTAGAACCGTGCGAACGCCATACCTACTACTGTACTAACTATGATGTTAGATAGATAGGCAAATAAATCACGAGAATTTTCGTAAGAGTTACTCGTGTGAAACGTTTTCAGTTCACTCCTGGATTGCTTAATTCCTAAATTCTTTATAGCATTAAGACCATAACGCTACCAACGCTTATAGAAAAAAACATTAGAATTGCTGAGAGAATAAAGTTTAATGAATCTGATCGGATTACATTATTTCTTTTGTGAGAACGCACTGGTTTGTGCGACTTCTAATTATTTGAAAACTATTCTTCGAATTTATTGCTGCATGGGAAAATTATTTATGGAATTTGCGACAACCGCTAATATCGGTATTGGAAACCACAGTTTGAACATATTTAAGTAGTAAAATGTTCCCATTTGGCTACGTTATTATACATATTCAGCCACGTAAACGCACTGTTGGCGTATCTGTAGGTATAAGATTGGAATTCGCAATTTCCTTCCGCTGACAGACGCATCGTTACGGTGCGTAAAAATACGCGGCAACGCACGACAAGTAGAAGAACTGTTTAATTAATAAACCAGAAAGGCAGACCCCACCATCAGATGGGAATAATCCTTGCCAAGGAGAGAGAGAGAGAGTAAGAAGTAGTTACCTACAGATATCACGTAACGATACTTTAGATTAAAGTAATCCAGTCGATTGTTCCAGATTGTTTCCATTGTTTCCGTCAAAACATTCACTCCAGTCAACCGATTAATCTGTTGGCTCTACAATAGCGCATGTTGTTTTTATCGAACACGCAAAACGAACAACAAGCGGCGTTGTCAAAAGCTGCCAAAGAGGCAACCACCAAAAATAACATCCATTTTCACGTTGCATTGGTGTCAGTCGGTAGACTAACGGGTAATAGCTCCCGGAAAATGAAACAAACGTTTATTAAAAAAAACCACAACGACAATGATTCCGAAAGATATTGAATTTGAAAAAAAAGAAGAAAGATGAAAGAGAACAAACTTTGATGTCTTCATAGTAATAATAAGGTGGTCGCTTTAGAATAACAAAATACCAAATAAACAAATCTTTGTGCTGGGTCCCGAGAAAATGAAAAGTCCGGAAGATTTAGGCGCAAATAATTTTCATGTCAGATTCCATTTTCTATGCAAACAAAATTAACAGTTCATAAGGGTCTCATTTACCAGCGGGTCACCGCAAACCCTCAGCTCATTTTTTATGTAGATTGCGTCGAAGAAAAGTTTCGCAATATCAGTCTGCGGCGCGGCAGGGCTCGTCTCAAGCTTGTATTAAATTCGGCTACATGCTTTTGCGTTTCATTGCGGTATTTTTACAAGATACAAGAATGTTGTGAAGCATTTTTACGATTTCTGTAAGGGCAAGTGCAGGCTAAGCAAGGGAAGTATTAAATGTTCCAAGAAAAATATATTTATTTTTAGTCTGAATATTTTCCTGCATATGTTGTTCGTGCATTTTATTTTGCATAAAACAGCAACGCTCGCGTAATGAAACTCTAATCTCCGCTGGCAGGCGCTAGGTTATCTGAAATGAAACTTCCACTCATATTTCGGTGTTATAACAGTAAGTGGGTGTAATACACGACGGGCTATTAGCGAGCGGACAGTATACATTACTTCGCAGCTGGATTTTGCATTTCCATCTTATTGCAGTTCTGCCTCGTTTGGATGCAAATATTTCACAGTTCAAACCGGGGCAACCCGTCCTGCATTGTTTTAGTTTCCATCTCTTCCTGTAATTTGCTTTCCCTGTTTTTTCCTATTTTCGTTTCGCTTATTCCATTTGAAATGCAACGTGCACAAAACTGCAGCTTTCAACATTCATGGTTTATTATGAATTAAGGATTTGTCGTCGTCTTAATTCCAACGATGAGTCTACAATTACCGTTTTACTTTTAGCTTTTGTTAAAACGTTTTCTGTTGTAGACTTTATCTGAATTAGCTTTTTTAATAATATAACCTTGTTCGTCTGTCTGTGTAACTTTTTAACATTAAAATGTATGACGTTGTGCGTGCGTATCCTCTGAGCGCTAGTGATTACAATATCTTAATTATCTTTTTTGTCTAATCTTTTCAGAACCACAAATTAAGTTTGAAAAGGGTAACGATTTCTTGAATAAGATACGAATGCAGACGGTTTTATTGTTTACCATTGTACTTTTCAACACTTTCAATAATGTCTAGATGTTTTTGGTTCACCTATTTGTCTACCTAATAAACTTAAAATAAAATTATGTAAAAAAAACTTTTAAAACAAGCTTTTATTTAAGTGCTCTGAAAAGATGAAAATAAAATTTTGAATGACATTAACCACATTCATTTATGACTTTACAGAAATGAAAATATAATAAAAGCTTGTCGCGATGCCTAGAAGAAACTACCTAATTACAGTTAGGTGCGTACCTTATAACAAAATTTCAATCACAAATTGAAAGTTTCGCGACAAGCTTTTATTATATTTTCATTTCTGTAAAGTCATAAATGAATGTGGTTAATGTCATTCAAAATTTTATTTTCATCTTTTCAGAGCACTTAAATAAAAGCTTGTTTTAAAAGCTTTTTTTACATAATTTTTTTTATATTTTTTAGTTTATGTTACGATAGTTATTGATCAATACGAAAGTCTTTCTATAAAACGGAGAGACCTTCAATAGAAAAACTTAAGGCACGGGGAAAACTAACATTAGGATAAAGTATAATTATCTCTTTTATATTCTATAGAAGTAGGTTGGTACCTACTCCTCCGGCATCCCTAATAGAAGAATTAGCTTGTAATATGTCTTAGTCTTTTCATTTCATTAATGGTGTCATTATTATATGGCCGAGTCCCAGTTAATTTCGAACAGTCTAATTCTTCTATCAGGAGGCCTTCTATTGACGTGACCCTAATTCATGGTGGGCCTACCAACTGCCTATCATGAACGAATTCGTATACAAAATTGCAAGTCCCAGCAGTTGAATATTGAGGAGTTCCATAGTTCGAAGACAACCCTGGATGTAGCGTCTAATTCATGGTGGGCCTACCAACTGCCTATAATAAACAAATTCGTATACAAAATTGCAAGTCCCAGCAGTTGAATATTGAGAAGTTCCATAGTTCGAAGACAATCCTGGATGTAGCGTCTAATTCATGGTAGGCCTACCAACTGCCTATAATAAACGAATTCGTATACAAAATTGCAAGTCCCAGCAGTTGAATATTGAGGAGTTCCATAGTTCGAAGACAACCCTGGATGTAGCGTCTAATTCATGGTGGGCCTACCAACTGCCTATAATAAACGAATTCGTATACAAAATTGCAAGTCCCAGCAGTTGAATACCTATTGAGGAGTTCCATAGTTCGAAGACAACCCTGGATGTAGCGTCTAATTCATGGTAGGCCTACCAACTGCCTATAATAAACGAATTCGTATACAAAATTGCAAGTCCCAGCAGTTGAATATTGAGGAGTTCCATAGTTCGAAGACAACCCTGGATGTAGCGTCTAATTCATGGTGGGCCTACCAACTGCCTATAATAAACGAATTCGTATACAAAATTGCAAGTCCCAGCAGTTGAATATTGAGAAGTTCCATAGTTCGAAGACAACCCTGGATGTAGCGTCTAATTCATGGTGGGCCTACCAACTGCCTATAAATAAACGAATTCGTATACAAAATTTTGTGTCCCAGCTATAAACCGCTGAGGAGATCTCTCGTAGGGAGCCGATCCTGGCAGCAGCATCAGGTCAAATTTATGATTAACATGCATTGTCATCGGTTCTGGACCAACATGCAAAATTTCAACTCAATCGGATACCGAGAAGTGGTTCAAATTAAACTTGCAAGATTTGCACCGAACAAACATTGTTACTTACTTACATACACTGCAAGTTAAATAAAAGCTTTTAAAAAAAACTGATTAGACGTTGCGTAAAGTTTTTACGGCCGCTTACACTCTGCCTATACCGCAAGGTTTTGTTTGTGTACATAGTACATACACATATCACGCCTATAATCCCTTGCGGGGTAGGTAGAGCGTAAACAGCCGCAAAAAACGGCCATTTACACCACGTCTGTCAAATGTTTGAGGGTTATTCGGAATATTGTGTATCGCTATAGTGACAGGTTGTCAGCCTATCGCCTAAAATTGCAATACACACCCTCGAGTCCCTTAATCGCACCTTACGACTCCCAAGGGTAAGAAATGGGGTGATGCTATTCTCAGCCGGCATCACACGGCAGCGTGATGGCATTGTTTGTGTGTATGATGTAAACAAGTGTTAATGTTTTCCTGACGATCAATACACTCAGGTTCAGTTTAACTTTGTATTGCAACTTGTAATAAAATAATAGTTAATAATTTAAACGGAATGGAAGCCATTATACGAGAACCTTTTTAAAATGTTGTGGTAAAGCTTGTGCACATTCCGTAGTTGACAGACATCTCATATCGCGCTCGACTTGTGGTTTATTGCGTATCTCGCGTTACTGCATGATATAACCTACAACCTAACATCACTGCTATTTTGCAATCTACGTGCTCTGCATGTAAGTACTAGGTACCTAAGCAGCACCCTACATACATTTTTTCTGTTGCTAATAATGATATGGTTTTTACTATCGAAAAATTGCAGATTATTAGAGATTATAAAGTGTACATTATGAATATTTCAAAAACTTCAAATGAAAAATTATACAAGCTAGTTCTAATATCAGAACCGCCGTACTTATGGCGCTTCACCCATTTGTCGTCCGCCATTGCGTTATGTTTAACGCACCATAATGCATGCGTCTGTCATACAAAAGTAAATTTTGAATCCCGATCTTATAACCATGACAGACGCATGCGTTACGGTGCGTTGAAAATACGCAGCGGCAGATGACAAGTGGGAGAATCACCCTGCAAAAACATGATATCAGATGCCAGCTAGCTCGGCCCGACATTTTCAGTATTCAGAATAATTTGCACGGTTATCGGTTTTGTTTTCTGTAACATAAGCAATAGCTGTTAATTTGAAATAAAAATGATTTAAGTAAGCAATAATCTCAATTTATTGTTTGTTTTGAGGTATGCATTAACCGAATGATTGAACGAATGAGATTGGTAATATATTCTCGTGCAATGAGGAAGTTTCTTCTCAGCAAAATCTACAGCATATTATGCAGATGTCATAGCGATAGTTTGAGAATGCAATAAAACATTTAAATAGCATTCCGATGCCAGTAAATTAGCATTTTTATTTCCCTACTGTCGCATAAATTTCAAATTTTTGCTTTAAGACCGCATTGGTATTTATTTTTCGAAAATTTATGTGCACATTTTGCATTTTTATCGCCTTTCTATCGGTTAAGTTACTTGTTTTTTTTTCAGCGATATCAGAGGATAATTTGAATGTTACTTGATTCGAGTAATTTAAGATTTTATTTTATAACGTGATAGTAGATTAACGTCTTGTAGGCCCAATTTCGATGAATGAGGATCAATTCATTATTCCATTTCTGCAATAGTATCTAATTACCCGGAAATCATTTAATGTTACCTGAAGTCAATATTAATTACAAAAAATGACACTTACCTAAAAGTAAACTTAAGCTACCTACTCACAAAGCCCACTTCTTGTCGGTCCGGGGGCAAATGTTTCCATCACTCGCTGTGTTGCCGCGTTTTATCGCTATACCTTTGTACCTGGAAAAAACCGGGCAGGGGTTACCTCCACGGCTATCTTACCGGCTGTTTCCACATCGAACGGGACTAAATTGTAGTTTGCGCTCAGGATATTTATCGCGCTTTCTACTGGCAGCAACTTCGTCTGCAGCCCCTGGAGCCCTCATGGTCCTACTGAGGTGGCTAGCGGGCTAAGTGCTGTACGCAAGAAGCGTCCCACATGAGGCAATTTCCGCATTTCTATGTAACTTAGAGATAGGCCGTCGGGTCTTTTCCGTCGGTTTGACTAAAACCTACTTACTTAGGAGTTCAATTTATGCGTCTATTATAGACAAAGGAAATTGTGAATTTGGATCTTATTCCCATACAAATATTGATACGGTGCATAACGGTGCGTTTACGGGTGTAACGCTCTGTATCGTAACAATAAACGCAACGTAGCCGTATTTGTGTGGGGATAAGATCGGAATTGGCAATTTTACATTTCAATTTTCGCAACCCATGCGTCACGGTGCGAAAAATATGACGACGGCAAGTGGGAGGACCACCTTATTGGACCAACAACATATTAATTACATCATCATAGAAACAAGTTTTGTATTATTACAAGTATGCAGAAAATTTTACACATACCTTAGGCGACAAACTTTCTGGATATTCCAATGTTACAGAATTATTGCAGTTAATATGTAAAGACTGTCCCTTTAATGTTGGAATTGCAAATGAAAATTAAACTTGTAGTATTCATAACTACAAACAACGATACAATTTTCATGGCTCGCTCGTTGTCGCGGCGCCAGCGTGGAGCCCCGCCAGACTAGCTGCGGTTTGGTATACAGGCTGTTGGGAAAAGTAATGTATTTTTCTCAAGTATAATACGAGTAGGTACATGAAATTGAGCAAATTTTCACAAAACACCATGCTATGGGTCAAAACGTAATAAATAATATAGGCCTCCAATAAAATTAGCTATAGTTATTCGTTTTGTGGAGGTTTGATATTTTTTGTTTCTACTTTCATGATCCGTTCCATGTATGTTGGCTGACACCTTGATGGGAACTCAATACTTATTAATATTATTATTATTAACCATTTATTGCAAACAAGAAACATTACAAGAGACTTAATATACAAAGAATGACGACACAACAGGACAACTTATTTCTACTAAGAAATTTCTTCCATCTGACCTACAGAAAGTGAGACTTACTTATACTTATACTTTTCCAATAACCCTATAAAACACATCGGTGTATAGAACACTACAGTGCTTCGGTATTGTCTCTTCTATGTAGATAACTACACTACGCAAAAATACGAAAATCAGAGTGTTCTCTTGTTGAATTCGCTGCCAATTAGCGAGACCATTTGCATCTCTATCAATAAAGACGTTGCAGTTTTTGTAGACATCGCACGAGTGGTATTGCAAAATAATACCAAGTACATTTTAATTTAGCCATTTGGCACGTCCCTGCGGAACTGCGCGACATTTGTATTTGGAATACGAATGGTAATGATCCACTCCGACGACTAAATTACTCTACCCCCCAAGGGAGGCTAGTTGTTTGCGTATTATTAGTCTACGCGCCAGAGTTAATAAAAATGATGAAGAAGCACTGCGATCAAACTAATAGTAATAAAAAAAGTTTTTTAAAACAAGCTTTTATTTATTTGAGTGCACTTTTTGAAGAGTGGTTGGCAAGACGATTCCAACGAGCCCAAACTCGATAGGGGTACGTAGTTTCATCTCTGAGATGCTATGACCACCTTCCGACTCCATCATCAGACCCTGGCTACCATGTATTTGAAGAGTAGTTAGCAAGACAATTCCAACGAGCCCAAACTCGATAGGGGTACAAAGTTTCATCTCTGAGATGCTATGACCACCTTCCGTGTCTATCATCATATCAGCTTTTTGACATCATAATATTGCATTGTTACCAATTTACATGTCAAATTTTAGATCAATTGGAAGTCGTTAAGTGGCGCAAATTTTGCTTCCAAGATTTGACCCGTAAAAACTAACAAACAAACGAACACGGCAAGTCAAATAAAAGCTTGTAAAAAAGAGCGGATTGCGACGAATTGATTCTGTCTATTGTGAGAGCAATGTTCATTATTCTTCAACAATACAATATCAAGAATTCTTTTTTAAATTGATGTTTATTTTAAGTAAATCATTGAATCAATATTTGTTAATCTTTCAAAACAGTTCATTGAAAGTCCAAAATTACACCAGAAAACAAACAGTAAATAAGTTTTTTTTTTAAACGAAAATGTCCTAATTGACTACTTTAAACCAAGGCCCAAAAAAATATGCAACCTTCACCTAACCTAACCTTAACCAAGTATATCTTCGAATTATGCGTCTTTGTAAAAAAACATCCGCATATTTTCAAGAAGCAGACGGGTGTGCGTAAAAAAACAGAAAATAATAAATAAATAATAATAAAACTTATTATTCCTTCATATTATCATTCCTTCACAAACTCTAGCAAAAAAAATAAAAAATGCTCATTGCATGGCTGCCAAGCTATTGATTATCTGCCAGATAAATTATAAATGTATCAGTATTTGTTTTAATTCTACTTTGATTTCCTTACACTGAAATGCTATATTGCTATTGCTGCTTTTCTAAATCATAGGAACCGAAACTAATATTAATATTTAATTTTTACCACAAATTAATATAAATCACATAATTAATCTACGCAATGTAATGTAATAACAATCAATTATAACTGGTTTCAGGAAATTGATGAATTCCCGAATAAAATGATAAATGAGGATTAAGAGAATTGCTCTCACATTACTTATAAATACTTTTCATCGTTTATCTAACTTGGTATTAGAATTGGAAATAGCCTGCAGTATGTTACAATTACGGAATTTCAAATTAGATGAGAATTTATGAGTGGACCTTACGCGGAAGATCTTTGGTTTCAAAGTTTTTTTTACTATATATATTTTTTAGGCTTTTACCCAGCAGTGGATTTTTTTTCAGGCTAATTATAATAGTCGTTTTGCTATTGTCGCAATTGTGCCGTCCAAAATATTTAGTCTAAAAGCTCTATACTGCTGTGCCCGATATAATCAAACTATGCGAAGTCAGTTAGCTATTATTATACCAGGAATATTAATTGGCTATGCAATGTACTAAGGAATTTCACCTGTAGACCCTGTAGTTTCATTACATATGGCACTATTGTATTTTGAAAAAATATTATTAGTTTTTCGTGTGGGACACCGAATCGTCCAGCAACTCGATGAACCCTGGTGTCAGAGTGTTTCAACCGTTTACTACTACTAGTAGTCCTGAAAAGTTATGAGGTAGTATGAATATTATTTTTATTATCACCGATTCGGGCTGCGTATTTTTTTATACGTCCGCCTTTTGACGTTTATTTTTATTTATTTTCGCCGTTATTTACTAGCATAACCATTTTGGCTTTATAGTTTCATATTGTTGGTGTTAGGGTTGATGAAACTCGTTCAATAAAACCACATTTGATTCGTAATATTTTGCGATTGAGTACTAACATCAAATTATGTAATATGATACGACGCAATAGTTTGTGACATACCCAGATACTGTGTAGTGCACTTTTTGTTCCCAGATTTGTTGTCATAAGAACTTATCTTATTAGATTTTTTAATAATGTCATACATTCTTTTCTAAAGTCTTCTTTAAACTAATTTAAAACTAGATTACTTGCCTTAAAATCTGCAGACGTAATATATTCTGTGGACTTTTTTCAAATTGTACTTTTCTTCAAATTAAGGTCAAGAGCAAACCCATCATTAATATATATAAAAAAAAGTTCGTTTTCGGCTGTACATTCCTAATTTCAAGCCTCTTGTTTCTGTTTGCAGTTCACAAGAGGTAAAATAATTTACTTGTCAGATTATTGCCTTCTTTTGTCAAATTGGTCTTGTCTTGATAAACTTAACATTGACATATAATTCATAAATATAATGTCGCTTCCAAAACAATTTGTCGATTATTCAACAGAAGCCCTCATTACATAAGGAGGAAGCATGTGTTCCACCAGCGCCTTTGAACAAAGCGTTGACTGACACAGACACTACACTGTCTCTTCCGGGCTTAAGGAATGATGTATTGCAAACTTTACGGGCGTGATTAAACCACGGAACTGAACAATTTTTTATATGAAGCCAATGGTGGTCAAGACAAAATATAACAACTTCCCATACAAATTTCACAATCAGCTTACCTTTGTATAGATATGTCGAAATGATTTGTCGTTTACCAACGTTTCCTGGGAAAATTAGTTTAATTTCAGTTGGTCTGACCGCGACTGCTAACTTTTCGGTACACCGTCCCTTACACCCGGTGTACTACAGACTGCCCGTTCAAAGGTTAAAAGATCTCTGATAGTTGTGACAATAAGATTTATTAAAGAAGTAATTTTATTGGAAATAGGGAACGCCAAAATGAGAATAAGTCAATGATTAAGTTTTCCATCTTTATTTACGTATTCCATTTTAATAATACAATATCTATACAAAAGAAATAGAACTATTTTGTGTTACTGTACATTGAAGTTAAAAGATGACGTGGTGCACAGAATTGACAAACCTACAATTTAAACACAGCCATAGATTATATTTATTAATATTACATTCTATTTGTAAGTCAAACTAATTAATTAAATTTATTTTATATAGGTACACACAGCGTGTTTTTCTGTTGATATAGAATGAAACGTTAGATAATTACCCACATAAAAGTTCAACTCGGAAGAAAGTTTAGAAAAAGGATTTCCAAGTTAGACAAGGAAATGTTCACAAGTTCGATAATTCACCAATGGATTGCTTTCGAACAAAAAAACACGCTATAAGTAAGATTAATAGATTCTTTAATATTTAAATTCATTGTAATGCTTAACTATTTTATACCAATAGGTACTAGCAATATTTAGGTTCTTCAAATGTACAAAAAATAACGTTTTTAATATGAAAACTTTTTTTTAATTCATATTTTTTTGTATTTTGGGTAACTTAGGTAAGTAAGTACAAAGTACAAGTATTTTCATTATCGATATATAACAGCTAAGTTATCGTGTAGTAGGTTATCGATAGCGATGGCAGATTGATAATGATTTAGGTATCTCATTTAATTTATCTATGTTTATGTTAAATTTTCTAATTTATTTACAATATATCTAATACACAACATTTATATCAAGACCAGATTATGTAAAATTGCATGAATGAATTCCTAACTAAACAAAACTTTCAATAAAAATACCCTTTCAAGGTCTGCCGACAAGCTGCCATTGACAAAAGCCTCCATCCATATTGCCTGATCAACCAGCTATTTCTTTTAAATATGAATAAAAATTATGGATGTATTTTGTATTTCATGCTTACCCGTCGATTAGCTGGCCCACACATTGCCAGTACACGAGTCAGCTGTGTCTTCTAAATTTACTCACAATAGATTCTCATAAGCTTTATAAAAAGGTGACGTCGGATAAACATTTAAGTTATCTTTACATCGAACTTTTTACAGAGTTTGATCAATTCATAGCAAATGAAAAAGATGCCGGTCAGATATGCTTTATGTAACAATTTTATTAATTCATATCACGAACAAACTCTAAAATGTATCTCATAAGCTCACAATCCTTAATATTTCTTTGCAAGTCCAAATAAATGTGAACAAAATGTAATTGGCACTCGTTCCTTTGATGTGGCTTGTACCTGGGAAAAAATATTAATTCGTTTAGTTTTTGAAGTTTCTGTCAATTTTAACAGCAACAAACCCCAAAATGCAATACAATACGTGAAAAAACTCTGCCATCAAACAAATTTTATCACATGAATAATAATATATTTCCTTGACAAACTGACTGATGCGTCTGTCAAACATCTAAGTCAAATTGCATGCGCAACAGTGAGCCAGGGTATCCGTGAATTCGAAATTTCCTTTCGACTGACCGCGACTGACAGACAGACGCGTCATAGTAGGAGAACCACCTCATAAAGGGTGATTTTACTAGTGACCGCTAGCGAAAACTCAAGACGGGCTGGTGATAAAGAGCAAAGGAACATTAGTCGAAATAGGAAATACTCTAGAAATAAATTTTGCTTAAGAGGCTATGTAAACGAAAAATAAAATTCAACCTCCCATACAAAAATTCCGGTCAGCTGGCTGACTTTCCATGGAAACTCATTTTTGTTTTTACTCATTGTTGATCAGTTTCGTGGTCAGATATTGAATTTTTTGACACTCGAAGACATCTTATGAACAAAGTAGCAAAAAACATTGTTCTCATAAACCTTGTTGGCACCAGACTAAAGTAAACACAATGTTATCTACACTTTAGATCAAAGTACTTTGACCATGCAATCTCGAAGCCTTGTTATGAGGCCATCTTCCGCAGCTTTTTCATTATTCTTCACGGCTAGTTTTCATTTACATAGAAATTGAGTTTATCGAGCACTTCAATCTTGACAAGACTATGACATTAGAGAGCTATTTACAGCCGGTAATGAATCATTTTTACGTAAATAGAGGGGAAATGAAATATCCTGTCCCTGTTATAAAGTTTGAATTACTATTAAATGTAATTTTTCTGTTGACCACTTGCTTCTTCAGTTTGAATTAGAAAATAATAAGGTTACACTCAGATTTAGTGCAAATCTGAGTAAAATCAGTTTTTTTAATGTAAATATAAGGTATAGGGATCAAAATATATAGAAAGTTATACAACTCGAGCAATTTTAATGATATGGCACCGATCGAATTGGAAGTGAAAAGCCATATTTTATTTGAATAAAGATAGTAATGGTCAAGTGCATGATGGTAATTATCAAAGTACAGAATGCAAGGAGTTTAAAGTGTGTTAGTTTTGAAACAAAAATGAACAAAGAATGAAAATCTGGCTATATTCGTCATCAACTCTTTCCTAACTTCTCGGTCTTTTGCCATTTGTGAACAGCTACCTGTAAGAGATCTTACTAGCGTCTTGTATTGTATCACTCAAACGTGATGGTGCTTGTTTTTAATACTCCTTGTTGTTTTAAATAGTTTTGATGTGCAGTAGAAAAAAGTCGCAGTGGCAGAGTGTAAGAAACACCAGCATCAATGACTATAAGGTCAGAGGAGTAGACGTCAATGACTATTTTGTTGGATCATTCACGAAGGAAGTCTGAAATCCAACTTCAAAAGCAGTTAACCACAAGTAGGGAGTAGAACAATCATAAGGGTGGAGAAAACAGCCAATGTCCAAGCTTTGAAGCAGAGGATAGTCATTAGACCTGTATTTGAGTATGGCTGCGAGACGGACGATGACACTTAAAGAAGAGAACATAATACTGTTAAACAAACGCAGAACCCTCCGGAAAATCTTGGGTACGGTCATAAACTTGGGTGGGAGCTGCAGGATCACTCGGAAGAACACCGAGATTAAAGACCTCATAGCTTAGCCCAACATCATAGAAGAGACCAAGCCTCCACTAACTGGCTTGGACACATTAAAAAAATGGAGGAAGATCACGGCGCTAAGAAATTGTACCTGAGAAAACCTAACAGCCGCGATCGGTTGGTTATCCTAGCTACCCTAGGAGGGTTACCCTAGCTATCCTAGCTATTTGGGCCTAGAAGGCAGACAGAAAACATTGCTTTTTTTTCATTGACTTGAACATGCGATTTGCACGAAACCAAAGTACTACGAGTACCTTTAAAAATGAAATTTGATATGTGTGAGACAACTCTTAGCAGAAGATAAAGCAGAGCAAAACTTGAGTTGTTGTAAGTAACTACATCGAAATGCAAGTTGATACACGTTTTAGTGATTGACATCGGGTGTTGTAACTTACCGTCACTGGAGACATATTTGGAGAGTTCAGTGCGCGAGTACACAGTGATAGTTGCCACCGCGTCGCGCACGACAGGCGGCTCCACTTGCAGCACCGCCTCGCAGCGTATACGCAGCGCGCCGCTCGCGCTGGCCGGGACGCGCACGCGCAAGATGCGCCACGACGCGCGCAGCCCGCCCTCTTGAGGGAGACTGTGCTCTGTGCGCTGCCAGGGCTCAGGCTGTCAAAAAACATTTTATTAGAGTTTCGTATCTTAGATTTCTGAAAATGGGTTTCTCAGCAAGTGCTCTCTTTCTGATTTAACATTATGTTTTCATTAAAGTGGCACATTCAATATCAGCAATAACATTCAAAATATCGTTCTGGGATGTCGGAATATGGATAAATTATTGTACCTCTATTAAGAATGATTCCCTAAAAATAAACGAGTGACTTATTATAAATTTTGCAGCGCCGTCAAAAATAAATTTGAGATAAGTAAGTGAATACGACTACAATACGCCGAAAATCTCATTGATAATGTTCTCATACTCGGTTTACCTACATCATTTTATGTTTCACACATACTTCTTCGCTTACGCTTTACGTCTTCTCTTTGGTTACGTAGTACGCTTCGAGCAACACGGTCTTCCGTCTCGTTCCGTTCCGGGACGGAAGGCCGTCGTTGCTCGAAGCGTAGTACGTGACGTTGAAATATGGCGTCGCAGCAACATTTTCGTGTTCGTCAGTAAATTTTTGTAGCGATCATAATACGGAAATTAAATCCATGTCATTCATAAACGTTACCTAATAATATGACCCGATGGTGTAGTGGAGAGTCCCCTGCCTTCTAAGCCGGGGGTCGTGGGTTCGATCCCTACACAGCACAAGTATTTGTGGTTGAATTTGGGTGTTTTATATGTACAATAGGTATTTATTTACATAAAAAAGAATGTATTATATTAGCTATGTAATTCCCATAACACTATATTTGCTTTGTTTGTGGATAGAAGGTGTGAAATGTCTAAGATATTTATTATTAATAATGTTGTCTTTTGTTGTGCAAAGGAAAACGAACTTTTTGTTGCAGCGAACTAACAAAAGTAAACCAGTTATTTTATCCTTACAGACAGAAAAAGCATAGCAGAAGCTTCGCCTAAGATAAATGCCCAACCTGTTTTAAATTTTAAGGTGTATCTTCCAACAGCATTTAAAAGGGATTTATTGGCCGTTTTAAAAGGCCATTAGCGAAAATTTAAAGAGTGCCTCAAGAGTTCCACTGCTTACGTCTCTCTACATTGAGCTGGGAACAAAGGTTTGTAATGTGCTTGGAGAGCCAGTCGCAGTAACTCGACAATGTTACGAAGAATAAACAGAGATGTCTGTTAACGTAATGTCCTCGAGGAAATGGCACTTTCCATCGGCGGGAGGCGGAATGTAAGATTTTTATTGCCATTTACTTACACGATTTGTATAATTTTACTGATGCCTTTTCAAATCCTTACACTGTGTTTCGTAAGTGAAAAGATTTTATTTATTGCGTTTTATAAACAGATTCCTTTATAACCTTTAACCTTTTCAGGAATAGCTTTCGCAGACCCTGTATGACCCCTGCGGAATTTTTGGAAAGAAAAAGAAAGCAATGAACCGAAATGCCTACCAAAGGCTTTTTGATTTGCCTGGGTAAATAGGATACTTGTAAAAGAGCGCACCTGGATTAACAAAATAAGTAAAATTTTAAATAAGGGATTTGGAAATAGGCCAGGCAAAATTTTTATAAAAACCGTTTTCATGTAAATATACCACGATAATTATTTTGTAACATGCGTAGATGGAACAAAGTACCTACCTACGGCAGAAGGTTCATCATTCTGATAACAGTATCCAGCCGCGCGTCAATATCTCACCGTTAATCAGCAAAATCAACAAGAGGACGTGCCATCTTCTCTCTAGACACTAGTGTTTAATATTTAGCGTTGTTATGCTGGGGTGAGTTAGGTATTAATGACGGTCTATGAATGCGGCGCGGTGCTTGATCGCACGCGTCGCTCTGGGCGTGTGTTGTCCCTTTCTCACTCGCAGGGCGAGACTGGCGACGTGCGCGCAGACCGCCTGACGGCGCCACGCGGTGATTTCTGCACCGCACTGGCAGTCACTCGAAAACCGTTCGGTTCGGACGTCGAGTATCGTGTTTGTGCGGATTTCCCGCCACGAGTTTTGTGATGCCGCGTGTAATGGACGATTCAATTTGAGATCGCGCGTGTTGATGCATCGTATTATTGCGGTTCTCCTGGGTTATACTAGAATACCAGGCTTAGTGATTGTTGGATGTCTCGACGTCTTCCACGTGAGCGTCGCGTTGAATAGGCATCAAGTGGCCATATCGGCTCGCGTTTTGTACGGCCCTAATTCGTGTTGGGTCACGCGTAATGACTAATATCAAAGTGGAATACGAACAGAAGCTGTGAGTGGTTTGACGTGAATAACGCGCCAAGGCTGTAGTGGAATGCTGGGTGTCGATATCTTTTCCACCCAGCCCTGTAAGTACCAACGGAATTCCTATTTGATCCATTCCCTGAACTTCCTTTCTCCGTTGGGTATTTATGCATTTGCGCCGGCACGTGACTGTAAGTGATAAAACTGTTTTTCGTGTTAATGGTGTGTTCCCTTTAGTCATATTTGTTGTACCATATCATTGTGACTCCTTAGTACGAATTGCGGAATTCGTAGGGTGATATAATTTGGAGGTACTTGCTTATAATCTAGTGCTAATACGTGTGACGTAACGCCAGATCGGCAGACGGTATTTACTACCGACTTGAGTTATGTAAGGGTTGGAACACATCATTAGCCAATTTCAATCAACTTAGTTAATTAAGTTAAATAGATTTAGGTTCACGTTTAATTCATAGTATGCGCTGCTATATTGTGCAGCGTATGCTATTTAGCGCTGCGTAACGCAGCCATTGTCTGCCTCCAGTTGAACTCCTGGTATTATGTTCGAAATTTACCTGTGTAAATCGCTTCCACTGCGGGAGTTTAGCTTGGAATTAGACAATTTTTGGTAGCAGAGCGTGGTTCAGAAAACCACTAGATTTAAGATTATTTTAGTATTAGATTTTTAATCTACCTACATAAAAAAAAATATATTTATTGTGATTGTAGTGTGTGCCCTGTGTAGAATATCCTATCGGTAGGATCAGGGCCAATCAATTAGTGAATTGCTTGTTATTATCGTTGTGTTTACCCTGTGCGGATATCCTAACGGTAGGATCAGGGCCGATTGTTTATTATTGTTTTTTTTTATTGTAAGGTTCGGTGTTACTTTGAGTTGGTACCATGGCTCCCACAATTACACAGCTTCAGGCGAAAATTAGAGCGCACCTAATGTGGTTCGCGACTAAGCAGGCGATGGTCGGTCGCGGGGACCGAGAGGACGCACTCATCGCTTGTGCGCAACGGATTGACGAACGGGTCGCGGAGGTGTTGGATTGCCTCACTGGATGCGAGGAGTTATTTGATGGGACGCCTGATGAGGAGGTCAAACTTACGGTCCGGGCGAATGTGACCCAGTGCCTGGAGATAGGGCAGGAGATCCAGCAGGCGGCTGCTGTGATCACCAGGCGTAGGGCTGGGGAGCCGGACCCACCCCATGGTCCGCGGGGACCGGGGGTGCAAGTGCCCCTGCCGGCTGTGGCGATTCCGGTCTTCCACGGGGACTACACGGATTGGACCCGATTCCAGGATCTGTTTGACAGTGTGATTCATAACCGCACTGACTTGCAGCCGGCATATAAAATGGCACAATTGATGGCCAAGCTGCAAGGTGAGCCCCATGAGCTGGTAAAGCATCTACCAGTCGATGATGCAAGTTACGAGACGGCTCGCGGTTTGCTGATCGAGAGATACAGCAACAAACGTCTCATGATTGACCAACTCCTGGAACAGTGGCTCACCGTGCCGACCATCACACGAGGGACGGACCTCAGGGCCAAGGTCCTCAACCCTGTCTGCGTTGCAGTGAACGCTCTTGAGAGACAGGGGATGCCGGTGTCAGGCTATGATTATATCCTGGTCCACACGTTGTTGCGCCGCCTGCCGAGCGACATGGCCGCTCGTTTTGAACAGTCACACGGAGGTAAGACATCTGATTACCTCCCGACCTTCGAGGAGCTCAAGTCCTTCCTCGAGGCCGAGTGCAGGCGGGTAGATGCCCAATTTGGAGAGTCGCCTCACGCGGAGTCTGCGGCTGCTCGCCGCCCGGAACGGCCGGGTGCACAGGCGCGAGACGGTAAGAGTAGGCCACCCAGGCGATACAATGTCGCTAATTTGGAATCGAGGTGTGCCTACTGCAGAGAGGCGGGGCATCAGGTGACTGCGTGTGAGGAGTTCGCTGCACAGCGGGTGCAGAAACGTCGTGGTGTGGTGCAGCAACGGCGTTGGTGCTTTAGGTGTATGGGGCCGCATCAGGTGCGAGAGTGCCCATCAAGCACCAACTGCAGGTACTGCCAGGGTGCCCACCATCAGCTCCTATGCATGAACCGCAGCGGAGATTACGGAGGCAGAGCTGACGCGGGTCAGCGGACGGAGTCTGCCCTACCTAGACGGGAGCAACGCTCCCCACCCCCTCCAAGGAGGAGTCCTCTTCCACCAGGGTTTCAGGGACGAGGCCAGGGACATCAGCAGGTGATGCCCCCTTCACCACGCGCGAGACAGTCACCACCTCGGCAGCAGGTGCCGGGACAGGGTAGGTGGTCACAGGTCAAAGGTCAGGGGCACCCATCACAAGTACGTGATGCTACGGGCGGGTGCCAATACCAGGGCCAGTACATGCAGTACTCGGCGGGACTGAACAACATGGTGAGGTCTCATGACCCACGCATGCCTCTCCCCTTGGCTGAGCACCCGCGGCTACAGGCGCATCCACGGTACGCGCGCCTGCCGCAGGGTTACTATAGGCTGCCAGCCATGGCGTACAGGACCAGAGGTCCCTATCAGCAGGAGTGGGACCCACTCGAAGGTGTACGGAGAGAGGGGACCCCCCCGCAGGACGCGGACACTCCGCGCTTAGGTTCCTGCTAGGTAATCGCCGCCTACACGCCAGCTTCGGCCCCCCGGCCAATTACGGTATTGTTGCCTACGGCAATGATTTGGGTATGGGGATACGGTGGCCGCAGCATACAGGTAAGAGCCTTGTTAGATACAGGGGCTCAGGGTTGTATTGTGTCTAGTAAGCTGGTGAGTAGGCTACGCTTAAATATAAGGCCCACAACGGATGGGGCTGTAGGTATTGGAGGTGTAGATGTGCCTGACGTTCGGGGTCAGGTGAACTTCGAGTTCACATTAGGTAATACAGGTACAGGGGTCAGCTATCATGCCTCAGCAGTGGTGCTGGATGAAGTGGTAGGGAAACTTCCTCAGGTTCGGTTACCGTCAACGGTACGAGGGTTAACCACAGGCTTAGAGCTAGCTGATCCTGACTTTGATACTCCTGGTACGGTGGACGTTCTCCTCGGGTCAGACGTCCTCGGGAGATTCTGGTGTGGCAGAAAACGGGTACTTCAACAAACTGGTTTAGTGGCCGTTGATACCACAGGGGGGTATGTTATTTTTGGCCCAGTTTGGAGACCTCAGGACCTACCAGAGGGCGATACGGTTCTCTATGGTAGTGTGTTGTCGGAGGTGCTGCAGAGGTTTTGGGAGTCTGAGGAGCCACCCACAGCGGATAGACGGAAGCCAGAGGATGACGAGTGCGAGCTGTTCTATCAGTACAACACTGCACGAAGTTCGTCAGGTAGGTTTGTTACCAGGCTGCCATTTCTCCCAAACCGCCCCTCCTTAGGTAGTTCGCGACAGATCGCGGAACGGAGACTACTGGCTATGGAGAGAAAGATGAAGCGAGATGCAGCACTTCGGCAGAAGTATATCGAATTCATGAGGGAGTACCTAGAGTTAGGCCACATGTCGGTGTCCAGCATAGGTTGGAGGTGTGTCGAGCATTACTACATACCACACCTGGCTGTTTTGAAGTCACCGGAGGCGAAGATACGGGTAGTGTTTGACGGTTCTGCTCCTACATCGAATGGTGTGTCTGTGAACCAGTGTCTGCACGCGGGTCCCAAGTTGAACCGGGACATTGTGGACATCCTCACAGATTTTCGGTTGCACCAAGTAGCGTTCGTCGCAGACGTCAAAATGATGTTTCGCCAAACAATTATACACCCGGATGACCGTCGGTACCAGCTGATTTTGTGGCGTGAGAGCCCTGACGAGCCGATGGTCACTTATGAGCTTAACACGGTAACGTATGGTCTGAAGCCAAGTCCGTTTTTGGCAGTACGCACGCTGCGAGAGTTGGCCGCACAGGAAAGGGTAAGATTCCCTCGAGCCGCAGCAGTACTGGATCGCGACGTCTACGTGGATGACATCTGCACGGGTGCAGATAGCGTGCAACAAGCACTGCTACTACGAGACGAGCTGATCGCGATCATGGAATCAGGAGGTTATGAGTTGCGGAAATGGCTGTCCAGCTGTCCAGAGCTCCTGGCCGGGTTGCCAGGTGAGTTCCAGCAGGACCCGCACCTTTTCGAGAACCCAGACAATCCAAATACGTTGAGCATCCTAGGGGTGCAATATAGGCCAACGCATGATGTCTTTACGTATCAGATCGAGCCAGACCTTTTGCAGAAGACTTGGACGAAGCGTTCGGTATTATCGACGATCGCCAGAACGTTCGATCCTAACGGGTGGATCGCACCGGTGACGTTCATGGCGAAGTGCTTCTTGCAAAGGTTGTGGATAGCAAACTTGGGTTGGGACGACCAGCTCTCCGGAGAGCTGTTGAATGATTGGACCAAGTTTGTGTCCACCTTACCAGGGATCGTACGCATCGCCATACCTCGCAAATTGCTCCCATCGGTGGGATGTAAGGCTACCCTACATGGGTTTTGTGATGCCTCGGAGCGAGGGTACGCGGCAGCTGTCTATTTGCGGACAGTCAGTTCAACGGGAACTGTAGACGTGCGTCTAGTTATGGCCAAGAGTAAGGTGGCTCCGGTTAGGACAAGATGGACCATTCCAAAGTTGGAATTGGCGGGAGCAGCGCTTCTCACGCGCTTGCTACATCATGTCGCTAGTAATCTACGCGGTACCATCACTTTGGATGAAACGGTGTACGCATGGACCGACAGTAGGATAGTTCTGTGCTGGTTACAGACGTCGGTACATACTCTTGAGGTTTTCGTGGCAAATCGGGTGTCACAGATTAAAGGATCGGAAACTCCGTTGGTATGGAGACACGTACCGGGAGAACAGAACCCAGCGGACTGCGCCTCACGGGGATGTAGGGCCCCTGATTTGGTAGGTCACTCACTGTGGTGGGGACCTCAGTGGCTGACTGAGTCACCTGAGAGATGGCCATACAATGAGTGCGGGTCGCCGCTTGGGCCACCTGATCGAGGTTTGCGAGTGAACGTAGGGCAGATCGTACCTAAGCCTAGTGCGGCTTTCTTGCTGGAACGATACAGCTCCCTCGACAAACTTCTAGGGGTGACAGGTTGGATCAAACGGTTCGTGAACAACTGTAGAAAACCTCAAGCAGAACGGAACTTGGCACCTGTCCTCTCGCCTGCGGAGCGGAATGCGGCTCTAAGTTTATTGGTTAGGGTCGTCCAGGCGGAACATTTTGAGGAAGAGGCCAGGCTGCTCAGGGATGGCCGTGGAAAGCTGAAGGGAGGTCTTGTGCGCCTCAACCCGTTCGTGGACGAGCATGGAATGCTCCGGGTTGGAGGTAGACTTCGGAACGCTAACCTGCCCTTTTCAGCACGGCATCCGCTGTTACTCCCAAAGAAGGGACCTTTGGTAGAACTTATAGTTAGGGATCGTCACCAGAAAAACTCGCATGCGGGCTGCAATGCACTTTTGGCTATTCTGCAGCGCGAGTTTTGGATCTTGTCTGGACGACGTACGGTACGGAGCATTGTGTTTCGGTGCTTGCCTTGCTATCGGTTGAAGGCAGCCACAATGCAACCTCAGATGGGAGACCTCCCACCGGACCGGGTGACGGAAGCCTGGACGTTTGCGGGTGTGGGAACGGACTTTGCGGGGCCTTTTATAGTAAAGGCATCACGCCTTCGCAACGCGAAGTCAATCAAGGCGTATTTGTGCGTGTTTGTGTGCCTAGCAACCAAGGCCGTCCACTTGGAACTCGTGGCCGACCTCACTACGGAGGCTTTCTTAGCAGCTTTAGATAGATTTGTGTCGCGAAGAGGGCGACCAGCGCTGATCAGGTCGGACTGTGGTACCAACTTTAAGGGCGCTGATCGATGTATGAAAGAAATTATAACGTTTTTATCGGAAAACGAGGAAGCTATCGGCACGAGCCTCTCCCGTCAGGGCATTAACTGGGTGTTCGATCCACCAGGATGCCCCCACTGGGGTGGTATATTTGAAGCGGTTGTAAAGTCCGCTAAGACGGATTTGATGCGCGTTATAGGTTTAACGATATTAACCTTTGAGGAGCTAGCGACCGTGTTTTGTTAAATTGAGGCCGTTCTCAATTCACGTCCTTTGTGTCCGCTTAGCTCAGATCCGAATGATCTGGAGGCCCTGACACCAGGGCATTTCTTAATTGGCCGACCACTTAACGCCTTGCCAGAGTACCCCTACACAGAGGTCAGTAGCAATCGTTTGACGCGTTATGAGTTGCTGCAGCAAATGTCTCAGAATTTTTGGCAAATACTCAAGCGATGGTCGCTTGAGTATTTGCACATTCTGCAGCAACGCCTTAAGTGGACGGACAGAACTGAACCCACTCGCATCGGAGATCTTGTTCTGGTTAAGGATGCCAACCTGCCGCCACTGCTATGGCGCAGAGGGCGCATTCTCAACTTGTTCCCAGGTAGTGATGGCACTCCTCGAGTCGCGACAGTTCAGGTAGGGGATTCAGTTCTTAAGCGAGCAATAGCAACGCTATCTCGTCTCCCCAGTAGTGAATAGGCCTAAGGGATTCGGCCTAGGGCGGGTGAATGTTTAATAGTTAGCGTTGTTATGCTGGGGTGAGTTAGGTATTAATGACGGTCTATGAATGCGGCGCGGTGCTCGATCGCACGCGTCGCTCTGGGCGTGTGTTGTCCCTTTCTCACTCGCAGGGCGAGACTGGCGACGTGCGCGCAGACCGCCTGACGGCGCCACGCGGTGATTTCTGCACCGCACTGGCAGTCACTCGAAAACCGTTCGGTTCGGACGTCGAGTATCGTGTTTGTGCGGATTTCCCGCCACGAGTTTTGTGATGCCGCGTGTAATGGACGATTCAATTTGAGATCGCGCGTGTTGATGCATCGTATTATTGCGGTTCTCCTGGGTTATACTAGAATACCAGGCTTAGTGATTGTTGGATGTCTCGACGTCTTCCACGTGAGCATCGCGTTGAATAGGCATCAAGTGGCCATATCGGCTCGCGTTTTGTACGGCCCTAATTCGTGTTGGGTCACGCGTAATGACTAATATCAAAGTGGAATACGAACAGAAGCTGTGAGTGGTTTGACGTGAATAACGCGCCAAGGCTGTAGTGGAATGCTGGGTGTCGATATCTTTTCCACCCAGCCCTGTAAGTACCAACGGAATTCCTATTTGATCCATTCCCTGAACTTCCTTTCTCCGTTGGGTATTTATGCATTTGCGCCGGCACGTGACTGTAAGTGATAAAACTGTTTTTCGTGTTAATGGTGTGTTCCCTTTAGTCATATTTGTTGTACCATATCATTGTGACTCCTTAGTACGAATTGCGGAATTCGTGGGGTGATATAATTTGGAGGTACTTGCTTATAATCTAGTGCTAATACGTGTGACGTAACGCCAGATCGGCAGACGGTATTTACTACCGACTTGAGTTATGTAAGGGTTGGAACACATCATTAGCCAATTTCAATCAACTTAGTTAATTAAGTTAAATAGATTTAGGTTCACGTTTAATTCATAGTATGCGCTGCTATATTGTGCAGCGTATGCTATTTAGCGCTGCGTAACGCAGCCATTGTCTGCCTCCAGTTGAACTCCTGGTATTTTGTTCGAAATTTACCTGTGTAAATCGCTTCCACTGCGGGAGTTTAGCTTGGAATTAGACAACTAGATTACGATCACTATAATGAACAGCGATCCTCTCTAATAGGATTCTCTGTGTACCGTTGGGACGCAAATAGACACCAAGCAATACGATCTCAGTTGTACAACTAGGAGGGGTAACTAATACTGTCCGTGTGTATTTGTGTCACCAATCACTATTATTAATAGTGGTTTCCTGAAATGGAACTCTATGTAAGTGAATTGAATAGGTCAACTCGAACAATGATTTATCTGACGAGAAACTGACAAAGGTATTTTATTCCCACAACAAATTGTTTCATAGAGGTATTGTATTAAGTTTTACCTGGCGATTAATGATTATTTTTCTCTTATTAACAAATCTTACAAAACTAAGTACCGTGAACTTTTTCATCTGAATTCAACAGTATTGCACGTACCTTCTGGAGTTCATTGTCGATGTACCAATGAATCTCTGAGTGCGGCAGCGAGTAGTCCGTGGTGCAGTTGAGGAGCATTTGCTCGCCGGGCTGCACCAGCTTCGGCGCGCCAATTATCACCGGGTCCTTGTCCGGCATCGCTGGGGAACCGAAGTTCAATATCAATTTAAGAGTACCATACAGAGATTAGGAGTTTTTCAGACAAAGGCTCGATTCAAGAGCAGTCTACACCGGCGATGAGCTTTAAGCAATTTCTCTGTCATACGACATAGGGCTTGTCAATGTAATCCACGAGCATTAAGAAATTGGGTTACCGGGTAGCTTTGACGTCATGGACGTAAGCACAACATTTGTTACGATGCCAGCATTTCAGTTATAATCTAGTTATTTTCAGCAAACCTGTGTGTGTAATGCAAAACATTTCAGCCCCTATAAGGTTATTTCAATACTTACTGCTATGCTTACGAATCAAATCATTATAAATAAAGTAGGTAGTTGAACAGTTAGTAAGTTACCAAGTCTATATTTATTTATGCATATAAGTTTAGAAACATGGAAATATATAATTTTGGGAATCGGCTCAAGATGGAAAATTTAAACTAACTTAGTGGCGTATAATAGGTATTACATCTATATCCACTTACTCGTTTATTATATTTTCTAGTAATTTTAAAATCTACTTTCATTTTGATTCGTATTTTTTGAGCCATAATATTAGTGGTAAAATGTCAATCGAATTTTATTTCGTATTGCCTTAAAGGTGAATAAGCCAGAAAATATTTCCGTGTAGTTAAATGTGTTAATAATGTTATTGCTTGATTTACGTGTTTCAGTTTGAATAATTATGTTTTATAGAGTTCTGAGTTAATAAATATTCTGCATTGGCATTTTGCTGCCGAATCTTCTGATTATCTAACAGCGTCTAGAAAACTTTGCATACTTCGATAATTTCAAAGAACTAAAGTAATTTGATTCAGTTTTCCTTACTAGGAAATACTTTATAAGCATTATGAAAGTCAGATATTACAAAGTTAGACGGTGCGAACATAAATAATAAAGAATGCACTTTGCGCCCTGCATCAAAGTGTTTCTCTTTGCATAGGAGATAGAAAATTGCACCCGAGTCGACAAACGGATGATATTCAGAATTGGATGTGAAAATGCCAGACAAACGCTGCATTTGCTTACAAAGAGCTTAATCGTACACTCAGCTTTGTTACGCCGCGACCATGTTCGTTGCGAAAGTAGATTTATAAAGTTTGTAATGGCAGATGAGACTCTTATTTGTGTACACACTTACCGACAACAGTCATATGCTTGGTGAGGCTGGCGATCTGGAACTTGGGTCCCTCAGTGGAGACCTCGCAGCTGTACGCAGCCCTGGCGGCTACTGGAGGCGGCATCACGCGGACCGTGCACGAGCCCTGATCGCACGACCCGCCTTGCACCATGATGCCCGTCACGTTGAACAGACGGATCGGTGGCTGCACATAAACAACACACATATGAAAGTACAGAATATTACCTTGTTTCTATTCTACAGCATTTTGTCTCAACCACTCAATGCATACATAAATCTTCCAATGAAAAAATTGACCTATTCGTGACACACAGCCGGTAACTAATCCTATACCCAAATGTGATTTTCACAAACCCTTTATCATGTATGAGCTACTCGATTCCAGTTACTGATTGCATTCCATGTACGGTCGGATTCATAAGTGGAGTCATAGTTAGACCACTTGACAGATTGCAATACGGGTTATTATCCTCTGTACTTACTTTACTAACTTACGCACACACGTAAGATTATCGACTGTAAGTAGAAAAGTCCACCTTAAGGCGTAGCATTAAAACTTAAACAGATTACCACCTATAAGCGACATCTATGTAATCTTTGAAATAATTACTCGGTGATAGCCTATTCGCCACCACATCACCACAAAGTATACATCACACTTAGGGAATGCAATCCGGATAATCCGCAATCCGAAAAATCCGGATATCCGCCTATTAAAACTACATTTTCAAATCCGAATTTGTTTAACCAAATCCGGATTTTTCGATCATTTTACGTTTTCATACCTAGACGATAGATCGTACTGCTGGAGCATATGTCCAAATGTAGCGCGATGGTAGTGCAACTGCCTGCGACGCAAAGGTTTCGTGTTCGATTCCCGGTGGGACACTCAAAAAGTTGATATTTGTTACTTTGTGAATTTGTTCCCAGTCTGGTTAGGACATTGCAGGTTGAACCACATGATTTTCCGAAAAATAGGATAGTTCTGTGCTTCGAAGGGCACTTTAAACCGTCGGTGCCGGTTGCTGTCTATGTTTACTTAGACGGCGATCGTTACACAACCATGTCAGAGGCCTACTAGTGGTAGTAGGCGGTTGAAAAACTCTGACATCAGGGTTCATCGGGTCATCGACCGTCCATCGGGATGACTCGGTGTCCCACACGAAAAGAGAAGAGATATTTCCTTCTATATAAAGGCTTAAGTACATCTGAAAAGCTATATAAGCTTCACTAGGACCGAGATGAAGCTAATCCAAGATCTACAGCTATCTTCAGAGATATTAAAAGATACTGTAGAAGCTTAACGAAGAAGGGACGCAACATTAATCACTGCTGATACTGTACTGAGGCTAATGATCAAAAGTAAAAAAACACATATCACATACCATGCCTATAATCCCTTGCGGGGTAGGCAGAGCGCAAACGGCCGCAAAAAACGGACATTTACGCCACGTCTGACAAATATTTGAGCATCATTCGGAAAATTGTGTATCGCCATAGTGACAGGTTGTCAGCGTATCGCCTAAAATTGCAATACACACCCTTGGGGTCCCTTTGTTGCCTCTCACGACTACCATGGGAAATAAATGGGGTGATGCTATTCTAATCCGGCATCACAAGTAGAAAAAGCAGGAATATTAACAAGAAGTTACATGGTCTAAAATATTGATAAGAAATCATGAAAAATCCGAATAATCCGGATTATCCGGATTGACCCCATAATCCGTTTTTGAGAATCCGGATATTTGATTTAGAACGGATTTGCATTCTCTAATCACACTGGTTTGTCTAAAACCGTATTATAGTTATCCTTATTCGTTCACTTGTAGTAAAGCAATAGATTACATATCTTTATTTCGTCGTATTGATCACAAGCTACCGTAGCTTAGCGGTAATAGTTCTTACCTTCTAATCAGAACGGAACCGGGTTCCCATCCGATCTCTGTATGTTGAATAATGTTTTTTTAAATGTTTTTACCATATTTTCTCCAGTAATAATTATTTTATATAATATTGTTCTATATATTCATCTATGTATTATATCTATAAATGTTTATTGTAAATTATGTATCAAAATATTATATCTAAAAACATAAACCTATAATATTGTAATAAAACAAAAAGTAAGGTAAGAAATTATTTTATTGGTAGGTATGGTATCACTTTATGTAAATAACATAATGACATGAATGAGAACTTTTGGTAACCATAAGATACGAGTATGTAAAACTACATAAAATACTTGCTGTCGTAATACATAGTTAATAGTTTTGTTTGAATGATAAAACACAATATTATGTAAAATGATATTAAGTGTTCATTAGCTGAAACATCGATAGGTAATTATTTATAAGATCATAGGAATGATCCAAATCTTGGATTGAATCTTTCAATAAAGTTATTTAAGTAATAATTTCGTTAGTAATTATTTTATTGTTCTATGTTTAACGATGATGCACTTTCCTCGGAAGTAAAAGTAATTGTAATAATAATAAATCAGTTATTTGCCTACATCTCAAGGTTTAAGCTTAAGTACTCGTTTTCGTAATGAAAAGATATTGAAGCAAGGCCTTAAGATAACTGACTAATAATTATCAATCTTATATAAATATAAATCGATGTTTTAGCATAATTTAATTGCTAATGTAATGCTCCACAAATACCTACTGCAATAGTAGGCGGGTAAGCAGGTAAACAGAGGTTGAGTGAGCAACGATTTATCAGGCCCGCTTCGGCATACATTGCTGATTATTTTGTGTATATTCATATATTATAATGAAATACACAAGATAATCAGCAATGTATGCTAGATCGGGTCTGATTGGAATCTTAAGTAAAAATCGCCGCTTACATAATTAGTATTTGGTGTTACCTCCGCTGTTTTCAACAACACTTAATAAACACTTAATAGACTCGATCAAATAAGTGCATATATCTGTTCCTCTGGTACTCTCCCACACTCCCAGGCAGTGAGCCTCTAAAGCTTCTGTAGTTCTTTCATTGCGCATGTCCCACCTTTGCACCATTAAACCCCATAAATTCTCTATGGGATTTAAGTCCGGAGATTTTGCTGGACAACGAATAACTTGGATATCTGGGTGCTAGCTAAACCAATATACACCACGGCAGCTCGATGCACTGGACAATTTATCCTGGACAAATGCAAAACGAGGAACTTCACTATCAGGATAAACAGTTAAACATTTCGCACCGTCGTCGGTAGCATGCTTTCCTGTAGCATATCAACATAATTAGCGGCAGTTGCACGCCCTGTTTCTTGTGCTACTAATTCGCCTGGACCAGCGGCAGAACCATTTTATTCATATTGTTACACCATCATCCTCCGCTGTGAATCATTAATAAGACGAGTCGAGTTTTTACGCTACCTTCCTCTTCAAAACGTGTAACCCAACGTTTAACAGTCTTCCACTAAAACAAAGTAGCATTATTAATAAAAAAGTTTATACTAATCGGTTTACAGCTACCAACATACTATGAGTCAAAGTTTTTAATATTTAAAATACAATTGTAATGAAATAAAACTATACTTACGGCCAGACCAGTCTGATTAGCAATTTGAGTTAAATTAAATCCAATATCATGCAGCGCCACAGATAATTGCAGCGCAACAATACTCTGCCTATCCTGCAAACTGATATTAGTATGCATTTCGAAGAAATAAACACTGAAGTTTAATAAATAAACTTAGGTTAAAAAAAATAACTTAGCACACGCACTATCTCGCAAACGATCTAGCAACAACTAAAATGTAATTCAAAATTTACTAAATTTTGCTTCATTTGATAAAATAAAAACTACAACGAAGATGTCGGGATTCGAACCATTGTCTCCACAATAACGGTCAAGAATTAGCTTGACCGCGCTACTGACCAAGCTATCAAAGCTAATGACTCATGTAGTGAAATAGTCAATACTACTCAGCCTATTATACAATGGTAGTTCGTCAAATTATAGTATGTTATACGTCATTTGTGTCATTGTGTGAGTGTCGCCGCGGGTGCGAGCGACTTGTTTTCTGAGGTTTGTGTTAACTATGACTCCACTTTAGAACGCGACCGTACATGGGAATAAGATCGGTAGTATTGGGAGAGACAAAAACAAAATATTATGCGAAAAATAGTTTTAGTATTTGCGACAGGATTGTGCAAACGAGAGATCGTGCCCCATGGCGTACCCTAGGGGAGGCCTTTGTATAGCAGTAGACTACTATAGACTGATATGATGATGTGTGTATTGGTATGACTCGCTTAAGAGACTATACTAAGTCTAAATTAATCTTGTCCCGCAACCAATTTACATAAAACAACGTTGTATTACTGACTAGATACAGTACACTCATCTTGTATGTAAGTCGCTAGTGCACGTTATGTATGCAAGAGCTAACGAGATGCAATTCTGTTGTACTAACAGTTTGAAGTAGTGTACGTACGCGTCTAGATATAAATACTTATATTATATACCTATGTACTCTTTTATTATGCCTGGTCGATCACCAGTGCACAAATATACTCGTCGTCCTAGAAGCTAGACGTTTCATTGATATCTCCCGAACCTACTTATCTCATGGCGACCCTGCCATATAAGGGTACGCCTGAGAAGGTTCGCGCGTGTCGTGTTCGCGTTCGGTCAACTGGACTCTGAACTATGTATCGAAAATGAATTAGTATACCGAGTCTTAGAACTGTGTGTGCGCTTCGTGCTCCAGTGTCATCGTGTTTTTAGTGATCCAGTTAAGTTTTTTTTTGAGACCGCACCATGGGCAAGGAAGTATCTAAACAGCAAGAGGAAGTAATAATCGCTCAAAATGCTGGTGGTGGAGGCGAAAATAACGCACATGCATCTGGTGGCATGGAAAATATCAAGTTTCATCTGGGGCTGATCAACTTGATTTTAGGTGTTGCACTGCTGTTGTGCTGCTGCGGTGGCTGTTTGGTGGTCTACAATTTGTATAAGAAGTGCCACGTCCAGATGATACGTCGTGAGATTAACCACGACACGGTTCAGCGCGTTACCTTCAGGCGTAAAGAAGACAATAGAGAGGTTTAGATGACGCAACTTTTAGGAGGACTACGGCACCTACTACTTCGGGGACTGTTTTTTTTTTTTTTTACTCTACTGTGATGTGCAAGTGATGGACTGGATACAACCGATCAAAGTGTCTACTGGAAGGGTCTACGGACAATCGTGAGCAAGTTAATCGTAAACCGCAAGTATACATTTACACGTATTTTAATTCCGGGCTTATAAGTGAAAGTGCGATACGTAAAATTTTAACCGTTAAACTATTCTAATAAGCGTAATATACATAAAAATATAATAATAATGAAAATATAATCTAAGTGACGATATTATGTAAGTAATAAAATAATAATATAGGGTCCTAAATATATATTTTTAAGAATAAATGTCATTCTATGCATGATTTAACAATTTGATGGCAGAGTTATTATTAGAATTTAATGAAAAATTGACAAAAATATATAAAGAAGATCTAATAAAATTAAATCAAGATAGTAGATTAAAGAAAGTGGAAACAGTTATCAAGCCGAAACTTGCCGAAGCGAGTGACATTTATTCTGAATTTAGTTCTACATATACTGAGTTAGAAAAACAGATAAAAAATAATGAAATAAAAGGTTCCGATTTAGTGATAATTAATAAGTTAATTTTATCGATTAATACAGAATATAATAAAATCATAGATTTCAGTAAAAAATATATTAAAACTGACACTGAAAAAAATATTGAAACTGAAAGTACGAGTACAATGGCAGCCTTTGACTTGAAAACAGCCGTAGGACTGCTCCCTGTGATGACAGGTCAGGAAGAAGTTACTAAAAAATTAATTAGTTCTATCGAGTTGTATGATTCGATGCTGAATACAACTACTAAACCGCAATTAATACAGTTCGTTTTAAAAACACGTCTTACAGAAAGCGCCAAACTGCGTTTAGAAAACACTTACGCATCATGTGACGCACTTTTGGAGGATATGCGTTTGCATTTGCTTACGGCTAAATCAAGCAATGCTATTCACTCACAATTAATGCGAACGACCCAGGGGTCGTCTACTATTGATGAATTTGGCAAAAAGATCGAGGAATTGTTTGTTGATCTGACAATTACTCAAGCCGCTGGTGTAAGCTCTAGTTACACTGTTTTGAAACCCATAAATGAGAAATTAGCTATAAAAAGATTCACAGATGGTTTGAGAAATCGTCAGCTAAGTGTGATTTTGACAGCTAGGAACTATACCCAGCTCAAGGACGTTATTCGCGCAGCCCAAGATGAGGAACTGTCAACTACACAACGAGAGGGCGAAGGAACGATGTACTTCGGTCGACGTGGGAGTCACGGTAGGTACAATCACGCACGTAATTACTCTGGTCGAGGTCGTGGTGGCGGTTTCAACCAGCGTGCACCACCTAACCATGGCGGACCGAGATGCCGATCGCAACCCCCTTTCCAACATCAAGTTTATGCTAACCAGTGCAGGGAAAACCTAGGCGCTCCGCGTAGTCGAGGTTTCGGTACCCCGGGCAACCACAATACCAACTGGAACAGAGGTAGGTCAAATTATTCAAGGCGTAATAATTATAATAGGATATATACAATGAATCCGAAAATGCCTTCAACTTTTCCACAAAACGGTGACAATCGCGATATTAACACGTTTTTTCGATCATCATAGAAATTGTATCTTTGCATGTAACAACAACAATTATGTAGAATTAGCAGTAAGTAACAACAATTATAGATGGATGATAGATTCCGGCGCATCGCTATGTGCCGTGAAATACGATCTAGTACGACACTTGAACATTCCGATCAACAATCATCGATTACTCATTAGAGGTATCGGTGGACAGCAAGAAACATTAGGATTTGTTTCTCTAAACATAACTGTAAATGGAACAGAATTGAGTCACGAGTTCTATGTTTTAGAGAACTTAGATTGTTTGTGTGATGGAATTCTAGGCGAAGATTTCCTTCTGAAATATAAATCGGTAATCGATTACGAATTGCTCACAATAACATTTTCAGATCAAAATGAATACTTAACTGTACCTTTACACTTAGGGCAAAACAGTATTAGAAATAACTTAATCATACCAGAAAGATGCGAAAAAATATTTTATTTAGAGTCAGATGCGAAACAAGATTGTATGATAGTACCGAAAGAATTGTGCAAAGGTGTATTTTTGGCAGGATGTGTTACGAAACCTTCGAATGGTAAAATACCCGTTCAAATATTAAATACCCGAAATAGCGAGGTACGTCTTAATTATTTCAAACCGAAAGTTGAATACTTGCAAGGTTACAACATTTGTGCATTTAATGAAAATGGAAATACTTCAAAAAGGGTACGAGATTTACTTTCAATTTTAAATTTAAAACATTTAGATAGCATAGAAAGAGAGTCAATCCAAAATATATGTGTAAAATATAATGACGTATTTTATCTTCCTGACGATTCCTTATCGGTATCAAATATTTGTGAAACAGAAATTAAATTAAAGCCAGATGCCACTCCCGTTTACATAAAACCGTACCGTATGCCACATAGTTTAAAAAATGAAATGGAATCTCAACTTCAAAAATTTTTAAATGACAAAATAATAGAACCAGCTTGTAGTGACTGGTCTAGTCCCATATTACTTGTGCCTAAAAAGAGCGAAGATACCAACAAAAAGTGGCGATTAGTCATCGATTTTCGGAAGTTAAATGAAAGGGTTTTGGATGATAAATTTCCACTGCCGAATATAACCGATATTTTGGATTCCCTCTCTGGAGCAGTATATTTTAGTCACCTAGATTTGAATTCTGGTTATTATCAATTAAATCTGAAAGAGGAATGTAGAAAATATACAGCTTTTACTGCACCATCAGGACAATATCAGATGACGAGACTGCCGATGGGTCTCAAAACTTCACCCAGTAGTTTCTCGAGAGCTATGACTTTAGCAATGGCGGGACTTAATTACGAGAAATGCTTTGTTTACTTAGATGATTTGATTTGTTTTGGAAGAAACCTTGAAATTCATAATAAAAATTTAATGACTATTTTGAAACGACTTAGAAAAGTCAAGCTAAAGCTAAATCCCCAAAAATGCCAGTTTTTAAAGAAAGAGATATTATATTTAGGGCACGTCGTATCAGAGAAAGGAATATCACCAGATCCGGAAAAAATATCAGTTCTTCAAAATTACCCCACACCA
This sequence comes from Tuta absoluta, assembly GCA_027580185.1. NCBI lineage: Eukaryota > Metazoa > Arthropoda > Insecta > Lepidoptera > Gelechiidae > Tuta > Tuta absoluta. Next base: position 2,917,166 of record JAQAHW010000016.1, on the reverse strand, counting down.
ACTTCCTGTGATGAAGTTAAACGCTTTGTAGCTTTCAGTAATTACTACAGAAAGTTCATTCCAAATTTTGCCACATTAACTATACCTTTAAATAAACTTACCCGAAAAAACCAACCCTTTGAATGGACACATGAGTGTGAACAGTCATTTCAGGAACTTAAGAAATCATTAAGTACCCCACCAATACTAGAATACCCAGATTTCTCAGAAACAAATCAATTTGTACTTTCTACTGATGCATCCGGCATAGCTATTGGATCTGTGCTGTGCAACAGCAACATGAAACCCGTAGCTTACGCGAGTAGGCCGCTTAATAAGGCAGAGCTTAACTATCCTACTATTCAAAAAGAGCTAGTTGCTATAGTCTGGGCTATCAAATACTTCAGGCCTTACCTTTACGGAAAACATTTTACAATATTAACAGATCACAAACCATTAATTTATTTATTTGGCATGAAGGACCCATCGAGCAGATTGTTAAAGTTCAGATTAGTGTTAGAAGAATATAGTTTTGATATTAAGTACATAAAAGGACAGGACAACGTCATCGCGGATGCTTTATCTAGAATAGTGTTAACATCGAATGAACTAAAAAGCATGAATGAACAGATGATTTGTGTGATGACCCGAGCGCAACGCAAAAGGATGGAAGAGATGGAAAGATCGGAAAGTAAAAATGTTACAGATAGTCCACTAGTTCCTAATAAACCTACTAACGACAGGTGTGTACAGCCTAGGGTTGTAGAGTTATTAAGAAAACCGTGTGATAGTATAGAAATGTTATGGGAAAAAGCGAGTAAGATAGATAAACTAGCCAGAGACGGTAGATTAGATGACATAAAAGAGTGTTTTTCATATAATGCCAAAGATAAAATTCTATACATAAATCTCAATTTTAGGGCACAATTATCGCGAGCCGAATTTGTGACAAAGTTGAGCAATTTTTGTGAGAAAAATTGTATTGATAGAGTATGCATACTAATAAATGAAGAAAATAAATCTACATTGAAAGAAATGTGTGATGAAATAAAAAATAGAGAACAATGGACCGGTCCACGGATTTGTATCTTACGAGGAAAAAAGAAAATAATAGATGATAGTGAGAAAATTATAATACTAAATGACTTTCATTTACTGCCCACTAGTGGACACGCTGGTGTGAGCAGAATGTTAAATAACATCAAAAGGAAATACTATTGGCCAGGAATAGAAAATGACGTTGCCAAGTATGTTCAAAAGTGCACGAAGTGTCAAAAGATGAAACACTCTAGACATGTTCGTGAACCCATGTCAATAACAACAACTGCATCATATGCTTTTGATAAGATATTCTTAGATCTTGTTGGGCCTTTACCAAAAGACTATGACGGCAATTGCTACGTGTTGACATTGCAATGTGAGTTAAGTAAGTATATTGAGGCTTATCCTCTACAAAATAAGGAAACTCTTACTGTAGCAAAAGCTTTAATTAATAACTTTATTTTGAGATTTGGAATCCCAAAAGTTTTGGCGAGTGATCGTGGAACAGAGTTTATATCAGCGACAATGGAACAAGTATGTAAACTTTTAGATATAGAAAAAATTTCTTCAACCCCTTATCATCACCAATCAATAGGATCACTAGAGAATATGCATAAACACATGGGAGCATTCTTACGAATACATTGCGAAAATAGACCTGACTCATGGAGTCACTGGTTACCATACTGGACATTCAGTTTCAATAATACAGTTCATAGCAGTACGAAATACACTCCTTACGAATTGGTTTTTGGCAGAAATTGTAACATACCAAGTAGAATCACTAACGAAATAGAACCCTTGTATAACTCAGATAATTACGCACTAGAATTAAAATATCGTTTACAGAATGCTTTTCAAGATGCTAGAAATAATTTAATTTCTAGTAAGGAGAAAAGAAAATTAGAATATGATAAATACACAAACCCTGTGACTTACAAAGAAAATGACTGTATCTTACTAAAGTCAGAAAATGTTTCAAAATTGCAACCATTGTATGAAGGACCGTTTATTGTTATAGAGGACTTGGGACCAAATGTCAAAATTATTAGAAACAATAAAATAACTGTAGTTCATAAGAATAATACTAAACTATATATTGAGTAACATAAGTATTAAAACAAAAATGTGTGTAAGCAACATTTTTATTTTTTATCACCCCGAAGGTGAAGTAGTGTACGTACGCGTCTAGATATAAATACTTATATTATATACCTATGTACTCTTTTATTATGCCTGGTCGATCACCAGTGCACAAATATACTCGTCGTCCTAGAAGCTAGACGTTTCATTGATATCTCCCGAACCTACTTATCTCAAGTTGCCTTTGTGCCTCGTAGGTAAATTGATAAAGGCGGACCTTCCCAGCTAGACTAAGCGCCCGTTGACAAAGTCTTACCTCATAAAGTCACCGAACGAAAGTATTTTATAGCGATAATATTCAGGAGATCAAGAAAGTAATAGGTTGCCATCCAATAACCAAATTTAAAAACTAATGAAATTTCCAAATTTATTACAGAACATACATTTATTTATTTATACTTTATTGACCATCGTTCAAAAGGCGGGCCTAATGTCAGACGGCATTCTCTACCGGCCAACCAGAAGGTAAACAGAGCGAGAAAGAAGGGGGTGAACTAATGAGAAAATATCAAAAATAACACTAAACGAAAACAACAACCAGCTTCATCTGTCTTCAAATGCAAAAAGTTACATCTTCTTGACAACGGAATTGGGTTGATTGGTATACAGATGGCAGATGTGAACCCATTTCTACGCTCTTTTGACAGTGACAGCTCATGCAACCAACTCACTCAAGACTCAACATTCATCCATCTAAAGAGACGCCTATGGAGAAAAGAAACCGCTGAGATTGCCAGCTCCAACTCTGACAGTTTTCATGGTCACATTTTATAAGGCCAAAAAATCAAGTCACTTACCTCATTGGGCTACCGAATGATAATAGTGCAGGTCGATAGCCCTAGTCATGCCATTCAAGACCGAATATTAAAACTGCTTGTTATCTGTCTGGCAGTATCTTGATAAACCTTTCACACATAAACAGCCTTGTCATGTAATTTTTGAGATCTTAATTAGTTTTTAAACTCATAACAAAACTACCTGGATATCGGATGACAACCTGCTATTTTCCTGACCACCTGAATATTTTCTATCGCTATAAAGTACTTCTGTTCGGTAACCTCATGAGGTAAGACTTTGTCTACGGGCGCTTAGTCTAAGCCTGCCAAGGAGGATGGGTTTGTGAAACAATTATAAGGCTTTTGGCCAAGACATAACTGCTCTCTATCTGTTAGCTACTTTGAAGTGATATTGGTAGCCACAGAAGCAGCCTGTTTTACATTAATTTAAGCACTAGTGTAACTGGTACTACTTATGAAATGTATTTTAAAGTAAAATTAAAAGGAACACTCAAAGCTGCATCAACAGAGTTGGGTTTCAACACAGCTCGGACTAAAAAAACAGTGGGATTAGATAAGGTACTGTTTTCTGTATATTGAATCGGGTTTGCGAAGCAGTTAGGCAAAAAAGCTAAGCATAAAACTAGTAGGTAGAGAAGAGGCCTATACCCTGCAGTGGGTGGATGTGGGCTGAGGATGATGATGATGATGATGATGGGCACACTCACCTTGAGCGAGGGGTTGTACCGGAAGATCTCGTTCATGTCGCGGTACCACTTGACGGAGTGCAGGCGCTGGTCGTCCATCTGGAAGTGGCAGCTCAGCTCGGCTGCGCGCCGAGGGTCCGCGTACAGCGGCACCGCCACCTGGCTGATCTCAAAACCAGACGATATTGCTGGGGACAAGCAAACATTGTTTTTAGTTACGGCCATATTCATAACTAGCTTGTGCTCGCGAACTTCGTTTCGCTGACTGAATGTTATGGTTAGCATACCACCACCAGTACCAGTGTTTCTTGCCTTGCAAATTTTTTTTTCGAGCCATTTCCGTATCTGGTAAAGATAAGTCGGGCTCTAAGTGTTCCCAATCAGGTACTCCAGACCCTCGATATTAATGTGCCAGCAGAAACGGCTTATCATCCTGAACTACATTCGTTATTGACCAATTTCCGTATCCCTTTTAGTATTGCCGGGCTCTTGGTACTCTAGACATCGAGGGTCAACGTGCCAGCCGAAGCGGCCTATTATACTGAACAACTTTTGCTAAGCAGATATTTCTGTATCCTTTATACTGTAGCTGGGCTCGTGGTGAACGAAATATTCTACGTTTTCTCGTATTTCCTGTGAGAATGAGCAATTTCGTCGCGGTAAAAAGTATTTTTGATGTTGACAGGCTTAATAGCTATACACAACAAAAAGTTTCATTCGAATCCGTTCAGTAATTTCGGAGATTAGCTTAGGCAAACAGACAGACAAATAAAAAAAAATATGTATGTGTTGAAATCCTATTTTTACATCACTTACTATTAGTTTTTAGTAAATATACATCCTTACAAAATAATTAAAATAATATTAACAAAATATTTCATATCATATATTATAATGGTAATTTACTTTTTTATTCTGTCGATCAACGACTCGAGTTTCGCTTCAGTCGGATTAGCTGTTTCAAGTTTGAGTGCGCTAGCGCTGCGCAGCTATAATTTTCCGGTCACTGCTCGCCTCGCCTTGCAAACTATCGCTCGCATCTTAAGGGCTATTGAATCAACTGTCATCCTAATTTCAACCGTGACTTAGGCTGGGCTCTACCATTGGCATAGAAACACTAGTAGGCCGGTTCCAAGTGATCAGTCTAATTTCGCGATGGATAGTGTCAGTGCGTACTGTCGATCCCATAACACAAACATAGAATGACGCATTAATAACGTCATCGCCACAACCCTCGACGGAAGGCCCTGTGCCATGTTCAGCCAGTGCAGAGGTGTTATAGCCGTTAACTTGAAAAAATAACACCAACTGTAGCTAAAATGGAGTCGTTAATGGTTTCGTTCATAAGTAATAATAATTAAGTACAGTTTTTTCCTCAAATGAGTTTTATGAAAAGTATTTTGAAACAAGGTGTTGGTACTATGGTTTATTATGCACTCACAGTGCTATACCTCTATATTTTTTCATAAATAAAAAATAAGAAATTTCAATTTGTCTGTTTTAGCGCAAAGTAACAGCCCACTTTAGAGGAACTGAACTGAACGATCCCACTAAGCTGTGGAAGGCTCCGTAAGGGGCCGCCTGGCTCGCGACCACCATCCCACCGAAGTCTGGCGCCAAGTAGCTTGCTGCGTTCCGTCAGTGTGTGGGAGTGCCAGTGCCTTAACAGGCTTCTTCTGGGTGAGCTCGCTCCATCTTAGACTCTGTCTCTGTCCTATGACCTAGACTAGAGTCAAGAGCAAACCCATTATTAATATATAAAAAAAGAACATTTTTTATGTAAATAGGGATAACAAAATAAAAGCAAAAGTTCATACGATTATTCTGTATGAAAGTATTGGCCGTAAAACACTCAATTCAACAGACAGAATACGCGTTTGAACTTTTGCTTTCATTTTATTATCCTCATTTGCATATGAAATGTTCCTCTAAAGTGGACTGTTACTTAGCGCTAAAACAGACAAATTGAAATTTCGAGCAAGCAGCAAACATTTTAGTAACACATAAGGAATAAAAAACTGTCATTAAAAGAAGTGTTTTAGTTTTATTTTCAATTTTGAGTCCACTTTGCTCCATGCGCGCGAACTGAAAATGTAAATTACGCTTTTAGAAATTTCCGCCAAAGTTTTTATCAAATATACTGGGTCTGGTCGGACTGCATAAAGTACCTTTTCACATCACATTTAAAAGAGTTTGTACTATCAGCAGCACGTCAACCTACCTATTAAAAGGATCAACCAATACTTGTCATTTTAGTAAATGTTTGAAAAACCAGAATAAATTGATCCCATAAATTAGTAGATATGCTGCTGATAGTAGTAACATATTCAAATGAATGCCATCACATTGACATGCTGCCAAAAAATATTACAATGAAGGCAAAAGAATCATATAAAAAAGTCCAATTTGTAAAATGCCATTTGAAAGCATATTGTAAAAAATTATGAGATACCTACGCAAAAACAATGAAACTCAAACACAAGTTATCCAATAAAACAATTTTATGGCTGGAAATGCATTAGCTACAATAAATAAGAACAAAAACGTTTTAATACTTACAGCAATTTTCATAAAGCAAAGGTAAAAATAAAATAAAATTAGAAGCATTGAAAGTAAACGCGCTGTAAAGGCATGTTCACACGAGTGTGCACTGCACACGGCTCTACCAATGATATTTGTATGTAAAGAGCTAGATACAGCCAACCAGGCGGCAACTACTTACATCCGCATAGATTTCTACACTAAGTACCCAATACTACCTACCATACAAAATTGATTTACGATTTCTCTGATCACTAATAGTACGTACCATGTCTCACGGGGGCGCAGTGGACGACTTTTTTTAGCTTAAATTTAGGTTAGTCAATAGGAATTTTATTTGATTTAGGCTAGTTAAGCTTAGTATTAATTGTTATTTGTCCCTTCATATTACCTTTGTTTACATTAATAAAGTATTCTTAGTCAATATTATGTAGTTTCTTTGAATTTGTTGAATTCTGTATAAGCTACGCTTTTCGTAGCCATATGCTACGCGTATGCTACGGCGTAGCAACCATACCCAACAATTTTGTTATCCTCGAAAATATTTTTAACGTCTTCTTTGTCGTTTAGATTGACCATTGATATTAACTGAGTATTAGCAAACCTAATTTATCATTGTGTCATAAGCTCTGTACTTGCAATATGCGAATTATACAATTGTATATTATATTGAATAGGAATGTATTATTATATTTCGACTCTAACTACTTATTGCGAAGTTTTAATTTTTTCAATTTAATATTTAGCTTATTTATTACAAAAATGTAATGAAGCATTTCTGCTTATTAAATTCAGTGCTAATATTTTAGGGTAAGTTCTACTCGTGAAAAGGAGCAATTTTTCGCAATGTACATAGGTCAAACAATTTTAAAATAGTGGGCCTCCGATACAAAGTGACACATTTTTTTAACATAAGAACATTAAAATAGGATCTTAAACACAAAATGATGTACATATTTGCGAAATTGTACCGAATACTCTCAGATACTTTTGCAAATGCCAACGTGCGTCATACGACTTATAGCCGTCCATTAAACTTACTCTGCTGACAGGGCCCGATTCGGCATACATTGCTAGTTATCTTGAGTGAGTTGTTATGATACTCACACATAACCAGCAATGTGTAACAAATCTGGCTCTGTAGGCAGGGTTGTGTAATACCAACTTAAATCTTTACACTGTCTGCTTGAGGGAAGCCGCAGTATAAAGTGGAGAAGGCAGCATAAGTGATAGCTCAATATGCAGCGCGTGAGGTAACATTATCTACTGAGGGATTTTGTATAAAATTAATTATTTTTTTGTTATTAAAAACTGTAAAAAAGCATCATTTGAAAAATTACCAATAATATGGTCGAGTTATATTATTACTTATTTCACAAATATTGTTATTTTTTGAAAAAGACTGAAAATTTAGCTGAAATACCACGAATAAAGGAAACAGCGCGCGAAATATCATTCATTAAAAACATACGCTCATCCAGGTTCAACTAAACAAAAATGGTTTAGTCAAAGTGTAACAAACATGTGCCCGTGTAAACGGAGAAAGGTAAAATATAGTTATAAATAATTCGTTTTTAGTTAAACGTTTATGATTCCCACGACACAGGCGTGGCCTAGTGTGAGGTCATAGTAAGCTCTACTATGTACCTCTATTCTTCTTCGTGCGTGTACTAGTAGTAAAAAATTATAAAATGTCATCTATGCATGTTGTTTGTGAAATAAATATTTTTATTCCCTTACGAGATAGGCAGAGCGTAAACGGCCGAAAAAAACGGACATTTACGCCACGTCTGACAAATATTTGAGGGTCATTCGGAAAATTATGTACCGCCATAGTTTCAGTTTTTTTTTTCAAATACCCCCCGTTACCTACCTACCCTTTGAACTCCGTTCTTGAAAACGTTCTATCTCAAGTGCAAATCCGACCGTGCTTTCTATTTATTCACACGGTAAAATGTACGCTGCAGGTATATATATTTTAACAGTATACGAGATGGTAACATACATACAATGATCACGCCTATATCCCTTACGGGGTAGGCAGAGCGTTAACGGCCGTTCAACGGACATTAACACCACGTCGTCCGACAAAAGTTTGAGGGTCAATCAGATAACTGTGTATCACTATAGTGACAGTTGTCAGCCCATCGCCTAAAATTGCAATACACATCCTCTAGTCCCTTAGTCGCCTCTTACGACCCCCACGGGAAAGAAATGGGGTTATGCTATTCTAAGCCGGCATCACACGGCCTTAATAATATCTAACCATCTCGCTCACCCCATTTCTTTCCCGTGGGAGTCGTCAGAGGCGACTAAGGGACTCGAGGGTGTGTATTTCAATTTTAGGCGATGAGCTGACAACCAGACCCTATGGCGATACACAATTTTCCGAATGACCCTCAAATATTTGTCAGAGGTCGTGTAAAAGACCGTTTTTTGAGGCTGTCTACGCTCTGCCTACCCCGCAAGGCAATAGGCGAGACTTGCGTAGAATTTATTACTTCAATATACGAGGAAAAGTACAGTTATACACTTTTGTATTTTTATCCCATTCCATCCCGTAGCATAGACAATATTATTTTAAATTTAAGGCAACTAGAGTTAAGTGAGAGGTCGCTCTTTGAATATTCATCAACGTTTCATTAATGTTACAAACATTTGTAGCGGTCCTCATAAATAAATAGAACCTTCAAAACATGACATGTTATACCAGCCGAGCCGGTTTTCTATTAGGACTAGTGATGTGCCGCGGGAACATTCCCGTTCCCAGAAACTTTCCAGTGGGTATATTCCTGGGAATATTCCCACGTGCCCGGGCAAGTTCCCAGTTAGTGGGAACATTGATATTTTTATGCTTGTGGGTTTGTTAGGTTTCTTTTACCTTATTATATATATATATATTAATAATTCAATTGATAACAGGATATAATAAAAATACGAAAATAAAATTTCGCTTACACCCGGCAGTTTTAGGCAATTTGAACACGATAGTACTGTAATTAGATATAATAATTAAACTGAAAACAATAAAATGCGTTGTTATTACATTCGCTTTTTATAGAAAAAGGTAATATATCTTATTACTTCGAGTTAAGTTTCAGTTTTCTTTTCCTGTGCGTAATTTATGGCTCAAAGTCCTGAGAAATTATCTCGATCAGCGTATTGTATTAAAAGCAACAATACAATAGGTAAAACCAAAAATTTTTACTTCTATTATGTTGCCCTGCGGTCATTTATTAGTCATAAAACTAAAAAGATCATCATCAAAAAACTTACCTGAATAAGGGTAAACGGATGTTTTCTGATATAATAGAATGCATGCAAGCAGAATATTGCTAGTTTTATTGCGACTTTAGCCAAGGAAACAACTGTTTTCAACATGAACCCAAAAAACAAAGTGCATAATGACTTCGATGAAAAATATTAACAATTCAATAAGCGTGCCTGTTAAAACAAGATGGGGTTGTTATTTGTTCTCACTAGAAAGTTTCATCAAATGCAAATTTGTCTTTCAAAACATGCCCATAAACGAAGAAAATAGAAAACTAGCTCCATTCAAAGTCAGACTTCATGACGAGTCAATACGGAATGAACTAGAAGAGCTCTCAGACTAACTGTTAACTGGATCTTAAAACTCGAAGGAGACTATTATACCAGGCCATACGCGAAATGTGTGATCTTTTCAGTAATCCTGTGACACATGAACTACTTAAAGAAGATTTTAAAATGGTGAACATAAAAGCCTGTCAACTTTGCTGCCTGTATTTTAGATCCGAAAAATCAAGTTACACATCTTATATCCGAAGAGAATATTTACAATGGTGTAAATTTATCATAAATTCCATTAAAACCAGCAATTTAGAAATCACTATTTACAAGAACCAGACTGACATATTTCAAAAGTGATTCGTGTGGGAAATGTCGAAAACTACTGAGCCTATTACATGGTGGTAATATCTTTACCCACAAAATAAAAATATAGCAGCCAAAATACTTTCTGTTCCGGCAACATCCGCTTCAGTAGAAATATTTGCAACCTTTTCTAACATCCATTCAAATAAAAGAAACAGATTGACTACTGACAGAGCTGGTAGAATATGTAATATCTCGCATAATTGGAAACTTTTCAATAAAGTGCTAAAAGCGTACACTTTTGGTATTAGTTGCCATAACTTTAATTACAGCGAATATTGCATTGAGTTTGCAGGTTCTAATTTTATTTAAAGATAATACTAAAAACTTGAACAAAGGACATTCTGATAAATTGTTTGTATAAAGAGAAAATATATTTTTTGTGAAGTGGCGCCACTGTCGAGGCCGTTCACGACTATACTCGCCTTAATACCAAGGAGGTTGGAAGCGTTTGAAATGTGGCGCTGGAGAAGAATGTAGAAGATCAGTAGGACAAAGAAGAAGACAAACGTAGAAGTCTCCTTAAGACCAAACTAAATAAAAGAAGGAAGATGATAGGCCACATGCTACGACACGACAACTTCATATAGAACATTATTGAAAGCAAAGTAGGTACAAGGAAAGAGAGGCAGAGGTAGACCTAGACGCACCTTCTTTACCCAGATAAAAGCAAAAGTCAATGTCGTGTCGTATCAAGAGTCAAATGACTTGCAGAGAAGAGGAAAAGTTGAAAGTTATTCCACCGAAAAGAGTTAGACTCTTAAAATTGAAGAAGAATTTAAGTGCCGTGTGATGCTGGCTTAGAATAGCATCACCCCATATCTTTCCCGTGGGAGTCGTAAGAGGCGACTTAGGGACTCGAGGGTGTGTATTGCAATTTTAGGCGATGGGCTGACAACCTGTCACTATAGCGATACACACTATTCCAAATAACCCTCAAACATTTGTCAGACGTGGTGTAAATGGCCGTTTTTCGCGGCTGTTTACGCTCTGCCTACCCCGCAAGGGATTATAGGCGTGATATGTGTATGTATGTATGTAATTTAAGCACGTATTATTTGCTCTTTCTTATTGTTCAAATTGTGATTTAGCCAAAATTTTTCAATGAAATGAAATGAAAATGAAATGAAATGAAATGTTCGTTACATATTCGATTGTCTGAGCAAAATTTTTACGGGAACGAGGGGGGGGGACTGTGATTTGTAAAAAAAAGTTAATTACCTACTCCTGATGACTGTTTTTATTTGCATTTAAGAACAACTTGTCAGATGTAAATGTGACAAATTAACAAGCCATATAAATCATATGATTTATATTGTCTGTGTTTTGTTTTTTATCTTAATATATAAATATATACTGGCCACAATTCGGGATGTACATTCTCCTTACTTGCCTTAAATTAGTGCTGTCATTTTCCGTTAAATAGGTTTAGAAAAGGATAGGAGATATTTTAGTCGTGTTATGTCTTATAATTTCATGCAAAATACGTGTTATTTGTCAAAATAAGGCGACAATCAAAACAATGGCGACTAAATTGACTAGGAAAAGCGAAAAAACCCTTGACGTTTTTGAAAATTACAGGACTTAGATATCTTCTATCCTTTTCTAAACCTATTTGACGGAAAGTGACAGCACTAATTTAAGGCAAGTAAGGAAAATTTAAATTCCGAATTGACCTCACTATCTTTCATTATATTATGTATTACGTATTTAGATTCGGATTTAGCAAATTTCGCTTCCGATTTAGAACTAGTTATCTCCTATATTCAGTATTTTTAACAAAAAATAAATAAACATTTTATTATATAGCACTTATTAAAAATGAAAGCAATTATTTTTATGGCAATAGCAAACAATAATTTAGTTAGGTGATTTAGTATAAATAGACGCATAATTATTACAATCAATCATAAATTCTACTATTATATAAATTTCATGTTGTTTCAACCATATGTTCCCAGCAATTGGGAATATTTCCGGGCACCGGAAAGTTTCTTTTGGGAATGTTCCCACTTGGGGCATATTCCCGGGAACGGCACATCGCTAATTAGGACATTACAAAATTGATATAAAAAAAAGAAGAAAATTTTGTGATACAGATTTCTTTTTTTTTAACAATACCCTACATTGAATAAAGAATTTCAATTTAGTAAAAACCATGAAATCACACAAGTGGGATTTGAACCGCAGGCTTAGGTGACTTGAACTTTCTGATCGGTACCTAGTATACTTTGCAACTTCGATCAATGCGGCTTTGAGACGGATACCGCGTTGCTAAAAGCATTGCAAAGATCCGTACCCAATATTTTTTTGCGTTTGTAATAAGATAAGTTTAATTAACTGACCAAATACTTAACTAATTTTGTTAGTGCATTCTTAATGCAAGAGTCAACGTTTCGCTTGACTGCTTTATATTTGATCTTCTATTTTGCCTTTGCCGTTTTTAGCCATAATTTTAATTTTTTTCTATAATTTTAATTGCAGCAAATATTTCATTGAGTTTGCAGGTTCTTATTTAACTTAAGGATAAAACTAAAAACTTGGGCAACGGATATTCTGATAGATTGTTTGTAATAGAGAACTTGTTTTTGTGAAGTGGCGCCACTGTCAAGATCGTTGTCGGCTACACTTCACCTTAATTAACAAACACCCATACATAGCATGATCTAACATTCATGTTAGCTTTTCCCCCGATCATCTGGACAAAAAAAACCTTTCGAATATTTACCAACTCTAAAAAATAAAATTTTGTGACTATTTCACGGGTATTTTATGTCTTTCAGATGGTATTGACAGCTGAAAGGCTTGGCTGTTAGCCAGTAGGTAGAAATAATGCAACGTTTGACCCATAACACGTTTTTTGGCATGGCTAAGCAAATAACGTAAAATGTAAACGAAAATGTAACGTAAAATAAATAGTGTTTCATAAAATTGGGTAATTTAGCCGACACTATAGCATTATAAGAATATAGTAGTATTTTAATAAGGTACCTTTGTCTCATTAAAAGACGTCTGTTCATTCAAGTCTTGTATTTAATTAATTTGTGAATCTTATTTATGGAGCTTAAACATCTTTTGTTAGTCACTTCGAAGAAACAGTATGGTGGGCTGATGTGCTGCTGATAATGTAAGCAATATATTAGGTGTAAGAAAATGTTCTTCAAATATTTCAAGAGGTGAACCAGCCCAGGAAACTCAACAACTTTCCCTATGAAAAAAAAGACCTCGTATACAAATTGACCCTTTCGGCTGGATCATTTTGTATTGGAGAGTCATATACTATTTTAATATTTAACCTATGTTCTTTGTGGAAAGTAGTTCAGTTTCATGCCTTAACCTCCTTTCGGATTGTTATACCCTTTTTGTCTGTAAAGAGATAGTTCAACAAAATGGAGACGTGTCCTATGCCTTGAGTTTAGTTAGTTTACCCTGAGGGTTCTGAGTAATGAAGTGTTCGAATGGATCGTCTGTAGATGTTTTATTTGTGTCTCAGCTTAATTTCATTTGGAGCGTTTCATTCGAAACTAAGTTATTTTGTCTTTTCTTGTTTACCTTGTTACTAAAAAGAAAGTTGATTTGGAACTGTATCAAACATTTCAACAAAATTAGATTTACAAACGTTTAATATTGCCGTGTGATGCCGGCTTAGAATAGCATCACCCCGTTTCTTGCCCGTGGGAGTCGTATGAGGCGACGAAGGGACTCGAGGGTGTGTATTGTAATTTTAGGCGATGGGCTGACAACGATACACAATTTTGCGGATGACCCTCAAATGTTTGTCAGACGTGGCGTAAATGTCCGTTTTATGCGGCCGTTTATGCTCTGCCTACCCCGCAAGGGATTATAGGCGTGATGTATGTAAAATATAAACCTTATAAAACTCAAATGTGTCTTCCTATCTACCTGCTTTTATAGCTCCAAAAAAGTTGATCCAACTAAGCATGAAGTATTACGTTTTGCCAATACTACTAAACTAAGCTAGTGGTTTAAACGTCAGGCAGGCATAGTTTAGTTATGTTTCCATTAACCAAAATGGTCTATTCCTGTGCAGTATTTGACCTCAATAGCTGCTGTGGCTTTACAAGGACTGATAATTAGGCTGGGCTAATGGATGGGAGGCTGAGGAGGAAGAGGATAGGAGGCCTTGTGTTACAAACGTAGTGTGAACGTGTCTGATTAATAAATTTATTCGTAATCTTATTTTTTACAGGCTGCTTTGTTGGTGGCTAAATGGCGCTGTGTGAATTGTCCAGGATATCTATCTATATTATGAAACGTTTTTTTTAATTGATAGTGTGTAGTCTTCTATCACTTTTTTTAAGCATCCTTTTTTATAATGAATGAAGTTGTTTTTATTATAAGTTCTTAATTTAACTTACTATTAAGAATGCATCCTATTTTCATATGTTTTTACGGTATAGGACTGACACAATTTAATGAACTGATTTTTCAAATATAAAAACCTGGGACTCGTGAAGGGTTTCGAATGAGATTGGATTGACGTATCAATTCCATCTGACAAATTGTGGAGAAGCGGAGTGCCTTATACAATCCACGATTATCAGCAAAATAGAATTAGGGTTCTTGAGAAGATTGCCAACAAGATTGTGCTGGATGCAAACTTTTCTCTTTTTCATCATCACTCATTTGGTTCATATCCTTACAGGTCATTTTGTTTTAAGTGTGAGAATAAATAAGGTTCGTTGGACGACTTGGTGTCCTACACGAAAAGAAAAAGAAGATCTTATCATTCCGGCATACACCGCCACGTACGCTCGTAATTATAAAAGAAAAGGGAAAACGTTCCAATAAAACTTTGTTCAGATATTTTAGAACGCCATTACAGTTATATTTGCGAGTTTCCTGCGAGCACGCCTTCAGAAGAATAAACGGCCATCATTACAGTCGGTTACTGCACACAAATTTATTTCATGTCTATTCAGTCATGGGATTCCGAAGCAGTTTGAATAGTGCACCAGTGAAAATAAGTGCATAGTAAAGCACAATCTTTGAGTGGATGGGTACCAAATCGTAGCGAGCGCTTGTACGCGGCTTTTTTATGTGTTTTGCTTCAATGGAATTAACAATTTCCCATTCGATCCCCAGTGGCATGGGAGCTGTCTATACTACTGACTGTTCACCGAAATCGAATTCCCGAAATCTATTTTCGCATCGCAGAGAAACCGCAATGTAAATACCTACGGTGTACTTTCGAGTTCCTACTTCTGTTTGACTCTTCCAACTTTCTTTAGTTCCTTTGTGATAACACCGTCGATGTTATTCTATTCGAAATACAAAAGAAAATTTCGTTTAAACGTGTTCTATTATTAACGAACGTTTCGAAACCGACTTGTTTTTCTTTACGGTCCGAGGTCTCCTTTATGTTTTCATTTTGCAAACGAGGATTTTATTACACGGAGCCGTGACTTATTCAATATTCATATCAGAGATCTACCGTGAAGAACTTTTTGGGTTATTTTGCTGAATAAATAATGTTTTCTTTAGGAGTTCGCTTAATTGGCAATTAATTTGTGATATAATGGCTTGATATTGGAAAGGTAACGTTGACTGTTGAATAAAAAGACCTTGAATTTGTGTCCTCTCTGCAAATACTTTAAATGTTTGGGTAAAAAGTGGAAGAACAGATGACAGAACAAAAATAAATAAATATGATCGCACCGTAAATTTCTCTATCGGAAAAAAACTGTAGGTATCTCGTAGCTATATGACACGGCCAACGAGGGATACCATCGTTTTGCATATTGTTGAAGTTCCTAATATACTTTGGCATATCTCGGTTTGCATAAAATTCTTTGTCATACTATTTGTTCGGCATAATGTTTATATGTCATACTGCATTAAAAGTTATACTATTATTTTGACCTATTATATTTAAGACTAGTTTTAAGTCGCATATTTGTTATTTTTCATAATGTTTTTCTACATAATAGGTTAGGCAAACATGTTTTTAAAATAATGCCAACGAATAATATGCCTAGTTAGTTTTATGCTAATGAATAATATGCCTAGTTATCTCTATGCTTTTAGACATTATGACTTGTTACAAGAGTTATGCGTGTTGTTTTTATGACTTTGAATAATTATGACCATATAACATATGCGTAATACAAATATGACAATTTTATGCAAACCGACCCCAAACCGGCCAACAATTAATCAAACTTTTGTCAACTAAGTACCCTTTTTACTCGTCTCCATCATTATAGAATGTAGCAACACAAAGAGTCGCTGACAACACGGCTGGCGAGCGGCCAGCATCACGTCGTCAACGAACCAACTTCCTACAATTTGGAAGACAATCGGAAAATTTTAAATGAAAGTAAGCGTTAACGAACTCAAAAATGACGATTTCAATCCCAGACTTGATCGAATCAAAATTCCGTGCCTTTGTGATTACCTTCACAATAACCCTTTTTGAATGAATAATCGAAATCAAATTGATTCCAAAGTTTTATTTCTACCTAACTCAGTCGTAGCTTATGACATTTCTAGATTTTCACTTAAATGGGTAAAAGTTAATCATGATTAAACAACTTCTATTTTACACGCAGAACACACAGTCTTAGAGTTTGGTCGTCGATTTTCTGATAATTTTTAGACCAAAGATTTTGCGCGCAATTTGCCATATTTATCTTATATGATCTACGTTAACATCGGAAGTAACCAGTGTACGCAAGATTCAGTCGCAGAATTTTGCGCTCACAGGAGCGTTCCGTTTCAAATCCTGTCTACGGTTATTAATCAAAACTTCCTTTGGTAACTAAATATTTCATAAGACAGCATTATTCAATTTATAGTATTATTATTGTAGCCTAAACTAATAATATTTCAACTCAAATCATTTTACCACTTGGAAATATAAGTTTGACAAATAAAATTATAAAATATTCCAGAAAATCTTTATTCCTACCTCATTTTATAGACGCGAACGGCGTACTAAAATAACAAATAATTACCTGAAATTAATTAGTGTTTGCGCAACCTTGCTGATCAAATAACACAACCTTCCTGGGGAATTATAAATATAAAATTAATTGAAAACAAATATTCACTGGAAAATTTCTGAAATATTTAAAAATCACAAGCGATTTTCTACGCCCGTGTGAGTTTTTAATAAAGTAGTCAAAGGATATTTTTTCCTGACAAAATCAATCAATACATATTTGCCTTCTTACTCTTTACTTGAAAAAATATAAAAGATGGAAGAATATGTATGAAGAAATACTGAGGAAAGTACTATGACATATTTTGCAGTATACACATTCTTTATAACACATTTAAACATAAATATAGATACAATCGCGATAGCACGTTCAAATAGAAAACAGTTTCAAATATGGAATAAGCGCGTTATAGATATAGACGCCCCAACGATGCCCCAAAGGAGATTACGGCAACCGCATCGGCGGAAACTGACTTATATGCGAAGATAAATCCTGGGATACATTCAGCGATATTATTTATAGGAAATGCTGTGTGCTTTCTTTCTGATCCGATATATGTCCGCGAAGGTCCCGTCACTTTTGATATGGCTGCCCTTGTATCGTCTATTTGCTGTAATGAGATTACTACCGTACCAAAAAAATGATTCAGTATAATATATATGTGTTTGTGTGTAGTGGTTAGAATGTGTCATGTAATAATTATCAAAAAATATTTTAAAAAATTAAGGTGGTGCTCTGATTTTTTAATTATGAAGCCTAGAGCGTATCAATCAATCTGTTTACGTTCAGCTCAACGACTCCGCAATCCTTCTTTATAATGTACCTACTTTAAACTATGTAGGTAATAATGATTGACCCTTAGACTTCAGTCAGACGTGGTGTTAATATCCATGTTAACGCTCTGCCTATCCCGTAATAAATAACGGCGTGATTTATGTATGTATGTATGGTTATAAGTACATATCGGATGAATTATCAATTCTATTCGCATCACGCTTGAGATCGTTGTAATCTTTTCAGGTCAGTGACCCTGCTTAATATTTTAAGAAACCTGCCTCCTAACAATAAAACTATCCTTAAATTGCATTATATAGATTCACATTCCACGAATGAATGCACTGCCTCCCAAGATACAGGTTTAAACCTAGTTTGGGGGTCAGGGTTTCATAACTATCAAATGTACAAACTTTTTTGGGAAATAAATACATTTTATTTATTATTTTATATTATTAATGTGTAGGTGATAAGTATCTAGTAAATAATTAAATATTTTTTTTAGTTCAGCGACCCCAAAACATTTCTCCTATAATAAACCTTCTTACCTAAAAATAAATAGGTAATAAAATAAGTACCTAGTGAATGATCGACGAAATCATAAAAACTAGAACGTTAAGATCTCTATAATATGTTCAACTTAGCTACCCCGTTGCATTTTATCAAGCGTCATTTTAATAAACCTACCTTTGAAATGTGTGCGTAATATTAAATTTATCTAGTGAACAATCGACGAAATTTTCAAGTCTGGAGTACATCACGCTATATATTTTTCTATTTTTTTTTGTTCAGTGACACTATTTTACGAAACATTCCTCCTATAATAAACCTACTTACCTAAAATAAAGTACCTCTAACGTAGGACTGCTGGAAGAGATTTCTTGTTAGAAATAAGTATTACATGTTGTGTTATTTTTCTTTAATGTTATTGTCATGTGTTTTATCTTGTGTGCAATAAAATAAAATAAGTAAAGTAATAAAATAGGTACCTAATGATTAATCGACGAAATTATAAAGTCAATGGCAATCATACAGTAGATCTTCGTTATCTTCCCAGCTCAGCGACCTTGCTTAAAGCGAGTGTAGCCGTCAACAACCTCGACAGTGGCGCCACTTCACAAAAAAAGTTTTCTATTTATACAAACAATCCATCAAAATGTCCGATGGCTAAGTTTTTAGTATAATTCTTAAGTGAAATTGGAACCCGCAAAGTCAATGAAATATTCGCTATAATTAAAGTTATGGAATTTTTTTTCTAAAAACGGCCACTTCTGGTATTAATTGCCATAACTTTAATCACAGTAATTGAGTTTGCAGGTTCTAATTTTACTTAAGGATAATACTAAAAACTTGGGCAACGGACATTCTGATAGATTGTTTGTATAAAGATATAGTATTTTTATTGTGAAATGGCACCACTGTCGAGGTCGTTGACTGGTACACTCGCTTTAAGGATAATACAAAAACTTGGGCAACGGACATTTTGCTAAATTGTTTGTATAAAGAGTATTTTTTTTAGGTAGCGCCACTGTCGAGGTCGTTCACGAGTACACTCGCCTTAATATTACACAAAACCTTCCTCGTCTGGTCTTGAGAGCTTTCCTAAAAATTGAACATTAAAAATGTAACCTCAGCGACTCCGTGTCTCTTGCACCCTTGCCACGGGACAGATAAATTTTACGTTACCTAAATGTGTAATGGGTTTTATTTTTTAAAAGCATTTTCGGTAATAATATACTCACGCGAAAATGTAAAAAATTGCCTACGTTGCAAATTACGAATAAATTTGCAACGTATTATTATTATTATTTGCTTGATTTTTATTATTTTTGGTGCTGCTCCCTGCAAGTTTATATTTTATTTATGAGCTACTAATATGAAACTTTGGGTCTACGAATGACACAATGGACCAGATGGAATAAAGTAAATCTAGTAAATGGATAACTAAAAAATTTACTTATTTTATTATTTACTTACATATTTACTTGTCATGTTTATTTGATTTGGGTAAATAAACTTAATACCAAGAGTAATAATTAAACAAAAATTCACTTACAACAATAACTGAGTATGCAACTATTTTTTTATTAAGGTCCAGAGTGTTAGTAAACTACACCCTAATCAGTGCATGTGTCATAATGAAAAAAATACCAAAACAAATAGACGACGTACGTACATATTACCTACAAAATGTTTTGAGGAAAATTTTATACTCACCACAAAGTGCTATGAGTGAAAGAAACTTCATTTTCACAACTCCCGTTCGCTTCATTAGTTCCAAAATGTATTTGAACATTTTAATATGCACACCAAATCAAATTAAAAGTTCATTTAGTCACATCGTTTAATTAAAACTTCCACTTCCATTTACGTAACCGTTCTCTCTATCTTGCACATTTACTGTATCTATTTTTTGAATTTAGAATTACATTCACAACACAGATATTTCAACTTTTTATTTAATCAATTATATTTTTTTATCCGTCAGCCAGTTTTGTCTGTAAACGCTCGCGATGTCAGGCAATGTTCGCCGATCGTCGGCGCGCGCGGCCTCTCCAGCCAGTGTCTGCGAGGCGAGTGTCCTTGGTTCCCGCTAGGGCGACGTCATGCGCACTGAAATCTTCCCCTAAAGGGTCCTAAAGTGGATTAAGTTTTTAAACTTTTACAATTGATAAAATGGGATCGAGTTTGTTACGATGGAATTGATAAGTGAAAAGTTGCAAGTGAAACGCGCCTAACATTCGTGGAATCGAAAATTCTTACGCAATATTAACTTAATATCGAGATGAGTTTCAAGAAGGTTAAAGGGCGGGGCAGACCGGCTCCGTATGCGTTCCGTATCCAGCTCTCGTCCGTAGTCACGCACGAACTGATGACGTTGTAATGTATAGGATTGTATGAGATACGGCACACCGCTTGCGTTGCGTATGCGTTCCGTGCTGCACGCAAGTGGTGTGCCGTATCTCATACAGTCCCATACATTACAACGTCATCAGTTCGTGCGTGACTACGGACGAGAGCTGGATACGGAGCCGGTGTGCCCCGCCCTTAAAACA
This sequence comes from Tuta absoluta, assembly GCA_027580185.1. Classification (NCBI taxonomy): domain Eukaryota; kingdom Metazoa; phylum Arthropoda; class Insecta; order Lepidoptera; family Gelechiidae; genus Tuta; species Tuta absoluta. The sequence continues at coordinate 2,896,272 of JAQAHW010000016.1, read as the reverse complement.
AACAATGTAAATAAATAAATCACATTTAGGAGAAATGTATTGTGATGATTCGCGTAAATATGTAAGAAACCTTTACTATTGCGTCTATATCTTCCCAATTTCTAATGTGTAGTAGTAGGTAAGTAAATTAAGCGGAACTTTTTTCAGCTGAAAAATAAATTCTTCTGAAATGTCGTTGTAATTTGAAAAATGAATTATTAATTTGCCTATACTTGTGCCTCGTTTCAGCAGTCGTCCGGAAATGACGCTTTCATTCCGTTCCGCTCGTCAAACCCACATCAGCGTCCGGTTTTTATTGAATTTTATTATTTCTCTCTCTTCGCTTCCAGCTCATCAACTTCCGCTATTTGTGACGGCGCGGTGCTCTTAGAGAAATGTGAAATTCAGGGCTGTCGTTTCCAATTTCCCACATTTGAATAACTCAATAGAATTAGTGGTATGTTTTTTTCCGGAATAATTCTTATGACATAGTTATTTGATTTAAGATTTTCTGTGCAAATTTTTAACTAGGTACACAAAGCGTTAAAACGGACATTTTCATTTTGGTTGCGGAAGGCGGAACGAAACGGAAGACCGCGTTGCTAAAAGTTTCTGCTACGTAATTAAATTATTTAGTACATACATACACATACGCATATCACGCCTTTATCCCTTGCGGGTTAGGCAGAGCGTAAACGGCCGAAAAAACGGCCATTTACGCCACGTCCGACAAACATTTGAAGGTCATTCAGATAATTGTGTATCACTATAGTGACAGGTTGTCAGCCCATCGCCTAATATGGCAATACACACCTTCGAGTTCCTTAGTCGCCTCTTACGACTCCCACGGGAAAGAAATGGGGTGATGCTATTCTAAGCCGGCATCACACGGCAAGTGAAATTGATCAGATTTCCCAGCAGTGTGACATTTTAAGCTGCAATATTGATACTTGATTATTTAACATGGTCATGTGATGCCGGCAAATTTTTAACTTCATTAACGCGTTTTTATTTAACAAAAAGCGGCGGATCGAACTTACTGTGATCGTTGTTGCGCGTTGTCGCGTCGTATTCGAACCAGGGCCTGAAGTCTGCTAAATAAAAATCGTTTCAGTTGTGTGTCAATGGCCTGTCCGTGTGAAAGTTTTGGTCAATTTGTTTTCTGCTAATATTTTGCTTTTTATTTACGAGGTGTCAGCGCGCCTCAATGAGACTACCGGGGGCCGGAGAGCTGGCAGCTTCTTTGGCCAGCTTTTAAGTTTGGCCATTCAGAGGGGAAACGTTGCCAGCTTACTGGGGACCATGTCCGATGGGGGCGCACTGGAGGACCTTTTCATAGTTTAGTTTTAGGTAATTTTTTTCTGTAAATAATTAAATTGTGTTAGTTTTATGTTCATATATACAAATACAAATATTTTGAAGTATAGAAAATCACAGTGGCATTATAATGACATTTGACATTTGATGACTAAAAATAAGAGAATCAGGGCGCTGTAGTTGTTCTTTTGCAGACTGAGAGCCATAGCGCTGTTCGCAAGCCGCGGGTGGAGGGAACAGCTGGCGGTAACGCAAAGCTCGATAGGCCCGACGCGACGGCGGCCATTTTGACGGTGATGTGCCGTCTTACTTGCATTGTCGTTGTTGTAATTATCCAGTAGACCAAATGAAAACTCCACCTGTTGGTGTAAAGTTCGGCTGATAACTTAGCTCTGACACTCCATTGTTTAGTCGAAATAATATAAAAAATAAAAATTGTTACGTACAAAATTGGTTAAAAAGTTATGTCACTTTTTTTGGGTCTTAGTATACTACTATAATTTTCTTCATATTCATACTTATGTGCTTTGAGAAAAGTCGTTCAGCTTCACGAGTAGAACTCACGCTAAATATATTTGCAATGAATATTACAAGATATCTTTATACTCGGGAATAGATTGAAAGCATACTAATGAAAGCACATTGCTCAGTTTATTTATTGTAAATAGCTTTGTTACACTACACCGTTGTGGAGTTCAATCTGTGTGCAAGTTATAGCTTCTTATTTCTTTTGTTGCTTACAGAAATTTATTCACGAATCGGTACCATGGTTTTAACCAATATAATTTTCACACATTTACCAAAACATAATCGCGATAGACTCAAAAATGAGTTTCACAAACTTTGAATGAGTACACTAGTACATTCTCCATTCCAGAGTTTTCCCCAAAGCAAAGCAAGCAATACATTTAGGTCAAGCCATGGACACTTTGATAGTTAATAGAATAACCTGATTGTATTGTAGGTATCCCACAATGCTCCGTGAGTAGACCGGATAAAAGCTGCTATTATGTCGGGGTACATTATAGTAAGAATAAGACTGCTTTTGAACTTTCTAATTCAACAATCAATAAAACAAATAAAATATAGATAAGTATACATATTACTTGCGAAATATATTCCTCCGTTCATGCGATGGCCTATTCAATCTATATGCCGAATAAAATATACTCCTTTTTACAGTAGAGGGACTGAGTTGCAAGACTTAGTTTTTCTCTACCTAATATGTTTTGATGGGTCGTCTTTTCCGGATAAACAAACATAGCGCAGTCTACTTGAAAGTAATTCTTTGTTACCTTTTGATGGCAACTTTTCTATTGTTTGAATAAAGCGGATGCACTTTTAAGTTAAATAATGGATTGCTAGAACCGTTGTCTACGACAATCTGCTTTTATCTTTTGTCCCCAGAGTACTGTATAGAGTATAGAGCAGACCGCTTGTTCAGTCTGCGATATCTGTTACACAGCAAAATGATTACTATAAAATCTTTGTAGTTTAAGGTTGGAAAATTTAGTTACCCAAAAAAATTTTTATTTAATACTATCTGGTGCCCGCGACTTCGCGCGGCGATATTTAATTCATAAATATTTTCCAATCTTTTTAATTTCTCACTTTATACTGCGTCGTCTCAAAATTTTTGATTTGTTCTGAATCTATATTTCGTAATATGTCTCACGGTTGGTGGTGTTTTATACGCCAAGTGGGATGGTTGCCTACCTATCGAAAGCAACCTCTCCTGCATAAGCAACTATCTTACTAAGCGAACTATAGTTGCAACGTGGCCCATTAGTCATAATATATGCAGGGGTAAGCCCTGTTTGTTACACTATTTTTTTATAATTTCTTTAATCCCCTTGTAGTGATGCCAGTCGCACTGCGAAAACGGATGAGCCTGTTTATTTTTAAACATATGTTATTTGTCCTTTTTTATAAGCCCAACACCTTCTTAACTCTCCGGTGGCGAAAGTTGATGATGGTCATACTTCCAAGCTGTTGTTCACGTTTCATTTTCCTGTGAGGAGGCTAATGCCCACTCAACCTGCCGGTGTTGACTGTTGATACTGGTATTACTTCCAAAAAAGTTGTTTACTTAATTTTTTCTGAATATTTAAGTGAACAACTTTCAGCGACTAGTTTCAGTTTGATAACAGGTATATATATGTATGTATAATTTGAATTCAGAACATAAATCAATCATCTTTATTAAACCCATGGAAAAACTATGAAAAAGTAAATTCCTTAGGCTCTGTGAGTTCGTCTGCATGGATATCATAGGTCATTTTGTCATTATTAAGTAGATTGTGTCTGTTAATTTTTGCCAGTGTTTGGACAAATTTCCTAAATCGCCATGTAAACTCGGTTTTCCCATATTGTGGTTTACGGAATTTCTTTAAGTATTTTTTGTATAACTCTTCTACGTTATCCAGATCGTACAGTTTCACATTATTTGCCTTCTGTTTCGACTCACGCATAGCTTTTGCAGCTGCCGTTTCTCCCAATTCATTGTCATCTTAAAAAACAAAAAGATAAAATAAAAATTATAATATTGCGGTGGTGACGGTTGAAGGCGTGATCAAAGAAACGGCTGTTATGTGTCGTTTATTGGACTAACCGTGTATATTATGTAACATGTATATTGAAGGAGGTGCGTAAAATAAACGGCCATTTAAAATTAAATTGGTGTTTGATCATTAATTCTCAATTATTAAATATCTTTGATCGCATAAATCCAAATAATTAATAAGGTTACTTAGTATTGTTTTCTAAATTCTAATTTGAAGATCCACAGAATGTGTTTCATGTGCAGTAGAAAATTATAGACAGTTGAAGGCACTAGAGGCGAATAATAATACATGGGAACTATTGTATACTTACCTATAGGTGAAGATGTCAAAACGTAAGTCTTACAATGAAAATGTATACAAAGCAAGGTCAGTTGCGCGAGGTGTTGTACAATTTGATTTATCAAAGTTTACAGTCCAGTATCGAGATTATCAATCATCTGAGTTTTTGTAATGAAAATAACTTACTTATTCGTCAGCTTGATGTTTTTTGCGCTTTCTTAAATGGCAATGTTACAAAGATGTGTCCATAACATTACCCAAAGGATGGAAAAATAAACGAAATGCTGATCGGAGTCATCCAAAATTGGAAATTTACGTTTATTTTTCCTTCATAGCAGACTGTCACACATTGTGTGGCCATAATCATAAGCACAATAATCACGAACACTTACAAGGTGTTATGTTCACTGCATAATGTTGAAGTATATAAACGGGACTTGCATCTGCAAAACTATTCAACTGATACGATTCATTGGCGTCAATACGCTTTTCGTTCAACTTTTCCATTTGATTCCAGTTGTTCACAAAATTCACATACGCTTGATTCTCGTCTAGTACGGTTGGGTAAGTTTTATTATACTTAGATTTGAAAAACTCAAATTTAGGTCTCGCTATTGAATCTTTCAAAAGCAAAGCTGCTTCATAATCATCGAAAAGCCCCAAAAAGATTATACCCCAGCACAAAGATGAAGATAAAACCGAGGACGTCATATCTATGAAAAACAATTGCTTATTACGGCTACGATTTTCCTGTTTTCTGCAAAATGGAATTGATTTTTCGCATTAGATATCAATTGCGTACAATGATACGGTTACTACATTCAATAACCCTTCATAAGGTTCGTTCGTTGCTTTTCCGTAATGGCAGTTGTGATTTGGTTATAATTTAGCATTTTCTTGCTTATTAGAGGGTTTGGTGAATAAATGTGATAGTGTTAAAGCAAAAAACTATTTTTGAACTGAACATTAAATAGGAAATTCTAATTAAAGCATATATCAGATAACAATTACATTATGTCACAATTATACTGACATAATGTAATTGTGACGAGCGGATCTCCATGATTCAGTTGTCACTCAAACTGCGCAGCACAGCCCCTAGTCGTGAGACTAGGTTCTCTGTGTTGTGGACTCTCCCTCGGCGTAATGCCACATACCTTACTGACAGACCTAAACTTGAACTACAAAACTAACCTTACTTGAAGGCAAAATACGACTCAAAAGAGTTCTGGCGCCAGTGGCTCTGCGATGCCACCTTTAAATAATTATTTGAGAGAGATAACCCTTCATTATTTGAGAGAGAGAAACCGCTCTCCGATCATAATAGGTATGGATCCTCTTACCCACCATCCTAAGAAAATATACAGTTGCGTAAGGGCTGATCTTGCGTGAAATTGCCTAACTCAAGTCCGACATTGTAAAAGTTAGGGAAGAAATTACACGATTCAATATTAAATCTTCTGTTATCCCGACATCGGATCCGGATAAAAGGAGAGATTTCGTTCGAGCTCCGTGGCCGAATGAGGAAAATTTACATGACAAACAAGAAAGAAGAGGTATCCTCCCAAACGTGAAATTACAACCTTAGTATTCAGGCGATTTGGGAAGACGGAATATAGAAGACAGGGCGTCCATCGTACCTCTATTTATCGCTGGAGCCTTTAGCTAGCTTGTCCGAAAAGGTACCACTCACATAATATGTGTACATGGTAAATACTTTCGACTGCATATTGAGTTATGCATTTAGCAATGAGTGGATATTACAAAGTATGAAGATTTGGAAGCGAGTTTACAACGATGATACAACGTTTAACATATTTACAACGATGAAACAATACTTCATCAATACCCTAACTTATTGTCGCACTGTACCGCTAATATTATGTATCTTGACTGTAGGAGATCTGGGATAATTAAGTTCAAAAGTTTTGCTAAAAGTACAAAAATTGTTTTCAATCTGAAGTTATGTCAAAGACGGCGAAATTATTTTTGGTTACGCAGAAAACCCGTAGATACTTCTTTAGTTTCTAATTTTTTGTTTTTTTCAAAAAACGGGAACTAACACTGCTGTCTTTTCTACCTAAACACACAAACTCCCAATCCAGTTTACACGTCTCATTTAATCAAATGGTTTTTTTACCGTTTGAATGATTTTAAATAACGGTGCCCTTCGCAAACACCATCAAACTCCGAGGATGATTTATGGCAGTTTTGGGATTTAACGATTGAGGAATAACGGAAAAACCGCATCATTCGTTTACAACCCTTACGAATATTATAACGAAAATATTACGCTTGTTTTGAACGAATATTCGTTCAATAAATTTATGTTACTCTCAGGTATCTAAACCACATTTAATGCTATGTCATGTACCTAAACTGTATTTATAAGAACAGAACATTTAACACATTACTTGTATTTTTGTTGCATTATTGGCTCTAAGCATAAAAATACTTGCATAATTTCACCGATGTGTCGCCGTAGTCTAGTAGTAGGTTCGAATCCTGCCTGCGTTGAAATTTTGAAAGTTTCAAATCTTTTATACCTAGAGGTATAACCCTGTAACACATATAAGTGTTTTAATAAGTTAGCATTCAAACTATGTCGTATATTTTTGTCGTAAAAGTTTGCAGCGTTTTGAAGAGCGGTACTTCTTTGTCAAATAATTCTGAGGTATTCGTTGATTAATGTTTCAGTAGAATTCACTTATCAATAAACTTGAGTAACAAAAACCGCTAACGCAAAAGGCTTTTAGGCATCAATAAATTCTATAATCATTTTATAATCTTACGTCTACAAGAAATGCAAAGTCAAATCAAGTCGCACGTGAAAAACCGTCAGATCCCCAAAGTTGTGCACGAATACTTAAGTCGCTTTCCGCAACACCATTAAAGCCACCATTACACCTATCAGGCTTTCTTCTCAAACTCACATTTCTTGTGTAATGTGAGCTCTAAGGCAAGATGGCTTTTTATTTCAATCTCTACACGCACCCACCGTCGCTTTATTCTAAAATACAGTTCCTAATCGTCTATCGTATGGCGCTATTATTCTTAGGGTTCTTTCATAATAATATGAAGGATATTACTAAAGATAAAAATATTTATTTGCATTAAATGTAGTAATAAATATAGTGTTCATTCATAAATAATAAAAAAAAAATACATCGGTAATTGTATAAAATATCTATATGCCATATATATAGTAAAAGCTAGATCGCATCATATTTATGCGGTTCTCATTCTTGTCGTCTGTCAGGTGAAAGAAAATTTCGAATTCAGCTTATTCCCGTACAAATGTGGCTATGTTACGTTACGGATGCATCTGTCACACGACTTGACAGACGCTTCCGTTACGCACTGTAATCAGAATTCGCCATTTCCTTTCGTCTGTCAGACGCGTGCGGTACGATCAGTTCAAATACGCAGCGACGGACGACAATTAGAAGAACCGTCTGAAAGATCTGTACCATTGTTTCATAGTAAAATCAAAATATTGGCTACATACCTTAGATTTAGGTTCATCACTTTATTTTTGTAATGCAGCAATTTTTAGCAATTTTAAATTAACTGAATACTGTTGGCATAGTGCTGCAAATTGAAGTGGCAGTGGTCTGGGCACATCTGTCATAGAATCGATGGATAGTGGAGTAAGCGGGTTCTCGAGTGGAGGCCACGCCACGGCAAACGTAGCCCAGATGCCCTCCAAAGAGATGGATAGATGTCTAAAAGCTGGTAGCAACTGGATAGCAAAACGGGATATCGTGCTGTATTGGGTACTTTGAGGAAGCCCTACATCTAGCAGTGCATTGCAATAAGATGCGGTATAACCTAGTCTCTATCCTGTACAAAATTTTAAAGTTTTCTTAAAGAAAAGTCGCTCGTGTGCTAGAGGACTTACAAAGCGTTCAACCTCCATAATACGTGACTTTTTTCTCGGATGAGACGAGACAGCAGCGGAGCTAACACTCTATCGCAGTAAATTGATTCTGTTCGGGAAATATTGTAAATTTTCTAGCGGAGTGGAAGCCACGTCAGCTCGCCTCGTGACTGAGTGCCGATAAAAGCTACAGCTTTATGGAAAATTGATAAAGTCACACTATCATTTGCATTTCACTGTCCAGAATATTAATATAGATTTAATAATGTTAAAGTGATAAAATTAAGTAGGACCTACAATACCTTCTCATTGTTCGTGTGGCCTGGAATATTATTAAGTGCTTCAAATTGAGTAAGGCTAGATGATGCCAAAACGAAAATATAGCAAAAAAGAAATCTAATTATTTATTTATTCATAAAATACATTTTACAGCATGACAACCGAAGCCTGCACTATAAAACTAATTAGTTACATACACATTCAAAACAAATGTGTGTATATTTTGTGCTTTTAGGAGTATGTATTTCTGTATGTTTAAATTTAATCAATATTTACTACTCTACGAACACTAATACTCTAGGCGGTTGTCCCACTATGACTGTCTGCCTGCAATTTCAAAATCTTGTACAAAAAACGGATACCATGGCACTATGACGCTGCAATTTGACCAGGGTGGTTAACCCACGCATCCATTAATCCGTAAATGTGTGGAAATCGCCTCATTATCATAACGGCCACATACGACATATGCGGATAATGATTCCTAAGCTCATGCAGCCTTGTAAACCTCAAACAAAATTGTTCGTATAAGTAAGCCGTAATGTATGGCCAACGTGATTAACCCTCGAATTCCGGCGAGGCATTACCAGCCCCAGACGTCGCCAGAACTTTTCTTTACGTGATAAACGCTCTTCCAAATTGCCCACATTTACCCGACGCTGCAGGAAACCACTGTTAATGTGGCAACGCACAGTAAAAGTTGAATAAGCAGTAGGTATGCTACCGTCTTGTATTTGTTCCGTTGACGGTAGCTTGCTTTTTTTCATTTCTTTTGTTTTTGGAATCTAGTTACGTAGTAAGTACAACGCCATCTACAGAGTTCTTGGAAACTAAACAGTTTTTATTCTCAAAAAGAAAACTTCGTATTCGAGAACTATCTTGAAACTTTGGCTAGGTGGTATATCATGTCAGTTTGTAATGAGTTATTATACTACTGCTTTAATTTTTACTGTGTTTCATCTAAGGGAAACTTTCTTTTCAACCCTCACATCTTTGTACTCATATAACAGTACTCAATCATACAACTCTCAACTTTGCCGTTTATTGTGAGCGAACTGAGTTGAAATTGCGCGTTCCAATGCCAATGAGAGAATATTTGGACAAATTAATTTAATTCAGTCAATTATGAATGCCACGTAAACGATCCTGGCTGTATAATAATAACGTCGGTTCACGATACGTTATTTGTGCACCTGTTAAATATAAATAGGTAGTTTCTCATTTACCGAGAATTGGTATCAGTTACTATTTAAATTGTGGCACGGTAATCTAGCAAAACTATTGTGGTGACAAACAGGCGTTATTTGATAGGGAGATGTTACAATAGTACATTTTACAACAAGTGCACAAAACGGATCATTTTCATCCGAGACTTTTAGCAGCCCGAGCCGAAGGCGAGGGCTGATAATAATGTCGAGGTTAAAATGGTTTTGTGGACGAGTTATAAACTCTGCTTTTCACTTTGATTGCGAGGAAATGAAACAATAGTATATTATATAAGTAACATTTATTTAATTAAAATTCAAAGTAAAATTTGTACAGTTTTGAATACTGAAAGAAATTGTTTTTTCCCGAGACTTTGGCGGTAGTATCTGTTGCACAACTCTCTGTGCATTAATTTCCATAAGCGTATTAGGAGAGAGTCTTAAATCCTCTTCTTCACTGGTCATTTTTAAAAATTTTAGCAAATTGAAGAAATTACGAAAAAACAAGAGCTGTTTCCCGCCGCTTTATTTTTTTTAAATCTTACGACATTGGCATTAGGCTTGGGCTGCAGACCTATACAGCCTACTATTTAAGCCGACATAGTGCTATTTAAATTTTTTCATACATATAAAATGAAATAGCACTATTTGGCTGTGTATGGCTCATTTTCTTTGCCTTCATTTATGAGTAGATACGTTCTTGCACTTGTGCATAAAATGCGATTTTGTGCAGCCTATATCCTGCACCAATAAGCTCTTTCAGAGCATGAGAAGTGAAAAAAGTATTTATTTTAATTAACACTCCTTCTCATCTTATATTTTTCACTCCTACATATTGAAATATTTCTTATAATTATTTATGTTTTTCGTTCATTCATATTTTATTAAATAAGCATTGAAAGTAGGAAAGATGTGAAAGGTGCAATCATGCTCGCGTACGGAGCATGTTAAGTGCAAATAAAATATGCATCTTATAATTCTTCCTCTTACTGCTCATTAAAAATATTTAAAATATATTATAAAATAATATTTAATCATCCTTAATATCTGAAAATATTATCTACACTTATTAAAATAATCGTCGTAACTTACTTTAATCCCCAAAATCGATATTCATATTGTTATGTTGCACTGGTGGAGGCGTGTTTATAGACTCTCTGACATTACTATTTGTAACAGCTTTATTCGCATGTATGTCCTTATTGCCAGTAGAATCCGAATCAAAATCAATTTTTATATCTTTAAGAAACGATGGTTCTGTTGCACTTTTTACATTGAATGTCATCCACGCTGGTACGTTCGTTCCTGTTGTTGTAGGATATAGCTCCTGCTCCAAATTTAACTTTTCATCATCAGTCATATCGGCGTAAATATTAGGGGCCACTCTGATAAGATTTTCAGGTTGAGTGTTTATGTAGTTTATATCTTTTATCTACACTCGTCTCATAATGTTCGAATTATGAATTCGAAAACAGATGCATAATGACCTACTTTATGCATTCTGCCTATAAAAACTAGGGTTTACTATAAATTACAGAAGCGTAATGACTTAATGAGAAAACTCTAAATACGATAAAGTTGAGAAATGAAACGAAGTTTTTTTTTCCAATACTCAAATCGCTATCTTCCGCCGCACCTGACAGTTGTTGTTGTACGGTAATTTTTCGGATGTTGTTCAGTTGTTTTAATAGGTTTTTGTTCTGTTGTTGTTGAGATGTTGTTCAGATGTTGATTAGTTGTTGTTCAGATGTTATTCCGGTGTTGTTCAGTGTTGTTCAGTTGTCGTTCAGTTGTTGTTCAGTTGTTAAGTTATTTGCTGTTGAGACTCGACATCTAAACAACTGTTAGTAAAGAATCTTCAAAAATTCATATCAAGCCATATTACGTTCTCGTATTGAATTTGACCATGTATCGGGCCTTGCAATCGCCAGTGCGGACGTTTGGAAAAGTGTTCAACTGAGTTAATTTTTTAGAGTGTAGATAAAATAGTGTATGCAACTGCATATAATTAGGCATTAGAATGCTCGTGTCAATCTATTATCACACTCGGCTACGCCTCGTGTGATAAACAGACACTCGCATTCTAATGACCCCCATTATATGACAGTTGCATAAACTACTATTAAAGTGTTTAAAAAGTTTTTATATCTCAGCTGGTACTCGTCATTGTTTTGGTATGTTTTATTGTACATTTTGATGAAACTTTCAAAAAGCCATGGACCATTTTCTGGACTGAAAAAGTTAGCTGGCAGTTGATTTAAAACGGCTTTGTTCTTAAATTCCTCAAGTTGCTGTTGCACTTGTCCCTTCGTATTGATACATACATACATATATCACGCCTTTATCCCTTGCGGGGTAGGCAGAGCATAAACGGCCGAAAAAACGGACATTTACGCCACGTCTGACAAACGTTTGAGGGTCATTCGGAAAATTGTGTATCGCCATAGTGACAGGTTGTCAGCCCATCGCCTAAAACTGCTATACACACCCTCGAGTCCCTTCGTCGCCTCTTACGACTCCCACGGGTAAGAAATGGAGTGATGCTATTCTAAGCCGGCATCACACGGCAAACATTCGTATTGATAATAATTGTAAAAACATACACCAAACAATACACGTTAATCATATTATTCGGATTTTTGAACTGTCTTTACCATTCAATTACTTTTATCAGCAAGCATTTCGAATCAACTGGCTTTGTAATCAAATTACCCAGTCTCAGAATTTAATTCTGTTAGTATTACAAATCAATTACACAGAATAAAACAGGGCAAGTTAGTGAATGTTTGGGTATACCGAAAATAAAATGTTTAAGTACATACCATCATACCATACACATCTTTTTACTAATCTCGTGAAAAGAGGCATTGACCCGTCACGCAAACCTACCTGTCATATCATGATTTGCATCGGTTTGTAGGAAGGGTCAATGGCTTTTTCGATTGATTTTAAATCAAAACACCATAGTTAAAAATCATCATTATTGATTAAGTAGATCCCCTACGTTTTGATAAGAAAGTTCATGTCGCGGTTTATAGAATGGGACAGCTTCAGGCTATTATTTATATCCACACATACACCCACATTTTCAATGTCTTTTACATGGTTCATTTATTTTTATTTTTCGATTCATGTTTCATGTTAATAGTTGTTCTTTGCGGCATGTTATTATCATGCCCTTTTTGTTACTCACATAGCAAGGATATTAAAAAGAAAAAAGCAATCACATAGCAAGGATATTAAGGGACTCGAGGGTGTGTATTGCAATTTTAGGCGATGGGCTGACAACCTGTCACTATAGTGATACACAGCTATCTGATTGACTCTCAAACTTTTGTCAGACGTGGTGTTAATATCCGTTTTACGGCCGTTAACGCTCTGCCTACCCCGTAAGGGATATAGGCGTGATTTATGTATGTATGTATGTATGTATTTTTAAAAAAACCTCATAAGTGTTAGATTTTTTTGAAAGTGTGTCTAACGTTTTTAATACGAAATATTTATTTAAATACGCTCTCAATGCATGTCTAACTTTTTGTGTGACATTTGTTGAACGTGAATTAACATATTATTTTGTGTATGGAGTTTTATTTTATACACCTATAAAAACTTTTTGGTGGAAAGGCCCACAATGTCTGAGAAGATTTTGGAACAGCATTACATCTGCAAGCACGTGTACCGTTAGCAGAAACGAGACTATCACACTGTCAGCAGATAAGCTCGCTCCTAAGAAACGCTCATCCGAACGGGAGATAGGGTTAAAGAAAGAGGGGAGTGGGGGGTTTGTCAAACCTCGTACGTGGTAAGTATTATCTTCATCGTTTCTGCTATGCTGAGCAAACTAATATTATCTAAAGAAAATATCGACAGGCGCATTGCACGTGGCTTCGCGATCTAATGTTGCACTTATTTTCTTCGTCTTCAAGGAGATTCTGATATTTTACTATAATAATATTTGGGCCAAAAACTAGGGGCTATATTCCGCTATTTGAAAAGCGTCTCAGTTATGTTACAATAGAGTTAGAGAGTCAGTTGGATGGTTTGGACCTTTTCGTATTTCCATAACAGTTTGATGTCTAGAAATCACAATGGCAATAGAATGACAATTGAGTTTCGATAGCATTACAATGACTTGACTTATGACTTATTCATCAAACTCAAACCTTCACTTTTTTATAATATTTTTTAGAACTCCGTAGATAAGTGCCGCAGTCAATAACTAAAATACAAATTGGGTATCATAAAGAGAAAAAATATTTCTTATTTTAGGCTGTACGAGTAAAACAGGCACGTCCATTTTGAAACTAAGTTTCGTTTTCATTATTGTTTCCCTCAGTTTTCTTCGTTTTGTGGAAAATAAATGCTCAAACATTTTCTCTTATTTATTGAAGTTAATTTATTTCGATTGTGAGAAGATTTGATAAGAAGATCAACGGAGATAAAGTTAATCTATTTAAGTAAATTTTGAGTCAATGAACTATAAGTATAGGTACAGGTATTTTTTATATGAATATTTTATTAGTTTCTGGGTGCCCTCATGGCTAGACGCAAGTAAATAGATTTTAAGCTTTTGGTATGTGTCGTTTTAATATTTCGAGTGAACTTTACAAACCAAACATAAACCTTAGTTTTCAATTATCCAATTCCAGAATTTCGCTGATATAAGAGTAAAATGTTCTTCTGGCATAAAAAATAGATACCTTTCATGTTCCAACCAGGTACAATGAAAGGGACGGACGCAGACGGTCATTAAATGGTTACACTCATCCTGACCAGTCAGAATGTAGAGAAAAGAGTTTTCTTTTCAATATCTCGAAGAAAGCCATTGTGCCAACGACATGACAAATACTTTGGTACAATTACTTCATCACTTAATTTATTACCTTGTCACAATTTTCGAAACTGCAATTAAGGCGGTTCTCTCAATTCTTGTCCGTCGTCCTGTTTTTTTTAACGCAACGTAACGCATGCGTCTGTCAGACGAGATGAAATTGCGAGTTCCAATCTTATTCCCATACAAACAAAAAAAGGAACGACGGACGACAAGTGAAAGAATCGCCTAATAGCAACCTTGAGGGTGATCAGTTGTTAAATTAGTTCCTTATGTAAAATTATAATAGCTTATTATTTTGTTTTGCATGAATGTTGTACCATCTTAGCAATTTTTTTATATTTCTAACTAAATTCTGGTAACCTTATAACCTAGGTATATTTTGATAAACTTTTGATAAGGGGCACACATACCTTGTAGGGTTTTTTATCGTCACTTTTAAGCGGGCTACGCTTTAAGGACAAAAAGGTACTAGAATATTGTTGAAAGGGCGTAGTGATAAGGGGCCGTATAGCGTGATTAATTTACGTTAAGGATTAGCCCTTACAATATAAGCACTATTCTGAAAACCCTGTGAGAAGGATAGGATAATATACGTTAAGGGCCTGCTTCGAACTTTTAAACGTCCCTTTCCCACTAATGGCAAATCCTGTGCGTGAGAACAGAGCGGAATCCCCATATTTAGACGATTATTCACTCTTTAAGAAATTTCTCGCCAAATAAACAAGCAATCAAAAAACTGTTCCACAAGCATCTAGAAATGTACAAGACGTATCGTGTTTGCAAACAATAATGTGTTATGTTCACTACGCAAAGTGTAAAAAAGATCAAACTTTAAAAAATAAATCTATCGAGGAATCTTTCTTTAGTCGTGTTTTCCTGCGACCAGAATCTATACAATCTATAAAATACCTACTTTTTTACGGCGCGTCCATAATGACATGAAATATATCCTATACATACGTAGAATACTACTAGAAAATAAACCGGCTTCGATCAGAGCCATAATTTTTGTCTTTGTCTTTTCCCATTACGACGGCAATTTTCATGCGAGGAGGCGATTGGAAAATTGGTGAGCTTAGAGTGGTTCGCACTCAATAAAAAGGAAAATAAGCGTAATGGGCTTGATGGCAACTCCCTCGTGTTGGCTCTGATCAAATAACAAATAAGATAATCTGAAACGCCCAGTGAAGCCGATAAAAGTAAACTCAACTTACGGCAGAAACGTTCTTATTAACTGTACCTAATTTTGCGAATTTTACCGGATTGGCATAATTCCAGCCGGATACGGCTGGATCAGACCGGATTGGAACTAAAGAGCGTATTTTTAAATATATTTTCGAGAATTGATGATGATTTAGTTTGAGCTGAGTAATAATAAAATGAAAATTGTTGGTGATTTCACCCTCAGATTTTTGGTAACTTATGTCAAATCGTAACAATAAGATGTCATTAACAAAATCATGGCGTTGGAAGTGAATGATTATGATTTTAACCATCGCTTATCATGCTAATGCTTCTGTTTGCAGACTTCGCTTCATCACTCGCATGATAAATCAACGAAAACATCTCATGAAATCTAATGTTTTACCATAGTGTTGCGGTTTTCCGGATCCGGTGCCGGATCCAATCGAATATAACCGGATCCGGTAAGGATCAAAAAGGCACTGGACTAATTAATAATATAGTAGGTTTTTCCTACCTACTTGTCAAATTATGCTGGTGCTTAATAAATTATTGTGATTGATACGAGCCCAATGCACCTAGAGGATATTTACTAATTACGGTAGGTAGTCATTGTATAACGAAAATCCGGCCTCATTCAATCGTTGGCCGAGGATCCGTCTTCACAATTCTCTCTTATATCAACCCTCCGGGCCTTGAGCGCTGATCTAATTTACCGATCTCCCACACCAGCGCAAACACGGAATTATTATCGGTTTCGAGATAATAATGGAAAAAAAAATCCACGTAATGTCCAATTGCTTCCTCCCTGTGTTGATACAAATGTACCTAATCGTATTTTTTAACTGAACCAGTGCTTCGGAGGACACGTTAAGCCGTCGGTCCCGTTTGCTGTCTATGATTACTTAGACGGTAGTCGTTACACAACTATGTCAGAGGCCTACTACTAGTAGTAGGCAGTTGAAAAACTGTCGACACCAGGGTTCATCGGGTTGTTGGACGACTCGGTGTCCCACACGAAAAACAGAACTGAATCACATTCGCAAAAATAATTTTAAAATATGTGTTTATGCAAGCTTGTTTGTCATACCATTACAAAATAAAACACCGTTCTCTTGTACCTTCTGTTGGCAAGAAGCGTAGTAAAATAATGCATAATTTTTGGCATTCTCTTTTATTGCCATCACGATAGGAAACATTGTCAGATTAAAAGGAACCCTTTTTCGCTGTTGATAAAGTTGATAGCTGAAGGGAGGTTGCAGAAATATAATAAAAATGAAATGAAATAAATGTTAGCATAATGTGAAACGAAGACGTATCACATGATGGAACGCCTACCATTTCAATCTATAGCATTATTTCCTCCAACATTGTTTGCGTGATAAACGTACTTTCTTTCCTTTCTATAAACCATCTTAGTTTTAAAAGGAAATTTGAAAATGAGTATATCTGACGGTTTATTTTGGGGATTAATTTAAATTGACCCAAAAAAAAATCTGCGTAATATGGCGAAGTTTACAGTGCGTACTTACATGGTTGTAGCCGTATTTCCATAGGAATAAGATCGAAACTCGCAATTAGCTTTCGTCTGACAGACGCATGCGTTACGGCGGGGCGGCCATTCTCCGCTATTTATGTCAAAGTTGTGTCTTTAAAAAGTATCAATGTTATGGTTAGCAGTTTTGTATTTCGCTGAAAGGGGAAAGATTGATAATGTATTAAGGGGATTACATGGGCTGGTTGATGCCCCTTCACTTAAAAATTCATAACTTGATGTAAACGTAATTAATCGAAAATCCGCTTCTGTCAGATTAAAAGGTACTTCAGTATATTTACAGATATTTTTTGTACAAAATTATCATGGTAGTTACAGATAGGTGCTAATAAAAATTTCTCTATCTGTAACTACAGCGACACTACTATTATTTATATAAAATTTTGTAAGCTTTGGCATCTGTACTTCAATAGAGTATGCTAGTTGTGTCTCGCTGTTGTCGCACTTGCCAAAATGCGAAAGCTATAGGCAAACCAGATAACACACGTAATATGTTGTTCAAAAATCCATCTTGAGATATATTACTCCAATGCAAAATGAAATACCTACCTACAGAGAGTGAAGACAGCCGGACTGACCGCTTCCACCTTCTTCCTACCCCGCGGGCATACCGTCTGGTTTGCCTTTAGCTTCTATCCATATGTAGCGACCTCTGGGAGCTACGGCAAGAAGCTCACTCAAAGTGGTTCACGAGCAAGCAAGACGCAACAGAAGTTCCAACAAAGAACAAAGAGCCTGAAACGCGGTATCGAAGTGTTTCACCGCGCAACGCATATATACAACTTTCAATTCTATCCAGGTGGACCAGTCGCTCCCCTGGCCACAACACCCGGCCAGGCTGGTAGCTACTCTTTTCCCGACTCCACCTGGAACCCCTCATTCTGCATATTGGCATCACTCCTGTCACCCGCCATACATATTTACCAACAGCAATACAATAATATTTAAAACAACTGGCGATAGAGATTGATGGGACGTGTTCCATTTTGCGTCACTCGCATGAGGAATATTCTCCCTCATCTTGTTTACTTTGACATCATAATCCCGCGAGCGTGTGCGAACGTTTTTACGCCATAGCGAGCAGATGTGAGCGTACATCGTAAAAACGAGACGTGGAATCAAAATCCGCTTATCGCGCTCGAGCGTAAAGCTTAAAATCGAAATTTAATGACGTCTGTGGTCCTTTTCGGGTAATAATATCGTGCCATATTGCGGTTCAGTTTGGCTCTGCTTGGTAGTGATAGCTTATTTAGTGTTCTTACAACTATGTATAGAATAGCATAGCTTAATAGAACGTAGGTAGAAATAAGTTTAAGGTATTCTAAAGTAACGTAACTTGATAGATATATAATATAACAGGGAATCACAATTATTAATTTTGAAAATTCTAAACTTTTTAGTGTTTTTCACACGCTTCGCATGTTCTTACGGTAGGTATTTGGCCAGTTCCGGATTTAGGACGTAATAATTTTAGGATATCGCATAGAAAACCACCTATCATGGTACACGTCACCGCATCGAATTGCGGATGGAACATGCTATCATTTTCATGGTGGCTCTCACGAAATGAAATGTTGTGCAGTACATGATTTCTCTGTCTTATTTGTAATTGATAAATTATGCTTTTCACCCTTTCGTCCATGCTTCCCAGTTCAAATAAATATAGACATCATTTTATCATTTATTTTATAATTGCATATATATAGACATGTGATGCCAGCTTAGAATGAATCACTCCATTTCTTTCCCGCCGGCGTCGTAAGAGGTGACTAAGGGACTCAAGGGCGTCATGTGTAATACAATTTTAGGCGATAGGCTGACAACCTGTCATAATTGTGATACACGATTTTTCTGAAACGATAAATATTTGTCTGACGTGGTGATAGCGACCGTGTTTTGCGGCCGTTAAGGCTCTGCCTACCTCGCAAGGGATAAAGGCGTGATATGTGTATGGACATATAAATTTAACAGGTATATACATTTATATGTTTTATTTTCACATATGTAACACAGAGGTTACACAATAAATTTATACTCAAATTATTATTCAAATCTGGAAGCGAGTACGTTTTCATGTTCCAGTGATGTGTTTGCAGCTTAACATAAATTTACACCGACGTTTTCATGGACTTTTTACCAAATAAATTATTATGATTATGATCTGCATGAGCTCCCATCGAGTCTACCATCGGATATCCAGACGCACCGCCGGATACCATCCGTAGTACCTGGTTGCCATTCCACCAATTCGGACTAAGCGCTTCCAGTCATCATTTATAATGCGCACTGCTAAAGAGTGGAACTCACTACCTGCGTCTGTGTTTCCAAACGCATACAACCCTAATCTCTTCAAAGTAAGAGCGAACAGGCTTCTTCTGGGTGAGCTCGCTCCATCTTAGACTCTGTCTCTGTCCTATGACCTAGGCTAGAGTCAAGAGCAAACCCATCATTAATTAAAAAAAAAGATATGTAAAATGCATTTATTTTAATTAAATAGAAAATTCGGGACGACAATGGAAATGTCAATCAATTGCATATACAGGCAGTGTTTTTTTTACTGAGCAGCGCTAGTGTCGCTGACTTAATAATGAAACAAGAAATCGGTGCGGAAAACTGACCTTTCAGCAATTTCATTTTATTTCTGAATCCCTGATTTTCATTTTTCTTCCTCGAACCTTTGCTCATTATTTTATTCCGGTTGGGTTCCACAAAGTAAGGTCTGTTTTTGACAATTAAAACAAATGATTGTGTCGGAACCTCGACCGATCTTTGTAAAAAAGGCAAATAACCTCAAAGCTTTTTGGGCCATGGCAAAACAAAATAAAATATTTATTAACTACATATTTTTGTTGCGAAACATTATTCTGCTTATAAAGGTAAGTATTTCTAACCCCGATATATTCTACGCTTGTAGGTAAAACTCAACCAAGTCACGTATATCTATGTCGATGAAGAAAACTGGCAAAACTGAAAGTCTTGGCTGCATAGCCATGCTACCCTTTACTTAACTGAGAGAGCTTGAAGAACTGTCATTTGCCTAGAATAATTGTAAAACGGTATCGAATCTTATATTGTGAACAAATCGTAAGAAACAGTTATAACCTCGAATATAGTAAAGAATTTGCACTACAGAAACTTCTTAGCGAATCGATTTTGGCGGTTACTAAATTTGTTTGGACCAGTACCACAGAATAACCAAAACTATGTAGTATATTTTATACATACAGAACGGACCAATAATTTACTCTGTGGAACGGACACTCATCTCCCCGCACCCAAGCCCCCGACCCTACCTCACCCGCGAAATGTCAAAATACCAGTGGAAAATTAAGTAGAAACTAGCGATGATTGTTCCATCCTCTTTGGTAGTTACCGTATGTATTCATCAGGTTAGGTATAAAAATCAACATGCACGCCAACCCTGCACTCACACATCTGTGATCATCCACACATGCACATGTAGAAATGACAGTTGTCTATAAAGAGTCCGCTGTATGGAGTGTCCGAGGTGTGCCAGTACCCAGTACTCAGCCACGCGCACAGGAACAGGATCTAAGTTGCACCTAATCCGAGTTCTGTTAGCTACAAAATTTATATCTTGACCCACGCACAAAAAAAAGTAATTATTATTCTTTTACATACATAAAGACACAGAAATTCAGATACACACCTATTTACAACATGGATAAGTATATTTGAAAGTGTAATTTAAGTAAACTTCCAGTTCAATTTTGTCTTTAAGGTTAAACCTATTCTTGTTGCATTTTAAACTTTAAATTACTATTTGCACTGAACTTTCGAAATATGTATATATCATTCCGGAACTTTCTAGTAACAAGCTCATTACAGTTAGGTTTTGGCGTATTGAAACACGGGCATGGAATTAGACTGATTTATTGGCCGAAGGAGGGTACATACAAAAACCACTACTATTTTACAAATACCCAACACCTCCTTCCCAAATCCACAAATAGACAAGTAACCATTATAAATGGGTATACACATAGGTATTAAATTACCAAACTTATCCTAATTATATTTTGGTCTGTTGAGACGAGGACGCAAAGTATGAGTCAACTTGGGCATGGGCGAAACGTCTGCCGATTCAAGAGCATCATCAAAAGGAACTGAATCCGATGCGTCACTAGTCTCATCAGACACCGGAATATCATTTTCAATACGCTGTGTACTTGCTTGAGCACCAGCCGACAGAGAGCCAGAGCTTCCCGGAGATTGACAATCAGGATTGCACGTCCTCGGATCAGCTAGTTTATTTGAGTTATTATCATTTGCAGTAGGAGAACAACGAGATAAAGAATATCGTTTTCTACCAGGGTGAATAATTTGATCAATGTGTCTACGAGTAACGCCATGTGCTGTCTCTACTGCAAACGAAGACGGGCCAACCTGGTTACCAACTCTAGCAGGAATCCATTTATCTTTAGTCTTAGTATAACCTCGAATATGCACATCATCACCAACTTGAACCTGACGCGGAGTGCCGCCAGCACGCTCAACTTGTTGCATTTGGCGCGCGCGCACGCGCTCGCCCACGTCCGCGCCCCGCAGCGCGTCCAGTCGGCCCCGGAGCCGACGACCAATAAGAGCCACGGCTGGTGCCACGCCGGTTGTGGCATGTTCACAGTTACGATATTGAAATACCATTTTGCTAAGGGCTTGTTCTACATCTACCCCTTCGACAAATGCTTTTTTAATACAGTTTTTTACAGTCTTAACAGCGTTTTCTGCTGCACCATTACCCTTTGGCCTATAGGGGCTAGTGAGACTGTGAATTATTCCGTTCTTTTCGAAATATTTCCTTACTTCCTCCGACAAAAATGGAGGTCCATTATCTGTCACAACTTGGAGCGGTAAACCGAACCGCGCAAACATCTCCCTAAACTTAGCTATTACAAATTTAGCTGCCGTACTACTCATATAGAAAACCTCGATCCACTTGCTGTGAGCGTCAACAACAATAAGATAATGCCTGCCCTTAAACTCGCCAAAATCGGCGTGTAGACGCTGCCAGGGACGCGTTGGGAATTCCCACGGAGTGAGCGGCGCGTGTGGCGGGGCCGCGCGCTGCTGGAGACACGCTTCACACTTTTTACAGATTTCCTCAATTTGAGCATCTATGCCGGGCCAAAATACATAGTTGCGAGCTATGGACTTCATTTTTACAACGCCTAAATGTCCCTCATGCAGTTCATTTAAAATGTAATGTCGAAATTTTGGTGGTACAATAATTCGATAATTGAAGAATAGACAACCGTTTTCAATGTACAAATTATCTTTTCTATTGAAAAAAGGTTTTTCTTGTAATACGTCAGTATCATGTGGCCAACCATTGATAACATAATGATAAACTTTTCTCAAGACCGGGTCTACCTTGGTTTCGTTTGCTACATCTTTATGATTTATAGGCAAACTATTTTCTAATAGGTATACGTATGATACGCTACTGTCTTCGTTGACATCCGAGCTACGTGCGAGCGGCAAACGAGACAAACAATCGGCCGGCGCGTTGGCTGCCGAGCACACCCACTCTACCTTAAAGTCGTACGCCGCGAGCCGCGCCGCGTACCGCTGCAGGCGACTGGCTGCTGTCTGTGGAATTCCAACCTTATCGCCAAATATGTACGACAAGGGTTTGTGGTCGGTTCGGATAATGAAACTGCGCCCGTATAAATACTGGTGGTTTTTAACTACACCATAAAAAATAGCCAAAGCCTCCTTATCGAGCTGGCTGTACGACTTCTCGGCGTCGTTAAGTGTCCTCGACACACAGCAGATTGGTCTCTCAGACCCATCCGGGTACCTATGCGCCAAAATACTACCTATACCGTAGGCACTACTATCAACACTAAGTATAAGTGGCAAGGTAGAATCGTAATGCGCCAAAATCTGATCACTAGTTAATATGTTTTTAATACTCTTAAAAGATTCCTCGCAAATAGCACTCCATTTCCAATTGGTACCTTTTTTTAAAAGCTGATATAAAGGATTTAAAATAGTACTCAACCGTGGAACAAATTTTCCATAGTAATTGATGAGTCCCAAAAATGCCTTTAATTGATGCACATCAGTAGGTCTGGGGCAATTCGTAATAGCTCTTACTTTTCTCTCATCTGGGTGTAAACCACTTTTATCAATAACGTGTCCTAAATAGCACACACTAGGTTTGAAAAATTCACACTTAGCCAGTTTAATGCGCAAGCCTGCCGTCTGCAGGCGCCTAAGTACCTCCCGTAGGTTATTAAGGTGATCTTCTTCCGATACCCCAGACACGCAGATGTCATCAAAGAACACAACTGTTTTGGAACTCCTCTCACAACGTCCTCCATTAATTTTTGAAACTTTTCCGGTATACAACTTAAACCATAGGGAGTGCGGATGTATTCGAACGTTCCTACGTGTGTACTTATAGTCGTACACGGTCTTGAATCTTCTGTCAAAATTACTTGTTCGTATGCGTGAGCCAAGTCTAATTTGGTAAATATTTGTCCGCCGCTCAAATTAGCAAATAACTCTTCTATACGCGGCAACGGGTACGGCTCACGTTTAATTTTTTTGTTAACAGTTACTTTATAATCTCCGCAGATTCGAATACTTCCGCACTTCTTAATTACCGGAACTATCGGCGTGCCATATTCCGAATTCTCTACTTTGACAATCGTGCCTTCCGAAACCAGTCGTTGTAATTCTTTTTCAACTGGTTCTTTTAAAGCTATAGGTAAGTTACGCGCCTTATGAAAAATAGGTTCGTTATCTTTTAATTTCAAGGAAAATTGTTTACTACAAGTACCTAATCCTGGTGCAAACACATTAGCGAATTCCTTCTCTAAGTCTTTGACAATACAGTCGATTTTATTTTGCTTGCCTGATGCGATATGATTCATCAATAAAGTGTTTTTAAGTTGTAAACAACGCAGCCAGGTGCGACCGATCAGTGGCGGACCGCCTTTAGGTATAACATACAGACGCAACGCGCGCGCCACTCGCTCGCCCCCGTCTGCCGCCGTCCCCATATAACGCGCTAAATTAACAATAATATAACCACGAGGTTGGATACGACCACCTGTATAAGCACGTAACCTTAATTTACTTTGTAAAAGTTCATACGCATTAAAATATTTCTCGTATAATTGTTCATTAATGGCTGAAATTTTGCTACCAGTGTCCACTTCAAATTCGATTGGCACATCATCAACAAAAATTTTAACTACATACGGTTCATCCTCGGGCCCATCGTCACACAAGTTAAAGAAGTCGCTGTCTTCACTTTCCGAGTCCATGTCCATGTAGAACTGATTACGCTTTTCCTTACCGTATCCAGACGCACGATACGAAGTAGCACTTTTGCACATAGCACGTAGGTGCCCACGGGTACCACACACGTCACAATTGAAATTTTTATAGCGGCACCTATCTGAAGGGTGTAGCTTCCCACACCGCCAGCACGGGCGCCGTGGTGGCTGTTGATCGCGCGGCCGGCCGCTCGCCGCCGCGCCGATACGGTGCACACTGCCCGCGCCCCCATCACTGGCGCCATCCCTGTAGCCAGACCCGCTTGCGCTCGGCGCCGTCGCCGCGCCGCCGCCGCCACTAGAGCCACTAGCTCCCGCATGACGCTCCGCAGCCTCCAGCGCCAGAGCTAATTCCACGGCCCGATTGTAGTTTAAATCTTTTTCGGCAAAAATGCGACTACGCATCTCATCGCTAGCCAAACCGGACACAAATTGATCACGCAGGTTCTCTTCAAGTTTGGCGCCGAATTCACAAGTAGATGCCAGATGTTTGAGCTGTTGCAAGTAGGCATTGAGTTCCTCTCCAGGCAACTGCCGCCGTTGTCGAAAAATATGCCGTTCAGCAATATCTGAGCGTTGGGGTTCGAGATGATTCTTAACCAATTCTACGAGTTCATCAAACGTTTTATCTTGAGGCTTGGCCGGTGCACAGAGATCACACATTAAGTCATACGTTGGTTCGCCTACCACGGTTATCAGTGTGGCAACATGTAACGTATTCTTAATTTCGTTCAGAGCTATGAACTGTTTGACGCGGTCCACGTACATTGACCATTTACGCGATTGCAAGTCGAAACCATAGATTTTTCCGTAAGGCATGATTTTATACGCTCACGAACACTATTATAATTATCGAACAGCACTTTAAATCCGCCTAAAACTCTAATTAATCGTCGCCAGTTAGGTTTTGGCGTATTGAAACACGGGCATGGAATTAGACTGATTTATTGGCCGAAGGAGGGTACATACAAAAACCACTACTATTTTACAAATACCCAACAATTACAACAGACAAAAAAATGTATTATTACAATGAAAGGTAGAGGAGTTGCGCAACATTCAGTTGTTCGTCGTAACTTTTTATCCAATAATGAGGAATGAGTTTTCTTTACAATACAAACTAGATAGCGAATTGTATGAGCTCAAAACAAGTTTAATTTCAAACGAAAACCTACTTCTATTTAATATATCTATTTGGAAGACATGTTTCGAGCAAACATTGACACACACACACACACACACACATCACGCCTATATCCCTTGCGGGGTGGGCAGAGCGCAAACGGCCGCAAAACGGACATTTACGCCACGTCTGACAAATATTTGGGTCATTAGGAAAATTGTGCATCGCCATAGTGATAGGTTGTCAGCCCATCGCCTAAAATTGCAATACACACCGTCTAGTCTAATATAATATATATTCTGCGCCATAACGTCTATTGAAACCTCTGCGGAATAAGAAGGAAGGAGTAGAAAGAACTTTCCTGTACGCTAAGTATATGAAACTTAACCCTCCCAAACATCGTTTGTCGAGAGCATTTTAAATTGCATTATCCTTTTCAACAAACTTTGGAGTTACCAACTTTACGCATACTTATCATGATGTCCTCGAATCGAACTGCCCTTTGTTTAAACCAAGTTAGTGTTGTTTTAGGACTAATGAGCTCTTGGTATTTCCCTCACGATGTCTCGCCAATGATACTGAAGCTGATTGGAGCCCGGATCAGGTACAAGACTGATTCTTACTTATTCTACAAAGATTTCCGAGGAATTTCAATCCAACTCCGTTAGGTAACTCGCAATTTCTCGCAGAGAAAATAAATGCTTCCGACCGAGCTTTATTTTCTGTCTGCTTCTAATAAAGAAATTTCACACCTGCTCAGTAATTATAATTATGCATAGCGCATTTATAAATTTCCCATATACAGGGTGTAAGGGACGGTGTACCGAAAACTTTGCTGGCATGATCAGACCATAAAACTGAACAACTTTTAATATGGATCCTATGTTGGGAAACGAAATTTTTTTTTCGACTTTCCATAGTAAGTCAGTCAGCTGATCGGGAATTTTGTATGGGAGGTCGTTTTTTTTTTCTCGTTTACCAACATATCTTCCATAGAAAAAGTTGTTCAGTTTCATGGTCTGATCACGCCTGCAAAGTTTTCGGTACACCGTCCCTTACACCCCGTATGATAAACAGTAAGTTCAAAAGTTAAAAATAGCAATTCACATAGATAGATAGATAGATGAACACTTTATTGCTTACAACATACACAACAGAAACAAATTAATACAGAAAACTTAAGACTAAAAGTAAGCAAAGGCGACCTTTACATTGAAGTAGAGACAATAGATTTGCAAGTAGTTGCATAAGCAAATTAATACTTAGTAAAATTATTAAATAAATAAAATATAACAATTAGTAGTAGTACACTTACAATCATACATACATACATACAAATATCATAAGTATAATTCAATTCAGTTTAGTTTATTTATTCATCAAAATATATCAATTAAAAAGTGCCCTATAGCACTGTGAGTGCATAATAAAATAATAGTACATTTAAGCACATCACATTTTCTAACATTTTGCTGTATATTAACAAGCAGCCCAGATTTATGAGCTCTTAGAGAGCAGACTTTCTCAGGAACCTCTGAATAAGTTAGATGTTATGCTCAGCTGGGAAATTGACGCGTCCGGATACTTACTTAATAATACTGTGAATAAAAGATTAAGTTTTCATCTTGTGCTACTTAGCTAGATACTTTATTTGCTCATGTTCTGCTACTCAATAACATAATTCTTTGCCAACAACACAAGATTAGAAACTTTCAAAGCGTTCTACTTTGATTCAGTCCTGGAGCTCGATTTCCCAAGTATTCGTAATTGAAATCCCGCACGTAATGGCCCTTTTCTCATGCGCAATCCCAAAATTGCTATTTTCTAAACGTGAATTCGAGTGATTCGCAACGAGTGCCTTTACCTCTCGGATCAAGACGTGAAACATTTTTACTCCTCTTCAAAACAGCTCAGAGGTCAAAATCAAATGACAAAGTAATCAAGCATTTGACCAATCCATCTGTATTGCCATTTTATTGCAATCTCTTGAACTTTCTCGTTATACGCAGAAATATTGAGACCACTACCCCAAGCAAAACTCATTGATTTAAAAAACCGGTATTCTCCGACAGCGAAAGGAAACGTAATTTAAAAAGTCATTGCGACAAATTGCAGTCTTTGGTGAATTCTTGGTACCTTGTTATTTGATTTTGACAACCACCTGTTTGAGAGAGTAGTAAAATATTTGATGAATGTATAGTAAAAATAAATGGCCAATCTATGCGAACTGACGGAAAAATTAACGGTAAGAAAATTGCAATTTTGGGATTGCGCATGGTATTTCAATTCCAAATACTTAGGAAGTCAAGCTCCCATCTATTACTAAACCGAAAGCAATCCACATTCAGGAACGTCGATATCCGAATTCACGAATCATGTGCTTTTATTTTTCGCTCGGCGCAATGTGGTGTGGGCATGTACCGGGAAAAAAAACACCTCGACGGCCGTTGGATGTCGGACGGTCAACGTCGGGTCAGGGGGCGCTGACAGGTGCGCGCCGATCCGCCAGTGTTGGCTTTGATTAAGGAATTTCGCAGATGCCTCTGAAAAAATGTGTTAAAGGGTGTGTGGTTTTATGCATTAAATGATCAAACTTAAGGTTTGCTGAAGGAAAATATTTTCGACATCCTAGTTTGTATCAGAAGCTTTTATGTTAAATGTTTTCACGCTTCTTTGTTTTTATTTGTTAGGGGTTTTCTGGCCTGGGTAAAAGTCAACTTGGGTAAAAGCTACCCTTTGAAAGCATGTACAGTTTTTTAGCTCTAAATGGTTGTTTCCTTTTTAGATTTTACTTAAACCTAAAAATAAGCAGAACAAACCTTTATGTAACTTAAAATCCTACATGTCCTGCGTATTCCATCCTCCAGAATTCCCGTGGAAGCCAACACGATCGTCGACAAATATTTTCCCGCCCAAAATTGAAGATCGTTCAACGAGTACTGCAGGGTCGCACGGGTTAGATGTCAGTAACCCTATATCGGCATTATCCCGTAGTATATACGATATCCGTAAATATTGAGGCGTGAGTAAGGTGTTGTTTTATTCATGGTGTTTGACCCGGTTTTCCATATTCCACTTCCACTTTTGTGTTTTTTACTGTTTATAAATTGATTTGCAGTGTTCAAAATTTATCATTGACAGATTAGAAGGTGAATCATATACATGGTGTAAAAAAAATAGCTAAGAATATTTTAAGGGGTGAACCAGTACGTAAAACTGAACAACTTTCTCCAAGGAACATAGGTCGAAATATGAAAAAAATATTGGGCCTCCCATACAAATTAACCCGGCCGGGTAACACACTAAGTATGGGAAAGCCAAAAAATTTTTACATTTTCCGACCTATGTTCCTTGGGGAAAGTTGCTTAGTTTCACGAACTGGTTCACCACTAAAAATATTCTCAGTTTATTTTTTTGCACCTTACATACACACTTCACTTTGTTCAATATCTCATTTTATACGATGTCAGTCACAAAGTATATAAATAGCCATACCAATTTCAGATTTTAAATTAAATTAAAGATGTCTGCGCAAATGGTCACATTTCATACAACCTTAAAGTCTGCTACTACACCGTCAAACAACGGGTCTTTTTTTTTTTCAATTTATTACGAGAAGTTGTGCCGTACCGTCTCTCGATTCCGGGCTATTCATAATATACAGTATTGTCTTGTTCCCTAACAATCTCAAACAAGAACAAGTTGAAGTAACTTAATAAACAACAATCTTGTTTCACAGAATGGCTTAATTACATGACAATGAATGGACCATAAAAGTTTATAAAACTTCAACTTGAACATCTGCGCCACATTAATGTCGCAATAAAGCTTTATCATGCCGTGTAGTGCTGGATTAGAATAGCATCATCCCAATTCTTCCTGTGGGTGTCGTAGAAAAAGACAAAGGAATAATCAGGGAATGGGCGGCAGCGTTCCCTGTGTATGTAACATCTTGCACTGCGCTTGTCAATTCACCTGCCAAGCGTGGTAAGTATGGCAATACCCCCAAATAGAGAAGGCCCATGGGGAGCAGTGGACTGTTGTGGCTGTTTAAGTTAATGTAAAAAAACATTGTAATTATTTTGTTTACTCGGCTTATTCAGAATAAATTGCTTTATCCAACACATCAATATTTTTGTAAGTAGTCAGTACAGGGCTAAGATGGCAAAATAGTCTTCGAGTCGCTTCGAGTTGTCAAAAAGTTACACAAAGGACTAAAATCTCATACAAACCATAGAGAATATTATCAACTGACTTTCAATTGAAGTTACAAATAGAGTGAATCTGACATTTCGAGTCTCCTATCTAAGCTTGGACGACTCGATAGACTGAAGCGAGTCTTCTAGTTATCACAAAAAATAAAATGATAAAAGTCGAGGTAATCGTGACGTAAGTAGTATTGATTTCAATGAAATGAAATTATGTTTATTGATATTGATATTAATATTAAAAATTGCCTATATTCAAAGAATTTATTGCGAGTGCTATTTATCAAATTATTGTAAATGTTTGAATAATTTATGTTTACTCTGTTGACGATGTTGTTAAAGCTGAATAAAGAATATGAATCTGAATCTTAAAAATTTATAAAGTTATATTTTATACAACTTTTTCCTTACTACTTATGAGGAGAGGAAGGCGTGTAAGGTGCAAAGAGGCAGAATTAGAGATATATGCGACCCATTTTCTATCCCGAATAGCGAATTTTAATCTCTATTCCGCATAAATAAGTATATGGGTCGCTATCTCGTAGACACCTTACGCGTTGATCTTGACCCGCATAATGGGGAAGGTATGCCAACGCATATTATAGTGAGTAATAACTCATAAGTACTTAGGCCTACTGCCAATATCATTACCTTTAAATCATCACTAACAGTGCAATTCGACACATACGTCGCTTCCCGCTGTCTCTTTGTCACTATGTAAATATTCTTCGATCTTTCAAACTTCACAACCGATTTTAATGCCTTTTTATATATCGAGTCATTTAAGAGATAGGTTAATATCATTATTTATAATAAACTCTGTGAAAAGGTATTATTCTCACGGGAAAACGCTGGGCTTCTTTACAATAATTACTTCTTACTTGAATAATGAGACTGAGTTTTTATTTGTAGATGCTGACGTCTGTCCAATTTCTTGCTAATTGTTGGGGCAAGACCATGCCCTTTGTGCTGGCCAAACGACAATAGGCAAATTTCTTGACAAGATTGTTCAAGTGATCTATGCGAGGAATGTCAACATTTTAGTGTGGCTAAAGTATCTCATTATACTTCATGATATATCCCGTTGGATTGCAGTGTTTCCTTGCAAAACAATTTATCCTGTGTGTCTTTCTATATTCATAGTGTACGAAGTTTTATAGATAAAAAATATCTCAATTAGTTTGGTTATCTTATTTTTACGGTAATTTTGATTTAACTGCATACTGTTTTGAATGATGATGATGGTTTTAATAACTTACTATTTTTTTAAACAAGGTACTACAAAATAAATACACTCTTGAAAAAAGGACATAACATACACTGGGTTCAGCAGTTTACCATCCTTTTTTAATTTACTTTCTACTTTTAACTTTTTTTCTGTTGGGAACTTTAATTACCTCGTTTTCGGAAAAATTATATCTGAATGATTATTTATCATAACAATTAAAAAGTTCCTTAAGATTATGTAAATTTTAAGTAATAAAAACTTAACTCAATTTATTGGTTGCAATATATTTGATATAATTATTGTATTATTTTACATTATAGATATGCGTGTCTTTATTATTTTAACCAAAATTGTTGCTTGATATCAAAAATATGCATGCATGTATTTATTTTAAAAAGGATACGATTCTTTATGCTGTAATAAGCTCGTGTTTTTGTTATCAAAATTCATAAAGTACTTCCCTTAGACCTAGAACTATGAAATTTGGCAAGAACCTTCGTTTCGAAGTACCAGTTAAAGAAAAAAAAATACTAAATTTTGAACTGTTTAAATTATGTTTTATTTATTTAAATAACAATGAGGCTAGTAGTTTAAGTGGGGTATCATATAAAATGACTAAATGTGCATGTTTCGAACCCTCGGTGGTCGGAACCCAACTCGCACTTGGCCGGTTTTTTGTCGTTATGTTGTCTCAGTGTTGGAAAAAGGTCTTACCACGCTTCTTTACCCAAATTAGGAACATTACTATTATGTACCTATGAATGTATGATATATAAAATGTGTTTATAATAAGTATTTAATTGAATCATGGGTAGGTATTAAAAAACTTCTTGCGAAAAGAAATAATTTATTTTACACACAAACATTACACACATATTTTAGTTCTAAGATAATATTATATTTGACTGTCTAATATAGATGTATTTGACAAATATGTAGGACCTAAGAAATATATTGTATTGATATAACTTAATTATTTTAGCATGTCATTGTACAAAGTGAAATAATTTCCGGATAAACCCAGAATTTCTTTTTGGCTTTCATAATTAAATATTAGAAGGCTAACGGAGTAAAATATCTTTGAAAAACAAAGACAGAATAACTTTGTACGCGATCTCGGAGGCTGTAGATAGAAGGCAGCAAAACTTACTTATTAAACCCAAATTCAGAATAAAAGCTGCCATTTTTAAATTTCCAAGACGAAAACATAACTTACAATTTCAATTATGAAGTAGAAGGGTGTCAATTAAGCATATGAAACATAATCGTGTATCTTATAATATGGCATACACATATCACGCCTATAATCCCTTGCGGGGTAGGCAGAGCGTAAACGGACGAAAAAAACGGAAATTTACGCCACGACTGACAAATATTTGAGGGTCATTTGGAAAATTGTGTATCGCCATAGTGACAGGTTCTCAGCCCATCGCCCAAAATTGCAATACACACCGATGCACCAATTGCAATATACCGCGAGTCCCTTAGTCGCCTCTTACGACTCCCATGGGAAAGATATGGGGTGATACTATTCTAAGCCGGCATCACACGGCAAATAATATGACAAATAGGAAATATGAGATTTTTGATTCAAAGATAAAAGATATTAATAGAATTAGATATTAGAAATCTCGTAGCAGTTTCTTCAAGTTCGCATTCAAGAAATACGAAATATTTATGTCTAAATATTTATTTTAGTATAGCGAATGAGGTGATTTTGTTCATTAAAAACTTTTGTTTACACAAAATGTCTACAAAAAACTGCTGATAGTACAATCAAGCTCAGCTCGGGTTATTTTAGTATCATTTTCACCTCACGGACGGGACACGCAAAGTTATTATACTATGAGATTGTTTCCAATTTGGTAAGATATATTTTTTAAATTTCTAGTCTGCTTTGGCTTAAATCACGTGATCATATCGCCGGACTTTTGTGTTTCGGAGGGCACGTTAAACTTATAGTTTCTGTATAAAAAATTTACAACTACCAAGCAGGTAATCTATATTATCTACGCTTTAGTATTCTTTTTGCTCTTACTTTGTATGTAGTACCTATCTAACTATAGATATTAGCTTCATACTTACTTATTCTAAGTTGTAATAATGCCCTACAGGCACGTAGGTAACCACTTAAATTTTAGGAAAACAGTATTTGCGCAAAAACGACAAAAAGAAATGGGAATAAATAAAGTAAGTAGATGAGATAAAGATTAACATAAAGGAGTAGGCGAAAAAGAATTTTAAATATTATTTCACACCCCAACACATGAAACGTAACTTGCTTTGTATAAAATTTATTATTTATACCCGTTTATTTAACAGGAAATAGATGGCACAGATTGTTTTTAAAAATCAGTATGAAAATTTGAAGGTGAATGTTAGTTCCTAAACATATTACGTAGTTGACTTTGGGGCTAGATGGCGATGTGTGTTTTATCCCTATATTGATAGGATTTGTAGTTAATACACTTCGTAAATAGTTTTTTTTCTTAAACACGCCTCCATAGGCTAGGTGCTTACCCCTTTACTTTAGAATTCTTACATACATACATAAATCACGCCTATATCCCTTACGGGGTAGGCGGAATTCTTACCTCTATAAGAAGGTATTTTATTAAAAACCGGTGGTCCAGAGTAAAGTACAAATACTAAACTGATTCTGTAACAAGCTTCAGTATCTGAACTTCGACTTGACCAGCGGAAGGCTTCATCCAGCCTTTGGAAGCGTCTTTAATAAAAGTAATAGTTACGGTCTAATACGCTGCAATGCAAGTCACGAAACCATTTCCCCCGCGCACCTGTAATTATGCTCATATACGCCAGTTGTGCGCTAATTTAAGACAATACATCCCTGTCTAAACAGGCAACGAATCCAAAAATCATCAGGGTATTCAGTCAGGAATAAGCTATTAACTTATTTTTCCATTTATTTTGTCCGTTAGCCATAAATGTTCTATTTTAACTGAAATGGTACATAAATAAATAAAACAATTGTAGAGCTTAAATTATTATTTATGACACGAGAGAGAGGCCGAATTTTAGCAGAGGCTTGCTGAAGCTGATGAATCATTAGGTATTCTTATCCTCATGTGATGAATATTCAATTACTTTATTGCGGATTACAACAAAATGAAATGGTGGCAGGGTATTCTGAAAAGACAAAAATAATGTTGTTATTTACGAACTGTTAATGTATTTTTATGCACAAGAGTCTGACTCTCCATACTCCCACTATAAACTCTTATAAAACCATAGCTAATAAATAAATAACCGTAGCTGTAGGAGAAATATGTTTCATTGTTTTGATGGCATTGCATCACTGCACAAAAAAATCGTAAGTAAATATAATAGGAAGTATGAAACGCAGCACAGCAGATAAGCAGTACCTACCTTCCTTAGTCAGCTCATTAGCAAAGCAGATCCAACAACCACTGCTGATTGAAATATTCTTGAGTCGAAACCGCGAATCCAAAAACGTATTTATAGGCTCAGGCTAGGTAAGCGCGTAGAAAGGTCATCGCGGATCATGCTTAGTGGCGTTCAATACAAGAACTAGATATCCAAGCCAGCACTGAACGCTGAGGATGATATGATTGATTGATTAATTCATGAAACAGTAAGGTTTTTATGTCCTGTAAAGCTTCTTTCTCTGTAAATATCACAAAATACAAGAGTCGTGAACAAAGTATGTAATCAATAGGTAAAGTAGGTGGATAGGTATAATTGAGAGATGAGGAAATCATACAAAAAATCCATACTTGATAATAAGATCAAAGTTCCTAATAGTGCTATTAGTTACTTACATATTATTGAGCATTTACGTGATTTGAGATCACTTTGAGATATATAATTTTGTAAATCAATGGTATATGACCATTATATAACCACATATTGCAAAAATAATATATATTTTTTCTTTGTTGTTGTTTTTATTGTTTACAATCATTCTCAAAGAGAATATAATAGAACTATAGAACTAGCGTTTTAAGAGTTGGGACTCCGAAGAAAAAAAATGAACGACGCAAAACGTCAAAACGCAGTTCCCAAATCATTGCCAACATGACAAAACAAGTCAAGTCTAGTATAGCCAATATAAAGAACACACGTAGTGGTGTAGCTACGTGACAGCCTGCAATTTATCCATATCGAAAACGTAGCTGCCGAAACGGCGCGGCAGCTCAAAATAATATTTTTATTCTAATAATAATTATGTTTCAGCA
Source organism: Tuta absoluta (assembly GCA_027580185.1). Classification (NCBI taxonomy): domain Eukaryota; kingdom Metazoa; phylum Arthropoda; class Insecta; order Lepidoptera; family Gelechiidae; genus Tuta; species Tuta absoluta. The sequence continues at coordinate 2,861,109 of JAQAHW010000016.1, read as the reverse complement.
ATTTAGCAGCAGGTAAGTTCCGACAACAACCGACTTTCCCGAAGACCCTAAGCCCGTCAAACTGAGCAACTTTCACCGAGGATCAAAAGTGATAGACAACATTAAAAAGTAGTACCTCCCTAACAAAAATTAAGCTGACCGAATAATACTCGATGGAAGGTAATTTTTTTAAAATTTTTGACCTATGCTTCTTGGGTATAGTTGTTCAGTTTAGCCGGTGGAGCTTAGCGTTTTCGGGAAAGACGGTCGTTCGGAACCTCCCCGTATTTGAATATTATCGAAACAATTTTAACTCAATATTTCAATAACAATAAGTTGCCGAAACATAACTAATGGACTTTTTTCTAAGTAAAACAAGCTAAAGGATTTCAATAATTATTAATTTTGTGAAATTCTAAATAAATATAATATAACAGTAACTCAACCAAGTCTGTACATTTGAATACTTAAAATTCCGTTCAAGTTATAGGTCTTAAAACAACAGTAAAAAAATTACTGTTTCTATCTGTCTGTTTGTCCACGTTTCTAGTAAAAACTACTAGACGAATTTTTACCAAATTTTGTATAACTGGTCAACACTTAGAGGATACTTTTACTTCAGAAAAATCTCACACCCCATTCCCACAGGAAAAGAGAGCGACTGGTTTGGCGGAGTTCATACAAGCATGTCTATGCATTTAATCGTCTACAATTTTTAGTGTAGGTCCTATTTCTTCATCAAAAACTTTGACCATATTTTCAATCATTGCACATAATTTAATTGTAGGGTAGATCGAAGATTTTTTGTTGTACCATTCGTTATTTATTTATTTATTTATACTTTATTGCACATCGTACAAAAGGCGGGCCTAATGCCAGACGGCATTCTCTACCGGCCAACCAGAAGGTAAACAGAGAGAGAAAGAAGCGGGTGCACTAATGAGAAAATAACACTAAGGAAAACAACATGTCAAAACGACTATCAAAATAAATACCTACCAATACATAGTTATTACACATAAAAATATACTTACACAAATACTTATACCAATAAATAATACTTAAACTTACATACATACTCAAATTTAAACAGAAATAAAATCATACTATAAAAAACAAACATACAACTAGATCCATCTATCTTAAAATGCAAAAAAGTTACACTAGCGTACACACCTAAAAAAAAGAAACATAACCTCAAAAACTCAACATTCGTTCAGGGCTATATAGCGGTACATTTCTTCTTCACCTGAAACATATAATTATATCTTATCAAAAAATAAATACATTTAATTGATTAAAAATTGTTAAAACACTTCCCGTGTTATGTATAAAATTTTGAAAAACCCGCATTTTTTTTCAACCGTGGCTATGATTTGAACCTGCGACTTTTTCCTTTACTAGTGGCGACGCCTCATCCATGTGGGCTACCGCGGATCGTCCCCTGCCCGTGAACTTTGCAAGTGTATCTTATCCTACGCGGGCAGGGGACGAGCCGCGGTAGCGCAGATGGAATAGGCTTTGCCAATAGTAAATTTCGACGTTTCATAGGGCCCAGAAGCGTTTACTCCAATATCCCTCCGCCCCGAAAAACATACGTACTCTGACCCAGAGCTCGGTTGTAAGGAAATGTTAGAAACATTCTCCATTAAAAGTAAATTTGTGCCAAGTGACAACGCATGGTATCGATATCGATTATATATTATTTTTGGTCGTACTACATAACAGTAACTTCTTAAGCTAAATAAACATATTAACTCAAATTAATGTTTATTGCTATAATAACGATGTTTATGAGTCATATTCTAGGCATTATCATTATAATTATCTTAACTTATCTTTCTTTATCCAGAGGAAACTGAGCCATGAAATACCATTTCTGTCCATCCTTTCTTTCGGTTTCAATTTCACAAATTTCACACTTCCTATACTTCATTATTCCTTTGCTTTTGCCAAATACTATGGTTTTGTTACTTATTTAAAATTATTTGATAAGAAGCAAAGCAAAATAAACAGTATTAACTTAAAAACAATTTCTTTGTTTGATGATTGAACTGAGTCCACAGATCAAATGATGTTGACATTATTGCCAACAAAAGAGAAAGAAAACGGAAATAAGTGAAACAGATATAATAGCCGCCATGAAAGTTCTCCTGCGTTTCATACATTAAATTTTTTGTTCAAAGTTTCGATAGTATGATTATTTTGTCCTATGTATAACTTTTTCCTTCAATCCAAGCATTTGACAACGTAAGTAACGTCATTTTTAGTAGTGCTACCGATGATAGAAAACTTTCAATAGACTATCGATATCGATTATCAGAGTTTCAAAGTAGTACCTATTTCAGAGTAGTATAATATCGCCCTCAATTCGGGATATAAATTCTTTTAACTTACCTTAAATTAATGCTATCACTTTCAGACAAATAGGTTTAGAAAAGCATAGGAGATATCTAAGTCATAGATATCTCCTATCCTTCTCTAAACTAATTTTACAGAAAGTGACAGCACTAATTTAAGTTAAGAGAATTTATATACAAATACAAATATATTTATTTTGCATCACATCTTAGGCACAACAATAAATAAATTCAGTACAAATATAAAATATGAGCTGAAATGGGTGTAGGCACAGCACACTGCTGGTTTTAAGCTAACCCCTAGTCAAAAATGGGTGTTCTTCAATATTTCATTTCATAGAAAGTAAGTAAGGAAGAATAGTTTATTTCTAATATATCCCGAATTGAAGCCATTATTATTCTTAGTTAGCAGTGAATTTCAACAATTTAAATGCAGGAAAAAACTACAAGTAGTGCCAGGCGGAATTTGATCACCCATTTCTAGCTCTAGGTGTCCTTAAATCAATGAAGGCAAGTATCAGCAGTAGTAACGAACAGTACAGTTCTCAAATTCTTATTGAATGCAACGCCTTGCATTTGGGTCGCCTACAAAGCGTGGTATTATACTCGTAGTACGCCTCAATAAGAAAAGGTTGTAGCTATTGATGACAATTGGATGGATTTGTTTCCACTGGCGATTTACTTTTGCAATACCCATTAGTTCGCGCCACGAAAGAGGTCACTCAGATGCAGCATTGTCATTCAAATTCTAAAACCACACGGCATGCACCGCGTGAAAGAAATGTAATACAAAAATAACTAATAATTGATTAAATGAATAAAAGTATTATCTCAAATCTCAAATAATGCAGGAACCTGCGACTTTTGAAATCAGTCCTACCGACGCCTCTATCGATTTGCCGTGTAATGCCGGTTTAGAATCTTCTTCTTCTCGGTCGATGCCTCATTCCTAAGGCACGTCCCTTAGGAACGACCGAGCAGTAACCTTGGGGAGTTACTGCTCCGCCAAACTCCTCCAGGCTCCGCGGTTTAGAATAGCATCATCCTATTTATTTTTGCGGGTATCGTAAGAGGCGGCTGATAGACTCTAGGGTTTTATGTGTTTTACATTTTTAGGCGATAGGCTGACAACCTGTCACTATTGTGATACACGATTTTTCTAAAACGGACCTTACATATTTGTAAGACATGGCGATAGCGATCGTATTTTACGGCCGATAACGCTCTGCCTACCCCGCAAGGAATAAAGCCGCGATATGTGTACCTATATATTCAGGTTATCGATAGTAAATTTTTGTTCAGCTAGGCAACCCTATGAATAACTTTTTGGCAAGTGTCAAATGGTATTTTATTTAAATAGATTATATGGCTTTTAGGATTAGGAACAATAAGGTCGAATTCGGTACGTAAATATTACGTGATAATAAATCACAGTTTTTTGTAGATGATGATGACTATAATAGTAAAATTACAAAGAAAAGGAACAAATAAGTCAAAATCACAGTGTAACGTTACTTCCATTTAAGTGATTTCTTCAAACTTATTACACAATAAGCAAATTTGAAAAAACTACAGTTTTTGAGTGGGTGAAAACCTCCGATGAAAATCTTCATGGTCTTGATAGTGATAATCGTCTACGGCAAAATGTCCAGTTTGTAACGCGAAGACTCAATCGAAGACTAGAAGTCGCGCCGTAATGTCAAATCGTATAGAACTTTTGTAGAGTCGTGCTGCCATCTTAGCCCTGCTACTAATAGTAATCAAGTCGTATTGTAGATGTGTCAGGGGTGCACCTTTTGTGAAAAATTACCACACAAAATTACTCAATAGACTGAATCTATCTGAAAATCAAGAGCAGAATGACTTCTTATGTCGTGTGGGACACCGAGTAGACGAACGACCTGATGAACCCTTGTATCAGAGTATTTAAAAAGCCTTTAAATTGCTAGGTAACAGTGGCGCTTGAGAAATGAGACTAAAGTCTATGCAGTTTGATTTAGTAAAGCGCAATCAAGGACAGTTAATTTAGAAATCACATTATTTGACTTAATTGCTACAGAGATGGAGCTTGTTCCTTTATTGTCGTCTATCGGGGACATGGGTCAGACGCTCAATTACATCGTATCTCAGTGTAATGGCATTGAAACGTCGTTTGCTACCGTTAACTGCAATTTTATAGTTCTTTCACAACCATCCCACTTCTGATATCAAAACTTTTCCAGTTATACGGAAGAATTACTGAAAATTCTTAAAGCGAGTTACATTGTCTCTCAGATTACCTTATATAACTTTGTTACTTATCTTCTCAATATCTACATCTACTTCTAGTAATAAAGAGGAAACATATTTTAAAGTTTTGGGATTATTCTGTTAACATCTCTTTTATAGCCGTTTGATGCAAACTAAAAATAGCATCACCCCATTTCTTACCCATGGGTATCGTAAGAGGCGACTTAGGGCCTTGATGGTAATTTTTAAGTTCTGGACTCTACAATTTTAACCCCGAAGCTAGGAAATCTACACCTGACTGTATGGTGGGAAGCAGGAGCTCACTCGGAATAGTTTTCTGGTTATTCAAACAACCAGCCCAAACGCGCCCTTGGGGCTTCTATGATCAGGGGGTTTTTATGATGGGGAGCGTTGTCGAAGAAGCAACGAGACGCTTCCTTCATATACGCTTTAATGTTAGGGTTGAATGTTAACCTAAGTCGATGGAGGTTGGCGTTACGCATGTACCAGGGCGCCCCGGTAGCGGTTGCGCATGAAACGGTTTTGGATGACCTGTAGCATATTAAGATGTGAATCAAAGGTGTGAGCAAAGGTGATAATAGGCCTTAAGCATGTGGTGTAAATTCTCACCTTATTTCTAAGGGAGAGATTGCTCTGTTTGTTCAAGATCGGACGTAATCTTATTCAATATCGGATGTAATCGGACTCGAGATTTAGATGTGTTTTGCAATTTTAGGCCTTGGGCTGACAATCTGTCACTATAATGATACACACTTATCTGATTGAACCGCAAACTTTTGTCAGACGTGTAGTTAATATCCGTTTTACGGCCATTAACGCTCTGCCTACCCCTTAAGGGATATAGGCGTGATTAAAGTATGTATGTCTTATAAAGTCTAATTTTATGTAGGTCAGCTGGAAGATTTTTTTTGCAGAAATAAGTTGTCCTTTTGTGTCGTCATTGTTTGTATATCTGTCTCTTGTGAGGTTTTTGTGTACAACAAACAGTTAATAAATAATTTTACTGGCAATCGGAGTTTACAAAAACGTATCAACTTGTAAATCACTCATGCATCATACGAGTAAATATAATGTTGTGTGTGCAGTAGGTTCTGTTTGAAAAGAAAATATTTTTGCAAATTTCATGGTACTAATCTATCTGGCACATTCCTCGCGAAAAGCGAAAATCGTTTGACACCGAACGTGAACCCCAAATTCATCTTTTTATAGCTGATATGAATTATGATATGATAGAACATAAAATATTTATCTCTTCTTAGAATACGTCTGCGTGTCTGCTGAATTTCTTTTTCATGACAGCATAAAATAAATTGGTATATCTTCACTCATTCGTACCCATAGCAATTTTTTTAATAATGTCTAGTTAGTCTTCTGCTTATTTGACCTAATTAGTACTTACTAAGTATTCTCCAGGTGACCGTTTGTAATGATTAGGGACTCAAAGATTTAGAAGGATTTTAAGTGAGTCGCCGTCGCCAAAAGTGCCTATTTAGCTTTAAGTCACATTATTGTAGTGTATTTATAGTATTTGTGTTAGATTTTAAGTCATAGTTTATTGTTTTATTTTATTTTTTAAGGGCCTTGTTGCCTGAAATAAAGAATTTATTATAATTATTATTAATTCGTTTTACAAGAATGCTTAGTTGGGCTAAGTCTCTCGCTGATTTGGCTAAATTAGACCTGAACTTTCTCTGTGTTTTCAAGGTTCTATTTAATAAAAAATATCTAAGTACTTAACAAAGCTGGGCAAAACCTTATTTCGAGCTACATACTTAGAAAACTATTTAACAAGATAAGGTCGCATTATACGAGGGTTTGTAATTCTCAAACAATGCATGTTTTAGGTAGTAGGACTTATTGGGTCGAGATGGGTAAGATGATCACCCATTCCACAATATTGTTATGTCAAGAGAAATAATTTAATTTTTGGTTTGGCTAAAGAGTACACACATGAGTTACTAAAAGCAGATTTAGACTTTTGCCCTTTGTTTGTTTTGCTTTTTCTTTTAAATAAACTTAGTACATTTATATACGTATGTACTTGTATTGAATACCAAATTTCAAAACACTTCCCATGTAAGGTATACATCTATTGAAAACTTGCAAAATTTTGAAGCGCGGGTAGGATTTGAACCTGCGGCTTTTGCCATCACTAGTGTCGACGCCTCTTCCATCTGGGCTACCGCCAGGGACCGGAAGCGCTTTCCCTTTAAGGGGTTTTTACCAGGGTTTAGAAGCAGAATATTTCTTTTATTTGATAAAAATACACGGCGATATTGCTTGATATTTTAATGACTATTCCTTCACACGGAAACCCAATGAAAGGCTTTCCCAACGGGTAAGTTAAATTGTTGCAAAGCAGAACAAAAAAGCCTATTGATCGACTGTCCTAATCCCCTACGGAAACCCTTCGATAGCGCTTCACGCGAGATAATTCATGCGAGTTAGTGCCGTATGCGTAGTTAATATGAGTGAAATTGACTTTGCAATAGTGCCGCTTGGAGAAGGTGGAGATTCATTATCACTAGACATTTTCTTCAACCAAATATTGAATAAGTACGAAAGAAAACATATATTTATCAAATTTAAGAACAGGATATTATTTATGTACCGTCAGATTTTGAATTTTTCAAAAAACATCATTTCTAGTTCAAGTTCAATCTACCCTTATTTTGTTATAATTTATAATCAACAGAGTTCGTCCGTCCGTCCGTAAATACCAAAAAAGCTGGGTAAGCCTATGAAAGACTTTGGTTAGCGCTAATCACTTTGATTTGTTAAGTTTTCCCAAAATAAAAAAGGGAAAGCTAAACATTTAGCTCGTATACCAACGCGGTTAGCAAACGTTGCGCTAGCCAAATGAGTGGGAAACCCCTTCAAAGGGTATTGAAAATTAATCCGCTCGTCCGGTCCCTGGCTACCGCAACTCGTCCTTTGCGCGCACATTAAAAAACATATTGGAAAAGCATGTATCATAGTTTCAATTGTTTTATGGTTATTTCATTGCGTCATATAGGTGTCAATAGTCGCACATATAAATCGAAATGTAAGCTGCCAGTGTTCGTCACGTAAAGTAAATAAAATGTACGGTTAAAATTGATATAATAGTAACAAAATCGTCCGAGCGCTTAAACTTCACCGTGCTCATTGCAACCGGAATTTAATTGAATTTTAATAACTTTGTGTGTGTTTAAATTAACAATGTATACTTGGTAGCATGTGTCAAATTATTTGTTATTATTTTTAGTAGATACCTACCTTTAACTTTCGTCTGACAGATACATGCGTTGAATACGCAGTGACGAAAGACAAATTGGTGAACCGCTTACGTAGGTGGCAATAAAATTTGACACCTTTCTCAATGTTTACTTAAATTATGAAGTTGGAAAAATCCCACCTGCATTGTGCAGACTCCCCGCCGATACCGAAGCCGCCATAACTAAGTACGTCATAACGTGTTAACTACGGTATTATTTTATTAATAAAGAGCCGTTTTCACCCCACGAACGACACTGTTACAGAATGCAACCCTCCTCTATCAAGTTAAACACTGTGTTAGATGCGTTCTCGTAGCATACAGGTGCCAACTTGAGCGGTAGACTGTACATGGAAGGGAAATGTAAATCGTTGTCGTTATTACCCTCTTAATTAAGATAGAAACACCTTTGTTAGCAAATTAACATTGCTGTAGAGAAAATGGATGCTATATTTTTTGTTCCTTTAATTTTTTGAAACCTTGCAACATTTCATAGATTTCTTTTCTCTGCAACTTGTTAACTTTTATTTTTAAAACATCTCGGCACCATTGAAGTTCCAATTTTATTTTTAAATCTTCAAATGCATAAATAGCTACCGAGTTTCAGCTTTCAGTATCATTGAAGCGTATTGAAGTCGAACATATCACAGTTCGTATGTTCAGACATTTACATGTGAAGGAAATCAGCGCATTCACATAGAAAACTCGACGAGACAAGCTCTCTCAGCGACCCTACTCAATCCAATATGAATGACACACGAATGACTAAGAACATTTCTTTGTTCAGTCGTGTCTTAATAGTACCTACGTTCCTTCAGAGCAAACCTCTATGTTATGACAACCTTCATTCTCTATTTTACTATACCAAGTTTCAATTTCTGTAAGTATTTTATTAATCAGTCACAAGATTGTATCAGAAAATAATATTTTGTCATACCTACGTTATGAAGTTGAAGAGTTGTAGTCTATTTCATTCCGTTTTTAAGGTCAATGTTCAAGTGGGCTTAAATGGCGCTGAGTTTTAATATGGAAAATTAATTATTTCCATAGAAACGTATGTAAATAATTAAAAATGTATTTATGACTCAAATGACAAAATATCAACTTAGCACATCAGCAAGGTAAGACATTATAAAAAAAGCTCGAGAACAGCCAAAAGAAAAAACCCCCTTCTCTTTTCAGTGAGTATTCAGTCAGTCACAAGATTGTATCGAATATGACATCTAGATCTTTGATGTCATATTCAAGCAACACTATATTCCCGACATGACCACAGAATAATAACTAGTAACTAGATGACTAACTTTTTAATCTGTTTACCGCTAAACCATTCTGACAATTTATTATTCACTATCGTCTTCATCAATAACGCGGTGATAGCTATAAACTCCATTGGACCTAAATACACAATCGTCAAAATATAAAAGCACTCTCAGCTTTTAGACCTATAAGAAGGTTGAGGACAGGGACACATCCAAATCCGACCTCTTATTTATACACAACAAAAACTTACCGAAGTAAAATTGACCGACAAATCCTTTACTAAATCCGAGTCCCTGACAAGAATACGTAGTCGAGCAATCGGATTCCTTACCTTTTTCCTTTGTTATGTAAATAAGAATGAATCTGTTGAAAGCGTAGGCTGAAATAAGTATGTATGCTGTACAAACTATTAGGTTTGTCAGACGTTTTATTCACCAACACCTCAGTTTAATATTAGCTTAGGACTTTTATGTATTTACTTCGCTTTGTCATTGGTTTAAGTTGGAATAAAGGCGAATTATATGTATGTTTGTATGTGCAGTCATTGCTAGCTTAAAATAGCATTTATCACTTAATATCAACATTATGATATTCTGAAGACGATCATGTAAGAAAAATAATAAACCTTGAGTACTAGATATACTCATGGCGATAAGATGTAGTTTTGTATGTAGAGAACTTACTTAAAAGTGGCTTTTTAACGTTCTGCTTGCGCTTTCCGTATCGTTTATGATGCATAATATGCAATTTAATACTGCAAGAGTTAAAAAAAAGAAAAACAGTGTTTAAATCGTTTGACAGCGTCTAATCGTATTGAATAATAGTTTATACAGCGTCTAAATCCACATCTATATTTTTTTTATAACACGGTTATTGTTTATCGATCAGGGTGTATTAATTGGCAGTCAAAGATGTGCGAACGAATGTGCCATTGACACGATTAAGAAGAATAAGAATTAAATCCCATCTCCACCAGAAAAACATTGCTTGTGATTGTAACATACATATTAGATATATATATCACGCCTTTATCCCTTGCAGGGTAGCCAGAGCGTAAACGGCCGTAATAAACGAACATTATCGCCACGTCAGACAAATATTTGAGGGCCATTTCAGAAAATCGTGTATCACTATCACAAAGTAAGTATTGGCGGTTACGCGTGTGTCACTATGGTGACTAGTCAGCCTGTCGCCTAAAATTTTAATACACAAAATCCTTGAGTTTTTCAATCGCCTCTTACGACACCCGCGGGAAAGAAAAGGAGGTTATGCTATTCTAAGCTGGCATCTCACGGCATTAATTGTAACAACTCTACTCGTAGATAATCTCTCCCGTTGTGTATCAGATTAACGTTTCTGAGATTGCGAGTGATGTCACATTGCTATCCTCCATACAAACGTAATACTCTCATTCTGTCACAGATGTAGGTATCTGACATTCCTTACACGTTGATTCTGAATCCCGGATAAACAGGATGAAACGCCTTTGGTAATTCAAACGACGACGTTTGTGCACTTATCTGGGAGTATTCTAAAGTCCTTGTTAGCGGAAGAGAGAACTCCTGAATACTTAAACGTGTTGTTCATGATTAAACAACCAAGAAACAAGATTGTGCACAAAACTGAAACCATTCTCCACTCTCTAGAACGGAATTAACAAGGTCCCTTCAAAGAAAACCAGCCAACAGGAGAAAACTACCGCCAAATTGGTGTTACGAGCAATTTGTAAGGATCAAGCGAATTCACCTTTTTAGGTATACATTGGCTGAAGTTTGAGAAGCGTATCATCGGCGTCCCGGCGCGTGGTAAACGACCCCGAAAATTGTTGGCAATTTATTCGGTTCAAGGGTGACCCGGAATAACAGGACAAGGCGTTTGTCACTCAGTGTGGGGGCTCGGCTGCGGCTCATATCTATGAAACACAACACGCACCGTTATGATCGCCACCGAGGGAATGAACGCTTCTTTATATCTAGTAAGTAATAAGATTCACGCCAAATAATATTGTACCCAAAATCGTTTTTCTTCGTATTAGTAAATAACCGACACCAGTTTATCTTAAACTCCAAAGTAAAACTTAACTTGCCGTGTGATGCCGGCTTAGAATGGCATCACCCCATTTCTTACCCATGCGTGTCGTAAGAGGCGACTAAGGGACTCGAGGGTTAGATGTGTATTGCGATTTTAGGCGATAGGCTGACAACCTGTCACTATAGTGATACACAGTTATCTGATTGACCCTCAAACTTTTGTCAGACGTAGTGTTAATATCCTACCTACCCCGTAAGGGATATAGGCGTGATTAATGTATGTATGTATGTATAAAACTTACGCTGGCTGAAAACTGGCTCAGAAAATCCTGGCTGGAAACATTTTCCTTGAGGCTTTTTACCTTTCTCTAGCGGATAAGTTTTATCAGTATCCCCGCAGCTTATTGCCGCAGATAGGGCGACGTGACCGCAGCGCCGCGAAAAGTTTATTTTACAGCTCTCCTCCATGACTTGCCAAAAACAAGGTAATCCTTTGTCCGCCTCGCTTATCTCCAGAACAGTAGAATCAGCTAATTTATTATTCAACTCGTGCAATTGTCAGACAAGTCGCGTGAGCAAGAACTATTTGCTTTTTGAGCACTACAAAGTTTTCGTATGTCGGGATCGGGATTAGAGAATTGAGCGTCTAAACTCTATCTAGTAGCATTTTGTTTATTTAGGTTTTGAGTTTTGACTTGACTATAGCTTAGATGTATACGAAACATCTTAGAGGTAGAAGATAAGAGAACCAGGAAGCCCAATCCTTCTTACCAGCGTTTTGAATTCGAACGATAATGAAAAATAGGTACCTATCTCATAAATAAGTATTACGAAGATAACCCAATTATGAAATATTTTCTGCAATTAAAGTTATGGCTACAATACCAAAAGGTTACCGTTTTTAGCACTTTTTGCCATAACTTTAATTACTCTGAATATTTCATTGAGTTTGCGTTCGTTGGTAAGTTCTAATTTTACTTAGGGATAATACCAAAAACCTGAGCAAAAGGAAATTCCGATGAAGTGTTTTATAAACATAAAATATGTTTTGTAAAATGGCGCCACTGTCAAGGCCATTCACGGCCACAGTCGCCTTAAAAAAATAATTTATGCACTCAAAACGTAAACAGTAAATTATAAAACACCTGCTCGAACCAATTTAAAGCTAAACGAAAAAGGTCGGTGTTTTCATATTGTCACCTATATTATGCATTACACTCTTATTTGGTCGTATAACTGATCTGTCAAATTTGCCAAATAAGTTCCTATACATAAGTTTAGAGGATAGTTCTATGTGGTTTATAAGTACTTTTTCCTTTAACTTTAGTTAAGCGGTATTCGTAGCTACTTCACTTATCAGTTATGTTTTTAAATCCATATTTAGACCTTAAAACCGAGTATGTATACGAAGTAACTTTATAATAACATACCCGCAGAAATAAAAAAGGCTAGCTCGATAAATATATTTAAATACAAACTAAAGTCTTACATTTTAGACCAAATTAGTGCTTGATGGTGTTTAATCATTTGAATTATTTGATTTATATCTACCTAAATTTAAATTTCAAATCTGGATGGTGCGGCGAAATTAAATTTGTTTGTTAACATTATTATATCCTTTCTCATGTAAGTGGCATTGTATGAATTTTTTGTGACTAAAGTATCTTTAAATCGAAGTTCTAAAAATTTGAGCGTGTACTTTGGGAGCAATGTTTCAGTAGCATGCATAACATGATAAATAAAATAGCTGTGTAAGAGCTCGCCAGATGCTAACTGAACTATTCATACTGCTGCACTCCAGCACAGTACATTATACAGGGTGTAAGGGACAGCCCTTCGAATACTGATAGGGTGCATTGAGAACATATAACTGACTAACTTTCCATGAATTTGACTACCTATAGTAAATGCAGTGTGCTGATCGTGTTTTTGTATAGGTCGATTTTTTTTCTTATCCTGAGATATGTTCCTAGTGGAAAGTTGTTCAGTTTCATGGTCTGCATGTACCCTGTATAGGGTGAAATTTTACTAGTGACCGATAGCGCAATTTCAAAACGGGTGATGATAAGGAATAACTTTCCATGAGGAACATGAGGTGAAATATTACATAAATATTTTGTGTTTACATATTCACAGAAAACTTTTTTTTTATCTGGACTCTTAAATTTTTAGCCCTGGGCATATACACCGCTGATTTGCATTTTTGTATGGGTGGTGGTCCCAAATGACCTATTTTTATAGAGGAAAGTTGTTTCTTTTCACCAGCCCGTGTTAGGGTTTTCTATCGATCACTAGTATAATTTCAGCCTATACGGGGTGTAAGGGACAGCCCTCCGAATATTGACAGGGTGCATACAGACCATTAAACTGAAAAACTTTTCCCTAGAAACATATGTCCGGAAACAAAAAAAAACAACCTCCCATACAAAATCACTATCAGCTGACTGAATTTACCGTGGGAAATCATTTTTTTTTATATTCCTGATTTATTTATTTAGGTAAGTTGTTCACTTTCATTGTCTTAATGCACCCTGTCAGTATTCGGAGGTTTGTCCCTTACACCCTGTATATACTTCGCTTTCTCTTAGTATGTACTATTCTCAGTCAATATATGTATTGCATAGTTTAGTCTTACTTTTCTAGAGATAGGTACAACTACATTGGTGGAATTTGTTAAAAAAAGTCGAAAATAGGTATATGCATTTCGATAATTTTATTAGTGTATCAGAAATTGAGTTTACAGGACGACAGTAAAAACAAAAACAAGAAGAATCCGAATAAAAAGTCTAGTGTCTGTGGGAATTCTTGAGATGCCAGCGATATTAATGCGACTGAACCTCGATATAGCCAGCCAGTTACGTTACATAAGTGCTTAAACCATAGGTAGGTGTTACTTGTTTGTGTAGAGCCTAACTGGTTCTATAAATATTAAAACATAAATATCACAAGGTGAAACAATCAAATCACAAAATCTTAAAATTATAAATGAACCTATGTTTATTTACAGTTTTTGCAACACCGAGTATTATAGTATATTGATGCAAATCAGCAACCTTTGGCATCTAAAGAAACAAGTTTTCGAGGTCAAATCGCGTCAGGCGATACTCGCAGTTACAAACAAGCAGTGGCGCCTCACAGTCAACATGCAGTGCCTTATACCAATACTTACTATTTTCATTTACTTCGTGACTGTGACAACTTGTCGTGAGTACAGAGACTATGACAGTGATGACGTCATTGATGTCAGCGAGAAACCATACTACGACTTAAAGGATGCACCACAGCTCTTCGAAAAGTTCATCAAGGACTATTCCAAGATATATAAAAGCGAAAAAATCAAGATGAAGCATTTCGATATCTTCAAAAAGAATTTGGAGGAAATAAACAGATTGAACGCTGGCGAGGAGGGGAAGACGGCGACTTTTGACATCAATTTGTTTTCGGATATGCAAAGCTGGTTAGCTGATGATGATGATGACGTAGACGATGAAAAGCACTCTGAGAACTAAATTCAGAGTTACTATAGCAGGTGAGTGCATTTACATAAAGCGCGTAAAGTTACATGCCGTTTGATTAACAAGGTCAACCAGCCTTTATTTTAATTTTTTTATCCCGCCTGTTTTCTATTAGGACAATACAAAATTATTATAAAAGAAATGTGTTACATATACAAATTTCATTTTTTTACAATGACAGATCATGACGTCAATAAGTGACAATACTTTCCTACATTGATTAAAGTAATTTCATTTTCATTGTACGTCGTCATAATATTTGCGAATGCAAATTTCTTGTTATTGCATACATACATACACATATCACGCCTATAATCCCTTGCGGGGTAAGCAGAGCATAAACGGCCGCATGAAACTGACATTTACGTCACGTCTGACAAACATTTGAGGGTCATCCGTGTATAGCCAGTGACAGGTTGTCAGCCCATCTCCTAAAATTACAATTCACACCCTCGAGTCCCTTAGTCGCCTTTTACGACTCCCACAGCAAGAGAAGGGGTGATGCTATTCTAAGCCGGCATCACACGGCATACAGACAAGTAGAATTAAGCTCAGGCAAAAGTTGCATTTAGCTCCTTTGTTACCATAACATACTTATTCCCTAACCAGTGATTTGTTTTATTTCTCGGCATCTGTTCTTTACTAATTAATACGCATGAGTATTAAAAGCGTAAGGAAATGTAGGTACGGTTGTAGCAGGGACCACATTAATATTCCCGGACAAGGATTTTAAATAGGGTCGTTTTTGAGATCCCAGAATAGAGCAACGATCTTTGAATCGTTCGAAATCCTTTTTTTAGGTGGTTCTTTCACTTGTCGTCCATCACTGCGTATTTTTAACGCACCGTAACGCATGCGTCTGTCATACGAAAATAAATTACGAATTCTGATCCTAATCCCATATGCATTAACGGATGCGTCTCGGTGCGTTACAAATACGCAGCGACGGAAGGTAATTGAGAAACCCGGGAATCAGTAAATTGACGCCATTATACAAAACAATATTACACAGTTTTAGAAACTTGCGCAATTCTTACGCCACATTAGAATAAGAACTAAGCATATGGCACAGATAAGATAACGAAGGACTATAAAGTAGTTAATCAACTGCCTTATGTAAATTTTACTTCCTCTGCTTCAAACACTGTATCTGATCACTATTCAACTAATATCGTATGCAAAACCCCGCACAGAAGATTCAAACATCGATATCCTGGAAAGGTTCAACACAGGCTCCTGGTAATGAATTAAATTAGGTCCCACTGATAACCTCTCCACAATCTCGTAGAGGGTTCTGCCATGGATCCTTAGACACTGGAAAGGTTAGGATTGTATCTGTTTATATATGCAAGCATCACGCGAAAACTACCGAACCGTTTTTGATGCAAATTTTACTAAAATGTCGAGAAAATTATCAGCCAGGTTGTAAGCTATAAAAAAATACCCCTAAAAGGAGGGGTTGAAACTACACTCACAATTAGTTGGTTTGCAGCTGAATAAATTCAAACAAAATAAATTGGGTTCTGTTGATTAGGTCAATGAACCACTCAATAAATCATGTATCAGTGCAAGTATCTTAATTGAAGGACGCTGGTGCGGAAATAGAAATTCAAGAAAAAACTAAAACTTCTTGGTATCCTCAAACTTAAGTACCTATTCCAGTACATAAACACCAACCAAAATAAATTAAAAATATACAGTAATATTAAGTTGGCGAACCAACTAATAAGTAATATTCTTGTTTTTCTGTTGCATTTAGTTATCATCAAAAAATTTATACTCAGATAAAACTAGTTAAGAACTGTCGCGAAATCACTTTTTATAAGTAGTGGCAAAATTAGGTACATTTACAAATTAAATTGCTGAACCCAGAAAACATTATTATTATATTTTGTACTCAAGCGTGTTCGTTAGCTATTCTAGATAAAGCAACTCCTGGGTCCTTGCTGATGTCAAGTGGTCCGTACTGTAAGAGTTATGTGCATAACGCCTGCTCAGTGATTTATCTCGTGAGTCGACCCACATAAATATGTATGGTATGACAGCGACGGTCAGCCGCGTTTTTGCTTTTGAACATTGTAACGAAAAGTTTCTGCCCCAACCGCTGTTGAAGAGGGCAGCTATGTTTACTCTAGCAAGAAAAGGGGAATTTATTTTAGTAACAAAATTCCCTATATTGCTCTCACTACTCGGCATCAAACAGATTATTTGTGGTTAGGTTTTTTCTTTATTGTGTCTTCAGGTGGGACACTTTTATGAACTGTTTATGATTTGGTAGGTAGACATAGCGTCTCTTCTCTTTTCGTGTTGGTTACCGAGTCGTCCAACGACCCGATAAACCCTGGTGTCAGAGTTTTTCAACCGCCTACTACCACTAGCAGGCCATAGCGTGATTTGATTTAAAAAAACTTTATAAATAGAGGAAACCTATTCTTATCAGATTAACCGTGAACTAAACAATACGAGTAAAAAAAACAGATAAAATGTTATTTAAATAATAATTCTACCACAGAGTGTTATTATCTGTTATATGGTCATGCTATATCTTTATAATAGTTGAAACAATGGGTAACTTATTATTAGGTACTAACATTGACTGTGCTATCTTTGCATACTCCATTCGACAAATTCACGAACATATTAGAATACTAGATTTCCGCCCAGCGGTTTCACCCGCTGCCACTCATTTTCCCATGGTAATAGCTGTTTTCCTGCGATAAAAAGGCCTATGTATTATACCAGGTTATATTCTACCTGTGTTCTAAATTTCATCCAAATCGGTCAAGCCTATTGAGCGTGAAGAGGTAACAAACATATATACGAGGGTTTCGTTCCCGGGACCAAAAAAGAAAAAGCGTCGTTCCCGGCGACAGGATTTTTTTATTTATTTCTGGAAAGTTTAAATTGTGGTTTAAATGCTCTAAAAACCTACATATTGATAATTATTAGATACCTCAAAATTTCTGGATATAAATTTAAACAATAATAAACCTTTACTGCTTCCATGATTTAGTGATCTGATCGTTTGTTTAAGGATCTGGAGGTCTCTGGTCTATATCTCAAAAGAAACACACAAAGTTGATATTTGTCAATTTATCCCTTTGTGAGATCGTAGATTCACACACACAAACTCTCAGAATAATATTATCAAGAACGGATTGAATAACAAACTGAAGTTATACATATAAAAAATGGTGTATTAGTAACTAGCGACCCGCCCAGCGGTTTCACCCGCTGTTAACTGATTTCCCACGGGAAAGAGACCTTCTTCCGACATAAATCAAACATAAAAACCTTCCTCTTGAATCACTCTATCTTTTAAAAAAACTTCATCAAGATCCGTTTAGTAGTTTTGAAGACTTAAGCATACAAACAAACAGACAGGGACAGACTTGGGAAGCGACTATACTATGTAGTGATAATCGCTTCATTAACGCATTGCTGGCTAGAATGTAGATAAAATTTTGTATGAAGCCCAGGTTAGAGGTAATTTAAAGACTTTATATTGGCAAGGTGCATTGACGGAGGTGGACGCTAAAATTGTATCACTACATCAAACTACATAGTATAAAATATAGTCGCTTCCCGTTTGGTGTGGTCCTTATATCTTTAGAATTACCCAACGGATTTTGATGATTTCTGTGCCTCTAGTGTAAAAGGGTCAAACTCAGAAATCCTAATTTTACAGGAGAGCAAAAAACAACTTTGAAATCAGTTATTTTGCTTAAATCGTTAGAAATATTTATATTTGATGAATGAACCACAAAGAATATTTAAACTATTTAAATTGTATCGTACAGTTATCCTATTTCTTATTACCGTTGTTGAGATATCAGCCTTAGAAAATAAGTTTACTCCTTTTGCACGAAACACAACTTTGTTCATAAGGATTAAACTTAAGTTTAACTAATCAGAATAGTTATCATCCGTTAGTTACATTTAGTGTAAAATGGATATATTTCATAGTTTTTGAAAACCTACAGGATATTTTCAATTGAATACGAAGGTAATGATGCAAATGATGGTAATGCTAAGCAATTTAGCAAAATTCTATTTATTAATAAAAAAAGGGCTTCAAAACAATTACAGTCATAGGCCATGAGATCAGTGGCAACAATAAAGTACCATTATGCCTAATTTAAAGTAGGTAATTAGTAACCGTGACAAGAACAAAAATTTCAAGTTCTTGGTTAATTATGTCTTCTAGATCGGGATCTACAAAAGAAATACTTTTATCTGATTTTAGATTGGAATAAAATTCTTGAGCCTGGCGATCAAGAAAACTGAACAATTGCAATTACTCCAAATCAGCCGATATTGGCAATGCTTCCGTATAGCATGGCTTTAGTTGTATTTTCTAATTATATGTTCTTTTTCTTCATTTTGTGCAATCGAGTGTTTTGGTATCATCTCCGTCTCTATCTTGTACATAACTTTTGGGAACAACTCTTTTTAGAATTTAAATTCACCAACTTCTGCGACTAAACCTTTTTCTTTTTTGTTGTTAACTTTTCTGGCCTTGAACTCAGATCTCAAAAGCATGCTGAAGTTGTAGAAGCTCTTGTCATTTCAATGACTTCAATAGCGCCTTTCTTTGAGACTTAGCGAACAAGCTGATATCACTCGCGTGGTACATGAATATCCAATGTCGTATTTTTCTTTGCCCTTTCTATTAAAGCGTGGTCATAAATAATCACACTCTAGATGAGAGTGACCTGGAACCAAAAAAATGTGTTGTATTTTTGTTAGGTATACAGCTTATTTTAAGGCGGTCTAGAACAGAACCAAAATCATTGACAGTATTGCCAGATTGACTTGGAGCGTCATGTCCTTCTTTTTGTAGTAATTCGTTACTCTGTTCATTTTCGCTTATTTCTGTGTGTTTTTCGATGGATTGCGTATCTGGCTGTGACTGTACAATATTAATAACATCATTAAATTGTGAGTGTTCCTTCTGTTGTTCATTATCTAAAAGCTGATTAAGGTCAGAAATGGATAATGGATCTACTTCAACCGATACTCCAACATTTTTGATTTTTTCTGTTTCACATTGCTTGGCAAATTAAACGTCAAGCGTTGATTTTTATTGGGTGGGGAAAAAATTCCTCATCCGTGTCTGAAATTACCGATGGGCTTTTCTCCAGACGTTTTTTTGTGGCAATGGTCACAACTTTGTTAAGAAGAGAAGATAATATGTCCATGCATAAATTATCTGGCGTCAGAGCCACCAGCTGGCAGCCGTGAGTTCGCTGCATCAAAGTTACCGACGGCCTACGGCCACTGTAACAAACAGATATGGAACTTAGCGGTCATACCGGTCCAGTATCCATGCTGTACCCACGCGTTATTTGTATGGCAAATTCCTCTTCCTACATACTACGTACCCGACGGAAGTTACTTTAACTTCAACAGCCACAGCCATATCAGTCCAATGTTGGACATGTGTCTATTTTCCATATGCACAACGCTCGGCCGGTAGATTGGCGGTCGCGAAATTCACACTTTAGTCGCTTTTTACGACATCATCTTTTTACGGTGAGAAGAGCGGTGATGGTGATGCACACCACACTGACAAACTGGCAGGGATATCTTACTAATTAGAATAAATAAATACGATGAACTACTGAACAAAATAATCATCATCATCATCCTCAGCCCACATCTACCCACTGCAGGGTATAGGCCTCTTCTCTACAGCGCCAATCCTCACGGTCCTGTGCCAGTCTTGCCCAGTGCCGTCCTGTTAACTTGACGATATCGTCGGTCCAACGGGCAGCTGGTCTGCCCACTGACCTTTTTGCTCCTCTTGGCCACCATTCTGTGACTGCTTTGGTCCACCGATTGTCACTTCTTCTCGCCAAGAAAATAATACTTATCACTAATGATAGAAAGTTACACCCTTCCACAGTACGTCAACAATATTTTACGATCAAAAATACTATTCGTGTAAAGTGATCAAACTTACCGCTCACGGAAAGTATGTCACCCGACGCGGGAACGCAAAATAACAATTTTTTACACTGCACCCATTCTGGACGACTGGCGGTCCCGGTCCTTGAGTTTACTTCACCCCCGCGCATCTTGCGGAGTTTAATTGTTTTACGCAACATGTCTGTGCTAGGTTTAGGTGAAAAAGGAGGTAACTATACTTTTACTAAGTATGTTACAAGGAATAAGAATAGTAAAAAAAGAGTTATCTTCATATAGATCCTTTTACACCAACATAGTTTTTAAAAAAGCATTTGTGTAAAGTGATCCATTTTAATTTTGATTCATTTGCACAAACTTCCACTTAAAGAACAGTTTGTTCAAAACGATTCAATTTCACTTTGACCGTTTTGAACAAAACTGTTATGCATTATTTAATACGTGAATAAAGAGCAAACTTATTTTGTACCGTTATGTACAAAGTTCATTTACAAATATGATGTATAAAAACGATCAAACTCTAATTTAATCCATTTTCACTAAAATAAAGTGCGATTTTAGAGAGATTAATCGTTTTGCACATATCTATATCTCAGCAACTAACACTCATAGAGAGTCATGAGTCACACCATCGGATGCAGAACAGTGCCAAACGCACAATGGTATAAAAATCCACACATAGGTATAACTCGAGTTTGATCCTTTTACACTGGAGGCACAGATTTTTTTTATTAGATACTTAGAGTAAAATTATTTAAGTCATTCATAAGTCTAATCACTAATTTTGAAACGGATCACCTAGAGAGATAAAACTTGGACATGAAGTTTTTTTATGTAATAAAGCAACTATTATAGATACAATTCCGTTTTTTTAATCCCCCCAGGGATGAAAAGGGGGTTAAAACTTTGTATGAAAGTTCGTTGTCTTAAGTGTGATCCGTTTCAAAATTAGTGATTAGACTTATGACTTAAAATAACTAAACACGTGTTTCAGCACATTCAGCATATTTGAAATTATAGCAATTAATAGAGTCAAAAGGGGGTTAAAAATTTGTATGAAAGTTCGTTTTTTTAAATGAATGTTATCTGTTTCAAAATTTGTGATTAGACTAATTACTTAAAATAATTAAACTTGTGTTTCAGCATTTTTGAAATTTTAACCCTTAAATGGGTGATAAGGGGGTTAAAAGTTTGTATGAAAGTTTTTTATCTTAAATGTGATCTGTTTCAAAATTTCTGATTAGACTCGTAACTTAAAATAATTAAATACGTGTTTCAGCATTTTTAAAATTTTAATCCTTAAAGGTGTCAAAAGGGGCTCAAAAGTTTACTACCAGTTGGGCTACCCGGTTTCCCATGGGAATGTGACAATTTTCCGGAATAAATTATACTTATAAACCTTCCTCTCAAGTTACTCTATCTAATAAAAAAAACCGCCTCAAAATCCGTTGGGTAATTCTGAAGATATAAGGAGACACCAAACGGGAAGCGACTTGATTTTATACTATGTAGTGATTTTGTTTTGTTTCAGGCGTGCCCATGCTAACAGTATCATCACCCACAAAAGTCTACAACTGTTTGGCGAATGGTGCTGAAGTTGGGAAAAGTGTCTTATGTGCAATAAATATTGTTCAGAAAATAGTTTGCAATGCAAAAATATGTAAAGACCGCATTTCGCACTTTTTCGCAGTGCATATACATTTTGATTAAGTTGCTGTGGGTAAGGCTTACCTAAGTTTTGTTGGGGTATTTAATATTTATAGCCGATCTTATCGTTTGCTTTTAGCATTTGTTAAATTGGACAGAAAAGTAAATTAATTCAGTATCTTTCTTTTTATTTTTCTGTCCATCTGTTAATTAATTAATTTGACTTATGAGAGCGGAAGTTTCCATCACTCATTTATAAAAATAAAATAACAACAAATTCTCTCGATATGTTTTATTTTGGCGTCCCAGCTAGTAAGGTTGTCTGCTCGCGCGGAAAATCTTCGATTTCGTATATTCAGACAATACAAAAGCCGTGTATTCAAATCTTGTCTATCAAAACGCAGGTGAGTTCCAATATTTAATTAAATGTTTCCTTATAAAGGGGCACATTCCCATACAATATTACTAACACAGATGTAAGTGACTTCTCTTCTAAAAATGTCATAAACAGTTGTTACAAGCTCGCAAACGCCTCGCTTTACCTAGAGAGGAAGAATAATTGCTAATTTACGAGTGGACAAGGGACACTGCCAGTGCCATTAGTGCCAGCAGTGGCATGCCATATTAGCAAACTACAGGCTACAATTTTACAGGCTAAATTCGATGATCATTGCGTAGTCTGTTAGCCATTATAATACGAGGAATATCAACCGGCCACGCACTGTACTAAGAATTTCACCTGTAGATTTTTAGCCTGTAGTTTCATAACATACGGCACCAGGTTGTACTGAAAGTAGTAAAAGTACAATATCGTTGGTAGGTACCTAATTCGGGTAAGTATCGAGTATTTTTGTAGGTAAATAAACAGCTTCTCAAGTAACTGTTTTTTTTTTGGGTTACACTCTGCCTGACACGCATAGGATATAGGCGTGCTTGTATTTAAAGTTCGTGCATAACTAAGTAATAATAATCAGTATAGGTAATTAGCCTGTCAAATTTGACCGATCGATTATACGACCAAATATGGACAATACAGGTGACATTATGAAAATACTATCCTTTCTAGTTTAGTCGCGTTATATTCACTCGAACAAGTTTTGTAGTACACCGATTACTTAAAAGTGCAAGTATTTGCTCAATAGATTTTATTTTTATTTTCTTTTGATCGTATTAAAAGGCATACAATTACAACTACTTACTTTAGTTTTTGCATGTTTTGTAGATGAGAAATTAGTCCGTTTTATTGAAAATACTCAAAACTATTCTTCTTCTTCTTCTTGAGACACCGAGTCATCCAACGACCTGATGACCCTGGTGTAAGAGTTTTTCATCCGCCTACTATAGTAGTAGGCCTCTGATATAGTTATGTAACGACCTAATAATCATAGACAACAACCGGGACTGACGCTTAACGTGAGCTCCGAAACACACAACCATCTTAACTTTCCGACAATCAGGTGGTGTAGCCTGCAATGTCCTAACCACACATGAAACAAATTCACAAAATTATGAATATCTAATTTATAATTTTGAATAATAATTTTACCGCGATTAAAACCCGAAACCTTTGCGTTGCAGGCAGTCGCACTACCACTGTGCCGTCGGCTGTCAACTCTGTAAAGCGTAGAAACTTAGATAATAAAACATCTGCTATGGTTTGTTTACAAAATTATAAGTATTTATAAAGTATACTCTTCTACGGAGCTAAGCATTAATGTAGATTCATTAATGCAATATTGTATTCTGCTACGTCGTAGCTGGAAGAAGCCGTAGCCCGTAGCACTCACGTCCTGGCGCTACAAATATCTTGGTTTAACATCCTGATATATTAAAAAATATTTCATGAAGTAAAAAAAGAAAGTTGACTAGCGTTGCATTTTTTCTAATTTTTTTAAATTACTTACAAATATATGATTTAATTAAGTATCTGATTTTTTTAAGCTTTCATATGCTGACACGTAATAATGTTCAGCCAATTTTCTTACTTATTTATTGTACTAAACACTGGTGCGTTTGTTAAAAGCAAAACCTAACCTTTGACGTGACCGATGTGTCTGTCAAACACCTTAGTCAAATAGCATGCGTTTCAGTGTGCCCCGGTATCCGTTTTTATAATGGGTAATCAAAATTTCTTGCTGACAAGTTGACAGACGGATGTAAAAAAACGTCCATCAGTCCGTCATAGTAGGAAATCTGCCTTAAACTCGTGAAAAATGACAATTGACTATCATCTTTAACCAAATCGGCCTTCCGTACCCGTAAAGGTCTCCGAAACAGAAGACCGCGATGCTTGAAGACTTTCATGCACGCGCCATCTCAATTCCATTCAATTTTATAAAATATGGCTTGTTAACAGGGACAATTCTGCCAATGTCGAGGTTTGAAGATACTATATAGAAGGTGATTTAAAGAACAGCCAAATGACTCCTCATGATTTGCGTCAGTTTGTTTCTTCTTCTTCTTCTTCAACCCGTTGCCACCCAATGCTGAGTGTAGGTCTCCTCCAATGTTCTCCACTTCTGACGGTCAAGGGCATGTCCTATCCAGTTCTTCCCAACAACTTTGACGATGTCGTCCGTCCATCTAGACGGCTGTCGTCCCACGTTCCGTCTTCCCTCTCTCGGTCGCCACTCTAACACCTTCCTTCCCCATCTGCCATCCATTCTTCGGCATATGTGACCCGCCCACTTCCACTTTCTTGTCGTTACCACTTTAGCTATGTCGGTTAGCCTGGTCCTTTTGCGTGTTTCGGTGTTTCTAATCAGTTTGTTTAATATGCCAATAAAAAAATACTAAAAACAAACGCACTGCGTCACTTTACGTCAGTCGAACGCGAAACGTACCTACTTTAATGCCGCTGGCAGGCACCTGCTAGTCTATTGCACAAGTTGACTAATAAATTAGAGAGTTCCTCCTCCTTGGCACTCGCTGGAGACAAACAATCACCTTGTTTTGAGCAGAAACTGAAAAGGGGTTCGTTTATCACATTCGAATATTTAATTAAAAACTTTGATATTATAATTGCGAACTGAAGCAACTGCGAAATTATCTTAGACGTACTGATACACTATATAACGCAAATATCCGTTTTGGCGTAAGCAGATAATAAGTATAATACACGTAGTATAAGAGAACGTAAACTAATACAACCGAAAGCCAATAACTACTATGGAGAGAGGGTAACTGAATATGTAGTACCAAAGTTATTTAATAAGTTACATATCTTAAGAACCGAACCTAGATTTAATACTAATGGGATATTAAAGGCGAAACTGAAGGTTTCGCTTCTTGATGCAAATCACTGATCAGCTGATCACATCTGTGATTTTATTGAGTGGCGGATCCATAGACGGTGGCCTTGGTGTCCCTAGTAATAAATAATGCATGTTAGAATAGTTTAGTTATTAGTTTGTTTCTAAGGTAGGTCTAAATGGAAAAAAGCAAGCGCATCTCGCCATCAAACTGTTAAGTTTGGCGAGTATAATTAATTGGAATCAAATGTACTTACCTTTGATGAAATATTTTTTTTTAAAAAAGATCGTAAACAGCCCCAAAAAACAGTCATTTTACGGGAAGAACCGCCTAAGTGTTATCAGTGCCTCCGCAGCTTATTGCCGCGGATAGGGTTGTTTATTTTCCGGGTATATCCCTCTTGTCGCACCTAAACCAAGGTAATCCTTTGTCAGCCCTACTTACCTCCAAAACACAAGAGAATCAGCTTACTCATGGTCATTCAACTTGTGTTTTAGCTTCTGTAAAATATGTAATAAAAAACATTGAATAAATAAATTAAACTTAAGGGCGAACATTCTGCCCAGCGACAGAAATAGACAGATGTATGTAAGACATATGTACATACATACATATATCACGCCTATTATCCGTTGCGGGGTAGGCAGAGCGTAAACTGCCGCAAAAAAAGACACTCACGCCACGTCTGACAAATATTTGAGTGTCATTTGGGAAATTGTGTATCGCCATAGTAAAAGATTGTCAGCCCATTGCCTAAAATTGCACTACACTCCCTCGGGTATATTGGTCGCCTCTTATTACTCCCACGGGCACGAAATGGGGTGATGCTTTTCTAAGCCGGCATCACACGGCAAATTCTTTCAGACTATACTAATTCTATGTATGTACCAAATTTTATCCAAATCCATCAAGCCATTTGAGCGTGAACAGGTAACAAACATATGTACATACCTATATACACACAAACCCTCGGATATGTAATATTTTTTATGTATGTAATAATTAAGTATGGATATGTATAGTATAGTCATACCTACTCTAGTCATACATACTGATGTTGCTGCTAATGGTAGAACCGAATTACCACAGTGTACCGAAACGACATCCGCTGTCACCCCGGGCGCAGAGTTTTTTGGTCTGTGCAAATTACGGTTGAAGACAGGGAATATTCTTGCTTCGTGTCAATAGTCTCGTCTCTCGTTTGTTTAATCATGAATGACGCGTTCACGTATTCAAGAGCTCACTCTCCCGCTAACAACATACATACATCTACCACGCCTATATCCCTTGCGGGATAGGCAGAGCGTTGAAGGCTGTATATAACTGATACTAGCAGCCCGCCCAGCGGTTTCACCCGCCGCTAACAATTTCCCCCCGGGAATAAGACAGTTTAATATAGCCTATGTTCATCAGGGATAATGTAGGATTCTAAAAATCTTGACTTCAATTTGAAACAAATATCGTTTTTTTATAATGACGGTTCATGACGTCAATTAGTGATAATATTATCCTACATTGAATAAAGAATTTCAATTTCAATTAACGGTAAAAGAATTTTTAAATCGGTCCAGTAGTTTCGGAGTCTATTCAATTCAAACAAACAATAAAATAAAACCTGTTTCTATTAGTGTAAATTATACAATACAATACAATACAATATGCTTTTATTGTACACCAAAAGAACAAAATAACATTAATAGCTTCAAACTAAATACATTAGTGCACAGTTAGGCGGCAATTATATTATTATTATTTTTGTTGTGATGCCGGTTTAGAATAGAATTACCCGATTTCTTTCCCGTGGGAGTCGTAGGAGGCGACTAAGAGACTTGATGGTGTGTATTGCAATTTTAGGCGATGGGCTGACAACCTGTCACTATGGCGATACACAATTTTCCGAATGACCCTCAAACATATGTCAGACGTGGCGTAAATGTCCATTTTGCGGCCGTTTATGCACGCAGGGCCTCACCTACCAAGAGTGTTGGCAATGTTGTATAGTTTTTGTATAAGCCACTCAAACTTGCCACATGAGCTAACTAAAACTGTTGTTGTACCTATAGTCAAAAATAAGACTGGCGATATATCTTCTAAATCTAACTATAGGCCTATATCTCTTGCTACTGTCATTGCCAAAGTGCTGGATAGTTTCATAAATAATGAGTTAACGAAATATGTGCAACTTAATGATGCACATATTTCGTTATGCATTAGGCCGGGTCTCTCTACGGAAAGTGCAATATTGAGCTTAAAGCATACTGTAGAATACTATACCAGTAGGGATACTCCGGTATATGCCTGTTTTCTAGATCTTTCAAAAGCTTTTGATTTGGTGCAATATAACTTGTTATGGAACAAATATAATAAATGTGGTGTACCTAATGAAATCACCAGCATAATGAAGTATTGGTATTCTAGTCAGACTAATGTGGTTAGGTGGGAAAATAGTGTTTCGGATGAGTATGGACTACTATGTGGGGTAAGGCAGGGGGGGCTGAGCTCGCCGACGCTTTTTAACCTCTATGTTAATGAACTGATCGACGAGCTGAGGAGTATGCATGTTGGCTGCTACATTGACAGAATACCTGTCAACAACTTCAGCTACGCAGACGACATGTGCTTGCTCAGCCCATCGGTCAGTGGTCTTAGAAAGTTGTTATCTGTATGTGAGAAATTTATGTACAAAAACATGGCTTAAGGTATAATACTTCCAAAAGTGAGTTTATGGTATTTAAAGCGGGTAAGAAGTGCCCTTCTGAAATACCTGTTATATCTCTTGAAGGAGCTCCGTTAAAGAGAGTTTCATCTTTTAAATATCTAGGGCATATTTTAACTGAAGACCTCTGTGATGATGCTGATGTTGAGAGGGAGAGAAGGGCTTTAGCGGTTAGGGCCAATATGATAGTCCACAGGTTCAGGCGCTGCTCAGCACAAGTTAAAGTCACATTGTTTAGAGCGTACTGCACATCATTGTACACCTGCAACTTGTGGGCTTCATACAGGCAAAAATCGCTTAAGACCATAACTGTTCAATACAACAACGCATTCAGGGCACTGCTTGGGCTGCCACGCTTCTGTAGTGCGTCAGGTATGTTTGCGGATGCTCATGTAGATGGTTTCCAGGCCATGCTCCGCAAACGAAGTGCCGCCGCGCTGCAGAGGGTTCGTGGCAGCGCAAACAGTGTCCTGGCTATGATTTCTGGTAGATTTTGTGAAAGTCGCTATCTCAGGCAATGGATAAGAACAAATACAAGTGTGCGTACTTTTGTAATAATTGAATGTAAGTTATTCACAACACTACAAACAAATTGTTCACTTAAAACTAAATTTAAAACTTAATACTAATTGTAGCTGGTAAGGAATTCTGTTTACTAACGTGTATGGGGCTAGTACCCTAAAATAAAGAATTTTTATTTTATTTTTATTTATTTTTTTATATGCTCTGCCTACCCCGCAAGGGATAATAGGCGTGATATGTGTATGTATGTATTATTTTAGTGTAGATTTTTTTAATGCATTATTTAATAATGGTCTTTGTCGTCTTTTTTTATACTGACTAAGGGACAACCCTTCGAATACTGATAGGGTGCATGAAACATAAAACTGGACAACTTTCCCCTTGAAACATATGTCAGGAAACGCCAAAAAAAATTACCTTCCATACAAAATCACAATCAGCTGACTGCATTTACTATGGAAAGTCAGTTTTTTTACGTTTCCTGAAATATGTTCCTAGGGGAAAGTTGTTCAGTTTCATGGTCTGCATGTACCCTATGAGTATTCGGAGGGCTATCCCTGACACCCTTTAATACAGTAATGATTAAATGTAATCATTACACTGGTACGAATAATGTGGCGTAGTTTGTACATTTTTAAATGAAAAAGTAGTTATTGTGGCATAACTGTAATAGTTAGACATATGATATCGCGAACATTATTATAGATATTAATGTCCTCTATAAAACTGTAGTACATCACTTTGCTCTATTGTCAATAATTTCCACAGCGTACGCGATATAAGATATTTTTTTGGTACATTTTTCACACGTTGGGTTACATAATTGAAATTTTCACGCGGATTCCTATTTTTTTCTCGTATAAAATATAGCCTACTAGCTTTTACCCGCGACTTCGTCCGCGTTAGATAGTTTTTATAGAAACAGGTTCAGGTTTAGGTGGGCTCCTGATGGTACACCTGGTGGTCTAACTAAGGTACCCAGATCCTCAATGTCCTTGTGAAAGGAAGCGGCCCATCACACTGAACAGCTTTTGTTTTGGAACCATTTCTGTATCTCTAATAGTTTAAGTAGGCTCCTGATCGTACACCTGGTGGTCTACATAAGGTACTCCAGATCCTAAATGTCCTTGTGAAAAGAAGCAGCCCATCATACTGTACAACTTTTGTTTTAGAACCATGCCTGTATCTCTAATAGTTTAGCTGGGCTCCTGATGGTACACCTGGTGGTCTACATAATGTACTCCAGATCTTCTATGTCCTTGTGAAAAGCACCAGCCCATCATACTGGCCAACTTTCGTTTTGGAACCATTTCTGTATCTCTAATTGTTTAGGTGGGCTTGATAGTACACCTGGTGGTCTATATAAGGTACTCCATATCCTCAATGTCCTTGTGAAAAGAAGCGGCCCATCATAATGAACAACTTTTGTTTTGGAACCATTTCATTTCTAATTGTTTAGGAAGGCTCCTGATGGTACACCTGGTGGTCTACATAAGGTACTCCAGATCCTCAATGTCCTTGTGAAAAGAAGCGGCCCATCATTCTAAACAACTTTTGTTTTGGAACCATGCCTGTATCTCTAATAGTTTAGCTGGGCTCCTGGTGGTACACCTGGTGGTCTACATAATGTACTCCAGATCCTCTATGTCCTTGTGAAAAGAAGCAGCCCATCATACTGGCCAACTTTCGTTTTGAAACCATTTCTGTATCTCTAATAGTTTAGGTGGGCTCCTGATGGTACACCTGGTGGTCTACATAAGGTACTCCAGATCCTTAATATCCTTTTGAAAAGAAGCGGCCCATCATAATGAACAACTTTTGTTTTGGAACCATGCCTGTATCTCTAATAGTTTAGGTGGGCTCCTGGTGGTACACCTGGTGGTCTACATAAGGTACTCCAGATCCCCAATGTCCTTGTGAAAAGAAGCGGCCTATCATACTGATCATTTTTTTTTGAACCATGCCTGTATCTCTCATAGTTTAGCTGGGCTTGTAACGATCGTCAGCCTGTGCGGACCATCGTACACACAAATATAATTCAAATATTTATATTTATATGTTTACTAACAACTCAATTTCTTTGAAACTATTTTGAATAAAGTAAAATCATCATATCCAACGCAGTTATAATGCAAATCGATTTTATTCTGAACTAAGCCATTATTTATCAATTTCTTATAAAAATCACTTGAATTTGATTTAAATGCAAACCCGTAAGCGATACAATTGTTTTGATATTTGTGGCAACGGAACGTTCATTACTCTTTTCTTTTTGGTCAACTTTATGAAATGAAGTGAGATTCATTCATGCTATTCATTGATAAACATGTTGCGTTACGTTTTACGCAGTGATCAAATAAATAATGATTCTGGTAAACTCGGTTATGCCCTCTGTCAGCTTGGGTTAGTAGTTTCGCTGAGACGGGAATAGATAATTAAAAGAAATGTTAAGTATTTTGGAAATAAGTAATTTTTACGTGGTAGTTGTGTAAACATCCGAAGTGGGGCCTAGTGGGATAACAAAGGGAAATGGTCGTATATAAGCCCTTGGTCCCTTCATTCGCTCTCTTAGCTCTTAGTTCAGATTTAGTTTTCTTAGTTTACTTTTATGGTGGATCTCTTGGAAGTGAGATTGAAGAGGCGCGGCGAAGCTGACCCACCTGGATGGCGATTCGTGAGTTTTTAAATTTGGGTGTCTTTTAAATTTTATTTTACAATGTCTATTTTTCTAGTCAATTTCTCGTGGTTAGCGTTTTTATTTTATACTCTGAAGGTTCGGTATTTAACGGAGATACGGGCTAAAAACCGCGTGTGAGTTCTTTGTTTAAATTAAACACGTGTTCCTTTAGAATGAAGAAGAGGGGTTCTGTTTTATTGAATAAAAAGAAATATGGAAGATTTCTCGTGGTTAGTGGTTTTATTTCATACTTTGAAAGGTCGGTGTTTAATGGAATCACGGGTAGAAACCACATGGGAATTTTCCAGATTCAACGCGTGTATTTTCTTAAAACGTGGAGGCGGGGCGTTGTTTTTATGCTTTTTAGTCTCATTATTTTATGAGAATGCGTGTTTCTTTTAAACTTGTATTTGAGATTTTTTTGCATTTTACCCTTTGATAATTTTGCTGTGCTATTATTATTGAGTTTATTTTTATTTGCATTTCCGGTTTTATTTCCGTTACGGATTTATTTGCGGTTTTTATGTTGCCTATTTTTTATTGACTTTTGGTTTCATTTGCGTTACGGCTTTTATTTGCGTGTTTTT
Source organism: Tuta absoluta (assembly GCA_027580185.1). NCBI lineage: Eukaryota > Metazoa > Arthropoda > Insecta > Lepidoptera > Gelechiidae > Tuta > Tuta absoluta. The sequence continues at coordinate 2,829,127 of JAQAHW010000016.1, read as the reverse complement.
ATTTTGCCAATTTATTATTCTATTTATTGGCATTTCTGATTTTATTTGCATTACGGTTTTTATTTGCTGTTTTTTTACTCGCGGGTATTTTCATTTTTATTTGATTTTTTGAATTTTATTTTGAACATGTGCCTATATATTATACTTTTGTTTAGTGCCTTTTATTTTTGCCTCTGATTTACTATGTTTTGTGTTCTTTTCTATTTTATTTGTGCCTATGTTTTGTTATTTGATGTGAAATTTCAGGTCCCACTTACTTAAGTAGGTATGCTTAGGGCTAGGGTGATAGGCATTTTAGGGCTCGGTCCGTACGCAGGGATTCTCAAAACAACTTATATTTTACCGCGAATGTTTCGTTGTACCCGCGAAGTGCATCAAACGTTTAAGAGATTATAGTTTGTAGTAGGAATGTTGTTCCTCAGTGACGAGTTTTCCTACTTTAAGGTCACAGATACTTGTATGTTTACCCCTACGTTCCTTTCAAGGTTGAAGATTAGATAGATAATTTAGTTTCCTCGAGCGAGCGAGAAGCGACCCAATAGTTGATCTAGGTACCCATATCTCCTCGACACCGACTCCCGCGTCGCGCACCCGGCGTAGTGCACCCGACACCCGCTGCGCGACACCGCATTTTGCTTGGCATTTCACATATTACACCTAAGAGTTTCTTATCATGCACACTAGGCTCGGGAATAATTTGTACGTGAGTTCGTATGTATGCAGGAATATTCTCCTTTTATTTTATTAAGACTTGTTTCATATTTACGCTTGTTAACCCTTGTAGTTGTATATTTCGTGAGGACATTGTCCAGCAGTGATATGTGTAATTTACTGTGGGTTGTATAGGATCAATATTCAATGACTTTGCATATCTAAGTATATTTTGTTTAGACCAAAACGTTTTAAACTGCACTCGCCACTCTGTCCTTTTGTTTCATTCGTTTTGCCTTAAACACTTAATGGTTTTATTCCACTGTAGATACCCTTTTGAAACACATGCGTATCTCAGTTCGTCATACTTCTTAATTTAGTCGTATTATAGCCGTGGAAGCTTAGTAGTTAATGTATTTGCAACGCGCGAAACAACTAGGGTTCGATTCCCACACGATATGTTTGCATGGTAAAGTAATTTAATAGGTAGGTAGTAAGTCTTCTTAAACAAGTTTCATTTTAGCCACGGTGGCTCTGTGGTTAATACCTTCTAGCAATGGGGTTCGATTCCCGTAAACTTCGGACGCAATTACGGACGGCGCGCGGGGCGCCTAATATCCCTACAAGTTGTTCTGTAGAAATGCGTATGAAGCTAGATCGTAGGTAGTTATCAGAGGCGTGGCGTGGTACTATCGGCAAAATGTCTACCTGCCTGTATAAAGTGTAGACTTTACTGTTTTTTATTCATGGGTACTTTTGTGGTGTGGTTCCGGCTTGGAATGGCACCGCCCCGTATCTTTCCTTTGGGAGTCGTTGGAGGTGACTTGAGGGTGTGTCGAATATTTGTCGGAAGTTTACGCTCTGCCTGCCCCGCAGTGGATTAGTGGCGCGATGTGTATATGTATGTATCTATGTATGTGTGTACTTTTGGCGTCATGTCTATCTTTCCTTTAGGAGTCGTAAGAGGTGACTTGAGAGTGTGCATTGCAACTCTGCCTGCCCCGCGGGGAATTGGAGGTGTGATGTGTGTATATATGTATGTACTTTCAGCTTCATGTATATTTGTATGTATGAAGGGTTTACTTATACTGGTTTTGTTTTACCTACGTATCGGCGATATAATATTTCGTAGGTTGCTTATTTGGGGGGTCGATTTGTACTGGTTTTTCGTACAATTGGAAGGAGTGGTTTGATCCCTTGAATGAGTGGGCTAGTGTGATTCTGGTAGTACGTACATACGGTTTTACGGAGATTTAGTTTGTGTAGTAGAATACGATCTATGAGTGTAATAATATGACAGTTTTACACTTAGCCGATTTAAAGCTCGTAAGTGCAGAGACGGTCTTATTGCTTATTCTTAACTGCGTTTTGAATTATATTTTATTACCATTAGTCACAATTTGTAGGTTGCAATACAAAGGCTAGGGAAGGTAAACTGTTTCCGAGGTACGTATGTATGTATTAACTTTATCGTACCACAAGTATTAGAGGATAGGATTCGTGTTTCAGAGTGCACGTTCGTTTGTGTTTACTTTGGAAGAAAACGGTAGATACATGTTTGAGTAAGCTAGGTAATTCCGCGTTAGGTTCCATATAGGCGAGGCTCTGGTGGGTTTACAGGGTTATACGGTTTCTAGTCGTTTGACAGACGCATCCGTGGGCGCACCGTGGCGGTATTTGAATTCGCGGTTTTCTTTCGTCAGACGCATGCGTTACGTTGCGTTGGAACAACGAGGTGCGTTGGGTTATTCATCAACTCGGTCGATTCGGTTTCGTACTTACGTGTTAGTTCTTCACGGTTTCCTGTATGTTTAAGAAGTACGTGTTATTCTTGATGCTGGGAGTTGTTGGGACGTTCGTGGACTCGGTATACCACCCGATATTTAGATAGAATAGTGCTCTTTAGTATTGGTGAGAAAGATGTGATGATTTTTCGAGGGAATACGGTGTTTTAAACGTTTCTTATATACGGGTATCTGTTAGACAGGGAATATTAGCAGGTTAAATTATCAAAAGCTAAATGCATCTACTGGTTAGTGTCTATCCTTTGCCGAATCGGTTCTTTGTCACAATTCTCTTTACTTAGCTTTAATCGTGGCATTGACGAGTGCCTGAAAGAAGTTTTAGAGCAATAGTTTATCTTGTAGAAAGTAAACGCAATTATTTTTAACTACTTGAAGTATTTGTTATGTTAGGAAGCTTTGACAATGGTTTATGTTTAGACAATTAGTTAGAAGAGTATTTTACAATTTGAATAAATATTATAATATCATAAATAGCTTTAAAGGGGGGCGTTTATACTTGGGTTATTAGATACTTTCTTACACAGGAATGATTTAATGATTATGGATAACTATTATTTTGTCGTAGTTGAGTTCAAACTTAAGCATGTGGATCAGTATATAGGTTTGAGTCTTAAGGGCGGACGACTACTATACTTTATTTTATAATTTCAAATTACTTTATTTTGTTTGATAGTACTCTGGCGTATTTATAGTGTGGTTGTTTTTCAGACATTCAAGAATTTTAACTGAATTAATGAGTTATTGGACTTTCGGAAAACCTTGAAGTTAGAAACATTCTAAAATATCAATTAGCTTTAAATTTATTTTTTTGTAATTCGGGAAGGATTACATTGGTTTTACCCTATTACACTTGCGAATTATAATCTTACTTTTAAATACAAATGGTTTTTTATAGATTTTATATAAAAGTTAATTTCGTAAATTTTATTACCTAGCCGAGGTGTACTTGGGGTCTTTCTTTGTACATTTGCGGACAACTATAAATATTTTTAATAATATTGATTTTAGCATTTATTTTGAAATTAATTATTTTACAGTTGGTAACTGTTTAGACTGGAGTGTTTAAAGCCTGGTACTTTATTTGAATTAAAATATTTTAGAAACTTTTGAATTTTTGAATTGCAATTGTTAATACTTAGTTGCGGTTTCGTAGCCACTTATACTTGCGTTATACCTAATCATAAATTGAAATTTATCTTAATAAACTACTTATTTATACCTACATAAATTAAACAACGCGTTTTGTTGTTCCATGGTAAAGTCTTGTATATTTTTAAATTAAATTAATAAATTTCGGTTTGCATTAAGTTTTATGATTTTAAAAGTAAATTCATTTTTGCATTTGATATTTATTATCAGCCTTTTAGCTCTAAATTCACTTTTACTTCAAATTAAATTAAAATAATACTAAAGACGTATTATCTTTGTCGATTCTTGTAAGTTAATTAAAAGACGATTACTTACTTGAATGTAATGTTGAAGTTAATCATACTTAGGCCAAGCAGGTCAGTGCCTCGATAGATATCCCTATACTAAGATGGATTGGGTCATCAAGTTGGTTAAAGTCACCATTACCAAATTAAAGTTACTATGGTTAAAGAATTACCAAGTTATTTTACAGTTGAATTAAAGACTGGAAGGTTGTAAATAAATACCTATTTAACTCAAATACAATTGATAAACTGCTGCTGTGGGAAATGATGACTCAGTGGTAAACTTTTTCCAAATTCTAAATTTTATGCATAAATTGTGCACTATACTTTTGGCTTTTGATAATTTAATTCAGGTGAGGCCGAGTAAGAGTTTCGAGGGGAAAATTAAGGAGGTTGGAAACTCTCGCATCCCTTTAGGGATGCGATATTATGTACGAGCATTTTACCCACATAAGTAGTAAACTTAAATTCATAGTTGAGTTTAATCGTCAAGACTTAACCATGAAGCATTTAAACTGGTCTTTTCCTATTTATTAGTATTTACTATTAATTTATTTATATTTATTAGTATTTCGATATATTTTACGTTACTACAAATCCTTTTACACTTAAATTCAAACTGCGTACTCTTACCCTGAATCGTCTATTAAGGCTCAAACCTTTTTGCGTACTCTTACCATTTTATCTTTACTCTTTTTAGCTCTAGTATTTTGAAGGAATTTAATGCTATCCGTTTGATCACAAACTTATTGACATATTAGTAATTTTATAAAAATGAACCTTTTTACAGACTGCTCTAATTTGAATTAATTCTGTACATTTTTATGTTACTTCATTTTAGTTTAACATCACTTACCTTTTATTTATTTTCTTATACGTCATCTTTCTGTTATTTGTTTTACTTTTGGGTTACAGTCTCTTTAAGAAACTTTAATTGCGGGGTCTTTCTGACAATGTAGGAGTTCGTTAAGCTAGTCTATACCATTCCTTATCATCAAAGAATTTAGGGTTACTTTTCACGGATTACAACGAAGGGACGACTAAACGATCACCTGCCCATTTTGCTAACCTTTGTGAATTCAATTCTGGTAACCAGTTTTAGTTTAATTTAGGAATTTATTTATTTAGCTTCAGTTTAACGATATAGGGTTAAAAAAAAAATTAGGTAGGCAGGGCGACGTTACAGGCTCCAGACCCTCGAATGGTAATAAAAAGTAGCCTATGTCCGTTCTCGGTATGCTAGCAATCTCTGTGCCAAGTTTCATGAAGATCGGTTCAGCGGTTTGGCCGTGAAAGCGTAGCAGACAGACAGACAGACAGACATAGTTACTTTCGCATTTATAATATTAATGTGGATGTTCATCAGGAATAATGTAGGATTCTAATGATAAAAGAATTTTTAAAATCGGGCCAGTAGTTTCGGAGCCTATTCGATGCAAATAAACAAACAATCAAATCTTTCCTCTTTATAATATTAGTGTAGATGTAGATGTAGATTTACGCCACGTCTGGCAAATATTTAAGAGCCTTTTCAGAAAGATCGTGTAGAGACAAGTTGTCAGCTTGTCGCCTAAAATTGTAATATACATGAAACGCTTGCGTCCCTTAGTCGCCTCTTACGACACCTGCGGGAAAGAAATTAGTTGACTCTATTCTAAGCCGGCATCACACGGCAAAGGCCGCATCACAAGAAATTTAACAAGCAAACAAAGACTGTTTTCACCAGAATAGAATTTACCAGATAAGCTTACTTACGTTGAATACCTGAAGGCGTTCCTGGCTGATTACTCGGAATTTGGAATTAGCGTGCAAGGATTGTAAAATGAGTAAGTACAACGACGGTCTTGCGAAATTACTCTTTCGTTTTTAGACGGTATTCATAAAGTTTCTACAAAGATACATTTTGTAAGGGAGAACCATATTATATTCTTTATTGTGTACCAAATTATTACAATAAATTTGAATATTAAACGTAGTGAAGGTGAGCTCATCTCTATGAAGAGATCTGTTCCAGCCAACATGCACAGTGGAATTAGAAAATACTATGTTAGGGAATGACAAAACCGTGTAGGTACACATAGATAGGGACTTGCATATAATATATTATAAACAACGCATACTTATTAATAAATACATTTAAATAATTATATATATAAAAATTTATACTCAAACATCAAGATTGTTATTAGTTTTTATATATTTCTACCCAAGTTTGTTGGGGATATTGCTAAGTTTTGTGCATTTATTTACATTATCAGTTTTTTTTTACATTTATGAAGTGTGACTTAATCATGCCTAGCGGCCCGCCCAGCGGTATCAACCGCTGCCAACCGTTTTCCCGCTGAAAAAAGAGCCTTTCCTGGCATAAGTTTTACTAAAACCTTTTGCTTAAAGGGCGGGGCAGACCGGCTCCGTATGCGTTCCGTATCCAGCTCTCGTCCGTAGTCACGCACGAACTGATGACGTTGTAATGTACGGGACTGTATGAGATACGGCACACCGCTTGCGTTGCGTATCCGTTCCGTGCTGCACGCAAACGGTGTGCCGTATCTCATACAGTCCCGTATGAGATACGGCATACAACGATATACGAGTAACAACGCGAGGCAAATGAATCATTAGTCCTAAACGAATATTGGGTAACCTGAAGCGATCAAACATAGTACCTGGGTGTAATGCCATTAGTGACACCTTTTCGTTCCAAACTCGTCTACAAAGAGTAAGAAAAAGGGTCAAAGGTACCCATGAAACTGAACAAAGTTCCCCATTGACTATTGATCGAAATTAGAAAAATAATATTAAGACCTCCCGTATTTAATTAACCAACTGATTGGCTATTTTGTGCGGGGGGTAAAATTTTTCTCTTATATGAATATTCCGGACATTTCATACAACGCTATCTCAGCAAAGCTTGTACCATGGGAACTAGATAGCTGATATTATACATAAATATATTTTTTTGTTCATAAATACATAGAGAACGCCCAGACACAACACAAATGATAATAACATACAAATATTTGTACTGTTAGGGGATTGAACCACGACTCTCGGCGTAGCAGGCAAGGGAAACTACACCATCAGGCCAGCCCAAATTCTTTACTCGCAATTGGTTATGAAACTCAATTAACCATGTCAAGCAGTTGCGAACAAATAAGTACATTTCTCTTGCCACAACTAGGAACGTACGAAGAAAATTATTTCTTCTACCGCAACCAGTTGTGAAATTCAGTTGCGATGGCGGCCGGAGGGAATATTTCGACCCATGTTCCAAAAATTTTCAGTTTCATGAGTACCTTAACCTCCTGTCAACTAGTTATACCCGTTTTGTTGCTCCCTATATATCACTATAGCAGAAAGTAACATCATAGCTTTATCAAAAGTCTCTCCCCACACCGCTCTTGTTTCTTGTTCGAACAATGTTCTTTCATTCTCTAATGGATGGGCACGTAGCACGGGGGCATAGTATAAAGAAGGGAGGAAGTAGACTAACTTCGGCCTCTCTCTCTCTTTTCGTGTGAGACAACAAATCCTTAACGACCCGATGAACCCTGGTATCAGAGTTTTTTCAACCGCCGACTACTAGTAGTAGGCCCCTGACATGGTTGTGTAACGACCGCCGTCTAAGTAATCATAGACAGCAACCGGGGCCGACGACTTAACGTGCCCTCCGAAGCACGGAACCATCTCTCTTTTCGGACAATCAGGTGGTTCAGCCTGCAATGTCCTAACCAGACCGGGAACAAATTTACAAAGTGATAAATATCTACTTTATGAGTGTCCCGCCGAGAATCGAACCCGGAACCTTTGCGTCGCAGGCAGTCGCACTACCACTGCGCCACATCGGCCGCCGTTTGATGTCATGTTCAAACACTCCGGCCTCATCCGCGATATAATTGCCTACTCTCTTAGGGTTGTCACTTTCAACTAAGAAGAAAACGTACTTCCCCCTTCTTTATACTATGACGGGGGAGTAGATACTTGTCGGCAAACTTCCACGAGTCCTACCTATGTTTGTACTTACATGACAAAGAAAGGGGTAAGGAAGGGGAAGACTGTGGGCTCTTGTAAGGAATACGGGGTTTGTAGACGATTTGTCTAATAGTTTTGGTGAAGAAAATTTGCTGCATAATGAGACGGGTTGTTAGAAAAAGTTGTGTCTTAATTTTATTAAAATGTGTGGCCAAAGTTTGGATGGATTGTATAAATAATGATATGAAGCAAAAGGGTGTAAACGAAGATTTGACAGCTGAAAGAGATAAATGAATGAAAAAACTTTAAATAAATTGGGATAAAGGCAGGCAGATGATGATGATGTGTGTATGTACAGGGTGTTTGGTGGCAGATTTCCGTTTCTAAAATGAAATAAAAAACTAACTATTAGACTTATATATTTATATTTAAAATTTATAGATAGAGTATTAATGCGGATTTCACTTTTTTAAGATAATATCTTCTAAATGGCTTCCGTTGAGTCCTGCGCATTGTTCAAAACGAAGCCTCGTATTTCGCGCTACCGTTTGCAGTAGGCTTGGTGGAATAACTTGGATCTCACGACGAATATTTTCTTTTTAGGCCTCGACAGTTTGCAGATTGTTACAGTAAACTCTCTCTTTGCGATATCCTCACAAAAATAAATCCATTGAGATCAAATCAGGTGACCTTGGTGGCCATGGGATGTCTCCAAAGCGGCTTATGAGATTTCAAGGGAAAGCTTCTCGCAACAAGCTTATTGTGGTCCTAACCGTGTATGGGGTGGCGCCATCCTGTTGAAACCTCGTGTGTGACGAGAACGAGGGATGAGCTCGCAAATTTTGTAAGAAGAAACTTTTTATCATTCTTCCAAAATTTTCACTGTTGACATTTGTCACCCGTCCCTTAGAATCTTCTGAAAAAATGACCGATAATCTCATTTGTGGATAAAGCGCACCAAACAGTTACCCTGGGGCAATGGAGCGACTAGGCCCCGGAGAGTTGTGCATAGAGGCAGACCGGCCTGAACCATCGTCATGTGACCCACACCTTCTCGTGCAGCAGCCCTGCACACAATCCATTATCATGGACAACGCGGAGATAATAGTATCTACCCAGGAGGGTCCCGGCACCGCTGGGGAATCCCTCTCTGCGACGCCAACAGCGAGCCAAGCGCTGGCTGATGGCACCGCAGGTCATCGCCCATCGTACTATGGGGGGGCGAATCAACGCGTTTCAGATAGTAACATCCCGTCGCGGCAGGCCTCGAGCCGAGCAGACGACATAAGGGAGCCTGAGGGATCGCGGCAGGCCTTGAGCCGAGCAGACGGTCCTGAAGTTAGAATGTCCAAAGGGGATAAAAGAAAGCAGCGTCAGGAAGCGAAATACGCTAAACTGAAAGCTGCGGGGGTCGAACCCAACATTCGGAAGAGACCACCCAAAATAAAAAGGAAAAGCACTGATCCGAATGAAAAAACGGAACAGAATGCTTTTAAGAAAGCAAAGGCTAAGGACAACACCGAAACCGCCAAGCCAGCCCGCACGGGGGCCCCACGACCCTCAGCTAAAGAGCAGAGCAGTCTGGCTGTCGTTGTTAGGCGTGTGGATGGTGTTGCCCTGAATGAAGAAGCTGCCGCTATCATCCGTCGCCGCATTAAGGTGATTATGGACGAAGCGATAGACCTTGAAATGGACGAGGACTACCTTAGCTTCGCTGCGTCGGGACTTGTGGCCGAGGGTCACTTCTTGGTCACACCCCTGACACAGATGTCGCGACTGTGGTTCCTCACAAGAGACCTGGGCGAGATCCAAGGCGTAAAGCTCGAGATCCTCAAATGGAATAGACTGAAGGTCACAGTCTGGATTCCCGGGATACCAGAGGATCTACCCAGAGACGTGATGAAGACCATTCGCGTCCAGAACAGGAAAAAGACGGCCTTGAGGCTTCCTGAGTGGACTCTGATCGCCAGAGAGTCTCTCCCTTTGGGAGAACGACTGGTGTTAGGAGCCCCTGAGGAAGCGTTCACAGGGGTGGACTATGTGTGGTTGAACTTCCAACTCACACAAGTTCAAGCTCGAGCCATAAGGAAGATGTCGACAACACAGGAAGGGAGCAGTAGTGGGGCTTGCACCTGTAAGTGTACCTGCGGTGCTAAACCACAGGCGACACCGACAGACCCCCCGCGAGCACCTTCCAAACCAAGCACAATTACACGACAGGCACCCGTAGACCAGGAGCAGACAACGACGCTGGAGCAGATGGAGACCTCAACAGTGAGCGAACCTGAGCACACGTCTACTGTCAGCACTGGCTACAAGCACACACCAATACAATGAACACCCCACTCCAAAACACACACACACTAAACACACACACCAGCAACACTCACACACATACACCAAAACTATACACAAATACCCTAAAAGTACTCCAGTTAAACTTGCATCGTTGCAAAGAGGCTATGGCCGAACTTTGCCAATATGTAATTGCTGAGGGCATAGACATTGCCCTGCTGCAAGAACCATACTCCTACAATGGGAAAGTGGTCGGCATTAGCAGCCTGGGGGGTCAGCTTGTCTACCTCGGTGGTGAGTTGCATCCCAGAACATGCATTTATGCTAGCAGCAGGACAACACAATTAGGACTAATACATAGTATATGTTACAGAGACCTTGTCGCCATCGAACTAAACATCAAGATGGCTGACGACAAAGAAATGAGGGTGGCGCTAATATCTGCTTATATTCCTAGCGAAACAAACTTTGAACCACCATCAAAAGAGCTCGAGGAAGCAGTCCAGCTATACCGAGGTAAGAATATCCCAATCGTTGTAGGATGTGACGCAAACTCACACCACGAAGCGTGGGGCAGCACCGACAATAACAAAAAAGGTAATCTATTGCTGGACTTTATAGTTAGCAACAACCTAGATATAATAAACACTGGTAACACCGCTACCTTTGTAACTAAGACAAGACAAGAGGTCCTGGATATCACACTAGCGACCTCTTGCTTTAGTAAATACGTTGAAGACTGGAAGGTTGACACCGAAGAAAGTTTCTCCGATCACAGGCGAATAACCTTCCAATTAGAATGCAAAATGGTGAAAACCCAAATAAGAAATGCCAGGAAGACGGACTGGGACACATTCGATAAAAATATGAAAGAATGGAACCCGAGTACGATAAATCAAACCTTACTGGCAGAGAAGATGGAAAAAGACACACAGAGGCTAAATACAGCCCTAACAGAAGCGTTCCACAAAGCATGCCCTCTGAAAGAAATATGTAAAGGAAAAGGGCAGACATGGTGGAATAAAGAACTCAGGAAAAAGAGAAAACTAGCTCGCAGGGCCCTTAGAACAGCTCTTAAGAACAAGGAGGACCCTGCAGGCTGGAACAAATACAGATCGGCAAGAAATGACATGCGCAACTCCTGCCGCCACGAAAGCAAAAAAGGATGGCAAAATTTCTGCGAAGAAATAAATAAAACGCCACAAGCCGCTAGACTAATGAAAACACTAGCCAAAGACAACACATGTAAACTAGGAAGCATCCGGAACGAAGATGATCTTATAACCGAACCAAAAACGGTCCTGGATATAATGATGAAAACACACTTCCCGGATTGCACAGAATATCATGAGGAAGAAACCGACTACAATATGAACTGTATTTGGGATGAAGTGGAGAACATAGTACACGAAGAATCCGTAACATGGAGCATCATGTCCTTCGCACCCTACAAGGCGCCAGGGCCCGACGGCATTTTCCCCAAAATGCTACAAAATGCACTAAAATACGTTAAAGAAGATCTCATACATCTATATAGAGAGAGCCTCAGGACGGGATATATCCCAGTAACATGGAGAAAGGTCAAAGCTACCTTCATACCCAAACCGGGGAAAAAGAACTACCAGGAAGCAAAGTCCTTCAGATGCATCAGTTTATCCTCATACATGATGAAGGCACTGGAGAAAATCATAGACAGATACATAAGGATGAAGATAGGCTGCAGTGGAGACAAACTGCATGTAAATCAACACGCCTATATGAAGGGTAAATCCACGGACACTGCTCTTCATAACCTTATAGTAAAAGCCGAAAGAGCAGTAGACAACAAAGAATATGCAATGGGGTGCTTCTTTGACATCGAGGGAGCCTTTGATAAGGCCACCACTGATGCCATAGCGGGATCCCTTGCAAGAGAAGGAATAGAACCTATGATGGGAAAGTGGATCATGAATGCACTAGGACACCGCGCCATTTCCACGGAATTGGGCGGCGTATCCCACACGGTTCGAGCTAAGAGAGGCTTCCCACAAGGTGGTTGCCTGTCACCACTAATGTGGTGCCTTCTGCTAGACGATCTTATTAAGACCGTCAACAGAACAAGAGTATACATGCAAGCATACTCTGACGACGGAGTAATACTAGTCACTGGTAGAGAACTAAACATGATTAGCAGAATAATGAACGACTGTCTGAAGGCCGTTCTAAAATGGTGCAGGGACAGAGGTCTCAATCTAAATCCCTCCAAAACCAAACTAATCATCTTCACCAAGAAAAGAAACAATCAACTAGGAATACCAGTCCAGATAGATAATACTGACCTGGAAGTGGTAGATGAGATAAGATACCTGGGTGTTGATATAGACAGCAAACTGCTTTTCAACACACATATAAAGAACATTAGCAACAAAGCCAAGATAGCCCTGATGCAATGCAAACGGGCTATTGGGAAGACATGGGGACTAAAACCATTCATAGTAAATTGGATATACAAATCAATTATCCTACCAAGACTAACATATGGAGCAATAGTGTGGTGGCACAGAGCCGCCATAACCTGTAACAAGAAGGCACTTGATCAAGTACAACGCCTAGCTGGACTCATGATAACAAGCGCTATAAGAACTACACCAACCGCCGCCCTTCAAATGATCCTAGGCCTGCACCCAGTAGACCTACAAGTGATGAAGGTGGCTCTAGAGCAATGGTTTAGAATGAAGTCTTTTTGTCAATGGAAAGGAAACCGTTTTGACAAAGGACACGCAAAAATAAGCTCAAAAATTGAGGAAAACATCTCCATGATTCTAGCAAACAACGATTTGATACAGAAACAAGAGATGTTTGACAAGAAATACAAGATACACATTGGACCTAGAAACGACTGGAAAGTAACAACGGACAACCCGATATTGGCCTGCTATACAGACGGGTCCAAGAAAGAAAGCACTAAACTATCGGGGGCGGGCATATACATCCAAAACCCACCGAGTCTACATAAAGTCATACCACTGGGGAAATTTGCAAGCGTTTTCCAGGCTGAAATACTGGCCATCCTGGAATGTGCTAGTGAACTGACCTCCAGAGAAGTGGACGCAGAGGTGGTAATTTATAGTGACAGCCAAGCAGCTCTAAAAGCTCTAAATAAGACCAGTACCACATCAGCTTTAGTAAGAGAATGTAAGCTGGCACTCAATAAATTATCAACCAAAGCAAAAACTACAGTTGCATGGGTCCCAGGACACCAAGGCAACTTAGGCAATGAAGCAGCAGACGAACTGGCCAGGCAGGGAGCTGATGAAACCTTCATTGGCCCTGAACCCCGCCTACCTATCCCAGGACAGTCAACAAAAGGTGTCATCAGCATCAAAATCAAAAATGAAAGCAACAAAAGATGGAAAGAGTTGCAAACATGCCGTCAATCCAAACTCTTTATTAAGAGCATGGATCCCAAAAGAACGCGCAACTTTCTGCAACTAAGTAGGAAAAATACAAGACTGATTATAGGTCTATTAACGGGACACTGCGATCTCAACAAACACCTATATACTATGAAACTAAAAGACGACCCATCTTGCCCCGAGTGCGGACAGGAAGAAAGTAGCTTCCACTACTTAGCGGAATGTCCAAGCTACTCGCTGCCAAGATGGGAATATCTAGGTAATGACAAACTTGAAGAAAGGGATTTAACCAATATATCTCTAAAAGATGTCCTGCATTTCTGCAGGGCAACAAGAAGATTCGAGGAGGTGACGCTGCCGGAGCACCAGTGAACCCAGTGCCCCAAACCTGGGAATTGGGTGAAATGGTTCCCGCCTAGTGGAGCTGATCACCCGTCTGCGAGCTCCGCAGACGTCCCAACCCGAGGAAGAAGAAGAAGAAGGCCCCGGACGCGCCTTATTCATAGCCGAAGCTGTTGCAACCTTTCCACCCACGAACAAATTAATTTCGGGCTTGGTCCATCACTCAATCGTCGGATATTGAAATGGAAACAAAATTGTCGACGAGCAACAATATTAGAATTGCCACCTTTAAAAATCGCTTCAACAGCAAACGCACGATGCTCTTTCGACCACTGCGCCATTGATGCTAAAAATCCGCAAGATTGGTGGTTTGAATGACACCAATTTCCCGCCGCAACATTAATTATTTTTTTAAATATTCGGATTTGAAATAAGAAATCTGCCACCAGACACCCTGTATGTGCCTTTTCGGCTTGTGTGTATTTTATAAATTTTATGAAACTCACGTGCGTATAGTTAAGTCGCGTTAGATAAGTAGGCACTAGTGATAATATATGACACATGACAACATGCGCCGAAAATGTTTGATGCTTAGTTTGATGTCATATTCAAACAATCCCAAATTCCTCATCTGAACCGTTTTCTGAACATATACGCAGGTGTATAGCTACCTTTCCATGATCAAAAATATTTAAGTAGTTTATTTTTGGCTTATACTTTCTGGAACATAGGCCGATCCCAATATATTATTTTGTGTCATTTATACGTTTGAACTTTGTTTTTACACTGTGTCGATTTTCATAAAGACAAAAATGGTATATTTATTAATATTAATAAAATTAAAGACACTTTAAAATTTAATTTAATAAATAGGCAGTCAGACATTGAATCGTACGCAAGCGTAATAAATGACACCAAATGTGCTTAACATGTGCTTTACAGACATTAGAATTCTTGTAGGTTGTGCCCTCAAATAATGGCAGCCATACCGAATTAACATTTAAAAAAAATTGCATCACCTAATCCTTTCAGTCTTTTTTCAAGCGATATCCAACCACGAGTGACAAACAAGTTTGTTGCTTGTTTGTTTGTTGTGCCTCGATAACATCGTCAAAGGATCTCTCCCTCAGGGATACCCGAAATATTATGACAAAAAACTTTGATCAAATAAAATGTTTTTCCACTATTCCTTAGTGATATAGAGGCCGACATGAGCGATCTTAAGAATAACAATCGACCAACTCTTGTATATTTGTAGAGTTGCATCAGAGTTTTTCCACGCGGTTTATCATAAAGTTCAGTCAAAGCGATCTAATTAAAATAATTTTACGAAATATTTATGACGTACACTTCCAGAAAAATAATATTTATTGTAATGAGTAATAGTTGTTAAAATTTATTATCAGTACCTCAACATTTTAACTATACCTATTATGGTTATACTTCCGTATTTCAATGTATCTTATGCTATGAAAACCAAGTTTAATAGGAACACCTACTTACTGCCGACAAACTTTACTAAAAGTTTGGCAGATGTAACAATGTCTGTAAGATTTTTTAAAGGTTAATAAACTTATTTCTCAATTTTTTTTAATATTTTTTTACTTACTATCTAAATTCCTCGACTGGACTCAACGTAGATGAGTTCCAACCTTAAGCTAACAGGAATGCGACACACGAACAAAATAAAGACAGACGTCGTAATTAGAGCCGACACGTAAATCCCGCAAATATTATACCTATGAAGGATGTTTCGGGTTCAGTCATTAACTAGATTTACCGGGAGCTGTATAAATGACGGGTCATCTGCCGGAATGGCGTCACGAGGCAGCAATTTGCGGGTGCGAGGTTTTCTCCATACCTCCACGCAATGCCTCCACGCGCTAATCCTCAAGAGACATCCGTCAAAACTTCAGCAAATTCGCGCACGTTTCTTTGAGTTATTTGATAAACTCCGCGTAAAAAGCGCCTGCTCTTTTAGGGCCTCGGTTTATTTTTGTTCGTAGAGTCACGTCTGATCGTAAGTACTTATCTGTGATTCTTATACGTGAGTATCTTCCAAAACTTCTTATGGCTATGTTGATTGTCAAATATGACAAGCAAAAAATGAAACCATTAGTAACACGGATCTGGTTTACAACCAACCAGCCAATAACAAAACTACATATTACGCAGTGATAGCTATCTCCATAAATAGTCCCAATTTATTTTCGTTGTCATATAAACACGGATTTACTGTATTATCGTCTAAAAAGGAGCAGACAAGCAGACACGTTACATATCCCTAGAAGGAGATAAATATTTTATGTCATAATTTATCTCGGCTATAAAAAGGGTGGGATCACACTCTTTGCGAAATGATTTTCGTTTCTTGCAAGCGATGTTACAGTGTTGATGTGAGACAAAAATGTTTCATACGAGGGTAAGTTTTATAGGTAGGTACATAATATGTCTGAAAATTTTATATTGGAAAAGTATATAATATATACTTTTCCAATATAAAATTTTCAGAGATTGTCCTAAAAGGCTCCGACATTAATTGAACACAGTTCCGAAAGCAGTTCGATACAGCCAAATTTGCGCTTTCAGACCGAAGAAAAGTTCTATATTGTGAAGATTAACTCTTAAACGAGTAGGAAAATGAAGACTTCGGGATAATGGTAACTTGCTTTTAGAATTTTGCAGTAAATCTATCCTATAATGAGGAAAGTTTTAGTGAAATAACTGAAGTGGTCGTCTCTATAAACTATAAAATTTCAGTAAATGACAGAAAGTAACTTATCAATAAAATACAAAGTGATTCAATGTAAGTGTCCGATACAACGATGGATGATAAAGGAAAGGATAGACTCTTTATGGCAATACTATAGTAACCTTTGTAAGTCAGTGAGCTGCTTTTTCAAACAAAACTAAATTAAATCAGTGGTATTTATTCTCATTGACATAATAGGTAAAAAGATATTCCTGAAAATGTGTTTACTATTAAAGACTAATAACAATTCTGTATTAGAAAGTTTAGCTCTTATGCCGTCGATATAAAGCGAATTCATATATAAATCTTGGTGGTAATTTCACAGATTAACATTGGGGTTCGATTAAAAACTAAAATAATCAAACACGTGTTTCAGGACTTTCTCAATTTTACCCCCAGAAGGGGGTTATATATTTGTAGGGAAGTTTTTTTTAAATTGCAATCTGGTTTAGAATTAGTAATGAGACCAAGTTGTGAAAATAATCAAACACGCATTTTGGCATTAACATTGTTTTAAACCCCTAAGGGGTGTACAAAAGGGGTCTAAAGTTTGTTTAAAGCTTCGTACTCTTGATGTAATCTATTTCAAAATTGGTGATTAGATCATGAAGCTAAAATAGTTGTAATACGTGTTGTTTTAGACCCCAAAAGGGTAAAAAAGGGGCAAACGTTTGTATTAAAATAAGAGGCAACTGGACCTATAGTTATCAAATACGCGATTTAGCATTTTCGAAATTTGAACCCGTACAGTATAAAGGAGATGTAAAATTTATATGGAAATTTATGAATATATATATTGAATGTGATTTCATAAGACTAAGGCTTGGACTAAGGAGATAAAATACAAATAAGAGATAAAATAATAAAGTACGAATGACTAAGTTTTTAGTAGGTTTGTCAGATTGGTCTTCGACTCTGGTGTTACATATGAAAAAAGGATTCGCAAGTGTAACCGCGGGCCGAAACACTAGTAATTTATAAACAGTCCTGTTTATTTTTAAAGGTATAAAACTTTATTTTCATGAATAATGTAATGTTATCTTTGGCTTTGATCATGACCGAAACCGTATTTAGTAGACTTTGCCTTTGAGAATTAAATAGCAGGACTAGACTTGAGTTTCAAATTCACCTTGCCTTGGTGCAAAAGAAAAATTAAATTTGTCTTTGTTTTTTTTGTTTGTTTTGTCTGGGCAAGCAAGGTAGTAGGTGCCATTTTTTTCGGTATATTAACATTACAATTATCAACGTCATCACATCTATTGTCATGTGGCGAAGGCTGTTACAAAAGTCGAATAAAAAAAAGAGCGTTTTCAAAATAAAGTGTATCCCACCATATTGGTCTGTCACTCGCGTTGGAAGTGATAAAAAAGTGAAATGTATATTGATTCATTATTTTATTAACTGAACCGGATAAACACATCCTAAATTAGTAAAAGTCTAAAATACTTAAATAATCAAAATTATATTAACATAGGTAAGTATCACTATTTGGCTTGTCCCCGTTAAAGTACTTGGATTATAAAGTACTTGGATTATAAAGAGATATCTACAATTTGTTCTTGGGTGGATATAAGATTTATGGGTACAATACAGTTTCCATATTTTGTATTGCCTATCGACACCGATCTTTCATTATGTGTATCTTATACTTTAAAAGTGATGCCCTCCCGACATTTTGCTTTTAGAAATAATGACTGATTTATTAATAAAATTTAAATTGCCCCATAATGTTTTATATTCTAAGACCGTTCTCTATACATTTATAATAAAACTAAAGTGATAAAAACATCAATCCATTATTATATGGATATTGGAAAGGCCCCAATCAGATTAGAGCCCATTCGCTCTATTAGATACAGTTTTATTGATATGATCAAATCAACTCGATAAAGTATTGACAGTGGTCGCAAATAGGTCGCTCGCTTTTAGGACTGGCGTTGATTTTGCACCAGTAGCAATTTTTTATTGAACTATATATATCCTAATTGGAAAAACTGCGCGTGGCTGAGTACTGGTCCAAACAAATTTAGTAATCGCCAGAATCAATTCGCTAAGAAGATTGGAAAAATCTACATTGCTTAGCATGAGTGTATTATTTTTTTCATAAAACACAAGATCTGGGGTGGTATGGGATCTACCTCCTAGCGGTCCACCCCGGGCAACGGCAACACAGGCTTGCCTGTGGATAAGTCCGGCTGAACGATCCCACTAAGCGGTGGAAGGCTCCGTAAGGGGCCGCCTGGCTCGCGACCACCATCCCACCAAAGTCTGGCGCCTAGTAGCTTGCTGCGTTCCGTCAGTGTGTGGGAGTGCTAGTGCCTTAACAGGCTTTTTCTGGGTGAGCTCGCTACATCTTAGACTCTGTCTCTGTCCTATGACCTAGACTAGAGTCAAAAGAAATCCCATCAATAATAAAAAAAGACCTTTAATTTGTATCAAACCAAAGTTCAATTATTTTATACAAACTTAAAAGTATGCACTAAAAAAGATTACTTAATCTGAAATTCATGGTAATTAATCATGACGTAAGTATTGTTACCCCACCACATAGTCAGGTGTAGATTTCAAAGCGCGGGGGTTAAAATTGCAGAGTCCAGCCCTAAAAAGAAAACTCAACTGTTAAAAAAATTGAAAGTTTTTATCATTCCCGTTAGTCATAAAACACAAAAAATTTAAGTAAGTTATAACATGGCCAGATTGGGATATTTAGATGGTTCAAAATATATAAACTGTCAGTGTGGGGCAGATCAAGCGATGAGTTATCTTAGATCGTGCCCTGCGAGTTCCACGCCTTCAGCAGGAGAACCTCATTATAGTGACTGATATAGCTGTAAATGTGGCTAAACACTGGGTCACGACGACGTAGTGTCTGCCATCAACACGCTAAGAAGAAGAAGGCTTCTATCAAGAAATTTAAGGAAACGAGTGAAATGTGAAAATCTAGGTTAACCCGAAATATATGACCCAGACTGTCACAAAAATAACTAGTGAACTACCTACCAACTGGGGAGAGCACGTCGCATCGCATTTATGTCTGGGCAGTCTAAATCAATACAGGGTCCGTAGAGAACGAAAGTTTACAACGTTAGGAGCAAAGCGACACAAAGTCACAACGGCACAGCGGCACATATTCACTAGCGATATAAAGGCATATCGTTGTGCAAACTCACCTGGATCATTTTATTACTGATGGATGTTATTGGTCATTCGTTTTCGACATATGGATTTTTATTGTCCGTTTTATAGATCACGATCGGCAAACAAAAGAAGTCCAATACCGAATAACGTATAGGTATTTTACTATAGGTGTTGGTTCGTAAACTAATTTTTTATACAGTTTATGAGAAAGAGGTTTACAGGCAAAGGTTGGTCAAGCTCAGGCTGGATGAGGCAGTTAAGACTTAAGGCATACCGCGAGCAAGATTTTTAAACCTGTTTTATTTAGACAAATACCTATAGTCATTAAATTCTGAAAAAATATATGTTACTGTCGAGGATCTAACAGATATCATATACTAGGTATATGTAATAATATCTATCTAAAATAACCTCTATTTGAAAAATTTTTTAATATTATGTCTACAGTTTTAAAGTTATTACAATAAAAATTATATTATTTAAGTACATACCTTCTCTAGTACGAATACCTAAATCAGACATTCTAACAGTATTTCTCGCGAAAATTTGAGCGGAAAATGAGTGTCTGTTTCTCTCTGGCGCAGGGCGAATGAAAGGTACAAACTTTTCAAGTGAATCAGGGCTTTAAGACCGTTCTTTTGCCGCACGACCTACATTGGCTGATGGTTTATCTGACCGGACTTGAGCTTATCTGTATATATCTACTGAATGTAAGTACTATCAGCACCATCTTGAGGAAACACGCATTTGCTAAAGATGCGCAAACTATCACTTTTCACTATGTTCATCGTCAAAATAAAGAGAATCATTTGCGATACAACTTGTGCAACCGTTGAACTGAAACCTTTGCTTACAATACAAACACAATTTTCACGATATCAAACTTCCGCATTAGCTGGCTCTGATAAACTGGACGTGCTCAAACAGAGTTGTGTCAACAGAACAGTTGATTTAGTGGCAGCCATCCAACGAGCCAGCCAGAGAACTGTATTCCTATCTGCGCAATTTTTACAAATGTACGAATGGTGCAGCAAGATCAATATGACGAATCAAAATATAGTTACTTTTCTGTGACAGTTATCATTATTATTATTTTACCATAGAAAGGCATTATGCGGCCATGTGTTGCCGGTTTAAATAGCATTACCCCATTTCTTTCCCACGGGTGACGTAAGAAGCGACTCAAGAATTTCATACGTATTACAGCTCTCAAATATTTGTCAGGCGCGGCGATTGCGACCGTATTTTACGACCATTAACGTTTTGCCCATCCCGCAAGGGATAAAGGCGTGATATGTGCGTAAATTTTCACGGCATTTATGCACCTACCTAGTCACTAACAATTTTAAAAACACCCTTAAGATTGTACCTATTCTTGATTGCACGGCTTGATTAATTCTTGAATTAGCTTCCACTGGTGGTCGTGATAGACAAATTAAATTGAACTCAATCAATCGTTCTGAGCTCCGGCAACTTCTGACTGGACATATCATAATAAGGACGGCTGAGTGCTACTGTCTGCGATGCAAAGGTTCCGGGTTCGATTCTCGGTGGAGCTGAGTGCTATCAATTGTTCTATTGTATATCCGATCGATATTTAATAAGGGTATCTAATAAGTGTGGAGGACAAAAGGCCGCGATTCTCATTGAGTGACACGTGTTAAATAGATTGAAAGTTCCATTCAGTAGATTTTTCGGAATTCAGATTCTTTGAATATGACATTGATTGTGGCGCAGTGGTAGTGCAACTGCCGATGGAACACTCACAATGTTGATTGATATTATGACTTTGTGTATTTGTTTCCAGTCTGGTTAGGAAATTGCAGGCTGAACCACCTGATTTTCTGAAAGAAAAATAGTTCCGTGCTTCGGAGGGCACGTTAAGCCGTCTGTCCCGGTTGCTGTCTATAATTACTTAGGCGGCGGTCGTTACACGACCATGTCAGAGGCCTACTACTAGTAGTAGACGGTTGAAAAACACTGATACCAGGGTTCATCGGGGGGGGGCGTTGGACAACTCGGTGTCCCACACTAAATAGAAAGAATCATAATATTGCAAAATTGTTGACTGCTACTCGTGTCTGCTGTGTGAGCCATGTCACAAAGTAAGTATTGGTGGCTGCGCGCCGAATACAGAGAGCTCACTTCAAGCAAACGTCACGAAACTCTCCACAATTTGACACGCCGCCGTTTACAAGGAAATCCAAACCAATCCAAACACACTTGTAGTCGAGTGTCAACCGCGTTTGGTGCGGACGTGCAAAATGGCTTCACACAAATATAAATAGGTTTATTAGTATACGATGTGATTTGTACAATGTTCCTATAATATTTTGTACCAACTTAAATAAAAACTTGCTTACATAAAAGAACAAACAGGATTGATAACTCTGATCAGTATATTTGTTTATATTTCTTTTCTACTTAAATAAAGGCAACTTTTCATTTTTGATGTAGGTACATACATTATACATATAAATATCACGTCTATTATCACTTTCGGGGTAGGCAGAGCGTAAAAGGCTGCAAAAACGGGTATTTACAACAATTTATAAACTTAAACAATTTATAAATTTGAGTGTCATTCGGAAAATTGTGTATCGCCATAGCGACAGGTTGTCAGCCCATCGCCTAAAATTGCAATACACACCCTCAAGTCTCTTAGTTGCCTTTTACGACTCCCACGGGAAAGAAATGGGGTGATGCTCAGTCTCAACAGCCTCAGAGCGATATCTACCTGCTCGTCATTCCCCATTTCATAATAATAGTGCTATGTAGGAAGTATACGTTATGTAAATACAGGGAGTAACAGAAAGGGTATATCAAGCCGAAATGAGGTCAAAGTGGGGAAATGGGGAAAGTTGTGGCAGCCCTTACCGAAAGCGGAAATAATCGAAAATAAGGCCGAGTGATCCTTCTGTACATTCTCTATTTTGTGGCCATGTCATGTCATCAATAATTGATAAATTATTTAATTTTGTCATTTTATCAATGGGGACTATTCTACCTGACAGTTCTATTAAGCGTTTACGATATGGTTGAAATTTGACATTTGAGTTGCAAATAAGTATATTTCACCTATTTCCATACATTTCCTTGGAAAGAATTTTTTTTCAGATAGTCTTAGCGACATCTACGTACAATCATTTGAAAGTTGGCTACAGAATTTCCTATTGATTGGCCGAAACGCAAATAGTAACTATACTTGGGAGGATATATTTCACCCAACAAAATATTCGCTTTCTTTCCCAAATATTTATGACCGATAAACGGTAATATTTCCATAAAAACATCCACTATGTCTTTGTTTGCTGTAAATATGTCAAAAGGTCTGGAAGTTGCCCTAATATTTTCTCCGGGCTCCGAGGGAACTTTGATAGCAATTGTTTATGGAAAACTGCTTTTTACAGATACAGCCTCCCCATTTTCACGACAACTTCCATAAAACCTTTTGCGTATGAGAATTTTGGATAATATCATCTACAATAAGCTATACATAGAAGATCAATGTTTTGCATAAATTTTCAAATATGTATTTATGATGTTAATATTATTGACTTGAGTGTGATAATGGCTTAGAATAGTATCACCCCATATCAACCCATGGTTGTCGTAAAAACCGATTAACGTATTCTTTCTTTCTTTTCGTGTGGGACACCGAGTCGTCCAACGACCCGATGAACCCTGGTATGGATGGGCAGCAGCATTCTCTGTGAATACCTACAACATCTTACACTGCGCTCGCCAATCCGCCTGCCAAGCGTGGTGAGTATGGCAAATACCCCCCTTATAGGGTATAGAGGGAGGCCCATGTCCAGCAGTGGACTGTTGTGGCTGGTATAGTAGAGTGTGATACCAGTTTTGAATAGCATCACCCCATTTCTTTCCCTTCGGAGTCGAAGACTAAGAGGCGACTAAGGGGCTTGAGGGTGAGTATTGCAATTTAAGGCGATGGACTGACAACCTGTCACTATGGCGATATACAATTTTCCCAATGCATTACACATTACATTACACATATCACGCCTATAATTCCTTGCGGGGTAGGCAGAGCTTAAACGACCGCAAAAAAAAAAAAATTTTCGCCACATTTGACAAATATTAGTAATTGGAATTAGAATATTAGAGGGTTATTCGGAAAATTGTGTATCGCCGTAGTGACAAGTTGTCAGCCCAACGACTAAAATTGCAATACGCACTTTCGTGTCCCTTAGTCGCCTTTTACGACTCCAACGGGAAAGAAAAGGGGTGATGCTTTTCTAAGCCTGCATCGCACGGCGTCCGAATGACCCTCAAATATTTGTCAGACGTGGCGTAAATTACCGTTTTTTGCGGTCGTTTACACTCCGCCTACCCCACAAGGGATAATAGGCGTGATATGTGTGTGAGTGTGTGTATATTTTTGAAATGTGTAGGTACGCGCAACGATTTAATCATTTGACATGACATCAGTTGACATTGTAAATTACCAGAAGATTATATTGCATGTTTTAATTTATTTAAATAAATAATATAAACCTGTTAATTAAGTAGGTACCTATCAATTTTTAAATGTGTATGCGACAACTTGCGCTGAAAATTTTTGGTGTCTCTTCTTCTTCTTTTCTTATGGGACACCAAGTCAACGAACGACCCAATGAACCCTTTTGTCATAGTTATTTTACCGCCTACTTCTAGTACATTCTAATAAGGTTGTATAACGACTGCCGTCTAACTTATCATAGATAGTAACAGGGACCGACGGCCAAACGTGCCCTCCGAAGCACGAAACCATCTTTCTTACAGACCATCAGGTGATTCAGCCTGCAAAGTCCTAACCAGGCTGGGCACAAATTCACAAAGTCATTACATCAATCAACATTATGAGTGCCCCACCGACAGTAGCACTACCAGTGCGCCACATTAGATGTCATTGAAATTCCGAAAAATCTTCTGAATGGAACTTTCAATCTATTTAACACGTGTCACCCTTAATGAGAATCGCTGCCTTATTGTCGTCCTCACTAAATAGAGACCCTTATTAAATATCGATCGGATATACAATAGAACAATAGATAGTTTCAGAGAGCAGAGTTTTGGATGGCGTTTTGTCGATAAGTTTTGATAGTCGATTATCGATGAAATTATGTAAATTTTCAGTATAATTACACAATTACCAAAATCATGTAAATAATTATTAATGAACATAACAATAATCTTTATTGCACGAAAACATACACACATCAGCCTACTGCAGTCCACTACTGGACGTAGGCCTCCCCCTGGGTACGCCATAGGGCACAATCTCTCGTTTTCAGGCTCTCGTGTTAGCACAGGGCCGTGAAGATTGGTGCAAAAAAAGGAAGGGAAGGAAAGTTTTCAAAATTGTATTTATACCTAACACGGGAATTGTTTTAAAATTTGGAATTCAGCAAGGATTCATTTCAATTTAATCGAATAAGTATACTACAGCGAAAAGTAATCCATGTAATAACTATCGATAGTTCAACCAGTTCAACATCACTACAACTAAGCTTCCAAATCAACTGCTAGCTGAGATTGCTTGAATTCCTAAACGATTGAGCTTTGCTCTTCGTGATGTCAGGTTGTAATTTCGTGTTCGGTATTTGTGATCAGTTAAACTTTGTAATTAGCTGTTTTAGGTTTTCACTACAAAATGTTTATTTGTGTTCTCGCTATGAAGCTAACTATAAAGTTGAAATAAATAATAAAAATTATTGTTTTGATTGATTGTTTTGCATCATCATTATCACATCAGCAATCTTCGCTATGCAGTCACTACCAGCCGCATTCTTTAAGTCATAGGTCGATCTGGCTGGAAGGTATCCAACGTTATCTACGCTTAACAAGGCGTGGTCTCTACTCGTAAACTCCACCGTCCATTGATTCTAAGACAGACGTGACCGTATTGTAAGTCCCTGAAATTTTACTAGTTACCTTATACGTAAAATTGGGAATGTCCTGGTTGGTGATAAGGCATTCTTGAAAGTACATTTGTGTTTTGTATTTATTTATACATGCTCATTTGAATTACAACTTTTTCTCCTCACAAAGTGACAATAAACTTGTAAGTGACGCTGAAAATCTGCCCTCAAATGTATATCAGACGTGGCGTAATTTATATGTTCATTGTATACGCCATTTTACGCTCTGCCTACCCCGCAATAATAATAATGTTTCTTTTTTTTTACGTGCTAATTTTTTAAGTGCGGGCAGGAGACGTGCCGCGGTAGCCCAGATAGAAGAGGCATCGCTACTAGTGATGGTGAAAGTCGCAGATTCAAATCCTGCTCGCGCTTGAAAATTTTGCAAGTTTTCAAAGATTGTACACCTAACACGGGAAGTGTTATAAAAGGTACTCAATAATAATATCAGTATATTCATTTAATAAATCCTTTTTAATAAGTAGTGGTTAGTGAGCAAAGTATTCTACATTTATTAACTTTGACTAAAAAGTATTGAAACTCGTGTCGGTCGTCGTGTCAAAACCACGTCAAAACACACCTGCGTAGAAAGAAACACACTTGCGAAGCTTTCCCTGGATTCATATCTAGGCTTCCTATATAGTTATAATAGGTATATTACAAACACTACAAACGATAACCACACAAAATATATTTATACCTACTACATATAACAACAGAAAATTTATTCGTACTGTCTTTATGCATTTATTTGCTTTGTCTGAAGTTGTGATTTAGTGTTCTATGAACAAAAGGGCAAGTCATGTTCCCAGAGTGGGGAAGGCATTATCCCCGTTTGAGGTCACATTATTCATAAGTAAAATGGCTGTTTGTTGATAGAAAGTTTTCCCGCACAGATATTTATGTCGCTTTGCGGTGTTTCGAATTTCGCTTGGAAATATTAAAAGCATGCATACTTATAATTTTAAACAGTTTCTCATTCTGTTTATTAGTTAAAAGTATCGACAAACAAACGGCGGCCGATGTGGCGCTGTGGTAGTGCGACTGCCTGCGACGCAAAGGTTCCAGGTTCGATTCTCGGTGGGACACTCACAAAGCTGATATTTTATCACTTTGTGAATTTACTCCCGGCCTGGTTAGGACATTACAGGCTGAACCACCTGATTGTCCGAAAAGAAATGGTTCCGTGCTTCGGAGGGCACGTTAAGCCGTCGGTGCCGGTTGCTGTCTATGATTACTTAGACGGCGGTTGGAACACAACCATGTCAGAGGCCTACTTGTGGTAGTAGGCGGTTGAAAAACTCTGACACCAGGGTTCATCGGGTCGTTGGACGACTCGGTGTCCCACACGAAAAGAGCGATTAGAAACAAAAGTAAGAGGCATACTTACGTGATCTATCTTAAACAATTATACCTCTGCAAAGTGTAACAAAAAGGGTATCACAAGCCGAAAGAAGTTCAAGGTATAACTTTTTAAGCACTCGCGATCACTTTCACTCATTTTAAGTATTAGACCGGGTCTATCGCGATAGTATTTAGGTAGGTAAATATTAGTAATTTACCTGTGTCCCGACGTTTCAACACAGTTTCATGTATTGTGGTCGCGGGTTGACTGACCAACCCGAGTCGAGACGAGTCAACCCGCGACCACAATACATGAAACTGTGTTGAAACGTCGGGACACAGGTAAATTACTAATATTTACCTACCTAAATACTATCGCGATAGACCCGGTCTAATACTTAAAAGAAGTTCAAGGTACTCATGAATCTGAACAACTTTCCCCATGGAACATAGGTAGGAATATGAAAAAGTACACTCATAGTAAATAAACCATTAAACCAACTGACCGGCAATTTATTTTGTTTTAAATAAAACTCTCAACACAAAGTATTATTATTTTGTGTTCAGAGTTTTATTTTTATCTGGAATATTACAAAAGTGTTAATCGCACTAGAAAAGTTTAGTGTATTTTTTTTTTGTAATAACTTGAAAACTGTAGACATAATATTGAATTAATGTTTCAAATAGAGGCTTCATTTTTTTCTGTCCAGTAACACACACATATTTCGCCTAACATCCCTTGCAAAGTGAGCGGGGCGTATACGGCCGTAAAAAACGGGCATATACGCCATATTGTCTAACAAACATTTGAGGGTCATTTAGATAATTGTGTATCACCAAAGTGACAGATTGTCAGTCCATCGCCTAAAATTGCAATACACTCTTGTAACCCTCGAGTCCCTTAATCGCCTCTTGATACCCATGGGATAGAAACGCTTTGATGATATTCTAAACCGGCATCACACGGCATATTCTAGACCGGCATCACACTGCATTTTAATTCGTTTCAATTATTGAGTAAAATTAATTTTATCTACACTCGTCTCATAATGTTCGAATTATGAATTCGAAAAATGTTGCATAATGACCTACTTTATGCATTCTGCCTATAGATATTACAGTTTTATAGAAATTACAGAAGCGTAATGACTTAATGAGAATGCTCTTACTTCAATAAAGTTGAGAAATGAAACGAAGTTTTTTTTTTTGCTTATATTCATCGCCGTCTTCCACCGCACCTGTCGGTTGTTGTTGTACGGGAATTGTTCTGTTGTTATTTAGTTGTTTTATAAGATTGTTGTACAGTTGTTGTTGAGATGTTCAGTTGTTATTCAGATGTTGTTCAGTTGTTGTACCGATGTTGTTCAGCTGTTGTTCAGTTGTTGTACAGATGTTGTTCAGTTGTTTTGTTAAGTTGTTGTTAACTGAACAATGACTGACTCGACATCTGAACAACTGCTGAAGTATAGAATTTTCAATAATTCACATCAAGCCATATTACGTTCTCGTATTGAATTTGACCTTGTATCGGGCCTTGCAATCGCCGGTGCGGACGTTTGGAATAGTGTATAGCTGAGTTTTTTTTGGAGAGTGTAGATAAAATAGTGTATCCAACTGCATATAATTAGGCGTTAGAATGCTCGTGTCAAGCTATTATCACACTCGGCTGCTAATGCCCCCATTATACGACAGATGCATAAACTACTATTATAAATTAAAAAAAAAAAAACACGACTGTTTTCTGAGATAAAGCCTAGCTTATGACACTGGGGATAATGTCAGGATTCTTTCGATCGATACAATTCCCATTCAAATCTGTTTCAGCCCCTTAAAGAAACGCACCTAAACAAACCCACATACATGAACTCTAAAAACATTACACTCCCTTTTTGGTTGGGCAGTCGTGTAAAAAACTGGTTTCCCTTCAGAAATAATTGATTTCTTTGTATAAATCAAAGTCACTCAAGGGTCGCCAGGGCATTCATCAAGCTTTGGGATCGAGTTCGTAATGAGGATATAAGACGCCGAGATACCAGAGTAATTTCCATGCTGACGCTACAAGGAGTACCTAATATTATGACGCGTTCACACACTTGAGCTATAGACAGGAAATGGCAAGGGAAGTGGGCAGCGCGAGCATATCAACAGGTAACTCGCGCTGCTACTCGTCATGCCACTGCCACTCCCATTGCTACTGCAAGTGTCGGTATTTCGTGCGCGAGTCAAAGGAACGGCAGCACGAGCACGAGTGGAATGTATTGCTCTCTCGCTCACTCGTATTGCTGCTAGAGAATATGACGGCAGTGTGTGAACCTGAACACGTCTTCTCTTCTCTTTTCGTGTGGGACACCGAGTCGTCCAACGACCCGATGAACCCTGGTGTCAGAGTTATACAACCACCTACTAACCACTAGTAGGCCTCTGACATGGTTGTGTTACGACCGCCGTCTAAGTAATCATAGACAGCAACCAGGACTGACGGCTTAACGTGCCCTCCGAAGCACGGAACCATTTATTTTCGGACAATCAGTTGGTTCAGCCTGCAATGTCCTAACCAGACCGGGAACAAATTCACAAAGTGATAAATATCAACTTGTGAGTGTCCCACCGAGAATCGAACCCGGAACCTTTGCGTAGCAGGCAGTCGCACTACCACTGCGCCACATCGGTCGTAACCTGAACACTCACACGCGTTGATACTTCCGTCAGACAATATTCGCTGCATAGCGGCATTGGCAGGAGCAGGAGCATGGTGTGAACGTAGCATAAGACCAGAGTAATTTTCATGCTGACGCTACAAAGAGTACCTTAAGACCGGTTACGTCCGCTACACAGGTCTTACAAGGGATGAAGCTTAAATCTCCAGCAAAGGTACCTAACGCAGATAAGCCGTGTAAGGTACAGATCTAACGCAGGGTAATCTACGTCGTTAATCATGTGTTCCTTCGTACCCAAGCCCTACTTAGAAAGATAATACCTGTCTAAGAATAAAGTAAACAAACACTGCTTCCAATTTTGTAGAAACTTTAATGGATTCCTAAGCTGTAAGCTAGGAGGGACGTAAAAATTTACTCTAGCAAAATAAAATGTACTCAAGTGTTCGATAAGAAATATTTGTCTTTTAATTTCGTAGCCTTGCTGGCGTCACGCAACTAAAAAACAAACTCTCACATGCCATACGCATAGTTCAGTCATTGAATTTTTGGGTTCACTCATACTGTCTAAAATTTCGCCATTTAAATATTCATAGTTGTGTGTTTGCTCCACTCAAAACACCTCCAAAAATATCATCTAAGTATTTAAATAACTGTTTTCAGCCTCCGCATTTTTTTGACTATTTATTTTCAGCGTCAGTTTCTACTTGATTTGATAAAACCTTGTCGATCCTATTGTGGGCACACAAATACAATACCTTCTTGTCAAGAGTGAAAACAAAGGTTTTCTCAGAAATAAGTTTTTCAGATAATATCTGAATGTTGGAAATTTTTCTTGGCAGATGTGTTATGTAGGTTAATGTGATGCTACGCCGTAGCAATAAAGGGTACACAACTGCGTAGCGTATAGTTTAGTCGCGGAATTTCAGATTTTAAAGCTTAAGGTTACTCCGTTAGAAAAAATAGTATTTTTGAATGCACACAATTTCGTTGGGACATACGCTAAACAATTATTTTATGTGAAATAATTTTCAATTATATTATTTACATCCTGGTAGCAGGAAAACACGATTAGAGAAAAAATTGCTTGGTAGATTTATTTTCCACGGTTTGGTATATTTTTACACTTTTTTGCCTCGTTAATAGCAATCCTAAGAACATAACACATAACATTATTTTTTGCAAATACGATACGGTCTTGTACTGGATTCTGTCGAATCTATACATATAATAAAATTATAACAACCTTATGTCTGTACATTATCGATATTAAAGAAAAACTAAGATGGGGGATCTTCATTCGACCAATAGAAGCCAAAAATATAATTTATAAATTTTTTGTCTGTCTGTCTGTCTGTTTGTTGTCCGCTTTTCAAGCAAAAACTACTGGATAAATTTTGACGAAACTTTTTTTGTTATATAGCTATTAGTCCTCGCTAACATATAGGCTATATTTTTTCTGGAATTTTGCTCTTTTGCTTTTGTAAAAATGGGTGAGTAAGTTTGTATGAAACTCCGTCAGCTTTGAAGCTAATTCGATAAAAAATTATATTTGGCTATTTGGTTAGAAATTAAGAATGACGCAATAGGGATCTTTAGAAATTTTGCCCTAACAGGGGTGAAGAAGGGGGGGGGGGGGGGGGGGTAAGTTTCTATGAAACTCCGTCAGTTTTGAAGCTAAATCGATGAAAATTAAAGCTGTTAACGTGAATACTAAGCTTTTCTGCCCTTCGTTTTGTGACGGTGACCTGTTCAAAGAACCATTATAATAATAATCAACCATTATAAGCTGGTACCTCGCTAGATGACGATCGAAATTGACGACGACAATGACGACTCTTGAAGCGGCCGTAGTTAGCGACACTCCCAGGCGATTGCGACATTTGTTTGCAATCATGATAATATTTTGCGGACTTGCCCATCCGATGCAGCTATGGGAAAAATACCAACGCCATCTAATCAGAAGATTTTCTTCTTGTGGCCAGGCGCGCTGGTGGAGATAGTGTAGCAGAGTCTGACGAGCGTACCTATTATTAATCTTTGTCTTTGCGTGGCAATTCTTTGAGTCATTGTAGTCTTTCAGAGCCGCAGGAAACCACTAAAGTACAGCGTGTTGGTCGATAGTACGCATCGGAGACAAATCATTATCGTGCCGCGATGGCCGAAATTGTGAACAATAATATTGTCACCCTTACACATGAACAAAAGTCTGTATATGACCGAATTTTGAGACGCGTCGGTCACCAGGATGGTTGATTATTTTCCTCGACGCCCCTGGTGGTACAGGCAAAACTTTTTTGACTAGATAAATAGCACTAGCGGTCGCCTCTTCGGGTATTGCGGCCACTTTACTTCCTGGAGGTAAGACCACCCATTCCATGTTCAAGATACCTTTGGGCCTGGATATAAATGAAACACCAGTTTGTGCCGTATCCCGAAAGAGCAAAAAGGCAACTATTCTTGCAGAGTGCTGCCAAATCGTTTGGGACGAGTGGACGATGGTGCCGTGAAAGCCATCAATTGCACTCTACAAGATATCCGGCGAAATTATCACGTTATGGGAGGGGTAACATTTTGCGGTGATAAGACGCTTCGCGTGATTACCAGAGGGACTAGAGCTGATGAGGTTGGGGCATGTCTAAAACGCTCCGTGCTCTGGCTTCGGATAGAAAATAGAGTTTGACGCAGAACATGAGGGCTTACTTAGGTGGAAACACCCGTGCACAAGAATTGTCATTGATTTAGTTTATGGCGATGTTTCTCAATTAATGAAAGTAGAATAAATGCGGAAGGAATGAAAGCACTGAGAAGTCTGATTGGAGTGAAATTGAGTGACAATTAATACAATGTACTCATCAAGACATTTCATGGATTTGTAAGAGAACAATACTTACGCCTAAAAACGACCAAGCCGTTGCCATCAACCAAACTATTCTCGAAAGAATTGAAGGAGACCAAGTGGTATACCGGTCTATAAATACAGTGGTAGACCAAAGTGACGTTATAAATTACCCAGTGGAATTTTTAAACTCTTTCGCTGCACCTGGTCTCCCTGCACATAATATTACTTTGAAAGTAGGCATTCCCATGATGTTGCTTCGAAATTTAACACCGCCGAAGCTGTGCTAAATGTAATTGCACTTCGAAGTAATATCATAAAAGCCGAAATTCTTACGGGTTGTGGATCTGGTGAAGTAGTATTTATACCACGCATACCGCTAATCCTAAATAATTTCCGATTTTAATTCAAGCGCGTGCAGTTTCCCGTTACTCCATGTTTGGCGATGATCCTTATCAAGTCGCAAGGTCAGACCCTTCATATAGTTTTTTATCTTCTGCTGGCGCATACGACAATATCCCTTGGCGAGACAAAGTTCGCGGGCACCAGCTAGTACTTAATAAATCCTTATTTTTCATTCCAACTATGTCGTTAGTGCTACGTGTATAATCCTTTGACATGAAAGAGATTGATTTACAGTTGAACCATATTTTAAACCCGTTTCAGCCCTTTGAACTTGCTGAAATCCGTTTAGGGTTTATTTAACAGATTCAATTTTTGATAACTTTTATAAAACTGCTGCGCCGTGATTGGTGCAATCAATCACTGTAAAATGTTTGAATATAAATTCGTTGTACGAACGGCTTGTTCCGCGTTTTCGCTTGCACGCTCGGCTCAGGGTGATCGTTACAATGAGTCATGCTTTTTTGTGAGTGCAGCCGTAGTTCATTGATGTTCAAGATGTTGTCACGTCAACATCTAGTTTACCTTAGCATATTTCTGTAATTTTCTGTATTATAAATTACTCCAATGGCTCCTGATGCCAGCCGATCAAGTTTCGCGGGCTCCAGAGTTATCTGATACTTTCTGTAAAGGTTGAGTCAATAACTTTTATCATCTGATTATTTTAATTAAAAATTTGCAATTAAAATTCCAACCAACTAACCTACCTCGGTCATTTCTATATACTCAGTCTTGTATAACAATACAAACATGAAATATTTATTTGTATTTTGCACATTTACGATTGAACTATCAGTCCAGCAGTGGCTTCCACCAGGTGCGAACCCGGACATGGTACAGTACCCACTAAAGGAAGGTCCACGGCTGTACCAGGAGTTCATCACACGGTACAACAAAAAGTTTCAAAATGAACAAGAGTACCAATTCAGGTACAAGAACTTTATGAAAACTTTGGAAGTGATTAATGAGATAAATAGAGACTCTCTCGGCCAGCAAATGGGCCCCAATTTCTATGCGGACTTTTCTTCAGCTGAACAGCAGATTATCAGGGATAGGGAAGCAGCTTCAATGCCCAGCACGGAGAAGCCACAGCAAGACCCTGACATGAATAAAATGTTGGCACCTAAATTCAGAGGAGGGACACCCAAACTTACAGACACTATAAGAGTTGATTTCGTTTTGTAGAAACTTATCTACGAACTATGCTATGTGATTCGTTTCTTTTCGAACTTAACTTTTTTTGCTAGTGACCGAAATGTAGAAATATAGGCAAAATACAATATGACAATAAAAATAATATATGTAAACGGTTTTGTAAATAGTGAAAATATTTTTAATATTATGTTCTCACCTACTTAAGTCTAAGAATTCAATAAGATGTTTTTCTTTCTTCATATTTCGTGTTTCTAAGGAATGTCTCATTACCGCCAGAAAAAA
Organism: Tuta absoluta; assembly: GCA_027580185.1. NCBI lineage: Eukaryota > Metazoa > Arthropoda > Insecta > Lepidoptera > Gelechiidae > Tuta > Tuta absoluta. Next base: position 2,794,744 of record JAQAHW010000016.1, on the reverse strand, counting down.
AAACAGTCTAAACTGATTGGTTTTTAGAACGAAGATTATGTTTCGGATGTGCGTAGTAGCACAACTCCCGATAAACTATTACGAAGTATAAGATTTTTTTTTTTACTTTAAGTTTAAGACTAGATTTGGTATTAAATAAATAAAAAAAATTTATATTCACTAATTAGCTCAGTCACTTATTAATAAAACACTGCAGCAAAACTACAAAGGCATTCAATTTCCGGTAAGTGGATCGGAGATTTCCGCTTGGAGAGAGTTGAGAGTTCTCCCGAAGGGTTGAGCTAGTTCACAACTTTGTGTTTGTGTTCAACCGAGGAAGTTGTCATAAATATCGGAGCCCCAGCTTGTCTGAGTTGAGGCAACTATATCAAACTGCTTTGTTGTCGATCAAGTTCGAAAGTCGAATATTATTATCAGACTTAAATATTGGGCTAATCAACCGGACTAGATACGCTACGCGGCTGAAGAAAGTAATTTGGACCGGCTTTAGATCATTAACCAATAGTGTTGCACTCTGAAGCAAATGCTACAAATGGGAGTTTTTCTATTGACAGTTCTCTTGATAGTTCTGAATGTCAAACCTGAGGGCGCTGTGCTAAACTGCAATTTTGACGTTTCAATATGGCTGGCGTCAGCCATAGTATTGTCACAGGTTCCATTTCACATTTCATTACAAATTAATTATGTTAGTTTGATTTACTACAAAATAAACTTATCGCCTTGCCATTATATTGAGTGTCATACGTGTAAGTAAGCAAATAACCAATAATAAATTTATAACAATTCAATAAACACAAAATAAAGAATAATTTATAAAGCTGTACAGTTTTTGTGTAAAGAAACGTTATTTCAATTAAACTGAGCGCCCTCTACGTGACACTCGAGAATCTCTAGAAAATTTCCCATTGCCAAAGAATCACAAAGTTTTTAATTTGTAATATTGCTTATGAAGTTTGCTATACTTTGTAATATGCACACTGGTAGGTACACAAACCCAACATGACTGCAAAAAATACCTACCTTTCAACCGCGCTGTTAAATGGCTGAAGTGCCAATTGGCGAATCGTGTCGATTGGTGAAATAAGCAAGTACCTATGTAGGGAGACAAACTGCTCTCAATTTGAAAACAAATGTCGTTCACAGATGGTGGTGGCGTAAAGTTTATCCCGCCCGAGCCGGTTTTCTATTCGGACAATACAAAATAGTTATAAAAATGAAAATTGTGTTAAACAAATTTCTTTTTTACAATGACGGTCATGACGTCAATAAATGTTATAATACTATCCTACATTAAATAATGTAGCCTCATTTACATTTTAATTTTTTCTTACATTGAAGAAACATTGAAATACACACATTTAAACAGTTCAAAGAATACTACACTAAATCTTGACTTCTGTACCTAGTCATGGTGTAGCTATGAAGTGTTGAAATCGAATGTTCGCAGTTGCCGACGACCAAGTTATGCAACCGTCTTTGGAGCAACCGAATAACGCAAACAAACTTCTAGTTTAAGGCGAGTGTAGCCGTCAACGACCTCGAAGGTGGCGCCACTTCACAAAAAAGTTTTTTCTTTATACAAACAATCTATCAGAATGTCCGATGCCCAAGTTTTTGGTATTATCCTTATATGTAAAATTATAACCTGCAAACACAATAAAATATTCACTATAATTAAAGTTAATACCAAAACTGGCCGTTTTAAAGCACTTTTTTCCAAAAGTTTAATTGCAACCAATATTTCATTTAGTTTGTAGTTTCAAATTTTACTTTAGAAATAAATACTAAAAACTTGGGCATTGGACATTCTGATAGATTGTTGTTTGTATAAAGATAAAACGTTTTTTTTTTTGTTAAGTGGCGCCACCTTCGAGGTCGTTGACGGCTACACTCGCCTTAAGCGTCTGGTCTGCGGAAGTTAAAGCTGTTGTGCTGATTTAATTCTACTTTGCAGCTAAATTTGTTTTGCCTGTATTTTGAAGATAAGGGGTAATCGCACAGGGTGTAAGTAGTGCCGTGTGATGCCGGCTTAGAATAGTATCACCCCATTTCTTTCCCGTGGGAGTCGTATGAGGGCGACTAAAGGACTCGAGGGTTACACGTGTTTTGCAATTTAAGGCGATGGGCTGACAACCTGTCACTATAGCGATACACAATTTTCCGAATGACCCTCGAATATATGTCAGACGTGGCGTAAATGTCCGTTTTTGCGGCCGTTTACGCTCTGCCTACCCCGCCAGGGATAATAGGCGTGATATGAATGTGTGTGTGTGTGTGTGTGTGGGTGTAAGTAAGGGACAGTGAAACAAAACATTTCGTGTGATGCCGGCTTAGAATATCATCATCCCATTTCTTCCCCGTGGGTGTCGTATGAGGGCGACTAAAGGACTCGAGGGTTACATGTTTTTTGCAATTTTAGGCGATGGGCTGACAACCTGTCACTATGGTGATACATAATTATCTGAAAGACCCTAAAATGTTTGTCAGACGTGGCGTAGGTGACCGTTTTTTTCGACCGTTTAAGCTCTGCCTACCCCGCAAGGGATTATAGGCGTGATATGTGTGTGTACAGATACAAAATCTATGAATATCTGACTGACTACCTATAGGAGTTCCAATTTGGCCGTTTCCTAACAAATATTTCTTGGGAGAAATTGTGCACTTTTATGAACTTGCCTGGAACGTTTTCGATTATCGGTACACCTTTTCTAAACTCGGTAGATATAGATTGATTACTTATCCATAAGACAACTGTCATAAAGGCTTCCCAATCTGACCCGGAACACAAAAACTATAAATTGGAATTCATCATTTAAATTATTCGTTCGAAAGTTGAATCCGATAACTACGGGGCAAAAGACAAACTACCAACTAAAGCCGTCAAAACATACATAAGCTCATAACAGACATTTCGTATTTCCATTTCATGGTCCGACTCAACCTCTGCAGATCAATATCTGTTTTGGTAGGTACTTACGTGGGTGCCTCCTATTCCAACTACGTATTTCATATAGGAAGGTGTAAGGGACAGCCCTCCGAATACTGATAGGGTGCATACAGACCATGAAACTGAACATTCGGAGGGCTGTTCCTTACACTCAATTTAACTAAATTAGAATTTGCCATGTGATTCAGACTTACATGTGTTGTAATAGAGGCGACTAAGGAACTTAAGGTTATTAAATTTTTGGGCTGGTACTTGAATTACTTATTTAGAATCAATAGTATTGTATTGTATATAAGGTGTAAAAAAATTTGCTGAGAATATTTTAAGGGGTGAACCAGTTCGTGAAACTGAACAACTTTCCCCAAGGAACATGGGACGGTATATGAAAAAATAATTTGACCCTCCCATACTTAGTGTGTTACCCGGCCGGGATAATTTGTAAGCGAGGGCCAATTTTTTTTTCATATTTCGGCCTATGTTCCTTGGGGAAAGTTGTTCAGTTTCACGAACTGGTTCACCCCTTTAAATATTCTCAGAATTTTTTTTTCCACCATGTATAGAGAAGTAAAATTATATTACTTCTGAATTTCAAGTTCTGAATATTGTTCGCTCTATTACCATTTATGAACAATTTATGCACAACAGGTCTAGTACTAGGTAGGTCCTACGTGACTTTTACAAGGATTTACAGGGAAGACTAAGGCGGTCTCTCATTTTTCACCGGTACAGATTGCGCGAGAGAAAAATTGCAAAATCCTGCTTCGAAAAGGAAACTAGACACGCTCGCGATGAAATATTCGATAGTTGGATTTTCCATTTTGCACGGAACTCGGAGCAAGATCATGAGCCAGAGGAACCCTTTAAACCACCAGAATAAAGCCATGAAAATCTGGGCGCAATCAGACTTGGTGTATGCTGCAAACAAAAGTAAACTACGAGGACACAAAATACACACACATACCAGTTGCAGGTTCAAATCCTGCCCGCGCTTGAATATTTTGCAAGTTCTCACAAATTGTATACCTAACACGGGAAGTGTTTTAAAATTTGGTATTTAATTTGTCGGGGGTTTTCATCGCTTAGACTACATTCAATCTGTAAAGATAGAATTAGTCGCTGGGTATTAGTTGCAAAACTAACCCGGTAGATAGAGCCGTGCCACGCGTTACTGGCATTAAATACACTTGCAAAATTGGCGGGCAAGGAACGAGCTGCGGTAGCCCAGATGGAAAAGGCGTCGTCACTTTAGTAATGACGAAAATCGCAGGTTCAAATCCTGCCCGCGCTTGAAAATTTTGCAAGTTTTCAAAAAACACAAAAGGCAGTCATGTTAAAAATGGCATTTTGAATCTGTCAATAAGAAATATCTTATTTTGTGCATTAAAAGTTGAGTTCTAGTGCGCGCCAAGTGTGATTGCGACAAGTTTTTCATGGCTTCATTCTGTGGTTGTTAGTAAGGGTTCTCTAGTTCTCTCTCAATCCCTTGCGGTAAGTCCTCGGCATAATTCCTGCTACGAAATGTCCCACGTTACTTTGAGGCGGTGTCGCTAGCTGGCGTTCCACCGATAGCCGGAAAGTAATATGGCTCAAGGCTGAAATAGTTCGATTGTCAATACGAGGTTGCCGGTGGAACTTTGTCTGCTGCAGCCGGGCAGTCGGGAACACGTTTTAGTGACTTTTTGTCGCATCCAAGTTTCAGTTACAAATCTGTAAACAACAGAACTGGGTTTTCATTGCAAGATTACAGATTGACAGAAAGGGTGAAATTCTACTAGTGACCAATACTTATTGAAAACAGAGTACGGAATAACGATAAACATTCGTAAGGTAAGGTAGTATAGATCGAGATAAAACAAAAATTTTGAGCTACTATAGTAAGTCAAATAATCGGAATATTTGTATGGGAGGTCCAATTTCTTTTTCATATTTCGACCTATGTTCCTTGGGGAAAGTGTGGTGTATCACCAGCCGGATCTATGTTTTGCTATCGGTCACTATTAAAATTTCCCCCTTATACAAATATTTTGAAAAATGAGAGTGATAAAATAAGTGTAAAAAGTAAATTCCCAGTTGAGTCTTTAAATTACTGAACCGCTCCTGGTATTCCATCTGTGTGTTTGTGATGTTTACCACGCTTGGCGTGCAGATCACCAAGTGCACAGTAACATTTTGCATCACAGGAAACGCTGCTTCCACTGCCCTTTCCCTAGGCTAAATTATAGCACTTAGCACCTTACAAATTCACCCCAAGCTCCACTTAAAACTCCACAAAATTTGTAACAAAGTTACGTTACCGCCGACGTATGGCCAACGTGATTAACCCTCGGGTTCCAGCGTGGAATTACCAGCGCCAGAAGTCGATAGAACTTTTCTTTACGTGATAAACGCTCTGCAGGAAACCGCTGCTAATGTGAAAAGCCGGTTGGCTTTTTTTAGTGTAAAGTGGCTTTGTTAAAATAAAGGTACATTTCCCTGCTTACCTCTAAGGGCGTAAATGTCCGTTTTATGCGGCCGTTTACGATTTGCCTGCTACGCAAGGGATAATCGGCGTGATATGTGTATGTGTAGGTACTTACAGGACTTCCATCTTTGGTGGTCATCGATAGCGACGGTGAAGATTCGACACCACCATAAAAATTATGCAAGTTTACTATAATTAAATACCTGTAGAACCTACCAACATTGTGAAACGTTTTTAAATTTGGTATTCAATGCGAAATTCAGCTCCACCAACGAAATAGCAGAATGAACTCAGCTGAAATTTCGCTATAAATTCGTTTTATGGTTCGACGCCAAATTATCGAGAATTTCCAGACAGATTCAATCATGATAACGATCCGGAAGTTATTTGCAGAAATGGAATAATGAATGACCTACTTTATTAGCTGAACTACAAGTAGGTAAAGTTCGTTTGCATGCAATTAAAAATAATCGATTGGTCACTTTCAGTTTCAGAGCTTAAAATCCACAGAGTTATTTTGTAATTATCATCATCATCATCATCAGCCTATTGCAGTCCATTGCTGGACGTAGGCTTCCTCCAGGGTACGCCATAGGGCACGATCTCCCGTTTTGTAATCATACTGCTTATCAATCCCTATGAGACAACTTTTAGAGCCCTTATTGAAATCTCAAAACAGCAACCAATCCATTGAAAAGAAACACGACTAAATTGAAACAGCTGAATTTACAAGGGTTACAGGCAGCCTTGGATGCAGTCCACGGAGGCGTCACGAGGAGGCGTGTGTCCAGCAATGAGGGTCCTACACGTCTGAAAAATATTTGAAGGTCTTTTGGAAAATTGTGATGATGAGCTGAATTTTTCACGATTTCGGTTATGGTCTCATAGTAAAAAATGTTTATAATAATAATAATAATAATAATTTTCTTTATTGACAGGCACAGGTCCCATTACAAATAATACAATAATACAATATTTGGAATTAAAATTAAGGCATATACTTTAAATTCAATTAATATAATTGAAAATTAAAAATTATCATATTAACATATACCTACTTAATTAATACAAGACCAAAACTAAGCAGTGAGCGAGGCTTGGTAAAATAGAAACATTATAATGTTTTTAGTTATAATTATTGTTTGGTACAATTACAATTATTACTCTTGTACTGTTTGTGTGATGATGTTACAATGTATTGGCATTCTACATATGCTATTGTTGGTTAATATAGTACAAAATGACTTGCTGTGTTGATATACTGTTTGAAATGTAATTGTTACTATGTCATTTTTACTTTTCATTACTCTTTCATGAAATGAATTCTTCAGCCTTCTCATGACAGCAAAAAAGTCTTTCACCCGGCTCTCAGCAAACATGCCAGACGCACTACACCGCCAGGGTAGATGAAGCATACAGCGAAAAGCATTATTGTACTGTACACGCAGTGTGTTTATAGCACGCTGCGTGTAGTCATACCAAAGCTGGCTGGTGTAGAACGCCTGGCAGTACGTCTGAAACAGAGTAATTTTTACCTGCGTTGAGCATTGAGAAAATCGTCTGCCTAGCATATTACTTACTACAGCAATTGAGCGCCTTTGGCGTTCTACATCATCATTGTCTTTTAGGTCATCTATGATAAGGTGCCCTAGATACTTAAATTTGGATACAACATTTAAGGGAGATCCGCACAATTCAATAAGGGGTGGGTGTGTTGGTCCACTACCTTTGGCTTTAAAAATTAATATTTCAGTTTTCTTGACATTATATGAGAGGCTGTGTTCTGCTGCATAATTTTCACATATTTGTAGCAATTTGCTTAGACCAGTAATCGAGGGACTCAGCAGCACCATATCATCTGCATAACTTAGGTTATTTAAACATTCACCTCCTATATGGCAACCCATTCTTGTGCTGCTGAGTTCCTCGATTAATGAGTTTACATATAAGTTAAACAGGCTTGTAGATGTAATTCCGCCTTGCCTTACCCCATTTTGCAGTACATATTCATTTGAAAGTGAGTTTCCCCATTTCACATGATTTTTCTGATTGTCATACCAGTATTTTAGTAGAGCTACGATTTTACATGGTACTTTAGTATTATCTAACTTATTCCACAGCTTTTTATAGTTAATGGAATCAAAAGCTTTGCTTAAATCTAAGAAACAAGCATAAATACTAGTATTTCTAGATGTGTAATATTTCACAGTGTTTTTTAGAGCGAATATTGCTAGGTCTGTAGAAAGATTGCTACGAAAACCAAATTGGGCCTTATGAATTGGCATATTATTTTCATTTAGGTGCTGATTAATTAATCTCTCTGCTATTTTAGAAAAAATTGTAGCTAGTGATATAGGCCGGTAGTTGGCCAAGCTTGAGGGATCTCCTCTTTTATTCTTTATTATGGGGACAACTATTGTTTTCATAAAACTTTTAGGAAAATAACTGTGGTCAATACAGGCATTCAAAAGCCAAGCTATACAGTCATACAATAAGTCACCTCCATACAGCACATGCTCGACACTGAGCCCGTCGTGGCCCGGGGACTTGCCGCGCTTCATACCTACGACGCATCTCCGTACTTGGTCTGACGTCACGTGGAGCGCGCGTGAACTGATACTCGGACTATCAGGTGTAGCCGACGGAGATCGCGCGGCAGGCAGCGGCTCAATTCCCGGCCCACGACCGGCGCAGCCCCGAGCATCCGCGGGGATCTCAACCTGAAACTGTTTTCTGAACATATTAGCAATTTCACCATGATTTTGATTGCCATTTATTGTTACTGGTAAGGTACTTTTGTAGTTAAGTTTATTTGTTTCTTTCCAGAAATTTTTAAAGTCAATTTTTTGCCTTAGTGAAGCTATTATGTCCATTTTAATTTTATCTTCGTTTCTTTGGCACCATTTTAATTTATTCTTAAAAGCCTTCCGGGTGTTATTCATGTTATCATAGATACTACCTTCTCTAGGACAACCATATAGCAACCATATTTGATGAGCTAATTTTGCTTCACTGTGAGTATCACTAACATGCAAATTCCAGCCAGGAACCTTTTGTTTATAATACACAGATTTACTTTTACATGACTGAGTTGCAGCATCACTCAAACATTTTATCAAATCATTATAATAGCATTCTATCAGACTACAATGTTCTGAGTAATTATTATAACATGTACTACCTGTACATACAGGGTCAGTTCGCTGCAAGGATTTTAGATATTTGCTACAGAGCTTACTATAGTGATCTATTTGAGAAGGATCTCTATTTCCCCAGAGTATTTTACTTACTATGCTACATGGGATAGTTATTTTTGGTACTATTATGTTGATATTAAAGTGAACTATAAGAGGGTAGTGATCTGACCAGTTGACATCACACAAAACACTCACTTTAGTCACCAGGTCCATTGCAGCAGGTGTTACTAGACAGTGGTCTAGCCAGCTTACAGTTCTGTGCGCTGCACTCCGGTAGGTGAACGTACCAGACTCAAGGCCCAGCTTTTCGAGGTCTGCGCATCTCCAGTCCTGCTCTTGACAGTACTCGAGCAGTTCAGTACCAAATAGTGTGTTTTTCTTTAGAAGGTTAGCATTGTAGTCTCCCAGAGCTATGACCGATTCCGTGTCACAGTTTTCTATGAGAGCACTAATTACACCCAGAGTTTCTGTAAAAAGCGGGAGATTGATCTCTTTGTCACATGGCATATACACTGACATCACTGTGAAATTCTTACCCGCTTCGCTCACGCTTACAGCAGCTACACGTGTTGAGCCCGTATCTAGTGGGGTAACATTCTGGAATCGGGTCTTCCTCCACAGGATAGCTACACCTCCATATGGCCTACCTTTGATGGGGCCAGCTGCAGTATCCATCTCTGAGTAGCCACAGTAACAGAATTCGGGGTGAATGGTGTTCAGGAAATCCAGCTCTTCTGGCGTCAGCCAATGTTCCTGAAGGGCAATGAAATCATTGGTTTTACATAGTTCTCGTATGTGGGGCGCCGCCCTCTTCGCTGACTCACAATTGAAGGAGGCCATACTAACGGTTGCCATGTTGGCCTGTCTTCATGCCCATATATGGCTTTTTCAGTATAAAACGCCTGAATTCGATGCCACAGGGCCAAAGTTCCTCACTCAGAAAATGCACTTCCTGTTCTTGCTCAATTGTAATCTTGAAAGAAGAATAATTTGTCGGGTGATAAGGATTGATTTTTTCTACCTTCAAAGCTTCCTTTCCGCTTTCCTTGATAAAGTCGGCAATATTTTCAGAGGTTATATTTACGTCAAATCTGGTCACATATATGAATCTGGCCTATATCTGATCCATTTATATAAATGGATCAGATATAGGCCAGTGCCCTATGTTATGAAACAACATGCTAAAAGTCTAGGTAAAGTTCTTCGTACATGGCGTAGGCGGTTGATATTCCTGGTATCTTATAGCTAACCGACTACGCAATGAACATTGAATTTCACCTGTAAATTTCTAGCTGTAGTTTAATAATACTGGTATCGGGCACAGATTGATGGATGGCTTAAAGAAGGCGACTGGTAGTGACTGGATGCCCAGGTAACACAATAGCTGATTAATTGTTGAATTTTTCACCTACTTGAGGTCAAAAGTGTAATTAAAGATGTATAACGGTTCTGGCCGCTACTCAAAGCTGATAAGAAGCATTCAAAATATTTATATATGCAATAGTCTGCATAAGACACTTCAAAAATATTTATATCAGCTTTTGGCTGTTTAAAGGATTATAATTACTTTTTATTAAAGTATTTTGCTGTTTAATGGTGAAAGACAATTCTTTTGTAACACCAGCTGCTTAGCAGTGTGACCGAAGGGTATTTTAACGTTAAAAGCTGTTAGTAAGCATCGAAGGAAACTTTTATACAGCTGTTGACGTACATGTGGTGAAATTAGGAACCACTGTAGGGTATTTTGTTTAAAGGTGTGGAAAAAATACTTATATCAGCTTGCAGCTGCTTAAAAGACGCCTAAGTAGAAAATTATAATTCCTATAGCTGAAGACGCGTATGAAGTCGTACCTATAAACAGCTTTGTTTGAGAAGTTTTTTAACGCCATTTTACAAGAGCTTTGTAATTCTCAAAGAGTTATAGTGTATTTTTTTAATACAATTAAACAGATTTTTGTATCTGGATACATCACATTCAAACTCGTTGCTTTTATTGACACCCTATTACAGCTTTTTAATCCAATTGTTAAAATGGTTGTTCAGACTGCAGATCCTGATAAAGTTAAAAAGGCCTTTATTCTTCAATTTTTACATGACATTTTATAAATCTAACTTATATTAGCACTTAATAACTTATTGACTGGTCTTAAATCAAATTTACAATATTCTTTTGCTAGAAATCCCAAATTGGCTGCGAACAATAGGTATTATAATACAATATAACGCTGAAGTCATTATAACTGCATCATCCAATGCCAACATAAAACTAGAAGTATGAATAAAAGTCTCTTAAAGTAACATAAGAAGTCAATGGCTGATTAACGGTATTTTGGTCAGCCAAAAGAGTCACAAAATATTTTTTCAACAATATAAGCTGAACACTATATGGAAGCCATATCTAGCCTAAAAATTATTAGTTTTGTATTTTTATAAATAAAGTAGATTGTATGAAATCACATTTTTAAACATTAATTTAAACATCAACTGTATAGAAAATAATTTCATAAGGGGGATGAATATAACTTAAGTTCTAACACATAAATAATTATAGGTACTCTTTGTATTTCTAAACATTTTTTATATTAAAATCTTATTATTTGAAAGGCGCATGAAAATTTAGTTAGATAATTGGTATAAACTACACGGTAAAGTAGCACTCGCATTATGAACGCACTATGATCACTTCTTCAGCACACGATAATATTATTTTATATTTAAAATGGAGTCTTCTTCAATAACGTCTAAGATGGATGTTCTTTTTTAATATTATTATTAAAAATAGTAATTGTCAAAAAAGCTGAAATAAAATGTAAATACAACGTTGCAAAGGTAACAAGCTGTACAAGAGCTGAAGATGGGAGCCTTGTACAGAATTAAACATATCATAATACCATAATAAATCTCTTTTAAAGCCTATGACAAGTCTTATTACAGCTTGTATCCAGCCTTTGTAATACCAAAGGCTGTATAATTTGGGGCCATTTTTTGAGTTCACAGCACTGCTAACACCTTATTAAGGGCAATCTCTATACCTTTATACAGTTATGGGTTTTCATGGCAGCTTTAATTAAGCGCTTGTGCAGCAATTTGTGCTACCTGGGTGACGAAAACTTAAGATCGTACCTTATTGCATACCCTGGAAGACCTACGTCCAACAATGGACTCTGGGATAGGCTGATTTGATATGTGTCATGTGATGTGATATTACACATACATACACATATCACGCCTATATTTCCTTGCGGTGTCAGCAGAGCATAAACGGCCGCAAAAAAACTGACATAAACGTCTGACAAATATTTGCAAGTCATTCAGAAAATTGTGTATTGCCATAGTGACAGGTTATCAGCCCATTGCCTAAAATTGCGATGCAATGTCCCTTATAGTCGCCTCTTACGACACCCACGGGAAAAAAATGAGGTTTTGCTATTCTAAGCCGGCATCACACGGCAAATAATGTGATATTGATGAGTAAAAATACCCCGCTACTTGCTTAAAAATAAGTCCTTATTCACCATTTTATATTTCATCTCCCGTGCTTTGGCAGAAGAAACCTCAGATATGATTTACGGTATCTCTCTACCTCACCATAAAAATATTGAAATCATGATTTATAACCGAAGAAAACGATTCGACACAAAACTGCAGATATTTTGGCAACGCATAGGATTTATGTTCGCCGATATGCACGCCTGTATTGCTATAAAGGCTAGGCAGTGCATCATCGAAGATTGTTTTATATTTCACTGAAGAAGTACCTAGTTCGGAACTGCAAACCAAAGCTATACCTATCACACAAGGTATCTATAGTAAGTTAGAAGGCACAAACACATTGCAATGCTCTTGCCACTTGCTATAAAAATAAGCCGCGCTTCCCACGAAGATGTTTAGTTTTTTTTTGTAATACAAAAAATTAACAGAAATTGTACATAATTTGCAGGCCGCTTCAAATCGGACTAGGTGGAAATATTTGGGGGAGGCCTATGTTCAGCAGTGGACGTCCTATGGCTGATATGATGATGATGATGATGTACATAATTTGAACTACTTTGTATCACTTTGGTTCACCGAGTACGAAAAAATATCTTTTCATGCTGGAGACCATGCAGGCATACCAAAGCATCCAACAACCAGTTATAGCTATTTACTTAGTTGTGAAAGCCTGCGAGCGCCGCGTCGTGAGACAATTATTTATCCAAAGCTATTTAAAATAAAGCTTCTTTTTCTGCAAATTTGAATAGAAATCTTCATTTAGACACTTAATAAAATATTCAAATCGCCTCACCATATTTAAGCCAAGTTTGTTCATAAAGACTAGGTACCAGAGCCTACGGTCCAAAAGCGTTTAAACTCCAACGGAATACAATATTTAGATCAAAGGGTCAAAATTAAATTCGTGCCCTCGGCGTTGATACCAAAGGATCTAGCGCATGAATATTAAATTTAATTATCAGCCCTTCCCTGTTTAATGGAATTTGTGTTTGCATACAATAACGATAAAATAGTGAATAGGATGGATGCAGAGCTCCTTGGATATATTTAGATTAATTATTTGCGTGGCGAGCCGGTTTCTATCAGCTTCCGTTACAATCTCATAGCCGTTGCTGCAGCAAATGTGGGTAGAACACAACACTTCACAAACCTCTTCAAGCAACCTAGGTAGGTACGCCCCCGCTCACAAGGGCGCTGAGGTCTTTCTTTATGTGCCTGACTTTGGGCGGTAGGCACCGGCAGGCGGTAGATTCAGTCCGATTCTACAACTGCTAGATGCTAGCTTTCATCTCCTTACTGATAAGGTAAAATCAGCTCGCAACCGCAAAATCTTAACTAAACTGAAAACAACAGACACTGAGAGTGATAAATTGACAAAATTCTAAGATGCTCAGGATATGAACGTGGGGGCAGTTAACTAAACCATATATAAGGTGTAAAAAAATAAGCTGAGAATATTTTTAGTGGTGAACCAGTTCGTGAAACTGAGCAACTTTCCCCAAGGAACATAGGTCGGAAAATGTAAAAATTTTTTGGCCCTCCCATACCTACTTAGTTTTTTTTTTTTTTTTAGTTGTGGACCCTACGATTTTTAGCCCCGGGGCTTTTAATCTACACCTGACTGTATGGTGGGGAGCAGGAGCTCACCCGGAAAAGCTTGTGGTTGTTCAAACCTGGTTGTGGTGTGGTTGCCCTTGGGGCGCGATTGGGCTTACGAGTTGTTCTGGGAAGAACGTATTGGACTGAATCTACCCGGCACGTGCCGGTAGTTCCCAAAGTGGGGAGCAAATGAGGGACCTCCGCGCCCCCGCCGGCGGGGGCGTCGGTTGCTTGAGGAGCTTGTGGAGTGTGATCTACTCGCAATGGCTGCAGCAGTGGCTACTGTGATTTCATCATCTTCTTCCGTAAGGATGTGTCTCGGACGGTGTTTAAAACGCGAGGTTGGATGAGGGAAGTAGTTGGACGCGGCAACTATCAAGGGGTTTTTATGATGGGGAGCATTATCGAAGAAGCGACGAGACGCTTCTTTCATATACGCTTTAATGGTAGGGAGGCCTAAGTCGATGTGGAGGTTGGCGTTACGCATGTACCAGGGCGCCCCGGTAGCTTTGCGCATGAAACGGTTTTGGATGACCTGCAGCATTTTCAGATGTGAATCGAAGGTGTGAGCAAAGGCTACGCTGGCGTAGGTCATAATAGGCCTTACGCAGGTGGTGTAAATTCTCACCTTATTTCTAAGGGAGAGTTTGCTCTTTTTGTTCAACATCGGATGTAATCTGCCCAAAACGAACGCGGCGCGGTCGCGGACTCTCATAATGTGGCTACGGAAGCCGAGTCTTGAGTCGAGGGTGACTCCTAGATATTTGGTCTCGTTGACCCACGGGATGGGTCGGCCGAAAAGCTTTACAGCGGGGACGTTTAATCGGTGCGAACCTCTACGAAAGTGCACGGCTGCACTTTTTTCCGGGTTTACCTCGATTCTCCATTTACGGAACCAGCTCCCGAGGGAGTCTAGAGCGTTCTGGAGAATCTGAACTAATTTTAAGTGGTTACGGTGGGACGCGTAAATGGCAGTGTCGTCGGCGAACATAGCCAGCTGTGACATGGGCGATTTGGGGATGTCGCTAGTGTATAGCGTGAAAAGTAATGGAGATAGGACGGAGCCCTGAGGGACTCCTGCCTGTATGGTGTGGGGTGAAGACAGAGTGCCTTCCACCCTGTAACGAAAGCTTTGATCCGACAGAAAGTTACATACTAAAAGCACGAGACGATCAGGCACAGCGAGCTGGTGTAGCTTGTATACCAGCCCGTTGTGCCAGACCTTGTCGAAGGCTTTCGCCACGTCGAGAAAAACTGCTCCTGTCGGGGTCGGTTTGGACGAGACATTTAGCTTAAGAGCGATGTGTTCGACAATGCGGTGTACTTGTTGGGTACAAGAGTGCTGCTGTCGAAAGCCAAATTGCTCGTCAGGTATGAGATTGTTGGTCTCTGCGTGGTCACGGAGTCGGGCATAGATCATGCGTTCGTAAAGTTTGGCGAGAGGGTTCAGTAAGCTGATCGGGCGGTAGGAAGTGGGCTCATTCGCCGGTTTACCCGGTTTGTGAATGCCTATGACTATTGCTTCCTTCCAGCAAGCTGGAAAGGTGCAACTAGCCATGGCGGCATTCAAAATCAGGGTGAGGCGATTGATCAGGTGATCGGGGAGAATCTTCAGGACACGGTTGGTGATGCCGTCCGGTCCTGGAGCCTTTCTGGGCTTGAGTGCCTTAAGGGCGTTGCGCACTTCCATCTCAGTGATGACTCTGAGTGGAGGGCCCGATGGAGGTAGTGAAATGAGACGTTCGACTTCGGAGTCGACCGTTGAGACGAAGGTCAAGTCGTAAGGGAGTGTGCTGGGGGTGCATTGGGCTGCGAGACTGTCAGCTAGGCATTCAGCCTTTTCGTCGTCGTCAAAGGCTTTGGTCTGGTCAGGTCTGTTAAGTACCGGCATCACAGAGATGGTGTCAGATTTCAGCGAGCGTTGCAGCTTGTAAAATGCGAGATGGGATGGGTTCAGCTCCTCAAGGTGCTGATCCCACCCGGCGTCACGCCATTCAGCTGCACGCTGCCTTACTTCCCTCTGTAGGGCGCGCATGAATAGTCTGTTAGATTCGATTGGGAAGGATTTGTAAGCGCGGATCGCGGCGTTCTTCTCTGTTATCATTTCAAGAAGGTCATTTGGAGGTTTATATTTACAGTCTTCAGTGATTTTAACCGTCCGTGAACAGCTGTTCACGACGCTGCTAACGTGATTTGTGATGGAAGAGACGGCTAGGTTGATGTCGGTTTCGGTAGTCAGTCTAGTCGGTATTTGGTCCAGGTGAGTAGAGCTGGGAGCGTTCAAGGCTTGGCCTAGTTTCGGCCAGTCTACTATAGTTTTGGTCGGGCCGCACAGACCTGAGGGGCCGGGGATGTCGGTTCGCGGGTCAAGTTTTAGTAAAACTGGTCTGTGGTCAGAGTCGCAGAGCTCGTGGCGTACTTCTATAGAACTTAAACGAAGGTTTACGTTCTTTAGAAGGGCTATGTCGAGGATGTCGGGTCGATGAGTTACTGTATGGGGGTAATGAGTTACCTCTGTAGGGGCTACTAGGTCAAAGGACAGTTCGTCCTGCCACTCAAAGAGAAGATTGCCTCTAGGGTTGTTGGCGATACAGTTCCACGACATGTGCTTGGCATTCAAGTCACCTGCTATGATAACCGAGTCACCGAGATTAAATAATGACTCGAGCTCACTTTTAAGAAGTGGCTTTGTCTCGCGATTATTGCTCGGAGATAGGTATACCGACACTATCGTAATGGGTTGGTGTCCCGTCATGCTTAAGCGGCAAGCGGAAGCCTCCATATAGCAGAGGGGCGGGGTCTCTATGGGTGAGCAGTGAAGCGCTCGCTTGTAATGAATGAGGGTGCCTCCCTTGCTGCCCGATACGCGGTCATTACGTACCGTGTTGTATTGCGCGATTCGCGGGGTACGCATGTGGGGTTTGAGAAACGTTTCTTGTACAAGGAGGACGTCTAAACCGTGATCTTTCAGGAAGAGGCTAACTTCCGTCTTTTTGTTGCAAATACCATCGGCATTGAAAAAACCTAATTTAAGTGACCGAGGCTTGGTCCTACCACTGCTGGATATCCCTAAGTTAATTGACCTATCCATAATCAGGGTTTGAAGTTTTTGAACGCGACTACCAGATGGTAGTATTTGGCGGCGGTTTGGATGAGCGCACTGGGGTTACCAGCGTTGGCTCTGATCTCCTTAGAGTAGGAGATTATCTCTTCGATGTCGAAGAGGCTGGTGAAATTTGAGACAACAGAGAGCGCGTCGGCTAAGTCGCCTTCAGCACTCTTGCTGTGGGAAGCGGGTTTGGGAGGAGAAGGCGGCGGAGGCGCCGGCTTTTTGGGGGCGGGTTGGGGGGGCACCACCGGTTTTGGTGCGACTTGGGCGGGGGCGGGGGCTGGACCTATTTTGAGGGCCCATGCGGGGTTAGGCCTGAGGGGCGGGAAGTTTGTGTTTTCAGCAACACCTGGAACGACCGCAGCTGGTTTTTGAGAGCCAGCTAGCCTATCGGCATACGTTTGCCTCGCAAGGGTGCGCTGAAGCACTTTGGGGTTCGCCTTAGGGGCACGGGGACAGCCGCGGTAGTTGGCTGGGAGGCCACTTTCGTTGCAGAGGACGCAACTAGGTGGGAGTGGGGGAGAGGAGCTGTCTGCCGAGGGCGTGTCCGTCTTTTTAGGACGGGCGCACTGGGCAGTGCTGTGACTCTCCAGGCACTTAACACACCGCGGGGCGGCGTGACAGGTGCGTGAAGAGTGACCGTAAAGTTGGCAGTTGTGACACTGGCCAGGGATCCCAGTCTTCCTGGGGGCTTCCATGCGGATGCCTGAAAGCATGCACACGGATTTCAAACCGTAAATGGCCTTACCAGCTTCGCTCCTCTCGAGCGTGACATGGACCATGTCGAATTGCCTCCTATTGCGATGAGACGAAATGCGGTGTACTTTACGTACGGGGATATTTTGGGCGATAAGGTCGTCATAGACTTCCTTTTCGGAAATCTCTTTCGGGATGCCTCGAATTACTACGCGGTGTAGTTTCTCCTCCTCCAGTGCGTACGTATGGTACGGGAACTGGAGGAAGTTCAGTAATTTTGTAAGCGCTCTGTGCGCCGAAGAGGTCGGGACTTGAATTTTGATTCCGTCCTTGGTCTGTGAAGCAGTCAAGAACGGAATCTTATTCTGGGTCATCTGACTGGAAAGGGACGACCACTTGGCGTTGTCCCTGAGAATAATCGGGGGGGGTCTGCGCTCTGTAGCGGGAGAGACTTTAGGGATGGCGGCGGCCACCTTGCGGCGGTTGCCATCGGGCCCTTCGACGCGGACTGTTTTCGCAGCCTCGTCGCTATCTGAATGAGCAGCCTTACGCTGGCGCTTCTTGGACCTACTGACTACGGTGTAGTCGTCGTCGGAGTCGGGTTCGGGGTTTGAGTCATCGGACGGGGGACCGGCAGTGTCCATAACTTCGACGGTTAGGTCGGAGTCCTGGGCATTGCCGACTTGGGACGATGGGTCAGGGGATAGCGGTGACTCATCGTAATGAGTAACCGCAGGGGAGGGCGCAGGTGCCGACTTAGCGGCGGACGCTTCGTCGGCGGATGGGGCTGACTACCTACTTAGTGTGTTGTGTTACCCGGCCGGGTAAATTTGTATGGGAGGCCCAATTTTTTTTTTCATTTTCGACCTATGTTCCTTGGGGAAAGTTGTTCAATTTCACGTACTGGTTCACCCCTTAAAATATTCACAGCTAATTTTTTTACACCATGTATGTATAGTGTTTTAATTCTGAGGGCTATCTCCCGAACCTATATCTCCATGCAAACAATACCTCAGAACGTCCTTTGCGCAAGTTTTTGGCATAATTTAATGTTCAACAATTAGACATTAGACCTTACAAAATTGGTAAAATGTTTGAGGTAATTTGAGTTATAACAATTACCTGGTGCCAAAAGATATTGGCATTTTATATACATGACTTTAATTACAGAAAATTTGATTTTGACAGAAAAACTGTTTTAGTTTTACTTAAAGATAACACCAAAAACTTGTGCAAATGACAGTATGGTCACAAAATAGAGAATGTACAGAAGGATCACTCGGCCCTATTTTCAATTATTTCCGCTTTCTGCAAGGGCTGCCACAGTTTTCTTACCGATTTTATTCAATGGAGTAGGTACCTAAACATACAGGGAGTAACAGAAAGGCTATATCAAGCAGAAAGGTACTCATGAAACTGAACAATTTTCCCCATTTCCCCACTTTGACCTCCTTTCAGCTTGATATACCCTTTCTGTTACTCCCTGTATTTACATAACGTATACTACCTACATAGCACTATTATTATGAAATGGGGAATGACGAGTAGGTAGATATCGGTCTGAGGCTGTTGAGACTGAGCATCACCCCATTTCTTTCCCGTGGGAGTCGTAAAAGGCAAGTAAGAGACTTGAGGGTGTGTATTGCAATTTTAGGCGATGGGCTGACAACCTGTCACTACGGCGATACACAATTTTCCGAATGACCCTCAAATTTTTTAATTGTTTAAGTTCATAAATTGTTATAAATACCCGTTTTTGCAGACGTTTACGTTCTGCCTACCCCGCAAGTGATAATAGACGTGATATGTGTATGTATAATATAATATTGTACCTACATCAAAAATGAAAAGTTGCCTTTATTTAAGTAGAAAAGAAATATAAACAAATATACTGATTAGAGTTATTAATCCTGTTTGTTCTTTTATGTAAGCAAGTTTTTATTTAAGTTGGTACAAAATATTATAGGAAAATTGTACAAATCACATCGTATACTAATAAACTTATTTATATTTGTGTGAAGCCATTTTGCACGTCCGCACCAAACGCGGTTGACACTCGACTACAAGTGTGTTTGGATTGGTTTGAATTTCCTTGTAAACGGCGGCGTGTCAAACTGGGGAGAGTTTCGTGACGTTTGCTTGAAGTGAGCTCTCTGTATTCGGCGCGCAGCCGCCAATACTTACTTTGTGGTATGGTGTTTTGTTTGCTTTATGAGTATTTTTTTCCTGAAGTGACGCTAGTTTCGCGGCACCGCTCACCTTAGAATTCTCCCTTTTCTTTTTTGCTTAGATTTTTTAAATAAGTTTGGCTAATTTCGGTTAAATAAGCTGCCTAACAATGTATCATACATATTTTATTGACAATATTTGAAGAACCTAAAGAAAGTCATCGATAATCCACTATGAGGGTCGGGATTCGGCATATCTACCCTAACTGGTTCGTAATATTATTTTTCTATTTACAAAGGCTCCCCGCGCGCCGCCCTCGAGCCAGTTTATTGAATTAATACACAGGGTCTTACTATATTTACACTAGACACGCGTTCAACGCGCGTCTAACTTATTTGTGGCAAGGCGCATATATTTTTGGTGTATCCAATTATTTTATCAGAATTTTGACAGTGTATCCGATTTTTACTTGACATCACGTCGCTACGAGTGATGTACAAACACTTGCTTTGAATCATTTCATTCAGCCGCCGCTCATTGAGTTAATCTTTGTTATACAGAACTTATTTTCATGAGTGGCGTGTTTGGTTAACTCACTATAAGTATCTGCGTTAAGGTATTATGAAGAATACAGAGTGTCCCGTTTTAATTTAGCCAAGGGAATAACCCAGGTCGTCTGCCTACTAATTAATATCATATGTGAGGGGAAATACATTTTTAACAAAATGTTATGGAGATTTTAAGGGAATTTCGATCCTCTTTCGCTATCAGCTATTCAGCTAATCTAACCCGTAAATCTTGAAGATTTTTTGTATCAACACTCTTACCTGATATTGCCAAATATAATACTTTTATTATTTTATATTAATATTAATTTTATTATTCATAATACTTAAATAACATTTTACTGGAGAGGTATTTTATGTCCCTTCAGTAATACCACAGATTGTTAGCTAGGATGCAAGGACTCTGGATTATTCCCTTGGACAAGCTTTCAAAAATATATTCTTTGACATGGACATAATTGAGAGATTTGAGACACCTGTACGAAAACATACATGCTAAGGATTTTACAACATTATACTTACCACGGTACAACAAACGTTTATAAAAATTTGCATGGCTATTTATTTTATACAACAAACGTGATGAAATAATTTTGTTTTATAATATGGTACCTATTTAATTGAAATTTTAAATGTATACGTTAGTCATGATGGTTAGTATTGGTTTTGATATAGGTAGGTACCTATTCTACATCATTGAACTAGGTATAATGCTGAAACTATTTATGACACTCTATATATTCAAATTGTTCATCAACTTATCAATACATAAGATTGATACATATTATGCATCATATGAGCAAGCTCATATAACTCGCTCGATTGAGAAGTTACCTACTTACATACAACACTAGCATCGCAGGCAAGGCAAGGCAGGCAAAGGCAAATGACAGCAGTTGTCAGTTCGGGTCAATGAAAGTGAATGTTTACTACTGAAACTGCGGCAAATTTAGTGATTCTTCTATTAAAATTGGTGTGTGAAAAATTAATAATATGTTCTATGTAATTTATTCTACAGTTTAAACGTTTTGGTTCAATATTTGTCGGCTGCGCCGTCTGTATGGTAAGATTTTTCACTACTTCCTAGAACATTATGTTACTGCATTTCAGTTTCGGTAATATGATGCGTTTAAGCTAAAAAAAGTTGGCCTAAATATTCCTTGACTTGTGTATTGTGTAACCCAGTACCTAAATTCTAGGTATTGTACGGTTTAGTAAGCGTACTTGATTAATAATTAGAGTGGGTGGTAGCAAGGAAAGGATCTAGGTAATAAACTAAACATACATACATACATATATCACGCCTTTAATCCCTTGCGGGGTAGGCAGAGCGTAAACGGCCGCAAAACGGTAATTTACGCCACGTCTGACAAATATCCGAGGGTCATTCGGAAAATTGTGTATCGCTATAGTGACAGGTTGTCAGCCCATCGCCTAAAATTGCAATACACACCCTCGAGTCCCTTAGTGGCCTCTTACAACTCCCACGGGAAAGAAATGGGGTGATGCTATTCTAAGCCGGCATCACACGGCGGCGGCAATAAACTAAACATTATTAAAAAACTACATCTTATATATAAAAAAAAAGGTGCTTAGCGTTATGGCTATTTGTGAATATTTGTTCTAAATTTGTACCTCATTTAAAAAATATGGTGGTGTGCAATGTAATGCCTATTAAATTGAGGATTTTCGAACTTCATAAGGCAAATCAATAGAAATTACTTATGTTATTATGGATGATTCCACCTATGAATCAATCAGAAAGTCAATTTCAATTTCAGGTTAGGAATCACTATCATCACTATCACTACATAGTATAAAATAAAGTTGCTTCCCGTTTGGTGTCTCCTTATATCTTTAGAATTACCCAACGGATTTTGATGCGGTTTTTTTTATTAGATAGAGTAACTTAAGAGGAAGGTTTATAGGTATAATTTATTCCGGAAAATTGTCACATTCCCATGGGAAAACGGGTAGCCCAACTGGTAGTAAACTTTTGACCCCCTTTTGACACCTTTAAGGATTAAAATTTCAAAAATGCTGAAACACGTATTTAATTATTTTAAGTTATGAGTCTAATCAGAAATATTGAAAAAGATTACATTTAAGATAAAAAACTTTCATACAAACTTTTAAACCCCTTTTCACCCATGTAAAGGTTAAAATTTCGAAAATGCTGAAACATGTGTTTAATTATTTTAATTTATTAGTCTTATCACAAATTTTGAAACAGATCACATTCATTTAAAAAAACGAACTTTCATACAAACTTCAAAACCCCGTTTGACCCTATTAAGGGTAAATTTTCAAATATGCTGAAACACGTGTTTAATTATTTTAAGTCATAAGTCTAATCACAAATTTTGAAACGGATCACACTTAACACAACAAACTTTCTTACAAACTTTTAACCCCCTTTTTATCCCATAAAAAAAAACGGAATTTAAAGTAAAGTCACTTCCTACGTGTGCTGTCCCTGTCTGTTCGTTTGTTTGTATTCTTAAATCTTCAAAACCACTTAACAGATCCGGATGAAGTTTTTTCAAAAGAGAGTGATTCAAGAGGAAGGTTTTTATGTATGATTTATATCGGGAGAAGGTCTGTTTCCCGTGGGAAATCAGTTAGCAGCGGGTGAAACCGCTGGGCGGGCCGCTAGTACCTATATATAGGTGAAAATGGAAAAAATATATAAATAGGCCATACAAAACAAATTATAGGTAATTATTTTTATTGGTTTATAAATAAATAAATAAATACATTTTTGTATTTCTCCAGAGAGAAAATTTATCATAGGCTAAAGACAAGTGCATAAAGGTACTTTTACATTAATACTGGTGTGAGCGTCACTAATGGAGTCTGACAGAGTAAATTAATTGTAAGCGAAGCAAGCTCGGCTTTTCTCGTTACAACTAGTAAGGTGTGAGCATCAGGTCTCTAGGCCAATGAAGGTTTCAAAAAACCATACTATAAGTATTGTGAGTTGCAAAATAAGTGTGTGGCACCTGTCCCCGCTTTACTCAGCCATAATTTTATTGTTCCCTTTACATTAAATAAAAATTATTGATTTTGAAGTGTGGGATTAATAAAATTAAGGTTTTAGGGATGGGCCATTGACCCAAGGGCCCTGCCCTTGTTTCTGCTCCTAAATCCTTAATCCGTAGTAATAAAATAAGAAAGTGACGCCTCAATTCGTGCTGATTTTATAAACTTCTGTCTGGTTGCTGAGCAACATGAATATGCTTTTTGAAATTCCTCAACAAATGCTTCGGCAATGTCGACAGGCAATGTAACAAAGTCAAAAGAGTTTTTAACTGCAGGAGGGACACAAACCCTAACGTCAAATATCAGAAGCCCACTAGCATTAGTAAGTAGTTTAGAATCTCTTAGACTAGGGTTCATTGGGCTCTTTGTGGACTTATTATATCACACAACAAAAGAAAATGATTCATTTGAAATATTCATGACCTCCAAACATGACGAACAGCCTGCCTCATTGTCAGCAAGTTGACAATAAATCATCACATCATCGAACAATTAATAGGCATGGCATGCAATTGAAAGCACAATTACGGCCTCACTGATAACCGTGGATCAGTTCAATTGCTGGCTGTTATGCTTATTTGCTGTGTCTTTATCAGCTATTTGTATTTAACTAAGGCCCCATTAGGACATAAATATATTTGAACGTTTTATTGCATTCGAAAGAACATATTCTTACGATTAGTTTATTGACATAGTCTGCTTTTTACTTTTAATTTTACAGTAACTTAAAAATTATTCCGTTTGATCAACAAATATTTTCATCAATACCCAAAAGTTTGTAATTTCGAATTCGGTTGTTGTTTTATTTAGAATGCAATGGGTCCCTAACCAGACCTATGCGCCATTAAACAATTTCGCTTCAAACTTAGAGAATCACATCACAATGTTGTTTTTAAAGCACAAGCGACATAGTTGGCAAAGCATATATAGATAAGCATTATTTAACGTTAGTTGATGTTTTTGATGACACAAAACCGCCAAGAATGGCGTAAGAATATCAGGGGGGCCGACCCCATATAAGGGAAAAGGCAAGGAGAGAAGAAGAAGAGTTGATGTTTTTGATATTAATAAGAATAAGTAAATAAAATATTAACTACTCCGCTCGTAACAGCACACATGTGTGCTTGAAGTACAAGACAAATCTATTGTTGCAAAATTCAACCCAAGCGAAGTGGTTAACATAGGAAAGTAAAATGATATGAATATTCAAAAAACATTATTTTGCCTACAATTTTCCAAATAACCCTCAAATATTTGTCAGACGTGGCGTAAATGTCCGTTTTATGCGGCTGTTTATGCTCTGCCTACCCCGCAAGGGATTATAGGCGTGATATATGTATGTATGTATGTATGTATTATTTTGCCTCCGTGTGATGCCGGCATAGAATAGCATCACCCCATTTCTTTCCCGTGGGCGTCGTAAGAGGCGATTAAGGGACTCGAGGGGGTTTATTGCAATTTTTGGCGATGGGTTGACAAACTGTCACTATGGCAATACACAATTATCGGAATGACCCTCAAATATTTGTCAGGCATGGCGTAAATGTCCGATTTATTGCGACCGTTTACGCTCTGCCTACCCCGCAAGAGATTATAGGCGTGATGTGGGTATGTGTATTATTTTGTCTTTAAAATCCATCCATCCAAATCCAACTTCGGCTGTGAAATAGAGCCTTTTTTTGATTTGAAGGTCATAGGTATTCCAGGCTCCATACTAAAATATAGGAACGGTACTCTTTTTATTTAAACTTTGACACCAGGGTTCATCGAGTCGTTGGTCGACCCGGTGTCTCACACGAAAAGGAAGATTTTTTAATGCTTGTTGTGTCATTCGCCAGTGTAAAAGATAAATATGATTTTAAGATAAGGTTAGCCGCTATAGCGATCAAACATTTGAATTGAAACTGATAAATCAGCCTACTTGTAGATGTACAGTTTTTGGTCCAAGACTTAAGATCTTCCCAAAAGATTGTGTTATTCTGGTGAAAAAAGATGTTAAGTATTCACTGTACCCAGCTCAGTTGCCCACAGCAAATAACAATTCAATCAATTGTTGGAGGAGACACTTTTGGGTGTCGCTTATAATACTGATATGTTCAAACATATTCAAACTTGTTGAATATACTCGTACATACATACATAAATCACGGCGTTAACGGCCGTAAAACGGATACTAACACCACGTCTGACAAAAGTTTGAGGGTCAATCAGATAACTGAGTATCACAATAGTGACAGGTTGTCAGCCCATCGCCTAAAATTGCAATACACATCTAACCGCCTCTTACGACATCCAGGGGTAAGAAATGGAGTGATGCTATTTTAAGCCGGCATCACACGGCAAATCAAAAATTGACGATTATTCTAGAAATTATATTAGTTTCATAAATGAAAATAAGAAATTGAAAAAATGAAAGAGCCCGCCGGGACTTGAAACCGGGACCGTGGAGTACAGTTCCACTGCTCTGCCAACTGAGCTACCGGCGCCCCGACGTAAGCCGACGAAATCTTCAACCTCTTGGTACTCGTCTCGAAGCGACGACAAGCGACATCTAGTATAAGCTATTTGAAACTAATCGCATGAACTAAACTAAAGCTAAACTAAAAATAAACTAAAGCTTCATCGCATGGTTCGAATTTCACTCTTAAGTGGACTGACCATAGTATTAGTTTCAAATAACGCGGGCGCTGACATTTTTTCAATATCTTATTTTAATTTATGAAAGTAATATAGCACTGTGAGTGCAAAATAAAACCATAGTACATAATATTAGTATTATTTCTAGAATAATCGACAATTTTCGATTTGCGATATAAGACCTCACTTTGATGGGCGTTTGTTATGTAAGTCTGCGTGGCGCGTGTTTATCATCACGCGTGAATTATAATCAATAGATCTCGTGTTACAGTCAATAACAGACTATATTATCAGTCGTCTAAATGCCTGTCACAAACTCACAAATATATTCAACAGCTCTTTCGTTGCAGTCAATGAAAGACTATAGGAGGTATCAGTCATCCTAAAGCCCTTAACAAATATGAACAATGCAATGGCTATTGTGTTGCAGTCAATAAAAATCAAAGATCATACTAAGTTCACTGCAATGCAAATATATTACTTTATTAAAACTGACTACATCAACATTTGACATTTAAAAATAAATCAATGCTATCATAACATTTGATTATATCGACGCGCGGGTGCTCGAGCATAACATTTATTAGTCAAAAATGGACATAAACTGCGTTTAAACATCACGACTATCCAGCTGAAGAATTTGCGATGGATGATGGTTATATATTTTAGCAGTAATTTTTAAAATACTTTTACTAAATAGGGCTGTTTTACTAATGTGTGGTACATCAATAACGTGCACTGTGAAATTTCTCGAATAAGTCAAGATGACTCTTTACAAAAATAGATACCTCAAGAATGTATAAGCATGGGAAAGTTAAAAACATTATTTTTTTAAAGTGCGGTTCACATGATTCCGTTGGCTTCAAACCACAAACCGATCGAAGACATCTTTTTTCTGCAATAAATACAATCTTTCTATCTGTACAGTTGCCCCAAAATATCAACCCATATCTTAATATTGACCCGACGTGTGCTCTGTCTGAAATCAAAACTGTAGACTGGTCCGCCACTTTTGTCAAGTTACCTACAATGAATAAGAGCACTTGCAATAGCTCTTGTGTTGCAGTCAATAAAATTCTGTACAGGTTGTAAGGGACTTTGTACCGATAACTTTGCAGGCATGATCAGACCATGAAACTGGACAACTTTTTCTATGGAGCCTTTGTTGGGAAACGATTGTCTTTCGAGTTTCCATAGGAAGACAGTCAGCTAATCGAGAATTTAAAATAGTACAGGTTCACCATAGAAAAAGATGTTCAGTTTCATGGTCTGACCATGCCTGCAAAGTTTTCGGTACACCGTCCCTTTCCTTACACCCCGTATAAAAACATGTTTCTTTTCTTTCTTAAAAACATGTGACTCCGATATTTGAAACATTATCTGCATCGTAACTCATTAACAAAACATCGACGCACGCTCCGCCAGTCGCCGGTTGATCGCGATGATACTACATACGCGCAAACGCTGCGGCTATGTAGTCTTTTTATAAACTTTTTTATAATAATATTTTAATGTGTTTTGGTGTTATTTGTTTTAAAGTTTTTTAATACTATGGACTAACATAGAAACCTATAGTGAAATATTGTGGATGTAGCTGCTTTATTTTGGACATAAATTGTAAGTAATTATTTTTCAAAGTAGAGTTCAGGTAAAGATCTTGAACTAAAAATATGGAAGTGTAAATAAATTGGTTTGATTTGTAATAAACGAGAGGTAATGAAACATCAAGTATTTTAAGCAATTTAGGTATTGTCAGCATCGATAATTAATTTACAGTAGAAAATAAAAAATACGACTATAATAAGCACAAACAATAAAGAGATATAGCAATGCAAGTGCAGCAATCCTTATGCATTATAATAAATTAATTTTATCCTTGACAGGCACACTACTGTATTGTATAGATTATGCGGATATTTATAATTACGAATAGTTCTTGTCTGTATATGAATTTATGAAAGATCTTTTTCATCAGCAGTTCTTCATAACAAATGATAAGATATTTAAAGCCTGAGATGAACTCACATCTTCATCAGTACCTAAGCAAGGTAAAAAAAGCCTCAAAGATCTAATACATAATCGTCGGTTAAGTCCGATATTTTTTTCTATTTATTCAGTTGAAAGTTTCTAAACTGAAAATAGTTGTCGTCAGTCAAATTATGTGACCACTGAGAAATCATTTTACTAACTCGTTAATAGGGTTTGTGGTATATTTGTGTAAGATCATTGTGGTATAGAATGGTAAGATAGAGTCAGAATCAGAATTATATTTATTTGCTTAACAATGTAACATACTAACATACCTACATTAAATAGTAAGATTTTACTTTCGATTCACATTATCAACACAATCTTGGGATGTTAGGGAATTAAAAATAACGAATAACTTTTCGTGAGTGTTCTACTCTTGTCGTGGTGTCACTTCCTGGTGCCTATGATATGAAACTACAGGCTACAAGTCTACAGGTGAAATTCTTAGTACATTGCGTAGCCGGTTCATATTCCTGGTATAATAATATGTCGTAACTTTTGAAACACTTGCCTTCTAGAGAAGTCATCAGACATTACAGTGTTATCACATATCAAGCTGGGCTTTGCCCATATCTGTTTTATCAATATCACCATCAGTCACTGCTACCTGCCTTGTACAAAAATAAAAAGCCCTAAGAATCAAATCCATAAACTAAAATAATATGAAATGTTTAAAACCTTTTTTGATACCTAATTACCGACTTTAAATATGCCTATAAAATATAAAGAGATACCGACGACCAGTTGGGTTGGGGTGGGGAGTATTAACTTTACAATGAAATTTCATTTTTCAATCTCGATACAAGACTAATCAGTAGATAAACCTACCTACATAAAAACTAAAGATCCCTACTACGGATTGAGATCCTCTTTCTTGAAATCAAGATTATTTGAAATTTTGTTACGCTGATAAATCTCGATAGGTAGTTATAAAATGTAGGCATTATACGAAATTAAACCGTGACATTGTGATTCGGCACACTACTGTACTCAGATAAAAAATATTTTATTGATAATTTTTGTTATCGTATTGTTATCGTTATCGTGACTCATTCATATATGTTATTTCAGCACTGAGGTAATTCCGTCAAATTTGTAGGAGATGACTCGAGGTCTGACGGTTAGTAAAATTATGCAAAGTTATTTTGTATAACTGTTATTTTATTACTATTAATATTGTTTAACCTCTATGTAGGTACTCAATAAAAATCTGATATATTACGAAATAAAAATGTTGAGGTTATTTTAATCAAGCACTTGGGTGCATATAAAAAAATAATTTGGGGATATTTCGAAGTTGTTCAAAATTGAACCTTTCTGCGTTCGACTTAAAGATTAGGTTGTTATTCGCGTTGTCACTAATCAATGAAAACGGCCAAAAGGACTTGCTTCAGAAAACTTGATGCTATGCAACGTGTTGTTGACAATACTGACTCATGATGGCGGCTAATGTTGACAAGTAGAAAATACCTTTCAGATAAGTATGATAAATAGGAATATATCCATTTTCAGAATTTACCCTAGCGCACTTTATTATGACTTATATTATAAGTTCATTAAACCATGATCATGTTGAAAACTGGCGACTCTGCCATGATTTATTTTTTTTACTTATCTACGGGTTTAATGAGAGGTTATCAACTGTCTGATATTAGTTATTTCCTAGACAGTTTTTATCTTTATAGTAATTATAATTAGGCAATTTATTTAAGCATCATTGTAAAGCAAAAACTAATCATCAGTTTTTTTATATCTACCTACCCAGCGATAAGAATTAGTGTGCTACCTCTACAACAAAATGGAAAATTTACAGAAGGATAGATGGCCCCAATTTCGATGATTTATACCTACTCTGCTAGGGTTGCTAATGTTTTCCTACTGAATGTTTGGAATTAGTTACCTAGGTTAAACATAGTTACATTACATACATACAATACACCACATAATTATTGTAACGGGAAAAGGTAAGTTTTCTTTTTTACCTGACCTAAATCGCCGGCGCAACCTACCTAATTTTATATTTAGGTTGGTAGGCACTTATACGAAGGAAGATCGAGGGAAGAAGAGGGAGAGGGTGACCTAGACGAGCGACCAAATCGAAGAAAAAATGGGTGTCATATCGTATAAGGAAGTCAAAGAGAAGGCTCAAAATAGAGCAGATTGGATATCACTCCACCGACAAGAGCGAGGCTCTTAGATTAATGATGATGATGAGACACTTATACCTAAAACAGTACCTAGTGTTTTGTTTAATATTGCCACTCCATTGTGCAAGTCATTTTTCTAAGTCTATGCCATTGTGCAACACAAAGTAAAACATAAAACAAAACTGTAGAAAAATAAAACTATACTGGAGGTGCTCGCAGAAGGTGCGGTGCTTACGAGCGATAAATAAGCTACTGAAAAATAAACCCCTCCATTTCTACTGTATTTGAAGAACAATTATTTTTTTATCAAACATATCTGTATGTTCTACAGTGAATTTTTGTATTTTGCATTACATTGAGTTCGATTTACCTATCAATATTATCTGGGATCTTTACAAAAAGAAGCAATCTTCGTATTTAGGCAAACAGAAACACTGGAACCGTATTACAATTTGCTAGAAGTGTGTTTTTGTAGCGGAGGATACTAGTAGTGGGTATCTTCCATAGAGGGTGCTCCAATCTGAGGTCAAAACTACTGCAATTTAGTTATAACTATTAGTCTACCTGAGCTCATACAGCCTGAGCCCCTCGCTACCTAGCGGCAGGTTGGCGGGAGTGCTATGAGGCTATAATAAGCTTAGGTTGACTATATTCCAGCGGTTTTGCTCTACCTCAGATTTTAGCACTTTACCCAATAGGATTTTGAGATGTAACTTTGCGTTTTTTATTTATTTTTATCGAGCCGAATTATCAGTATCATGGGTTGAAAACAATGAAACAATAGCATATATTCCGAAGATTATTGCTAACTTATTGCAGAAGATTTTCTCAACTATTATAACATGTCTTGTAAATGCCGCTTTTTGGTCTACATAGCCACAAAATAGAGAATGTACAGAAGGATCACTCGGCCCTATTTTCGATTATTTCCGCTTTCGGCAAGGGCTGCCACAGTTTTCTTACCGATTTTATTCAATGGAGTAGGTACCTAAACATACAGGGAGTAACAGAAAGGCTATATCAAGCCGAAACGTGCTCATGAAACTGAACAACTTTCCCCATTTCCCCACTTTGACCTCCTTTCGGCTTGATATACCCTTTCTTTCTGTTACTCCCTGTATTTACATTACGTATACTACCTACATAGCACAAGGGTTCATCGGATTGTTGGACGATTCGGTGTCCCACACGAAAAGAGAGAGAGAGAGCACAATTATTATGAAATGGGGTATGACGAGTAGGTAGATATCTGCTATGGGGCTGTTGACACTGAGCATTACCCAATTTATTTCCCGTGGGTGTCGTAAAAGGCAACTAAGGGACTTGAATGATCCTCAAATTTTTGCCAGACGTGGCGTCAATATCCGTTTTTGCAGCCGTTTACGCTCTGCCTACCCCGCAAGAGATAATAGTCGTGATATGTGTATGTATGTACATCAAAATGAAAAGTTGCCTTTATTTAAGTAGAAACTTAAATCACATCATAAAAAAATGTACTGATTAGAGTTATTAATCCTGTTTGTTCTTTTATGAAAGCAACTTTTTATAGTTGGTACAAAATATTATATAGGAACATTGTAAAAATCACATCATTATACTCATAAACCTATTTATTTTTGTGTGTGACGCCATTTTGCACGTCCGCACCAAACGCGGTTGACACTCGACTACAAGTGTGTTTGGATTGGTTTGGATTTCCTTGTAAACGGCGGCGTGTCAAATTGTGGAGAGTTTCGTGACGTTTGCTTGAAGTGAGCTCTCTGTATTCGGCACGCAGCCGCCAATACTTACTTTGTGACATAGCCCTAAGTAAGTGTTATAAGGCCAATGAACTCGACAAAAAGTCGTTCCTGTTTTTTTTTTAAATTATTTATTACATTGAACCGCCACTTTCACCTGTCATGGTAAAATTATGTTTGACCAGTGTGATTATATTAAATATCGCATAACATTTCCTTCCTAGCAGGAAGTAATTAATTATTTCCGATTTTTGTGAAATCATTCTTGTTTAAATATCATTCTTGTATTTTTATTTATTTATCTTATATATTTATTATGCCGTGTGATGCCAGCTTTGAATAGCATCACCCCATTTGTATCGCGTGGGAGTCGTAAAAGGCGACTAAGGGACTTGAGGGTGTGTATTGAAATTTTAGGCGATAGGCTGACATCCTGTCACTATGGCGATACACAATATTCTGAATGACCCTCAAATATATGTCAGATGTGGCGTAATGTCCGTTTTTGCGGCCGTTTACGCTCTGCCTACCCCACAAGGAATAATAGGCGTGATATGTGTATGTATGTATGTATATTTTTATTACGGTAGCGGAGATTACATACGTTCTGATCTGACTGAACAAATTCCGTTCCAAACAGCAAAATTGGCTTCCATTCTGAAACACAGCTATACAGGGTGTAAGAGACGGTGTATCGAAAACTTTGCAGGCATGACCAGACAATAAAACTGATCAACTTATTTTATGAAGACTATGTAACAAAACAAAAAAAAAACAATTTAAAGAAAATACACATATAGATACACATACACATATCACGCCTATAATCCCTTGCGGGGTAAGCAGAGCGCAAACAGCCGCGAAAAACGGACATTTACGCCACGTCTGACAAATATTTGATGGTCATCTGGAAAATTGTGAATCGCCTTAGTGAGAGGTTGTCAGCCCATCGCATCGCCTAAAATTGCAATACACACCCTCGAGTCCCTTAGTCGCCTTTTACGACTCTCAAGGGAAAGAAATGAGGTGATGCTATTCTAAGCCGGCATTACACGGCATTTAAAGAAAACCACCCATAAAAATTCCCGACTGACTTTCTATGGAAAATAAAATTTTCTTTTTCTTCCCTTTCATAGGTAAGCTCCATAGTAAAAGTTGTTCAGTTTTATAGCCTGATCATGTCTGCAAAGTTTTCGGTACATCGTTTACACTTTTAAGTACCTACCTATCTTATCTTATACCTGCGAATATTTCACTGCTTAACATTATGCTATGTTCACACTATGCACCTGCTCCTGTTCAAGCCGCTGCCGCGAATATATATATTTTTTTTTTATTAGTGATGGGTTTGCTCTTGACTCTAGTCTAGGTCATAGGACAGAGACAGAGTCTACGATGGAGCGAGCTCACCCAGAAGAAGCCTGTTAAGGCACTGGCACTCCCACACACTGACGGAACGCAGCAAGCTACTTGGCGCCAGACTTCGGTGGGATGGTGGTCGCGAGCCAGGCGGCCCCTTACCAGGCCTCCGTCACTCGCTCAAGGCCACGCGATAAGTGCCTACCGGCTAGCCGTTCGTTCGAGCGAACAAGTGGCAAAGGGGCGCCGCATGCCCGCCTGTGTAGTCGCGCGCGTGGAATCCCACTGCTTACCTATTGCATTTTAACAATGTCGAATTGACAGCCTGGGAGCAAATTATATGAAATATTAAAGTCAATACCATTTCAGGCTTTGTGTTCCTGCTTCCCACATGATTATTTAATCAAACTTTTTATAAGATTTAGAATTTTTGCGGTAATTAAATTTACAAATGGAAAGTTTAGGGAGGGTAAAAAACAAATTGACCATTTTATAAAATTAAATCATTTATAAAACATTTATTGTATTTTATTTCATTGGGCCAACCCTAACCTATTTTCACACCGTCCGACGTCATCGCCCGCTGTGCACTTGAAACGCTCCGTTGAGTCAAAGCAGTTAAGCTCATATTTCCTTGTGTCGCTTGTAGCTAGAAAGTTTAGTTAATTATAACGTAGGTATTTGTCATTCTGCAGGGAAGTGATGTATCTGTTACGTTAGTAACTTATTATTAATCTGTGCCCTTACGGAGCCTTCCACCGCTAAGTGGGATCGTTCAGCCGGACTTATCTACAGGCAAGCCTGTGTTGCCGTTGCCCGGGGTGGACCGCTAGGAGGTAGATCCCATACTACCCCATATTGCCCGAAATGGTTATTTTATATCCAAGCGAGTCACTGCCGTCATTAATCTTTCGCAGCAGTACGAGTGAGCGATAAAGTAATACATTCCACTCGCGCTCGTACTACCGTTCCTTTAACTCACGCACGAAAAGCCGACACTCGCGTGAGCATCGGGAAGTGGCAGCGGCTTGACAAGTAGCAGCTCAAGCTATTATGCTATATTTCAATTATTATTATTTTGTAATGTGGTGTGTTGATGAATTGATGATACCTTAATGTATAATGAAATGACGTGTAACAAAGTTATCAATAAATGTTATTTTATTTTATCAAGTAACCGTTTACATGCTCGCGCTGCCCTGCCCATAGAGGCATAGTATGAACGTGGCATAAGAATCGGTCCCCGATACCGGCATTCCAAATTTCCAATGGTTACAAGTTAGTCATTGAGTGAGGTTATCTTATGTATCAGTTTTCTTCTACCAGCTGCCTGTGTCAACCGATAATTTTATGCACGAAGTGAATAAGTAAAGTGTCCTATTTCTCTAGATCTGTGTAAACACGACCGTCACATTAACACGATTCGAGTGCTCGTGTATTCAGCAACATAAAAAACCAAATGCATAAGCGTACCTTCCTGTATATTTCGTACAAATAATCTTTATACCTCTTTCCTATCCTAGAGAATTTTGTATTTTTATGCACATTGAAAAGTAGCGCTTCTCAACGCCAATAGATTGCGTTAAAGAACTGGGAGTTCCGAAATAGTCACGTAAGGTAATAAAATTAGCGTTCTAAGGTCCGTTTGTTTAAGAATGACTTTTAATGTAAACAAACTTTGTATGAAACTGACAGCTCGCGACGGTCAGTTACATAATATAAAGTTTTTTACATTAAAAGTCATTCATAAATAAACGGACCTTAGTATGTAGTAGTAAACTGTTTTCTTCCTCGTAACCTTGCTGGCGATCCTTTTTCAAGTCCGTAGTCCTTGTTCATTGCTAGCGATATCAAAATACGCTGTAATAAGCGAGACGAGCACCGCAAATATTATTTCTAAACTTTCAATCAAACTCCAATAATAAATTTTTAATAAATTTTCAAAGACATTCATTGGGTCGTTGGACAACTCGGTATCCCTCACGAAAAGCATAAGTATTAGAATCAAACTCCCCAGTAGATATGTCCCCCAGATATTAAACGCCTATCGACGATTTTAGTACGTACTTTTTTCTTTTGTAAACAGCTGCAAATAGAGGCCTCGTTGTTTCGACGCCAGGTGCCTAATTCATTCATTCACGTTTTAATTCACGAATTAAATTCTTATCAATACCTTCGCGTGTTATTATTGTAACCTGGTGTAGGTAAATGACCTATCTTTTCCGCCAAAAAACTTTACAATAAGAATCAAACCAAAAGTATACAACATTCTTGGTCCTAAAGATATCAGAAAAAAAAAGTCTACGATAAAGTCTTTGCGTACCTCAAGTTGTGGCTATTAAGGCGAGAGTAGTAGTGAACGGCCTTAACAGTGGCGCCACTTCACTAAAATAATATTTTCTCTTTATACAAACATTCTATCAGAATGTCCGTTGCCCAAGATTTAGTATTATCTTTAGGTAAAATTAGAACCAACAAACAAATTGAAATTGTCTTTCATTAACCCTTTAACGCGCAGAGCATGATAAATTTTTTCATTGGTTTTGAAATCTATTGCGGGTAGTTAAGGGTTTTAAGGTTATGACAATTAATACCAAAACTGGCCGTTTAAGCACGTTAAGCCGTCGGTCCTGTTTGCTGTCTACGATAGCTTAGACGGCGGTTGAAACACAACCATGTCAGAGGCCTACTAGTAGGAGACGGTTGAAAATCTTTGACATCAGGGTTCATCGGGTCGTTCATCTATTCGGTGTCACACACGAAAAGAAGTCTCCGTTGCAAAAACCTGACAATAAAACATGGCGCGTATTTTGCACAGCGTCATACCGCAGTGAATCAAAAAGGTAGAATATGGTATTCTGAAGTTGCGCTGGTGCATTCATCGGAAGTCGTTCACCGATTTACGAGTTCCGCAATACAAGTTACCTTCGTATGGAAACTGGGATTTGACTGAAATCTCTCAAGTGCTCTATATTCCGCAATATAGATCTAAGTAACTTTAGAATGGAAAATTTCGATGGGGATTTTCAAAACTGAAACTTTTTCTGCTCTGCTGGCCCGGATTTTGCACATCAAATGCTTGTATGGGGAGAAATTTTTCTATTAAAAGGTAGCAAAACTGAAGACGGGCTGGTGATAATCATAAGAAACAACTTTCCACAAAGGGACATGGGAAAATAAATTGGACCTCCCATACAAAACAGCCGATCAGCCGATTTGAGTTAAATATTTTCGTCATATTTTTATCTTCCTTCAAAGTTGTTGCTTATCACCAGCCCGTCTAGTGTTTTCGCTATCGGTCACTAGTATTTCCCCTATTGGTTTGGTACACTTAAATTCTAGTTGACAATTATTCGTGACGGACATTGGCGTGATATAATATGTAGGTATGTTAGTCTTTATGTAATGATTCGTAATGTCTTACCCAATATTTTGCTTTTTACAACAACTAAAACCCGAAAATTAAAAATGTTATAGAAGGAGATCTAAATTGCCAATTTGTGTTGTAGTAAACTAAGCAACTATCTGCTTACACACTAAACATAATATACATTACATTAACAGCTACAACAGTCCACTGCTGAACACGGGCCTCTCCCTAATGGGGGGCCATACTCACCACGCTTGACAAGCAGATTGGCGAGCGCAGTGCAAGAGACGCTTTCACAGGGATCGCTGCTGCCCATACCCTGGATGAATTTATCCCTCTTTGTCACCTTTTACGACACCCACGGGTAGTATTGGGATTATGCGGGATTATGCTATTCTTTCCTGCGGATGTCGTAAGATGCGCCTAAGGGGAACAATTTTAGTTGACAGGTTGTCAACCTGTTACTATAGTGATACACGATTTGTCTGAAACGGCCCTCAAATATTTCTCATACGTGGAAATAGCGACCGTATTTTTGCGGCCGTTAACGCTTTGCCTACCCCGGCAAGGCGTGATACGTACGTGTATGTATGTGCTATTCTAATCCAGTACTACGCGGCATTTTGCTTACTTTAATCCTTAAATTCTAAGTATTCGCTAATAATCTTGGCGCCTCTAATTTTTCTTGTTTCTCTGGTTCGTGGACGGTTGATGCAAGAAACGCGACGATTCTCGCAGTCGCAGTTCTATCTCAATTTCTGCGCGGCTGCTATTGCTTCCCGATTGCTTATTTATTGGTTCTCAATTCGTCGGAATCGACTAGAGTGTACGTCTGAATTCTGTTTTGGCGTTGATTTCTCTGGAATAATATATTTTCCCTGAGTTCTCTGAATTAAGCTGAAGTTTTACAAGTGACTGTTACTGAAAACTCAGGATATTCTGCTGATAAGGTTTCGTTCCTTTAAAATAACATACATACATTAGCCTATTGCAGTCCACTGCTGGACGTAGGCCTCCCCCAGGGTACGCCAGAGGGCACGGTCTCCCGTTTTCGCCATCCAGTCGCTATGAGCCGCCTTTTTTAAGTCATCTGTCCATCTGGCCGGAGGTCGTCCAACACTACGCTAGCCGAGGTGTGGCCTCCACCCGAGAACTCGTTTACTCCACCGTCCATCGGTTCTACAATAGATGTGCCCAGCCCACTACCACTTCAGTTTGCTACACTTCAGACTTTGTCCGTTACTTTGATTTTTTTGGGGATAGTCTCATTCCGTATTTTATCCATAATAGAGATACCGAGCATAGATAGACCTTTCCTTTCCATAACTCTCTGAGTGGCATGTACCGGTGGACCAGTTTTACTGTCAGGTTCCACGTCTCGGCTCCATAGGTAATTACTGGCAGGACGCACTGATCGAACACCTTTGTCTTGAGGCATTGCGGCAAGGATGATTCCAAAATTTGCGCAACTTCCCAAATGCTGCCCAGCCCAGCTGCACTCTTCTGGTGATTTCAGCCTCAAAGTTGTCTCTACCCAGCTGCAAAGATTGCCCTTTAAAAGTACATGAAATTAAAACTGTAATTCATCGGCATGTATTTTCTTTATATATTTCTTGAAAAAGCTTCATAATAGCTTACACGCACTACAAACTTAACCCTTAGCCAAGTGGCCGCCTCAAAGTGACCAAATCGATTTAAACTATAACTACCCTTAATCAAAGCTAATGTAAAAAATAAGCCGTGTTCTGCCTGGCTAAAGAGTAATTTTGCGTTTAAAAATTCTTATAACGTCCTGCGCGAAAAACGCTTTATCATTGTTCGAATTGATTGGAACCCTTGTACTCCTGAATTGATTCCCTTGTCCACTGAAACTGTAACAGCTGATAGCGTTGAGCGATCGCTGTAATAAATAAAACGACTCACTAATAGACCTCTGAAAAAAATGCTTTATAAGCAAGAATCGTTCTATGATTGAATACCAAATTATATATAAATAATAAATTTTTTGATAACTTGCAAAATTTCAAGCGCGGGCGGGATTTGAACCTTCGACTTTCGCATTACTAGTGGCGTGGCAACGGCTCTTGCATCTGGGCTACCGCAGCTCATTCCTTGCCCGCCAATGTATTTTAATGCCAGTAACGCGTGGGTTCTATCTACCGGGTTAGTTTTCTCGTTCAAAATATTCATATATTTGCGCTTTTGATTTGATTTGCATAAAAAATTACCTCACACATATATATTGATGTAATTTGATAGGTATCTGTACCAATTATTTATTTTAAAGGTACTAACTTCAATATGCCCAAATTATTTTTTCGATTCTCCAAGATCCCATCAGCATCTTAACCTTATGTCTATGTGGTCAGAGTCCCTGAACTATAAATTACAGAGTCCAGCCCTGAAAATGTCTAAGTGGGACCACCTTAAGGTGGGACGTTTTTCATACAAATATTAAATGGACTTATGTCTTTAAAGGAGACAACATTCTAATTAGGTATAAAACTTGATGGGAAGTCACGTGCTGATATAAAACTTTCGCAAAATAATAATAATAAATCGTAAACCATAAGATTCCCTTGGTAAAACCGATTCACCACTTTACGCCAGTACCTAGTTACTGCTGCAAAAAATGAGTTTGATTTTATTGTGAACAAAATACTCTATTTTCTACTCAAAAGTAGTTTTGCGCCAAACTTAAGTGGGCCTTCATCATTTCGCATAAGCATTTATTAAAAAATTGCTCTTCATCGCTTGTACAAATCCATTGAGTTTTCAGTTTTTCTGCCGTGTGATGCCGGCTTAGAATAGCAACACCCCATTTCTTTCCCGTGGGAGTCGTAAGAGGCGACTATGGGACACGAGGGTGTGTATTTCAGTTTGAGGCGATGGGCTGAAAACCTGTCACTATGGCGATACACAGTTTTCCGCATGACCCTCAAATATTTGTCAGACGTGGCGTAAATATCCGTTTTTTGCGCCTGTTTGCGCTCTGCCTACCCCGCAAGGGATTAAATGCGTGATATGTGTATGTGTTCATTGTATGTTAACAAAATTAATTTTGTGTTTGAAATTTCTAATGAAAAAGAAAAAGATTTTTTTTTTTATATAATTTTCTTTGTAACTATCCCTTTACAAGTTTGGGTCGTTCTCCGCTGGCTGGCCTAGTCTGGGGCGGGGGAAATGAATGGTTGTAAGACGTGCTTCACTCCCGCGCCCGCTTGATCAATCGCCCGCTTGTGATCGTTCGAATAACACGGACCCCGCCATTTGTAACTAAACCGGGAATGTGCACTATCAGCCATTTTCGAGCTAATTTCTTTCCTGTTCCCTTGTATTTTGTCGAATTTTTCTTATATACCTGTTTTAGGTAGCTTAGTTTAAAGATAAAACCCACGCTCACTTCTGCTGGCACGCGTGTTTTGAAGTCCACTCTACGAGTTTTTTTTCAGTTCCATTTTTTGAGCTTAACTTATAAACTTATTTCCAAAATTATCTACACACACACACACACACACACACACACACACACACACACACTTCACGCGTACAATCCCTTGCGGGGTAGGCAGAGCGTAAACAGCCGCACTAAACGGCCATTTACACCACGTCTGACAAATGTTTGTGGGTCATTCAGAAAATTGTGTATAGCCCATCGCCTAAAATTGAAATACACACCCTCGAGTCCCTTAGTCGCCTCTTACGACTCCCACGGGAAAGAAATGGGGTGATGCTATTCTAAGCTGGCATCACACAGCAAAATTATCTAGGCTAGCTTTAAGCCTAGTAAGATTGTTAATTAAGAGTAGAACAGATTATTGGGGGTTTTCCTGTCCAGTGGGTCCGGTTAATCATACGCATGTAAATAATACACCTTCTGAAAATCATAATTTTAATTTGAAACAAATGTCGTTTACTGATGGTGGTGGCGTAAAGTTACATACCGTGTGATTGACTTGGCCAGCCCCGAGGCACTGACTTTATTTCTAGTTTTTTATCCCGCCAGAACCGATGTTCTATCAGGACAATACAAAAATGTTATGAAAAGAAGAAAATTGTATAAAAAAAATTTATTTTTTCTACATTGACGGATCATGATATCCTACATTGAAAAAATACTATAGGACGCGTTTTTTATAATCGGACCAAAACGCAATCATACACTGCGCACTAGTAGAACAATCCATTGTGTATGCAGCCTTACAAATATACATATTCCATCAGAATATCGAATTTGTAATCGAGTAGGTTGTATCGTTCAATTTTGTGAATGAACGGATAATAGATTATCGGAATTGATGGAAATAGACACGGGAAATAGAATCCTTTTGTTTCAAAGGTTTAATACAGTTCAGCAGTTTAATAGAGCGATTTACGTGATCACAATTTAATTTCAACTGGTTTATTGAATGTTACAGTTTTATAGTTTGAAACTTCCTCGATGATAATTATAGTTCTAGTTGATTATGGGCGTCCATTATGCGTGTCCATTCAGGCGTGAAAACAAAGATGAAATCAAATTGGTAGACTAGTAGGTAAGTACGGCCGTGAAGTGTCGGCTTAGAGTAGCATAACCCCAGTTCTCTCCCGGGTGTCGAAATTGTCGACTAAGGGACTCGAGGCTTACATGTGTATTGCAATATTAGGCAATGGGCTGACAACCTGTCACTATGGTGATACATAATTCTCAGAATGACCCTCAAATGTTTGTCAGACGTGCCGTAGGCGCCAACGGGCGTCGACCGGGCTGCGTCCGCAGTTTACGCTTTGCCTACTCTGCAAGGAATATGGCGTGATATGTGTATGTATGTTACTAAACCCATCACAAAAATAAGCTTCTTTTGTCCAAAATTCTAAAAA
Organism: Tuta absoluta; assembly: GCA_027580185.1. NCBI lineage: Eukaryota > Metazoa > Arthropoda > Insecta > Lepidoptera > Gelechiidae > Tuta > Tuta absoluta. The sequence goes on along the minus strand of JAQAHW010000016.1, from coordinate 2,753,323 downwards.
CATAAGGAATTCTGAGCACGTGTCCCTACAACTCACGGGCGTAATGTGTGAGAGCTCATGAAATTGTATAACATGAGTAAACAAGACAATAATGGCGGCTTCCTTGTGTGAAGCACATCTTTTCTTAGCAGTTAAGGTATAGGAAGGAAGCGCCATGAATCTGAGAAAAGTGTTTTTTACTTAGCAAGTGTGAAATGTGTCATATCGTGTTCTGCATTTTTTTGGCGTAGGAAATTTCCTCTATAAAAATAGAAGTAATATAGCCTTAATCAATCCAGGGTTTCGTGTTTCGGAGGGCACGTTATGCCGTCGGTCCTGGTTACTGTCTATGATCACTTAGACGGTGGTCGTTACACAACTACGCCTAAGGCCTCCTTGCAGGTGGTTGAAAAACTCTGAAACCGAGGTACATCGGGTCACTCGTCGAGTCGTTGTCCCACACGTAAAGAAAAAGATCCAAAGTTTGAAATGTTGTTTACTTCTGACTTGAAAGCATTAAAAGCACTGTCCAGTGGCAGCTGATACAATTTTTACGCTTCATAAATAAAAAACTAAAGGACTATCGCTAGTCGCTACCTATGATATTTTTGTCCTCTTCTAACTACAATTTGAAAGGCAAGATCAAGACGAGTGGCGTCGAAGAGGGGAGGCATTTGCCCTGAAGTGAGATGCTGAACAGGATACATGAAAAACTGCAAAATATCGGTCTGAGGTCTACTATTCGCCTTAACAAAGGGTAGGAAAAACCCGAATGATCCCTACGTGCCGACGCGGGCCTACGCGACGCGACAAGGAACAAATCGAAGGACGCTTACTTGCCAATCTTTACAGGAAAATTGGTGTAGTATAGCAGCTGAGGCAACGTTTCTACGTGCAAATAATTATGTCAACTGGCTGAGGTCGAGGGTCGGGGGCGGGGAATTGCGTGCATGCTGATTGGCCACCGGTCACGTCATCTCATGAATAACCACTAACAAACCAATGCGCGCGATTTAACATCAGACTTATAGGTCTGATGTGCTGCCAGAAAGTATCGGCCCTTAGTATGTCTATTGTGAGTTGAGGAGTTTAATTTATATTGAAATAATTTATTGAACTGACACATAAAATATAGATTTTTAATAGAATACCTGCTCTGGGGGGTAAAAAAGTAAAAATAAAAAGATAAAATTCATGTATTTGCCATCTTAACAACCAAATCCATACTTGGTATGCAAATCAGTAAAATTACAAGTAAAACCAGCATAAAAAAATTAAAACACGACTGATTTTTTAAATAGAGCCTAGCCTATGACACTCGGAATAATGTTAGGATTCTTCCGATACAATTCCCATTCGAATCTGTTCAGTGATTAACGAGTTTCAGTCCTTTAAAGAATCACACATTATATACATACATGAACTCGAAAAATATTACACTCCTTTTTTGGTTGGACAGTCGTATAATAATCAATTACCTACTTAAAAATATACTATTTCCTAACTATATTATCATTTATAGTAATAAAAATAAATAAATTAAAACATCTAACAAAAGCCTACGTAAATACTTTTGCAAGTAAAGTACCAGGGTACGTAAAGGGTGCTTACATAAATAATATCTATGGCCCTGTCTCTCTTTTCGTGTGGGACACCGAGTCGTCCAACGTCCCGATGAACCCTGGTGTCAGAGTTTTTCAACCGCCTACTACCACTAGTAGGCCTCTGACATGGTTGTGTTACGACCGCCGTCTAAGTAAATATAGACAGCAACCGGGACCGACGGCTTAACGTGCCCTCCGAAGCACGGAACCATTTCTTTTCGAACAATCAGTTGGTTCACCCTGCAATGCCCTAACCAGACTGGGAACAAATTCACAAAGTGATAAATATCAACTTTGTGAGTGTCCTACCGAGAATCGAACCCGGAACCTTTGCGTCGCAGGCAGTCGCACTACCACTGCGCCACATCGGCCATCAATATCTATGGCTACCCAGCAACAAAGGAGGAAAATTCTTAAAAGGGGTAAAATATCACTTAGGTTTTATTTGAATCAACTGCTGCACTATTATGAAGGGAAAACAGCTCTTTGTTATCGAAGCCGTAAGCTTTTTATAAGAAAAACATTATAAAAGTGAAAAATGGTAAGGCAATATGTTACACCTACACAAATTATTAATAATAAAGCCTTTTTGTCAGCTGTTTATGAAAAATGAAGTAAAAATCATCGGTAGATGGCGCTAAGTGGGGAGTTTGATTCAAATTTTTTTTGTGTGGAACACCGAGTCATCCAACGACCCAAAAAACGTCCCGTCCAAAAAAATTATCAAGCAACGCTACGTTACAGCTAATCAGCTAATATGCAGTTTGAGTCTTGCTATAAAATTAAATGTAACAAAGTTTTCGTTCTTGGCGTAGACTCTGTCGTAGTTTAACAAAACTTGTAAGATTAAAGTTGGCCCACTCAACCCCGCATCTTAGCTCGTAACTCTCCGACAAATTGTATAAAGACATACGTCTGCATTGCGTCACTTCTACTTCTTAGGGCGCTTAGTAGGTATCGTAGGTACCGTAGTATCTCAATAATGGATAAAAATTCGGAATGAGACTATCAGCAAAAAGACCAAAGTAACAGGCATAGTCTGGAAGTTTAGCAAACTGAAGTGGCAGTAGGCAGTAGCTGTTGGGCCAGTTTTACTGTCAGGTTCCACATCTCGGCTCCATAGGACCTACCTAGGTAATATGACTTATTTCTAATTGAATAAAAATGTTTTTTTTTTTTAATCTGCTTTACGTATAGTTGAGTAGGTAATTTATACTTAAATAGTCTGTACTTTTTCACAAAAGAGTATCAAACCGGGAGCTCAAAATAAAGCAATTCGTCAGTAAGAACCCGCCCAGGTAACACACTAGCTGATTAATTGTCGAATTTTTCACCTACTTGAGGTTAAAAGTGTAATTAAAGATGTATAGCGGTTCTGGCCGCTACTCAAAGCTGATAAGAAGCATTTAAAATATTTATATATTCAATAGTCTGCATAAGACACTTCAAAAATATTTATATCAGCTTTTGGGTGTTTAAAGGATTATAATTACTTGTTATTAAAGTATTTTGCTGTTTAATGGTGAAAGACAATTCTTTTGTAACACCAGCTGCTTAGCAGTGTGACCGAAGGGTAATTTAACGTTAAAAGCTGTTAGTAGGCATTGGAGGAAACTTTTATACAGCTGTTGACGTACATGTGGTGTAATTTGGAACCACTGTAGGGTATTTTGTTTAAAGGTGTGTAAAAAATACTTATATCAGCTTGCAGCTGCTTTAAGGACGCCTAAGTAGAAAATAATAATTCCTTTAGCTGAAGACGCGTATGAAGTTGTACCTTTAAACAGCTTTGTTTGAAAAGTTTTTTAACGCCATTTTACAGGTGCTTTGTAATTCTCAAAGAGTTATAGTGTATTTTCTTAATACGATTAAACAGTTTTTTATATCTGGATACTCCACATTAAAACTCGTTGCTTTTAATGACACCCTATTACAGCTTTTTTAATTCAATTGTTAAAATGGTTGTTCAGACTGCAGATTCTGCTAACGTATCAAAATAAATAAAAGTTAAAAAGGCCTTTATTCTACCATTTTTACATGATATATTATAAATCTAACTTATATTAGCACTCATAACTTATTGACTGGTCTTAAATCAAATGTACAATTTGCTTTTGCTAAATATCCCGAATTGGCTGCGAACAATAGGTATTATAATACAATATAGCGCTGAAGTCATTAGAACTGCATTATTCAATACCAACATACAACTAGAAGTATAAATAAAAGTCTCTTAAATTAACATAAGAAGTCAATGGCTGATTAACGGTATTTTGGTTAGCCAAAAGAGTCACAAAATATTTTTTCAACTATATAAGCTGAACACTATATGGAAGCCATATCTAGCTTAAAACTAATTAGTTTTGTATTTTTATAAATAAAGTAGATTGTATGAAATCACATTTTCAAACATTAATTTAAACATCAACTGTATAGAAAATAATTTCATAAGGGGAATGAATATAACTTAAGTTCAAACACGTAAATAATTATATGTACTCTTTGTATTTCTAAACATTTTTAAGATTAAAATCTGATTATTTGAACGGCGCATGAAAATTTAGTTAGATAATTGGTATAAACTACACGATAAAGTAGCACTCGCATTATGAACGCACTATGATCACTTGCAATCACTTATTCCGCACATGATAATATAATTTTACATTTAAAATGGAGTCTGCTTCGATAACGTCTAAGATGGATGTTCTTTTTTAATATTATTATTAAAAATAACAATTGTCAAAAAAGCTGAAAGAAAATGTAAATACAACGTTGCAAAGGTAACAAGCTGTACAAGAGCTGAAGATGGGAGCCTTGTACAGAATTAAACATATCATAATACCATAATACATCTATTTTAAAGCCTATGACAAGTCTTATTTCAGCTTTTATCCAGCCTTTGTAATACCGAAGGCTGTATAATTTGGGGCCATTTTTTGAGTTCACAGCACTGCTAACACCTTATTAAGGGCAATCTCTACACCTTTATACAGTTTTGGGTTTTCATGGCAGCTTTAATTAAGCGCTTGTGCAGCAATTTGTGCTACCTGGGCGTTATTTAAATCAAAATATGTATGTACCTCTATATTGTTCATACAGTTCAACTGTTCATTTCACACGTAGAAGTAACGTAGAATATGAATTAAGTATATCTAAAAGACGCTCCATCTAGTCTATACAAAAAGACAATTAGTCTTTGTTCCCCTGGCTATCGAATTTACATGATAAAGGTTTTTACTACTGCTCTGTTTGATATTCTAAAGCTGGGCGAAAAACGTGATCTGTCTTATCTCACGACTCGACTAATTTACTCCGAGATAGAAAACTTACCTATTTAGAATTCCATAAGCACCTTCAGATAAATATAAGTGCCTTCGGACAAATAAGTAGCTTATTGGATATGCTAAGATTGTCGATTTCAAGAAAAATTAACAACATTTCGAGGATTATTATTTATTTATAATATTTACTTATTAGAATATTAAGTAAGTGTATTAATTAATACTAAGATATTTAATAAAATATTTTTACTCTCGATGACCTTTGTATGACGCCTCGTAACTTGAATGTGAAAAAATGCGTTTGCCATAGTTAGAAAAAATAGTTCGTAACTAATATTTGTCTTGATTAACTTTATCGTTTTGCAGACAGGCGAATTAGCGAGCGCAGTACAAGGTGTTGTACTTATTCACAGGGAACGCTCCTTCGATTAATCTCTTTGTCGTCTTTTACTACAAGAAACACAGTGACACTCACTGGGAGAAATTAGGTGATGCTATTCTAAGCCGGCACTACACGGGGATCAATTTTTAACACAATCTGTCACAATGAAACTGTTGTCAATTTCCGTTGGTAGTGAGAACTGAAGAGTAGTACCTCTTGTACGATAGAAAATTGATATCCGAATATCATATCACATCTTATCCAATTGAAACAATAATTTGAAAGCGGCATCTCGATTATAACAAAACAGATGTTTTTAAAAGCTTTTATTTAACTTGCAGTGTATGTAAGTATGTAAGTAAGTAAGTAAGTAACAATGTTTGTTCGGTGCAAATCTTGCAAGTTTAATTTGAACCACTTCTCGGTATCCGATTGAGTTGAAATTTTGCATGTTGGTCCAGAACCGATGACAATGCATGTTAATCATAAATTTGACCTGATGCTGCTGCCAGGATCGGCTCCGTACGAGAGATCTCCTCAGCGGCTTATAGCTGGGACACAAAATTTTGTATACGAATTCGTTTATTATAGGCAGTTGGTAGGCCCACCATGAATTAGACGCTACATCCAGGGTTGTCTTCGAACTATGGAACTCCTCAATATTCAACTGCTGGGACTTGCAATTTTGTATACGAATTCGTTTATTTAAGGCAGTTGGTAGGCCTACCATGAATTAGACGCTACATTTAGGGTTGTCTTCGAACTATGGAACTCCTCAATATTCAACTGCTGGGACTTGCAATTTTGTATACGAATTCGTTTATTATACGCAGTTGGTAGGCCCACCATGAATTAAACGCTACATCCAGGGTTGTCTTCGAACTATGGAACTCCTCAATATTCAACTGCTGGGACTTGCAATTTTGTATACGAATTCGTTTATTATAGGCAGTTGGTAGGCCTACCATGAATTAGACGCTACATTCAGGGTTGTCTTCGAACTATGGAACTCCTCAATATTCAACTGCTGGGACTTGCAATTTTGTTTACTAATTCGTTTATTATAGGCAGTTGGTAGGCCCACCATGAATTAGACGCTACATCCAGGGTTGTCTTCGAACTATGGAACTCCTCAATATTCAACTGCTGGGACTTGCAATTTTGTATACGAATTCGTTTATTATAGGCAGTTGGTAGGCCTACCATGAATTAGACGCTACATCCAGGGTTGTCTTCGAACTATGGAACTCCTCAATATTCAACTGCTGGGACTTGCAATTTTGTATACGAATTCGTTTAATATAGGCAGTTGGTAGGCCTACCATGAATTAGACGCTACATCCAGGGTTGTCTTCGAACTATGGAACTCCTCAATATTCAACTGCTGGGACTTGCAATTTTGTATACGAATTCGTTTATTATAGGCAGTTGGTATAATAAACGAATTCGTATACAGTTGGTAGGCCCACCATGAATTAGACGCTACATCCAGGGTTGTCTTCGAACTATTGAACTCCTCAATATTCAACTGCTGGGATTTGCAATTTTGTATACGAATTCGTTAATGATAGGCAGTTGGTAGGCCCACCATGAATTAGGGTCACGTCAATAGAAGGCCTCCTGATAGAAGAATTATACTGTTCGAAATTAACTGGGACTCGGCCATGTAATAATGACGCCATCAATGAAATGAAAAGACTAAGACATATTACAAGCTAATTCTTCTATTAGGGATGCCGGAGGAGTAGGTACCAACCTACTTCTATAGAATATAAAAGAGATAATTATACTTTATCCTAATGTTAGTTTTCCCCGTGCCTTAAGTTTTTCTATTGAAGGTCTCTCCGTTTTATAGAAAGACTTTCGTATTGATCAATAACTATCGTAACATAAACTAAAAAATATAAAATAAAATTATGTAAAAAAAACTTTTAAAACAAGCTTTTATTTAAGTGCTCTGAAAAGATGAAAATAAAATTTTGAATGACATTAACCACATTCATTTATGACTTTACAGAAATGAAAAAATAATAAAAGCTTGTCGCGAAACTTTCAATTTGTGATTGAAATTTTGTAATAAGATACGCACCTAACTGTAATTAGGTAGTTTCTTCTAGGCATCGCGACAAGCTTTTATTATATTTTCATTTCTGTAAAGTCATAAATGAATGTGGTTAATGTCATTCAAAATTTTATTTTCATCTTTTCAGAGCACTTAAATAAAAGCTTGTTTTAAAAGTTTTTTTTACATAATTTTATATTAAATAATCTGACACAAAGTGACAGTGAAATGGAGAGAAAACATCTTGTAGGACGAAAAGGGGGGGTATTGAGGGGTATTGCCACGCTCACCACGCTTGGCAAGCGAATTGGTGAGCGCAGTGCAAGATATTGCTTTTTCAGGAAAACTGAAAAATTTACCCTGCAGTCGCTTTTTACCACATTCACGGGTAGTACAGAAGTGATGATGAAAGTATAATTGTAAGGTGATTTGATAATGTTTTACATACATAAATCACGCCGTTATCCCTTACGGGGTAGGCAGAACGTTAACAACCGTAAAACGGATATTAACACCACGTCTGACAAAAGTTTGAGGGTCAATCAGATAACTGTGTATCACTATAGTGACAGGTTGTCAGCCCATCGCCTAAAATTGCAATACACATCTAACTCTCGAGTACCTTAGTCGCCTCTTATTACTACCATGGGTAAGTAATGGGGTGATGCTAATCTAAGCCGGCATCACACGGCATGTTTTAAATCTACTCAGAAGAGTAATGCCATATTGCAATACTCCGATACTAGTAGCATACTTGTTCTCTTCAAACATTGCTAGTAACATCTGGTGATACATTGCGTCTCAAAGATAGTTTCTAAGCGTTATTCGAGTACTCAATTCAATATGGTAGATAATGGAATATTCTCAATCTTTTATCTAGCGAATATTTTCTATGAATTTTCCGATATTGCTTGCTGTAATATTTTTGCTGGGAGAGATGGAAAGCTATCATTTTTTGTGTTCCACAACTTGAGAAGACTTCAGGCATCTTTAAAATGACTAAGTTATAGAAATACGTTCTGAATTAAATTCCTATGCCGGCTTAGAATAGCATCACCCCATTTCGTGTCCGCGGGTGTCGTAAGAGGCGACTTATGGTCTCGAGGGTTTAAAGTTTATTACACACGCTGCAATATTATAAAACCCAGTATAAAATATGTTGTAGCTACATACATACGCATTTCACGCCTATAATCCCTTGCGGGGTAGGCAGAGCGTAAACGGCCGCAAAAAACGGACAATTACGCCACGTCTGACAAATATTTGAGGGTCATTTGGAAAATTGTGTATCGCCATAGTGGCAGGTTGTCAGCCCATCGCCTCAAATTGCAATACAAACCCTCGAGTCCCTTAGTCACCTCTTACGACTCACACGGGAAAGAAATGGGGTGATGCTATTCTAAGCCGGCATCACACGGCAAAGCCGGCATCATACGGCAAACGTTATAAATAATTAATAGCTCTATTACCGAGCCTGTCCTCAAACTTTTTCATTTTGTTCAACAGCGGTAATATTTTGATAACATGTCGCATTAGTGCTGAAAATCCAATTATTTGATCACAATGGTAGACCGAGGCCGTTACGGGCTGTCACGCTAGCTGGCCAATTTAATAAATAATGCTAGTTACAGATTATTGTTGTGGAACATTAGGTAGTTGGTTCTAGTGAGTAATAGGTATACTCGCTAGGTAGCGTAGTAAGGTTTTGCGTAAGATAAAAGTAAAGTTTAAATAAAAGTTTCAACTCTTATTATTGTCGTGTTTCGGATAATTGTGTATCGCCGTAGTGACAGGTTGTCATCCCATCGCCTAAAATGGCAACACACACCCTCGAGTCCCTTAGTTTCCTCTTACGACTCCTACAGGAAAGAAATGGGGTGATTCTATTCTGAGCTGGCATCACACGGCATATTAACCGCTTGTCTGTCACGTACCGGGAGCCGGACAACAATTTTGAACCTTAACTACCCACAATAAAATTCAAAACCAATGAAATTGTTTTAGTATGAAGCGACAGACGAGTGATTTAATATCAATACTTTATTATTTTAACTCATTGATTTTGGAGTAAAAATACACATATAAAAATAAGTAATTACGTAGGTAGAAACTAACCTTATGGTTTCCGTATCAATTTGTTGTAATCTGAAGCTTCAATCATTGTTCATTACATTAGTACATAGATGTAAGAGTAACGACTGGTAATTAAGTCTTACCAACTATTATATTTAAAAGTAATTAAGTCTTACCAACTATTATTGCGATAGGTAGTTGTTTTCGGGTACAATTTAAGAGCTCACCAAAATAGTTTATTTTTCCCAAAACTTAATACCAAGTAAAATAAATTAACTCCATATAAATTAAACTCATTTTAAATTTAGTTTTTCCCAAGTAAAACGTGTTAAGCTCCAAAACAAGTATACACACGTCAAAATAATTGTACGTTGTGTACAAATATTCTTTTTCATTGCCAAAATAGATAAATGCTCACCAAATATTGAGGTCAATTCGGGATTTAAATTTTCCTTACTTGCCTTAAATTAGTGCTGTCACTTTCCGTCAAATAGGTTTAGAAAAGGCTAGAAGATATCTAAGTCCTGTCATTTTTAAAAACGTCAAGGGTTTTTTCGCTTTTCCTAGTCAATTTAGTCGCCATTGTTTTGATTGTCGCCTTATTTTGACAAATAACACGTATTTTGCATGAAATTATAAGACATGACACGACCAAAATATCTCCTATCCTTTTCTAAACCTTTTTAACGAAAAATTACAGCACTAATTTAAGGCAAGTAAGGAGAATGTACATCCCGAATTGTGGCCATTGTTTCACTAAAACAGTAACATTGACACCAAAATATACAGTTCAAATTTGCTTCATTGTAATCACATTATCTAACCTAAATCCAAAATGTATTATGGCCAAGCTAAGATTTCAATTGTTTACCTTTATCACTCATGCCGTACCTTTATATATCAGCCGGTGAGAACATGGAGTGTAAAACTTTCTATGAAGATTGGAAAAGTTTCGACGACTTTAAGGAAGAGTTTTTCAGTGAATGGGAAGTTATGATACCAAAAAAAGTGATGATTGGCTAACTGGCACATGTAATTGTCCTGCATTCCTGAAACAGTACGTCTGCAAACATTTGCTGGGTTTAGCAATCAGGCTAAAGTACGTGGAGCCACCTCCCGAGGCCAGAAATATCCCTATTGGCCAGAAGAGAAAGAGAGGGCGGCCCACAAAAGCCAAAAAAGCTTTGTTAGTTCAGTAATTTCTTTTTTTTTGCTAGGTTTTAGGTGATTGACTGGTTGTAACTATTGTGTTCACTGTTAACTATTTTTTATTTCCCCATCTACCAATGGTTCGTTTCTTTGTATATAACTTAGCTATTATGTTATGTAATTGACAACAAAGTAATTATTTAACTACATAAAAATATAATAATTAAATGCCTAATTTATTAAATAAGTAACTTGTGTTTGGTGTAGTCAATATTATATTTGGTATGAAAAAAATATATGCGGTCGACCATTTTTTTTTTTGCCTCAGCATAGATAATTAAAATGTAAGTAATAAAATAAAATATTGGTACCATCTCTTTAGCGACAATTTACAAAATTTGGTCTCAAATTGACTTTGAAGGTGTTTATGTATTTTTATAGAATGTAATAAAAAGAAAAATAGCTTTATTTTTACAATATTTTGTGATACACAATTTGGTGAGCATTTATCCGTTTTGGCAGGCATTTCGAATTTATTGGAAGTAAGATAAGTGCATTTCTGGTAGGCATTTAAACACAAGCCGTTGTTTTCATTCAAGGCGAGGATAGCACGCGGGCGAGATTTTTGAACCGATTTTGTTTAGACAATAACAGCCAATAAATTCTGTAAAAAATATATTTTATTGTCAAGATTCTAACATATATATACTATCTGTTGTACAATATACAATTTGCAAACTAAACACGACATATTTAAATAATAATAAAAAAAACAAACTTACTACTATTAGAAACATTAATATTACGTCTACTGTTTTAAAGTTATTACCATTTTTTATAGCATGATTAAGATACATACCTGTTCTAGTAAAAATATCTGAATGAGACATTGTACCTAACGATATTTCCTTGTTTTTATGTCGAAAAACCGTAAAATCTCGCTAAAATTGAGTGCAAAATGGTTGTCTGTTTTTCTCTGGCCCAGCGTGAATGAGAGCCGTGTTTTTCCTGAAAAGAACCAACTTTTCAGAAAAAACAGGGCCTCCAGCCTTAACGCGAGTGTAGTCGTGAACGGCCTCGACAGTGGCGCCACTTCACAAAAAAAAACTCTTTATACAAACATTCTATCAGAATGTCAGTTGCTCAAGTTTTTAGTATTATCCTTGACTAAAATTAGAACCTGCAAACTCAATGAAATATTCGCTGTAATTAATGTTATGGCAATTAAAACCGTTTTTAGGCACTTATTGCCACACAATATTTCATTGAGTTCGCAGGTTTTAATTTATCTTAAGGATAATACTAATAACTTGACCAACAGACATTCTGATCGATTGTTTGTATACTTAAGTTATTTTTTTGAGAAGGATTTTCACTACTACACTCGCCTTAAGGCCGTTTGTGAAGTTCACTCCCAATAATATGTAATCCCGTAAAACAAAGGAATAAGGGTAATTATTCCTTATAATAACCACAATCGATATTCATCCTGAATAAATAATAAATATTAGGCAATAATACGCCACGTTGCGGCGAAACTGAACTATTTAAGCGCAGTAAAGGGATGATATATGATAGGGAAGGGTTATATTGGGATGAAAACGATAACGTCTGGTTATATTTGCAATAATTATCGGTAGGTGAGAACTTTATGAACAAATAATAAGTAATGAACATCTACAATATAAGAGTGTTTTTATCTGAACCTACACATAGCAAATTAGCTAGTCAAAGCAAGTAGTCTAGGCAAGTAAAATACTTGCCTACTTTGTTTAGCTGTCGATTCTCATATCCTCCCTATTTCCGACATCGTGACAGCTCACCTGGCCTGGCCAGTTGGCTACATAGGGAGCTATGACAGGTCATTAGTGGCCAGGGTCTGCCGGAGATAGCTGTCTTGTTGCAAATTGACATCTAACTATAGGCGCAGGGAGAAGCTATTTGGGAATAGTCTATCAGTCCCCTTTAAGGCGAGTGTACGGCCTCGACAGTAGCGTCACTTCACAAAAAAAATATTTTCTCTTTTTACAAACAATCTATCACAATGTCTGTTGTTCAAGTTTTTAGCAAATGGAAATTAGTCGAAATAAATATGAAAACATAATGGACCTCCTGGTCTTAACTAGCTGATCAGAAATTTTGTATGGGAGGTCCGGATTCTTTTTTAATATTTCGACATATGTTCCTTGGGGGAAGTTGTTCAGTTTTATAAAACCTTGTATAAGAGTAGGTATCAGAAACTAATAAAGTGAAACTTGCACAAAATGCTCTTAGCATATTGGACAGCCTCCCATCAGCGGACAATATAATATGTATACGATGCAATGATTGAGAATGAATGCACATAAAATTAATTGTTAGTTGAGTTACGATATGAGTTTTTCGAACTATTATTATCAATCATTAATAATTATAAAGTACTGTAAATATTATCTAGCAAGTACTCTATTAATCGTCTAAGATTATTTTGACGTTAATGGTACAATTAGGGATTGTAATCCGGATTGATTCTCAATCCGGCCGGATTTTACCAGATTGTCAATCCGGTCGGGCCGGACCAGGTTGGCACTATGGTAAAACACGCATTTCCCCATGTATTTTTTTCAAAAATTATTAAGTTTGACATTGTTAAGTAGAAATGAATGAATGGATAATACTCTTTTAGTAAATTTACAGATTTTTGGTAACTGAAGTTGATGATTATTTAAGAGTTTCACTCTTGTCGGTGTAATGATCGCCAATCGTCTATTTAGTGGACAACATCCTTTAGATCTCTGTAGGTTGTCACACCTGCCTTCTCCTTTAATTGATCCCAACTGAACTGAAGTTACAGATGTTAAATTTTTGCATTACGATACGGCTAATAAAATCGAAACATTAAGCTATGGGCAAAAATATAGGGGGTAATTATTAACTTGACGCACTCATCAAGATATACGCCTGTTTGCAGATGCAGACGACAATCCGACAGCAATATTACATCTCCCTGTATTTTCCCTATAGTTTTAACGTTTTCCGGATCCGGAGATTCTCGGATTGCAATCCCTAGAAAAAATTGTATTCCTTCAATGTCAGTTTAAAACAATTTATGAATTATTTGTTTGTAGTACAACAATAATTCACAAAGTCTGACTGGTTTTTCTTACATGCATCATATTTATTGTGTTGTATAAGCCATTATTTACTATAAAAGATATGAGTAATTATTTAGAATATAATTACATAGAATATGTTTAATATTTAGCGTTGTTATGCTGGGGTGAGTTAGGTATTAATGACGGTCTATGAATGCGGCGCGGTGCTCGATCGCACGCGTCGCTCTGGGCGTGTGTTGTCCCTTTCTCACTCGCAGGGCGAGACTGGCGACGTGCGCGCAGACCGCCTGACGGCGCCACGCGGTGATTTCTGCACCGCACTGGCAGTCACTCAAAACCGTTCGGACGGGAGGGTATCGTATTGTGCGGATTTCCCGCCACGCGTTTTGTGATGCCGCGTGTAATGGACGATTCAATTTGAGATCGCGCGTGTTGATGCATCGTATTATTGCGGTTCTCCTGGGTTATACTAGAATACCAGGCTTAGTGATTGTTGGATGTCTCGACGTCTTCCACGTGAGCGTCGCGTTGAATAGGCATCAGGTGGCCATTTTGGCCCGCGTTTGTACGGCCCAAATTCGGGTTGGGTCACGCGTAATGACTAATATCAAAGTGGAATACGAACAGAAGCTGTGAGTGGTTTGACGTGAATAACGCGCCAAGGCTGTAGTGGAATGCTGGGTGTCGATATCTTTTCCACCCAGCCCTGTAAGTACCAACGGAATTCCTATTTGATCCATTCCCTGAACTTCCTTTCTCCGTTGGGTATTTATGCATTTGCGCCGGCACGTGACTGTAAGTGATAAAACTGTTTATTCGTGTTAATGGTGTGTTCCCTTTAGTCATATTTGTTGTACCATATCATTGTGACTCCTTAGTACGAATTGCGGAATTCGTGGGGTGATATAATTTGGAGGTACTTACTTATAATCTAGTGCTAATACGTGTGACGTAACGCCAGATCGGCAGACGGTATTTACTACCGACTTGAGTTATGTAAGGGTTGGAACACATCATTAGCCAATTTCAATCAACTTAGTTAATTAAGTTAAATAGATTTAGGTTCACGTTTGATTCATAGTATGCGCTGCTATATTGTGCAGCGTATGCTATTTAGCGCTGCGTAACGCAGCCATTGTCTGCCTCCAGTTGAACTCCTGGTATTTTGTTCGAAATTTACCTGTGTAAATCGCTTCCACTGCGGGAGTTTAGCTTGGAATTAGACAGAATATTTTCAATTGATACAATACAAGAGTCTTCATGACATCTGTGCACACACCCATGGCAATATCACCTTCAAAGTTATTTAGTACTTTGGCTTTATAGTAATTTATTGGGGAAAGAAATGTCTGCGTGATATAATCTACATATCTTTTTATAATTGGTTGTGAGGGAATTTATGCCCTGTATCTTAGCAATAACTCTGATTTACAAAAAAACTTACTTATTAATTTTATTTGTCCACAGACTAAACCAAAGGCTAAAATGTCTTCTCCATCAAAGCATCGGTACAAGCGCGAGACGTGGTGCAGACGTCTGCTTCACAAACGATTGCCGGTGACAAAATGGCTGCCCGAGTACAACACAGAGAAGGCTCTGGCGGACTTTATAGCCGGTGTCACAGTAGGACTCACAGTCATACCGCAAGCGCTGGCGTACGCGACATTAGCTGGATTACCGCCTCAGGTGAGTTCTATTCTACCTACTGTAGTCTCAATATATAAAAGGTTGCTGGTGACAAGATGGCTGCCCAAGTACAATACAGAGAAGGCTCTGGCGGACTTCATAGCCGGTGTCACAGTAGGACTCACAGTGATACCGCAGGCGCTAGCGTACGCGACATTAGCCGGACTACCTCCTCAGGTGAGTTGTACGCTACCTACTGTAGCCTCTGTTTATAAAAGGTTGCTGGTGACAAGATGGCTGCCTAAGTTTCACCCCATCTCTACCCGTTGTATCGTATAAGGTGTCTAAAGTATAAATCCAATGAATGGGAGCAGCGTTCCCTGTAGGTGCAAGAACTTGCACTGCCCTCGCCAACTCGCATGTCATTGTGAATACGGCAAATAACCCCTAATATGGGAACAAACGTATTTCAAGCAGTGGACTGTTGTTGCAGTTGGTGTGATGGTACATACATACATATATCACGCATATATCCCTTTCGGGGTAAGCAGAGCGCATACGAAATAACGGAAAATGACGCCACGTCTAACAAACATTTGAGAGTAATTTATAATATTGTAAATCACTACACACTCAATTACGACTCACACGGGCAAGAAACGGGGTGATGCTATACTAAGCCGGCATCAAACTGCATCTAAGCTGGCATCACACGGCATTAATGTGATGACGAATGATGAAAATAGTTTTAATCTTGTAGATACGTGTAATTCTACATTCAAAGTCAACACACCTATTTCAGCTCTAGAGCACTCCTGTGTATAACTTAGAATTGCACCACAGCTTTCATACAAGAATGTTGTCGCGTTCTCGAGATCATATAATTTAATGTTCCTGAGAATGTACAAAATGTTTTCATGCGAAATCCCTTCAGTCGTTGTATCTGAGCAATAGTTTCTCCTCAGGGAAAGATTGCCCCTTTGAATTGCAGCTGTAAGTTTTTATTTGCTTAAGTTCCGGGTACATTGTTTGTTTTGTTTTACGTTGCCGTGAAAGGGTGTAGTCTGCCGGTGAAATATACTTTGCGAAGTCTACCGTTTGTGTAAGATTGTGATTAATAAGCGCAGCTCTGTGCATGGCTAGAAATTCAATGCATAAAAATCATGTCCCTTTGAACTCGTAATGCCTCTAGGAAAATTTAAGGAGAATGTTATATCAGTACTCAATTTCATGAAATGAAATAAACTTAATTCAATGTAGGTTATTACTATCGTTTATTGACGTCATGATCCGTAATTGAAAAAAAGAAAATTGACTTCTTTTATAACAATTTTGAACAATAGAAACTATGAATTGAAAACCTAAGAATAATGAAAATCAAGGCACTGCCTCAGGGCTATCCAGGTTAATCACACGGCATGTAACTAATAACCCTACTCAACAGTCTAGTCACGGCGCACATCGAGTGCAGTTTAGCGCTCTCAGCTTTCGGTAGCAAGTTGAAAATGAACTGCATGTCAAGTAGTTGATTTAAAGTCGAAATTGTGTGAAATAATTAAGCTAAGAATAGCATCACTCAATTTATTTCGCGCGGGTGTCGTAAGAGGCGACTAAGGGACTCGAGGGCTTCATTTGTATTACAATTCTAGGCGACAGGCTGACAACCATTATAGAGATACACGATTTTTCTGAAATAGACCTCAAATATCTATCAGACGTAGCGATTGCGAACGTATCTTACGGCGTTAACGCTCGGCCCCGCAAGTGATAAAGACGTGATATCTATGTACCTACGTATGTATGAATCAAACGGTTCCGTGTAAGACGTTCAGTGACCTAACCAATATCGACTCAATTTTGACACACGACACGCCACAGTTGACACAGCTCAACTTCAATGTATATGTACGTAGTACGTAGTATGTATAAAGATGTGTTCGTGACGTTGGTTTTCCTTTTTGCCATATTTGAAACCAGTTTTTTTGTATTTATGCCATTACTTAATTGATTTACGGAAATAAAATTACGTAAATTAAAATAACTTGAAATAACGCAATCTTTGTCTGGCCTTGGTGCATATAATCGTTATTAGCAGTTTGCATTGAATTTTAACCCGATCTCGTGACTAATTGAAAAATTACTGTGTTCACCAATGTAATTTTAAACCTAAACTATCGAATTACGTTCTTACAAAAATTAAATGTATTTAAACTTAAAAGTGGCATGAGCGATTTCTCGCGGAAAGGCAAAGAATAACAAGTTTCGGACTTTCGGTTTAAAACATCTACTTATTACTAGGTATTACCACGGAATAGATAATAGTAGTTACATATCACTGTTATGTGTTGAGGATCTGGCCTGTATGGGACGAATTGAACGACGTTCTTCTATTTTTATTTATTTATATAATTGTATATTCTCATGTTAGTGACTTTGTGTTTTTAATGAGAAAATAAATATCTTTGAACCTTACCTTTGTATGCAAGTTATTGGCTGTTTTTAAGGCTAAAAGACTGTCAAATATTAATCAACTATAGTTTTATCTAATACCATGAGTAAAAATAGATGAGTAGAACATAGTTAGTTGGAAATATCACGATGCAAATATTTTTAAGGCGAGTTTTACTCGTGAAACTGATCCACTTACCCTAAGGAACATAAATATGAAAAAAATGTTTTAAAAAAATGAAAATTTTGTATGGGAGGTCCAATCAGTTTTTACAATGTGACTTATGTTCGTGCGAGAAAGTTGTTCAGTTTCACGATTAGAAATCATTATAAAATATTTACACTGAGTTCATAGTACAGTCAAGATCAGGCTGAGTTAGACAGTTTGGACTTTGGACCGTCGTTATGACACGCGCATAAAGGTACTATTCCGAACCGAGCGGCCGACGGTCGACAGCATAATATGACCTTAGTGTCTAACCGGACGTGAGCTTGGCTGTACCTTATTTTTATTAGGCAGTATAACAAAGTGGTACGATATTTGCGTCCGGTTTAAGAGTTTTGCAACTTCCCAGTAATATTTAGACTATATATTTGTTACAGTATGGCCTCTACTCCTCCTTCATGGGCTGTTTCGTGTACATGATGTTCGGCTCCTGCAAAGACATAACCCTGGGTCCTACGGCGCTGATGGCTCTTATGACGTACCAGCAGATCCAGGGCAGGAACTTTGACTATGCCGTTCTGCTGTGCTTCCTTACCGGAGTCGTACAGCTTATCATGGGGATATTGCATTTAGGTAAGTTTAGACTGCTACAGTAGGTACAACGATGCTTCTGCAAAGACAACCCTGGGCCATAGATGGCTCTCGTGACAAACCAGCAGATCCAGGGCAAGAACTCTGCTGTGCTTCTTTACAGGAGTCGTACAGCTTATCATGGGGATATTGCATTTAGGTATTTTCATACTGCTATAGTAGATATAACGATGCTTCTGGAAAAACAACCCTGGGCCTGGTTTTCGTGACGAACCAGCAGATCCAGGGCAGGAGCTTTGACTATGCCATCCTGCTGTGTTTACTTATCTATGTGTATTGTAAAATTAATATTCACAACATCAGTAGATTTTATAATATCAGTTTTTTTTTTTCATTTCATAATGTACGTTACAACTGCTTATAATAATTTATTAATGTAGGTGCTTACTCAGTTTTGTATGAGATCTCTAAACTGAACATTCTCCGGAAATCTAGATTTAACTCATGCTATACCATTTTATTCACTCTCAAGCTTCTTAGACAAAATTGCACTTAAACGGTTCAATCCGGTACAGTCTAGCAAGTTTATTACGAAATTCCTGAAGTTTATTACAAACTCCTTGAACCAGTCTCGACTGCAACAGTAGCAAAAATGTAGAAGATGAGATACAAGAGGGGAGTGCAGGAAATCAAAACTTTTAACGTTTACAACCCGCCTTTCTTTCCACGTCTGAGTCAAGAGAGATACTTATTTGTATTTAGCTACTTTGTTACTTTATTTCTTCCGAAGTTTGTGGGATACGCCTCAGCCGTTAAGCATACTGTAGCTCTGAACTAAATTGCATTTGCTTCAGTTTGCTACTTTTCTATAAGTTATTGCTACTTTTGTTTTATTTTCTTCTTACTTTCGATTGAGAAGTGTTTTATTTAGTTTTTACTGGACTGAAACTTATTGTTTCATCTTGAATTTTATGATTTCTTACTTTGAGAAGTTACGACCGACAACATGAGACGCTTATTTTCTTTTACCTTCTACAAATCAATCGCTCTTGCCTTGAATTTTATTGTTTGTGTTTAGGTAAATATTTATTTCAAAATTGTTACTTTTTTATAGCGAATTAACTTAAAACAGTTAGCGATTGTGTCCAAGAAGCGTTTTGTATAGGATTAAAGGATGTAGTCATATGAGTTGAGTTGTCCTAAGACACTGAGCTCGACACTTCGCAAATTACAACTAGACGTCCATAAAGACGCAATTCCAAACCTAATGCTCACAATATTATGCTCTTACTCCTGCCGCTGCGCTGCCGCGAAAATTTCCCGATTTACTTCCGCGGAAGTATCAACGCGAGTGACTGTTCACACACTGTCGTCAAAATCTTCACGCAGCAATACGAGTGAGTGAAATAGCAATACCTGCGCTCGTGCTGCCGTTCCTTTGACTCGCGCACAAAAAACTTTAGCAGGAACACGGTAAGTGGCAGTAATCACGAGGAGCAGTAACCTGTTTACATGCTCACGCTGCCTCTTCCCTTAGTAATTCCCTCCCCATGGCTCATTGTACATGGCATTGTGTGAACGTAACATAATTAAAAAATTATTTTCTTTAGGTTAAGTTTCTGGGAAGAAATAGAACCATTCAGTTATTTTATTTTTAATTTTTATCTCGAAACACACTCAGATCTGCCTACTACCTGATGTCCGACTGGAGCAAATATTTGAGAAACAATGTATACGGGATGTAACTTACATCCCGTATACATTGTTTCTCAAATATTTGCTCCAGTAGAGATGAAAGAGCCTAAAGTCTTTTAAGGCCTATAAAAATGACTAACCTCCATCTCACAGGACTCGGCTCTAAAATAAAGACTATAGGTTCGACTTTTTACTAATATGACTTAGTCGTTGTATTAAAAGACTAAACGACTTAAACGACTATAGTTGTTTTAAAAAACTAAAACACTAAAACGAGTGTAGTTGTTTTGTTAAAGGACTACATACATACATAAAATCACGCCGTTATTCTTAATGGGGTAGGCAGAGCGTAAATGACCTTCTAACAAAGGTTATTCTGCCACGTTCGACATGTATTGAGGGTCATTCCAGATGGATCTGTCTGTATATTGCGAATATAATACACGACTCATTCAAACTTCAATACATTTTTGTGTTCCACACTAACCACAAAGATAGACTTAAAAAAAAAATTCATCATCTTTCTAGCCTTTTTACCATACTTCAGGGTGCTGGTGTTTACACAAAGCGACTGCCATCTGACCTCTGCAACCCAGAAGGGAAACCAGACCCAATCCTAGTTAGGTTACGCACAACCTTTGAATTTCTTTTTAGGTGTGTGCAGGTATCCTCACGATGTTTTCCGTCACTGTAAGAACGCCGAATAAACGTACATATGAAATTCGAAAAACCGAAAAACACATTGGTACGTGGTGGGATTCGAACCCCGACCTCCTGCGCAGAAGGCCGCGGCCCTATCCTACATTTTTCGGGCTCCGACTTAAAAAAAAAACGTTATAGGTATTCATAAAAAAGAAAACATAATATGTATTCATAATAATTTAATCATTTTGTATTACAATAAAAAATAGGTAGGCAGTAATAATTATGTTTTGATTGAATAATTAAGAAAAATCATAGGAAATTCATCCACGATGATAGGCACATTGACGCCCTAATGCTTTTGTTTCCTAATCGATTGCGTTTTTTAGTAATAAGATTGCCAGATTTGGAAAATGCTTGTTCACTAGGAACACTTGATGCTGGAATGCATAACACATCATATGCCATTTGTGTCAGACGAGGTAAGTGATATTTTTGGTTTGACCACCAAAGCAAAACTTCTGTGTCTTCTGTCTCGAGTGGTAATGAAAAATATTTTTCTACTTCATCTTGCGCTCTGGAATGTTTCTGCTTGTAAACAGACGAAAAAATACTCTTATTAGAACTTTGCAACTGTACATTTCCTGATTCGTTTGTATGGATTGCGTTTGTTGCCGTCATGTGCTCTTGCGTATTATTATAATGTGTGGAGAAATAAGTTTTAAAACGTAACAGCGTTTCTTCGTCTCCACGCTCCGAAAAATAAGTATTTTTTAAACGTGGGTCTAATAATACAGCAAACTTTGCGAAGTCAGTGTACAAGTATGGTGTAAATTCATCCAATTTTTCGTTCATAGCTACAGCACAATCTTCAAAAAGCTCCTTATTGGCGTGAGATGAAACCTGTTCCTTTAAAATGTTCATTATGGGAATAACATAAAATAAACTAGGGTATTTGGATTTTGAAAGCAAGAGTGTTGCATCGTAAAAAGGTTGAAGAAATCTCATCAAATTGTTTATATCATCCCAGTTTTCTATCAGGTACTCTTTGAATTCCCTTTTCTCCTTGCATATGTGGTCCAAAACCGTCTTCATAGTATATGCACGCTCTAGCATCAAAAAAACTGTGTTCCATCGTATAGACATATCCTGAAGAAGACTCAGTTCAGGAACATTCAATAATTTGCAAGTTTCGAAATACATTTGCTTTTTTTTAGGCGAAAAATTTATTACTTTTACTAGTTTTGCAACATCAGAAATAGGTTTCTCAATCTTCTTTAATCCCCTCTTCACAGCCAAATTTAATACATGTGCAAGACACCTCGTGTGAATGACATTTTCGTAATTACTATGAAATAATGTCAATAACTGAAGCAATTTAACATTAGTAGCTTCGTTGTCTGTTGTAATTGATGTGATTTTATTTTCTATGCCATATATCTCAAAAATTTGCAATAGTTTGTTCATTATGTTTTCGCCTCTATGTGGATACGGCAATAAGTCGAATTCCAAAATTATTGCAGATAATTTTGAATCGAGCATGAAGTGTGCGGTGACGACCATATACGGCTTATTTGTCACGGACGTCCAAAAGTCTAACGTCAATGCAATTTTATTAGGAACAGTTTTCAAACATTCCACTATTTGATTTTGCTTTTCTTTAAAAACATCTTGTATGTTCAATTGTAACTGTGTGCGACTGAGACCAGAGTAAGATGGATTTAGTCCATTAATAAGTTTCTCAAAATGTTCTTCGTCCACAATTGAAAATGGATGATTGCCCTGAACAACAAAATTTAACACCAGGTCATCAAAATACTTCTTACTTGTAGCCTTTTTTTGCGCAGATTGACCAGGATCAGCACAATTTTCATGTTTTGTGTAATGATACTTTAACATAGAGTGTGATGATTTAAATGGTAATGTTTTTTCGCACAATTTACATTTCACTAATGTGTCACTTCTATCAAAGTTTTCTAGAATCGCCGATTTTCGCTTTCTCTTAGTGGAACTCATAATGTAAGCTCATGTAAACTCACTATGCAAACAATTCTAATATATTAATAAACTTTTCTAATAGTTATTCCGAGATTTACACGAAATAAATAGGAAAACCGCAACACTTTATTAAATGTGCACTGTATATGACATATTTGCACGGGCAATGAAGCTGTGCTGTGCTGACTAGGACCGTCCCAATTATTTACAGAATACCCTCAGTTAGTCACTTAAAATGGTTAAATATACATCACATTTGTATGTAATATTTATACGGCAGTAAGTATTATATTTTATGTAGGTAGGTATGTTCTTACTTTATTAGTAGTATTTATGGTGATTTGTAAATAAATAACGAAGTAGGTAGTACGATTGATTTGTGTCATCGTATTTCATTTTTGACGAAACTTGTACGGTTAATTTATGTATGACATACGTTTGTTTATAAAGTCGTGTCATTAAAAAGTGGCCATATCGCGTCTTCCCTTTCATATCAACGTGGTTAGAAAGGGATGACATGACGATGTTGCTACTTTATAATGACACGACTTTATAGACAAAATGTAAGTAATGTAAGTGCTAGTGGTTATTACTATTAATTCGTGTTTTTTTAAACATTATCCACATTTACCTAACTTCATTAAAACATATCAGATTTATTAATTACCTGTGTTTATTTATGTAATTCATATAAATAGCATGTTTTTGATTTGTAGACTATAAGTAAAATACAACATGAAGGAATATAAAGAGAGATAGTAATAATATTACAATTGTATGAAATATTTATGAATTCTCATATTTTTTTACCACATCAGATATTTCTAGAAATACACTATACAAATTTTGTTCTGACACATTTTCTAGAAGATCACGAAACTTAGCAGCAACTATATCACGTTTTTCATCAACATTAGGATTTTCAATTGGTATATTATTGAGTTCTTCATCTGTAAATAAAAATAGCCAATAAATATTTATGAGAAACTTGCATTAAAAAATAAGTCTGGTAAACATTACTCAACTAACCTTCGCTTTCATAAGGAGTTGGAGGCTCCCTCCAATTAGTTTTTTCCAGAGTAATCACCATATTATCTCCAATGTCAAGTAACTGCCGTGATGAAATTTTATCATTTTTCGTCTTATTTGAAGGAGTGTTATCACAAAAATTTGTTAAAATGCTTTGACTACAGGGTTCTTCCTCTATGTCTTTGTTCATTTTTGTATTAAAGAAATAATATCACTTTTAAAAGAAATAATTCACTGACTCAAGTAGAAAAAAAATCCTATCAAACGTAAGATAAACACTTGTGGGTAGAAAGAAATACCACCGCACTTTTTTTATTAATTTTTCCCATGTTAGAGAAGGCAAGCAAAGAGCTTAAGCCCATGCAGCCTAGTCTTAAGAGTAATTTTCTTCAGTATTCTTATAACCTTTGGAATGCGAATGTGGTATCGCATTCCGATTTTCCGATGCTCTCAATGATTTACGTGGGAGTGTCCGAGTCGAACCATACAGGATTTCAGTACGTCATTTCTCACTTTCACCTCATAGTATTTCACTAATCACACATTATAACGCTTATCCCACTACACTATCACAATAATTAGAAAGCAAGATAATCCGTCCTGCTGCAATTCTTTGCGATTACCGAGTGGAACTCTTTTACCGCACTAAAAATACCAAATTGCCAGATTTAAAAACTGTTCCACATAGAATGTGTCATTAATAAAAATAACACCTACTTTAGTTATATTTTTATATTTAATTAAGTTGTATTGATCTGTCTCCGTAAAATTTTGTACATTATAAATTACTAAGAAACCTATAGACAATCATAATTTAAAAAAGTATTAACAATGTTGCTACTCGTAAGTTATCAAAACGTTTGATTTCCTATGTGACACGCATCTCGAACTCGAACCACTCGCGCTCGCACCCAGCCTAAGGCGATAAGCCGCTTTTAGTCTTTTTAGTCTTATAAGCCTTTTACGTTATAAGGTTAAACGCTACGGCTGAAATTAGTCGTCAGTTTGTAGTCTTATGACTAAGGACTAAAGGGTTACGAGACTAATCTAGTCGTAAGGCGTTAAAAATTAATAATAATAATAATAATAAAACCGCAGGGCAGCTCTGGCAAGCTGTTGGTGAGTAGCGCCACCACGGACCCGAAGTACTTCTGGGTTGCCCCTGAGTGGGGAGCCCGCCTCTGTCTTGCCTTAACCGGCCGGGCAGAGTGGAGTCGCAAGAGTTTCACAACTCGAAGGGTGGAAGTGTTAAAGGCATAAAGCCGCGAGTAATGCTGACGGGAGAAATCCCAGAACTTGAAAGTGCAGCACACCTCTCTACACCCTTAGCTACCCGTAGGGCAGCTTGTGACGAGCTGTTGGGGAGTAGCGACCCCACGGACCCGAGTACCCCCGAGAGTGTAGACTTTCCGTCTCCGGCTCGCCGGAGTGGACCCCAAGGCCAGGACTCTCACCTCTGACTTGCCTTAGCTGGCCGGCCAGAGTGGGGCCGCTAGAGTTCGAGCCTGTGCCCGGACTCGAGGGGTGGAAGTGAAACATGCGTAAGTCGCGAGTTGGTGTATGTTCTGGAGCTTGCCCAGGACCTCTGCGCAGAAAGCGGTGTACACCTCTCGACACCCCTTCAGTCGCCCGCGCCAGTGTTGCGTCCCGGCACCACGCTCTACGCGTACCGCCAATAGTGGAGGCCCACCTAGCGGGCGGCGAGTCGCCGTCTGCCGAGATTTTCAAGATTGGGACATTTGATTTGGCAGGCGTCCCGTTGTCTCAATCAATAGCCCAGCAACCGGTCCAGCAAATTCCTCCCCATAGCCCTAGTAATCCGACCCTAACCTGCAATAGTCCTTGCATCAGGCGGGTGCTGGCTGTGGGTGTACTTCTATAGTGCAGACAGAGCGAGTATCCGCTTGTTGTACACATCACAACACATTATTTGGTGCAAAAAGGCCTCTGTGCTGTTGGCTTCGGCCCCACGCATGCCTCAAAGGACCGGGTCCCTGTGGGCCCGAGAGTCGAAAGAGTACCATAATAATAATAAAGAGCCTTTATTGTACATAAAATATCACAACATCGGAACAGTAAAAAACGTGAGCATGAAAATATAATTATGTAGCAAAAAGTGGGAGGCTCAGTTATTGCAGAACAGGTTACCAAAGGCCACCTGTCTGCACTGATTTTCAGCTCCGACCTTCTCATTTTTAAAATTAACATATTTTCCGAGGGTGAAGTTGATTACAAACACTAGTTTAGTATAATAATACAAACATTAATTAAAATTATAATTTTAAGAAATAAAGAACAGGTGAAAATAACTTTTTGTGTATGAGTGTGTGTATGTGTGAGTGTGTGTATGTGTGTTTTTGTGTATGTGCAACACATATTGTGGTGTGGATTAGAAACGTGGCGCAAAGTAGCCCTGGATACTGGTCTTCTGGTTCAATAACAAAATTTGTTTCATCCTCTTCTTAAAAGTAGTCGTGGTCATTTTTTTCCTTAACGGAGGTGGTATTATATTCCAGACCTTTGCAGCCTTGTACCCAAAGCTACCTCTGAAACCAGCAGTTCTATACCGGGGAACCTTCAACAAGTTTTGCCCATTCGATCTTACGTTATTTCGCGTATTAAGGTCTTTCCACTTTAATTTTGTAAACAGGTAGTCTGGAGTTTTGTTACAAATTACTCTGTGAGTCATACACGCAAAGTGCAATTCTCTTCTTGACTTCATATTAAGAACACCTTTTTCATTTAAAAAAGGTGTTACATGGGCTCGTTTTGGGATGTTATAGCAAAAACGAGCACAAGTGTTCTGCAGTCTTTGTATAGCTTTCTCAGTTTTTACTCTTAGTCTAGGACCGTACACGGTATCACAGAAGTTAAGAGGAGACAGAATAATCGAATCCACCAATAAGTCTCTTATATCAACTCGCAGATATTTTCTTAAACCATATAAGGTTTTTAGTTTATAAAAAGCGTTCCTAATTTTTTTATTTATGTGAGCGGTATATCTCAGATCACTATCCATTATTAGACCCAAATTTCTAGCCTCCTCTACTCTGGGAATATTTTGGTCATTCACCGTTAAAGTTACATGATCATCAATAACCTTCTGTACTTGTTGCTTTGTACCTAGCACTAAAAACTTAGATTTAGTTGGATTGAGAATCAAGGAATTACCCGTAGCCCAATCAAAAACTCTTTTTAGGTCCGCATTAATATTCCTAACAGCTAGCTCCACATTCGCAGGATTAAATGAATGATATATTTGCGTATCATCCGCATACAGATGGTGTTTACAAGTAACAAGTAGTTTCGGCAGATCTGCCGTGTACAATGAGAAAAGGACAGGGCTTAGAATAGAGCCCTGTGGCACTCCGCTGTTAATGGTGCCCTCTTCAGACATTATTTGATCGCCATTTGGTTTATCAACACGAATAATTTGTCGTCTATTTGTCAAAAAAGAAGCAAACCATTCACACGCCGACTCGGAGAAGCCATAGTATTTTAACTTAGCCAGCAGCAATGACACATTTAAGCAATCAAAAGCCCTTGAAAAGTCAAGTAGCACCAATATGCTACATTTCCCTTCATCAGAAGCCGTTATTATATCGTCGGACACATTTAGCAGGGCTGTGTCAACGCTATGGCCCGCTCTAAAACCCGATTGGTGTATAGGGAATATTTTAGCTGCTTGCAGAAAAGCATCCACCTGCTTCAAGATTACTCTCTCTAGTACTTTCGACAGAAGTGGGAGCAGACTTATTGGTCTCAGATCTTTAAAGCCTTCGACTGAATTGTTTTTTGGTATAGGCTTAACAATAGCTAGTTTCCAGTCATCCGGAAACGTGTTACTTGAAATAGACTTATTAACTATACCTGTTATAGTTCTTAATGTACACGGCAATGTCAACAGAATCATTTTAATGTTAATACTATCGTATCCTGAGGCATTTGTTTTTATATTTAGTCTATTCTTTAGTATATTATTTAGTCTATTCTTTTTATAGGCCTTAAAGGACTTAGTCTCTTTCATCTCTAGATGTAAGGGACAGCCCTTCCATTACTGATAGAGTGCATACCTACAGACCATGAAACTGAACAACTTTCCCCTAGAAAAATATGCTAGGAAACGACAAAAATACTACCTCCCATACAAAATACTACCTCCCATACAAAATCACAATCAGCTGACTACATTTACTATAGAAAGTCAAACAAATGTCTTTTCCTGAAATATTTTTTAGAGAAAGTTGATCAATGTCATGGTCTTAATGATTGTGATTTTGTATGGGACATCAATATTTTTTGCTCGTTTCCTGACATATGTTTCTAGGGGAAAGTTGTTTAGTTTCATGGTCTGTATGCACTCTATCAGTATTCGGAAGGCTGTCCCTTACACCCTGTTATTGTGCGTGTTTTTGTGTTATATTTCCGTAGCAGCCTCATGCAGAAAACTTTAATAATGTACGATTCTGTTGTCACGTAGTTTTTTCTTTCAGGTGTACTAATAGACTTCATATCAGTGCCGGTGACCGTAGGGTTCACGTCGGCTACGTCTGTGATAATCGCCGTGTCCCAGTTCAAGGGCTTGCTGGGCTTGCAGTTCAAGTCAGGAGGGTTCATTGACACTGTCAAAAAGGTAACAATTCTAAGCTCTTAAGCCTGATTAATTTACAGCAAATATTATAGCACGTTCACACAATGTAAATAAGCGCGAGCATGTAAACAGGTTACTCTCGCTGCTACTCGTCATGCCGCTGCCACTTCCCGTGCTTTTTTTATTTTTATTAATGACTAGCAGCCCGCCCAGCGGTTTCACCCGCCGCTAACAATTTCCCCCCGGGAATAAGACAGTTTAATATAGCCTATGTTCATCAGGGATAATGTAGGATTCTAAAAATCTTGACTTTAATTTGAAACAAATATCGTTTTCAGTTGGTGGTGGCGTAAAGTTACATGCCGTGTGATTAACCTGCCCAGCCCCATTGCGGTGCCTTTATTTATTTATTATTATCCCGCCCGAGCCGGTTTTCTATTAGGTCATAACAAAATTGTAATAAATAAAAATTGTGTGATACAAATTTCTTTTTTTAGAATGACGGTTCATGACGTCAATAAGTGATAATACTATCCTACATTGAATAAAAAATTTCAATTTCAATTAACGGTAAAAGAATTTTTGAAATCGGTTCAGTAGTTTCGGAGCCTATTCAATTCAAAGAAACAATAAAAAATAGTGTTTCTAAGATTAGTGTAGATTATATTATTATTATTATTTAAGTGTGATGACGGCTTAGAATAGCATCACCCGATTTCTTTCCCGCGGGAGTCGTAGGAGGCGACTTAGGGACTTTGGGGGTGTGTATTGCAATTTTAGGCGATGGGCTGACAACCTGTCACTATGGAGATACATAATTTTCCGAATGACCCTCAAACATATGTCAGTCGTGGCGTAAATGTCCGTTTTTGCGGCCGTTTACGCTCTGCCTACCCCGCAAAGGATAATAGGCGTGATATGTGTATGTATGTATTATTTTGGTGTAGATTTTTTTAATGCATTATTTAATGTTTTTTGTCGTCATTTTTAATACCGAGTAAGGGACAGTGTGCATGATACAATACTGATAGGGTGCATGAAACATAAAACTGGACAACTTTCCCCTAGAAACATATGTCAGGAAAAGCCAAAAAAATGACCTACCATACAAAATCACAATCAGCTGACTGCATTCACTATGGGAAGTCAGTTTTTTTACGTTTCCTGAAATATGTTCCTAGGGGAAAGTTGTTCAGTTTCATGGTCTGCATGTACCCTATCAGTATTCGGAGGGCTATCCCTTACACCCTTTAATAAAGTAATGATTAAATGTAATCATTACACTGGTACGAATAATGTGGCGTAGTTGGTACATTTTTAAATGAAAAAGTAGTTATTGTGGCATAACTGTAATAGTTATATATGGTATCGCGGACATTATTATAGATATTGATTGATGTCTTCTATAAAACCGTTGTACATCACTTTGCTCTATTGTTAATAATTTCCACAGCGTACGCGATATAAGATATTTTTTTGGTACATTTGTACATTTTTAAACGAAAATGTGGTTATTGTGGCTTAACTGTAATAGTTAGACATATGGTATTCCAGACATTATTAAAGATATTGATGTCCTCTATAAAACTGTAGTACATCACTTTGCTCTATTGTCAATAATTTCCACAGCGTACGCGATATAAGTTATTTTTTTGGTACATTTTTCACACGTTGGGTTACATTATCAAAATTTTCACGCGGATCCCTATTTTTTTCTGGTATAAAATATAGCCTATGTTCATCAGGAATAATGTACGATTCTAATGGTGAAAGAATTTTTAAAATCGGGCCAGTAGTTTCGGAGCCTATTCGATGCAAACAAACAAACAAACAAACAATCAAATCTTTCCTCTTTATAATATTAGTGTAGATGAGTTTGCTCTTGACTCTAGTCTAGGTCATAGGACAGAGACAGAGTCTAAGATGAAGCGAGCTCACCCAGAAGAAGCCTATTAAGGCACTGGCACTCCCACACACTGACGGAACGCAGCTAGCTACTTGGCGCCCGACTTCGGTGGGATGGTGGTCGCGAGCCAGGCGGCCCCTTACGGAGCCTTCCACCGCTTGGTGGGATTGTTCAGCCGGACTTATCCACAGGCAAGCCTGTGTTGCCGTTGCCCGGGGTGGACCGCTAGGAGGTAGATCCTATGCTCCCTCGAATGTCGGCTTTTCGTGCTTGAGTCAAAGGAACGGCAGCGTGAACGCAAATGGAATGTATTGCTATCGCGCGTTGATACTTCCGCGGAAGTATTTCGAGTAATATTCGCGACAGCGGCAGGAGCAGGTGCATGGTGTGAACGTTCTATTAGGCTTCATAAGTGAAGGGTTCACGTCGGCTATGTCTGTGATAATCGCCCTGTGTTCCTGCTCAAGGTCTTGCTGACGGCATCAAGTCCGGAGGGTCATTGACACTGTGGATATAATTTTCAAGCTATTAAAGTAAGGCTATCCCATATTTGATACATAGATGCAGTCCCATACTAAAAGAGATGTCAACAAAAAAAAGGGCTCTGTGCTATGGCATTAGCATGAATCTGGCAGCTGTCAAATATGGCTTATTGCGACGGTCGTAATGTTAGCCCGACTCCAGCTCAACACGTAATATACTTCGTATGTAGACAACCTGGTGTCCCACTTCAAAAGAACAAGAAGAAGCACCAGTGAGCGTTGTTTTTTGATTAGTTTTTTGTAACAAATACTTGTTATTTTTCAGGTGGTAATAAACATACCAAATGCAAAGATGTCGGATAGCACATTAGGCATAACGTGTATTGTCACTTTGCTACTGATGCGGGTAAGGGAATTCAGATATACAAATGAACATAGAATTATATAGGCTCGGACACCTTAATTGAATCCAGTCTTCAGAACAAATGACTTTGATATATATATATATATATATTTTATTTTCAATTTTTTCCAAAGTTTTCACCATGCACACGTTTTGGTCCATCACAGTCATATATCCTCTCTCTCACACTCACGATACATTTCATTTAGAAAGTTCCATTCTTGACAAATTTTCTCACATATTATGTTGCCGTGTGATGCTGGCTGAAAATAGCATCACCCCATTTATTTTCAGTGGCTGTCGTAAGAGGCGAATAAGACACCAGAGGTTTACCCAATTTTCTGAATGAGCCTCAAATGTTTGTTAGACGTGGCGTAAATATTCGTTTCTTACGGCTAGTTTGGTTACGCTCTGCCTATCGCACAAGGAATATCTAAATCAAATCATTTATTTATTATATTTATTTTATAAGTAGGAATTAACAACTCTTTATGAAAGTCAAGTCTAGGTACTTGACATAATACATTAAAAAAGAATAGTAAACATATAGTAATGTAAAAAACAAATACATGTCAAAGTAAACCTATGTCAAATTTATTAAACCTGTGTCAAATTCATGTTTAAATATGATCTGTCTATCTACTGGTATAGGCGTGATATATGTATGTAGCTCTTAGCCAAGTTGTTGCCATATTTACCAATAAAGCATTCCATTCTTAAGCACACGATAAAAAGTTGTCTGACTATAATTGAAACAATAACCTTTCAATCGAACAATAAACTTGTTCTAACTGAAGAATAAATAATCTAGATAACGGATTACCTATTTCCTGTTTTCCTAACCATCAGCATACTTTCTTCTTTTCTATTTTTAGACCTATCATTTGGAAATATTACTTGCATTTTTAAAGTAGCCTTTTAAATTCAAAACAATTTAAAAAACAGCTATTTATATATTTAGTAGACAAAGCCTATTACAATTTATGCGAATATTTTACAGATTAAGTAGTTATGTAATGTTTATTACATAAATATACACAATTTTCCGAATGACCCTCAAATATATGTCAGACGTAGCGTCCGTTTTTGCGGCCGTTTACGCTCTGCCTACCCCGCAAGGGATAATAGGCGTGATATATGTATGTATGTAATGTTTATTTTTTCTTGATCTCATTGCTTAGGTTATTGCTTTGTTTTGATGTTATTGATAATATATAAGTACCTACTATACTGTTAAGTGTTAAATAGTTTTAAGACCAAAATATTTGTATGCTATTTTGTGATGGCAAATTATGGAGGACTGTACCCAATTAACCTGTTATCTGTATTTTATACTACCTATACCCATAATTACAAATAAAGTTCTGAGTTCTGAGTTCTAAGTTGAATTACTTTTTTATGTAGACTATTCTATGAAATAAATGATATGATATGATATGTTCCACTGCATGGCAAAGGCCTCTTAGAAATTTTTACTAAATAGAATTTCACTTTATAACTAAACTTATATTTGTTTCAGAAAATGAAAGATCTCAACTTACCCGTAGGCCAGAAAGGCCTGAAGAAAACACTATGGCTTCTGTCAACTTCAAGGAATGCCTTAGTCGTCATTACATGCACGGTGATTGCGTTTGTTTACAAAAACAATTATGGAGAGACACCGTTCGTACTAACTGGTACTGTAAGGTAAGAATCACTTTCAACATTGAGTTATTCCCGAGGTAATAGTTGTTTTCCCGCGGTAAAAAGTAGCCTTTGTGTTATTCCAGGTTATACTCTACCTGTTTTCCAAATTTCATCCAAATCGGTATAGCCGTTCGAGCGTGAAGAGGTAACAAACATGCATACATACACACACAAACTCTCAGATTAATATATTAGTACGGAAGTACGGGTGTCTATCTTGGCCAAGGTGTGATGTAAGAAAAAGGAAATGAGAATATATATGCTCAAAGAGAACAAACTTTATTTCTCAACCAAATTGCTATATAGTTTATTTTGCACTTACAGGGCTATATTATTTTCATTAATAAAAAATTGCTCTTTCATTGAGCCCTATTTACTTCATGTTCTAGTATTTTATTGGTTTAGGAATTGTATTAACTTAGAAGATGCATCCATTTACATCTTCTTTTGCGTATGGGATTCCGAGTCGAACCGATCAACCCTATTTTTGGAACAATTTTCCTTTTCGGTCACTCAGGTGCCTATGTTATGAAACTACAGGCTACAAGTCTACAGGTGAAATTCTTAGTACATTGCGTACCCGGTTTATATTCCTGGTATCATAATGGCTAACCGACTACGCAATGAACATCGTATTTCACCTGTAAAATTGTAGCCTGTAGTTTGATAATATCGGGTACAGGTGGTTCAGCCTGCTATGCGGTATGCCACAATTTACATCAAAGTCAATTCAATAGTTTTGAAACATATCTTAACTATTCGGTCGTTTTCATGACTTTCTTCGAATTGTTTTTCAGCTTTAACCCTCCCATCCGCGTGGAAATGTCATAGCGTAGTGTTTTTTATCATATAGACTTAGGGTGAATCTATATTTTTTTTCCAGAGAAGGCCTACCCTCTTGGTCAGCCCCGCCGTTCGGGACTCAAATCGGAGACCGACAGGTGTCATTCTGGGAGATGTGCGCTGACCTTGGCTCCTCAGTAGTGCTGGTGCCAATCATTGGCGTGCTCGGCAATGTTGCCATCGCTAAGGCTTTTGGTAAGTTCTATGTTTAAAATTTGAAGCAATCGTCTATAATGGTATTTTAATTAATTTTAATTATTTATCTACACTCGTCTCATAATGTTCGAATTATGAATTCGAAAACAGTTGCATTAAGACCTACTTTATGCATTCTGCCTATAAAAACTAGGGTTTACTATAAATTACAGAAGCGTAATGACTTAATGAGAAAACTCTTACTACGATATAGTTGAGAAATGAAACGAAGTTTTTTTTTTTGGTAATACTCAAATCGCCATCTTCCTTCGCACCTGACAGTTGTTGTTGCACGGTTATTTTTCGGATGTTGTTCAGTTGTTTTAATTGGTTTATGTTCTGTTGTTGTTGAGATGTTGTTCAGTTGTTGTTCAGATGTTTTTCAGTTATTGTACCGATGTTGTTCAGATGTTGAGCAGTTGTTGAGATGTTGTTTAGTTGTTATTCCGATGTTGTTCAGTTGTTGTTCAGTTGTTGTTCAGTGTTGTTCAGTTGTTGTTTAGTTATTTGTTGTTGAGACTCGACATCTAAAGAACTGTTAGTAAAGAATCTTCAAAAATTAATATCAAGCCATATAACGTTTTTGTATTGAATTTGACCATGTATCGGGCCTTGCGATCCCCGGTGGGACGTTTGGAAAAGTGTCCAACTGAGTTAATTTTTTAGAGTATAGATAAAATAGTGTATGCAACTGCATAAAATTAGGCATTAGAATGCTCGTGTCAAACTATTATCACACTCGGCTACGCCTCGTGTGATAAACAAACACTCGCATTCTAATGACCCCCATTATATGACAGTTGCATAAACTACTATTATATATCTAGGGACTCGAGGGTGTGTATTGCATTTTTAGGCGATGGGCTGACAACCTGTCACTATAGCGATACACAATTTTCCGAATGACCCTCAAACATTTGTCAGACGTGGTGTAAATGGCCGTTTTTTGCGGCTGTTTACGCTCTGCCTACCCCGCAAGGGATTATAGGCGTGATATGATATGTGTATGTATCTGAACTATTAATTACAATCGTCTGTAGTAGTATTTTAATTAATTTTAATTATTCATATATTTAAACTTTTAATTGCAATCTTCTATAATGGTATTTTAATTAATTTTAATTATTTATATATTTCAAACTTTTAATTGCAATATTCTTTAATGGCATTTGAAATAATTTTTATTATTTAAATGATAATTTTTTTTTTTTTTTAATACTTTTATGTGCCGTCCGCCTCTTCTAAATTGCTGCGCCCTTACAAGGCGTGACATTTGAACTAGAACTTTATGTTACAACTTTTTATACTTTATATGGGACATGCAATAAATAAATAAATCGTTCAGTGTACACTTTCTTATGACAAATACACGTTGAATACCAAATTTTAAAACACTTCCCGTGTTAGGTATACAATTTTTGAAAACTTGCAAAATTTTCGAGTGCGGGCAGGATTTGAACCTGCGACTGCGTGTTTGAGTCTGCGTATCAATGAAGTCGATTCTGCTCTAAAATTATTGGTGTTATAATAGTTCTTAATTTAATATAATTTACATGACAATGGTCAGGTTCGTTAATATCGTTTTTATTTGGTCATTCCAGTTAATCTTAAGTATCGTTAAAAAAGTTCTTGTTACTGACGTTGGTAAGGTGTTTCATAATATGTTTTCTTTCCAGCCAGTGGCGAGTCCGTAGATGCAACGCAGGAACTGATATCTATCTCTTTCGCGAACATTCTGGGCTCTTTCGTGAGCGCGATGCCTATAACAGGGTCGTTCTCAAGAAGCGCCGTCAACCACGCCAGCGGGGTACAGACACAGTTTGGAAATGTGTACACGGGTAAGCATTTAGAAACTTGGTTCAGTACTAACTTCTCAAATCACTGACTAAAAAGGTCTATCTTTTTCGCGAACATTCTGGGCTCTTTCGTGAGCGCGATGCCTATAACTGGGTCGTTCTCAAGAAGCGCCGTCAACCACGCCAGCGGGGTACAGACGCAGTTTGGCAATGTGTACACAGGTAAGGATTTTATGCGAATATGATTATGCGCCGTGTGCCGGCTTAGAATAGCATCAGCCTATTTCGTCCCGTGGGTGTCGTAAGAAGTGACTAAAGGACTCGAGGGTCTGTATTGCAATTTTAGGCGATCGGCTGACAACCTGTCACTGTGGCGTAAATGTCCGTTTTTTGCGGCCGTTTAAGCTCAGCCTACTCCGCAAGGGTTTGTAGGCGTGATATTAGATTAGGTTCTGGTTAGGTTTGGTTCTAAAATCACTAGCTTAGGCTGGCGATATCACTTTCGAATAAATACGTTTAAATAAACACATTGTGATACCTAAAACGGTCTAAGATTTTAGCAATATTCCCATATTTTCGCGCGATTTCGTTACTTACATACCGAGTAAAATTCGTATAAGCATAGACAATTTTAGTTACAGTTATGTCCTATCCTTTTGTATACCCATTGGCAGCGCTATTTAAAGGTAGCAAATTTAGGAAATAACATGAATGTAAAATCAAATAGTATGCATTTCCAAACCAATAAAGACTTACTTTATCTCACCCACCCCAATAAGTCATACTATAAATCATTCATTTCCACCAAAAGAAAGCTGCCGTATGCCGTGTGATGCCGGCTTACAAATGCCATGTGATGTCGGCTTAGACTCGCATCACCCCATTTATTTCCTGTGGGTGTCGTAAAAGGCGACGAAGGGACTCGAGGGTATGGGTTGCAAATTTAGGCGATTGGCTGACAACCTGTCACTATGGTGATACTCAATATTTCAAATGACAACTGTTTACGCGCTGACTAACCCGTAACGGATTATAGACCTGATATATGTATGTATTGTATGTGTATAAATTATACTAAGAGCGCATTTCCACCAAAAGGAAGTTATGTTGTGCAGTGACCGAAAATACATTATTTTAATGATCTGAAACTGTGAAAAATCGACCAATAGTTCAGCGCCGCTACGCAACCACAGTATAATTAATAGTACTAGCGTACAGTATGGTCACTCCCTGCCTCCCCCTACAAGCGCCGCCCACCCGCGCTCGGAGGACGCTCAGACACCGACTAGCAAGGATGCGTGAACGAAGGTCATTTCATACTGCCGCACATTGCATTCCCGATTCGCGAACGCAAAATGGCGGCAACCCTGACATGTTGTCTCACACACACAAGCAAGGTCCGCGTTCACCTACGCGAGCTTAGACTGTATGCGTAGCAACGCGTTTGTTTCATACATTTGAGCGCCAGTGTCCGAGGTGTGACGCAACGATCCATTCCGTTTTGGTGGAATTCGCATGAACAGAAATTATAAACGCCTTTTAGAAAATCACGCTGTGTAATATTTTTTTTTAGTATGCGTAATGTAATAACTCAAGGTTGCCAGATTAGATACGGTACGCAATAAATTTTTTAAATCTAAGTAATCAATAATTAATTTGCGATATTAACGTAGACGTACTTCGTACTACTTTTGAAAAGATGCATTTTTTTACATTTGGTCCTCAATCAAAGGTTTTCATCGCTTAGACTACATTCAATCTGTAGAGATAGAATTAGTCGCCGGGTATTAGTTGCAAAACTAACCCGGTAGATGGAGCCGTACCACGCGTTACTGGCATTAAAATACACTTGCGGGCAAGGAACGAGCTGCGGTAGCCCAGATGGAAGAGGCGTCACCACTAATAATGCAAAAGTCGCAGGTTCAAATCCTGCCCGCTCTAGAAAATTTTGCAAGTTTTCAAAAATTACCTAACACGGGAAGTGTTTTAAAAATTTGTTATTCAATACTTCGTCTTGCTTATCGATGGCGAATTATTTTGGTACTCTTTATAATATGTTTCGACCCTTCGATGAACGCGGCCTTTCGTCGACGAAAGAAGACGAAAGACCGCGTTCCTCGAAGCCTTGACCAGCCAACAGACAAATATGGATAACTAGATTTCCGCCCAGCAGTTTCACCTGCTGCCACTCATTTTCCCGTGGTAATAGTTGTTTTCCCGCGGTAAAAGTTTGGCCTATGTGTTATTCCGGGTTATACTCTATCTGTGTTCCAAATTTTATCCAAATCGGTCAAGCCGTTTGAGCGTGAAGAGGCAACAAACATACATACATACACACACACAAACTCTCAGATTTATAATATACGGATGTTAATGTTACAAAAAAGTTAGACGCGCATTTAGACGCTGTCTTAAACATTTTTGCATATGACTTCACGTGAAGATTAGATAATTGTTTATTAATGAACTTAATTACAAATAGGTAACACGATACGGAATAATTATGAGGCTTCTGTTTCCTAAACTAAGAATAATAATTTCTGTATGATAGGTAAGCAGATAGCATACAAAACTATTATTTTAAAAGAACTACTAAAAATTACTTTTATTTCTATAAAATAAAAATAGACGTTACAATAAAATATTCTAAACCTATTGTATTTATATTTCTATCTCGATTATTGTACCTACCAACCTAAATATTTAAAATGTTTGTTGCGGAATTGTGCCGAGACAAACTTTGATAGGTTAACGGCCCCAATTAAATTGTTTACTTTGTAATGTTTCTTTAATAAATGATTAATCTATCTATTAGCTGTGTGGTGCCGGCAGAGTAGAATAGCACCACCCCATCTCTTCCCGTGGGGGTCGTAAGAAGCGACAGAGGGATAAATCCGACCCAAGCACAATCGGTCCTGGAGAGGCCAACTCCACAATTAAACCCGGAACGGGATCTCCGTCAGGCGCGTGTGACAGAGATCTACCGCGCGGCAGACCCCTGCAGCTGACCTGGCTCCGCACGTATCGACTAGTCGTTCCTGGAAGGCCGAGAGGGTGGCGCAGGTCCTGGGCAGCCCTGCGTTTTCCATAATTGCGTCCCAGGCAACGCAGTGTCTGCCTCAGACACTGTTTAAATCGTCTGTCACAGACGTGTGAGGCCAATGATGATGAATCTATCTATCTACCTATGTGGAGATGGCAGCGGCAGCTTCGCTCGGAAGCGGCGGAACACGAAGTCGACAATGTTTAACGTTTTTTGTAATAACATCGTTTATTTTCAGGTATCCTAGTATTGCTGGCGCTGAGCCTGCTCACCCCATACTTCTACTTCATACCGAAGGCGTCACTCGCCGCCGTCGTCATCTGCGCCGTGATATTTATGATTGAATACGAAGTAAGTTCAACCACAAAAGAAGAGAAGAAGAGACTACAGAACGATCCCTCTCGCTCTTTCCGTACCTGCTGGTTGCTACCAGACTTGTATTAAAAACTTGTAACAACATTACATTTACAGAGAGCTACACTGCCCCACTAAGAAGAAAAGCCGTAAGTCAGTGGCGACTCATTTTGAGAAAAACGCAAAAGACTTTAAACGTTAATAATTCAGGATTCAATAAACATACAACGTTACAAATTACTGTTATGTATGGAGAATTGACATATTTTTTTTTGTGTACAGTGTTTTTGCGCTATTCCTTATAGTTTTATTTATAAAGGCAAAAATATTAAACTCATAAGTATTTTCTGAAAAAAAATTATCACTTTACTAAGCAGAAAAACCATAAGTCGGACATATGGCTTTTTGTGAACGGATTCACTTGTAAATAAACCATAAGTATCATCTCATGTCTTTTACGCAAGCGTTGTTGTTAATAGTATCGTATTCATTTGTTAATGGAGCTTCAAAATTCTTTGCAAATATGTTCTTTTTATGCTCCAAGACAGCTTTCACACATACCGCCGCCGGGCTAAAGAGATGGAAGCTGCTGGATTTACGAAATTTTAGTACTTACTTTATGATATTGTATGGACCTCGATGCCTCTGCCATGGCGGCGGCATGCCACATAGCAAAAGTACTGGAAGCATCCGCCCCTTGCGTTATCATGCCGCCAGCCCAGCGACGAAATGTGTGTGTGAGATATCCCTTATAGCTGAGTTAGCCCTTTTCTCAATTTGGGTCAAAAAGTAGTTAGAAGGGAGCAATTAATCTATGAGGTACTTAGGCGCTAATCTAAAATAAAACAAGATTATTTTTATAATTTGAAATATTTATTAATGTAGTTTTGAGATCACATTGAGGTACATTGAACATAATAACTACAACATCTAACTCTAAAACCTAAGTAAATATAGTCTACTAGCTCTTACCTGCGACTTCGTCCGCGTTACATTTTTTTTAGGCAGAAGTTCTAATGTAGGTATGTGTATTCATAGTAAGTGTGACAGTGATATTAGAACAGTTCTTATCTCTACTGTTTAAAGATGACTTGCTTGCTTCTGTTGTTAAAGGGACAATTCAAAATTTGCTATCCGGCCTGAGAGATCAATATTTATAACCATTGAATACAAAAGTCAGTAAATAACAGAGTACTTACTCCAGAGGTGCCGATTTGAGCACGCTAAAAAGGTCAGCGTAAGTAGATAAGACAGATAAAAAGGTAATTTAAGTTACTGTAATACATTTTTATACCTCTTTACCACATTTTTTGTTTTTCTGTCCTCGGTAAAGAAGGCAATGTACTTTCTCAACTTTTTCCCATCATACTGAACAATTTTTGTTTTGGATCTATTTCTGTATCTCTAATAGTTTACGTGGGCTCCTGATTGTACACCTGGTGGTCTACATAAGGTACTCCAGATCCCCAGTGTCCTTGTGAAGAGAAGCGGCCCATCATACTGAACAACTTTTATTTTGGAACCATTTCTGTATCTTTAATAGTTTAGGTGGGCTCCTGATGGTAGACCTGGTGTTCTACATAAGGTACTCCAGATCCTCGATGTCCTTGTGAAAAGAAGCGGGCCATCATATTGAACAACTTTTGTTTTAGAACCATGCCTGTATCTCTAATAGTTTAGCTGGGCTCCTGGTGGTACACCTGGTGGTCTACATCTATACTCCAGACCTTCGAATGCAGATTAAAACCCTATGTCCGTTCTCGGTATGCTAGCAATCTGTGTGCCAAGTTTCATGAAGATCGGTTCAGCGGTTTGGCCGTGAAAGCGTAGCAGACAGACAGACAGAGTTACTTTCGCATTTATAATATTAGTGTGGATTTGCGACCAGGAATTTTGAAACAAAATAATAGTTTGATGTCTCAAATTATGAGAACACACCTGTCTACAACGTAAAAACTTTCTACTTTTCTTATCATACTACGAATAATAACAAAATAACCATTATCTGGTAATATCTAGTAAGTCTAATTGTATGCATAGTGACATATGGTTTTTCTGCTTAGTGTTCGTATAGTGATTAAACCGTAAATCCAGTACTTGTGGCTTTTCTGCTTCTGACACAAGACATATGCTTTTTTTGCTAGTAAGAGCTACAAAATTAGAGGTAAAGTCCTAGAAAGTATTGACTTACGGGTTTCTAAAATTGTCAAGTTCTCTTCAATATCAACCGTTCCTAGAGAGAAAAAAAGGCCTTTTTTCACTGATCCCAAAACTGTATTTAACTCAATTTCCGTAAATTTCCGACTTACGGTTTTTCTTCTTAGTAGGGCAGTACAACTGTCCACTGCTAGACATAGGGCTCCCCTTATTGGTTTTGCCATACTCACCACGCTTGGCAAGCGGATTGTCGAGCGCAGTGCAAGATATTGCTTTCACAGGGAATGCTGCTGCCCATTCCCTGGATCGCTTTTTACGACACCCACCCGTGTCGGTGCCGGCTTGGATGCTATTCAAAGCCGGCAACAAAATTGTTTTATTATGTAATTAAAAAAGATTAATTATCAACGATTATTTTGATTCATATATTATATTATACATAGTACATAAATGAATAAGTAAATGACAAACATTAATTAATATAAACAAATAAGGTAATTCAGTGACCTTGCAAGCGATATTAATTAATGCGAGACTAATTCATAATCACTTTTTATCTTAATAGTTGACTTGCTTCAACATACTATTTATTTTTCGCATGATATTATCATAATAATCGATTAAAATAGTAATCTCTCGATAGGGATTACGGCTGTATCTACAATCTAGCCTTTATCTTTTTCGGGATCGGCAGTCGAACGGCGAGGTAAACGGTAATTTTAGAATTTGTGCAGCACTATTAGCGATATCGGCTTATCGCGTAATATGAATGGACATTGAACACTCAAGTCCGTTAGTCACCTTTTACAACGCCCGCAAGAAAATATGCAAACAGAAGCGGCAGTGGGCTGGCCACATCTGTCGTAGAACTGACGGACAGTGGAGTAAGCAGGTTCTAGAGTGGAGGCCACGCCTCGGCAAGCGTGGCGTTGGACGACCTCCGGCCAGATGGACAGATGACTTGAGAAAGGCGGGCTGGTAGCGACTAGATGGCGAAAACGAGAGATTGTGTCCTATGGCTTACCCTTGGGGAGGCCTACGTCCAGCAGTAGACTGCAATAGACTGATGCATAAAAAAATGACATATGTACAAATAGTGTGAGCAAAGGCAAGCTTATCTCTAAAATATCTCATCCAGTCAACCCGTTGGTAGTGCGAGAATGAATATTTTTGTGGGGACAAAACAATGCAAAAATTAAAAAAGTATGTATGTATGTATGTTTATCGTATTGAATATATATGTTTTTATATATTTTATGTAGGTTTAGTTCAGCAGACTGTATATTTGTAGTTGTGATTCTAATTTCGTTTGTTATTTACTGCCTACTTACCCAATAAGATATGAATTTTCTGACATCAAATAGGTTGGCTGAAAGATCACTTCTTAAGAGATAAACTCGACTTTGCTACTTATTTTATTGTAAAGCTTTTTATTAATATTGTGCAATAAAGGATATATATGTAAGAAAATATTTATTACAATTGTAATATTAATCGAATTCGCAGAACTACCAAATAATCATCTTTTCCTATTTGACCCTTAACAAAACATTCTGATTGAATAATGTATGTATGTAATAACTTTATTGCCCCAAATAAAAAAATAAAAACACAAATAACAGAAAAGGTTAGGCACAAAGGCGGACTTATCCCATTAAGGGATCTCTCCCAGTCAACCTTTGAGAAATCCAGAGGACATGGTGTGCGCAGGTAAACTATGGTACGAAGTAGAAGCAAAGAAAAAAAAGTCAAATCGACACTTAATATAGCTGTCAAAGAATAATAAGTATATGTACATATAATCCTACTTAAATAATTAAATATAGAAACATACATAATATAATAAAATAATATATTAAATATAAATACAAGCCCTATTCGCCGTGTGATGCCGGCTTAGAATAGCATCACCCTATTTCTTACCCATGGGTGTCGTAAGAGCCGACTAAGGGACTCGAGGGATGTGTATTGCAATTTTAGGCGATGGGCTGACAACCTGTCACTATAGTGATACACAGTTATCTAATTGACCCTCAAACTTTTGTCAGATGTGGTGTTAATATCCGTTTTACGGCCGTTAACGCTCTGCCTACCCTGTAAGGCGTGATTTATGTATGTATGTATGTACAAGCCCTATAAATCGTCAGAGTTATTTAAGTAGAAATAATCGTTGTGAAAGTTTGAGCAATGGTTTGGTTTGCAGGTAGTGAAGCCGATGTGGCGTTCGCGGCGCGCCGACCTCGTACCAGCATTCGCCACATTCGCTATCTGCCTGGTAGTCGGCGTGGAACTAGGCA
The DNA here is from genome assembly GCA_027580185.1 of Tuta absoluta. Lineage (NCBI taxonomy): Eukaryota > Metazoa > Arthropoda > Insecta > Lepidoptera > Gelechiidae > Tuta > Tuta absoluta. Next base: position 2,709,747 of record JAQAHW010000016.1, on the reverse strand, counting down.
TACTGGCCGGGGTCGCTGTCAATGTTATACTGCTCTTGTACCCCAGTGCCAGGCCGCAGCTTGAAGCTGAGATTGTCACTGTAAGTTTGAATTTATGTTATAATGCCCCGAATTTAACTGCACACTTCCTTGTTTTCACACATACATATATACATGCATACACATATCACGCCTATAATCCCTTGTGAGGTAGGACGAGCTTAAACGGCCGCTGAACGAAAATTTGCGCCACGTATGATAATTGGAGGGTCGTTCAGAAAGTTGAGAATCGCTATAGAGGCAGGTCGTCAGCCCGTCGCCTAAAATTGCGATACACACCCTCAAGTCCCTCAGTTGCCTCTTACAACTCCCACGGGAAAGAAATGGGGTGATGCTATTCTAAGCCGGCATCACACGGCAATGTAAGTTTTGAATTTATGTTATAATGCCCCGAATTACCGTTGATGCCGGCTGTGCCGTGTGATGCCGGCTTAGAATAGCATCACCCCATTTATTTCCCATGGGAGTTGTAAGAGGCGACTGAGGGACTTGAGGGGATGGGCTGACAACCTATCACTATGGCGATACACAATTTTCCGAATGACCCTCAAATATATGTCCGACGTGGCATAAATGTCAATTTTTGCTGCCGTTAACGCTCTGCCTACCCCGCAAGTGATAATAGGCGTGATATATGTATGTATGTATGTATTACCCTAGGAAAGGCGTAGAAATAACGATAACTAACTGCACACTTGCTTGTTTCAGTGTGCCTAATATCTTTCTTTCTATTATTATTTTTATTTTGTTTGTTACATATTTTTAAATCAAAGCGCTATCATGCGCTATCAAACTTTTTTAAACTATTCGATGGCCACGATACAGGCTGTGCCTAGTGTGGGATCAACAGTAAAACTTATATAAAAGTGTATTTTTGGCAATAAAACTTTTTGTATTTGTACTTAGTACCCGCTAAAAGTCTTGTTTTTCTAACTATCAAATCTAATACTGGGACTACAGCGTTTCGACTGTTTTTTTTACTACTACTCGTACTGCAAATAACTGGTCAAAATGAAATAAAAAATGACTGAATGGAAATTACTGGTCATTTTATACAGGGAAGTCAAAGAGAAAGCAGAAGACAGATACTGGCGGAAACTCCACCGACAAGAGCAATTTTCTTAAATATAAAAAGAATCTTTGTATTTGTAGCGTTTAGTTAAATTACAGTTTATTCTCTATTCATTTCTCTCTCGTTTTCTATACTTTCTCCTCCACCCAAAGGTTGTCTGAAAGAGATAAGGCCGCTTTTACGCATATTAACTATGAACTTCCTGATATTTTTCTATGTCTTAACTTACCCAAGTACTTTTTAAAGCTTGATTCGCTGCAGATGTTTAGTACCAATGTATTACCAATGAAGTTTGCCTACTTTTAGTCTGAAATTTGGCGTAAATTGTGCGATTCATGGTAATTGAAAACATATAAACAGGCCAATATCGTGGTCAGTCAAATCAAACAAACAAACAAACATATATCATGCCGTTATCCCTTGCGGGGTAGGCAGAGCGTAAACGGCCGCAAAACAACGAACATTTACGCCACGTCTGACAAACGTTTAAGGGTCATTCGGAAAATTGTGTATCGCAGTCAAATCAAGAAGTACAATAATCGTATAACACATAATCTTACTTTACCTACTCTCACATATTGCAAATCAAAACATTTCAGAAACAAAATTTGTTGTTGAATATGAGTGTAACCTATGACCAAGGCAACCGATACAAGGAATCCTAGTTTTTAAGTGTTACCGTATTTTTCCGCAGACAAACTCCGGTCTACATTACCTGCTTATAACAGTTGGGAACAGTTTGTACTTCCCCGGCGTAGAATATATCAGACAATTCGTGGAGCGAGCTGCGAAGAAACAAGGGGACTGCTCCATGCCCGTCGTCATCGACTGCAGATATGTTCTCGGTGAGATTCTAGTCATTTTCTCTTACACACACACACACACACACATATCACGCCTATAATCCCTTGCGGGGTAGGCAGAGCGTAAACGGCGGCCGCAAAAACGGACACTTACGCCACTTCAGACAATTTTTGAGGGTCATTCGGAAAATTGTGTATCGCCATAGTGACAGGTTGTCAGCCCATCGCCTAAAATTGCAATACACACCCTCGAGTCCCTTAGTCGCCTCTTACGACTCCCACGGGTAAGAAATGGGGTGACGCTATTCTAAGCCGGCGTCACACGGTTTTCTCTTACATTTTTATTTATTTTTGAAAACTTGCAAATGTTTAAAGCGCGGGCAGGTTTTAAACCTGCGACTTTCGCATTACTAGTGGCGACGCCTCTTCCATCTGGGCCACCGCAGCTCGTTCCTTGCCCGCTAATTTCGCAAGTGTATTTTGATGCCAGTAACGCGTGGCACGGCTCCATCTACCGGGTTAGTTTCGCAACTAATACCCGGCGACTGATTCTATCTTTACAGATTAATGAAGTCTAAGCGATGAAAATTGAAAACCCGCGATATATTGAATACCAAATTTTCAAACACTTCCCGTGTTAGGTACACAATTTTTGAAAAAAAAAATTTGCATGTTTTCAAAAGTTGTATACCTAACACGGGAAGTGTTTTAAAATTTGGTATTCAATCTTTATTTATTTCTAGTGGATAGTATCCCTGCCTGCTACGCCGAGGGTCGTTGGTTCGAGTCCTACAAGACAAATATTTATTAAATAAATTTTCAGTTGTGTTTAGTCTAGGTGTTTTCTGTGTATATTATGTATTTATTTGCAAAAAAAAAAAGTAAGTAAGTATTTATGTATTAATATTAGCTACCTAGTTCCCATAGTACAAGTACTATGGTACAAGCTTTGCTTAGTTTGGGGCTAGATGGCGCGGTGTGAATTGTCAAAGATAATTATTATTATGTATCTTTTTCTCTTTCATCTGTATTTATTTTTTGAGTTTTTTTACTTATATATATTTTGTTTTCTGTGTCTCCCGCTTTGAAAAATATACTCGTATTTAAAAAGTATTTTAGATCTAATCATTATATGTTAGCTTTCTCGTTCGCTCTTGCACATTTCCAAATTTTTACATACTATATACCTACACACATACGTACAGGAACTCTAAAAAAATTGGCATATGGTTGGGCAGTCGTGTAAAAATACGGTCGCTTTCCGTGTCACTTTGTATGCTTAGATCTTTAAAAATACGCAACGAATAGAGATTGAGCGATCCAAGATGCAGGTTTATAGGTACCTTTCCTTCCTTCAGGAAAACTGGTAACGAATAAAGAAATCTAAAAAATAGATGGAATGCAAGATATACTGGTATCATGTTATAATATTTTTTTGTTAACATCCTCCGTAAAAGTACTATCTCTTAAATTAAGGTTGCTATACGATATTCTGATCAAGAATACATTAAACTTTTTTACCGTGCCATAATATTTTAGTTTTTATGAGTGCTCTCTTATCAGGGTGCTTCTCAATTTATTATCCTATAAACTTTTCGTGTTATAATTTTAAAAAATCTTTAATAAGCAATACGCTCGCTTATCAGTCATCGTCCTCACGATTTTATGGTTAATATGCGTATGGTAATATGCTTTTATGTGAAAACCGACACTTAAGACAAATAGTAATTTTAGAAAACTTGCAATATTTTCTAATACGGGCAGGATTTGAACCTGCTACTTTCGCCATCACTGAGCCGCGGAAGACCATAATTATGGAAGAGGCTTCGCCACTAGTTATGGAATCGCAGGTTCAAAAAAATGCAAGTTTTCTAAAATTGTGTACCTATCACGGAAAGAGTTTTAAAATTTGGTAAAAAATAAAGCAGTAAAACTAACTAGACTAATATAAGGGCGATTGCAGGGCAAGATGTTGTATTTACCTGGTGCCCATTCCTTCAATTAATTCTTTCGTTACCTTTGACATCTTTTTAACATTGTGTTTAGGTATATATCCCAACTTATATAATATATACATACATATATAAGTATACATTTTGTAAAATTGTGCACGATTTATCAGCCTCACCTTATGCTATCTCTTTCTTTTTTAGAAATAGGTTGTACCTGTTGTGTTGTTTTTCTTAAATGTTATTGTCCTGTGTTTCATCTTGTGTGCAATAAAGAGTTAAACCTTTATAATGTTCCCACCTTAAATTGAACCTTTTATACTATGTGATGCACAATGGAGTGGCATTGTCATATTTTGACAAAACTCCTTAAATAAAGATTTAAAAAAAAAAACTAGCCGCAATAGATTTCAAAACCAATAGAACTTTTTAAGATGCTCGTTAAAGAGTGAAATAAATAAATAACCCTGAGTAAGATGGTGCTATTTCAATCTAGCACCACAATGCAATTCATGTGTGCAAAGATTAAGTTTTGTACATTTCAGGCGCTGAGCCATTTTAATCTAGCACCACAATGAGATTGATTCATGTGTGTAAAGATTACGTTTTGTACATTTCAGGCGCAGATTTCACAGCAGCGAAAGGAATATGCGCGTTGTCCAGCTCGCTGTCATCCCGCGGCCAGCCATTGGTGCTCCTCGCGCCGCGCGACAGCGTCACTTCGGTGTTCAGCGGGGCGGGCTCAAATGTGGTCATCGTGCTCACACTGACCGACCTCGATCAGACCTTGCAGGGTAAGAAATACCCTTCAGACGCAAAATGATAAAATAAATATCTTGAACACTTCACACAGCCAACCAAGCAAAGCCTGTTCTATAATAATAATAATGAAAGTTTATTGAGTTAAAAGATTTACAGATCTGCTCTTAAAAACTAATCGTTATGATTGTGAACGTATTACAGTGAACAGGAGTTTTATGCCCCTACATCCCAGACTAAGAAAATTAATTCCTGTAACTTAGGATGTAGTGAAACGACCGCAACGTTACAAATGCATTCACTTTAGATGCTTATACTGTGTCAGTGTGTGTGTGTAGTAGTAGTAGTAGTGTGCGTAAATGAACGAATAGCGTTCACATCCCAGAGCACTTGAGCACTAAGACAGAAACACCAGCAGTTCCTCTGTTTCGTTGTAATTCTGCAAAGATAACCAAGCAGTAAGATTTTTCTTCACATCTATGGGAACTAGATAGCTGATAGAATGCATAAATACCCAAACTCACCACAAATATTTGAAAAGTATCTTACAAATACTTATGCGGTGTGGGGATCGAACCTACAAACCTCGGCGTAGCAGGCAGGGGTTACGCCATCGGGACAGTAAAAATGCCTACTCACCTCTCTCTTTTCGTGTGGGACACCGAGTCGTCCAACGTAAAGTAGCTCTAATCGAGCTATAGTAGTTTTTAAGGTGAAACCTTGTTAATGGCTTAGTACTGTACTTAAACATTATAGTCCATTTTTGTTAACACAGCTGTAAGATTCCCGAAAATAAATAAAATAAAATATTTAAATATTCAAGCTGGGACTAGTGTTTGTCTGTCTTTGAGTAAGGCTCGTGCCTCTTTGGGTATATTTTAGTTTGAGGTAGAATTCTTGGCACAATCTGAAACTTATTCCTTTGCTTACATGTGTAAGTATATTTGACTTAGATATTTTATTCACCCACACACACTTGATCTCGATAAATTGTGACATGCAATGCATAATATATAGGGTGACATTTTACTTGTGACCGATAGCGAAAACTCAGATCGGGCTGGCGATAAGGAACAACTATTCCCAAGGAACAAAGATCGAAATAAGACCAAAATATTTCGAGCTTCCATAGTAACCCAAATCAGCTGATCGGCAAGTTTGTATGGAAGGTCCAAATATTTTTGGCATATTTCAACTTATGTTCCTTGGGAAAAGTTGTTCCTTATCATCAGCCCGTTTAGAATTTTCGCTATCGGTCACTAGTAAAATTTCACTTTGTATAAATAAAACATTTTAACCAGGAAAGAAAAAGTTCTTCTCTGTTATTGATTAATCAAGTTCAACAATATCGATATTGAACTTGGAAGTCTGCGTGAACGTATTTATCGCATTACTATTTATATAATCACACGTAATATGATTATCTACTATATCTATGTAATAATGCTTGTTTCGGCATATCTTAATACATATTACGATAAGATTATTACTGGTATGATGTCATAATGACACACAAATTACATAAACGCGTATTTGTAGATATGAGATTTATTGTAAACTAGATTTCCGCCCAGCGCCCGCCCAGTTTCACCCGCTGCCACTAATTTTCCCGTGGGAATTGTTGTTTTCCTGCGGTAAAAAGTGGCGTATGTGTTATTCCAGTTTATACTGTACCTGTTTTCCAAATTTCATCCAAATCGGTCAAGCTGTTTGAGCGTGAAGAGGTAACAAACAAACATACATACACACACACACACAGATTTCACAACTCTCAGATTTATAATATTGGTGTGGATTTTGATTACACATACAGTTATCACGCCTTTATTCCTTGCCGTAAGCAGAACGTAAACGGCCGTAAAATGCGGTCGCTATCGCCACGTCTCACAAATATTTGAAGGCCGTTGCAGAAAATTCGTGTATCACTATAGTGAGATGTTGTCAGCCTGTACCTCGAGTCCCTTTGTCGCCTCTTACGACACCCACGGGAAAGACATAAGGTGATGCTATTCTTCGAGTCTCTTAGTCGCCACTTACGACACCCACGGGAAAGAAATAAGGTGATGCTATTCTAAGCCGGCATTACACGTTACATTAATTAACTTAGAATATAATCTATGCATACTAATGAAGCTCTGCCTTATCGCTCTAGTCAAGTTTTGTTTGTTTGTATGTAATCGTTAACTTTGATATAGGAACCACCAACGAAATGGATAGATTTTTAGAAAAAGCCACACTATTTCACTATGCATTCTTGTCTAGCATACGGTACTCATACATACATACACATATCACGCCGTTAATCCCTTGCGGGGAAGGCAGTGCGTAAACAGCCGCAAAAAAACGGACATTTACGCCGTGTCTGACAAATATTTGAGGGTCATTCGGAAAACTGTGTATCGCCATAGTAACAGGTTGTCAACCCATCGCCTTAAATTGCAATATACACCCTCGTGTCCCTTAGTCGCTTCGCCTCTACGACTCCCACGGTACTTTCACAGCTGTAAAATGTCTTATTCCCTCGGAATTGGTGGCACTAAGTGAAACTGATAGGCGAACCATTAGCTAGGCTTGAGAAGTAGGGGTTGGGCCATCCATCCATCCATTGTATCTAGGCTAATAGCACATTCACACCATGCACATGCTCCTGCTCCTGCCGCTGTCGCAAATATTACTCGAAATACTTCCGCGGAAGTATCATCGCGAGTGATTGTTCACACACTGCCGTTATCTTCTCGCACCAATACGAGTGAGCGAGGTAGCAATACATTCCACAAGCGTTCGTGCTGCCGTTCCTTTGACTCGCGCACGAAAAGCCGACATTCGCGGGAGCACGGGAAGTGGCAGCGGCATGACGAGTAGCAGCGCGAGTGACCTGTTTACATGCTCGCGCTGCCCACTTACTTTACTTTTTCCCTGCCCATATTGGCATTTTGTGAACATGCTGGTAGGATAATATCTATGATATATACAATATGTGATATAATATATGACGGAAAATCTATTTTATCGTAGACGTGAGAGTTTTACTCAATTTAATCCTTTTTTCTGTTTTCTTTTCAGATCTAACCGGCCAGATACCGCTGCCTATTATAAAAAACAAAAACATCATCACCCCACCACCGACGTACGATTCTTTAAGACAGACTGACGATGAGGCTCCAGAAGTCATCATTATGGCTGAAACCAACAGACATCCCTTGCTGAGCCGAAATGGAACGTCGAAGTCACTACCCAGTGAGATAAACGATACATAGTATAAGTATTATAGTAAAATAGGAATTTAAGTAGAATGGAACGTAAGTAGTTTTGGTTTGTAGGAGTAAGACTTGAGATTTAATGCAATGTATTTAATGAAATAACGTAGTTCTTTGAATTAATTAACTTATATCTATTGTTTATGTCTTTTTATGTGTAATTTTAGCACAAACTTTTTATTTAGCTATTTATTACCCAGTACTGAAGTATCGTCGTAGATTTTAAATAAATAATAGTCTTTATTCCATGTAAACGACTAAAATCTCAAACTAAAAACTGTCACTGTCACTTTTTGTTAAATAGTCTTAGACAAGGATAGAAGATGATCGCCTCTTAAATTGTGTAACATTTACGCATTTTATGCGGTATCTGTCATTATTAAGCGGCGGTTAAACATACGAGAAAATATGCGAAACGCCGCGAAAATCATAAACTATTTAAGACATGACCTAATGTAGTTAGTCTATGACATCAGTTAAGGGCCTGCCTCGAACTTTTAAACGTCCCTTTCCCACTAATGGCAAATCCTGTGTGTGAGAACAGAGCGGAATCGCCATATTTAGACAATTTTTCACTGTTTCGGAAATTTCTCGCCAAATAAACAAGTAGTCAAAAAACTGTACGACAATAAGGTGTACAAGACGTATCGTATTTGCAAAAAAATAATGTGTTATGTTCATAAGATTGCTATACACTACGCAAAATTTATAGACCGAACTTTGAAAAATAAATCTATCGAGCAAACTTTCTTTAATCGTGTTTTCCTGCGACAAAAATCTAGATAATATAATAAACAATCATTATACATAAAAATAAGTTGTTTATCATATTCACCAACGAAATTGCGTGCATCCAAAAATACCTCTCACGGCCCGCCCTTAACCTTTACTAGACTTCTTTAACGGAACGCGACAGCGATATTTTTAATTAGCCGTTTTAGTCAGTTACGTGGAATTGAGACAAATAACATTCCCATAACTTTTATGCCTATCGATCTAAATGACTCTCTTATCCCAGTGAAAAGCTAAATTTTATAAATAACGTCCAAAATGATTGTCAAAATTTCGCTCTCTTCTTCTCTCTTAAATCAAACTTTAAAATTATATACTTTTTCTCAGTGATCTGTTACAAATCATGACCAGTACATGTACGTATTACAAGACAATATTCTGCAAATTGGTAATGTTAACTTGCCAAGTGATACATTTTATAATAGCAAGAAATGTAAAATGAACTGTGACAAACTGTGCCAGAAATAGCTAGTAGTCCTTGTAAAGTATTGCCATCCGGGTAGGGCATATTAGACAGCTTTCAGATTCGAGCTAATGAAATGGCAGCGGCTCCATTTTCCCTTGTTGACATATCTTTTAGTATGGAACTGACAGCTGTCAACTAAGGATTATTAGGATTGCCTCACTTTAGGTAGATACAATGTAAATAGAGTAGATTTTTTGTTATATTAATAGGATGCAGTATTTATACGATAATATATGCACTAGGAATATTCCAGTAAGTCGTTTAGTTTTGTTTGCGCGAAAGTTTGTTCCGGGTCTGACTATTATTTTATAATTATAAGAGAATATGTTACCTATACTATAAGTCCCAGTGATTCAAAGTTAACAGTTAACATTATTATAGCACAATTTTTAATTTAAACAAAGAATTTTATTTTTTACAAAATATCCCTTACGTACATCCCTAGTCTGCCAAATTAGTTCAAATAATAAACACAAAACATATTTTTAAACGTTTTATTTGATAAATATCTATTAAATTGTCTTAAATCTATAAAATAATTTATAAAGATAAAATATTTAGCACCATTACTGTTATAATGTAACATCTAATAAATGCACTCTCTGACTAATAATTTAATGAGTATCATAAAACCTTAACCAGTATAAATGCAATGTTCTGTAAATATTACTTACCACACGTTTTATATTCACAAATGTTGTTTTACGAGAATAATTGGTTTTTTTACACGAGGTTTAAGGCCAAATCCAATACTTATTATCTTGCTATATGCGAAATGCTTAAGCCATTTTTGTAGACAGTTCAGTGGCTTGTAAAATCATTATAATATCACGCAGTTATATAGCAGAATTAGAAATTCGTCAGAAATTCTATGATTTTAGCCAAAAGCCGAAAAATTGCAAAACAGTGACTTCTTTTGCCATCGACCTAAAGAGATCTAGGAATTCGGCACAATTAAGACCAAGTTTCTTGACTTGTTTAGGAAAATGTTAGAATGAAGTTTGGGATTATGCCATATTCAGGCTTTTGTCCAAATTCCTAGAATTTCAGACGAATTCCTAATTCTGTTATATAACTACGACATATACATTTCATTATTCGTATTGTCACTGGAATACTGGATTGACCCGAATATTACACTTGTGTAAAATATCCAAATGCAGTTAATCTGCTGTTCTTATATATTAAAATTCACAAAAAACACTGTGACATAATTTATCAGTCAGCCATTACAGGCTTATACAAAATAGAATAGAAGTGTATTCAAATATTTTAATGAAGTGATGATTGATGATGATTTCGTATCGAATACACTTCTATTGAAAATCTTAATTAAGGCTGCCCTATGAAGGCATTTTGAACAACTATAATAATGTAAAGACATTCCACCATCGACAAAAATCTTCAAGTGCGTCGGAGAAAAAAGATCTCTACTTTATTTGTAAATTACGACAATAGTCTACGACTGAGCCACGGTAGCCCAGATGGAAGAGGCGTCGCTAGTACGAATTACGAAAGTCACAGGTGCAAATCTTGCCTGCGGTAGATAATTGCTCCAAAATTGTATACCAAACACGGAAAGAGTATTTAAATTTGGTATTCTACGACAATAGTCATTATAATAGGGTTTAGAAGTATTCCCAAAAATTTGCCTTCATAGGACATCAGTACCAACAGTTTTAGTCAGTCTACTGCTTGTCGACAATCTGAAACATGGGTTTGGAGACGGTCAGCAGTTTCTCAGAGACGACGTGAGCGATCCTCGCGCTCCGCCGCCACACCAGCTCGCGGGTGCGTTCGTGGTTGCTGTCCACACGGACCTGGAACGAAGGCATTCGATGATCGGATGAGATTTTAAGCAGGTATTTGTACAGTTCGTTAAGACTTTGGATTCTAATCTCATAGACGTTTATTTGGTTACTGCAACGTGTCAGTGTCAGGCGAGCTGTGAGTACACGTATTTTGTCATGAGTCATGTATGATGGCTTATAAAGGTGGTGTACACTTTCATATAGCAACAATGAACATATGCCTACGTAGTTGCTTCATCCTGAAATTGATTTATTTTTAGGTATTCAAGTGGATGTTGAAATAAGAAAACTGATCTATACTGTCAAAACCTTTAACTGAAGGGAAAGCCAAAAGGAATAGTGGAGCTTTCTCTGAGGGCACGTTAAGGTAAGTCTGCATTATTTTTACAATGGACAACGTCTTACCCAAAGGTTTAATTGAACATTGACGGCCGATGTGGCGCAGCGGTAGTGCGACTGCCTGCGGCGCAAAGGTTCCGGGTTCGATTCTCGGTGGGACACTCACAAAAGTTGATATTTATCACTTTGTGAATTTGTTTCCGGTCTGGTTAAGACATTGCAGGGTGAACCAACTGATTGTCCGAAAAGAAATGGTTCCGTGATTCGGAGGGCACGTTAAGCCGTCGGTCCCGGTTGCTGTCTATGATTACTTAGACGGCGGTCGTAACACAACCATGTCAGAGGCCTACTAGTGGTAGTAGGCGGTTGAAAAACTCTGACACCAGGGTTCATCGGGTTGTTGGACGACCCGGTGTCCCACACGAAAAGAGAAGAGAATTGAACATTTGTGTTCAGGTAGTTGTGATACCTATCCGACTTTTTCTTTGTCTTTATAAGCATGTTTAACTTTGCAAAACTAAGAAGTAATGTACCTGTTTGGGCTGTAGAACCTTGATGGAGTGCAAAGTGGCGACACCTTGGTTGTTTACTCTCAGGCTTATCTTGCCGGTCATCTCGGCTGTGGTTGCAGTCGCCGACTTGATCTCCTTCTTTGCACCACGGCCAACCTTAAATAGAAAAAAAAACATGAGTTTGATTTTGCGAAACATTTTGTTGTTGTAATTTATTTCGCGGTTCTGTTTGACTTATTCTACTATAACCTGATATACAGTTCTATTGAAAGACTTTAAAAATAGAATGCATCTACATTAAATCGCTGAACTATGAGGACTTCAGACTCATGTAATTTTTTTTTTTACATTGAAATAAAAGTTCCCAATCCCAAATTTGAATTATATAGGGTAAAATTTTACTATTGACCGATAGCAAAAACTCAAGACGGGCTGGTGACAAGGAACAACATTTCCCAAGTAAAAAAGGTTGAAAATTTGACATTACTAGCACGTCTTGAGTTTTCGCTATCGGTCACCAGTAACATTTCACCCTATATAGGCAAATTGAAATCACTAAGAAGCCTAAAACAAATACGACATACCTCTTTCTCAACCCTCAGAATGAGTGGACCAACAGCAAAGTTGCTCTTGACAGTCGTGTGATCAGTCATGATGTTCACAGCAACATCACCAACCCTCCTCAACGAAGACAGACCATACAAAGTTCCTTTTGCTCTGGGCTTGCTTTTTTCACTAGTCGTTTTAGTCTTGTTCTTAGTCTTTGTCACTGGTTTCTTAGTAGTGGTTTTTACTGGTGGTTTTGGTTTAGGCTTGGTTTGCTTCGGTGGTTTAGGTTTGGTTGTAGTAGGCTTAGCCTTTTCGGCTTTCTCTTTTAAAGCTCTAGATTGGGTTTGAGTTTCGTTCTGTACTGCGGCGGTTTGCTCTGCGATGGGTTTCTCTTCGATGGGTTTAGGTTCTTTGACAGGGTTGATTTTATCAGCCACAGCTTCTATGGGAGCAGCCTCGTCTTTAGGTTTTTCAGCGTTGCTGCCTCGGGCAGTGTTCTTCTTCTTTGTTGAGCTTTTCCTGTAAATATGAATGGTACGTTGTGTAATATGGCTTTTTTTACCCGTTAACCGTACAACGTTTCACCTATGCAACTTAAACCATTTCCCATTAGTAAAACCGAAAGAAAATTTTGGACCAATTTAAAAGGTCTCTTCTTGGTAAAAGTTGTTCAGTTTCGTTTGCTCTCTAACCATCTTATGTGAGATTACTGAACGACTTATACTTTTAGAAGGTTTTTGGTGACACCATATATTACTCATAGATGGAAATTCTTCAATTTTGTTCTTAGCAGCAAATTAAATTAATCTAAAATTGAATTCCCGTTTGAGATGTTTGTAAAGTACCTAAGTTATACTGTATCACATTGCCTGAGTAACCATTAGGTACTTCGTAAGATTCTCGTTTGAGAAGTTTTTAAGTACCTAAGTACAATTTGATTACATTGCGTTAGTAACCATTAGGTACTTTTAAATACATATATCACGCCTTTATCCGATGCGGGGTAGGCAGAGCGTAAACGGCCGTAAAAACGAATATTTACACCACGTCTGACAATCATTTAGAGGGGCTAAAGTGACAGGTTGTCAGCCCATCACCTAAAATTACAACTTTTTGTGGCTTTTAGTGTATGTATAATAAACTCGAGTCCCTTAGTCGCCTCTTACGACCCACATGGGAAAGATATGGGGTGTTGCTATTCTAATCTGACATCAAACGGCAAATAACTCGGCAAATAATAACATATAATTTTAATCTATCTCTAGTATTTCTGACTTTAAACAGCAAAATCTTACTGCATCTCACCTTTTGTTCTTATTACTTTTCTTATTGTTCTTCTTAGTATTCTTCTTCTTATTGGTTGTCTTCTTGCTCGCATCGATTGGCTGCAGTTTGACGCTGACAGGGTCGTAGGATCTACGAAGGACATCATTCATCTTCTCGAGGATGTTGTCGACGAAGCGGTTGTACTTGATGATGTAGACTGCCGGCACTGGTGGCTTCTTCGGAGACTCTTCAATAGCACCTACGTTTAATTTGTCTTTGTAAATGGTTGTAAGGAACGAAGAGTGGCGAAGCGTGGTTGTTTAGATAGCGAGAATGATCAGTATTTTTGCCTCCATACATACATATAGCACGCTATATCCTTTGCGGGGTAGGGAGACGTGAACGGCCTTTACGGATATTTACGCCACGTCTGACATACATTTGAGGGTTATTTAGAAAAATGTGTAGCGCCATAGTGACAGGTTGTGAACAAAGAGAGTTGTCACCTAAAATTGCAACACACATCAAGTTCCCTAGACGCCTATTTAGACATCCGCGGGAAAGAAATGGAATGATGCTATCCCAAGCCGATTTTTCAAATTGTGTATCGGTTAGGTATGCATGGCATTTAGTATTTTTTTTTTAAATAAATATCTTGGACATTTCACACAGCGCCATCTAGCCCCAAACTAAGCAAAGCTTGTACTATGGGAACTAGATAGCTGATACTATTACTTATACCTATACTTTTTTTTTGTAAATAAATACATATTATAAATAGAAACACCCAGACTAAACACAAATATCTGATAATGACTAAACAAATATTTGTGCCTTGTGGGGATCGAACCCACGACCCTCGGCGTAGCAGGCAGGGGTACTATCCGCTACGCCATCGGCTCAGTCAAATATTAGTGAGTAATGATTAAACAACATACTCACAGTATTGGTGAGTATGTTGTTTAATCATTATATAATATAAGGAATTCTCCCCAAAATACTGAAAGCTCTTGGTAAGTAGAGTCCGGCAAGATGCCAAGACTGATTTATTTAGCGCAATCCATTTTGTTCTAACATTGTTTATTAATTAATGGTACCTACTATATCCACTCGAACTATATTAAATGTAGAAACATTTTATTGGCGTTACAAAATTATGTTTCTTAAGGACTTTATTTTCAACTGTAAGCTGTTGGTTTCTCTAATAAGGATAAAAAAAAACCTAACAGGCAGACAGCTGTTCTGAGCTGGTAATGTTCATGAATTCTAGATTCATCCTCATCAACTTATTCGCTAGGTATATATAAATAACCGTGTATTGAAAGGAACTCTGAACTCTGACTTTTTTCCATCATCTTTAATTATACAGGTGAAATTTTACTAGTGGCCATTTGCAAAATCTCAATCAGGCTGGTGATAAGAAACTTTCCTCACGGGCCATAGGTTTAAATATGTCATAAATATTTTTAGTTTCTAAAGTAACTCCAAAGTCTTTTTTCGTATTTCGATGTTCCTTGGGGATAGTTGTTCCACCAGCTCGTCTTGAGTTTTCGCTATCGGTCACTAGTAAAATTTCACCTTATTGCTAACGGAGAATGAAAGGAGTCAGAGTTCCTTTCAAAACACTGTTATTAATGTTCCGAGTGTAGATTCTATTGTCGTCAAACAGCAATGTTTTTGGCAGATCAGTCAAATGCATCTATAATATTTTATTTTCGTATACTGAGACCCCTATCACTCCTGAATACCGTACGCCTGGCATACATATTGCTCGTTATCTTGAGTTCATTGAATTGACACCCATAAAATAACCAGAAATGTATGCTGGAACGTGCACGGTATTCGGACTAGTGTAATAGCCTTTTAAGGTATTTCCTTTAACAGAGGTACTTGTCTATTAAACCAAATTCATTCAGAAGCCTAGGCCTGGTACCGGTCTTGAGACTTCTAAAGCAGTAGCTCGGATGTAGATAGCTATCACTTTCGCGGACATGTATGGCAAGGAATGTCGTGAAATGGTTTCATTCTGTCACCTCAATAATTTGTGATTTGCAGTTATAAATTATTCATGCAATGCACGTTGCTATTAAGAATCTTAGGAAGTGATTCTACTTTATTGCATCGTATAAGACTTGTCTTCATTGTTCTGTTGTATCATAGGCCAAGTTTGTTTAACTACTCCGCTCGTAACAGCACACATGTGTGCTTGACAATACAAATCTATTGTTGCAAAATTCGACCTGAGCGAAGTGGTTAATACTTACACGTAATATCTAAGTAAATAACTTAGATATTACCTCATGATCGACTCGAAAGTTATTAAGAAATCGAGAGTTAACAAAACTTTGGATGTCAAACAAAGAGTAGAGAGCCCTAGCCAATAGAAAGTTTGGCGAACCAGCGAAACTTCATTAATAAACAATTTCTCTTTCGACGGATGCTATTCTTGTTAGTCAACTAAATGTTTACTTCTCCAATTACTATTTTCATGACATCACGCACCTATATCGTATGGCACCTGATAATTATTCGGTACATCATGCATGCGGTATACAATACACCTAATTCTAATCACGTTGCGCCCGCGCACGCGAACTAACTGTATCCCCCCGAGCCCCCTTTGAATTATAATGACCAGTTACAATTAATACAACCAGTCAACGGTGGATTTTCTATTTTCCACACGTAAAAGAAACTGCGTGCCGGGCAGCGCACAATCGAAGAAATCTAATTGCGACATACATAGCCAAACGCACTTCGTAAACCCAGACCAGTTACAATTGCCTACATGAATCCGTCGATTTTGCCCCAGTTTCGATACTAGCTTCCGAAATGCAGTTCTAATCAAATGAACTTGCTTTATCTTCTTACTAGTGTTATGCAATGTGATTCAAAAGTCAGTACGTATTTAGACCAATTTCTGTAGAGCAAATTCATTGCCTTATACGTGCAGCCATTAACGACCATCGAACACCATAAAAATATCTCATTTCCGTGAAAGGAAGCTATCAAGTGCAACTAAAGGCGGTGCCGCCAACAAACGGGTTTCATTTAGGTCGTATATAACTCCTCGGTACTCTCCCAGCGTTTCACGATGGCAAACATTTAAAATTTCTCTTTTCGCATCTCATTATCTCGTTTTCACTGAGCCGGACGTCGGACGCGACCACGACTCGCGAATTTCGCGGCAATTTCGTCATTAGTGAGAGTAAACATTTGGTTCGATTTACTTTCTATCGATAGAGTTGCTCAAGGTCGGCGTTGGGCTGGACGCGCAAGGTCAAAGAAAGTGTCAAGGCTGGAGAAGAAATCGGGCGGGTTCATCGCACCGGTTGGGAAAGTAAGCGGGCAGCCGCGGCCGCAGCGACCCCTTGACATACATCGAGAACTAGTTCCTTCTCGAGAGTAGTCCCTCCGCACTGGCTGCGCCGGCGCCGGCCACTCCCGACAGAGGAATCTCGAGCCCATTCCTCAAACTCGACCGATCCATCGATATCACGGGATGCAGGGAAGGGATAAAGATTGGTTTGTGCGTTATACTACATACATAATCGGTCAAAAAGCTAGTCATAAATTATATATCAGAAATGCGATCTCTACACAAACATAATTATGTAATTTATCTAGAGAAATATATGGGAGTTAGATAAATACATTAATATATCCATACCAAAATACATCTAAGACATATTCCATAGTCATGGGTAAGGGAATGAAGATACATAAATACGTAATGTTGACTAGTATACTTTTATTGTTACAAACAAAATTAAATTAATATCACTAGATAATGTCACTTGATTAGCTGACAAAAGTAAAGCGTAGGAACTTCACTTAACTAGAATTCTGACCGATCTTAAGTGATTGATTAATCTTGAATTAATTATGTAAACACGCACAAATCATCTTGTAGGTGAGATAATAAATTTCACACAACAAATTAGAACAACAGATTTATTTCAAATTTCATAAATTGCCACGAGACCGGTGTGACATGATCTAGACATTAATTTAACTTTTTAACTCTCTCGGTTCCATACTTACACTTTCACACATCAAACACACTCACTTAATAAATAAAATAAATTAAATAAATAGATAAATAGTCAATAAATAGTTAAGCTAAAGGAGGGGACCGTGGAGGTCTCTCAGGTGGATGGGTGGGCGGCGATGGACGCCCGACACGGCGGACTCACTATCTGAACTTTTTGTGTTCAGGCACGGCGGCCGCGGCTGATGTTGCTTTGGTTTTCTTTACTTTGCCAATGTAGTTTGCTTTTTTGCCGGTTTTTTTCGCATGCGCCGCAACGCTGGCCTTCAGCTTTTTGGACTCACGTGAGTGCTTGGCGGAGTGGTTCCTGCCGAGAGCGTCGGTGATGTCGTCGTCATCGTCGTCGTCGTCATCATCGTCCTCCTCGTCATCGTCATCGTCCTCATCGTCGTCGTCATCTTCAGGGTCTAACGCGTCAGCGATGTCGTCGTCATCTTCATCGTCCTCGGCTTCAGCGGGGGCAGCTGCGGCGTCTGAGCTAGCGGCGGCGGCGGATTCTACTTCAGCACTGGCGGGCTCTTTCTGGGCTTCGGGCTCATCGCCTTCTGCAGCAGCTTCGGCTCCCTCGGCCGCTTCGCCGGCTTCTTCGGAGGCAGCAGCCGCTGAGTCTTCAGCGGCGGCGGCGGCAGGGGCAGCGACGGCAGGGGCGGCGGCGACGGTGTCGGCGGGGGCGATGACTGGCTGAACACCGGATGGCTCATCATCGTCATCGTCCTCTCCTAAATTGAAGGAAAAACGTTTTAGATATTGCTCCATCTCCTTACTCTGCAATTAGTATGTGATTGTCGAGTATTCGATCCTTACCTCCTCCTAGGATGTCATCGAAGAACCTCTCCAAGTAGTCATCGTCGTCATCATCATCCGACTCATCATCGTCGTCGTCATCATCGTCATCATCATCGTCGTCATCTACAACAAGTGAAATCAAATTGTAGACACCATAAACACTTTTATTTGTGTCAACAAGCTAAGACAATGTGTGGTTACGGTAATTTGGGAGAATATTGATGATGTTGTGCCAATGACCGAGTTTGAGAAGTCAAGTTTATCTGGGAAATGGTATTTACTCGATCATCGATAAAGCAAATACACCGTACGGCGAACGGTTAATCAGCAGCGCCGGCGCCGGTGCGTGAAGTCCGGCCGGTAGAAAGCAGGGGAGCGTCAATTTCTCTGATTGAGTCTTTCTGTTTGAATTAATTAGCGATTGAGAGCGGCTGTCACGCTGGCCGCCTCAGCTCGCCACACCGCCTCATCGGCGCACATTCCGCTTGCTACCGCGTCCTGATTCTCAGGAATTTTTATTGACGAAACGTAACACTTTCCTCTGACAGCGAGATTACTTTTAATATTCCATACTTATATGTGAATTTCACGAGTTTTACATCATATCGGTTTCTATGCGGCAAAGCAATTGAGTCGACTCTCTTTTGAAAATGAGTTATAAATCATTTCTATAAGTTTATAATTTAAATTCTTTTCTACCTTTTCATGATACTGCATTAAAAATGTTATACAGGAACTTTCTTGTCATCACTATGAACAGCAATAATTTATGTTTTATTTATGACATCCCATATAGGCAAGTTTTAAGTCACATCCTATGATTTAATCATAAACTTCAATTAGATTCTTGTTATAAGAAGGCATTCACGATGCCATACAAATAAGATTGATAACTGAAAAATTACCAGCAGGTGTTGGTAGTACGAAATAGACTATTTGCCTATGATTTAGCAGATATATGTGAAGCAATTTGAAGTATACTTTGTATTCAATAGTTGGTGGATCTAGTGAACAAAGTGACTACCGTTACTAAATTGATCATGTGAACGGTACTTCGCACCAATAGGTCACGAAGAGTCACGATGTTCATATGGATTCGAACTACTAAGTTCAAAAGATAAAAATAAATATTGCTTCAATCTGTTAATGATTTAAACTGCACCGAAAATACAATGAAATTAACTTTTGCGCAACATGATAAACTTGCTTACCAATCAACATAACCACATATTTAATATTTTAGTTTTTAAAGGTCTCTTGTTTAATTTACAAATAAACCAGGCTATCACTGAAAATACAATCTAATAATTCAAAGGTGCGAGAAGCTAATAAAAGTGTGTTTTAGTACCTAGAGCACCTCCTATCGGGTCAATGTCGTCGTCTTCGTCATCGTCGTCGTCGTCATCGTCATCATCGTCAGAGGAGGCAGCAGGAGCGGCTGCAGCAGCCTGCCGCCCTACTTCCACCTCCTTCTGACTGCTTTGGACCTCCTGCGGTCGCGCGACGGGTCCCGCCGTCGCCGACAACACTAAGCAGCACAACGCCGCCAAAAAGAATAACGACCTCATCTCGATCTGAAACAAACAGAGGCCTTTAGTTTCAGCACCCTCGGCAACAAATCGCGACAGTGCCAATCCGAGCCAGCAGCCACTGTTGCTATCACGAAATCACAACACTGTCACTGTAATAACACGTGCACTGGTATCCTTGACACTTCACCTTTTGTTTTGTCACTGAGTCCTTGTGGGCTCTAGCGGAAAGGGTTCCGCTCGCGTCCTGTTGTGCCGGTGGTCGGGACGGTATGGCCGAGCCTGGCGAGCGGAAACGGTATAGCGGCGGCGTCTTCACCGCACTCTCTTTTATAGAGTTACGTCACACTCGCAGGGAAGGAAAGTAGTGATGGTAGTCGCCGCGGCACAGATCACCGAACGCGCAGACCCGCTACCGAAACCGATCGTCCACATACGGCCAAATTTGTCCTTTACTTATCAAATAAAGATCACTGCATTATTTGTTTGTCTGAAAGCATTCAATAGCTTTTCTTTTCGGATTTTATCCAAACAAATAATTTCGAAAGTAGCGAGATTGGAAGCTGAACAAAATGCCGGTTTTACTGCCTTACTAATCTTTGACGTGTAAAGAGGGGTTGGTCAGTCCGAATGATTAATTTATTCAGCTTATTTACCGACGCGGCATGTCTTGGAGAAAAGTATGGCCAGCGGTCGTGTGGAGCCAGAATCTTAAAACATTTTGAGAGCATTAGTATGTGGCTACCGGCCACGGACTTTCACTTGGGGTTATGTATGTAAATTTGTCCAAAGTCGTCGATAATGTGATGTAAACGGTGAAGAAATTGCATTAATATAATTGTAACGGATGCTGTTGGGCAATCGAATATACTGAGTAATGCATACTAAAATTTCCTATCGATCTAAGGTCCTTCAAATCACATCAAACAATTTATTACTCTTCAATGTTTTTAAGCTTTTGATTGGTTAGCAACAGAGAAATCAAGAATATTCATGAATTTATTTTTGATGTCTACAATACGCTGTAGTCAAACAAGTTTGATCAAAATCGTAATGAATCAATCATCAATGTTTTATGTTTGCATGTATTGCAGCGATATGTATAATATATACTATAATATACTTATTTGCAGATGATTTTAAATAACTATTGAAGTTTTAAATATCTACATAAAATTTTTGAAAACTTCCGAAATTTTCAAACGCGGGCAGGATTGAAAAAAAATATTGCAAGTTTTCAAAAATGGTATATCTAACACGGGAAGTGTTTTAACAATTGGGTATTCTATCTACATTCAATTCATAGAACAGAATAGAATAGAAAGCATTTATTTTTGTAAAACACAAATGATATTTGACTTGTTTATGTCCGGATTATCTAAGTAAAATTTTTTTTTTTTTTATAATCTTTATTTATTTATAGAGGGTTTTTTAAATGCCACCCTCATCGTGGCTCACAAACAATATACCAAACAATAACCTTATGTAATAGACTAAAACAACAATGTATCATTATTTTTAAACTAAACTAAATGCTAGTATCTACCTACTAACTAATATCTACCTACCTACTACATACTGTTGGTAAATATCTACATAATCAATAGACCTATCTATTCATCAAATATACTTTAACTAATTCGTACAATATTCTGGCTGATTCCGAATCGGGATCAGACAGAATACTGTTAACAGTTCCTATATTACAAGTAGATCTTAATCGTAGTTGGCGCCTAAGTACCTCGCTGCGCCCACATTCCATTGTCACGTGATACACATCTTCAACCTTGCCACACAAACTGCAATTAGGTAAATCAACTTTGCGCATCAAATAACCAAAACTATTCAAGGGTATGTGACCAGAACGAAGTCTAAATGCAATAACAAGATCCTGTCTAATCATTACACATTGATTAAACCACGGTACTTGGGGAAGAGAAGGTTGAATTGTTTTATACCAGATACCTTTAACTCGTGACCTTTCATCAAAGTACTCTGACCACATCTCAAAGCACTTGTTTTTTAGCTTATTCACTACCTCAGTATACCATGGTATGTATTTAAAGGAATCTCCTTCTGTTATTGCTTGTTTGGCAAGCGAATCAGCTTCCTCGTTCCCCTTGATACCTACATGAGAAGGGATCCATTGAATCACGATACTTTTATTTGACGCAACAATTCTGCGAATCAAGGTTATAATATTATAAGCTAATGAAATGCCGCGAAAAACGTAGGTACATCGCATAAGGTGTTGAATGGTACTCTTAGAATCAGTAAGGATAACAAATCTATTAAAATTAATTGACTCAATATATGATAATGCTTCGATAATAGCGATCATCTCGGTTGCCATAATAGAAGCTTGTGAATCAACACGTAGTTTGACAAAATCTTTAGTCTGCCAATCCAAAAAAGCCGCGCCATTTCCCATGTCCGATTTGGACCCATCCGTAAATATTTTGTAAGAATTTAAATACAGTTTACTTAAAGATTCTGTACAGATTGATTGTATTTGACAACGATTAAACTTACTTTTGGCATTATCAATTCCATCCACGCAAGTAACTAAAGATTTAGATAAATCTAAATTCGTTACCCATGTATCTAGGGAAAACATCTCAATCAAATCACTAGAATGTATAGAATTGGAGCCAAGGAGATTACGCACCTCACAAAGAATAGGCAATTTCTTATTACACCAGTATGGCACACTAGTTAGACTGGAAAGTTCATCCAAAAGACCCACAAGTTCGTTATCACGGAATGACTTTGATTTTAAATAAAATTTACCAGCCAAATATTGTCGTCGCACAGATAAAGGGGGTAGAGAAAGTTCCGCTTCCATTACGTGAACTGATGTGCTTTTTATAAAGCCACCAATTACACGTAAGCATGCATTTTGTAAGACATCTAATTTTGCTAGGTGTGATGAAGCACTATTAGCGTATAAAAAACTAGCATAATCGATTCGACTTCGTATCATTGCAATATATAAACGTCTTAGTTGAGTAGGATGAATACCCCAACCTGAGCCTGATAAAACCTTGAAAATATTAACATATTTAGCCACCTTTTGTTTAATTTCATTTATGTGTTTTCCCCATCGTAGACCTCGGTCTAACCATAGTCCCAGATACTTAACATTTTCTACAACTTGCAATTTTTGATTATTTAAAGTGATAATTATGTTTTCTTTTTTGTAACCCCTTTTAAATAAACACACTTTACTTTTTACTGGAGAAATATCTAAGCCCAAATTTAATAATAAACGATTAATCTTAGATAAACTCTGTTGTAATTTCTTCTCCCCATCTTTAACTGATTCACATTGACAGTAAAAAACAAAATCGTCAGCGTATTGTGATATAAATATCTCATCTTTTAAACTGTTACATATATCTCGAGTTACAACATTGAATAAAAGAGGAGATAGTGGATCTCCCTGAGCCAAACCCTGGCAAGTTCTACGCTGTAAAACACAGTAATTATCAAGACTAATCTTTAAGTTTCTTTCACTCAGGAAATTCCACAGATATGTGCAAATTTTAGAACCGACTTTTAAATCATCTAATGCTTTAATCAGAACAGTGTTGTCGACGTTATTATAGGCGCTTTCGATATCTAAAAAACATGCAATAGTCGACATCCCTTTTGAGAACCCAACTTGGACCTTGGTCACCAAACTACTTAAGTTATCTAAACATGATTTACATTTACGGAACCCCGTAGTATTTTTGGAAAATGCCTTGTTACGTTCTAAAAGCCATTCAATTCTGTTATTCAAAATTGAATGTAATATCTTACACAAACAAGACATAAGTGAAATAGGTCTAAGGGATGACACTCGATTTGGTTCTGTTCCAGGTTTGGGAATGGGCACTATTCCAATATCCCGCCATTGTGATGGTACAAACCCACAAGTAATAAATTTATTGTAAAGTTTAACTAGAACTTGTTTTCCCTGAACCGGTAAATGCCTAATCATTGAATATGAAATATCATCGCATCCAGGAGATGTATCTTTAGACTTGATACATTTATCTAGCTCCTGCAGAGAGATATCAATATCGAGAGGTGAGTTATAGTTTGAAAGAACAGGCGGAGGGGGTAAGACATAATCAGGGGTCAACGATTTAAGTAATTGTGCCGCATTTACAGGATCAACAATCTGCCTAGGGTTTCTATAACCCTTCATCCAACCCATTTTTACCCACATTTCACTCGCAGAGGTCTTTTCGTCGATGGAGTCACAAAAATCTTCCCATCCCTTTTTAATAGCAACACAGAGTTCTTTATGAGCGTTATTTGTTCTGTCCCTTAAAATATCCAAATTGTCTGGAGTTGGATTCTTTCTAAAACTCGACAATGCCTGTCTACGTTTAGCTACTGATTTAGAAAGACTTGCATTCCAATATGGTTTGGGTTTAAAACTAGCTGTTGGGTTTTGACTATATACAATCATGGGAATAAACTTATCCGCTGCACAATTAATATTTTCAACGAAAGAATCATAATCTTGTTGAGGATTATCAGAAAAACTAAAATTGTCAAAATTCTCCTCAAGATATTCTTTATACTGAAACCAATCAGCCTTTTTATAATTTCTCTTTTTAAAATTATTGTCTTTATTCAGCATCTGTTTCATTGAAACTTTGATAAAAAAGTGATCACTGCCTAAATTTTCGTTAAGTACAGCCCATTGAAAGTCTAACGCGATATCCGAACTAGCCAACGTTATGTCTGGAGACGATTTTTCCAATAAACCTTCACGAAGCCTCGACCAGGTGACATCTCCGTTATTTAGTAAAACATAGTTACTATCTAAAATTGAATCAAATAAAATCTTGCCTCTTGTGTCTTCTGGAACCTTACAAGACCAACTAGAGTGATGACCGTTAAAATCTCCAAGGATTAAGCTTCGTTCTTGACCAAGGGAAAAAATTTCATCCCAATCCTGGCGTGAAGTGCGAACTCTACCTGGACAATAAACAGCAACAATGTCTTCAATAGGCCAACAGTTAAAAATCCTGATTTTCAATACCTCAATACCTGGGTTTGAAACATTTATAGAAACAGAGTGTGATTTAATACTATTATGTGTCAAAATAATAAGTCCTCCATATCCATCATCTCTATCTTTTCTGAATAACGAATAACCCTTTACTTTTATGACTTTTGAATCTGAGAGCCATGTTTCACTTACGATAGCAATGTGAATTTTTTCTATCCTTAATAATTCTTCAAAAGATTTTAATTTACATGCTAAACTTTGGGCATTCCACTGGAGAATATTAAGCTTAATAGATTTATCAGTTCCAACCATTGTTGAATAAATTAAACAACGTTTGGAACATCGGACAACTTGAAATAAACTCTGACGCAACGATAACTACCCACTCAACAGTTAGACGAATAATGCTACCTAACTTATCTTGCACACTCATGGATCTAAGGAATATAACTTCCTTCAGTCTATAGAACAATTCACTTATTGACGTTTTACCAGTCTTTTCTTTGTTGTTGTCGTCTTCTGAATGGGCATCTTCATCACTGTCCATTATATTCCAGTCTATCTCATCCGCGTCCCCATAACCTTTCTGAGAATTCTTCTTCTTTCCTCTATTTAAAGATGGTTTTCGAACGTTCTTATTATAACTTCTTACTTCCGGCTGTTGTTGCTCTATATTTTGGGTGTTTTTAACCTCTGTCTTCAAACTGCTTTCCTTGAACAATGAATTATATGCTGGCCTTGGAGTAATATGTTCATGAACTGGTGCAATGGGAGTGTTATTTAACACAGGAAAATCATTTTGTCGAATAGGCTGTTCAACTCGGTCTTGTGGCACAGGAGAAGGTTTAACATACAGAGTAAGTGCTTTTCTATATGTGCAATTAAATTCTGCCATAAGTTCACGAACCCTTTTTTCCTTTATGTATACCGGGCATGTTTTATTCATAGACATGTGTCGTCCTTTACAGTTGACGCAGCAAAATACTTTAGTTTCGCAGTTTTCATGTTTTCCAGTACATTTTGGACAGACGTAATGCTTTGACGGACAGTTTCTGATGCTATGCCCAATCTGCCAGCATTTATAGCACTGTGATACTGGGTATACATAAGGCTCCACTACTATTCTGAGACTATCAACAAAAACATGAGGTGGCCGACTTGATCCTTTGAAGCACAGTCTAACTACATCGCATTCATGCCAACTACCATCCCCTCTATCACGTCGCTTGAGTCTTTTTGCTGATAAAACTTGACCGAAGCAGGACACTTTCTCTTGTATGAATTCATCTGATAACTCTGAGTCAACATTTCTGATTATCCCGTAACAGAAATTGGCTTCTAACGGCTTGTGAACCAGCCAACCCTTCTGGATGAAAGCTTCACAAGAAGAGAGTTGTTCCACACCTTGTTGAGAAAGAAACTCAATCTTGATTTTAAAGGAATTTATGTACTTTACACGGCTCACAAATTTAATTCCATTTTCTTTTAGAATCGACGCCATAGCAAATTGCTTGGGGAGGGGTTCTTTGCTAGTAACATAAACTTCTAAATCTTCTTTATTTGTTTTTGTTTCTTCTATCTTTCTTTCTTTCTTACCCTTCTTTCCTTTTCCAACATCAGTCCATTTCTCTTCATTGATAATATCGTCACTATCAGTTGTATTGTTACTCTCTCTGGTCCTCTTGCTTTTAAAACTTTTCTGTCCATCACCGTGAATAGTCTCGTCAAAATCCATAATATCAGAAGACCCTTCACTTTCCAACGAAGATATTTCCTCATCTTTCGTTATCTTTTCCTCCTCTTGCTTGATTGAATCTTCACTCGGTATCGACACTTGAATAGGGACACCACTCGAACCATGAACTTGGGCCACAGTCTGGATTACATTATTGTCACCTGATTCCGACATTGTTGACCAAGAGCTTCACTAATTAGGGCCGTGCGATACAGCGGTATGCCGGCGTAGGCCGGTCCGCATTGAGTAGGTACCTAGGCGCGTTAGACGTAAACAACTCAATTAGCGTAGAGAATTCGTTAACAATCGATGCAACCTTCCCGCGCGAGTGACGACACGAGACTGTCTAAGTAAAATTATAAAATAAACTATATAATCTGTCCATTCTTACATCCATCTTTTACTTTTGTTTTTTGAACGTAATAGTCCCAGTGAGAGATAAAAACTTAGTGTGATGCCAGCTGAGAATTGTCGTGTAATGCCGGATTTTATCCTGCGGGTATCGTAAGGGGCGACTAAAAGACCCGCGGGTTTCATGTGAATAAAAATTTTTGGTGACAGCCTTACCACCTTTCAATATAGGGACACACAATTTTCGAAAACGACACACAAATATTCGTTAATAAAGGATAAAGTCGTGTTATGATTTTGTATGTACAGTCGGTTGTAGCACATAAGGTACCAGGGGTACTCCAAAAGAACTGAATTTTGTTTATTCCCAGTTAATACATTATCAAAATTTTAACTTAATCTTATAAAAGAAGTAATTTTGTACTAATACATATATGTCAAGAAAAAAATATTGCTGGAGACAAAAATAATTCAGTTCTTTTGGAGTTCCCCTGGTACCTTATGTGCTACAATACAACCGACTGTACGTATGTATTGCACTTAGTGGCAATTTGTTTTTTCAAACTACCGGAAAACCTGGAAAGAGAGAGGTGAGGCCATTGCCCAGCATTGGGACTCTAAAGGCTAAAATATTAATAATAATAAAAAGGTAATTTATTTGGCTCCTACTTAATGACAAGAGATCCAGTAGGTAGGTAATGAAAGCCGTTCTTGTTCTAACTGGTAACAACCAGTGAGAAAGATTATGTTGCTCTTCGATACCGCCAATGATTAATGATACGTAATAAATTAATTAACTATTCTACTATACTATACTTCTGATAATAAGATCTTCTGAAAATAAGATCTATTACGTATTTAAACGAAATTTACTTTATTTAATGTAGGATAATACTATCACTTATTTGACGACATGATCCGTATAGTAAAAAAAAAAACCGTATTGTAAAAAAAAGAAAAAACAAACGTTTTCTATTTTGTATTTTCCTGATAAAAAACCGGCTTGGGTGGGATAAAAAATAATAATAAATGCACCACCTCGTAGATAGCAAGATTAATCACACGGCATGTAACTTTATGTGCATTTACATTTCCTCACGATTCATGCGCTTGAATGATCAATTGATCACCAAACAAATTACGCATAGCAACATGATAGAGTCCCCGACCGTAAACTATAGTAACCCTATAAAGTAGCTGTATGTTCGTATGAAAAGTGTGTTAAGTTTATAATGACTTACCATTGTTCAATAAGTCGTGCGTGGAAAATTGTTGCCTACATGAGTATTGTGTACTCGACATCGAAATACCCTAAAATTATGAAATTGTGTTTTAAATTAGGTTTCCGCCCAATGATTTTTTCAGACAGTCTTATAAAATATAAAAATATAAAATTGCATATAAAAATTGTTTTAGATAGGTACTTTCGATTACTTCTCTTATTGTGTGTATTTACTTTATTCAGTATGAAAGTCTCCCAGTCCGACAATCAATCAGCTTACATTTTTAAGTATAGGCGCAGATTTTGGAAGGTCTAGAATAACCCTCTAAAAGGCTGGTGCGGAAAAGAACGAGAAACGACCGCATCTATCTTCCCGAGAAAACCATACGAATACACGCTGCCATAAAAAAGGCGAAAATTGCGTAAACCATGAAAAGGAAAAACGTGATGGCTGTAAAGTTTATTACTTAGGCTGATATCGCGAGTGTTCCAAGAAGAAAGGCGTAAACCTGTTTTTGGTGTGGTGGGCGTCCACAAATATTTGTATTCTGGTTGTGAATGGGCCGAGGACTTTCTCTCTGCGCGTCTAACTCGCGCCGACTCGTCAACTCGTGCGCAGGTTGACCGTACCGCGGTTGTGTTGCGGGAAAAGAAGGAACTTTGACTGACATCAGAAAACTAAGGGTGGTAAAGGTATTGATTATATTGCTATTGGTCGTGAATAGCTTGCTGTTTAAGCTTCTTGTTCTAAAACAAACAGAGCTTTTAAAGTTTGTTTTCTTTGGCTTTTGCCTCATTTCCTGTAAACACACCTTCGTTAAATTTCATTATGAAACTCACACGTATTTATGTCGATATCACTCTAACTCGTAAAATGTAATCGAAGTGTTCATATTTTTAGCAATTATACGCGTGTAAATAACATCTTTTAAAAATTATGATTTCAATTTGAAACAAAATGTCGTTTACAGGTGGTGGTGGTGGTGTAAAGTAACATGCTATGTGATTAACCTGGCCAGCCCCGAGGCAGTGCCTTTATTTTTATTTCTATCTCGCCCGAGCCGGTTTCTATCAGGACAACAAATTGTTATAAAAAGAAGAATATTATGTTATATAAATTTCTTTTTCTTTACAACTACGGATGGTGTCGTCTTTAAGTGATAGTACTATACTACATTGAAAAAGTTTATTTCATTTGATTTCAGCTATTTCTAAAAATCTGGACGCGTCGTTCGTTACAGATCTTTCAGAAACACACGAACTGTTCACTCTCCTGCACCATACACACACATTCACACATACACGTACACAATGTCAATAGCACACACACAACACAATTGTCTTGAGGTCAATGTATTCGCAAATCGACACAGTTCTCTACAATCTGTGCTAGTCACCCCCTTACTGCCACTAGACTCTCTTAAAACAACATAGAGTCGAAAGTCAATTACCATCACCTGTTTAGTAAAAGCGAAATAAGCAAACAGCTGAAAAAAAGTTGTTGCGTAACATTTGGAAATGCCCGTAAGCTTGGATGTTATAATATAAGAAAGGTGATTTGGTGATGATGGATTGGTTCGGCTGAGATAAGATATAATATTAAATTGAGAAAGGCAAGTCATAGGACTTCCCTGAATTAATGAGGATATACTTAAATGTTATCTGTTTGACACCAATAAGCTACATTAATTTTACGGCCCATGTACCGCAGTGGTAGTGCAACTGCCTGCAGCGCAAAGGTTTCGTGTTCGATTCCCGGTGGGTCACTCACAAAGTTAATATTATCGCTTTTTGAATTTGTTCCCAGTTTGGTTAGGGCATTGCGGGCTGAACCACCTGATAGGCCGTAAGAAAGATAGTTCCATGCTTCGGAGGGTCCCGGTTTATAATAACTTAGACTGTGGTCGTTAACCAACCATGTCATAGGCCTACTACTAGTAGTAGGCGGTTGAAAAACCCTGACTCTAGGGTTCATCGGGTCGTTCTCTCTCTCAGTGCCCCACTCCAAAAGAAGAAGGAGCTACCTAAGAAGTTTTCAAAAGCTGTGTTAATTAAAATTAAAAGCTGACATACTTATTAATATCATATATATTTATTTTCCTCAATTAAGCAGGTAATGTAAGATTTCGCGTTAAATAAACGTTCATTTTGAAAAACAGTTGTTATGCCTTATTCTAGTACATCAACATAGGGTGATCACTTTTAACTGTCAATTCGAATTACTGTCGATAGAAAATTAACAGCAAAAGAAAGTAATTCCAGCTGATTAGCAGCAAATTGACTGTAATGAATGAAAGTAACAAAAAACGTAAACAAAATGGCCATCACGTTTTTGAAATGGCGTGTCTGAACTTTGGAACTAATTTTCAAGAACTTTCTTCGTTTATATTTTTTCGTCTTTTCAAGCTAAGTACTAATATTATGTTGTAAATGCGCACCGTGCTTATGTAAATTAAATTGACTGTGAAATTTCATTACTTACAATAGTCCACTACTGAACATGGTCCTCCCCCTAGAAATACTAAGTTACGAATTGCGAATGCTAAAGTAACTCATGCATGCTGCAAAGTAGTTGGACTGGTCTCTAATATACTCTTTAGAAAACATGTGATAGACTAAAGGCAGGTTAATATTCAGCGCCATTTGGCGCAAGCCTTTTTAGTAGCAAATTTTAAATTACAGACATGGCAAAAAACAGCGCCACATCACAAAAAAAAATCTCTTTATACAAACAAACTATCAGAATGTCCGGTGCCCAAGTTTTTAGTATTATCCTTAAGTTAAATTAGAACCTGCAAACTCAATGAAATATTCGCTATCATTATATTTATGGCAAAAAGTGCTTAAAAACTGTCAATTTTGGTGTTATTCATAGTCACGGATAGACATTATTTACCTCAACAATATGGCGATAGATTCGGTTAATTAACTAAAATGTGAAAAACTAATCGCGCGTGCTCAAAAAGTTATAATAAGTCGAAACTCCACTCAAATGTTTGTCAGACGTGGCGTAAATGTCCGTTTTTTGCGGCCGTTTACCCTCTACCTACCCCGCAAGGAATAAAGGCGTGATATATGTATGTATGTATGTATTTTTGGTTACAAGTTCAATCGTTCGATATCATACTCATACACGATAGTTATATTAGTTATCCTAGTTCGTCCAATAATTAAATCGGCTGGCTAGTTCGTACCTTCAACTAAATATGTGCTAAACTCTCATGTCTTGGACGGCTCAGTAACACAGTTCTGTCAGTTTAATAGAATTATAAACTGTTAAATGCACATTAATTTGGGCATGTAAAATGCATGGAGCATTTGAGCATGTCGAATCGTATTCATCATTTTATTTCGGTGTGAAGAATGTTCACAAGATTTTTTTTTTGTAAAATATGCCAATAAATTAGTAGCAATAATATCTCCGTTTTGTTAAATGTTTGATTAGTTTTCAATTCCAAGTTATTTCATGAAACAAAAATAAGTTGGAAGGTCAGAGCAAAATTAAATATTTGCGAATAAAAGTCAACACAACGCAATCCTGACAGCTTTCCTGACAGCTTTCTTTCTAAAAATGTAAAAATTTCTGAATAACTAAACAGCAACCCTATTTGTTGGCCTTGATCATAGAAACCAGAATTTAAATCAAATAGATATGGCACAGAATGTAGAAAACTATATACAGTAGTGGGTATGTGAAATTTAACATGAATAAAAAGTGAATTGAAGAAGAAAGATACCTACGCTACAGAGGTATACAATTAGCAAGTATTTTTTACCAAATAGTAGTGTGGTCCACAAAGGTATGTTTGTCAAACTTTTTTGTCCTATCAATCACAAATTGTTTGATGAAGCGGAGTGCTAAAATTTACATACATGATGTACGCAGGTATGGAACGGATCTGTAGATGGCAATAATTCCAAACTGAATATTGCAACAGTGGTAAATGGCAAAAGGCGAACCCTACATGATGATATCTGTAGTACATGATATATTTGGGGTGGTATGGGATCTACCTCCTAGCGGTCCACCCCGGGCAACGGTAACAC
The DNA here is from genome assembly GCA_027580185.1 of Tuta absoluta. Taxonomy (NCBI): domain Eukaryota; kingdom Metazoa; phylum Arthropoda; class Insecta; order Lepidoptera; family Gelechiidae; genus Tuta; species Tuta absoluta. Next base: position 2,677,401 of record JAQAHW010000016.1, on the reverse strand, counting down.
AGGCTTGCTTGTGGATAAGTCCGGCTGAACGATCCCACTGAGCGGTGGAAGGCTTCGTAAGGGGATGGTGGTCGCGGGCCGCCTGGCTCGCGACCACCATCCCACCGAAGTCTGGCGCCAAGTAGCTTGCTGCGTTCCGTCAGTGTGTGGGAGTACCAGTGCCTTAACAGGCTTCTTCTGGGTGAGCTCGCTCCATCTTAGACTCTGTCTCTGTCCTATAACCTAGACTAGAGTCAAGAGCAAACCCATCATTAATACAATTTAAAAAAAAATATCAATCGGCTTCATTCCATCTATTTTATGAAAACCAACCGTCAAGCAATTAATTGTTGTTTCTTTTAAAGTGTGTCTACAGTTTAAAAGAATCAAACACCTTTACCACTGAGAAACAGTATTTTATTTTAATATGCGCGAAGCCACTTCTATCAGCGTCGGCCATCTGTGGCCTTGATACAAAGCTGGTGGCTGGCTGGTTGGCCCACTATCGACCGGTTGCGTACTTTCTTCATTCTCACTTCCGCCTGCGCGCGCGCCTCCACGCAACGGACACAAGGACTAGTCTCGCCCGTTTCGTGGCACTGCTACCGATTTGAACTTGGAACACTTTGATGTTAGTACCTGTTCATTCTTATTGTATGGAACAATAGACTGAGAAGTCAGATATTTAAAAAAATAGGCCTTTGACGTGACTATACAATTAACAGCCACTCGAAATTCCGTCCGTGAGGCAACATATTGGGAAAATAAAATTTAATTCGCAACGACACACAAACAAGAAAAAAAAGAATAAACGCTATTTAACTACCTGATCTTATCATAGACATCAACCGAGTTTACCGGTTTCATTTGCCCCGCAAAATTGGAAAATATATTTTCTCCAGCATCAAGTAGTTCAGACTGCAATATATATATATATATATATATGTCGGAGCGTGAGGTATTAAACCTGAGGAATGAAGTAAAGTGCACTTTTTGATGTATTTTATGGAAAGAGCATTAATTGAGTACCTATGCGTTGGCGTCGGTCGAAGCATGTAGTAGACATATTGTGTCAAGTGGTTTGGCTAAAGGCATTTTTGGGAACAGAGATTCCGAGTTAGTGTTGTTTGAGCGATCGGGCGTAGCGCAAGGCTCAAATGACCTTTCATCGTTCCTTGGTTTTGGTACTTCGCGTCCTGATCTTAATGTTAAAATTAATTATAGCTGCAAGCCTACTATCTGATTTTCGGCCGTTACGACATCAGAAGTGGGATTGAGACCTACAAACTGTAATGTAGTGCCATAGTGATAGACTTGTGGACCCAGTGATCGTGACTAAAATGACTTTCGTGGCGAAGATACCAGTTGTAAGCGGAAATGCAGATTGCAAAGAATGCTCTTGGACCACAAATAATTCAGGCCAGTTCTTTCCATACTTATATATTCTAGTGATCTGATGTTATTGGTTGCTGATGATTTTTATTTGCTGCGCATTAGTAATGTTCAATTGCAACTGATGGCAATTTTCAGTTTGTGTCATAATTATTATTTTAGTACGGTAATGATTGCCACACGTTAATCTACTGAATTTGTTTATAAACGTGGACCTAAGTTGGACTGGCGTCAATTTTATCGGATTTTAATTGGCATTATTGTTTGATGAAAAATTACTCGATAAAATAATTATTTTGGATAATGAATTAGATTCACAAAAACAAAAAGTTTAATTAATTTCTTTGTCAATGGATGACGTTGTGATGATAGGAAGATGTCTCTGGAATCGGAAATAATCAAATATAAAAAGAAACACGATTTTGTTTTGTTGTGTACAGTTAGTTGCACACGTATTTCGTTTTCGTTGGCACAGTTGGTAGACTGTTTCAAGGAACACGAAGGTTCAGGTTCAATTCTTGGCCTAGTCTGGAAGTTTTGATTTCGTATTTTATTGTGTAAAGAAGTATTTGTTATCTCTTGCAATTTTTGCATTGCATTAGTGCTTACTTACTACTTGTTAATAAAGTGACGCATGTATCGTTACAGTAAAATATTATTTAGCGTGTTTTTAAACTTTTGGAAATGGATAAATCAGTCTATTTTTAGAACTAAGTTTAACAAACCTAAAGTCAAACTATGGGACGGCTATTTGATATTGGTGGAGACAAAAAAGGGTCTTTTCAAGTACCTATGAGAACCAAGGCGTTGTGTTTTGGTTTGGGAATAGCGATTGGTTCTCAATCTTTACTGCAATTGATATTTAATATTACCTGGTGCAGAAATGCATTTATACAAAACTTTTGAAATAAAAGCTTTTGAGGAGTTGGTACCTATAAACATAGAGCAATTTTCGGAAGAAGAAAAGATTTTGTGTTTGTTGTTTGCAATAAACGTGATTTGAATTTTAACATAGATATTGTACGAAAGGAATGTACGTACCTATTTGATTTTCATGAGGCATGTTTTTTTAAAACTGAACAATTTGTTGCTGGTTTAGAGTCCCGGGAATGCTAAGTACTGTACCTATTGCCAGAAGACATTGTTCTCTACAACTTTCAGTTTGAGAATCACTCTCGCGTTGGATTTTTATTTCGTTTGTGAGAAACACACTTGAGTTTTAAAACGAATGAATGGCTAATAAATAATCATAATGGTTATGGTATTTTCTTATAGTTCAGAAAACATTTTAAAGCATTGCTGTAGCTCTATTATGTTATCTTAGAGGTATAAAAAAAGCATTGTTCTAAAAGGGACATTGATGTCCAAAATGACTGAGGGTTGTAGCCACGCGTATTACGGATACCCGTGGTTCAACACATGTTACCATAGTATTCGGAGAAATGAGCGAGATCTTTGTATTGTTTTTATAATGCAAGTCTGGCAAAAACTCTTTTGTTAATTGACTTATATCATAAGGGATTTAGAAACAAACATGACAATGATATGGTTAAGCATGATCATGACTGTAACTTATGAAGATTTACTTAAATGCGTATAGCGTTATTCAATTATGAAGTAATAATTTTTATATAAGGTAACGAAGTGCTTTGCCGTGGTGGTGATAAATAGAGCAGCTGGATAAGGACGTTGTGTATATTTCTGCGTGAACCGCATTAATATCTTGTTTCGGTAAAAACAAAACAAAAAAAACTGTTATTTGTTGGATACAATGGGTTGATGTAGTTAAAGCATAGATTATGTGGCTATGTTGTGTAAGTAAGTAATATAGAATTTTATAGCACTGACTTCGACGAAAGAAGTAGGTAAATAGTAAATTGCATATTGAATGCAATTGATATTTGAGTATTGGTACGTGATATTAATTAGGTACCTATCATTTAAAAAAATAGATTTCATTAAGTTATTTTGTCAACTTGGAAGATTAATTGAGAAATATTAAATCACCTACTCGGTGAAGCAATTTATGAAAATTAAGCTCTCAAAGCAGTGCTTAGTTAAAATCAATACATGCTTTGTAAAGGTGGAATCAAATAAGAATTACCTATTTTTAATCTGATAAGCATTGAATGGATCTAATGTGATAATAGAAACGATTGTTAAAAGTTGCATTTTGAAATGGACTTATGTTTTCATTTTAGAAGTACTGAATCGTATGGCTATAGTGATTTGCTTAAGTAATATTGATTTGCTTTCTTGAGCAGGAAAACGTAATCTGGCTATCTTCATATAGCTGTTATGTGCCTTGCTTGGATTAGAAAGCTAAAATGCCTGAAAGTAAAGTACCCATAAAATTGCATAATTAATCAGATGATAGTAGCAGTTAAAGTTTTTGTTGCTGGCAATGATGGACGTGTTTGTCCTCCCGACCCCTCACGACTATATACTATGACTGTGATCACCGTACCTACCTATTGACTCTGACTTAAGACCTCTGCGGGAGGAGCGCGTGCCATGGTGGAGACAGTGTGGTCTCAAATTGTGGAGACAGTGTGGTCTCATGTTGTGTTGGGTCAGATATAGCCCGGGGAACTATGATCTGATCGGGTGAGTGGCCAGCTGCAGTGGCTCATTCACCATCCGCTTTGCTGATCTGTGTGATCAGATGGTGTCTTTGATGGACGCATGGTTTTGTTGAGGGCATCATACTTGACCAAGTAGGTGATTACTGTGGTCATTACTGTTATGTATGATGTCGCTCCAGGTAACCGGTGTTACCAGTAGGCGTGCCACAAGGTGGTGGTGTCGGCCTGAGATCCGTGGCGGGATCTGTGACTGTGATTGACAGTGTTGAGTGACCCATGGTGGGGAAGCTCTGTGACCGTTGCGACGGTGGCCAGATGCAACAAAAGACTTTATTGCGGTACTCGTATCAATTATTGTATTGTATTCAAGTTAGAATATTGTTTTATGGGCACTTGTCTTTCAATAAGTAGTAAAGTGGTTTAAGTTATCAGAAAGCGACGAAAACGGCTGGTTCAAGTGGGTTGAAAATTTATGGTTCACACTCAACTTGTAGTTTGTCACTTTAAACCCGTAACCTTAATGTCAAAGTTGAAATAATAATGAGTTTCTGATAAATGTTATTTCTTTAGCTGTTAAGTTCGACAGCACAGTAAAACAGTGCGTAGTTACTAATCATGTAAGGGTAAAAACGTATTGGATGGCTTATGAGAAGTTTTTGAAGTGCAAGGAATATGGGCCTGTTTATTTATTTAGCAAATAATAACACAAACATGAAAAATACTTGAACGATTTAGAGATAATAGATTTGTTGTTATGAATACCAAGTCAAATTTAAGAAACAAGTATTAGGAAGTAAGTCAGGATAGCAAACTTAGCAAGTACTTTGGATCAAAGATATTTAAAACCGCAATAAATGCTGAGCTGCTTTCGGTTCTTGCAGTTCGTCGATATAGACCTGTTCACATGTTCAAAGGAACGAAGCGAACTGTTGTGAACAACTAGATCTTTGTTCAGTTCAGGAGTCTAGCCAGATTATTATGGTTTTATGGGCTATAATCAGCTAAAGTATGTCTGTCAGGATAACCGAACGATACTGTGAAATGGCAAGTTGTGACCACACGAGGACGTGTGTAAGTCAGGAAGGCCGTGTCGGAGCGTGAGGTATTAAACCTGAGGAATGAAATAAAGTGCACTTTTTGATGTATTTTATGGAAAGAGCATTAATTGAGTACCTATGCGTTGGCGTCGGTCGAAGCATGTAGTAGACATATTGTGTCAAGTGGTTTGGCTAAAGGCATTTTTGGGAACAGAGTGATTCCGAGTTAGTGTTGTTTGAGCGATCGGGCGTAGCGCAAGGCTCAAATGACCTTTCATCGTTCCTTGGTTTTGGTACTTCGCGTCCTGATCTTAATGTTAAAATTAATTATAGCTGCAAGCCTACTATCTGATTTTCGGCCGTTACGACATATATATATCCTAACCACTCCAGAAACAATCCCACAAAAAGACATTTATATAGACAAAATGTTTTACCGATGTAGGTATTACAAAATGTTATTCATTTTCTCCGACAAACCACAAAAATAAACCAGATCGATTATCTTTATGATTTTAAGACTCAAATAAGTACCATAAAATCGCTAACATAAAGCGAAAGTGTACAAAACTTTCATTTCCTTGTTACGACTTTTCCGGTTCATCTAAAAGTCGTTTAGATGCATCGAGTGCATTACATACAAACATACATACATAAATCACGCATATATCCCTTACGGGGTAGGCAGAGCGTTAACGTGCATTACAGACCTCTTCAATGCAACGGGTAACAAAAAGGGTATAAAAAGGTTAAATTACGTATAAAACTAAACAACTTTCCCTTTGGAAGGTGGATCAAAATATATCAAAAATGTCCTCCCATACAACAAAATTGCCGGTCGAATGGTTTATTTCTTTGGGAAAAGTTGATCAGTTTTATGAGTGGCTTAGGTTAAGCCTCTCAGCTTGGTACACCTTTTTTGTAACCTACTTCTTATAAATATAAATCAAAAAGAGACGAAGACCTACGAACATAACTAATTGTTACCAAGACATAGTTCACATACGTTTAACGGATGAGCATTTTATTTTAGATCGGGTGAGATGGTAGACAAATGCTGGCCTATTGTATATAAAAAAGATAATATTTTCTTTAGTTTGCACAACTATTACTCATCACAATAAAACAATTTTAAACGGATTTAAGTTGTGTTTAATTTGGATTCACGTGACCACGGGCTCTGTAAAGAGCTCGAAATGTAGGAATTGTAAAATCCAAAATAAACACAACTTAAATCCGTTTAAAATTGTTTTATTGTGATAAAAAAAGATCATTATGTTAAAATATTTAATAAAATAATTTTCAAATCCACATTACAATAAAACAATTTATAGATAAAATGACTAAAAACGCAATACTACTAGTATCTCTTAAACTCCAATTAACTATTAAATCTGCCATACAAAAGACATCAACGCGCTCGTTGCGTCTTATATTTTTGAATACTTGTGTACTACATACAAGTTTTTTTATTGTAAATGTATGTATATGTAAGCTTAAACAAAAAATTATATCGTTATGTCCATATGATATAAGTACTCAGTAAAAAACAAATCCCAAATACTACTTATCTCTAAGCAAGCGTACGCACGCATAGTAATAGAGTTCTACTCAATCTTAATTTCATTTCTTGTTTCGCTGTTGGAGGCCATCTCTCGTAAAATCTGAGAACTATCTTCTGCAGCATCTATGTACTCATAACGACGTACCGTAGATCGATACTTGAAACTTGGGTTGCGGCCATCAAACTCATAGAATACTTCATACGTTTTTACATAGATGGCGACACAACATTTGTTTGCGCAAGTTTTTAAGAAATAACTCCAATACTATTTTTTATTGGGATTCACCACAAAAGTCCTGTTTTCTTCATTTTGTTGAAAGCTTAAAACAGAAATGTGTCGATTATTTTGACTTATATAAGGACTGATGTACCTTACAGACACATTACCCTGATTACGATCCTGATAGTGCTCTGATGTCCAGCAGTGGACTGTTGTAGCTATTAAAAAGAGAGAGAGATCTTTATACCTAGTAAGACACTCATCACAAAAGCAGCTTTTACAAGCCCCTTTAGCTCTACCTACCTCGCTAGATAATTGTTTAGGTGTGTGCGATATTTTGTATTTCTTTAATTTTATTATAAAGTACAATGTAAGTGCCGTGTGATGCCGGCTTAGAATAGCATCACCCCATTTCTTGCCCGTGGGAGTCGTAAGAAGCGTCTAAGGGACTCGAGGGTGTGTATTGCAATTTTAGGCGATGGGCTGACAACCTGTCACTATGGCGATACACATTTTTCCGGATAACCCTCAAATATTTGTCAGACGTGGCGTAAATGTCCGTTATATGCGGCCGTTTACGCTCTGCCTAACCCGCAAGGGATTATAGTCGTGATATGTGTATGTATGTGTATTAATAATATATAGTATAAGCAGCGGCACTAATTTATTTTTCTTAATATGTTTTTCCGCATAACGTAGCCCTAAGTTAGGTTATCACTTGAATACTATACAGACTAGACTAGATGGATCTAAAGACTATATTTAGAGCTAGCTACGAGGATGTAGAACATCCTTTTATGATGAGCCAATGGAATGTGTCTATGACCTATTTGATCTTGTGTGATTTAGTATTTATTTATTGTTACTTTATGTCTTCATTCAATGAGCATGTTTATATTTGCTAAGATTTATTTGTTTCCTATAATTGCATTTGTCTTAATGAATTTATTTTCTCAAAAATCAAGGATGTGACTGGATAATCGTAAAAAAATATGCTTACCTACATTATATACGTTAAATTCTTTCAAATGGTCTGATTCATATATATGTCAACATCTCTGTGAAAAAATACAATGCTATTTAGGTAAGTAGGTACGTAGGTAGAGATACTTATACCTAAGAAATCCTTGTAAGTCCACAACATTGATCTCATTAACATACAATAGAGATTATATACCCAAAATCAATACGGAAGTGATCTAAATCTACTATAAACTCATTAAGAAAAAGTTATTTCAAATACAGTAGGTAGGCCTACCTACCTATAATTTACCATATTGTAAAAGAGTGTACATATTTCGCACGTTGAAACCGTTACCGTCACTATACAAAAAACCTGCTTTTGAGAAAAGTGCTGGTCAATTTTTGAAAATTTAATTTTAACATTTTTACAAAATTAAAAAAATTTGAGATTTCGTTGTTTTTGACAAATATAAAAAAATGAATTTCTTTTAAGCTGCTTATGAATTCAAACCCGCATGATTATATTTAAATTATTTATTTATGTTTTTCGTGTATTTTTTTGTATAGTGTCATTATTACAGTTAAAATCAGAATACTTTTCGTTTAGTGACATAAGCATCGTAAAACAAAATTTATTAATATAGATATAAAACCTAGCCAAATAATAAAAACTATAAGTTAATTTGCCGTATAATGCCAGCATATTATAAAAATATTATACTTTTTCCACTGTACTACCTACAGACAAGAAACAAATGACCCTAACTAACCCCTCTCCCCTGAACTTTGATTATAATAAGTATTAATTTAAAGCATTTTAAAATATCCATTCCTCCTAAATATGTCACTTTTTATTCTTATAGTTTGTTTTTCCTCCCCGTTTTCAGTATCATGAGCTGCCTGAAGAAAACCTCAGCTAATTGATTTCAAATAATACATGTTTCACTTCTTATAAATTGAAGAATTTCTGAACAAGTAGTAGGTAGGTAAATTTTACTGTTGAGTAGGTACTCTTTAAAGAACTGTTACATGGTTACATTACAGAACGACTGTGTATAAATTATTCCCTCCGGTTGACAAAAACATATTTTTTAAATAAATTTGGCGTTGCCATTACAACTGTATTCACAGTGCTAAAAATTTACTTTTTGACATCTGAAACAATCTAGGTATTGTAACGTAAACGTTTATTGCACGATATATGCTGTACACTGCTAAATAAATAGAGCAGGAGTGATATTGATAATTGTCGATCCAGTATCTACCCCAAAAGTCTCGCGACTATAGGTATTTATCTTCTGTTTATTTAAATTTAAGTACTAATGAAAAACAAGGACGATGCCACTGTTACCAACATCAGTGCTGACTCTCTACCTTTGCTGACCAATGATAAAAATAGAACAGTTTACTAATTTAAAAAAAGGTTTTAAAGATGTTGATTCATGTCATGGTACTCATTATAGTCAAAGATTAGAATAAACATCATGAAATCACGAAAAATCTTCTTGATATATGCACCTTTAGTCCTCAATTTGTACCACATGTATGTTGTGTAAGCAGGGGGGATAACGGTTTAAGCTCCGATGAAAGAAAGAAAGAAAACACATTTATTTCGGTCCACACAACACAACAACAAAAAATACTACATTTAAACTTAGGCTATCGTAAGCACAGGTTATTGCGCATATGCACCGATGCACAGAATTCTAAGAATTATTATCCTATACCTATTAACACTCTTACTAATTCAACTACTGATGGATTAAATAATGAGATAAATTAATTTATTTTCCTTGCCTATTTTCTTTTTAAACTTAAACTTTAAACTATAGGTATAACATTAGGTAGCCAGTGATACAGTATACTGGAGAATTTGGACCATATTACACTATTCAAACGAATTATGTGCAATTACAAGCTAAGTATGATGCGTTTATGAACTTGCTCTACGAATTAAAACGATCATTACAAAACCAATTAATTCAATTATTATTTAAGTTATTTAGTATGGAAATAAAAAACTTTCACGTCAAATATGTATACAATAGAGTCTAAAATCACTTACCGATCCCTTATCAATCTACTTCAAATTAAAGGACTTTGGGCATTAAATCAAATAAAGATAAAGATAAAGATATTTATTTGCTATAGACATGGTGAAAAAGTTCTTACAATAATATATTAGTAGTAACACATATCTAGCCTATGTCAGTAATAAGCATGCAAATATTTAGGTAGGTAATTTAACAAATATTGCTAGGTACTTATGTCACGGCAAACTAGACAATTCTCTTTTTTATGCTCCAAGTAATCTTTAACACAATAAAAGGCGTGCTGCAGTAACCATTCTTTAAATGCCTTTTTGAATGCCCGTTTGGAGGTTAAAGAAGATATATAAACCGGCAGTTTATTCCAGATCGTCTTACACATGGCATAACAATTTTTTCTAAATCTAGCACTTCTTGGGATTACATCAAATACTAAAGTTTGAGTACCTCTAAGATTCCTTGATGTAACATCTTCTGTTCGGGTAAAAATGTGGGAATTCTGCTTTACAAATACAGCCGCTTCTAGTATGTAAATGCATGGTAAAGGTAATATGCTCAATGATTTGAAGAACGGTCTGCATGAAACATCGGGTGCTATACCTACAATTGCACGAACGCATTTCTTTTGTGCAATAAACGATTTAATGAAGTCTGTGCTGTTGCCCCACATCAGAATGCCATATCTTAAGACTGACTCTACGTATGCGAAATAAGCTATAACTGCTGTTGCCCTATTGGCCACTCTTCTTAATTTACCGAGAGCATAAGAAAATCTATTTAATTTATTGGAGACCCGCTCAATTTGGTTTTTCCAGTTTAATTTGTCGTCAATATCTATTCCTAAAAATTTCGTAAAGTTAATATTTTTCACAGCAGAATTATCATATGTTATGTTTAGATCATGTATATTATTGAAGTTTATATAATTAGTTTTATTGATATTTATATTCAAATTATTATTTTTAAGCCATTTAGTTGTCGATATTAATACGTTATTGATTTCGTGTTCATGCAATGTCAAAGATAGATTTTTAGGTGTGGAGATTATAATTGTTATGTCATCTGCAAATAAGATTGTTTTATTACTAGTAATGTCAATAATATCATTAATATAAATCAAAAAGAGTAGAGGTCCAAGAACACTGCCTTGGGGCACGCCACATTTATTAACTTTATATTCCGATCGATGTGTTTTTAATGTCATTTTTGGGTCAACTTCCGTTATTTCTACCGTTTGTGTCCTATTTTCAAGGTATGATTTAATCCATTCATAGGATGGACCTCGTATTCCGTACATTTCCAGTTTGGACATAAGTAGATTATGTTTTACGAAGTCAAATGCTTTTGACATGTCAAAAAATAGGACAGAAACAAAGTTATTTGCATTAATCTTATGTAATATTTCATTAGTTAAATTAAACGTTGCTAGTACAGTCGACTTGTCTTTTTGGAAACCATATTGGTCCTTAGTTATTAAATTTATAGCCAATCAAACCAAAATATTAGAAGTAAATTAGTTTTTTGAATCTGTCTATTTGGTATTGATTCGTTGGATACATTACTTCTAATATTGCAAAGATTAAAAGCCTGTGTCTGTTCAGGCATAAAGGTAGATGTTCTTGAATGAAAGATTTCTTCAGTTATTTAGCAGGTTCTTATTATTTCAGTAAATCACAAGAATATTGAGATGCGCAGTTGCCGCAAGTAGAAGAAAAAGAAGTGAATCGGTTTACAAGCACCGTCAAAAACATTTATAATTTAACGCCTGCTAAGAAAGATTGGCAATCTGTACGTAGAATAGTCATCGGTAACAGTATTGTTTCAGGCGTTAACATCCTCCCCCCCGTTGAAAACTTGTTTTTCAACACCGAAGTTCTTCAGCAGTAGGTAGGGGACACAAGCGAACCAGCGGACGACGAATGCAGCCTCTCGCTGTCCTTACATCAGCAACTCTTGAAATGCCGTCACGCCCAGGGAATAGACGCTCCACGCGTCCTAAACGCCAACAGAGAGGTGGAACGAAATCTTCTTGGATCAACACGAGATCATCAATCTTTAAATTGCTCATGTTCGTTTTCCATTTCATACGCTGTTGTAATTCATGGATGTATTCGCGTTGCCATCTTTTCCAAAAATGTTGATGGATTTGTTCTAGACGAGCATATCTTTGCAAGCTAGTTTCTTTAGTGTTTTCTAAAAAAGGTGCAGGCAATGAGGTCAATGGCCTGCCTATGATGAAGTGCCCTGGGGACAATGGAAGGTAGTCGTCAGGAGAGGAAGATAATGGACACAGAGGGCGACTATTGAGTACGGCCTCCACTTGTGCGAAAAGAGTCGATATTTCCTCAAAAGTTAGATGGGAATTTCCCATGAAGCGTTTAATATGAAATTTAGCCGATTTCACCCCGGCTTCCCAGATTCCGCCGAAGTGAGGAGCGTAAGCTGGTGAAAAAGAGAATTTAAATTGTTCTTGAGTTGCATACTCAGAAATCGCTTCATTATTCTGTTTTAAAAACGCTCCTAGGTCCTTTGCCGCTGCGACAAAGTTTCGCCCATTATCACACAAAATTTCCGAAGGCTTTCCGCGTCGCGAAACAAACCGTCGTAATGTTAAAATAAACGCATCTTTAGTTAAATCTGTAACAGCCTCGAGATGTACACACTTATACCGCAAACACACAAAAATACACAAATATCCTTTCGTTAATTTCGCGCCGCGACCCTTACGATTTAAAATTTGGAAAGGCCCTGCGAAGTCTGTACCTACAGTTCGCCAGGGGAAGTCCGGGCTAATTCGTTGTATGGGAAGATCACCCATTTTTGGTGTGAAAGTCTGCCCACGCATGCGCCTGCATACGATACAATTGTGTACGGTACGACGAGCCAAACGTCTGCCATTAATAGGCCAAACTGATTCGCGTATTGTAGATAATAATAATTGCGGTCCAGCGTGCATAGTACGAATATGTTCGCGTTGGAATAAAAGTTTACACAAATGATGTGATGAGTCGAGCAAAATTGGATGCTTTTTTCCGTAACTATAATTTGACGCATTTAAACGGCCACCGACCCGAATTAATTTAGTACTTTCTTCAAGGAAAGGTGAAAGTGATAAAATTTTCGATTTTGGTTTCAAAGGTAAGTTTTTATTTAAAAGTTTATATTCGTCCGGAAAACAATCACGCTGAGAGCAAACGCAAAGGTAAACAAATGAGTCATCAAGCTCATTAAGAGACAAGCGCCCGGAACGCTTCGATTTAGGGTTACGTAAGTTGAATAAAAATCGTTTTACATATGCAATAATATTTATAAGTTTTTTAAGATTTGAGTAGTTGTCAATATTTATAAGATCATTTGAAGACGAGATTTTTATTGCATGTGAAATTATTTCATTATTTATTAATTTATTTATGTTTTCAGTTTTTTTATTTTCAGGATTTGACGCAGCATTCACATCAGGTAAGTATTTATTTTTTATATTTAGTGTACGTTTAGTAAGATTTTTTATTTCAGGTATATCCTTTCTTTCAGGTTTCTTTAGCACGGGCCAGACACTTTCTTGTTTCGACAAGAAGCCCGGACCACACCACCAAAGGTCGAGATCTAGCAATTGACTCGCACTGACGCCACGAGATATGAGGTCAGCTGGATTCATAGCAGTTGGAATATAACGCCAACTGGTTGGGTCAGTAAGCTCGTTGATCTCGAGAACCCTATTTGCAACGAACGTTTTTAGTTTTGTTGGATCACCCTTCAACCAGGCCAAGACGACACTGGAATCACACCAGTGCACAAGTCTTGTAGGTGTATAACGAAGGGAGTCAACAACAGCTGTACATAACTTAGCCGCTAACAACGCAGCGCAGAGCTCTAAACGAGGCATAGTCATTGGATTTATGCGAGCGACTTTAGACTTTGCGCATAGAAGATTCACAGTGACGTCACCATTTTGATCAAGTGATCTTGCATAAATACATGTTCCATAAGCAAGTTGAGATGCGTCACTAAATGAGTGAATCTCTATTTCTTTAGGGGAATCACATAAAACCATTCGCTTTATACGCAGTTTAGGTAAGAATGATAAATTGGACGAAAAATCTAACCAATGATTTTGAATTTCTTTAGGAACGGGCTGATCCCATTCAGTCTTTAAAGACCATAATCTTTGCAACAGCATTTTTGCTTGAATGACGTAAGGACTTAACAATCCCAAGGGGTCAAATATTTTAAAAGAATTTGATAAAATATGTCTTTTGGTAATCGCATTATTATTAGTTGAATTTTTTGTTGGAAAATTAAGCATATCAGATTTTGGATCCCAACCCATACCTAGTGTGCTTGATGCTTCACTAAGGGTCAAATCACCCTCGCTAGTTTTTTCTAAATCTTCGAGAAGATTGGGTAAGTTTGATTTATATTTTCGTAAATTAAAACAAGCTGATTTAAGAGCCGAAGATACACCCCTTTGGATGTCACGCAATTCTTGTTCAGTATTGGCTCCTGTTATTATGTCATCAACATAGAAATCGTGCTGAATAATAGTTTTGATTTTAGTATCTTCGCATTCTTGACCTACCTGCCAAAGGCATCTTGTGCTTAAATAGCTCGCGCTTGATGTGCCATAAGTGAGAGTATTTAATCGCATTGTTTTAATGGGTAAGGACTCATCCTCCCTCCATAATATAAGCTGCAAGTTTCTATCACCTTCATCGACCAGGACTTGCCTGTACATCTTTTCGATGTCGGCTACCATGATGTACTTATACTGCCTTGATCTAATTAAAATGGAGAAAAGAGAATCCTGCACATTAGGACCCACAGCAAGAATGTCATTGACAGATAAACCGGACGATGATGCCACCGCACCATCAAACACCACGCGAACCTGTGTGGATTCACTGTTTTCTTTGAATACCGCGTGATGACAGAAAAAATATGACATTTTGGGTTTACATTCAGCAGATTCAGTCATATGACCTAAACTTTCGTATTCTCTTATAAATTTAACATAGTGTGTTTTTAAGTCAGGGTTTCGTTTTAATCTTTTTTCTAAATTAAGAAAACGCTGTTTCGCAATATAATATGATTCACCTAGTGAATCTGGTGAATTAACCAGTGGTAGTTTGACGCAAAATCTACCATTTTCTAAACGCCTCGTAGTTTGTAAAAAATGTTTCTCACACGCCTTTTCTCTTTCGCTGAGAACTGGACGCGATGGAACTTCTTCGATGTCCCAGAATTTAGACAGCATATTGTCTACACGTTCTTCAATAGCTGTATCCGCATTAACCGCATTATTCGCATTTACTGCATTATTCGCTTTTATTACTTTATCCGTATTTATCGCTTTATCTGTTATTTTCGCTTTATATATATTTTCCGCTTTATCAATATTTTTCGCTTTGTCTATATTTTCCGCTTTATCTATGTTTATCGCATTATTGGCAATTAAAGCCTTGTTACAAAGAACAAAATTCGCATTTTTGTTATAAATTTTCGCATTAAAAAACATCTTCCCGACTATTAGCTAGCCGAGAAGTGAATTACGCAGTTTTGGATTGTTGGGGCCTAGGGACATTTCGTCACTTCCAAGGATATCCCAGAAGAGGGCAGCACCAATCAAGATATCAACTTGTCTTGGTTCATACCACTCAGGGTCAGCAAGCTCAATATGTTTAGGCACATTGAGGTGACTGGTTTCAATTTGAGAACTGGGTAATTTTCCAGTAAGATCTTTTAGCACAAGTAGATTTTCTGTTACCGTAAAATGATTTTTTATTGATGATTTTAGATTTGCAACGCAGCTTTCGTCTACTTCTTCAGCAATTTGACCACCTATACCTATAATTTTTGTGTTAGTAATAGGGATAGATTTTATCATTAACCTTTCTTTTAGCGATTTAGTAATAAGTGAACTTTGACTGCCTGGGTCAATAAAAGCACGAACCTTTTCTGAATGACCAGTTACTGGATTACTAACTTCAATCATTGCAGTTACAAGAAGGACTTGCTTGTTTTGTTGCTGACCAGCAAAATTTACACTTGAAACGTGAACATGACTAGTAGATGCATTATTAGTCGAAGAAGCAGTGTTTTGACATAAAATTGAATTATGCATCAAACCGCAACCACGGCATGGTCCAAATCTACAGTTATTTGTCAAATGACCTTGACGGAGACAGTTGGAACACAATTTATACTTTTCTACATCAGCTAGTCTATCTTGCATATTCTTTGATTGAAAAGTAGGGCAATTATAAACCTTATGGTTTTCGCTGCAAATAATGCATACATATGAACCGCCTTGTACTTGGTTTGCTGCTGCAAATGATTTCACGTAACGCTCTTTGTCACTTTTAGAACTATAATTATTTTGTGCACGATTATTGTTTTGGTTGTAGTTATACCTGTTATTATTTTGCACGCTTTGTTGATTGTAAAATCTTGGATTATTTTGAACGCTTTGTTGGTTATTAAATCTTTGATTATTTTGTACGCCTTGTTGATTATTAATAGTTTTAGTTTGAGATTTTTTGCTTCTATTTAAAGCCTCCAACACATCTGCACGATCTACTATGAACTTACGAAAATCTTCAAGTGTTGGCATGCCTTCGCAATAACTTCTATGTTCTTCTCACTTTGCTAAAGTTTGACTGTCTAATTTGGACGCCATATGAAAAATAATCAACGTGTCCCAATGCTGAGTAGGTTCACCTAAGTTTCCTAACGCTCTTAGGTTTTTAGTCACGTGATCAATTAAAAATCTTAATGATTTTTCGGATTCTTGGGAAAACGCTTGAATGTTAAAAAGAGAGCTCAGATGGTGATTAATAAGCAGCCGCTTGTTGCC
Source organism: Tuta absoluta (assembly GCA_027580185.1). Taxonomy (NCBI): domain Eukaryota; kingdom Metazoa; phylum Arthropoda; class Insecta; order Lepidoptera; family Gelechiidae; genus Tuta; species Tuta absoluta. The sequence goes on along the minus strand of JAQAHW010000016.1, from coordinate 2,660,763 downwards.
GTATCGGGCACTTAATAAATCCCATGCTTCTGAGTAATTCGCAGAAGAAATTTCAAGATTTGACACAATACGGGCGGCCTCCCCCTCCAGTAAAGAAACTAAAATATGAAATTTGTGTATTTCTGTCATGTTTTCATTTTTGTCAACTAAATCCGTAAAAGTGTCTCGGAATTCTAGCCAACGGAAGAACGAACCATCGAATTTTGGTAAATTAATTGTAGGCATTTTGAAACCAGAACTTGGAGCAGGGTGGGGATTGTGGCCACAATTTCTGTGATCATGACATGTTTGATGAGCCACCAAAATGCCCCTTGCAATTGAAATAGCCTTTATTATGTCAGCTTCCAAAACCTCCCTAATACCAAGTTCTACCTCCAAAGTTGCAGAATTTTGAACCTCAATCTTGGTCTGCAACTCATCGAACCTATCTGACAATTTTTCAAACCTATCTAGTTTAATTGATAGTTCAGAAATATCGAAAATTTCTAATGTTTGTCTTTGCTTAATTTTTGTTAAGTAGTTTATAAAACTTGTGACCTGCCCCTTAATGGAACTACGCTTACTTGTTAGCTCCTTAAGTTCTGGGCTAACTGGTTCGGGAGCCATAGCAAATTAACTAGTTTGTATTCGGAATATACTGATAAACAAATATACACCGATTTTGAGCTAAATCTCGCGTTATTGTAATGTAAATATTATGTTAGGTTAAAGTTACGTATTTATAAAAAGTAAATGTAGTAAACAATCTATGTAAATTGATAAAGACCTCAGCTAATAATAAATAGTTAAGTATTTATCTCACGCTCCTCGCCTAGACGTTCTCTGCCGCACGGGAAGCTGGTGAGTGCTATCAGCTGATAATGATACCAGCACTGTGCCTCAGCAGTGTAGTAGGTAGATACTCGTACCCTGGAATGCACGGCGAGTAGCAAAAGAATGAATATTTAGGTAATTATAAGATTTTACCTATATTATGGAATATATAAATAAAAGTTGACCTTTTCTTCTACCTGGGACAAAGGTAAATAGACCTAATAAATAGAAATATGACACAGGAATGTATGAAATGTAGGTCAATATTTTAATGTTTTAAATTGATTTTATTTGGACTAAAATCCAAGAGGTAGGTAAGTAGATAGTTAATATAGTTTGTTCAGAATGTATTTTTGCTATTTTACTAAAAATAAACCTTTGAATAGAAGGGTAAATAAGAGAAAATAAGAATAGAAAATGCACAAGTATGAGGTTATTTTTATGATTGAATTTTTTTTGAATGATACTATTTTTTGTATGTAAATAGGTTGTAAGATAGGATGAGAAACAAGGTTAGGATTGTTTTTGTAGGAGCTGATGAAGGATGGCACTTAACTTGGTGGTAATCCGATGACGTAGGTGACCTCTAGCCAACGTAGGTACACTTGCAACGCCTCGTCCAATATTAAGGCAAATTCTTCACTGCTTGCTTCGATACTTTAGCTGCACCGATGAACAAACTGTCCACAATCCAATCTTGATCAATTCAGTACTCCTGGCTTCGATGCTGACGAGTTTCGACCTTTAGACCAGCCGACGAACACGTGACAAAGTATGGAGACAAAGAAACCTCTTGAAATTTGATGAAATCGCGCTGTACGGTCGCCAAAATTCTTTATGTCTGTTCAGGCATAAAGGTAGATGTTCTTGAATGAAAGATTTCTTCAGTTATTTAGCAGGTTCTTATTATTTCAGTAAATCACAAGAATATTGAGATGCGCAGTTGCCGCAAGTAGAAGAAAAAGAAGTGAATCGGTTTACAAGCACCGTCAAAAACATTTATAATTTAACGCCTGCTAAGAAAGATTGGCAATCTGTACGTAGAATAGTCATCGGTAACAGTATTGTTTCAGGCGTTAACAGCCTGTATGGATAAAAATACACTCCTGATTTTAAAAAACTAGTCAAATTCATTAAATTACTCTAATAACACTGCCCTAAAGCATTAAATGAAAGGATTGTGCGGTATCATATACAAAATAAGTTAAAATATTTTCAGACTAAACTGTCACTATTTTTAACATGACATGAGTTTGAGAGAAAAATTTCATACAAAATAAGTTAAAATATTTTCAGACTAAACTGTCACTATTTTTAACATGACATGATTTTGAGAGAAAAATTTCAATTGTAAGACATTAAAAAAGACACTAAACGTAAACAATCATTTTAATTTGAAACGTATGTTGCAATTGTTATTAAACAATGAAAGGAAAAATGGCATTAAATTGAAAATGACGTTTTGTTTTAAATGTTTAGTATCAATTTGTGAAGATATATAGACACTATACTCAAAATGACGCTTTAATTTTAACATTTCATTTCATTTCTTCATAAAAGTTAAATGTAAAAATGACACTTTATGGATAAATACGTTATTTTAGTAATTCTTTAACACTTTATTCAAGAAAATTAATATCAGAATGACACTAAACAAAATATGACGATTTTCCTCTCAGTGTTTACTCTATATTATATTATGCCATACATGTCACTATACAAAATATGTCACTATTACATTTTACTTAGTACCAAATTGGTAAAAACTGCATACCGACACTACTTAACCCAGGCACTTGTAATGTAGCTAGAAAAATATGTGTCTTTGCATTATATTCTTTGCAACGTGTAAACACAGATGGCGCTTTTACTAAAAAACATGCATATTCCGTATAGTGACGGTAACGCTTTCAACGTGCGATTTTATATGTTTAGGATCTCCTAAACACTCTTTGACACAACGTATCTACGTTGTATAGCATTTAGTGTTACCAGGCCTGTGTCACTCCGCGTGTAGGTATTGAAAACATACCTCCAGGCGCCGGCCACTGCGAAAGGGCTAATCTAGCGGGCTGCCGCAAGCGAAAGAAGTCACACGCGTGCGCTATTTGTTCAACTTTCTCGACAATTCTTGCAAGATGGACAGACGAAAAAAAGCAAAGAAATACTCTTGATTTGATTACATTATGTGCCTTTTTGAAATGAATTTAATTCTAAACAAACCCTTTCTTTTTTTGTTGAACAAAGTACCTACTATTCCAAAATCCTAAAAGTAAGTATTTAAAATTAAATAAAAAGGTTAGTCGTTTCATTCGAGTTGCATTTCATCTGTCGTACGTATTCATTTACGAAATTAGACTAAGAGCCCAACGCAGAATATTTATATGTGATACGTCTATGGAATTCTTTTCAAATTAAAGAAAGTTTGCGAATCCATATTGCGAATTTCTTGCTTGGAAATATAATAAATAATTTTAAAAATAAAATAATATTTTGCAATATTGCAGTTAAATTGTAGGTGCAAGATAAAAATTATATTGTGCTAGTTTCGGTGAGCACTACCTATTCACACTCAGCACATATTTAGGTACTAGCTGATACCCGCGGGTTCGCGCGCGTCTTAGTTTTTATTTTTTAAACTGATATCGGTTTTTAACTGAAGAATAATTTTAATCGATTTAGGTGTTTTCACAAAATTTCAAGATATGCAACCAGCGCCAGGACTTGTTATTACATACATACATTCATATATAGGCAGAGCGTAAACGACCGCTAAAAACGGACTTTTACGCCACGTCTGACAAACATTTTAGGGTCATTCAGAAAATTGTAAATCGCCATAGTGACAGGTTGTCAGCCCATCGCCTAAAATTGTTCGTCGTCGCCTTTTACGACACCCACGGGAAAAAAATTAGTATACATTATAATATTATTATTATTAGTATACATTTTATTATTATTATGTTGGTATTCTTTTCGGATCTCGGGCCCACAGGGACCCGGTCCTTTGAGGCATGTGTGGGGCCAAAGCCAACAGCACAGAGGCCTTTTTTATACCAAATAATGTGTTGTGATGTGTACATCAAGCGAATACTTGCTCTGTCTGCACTATAGAAGTACTCGTACACCCAGAGCCAGCACCCGCCTGATGCAAGGACTATTGCAGGTTTATTACTTCATTGAATTAAATCTTCGGCAATAATCGTATAGCATATACAATTATGCTGCTTGGTCTTAGACTACATGAACGTACTCGTCGCTGCCTGCTGCGTGCCCGCCAAAAGTAGGAGTAAACGCTCGTGTTGTGCGCTAGATGGCGTAAGTAGTTTCTCGAAGTAAGCAACCCTAGACCGCGGCTCATATTCCCTCAAAAAAATATTTGGCAGGTATGTAAATGAACACGTGTCCACTGGAACGCGAGCTAAATTAAATCATATTGTCTATCAGATTGAGTTCATATTTCTTTGAAAACCATTGCGAAGTAAAGCTTCTGTAACGCTAGTTACTAGTTATTATTCTGTGGTGTTACGTATGATCTTCATTGGTTTTTTTGTGTATGGGCACCTGCTTTGTCTCTTTCTGTTTATATTTTGGTTCGCCGGTAGAGAATGCCGCGTGGCATTAGGCCCGTCCTTTGTACTTTCTGTGCAATAAAGTTTATTAAAATAAAAATAAGTTGTATTTATATTTTCTAACAAACGTGTTGGCAATATCACACACCCTGTCACTATAGTAATACACGATTTATCTGAAACGGCCCTCAAACATTTCTCATACGTGGAGATAGCGACCGTATTTTTGCGGCCGTTAACGCTCTGCCTACCAAGGAAAAGGCGTGATACGTGTATGTATGTGTGTGTTAACAATAGTTATCGATGGCCCCAAATGCAAACATAAACATGAGCATCATGTGACCAAGCCTGCATGTGGCAACAGCACCTTCAGTGGCCTCACAGACGAACAAATCTAACACAAATATCGGCGTCATGTGACCGTTTTCTTGTGGCAACAGCCGCTTCAATGACCCATTACCTCGCAATCAAACATAAATGATATCAACATCATGTGATTGAGTGGTCATATGATCGTAACAACGGGGACCTTGACATTTTAGTGAGGACTAGACTGGAGATCCTGCTTGCGTCTGCGATGAGACCGATTACGTACTTAGAATCCGCTAGCACTATTTTCCGAGTGATGCTGGCTAGAAAAGCATCATCCATGTATTTCCCGTGCCGTGAGTGTCGTAAGAGGCGACTAAAGGACATGTGTATTGCTGTTTTAGGCAATGGGCTGCAAAGCGACACTATAGCGATACATGATTTTCTGTATGGCCCTCAAATGTTTGTCAGACGTGGCATAATTGATCGTTTTTTATTGTGGTTAACGCTCAGGCTACCCCGCAAAGGATAAAGGCGTGATTTATGAATGTACGTTTGTAATCTGCTAGCATTGTATAGGGGCTATAAAGACTTATCCTTTGGCACAGCGTTAAACTATCCGTCTTCAGAACGAAGTGTTCAGCGTTCAATACCCTGGACATTACCTACATTTTTTATTTGAATATATTCTCTGCTTCAGTAATTAATAACCGTTGATTATGAGTTTTTGTTTATTTGAAAACTTGAAGCACCTGTGTTTTGTTTATTCAAATCAAATACCTATTCAAGGTTTGTCCCTCAAATTTACCTTACAATAAATCATAAGATTCGTATGTGCTGATAAAATGCAAACAATATTTCTTTAATCTGACAGCACCTTTAAACTCAAATATTAATAATAATACAAGATTTATTTCAGGCATTAACACCCATAAACATACCGTTTATAGATAAGATAAGATAATTCTTTATTAATAATAATAAACTTAAATACAAATAGGTAACATCATACAAAATATTATGAGGCTGCTGTTTTCTAAACTAAGAATAAGAATTCCTGTATCTTAGGTTAACAGATAGCCGACATAACTATTATTTTAAATGAACTATAATACTATTCATACATAAATCACGCCTTTATCCCTTACGGGGTAGGCAGAGCGTTAACAGCCGTAAAACGGATATTAACACCACGTCTGACAAAAGTTTGAGGGTCAATCAATACTATACAATATAAATATACTTAACTATAATTTACAGTAAACCTATATACATCGATACTTAACGTTATTTAATTACGTATCTCACAATATATAAAAGAAAAGATCTAGGTAAAGTGAAGCTCAATTCTGTACCGCGATTTTCATTTTTTGTCATTTTTATGCCATCAAAAATCATTTGTCATTATATATATTCTTTTTTGTGTACCAGATTATTACAATAAATTTGAATATTAAACGAAGTCACAAAGGTGAGCTTATCTCTATGAAGAGATCTCTTCCAGCCAACCTGCACAGTGGAATTAGAAAATACTATATTAGGGAATGACAAAACCGTATACACATACAGATACAGATAGACAGGGACTTGCATATAATATATTATAAACAATACATACTTATTAATAAATAAATATATATTTAATTTTATACACATACATCACAAGATTGTTCCGATAAATAGTGATCTTTTATTCTGCGTTCCAATTACGCCATTGTAATTTTTTTATACATACCCTCGAATCCCTTAGTCGCCTCGTACGACTCCCACGGGATAGAAATGGGGTGATGCTATTCTACGCCGGCATCACACGGCACTTTATATAGAAATTCGAAAAAGTACCGCACGTAATTGAAATAAAAGTGACATTGCGTAGGATGACACACGCCACCGGTTGCCGTCGGTCAACTGTGAGAGCCGTTTGTCATTCGAGCCCATGTCACCTAAATTTCATTTTTTTCTAAGTTCTAGTCAAGTGCTCAAAATGTCGTTCACTAAAACTGTTCTCGCTCTCCAGCGGCCCTAAGATTTATTTAAATTCGTTCACCAACTCATCATCATCATCATTGGCCTCACACGTCTGTGACAGATGATTTAATCAGTGTCTGAAAGCTGCCTGGGACGCAATTATGGAAAACGCAGGGCTGCCCAGGACCTGCGCCACCCTCTCGGCCTTCCTGGCTGGATCCGCAGGAACGACTAGTCGATACGTGCGGAGCCAGATCACTTATATCCCTCATGTTAAAGACATAAACGCGCTCTATCAAATATTTTCGTGGAACAAATTAAATATTTCGTCACTCGTATTTTGAAAATAGCAGGTTTTTGCTATCGTGATCTTGTAAGCGTTCCGGCTTGTCTCAAATTACTCACGAATAAGGAATTGTTTTAGTATTTTGCAGATAAAATAAGTTGTTCTATAATTTGTTTCCTCAGTATTTTTTAAATAGAAATAGCCTCATGCTATATCTGCATTGATTTAGGTAGATTCGTACCTGTCATAATAGATGGTTCCGTGCATCGGAGCTGATTGCTGTCTATGATAACTTAGATGGCGATTGTTACACAACCATGTCAGAGTCCTTCTAGTAGTAGAAGGCGGTTGAAAAACTTTGACAGGGTTCATCGGGTCGTTCATCAACTCGGTGTCCCCCACGAAAATAAGAAAAAGACCTGTAATAATCCGTAAAATTTATGTTAACATGTTAACTAATTGTGTACAAAATTTTAAAACACTTCCTATGTCAGGTATACAATTTTTGAAAACTTGCTAAATTATCAAGCGCGGGCAGGATTTGAACCTGCGACTTTCGCCATTACTAGTGGCGACGCCTCTTCCATCTGGCTACCGCAGCTTGTCTCCTGCTGCCAGTGAACATTTTGCAAGTAAAAAAAAAATGTTAACTAACTTTGTTTAAATTTTTTAATTGGAGCTTAACAAGATCACGCCTTACATAGCGACAAAATCACATAAAAAATAAACTACACAAAAAACAATAATAAAACTGTTATTTATTAGTTTATTTATATCGAACCTAATTAACAAGTTTGTTTAATTATAAATATGTCCCTTTAAACGTATATTTATTACCTAAAACCATTCACCCTTTGGTCCGGTTCATATTGAACATGTTTGTAGGTCGAATACCAAACAAATGGACGTGTTGCACAACTTCTTTTTGCATATACTTTCGAACTGGGCATAAAGGGTGGAAGGAATTGTTATTTGTCCCAGTATTTTGACCATTTAAGGTAAGACGAGTACCTACATACCTTTGCATTTTTAACCTATATTTATTTCATAAGAAGTAAATGAATGGCATCCTACCTTGCAGTTGATGAAAAAGTATAAAAAATATATATTATTGCCAATATTTTATGACGTGCACTACGCATTTGAATGGCAATCGTATATCGTATACAGACATGAAAATTAATTATGTATTAAGTGCATACATTTTCATACATCTGTCATTGAAATATGACACTACGTGCGGCATTATTTTTGAAGTTTGTTAGCAATCATTTCATTCAAAATAAGATTCTTAAATGGCTGCTGCTTCATTGCTTTTATAGTATTCAGGAATTTATTGAACACTAGCTGTTGCCCGCGAACTTCGTCTCGCCAAGGGATATTCTCGTATGCGCCAACAGAAGATGAAAAACTATACGAAGGGTCTGACCTTGCGACTTGATAATGGTCATCGCAAAACATGGAGTAACGAGAAGTTTCCACGCTGCACGCGCTTGAATTGAAATCGGATATTATTTAAGATTAGCGGTATGCATGGTATAAATACTACTTCACCAGATCCACAACCCGTAAGAATTTTCGCTTCTATGATATAACTTCAAAGTGCAATTACTTTTAGCCTAGTTTAGGGGTGTTAAATTTCGAAGCAACATTATGGGAATGCCTACTTTCAAAGTAATATTATGTGCGGGGAGTCAGGTGCAGCAAGAGAGTTTAAAAATTCAACCGGGTAATTTATAACGTCACTTTGGACTACCACTGTATTTATAGACTGATATACCACTTGGTCTCCTTCAATGCTTTCGAGAATAGTTTGGTTGCTGTCAGCGGCTTGGTCGGTTTTGGGCGTAAGTATTGCTCTCCTACAAAGCCATGAATTGTCTTGATGTATTAATTGAGAACATACATACATACAAATAATCACGCCTCTTTCCCATAGGGTTAGGCAGAGACTACATCTTTCCACTTGCTACGATCCTGACATACCTCTTTCGCTTCTTCAACATGCATCAATATTTTCATACATGTTCGTCGGTTAAGGGTACTCTTGACCTGACCTTTCTTTAGAACGTCCGCGATCTGATCCAAGTACGTGCGTCTTGGTCTTCCCTTTCCAACGTTCCCATCCACACTCGCCATATACACTTGTTTCGTTAATCTTCTTTCATTCATTCTCTCAATGTGACCAAACCATCTCAGCATTCCTTTTTCTGTACCAGTCACTACGTTTTCTTTTATACCGCGACGTTCTCTTATCACGCTATTCCTTATACTGTCACTCAATTTCACACCAATCATACTTCTTAGTGCTCTCATTTCTACCGCATTTATTCTACTTTCCTTAATTGAGAAACATCGCCGTAAACTAAATCAATGAAAATTCTTGCGCACGGGGGTTTCCACCTAAGTAAGCCCTCATGTTCTGCTTCAAACTCAATTTTTCTATCCGAAGCCAGAGCACGGAGCATTTTAGACATGCCCCAACCTCATCAGCTCTAGTTCTTCTGGTAATCACGCTTAGAGTCTTTTCAACGCAAAATAAAACTTTTACCCCTCCAATAACGTGATCATTTCACCGGATGTCTTGTAGAGTGCGATTGATGGCTTTCACGGCCTTCTTGTCTACCATCGTCCACTCGTCCCAAACGATTTGGCAGCACTCTGCAAGAATATTTGCCTTTTCGCTCTTTCGGGATACGGCACAAACTGGTGTTTCATTTATATCCAGGTCAAAAGTATCTTGGTCATGGAATGGGCGGTCTTACCTCCAGGAAGTAAAGTGGCCGCAATACCCGAAGAGGTGACCGCTAGTGCTATTTTTCTAGTCAAAAAAGTTTTACCTTTACCACCAGGGGCACCGAGGAAAATAATCAACCATCCTGCTGACCGACGCTTCTCAAAATTCGGTCATATACAGACTTTTGTTCAGGTGTAAGGGTGACAATATAATTGTTCACAATTTCGGCCATCGCAGCACGATAATGATTTGTCTCCGCTGCATACTATTGACCAACACGCCGTACTTTAGTGGTTTCCTGCGGCTCTGGAAGACCACAATGACTCAAAGGATTGCCACCTATTGAGAATCACAGAGCAAAGGCAACGATTAATAATACGCTCGTCAGACTCTGCTACACTATCTCCACCTGCGCGCCTAGCAGCTAAAAGAAAATCTTCTGATAGATGCCGTTGGTATTTTTCTCATAGCTGCATTGGATGGGCAAGTCCGCAAAAAATTATCATGATCGTAAACAAATGTCGCAATCGCCTGGGAGTGTCGCTGACTAAGGCCGCTTCAAGAGTCGTTGTTGTCGTCGTCAATTTCGATCGTCATCTAGCGAGGTACCAGCTTATATTATTATGGTTCTTTGAACAGGTAATCGTCACAAAACGAAGGCCAGAAAAGCTTAGTATTCACGTAAACAGCTTTAATTTTCATCGATTTAGCTTCAAAACTGACGGAGTTTCATAGAAACTTACCCCCCCCCCCCCCCTTCTTCACCCCCGTTAAGGCAAAATTTCCAAAGGTCCTTATTGCGTCATTCTTAATTTTTAACCAATTAGCCAAATATAATTTTTTATCGAATTAGCTTCAAAACTGACGGAGTTTCATACAAACTTACCCATCCCTTTTTACCCCCTTAAAGATCGAAATTCCAGAAAAAATATAGCCTATATGTTAGCGAGGACTAATAGCTATATAACAAAAAAAGTTTCGTCAAAATCCGTCCAGTAGTTTTTGCGTGAAAAGCGGACAACAAACAGACAGACAGACAGACAGAAAGACAAAAAATAAATAAATTATATTTTTGGCTTCTATTGGTTGTATGAAGATCCCCCATCTTAGTTTTTCTTTAATATCTTTAATGTACAGACATGAGGTTGTTATAATTTTATTATATGTATAGATAAACGTAAACTGTAATTTATAATATGACATGATAATTAAGTATATTTAGTACCTTATTTAAAACAATGTAATAATTTAATTGTAATAATAACTACAACGACATTTGCATGCTTTACACAAGCTGAATACACTGCGCTATTTTTCTATAACAATGACATCTGTATGTAACTGTATTCTGGCAAATAAATGATTTATGATTATGAATCGTTGCACAAAACAAGGAAATAAATTTAATTTTTAAAGTTCATCAAGTAAACCATTTTCACAAAAAAACACTGTGAGATGTAAATCTTTTATACACTGTTGACCGAAGAAAACAAAATTAGAACAAAATACAAGAAATAGGCTCAAACATAAGCATTTTGCCTTGTTCAACCTAATTTCAATATCTCAAGAATTTCTGTCATAATTAAATAAGCATTTGTTTAAAATATTTAAGCAATGATCAAAATCTATTATTGAATAACTTTGGCTTTGATGCAAGGTCTGCAAGGATTGTAGGATAGATGCAAAATAGTACGAGCATTCACACTGTCGCGGGCATGATCTTATTAAAGTTTTCATATTAATCTTGTTAGAACATAATAACAATTAGGATCACACATACATACATTAATATATCACGCCTTTATCTCTTGCGGGGTAGGCAGAGCTTAAACGGCCGCAAAAAACAGATATTTACGCTGCGTCTGACAAATATTAGAGGGTCATTCGGAAAATTGTGTATCACCATAGTGACAGGTAGTCAGCCCATCGCCTAAAATTGCAATACTCATATAGCCCTCGAGTCCCTTAGTCGCCTTTTACGACACCCATGGGAAGATATGGGGTGATGCTATTCTAAACCGGCATCACACGGCGTTAGGATCAACTTCTACGAAATAAGGAAGTCAGATAATTCAGATGTTCCTGCAACAACAATTAACCATTATCTGAAGAGGTCAAATGTCTTGACCTGAATTGTGACCTCTGTATTATTTATGTTTTTTTATTTCCATACTTTTCACATCAAACCACTTATTTGCATGTAGATATTTATTGTTAATCGATTTTACCCTGAGTTTTGCAGTATCGTAAAAAGTAATAGTGATCAATTGCAGATTCAATGATATCGGAAGACGTTGAGCGTTATTTATTGTATGAAACAAATATAGTATTATGATTTTCAACGATGGTCTTCATGAATTTATTTATTATTGTCGTAATAGTTTTCCCTTTAATATATTCGTCAGAAGGGAAGGCCCTTTAAAATATCGTGGTGATGACCTTTATTTACGGCCGTTTACGCTCTGCCTACCCCGCTAGGCATGGTGTATTTGTCTACGTATCCCGGTGTGTTTCGAACGAAAAGTTGAAGGGCGGATAATTACATAAGCGCTGTGCGGTGCCGCCTTGGAAGAGTATCACCGCATATATAGAATGCGTTGCCACGAGAAATACGTCACTGTACTTCTTTGGATACCATATATATGTATTTATACTTATGTATTAAAATCTGTATTCATTTATTATATTATATATTGTAGTATATTATAATATGATATGATTTAGTATATTATTTAATGAACTTACACTGTCTAATCTTACCTTTATTTTATGCACTACTCTCTTCTTCCCTTTGATTTCTCCTCCACCCAAAGGTTGTCTGGTAGAGATCGCTTTCAGCGATAAGGCCGCTTTTGCACATTTTTAGTTTAAGTTTTCCTGTTATTCATTTGTGTTTTGAATGTGCAATAAAGTGTTTTTACTTACTTTTACTTACTGTGTATCACTATAATGACAGGTTGTCAGTCCATCGCCTATAATTGCTAGACACATCTAACTCTCGAGTCCCTTAGTCACCCATGGGTAAGAAATCGGGGTGATGCTATTATAAGCCTGCATCATACGGCATATAATATTTTTGTGTGCAATAATCGGTAAATAAATAACGTTACTATCATGTGTTACTATACCGTGTGTATCATATTAGACGCATTATGTTACGGAAGCTTTTAGTTTCCCACGCAGGACTTCATAGAACATCAAAAACTAAGTTTATGCCAACAACCTAGTTCACTAGTCACATGTTTCTGCATGTTGCATCGACAAACACCTACTTTCTCTACCATACATATACCTACCGAGTTACAAAGTTACATACAGGGTGTAAGGAGTGGTTTACCGAAAACTTTGCAGGTATGATCATACCATGAAACTGAACAACTGTTACTATGGAGTCTCTGTTGGGAAACGATTTTTTTCCGAGTATCTATAGAAATTCAGTTAGCTGATCGGTAATTTTGTATGGGAGGTATATCCATGATATTGACTTAACAGGGAACGCTTCGTCCCATTCCCTGGATGAATTATTACTACACCCACGTGTAAATTTAGGCTGATGCTATTCTAAGCCGCCATCACACGGCGGAAAACAAGGTATATATAGGGTGTATAGGACAGCCCTTCAAAAAGAAAAAAAAATCAAGGACCGCAATAAAATATTGATTTTCCATAGTAGTTGCAGAGTCAGCTGGTCTTGATTTTGTATGGGAAACATTTTTTTTAACGTTTCCTGACATATGTTTCTAGGGGAAAGTTGTTCAGTTTCATGGTCTGCATTATGGTCCTTATCAGTAACCACAACACCTTAACACAATGTAGGTATATTGTAATTGAATGAAATAAATAAATAAATAGTATTCAGTGGGCTGTCCCTTACACCCTATATTTTTACAAGAAGCATCCATCATCAATCCGGCGAACAATTAAGTTTCCGATCTACTAAAAGCAAAATTTAACTATCACTTGGTACCACCATACCGTTGCATAAATTCCTATGCAAATCCAAGCAACTTTTAATAAGGTTTACACCATCATGTGACTTTAAGCGGCTTGTTACCAGTAGTTTCGCAAGACGACGTGTACGAACAAACGGTAGCAGATCGAGTTATTCTGGTTTTCATTAGATTATTAAGAGTATCCAATAGAAGATGATCCGCCGCTGGCGCCATGTTAGCGCCAATGTAAAGTAAGTCTAGCAAATAATCCAACTATAATCCGTATCCGCACTAATATATAAAACTGAGAGTTTGTGCACACGCGCAGCCGCCAATACTTACTTTGTGGTTTGTGTGTGTATGTATGTATGTTTGTTACCTCTTCACGCTCAAACGGCTTGACCGATTTTGGATGAAATTTGAAACACAGTTAGAGAGTATAACCTGGAATAACACATAGGCCACTTTTTACCGCAGGAAAACAACTATAACCACGGGAAAATGTGTGGCAAGGGTTGAAACCACTGGGCGGAAATCTAGTTATATTATAAACGCGAAAGTTTGTATGTTTGTTTGTTTGTTACTTCTTCATGCAAAAACCACAAAACCGATTGTAATGAAATGAGGCACACATATAGAAGGTAACATGGATAAACACACAGGATAGTTTTTATCACCACTTGAGGGTTATGCGGGTAACAACTAGTTTAGAATATACTGTTATCGCGAAAAATGGCATTCGGGTGAATATTCGGGGGGTCGAAAATTGCGGTCACACGTTAATTACTCTTAAAATACACAACGCACAGTCTTGAACTCGATACCATTCGCTCAAATGTTTAATTAACTACTCCGAAATCAAAAAATAATCCACAAATTACTAATTATAATTAACAAAAACTCACCTTGAAACCTAAAATCGGGGGTAAACTTGCCATTCTTCGCGTGTCACACTTTGCAATTCCGAAATTCAAAGACCTGTAGCATTTTATTTACCTGGATTTGATATCACTTTTTATACATTAAAATAATCCTTAGATGTTATAGATTTAAGATAAATATTAATATTTATATCACTTGAACTTGATATTAGTAAAACAATAAGTTTTATGTTGGTCACACGTTTTCGCGTTTTCTACCGCGTGGTGCTAAACCGACTCGTGCGCCGAGACTAAGTGCATTATTCGCGCTGTCTTGTTCCCGCCTATTGCCAGTTGAGCTTCGGCATCCGACGAGTGTGGACTTGCGATTCGCTGCCGATTCCAGAAAAAAATACAAGCTCAGTAATTTTGAGTCGGTATTTTTCGCACCTGCGTAGGTCCTTTGACTGGGCATGTTTTCCTAGTGAAAGAGTAGTACCTAGTATCCATTCTTATAGTATGATGTCACATATATAACTGAGATTCAAGATTTGTCTACATAATATGTGTATACTTAATGGTTTTCTAGCCAAGTGCTAAAAACATAAAAATCGGTCCTTTGACTGGCGTTATTTGACTGGCATTTTGTCCAGTCAAAGGACATTTAATGCCAGTCAATGGACTCATGTTATTTCAGCTCGCTGGGTCGTGTCTCTGGCTCGCTGGGTCGTGTCTCTGGCTCGCTGGGTCGTGTTTCTGGCTCGCTGGGTCGTGTCTCTGGCTCGCTGGGTCGTGTCCCTGGCTCGCTGGGTCGTGTCTCTGGCTCGCTGGGTCGTGTCCCTGGCTCGCTGGGTCGTGTCCCTGGCTCACTGGGTCGTGTCTCTGGCTCGCTGGATCGTGTCTCTGGCTCGCTGGATCGTATCTCTGGCTCGCTGGGTCGTGTCTCTGGCTCGCTGGGTCGTGTCTCTGGCTCGCTGGGTCGTGTTTCTGGCTCGCTGGGTCGTGTCTCTGGCTCGCTGGGTCGTGTCTCTGGCTCGCTGGGTCATGTCTCTGGCTCGCTGGGTCGTGTCTCTGGCTCGCTGGGTCGTGTTTCTGGCTCGCTGGGTCGTGTCTCTGGCTCGCTGGGTCATGTCTCTGGCTCGCTGGGTCATGTCTCTGGCTCGCTGGGTCGTGTCTCTGGCTCGCTGGGTCATGTCTCTGGTCCGCTGGGTCGTGTCCCTGGCTTGCTGGGTCGTGTCCCTGGCTCGCTGGGTCGTGTCCCTGGCTCGCTGGGTCGTGTCCCTGGCTCGCTGGGTCGTGTCTCTGGCTCGCTGGGTCGTGTCTCTGGCTCGCTGGGTCGTGTCTCTGGCTCGCTGGGTCGTGTCTCTGGCTCGCTGGGTCGTGTCTCTGGCTCGCTGGGTCGTGTCTCTGGCTCGCTGGATCGTGTCTCTGGCTCGCTGGATCGTGTCTCTGGCTCGCTGGGTCGTGTCTCTGGCTCGCTGGGTCGTGTCTCTGGCTCGCTGGCTCGCTGGGTCGTGTCAGTTCTACTTTGGCTGTATATATTTATGTTGTTTCCTTTTGTGTGCAAATAAAGTATTCTTATCTTATCTTATCTTATCGTGTCCCTGGCTCGCTGGGTCGTGTCCCTGGCTCGCTGGGTCGTGTCTCTGGCTCGCTGGGTCGTGTCCCTGGCTCGCTGGGTCGTGTCCCTGGCTCGCTGGGTCGTGTCTCTGGCTCGCTGGGTCGTGTCTCTGGCTCGCTGGGTCGTGTCTCTGGCTCGCTGGGTCGTGTCTCTGGCTCGCTGGATCGTGTCTCTGGCTCGCTGGATCGTGTCTCTGGCTCGCTGGGTCGTGTCTCTGGCTCGCTGGGTCGTGTCTCTGGCTCGCTGGGTCGTGTCTCTGGCTCGCTGGGTCGTGTCTCTGGCTCGCTGGGTCGTGTCTCTGGCTCGCTGGGTCGTGTCTCTGGCTCGCTGGGTCGTGTCTCTGGCTCGCTGGGTCGTGTCCCTGGCTCGCTGGGTCGTGTCCCTGGCTCGCTGGGTCGTGTCTCTGGCTCGCTGGGTCGTGTCCCTGGCTCGCTGGGTCGTGTCCCTGGCTCACTGGGTCGTGTCTCTGGCTCGCTGGATCGTGTCTCTGGCTCGCTGGATCGTGTCTCTGGCTCGCTGGGTCGTGTCTCTGGCTCGCTGGGTCGTGTCTCTGGCTCGCTGGGTCGTGTCTCTGGCTCGCTGGGTCGTGTCTCTGGCTCGCTGGGTCGTGTTTCTGGCTCGCTGGGTCGTGTCTCTGGCTCGCTGGGTCGTGTCTCTGGCTCGCTGGGTCATGTCTCTGGCTCGCTGGGTCGTGTCTCTGGCTCGCTGGGTCATGTCTCTGGCTCGCTGGGTCGTGTTTCTGGCTCGCTGGGTCGTGTCTCTGGCTCGCTGGGTCGTGTCTCTGGCTCGCTGGGTCATGTCTCTGGCTCGCTGGGTCGTGTCTCTGGCTCGCTGGGTCATGTCTCTGGCTCGCTGGGTCGTGTCCCTGGCTCGCTGGGTCGTGTTTCTGGCTCACTGAATCGTGCCTCTGGCTGGCTGCTCCTTTTTGGTCTATTTTAGTTGGTTAGGAACGGTAGAAAAGAGTTTTAGTACACTTTATTAGTTAAAATAACTACTCGGTCCTTTGACTGGCGCAATTATGTCCGTTGACTGGCACCACAATTTTCAAAAATTTATTTTGGTGAAACCTATGGTTTAATTTAAAGGATTTTTCGCCACTAAGCTCCATATTGGGTCCTAATTAGTATGTGATATTAAAATCACCACAAAACGCAAAAAAAAAATTCGCCAGTCAATGGACCCGAAGAACGTTTTTCAAATATTGACCCATTCGATGTTGGGTGGCAAATCGCTATCTCTACCTGCTGCCGATTGTACTTGCCTATTTCCTTTTATTATAAATTTAATTTTATATTAAGTCAATAAACTTTACTGTCCTTTAGGGTACATATGTTAATTAATGATTTCGAAAATATCTAAGCGCTATCCAAGTCTAATTTACGCCAATAATACGATAAATTAGTAACTGGTCCTTATTTGTTTTCCTCCGAAGGACCAAATAATAATAAATCAGAGTTTTCGGTAAACCCCTGACAATATGTTTG
Organism: Tuta absoluta; assembly: GCA_027580185.1. NCBI lineage: Eukaryota > Metazoa > Arthropoda > Insecta > Lepidoptera > Gelechiidae > Tuta > Tuta absoluta. The sequence continues at coordinate 2,643,181 of JAQAHW010000016.1, read as the reverse complement.
TTTCACAGCCTCAGTTCTAATAACATACCTTTATAGGGTGATATTTTATAAGTGACCGATACTGAAAACAGAGAACGGGCTGGTGATAAGAGACAACTTTTCCCAAGGAATATAGGTCGGTATAAGACAATAATATTTTGAGTTTCAATAGTAACTCAAATCTGCAGATTGGTATTATTTTTTGTGTGTTTGTTTTTTATTTTATTTTATTTTATTTTATTGTGTTCGGGGAGCTAACAGCATTATTTACACACTAGAAATCAATTTAGCAAGCATAAGCCAATTAGAAGCTACCACAAATAAAAGTAAAATTATCTGATTATTACACGTCTAACACTAATAATTAATAGGTAAGTATTTGATACAAAACAAGATAAAGAATGTCTTGAACCTACAATCAACAATCAAATATTACTATTCAAAAATAGAGGAGTTGCTACTTATTAGAGTTCTTATATTAACAGTGCTGTTGCAGAATATGTCAATGTTTACGTTATTATCACTTAGGTTATTAAACAGTTTAAACGCTCTTGGTAGAAAGCTATTTGCTCTGTAATTGGTACGACATAGAGGAACATGAAGCAAAGTAGTTCGTCGTAGATTTCTACTTGGTACTTGAAAAAAAATACTGCTGAGGAGGTCTGGACAGTCAATTTTCGATTGGGCAATATTTGCTAGGAAGCAAACGTCAGATATTGTTCTACGCAGGTGTAACGGTAAAAGATGAAATTTTGAACATAGTTTTTCGTATTTAAATTCAGTAAAAGGAGTGAATTTATGAAGAAGAAATCGTTTTTTTTTTTTTTTTTGTATTTTTTTTTTTGTATTTCTTTTTTTCTGTTTCTTTTTTCAAACTCAAGGTGACTACGAACATAGGCACAATAAATAATTTTAACAGTTTTCATATTTTTACCCGACTACGGCAAAGCAAAAAGGAGGGTTATGATTTTGACCTGTATGTATGTATGTATGTATGTATGTGGAAACGAAAACGTTTGTTCCGTCCTAACTTCTAAACAACTTATCAGAATTTGATAAATGAGGTATCATTTGAAGCGTCTAAACAGTCCGCTGGTTATAGGCTACGTTATGTCACAATACATTACATAGGGCGCCCTCTAGAGCTAAGAATTGAAAAAGTTTATACTACTAGTAATGTCGTGTTGGGTATCAAATAATAAGCACAGTTCAAAAAAATTGTTGCCGTGTGATGCCAGCTAAGAATAGCACCACCCCATTTCTTTTTACCCGACTACGGCAAAGCAAAAAGGAGGGTTATGATTTTGATCTGTATGTATGTATGTATGTATGTATGTATGTATGTATGTATGTATGTATGTATGTATGTATGTATGTATGTATGTGGAAACGAAAACGTTTGTTCCGTCCTAACTTCTAAACAACTTATCAGAATTTGATAAATGAGGTATCATTTGAAGCGTCTAAACAGTCCGCTGGTTATAGGCTACGTTATGTCACAATACATTACATAGGGCGCCCTCTAGAGCTAAGAATTGAAAAAGTTTATACTACTAGTACTGTCGTGTTGGGTATCAAATGAAAGGGCTTAATAAGCACAGTTCAAAAAAATAGTTGCCGTGTGATGCCAGCTAAGAATAGCACCACCCCATTTCTTTTCCGTGGGTATCGTATGAGGCGACTACGGGATAACGGGACGCGACGGGTGTCGTATAAGGCGACTAAGGGACACGAGGAGTTCATGTGAAGGTATTACAATTAGGCGACAGCTGACAACCTGTCACTTAAGTGAAACACGATTTTAAGGGTTAACCTATTAGTCTTTGATGACTTAATGCAATTACCACCCGTATCTGCAACTCGTGTAGGCGCATATTGTTACAAACAACCTGACATTTATGCAGCTGAACCACATTTATGAAGAATGTTCAAATTCTGTGAATTGGGTCAAAATATGCGACAAGTAAATGACAACAGTTTCGTTGATCTGTTGAACAGCATCAGAATAGGGAAGTTAACAATGGAGCAATTAGCAATATTAGACACAAGAAGAATTGTAAACGACACAATTGAATACGATGAAATTGTAAATTTTTTCCTACTTTAAAAAATGTAGACCAATTTAACAAAAAAACGTCAGAGCGCTTGGCATTACGAACAAAAATCTATACGATCAATGCAATAGACACGTCAACAGAGTCTAAAACTTATGGACAAATACCTAAGCAAGAGCACATACCAAACGATCCAAATAGAACAGGCGGTATTATAAAAACTATTCAAATCGGTCGGTCAGCCGTGTGGTGCCGGCAGAGTAGAATAGCACCACCCCATCTCTACCCGTATCCAGCCAGGAAGGCCGAGAGGTTGGCGCAGGTCCTGGGCAGCCCTGCGTTTTCCATAATTGCGTCCCAGGCAACGCAGTGTCTGTAGAGAGGACAGTTCACCCGCGTCACGCGGATACCAACACGGGAAGTGGCAGTGATCGATTATAAGTCCGCACATATGGGCGTAAGTGCGGGCGCCAGGGGTCGCTTCCGACAGTGGAAGGGTCCATCGTAGGCCCACTGATCAGTTACCGCCTGCTCCAAGTTGGGCAGCCCCCGACCAATAAGGTACTGTTCCGCCCCGGTGCTGGTTTGCTCTTTTAGGGTGTAGAGAGCACCAGCCTCAACTGGACAATCGGCGCCGTTACATTTTACACCTGCGACTAAAAGGCATAATAGAAACAATTCCCAACACCGCTTATCCATGCGATTTGTAACATGGAATGTCCGTACTATGAGGACAGGCCTCCCTGACACCTGTGTAGGCTCTTCTACACTTTTACTGACGCACAAGATCTGCGTAAAACTGCCATTATCGACGCCGAACTCAACAGGCTGAACATCGCTGTTTGTGCCTTACAAGAGACCAGACTCCCTGACGAGGGTTCCTTGCGTGAGACACATTACACATTCTTTTAGAAAGGAAAGGACAGCAGCGCTGTGTGTGAGCATGGTGTAGGCTTGGCTATCCGCAACGATCTCTTAACATCAATAGAGGCTCCTTGCGGCATATCGGAATACATAATGTTGGTGCGGTTAAATACGAATCATAGATACGTAACACTTATTTCTGCTTACGCACCAACATTATCCTCAACGGATGAAGCCAAAACACAGTTTTATGACCAGCTCGACCAGTCTCTACGCGGGTTAAGACCATCTGACCGCTTATACAATCTGGGCGATTTTAACAAAAGGGTTGGACAGGACAACGTAGCTTGGCCTGATTGTATAGGTAACCACGGTATAGGGAAGTTAAACGAAAACGGCCAAAGTTTATAAGAGCTATGCTCTAAACACCTACTGTGTGTTACCAATACCTACTTCAAAGGCAAATCATCTCGCAAAGTATCCTGGAAACACCCTCGTTCTGGTCACTGTTAATATAATGCCGGAAGCTGCAGACTGCATGCCAAAACTAGCTACCTGGGCCGAGTTAGATGACCTTCCTACCATAAGGGAATACCACAAGGCTATTAAGCAGCTTAAAACCGAAAAGTCTCCTGGAAATGATGATACCCATGCCGAAATCATCAGGCTCAAGTGCATATTACCCATCCTGCACAATCTGTTGTGTAAATGTTGGGAAGCAGGATATATACCACAAGTATGCGCGATGCTAACATATTCGTTACCCTATACAAAGGCAAAGGTGACCGCGGTGACTGTAACTGTTATTGTGGTATATGCCTTTTAAGTATATTAGGTAAATTATTGGCTCGGTTAGTCTTATTAAGACTCCAGAAACTAGCTGATCGTGTATATCCCGAATCGCAATGTGGATTCCGCGCCCAGCGTTTCACAACAAATATGATCTTTACACTTCGCCAACTTCAGGAAAAGTGTAGAGAGCAGAGAACACCTCTGTTTGTATCGTTCGTAGACCTTAACAAAACCTTCGACACCGTTAGCAGAGAGGGCCTTTACACTGCACTTGTAAACATCGGATGCCCGCCAAAACTTCTGAGCCTCGTTAAATCCTTCCATATGGACATGAAAGGATCTGTTGTATTTAACGGCAATACATCCGAGCCGTTCGTACAGGTGTTTGCCAAGGCTGCATGTTGGCTCCTGCCCTGTTATGCATGGTCAAACATACATACATACAAAGATAAGATTATGATGAGTGTATTTTGTTTAATTAACGAGTGATGTTTTAATTGTGAATTGAGCTGCATTTCTATCCAGATTAAAAAATACATACCAAAGTGTTAAACTTACCTTCAACCCCAAAATAATTGAAATAAAAACCAGTTCAAAAACTAACACCCGACTACTGAGATATCGCGCTCTAAAAAGTAAGAAACAAGAAATCTGGAATATTAACTACAAATAATTTAATATCTATAGTCCACGAAATTTATACGAAGATATGACATATAATTATATATTTAAATGTATATTATATAAAAAAATATTTTGGTTTATAGGTGATAGCCGTGGTCGTATGCCACCTATTCTAGTACTTAGTAGGTGATATCATAAACTTGCACAACATAATGAGGTAAGGCAAACTGGCATACGTCCACGGCTATCACCTATAAACCAAAATAATTTTTTATTTAATATACCTACATTTCAATATATAATTATATGTCATATCTTCGTATAAATTTCGTGGACTATAGATATTAAATTATTTGTAGTTAATATTCCAGATTTCTTGTTTCTTACTTTTTAGAGCGCGATATCTCAGTAGTCGGGTGTTAGTTTTTGAACTGGTTTTTATTAAAATCCCTAGAGATACGCCTCACAAACCCTAGAGCTCTGTACGCCTTGTCGACACAGTGCTCAACGTGTTTATCAAATTGAAGCCTGTTATCAAGGATTACACCCAAATCCTTCATTGAGCTACAGGTCTGTAGGGTCTGACTTTCCAGCGAGTACTTATAATCAATCATATTTATTTTTCTACAGAAGTTCACGACAAAACATTTGGATATATTTAAATCCAATTTATTGCTCCTGCAGTAGGTGTCGAGCCTAGTCAGGTCATCCTGGAGTAACTGTGCATCAAGTGTACTGTTTATAACCTTATAGATCTTGGCATCATCAGCGAAAAGAAGAAAATGAGAGTTATGAAAACAGGCACCAATATCATTAATAAAGACTACAAATAATAAGGGTCCAAGCAAAGAGCCTTGAGGGACTCCTGAAGATATATTAACCCAAGAAGATGTAAATCCATTGAGCACTACCGCCTGCGATCTGTTATGCACGTAAGAGCAGAACCACCTGAATAAGTCTCCTCTTATTCCTAGTGTTAGAAGCTTACGCAAAAGAACATCATGATCGATCCGATCGAACGCTTTAGAGAAATCGGTGTAAATTGCGTCGACTTGATTACATTTCTCCATATTCTTTGTAATAAATTCAGTCAGAACGATTAAATTGGAAACCGTCGACCTGCCCCTTAAGAACCCGTGTTGTTGCGGGATAAAAACATGTTTGATAGCATCATAAAGCTGGTTATAAACTATACGCTCAAGAACCTTGGCTAACAGGCATAGTTTAGAGATAGATCGATAGTTTCCGATTTGGTTCCTGGCGCCTTTCTTGTGGATAGGACTCACAAAAGCTGATTTCCACAATGTAGGCATGCTACCTTCTTTTAGAGATCTTTGAAATAATATGGTTACGGGAACAGAAATTTGTTTCGCACAATTAACTAAGAGAATGGCAGGTAAATTATTGGGACCGGCAGACTTACTTAAGTCAAGGCGCTTGAGGAGGTTGAAAACTTGCGACTGTGAAACTTCTATGGCATTGATATCACAAGGCGTACCAACTCTTATGTCGTTTTCCGAAGATATTAAATGCTGACTTGTATAATTTTGTAGAAAAGTGGAACGAAAATATGTAGAAAATAGTTCACTTATCCCTGACCCTGTGCTACTAGATGATGAACCATGAATCATGGTTGCTGGGTATAGACTATTGCTACGTTTACTTTTAGCGTACGCCCAAAATTGTTTGGGGTTTTTAGTAATAGCATCTTCAACCGACATTACATATTTAGTAAAACATAATCCTTCATTAGACCTTACCCTATCACGTAGTAAATGAAATGTGTGTTCATCAGACTTATTTCTGTAATTTTTATATTTTAAAAGGAATTTAAATTTTTCTCTTATTATCTTAATAAAATATGGACTATACCATGGTGGATACGAGCGCTTCCTTGTGAGGTATGTCGGTATAAATCTATCGCGAAGCTCATATGTTATTTTGTAGAACATATCAACTGCTTCATCTACCGATCCCTGAGATAGTAGGGATGACCATTCAACCTCAGAAAGATGACTACAAATTTTATCGTAGTCTCCCTTGCGGTATGAATATATAGTACGTTTTGGAGTTACCAGCGGATCCAAACTCACAAAGCAAGGTCTCACCAATAGTGTTTTATGATGGGGGTCTTCAGGGATTGCTAGAGGATCGAAGCACTCAGTGACAGCAACGGTATCAGTACATAGTACCAGGTCTAGTATAACACCATGTTTATTTAGAATAGCATCAACCTATTTCTATCCCGAGGTTGTCGTAAGAAGCAACGGAAGGACTAGAGGGTGTGTATTGCAAATTTAGGCGATGGGCTGGCAACTTGTCACTATGATGATACACAATATTCCAAATTACCCTCAAATATTTGTCAGACGTGGCGTAAATGTCCGTTTTTTACAGCCGTTTACGCTCAGCCTACCCCGTAAAGGATTACAGGCGTGATGTAGGTATGTATTATTTTTTTATATTTTGACCCATGTTCCTTAGACAAAGTTTTGTCTTATCGCCAGCCCGATCTAAGTTTTTGCTGATGATTTAAAGAGTTTTACTCTTATTGGTGTAATGATCGCCAATCGTCTATTCTGTGGACAACATCCTTTAGATCTCTATAGGTTATCACATCTGCCTTCTCTTTTAGTTGGTCCCAATAACTTCTTCATGGTCTTCCTCTTCCTCGTTTTCCTTCAATCTTCCCTTCCATAATAACCTTTATAAAATCGTCGTGGTGTATAAGGTGACCGACCATTTTGCCTCTTCCGTTCTCGATTATTGATAATATCGTCCTTTTCTCCTTTACTTGTTTTAGTACCTCTTCTTATGTGACTTTTCGGTCCATTTTATCTTATGCTTTTTTTACCGCCACACCTCAAAGGCCTTTGACCTCTTTCTATATTTTTGTGTCATAGTCCATGTCTCACACCCATATAAGGCGATACTCCAAATGTACGTATTGATAAATCGCTGTCTGACGCTGACAGGCATAGTTGATGTAATTAGTTATTGCTATCAATTACTATAAAAATTTCATCCAACGACCCGATGAACCCTAGTGTCAGAGTTTTTCAACCGCCTACTACCACTAGTAGGCCTATGACATGGTTGTGTAATGATCGCCGTCTAATTAATCATAGACAGCACCCGGGACCGACTGCTTAACGTGCCCTCCGAAGCACGAAACCATTTTTTTGACAATCAGGTGGTTCACCCTGCAATTTCCTAACCAGACCGGGAAAAAATTCACAAAGTGATAAATATCAACTTTGTGAGTGTCCTACCGAGAATCGAACCAGGAACCTTTGCGTCGCAGGCAGTCGCACTAAAACTGTGCCACATTGGCCGTCTGATTTTTGACGCTGACAGGCATAGTTGATGTAAATAGTTTTTGCTATCAATCACTATTAAAATTTCACCCTTAAAAGTTCTGAAGCACTGATTTATTCAAAAGGAATGCGCAATTATTTTCTTCGTGTTCATGCAATACTAATGTAGTTTTTGCCAATACTAAAGATGATACAATACATATTATAATATTAGATTTAGTCGATTACACTACGCTAGACCTGTTTTTTTGCTGGGTAGTCACGTCGACGATAACACGTTGGTGTCATCTACATAAAAACCTGTTGTTGTATTAAACTTTATGGGTTTAGATACCTAGAATATAATTTATTGTTTAAACCGTTAAACAAAAGATGCAACACTCTTCTTTATTATTACAACTAGTTAGCTGTAAGGTAGAGTCGGCAGAAAATCTGAAAAAAAGTTCAAGTACTTACAGCTCATGAATTCTTCAATATCTGTCTAAACGATTGTGCACTAGCGATTCGCGAACATAGTAGTTCTTCCTTGGGAATAAGACGTTCCACCGCTGCGTAATGTAAATGTACTAACTACGCACCCACCTACACCTTATTTTCCTTCTTTCTCCGTATTTTGAACTCCATATAGAACGCTATCTGCACTCTCCTCATCTGTTCCCCACATCTACATTTCATATTATGTACCCATTCACTGCCCTCCCCGACCCAACTGTAATCGCTCCACTGCCATCTTCAACTGCTCTTCTCTTTCTGACAAGCTGACAACCTAACTCCAAATTAACGTTTAGATCGTTGGTGTTGATTGTTTTTTTTTCTCGATGTTATTTTTGTGTGCAATAAAGTATATTATTATTATTATTTGTGTTTTCATCAGTTGATAAGCTCTCCGAAGAGGTAAATTTGGCACGAGCCAAAGCCAAGTGCATAGAAGGTAAGGCTAAGTAAGAGAAAGACCTTTCATACTATTCTGCAGGTATTCAAATCACTGCTTTTTGAAGAAGAGTGTAGATCTGTGAGCGTATGTTAAGGATTTTGAGACCGGTGTGCAGTGTTTTGGGTACGACTCCTGTTATTATTATTAGAACCAGTATTGTCACAGAACAAATTCAACACACATTCCATCCACATTACCTCCAAAAAGGTCATAGTATTTTTAAGATTACCATTTCAGTGAAAATAATGTACCGTGTCCGTTTATCAAGGTCCGGGTTGACGGCCTCTAAACCAGTAGAAAAGGAGCATAAAAATGTCGTCCTATTTAGTAGATACAAATGGCATCTGTTGCCAGCCAAGTATAAATTTTGTTGTTTTATTCCAAGTATCCTCTCCTCGAACAAAATAACAAGGGAAAACCCAAGGCACGACTTATTTTGAATACAGGAAGATATATAAATACTGGAGTATTTTTTTTGTATAAAGTGATCATAATCGTAGCGCTGACACATCGTAGGTCAAACTATTAAAATTATTCTTTACCATTTCATTGTTATAAGATGAAGCAGTTCTTAACCATTTTAGTTAAACAATATTTCTATACCTAGATCTTTTTATAGTGCCATAAATATCTACCATACATACATTTAAAAATACTAAACAGGATGTAGAGACCATACAAAATTTAATTGTTCTAACCAGATGTTGGCAATGCAGCAGATGGGAAACGTTTAAAATAATAGAGGCTTTTATGCATTACCAGGTTTTATCGAAAATCAGTAAATCTGTATTCGGAGGGCAACTATGATGGCGCGATCACGAGTAAAGGCATAACCTTGGTTCTATCAGGAATTTGTGTGACCAAATCTTACATCTAATGCTGTTTTTGTGCGCAAGTTTCACAAAGACGCAGACTATATTGTATAAGATTAGAGTATGTAGTCCTGTGGATGAATAAATAGGGTAAATAAATTTATTTAATGAAATTGAATTATCTAGTTTGAATTTAATAAGTCAAAACACTAAATAAGGGCAACATGTTTGGGAATCATCAACTTTTAGCTATATATATGTAAGTTCTTTCCGTGAGTTCTTTCGTTGGCAATTGCGCAACACACAAAATACACTTATTTGTCTACCTTTGAATTCCACCTGTGTTAATTCAAATACGTTGAATTATCTAATATGACATCAAACATCTTCCACCCAAGTCGTCCTATGTCATACAAATACAAAATTCCATTTCCAATAGCTATTGGCCCTGCCGGAGTGATGCACGTCACGAACTGTACTCACGCGCATCCTTGGCTCAAACGATTGTCCCTTCTACAGTAGGTCACTGGCCCTGATTAAAGACGATACAAAGTTCTTGGTAAACCCTATAAAGTTAATATTGTAATTAATAGGTTTCGATTATGAATACGCATGGGACAGCATTATCTGATAATTTTAGCAGCAGCCATCGATTGGCTTATTTATGAGATCAACGTATACTGGTTTTCCGTACACATTTTTAAGAATAACCAAAATAGTTTGACCCCTACTTATTTTAATAATTAGACACAAACATCATCACAATAATACAAAAAAGAAATATCTATCTTTTACTACAACAGTTTTTGTATAAAATGTATAATAACTAGTTTATTTACTACCTATTCAGTCGTTTACTAATAATGTGATCGAACACACCTTCATGCTTATTAATTGATGAATATTTAATTTTAATAATTAATTTTATAGAGAACCAGCATTGCTGTATGATGCCGGCTTAGAATAGCATCAACCCGTTTCTTACCCATGGGTGTCGTAAGAGGCGACTAAGGGACTCGAGGGTGTGTATTGCAATTTTAGGCGACGGGCTGACAACCTGTCACTATAGTGATACACAGTTATCTGATTGACCCTAAAATATTTGTCAGACGTGGTGTTAATATCCGTTGAACGGCCGTTAACGCTCTGCCTACCCCATAAGGGATATAGGCGTGATTTATGTATGTATGTATGTACCAGCACTGATATTAATCCCATTTTTTTATTAAGGATGGGTTTGCTCTTGACTCTAGACTAGGTCTTAGGACAGAGACAGAGTCTAAGATGGAGCGAGCTCACCCAGAAGAAGCCTGTTCACTCTTACTTTGAAGAGATTAGGGTTGTATGCGTTTGGAAACACAGACGCAGGTACTGAGTTCCACTCTTCTTCGTTCTTGTTATTTAAAAGTAATACTACGACATCCTACTAATATTATAAATGCGAAAGTTTGTATGTTTGTTTGTTACTTCTTCACGCAAAAACTACTGAACCGATTGTTATGAAATTTGGCACACATATAGGATAGTTTTTATCACCACTTATGTGAACAACGCCACGGGTAACAGCTAGTTTTAAAATAAATATTATATTCATCCAAGATCCTTGACAAATTTAACAACCAAGAAATACAGCTAAGAGAAAAGACAAACGTTTCTTTACAGGATATTGACAAGCCTGTGATTACAAAACTTTGGTGATTACAATGCCAATGAGGCTGTTCATTGTTTCGCTGGAAAGCTTGACGAATCCAAGATGGCGGCCAGCTGCGCATGAGAAATAGTTCTAGAGTGCACCAGAAATTATTTAAGAATTCGTACACTCCGCCAAGCTTTAAAAAGTTGTGTTGCGTTGAGTTTACGAACATATATTCTTTTTCTCCATCAATAATAGGTGGGTATTATTTGGCTGAAGAAAGGAGGCGGTTTGTTCAGTAAAGTATAATATATGTACTAATACTATAAACTTTGTTCGTGGAAGTACTACGCCTGCAGGTTTTTTAACGCAATGCCGATTTTACCACTTGTCGTCCGTCGTTGCGTATTTTAACGCATGCTTCTGTCAGACGAAAGGAAATTGCGAAATCTGATCTTATTCCCATACAAATACCGCTACAGTGCGTAACGGATGCGCCTGTCAAGTCGTTTGATAAACGCGAAGGACAAATGGGAGAAACACCAATGTGTTCTTTCTGCTGTTCATTTGTAATTTCTGCGCATCAAGGTGCCCGATGATACAGCAAAGTGTGTCGTATTAGAGTCGCGTCAAATGTTTTCCCTGTGTGATATATTTTTTAAGTCTATCTGTTTGCTATGTTTGATGACCACTTTGCCAGTCTGTCTGTTTTCCCATCAATGTCATAAAATTACTCAAAAGCAAAAAGTGAAATAAACTTAAGAGCGCGGTGGAAGCAACTACATTGCCTAAGTGGAATGGGTCTTTAACGCGGAACACTCTTCTTATATGTCGTTGAAGAGTGAAATTTTTGGTAAATATTTATCTTAAAATTTATAGTACATGCGAGGTTGCGAAATCATACGTAATATCGCATTGTTTGGCATACTTTTGTTCGGAATTTATATTGGTTTAGTAAGTGGATCGGGGTCTTAAAAGTTTGGTATTTATGACTGACGAGATAAATTTCTGGTCACTCACCTTATTCAGGCTCCATTTCTCCTATCCACAACATTTTTCCTTTGTGATACGACCTTTTTAGTATAACTGTCTAAAAGCTATGTTGTACACGATGTAAACATATTAGCTGCAAATATTTTTAGGGGTGAAACAGTTAAAAAAAACTGAACTACTATCCCTAAGGAATATAGGTAGAAAGATGAAAAAAATATTCGACGTCCCATACAGATTAACCCGTCGCGTCGTCGCGTCGGCTGGAACATTTTGTGTCAGATGATTTTATTTTTCATATTTCGATTTATATTCCTTGGGGATTTTTTTTTAGTTTTATGGGCTAGTTCACCCCTTGATATATTTGCAGTATTGTTTTTTACAGCGTATATAATCGTTTAAATCGTCCTTTTACATACTCAAATTTATCCAAATCGTGCCTCGATGACCTAAGAGCAATTAAAAGGGCATAAGATACGTATTTATTATTAGTATAACCCTCTTCTGCAACATAGAAAATGCGGATTTATAGGTTGTACCCAGTGTTTGTTGTTAGATATCTACATTATTGCGATTTTCACTCAAAATAAGAAATAAATAAGTATCCTGCACAATTCAGACAGCGCCATCTAGCCCCAAACTAAGCAAATCTTGTACTAAGAAAACATCCAGAATAAACACAAATAATGTAGTCCAGATAATGGAGGAAGCATTCAAAGCTGGTAAAAAGGTATTAAAGTTCCTTAGTTGGGTGTGTATGATGTCATGTCAGGTGAGGACAAGTCTCGGTCCTGCTTTCACCCCGCCTGCGCCCGCACCGGTCATCATGTCACACTGCTACAATTGCATAACCTCTCGTTACCTTGTTGATCTCAGGCGTTCATGTTTGGTGAGAAGCTATAGAACGTTACAAATCAGTAGCCCTTTTTACCCTTATATTTCAGTTGCCATAGTATTCTGTTTCTCGTTTCTCAATTTGAACGTGCGTGTAAACTTTTCTGTACACCGGTCCTTACACTTCGTGTAAATGCAATTTGATAACATTTCCGGGACACTTCAAACCCAAACTCTAATTCAAAACATCTTAACTCTTTATATGTTAGCTGCACAACCCCGTCTGTTATTGTTTTCTTCAAAAAAGTTTAATACAGCGTGTGTAAACAGGCCAATCCCCTAATCTACAGGTGTTAATTGTAATTACGAACAACTATCCCTAAGGAAGGTAATCAAAATATAAACATTGTAAGCACCTCCCATGCGTAAGTGTCGGTTAGCTGTTGAGTTTACTAAGGAAGCTGTGTTCTTTGGAGAATTGTTCAAATATGCACATGAAGATAATGAGGGATTAAAAGATTTACACTACGCCATTCAAAGCGGCAACGCAGCAATTGTCATTGGCACCTTTGCAGCTAGTGTGACCCGGGGTGGTATATTTAATTGAACTTCTTATTTCTTTTTCTGTTCATAAATGAAAATAAGAAATTGAAAAACTGTATGATGCCGGCCTAGAATAGCATCACCCCATTTCTTACCCATGGGTGTCGTAAGAGGCGACTACTCGAGGGTTAGATGTGTTTTGCAATTTTTGGCGATAGGCTGACAACCGGTCACTATAGTGATACACAGTTATCTGATTGACCTTCAAACTTTTATCAGACGTGGTGTCGATGTCTGTTTTGCGGTCGTTGATGCTCTGCCTACCCCGTAAGGGATATAGGCGTGCTTTGTGTGTGTGTGTTATAACACCCTGTATACGAGCTTATCACACGGCTTTACTCGCTATTTGCGAAGTGAAAGCCGCGCGGTGACCGCTCGCACTCGAATAAATATTTAACCCACGTATTACGCAACTGATCAATTAAGCATATACATACATACGTACGCTGCGGTTTACTTATGCCTTTATGACTACGTTTACCTACTTAAAGCTGAGTATATAGAATTTGTAAAGGTGTTTATAATCAATAGAATAGAAGTATGCAACTTGTGATATGTATTCGGAGCGGCTCTATCACCGACTAAACATGCTTGTGGCGACTTTTTCTAGCAACACTTTAGCTATCTACAACTACACTAAACTATTTTAAATTACATTCTGTTAATAGCTTCAGTATCTGTACTTAAACTTCTTTTTATAAGTGATAGTACTATCCTACATTGACCAATGTTAATTTCAGTTCATTTCTCCAGCGAACTTTACATAAATTGCATTTTCATCGAGATTTGATTTTCAAAGTGATGAAGGCAGCACATAGCATATGGGCGGGTTTGATTGAAAAATCTATTTCAAAAATTCAGTTAACTTATCATATGCCAGCCTTAGTAAGTGTTTTGAATTTTTGTTTCATTATCTTGGCATGACTAAAGCTGGTAGCAACTTAAGTGATCCCACTGCTGGTATATTTATATAGGCACGCATTAATTAACCTTTAATAATTCAGATACAAGGGTTGATCGGTTCGTTCGTCGACTCAATATTCCACACAATATGAATAAATAAAACAAAACAAATTCTGCGTTCTTCACTCTATCCTTGCTACGCCGTAGCAGGTGTCCCGCCTACGTCGTAGCAACTTGGTGTATCCTGTCTACGTCGCGTCGTAGAAAATAATGTAAAAATCCAGCCAAACACGCTTAACTGTAGAACTTCGTAGTCACTAGGAAACGTTTCGTAGATACGTTGGTGTACTAATTCATGTAATTAAAGCAAAACTGACTAATTTATTGAGCCGGGGTATAATAGACGTACCGATAGAAAGAGTAGGCAAAATAATAAAAATTTCACATCGACTATGATGCTCCAAAAATTATTCTTAAATAATTTGATTTATGCAGATATCTACTTAAACTTAATAAACACGGAAAGTAGAATAATTTTTTTATCATAATTTTAGTTCTTCAAATTGTTATTGAAAACAAGATGATCTTACACATACAAACCATATCCTTATATCGTTTCTGCGAACTTGTTTAATTCTATTATGTTCTAATAAATACCTACTTAGACAGAACAAATAATTTCCTATTATGAATTCGGAATAAAGTGAGTCAGCATGATGATAGAAGTAACCGGGTACCTAGGGCATATTTTTGTAAGTAAACATTTTCCTTAGTATGCATTAACATAACATAACATAGCCACAAGATTCCACTGCTGGATAAGGGCCTCCCCCTACTGCTATAGTCGCCACGCTTGGCAGGCGGATTGGCGAGTGCAATGCAAGATTTTACATTCACAGGAAACGCTGCTTCCCATTCCCTGGATGAATTTATCCCTTAGTCGCTTTGTACGACAACCACGGGTAGAATTGGGGTGATGCTATTCTAAGCAGGCAACACACGTCATGTTATGTATTACTAATCATGAACAAACAGGAAAGAATTAATGTTTTTATTCTTCTATCGAGTCTAAACATACACATATCACGCCATTAACCCTTGCGGGATAAGCAGATCGTAAACGGCTGAAAAATGCAGCCGCTATCCCCACGTCTGACAAATATTTGAGGATCCAGCCATCCTCACCGTATTATTTCCTCATTATCCTACTATCTCCTCACATTGAGGAGTTCATGGTTAGAAAACATTATAGGCCACCAATAATGTTTTTTAACCATTTACTCCTCAACTAAATAAAATACTCTTAAAAACTCTCCTTTGGGACTGTTTTGTGGTAAGCTCTTATTATGCTACAATTTCGTATAAAATACAAAAGAACCACTGTTATCTGGTTTCCATGAGGTAATTATCCGTCGTGACACTTTCCGAGACAAAAGTAGGACTCGATTCGCACCGTCACCGTGTCAGTAGCGCGCGGCAAGGGGACGCGAAAATTAAACTTCTGTCACCGAACACGCAACCGAGGAAGACGGCGTCATCATCGAACGTAACCGCCAAGTTTGATAACTGGCAACTTTCTCTCTCGAGCGAGCGCGGCGGTGCAACCAGCCAGTGCGCAGCCAGCGAGCAGCCAGCCGAGGGGTCGCGCCTTCCCAGCATCTGTGCCCATCGCTCATTCCGCTACCACCGGCAGGCAAGCACGTCCGCGCGTCGCGACGCCGCCCCACTACGCGCACGCGAAAAACAAAAAAGTTTCAGTGTTCCAAATTCGAAGTTTAACTTCAAACTAGTCTCCAACGTGCTCGTTTATTTGTTTCCAATTAAATGTTTTTCTGAGTGACTTTTTGTTGAGGTGCCTATTGTCAGCAACATGGGAACTCTTAAAGCGTAAGTTTTTGTATTTTTAAGACAATTAGATTGTTTACCTCACTCGGTTTAATTGAGTAGGAAAGAAAAATCAATCTTTTTGTTGCAGTCATGACTCTGCTGAACTTTTAGTTTAGCAATGTGCCTATATTTATATTTTATGCTTTGTCCTCGGCTAAGTTTGAACGAACTGCGAATTCCTCGTGCTTACAAAATGTAGGACAATGCCAGCGACTGGCATAGGTTTAATTCTATGTCTTATTCTTAACCAAATTATGCCTACAAATGATGAAACTGCAGTTCCAAGATATATTTTTTAATGAACTTAATCGTATAAGCTGAAAGATTTTAACAAGTATTATTGCTGCCATAAATGTGAGCTCTAACAACATAGATTTATCTGATGGGCCATAATATATTGATTAAATAAAGATTTTATCTCACTGTATAAGCTAAGCTGTTTAAGTGTAAATTCATGCAATTAAGTATTTATGTCTGTCTTTCTGAATTCTTACCAATACCTATGATATTTGATAGACTGTTGTTCACATTTGTTTTTTATTAATGAACATGACTTCTTGATTATTTCGCCAAACTTTACAACCGTAGCAGAAATTGCTTATCTATGTCTAATCTATAAATATTGAAAACAAGTTTTAGTCAAACACGTTGTAACATGATATTAAATAAAGGAGGATTTATCTTGAGCCAAATATTTGTATCGTTATGTAACTGACAAAACAAGATCACAAAAGCTAGACAAGAATAAATAATTTTGTATTGAATAATTCATAAATACAGGCCTGAGACGACGCCTGATTATTTTGTTCTCGTGGTAATAAGGTATGAATGTAGAGAAATAAAAAGGAATTTAATTTGGAAATATAAGAAAAATTTAAAGATTAAGCCGTCAACTGAAATGAAATCTTTCATAAAAGATCTTTGAATCTTATCTTCTATCTTGTCTTAAATATGGTCGCTTATTTCCCACTTAGTGATGTACTTATCTAGTATTTCAAAAGCGGTCGTTCATAGTAATTAGAAGTTTACTAAAATTGGGCGAAAAACCTTTGTACCATATTGAAACCCGAAATTCCACGACTGAATTATACGCAGGTGGCATCCGATCCTAAAAATATTTATTCAATGGATTTCTAGACAATCTTCAAGTTTACTAAGATGGCGCAGAGCTAAATTGAAAAGTTTATTTTTATAGAAACGTATGTAAATCTAATGTATTTATGACTCCAATGTCAAAACTTCAACACAGAACAACGCCATCTAGTATGACATTATAAAAAAATCTCGAGAGCTGTCAGTAGAAAAGTCCCCATTAGAATGTTGATCCAACCTTTCAAATAAATTCTACTCAATCTTCATTCTACTTCTTCTTCGAGTCAACGGATCATAAATTCATATTTTATTATGTTATATATTCATACCAATATTTTGGCGACAACAATTGCGTTCTTCGTTACTAGGTTTAGCTGAGCTGGTAATATCGTTCCTCATTACAAGTAAGCTTATAAAAGTAGGCCTCTTTAAAAATAAAGCTCTACTAGGTATTTAGTCAAATTCACTTTTACATTGTAACAATGTAAATTTGACTATTTCTTCTTTACTTTTCCCAAGATTAGCATCTTTTCTTTATCGTGACTAGTAAAAAATCTGCATACAGCAATTGCTTACTTTCCTAGCTTGTAGCCATTTTAGTAGCTTTTTTGTTCCTATGTTAGGAGAGGGAGCAGTACAAATCTTAATCGAAAAAATTCATTCTTCCTTAAATATATGGTTACTACTATTTGCAACTTGGGGCTTGGATACAAATCAGGGGCCGTATTCCGCTTATTGAAAAACATCGCGGTTGTGTTTCAAAAGAGTGTCATTTGGAAGGTTTTAGGCGTTTTGTATTCCGCTAAAAGTTTGAAGTATAGAAAATCACAGTTGCAACAGAATAACAGTTGAGTGTCCATGGCATTACAATTGCTATAAAATAAGAGAATCAGGCCCTAGTCTCGTGTCTTCACCCATTGTAATTCTCACAAATATTCTTTCCCTTATGAAAATGTCGTCCCCTTTAGTTTAAAGCAGTATACTGCGAATAGTAAGTAATAGCTTTGGCGTCATTCTAGCTGTTCGTAGAGTTCCCTCTGAATTATTTTGGAAACATGTCCAATCAAGCGTTGGACATTACTGGCAAACCTTTTCGAACCAATACGCAAACAGCTCGCGTAGTAACTTAAGTTGACTTAACATTTATAAACAAATCAGAATTCAAGTTCACAAATCGGAATGGTGTCATGGCCCTATTTCTCAGAATTGTTCAACACATACTGATGCGTTTTGAATCATGTGACGACGCATTTGAATAATTGGGTACAAACATAAGTCCATGACCAAATTAAGGAAAATGCGAAGATGTTTTATTATTTATTAAATTCAAATCTTTTACCCTTTATTATTATTAACTATTTATTGCACACAAGAAACATTACAAGAGACATAATATACAAAGAATGACGAAACAACAGGACAACTTATTTCTACTAAGAAATTTCTTCCAGCTGACCTACAAAGTCTGAAAGTGAGACTTCTACAAGACAGGCGGATGAATATAGGGACTAAGATATTTTTTCTTGTTGGTTACCGAGTCGTCCAACGTACCGCTGAACCCTTGTATCAGAGTTTTTCAACCGCCTTCTACTCGTAGGCCACTGACATGGTTGTGTAACGACCGCCGTCTAAGTTATCATAACCAGCAACCGGGACCGACGGCTTAGCGTACCCTCCGAAGCACAGAACCATCTTTCTTTTCGGACAATCAGGTGGTCGCACTACCACTGCGCCACATCGGCTGCCAATTGCCTAAATGAACATAATTAATTGTTATTTTGAATACGTAATGAATTGATACTTTCAGAACACATCAACATCTAAAACAGTCCAATAGACATGGCCCTCCCTCTACTGGAAGGTGTTTGCCATACTCACCACGCTTGGCAGGCGGGTTGGCAAGTGCAATGCAAGGTGTAGGCTTGCATGCTGTCAAACCGCTGTGTATATTATATATCGATGCATTTTCCTTTAAGTCAGGTCAGGTTTATGTAAATGTATTGTTATTTATGTAAGGTTACATTGATGCAAAGATGCAGAATACGTTAATGCACTTACTTTTTTAAAATTATTATTTATTGTACCTATCATTAAGTACATAATTATAACCTTTAATTAGCAACATAACACTATACCTACAGTACATTAAAATTTGAAAGAACTTCAATTAATTAGCGATGTCCTACGAGTTTTTCGCCCATAAGTACGTAGTACGTAGCCACTTACTCTCTACATTGTGTCATTAAAAGGATTAAAGTCAGTTGGTATCCTCTTTCCTTACCTATTGTTTGTTGGTATAATACCTATTTTATGCTTAGAAACTAAAATAATACATACATACATAAATCACGCCTTTATCCCTTACGGGGTAGGCAGAGCGTTAACGGCCGTAAAACGGATATTAACACCACGTCTGACAAAAGTTTGAGGGTCAATCAGATAGCTGTGTATCACTATAGTGACAGGTTGTCAGCCCATCGCCTAAAATTGCAATACACGCCCTCGAGTCCCTTAGTCGCCTCTTACAACACCCATGAGTAAGAAATGGGGTGATGCTATTCTAGGCCGGCATCACACGGCAAATGCTATTCTAGGCCGGCATCACACGGCAAATGCTATTCTAGGCCGGCATCACACGGCAAATGCTATTCTAGGCCGGCATCACACGGCAAATGCTATTCTAGGCCGGCATCACACGGCAAATGCTATTCTAGGCCGGCATCACACGGCAAAATAAGCAGCAAGATTATCCTCAAGTATGTCTACACCACATATACTCATATACAAACTAAATGTTTTAGTACGTGTAGGACCAACAGAATGTACCTATCCAGAGTTGCTTAGCCAGTGGTCCATGAACCCCGTGGGGGTCCACAACACGTGCATGGGGGGTCAGCTGTAGAAATGATCACGGGTGTAGCTGCGGGCGTAGCTAGGGGCTTACCTCCCCCGTAAAGTCGAACTCGCTTCGCTCACAATACCGCATACGTGTAAGTAGTAAGCTGTGTTTCGCTCGCGGCTGCTGATAAGAATCCTCGCCGGTTTGTAGCATGAAATTTTTCACTCGCTTCGCTCGCAATACGTGTCGCTTGTGACCTATTTGCTCGTGCAGCTAGTACTAAGGCTCTTCGCCCTTTTGTGGCATCAAATGGCGAACTAGCTTTGCTCTAGCGAACAAGCGCTACGTATAGCGATACGTAGCGCTTGCAAGCTGTTTTACGCTTGCGGCTAGTGCGATGGTTAATCGCCTGTCAGTAGCGTAAAATGTTAAGCTCGCTTCGCGTAGTAATACGTGTCGTTGTCATATCGGTAGTGATTTGTTTTACACTTGCAGCTAGTGCTTAGGCTTCTAAGTAAGTGTAGGACGTAGGTAGATATAATAAAACTGGTTTTATCAAAGGATCTAAATTAAAAGTAATTTTTAAATAATTAAAGGATATGTTACATTATATTTAAATTTTCGGAGGTACATGACCGCAAAAACTTTGACATATCCTTGGGCTATACCTATTTCTACGTCTAACTAGTCACACTTCTATAAATATTAATTTCCTGAGAATCCTATTGTATCACACAGTAAGTTACAAACTCCTTGCTTAGACATTGTTGCACAACTGTACTAGCGACCTCTACATTTGAATAATGAGCCAGATTTAACATATTTAAAGGGCTAATTAGATTAAACTGATATGCTTTTATCGACTTCCTTGTTGGAAGCCTTCTATCATCATTACTTTGAAGGAAACGTTAGTTTATCTCAAGATATTATGCTTCTTTGATTTTTGGTTTCGGAAAGAACTTTGGGTTTATCCTGCCTCGGGGATAGCACGTGAGCAAAATTTTTGAACCGGTATTGTGCAGACATTTACAGCGATGAAATTCTGAATGAAATATATTGTCAAGGACCTAACGGTTAACAGATACTATCAGCATCAGTTACATAATTTGACGAAATTTACTTGATAGAAAAAGTAACCTCTATATTGAACATTTTTCAATATTATGTTCACATTTTTAAAGTTATTACCAAACTTTTTATACTTTACCTTAGATACAAAACATTTTATGAAAAAATTGCTGATTTAGACATGGTTACGGAATTTCTCTAGTTTCTATGTGAAAAAAACCGTCAAATCTCGCAAAAATTTAAGCGCAAAATGACCGGCTTTTTCTTGCTAGCCCAGCGCGAATAAAAGCTTTGTTTTCCTGAACGGGACCAACTTTTAGAAAAAATAGGGCCTGAAATGATTATGTTGTTTTATCGTTACACCAATAACATATGGATTAGGATACCTTAAAGACGATGTATTGTAGTCGCTTCTCTTTACATTCATAATCTATTAAAGGACAACACCAAGTTGTGCGAATCATCAAAAGGTATAGGCATTTATTAGTAAAATAAAGTGCAGGATAGTTAGATCAGGAGTTCAATAAAATAATGTTTATTCAGTTGTTTTATTGAATAAATGCAAATATATAGAAACTGGTGTTAGTACGTACTGATTAGTGATAAGCCTGACTAACTAAACATACTAAATAAATAAGTAAAGTCCTGGACAATCACAGCGCCATTGTAATTTAATTGCTTTTTCTTTTCTTTTTATCGTCTTTGTCCGTTCTGGACAGGAGGAAGTCAGAGCCCACTCTGCCTAGTCGGGAACGCATCTCAGGAAGGAAGGGAAACGGCTGCAAGTGAAACTGCGGGGCGAAAAGCTTGTAGATATATAAGTAGAGGTCAGTTTATTTGTATGCTTAAAATTACAAAGACATTATTAACGTTTTTAACGAATAAATATATCAATATCTGAATCCACAGAAGATCCTACAAATAAACTGTTAAATCAATTACATTGTAGCACATACTAAAACCAAATGGACATGCATCCTGGCCTTTGATCTTCAACAAATCTTAGCACAAGTATCATACGTAGAACAAGGCAATTGGTTAATAGCACACACAGCCTTCGTGTATCGGGTTGGAATCACAGCTATTACGTGTAATAGTTACCATTAGCTAAAATCACAGATAAAACGTGGAAAATGGTCGTTTCCACGAGGTTAGGCGTGAGAAACTATGGATATGACCTCATTAGCAAAATTCGTTTATTGAATTCCTCCGACAACCGTTGAAAAATGAAAAAACTAAGTACCTTCCTAAAATAACAATTCCTGTGAGCCAGTTTCGAGAATAAAGGGACAACGCATTTTTCCTTTCTTATATGACCCAAAAGTTGCAATCTTTTTACTTGAGTAGTTTGATTTATTTATTTATTTAACCATTTATTGTACACAAAATATATACGGGAACTATTTACAATGAGACAAGACACAACAGGTTTTACTTATTTCTAAAAAAAAAAAACTTACACCAAACCTACTGTACACAAGTGAGATATTAAAATTAATGAGGTCACGCTTCCCCTTTCATGAACAAAATCCAATTTTCTATTATAAGCATAATAATTAATTTAACCTCGAACAAATTAAAAAATAATTTAAAGGGACGTTCTTAGAAACAGACTTCCCAAATCGCTTAGCTCATCTTCAAGCTTCAATGTATTAAAACAAAATGACCTCTGGTATAAATAAAACAACCGATGAATTTTTTTATCTGTTGAAAGATGTTCCTTTGATGAAAGTTGTTCAGTTTGACGGGTTGAGTCTGTGAGGAAGATCCGTAGTTGGGAACCTCCCTACATAAGTAATTTAAGTGTAATGTTTCGAAAAACGAACGTGATCTACCGATCTAGTCCATAAACCCATACACTTCTTTCTCCAATTAACGTTACGTAACGTACATAATAGTTATAACAATAATTCACAATTTGTTGGGCGTTCTCGTACCAAAATTCCATCGGTCTTGTTATTATGATCGGTTCTTGGGACGTTGAAAGTATAGTTTTGGGCGTGTCGACAGTTTTGAGGATATTAAACTGGGATTCCAAAGTTAGGAAACAACTAACTGTGAACTTTCTTTATTTTGTCGTACCTTCGTAACTGAAATGTTTAAATAAAACAAAATAAAATTTAAACTTCACTGCTTTAGTGGCTAAAAGTGAACTGAAAAGATAAAAACAAGTTTTGACAAGGTCAACTTTAATTTAATATAGAACAGCATTACCCCATTTCTTTCCCGTGGGCGTCGTAAGAGGTGACTGTACACAATTTTCCGAATGACCCTCAAGTATTTATCACACGTGGCGTAAATGCCCGTTTTTAGCTGCGGTTTACGCTCTGCCTATCCCGCAAGGGTTTACATTGTTTTATTGGCGTGATATGTGTATGTGTACATACGTATGTTAAAAAGTCAGGCAAATTCATCCGCGACATATTGAAATATCCCCTTTTTCATCCCAGCACCGTCTGTAAATCAGAACCAAATTAAAACAACACAACAAAAACATTGAATTCTTTCGCTATCGTTACTCACAGCAACGTTACCAACATTGTGCAACACTCTCCGGAAGTATGTGCAGCGTAACTGATGTAAGTGTATGTAATGGGTGATGCGATGCGTTCGGCTATTACTTAAGTTTAGGTAATGTTGCGCTTCTAAACTGGTATTGTGTTTGCTTATGGAAATTAGACTAGGGAAAATAGGTTGATTTTCATTTTAATAAACATACACATATCACAACTATAATCCCTCGTGGGGTAGGCAGAGCGTAAACGGCTGCAAAAAACGGACATATACGCCACGTCTGACGAACATTTGAGGGTCATTCGGAAAATTGTGTATTGCAGTAGTGACAGGTTGTCATCCTATCGCCTACATTGCAATACACACCCTCGAGTCCCTTAGTCACCTCTTACGACACCCACGGGAAAGAAATGGGGTGTTGCTATTCTGAGCCGGCATCACATGGCATAAAAAAATGGCGTAAAAATAATAACCGTCGAGAAACGTAAAAACAAAATAGTGATGAGGGTTTACACGACTTACTTGTTGTATGGTTAGTAGAGAGTTTTATCCCTCTACGTGTAAACCCTCATCATGAGTGATACTTGTTCGTTTAATAATAAAAAAAAACAAAATAGGGCGGTTAATGGCCTCCTTGCGATCAAACCGTCAAAGAGAATGGTATACTATAATATAGTGGCTGGTTATGTGGGTCTATGTTAAACTCGTAAACCTTAACATCATCAATGTTACCCTTAATTATAAGCGGATGTTGCATAAACCAGTTCCAAACGTCTGTTACGTTGTCAAAAGTACTGTCAGGGCTACCGCAGACGAAACGTACGTTTTTGCGAGCAACTGCCTGAGCATCTGCGAGTGCACTTAATAACATCAAATATCACGTGTATGGCTGCTTTACGTAATGAAAGAACTGTCAGCACCACCTTTAAAGGAATTTTCTTATTTTGCAACGTTTTCCATATCAATACGTGTATGATAACTCGTTCACAACATATGATCCTCCTAGACTAGAACAAGATCTAGGTCTAGCCTCGCTCTAGGAGCATGATAAGACTGGTTGTTTGAACAACCACTAAATTTCCTCCGGATGAGCCCTAGCTGCCCACCCAAATAGTCATTGGTCTAGTGTAGGTTTAAAAATTACGGGACTGGGACTAAAACACTTTCCAAAACCATAGTGACAGTAATAATGTATTATTGCATATTACATACAATAATAAATACTTCATAATGTGTTCGACTGGCCCGATGGATTGTATATAACATATAATAATAAATAATTTAAATAAATATTTTCCGAATAACCCTCAAATATTTGTCAGACGTGGCGTAAATGTCCGAGTTTTGCGCTCTGCCTACACCGCAAAGGATTATAGGCGTGATACGTGTATGTGTGTTTAAATACTTCATAATGTTTAAATGAACAACAAGCATCCCGCGTATGACAGCTTTACGCAATGAAGGAGCCTGAGCGGTGCACAGACGGCGCCGCGCCGCGCCGCGCGGCGGGGACCGACCGTCTTATGTAACCGGTGTTTTCGATTTCGTCTGAGGTGGCCGCGGGCAGATTCACTTTCGTTCGATACTTCGGGATTCGCTAAGAGCCGTTTTCGGTTTGATGTTAATTTCAGACTGTTATTTTGAGCTACAGAAAAAAGTAATAGGTACGTACATACTTCGTACAAACTTTTGTATTGTGAAAATTAGTATCACAAAATAGAGAATTGGATGAGGCCCTTATTTATAATCAAAGATTTATAATGCTCGTCTTGGCAAAGGCCTCTTTCCTCTTAAGCCTTACGACTAAAATATGATCTTCACGGCAAGTAAATAAAAAAGTAAATAAACTGTATTCGAGCTCAGTGATCAAAACATATTCTTTCTCACGCAACCTCGCACTAAACGACCGAATTTCTACACTCGATAATAAAGATTAGAGTCACGCGTTATCCATTACTCCTCCTTTGTTTGTACCAGTGCGCTACTCCGAACAGTAGCGCGCATTGCATAACATGCGAATTCTTGGCGCTACGCGACCGGCATTCTAATTGTGACCTGAATGGGTAGGGCCACGATTAAATTAAGTAATCTTATGTGAGTTATTGTATGGATGTTTTTTTTAGGTTTTGATTGGTAGATGACGCTGTCATAAAAAAGTTTCGAGGAATTGTTAGCCATTTTTATTTTAGGGTCTTTCATTTTCCATTAATAAGGATATTTTCAAGTTTCGTTCAATTTGTGGTATTCAGTCTTCAAAAAATTGCAAAAGATGTGATGATTACAAAATATATTTGTACCTTATAATACTTATTTAAAATTTAGATGCACTATAAATTCAGAATACTTTTGTCAGACGTGGCGTAAATTACCGTTTTTCACGGCCATTTATGTTCTGCCTACCCCGCAAGGGACTATAGGCGTGATATATGTATGTATATCACTACATAGTATAAAATAAAGTCGCTTCCCGTTTGGTGTCTCCTTATATCTTTAGAAGTACCCAACGGATTTTGATGCGGTTTTTTTTATTAGATAGAGTAACTTGAGAGGAAGGTTTATAAGTATAATTTATTCCGGGAAATTGTCACATTCCCATGGGAAAACGGGTAGCCCAACTGGTAGTAAACTTTTGACCCCCTTTTGACACCTTTAAGGATTAAAATTTCAAAAATGCTGAAACACGTATTTAATTATTTTAAGTTATGAGTCTAATCAGAAATTTTGAAACAGATCACATTTAAGATAAAAAACTTTCATACAAACTTTTAACCCCCTTTTCACCCATTTAAAGGTTAAAATTACACAAATGCTGAAACACGTGTTTAATTATTTTTAGTTATTAGTCTAATCACAAATTTTGAAACAGATCACATTCATTTAAAAAAACGAACTTTCATACAAACTTTTAACCCCCGTTTGACCCTATTAAGGTTGAAAATTTCAAATATGCTGAAACACGTGTTTAATTATTTTAAGTCATAAGTTTAATTACTAATTTTGAAACGGATCATACTTAAGACAACGAACTTTCATACAAACTTTTAACCCCCTTTTCATCTCTTGGGGGATAAAAAAAACGGAATTTAAAGTAAAGTCGCTTCCCACGTCTGTCCCTGTCTGTTTGTTTGTTTGTATGTATCTTCAAAACCACTTAACGGATCTGGATGAAGTTTTCTTAAAAGATAGAGTGACTCAAGAGGAAGGTTTTTATGTATGATTTATGTCGGGAGAAAGTCTGTTTCCCGTGGGAAATCAGTTAGCAGCGGGTGAAACCGCTGGGCGGGCCGCTAGTGTATGTATAAATTCAAGAGCAGTCGAACCATTACCATTTTTTTACATGTTATTAAAAAAAAAGAGATAGTGTCAAGGCGGTTCTCTCACTTGTCGTATTTTTAACACACCGTAACGTTTTGACAGACGTATCCGTAACGCACCGTAGCCGTTTGCATGCGAATAAGATCGGATTTCGCAATTCCTTTCTTCTGACAGACGCATGCGTTACGGTGCGAAAAAAATACGCAGCGAAGGATGACAAGTGAGACAACCGTCTAAGGGCCTACCGGATGCTAAACAAACATATTCTTTTATCTCAGTACAATAATCTTACTAAATTGTACTCTATGATAAATCTGTAAACAAACTAATATCATCTATATACGAGTATTATACAAGATCAGCAAGCTGAAGTGAAAGTGGCGTTCCCTGGGGGAGGCCTTCGTCCAGCAGTGGACTGCTATAGGCTGCAGTGATGATGAAGATGAAGATGAAATGGCAGTAGATGGAAAACATAGCTCATAAAACTAACAATCAATGGGGATTGTAAGTTTCTAGAGTCGTACGTCAGAAAGCGCAGTCGGAGGGCGGTTACTGCATACAGAAGGTACAATAGTGGTACACTACCGCAGTCTATGGAAGCGCATGGAAGACGCCTACATCTAGTAGACGCCCAGCGTCTCTGGACTGTTTATGATGACGAAATTACAGACCCCGTGTGACGGCATCACTCCACGGCCTTTTACGGCCATTTATGTTCTGCCTACCCCGCAATGGATTATAGACGTGATATATGTATGTATTGTATGTATGTAAATTACAGACCCAAAACCTGCTTCTACCTGTCCACACCACCGATCGGTGTCCCCACATGAAAACAACAGAAAAATAATCATTTCAAGTCTAAAAGACGAGGTGTCAGCAAGATCTATAACCTACGTTTGTTGACAGCGTGTCAGATCATCAAGTGAGCTAATTAATGAATTTCTCCGAACGTTCTGCAGTTATACAACCCATCAATCAGCAAACAAAGTGCATTCTACACTATTCTCTATAGGCGGGGATTTTCCCACACTCACAATGTCCACTTGCGTATCTAAACCTATTTATTCTTTGACAATATACAAAAGAATTTTCTTCAAAACTAGTGAATAAGAATATTATGTGTTTCTTGTAACAAGGGGTCTTCTTGATCGTAATAATGCATAATTTCATTTTTCAGAGCAGTGTGGCAAAGTTTATTTTTAGAATATCGTGAGATGAAACGTTTCAGACAATTGTTACTTTTTACTTACATTACTCTACCTACGTATACGAGAATTCAGTTTTTTTTATATGGGGTGGTATGGGATCTACCTCCTAGCGGTCGACCCCGGGCAACGGCAATACAGGCTTGCCTGTGGATAAGTCCGGCTGAACGATCCCACGTGCGCGGTGGAAGGCTCCGTAAGGGGCCGCCTGGCTCGCGACCACCATCCCACCGAAGTCTGGCGCCAAGTAGCCACCTGCGTTCGGTCAGTGTGTGGGAGTGCCAGTGCCTTACCAGGCTTCTTTCTGGGTGAGCTCGCTCCATCTTAGACTCTGTCTCTGTCCTATGACCTAGACTAGAGTCAAGAGCAAACCCATCATTAATAAAATATATATATATACCTACTTCTCGTTTCTTGCTTTGTAGACCAAAAAACACAAGGCATTAACTTAATTACACTTAATTATATATTACATTACATTAACAGCCACAACAGACCACTGCTGGACATGGGCCTCCATCTATCTGGAGGTAATACTCACCACGCTTGGCAGGCGGATTGGCGAGCGCAGTGCCTGATTTTGCATTCACAGGTACTGCTGCTGCCCGTTCCCTGAAGATTATCCGTTTGTCTCTTCCCACGGATATAATTGGGGTAATTCTTTGTTAAACTGGCACCACACGGCAATAATAATATAAATTAATGCACACAAAAATAACATCGAGAAAATAAAATACAAAACACAGTATAATAAGGCAGCATTCTTTTCCAGGCTACCTTTGGGTGTTATGGAGAGTGCAAACATATAAGCGGGATAATGCAATCATATATGTCGGCATTTAAATTGCCATCAAAAGATTTTGAAACCAAAGATTGTGCGTGTTTTAATTACCATACACGACGGTGTTACCGTGTGAACATACAAACGATCCATACAAATTATAGCACACTTCTATTGATTGTAGTTGCGATAGCGCTGCACTATTAACATTTAGATGAATAGGCTATAAGACGCCTAAGAACTTTTACGAGGAAGACTGTTGTATAAGAAGGTATATTATCAGAGTCCAAAATTAATCGATTTGTTTTTTAATACCACGTGTTCACGAATAAACATTTTTATCGTCAAAAGTACATATTTAGTATATGGTTCATCAGATCCACCACACATGACGAAAATAGCATCGACTTTATATTCTGGGATTAGTAAAAATATTTAGCACGATATTCTTTTCTTTCTTTTCGTGTGGTACACCGAGTTGTCCAACGATCCTGTTTAGCACGATAAGAACTTTAAAATGTAGATAACATGTTTCAAATGATTATCTAGAATGTTTTGGTCGAATGTTTCCTTTTGTATGGGACACCGAGTCGAAGAACGACCCGATGAACCCTGGTGTCAGAGTTTTTCAACCGCCAATTACCAGTAGACCTCTGACAATGGTTGTATAATGACCGCCGTCTAAGTAATCATACACAGCAACCGGGACCGACGGCTTAACGTGCCCTTCGAAGCACGGAACCATATTTCTTACAAACAGGTGGTTCAGCCTGCAATGTCCTATTTTGACTGGATACAAGATAGTAACAACTTTTAGAGCGACTGGGACTTTCCATAGAGTTTTTGATTAGAATTTTGTCTCCTTTAAAGACGTATGTCTATGTAACTTTGTATGAAAAATGTCTCACCTTAAATTATTCTAATACACACACAGCCGCTTCAAAAGTCGAGATTGAATCTAGCAAAAACTCAACTTCCGAAGGTGTTTCCGTTGTCTGTAATGAGATCTAATAGATCTTTTTGTACAGCCCGCGTCGATAATGGGGGAATAGGTTGATTGCCCTGTAATTACTTCCTAACGTGGTCGTGACCTTTTAGTAGCCACGACTTTACAAATGGGTAACAATAATTTTTATTGTATTTTGGGCGTTATGTGAATTGTTTGCGCTTGAGTTGCAGTTACGTTGCAACTGTGTTAACGTGTGGCCACCCCAATAACCGATAGATTCATAAATTTCTGGTTACAGAAAAGTATTATTATACTGGATCTTACATGATGCCGTGTGATGCCAGCTTAGAATGGCATCACCACATTTCTTTCGCGTGGGAGTCGTAAGAGGCGACCAAGAGACTCGAGGGTGTTTATTGCAAAATATTCCTTTGTAATTTAAAATGTATTCTACCAACTTTGTATAATTTGCTTTCTAAAATATTCATATATATATATTGGGAAATTGTGTATTCTTTTGAATATTCAATCAAATTAAAACTGACGTAAAAGTGGCCTTGTGGTTTGCAAACCCTATCTGAGGTCAATCTTAGCAACCGTCACTTTGTAATGAATAGTGACATTGAATGTTGAACTAGTTGAATAAATTAGATTTCCATAAGATTATAGATACCAGGGAACCGATTCTCTCATTTTTAGTCATAGTAATGTCATCGAAACTCAATTGTCATTCTATTACTATTTTGATTTTCTATACTTCAAACTGTTAGCGCCATACGAAATGGCCAAAACCAGCCAACTGACTGTCTATTGAAAGCCGTGCTGTTCTATTGAAAAATGAGGAAAGCTGTTTCTTATCGCCAGTCGCCGTCTTGAGTTTTCGCTATCGGTCACTAATACAATTTCACCCTATATATGAAATAGTTTATTTTATTGCATCCACGACACTTTTATAGATTCTAATATAAATCAAAGTGTTGAAACGCATCTGTATAGTGCAATGCAATACCATGCAATCAACTATCTAGGCGATTCTCATCTTGAAGGAAAATATTTACGCCCTTTTCTTAAAGAACACCAGTTCATCGTAAAAAAAATGTACATTGCTTGTTGTCCATTTGGCTATGGTGACTCAATCCATGATCGTTTATAATTAAAATTATGTTTCATATATTAATTTCCTGGATGATTTACTAGGAATTTATATAACTTAAGTAAACTTGCATATTCCATAGAATTAATGATCATTGCACATTGCAACATGAATCATTATTTTTAAAATGCGCACTAGGTATATTCCTTTAATTAAGTATATGTTTAATTGCTTAATATAATTTTCCTTGTGATATAAAAATATTATAAACAAATGATAAAAATGTCACTTTCGACATGTCATATTCGGCCGTGACAATTTGCGAGAGTAGACGCGTAGTCGGTTGCTCATTCATAAAATTAAATCTTTCTGTGCTAAAAGTTGTTAGTTTTAGTTAAACTTTGTACCGTTTTAAAGCTTAATAAATATACTGAAATCTTGTGTAAAAAGTGCAGAAGAACAGTGCATAAAAACAGAAAACATTTTTAAAATATCAGTTGCAATCAAAAAGTGAAAGGACTCGGTGCGGACACAACAAAGGAAAGACCTTGAACTCCGTCAATTGCTTACCTGCAAAGTTCCAGTCGACGAATCCATACGCTTATTTCGCGCTACCAATTACCGACTCGATAGCCGAGTGGCAAAGCGGCTGGATTTAAAGGTCTCTAGTGGAGTAATTCATGGTTCGAATCTCAACACAAATTGGTCATTTCTTTTTGCTTTTTCTTTTTGTATGAATTTATTTTTAATACAAAAATGATTGTAGGACAACATAATGCGCAGAAAAAGAGCACTAATAAAATAATAAAAAAGGGAACTAATAAGTCGAACGATAAAGAAATTATTCTATGTAACAAGTGCAGGAAGGAAGTAACGAACAGACAAATTCTAGTATGCTCTATATGTAAAAAAATATATCACGTCACCTGTACTAATGTCTCGATCCAAAGATTTTGTAATACTATGCAAAACCATCACAAAGATAACTGGAAGTGTCTTAACTGTCAAAGTAAGCCGCTATTAATCGTGGAAAGCAAAACACCTATAGAAAAAGAGAGAGAGCTACCTGAAACTGAAACCGAAGAGTCGCCGCAATCGGATAACATTACGTTCCGGCCCAAACATGTATTTAATGTTCCCATAGAAAATTCTTTTAACTCACTTTCTTTTCTAGACGACACAAATCAAAATATATCACAAATGTCACTTCAACCACAAGCATCTCTAAACAAATCAAAGTCTACGGAGTCAATTCAAAATATTGCAAAATTCCCTCAAAATACATTTACAGATCTATCAAGAAGTTTAGAAACCATTCACGATCTGGAAATCATTAAAGAATTGGAAGAAAAGATATTTGACCTTTCCCAAGAATTAAAAAGCACGGAGCAAGAACTTGAGAACACAATTATAGAAAATAATGACTTAAAGAGACAAATCGCTAAACTAACACATGAAATTTGTCTGTTAAAGGATATATACAAGAGTCCTATAAAAAGAAAAACCAAAATAAATAGTCATGAAAACAGCTATATCTCAACGCCAGTAAAATCGAACTCTAGGAATGATAATACTATAGAAGTTTTACATCTTGAAAGAAAAATCATGAACTTAAATAAGGAACTTATAGAAGCTAAAGTAAAAATACTGGATCTCAATAAACAAATTCAGATATTAGAAACTACAACCAACCCGTCGATAGTGAAAAATACAGCTTTTGATACTTTAAACTGCAATGATTACACTGAATGTGATAATGTTAATAATACAAAAAGCAAATTGTGTATCGTATCCAGCAACAACAGACACACCATTACTAAATTTGTTCTGGGCAACAGCAATAGCAATCTTGAAGTTTGCCACTATATAATTCCAAACGTCGGCATAGAGATACTACTGCAGAACATAGAGAAAAAAATCAAAGAATACACAATGAATGATTTTTGTGTACTCATGATTGGTGATACAGATTTTAAAGCAAACTATACAGGTGATACAGATTTTAAAGCAAACTATAACAGTGATGTGCTTATTGACCGTATCAGGGAAAGGTTGGAGAAACAAAAAAATACGAACATAATTGTAACTGGACCTGAATACAAATTAGGTGCTGCTTATTATAATTCAAGGGTATCAACTTTTAACAATGGACTAAAACAAAATATAGAGAAACATAAGTATGGATATTTCTATGACATCAATACAGACCTCACACTTGAACTGTACTCTAATACAACTAAAGCTCTGAAGAATAAAGGCATGAGAATCATAATACAAAACTTACTAAAATATATTTCTTTTCAACAATTCAATAGAAGAGCAAAACTCTTAAAAAAACACGATGAGCCGAAAGATGATAATGAAAAAAGAAATGAGAACTCAATAGATGATAGAGGAATCAAAGAAAATGCGAAGCAGTTTTTTCTTCTATAAAAATATAAATGTTTTACATCAGAATATCGCTGGACTTATAAGTAAAAGCGATGAATTAGTCACGCATTTGGATAATTTGTGTCAAAAAAATAAACCTGTTGATGTATTATGTATAACAGAACATAACATGTCTTCTGAAATTATAGAATATCTTAATATACCGAATTTTAGGCTTGCTACATGCTTCTTAAGAAGCCAAAACAGGGGCGGTGCTTGCATCCTAATGCGAAATGGACTGGAATTTAGTGAAATAAAATACATTAAAACAAAATCTGTTGAGGGCATTGTAGAATGTTGTGCTGTAAAGATTCTACCTCACAATATAACTGTTGTATGTGTATATAGAGTGCCCGGCTCTAGTTTAGATACTTTTTATGACTGTCTAGAAATAGTATTACAGAGGATCTCTAACCAATTGAACAATAATATTATAGTTTGTGGGGATTTTAATATTGATACATTGATAAACAATAAAAAAAGTCGCGACTTTATCTTTGAACTATCAGGTTATAATTTGCATTTGGCTATAAACCAGGTGACAAGACCGGTTACGGGTACTTGTCTCGACAACTTTGCTCATAATATAAACAGAGCCAAAGGAGAAGTTATAGAGACAGGTCTGTCAGACCATACCGCTCAGCTTCTGATATGCCCCGTGAAAAGAACATGTGCACTTAAGTCATGGCGCATAAAGAGACGTGATTTTTGTAAAACAAACTTGCTCAAATTTCAGGAATGTATAAGTAGCTTAACGTTTAACGATATACTAGAGTGTAACAACACAGACGAAGCGTATGATACATTTTTAGATTTGCTTACTCTATTCTATGAATTATGTTTCCCTTACAAAACAATCATAAAGACAGTTAAATGTAAACCCAAATGGTTATCACGGGGGATTAAAACTTGTTGTAAAAGGAAAAGGGAAATATTATGGCAGTACAGAACAGCTAAGACCTTGTCATCAAAAAACTCATATAAAAACTCTTTTAAAAGGTATTCGTTTAGACTGAGGAAGGTTATTAAATTGACGCAAAAAGCCCAAAACAAATATTTTATAGCTAATTCAGATAATAAAACTAAAGCATCATGGCAAGTTATAAATCAGAATAAAACCTGTCTTCCTAAAGAACCTATTACGAGAATTAAAGCTAATAATGTGTTTATAACGGAACCTGTAAAAATAGCCAATGCATTTAACAATAATTTTGTGGATCGGGTTAGTAATGATAATACAAGTAATTCTAACACTGAAATAGAAAATAACATTAACTCTATATTTTTAGCCCCTGTAACTCCAAATGATGTCATAAAGACCATAACCACTTTAAAAAACACGAAAAGTGTAGGTTTTGATAGCCTGAGTACAAAAGCTATCAAATGCGTATCTTATTTTATTGCGAAGCCTCTCAGTCACATAATCAACTTAGGCATAGAAACAGGAACATTTCCAGCAAAGATGAAAACAGCAATTGTGATACCATTGTATAAAAAGAACGTTAAAGAAAATATAGAAAACTATCGCCCCATAGCGCTTCTTCCCGTAATGTCAAAAATATTCGAAAAAATCATTTGTAACAGCTTTTACTCTTTTTTCGAAAAGTATGGAGTAATATGTGATTCTCAAAAAGGTTTCCGTAAAAATAAGTCCATAAACATGGCCATATATGATTTGGTTCATGAGATTACTCTAAATCTTGACCGGGTAAATCCAATATGTGCTGTGTTTATGGACTTAACTAAAGCCTTCGACTACGTAGATCACCATATACTATTAAAAAAACTTGAGGCTTATGGAATTAGGGGTAACGCATACAATTTAATCAAATCCTACCTTGATAATAGAGAACAGTTTACAGAAATCACCCAAATATCTATGGATGCAGCAGAAGAAACTACATACAGGTCAACATCAAGAACTGTAAAGTATGGAGTGCCTCAGGGCAGTGTTTTGGGGCCATTGTTGTTCTTAATGTATATTAATGACATGCCAAAACATAGTCGTTATCCAATGGTGCTATTTGCAGATGATTCTACATTAATCATAGAAAGCAAAAATATTAATAACTTTGAACACGAGATTAACTCCACTATAAAAGACATTATTAATTGGGTTGAAAATAATAATTTGCAAATAAATCTAGAAAAGACAAAAATAATGCAATTTAGTCAAAGAAAAAATCCTCCACCCCTCAATATTTCATATAACGGAACATCAATTGAAACTGTACAAATAACGAAATTTTTGGGAATGACCATTGATAGCGGCCTGTCCTGGGGCGCACACTCCAAAGAAGTTTGCAACAAACTTTACAGACATTCCTATCTACTATACAAATTAACAAGGACTGTGGATCGAGACTCAGTGCTATCAGCATATCATGGATTTGTTGGTTCTATCTTGAGATTTGGCATTATATTTTGGGGCAACTCGACTTATAGAGAGGTAATATTCAGAGCACAAAAGCGATGCGTTAGAGCTATCTGCGGCATGAAAAGTACTGATAGTTGCCGTCCCCAGTTTAAAGCTCTACGACTGCTGACATTTCCATGCCTTTACATCTTGGAATGTGCGATGTTTGTGAAGTGTAACCCAAACCTTTTTATAGCAAAATCTCAACCTGTAGGCTTCAATTTTAGAAAACGAAAATTTAAAATAAAGACCAAAATGTGTAAGACAGCGCTTATGAAAAAAAGCGTAATAGAAATGGCACCCAAAATATTTAATCATTTACCTGAAAACTTCAAATCTCTTGACTCTATAAAATTCAAGATTAAATTGACTAATTTTTTAATTGACAAATGCTTTTACTCAATTGATGAATATTTCAATGAAAAGAACGACTGTCGATAACCATTAGACTATTTAATTTTTACTTACTCAATTTGTTATTATTATATTTTATTTCAATATTTTACAGTGACTTAGCCTATTTTTAATTAATGATTGTTTTTTTTTTTTTTTTGCTCTGACACTATTATTATTATATTAATTGTTATAATCTTTTGACATTGTGTTTATTATTTTTATTTTTATTGTATTGAACCTTAATTTATTCTTTTAATATTGTATAGAGGCCGAATTTCTAATTATTATATGCCCATTATTGGCGGGTCACAGAGATCTTGTAAATTGTAACACCATCATCTATCACTCACCTGTGTACCATAATAAAGATATTTGATTTGATTTGATTTGATTTGACAGATCAATAAATGTAGCCAAACAAAGCGCGTGAGTATAGTATTCTTTGTAACATAGTCACAAGTCTTCTTTTCGTGTGGGACACCGAGTCGTCCAACGACCCGATAGACCCTGGTGTCAGAGTTTTTCAATCGCCTACTACTAGTAGTAGCCTACTTCTAGTAGTAGGCCTCTGACATGGTTGTGTAACGACCGCCGTCTAAGTAATCATAGACAGTAACCGGGACCGACGGCTTAACGTACCCTCCGAAGCACGGAACCATTCTTTTTCGGACAATCAGGTGGTTCACCCTACAATGTCCTAACCAGCCCGGGAACAAATTCACAATGTGAAAAATATTAATTTTGTGAGTGTCCCACCGAGAATCGAGCCCGGAACCTTTGCGTCGCAGGCAGTCGCACTACCACTGCGCCACATCGGCCGTCACAAGTTAAAAAGTAGATAATTGTAATGGGGTACTCTTAACTTTTTGAGAATTCAACATTATGTTCCGAAAAGGTTTAAAAGTTCTGGTTTATGATGCTTTAATTCTGCAGATATGTCATGTTAATTATTATTTTCATACACATACATACACATATCACGCCTATTATCCCTTGCGGG
The DNA here is from genome assembly GCA_027580185.1 of Tuta absoluta. Taxonomy (NCBI): domain Eukaryota; kingdom Metazoa; phylum Arthropoda; class Insecta; order Lepidoptera; family Gelechiidae; genus Tuta; species Tuta absoluta. Next base: position 2,605,854 of record JAQAHW010000016.1, on the reverse strand, counting down.
GTAGGCAGAGCGTAAACGGCCGCAAAAACGGAAATTTATGCCACGTCTGACATATATTTGAGGGTTGTTCGGAAAATTGTGTATCACCATAGCGACAGATTGTCAGCCCATCGCCTAAAATTGCAATACACACCCTCAAGTTCCTTATTCGCCTCTTACGACTCCCACGGCAAAGAAATAGGGTGATGTTATTCTAAGCCAGCATCACAATTATTAGTTACATGATTTAAACTTCAAATTTTAAAAAACCACAGACATTGCTCAAATATTTCAATAGCTCGTGTCGCCACGCAACATAACCTAAAACAAAGATACACCATAAATTTTCTAGTTTGTGTTGGATCCGCGTGGTAAATATCACACGCCAGTCGGCATTGTAGGGGGTTAGGTAACCGTGTTTCCCCGACTCGGGTTTTGCAACGCCCAGTCTATTGCTTCACCGGACCGAGTCACAACACTACGCCATCCGATATTTAAGGTAAGAGTCCACTGGCTTGGAAACTATTGGTCGTCCTAATGAAACACATTTTTAATATTCGAACTGATTTACTAAAAGGCTATTTTTTGTACGTTAAAGCTGAAAAGAGATCGGACGTTAAATATACTATAGGTCCGACAAAATCTCAGGATATGGTGGGATTGAACCTTTAATGGTTTCAAATGTATGTCTCAACGAAATCTGTAATACTTATTCAAAAATTACTGGCAACTGCAGTGTTATAGATATTTATATCGTGATTAATGTTATTAACGCATATGTATGACACTAGCGGCTAGTTTCTAGCCCTTTTTCACAGAATAGTCTATGACGAATTTACGTAAAATGACTTACCGTCTTAATTACCCTTATACAGTAACTATTCAAACCAAACCATGGACCACCTTCTATGCTGCCCCAACTGTCCCCAGCCTTGCTCTTACCAGGACCTAAAAGAGGCGAACCCAACAGCTGTCGCTGTGGCCAAACACTGGTCCAATCTCATTTAGTTACCATTTCGACTCGACGAAGAAGAAGAAGTAACTATTGAATCGCTAGGACGATATCATTGATGTTAACAAAAAGCCTTAATAAATCTTCTTTCGATTCAGTAGGCACTAACCTTTACACTCTTCACCGATACTGGCCGATACCATCTCAAATTCGCTAGGATTATGACACGGCCACGAAAATTCGTGTTTACCAGACGGTTTAGCGACACTTTGTGCTTTTTCGCGCTGTCTTAATATTGTGTGATACTTATTGGGGTCTGTAAACATGTCTTACGTAAGCGTGACATACTAGCATAACTTTTGCCCTTCAAATAACATTTCGCTTGTTCCTTCAGCAAGGATCGACCTAAAATTTTGCTTCCACGTGCTTCAAGATTTAGTTTACACCAATCCTGTATATTATAAATTGGAATTGCTGTTGCTCATTCATAGTTACACGGTTACACAAAACTAGAGCTTTAAATACGAAAATACCTACACAAAACTGTCTCACATTTATTTTTGACATAGGTAAAAGGTTCAAATAAGTAGTAAGTTAAGAGTTTTGTAATCAATACCAGGCGCTCAATCTATATAAACTTGAATAAAACATCTCCTTTACAAACATTACCTCCCGCAGCCGTGTAAAAATACAGCTTGAATGCTATTTTTACTCCTAAACTTCTTTTGTTATCAGTAGTTCCATTAAACAGTTCTACGAGTATGATGGAACTTATACCACTTTTTGATCTCACTCTTTCCATTGAACAAGCTTATGGAACTAGTACAACTGTTTATTCTTACTATACTAGTTCCATTGTAGTTTATCCATACTAACTGCTTGAAATACCAATTAGGATAGTCGTTGTTGAAACCCACGGTGGTCCACGGACCAGTATTGGTCCTTGAGCCATACCGAAGCTCGATTTTGGCTGCAACTTGCCAAATCACGTGATGGCTGAGTTGATCAGGCGTATCCGATTGATGATTGTGTCCAATATCCGTTTTGTAAAGAAGCCGAGCTGTTGCAGACCAATCGTCATCGCCGTTTTGCAAATTGGTTGCTTTGTTGTATTTTGATCAGATTCACGACGATTTGATTTGTTTCTATGGCGGTTTTCCTACTTGTCGTCCGTCGTTGCGTTTTTTAATGCACCGTAACGCATGCGTCTGTCAGACGAAAGGAATTGCGAACTCCGATCCTATTCTTGTACAAATACGACTACCGTGCGTTTATGATGCGTAACGGAAGCGTCTGTCAAGTCGTTCGACAGACGCTTCGCAATTTCCATTCGTTTGACAGACTCACGGTGCGTCAACCACAAAACTTCTCCGAGTGAGCTCCTGTTCCCCACCCATACAGTCAGGTGTAGATGTTAATAGCCCCGGGGCTAAAATCATAGGGTCCAGAACTAAAAAAAGTCACGGTGCGTTAAAAATACGCAACGACGGACGACAACCGCCTTTGTTTCATCGCTACTATTAGCAGTGTTAGTATTTTTGGTGCAGTTAGATCCTAAGAAACGTCAGCAATTTTATCTTGATCCGGACATCTGGACTAGATTGTCAATCTTCCCAATTTTTCCAACTATTAGGGTACTCGTAGTATTTGCCGTGTGATGCCGGCTTAGAATAGCATCACTCTATTTCATTCCCGTGGGAGTCGATTATGTGTATTGCAATTTTAGGCGATGGGTTGGCCACCTGTCGCGAGTTCACAGTTTTCGAATGACCCTCAAATATTTGTCAGACGTGGCGTAAATGTCTATTTTTGCGGCCGTTTACACTCTGCCTATTAATAGGCGTGATATGTGTACGTATGTATGTGTATGTGGGTAGTCCCACATTTCATTTATGTTCAAAAAACTTGACAAAAGTTTGCAAGTATAGTATGTTTGTATTTTCGCTGGTCTCGTAACCTTAAGATAAATATTAATTATTTAAATACCGGCTCTAAATCCCGTTATAAAATATAATGTCTCATTGGTCTAGAGATTTGATTAATTTAATTTTTAACTGTACCGCCTACTGAAAAAACTTTAACGTAAACCTTATACTTTTTTTTAAACTACGTGTCTTGTCAGAATCACGCCATCAATCACGATTAATCAGACAAGTGGTAGCTAATCTAAATAAACCTGTTGTAAGAGTTCAGAAGCTGTCAATTCCTTTAGAACCACTTTTACGATAGTTGTAGTAGTAGTAGATGGAAGTGCCCTTTATATAAATGGTCCTATTAAATTAAGTTCTAATACTCTCAAGATGAGTTCTACTCGTGAAACTGCACAAGTTTCCCCTTTAGAAGGGAATCCAATATTTTTTTCGTATTTTTATGTTTTTTGGGGAAAGTTCAGTTTTACTGAGCGTACCGGGTGTACCAAAAATTTTGCAAAAACTGATCAGACTACGAAACTGAAAAGCTTTTTCTACGGAGCTTTCGATGGGAAATGACTTCTGATTCTTCGAGTTCACAAAAAAAAGCAGTCATTAAATGTTTTTTTATTGGGATGTCGATAATTTTACCAGCATATCCTCCATAGAAAAAGTTGTTCAGTGTCATGGTCTGATCTTGCCAGCAAAGTTTTCGGCACACCGTCCCTCACACCCTGTATAGATGACCATGGCCATGTGAGATCCACTTCATCCATTAAAAACCTTCGCAACGTGATGCTACACATTTACCACAAACTGAACAATATTCAAACAAAAAGCTATAGAGTTTATAACCATTTATTTTTTTCAAATTGCAATATATTCTACCGCGGGCAGGTTTTGAACCTGCGACTTTCACCATCACTAGTGGCGACGACTCTATCATCTGGGCTGCCGCCGCTCATCCCTTGCCCGCGCATTTCGCAAGTGTATCTTAAGGTGGTTCGAGAGCCCAGTGGTGCCCCCAAACAGGAAAAAAATCCCTGGCTAGACTGGACACGCTAGTCACCTTGAATCCAAATTATCAATTCGCGGCAATAAATACCTGCATTAAGAATCAATCAGACCTTGTAAAAAGTAAGCGCTTTAGTTATGTATTGTCATTTTGCTGAAGTGGCCACTTTTAGCAATTTTGGAATACATAACCAATCGCACAGTTTTTACAAGGTTATATTGATTCTTAGTAATCTTTGTAGTTATTTATTGCCGCGAATTGATACTTTGTTTTCCAGATGACTAGCGAGTCCAGCCACGGAACCACCTTAATGCCAGTAACGCGTGGCACATCTCCCCAGGCTAGTTTTGCAACTAATACCGCGGTAGAAAGTTTTTTAATAATTGTGTACTAAATTTGTTGTTTTAAAAATTTGGTATTCAAGGGTGATAACCAGCCATTTCCATAGAGTACGTTCTTTAACAGCCCGCTGGAGTTGCTTAAGGCCCGCATGCGCGCGCGCATTACATCACTCCACACCACGCTCCACTATCGCACGACAACCATGCGGATCCTTTTTTGTGCCGGCTTACCAACTAGGAGCACTCTCACTTTCATATCTACCTTTTACTTGGCGAGTATGTCATGGACGGACGGCGATACATATTGTTCCCCTTACTACAGTAGATATACTTACATTACCTCAGCTAGAAACGGCTGAAGTGCTTTGTAGATTTTGCTCATTGGTTGCCGTATGGCGCCGGTTTAGAATAGCATCGACCTTATTGTACCCGTGGGTGTCGTAAAGGTGACTAATGGATAATGGCCTGAGACATATTGTTCCCGTTACTACAGTAGATATACCTCTTTTACCTCAGCTAGAAACGCCTGAAGTGATTTGTTTTGCTCATTGGTTGCCGTATCGCGCCGGTATAGAATAGCATCACCCTAATTGTTCCCGTGAGTGTCGTAAAGGTGACTAATGGATAATCGTCCAGGGAACGGGCAGCGGCATTCTGCTCAACCTGTAGCAATGCGACCTCCGGTCATCGCACTATTTTGTCAACACTATTCACCACCAACTTCTATCTCATCTTTCACATTTGAATTTTGAATCGCTGTCGTTCCAAGACGCCATTTTCCAGCAGATCAGGCAGTCTAAAGTAAACCTCGTGACGGGCTAGTTGCCCACAATGTTTTGTAAGTTACCAGTGTTACCACCATATACAAGCCCTCGAGCTTGTCAGTTGTGAAGTGCCCGCTGAAACTATCTGGAACACTGATTTAAAACCTTAGAGGGTTCTTCCCCCCCGCATTAAATCCATTGACCAAACCAAACAAGAGTTTCATTGCCTACACTGACGAGTGTCGCGGCGACGTAACAAAACCTAGTATATTGATCCTTGAAGACGAAAAGACAATACTAACTTGATAAAGGCCAAAAAAAACCTGGACAGTTCACACAGCGCCATCTAGCTCCAAACTAAGCAAAGCTTGTACGATGGGAACAGGATAGCTGATATTAATAGTTATATACTTTTTTTTATAAATACATATTATACATAGAAACACCCAGACTAAAGACAAATATCTGAAAATGACTTAACAAACATTTTTGTGTTGTGGAGATCAAACCCACGACCCTCGGCGTAGCAGGCAGGGGTACTGTCCGCTACGCCATCGGGCCAGTCAAATGTCAAAAGAAAAAAACTTTCATACAAGGCCCGTTAAACTCATAGATTGCTAATTTATGAATATTAAAAAGGGTCGTTCTCACAAGCGATTATTTCAACATAAATTAAAATGCATCTTTGAAGAGATATAGATGTATAATGATGGTTGTAAACAATCCTATGGTTGTTTATAATTATAGAGGAGACGGAACATTGTTTCTTATTGTTTTCTCTACAGCTGCTCTTAGGAACGATGCAATCTTGGAAATTTAAGTAGGTAAGTAGGTTACGAATTTAAACAGGCAATCCTTCAATATGTACAGAAAATACTATGTGGGTTGTCCATTGTAGAAAAATCAATTTTAAAAATTACTCAACCATCATATGGACAAGATTCGCAGGATGTCGTCCTTAGAAATTGATGAGATACACTCTCGTCAGTTTTATATTATAAAGATTTGTTGTCTTTGTTAAATTTTAGTTTAATTTTTGATTGAAAACTTACATTGATACGTTAAGAAGAATTTTCAATACCAAATTTGCCGTGTGATGCTGGCTTATAATAGCATCATCCCACTTCTTTCCCGTGGGTGTTGTAAGAGGCGACAAAGGGACAACATTTTTCGAATGACCCTCAAATGTTTCTCAGACGTGGCGTTAATGTCGGTTTTTGCGGCTGTTTACGCTCTGCCTACCCCGCAAGGGATAAAGGCGTGATATATGTATGTATTCAAATTTTAAAACACTTACCGTGTTAGGTATACACTTTTGAAAACTTGCAAAATTTTCAAGCACAGGCAGGATTTGAACCTGCTACTTTCGCATTACTAGTGGCGACGCCTCTTCCATTTGGGCTACCGCGGCTCGTTAAGAAGAATGTTATGATGTATACAATCGATACCTAATCAGGCATTTTAGCTGTGGTCCTGAGGGTTCCCATAGTTACTTTCTATTATACAATATGCACCTAAATGTTTTTTATATATTGCATTATATTTTCTTGAGTTTGCACAATTATTACTCATCACTATAAAACAATTTTAAACAGATTTCAGTTGTGTTTATTTTGGATTTTACAATTCCTACAACAGCTCGAAACGTAGAAATTGTAAAATCCAAAATAAACACAACTTAAATCCGTTTAAAATTGTTTTATATTGCATTGTCTGATATATTTATTAATGACTTACAAGAATTTTAAAAGGTTTTCAAAAAGCCAACAACACCAAATCGTTTCAAATTACGCTAGTCCTTATGGAAAAATCTATCGTGAAACACCTCTACCAAAATATGATACAATAAATCATCAATAATTTAGTTTTGGTTGACAGAATTTGGCCTTGATTTGGACGAAGATTGACACCACTATGCCACGACATAGAAACGGTCGCGTGACTTGTCGACGTATTTCCAATTATTTTTCTAAATTGTCGTGAGAACCATTCACCATACGCAACACACTAACTACTTATCTAGACAATCCAGGTATTGAAAATTGACTGATTTGGCAACAAAATGTTTTTCCACTTGATCGCACTGGGTGGCTAAAAACACGATTAAATAACGTATCATTATCGCCGATTATAGCTATTAACAAGTTGATAGCATGTATTTCTATGTAATTATAGACATAAGGATGAAGAAGTACAAATTCTTTGGTCGTTTTATTTTTAGCTTTGATTAACCCTCATGCAATATCTATGACTTCTACAAACCTGTCAAACGTTTAAATTATAATAAAAAAGAAAGCAAGAATATAAAATGATAGCAAAGCAACATTATTTACATTTCTCATATTATTTCATTTCAATTGCATAAGAAAGGTAATTGGGTACAGAATATAATTTGTGGAACACCATTTTTCTTTTATGTTTTGTCTTATCAAATAAGAGTCAATTTAAATATGATACGAGTATACACTACTGCTTAATAGCCTAATCTGGTGTAGATCAATGGCCTGATGAGGTATAAAAAGGTCAGTAATCAGGCACCAAAAAGGATGTTATTATGACTTTATGATGGGGTTATTTTGGAACAGATGGTCGGCCCCGTATAAATAATGGCTTTATGGTGGTCGATTATGATTGCATATTGACACATTCGCTATAGTATGAAAAAAAAACATATCAGAACCGTGCATTGACCCTTAATTTGTTAAAATTTTGACCGTCGTGACAGGCAGTCTTGTGAACATATCATGGATAACCCCACCCATTATGTTATATCCAGCAAGGCTAAAATCCTAGCGACTGAGAACAGATTAATTCCTAGGAAGGTACGGAAAGCCATTGAAAATCAAAAACGTCAAAGGTTTAAAAGAGGTACTGGATGGGGAATCTAATCAACTTGGACTCCACTGATAAAACAGCGGAAAAACCAGAGCCAACATACTGCAAGACCTACTACACAATATAAGATCGTAGCATTCTTTGTAGAACCGGGATTAAGAAATAGATGACGGTAGAACAAAAGTACTTCATTTAAATTCTAAATAATTACGTCTAACACCCACGAACTCTGTAAAGATTTGAACCTTAGGAATTGTAAAATCCAAAATAAACACAACCTCAACTCGTTTAAAAATATTTTGTTGTGACTAAAAATACTCTTAATAATTTTATTAAAATCTTTTTCTAACTAATATGACATACCTACTGCTATGGGTACAAAAATGACTGTCAATTTTAGTAACGTAATCAGCAGTACATCGAATTTTATCATAATGTTTGCCATACTGAATTGCCATGCAGTAATTAAAACCTAGCATCAATTAATTTGAGTATTCTGTTCAATTATAAGGGAGAAATTTCCTTGGATGAAGGTTCCGAACCCTAGGGAAAAAAACACCTTTTTGTACTGTGGTTCATTCAGTTACAAGACCGAGGTACGTAGTATTAGTATCGAAATCATTATTTCGGTACTAAAGACATCAACGAGAACTACACCGAATATTAAATTCTATCGAAAATCTGATCGAACCAGAATAAAACAACACCATACCAAATTTTTTTACCCGACTTGCGGTTTTGTGCTTCTGTTTTCTATTTTATCGCATCATGTGATCCTCAGTTGTGGTGCCGGCTTAAAATAGCATCACCGAATTTCTACCAGTGGGTGTCGTAAAAGGCGACTACGAGATGAATCTAAGAAATGGGCAGCAGCGTTTCCTGTGAATACAACACCTTGCACTGCGCTCGCCAATCCGCCTGCCAACCAGATTTAAATCTAAATAATACAACAAGTAGGAACCATTTAAATCCAACAAACATGGCGTACCTGACAACAAGCTTAGCAGGATGTCACGAGAATAGCCCAATTGAATACAAATAGTAAATAGAATTCGTGGTGTAGTGCCAAGTGCGAACAAAAAGAATAAAGATGACCTCATGATGGCTTAGCCCGTGGCTAAATACTGGGTGTTAAGTTTTGTAGAGACATTAGGTATTATATATAGGAGACATGATACTTTTGGCTAAAATTGATTCCACTATTGTATATTCAATGTATTAAATGAACATTAAAATATTAAATAAGATATGGGTCAACATTGTATGCGACAAGTTGCACATTAATGTGCTCCGCGAGGTTTTCTTTTACATAGAATTTGTAAATTTCATTCTATTCTATGTATTAAAATACTTTTTTCCTATAGTTCGTTCAGCATCACTGGCGTGTAATATAGTTTTGAACCGCAAACCTCCAAGTTTAAGTAAAGTTATATTAAATGTTCTTCGAATCATTAACCCTTCAATTCCCAATACCTTAGCTTCTCAGAGAGTGAGCGATATTGAAGCTTATATAAGCTTATAGCTTAGCACAAATTTTAAAAGTTATATAACTATAATTAATCCTGAGTTCGGAAGACTATCGTCCTATATAAGCGTTTCGGAAACCGGGCGACCTTACAAGAGCACATCCTGATCGCTTCTCCAGAGATAAGCGGCTGACGATCGCGACGCGACTCTGAATAACAGTGCAATACTTGGAATGGCGCGACGAGTTGGACAATTTCTCACGAAACTGGCATGCGGAAGCCCTAAATAGAGATGGATGGAAGAAGAAGAGGGAGGCCTTTGCCCAGCAGTGGGATGGTGTGGGCTAGACAAGACAAGACAAGACTTGGAAACACTACACTATGTCTATTGTCTATACTAATATTATAAAGAGGGAAGATTTGATTGTTTGTCTGAATTAAATAGGCTCCGAAACTACTAGATATTTTTTTTTTATCTTTTACCACGAGGAACCTACATTATTCCTGATGAACAAAGACTACTTATATTAAAATGTTTAATGACCCACAGAAAAATGGTTAGCAGCGGGTAAAACCGCTGGGCTGGCCGCTAGTAGCATAATACATTTGTCAGCATTTATGTCCATAAATCTTTTAACGTTTTCACGTTCATTTCATACCTTAAATCAAAACATTAATCTCATAATGAACAGAGGAAAGTGACGAATTTATCGGCAGCAGATCCATTCAATATTTAAAGATCCATTAAACATTTTGGAATAGGTATAGTGGATTTTTAAACCAATATAGGGTAACGCACCCACTTTTAATGCAAAAAGTGCGTCTATCGAAAATAAATTGCGATATCCGATCTTATTCTCATACGAGGCTACGCTGCGTTGCGGTGCGATAAAAATACGCAGCGACGGAAGTGGTTAAACCGCCTTAATAAAGCAAATGTTTTTTCAAAACAAATTGCCAATCAGAAAAGTAAAATGCGTAATTGTAAATTATAGATATATTATAGTGTATTATCTGCAACACACCAACATCTCGTCTCAGTACTTTCAAAAACCATCTACCATGGCGTGTTCTGCTTGGCGCTGTAGCAAACGCTTTAAACACTGAGAGAAGCTTGGTGAGGATAGGGACGATTGGCGTAAAACACACGATAATGCCTTGTTTTGCTGGTCTCGCATACAAAAGGCAAAAACGTCATCTAAACATGCATGTGCTAGTCTCAAATTCCACCTTTACATGTAGAGCGTGCGGAAAATTTTGCCGCTCCCGTATCGGCTTATACAGCCATGAAAAGTCTTGCCTCAGACGCTGATTAAATCGTCTGTCACAGACGTGTGAGGCCAATGATGAGTGTATTATCTGCAACAAACCAACATCTCGTCTCAGTACTTTCAAAAATCATCAATTTTCCCAAGTGGTGAAGGGAAGGTGATCTGACTTCCTGTCAATATAATGGCTCGGAAGATTGTTATGATCATAATTTGTTGTAAGATGATAGTTGACAAACCTTGACCAATCCATAGGTGCTTAAGCTGTCATCGATTATAGGTAATTGGTTATAAACGGTCCTACCAACTCTGCTTATCACTAATATTTAATGTGTTCAGAAGCTCTTGTTTGTCTACTACTGTAGCATATACAAAACAGGGTGTAAATCCATTCAACCATGATATTTTGTGATGATTACTAACAAATTTCCACAAAAAACTGTGAGCTGGAACATTTAAAAAATATTTGACCTTCCATAGTCAATCGAAGAGCCGATTGGCAAATTTTAAGGAAGGTTCATGTTTCTTGGAAGAGTTCTAAATTATCATAAAGCCGTGCTATGGTTAAATTTATTTTTTTGTGACCCTAGTGAATTTTGATCTGAAACCACTTTACTTCGATCAACGTCACTTCAATTTTAACACCTGTAACTTGAATTAAGCCTCTGCAAGCACAATAGCCAGTGATCATCACCAAGTCCAACAGACAGGTATCGTGTTTCACCACCCACGACCTTGTCCCCGGATCGGTACCGATTCGGCTACATGCGGTCACGTAATGTTACCAACACACTTTCGCCTTAAATCACGTGCCGAAAGTCACAGGCGCATTTCGCAATCCTGACATTGAATACGGCTCTTGTTCAAATACGGGCTTGTGGGTTATGGCGTCGCAAGAACAAATAAGCATCACATCATCGCACTATTATAAGAAAGAGAAAAAAACGCTGTTTTTTTGTTTTATGTAGTACTTACCTTATCGATGATCTCTGAACCAACTGGACTGATAATAAAAATAATATTTTTTTAGGTTTTTGCGGTTGTTTACAACACTTAAATTATTATAATAGGAACAGAATTTTTAGTCTTACTCGCAACCATAGAGTGCGCAATCGCTGCAAAATATAATTATAGGAAAATAAAAACATACATACATACATACATAAATCACGCCTCTTTCCCGGAGGGGTAGGCAGAGACTGCTTCCTTCCACTTACTACGATCCTGGCATACTTCTTTCGCCTCCTCCACATTCATCAATCTCTTCATGCATGCTCGTCGGTTTAGGGTACTCTTGACCTGACCTTTCTTTAGCACGTCCCCGATTTGATCAAGGTACGTTCGTCGAGGTCTTCCCTTTCCGACGTTCCCATCCACACTTGCCATATACACCTGTTTCGTTAATCTTCTTTTATTCATCCTCTCTACATGACCAAACCATCTAAGCATACCCTTTTCTACACCAGTCACTACGTCTTCTTTTATACCACAACGTTCCCGTATCACGCTATTCCTTATCCTGTCACTCAATTTTACGTCAATCATACTTCTAAACGCTCTCATTTGTACTGCATTTATTCTACTTTTGTGCTTATTCTGCCATACCTAACTTTCACTCCCATACATAAGTGTCGGAACTAACACCCCTCTATGCACAGCCAGACGAGCCTTATCAGAGACTTTCTGGCTGTTCATAAAAGCGTGCAACGCTCCATTCACTATGTTGCCGGCATTCACCCTTCTTTCGTACATGGAGCCCAAATACACAAACTCTTTCACTTGTTCCACCCTCTCTTCTTCTATCATAATTTTACACTCTGTCATATTTTCCTCTTTCTCAAAAACCATTGCTTTCGTCTTACTTACATTCACTTTCATTCCTTTCTTTTTCAAAGCCTCATTCATAATATTTACCATCTCCTGCAACCCTTCAGCCGACGACGCAAGGATAACTTGGTCGTCAGCATAGAGAAGACATTTGACGAGTAAACCATTCATTTTCAGACCACATTCGCTCTCTTTCAAATCCGCCAAACAACTATCCATGAATAGATTGAACAGCCACGGTGACGCAACACATCCCTGTCTAACACCTTTCTCGATGTTAAAAAGTTCACTGTACGCCCCGTTTATCCTGACACAAGCACTGGAATCCTTATATAAGGATTTCAGTGCTCGTATCAAGATACTGCTCACCCCATGCATGGATAGTGCCGACCACAATTCATTCCTCACCACTCTGTCGTAGGTCTTTTCCAAATCCACGAATGCGCAATAGACTTTCTGGTTTTTGGCCAGGAATTTTTCAGCTATGCAGCGCAAGGAAAAGACCTGATCCGTACATCCCATCCCCTTACGAAATCCCATACTTTCTCATCCGCTCTTTCATCACTCTTTCAATCAACACCTTTGCATACAGTTTGCCGACGACATTGAGGAGGCTTATACCGCGGTAATTTTTGCAGTCCAGCTGTGTCCTTTATATCATGGCACTATTACAGCCTTGCACCAATTAGTTGGCACTCGACCGCTTCTCCAACAAAGGTTAAAAAGGAGGTACAGCTGACTAGCCACAACGCCTTCGCCAGCCTTCAGCATTTCAACCGACACTCTATCATACCCTGCAGCTTTACCAGATTTCATACTTTTTAACGCTTTCACAATCTCATCCATTTCAATCTCACTTTCGTTCTCAATTTCATTCACTTCTGCAGTAGTTATTTCTTGCGCTAGATCTTCTTTCTCAAATAAGCTTTCAAAATATTCCTTCCACCTTTTCAACACACATTCCTCACCTTTTATTACACTACCATCCTGGCTTCGAATCCTACTCAACTCGGACGAAGTGGTTTTACTTCGAGCTGTCCTTATGGATTTCCAGAAAACTTAAATAAAAACATAATCGTGACGAAAATCCCGTTCTAAATAATAATTCTACATAATGCCTGAGTTGCATAGACTTTTGATAACAAATACGCCTTTTTATCACAGAAAACGAGTAGAAGTGAGTTAAGTCAACCCATTAGGTGGGCATCTACTCTTTCAGTATACAGCGTGTAAAGGATGGCCCTCCGAATACTTATAGGGTGCAATCAGACCATGAAACTGAACAACTTTCCATGAAAACAATTTAGGAAAATATTTTTTCCTATAGTAATTGCAGTCAGCTGATCTTGACCATGTATTTTTTTGTCGTTTCCTGACATATGTTTCTAGGGGAAAGTTGTTCAGTTTCATGGTCTGCATGCACCCTTTCATTTTTCGGAGAGCGGTCCCTTACACCCCTATATATATGAAGTCACACGTTGATAATTTGGGTGTAAATAAAGTATTTTATTTCATTTTTTTGTTAAATTTGTAATATGAAAATATTGATTTATAAGCACATACGCACAATATTATAACAATATTTCCCTGTCTATGGAAAGGTATTTAAAAATATACTACATATTCCTTATAATTGTGAATTAAAGTGAAAGTAAAGTAGAATCAAGTTAGCGGAATAAATTTTGGTTTTGTTTCGTAGGTGCTAGTATTAGTTTGACCTTATTGGTCGATATTAGTGGCCTTCTTGGAATGTTCAAGATGATGATAATCCCTCGACAACAATAATTGAATAACATACAACAAGAACACTAAACTCCCACTCGTGCGCTCAGCTTTTTTTTATAATACAATGTCAATGACATAAGCAATGTAGTAGAAAGTATAGCTGATATACAAGGTGTGTTGAGAAAAGTTCCATTGGAATGTACCTTCTGAGAATATGTTATTGAGTTGACGAAAGATCTGATGAATCATGGTGGCAGGTCTTGCAATCACCAGCTGGCTCTCTAAAATATACTTATAATATAAATAAAATTAAGAAATTATTATTTTAATTGCGTCAGACGAGAATTAAACCCTGGACCAGTGGACCTTTGCCTCTGAACTGCCGGCGCCTCGAACGAGCACTTCTCAATGTTAATCAAATCTCCTGATGAAGCGACATACAAAGTTTTCATTTATGAAAATAATATAGCACTGAAATTGTGAGTGCAAAATAAACCATAGTACATTTAGTATCATTGCCTTCAACTAGGACCAAAGGAACATCCAGTTCCCCAATGCATGAATCACTTATGTGTGGGGTGGTTCAGCATTGTCTTGATATTGCCACTCCGAGACTACCTCTACCCATGTCGGTCATTCCATCACATGCCATTTCATAGGACTTTTCTTTAATTCACACATTTGAATTCCCTCTCTCTTCTCTTACCACTCGAATTTTTCTCATATGCGCTCAAACTCGGAAACTAACTTAGAGAATTAATGAGCTGCAACAATTTTCTGTTTATTAAATAATTACATACTGTACAAGTACTTAATCACTCGTCTGTCGCTTCATACTATAACAATTTCATTGGTTTTGAATTTTATTGTGGGTAGTTAAGGTTCAAAATTGTTGTCCGGCTCCCGGTACGTGACAGACAAGTGGTTAATCTTAACTACCAAAAGTGATAGTTTGTGTTTAAATTGTAGATGCGTTTGTTCGTGACAATACTCTTGCAAGGTAAGTATTAAGAAAAAGCATGTATTTCTCATATTCTAAGGGAAGAATATTATTTTCTATGACAAATAAATATCGAAATCGTAACCAAAGACAAACCCTGTGAAATGGTTTATCACCAGAAAAGTGAGGTTTACTTTTCCTGACACTCTGTATGTGCGAGATACGATCATGTGAGTGGTCCCGGTAAAATCGAAAGCTTGTGGTCTGCTATTGTGGCGAGCTTCCTATGTATGATATATTGCTCTGGTGTGCTGACAGTTTATTCATGCAAATGTTGCTTCATGAATCAGATTGACGATGGAGTCAATTATTCGTCAATTTATCGGTATTGAAGTTTCTTCTCAGTTTGGCTAGGACCTAGAATCGAAAACTTGTGGTCTGCGATTGCGATGGACTTTCCATGTGTGATATATTGCTGGTGTGCTGACAATTTATTCATGCAATTTTTGTTTCTATGATCAGACTGATGATGCTTTCAATCATTCGTCGGTTTATTAGTATCTGAGTTTCTTCTCAGTTTGGCTAGAACCCTGAATCGAAAGTTTGCGGTCTGCGATTGCGATGAGCTTGGTGTGCTGACAGTTCATTCATGCAAATGTTGCTCCTATAATCAAACTCATGATGCTTTAAATTATTGGTCGGTTTATCAGTATCTGAGTTTTATCTTAGTTTGGCTAGAACCCTGAATCGAAAACTTTTGGTCTGCGATTGTGGCGAGATGTATGATATATTTATCTAGTGTGCTGACAGTTTATTCATGCAAATGTTGCTTTATTAATCAGACTGACAATGGTATCAACTATTCGTCGGTTCAATATAAATGAAATTAACTTTACTCAATGCATGATAGTACTATCTCTTTTTGACGTCATGTAAAAAAAGACATTTGTGTAACACAATTTTCTTCTTTTTATAAGATGATAAGTGTGATAATAAAAAGTGTGATAATAATACACAACACAGACCTTATACCGATTGTATTTTTTTATAGTACAGTTTAGTTTGCAATACCAAAACAACATTTAATTCCTCGTTACCATTTCGTTTTTGTTTTTAAGTTTTAAATATTCTCCATTTTGTTTATGCTGTAATTTTTTTACGCCAGTTAAATGGTGCAATAACTCTTGTCATTGCACAAGCATACCACACTCTCATATTTGTTACTTCCTGATACTGGTTTTTGACCATCAGATAATTTTGGAACTCTCTGAGTAATAAAAAATACACGTATAGGCTGAAATTCGATAAGGACACAGGAGATGAAAAATATTTTGACCCTTCATACTAAATTGCTTCACAGCTTATATTATACTGTAAGAATCAGGTCAGAATATACATATGAATATATTTTATCCCCTGTAAAAAATGTTCCATAAAAGCCAGTCCTCAACCACCAAACTCGAACCCTTGATGAACTCTGGCACCAGGGTTCATCGGATCTTTTGTCGACTCGGCTCTTGTCCCGCTCGAAGAAGACGCTCGCCCTTAGATTCCAGAAAAAGTTCTTTAAAAACGTTTCACCTTGTAGTTATCAAATTCATGTCAAAATGGCCAGTTTAAAATCAGAAGGAGTATCAAAACAAACAAAAAAATATGCTCAGTCGGTGATTTCGAAAATTAATTCTCTGTACCGAAGTCACATAGTTGACCATCTATAGCTATTAATAAGGTTGTTGCCCTTTTGATCTTTACAACGAACTCTGTGACAGCTGATTAATGTGATCGCTCCGTATCTTAATTTTTTTATTTATTTTAGTAGTGCCACGCTTGTGTTGCCTTACGGGGTAACGTGAAGTAAAGATAATATCGTTTCCTGGTAGTGCTGAATTTTGGTTGTTCGGTGTTTAAATATACGCTGCAAGACATACGGCCCCGCTTCGCAAAACAACTTCATAGATAAGGAAATATAATAAATATGTATATATCGGTGAAATTAGTAGATTCTATTGGAATCGTACATACGTACATACATATATCACGCCTATAATCCCTTGCGGGGTAGGCTGAGCATAAACAGCCGCATAAAACGGACATTTACGCCACGTCAGACAAACATTTGAGGGTCATCCGGAAAATTGTGTGTCGCCATATTAACAGGCGCCATAATACACACCCTCGAGTTCCTTAGTCGCCTCTTACGACTCCCACGGGCAAGAATTGGAATCATTTCTCTCGTAAGCCCCGTCTACTAGAAACTATTCTCTAATTTAAATTAGCTTTTTCCAGTTTGATATCATGTTTTTTTTTTATTGTTTTACTCTTTTTCTACTTCAAAGGCCAACAAATTACAAGAACAACTTTGTAGTGTAGGGGTTGGTACAAACCTTCGTGGAAGTTTCATTCCTTGACCATTCAACTTTTATAAAAAAGGAGAAAAAGCAATTTAAGGTAGAGTCAATGTCTTCATAAAGTGATAAAAAAATCATTTAACTATATACGCGCTTCGTAACAGCCGAAAAATATAGAGCTAGAATTCAAATCTTTGAATTAGCGCATTCTTATTAAACTGGTTCTACACTGGTTCTTTAAAGCCAAATAGTATAATAATGCTACTAGCTATTCAAATGGAAAATCTGGCATTTTTTATAGAACCCGCACATATGTTGTTTACTAAGATCTATAAAAGGACATCCGCGTTTTTATCTAAAAAGCTTTTGAAAGGCAGGAAGAGTGTCAATTTAATTAAAGTAATAAATAAAAGCTCTGGGTATGCTTATCAGCGTTTATAATTATTTAATGGTATGAGCACTAGTTTATCCAAGTTTTGAGTAATTATTGTGTATTTCTTCGATAACTATCAAGAACATGAACATTTGTCATTTCAGTCACATTTTTTGTTTGTGGCCCCTCAAATCACATTTGTAAGTAGAATCCTGCAATGATTGTGCAACAATAAAAACTAATTTTATAAAGAAAATAAAATATGTGCAATTTTTTGAATTTATCAAATAAATTATTATATTTAATCAGGTTTCAAAACAAGTCTTTTTAAATGTATCTCTAATAAAACTTTTTGTTTGTTCCAGGTTACAAAGAAGTGCGTTTATCGTAGCGGTAGTGTTAATAGTGAAGACTAGTTCACAGAAGAGCAAGTCCGAAGATAGTTTACAAGGAGTTCCTAGTGACCTACGTAGGGTTGTCAGCGAAGCCCTAGCGTTGGAAAGGAGGTTCCTATTAGGTGCTAATGTTGCGTAAGTACAAGTTTGTCTTTTGTTGTGCATAGAGTAGTCGACGAGCTCACAGAAGGGCAAGGCCGAAGATATTGAAATTGAAATTCTTTATTCAATGTAGGATAGTATTATCACTTATTGACGTCATGATCCGTCATTGTAAAAAGAAGAAATTTGTATCACACAATTTTCTTTTTTATAACAATTTTGTAATGTCCTAATAGAACACCGGCTCAGGCGGGATAAAAAAATAAAAATAAAGGCACTGCCTCGGGGCTGGTCAGGTTAATCACACGGCATGTAACTTTATATATATAGGATAGTTTACAAGGAGTATTACGTGACCTACGTAGAGCCATCAGCTAGCCCTAGCTAGCTTCTCCTAGTAGTGTTCATAGAGTAGACGAGCTCACATAAGGGCAGGTCCTAAGAAAATTTGCAAGGAAGCGACCTTCGTAGAGCCTTTCAGCGAGGCCCTAGCGTTGGAAAGTAGGTTGTTACTAGGTGCAAATGTTGCGTAAGTATGATTTAATCCTTCTGGTAGTGTGTATAGTTCAGACAGACATTCACGCAAAAGGCTCAACCCAAAACAAAACTAACTCTAATTGAGTCCTAACTTTCCACCGCCAGGTGTATTTTAAGAGGTCCCATCACCAAAACCGAACTGTCCAGCCTTAAAAAATAACTTGTGACCTGCGTAGGGCAGTTAAAGAGGCTTAGTGTTGGAAAGGAGATTCCTATTAGGTGCTAATGTTATGTAAGTAAGTATTATATAACTGGGCGTGCTTAAGTAGTTGTGCTTAGTGGTAAATACTGAGGTGTTTAGAGATGGTAATCAGGAAATGTAAACACATTTTCATAAGGATGGTCTTTAATTTACTTTTGCTGTTATGACTTTTACGAAAACATTTTACCGGAGAAATATAGTGTTAAATATTTTTTTAGGCCTGTTCGGTAAAATTGTCAACGATTTTGGTCAATTCTTTTCATTGCGTTTATTTTTATTAGGGTCGGTTAAATAATTATTGCATATTCAATCACAAAATCATGTTGTTCTTGTTCATATCTACATAGATACGAGTACGTCACGCCATTATACCTTGCGATAAAATGTTATGTACTAAATTCTTCTGTGTAAAATCAATTCTTATTACCCTTTTAGCCAAGCTTAACAGCCATAATATGGTGATTTCTATGTTCTCTATTTACTTATGTATTTCCTTTATGCACAGACAAAACTGCACATCGGAGGATGATGAGGCGAGCAACACGCCATGTCCACCCAGCAAGTACAGAAGTGCCAGCGGCGAGTGTAACAACGTTAGGCATAGGCCTTGGGGCAGACGAGGTGACATCTTCCTGCGACTCATGCCACCCCAGTATGCCGACGGTAAGTTGGTGCAACACGCCATGTCCGCCCAGTAAGTACAGAAGTGTCAGCGCGGTGTGTAACAACGTCAGGCATAGGCCTTGGGGCAGACGAGGAGACATCTTCCTAAGACTCATGCCGCCCCAGTATGCCGACGGTAAGTTGGTGCAATACGCCATGCCCTCCGAGCAAGTACAGAAGTGCCAGCGGCGAGTGTAACAACGTCAGGCATAGGCCTTGGGGCAGACGAGGAGACATCTTCCTGCGACTCATGCCGCCCCAGTATGCCGACGGTAAGTTGGTGCAATACGCCATGCCCTCCGAGCAAGTACAGAAGTGCCAGCGGCGAGTGTAACAACGTCAGGCATAGGCCTTGGGGCAGACGAGGAGACATCTTCCTAAGACTCATGCCGCCCCAGTATGCCGACGGTAAGTTCGTGCAACACACGCCCTCCGAGCAAGTACAGAAGTGCCAGCGGCGAGTGTAACAACGTCAGGCATATGCCTTGGGGCAGACGAGGAGACATCTTCCTGCGACTCATGCCGCCCCAGTATGCCGACGGTAAGTTGGTGCAATACGCCATGCCCTCCGAGCAAGTACAGAAGTGCCAGCGGCGAGTGTAACAACGTCAGGCATAGGCCTTGGGGCAGACGAGGAGACATCTTCCTAAGACTCATGCCGCCCCAGTATGCCGACGGTAAGTTCGTGCAACACACGCCCTCCGAGCAAGTACAGAAGTGCCAGCGGCGAGTGTAACAACGTCAGGCATATGCCTTGGGGCAGACGAGGAGACATCTTCCTGCGACTCATGCCGCCCCAGTATGCCGACGGTAAGTTCGTGCAACACACGCCCGCCGAGCAAGTACAGAAGTGTTAGCAGGGAGTGTAACAACGTCAGGCATAGGCGTTGGGGCAGACGAGGAGACATCTTCCTAAGACTCATGCCGCCCCAGTATGCCGACGGTAAGTTGGTGCAACACACGCCCGCCGAGCAAGTACAGAAGTGTTAGCAGGGAGTGTAACAACGTCAGGCATAGGCGTTGGGGCAGACGAGGAGACATCTTCCTAAGACTCATGCCGCCCCAGTATGCCGACGGTAAGTTGGTGCAACACACGCCCTCCGAGTAAGTACAGAAGTGCCAGCGGCGAGTGTAACAACGTGAGGCATAGGCCTTGGGGCAGACGAGGAGACATCTTCCTGCGACTCATGCCGCCCCAGTATGCTGACGGTAAGCAGGTTCAACTTTAAGGTGTCTTTGTCAGAAGATAACTCTAATGAAGCAGCGCAGCGATGTTTTACATCGGCCGTAGAACTGTCTAGCCATCTTTCTGCACTTTAAGTCACCCAATATATTAAGATCGACGGTGATGGATTTGGACAAAACTGTGAGTGGCCACCGACTTAGGTGGGAAGCAAAATATTGTATTCTATTTACCTTTGAGACACTTGTAGGTATGCTAACTTTGAATAAAAAAGTAATAAAATGAAAAGAGCTAGAATTCCTACGCTACATAACGTCACTCACTTAAACTCTTATGAGCATCAATGAAATTGCAGAATAAGCTAATTACAATAATTATCTACATTTAGCTCGATAGCACTTACACATACAACTACATAAAGTTGTTGTTATCGCGACACGCGCTTAGCTGGCAAATCGTTTTATGACACGCCATCAAGGGAATGTAGTATCTTTTGCTATCGATGACCAATCGCGTCAACACTTTAGAATAATTAAATATCCTGGACATTTCACACGCCATCTAGCCCCAAACTAAGAAGAGCTTGTACTATGGAAACTTGATAGCTGATATTAATACTTATATACTTTTTTGTAAATATAACATACAATACATAAAAAACACCCAGACTCAACAAAAATATTTGATAATTTACCAAAAAAATATTTGTGCTGTGTGGGGATCGAACCCACGACCCACTTCGTAACAGGCAGGGGTACTATCCAGGGTCAGTCAAATATACATAACTCAATCCTCAATCATTTATGTTTACTACGCTATTTGTAAAGGAAAACGATTGCTATAAATACGGAATAAATTGACTATAAAAAAGAGTCGTCATCGAATACGTCATCAAAGTTACATGATCTCAATGACGTATGATGGCGGATGACGGCAGTAAAGGATTGAACCGGACATTCGTTGAAAAGTTAAATGCTTGGACAGGCAGGATGAACAATTGAACAGCTACTGCTATACCAAGCATTTTATTTATTAGTTTGTTTACTATCTCGAACTACAAGGCTTGCTTTTAGGTATTTCGAGCAGTATATCGAGCTTTTAGGCAGAGCGTTAAGGCGAGTGTAGCCATCAACGACCTCGACAGTGGCGCCACTTCACAAAAAAAGATCAAGTCATTGTATAAATAATCTATCAGAATAACTGTTGACAATATTTTTAGACGGATTTTTTGACAGCTACACTCGCCTTTAACGGCCTTAAAACACGGTCGCTATCGCCACATCTGACAATTATTTAAAGAGCGTTCGTTTAAAAAAAATCGTCTGTCACTATAGAGATTGGTTGTCAGCCAGTCGCTTAAAGTTTAATACACATGAAAACCCTCCGGTCCCTTACGGCATGGTGATGCTATTCTAAGGCGGCATCACACGCCATCACCGGTACAGTACCCAATTAAATGACGTACCTACCTAGCTACTCAGTGGATCAGGCTGTGGTATCCATGTGATCATATGCTAATGAACAATACCTACTATTTACCTACAAAACATTCAGAAGAAGAACATTCTGAGAAGCTTTGGTAATCGGAAATTACGCTGCCAATCGATTATTTGAACATTATCAGTTCTCGATCAAGGAAAATATCGATTTGCTCATCACACCGTATAAGATTCTTACGTCTACATTATCATGTAGATATGTAGTAGGTACAATGATTTATTGATGTGCTTCACCGTGATCTACCATAGTATACAAGATGTTATATAAAATCTGAGTAAAGAAGTACCTGTGCACATCGCATTAAGGTTTATCATACAAAAGTTAAATGGACTTGAAACTCGATGGGAAGTTCCGTGTTGATTTAACATTTTCGCAAAATAATAAAAAAACAGTCATGAACCATATGATTTCTTTGTTAAAACCGATTCGCCACTTAACGCCAATAGATGGAGCTACCGCTACAAATAATTGTTTGATTTTATTGTGGACGAAATACTATTTACCTTTTAACCAAAAGTAGTTTTGCGCCACGCGGGCGTTCCTCATTTCGGATAAGCATTTGTTGAAAAATTGCTTTTCATCGCATGTTTGAGTCCATTGAATATCAGATTTTTGTTTGTATGTAAAACGACCAACCTTAAGAGCCAAAACAATTTTTTTTGTTAACTGTTTATCTATGTTGCATATTCGAAAAGCAATATTGTAATACCTACCTTACCTATGGAGCAATAGTTAGTTTTCTTTGCCTATGGTGACACGTTCAACATTCAATCATTAAGTTATTGAAAGTACCAAACAAGTTGGTTTCCTAACAAGGCATTCACTTTCTTTTTAGATGATAAGGGCATCTTAAATCTGGTAGTGTCGCAAGATAGACGTTACGTAGATCTACCTGAGTTAAATGATAAACTTATGCGGTGCTATGGAGTAGAGTAGAGGCTGTTTTCTAAACGTCATTAATACATTCTACCGTTAGCGTTTACGTACATACAAACATCAGCCTATTGCAGTCCACTGCTGGACGTAGGCCTCCCCCAGGGTAAGCCATAGGGCTTGCATGAGATACCGAGCATAGAACTTTCCATTGCCTTCTGAGTGACATTTTGCTGGTAGGCCAGTTTTACCGTCAGCGTCTATATAGAGTCTAAGCTTAAGTCAAAATTAAATCTATCATACATTTTAAATCTCGCTCTTGTGTCTTGTAGTCTGAACATTCATTTTATTATTTTATAATCAGACAACATGTAGCATCGGCTGCTTGTCGGTTCTCCCAATTGTCGTCCGTTGCCCAAGGGCGCGATTGGGCTGGTTGTTTGAATAACCACACAAACTTCTCCAGATGTAGGTTTTAAAGCCCCGAGCTAAAATGTTAGAGACAAGTCTGAAAAAAAACGCTATATCTTATTATTTATGCCTACAACCATCCTCCAATCGATCAAAGCAACAGCTTTTCATTGCGTATGGAAGGCCGGTTAACGTAACAATAGAAGTTCTGGTATATCTATATCGCTGGTACCCAAAACTCTAGCTCGTGCAGGTATTTAAAATGCTTAATCCGCTGTAGCTTATCCTACTAGTTCCCAACAATCCCTCGATCAATCAAGCCAGCAGCTATTCATTGCCGTAGACGATTTGTCGCACGACACGGAAGTACGGACAATGCACGCGCTGGTATGCAATCCTGACGTTATCGTCGCCATATAATGGATTGAAACTTAAGATGGTATTTATTTTGATGCCATCTTGGCTTTGTGAGTCTTTTTTATAAATGGACAACGAGCTACGCAATACTGATTTTAAAGAACAGTCGTGTCGTCCAGATGAAGTAGCGCTACAGAGCTTGATTTTTTGGTATTATGACAATAATGGGCTGATGTTCCTATAATAATAAAGTCCTAAACTAAGCATAGCATGTCCTATGCTAACTAAAAAGCTGATATTAATACTGATATACTTTTTTGTACACAAATACGAAAAAGTATTTACCTTGAGGGTATAAATATGATACCTTGTCAGGTTTCAACCTGTATCACATGTAACGAATTACCCGTTTTTGTGGATTTAGGCTTCGCTTGGGAGCTAAATGTTTTGAGATGTTAGGCTCGCTTAGTTTTTAGACTTGCGCGAGAAAAATATAGCATAGGTTCTGTCAGAAAATAAACACAAATAATGATAGTTCCAATCATTAGGATCACATGTTTCTCATTTAATGAGCAGTTGAGCACGTTTACAACACAAAGCGATGTCCACAGCTCGCATATTTCCTCCTCAGCATTCATTACAATGTTTTGCAATTAATTACAGGTTATGTGGGAACAGGTGAAGTTGTTTATTGGAACATGTTTGTTTGTCTAGTTCGGTGTTTCTTTTACATCAGATGTTACATTAGGATTTTCCAGACTATTTTCTGTTCAAGGATCATAAGTAAATAAGATATGACAACTTGAGCAGAATATGATTGATTCTGTTTCCTAAATAAGTGAAATAATGGTTGTGCAAATGGTAACTTGTTCATTTAAATAAATTTACCTACAAATATCTTAATAATATCCAGATTGTATGCGAGATAATATTTATTCACTAACATCGCGGCAATTTTATAGTAAAATAAGATAAATTTAACAATATATAAATAAGATGTATCTCTGAAATAGTGTCGTGTGATGCCGGCTTAGAATAGCATCACCCCGTTACATTCACGTGGGTGTCGCAAGCACAGATCTCTTATAAATGTCCTGTCGCAAGAGGCGACTGAGGAACTCGAGGGTGTCATGTGTATTAAAGCTGAAAAGAGAGAAAGAATGATAATTTTATTTCTACATTTGTGGCAAAGGAAAGGGCGTCAAATAAAGCCACAGATAAGTAAATATGAAATAATATCTTTAACGAATGAGATTACATAAGGATGTAATCACGACACGCAACATTGAATTAACGGAAACGAACACTTATGTATTACGTCCCTGTATAAATTAACCACATGCCACACAAGTAGGTTAACAACAATAGTAAATAAATAATGTAAATACCATTTCATTTTATGTAAGAGTAGAGTACTTTTCAGGGTTCCGTACCACAAAAGGAAAAAAATAGGACCAGTATCGCATCAGTTTGCTGTCCGATCATCCGTCTGTCACGATTCACAACCCTCTAACTGGTAAAGCTGATATCGAGTTGAAATGAACACCAATAACACCATATACTCTGGTCTACAATCGCTTGTAATTGTAAAAAATTCAAGCTCTTAACTTAATTTTGAAAAAGATACGACCGTTTCTGTTGTAAAAACACGCGTGTTTTTGACCCACTCTCTCTGAGCTGAGGGAATCAACATTCAAAGAATATTTCTCATGGACCTAGAACTATGAAATTTTACAAGTAGTCTCCTTTGAAAGAACAATTTTAAGAGAAGTCAAAAATGTTGATCGTGTGTTTTTTTAATTGAGGAAAGGGTTTGATGTGCGGGCCCTCAGTGGTCGAGTCCGACTCGCACTTGGCCGGTTTGTTATTATGTGTATGTTCTCGACTCTTTGGTCTAGACAGAGTCCGATAATGCTGAGGCAGAGTCGAAAACGGCGGCAGCTCAACCAAATGCCTTGGAGGGTACTGACATAAACCCACACTGTGATTATCGGTTGTTATACAACCAAGTTATATGTGTGTAAGTGCTATTTAGGAGTTGGTTGAAAAACTCTGACACCAGGGTTCATCGGGGCTTGGTGTCCCATACGAAAAGAAAAATGATAATCTATATAACAGCTAAACCTCATCTTGATAAATGAATAAATTATGACCCGCCACTTACCTATAGCACGACTGCACATAATTGTTACTTAGCTCAAACAGATAAATGCAAGATGCACTTTGAGTCTGTGTCTGTGACTCATTTTGTGATTTTTCGTATTCAATGAAGTATTACACATCGTTAACTTAATCATATGTTGCGCTCATAGAATTAAAACAGGATGGGACTCAGTTTACGGGCACTTGTAACTATTTAATGAATACCTAACATTAGTTAAGACAGAATATTTTTTTATTTTCATCCTGGTTTTGTTACTTAAAGACACATACCAAATTATTTCTTACCGGAATGTTCTTTTATTGAGGGGTTTTAAAAATAAGTAAACTTACAAAATCGTAAATAACCGTAAAAACGGTAAATTTTTGCCACGTCTGACAAACATGGTCATTCAGAATAATATTGTGTATCACCTTAGGGACAGGTTGTCAGCCCATCACCTACAAATGCAATACACATGTAACCCTCAGATCCCTTAGTTGCCTATAACGACAATCGTGGAAAAGAAATGGGGTGATGCTATCCTAAGCCAGCATTACACGACAAATATAATATTGATAGAAAAAGAAAACCCATAGTTTAGGATCAAACATGTTTCACTGCTAATGCTTATCTTATACTTATTGCGGTAGTTATTTCCAATTTGTCTGTTTGCAGTCGGTTAGAGAACACACTGCCCTATTTTCTTATTTAATGTCTGGTAATTTCAATTTCTTTATTGCATTATTGTACACATATAAATGAGGTCTTAAGTACATAAGTAGTAGTTGTAAAGTATCGTACAATAACCCTGCCCTTAATCCAGCCCTGTTTTAAGAGGATCTCCGCTCGTTTGACGCCAACTAACAATCATTGAAATACGTAGAATTAACGTTGAAGGCGTAGAAGTCATGATCATCGCCTCATGCCTACATGATTGAGATTTATTGATAGAATTCATTTTGATCCTGCATGATTCAAGTTCGTGGTAAACAGTTTTCAGCGGAATAAGTTACTGTAAAAAGAAATATCAAAAATCATAATTTTGATCTCTATAAGGCACTTTTGAATTCAATGCAAATCTTTTTAGAATGAGATCTACACGTGGAACGTAACAAATTTCCGAAAAAAAAATATTTTTAATTAATATGATCGAAAAATGTGTAACTTTGTATATGAGGTTAATATTTAACAAAGTCATTTTCTTATTTGACTTGCAAATTATCCGATTAACCTTTTTCTTACAATAGTATGTCGTTGTCGTTCAGACACCTAAGCAGTGGTATTTACGTGGGTACGTACCATATTCTCATCATCTTTAATTTAAGAGCTCTTGTCGGTGGAGTAAGGGACTCAACTACTAAGGGACTAAGGGTCTAAGGGACTCGAGGGTGTGTATTGCAATTTTAGGCGATGGGCTGACAACCTGTCACTATAGTGATACACAGCTATCTGATTGACCCTCAAACTTTTGTCAGACGTGGTGTTAATATCCGTTTTACGGCCGTTAACGCTCTGCCTACCCCGTAAGGGATATAGGCGTGATTTATGTATGTATGTCAGTGGAGTAATATCCAATCTGTTTTGTTTTGAGCCTTCTCTTTGACTTCCTTTTACCATATTCTACTTGCTTAATATTTAAATGATGTCTGTACAACAAATTAGGTTAGTGTATCAATTCCTCGCGTTCTCTCTATATCGCACGTATCAATATGTAGACCCACGCTGGTAAAAATTATTTCTAAAATATTCACCGAAGGCAGTAATTATTATCCAATTTTATGAAATTGTTCCACATGCATGGTCTACTTACCTAATTGGATCCTGTCGAAGTTTATCAAAAACATTGACTTTGCATACCAACATTTACAATCCGGGTCAAAGCAAATTAATGTCACACTATAGTAGATTACCACTGCGTAAAGGACTTAGAAATATCCATAAAGAATGAAACATATCAGCACATGTATTAAGTAAAGGTGTTTTTTTTGTATGAACGTACCTATCCCGGGATCTGCGATCTTCAAACAAACAAATAATCCAGGATTGTATTCCGGTCACACCTGTGTGTCGTTCAGCCGCGGAATATTTAGTTATTACAACTTGCGCGGAAAATATTTCTATTGATGTCTTATTCCTTGATTGAAGTATTAAAATACACTAGTAAACTAGTGACCGATAGCAAAACTAAAGACGTGATAAGGAACAACTTTTCCTCAGGAACATAGATCGAAATACAAAATTGTCGGTGATTTGAGTTACTATGATCATATTTTTGGCATATTTCGATCTATGTTCCTCGGGGTAAGTTTAGTTAAGTAAGGTCACTACTAAAATGTCACCCTATATACTTCAATCTACGCAAGTATGAGCGAGCGTGTGAAATTAGTTACTTGTAGTGACAAGTGGTAATGACAAGCGTTTTGTAGAACAAAGATTTGTATATTACATACTTTATATAAGACAAGACGACCACTTACAAGAGTTTCATACAATTAACATCATAATTGTAATTATGAGATCTTGTGGCACATAAGATAACTTATCATTCGTTGTATCACATAAAGAGCACTTTGTAAACAACTACTAACTTTTAAAAAAACTACTTACTTCAAAAAAATATCAAATTAGATATTATCATATATTATTTCTTTTTTGTAAAGTGGTGGTATTTGTGTCATTGAAGATCTCAGGCATTCTAAAATTCCGCGACTAGCTTGCCTACACGCAGGTAAGTTCAGGCCGTCGACATCTCAGCCTTAGTCTTACTATGCTAAACGTACAGGGATTTACCACAAAAAAGGTTGACATTCGTCAAATGCGTATTTAACAATTATTTGTATAGGGTGTTTATTTAAACACGCGTTCAACCCGGGCCTTACCACAAAAATGGTTTTAACGTATTTAACGCGTTTTACGTGCGTCTGACTATTAGGGGCCTTTCGACAACAGAGTTAAAAGGTTTGAAGCGCCTATTTAACGTTTTTGTGTAGAGTTTTATTTAAAACCCACATTCAACAAGTTCTTTGTGGTAAGGCCTATTAAATTGATTTCAAACGCTCAGTAACCCTCTTTATCCTTTTGCAGGCGTATCGCAGCCGATGTCCTCGCCGCGGCTACCGGAGCCAGCGCTGGCGGTGCACGCGGCTGCCCAGCTGACTGCTCCTCAGGAACATGACTACGTGACCAGCCTGTTGGCTGCTTGGGGACAGCTGCTCATGGACGATCTGCTGGCCACTGCCAATGGAAATAAGGTGAGGTTGCCATGGTCACGGTGCTCGCAGCTGCTCAGCTGACAGACCCTCAGAAGCACGACCACGTGACCAGCCTGTTGGCTGCTTATAGACAGCTGCTCATGGATGACCTACTGGCTACCGCCAATACGAACAAGGTGAGGTATTGCATTTAGAAATGAATCGGGTTGTTCGTAGATAGTGCACGCAAAACAGAACAAGTTGCAAACACTCTTTTCTTCAGCAAAATTCATACACATTAAATAACCACAACCACATTCATTTGTGCTACGTTTATCTATCTACATACATAGCTGTGAAACCCAGACACCTGCTGAACACCTTTCTTGACAATCCAACCAAAAGATGCGCGTCATTTGTGTAGACGATGTGACCTATGACTAGCAAATCACAGGCCGATTCATCCAAAACAAAAAAGTCATCCACATACACACCCACACGAGCTACTCAACTGTGAAACCTGCCAAATGCCAGGTTCTCGACGTGGCAAGGTCACCGGACGTTGGTTTTTGCCGGGATCAGATGGCGGATAGCGTAATCAAGCGAGTCTCACACCGTTTAACGTTTTTATTCGCTTGAACTTGACCTTTCGGTAACCGTAAGTGTGAAGCGAAGAAGGATTATTGCATGTGTGTATGTCCGGCAAAGCCTCATTCATGTTTCACTTCTAAGGTTCTGCTTGTTATTAACAAATCGTTACTTGTGTACACTATTTTGCGGCAAATTATTATGTTATCCCATTAAACGACGTGCAAAAAAGCGGATGTAGTGCTGATTGACCTACTTAGACTAAGTACAAATTGTTTTGGTAATCATATGCTTTATGTTTTTCCGTTTTTTGTTTGGACGGAAACCTAACTAGTATACTTTATATTCTGTCCTAGGAAACGGTTTATGTTTTTTCTTTTAGTTTAGGGATGTATATCTATTCAAACAGAATAAGACTTTAAACTAAATTCACAATCAGCTAATTCCAAACAAAGGTTTAACGGAGAGGGGAGTAGGTAATTAAGCAATATTCAAAGCCCATCTTAGCCTTAGTCATGACTGAAAAATGTTAAAGAAAAAATTGATAATCAGCTGATAGTTAAAAAGTCCTCACCAGCCGAAGAAAATGTATGAAATTATTTGATTGCCAGTTGGTAGTTAAAAAGGCCTCCCCCTTGAGACTGTAAGCTATAAGAAGACTTTGGGCGGACCGTATCCAACGCGTACCTGTGACGTTTATCATCAGTCCATCTGGTAGAACGCCGTCTTACTTAGCTACGCTGACTGTATCTATCCAACGCCTTCCCGTGACTTTTAGCATCAGTCCACCTGGTAGAACGCCATCTTACGTTGCTGCGCTTCCCGATGTAAAGTATTTTTGAGATAAAAGACGCAACTGGTAGCTAATTGTATTTTTTCAACCGTCCGTTCAACTTCAAATTTAAGATGGCACCTGCTACCATTCACTCGGGCAATTTTAGACACGCAGTGGTGTATTAAGGAAAAATTACACTTGAGTAGGAAAATAAAAGTTGTATTGTAAGTAACAGTCCAAAACCAGTTTGCTCCGATGGCGAACCAGATTTATGTAGACTTTGTTTCAACCATGTACGTTCCCAAAATGGTATCAGTCAATTCGTTTATTTTTCAATATTGGCGCTAGATCTAGATGTTCTAAAATTAGAGCTAAATTGCTTGATTTGCATTGATCCTAATCATTAAGGTGATAAAAAAACAAAGACTTGTAAGTATTTTTAACATCTTGCTCTGTTTGTTGGTTTTGTTGGTTATATGACGGCTACTGCGCGAATTGTAATTTACTTAGCAGACTTTGTATCGACATAATTTCTTTCACACACACACGCACATATCACGCCTTTACCCCTTGCGAGGAACAAATACGGTCGTTATCGCCACGTCTACTCTGACAAATATTTGAGGACTGTTTCAGAAAAATCATGTTACACTATAGTGACAGGTTGTCAGCCTGTCGCCTAAAATTGTAATACACATAAAACCTTCGAGTCCCTTAGTCGCTTCTTACGACACCCGCGCGAATAAATGGGGTGTTACAATTTTAGGGCGGCATAAGACGGCAAACACATTCACGGCACGGAATCAATATTCTTAAAGAAAAGAACTAAATCCAGTCCTGTTGGCGAGTGTAGTGGCGAGCCTGTAGAGCATGAATCGGCAACTTCGCCACGATTGCGCAACCACTTGGATAGTTCGCAGGTCACATTGAAGAAAGGTTACGTTATATTATAGTGAAAGCCGCTGGTTCCTTATGGGTGCGCCCTCTGTGCGCTACTTTTAAAAACTCTGATTCCAGGGTTCAAAGGGCTGTTTGTCGACTTAAGATCCGCTGGATAGTTCGCAGGTCACATTGAAGAAAGGTTACGTTATATTATAGTGAAAGTAGCTGGTTTCTTATGGGTGCGCCCTCTGTGCGCTACTTTTAAAAACTCTGATACCAGGGTTCAAAGGGCTGTTTGTCGACTTAAGATCCGCTGGATAGTTCGCAGGTCACATTGAAGAAAGGTTACGTTATATTATAGTGAAAGCAGCTGGTTTCTTATGGGTGCGCCCTTTGTGCGCTACTTTTAAAAACTCTGACACCAGGGTTCAACGGGCTGTTTGTCGACTTAAGATCCGCTTGATAGTTAGCCAGTTCGATAAAAAATAAGTAGGACGTTATACAGAGTGTCGCCCACAACACGAGCAAATATTTTACAGGGTGGAATTCCCCATGAAACTGAACAACTTTTCCAAAAATATTTTGTTTCCGTAGTTACTTAAATCAGCCGATCGGCTAATCTGTATGGGAGGTCAAGGTTCTTTTCGTATTTTTACCTATGTTCTTTAGGAAAAGTAGTTCTATATCACCAGCACATCTTAAGTTTTTGCTATCGGTCACTAGTAATATTCCACCATATATAAATAATAGAATTTACTATGTGCCTTGACATACTACCCACGTCGTCTGCATGAGTAAAATATAATGCTAAAATTGAGTCATGAGCTTGATATGAATAGCAATTAGCAAATCGGGTAAATCATGACTGAACCGGCCTACTTGCTTTACATGCAACAAATATGAGTAAATATGCAGATTTATAATATGTTTTGCAGTGAGACCAATCATTCATCCAAGTGTTTTGGTATAACATACAAATATCACGCCTACATCTCTTGCGGGGTAAGCAGAGCGTAAACGGCCGTACAAAACGGACATTGACGCCACGTCTGACAAAATTTAAAGGTCATCAAGAAAATTGTGTCCTTTGGTTTAAAATAAACTAAAGGCATAGAAAAGTCTTACAAAGAGCATAACTGTCAAATCATCATAGTCTATATTTGCCAAATGTGCCAGCCAAGTTATATAGATAAGACTAGCTTTTACCCGCGACTTCGTCCGCGTTAGATAGTTTTTTTAGAAACCAGTTCTAAAGTTGATATGTATATTCATAGTAAGTATGACAGTGATATTAGAACAGTTCTTATCTATACTGTTTAAGGATGCCTTGCTTGCTTCTGTTGTTAAAGGGACAATTCAAAATTTGCCATCCGGTGTACTGCGCTGACAGATCAATATTTATAACCATGGAATACAAAAGTCAGTAGATAACAAATAAATCCTTGGTAAAAAGTTGCCAATGTTCTTTCTCAACTTATTCCCATCATACTTTGTTTTGGAACCATTTCTTTATCTCTAATAGTTTAGTTGGGCTCCTGATGGTACACCTGGTGGTCTACATAAGGTACTCCAGATCCTCTAAGTCCTTGTGAAAAGAAGCAGCCCATCATACTGAACAACTTTTGTTTCAGAACTATGCCTGTATCTCTAATAGTTTAGCTGTGCTCCTGATGGTACACCTGGTAGTCTACATAAGGTACTCCAGATCCTCAATGTCCTTGTGAAAAGAAGCGGCCCATCATACTGAACAACTTTTGTTTTGGAACCATGCCTGTATCTCTTATAATTTAGCTGGGCTCCTTGAGGTACACCTGGTGGTCTACATCTGTACACCAGACCCTCGAATGGTGATAAAAAGTAGCCTATGTCCGTTCTCGGTATGCTAGCAATCTTTGTGCCAAGTTTCATGAAGATCGGTTCAGCGGTTTGGCCGTGAAAGCGTAGCAGACAGACAGACAGACAGACAGAGTTACTTTCGCATTTATAATATTAGTGTGGATAGGGTGGATAATTAAATTAAAGATCTTGTAAATGAAGGGCGAGAGATCGGTACGATGTAGCTACATAATAATATGTCTAATAATCTCTATACAGGGTGTCAGGGACGGTGTACCGAAAACTTTGCAGGCATGATCAGACCATGGAACTGAACAACTTTTACTATGGAGTCTATAATGGGCAACGAAAAAATAAAATCGAGTTTTCATAGAAAGTCGGTCAGCTGATCGGGAATTTTGTATTGAAGGTCGACATTTTTTTCTCGTTTACCAACATAGCCTCCATAAAAAAAGTTGTTCACTGTAATGGTCAGATCATGCCTGCAAAGTTTTCGGTACACCGTCCCTTACACCCCGTACATACCTTAGATTGCTTATAATGCTTATAATCGTAGACAAATATGTATCAATCTTGAAAGTTGACTCGTACCACTTGTATAAGTAGGTAGTACCAATAACTTTCAGAAAATTTATTAGTTAAGAGAAGGCAGTGAGTTAGGAAAATTACTGTACAAACCTCCAAGGGGTGTGTGAAACTGAACAACTTTTCTCAGTTCCATTTTTTCTAAATATGAAGAAAGTATTAGGTCCTCCCTAATAAATTTTGTTGCTTTTTGAGTGAGAAGACCTATTTTTTTCAGTTTTTGCTGGAACACGCCCTAAAAGTTTGTATAGTCATTTCCCTAACACACTGTATAAGTACCTTAAACAACTTTCCCGGGTAACATAGGGTTACCTACCTGTGCCCTGATTTTACCCATTATGTTAATTTCCAACATAGACGTACCTACTTGAAACCGTTTATAAACATACTTTTACTGGAGTGTAAGATGTTTAAGGTACTAACCGATACTGGCTATACTTTGTAACTGCATGAAAAACCACAATAAGTAAATCCCTTAAATGGGCAGCTCTATACTCTATATGCTACTGATAGTACTTGAAAAGTATTACGGCAAACTTTCACCGCTCGTATGTACGCATAATTCATATAATCTCGTTATGTTGACGACATTACGCAACTTGAATATTATTGTCTTTGCCTGAGGCAAATAATAGAAAATATGTGAATGTATTTGAATGCACAATGATAATGTATGAAGGTTAAGAGTGTTCGTTTTATATAGCCCTTACTTACTCAAATAATATTACTTATTATTCAAAAGTTTAAGTTAGAAAAATTGTGTAATAATTGCCATGTGGTGCCGGCTTAGATTACATACATATATCACGCCTAAAATCCCTTGCGGGGTAGGCAGAACACAAACGACCGCAAAAAACAGACATTTACGCCACATCAGGCAAATATTTTGAGGGTCAATCAGAAAATTGTGTATCGCCATAGTGACAGATTGTCAGCCCATCGCCTAAAATGGCAATACACACCCTCGAGTCCCTTATTCGCCTCTTACGACACCCACGGGAAAGAAATGGGGTGAAGCTATTCTAAGCCGGCATCACACGGCACTTTAGAATAGGGTTCCCAACCATACTGTTTTGGGCAGTATTATACTCCACAAAACAGTATTAGAATATACTGTTTTCACGCGATGACTGTGGTGTCTAAAAAAAATTCGATATTTCTGAACGAAAACCAAGATCTAAATAATATTCTTCGTATATCGAAAAGGACATTAAACCTAATAAAAATGAATTAGAAATATATTTCAACTATACTTTCAAATGTAGCGATGCCTACCCTATATTTGAAAATAATAAAACATTAATAAAAATATGTGTTCAGAAATAAAAATTTAAAACTTGGAATATACTGCTAATTTTTTCAAAATACTGTTTATTTTCTTGCTCCAACCCTGATTATACTGTATTGTTAGTAAAAAAAGTTGGCAACCCTACTTTAGAATAGCACCAGCCAATTTCAACCTGTGAGTGGCGTAAAGGGCGAATTAAGGGTGAATCTTGAAAACAGCAGCATTCCCGGTGACTATAACACTTTGCACTGCACTTGCCATCTCGCCTCGTATAGGAGGCTCATATCCGGCATGACTTGTGGCTGATTATGATGACGAATACTGTGTTTAGCGTGAGTGTATGTCCTTCAACAATCACCTCTTTAGTGATCTCTTTCCATCAGTATTAATCTTCACTAAAGTATTAGATTTCCGCTCAGCGGTTTCACCCGCTGCCACTCATTTTCCCGTGGTAATCGTTGTTTTCCTGCAGTAAAAAGTGGCCTATGTATTATTCCAGGTTATACTCTACCTGTGTTCCAAATTTCATCCAAATCGGTCATGCCGTTTGAGCGTGAAGAGGTAACAAACATACACACACACACACAAACTCTCAGATTTATAATATTAGTACGAATGATGTAGGTTTAAACGACTTACTTTTTTATGATTTGGTAGCGAGTTTAGCCCTCTACGTTTCGGCTGGTTAAGAGTGCCTTATTAAATAAAAGATATAGATGTATATTGCCGTGTGTTGCCGGCTTAGAATAGCATCACCCCATTTCTTTCCCGTGGGAGTCGTAAGAGGCGACTGAGGGACTCGAGGGTGTGTATTGCAATTTTAGGCGATGCGCTGACAACCTATCACTATGGCGATAAACAATATTCCGAATAACCCTCAATTATTTGTCAGACGTGGCATAAATGTCCGTTTCTTGCGGCCGTTTACGCTCTGCCTACCCCGCAAGGGATTATAGGCGTGACATGTGTGTGTGTGTGTGTGTATAGATGTACAAAGTAGTTTCATAGTCAACTAAATGCGCTTATTATTGTTACAGTGTGACGGCTCGGCTTGTGAATATTCGCGGTCGGCGCCTGCCAGAAACATCGACACGTGCGGCTTTGGTAAGTTTTCTAAAGGTTTACTTAGTTGCCGGGTGATGCCGGCAGAGAACAGCATCACCCCATCTCTTTCCCGTGGGTGTCATAAGAGGCGACTAAGGGACTCGAGGGTTTCATGTGTTTCGCAATTTTAGGCGTTGGGCTGACAACCTGTCACTATGGTGATAAGCAATTTTCTGGAAGACCCTCAATGTTTGTCAGACGTGGCGTAAATGTTCGTTTTTTATCAAAGAGGTATTATGTAGTAACGTAGTACATAATACCTTTATGTTTTTTATGGCCGTTTACATTCTGTCTACCTCGCAAGGTATAAAGGCGTGATATGTGTAAGTATGTATGTATTAGATAAAATAGCTTAGTACTAAAAAATGGTATACCTAACACGGGAAGTGTTTTAAAATTTGGTATTTAAGTACAAAAGAGTTACTGGAAATTCTAACAAGCTTAATTTTGGAAGAAGATGCTAGGTAGAGGTACTACATGTATATTTAATACAATATTATAAGCAAACGAGATCGAAAACCAGGTCGTCTGATTAACATGAATATTCATGTAGACATTCTAAACTTAGCTCACATTCGAAGCCATATTTCGAGTATTTTATACCACCTAGTCGTAGGTAAACGTCTTTAGAATGGTGCATTCACAGATGTTACGCAAGGTAAATAATGAAAAGGAGATTTTGAGATATTTCATCAGAGTAAGATAGGTTTTCTCGCCCTACAGACCGGAACCGAAAATTTTAGTTGCAGTCTTAACAGACTGCAACATAATATACAACAATTTTTTTTTTTTTTGTTTATTTGGGAAACATACAGTCTTGAACAAAACAAGTAACAATAAATAGAAACAAACAGACCTCGAGTTCCACTAATTAAAACTAAAACTTAAATATTTCAAGAGCACAATTATTGCGAGTCAAACAACGCACATGAAAATATACAAACAAGAAAGCACTTTACTCATCAATCTCATCATTATTACTTGGAAACAAGATATCACCAATACGAGATTTAAATCGACCCATAGACAACCCAAAGATGTCGACATCTGTAAAGCGCTGATTATAGTCGTGCAAAGCACGACAAAAGTATCCATTTTTTGTGTAATTTGTTTTACAGGGTTTACTGCAAAAAGAGAATTTTGAACGCAAGGTGGGCCTAGAAGGAACACGAAAGTGAATTTTGGCTAATAAAGGCGACGAGTCAACGATACCATGAATTAACTTATATAAAAAGATGGCATCCATATAATCTCGTCTATTAACAAGTGGGGGAATTTTGTGTCTCAATGAGGCTGCAGCGTAGTCTGTAAATATATTCCCGGTTCGATAGTCAACAAACAATAAAACATAAAGAACTGTTTTATGAAAAGAATTAGAAAATAATCTATTATAGCCAAACCAGATAACTCGCGGGACGCCCGCGGGGCAAGAAGTAGGTGGGAGCGGAGGAATTGACAGTCTACACTTTTGGTCGGTATTTTATTTTGCATTGGAGTAATGTATCTCAAGATGGATTTTGGAATAACTAATAACGTGTGTATCGATACCCACTTACTTCTTGACCCGTGACTTATCTGGTTTACAGTTAGTTACCTAAGTACTTAATAGTTACTTCCTAAGAGCATTTTTCGAAGATTTGCAAAACTATATTTTGGTTACCTACCTACCTATACAGGGAGTAACAAAAAGAACAACAACTTTCCCATGTACAAGTTCCCATCACATGAACACGAACACGGGTCGAAATAGTAAAAAAATATTTGGTCCTCCCATAGAAAAACGGCGATCAGCTGATAAATTCACGAAGGGAGGTCAATTATATTTTTCATATTTCGACCTAAGTTCCATGGGGAAAGTTGTTCTGTTTCATGAACACCTTTATTTTCTTTTGGCTGGTTATTCCTTGTAGAGATACGAGAGACTTTCCACCATAACATCTACCACAACTAATCATGTCAAAAGCGAAGGCACACCATGTCCAATTGTTGTACAATATCTCTACATACTAAACTTATTTAAAAACGGTGGTTGTTCCACATCGGAAGTATTTAACTCTTCGAACAACATAAAGTAAACTAGACTGCTCTCAAACACCCAGTTTAGCAGGAACCAAACGGGTTTTAAAATTTTATAACGTTGACATAATCATACATTACTCGGCTGTATAACAAGCTAGGTCACATTACATGTTTGAGGTGACACTTACCAGACCGTAGTCAAACTGGATTGTCCTACTCAATAAATCATGTACTTGATGGTCTAGTTTATAATATGCTTTTCCTTTCCGATTAAATTAATAATCTGTATCCTTTGCGAAGTTTGTAGAGCGTCCACGACCGCCGCGCGTCGGACCATTTTATTTATTATTTAGCGATTTGAACACAAAAACATTACAAGTAACACACATACAAAGAATAACGACACAACAGGACAACTTATTTTTACAATTTATTTTTTATTTTTATATTTTACTAGCGGCCCGCCCAGCGGTTTCACCCGCTGCTAACTGATTTCCCACGGGAAACAGAGCTTCTCCCGGCATAAATCATACATACATACATACATAAAAACACTGAATCACTCTATCTTTAAAAAAAACTTCATCAAGATCCGTTAAGTGGTTTTGAAGATTTAAGCATACAAACAAACAAACAGACAGGGACAGACGTGAGAAGCGACTTTACTTTAAATTCCGGTTTTTTTTAATCCCCCAAGGGATGAAGAGGGGGTTGAAAGTTTGTATGAAAGATCGTTGTCTTAAGTGTGATCCGTTTCAAAATTAGTGATGAGACTTATGACTTAAAATAATTAAACACGTGTTTCAGCATATTTGAAATTTTAACCCTTAATAGGGTCAAACGGGGGTTTAAAGTTTGTATGAAAGTTCGTTTTTTTAAATGAATGTGATCTGTTTCAAAATTTGTGAATAGACTAATAACTTAAAATAATTAAACACCTGTTTCAGCATTTTTGAAATTTTAACCATTAAATGGGTGAAAAGGGGGTTAAAAGTTTGTATGAAAGTTTTTTATCTTAAATGTGATCTGTTTCAAAATTTCTAATTAGACTCATAACTTCAAATAATTAAATACGTGTTTCAGCATTTTTGAAATTTTAATCCTTAAAGGTGTCAAAAGGGGGTCAAAAGATTACTACCAGTCGGGCTACCCGTTTTCCCATGGGAATGTGAAAATTTCCTGGAATAAATTATACTTATAAACCTTCCTCTCAAGTTACTCTATCTAATAAAAAAAACCGCATCAAAATCCGTTGTGTAATTCTAAA
The DNA here is from genome assembly GCA_027580185.1 of Tuta absoluta. Taxonomy (NCBI): domain Eukaryota; kingdom Metazoa; phylum Arthropoda; class Insecta; order Lepidoptera; family Gelechiidae; genus Tuta; species Tuta absoluta. Next base: position 2,566,210 of record JAQAHW010000016.1, on the reverse strand, counting down.
GATATAAGGAGACACCAAACGGGAAGCGACTTTATTTATACTATGTAGTGATTTTATTTTTTGGAGAATACACGGTACATTAGTGTACTTATACAAAAATAACACCTTCGATTAGAGGTACCATTGTGATGAACTAGAAGGGCCATGTAAGTGCAAGTAGAATAAAGTCGATATTTGTCTCGTCTACATACTCGTATGCAAATATTTACTCACCTAAATATAATTTCAACAATTTATGCATTTATGAACAATCTTGCAGTTACTGCTTTTGTCTAAAGCAACTGCAATAAATAAAATTATTGGCGTTGTAGGCTTGAGCTATAAACTAGGTCTAAAAGAGCTTTAGTTAGGGCCATAAGGCGAGTGTACCCGTGAACGACCTCGACAGAGGCGCCACTTCACAATAAAAATATTTCCTCTTTATACAAACAATCTATCCGAATATCCGATGCCTTAGTTTTTAGTATTATTATCCTTAAGTAAAATTAGAACCTGCAACTCAATAAAATATTCGCTGCAATTAAAATTATGGAAAACAGCCTAAAACAGCCACTTTTGGTATTAATTTATATTTTTTTCGGAGGTCGTTTACGAGTACACTCGCCTTACAACCAAAGTGCAACCAAAGTTCATACGATGCACATAAGTCACGCGTTTTATCCTAAGCAAGATAAGCAAGAGCCTTTACATTTTTTTTTTGGCTAGATCAATACTTGCATTGAATTCTCCTTACAAATATTATTTTTTTAAATTCCTCATGTTTTGTTTCAGAACACAGGGAACAGATGAACCTTGCAACCTCATTCCTTGACGGATCAGCTCTATACGGCAGCTCTGAAAAGGAACTGCGCTCTCTGAGATTATACGATGCCGGTAAAGTGGATCTGGGAGCCTGTCGCAAGTAAGTACCTACTACTTCTTAATATCAGTTTCTATACCATGCCAATGCACATCTTATTTATTTATTCATTTAACTGTTTAATGCAAACAAGATAAAACACAAAACAATTACATTAAAGAAAAACAACACAACAGGTTCTACTTATTTCTAAAAATTGTGACTTTTGAAAATTAAAAACCGCCTATGCCAAAATCTTGTCACAGTGATGTCGGCTTAAAATAGCATCACCCAATTTCTTCTCCGTGGGAGGTGTATGAGGCGACTAAGGGACTCGAGGGTGTGTATTGTAATTTTAGGTGATGGGCTGACAACCTGCCACTGTGTTGATACACAATTTTCCGAATGACCCTAAAATGTGTCGAATATTACTGTTTTTACGGCCGTTTACGTTATGCCTACCCCGCAAGGAATTATAGGCGTCATATATGTGTGTATGTGTGGTGTCCCAGGAACACTACACCAGCTTGAATACGTAATTTAGTGATCCTTTCCGTAAGGAAATAAAATTCCAGACACAATCTACAAAAATGCTCAATCTTAATTTAACTGGCTGGTGTAAAACTAAAAGGTGAAATTAAAAATAAGAAAGAAAGCTAGTTACTTTCGTTTGTTTCTGTTCTTTTTTCAACTTTTTTTTTTATGATTTAAATAAATGTGGACGTCGTTTTACTGTTTAGATTCTAAAAACGATAGAGAGTCGGAATATCTGGTTTTTACGTGTGATGCTTTGTTTTTATTTCGAAATAGGGTAATTTAGGGGGTTATCGGCCAATCTTGCGAATTTTTGACTTGAAGATAATATATTTGTATCAAATATTTAGACGAGGCTACAGCATAAAATGATTTTGAAATCAGTAGATATTGTAGTTTTAGTTTAAAAAACCCCTATTTTTAAAAAATGCTTTAAAAATAAATAAAACGATAAAATATCTGAAATGAGCGAATTAGGGGGTTATCGGACAGAACTTTCAGTTTTCGTCCGCTAAAACAACTACTTTTCGGCCACCGTGTATTGCGTTGAAAAATAAGTCTTAGTGCTGTCAAGTAAGGATGGGTTTTCAATAAAAAATTAAATGTAAATGTCATGAACATTATCTTATTCAATATTTATGTTTTTGCCATAGTTCAAAACATGATAAGCCATTATTAATAATCAAAACTAAGTAGAAAATAATATTCTGCTTCGTAAAATCTTGTTAATAAAACTAACCTACTAGTAAATTGTAATAGTAATACTAATTAAATGGCCGAAAACCAAAAAAAAGGTTTTTGGTTCCCGGCCACATTAGTTAACTCTATGCCGATAACTAAAATGTACAAATTCAGCTGTCGGTCATCAATTTCAAAATATTTGAAAGTTTATTTATTTTAAATTATTGTATGAAGGTGCATGGCCGCCTGTTAACTAAACCGCTGCCTTTGGATATTAGAACGCTTGAAATTATATAATACGCCTGAAGCTTTTCAAAATGTAATGAAAAAAAAGGATGTAAATTGAATGGTTATCAGCTAGCTATCGACCAGTAGGCCGATAGCTAAATTTCCCCGAAAATTGCTTCTAGTTATCCGGCCATCTAATTTTAATGCTAAATATTGAAAATTTTAAGCTTTTCAATGAAATTAACGTAAATTAGAATCACAAATACTCCCACTATGTCAATATTTATATCCAATAAATTATAAACAACGCTGTAACTTACCTCGAAAATTGCGTTGCTCCAAGATTTTTTCACTGTATGTGCACACAACCGCACTCGCAAATTTTAAGAGGCCAATTGACGAGACACTGGAGCACTTATAATGCTAACTAATTAAAATGTGATGGGAATAGTCGAAAAGTTTTGAAAGACACTGACTTTTCTAATAATTTACTTAAAGTTTTCATCTTCGGCGCAAATAACTGGGCTGTGTCCGATAGCTACTGGTGTCCGGTCAACCAGCTAAATTACCCTACTCAGACATTATCTGTTAATTCCTTTAACGACCTAACAAAATCGTAAAGATGTACTTAGTTACATTAAAACAACAATTCAGTGAATTTTAACCTCTAAATGAATTGACGAAGCACGTGGGAAAGATTCCCACGTTGAGTCTAATAATAATACTTGGTTAGGACCGCTCAGAAAACTTTAATGAATGGTTAAGATACCTACCAAGAAGTTGGTTTACATTGTCTAGAATTAATCAACTTCTTTTCGTATGGGACACCGAGTGGTCCAACGACTCGATGAACCCTGGTGTCAAAGTTCAACCGCTTTACTAGTAGAAGGCCTCTGACATGGTTGTGTTACGTCCGCCGTCTAAGTAACCGACGGCTTAACATACCCTCCGAAACACGGAACTATCTATCTTTTACGGACAATCGGGAGGTTCAGCCTGCAATGTCCTAATCAGAATGGAAACAAATTTACAAAGTGATAAATATCAACTTTGTGAGTGCCCCACCGAAAATCGAACCCGGAACCTTTGCGTAACACGCAGTCATATACTACCACTGCGCCACATCAATTAATTAACTGACTTAGTTTCATGAAAGGTTATAAAATATATCTCATTTTAGGCGGAATCATTCTTCTCCGCAGAAATCTGAAACCTTAGGTTCGTTTGTCAACTCTGTGTCCCACATAGCAAAACGTTTTGTTGCATACAAAAAAACCTTATTTAAGAGTCGTGCTTCTAAGAGAAAATTATTCTACGTCACAAGCATTTTCTCCTCAATCAGAGCGTCCCTTTCTCGCTGACTAAATCCATCTAAGAACCTTTATAGTCCCAGACTCACTTCAGAAAACACCTCGCGAAATAGTCTCGAAAATAAAGATTTTTGGCGCTAGATTTCTTGTAACACGACTCAGCTGACTAACTTTTGGTTTTGGTCTTTGTATCTATATACAACACTATTGTACAAAGTAGTACAGTTGTGCGAACTCAAGAGAATATTGTTGTACAAAGATTGATAGCCTTACTATTACGGATCTCCAGTAAAAGATGAGGCGGTGACATAGGCGGGATTCCTCGCGTAGTCATCACAAATACAGATTGTATGCAAATGTGTTGACAATCACCTTGAGATGGGCTGCATTCCGCAACCGAGATTTGCATATGCCGACTTCGACTGAAGGTCCTATTTGAGAAAACAATTTACGATTGTTTATTTTCCTGGTTTTATACCTATTTGGTCATTGTCGTTCCGCAAAATGGGTATTTCGTATGACCAAAGGACGTTCTTTCTTTATACTAGACAAAATTAGAAATAATCGTCGTCGAATAAAACAGAATACAAATTTGTCGTGATGTTTTGAATACCTGCCTACAGGAAGAATTTTATTTCATGAAGATATAAGAATATAAATATGATATCTACATTATGTCTACTACGATACTTGCAGAATTTGTTGCCTGATTGTTTTATGTTCAATAAATGTATATTATTTCTTACTTCTAGATGCAATGATGGCAGCCCCGCAGCGCCCCTCTACAAGGCCCTGTTCTCTGAACACAACCGCATCGCCGGGGAGCTATACTCCCTCAACCCCTTCTGGGACGACACCACCATATTCTTGGAGACTCGTCGGGCTGTGGCCGCTATCATCCAGCACATCACTTACAATGAGTTCCTGCCTGTACTTCTTGGGGAGGTACGAACCACAACATCATCCATGTAGCTAAATAAAGTCAAGAAAGTGACCATTACTTTGCAAAAATTTACAAGCCACTACGGGTGCTATCAGGGTTGACAACCAATCTTCTCGTTGTTTTGGGTGTAACTACAGTAAGCAGCATTTCGTCATACCTTCTTGGGGTTTTCTTGACTGTTATGCTGTTACTTTATTTACACCATTTGACTTTTGTCTTCCAGGTGGGCATGTCCAAGGCTGAGCTGAAGCTGACTTCGCTCGGTTTCTGGCGAGGATACTCCAGCGCCAACCGAGCTGGCTCCTACTCCGAGATAGTCGCGGTCGCGCCCATCTTCAAGGCCATGATGAATGAAAAGCTGGTAAATGTTTCTTTCTTACTATAGGATATTATTTAAATTTTTTATTAATGATGGGTTTGCTCTTGACTCTAGTCTAGGTCATAGGACAGAGACAGGGTCTAAGATGGAACGAGCTCACTCAGAAGAAGCCTGTTCAGTCTTACTTTGAAGAAATTAGGGTTGTATGCGTTTGGAAACACAGACGCAGGTAGTGGGGCATGATTTTAGGCAAGCTTTTGTAAGAAGAATATCTAAGATAGAAGATTAAGACTTAAGTATCAATCAATCTCAATCAAGTAAATTATCCCATAGAAATTGCGCACGCATTACAAAGTAAGATTCAAATAAATGATTTGAAACATTACCAAAACCCCTTACAGACCAACGCCACCCTCTACGACCTGATCCACACAAGCGGCCACCGCGTGTCCCGTTTCCCCATGTCTGCCACATGGGACCTCAACCGCTCCCGTGACCATGGCGTCGCTTCATACCTGAAGGCCCTGAGACTGTGCGAGCCTACCACACATGTGAAGTCGTATGGGGACTTCGATAAGCTGGGTTTCGATAGGAACCAGCAAGAGATGATGGCTGATATGTACAGGTATGGCAATGAAACACTTAAAGTAGCTGGGCGGTACCACACGGTCCCAGCAACCGCCATAAGTTTTTCTTTTTCTTATTATCAATTATAATCAGACATTTGTCTTATCATTATTTCAAGCAGTAAGGCATCTTCTGCTTTAAGCCCTCTCCCTAGCCCTTTCATAGACCACAATATTGGACTGAAAGCATTTTACTGAGAGCAAGGTAGCTAGTAAAAATATATATATATTTGAATCCAGTTTTTTATTTCAGGAACGTTGAAGACGTGGAGCTGATGATTGGAGGAGCCATGGAGAAACCAGCCAGCGGTGCTGTAGTGGGCCCCACACTTGCATGCGTCCTTGCCTTGCAGTTTGCCAACATAAAGAAGAGTGACAGGTAACACACATATCTCTGTAATCAAATAATCAATCCTCTAAATGTACCTTTGTATTGGTAGGTTTTTGAAGGCTCCGTCGGAGTCTTGCGTCAAACAAGTTGGTGTGTTCTGTCGTGCTATGTCAAGTTTAGTGCTCTTTTGGACTTCTTTTCTTTGTGAGCGCACTCCATTGTCAACAGTATTCTCTCTCTCAAATCAGCTTCAGATTAGAGCCTTCTAATTAAAGTCTCAACCATTCTTTAATGACAAAACAAAATCCCCTCTTTTCAGATTCTGGTACGAAAACGACATCCCCCCATCGTCGTTCCTGCCCGAGCAACTGGCTGCCACCAGGAAGGTCTCGTTAGCTGGTCTGCTGTGCGCAGCCGATGCCTCACTTGGCAACATTCAACCCAAGGCTTTCGTAAAAGAGGATCCTTTCTTGTAAGTTGGTTATGAAATGGGAAGGATAACTCAAGGTTATTTCAGATGGCAGCAGGCGTGACCATGCCTTAACCAATAGGAAGTAACTGAACTTTACATTGACACGTTTTCCACCAATCACAGATAAAAGTCACAGTCGAGACTGGCGCCATTAGTTCCCCAGTTTGCTACCTCATTCAAAGTTGTTGGATGAAGATCATTTGAGAGGTAGACTCAAATGACTCTTTTTGCACCAGGTGCGAGAATGCCTAAACGTGCCAATAAAGAGTCAAAAAGCTTTGTCATTTTCACAATCTGACATGTTCTCGACCAATCACAGGAAAGTGGCACAGTCGAAAGTGACGACATTTAGTTCTCAGTTTTTCTCCTCATTATTGTTATTTACAGCCTGAAAATCTATCTTGATCAACGTATCTTGTTTTGGTCAACCTACGACATCGAATCGTAGCACATGCTTAACTTTTATCAAGCATTCATACATTCAGCTTACCTTCTTCTTACTATTTCGACAGGAACGCAGCCCAACATTGCTCCCAACACAACACCCTTGAACTAACAGCTTGGCGCGACGAGAGTGGTGCTAAGGCTGCCGAAAGACTGAGTCAGGATATGATCGCCACAGCCTTGGAGAAGGCCAAGCAGGAGATGGCTGACAGGAAAAAGCTGGAGTACATGCTTTGGGAGAGCCGTTAGTATTTGCAGACGTTACAAAAACCTCAAACTTTTCTTTAGACACCAGACGATCTTGGTCAGATAAAGGATGATTTGAAATTGATTTAGCAGTTGCTGTTCAGTCAGAAATTTGGATCTTTTAGCGGATTACATTAATTTGACTGGCCCGGTGGCGCGTTGTAGCGGATAGTACCTACGCTTTCTACGCCGAGGATCGTAGGTTCGATCCCCACAAGACACAAATACATGTAAAGTAAAAAAAATCCGATATTTGTGATTAGACTAATCACAAATATGGGTGTTTTCTATGTATAATATGTATTTATTAAAAAAAAAGTACATAAGTATGAATATCAGCTATTTAGTTTCCATAGTACAAGCTATGCTTAGTTTGGGGCTAGATGGTGCTGTGCTAAATGTTCAGGATATTTATTTATTATCTTGCTCCTAACGTGACTCAGTAAGTACCGTAATAACTTATCATAGAATTGTATTTTCAAAGGTGGCGGAGCAGACCCCAAGTCTCCCGTGGGAACAGCAGCGTCTTTCTCCAAAGCCAACAAATACGCCCTGAAGCTCGCCAACACATCGCTGTTCTTTGAATTCGCCACTAATGAACTACTCAACTCTCTCAACAATGGGTAAGTTGGGTTTCAGATTATTGAATGACAATAAGTGGGTCATTCTTCAAAATTCGATTCTCCGCGTAATCGGCGTGGCAAATTTTAATTTCGAAAATTTTAATAATATAACATAAAAATATGATTTTGTGTACTTTCCTGATTATAAAACCGTTTGGTGCTCCATGCTAGCACATTTACTTTTTGAGAAATTTAATTTTGAAATTTCATGTGCCACGCCGATTACAAAACGAGCCACGCTTATTACATAGTTAATTTTATCTGATTTTTTTATGCATTTTGACTAATGAATACTTTTGCACCTATTATTGATAGGAATAATTGAGCTTTCTGACCTAATCATTCACCCCAAATAAATTTTTTCATTACCAAATCATATAAATATTATATTAAATTAATACCTAACAGTGGACACCAGTCTTTACAAGTAAGGGGAAAGTAAAAAAAAACAGTGGTATTTGTTTGATCAGGTATATTAATTAGTAGAACCTTGTTGACAAAGGAAATTACAAAATTATCATAATTAAAATGTGCTTCAAAAATCAACAGCTCACTCAGCCAAGGGCTCGAATCAAAACTTTATTGTTTTATTAACTTAAAAATCAAAAATTATAACAATCAAAATCTATCACATTAGTGTTCGATCAGTTGTGTAAATTAAGATTACGATTACATAAAGTTAAATCTAATTTGATCAGAACTCTGAACAGCTAAATCTAAAATAACTAGTTAATAGTATCGTAGACAGCAACCGAGACTGACAGACCTTCAGAAGCAAGAAACCAGCTTTTTGCAGACAATAATGTGGTTTGTCTCGCAGGTTTAACCAAATGCTGAATAATTTTATAAATTGGCGAATGTAAACTTTGTATAATCCTCCCCAAGAATCGAATCTGGGACCTCTGGATCTTCTCCCTAAGTCTAAAGACTAAGTCTAAATGACAGAAACAGTTCATATTAAACTATGGAACAATATATAACTAAAAAACTTAATATATTTGTAATTTAATTATTTTTATGTAATGATTACCACTATTTATATTAATAACATATTATTTATATTTATTTACAAAAATATATTCAATATTTTCTTAACTAAAATAAGTTCAGTGTAATCGGCGTGGGACGAATTGTAAGCGGCGTGGCGAATTGTAATCCTCCAAAGATGAATTTAATTCAGACGACTTTTTCTTCTTCTTTCTTCTTTTTGTGGGGGACACCGAGTCATCCAACAACCCGATGAACCCTGGTGTCAGATTTTTTCAACCACCTACTAATTAGACCTCATGATTGTGTTTGACCGCCATCTAAGAAATCATGGACAGCAACCGGGACCGACGGCTTAACGTACCCTCCGAAACACGAAACCCAGTCTGACCAATTCAGTCAGCCTGCAATGTCCTAACCAGATTGAGAACAAATTCACAAAGTGAGAATATCAACTTTGTTAGTGCCCCACCGAGAATCGAACCTAGAACCTTAGCGTCGCAGACATTCGCACTACCAAACACAAAATAATACACAAAAAAAAGAGAGACGTGTTTGACTTAACAAATTGTTTGCACCATAAGGGTTGACTGAAAGAGATCCCTTAATGGGATAAGTCCGCCTTTGTGCCATTTCTTGTTTTTGATTTAAAATGTGTTTTCTGTATTAGTTTTATGAATGCACAATAAAGAGTTACATACAAGACCAAAACCCTATAACTACGTTTCCACCTTCTCCAGCCACCGCCGCAAGCGTCAGATCTTCGACGATGCTCTCGGCTTCAGCACCACCAACGACTTTGTGGACTCCCTGCAGTCCGTCGACGTGAACGGCTTCCTCGGACAGAACCTGGACGGACCTGCCATAGAGCCCCAGTGTGACGACATGGGGCAATGCGATGCTGAGAGTCCCTTCAGGAGTTATACTGGATACTGCAATAATCTGAGGAACCCCAACTTGGGAAAGAGTTTGACTACGTTTGCGAGATTGCTGCCGCCTGTTTATGAAGATGGTAAGATATAATGACAACATTGAAAGAGGATAATTTAATTTATCCGTACTAATATTATTTGATTTGAGTTTGTGTGTGTATGTATGTTTGTTACCTCTTCACGCTCAAATGGCTACACAGATTTGGATGAAATTTGGAACACAGGTAGAGTATAACCTAGAATAACACATAGGCCACTTTTTACCGCAGGAAAGCAACTATTACCACGTGAAAATGAGTGGCAGCGAGTGAAACCGCTTGGCGGAAATCTAGTAAAAAATAATTTCGGCTCCCACACAGATCAACAAAATGTTTACAACTTGTATGATATATTCTTGAGATAATCGACAAAAAATTGTGGTAAACGTCTTAATTTGCCAATTTTGCTTGCTTTACAAGTTCATCTCCCTCTCTCATCCCGCATTCTTCTTTTTTCGACAGGATACATAGTTGATTTAACTTTATTTTATCCGTTTTCCAGGTGTAAGCCGACCACGCAGCAACTCCGTGACGGGAACGCCTCTACCTTCTCCTCGAATCGTCTCGACTGTCATCCATCCCGATATTTCTAACCTGCATACAAGATACACGCTCATGGTGATGCAATTCGCACAATTCTTGGACCACGAGCTGACTATGACGCCCATTCATAAAGGTGAGTCTCCACAGTAATCCACCCTAATACCTCCAAGCTTCATACCAGATATATACCCTGTTGACGCAATTCCTGGACAACGAGTTCACCATAATATCCATCCGTAAAGATAAATAGTTACTAGAAGAACAGTACCTTCTCTTAACACCATATTCATAATGACACTGAGCTAGTAAATGTTAAAAGAATAATGAATAACTGCAGATATTTATTTATAGAGGTATATCACATATTTTAATATCAGGTCCTTACAATACAATACAATACAATATACTTTATTGCACAAGAGAAACATATTAAAAACAAAAGGTGAATTAGTCCTTACACGAGTTCACTATGATAAACACTTCCCGCTAACCCTGCCGCGCAATCTTGCGTCAGCATAAAGAAAACCCTTCCACGCTCTTATCCCCCAGCAGTGTTTACAAGTGCTGGGAGCTGTAACATTCTCCAATACAAAAGAAATCAACGCGTGACTATTGACTTCAATAAATTATAGCACTGACCTTTTACATTAATAAAGAAGAATTCTGTTTGGCTTCCCCTCACCGATCTATCAGCACTATTTATCTTCTGTTTCTAAAAATATTCCGATTCATCTCCAGGCTTCCACGAGTCCATCCCCGACTGCCGCTCTTGCGACTCTCCGAGGACAGTGCATCCTGAGTGCAACCCATTCCCGGTGCCAAGAGGAGACCACTACTACCCTGAAGTTAATGTGACTTCCGGGGAGAGGCTGTGCTTCCCCTTCATGAGGAGTCTGCCTGGACAACAGCAACTTGGTAAGCAACTGATGACACCATTGGATACATCCACATCAACATCATTTTGACTTTAGCAAAAAGATTGGCAGATATCTAATATTATTTTTGCTAAGATCAAATGACTGCCAAATAGGACTTAAAGAAATACTTTTTGATGTAATAGCTCGGCGCAGAGTAACTAACACCTAATTTATGTTTTCTATAAAAATCATCCTAAAGTATCATAATCATAATCATAATCATAATCATAGAGCTCTATCACACAGTCCTTCGAATTACTGCTTTGATAACTTCGACTGATAAACAAATCCTCTCCCTAGGGCCCAGAGAACAAGTGAACCAAAACACCGCCTTCATCGACGCGTCAGTGATATACGGGGAGAACCCATGCATCGTCCGCAAACTACGAGGCTTCAACGGCAGAATGAACGCCACCGACCATCCTCACAACGGCAAGGTCTTGCTGCCGAGATCTGACAGCCATCCGGAGTGCAAAGCTGCCAGTGGATACTGCTTCATTGCTGGTGAGCGTAACCACTCTGAGAATTGCATTGAACCTTAAGTTGTGACAAAGTAACGTGAAAATCCAATCCAAGACCCTTTACATAAAATTTCTGTACTGTTAAATACTGGAAGCAGTATACTCTGACCAGATCAAAACAAAAAACTTTGATAGCTTTCGATTGCAGAATTTTGTTAAGTCATCTAAGAAAATATCTTCCCAGAAAGATATTTGTGGTGGAAAAACGAATCTCCGTCCAGGGTCGTAATCCATACAACGTGGCTGAAGATCCACGACTTAAACCAAATTAACTTCGATCTCCTCCACAGGTGACGGGCGAGCCTCCGAGCAGCCAGGCCTCACCGCCATCCACACGATCTTCCTCCGAGAGCACAACCGCATCGTGGAAGGTCTTCGCGGCGTCAACCCTCACTGGGACGCCGACCTCCTGTTTGAACATGCTCGAAGAATTTTGGCAGCGTCTTTCTCACACATCATCTACAATGAGTTCTTGCCAAGACTGCTGTCGTGGAATGCTGTCAACTTGTACGGACTGAAGCTGTTACCTTCAGGTGAATATTATATCAAGTATTACTGGCTCGTAAAGTTCCATCGTCGAGGGTCGTCGCGGAGTCAACTATTACTGGGACGCATACTTGTTATTTAAGCACGCTCGTTACTAGGATACTTCCTAGCTGCCACCTTCTCACACATCATCTACAATGAGTTCTTGCAACGGCTACTGTCTTGGAATGGTGAAAATTTGTAGGTACAATAATATATAATATCGGGCATTTTTATATTCTTTGTGGAGTCCTAGAGTCAATCGTCTCGGTCTCGGAGCAAGCTCGTCGAAGCCTTGCAGATGTTTTTACATTCATGACTTACACCAAGATTTTCCGGTGTTTAACGACACCCTAAAAACTTTACGTCGACAAGCTAAATCGCATCTTACAGCAATCGCTTTTTCACGCTCTTTCCGTAGCTTCTTTGTTTTGCTTACAATCTTTATACATATCTTACCTTTCCTCAGGATACTACAAGGAGTACTCCCCGACCTGCAACCCCGCCATCGTAACTGAATTCGCGTCAGCCGCCTTCCGTATCGGTCACTCTCTACTACGACCTCACTTGCCTCGACTCAACCCCAACTTCCAGCCGGTGGAGCCCCCGATCCTGCTTAGGGATGGATTCTTCAGGACTGATATGTTCATGACTGTGAGTAATTCGATATCCCGGCCACTTATTCTCTCAATTCGCTGTTATCAATATTTAATGTGCAGTTCCCTTGAAAAATAATCCACGCAAGTACCGAGTGGGTTTCCAAAAATTCTGTCTGTACCTATTCTTAATGGCAGGCCATGGGGCAGGGAGGACTCTTTACAGTGGGCTTGCGATCATTTCATGTATCCCCAAATGCTCCTTTCGTTGGCCTTTAAGTTGCGTCTAGCTAATTTGTGATCCACTTTTATTCCAGCACCCACCGCTAGTAGACGAGCTGATGCGCGGTCTCTCCTCCACCCCGATGGAAACCCTCGACCAGTTCATCACGGGAGAAGTCACCAACCATCTCTTCGAAGACCGCCGCGTGCCGTTCTCCGGAGTCGACCTGATCGCCCTCAACATCCAAAGAGGACGAGACCATGGAATCTCTAGCTATAACAACTACAGAGCGCTTTGCAACCTGAAGAGAGCGGCTACCTTCGAAGATCTGTCTAGAGAGATTCCTGATGAAGTTATTGCGAGGTATGTTACTCATACGCCATGAACTTTTCTTGTTAGATTATCAAATTATTTAAGCGAACAGAAACCTGGTACCTACCTAACATCCTTGAAAGTAACTAGAAGCTATCTTTTACAGAAGACCATTCTATCCAATACCGGGAGTTTTATTTACTTTTTTGTTTGTTTACGTGTAGAAAAGTATTAGCTTTTTCGACAGTACATAATCTTTTTATCATCAGAAAAGTACCATAGCTTATGAAAAACCTTCTTAAGCCAACATCCCTTGATACGATCAGTTACTTGCAATTTTACTTTTTCCAGATTTAAGAGGATCTACCCGACTGTAGACGACATCGACCTCTTCCCCGGTGGTATGAGCGAGCGGCCTCTACAAGGAGGGCTGGTTGGACCCACCTTCGCGTGCATCATTGCCATCCAGTTCAGACAGCTGAGAAAGTGTGACAGGTTCTGGTAAGTATTCCTAGTATTCCTACTGAGCGATGATATACCTAGGTTCTTTAGGCCGTCTGGCCTGCGACCGCTTCCATTAAGTTCTGCCAAATAGGTTTCCGTCATTTTAAGATAATGCTAGAATTCTAGATGAGGTCCTTTGACTCTGTTTTAGCCTTAGCTGGTCCGCAGGTTCATAAGTAGTGCCTTAGTATGTTGAGCGCATAGCTCGCCAACCAAGACAGTTTGGCGAGAAGTTATTTAATGATAACAGTTAAGTAACGATTATTAAAAAAAGAGATCTAGCCCTGGTTGAAGTCCAAAGCATACTCATCATCATTGGCCTCACACGTCTGTGACAGACGATTTAATCCGTGTCTGAGGCAAGACTCTTCATGGCTGTATAAGCCGATACGGGAGCGGCATAATTTTCCGCACGCTCCACAAGTGAAGGTGGAATTTGAGACTGGCACATGCATGTTTAGATGACGTTTTTGCCTTTTGTTAGCGAGACCAAAAAACCAGGCATTATCGTGTATTTTACGCCCAACAAACACACGCTTACGCCATTCGTCCCTATCCTCAGCAAGCTTCTCCCAGCTTTGATGGTCAATGCTCATAGGGTAATGAATATTGTTTAGCCATCTGAAAAGTTATTTACCTACAATTTTCATTACGGATTTTCCTTAATAGCTGTTCTTATCGCACAGCTGTTCATATCGTATAATTGTAAAATGGTTCTCTTGCAGGTACGAGAACGACAACCCGGCCGCGCGATTCACCGAACGGCAGTTGGCCGAGATCCGCAAGTCGACGCTATCTAAAGTGATCTGCGAGAACTTCGACGTGCCCACCGACATTCAACGCGCTGCCTTCGACCTGCCCAGCAACTTCCTGTAAGTTCTATTTTGTTTCCGTACATGGCGGACACACCGTTATCTAGTCCATGACTTGATATCAGTGATAATGCAAAAAGGCAAAAAAGCAGTCTGAAATGGGTCAGCCGGCTTAGAATAGCATCACCCCATTTCTTCCCGTGGGAGTCGTAAGAGGCGACTAAGGGACTCGAGGGTGTGTATTGTATTTTGGGCGATGGGCTGACAACCTATCACTATGGCGATACACAATTTTCCGAATGACCCTCAAATGTTTGTCAGACGTGGCGTAAATGTTCGTTTTTGCGGCTGTTTACGCTCTGCCCACCCCGCAAGGGATTAAGGCGTGATATGTGTGTGTATGTAGTCTGAAATGGGTTATTTTTAAAGGCTTAAATGCTATATTGTTTATTCTATCATCATAAACAAAACATGCATTATAATACTTATACTAAAAACACAAATACAAAAATGAAAAATAAAAGTCTAAACATGATACCTATGGCTTCGCACCCTTTTCACTTCTTTTGCCGTTCAAGCATTAGTGGGTCGTATAAGGCAGCCAGGGTTTCCAGAATGCTGTTGCCATACTTTTATAAGTCAATAATTTAATAAATTTTACCGTGTTATGCCGGCTTAGAATAGCATCACCCCATTTCTTTCCCGTGTGAGTCGTAAGAGGCGACAAAGGGACACGAGGGTGTGTATTTCAATTTTAGGCGATGGGCTGACAACCTGTCACTATGGCGATACATAGTTTTCCGAATGGCCCTCGATTGTTTGTCAGACGTGGCGTAAATGACCAATTTTGAGGCTTTTACGCTCTGCCTACCCCGCAAGGGATAAAGGCGTAATATATGTATGCATGTATGTAATAATTTAATACTTATCCTACTGAACAGAAACCCCCGAGTGCCGTGTTCGTCCCTACCCCAAATGGACCTGTCTGCGTGGCGCGAGAGCTCAGCTCAAGGCTGTTTGATAGCAGGACGCTCAGTGGCAGTTGGCGAGTCGGCCTTCCCCTCGCCATGCACCTCCTGCATCTGCACCAATGAAGGGGTAAGTTTCAACAGCAATTCAATCACAAAAACTTTAATTCAAGTGTTCAACCACTAAGTACCCAAACGTCATGCGTTATCAGCGCGCGATTTCTTTGGTCTGTGTGTTTAACAGACTGATGGAACTATCATTGTAAAGTGGACCATCCACATGTTTTAGGATCTGTGCATTTGCTCGAAAGTTTTGTTCTTTTTTATCGTAAGAGTACCATGGTCTTAATCAGACTCATGATATCAGGTCAGGATCTAATTAATGAATTTTTGAGGAATCCTGGAAACTTTTTAAATAGCCTTTGTTCAGCACTTGCCAGGAAGATTCCTTTTTCTTTTGTATTGTTGCTAAACTGATCTTAAGAATAAATATCATAGAATTCGGTGTGTAAGGGACAGCCCTCCGAATACTGATAGGGTGCATGCAGACCATAAACTCGAACAACTTTCCCCTTGAACATATGTCAGGAAACGACGATAAATATATGACCTCCCATATATAATCACGATTCACGATCAGCTGCATAACTGCAATTACTATGGGCAGACAGCATTTTTTTTCAGACGTTTCCTAAAATATTTTGTCATGGGAAGTTGTTCAGTTCTATGGTCTAGATTTACCCTATGAGTATTCGGAGGGCTGTCCCTTAGGCGGCTCACTCAATGCACCGCACTCCGTCGCGAAGCGCGGGATCGCAGATTTTAAAGTTGTATGCAAGTACATCAGTACGTATCGAAAAACCGCCTAGTGCTACACACCGACAAAGCGTCAACGCGCAGTGGCGGGATCTGCCGCTCCGCGCTACGCGTCGGGGCGCGTTCCCAGTGTGTGAGGCGCCTTACACCTTGTATATTTCTGACATACTTACTATTCTTCCCCACAGGCTCAGTGCGCCTCCCTCCGCATCACAGACTGCGCGCAACTGCTACGCGAGTGGCCCCGGGAGGCCGTCCTTCGCGACGACGTGTGCACGGCGCAGTGCGGGGCCTCCGCCCCCCCGGCGCAGGCCAGGGCCCCCCGCAGACCACCACTCAACTTCAAGTTCCCCGACCTGACCCCCTTCATAGCCAAGTGAAGAGTGAACTCTGTGTAGATGTGCTTTAGATTATCGCTCCGTAAGATCAAGGGTCTTGACTGAAAGTGACCTTGTTTTTGAAAGATAGATCGAGATTCTATCTTGCTCCAAAAATCATTTATTACCCGTGTCTAAATTGGCCGGTTATTCAAGACTAAGGGCTGATTAACGTTAGAAAGAGAAATTCAGTAGGTAGTCGAGCTCACTTCAAGTTAGACACTCGCAGCGCCAATGCACACGGTATAAGAACTGTCCAAAAACCAAACTGTCTAACCCAGCCTGAGCTAGACTGTACCTACTTATCGACGTGTGAATCAGCCCTAAGGATTGACGGTTATGAACCCTAACGTAAAGGAATCGCCTTGGATTTTCGTTCAAAGTTTAGACATATTGAAAATCTGTGGCGATCCCATTACGTTGCGGTCCATTCGTCAACCCTTTCACGATTTTATATTCTTACGGAGTTTTGTAAATATTTGTTTGTAAGTGTGGCCATTGCTGAGTCAATAGGGCGTGTATCTCTAAATGTTTAGAGACAACGTATTTGTGAGTTTAGAATGAAATAATACTCCCCGAGTTCATAATAGTACGGCAACATCGATTTTTAGTTGTTTTTGATAAGGTGCTGAAATTAGAATTATATTGTAAATTATTATTGTACTTTTAAGTAGGTACTTAACTCTCCGTCCATGAAAAAGCAAAAATAGTACTATTTTGTAACTCGAATTAACGTTTTTAAGCATTTACGGCCATCTTTAGCTTTAATATGATGAGGAGGACAAAATATTCTAAGTAAAATACAATTAAGAATTAGCTAGGAAAACGTTTTATCGGTCTCTTCAAAATATACGTAATGTATCCCAGTTAAAACTATATTATAGAATATTACCAACAAGTTACCATTTCATCTAAGGGCATATTGAAATAATAAATGTAAATGAAACCCAAACTTTAAATAATTACTTAAATTTGCAAACAAACAATATCAATTCTTTTATACAAACTGATTTGGTAAGTTTCAGGTTACAGAAAAATAAATTGTTCTCGAAAAAAAAATAAGAAAAAAAATGTTTCGGAATAATGAAATAATATCAGCAAATTAATACCTTTCGATGTAGGTAGATACTTATTTTTATTTATATCAAATCTTCACTGCCTAGTGTGTGTAAATTATTTTTGTAAAATATTGGCATAATTTTATATTTTTCTAAGACTTAGATTAATTTAGTCATAAAATAAAAATCTCACCTATTGAAACTAAATTCAATAAACGAATTTTATGTTTGTACAAATCATTGTTTCATTTATTTTAAGGCCATTCACTTTCTAAATGGGTTGTAGTGGTATTGTTCTAAGCCTAAGGGCTGCCGCAGACTAATCGTATGTTTTTACTAGCGACACCAAGAGCACTTTATAAAGCAATCCGAAAATGAACTATATACCTAATATACGTAATCGATATAAAGGTGACTGTGTCTAGGAATGACAAACGTCGTCGGTTGTCGCCGGGCGTCTGTGAGAGCCATTGTAATTCTAGTCAATGTCACCTTTATTTCAATAATAATAAGAGTTTCTATCGGCTTTCTAGTGTAAAACGACAGCTTGCGAAAACGGCTCTTACTGTGCGGCGGCCCTTAGGTACTATGTCGAAATGTCAAAAAGACGTCTGAAAACGGAAACTTTAAAAAATAGCAAAGTCGCAACATTTTTTTTTTTATATATATTTATGGAGGCGAAAGAAGTATGCCAGGATCGTAGTAAGTGGAAGGAAGTAGTCTCTGCCTACCCCTCCGGGAAAGAGGCGTGATTTATGTATGTATGTATGTATGTATGAGTTTTGTCAAAATATGACAATGCCACTCCATTGTGCAACACATAGTATAAATCAAATGAAGCACAGGGTATAAGTCTATGCACAGGGTACAGCTAAAGAACCTCAAAGATGTTTTGAAAAATGACAAATTTCAAAATGTCAAGTTGCATGCCATTCATTTGGCCATTCATATCTGCGGGTTTTCAAAGGTAAGTAAAAAACTTAGTAATATGTACAAATCACTTTATTTTGTTGCAATTTCAAGTCTATTTGGTTTCCTTTTTACAATAAATACATTCACGCTCGAGTATAAAAAAACATGGTGTTGCAAATAAAAAAATAAACAACACAATATAAGTTTTTGTTTTTGTAAAGTCTTGATTTAGGTTCAGCACTTATCGCCTGGCTCGCTAGTCACTATCCACTACACGTGCGAGTGAGTGCGACGCTCAAGTCTCAACCAGGCGACCAAAATTTATTTCAGCATCTGATTGCACTTCACATCTCACTGCTCTGAGATATCCTGCAACAAAGATAGCAGGAGTTAGCGGTAGTTCAAGTTTGGAAGCAAAGAAATTCATTAAAGAAATTGGCTGCCGACGTAGGGAAAGAGGCGGTGACCCCGTTCCGGTTCATTCCTAGCGCAAAGTTTGTCCCTGGCTGTTCAGAGAGGTAACGCCGCTAGGGACATGGGAACCTTAACTCCTGGAATGATCCGGGGTGGTATACTAGGCTTAGGTTAAGGCTTATTTTATTGACCATTTCATATTTTTATGAACAAATTATTATTAAAGTTAGAGATATTTTGTTTCATATCATCAATCCAACGTTACGGCCTAGTCTTTCTAGCAAAACGAGCCCTTTTTAATGAACAAATTACGAAGATATGTATAGCAAGCAAAGTAACTGTATAGTGACTGTGATATTTGACATTTAGAAATGGCGGGGGACCTAGATACATACATACACTGGCCTAAAATTTTCTTAACTTACCTTAAATTAGCGCTGTCATCAAAGTCATGTCATGTTTTAAAATGTCAATAGGTTCTTCGCCAATTCTAGTCAATTTAGTCGCATTATTTTCATGTGGTTTTCATCTTCGCCTTATTTTAACATATAACGCTTACTTTGCGTCAAATTATAACCATGAAATGATTTAGATATCTTCTATCCTTTCCTAAACCTATTTGACCGAAAGTGACAGCGCTAATGCACGGTCAGTTAACAGACTTTATTTGAATACCAAATTTTAGAACATTTCCCGTGTAATAAAAATAATATAACAATAATAAAAAATAAAACAAAAATAAAACATTCATTCTAACTAAAACAGTATCGTTGTAAACAATAGCTTATTAATTAGTAAGTGGTAGATCTAAAATATTGATTACAGGGCAAATTGTAAAGGGCATAGGGCAAAGTGTAAGTACATGACAGTGCCTGTACCTGCGCTCCACTGTCCCTGCGTCAGTTGGCGGCCACCTCCTTGAACCCGTTGGCGAGGGGCTGGTCCTGCGAGCGCCTCCACAGCCCGTACACGCGGCCGGGCGTGGCCTGCCACAGCCCTGGTGCATGACAGTGCCTGTACCTGCGCTCCACTGTCCCTGCGTCAGTTGGCGGCCACCTCCTTGAACCCGTTGGCGAGGGTTTGGTCCTGCGAGCGCCTCCACAGCCCGTACACGCGGCCGGGCGTGGCCTGCCACAGCCCTGGTGCATGACAGTGCCTGTACCTGCGCTCCACTGTCCCTGCGTCAGTTGGCGGCCACCTCCTTGAACCCGTTGGCGAGGGGTTGGTCCTGCGAGCGCCTCCACAGCCCGTACACGCGGCCGGGCGTGGCCTGCCACAGCCCTGGTACATGACAGTGCCTGTACCTGCGCTCCACTGTCCCTGCGTCAGTTGGCGGCCACCTCCTTGAACCCGTTGGCGAGGGGTTGGTCCTGCGAGCGCCTCCACAGCCCGTACACGCGGCCGGGCGTGGCCTGCCACAGCCGCACGGTGCCGTCCTCGGAACCGGTCGCGTACAGCTCCCCGTCCGGCGACCACCGCACGCAGTGCACCGGACCGAAGTGCCCTTTGTTCGATTCTGCAATAATAAATATAAGATTAAGGGCTAGTTTCACCTAACTTTTATAAATCAGACATGGCCACCATTACTCGCCACGGTTTTGTCGTTGTCTATGGTTATTTGTCGTAGGCGGGCTAGGACAGTGACGAAAACTGGGTGGACGAGCAAGGAATAGTTCCCTTAGCAAAATCTCCCTACGCCGAATCCCTTCACATCGATTTCCCTATACTCTGCATGTCGTCACGAGCGTACGGTTTATAACAAATATTTTTTATGATAATTGGGAAACAACACTATCCACACTTCCACACTAATATTATAAATGCGAAAGTAACTGTCTGTCTGTCTGTCTGTCTGTCTGTCTGTCTGTCTGTCTGCTACGCTTTCACGGCCAAACCGCTGAACCGATCTTCATGAAACTTGGCACAGAGATTGCTAGCATACCGAGAACGGACATAGGCTACTTTTTATCACCATTCGAGGGTCTGGAGTACAGATGTAGACCACCAGGTGTACCACCAGGAGCCCAGCAAAACTATTAGAGATACAGGCATGGTTCCAAAACAAAAGTTGTTCAGTATGATGGGCCGCTTCTTTTCACAAGGACATTGAGGATCTGCAGTACCTTATGTAGACCACCAGGTGTACCACCAGGAGCCCAGCTAAACTATTAGAGATACAGGCATGGTTCCAAAACAAAAGTTGTTCAGTATGATGGGCCGCTTCTTTTCATAAGGACATTGAGGATCTGGAGTACATTATGTAGACCACCAGGTGTACCATCAGGAGCCCACCTAAACTATTAGAGATGCAGGCATGGTTCTAAAACAAAAGTTGTTCATTATGATAGGCCGCTTCTTTTCACAAGGACATTGAGGATTTGGAGTACCTTATGTAGACCACCAGGTGTACGATCAGGAGCCCACTTAAACTATTAGAGATACAGAAATGGTTCCAAAACAAAAGTTGTTCAGTATGATGGGCCGCTTCTTTTCACAAGGATATTGAGGATATGGAGTACCTTATATAGACCGCCAGGTGTACCATCAGGAGCCCACTTAAACTATTAGAGATACAGAAATGGTTCCTAAACGAAAGTTGGCCAGTATGATGGGCCGCTTCT
Organism: Tuta absoluta; assembly: GCA_027580185.1. Classification (NCBI taxonomy): domain Eukaryota; kingdom Metazoa; phylum Arthropoda; class Insecta; order Lepidoptera; family Gelechiidae; genus Tuta; species Tuta absoluta. Next base: position 2,544,539 of record JAQAHW010000016.1, on the reverse strand, counting down.
TTTCACAAGGACATTGAGGATCTGGAGTACCATAAGTAGACCACCAGGTGTAGCATCAGGAGCCCACCTAAACTATTAGAGATACAGGCATGGTTCTAAAACAAAAGTTGTTCATTATGATAGGCCGCTTCTTTTCACAAGGACATTGAGGATCTGGAGTACAGATGTAGACCACCAGGTGTACCACCAGGAGCCCAGCTAAACTATTAGAGATACAGGCATGGTTCCGAAACAAAAGTTGTTCAGTATGATGGGCCGCTTCTTTTCACAAGGACATTGAGGATCTGGAGTACATTATGTAGACCACCAGGTGTACCAGCAGTAGCCCAGCTAAACTATTAGAGATACAGGCATGGTTCTAAAACAAAAGTTGTTCAGTATGATGGGCTGCTTCTTTCCACAAGGAGATTGAGGATCTGGAGTTCCTTATGTAGACCACCAGGTGTACCATCAGGAGCCCACCTAAACCTGAACCTGTTTCTAAAAAAACTATCTAACGCGGAAGAAGTCGCGGGTAAAAGCTAGTTAACAATTAAAAGCTTTGCAAGACTAGACTGAATATGTATCTAGACCATTACATGTACATTTTTTTTTTTTGGGATAGCAAATTAGTTTAAAGAACAATTTCAGGGTGTTAAATTGCACTTACTTAAAACATTTTTACTTGAACACATTTACAATATTTAACTCGAACTTGAATTGCGTTTCACGTGTTGACCGTCATCATAGGCCTCACACGTCTGTGACAGACGATTTAATCAGTGTCTGAGGCAAGACTTTTCATGGCTGTATAAGCCGATACGGGAGCGGCATAGTTTTCCGCACGCTCTACAAGTGAAGGTGGAATTTGAGACTGGCACATGCATGTTTAGATGACGTTTTTGCCTTTTGTTAGCGAGACTAGAAAACCAGGCATTATCGTGTGTTTTACGCCCATCAAACACACGCTTACGCCATTCGTTCCTATCCTCAGCAAGCTTCTCCCAGCTTTGATGGTCAATGTTAAACGCAGCCATGTCCCGCTTGGCGCAATCTTTGAAACGCAGCATAGGTCTTGACCGTACTTTTATAGAAACAAGATTGGTTTAAGGTCGGCGTAAAGAAATAAAAACGGCACTATTCGACGTGGAGAGACTCTATGGTTAGGGGAAAATTCGACGGTGACGATAAAAACATTTTGTATATTTTTGTGCTTAGACACGAAAATAGAGTGAGAAGAAGAACACAACTGTGGAGCCCAATCGCAAGCTATGGCGGTCGCCAAATATTGGCAGTCAAACCATATGTTTGACGAATGATTCATAGACACGATGAAGAAGAAGAAAAATTATATATTCAATATTCTACAGTTGCCAGAAACGTAGATCTTTTCGAGGCCTACAACTTACTGTAAGAAATTGATAGTCTAGCTATAAGTCCCTTTAACAAACTACCAGTGGTACTTTTCGCTACTACCATGTACTACTGCTGACCCGTCTGGAGAGGGTACATTTTTCTTAATGCAATCAATTTATTTGAGCTTAGGGCTTTTTATTTGAGCTCAGCCGCGCCGTTGTAGTGCGGATTAGTTCATATACAGATCAATACTAACAATGGTTACTGTCTATGATTACTTAGACGGCGGTCGTTACACAACCATGTCAGAGGTCTACTTCTAGCAGTAGGCGGTTGAAGCACTCTGACACCTGGGTTCACCGGGCCGTTGGACCACTTGGTGTCCCACAGGAAAAATAAAGAAGAATACCAAGAATTATGTTTCCGCTGTCGCTTGCTATCACACAGTAAACAGTATGTCTGCACTTGCCTAATTCGGTGCCGGTGTTGTAGTCGAACTTGTAGACCTTGAGGTCCTCCCCGGCGCAGACGAAGGTGGCGCGTGTGGGGGCCAGCGAGGCGGAGTAGCACTTGGTGGGCACCGGGTACTCGCGCATCAGCCGCATCGTGTCCGACGAGTAGAACGACACGTTTGTGCCTGGAAATTACAACACAAACACGATCTAACTTCCATTATTCAGAACAAATAATTTGTGATCAATTTAGAATTAAATTAGTTTTTAAGTACTTTCTAACATAGCATTTTAAGGTGTGTGTATTAACAAAATGGGTTTATGTTATTTGCCTGAATAAAAGAATTTTTATTTTTATTTTATTTTATTTATTATTCATTACTTACGACATTGAACTGATATGTACCAGTAGAAATTCCCAAACAACCTCTTCATTTGGCAATTTATTTCGCAAATATTATCTTTAGATACTTATTATGTAATTTGCTTAATATTTCTCTAACGCACATTTTTTTTATAATGTTACCTACCTACAGATCTTTAAACAGAATTTTTTAATTGGCTGGCTGTACCTTGTAAATGTATTTAACTACTTTTATTATTTATGCTGCAAGTTTCGAGTCCCTATAATACACAACAGTGTTATGCACAGCAAAATCCTGGCCGACATAGTTATTTACAACCCAAGCATGCAGGATAGTGGCATTGGAATCGAAAAAATGTCGCCAATAACAACCCTGTACTAACAATTTACACTCCGCGCATGCACGACACGATCATCAAAGACATCACGAGACTATTTTTAAATCTGCTAGTAGTGATGTGACTTAATCGATAATTTTGTATAGTTGTATAACATAATCGATACTTTTTTTTCTCACATCATTTCATATTCATTATTACGGCTTGGTCGCTCACCCCAGGTATGAATAATAACATTTATTGAGGAAGGTAATACTCACCATGCGCCACAGTCAATATTGCCCCGTCTCTTGATAGTTCTAAGCTATTTGGAATGGTCGGGAATTCTATTTTGTGCACCTCCTGAAAACAACAAAATCAAATTCACAATAAAAGTCGGCGAAGTGCAAATCAGACTCCGGCAGAAAGTTTTTTTTTTTTTTTTGCATATAAATTCCAAAATATGGAGCCCCTTAAATATTATTTTTATTTGTTGTTATAGCGAGAACAATAATACATGTTCTGTGAAATTTTAACATGAGAAGTAAAAGAAGCGATGGTAGGTAGGTCAAATAAACAAAAGACGCCGCCGCCACCACAACATCAATGACTGTCGCTATTGGTTCGATATCGAAAATACCTTCCTATCTATTGCAGTAAAAAAATATCAAAATATTTTTATATGTACCTAGTGTTACTATATGTATACCTACAGTTACTAAATACGTATGAGCACCTACATCTTTAGAATATAATTGGTATTGTTTTCAAGCAAAAATGAAAAACTCGAACATTTATCTCTGTTACTTTCTCTAAATGCTTCTAAGGGAGTATCCGAGCAACATTTCAGTATTATAATGTGACCGATAACATAACATAATAAATTCCAAAATATGGAGCCCCTTAAATATTATTTTTATTTGTTGTTATAGCGAGAACAATAATACATGTTCTGTGAAATTTCAACAGACAGCCTCCAAACCAATAGAGACAGAATTGAGCAAAAAAAATTTATATTACATTGAAAAAAAAAGTTGTTGACAACAAAACTACAATATTCATATTTTCTGTTAAAATTTAAACTGTCTGTCTAACTATCACGGTTTATGAAATATAGCCTGGTGACAGGCAGACAGCCAAGTCACAGTAATAGGGTCCCGTTTTGACCCTTTGGGTACGGAACCCAAAAAACTATTTCATTTTTTACAAATTGGCTGGATCACCCTATGTTATGAAACTACAGGCTACAGGTGAAATTCTTAGTAGTTTACGTAGCCAGTTATTATTCTTGGTATAATAATGCCTAACCGACTACGCAATTAACATCGCATTTCACCTGTAAAATTGAAGCCTGTAGTTTGCTAATATCGGGTACGGATTGTCCACAAGAAAGACGGTTCCGTGGTTCGGCAGCACACTACGCCATCAGCCCGGGTTGCTGTCTATGCCTACTTAGATACACGAGCAAGTGTAGAGAGTGCAAACTATTCACACTAAAGTATGCAAATCACGAGATTATGTGGCGGCATAATAAAATACGAGACTTGGATGTTTAGAATCAGTATTCAAAATTAGAATAGTTCTCATTCATCTGTATTTCACAGCAAGCAAAATTAAAATTATATTTTTATTAAACTGAGAAACCATTTAAAAATTTCAATTTTGACGTCATCATCCTAAATAGTGTATTCGTTACAACATTGGTTTGGATTGTTGTAACGAATACACATTGGATTTTCATACAAAATAAAGTTTATTTTTTTGCAATGGGGCATTTCTAGGATTGGGAGGAAGTCGCGAATTGACAAGGATTTTTTTCAACGAATCAAACTGCGATCATATAATAGAACACTCAACTCTTTCGAATTATTCTTGGTTTCCATTTCCTTGTAATCTCGCAAAAAACAACCTGCTCACTATAATCTGACCATTAGAAATCAGTGCGTCACGTAAGCAAAATTTTCGTGGAATGCTCCATTATTGTTTAAAAAAAGGAGCTTGTTTGACAAGTAGGACACAGGGCTATTAATTAGGCGCGTTAGGCAGGCAGAGTTCATCGGGGGTGACGAGGGAGGCCTCGGCAAGCGTAGTGTTGGACGACCTCCGGCCAGATGGACCGATGACTTAAAGAAGGCTGGTAGCGACTGGATGGCGAAACCGGGAGATCGTGCCCTATGGCGTACCCTGGGGGAGGCCTACGTCCAGCAGTGGACTGCAATAGGCTGATGTATGTATGTATGTTTGTTTTCACCTCTCCAGCTTGAAAAGAACAGTTGTGCCGCGTAAATCCAGTGGGCTAAAGTCGTTTTTATCCACTCGATGGAGAAAAGTGATTTGAACTTCGAACATCTCATTTTATCAGAGTAATTTGTTCAGCCAGTTATTTATTTCTTTTTGTGACCGTTTTGTTCTATTAAATATTTCTGACATTTCTGAATATTGGTACATATTATGTAATATTTCTGAACGAATCTTGAAAAAAATGATTTGACGGGAATTTTTATTTTGTCTGTGGCATTCGAGCTGTACAGCCAATTCACGCTATTGAATCGCCGTACTAGAATCGGGGGACATTATCTACCACACTCAATTTTAATCATTAATAGTTGGGACATAGAGTTCATAATCACTTTTACCAGGTCGTAGTACATGGATTTCAAGAAGGCAGCGCTAGTGTTCAATGCAATGACGTTTGACGAACTGTCAGACGACGCCTACTAGTTATCTGTGGTCTGAAATTTTATCGCGGTGAAAGTTGTATTTGTGCGGTGCTATTTCTATTGTTAAATCAGATAAATTACATCAAAATTTGTTTAAAATTGGGGTAATGAAATGTTGCGTACCTAATTGTTCAACCAAAAGCAATAGTGGCGTCAAAATGCACAGTTTTCCGCGACCGCCAAGCCGGCGGACTTTGTGGCTGAATAAAATCAACAGTAAATATTTAAATTCACTTAATCTTAATTAATAATCAAGAAAAAAGTTAGTAACAACCGTTTCGAGCGTAAATTTTACGAAAACGATCGCCTGAATTCCTTGATTGCCCAGCCAACTTTATTTACGGCGGCAGAAATTAGCAGTGGTTTTCCAAATGGAAAAAGTAAGTAGATTTCTGTCTATATTCTTCTGTCTACTTTGGTCAGGGTATTAAATTCGTGTTTCATTCAAATCATCATCTTTGTTTCAAATAATAATATTTATTTTAAACGAAATTATGAAAAATAGGGATGTCCAAAAAATTATCGACTATCGATGTTTTGACAATGCCATAATACGCTACTTCAAAATACGGAATATAATGTGGTCAATTAGAAATTAACACTGCTTTACTTATTTTAGTCTATTCCAGCCACTTCACAAATTAATGGTACCTACTAATTATTTATTTTTCTTTTAAGCTGCGAAAGATGACGAATATTCGACGATGAGTAACACCGCTGCTCTGCTTCTATTCTATGATAAACTTTTCGACAGTGTACATTCCTCAAAAAGGAGCTTTGATGCAAGGGAAAAATGCGTACTCTTGTTGCAGTCAACAACGGCTACGTTGAGTTTTGGAGATGAAGATGCTATAAAGTTTTTAATAAATATGAAATACTGTTCCTTCCTTACGTAACTGGATCACCACCCTGGAGTCTTTGAGTAAAATATGGGACTATTTAATTTAAATGTAAGTCTATGAAGTATTTCTTCAGAGATCTTTGGTTGTCAATTTCATTTTATATCATGTAAAAAATCTTAGGCAAAGTATACTATTTTCCCACCAAAACAAAATTGTGAACGTTTAAAGCCAAGTTCATCGTACAACCCACAAAAGTAGTGATATGTAAAATGGTTGCCATGTTGAGTGGACACTTCTGAAATTAATTTATTCAGGTATAGGATCGTTTAGCATTCATTAGTAAAATATAGCCCACTTCAATTCTACAATACAAAAAAATTTGCCTTGGATAGTTTTAACATGCAAACAAATCTTTATGTAAGTTGTAATATTTAAAAGAAAATAAGACTGTGTTTCTTTTCAATAAAATAAAATAAATAAATCATTCTTAAATTACACGCTTACCGCGTGTCTAGATATATGTAACAGTTAATAAACGAATTAACAAATCTTACATAGTTTTATTTCAAGTTCACTAAGTGAACAGCGTGGTATGCATATCGATAGTAGTGGCACATCACTAGCAACACTAGCAGGTGGTAAGAGATAGCATTATATATACCTGTCTCTTTCTATGAGCACACTAGCGACATGCACTTGATATAATGAAACTATAATTAGCGTCTCCCTCTGTGATTGGTCCGATTCCTATCTGTACCCTAGTACATTATCTTATTCATCTGTGAGCCAATTTCCCAAACTTGACATTGGCAAAATTTTCTCACTGGTAGAGGTGAAAAGTTGTGTACCACACGAGAGCAAATTCATTCGCATCTCGTGCTGTTGAATCCCTCACTGAGCTCAGGATACAACTTTTTGGGAATTATAGAAAATAAGCACTCGAAGCAAAAGTTATCTTTGCCCTCTTGTTGTACAAATAAGCAATGTATGATGATGAAGGCGTGTACCTGTCCGCTGGTGCGGTCGAACACGCGCAGTGTGAGGTCATCGCTGACGCTGGCGATGCGCGCGTTATGCAGCATCACCGCGTGTCGGATACTGCTCGTGTGCGCGCTTATCTTCTCGATTGCTGACAACAACACAACAACATATTTCAATTCAATTTATTTTTATTCAAAAAACAGACAGTCTGTATGTGAAATTACAAAAAATATTATCAGAAATTACTTGCAACTAAAATAAAAATACAATTAAAATTACAAATAAAACGCTAAAAGAGATTGGAAGACCTATGCTGCGTTTCAAAGATTGCGCCAAGCGGGACATGGCTGCGTTTAACATTGACCATCAAAGCTGGGAGAAGCTTGCTGAGGATAGGGACGAATGGCGTAAGCGTGTTTTTGATGGGCGTAAAACACACGATAATGCCTGGTTTTCTGGTCTCGCTAACAAAAGGGCAAAAACGTTATCTAAACATGCATGTGCCAGTCTCAAATTCCACCTTCACTTGTAGAGCGTGCGGAAAATTATGCCGCTCCCGTATCGGCTTACACTGCCATGAAAAGTCTTGCCTCAGACACTGATTAAATCGTCTGTCACAGACGTGTGAGGCCAATGATGATGATGATGATGATAATTAATATAATACATGTAATCTTAGTTACTAAAAAAATCATCAAATGTGTAGCATTTCTGTAGCATACAATTACAAAATGAGACAATTGTTACGCGTGCCATCGGTAGGAATGCGCGTGTCGAGCTCGTTCAAGTAGGTACTGTGGGTACACAAATGTGTACGAAGAATAACGAGCTTGCTATGCTCGCCGCACGTCTACACTACACATACATTAACAGCCACAACATTTCACTGCTGGTCATGGGTCTCCTCTATTGGAGGGGTAGTGCCATACTCACCACGCTTGGCGAGCGCAGTGCAAGATGTTGCTTTTACAGGGAACGCTGCCGCCCATTCCCTGGCTCAATTTATCTCTCAGTCGCTTTTTAAGACACCCACGTGTTGCATTGATGTGATGCTATTCTAAGCCGGCATCACACAAGTTTATAGTTATATTAAAAGGGAAGCGTTGCGCTCGCTTCGCTCGCTGTACTTTTTTCTATTTACAGAGAAAGTAATGCATCGGTATCGCTTCACTCGCGATTAGTCGCGATGCGTATTCATGCTGATTTTGTTGTTCTTGTTTGTAGACATAACGTATATTAAAACAAAATAATACCAACATAGTTTCTGGCGAATGTCAAAATCACTTGGTTCATCCATCATACGTATTTGTATATTTATATACATACACATATCACGCCTTTATCCAGTGTAGGCAGAGCGTAATCAGCCGTAACATACGGTCACTATCACCAGGTTAACAAATATTCGAGGGCTTTTTCAGAAAAACCGTGTATCACTTTAGTGACAGGTGGTCGGCATGTCGCCTAAAATTTAAATAGACATGAAGCCCTATAGTCCCTTAGACGTCTCTTACGACACCCGCGGGAATTTCTTTAACTAAGCCGGCATCACACAGCCTAGTCGGCATCACACGTACTTAGCTTAGCATCTGAAATAAAATATCGAGCTAGCTTTGTTTGCCATCCGTATTATTTTACCTCGCTTATTTAAAAAGGGCGACCTAGACGAGCGTATATGGACCAAATCAAAGACAAAATAGGTGTCAGGTCGTATAAGGAAGCCAAAGAGAAGGCTCAACCAGGCTGTTCCATCTTCTAAACAGAGTTTTATGTAAATAAATAATTTCTGATTTCAAAATAGAGCAGATTGGATATTACTCCACCAACAAGAGCAAGGCTCTTAAATTAATGTTTTTTTTAATTTATTTTTATTAATGATGGGTTTGCTCTTGACTCTAGTCTAGGTCTTAGGACAGAGGCAGAGTCTAAGATGGAGCGAGCTCACCCAGAAGAAGCCTGTTCACTCTTACTTTGAAGAGATTAGAGTTGTATGCGTTTGGAAACACAGACGCAGGTAGTGAGTTCCACTCTTTAGCAGTGCGCATTATAAATGATGACTCGAAGCCATTGATCTACAACAACCCTAGATTTAGCGCCTCATACAAAATTACGCTAAAATTTTGTCACCTACTGAACTATACAGTCATACATAGCGATTTATAGATTCATTGCGTCCGCCTGATTCAAAATATCACAACGAACCTCACCATAATCTATTGAATTCAGCCTTATTTGTTAGCCCGTACTTGGTCATGTTAACAGTTTAGCGGACAGCCACGCACTGTGGGAAAGAAGTGCTCGCTTGCAAATTGTGCACTACTTTACCGGCCCACCTTTTGAGCGTACGCGCGTAATCTAGGGTTGTTGTAGATCAATGCTCGAAGCGCTTAGATGATGAGGAAAATGAACACCACCTACCTCCGGCTTCAGGCTTGTTCAGGTCGAAGACTCGCAGCAGCTTCTCGTTGCTGGCGGTCAGCAGCAGTGTGTCGTCGGCGTTGAAGTTGACGCTCTTCACGATGTGCTCGTGGTCGAACGTGTGCACCACCTCGCCGTACCGCGCGTCCCATAGCTTAGCTGGAACGCAAGTTGTCACTTCTTCAGTTACTGAGTTACATGAACATGAACGGCTATTTTATGGCTCTCTTTCTCTTTTCGTTTAGGACACCGAGTCGTCCAACGACACAATGAACCCTGGTGTCAAGAGTTTTTCAACCGCCTACTACTAATAGTAGGCTTTTACCCAAGAGGGGCCAAACATTAACAGGAAAAAGAATAAGAAAACAAAATTAAACTAAAATTAAATTTATAATTATGTTTGGAAAAAAAGCTATAATAATAATTCTTGGCCTAGGCCCGTGTTTATCAGTAAACCCGGTGAAAGCCGTGAAAAGAAAGCCTTTACTAATAAATAATAATTATAAACTACTAATAGTAGGCCTCTGACATAGTTGTGTAACGACCGCCGTCAAGTAAACATAGACAGCAACCGGGACCGACGGCTTAACGTGCCCTCCGAAGCACGGAACCATTTCTTTTCGGACAATAAGGTGGTTCACCCTGCATTGTCTTAACCAGGCCGGAAACAAATATCAACTTAGTGAGTGTCCCACCGAGAATCGAACCCGGAACCTTCATGCGTCGCATGCAGTCGCACTACCACTGCGCCACATCGGCCGTCAAATTTTATGGCTTATGTAAACTTATATAAAGTAACGGACATAGTCTGGAAGTGTAGCAAACTGAAGTGGCAGTGGGCTGGGCACATCTGTCGTAGAACTGACGGACGGTGGAGTAAACGGGTTCTCGAGTGGAGGCTACGCCTAGGCAAGCGTAGCGTTGGACGACCTCCGGCCAGATGGACTGATGACTTAAAAAAGGCTGCTGGTAGCTACTGGATGGCGAAAATGAGAGATCATGCCCTATGGCGTACCCTGGGGGAGGCCTACGTCCAGCAGTGGACTGCTATAGGCTGATGTATGTGTAAAATTATGTAAGAGACATTAATTATTAAATATGCTCAAGCATCAATTAGTAGATCTACTGAAATGTGTAGTATTCAGTAGCAGTAATAAATCATAACAGGACTTAGATATCTCCTATCCTTTTCTAAAACTATTTGACAGAAACTGACAGTGCTTATTTTAGTAAAGTTATGAGAATTTTTATACCAAATAGAGGCCATTGAAGAACTCATTCATTGCACTAAAAATATTTCATTACATTTCAAATAGCATAGCTACTTTCTTGATTCCTAGAAATCTTGGCACACCAACATAATATTTCAGTAGTAATTATATTTGTCATGGATTAAGAGTAGGCAACTATAACTGCAAACAAGGTAATAAATTCTACATGGCAATTGAAATGTCTGAATAATGTTACTTTAATGTTACTTTAAAACTTACATACAATTCTAGAAATATTCCTATAAATTTTAATAACATTTACAATTTACAATTCTCTGTTGATAACATACTTTATAATAGTAAAAAGTTACCTGTGAAATCAGCTGCTCCACTCGCAGCCAAGTTGGCGTTTTGTGTCAAAGCAACTCCCCACACGGCACCCTTGTGACCCTCGAATGTGCCGATCCAGTCACCCGTCTCTCCTTGCCGCAACATGGGCTTTCCATCTTTAACAATGAAGTAATTTTATTAGTTATTGATTAGTAAAGCTTCAAAATCTTCTAACAAAGGGAATACAGTTATAAATATTTCAAGGGTTGAACCAGCCCTTTGACACTGAGCCTCTTCTCAAAAAACATAAACGAAATATTTAAAAAAATTACATAAAATAATGCCTATAAAACCAATTATTGTTATGCTTTAGCACTGTCTTCTGACTTGGAAAAAGCTGTGCTGAACTGTGTGTTTAGTTTCAATTACATTTCAGTTATTTACACATGCAAAATTGATATTTTGTACCTTACGTTAAACTTACAATTCACAATGCCTACAACAAAAACAGATTGAATTTTTATATTGAGTCATTTCCTTGTAAGGTAGAGCCTTAACCTTAAAAGGATATGGATTTCATTGAGAATGGTTCCATGCAAGGCAGTCAATACAACAAACAAGCTATCAACTTATGCATACAAGTGAACATGGGTATTGTAAATAAAAATATTATTTTATTATTTTAAAGATACATAATGGAGCTGAAATTATCAATAACAGTTAAATTTCCATGAAGTTGAATATAGTTAGTAGTTTTAAGAACTTTTCACCTGCTGCTAAGCATTTTCCTGTAGGAATTAACTACTTTCCCAAACATAAAAGTAGCCTGATATGTTGTAAGTTTCTTATGAAATTTTGCATTTGGTCCAGTAGATTTGGAGTTTATCAATCAAATAAACACAAACAAACAAATATTTCCTCCTTGTAATAATACTAGTGTTGATGTAGATAAATCCAATAACATTGATCATTATCATTTGTCTGGCCTGACCCCCTGCCTGCTACACTGAGGGTTGTGGGTTTGATCCCCACAAGACACAAATATTTGTTAAGACAATTTTCAGATGTTTGTGTTTAGTCTGGGAAACATCCTATGTATACTATGTAAAAAAAAAACAAAAATATATTTAAGTAAATATCAGTAATCTAATTCCCATATCTTTGCTTAATTTGGGGCTAGATGGTGCTGTGTAAATTGACCGAATAATTATTTCTTATATTTTTTACTAGCGGCCCGCCCAGCGGTTTCACCCGCTGCTAACTGATTTCCCACGGGAAACAGACTTTCTCCCGACATAAATCATACATAAAAACCTTCCTCTTGATTCCCTCTATCTTTTAAGAAAACTTCATCCAGATCTGTTAAGTGGTTTTGAAGAAACATATAAACAAACAGACAGGGTCAGACGTGGGAAGCGACTTTACTTTAAATTCCGTTTTTTTTTTATCCCCCAAGAGATGAAAAGGGGGTTAAAAGTTTGTATGAAAGTTCGTTGTCTTAAGTGTGATCCGATTCAAAATTAGTAATTCAACTTATGACTTAAAATAATTAAACACGTGTTTCAGCATATTTGAAATTTTCACCCTTAATAGGGTCAAACGGGGGTTAAAAGTTTGTATGAAAGTTTGTTTTTTTAAATGAATGTAATCTGTTTCAAAATTTGTGGTTAGACTATGAACTAAAAATAATTAAACACGTGTTTCAGCATTTTTGAAATTTTTACCTTAAAATGGGTGAAAAGGGGGTTAAAAGTTTGTATGAAAGTTTTTTATCTTAAATGTGATCTGTTTCAAAATTTCTGATTAGACTCATTACTTAAAATAATTAAATACGTGTTTCAGCATTTTTGAAATTTTAATCTTTAAAGGTGTCAAAAGGGGGTCAAAAGTTTACTACCAGTTGGGCTACCCGTTTTCCCATGGGAATGTGACAATATCCCGGAATAAATTATACTTATAAACCTTCCTCTTAAGTTACTCTATCTAATAAAAAAAACCGCATCAAAATCCGTTGGGTACTTCTAAAGATATAAGGAGACACCAAACGGGAAGCGACTTTATTTTATACTATGTAGTGATTATGAGTGAAATTGTTGGTTAAAGAGCTTTTAAATAAGACCCAAATGTAGGCTTAAAAAAATTCATATCCATTCAAAATAATCAGATTCTAATTGGAAGTTTAATACTTCTTGCACATATTGGAAATAAAGTTATGATAACTTCTTGTTATTATAAGATTGATAACATAGTAGGAAGGACATGTTTAGAAACAGTTCAGGAAACTACACTTGACAAGATAAATGTCCTATTATTCAAACATGTAATTATCTGTGATATGAGAAACAATCAACAGCCTCCAGCAATAACATCATATTATTGTCTCATTTTCCTTATAAGGTCAAATAATGAAAGTAACTTCTACATATTTTTCTACCCATGTAAATAATGTCAAGTACTTTGGCAAACCTTGAGCAGGGTGCAAGGTGACCGACAATACAAAAAAAATGTCATCATGCAACAGGAAAGAGCAGTTTCGAGTCTAGGACAGTAACATGCACACAAAGACGAGGAACTTGCGCGCAAGTAGGTATATGTCGTCGTGAATAAAAGCACGAGAACGCGATCAAGGCGAGCAAGCGGGGAAACACACGAGCGGGCAGCCAAGGTGCTTCCTGCATGTCCGGAAACACAAGGTCTCCGCATGCACAGAATGCAAGCCGGCCAGCCGGTCCTCAGGAGAAAAGTGAAGGTCTCGCTCTCACGCCAACATCTGTCTCGCGAATCCAAAACGTACACACCAAAACACACTTGCAGGTCTTCCACCTACAACCGGGCCAAGGCAAAAGGGTAACCCGGCTGCGAATTAACAGCTAAAACTCACCTTTACAGGCAGAAATCAAATAATATCCATCTTTTGTAACGTCACTAAAATCCAAATGCACGACTGGTCTAGTATGGCCACCACATGTGAGAGGAACTTGCTTTAACGTTGTCATTATGTTTGTAAAATTTTGTTTATTGTACTTTTGGAAAATAAAACTAATTCCTTTTTGTTTGAACTAAAATTAACCTAATGAGTCTGACCGTTCTGAATGTTGACAATCGACTGCAGGCTCTACAATCTTAGTACTGTAAAGATGGTAACTGAGCTATTAAAAACCTGGCAAATAAAGATGCACACTGATGGTAAAGTTTTCCAATAACAGAGTAACGTCTTTTATATTTAGTAGCATAAAATTTACTTCTTATTAACTACGATAATAGATGGCGTATTACGGCTTCTCCTCAGATTCTTTACTACGTAATATCTTTGTTTGTCGAAAGATGTCGCCTATTGTAAAAATCAGTATGTTATCCTATGAATTGCCAGCTCGTTCATATAATCCCTGTTAGTAGAATTTCCTATGTTTAGCCCGAGGCTTTGAAACCCATACCTGACTATTTGGTGGGGAGCGAGGGCACACCCAGAGTTGCGTGTGTGGTTGATCAAACAACCAGCCAAATCGTGCCCGGAGTTGTTGTGGGAAGAACGGATCGGACTGAATCTACCCGGTACTTGCCGGTTATGCCTTAAAAAAGGGCATTAATGAGGGACCTTCGCGTTTGTGGAGTGTGATCTACAGCCATTAGAGTACTTTTTATATACGCAGCACCGCCTACGGTGATATTTTATTTTATTTTACTTTATTGGAGAACAAACAAACATAAACTTAGTTGGTAAATACATTAGTGTAGCTAAATATTAAGAAAAATAAGTTTACATTCTTTGACATTCTCACTAAGGCATAGATTGTTTTAATATCATCATCATTATCCGATAGGACGTGTCTGGGATGGCGTTTAAGACGCAAGGTTTTGACGTTGATCATCTTCTGTCTTTTTTTCACTTTTGTTTATGGCATTGTGATACGAAAGGGTAATATTAATTTTAGTTCTTTAATTTGTACACTACTGAACTCTCTTTTCTTAGTAGTACCCAGTACCTAGGCCTCTGACATGGTTCACATGGTTAAGTAACGTCTGCCGTCTAACGAAGTGATCATAGACAGTATTAGACAGCAACCGGGACCGACGGCTTAAAGTGCCCCTCCAAAGCACGGAACGAAACCATCTTTCTTTTCGAACAATCAGGTGGTTCAACTTGCGATGTCCTAACCAGACTAGGAACAATTTCACGAAGTGATTAATATCAACTTTTCGCTAACGCTACGTTTTCAAACTATTTTTTATACTGTTAAGCTATTTGGTACTAATTATTAAAAAATATTAGTGCCGTGTGATGCTGGCTTAGAATAGCATCACCCCATATCTTTCCCGTGGGAGTCGTAAGAGGCGACTTAGGGACTTGAGGGTGTGTATTGCAATTTTAGGCGATGGGCTGACAACCTGTCACTATAGCGATACACACTTTTCCAAACAACCCTCAAACATTTGTCAGACGTGGTGTAAATGGCCGTTTTTCGCGGCTGTTTACGCTCCGCCTACCCCGCAAGGGATTATAGGCGTGATATGTGTATGTATAAATAAATATCAACTGTGGAAAGCAAAATAACACTTTTGGTTTGTATTTTTGTGCTTGTCTAATCGATTGTGGCATGTTTCAACTCTGGCCGTAAAATCAAAAAAAATCTTTTTCATAGTCACTTGGTATGCCAGGCTCCATACTTTAATGTCGGATACTCTTTTTTTTACAAAAAACACATGTCTTTGACGCTTTCGTCTGCGGGCCCTCTTTCGTGTCGAGATCAAAATTCAAAATATGTAGGATGTAGATCGCGTCTGCCGCCTTCGCCGGAAGTTTTTTTTACCCTGCATGGCAACCCTACAAATGTCAATGCGAATCGAATTTGATTGAAAATCAACGGTTTTTGCGCAGGAGTTTTTCATTTTGATTTCACTTGTTTTTCTACTTTCAAATCGTTATTGATAGCGTTTTTCCACGTAAGTCCGTTGAGTAGAGCCTTTGCTCCTCCGGTCGTGATAAAATAGTGTTTACTTGTGACAATTATAAACAAAAGACAGATAGGACTGAATTTGTTTGTGCTAATAAAGTGTTTTGAATATTTTAACATGTCAAACCACAAATGTTGTGTCCCAGGATGTGCAAACAGGGAAGGTATGAGTTTAATACATATTTATATCGATTATTAAAGAATAGAGTGAACCGGCCGGCATCATAGCTACCGATTACCAAGTGACGGTTGGAGTGCACTTATGGGGGCTGTCATACAAATGATATTTTTTCATTATTTTAAAGTGTTTTCCACGGGTTGAGGTGCACTTAAAGGACCTGCCTATAGTTCCGAAAATTTTCTATGGGCAAAAAAACAATTTATACTTCTAGGGAACCCACCTAAGTGCACTCCCACGGTAGAGATTTAAAAGTTTTATTTTAATTTTTGCTAAGTGTTGTGGCCAGCTCCCCTAAGTGGACCCCAACCCAAGTGACCACTCATTTTTTATTTCAGGGTCTACCGCAGTTTTGCATAAGTTTCCCAATCCTGCTAAGGACAGGGAATTATTTAACTCTTGGCTACATGCTATTGGTGGTGAAATTATTGGACTAAATAATGTGTTCATCTACAAATACCGGCGTGTATGTCATCTACACTTTGAAGAAAAGTATTGGTGTCGGAATAATCGACTTAGTAATATGGCCATACCAACAAGAAATATGCCAGGTCAGTAGTTTACTTCTCAGGGTATGCTGATGATTGCTTGTGTGGTGTCCCCCATGCATCAGATAAATTCTTTGTTACCTTTTACAACTTCTTTCCTTGGGTAGACCGACATGGGGCAAATAACCCATCATCATACAGGAAACTTAGTAGTAAGTAATAAAATTTATTTCCAAAATAACATTTTAATGCTGCAAAACATATCATATTATGTGACCTAAGACCAAAATTACTTTGCATCGCCTATTATAATAGTAGTACAAAGTAAGTACAAAGATGTTATTGAATTACTAGCAGCCGGCCGAGCGGTTGCACCCACTGCTACCCAAACCGGGTAGCTTGGGTATAAGATATTATCCGCATGTATTATTTAAATCACTCTATGTTATTAAAACAACTGCCTCAAAATGTATTGCAAGGTTTAGTTTAGAAGGAGTTAGTGGTGTTCATGACAGACTGACATAGAAATGCGAAGAGTGACTTTATAGTATGTATTTATTTATCTAACCTACTATTCTTTAATTTCAGGCTTGACAACATTGAAGTTCACCATTGACCAGCAAAGATTGTTGAGACCTATTGAAAATATAATGGATGCCATCCCTTCATCCCAAGGTAATTTTTTTGGTTTACATTAGAGTTCAATTTAAGGGCTCTTCTCCAGCAGTTTGCCACAGCAACTTAAAGAGTTAAAATATTAAAAAAGGAAGAAAATGATTCTATGGTGGATGTATGCAGCAGTACCTGTTTTACTATTTTTTCTTGTCATCTATGTCAATGTATTGTATAGTCTACACTAATATTATAAAGAGGAAAGATTTGATTGTTTGTTTGTTTGTTTGTTTGTTTGTTTGTTTGCATCGAATAGGCTCCGAAACTACTGGCCCGATTTTAAAAATTTTTTCACCATTAGAATCGTACATTATTCCTGATGAACATAGGCTATATTTTATACCAGAAAAAAATAGGGATCCGCGTGAAAATTTCGATAATGTAACCCAACGTGTGAAAAATGTACCAAAAAATTATCTTATATCGCGTACGCTGTGGAAATTATTGACAATAGAGCAAAGTGATGTACTACCGTTTTATAGAGGACTTCAGTATCTATAATAATGTCTGCAATATCATATGTCTAACTATTACAGTTAAGCCACAATAACTACTTTTTCGTTTAAAAATGTACAAATGTACCAAAAAAATATCTTATATCGGGTACGCTGTGGAAATTATTGACAATAGAGCAAGGTGATGTACTACAGTTTTATAGAGGACATCAATATCTATAATAATGTCTGCGATATTATATGTCTAACTATTACAGTAAAGCCACAATAACTACTTTTTCGTTTAAAAATTTACAAATGTACCAAAAAAATATCTTATATCGGGTACGCTGTGGAAATTATTGACAATAGAGCAAAGTGATGTACTACAGTTTTATAGAGGACATCAATATCTATAATAATGTCCGCGATACCATATGTCCAACTATTATAGTTATGCCACAATAACTACTTTTTCATTTAAAAATTTACAAACTACGCCACATTATTCGTACCAGTGTAATGATTACATTTAATCATTACTGTATTAAAGGGTGTAAGGGATAGCCCTCCGAATACTGATAGGGTACATGCAGACCATGAAACTGAACAACTTTCCCCTAGGAACATATTTCAGGAAACGTAAAAAAACTGACTTCCCATAGTGAATGCAGTCAGCTGATTGTGACTTTGTATGGAAGGTCATTTTTTTGGCGTTTCCTGACATATGTTTCTAGGGGAAAGTTGTCCAGTTTTATGTTTCATGCACCCTATCAGTATTGTTTCATGCACACTGTCCCTTTCTCGGTATAAAAAAAGACGACAAAAATCATTAAATAATGCATTAAAAAAATCTACACCAAAATAATACATACATACACATATCACGCCTATTATCCCTTGCGGGGTAGGCAGAGCGTAAAAGGCCGCAAAAACAGACATTCACGCCAAGTCTGACATATGTTTGAGGGTAATTCGGAAAATTGTGTATCGCCATAGTGACAGGTTGTCAGCCCATCGCCTAAACTTGCAATACACACCCTCAAGTCCCTAAGTCGCCTCCTACGACTCCCACAGGAAAGAAATCGGGTGATGCTATTCGAAGCCGTCATCACACTTAAATAATAATAATATAATCTACACTAATATTAGAAACAGGATTTTTTTATTGTTTGTTTGAATTGAATAGGCTCCGAAACTACTGAACCGATTTCAAAAATTCTTTTACCGTTAATTGAAATTGAAATTCTTTATTCAATGTAGGATAGTACTATCACTTATTGACGTCATGAACCGTCATTCTAAAAAAAGAAATTTGTATCACACAATTTTTTTTAATTATAATTTTGTTATGACCTAATAGAAAACCGGCTCGGGCGGGATATAAATAAATAAATAAAGGCACTGCAATGGGGCTGGGCAGGTTAATCACACGGCATGTAACTTTACGCCACCACCATCTGAAAACGATATTTGTTTAAAATTAAAGTCAAGATTTTTAGAATCCTACATTATCCCTGATGAACATAGGCTATAGTAAACTGTCTTATTCCCGGGGGGAAATTGTTAGCGGCGGGTGAAACCGCTGGGCGGGCTGCTAGTTACAATATATTTTTAAATAAGTATAAGCAATGAATTTGTAACGTTATACATACACACGCTTTTATCCCTTGGGGGTAGGCAGAGCTTTAACGGCCGTAACAATACGGTCGCTATCGCCACATCCGACAAATATTTGAGGGCTGTTTAAAAAAAAAAAGTATCACTATAGTGACAGGTTGCCAGCCTGTCGCCCAAAATTGCAATACACTTTAGTCCCTTAGTCGCTTCTAACGACACCCGCGGGAAGGAAATAGGGTGATGCTATTCTAAGCCGGCATCACACGGCACTTGTTATGTGATAAATAAAAAATTATCAAATTTTAATTGCAGTACCAGGAACTTTGTATGATGTTGACGTGGATGAGCAACATAGATATCAGAGATCCATTGAAGATATTAAATCGGCAGAATCTTCATCAAAAGGTAATTTACCTGGCTAATGTTCTGAAGTTGTTTAAATGCAAGATTTAAAAAGATACTTTTGTGGACTGTTCATGCACTGCTATATCAATGTTATGAGGCAATGGTTGGGATTCTATTCCTATCTATTTGATATGAAACCATAATCTATTCTAATCTTGCAGCTGAACCAGTGACTATTTGCGATGTGGCTTTGCAATGTGATCCTCAAATTGCTAAGGACAATATTCTAACTAAAACAAATCTTGGTAAGTCTTTTTCATTAATACAGTATGTACTAGGCACAGAGTAGTAGGGCTTCTGAACAAGTGTGCATTTGGGAAGTGTATGTTAGTCCTCGCATATCTCAAAAAGTACTAGTCCATTTTCAGTGATTCTTTTTATATATAAGGTTTTATAGATAGACACAATTTTAGTGCACAGATATAAAATTCTGGCACCAGGGTTCATCGTCGGATCGTTGGACGACTCAGTGTCCCACACGAAAAAAAGAAGAAGAATTACAAAACAAAGTAAAGTGATGTTTTAAATATTTCTAAATTACTAGTTGTTTTAAATACTAAGTGCAATCTAATGTAAGGAAACATTAAGGATTTGTAAATAACAATTTAATAATTTATCATTACAGAAGAGATTGCATCTATGACACAACTCGCTGAAAGTACAACTGTTACAAAAGCTATAAAAGTATCTACTGGTAAGTAAAAAAAATTACATTTCAATACAAACATTTAACAGATAAAATAAGAAACTCAAAAGGACCCATTAAACTAATTCTTTATTGTCTGGTTGGAGCCATAGGCTCTCTAACTAACTATAACAACCACTACAGTCAACTGCAGAACATGGGCCTCCCCCTTTTAGGGGGGTATTTGCCATACTCACCACGCTTGGCTGGCAGATTGGCGAGCGCTGTGCACGATGTTGTAATCACAGGGAACGCTGCTGCCTATTTCCTGGATGAATTTATCCCTTAGTAGCTTCTTACGACACCCACGGGCAGAATTGGAATGTAATATAGTATGGTCCCTGACTTATGACAATGTATGGAAGGTGACAGAAATTAATTCAGCAAAATACCTGATGTATAGGATAGGGGGACCTTATCTATTTTAAAAGTGTTGTTAAATTTTAATAATTATTTATTGTCTGTCATTAATTACATTACAGAGTCGGCAACTAAGCCGGATCGTCTAGATACATCAGATCTACAACACCAAAAAACAGCTGGTAGTGGCACTGAAATGGAAAAAAAGGGTGGGTGAAGTTACCTTATTTCTAACTAGGTTTATCTGTGGTTGTGGCAGTTAATGTGTACACCACATAATAACGTTTTTTAGCACTTAGTCATGAGCATATAATTTACTAGCTTTCAATTAATTATGCGTATTATAAGAGATATATTTATTTAATTAATTGTGTCCTAAATATTGTTATTGCAGGGCGACGAGGTGGCCCGAAACTTGTTCTTAAGAAGTTACGGAAACGTGTGCTTGTTACTTCCGCTGAAGAGGAATTATACAATAAAGTGGTACGGCTTGGCGTCAAATTAAGTAAATGCCGAAGTAAAGCTAAAAAACAAGCCAAAAAAATTAAAGCATTGAAAAATATAACAAGTAACCCAAATTTCTTACAAACACTTGATAGCATGAAAAGCACAGCAAAAATCTTAACGATAATGCAGTTTCGAGAACATAAAAAAGGAGACAAAGGCCGACGGTTCACTTTAAAAGAAAAGATTCTTGCATTATCTATTATGAAACAGAGCCCAAAGGGATACAGATTTTTGAGAAAAATATTTATTCTACCATCGCCCCAGACTCTGCTAAGAGTATTAAGCATGGCAAATATAAGACCGGGAATAAATAAGAATACCATGGCACAAATAAAAAAAGCCACAGAAAAAATGTCAGTGCAAGATCGCCTCTGTATTGTTTTATTCGACGAGATGTCACTAAAACCAAATGTGACTTATAACGATAGAAAAGACAGAGTGACTGGTTTTGTAACAAATGGTGAAGACACAAAGCCTGAATTTGCTGACCACGCGCAAGTCTTTATGGTAAGAGGCTTGATGAAAAATTATAAACAACCGGTTGCATATACATTTTCACAAGCTGCTACAAAGGGCGCAGAACTTGCTATGCAACTGAAGACTGCGATCACTCACCTCCAAGCTGCTGGGCTTATCGTGGTGGCCACTGTATGCGACCAAGGTACAAATAATACGCAATGTATTAAACTCTTGTTGCAAGAAACGCGCGGGTATCTTTTGCGAAAAGGTGAAGAGCCAAAAGATAACATAATTTTGATCAACGACCAGGAAATAATTCCTTTGTATGATCCCCCGCATTTGATCAAATGTATTCGAAACAACTTGATTACGAAACATTTACAATATAAAGTTAATACAAGTAATCAAGTTAAAACAGCGAAATGGGCGCACATTGAAAAGTTTCATCAGGAAAACCCGGGGTACAAGGGTATCCGCTTAGTGCCCAAATTAACTGACGCGCACTGCATCCCCAGCAAAATTCCAAAGATGAAAGTAAAATACGCATCACAAGTTTTTAGTCAAACTGTGGGTTCTACAATGGGATATCTCGCAGGTGAATGTGTGCCTTAATGCTATTTTAGATAGGTAACTACTGTCATAAACACGTAGGAAAACTACGCCCCAGATATGACCTTATACATTCTATATAAAACCTGGTGTCAGAACGTAGATAATAAAACTGAAAGTCTTGCTGACGCTTAGCGATTGCGAATCGCGAATCTTATTATCTGTCTGAGGACATAACTCAGTCTCATATAATCTAATATAATCAATATAAAAGAAAACTCACTTGAAACTCAATGTATTTTTGTTTTTACAGACAAGGGGATTCTACCATTGGAGTGCAAAGAAACAGCAGACGTATTGCTCTTCTTTGATGATCTTTTTGATTCTGTCAATGGGAGTTTTGAGAAAAATAAACATGCAAAACCGCTCCTGGGACCTGCGACCCCAACATCCTGCCACAAAAAAGTTTGGCAAGAAAGTAAAGCGGTATTAAGGGAAATGAAGTTTGTCAACCCCAAAAAAAATGCGATCGAGAATGTTCCAACATTGAAAAACTGGGTGTGGACGCTGGAAGGCATAGAGTTGTTATTAAATAAATTGAAAACTGATTACCAAATAACATCGGTTTGGTTGCGGCATTTAAACCAGGATCCAATCGAAAACTTCTTTGGGGCTATAAGAAGCCACGGATGCCGCAACGTAAATCCGACACCCGAGAAGTTTGAATCAGCGTTTACTACGTTATTAGTAAATAGCTTATCCAGCGTCCATGCCCCGGGAGCAAATTGTGAAGTGGATCCCTGCAATGCACTTCATGAAGTCATCATCACAGCCAAGGACTGCAATTATACTGATTGTAATCTACAAAATATCCCTGACATAACTATTACACCCCTTGAAGAAAAGAATGACCCACGTCAAATTGCAGGACTGCAATATGTTAGTGGGTACTTCGTGAAAAATGCAAGAAAGAAAGTTTTCAAGGGATGTAAAAAATGCAGGGATGATTTGATTTCTGAGAATGAACCCGAGTATCTCAGATACAGAGAATTTGCTAATAAAAAATGGCTTTGCAGTCCTAGCGATTCCCTTTTACGGTGCATATCAGAACTGCAGGATATAATTTACAACACAATTAAAGAAAATTTAGAAAAACCGAATTTGCGAGAGTTAATTAAAACTATGATTTTTATGTGTATAGATTTTAATTACATATCTTGCGAAAAACATAAAGATGATTTGATTGAATTTCTCAATAAGATATCCTGCAGATTTTTTATCTACAATTATTGTAAAGAAATTAATAAAATATTATGCAACAAGAGGGAATGTGATGATGACGAAGACAAATTTAAAATAAAAGCGAAAAAGATGTACATGAAATGTTTTAAAAGAAAGAAATAAAAATGAAACCAGAATAAACTTTTGTTTTAATTTTTAACAAACTGTTCAGCCGTTTTTTAAAGCCCAAGACTTAAAATATAATAGGAATATTTTAAATCTTGGGGCTTAAAGAACGGCTGAACAGTAAAAATCAATATTCAAAAATAAGCTCTTATAGTACTACAGTACAGTACTATACTATGGTCTATCGATACATATATTGTATAGGAATATAGTTCCTAACCTCGAGTTCAGAGAGCGCCACTTTCGCGTTTCCCATTTCGGTCATTGAGTGAGACCTCTATTACCCGTATTATAAAAAGTACTCTGTGATCGACTGACGGAAAAGAGGATAATGGTATTGCTGTAAATTTTTATGATATTCCTACTAATATTACCTTAATTTACCTAATTGGTTTGTTACACCAAAAAATACATATAAGACGAAATAAAGTTGAAGGTGAGTTTTTTTTTTATATGAAATAATTGATTTATAAATTACTTTCAAAGGAAAAATCTATAATAAACCCATGTTAATTTTGTACCATCAATCATATATATTTTATATAGCAACACTAGCTTTTACCCGCGACTTCGTCCGCGTTAGACAGTTTTTTAAGGCACAGGTTCTGAAGTAGATATTTATATTCATAGTAAGTATGACAGTGATATTAGAACAGTTCTTATCTCTACTGTTTAAGGATGACTTGCTTGCTTCTGTTGTTAAAGGGACAATTCAAAATTTGCTATCCGGTGTACTGCCCTGAGAGATCAATATTTATAACCAATATTACCATTGAATACAAAGTCAGTAGATAACAAAAAAATCCTCGGTAAAAAGTTGCCAATATCCTTTTTCAACTTATTCCCATCATACTAAACAACTTTTGTTTTGGAACCATTTCTGTATCTCTAATAGTTTAGGTGGGCTCCTGATGGTACACCTGGTGGTCTACATAAGGTACTCCAGACCCTCAATGTTCTTGTAAAAAGAAGCAGCCAATCATACTGAACAACTTTTGTTTTAGAACCATGCCTGTATATCTAATAGTTTAGCTGGGCTCCTGGTGGTACACCTGGTGGTCTACATAAAGTACTCCAGATCCTCAATGTCCTTGTGAAAAGAAGCGGCCCATCATTATGAACCACTTTTGTTTTGGAACCATGCCTGTATCTCTAATAGTTTAGCTGGGCTCCTGGTGGTACACCTGGTGGTCTACATAAGGTACTCCAGATCCTCAATGTCCTTGTTAAAAGAACCGACCCAGCATACTAAACAACTTTTGTTTTAGAACCATGCCTGTATCTCTAATAGTTTAGCTGGGCTCCTGATGGTTCACCTGGTGGTCTACATAAGGTACTCCAGATCCTCAATGTCCTTGTGAAAAGAAGCGGCTCATCATACTGAACAACTTTTGTTTTGGAACCATGCCTGTATCTCTAATAGTTTAGCTGGGCTCCTGGTGGTACACCTGGTGGTCTACATCTGTACTCCAGACCCTCGAATGGTGATAAAAAGTAGCCTATGTCCGTTCTCGGTATGCTAGCAATCTCTATGTCAAGTTTCATGAAGATCGGTTCAGCGGTTTGGCCGTGAAAGCGTAGCAGACAGACAGACAGACAGACAGAGTTACTTTCGCATTTATAATATTAGTGTGGATCAGTTATTAATTCGTTTACATTTTGCAATGTCCGATACAATCAAAGTTTAAGACAAAGAAAATCTTATAAAATTGCTACTTCTCTTACATGCATTTCATTGCCGTATATAATCGGGGAAAAAAGCGCATACATTTCTGAACGATAATTGGACCACAGAGTATACAAATGTCACTACAGTGGTACTAGTAACTCTCGAAGTGAGTTTGTCATTTAAGCTACATACTCTATCTCTTTCTACCGTGATATGGAAGAAGAAGATATATATATTCGCTGCAAACTATGTCAGTCGAAAGGTCAGTGAGAAGACGAGGTACCACAGCTGACGTGTCCTCTATTCGCTGTATTGTCACGTTAGCATCTTGTGTAAATTTAAACATTCCGCTACTAATAAATTAGTAAAATGGACTTCTTTACATCAATTCCTACTCATATTGACTACGTCGGTCAAGCAAAAGCGGAGAAACTTTACAGAGCGATCATAACTCTATTCAGTATTGTCGGCTTCGTGTGGGGCTACATTGTCCAGCAGTTCTCCCAGTCAGTGTACATTCTGGGCGCCGGGTTCCTCCTGGCCGCGATCCTGACCGTCCCGCCGTGGCCCATGTACCGCCGCAACCCCCTCAACTGGCAGAATCCAAAGAACACTGAAGAGAAATCGAGCAGCAAAAAAGGGAAGAAATGAGCAGTGTCGAATAATTATGTTTTTATTATCTGTTCAATATTTACTTTATGCATTTTTATTAAATAAAACATAGTTTCTAAGAGTTCAATCATTTTTATTTCAGTTGTAAGTGTAAATAATAGTATTGGTAACTTACATTACCTAGCTGTTTACATTTAACTATTTCGGCTTGATGGAATACATTAATCATAATATCAAAATAGCTAAAATTAATTACCCTTCGACCATGCTTTTACCTCTCTTCTTTTGTGGTGGAAAACCCAAGTGAAGTAAAATTATTTCAAACCTTTTCTTATGACTGGGTGCTAATGAAACATCTTTTGATAAATTAAATAATTTCTTTGCTGTATTTTTTGGTCAACATAACTTATTCTATTATTTAATTACAATACAATCCACACTAATATTATAAATGCGAAAGTAACTCTGTCTGTCTGTCTGTCTGTCTGCTACGCTTTCACGGCCAAACCGCTGAACCGATCTTCATGAAACTTGGCACAGAGATTGCTAGCATACCGAGAACGGACATAGGCTACTTTTTATCACCATTCGAGGGTCTGGAGTACAGATGTAGACCACCAGGTGTACCACCAAGAGCCCAGCTAAACTATTAGAGATACAGGCATGGTACCAAAACAAAAGTTGTTCAGTATGATGGGCCGCTTCTTTACACAAGGACATAGAGGATCTGGAGTACATTATGAAGACCACCAGGTGTACCATCAGGAGCCCAGCTAAACTATTAGAGATACAGGCATGGTTCTAAAACAAAAGTTGCTCAGTATGATGGGCCGCTTCTTTTCACAAGGACATAGAGGATCTGGAGTACATTATGAAGACCACCAGGTGTACCATCAGGAGCCCAGCTAAACTATTAGAGATACAGGCATGGTTTTAAAACAAAAGTTGCTCAGTATGATGGGCCGCTTCTTTTCACAAGGACATAGAGGATCTGGAGTACATTATGAAGACCACCAGGTGTACCATCAGGAGCCCAGCTAAACTATTAGAGATACAGGCATGGTTATAAAACAAAAGTTGTTCGGTATGATGGGCCGCTTCTTTACACAAGGACATAGAGGATCTGGAGTACATTATGAAGACCACCAGGTGTACCATCAGGAGCCCAGCTAAACTATTAGAGATACAGGCATGGTTCTAAAACAAAAGTTGCTCAGTATGATGGGCCGCTTCTTTTCACAAGGACATAGAGGATCTGGAGTACATTATGAAGACCACCAGGTGTACCATCAGGAGCCCAGCTAAACTATTAGAGATACAGGCATGGTTCTAAAACAAAAGTTGCTCAGTATGATGGGCCGCTTCTTTTCACAAGGACATAGAGGATCTGGAGTACATTATGAAGACCACCAGGTGTACCATCAGGAGCCCAGCTAAACTATTAGAGATACAGGCATGGTTATAAAACAAAAGTTGTTCGGTATGATGGGCCGCTTCTTTTCACAAGGACATAGAGGATCTGGACTACCTACCTTATGTAGACCACCAGGTGTACCATCAGGAGCCCTCCTAAACTATTAGAGATACAGGTATGGTTCTAAAAGAAAAGTTGTTCAGTATGATAGGCCTCTTCTTTACACAAGGACATAGAGGATCTGGAGTACATTAGGTAGACCACCAGGTGTACCATCAGGAGCCCTCCTAAACTATTAGAGATACAGGCATGGTTCTAAAAGAAAAGTTGTTCCGTATGATGAGCCGCTTCTTTTCACAAGGATATTGCGGATCTGGAGTACCTTATATAGACCACCAGGTGTACCATCAGGAGCCCAGCTAAGCTATTAGAGATACAGAAATGGTTCCAAAACAAAAGTTGTTCAGTATGATGGGCTGCTTCTTTTCACAAGGACTTAAGGGATCTGGAGTACATTATGTAGACCACCAGGTGTACCATCAGGAGCCCAGCTAAACTATTAGAGATTCAGGCATGGTTCTAAAACAAAAGTTGTTCAGTATGATGGGTTGCTTCTTTTCACAAGGATATTGAGGATCTGGAGTACCTTATTTAGACCACCAGGTGTACCATCAGGAGCCAACCTAAACTATTAGAGATACAGAAATGGTTCCAAAACAAAAGTTGTTTAGTATGATGTGAATAAGTTGAGAAAGAATATTGGCAACTTTTAACCGAGGATTTTTTTTGTTTTCTACTGACTTTAGTATTCAATTTGTAATCTCTCAGGACAGTACACCGGATAGCAAATTTTGAATTGTACCTTTAACAACAGAAGCAAGCAAGTCATCCTAAAACAGTAGAGATAAGAACTGTTCTAATATCACTGTCATACTTACTATGAATATACATATCTACTTTAGAACCTGTGCCTAAAAAAAACTATCAAACGCGGACGAAGTCGCGGGTAAAAGCTTGTAATAAAATAACAATTTTATACAAAAATAAACTACAACTAAATAACATTGGTGTCAAGCTAGGATTCCTATATTTTAAAAGTGTATTTTGATCATAATTGACTAAAGCAGCCTTTACCAAGACTTAAAGCCCTATTCAAATCAGAGTGGTAACCTAATGGGCATGCAGGGAGCAATATCCTACTTGGTATAAATTTACAAGCAATTAAGTTCTTCCACTACCCATATACCCATAGGGATACTGCTCAGATTTGAACATACAGATCCTAATCACTAGAATTTGGTGCATGAGATTACAAACAATCTCTTTTAAAAGATACAATCAGGATTCATTCCCGCTGAAGTCAAATTTTTCCCTAAGATTCTTAAACATAGTGTATATTCTATTTTCGTTGCATTCACAATCTTCATTCGTTTCACTCATATTGCTAGTGCTGGGTTTGTTTGATTCTGTTGAATCATTTTGTGCCTTCGTATCTCCTGATTCACCAGGCTTATTGGTTTCACTGGATACATTTTCAGACTTATTCGTTTCACTAGTTTTATCACTGTCTGGAGTATTACTGTCATTTGGTGTATTCTCACTTTCACTGGTTTCAGACTTGTCTATCAGCTGTTGCACGGTAATAACGATGTACATGAATGTAACACTGTAGTTTACGATGGTGAGAGAAAAGGGACCGAGTACTATGATAAAAACTGCGGTGAGGAATAACATAGCTGCTACTACATCATAGTGTTTTCTGAAACAATAAGAATTTAATATAGTATAATTTCAAAAAAAGAGCAAATTAAAGAAGCCAAACAAGTTCTGTTTCATAGGCTGTTTTAAAACACCTTCAAATATTTCATACAAATATTATCACATTACTTTGTGGTGCCGGCTTAGAATAGCATCACACCCAATACACCCGTGGGTGTCGTAAAAGCTATTAGGGGATAAATTCATCCACGCTATAGGCAGCAGCATTCCAATATTTTGCACTGCGCTTGCCAATCGGCTTGCCAAGCGTGGTGAGTATGGCAATACCTTTTAATTCGGGGAAGGCCCATGTCCAGCAGTGGACTATTATGGCTGTTAATGTTATAACATTACTTACAGGTTTTTTCTAGGTGAATTCATTTGCCATAAACAAGCGGAACAAGCAGACATCATCAAGCCTACATGGTAAGAAGTGTCTGGTTTTAATACCATACTATACCTGAAACAAACACAATGGGCATTATAAATATTGTACAGTCTAGCTCACGTCCGGTTAGACACTCGTAGCGCCAATGTAAGTGTTATGCGCGCGGAATAAGAATAGTCCAAAATCCAAACCATCTAACCTAGCACGATTTTGACTGTACCTACCATATAACAAGTTATCACAGAGTTTTCAAACTGTCTAGACTTAAATAAATCATCAACAGAAAAAGTTCTGACCTTTTTGTATTTTTGTAGGGTACTCATTTTTCATACATACATCTATCACACCTTTTTCCCTTACGTGGTAGGCAGACCGTAAACGGCCATAAAAACGGTCATTTACGCTACGTCTGGCAAAAATGACAGTGGGCAAAATTGTATGGAACTTGGTCCAAGAACCTCCACTATTGAGACTTATTGGAAATGGAAGAACACACTTATCAGAGTATCCGAGACAAGTATTACCGAAATCTGCACCGGGATTTCTTTTTTATGGTCACTTGAAGTTACTATAAATATATTCTTAAAAATTGATTTTAACAGGAGCGTGATATTTATTTTGACAGATTTTATTGATATTGCGTGTCTCTCGAATGTGCCACAATGTAAACTCCATGTAACGAATCTCCACATAACGTCAAACTCCCCAAAACATTCAAATAACATGACTTTGGTTTGAAAAAAGTGGTCCAAGACCTTCCACTGTTGAGACATATTTGAAATGGAAGTACATACTTGTCAAATTATTCAAGACAAGTTTTATCGAAATCATATAGATATGTATTAGTTATAGCACACACAGTATATACTTTCATATCCATTAAGTCTCAACAATAGAGGTTCTGAGGCCACTTTTTCCAAACCAAAATCATGTTATTTGAATGTATTTGTGAGTTATGTATTATGTGGAGTATCGTTTCATGGAGTTTACACTGTATTACATTCGACTGACACGCAATCTCTATATTAATGTGTCACAGACAAGTATGTACTTCCATTTCCAATAAGTCTCAACAGTGGAAGGTCTTGGACCACTTTTTTTAAACCAAAGTCATGTTATTTGAATGTTTTGGGGAGTTTGACGTTACATGGAGTTAAGATTGTTTTACATTCGAGAGTCACGCAATGTCACTATAAATGTGTCAAGAGAAATTGCACGCTCCACTCAAAATTATTTTTAAGAATATTTTTATGGTCACTCTAAGTGACTATAAAAAAAAATGCGCAGCCGATTTCGATAAAACTTGTCTCGAATAATCTGACAAGTATGTACTTCCATTTCCAATTAGTCTCAACAGTGGAGGTTCTTGGACCACTTTTTCAAACCATGTTATTTGACTGACACCTAATATCAATATTAATGTGTCACAGACAAGTATGTACTTCCACTTCCAATAAGTCTCAACAGTGGAAGGTCGTGGACCACTTTTTTTAAACCAAAGTCATGTTATTTGAATGTTTTGGGGAGTCTGACGTTATGTGGAGTGTCGTTACATGGAGTTTACATTGTGGCACATTCGAGAGACACGCAATATCAATAAAATCTGTCAAAATAAATAGCATGCTCCAGTTAAAATAATTTTTGAACAATATTTTTAAAGTAACTTCAAGTGACTATAAACAAAGAAACCCGGTGCAGATTTTGGTAAAACTTGTCTCGAAAAATCTAATAAGTGTGTTCTCCCATTTCCAATTAGTCTCAACAGTGGAGGTTCTTGGACCACTTTTTTCAAACCAAAGTTATGTTATTTTAATGTTTTGGGGAGTTTGACGTTATGTGGAGTTTACATTGTTTACATTCGATTGACTCACAATCTCAATATTAATGTGTCACAGACAAGTATGTACTTCCATTTCCAATTTGTCTCAACAGTGGAGGTTCTTGGACCACTTTTTTCAAACCAAAGTGATGTTATTTGAATGTTTTGGGGAGTTATATCATGTGGAATGTCGTTTTATGGAGTTTACACTGTATTACATTCGACTGACACGTAATATCAATATAAATGTGTCACAGACAAGTATGTACTTCCATTTCCAATAAGTCTCAACAGTGGAGGTTCTTGGACCACTTATTTTACACCAAAGTCATGTTATTTGAATGTTTTGGGGAGTTTGACGTTATTTGGAGTGTCGTAACATGGAGTTTACATTGTGGCACATTGGAGAGACACGCAATATCAATAAAATCTGTCAAAATAAATAGCACGCTCCAGTTAAAATCATTTTTTAATAATATTTTATAGTAACTTCAAGTGACTATGAAAAAAAAACCCGGTGCAGATTTCGGTAATACTTGTCTCGGATAATCTGATAAGTGTTTTCTTCCATTTCCAATTCGTCTCAACAGTGGAGGTTCTTGGACCACTTTTTTCAAACCAAAGTTATGTTATTTGAATGTTTTTGTGAGTTTTGTATTATGTGGAGTATCGTTTCATGGAGTTAACACTGTATTACATTCGACTGACACGTAATATCAATATAAATGTGTCACAGACAAGTATGTACTTCCATTTCCAATAAGTCTCAACAGTGGAGGTTCTTGGACCACTTATTTTACACCAAAGAATATATTTTATTTGAATGTTTTGGGGAGTTTGACGTTATGTGGAGTGTCGTTACATGGAGTTTACATTGTGGCACATTGGAGAGACACGCAATATCAATGAAATCTGTCAAAATAAATAGCTCGCTCCAGTTAAAATCATTTTTGAACAATATTTTTTATAGTAACTTCAAGTGACTATAAAAAGAAATCCCGGTGCAGATTTCGGTAATACTTGTCTCGGATAATCTGATAAGTGTGTTCTTCCATTTCCAATAAGTCTCAATGGTGGAGGTTCTTGGACCACTTTTGCCCACTGTCCTTTAAGGATCTTTCGATCGATTAAAATTGTAATACAAATGCAACCTTCAAGCCCCTTATTCGACACTTACGAGAAAGAAATGGAGTGATGCTATTCGAAGCCGGGTTCACACGGCATTCTTAATGACATCAAATTTTAGGTTTAGGTTGACAAAATACCTAGGTTTTTCAAATTAACTACAAAAACTTTAATACGAAATCTGCATATACCAAAACTTACTTGAAATTCCTTGCCCACGTGAGCAAAGCGGGCAAGTTGACTAGAGTCACACACACCCACAGCAGAAACATCATCATATGGAAATTCAAACTGTTCAAGTCATCATCTAAACCTCCACTATTCCTTCTTTCGTTGCATTTACGTCCAGGCTTTTTATTTTCGTCTTTTTTTACAATAGCTTCATTACTAGTAGAAGATTCATCGGTTTTCTGTTCGTCTTTTGACACAATTGCTTCATTACTGGTAGAAGGTTTTACGTCTTCTTTACGTATATCTTTGTCATCAACTGTAACGATATCTTTAGTTTTGTTATCTTTATCTTCAATAGCTATGAGATCCGTAGTTTCGCTGGAACCTTCTTTAGGGACTAGACTAGTTTCGGAAGCGGTATCAGCCGATCGTTGCTTTTTGAACATTTTGCACATTTTTGCTCCCACTTTCGCCATAAGTTTGTAAACGTAATCTTCTAGATATTCTTCGTACATTTTTGATAACTGTAACAGAAAATAGCAATTTTATAATTTCGAGTCTTTCTGGCGAAATAACTAGAATGGAAACAATGTAATCTGTAGCAAATACAAGAAACATTGCAATGCAAATGCAAGTGATGTCCCAAAAGTGATATGTTTCCTTCCAGTGCTAATTTATAAGTGTAGTGTAGGTACAGCAATAATTTTTGTAGTTTTATAATATTTTAATGACAAGTTACAAAAACAAATAAAATGTTATTCCCATGTGATATTATTGTATGTAGATAATATTGTGATATTATTGTATGTAATTAAATTAAGTTGAATATAATGCATTGTGGCCTTGGGACTCTACCTATAGACAAGACATGGTCAATTGTAAAATTTAGTTAATTAAGGAATAGAAAGAAAACTTTAGCTCTACGACAATAGTTTTCATACGGTGCTTTTCAAATCACCAACTAGTCAGATACATACATAGCTGGCTTCGTTTTGTTTCTCAAAACGTGTACTCATAAAACAGCAAAGACAAATCCGTCGCGGGCAATGATGGCGCACCGTATGGAAAATGCAGGCCGGAGGTTAATAAACGTTTACTCACAATAAACGAGTAGAAGGCGGCGCCGGCCACCAGCGAGGCGGCCCCACAAGACAAGGGCACTCCCGCCACTAATACTACTATCACGATATAAGGCATATTCTGCAGACCTGAGTCTAATAAACGTTTACTCACAATAAACGAGTAGAAGGCTGCGCCGGCCACCAGCGAGGCGGCCCCACAAGACAAGGGCACTCCCGCCAACACCACGATCACGATGTAAGGCATCTTCTGCAGACCTGAGTGTAATAAACGTTTACTCACAATAAACGAGTAGAAGGCGGCGCCGGCCACCAGCTAGGCGGCCCTACAAGACAAGGGCACTCCCGCCACTAACACCACGATCACGATGTAAGGCATCTTCTGCAGACCTGAGTCTAATAAACGTTTACTCACAATGAACGAGTAGAAGGCGGCGCCGGCCACCAGCGAGGCGGCCCCACAAGACAAGGGCACTCCCGCCACTAACACTACGATCACGATGTAAGGCATCTTCTGCAGACCTGAGTCTAATAAACGTTTACTCACAATAAACGAGTAGAAGGCGGCGCCGGCCACCAGCGAGGCGGCCCCACAAGACAAGGGCACTCCCGCCACTAACACTACGATCACGATGTAAGGCATCTTCTGCAGACCTGAGTCTAATAAACGTTTACTCACAATGAACGAGTAGAAGGCGGCGCCGGCCACCAGCGAGGCGGCCCCACAAGACAAGGGCACTCCCGCCACTAACACTACGATCACGATGTAAGGCATCTTCTGCAGACCTGAGTCTAATAAACGTTTACTCACAATGAACGAGTAGAAGGCGGCGCCGGCCACCAGCGAGGCGGCCCCACAAGACAAGGGCACTCCCGCCACTAACACTACGATCACGATGTAAGGCATCTTCTGCAGACCTGAGTCTAATAAACGTTTACTCACAATAAACGAGTAGAAGGCGGCGCCGGCCACCAGCGAGGCGGCCCCACAAGACAAGGGCACTCCCGCCACTAACACCACGATCACGATGTAAGGCATCTTCTGCAAACCTGAGGCAAGCTTTTCAGCCATCGATGTGCCACCGCGCCATACTATCCTGCAAGTTAAAACTATATGTTAAAGCCCTCTCATCTAATTTGTTACGTGAGAAATTTCACGATTTCCTCGCTTTGCTACATGTAATAATTTTTTTATTTTTTCATAAATTTAATTTATTTATCACTTTTTATTATTTATTTCTTTTTTTAAATGTTAATTGTAATTTTTTTATATTGCTTTTATAGATTTGTAATTTTATTTCACATTTGATTGTATTTAATAATTTGCACGCTTGAAGCAAGCAATATACTGCACTGGAATATAAAATAAGATCTCAATATGAAATACCACGTATTCTAGCAAATAAATAATTAATATTTGCCATATGGCACAACACTGCGTCGCGCCTACAGCGACCACTTGAAGTGTAGTAAAAGTAAACCAAGCGGGGGTCACAGTTCGCGCGGGAATACGCGCTATGCAGCGTTGGGCCTGAAGCGCCAAATTTCCAAGTTCGCAACTGGTCCGTCTCTCTCTCACCTGAAGAACAGTCTATGCGCGAGTTGAGAAGAGAAGACCATCACAGCCAAGATGGCCGCCGCAGTTACATGCAGGATCCCTAGAGCGGTCATATACGCGGGGACCACTAGGAGGGAGCGAGAGAACAATATCAGTTCAGTGTTGGCCCAGCTCGCGTTCTCGAATATGTACGTGAGTAAAGGCACTGACCTGAAACGAAAGAATGGGTTAGAAACACACCACTAAATTTGACAGAAAAAATATCACTGTAATTTTTTTGAGCTTTGTTTGGTCCATTTTAATAAAACCTTACTATACATCCAATTAAAAAAAAACTCTTAATATCAAATTCGATCAGGCCGTTTATTGACTCGACTTTTAAACACATCTATTTACCAACACAAAATGGAACAAAAAAGTTTCATACATTTAAATTTGGAAACATAATTCTGGCACCTATGAAATTACTTGCCAACTTATTCTGAATAACATAGTATGGAAATGTACTATGGTTTATTTTAAGTGCAAATGGTATAGAATATTTCTTTTTCAATTCCTTATTTTCATTATTAAAATAGTATGCAATTACAAAAGAAGTTATAGGAGATACATACATAAACCGTCGACTACTATGTCGAACGTGAGACATCTGTGTACGCTTGTTTCTTAGACCTGAGTCGTGCATTCGATTTAGTGAACTACGACATTCTTTGGAACAAGCTGCACGACTCTGGTGTTCCAGAACACATTGTTGGGATCTTGAGGCACTGGTACGGCGGCCAAACAAACTACGTTAGATGGAGCGACACGACAT
Source organism: Tuta absoluta (assembly GCA_027580185.1). Lineage (NCBI taxonomy): Eukaryota > Metazoa > Arthropoda > Insecta > Lepidoptera > Gelechiidae > Tuta > Tuta absoluta. The sequence goes on along the minus strand of JAQAHW010000016.1, from coordinate 2,508,446 downwards.
CTAATGCCTATAAATTAGAATGCGGGGTTCGTCAGGGTGGGTTAACCTCTCCGGACCTCTTCAACATTTACGTCAACGGCCTGATTGGTGAACTGAGAAGCACTGGCACAGGGTGCCATATCGATGGAGTATGCGTGAATAACATCAGTTACGCGGATGATATGGTGCTTCTCAGTCCATCAATCAGTGGGTTAAAAAAGCTCCTTTTGGTTTGTGAGAATTATGCAAATTCTCATGGACTAAAATACAATGTAGCAAAAACCGAAATGCTCGTGTTCAGGGCGGGGAAGGGTCCGCAGAGGGTGCCTGAGGTGTTTTTGAATGGTTCAGCTGTTCGGACTGTAAAGCAGTTCAAGTATCTTGGCCATATAGTCACAGAAGATCGTAAGGACGATCTAGATATGGAGAGAGAGAGGAGGGCATTATCGGTTCGGTGCAACATGCTCGCTCGCCGTTTTGCAAAGTGCAGTAAACAAGTGAAGGACACTCTTTTTCGCGCTTACTGCCAGTGTTTTTACACGTGCCAGTTGTCGTATAGGTACAGAAGAGTGTCATTCAGCACCATAAGGGTGCAGTATAATGATGCATACCGCATCCTTATGAAGTTACCGCGATACTGCAGCGCGTCGGGCATGTTCGCCGAGGCGGGAGTGCCTGACTTTTTTGCTGTTATGAGAGCACGTACAGCTTCCTTCTGGGAGCGGCTGCGTAGCTCTGGTAACAGCATTCTACAGCTCCTGACTAGAGACCTGACAAGTCCCATGATAAGGCATTGGATAGCAATGCACAGGGACGCTAACAAGAAATGAGCCCCCATATTGTAATTTTATAATTCATTTTATAATCTTATGTTATGATTGTTTTATTTTCTTTACATGTTTATTTTATTTATTTAGTTTTTTTAAGTACTTTTGTACAATGGGTGTTGTACAATGCTACTCGGTTTAGGGTACTCTTGACCTGACATTTCTTTAGCACGTCCCCGAGTTGATCGAGGTACGTTCGTCGAGGTCTTTCCCTTCCGACGTTCCCATCCACACTTACTATATACACCTATTTCGTTAATCTAGTAGATACTTACGTGATAACCATAAATCCTAATCTAGCAGCGACCAGCACGTAATACGGCTTCACTCCATCGCTCATCAACGCGCCATGGATCGTCATACACTTCCCGTTCTCCTTCAAACTGAGGATGTTAGTTCTAGCAACCAGGAGTAGCACCGCAGCGATATACGAGATCAGTACTGGAGTGTAGTTGCGAGCAAGTTGCGCCACGCGGTGGTACCACGATGACGATATACTGAAAATATCATATTTAATTTTAATATGATAATTTAATTCAATCTTGTTTCCATAGCTTAGCATAGCTTTGCTTAGTTTGGGACTAGATGGCCTCTTGTGAATTGTCTGAACATTTATTGAAATTGAAATTCTTTATTCAATGTAGGATAGTATTATCATATCACTTATTGATATCATATCTTTTTAATATTTATTCTTACTATTATTTATATTTATCACTAGCGGCCTGCCCAGCGGTTTCACCCGCTGCTAACCGTTTTCCCGCGGTAATTAGACATTTTAATATAGCCTATGTTCATCAGGGATAATGTAGGTTTTTAATGGTAAAAGATTTTTTTAAATCGGCCAAGTAGTTTCGGAGCCTATTCAATTCAAACAAACAATCAAATCTTTCCTTTTTAAATATTATATTGTTATAGTGTAGACAAGTTAGCAGTGAATGTTCATGGATTGAGTTAGGATGTAACTTTACAGATAAAATCTGAAAGAGTAGCCAATTGAAGTGGCGGGATGGATTAAACGGGTTCAGCTAACGTAGCGTTGAACGCCTTCCGGCCAGATGGACCAGTGACTCAAATAAGGTAGCGACTAGTTGACGAAAATAAGAGATCATGCCCTATGGCGTACCCTACGTCCAGCAGTGGACTGCAATGTGATGTGATAAAAATAACTGTAACTATGTTACTATTCTAAAGCAGTAGTAAAGAAGTCTTCTTTACTACAAAGGAAAGTAAGACTATGTTTTTGTGGTAAGACTAAACTTATATAAACAAATATATTTCTTTACCAAACTCAGTTGGGTTTTTTATATAGTGAGATTTTTTCTTAAAATGTCAGACATCCAAGATCTTTAGTGTCTAAAGTTCTCAAATATGTACCTGATGGTAAAGGTGCATTGTGGATCCAATAACAACGTCACTTTCACATATTCCGATGGGTCCATTCCTTGAGTAACGTTGGGATTACTCTTGTATAGCCTTAGTTTCATGGGAGATCGCTTTAAATGGCTGAAATAAAAATTATTATTCTAATAATTTAAGTGGTAGTCTACAAGGTTAACTGTCCACAAATATCATTTTTTAAAGGACCATACTGTATTGTTACGAACGCGATAGGAACATTTAGCGTAAGGGACATAGTGCGAAAGAGACGTTTCGCGATATGCAGACATTTTTCTAAAGGGACATTTGGCGTCAACCCTTGATACACATTTTTTTGGTCGGTGTATTCTTACGTTGAAAAGTGTCAGTATACATTGTCCTTCTACCAAGGAAGATGTAATTCTGCTGAGGCATGATATTGATTTGTTTTACAACCAATAGTTGGCTTCAAATTTAGAATTGAACCCGAGTAGTATTCGTTCTTAGTTCTAGCATGAGAGAGATACACATAGATAGAGCGAGAAAGCAGATACTTACGTGAAAAAGTGATAGTTTTCGTTGTTCTGCGCCCAAGGCACATGCAACTCTGCAGACACGTGATACTGACTCGCTTTGCAACTACTGCTCGCCTCCACATACAACAAATACGCTTGTTGCACGGAGTTGAACCCCGGCAGTATCAGTTCCATGAGAGAGACACACATAGATAGAGCGAGACAGCAGATACTTACGTAAAAAAGTGATAGTATTCGTTGTTCTTCGCCCAAGGCACATGCAACTCTGCAGACACGTGATACTGACTCGCTTTGCAACTACTGCTCGCCTCCACATACAACAAATACGCTTGTTGCACGGAGTTGAACCCCGGCAGTATCAGTTCCATGAGAGAGATACACATAGATAGAGCGAGACAGCAGATACTTACGTGAAAAAGTGATAGTATTCGTTGTTCTTAGCCCAAGGCACATGCAACTCTGCAGACACGTGATACTGACTCGCTTTGCAACTACTGCTCGCCTCCACATACAACAAATACGCTTGTTGCACGGAGTTGAACCCCGGCAGTATCAGTTCCATGAGAGAGATACACATATACAGAGTGAGACAGCAGATACTTACGTGAAAAAGTGATAGTATTCGTTGTTCTTAGCCCAAGGCACATGCAACTCTGCAGACACGTGATACTGACTCGCTTTGCAACTACTGCTCGCCTCCACATACAACAAATACGCTTGTTGCACGGAGTTGAACCCCGGCAGTATCAGTTCCATGAGAGAGATACACATAGATAGAGCGGGACAGCAGATACTTACGTGAAAAAGTGATAGTATTCGTTGTTCTTAGCCCAAGGCACATGCAACTCTGCAGACACGTGATACTGACTCGCTTTGCAACTACTGCTCGCCTCCACATACAACAAATACGCTTGTTGCACGGAGTTGAACCCCGGCAGTATCAGTTCCATGAGAGAGATACACATAGATAGAGCGGGACAGCAGATACTTACGTGAAAAAGTGATAGTATTCGTTGTTCTTAGCCCAAGGCACATGCAACTCTGCAGACACGTGATACTGACTCGCTTTGCAACTACTGCTCGCCTCCACATACAACAAATACGCTTGTTGCACGGAGTTGAACCCCGGCAGTATCAGTTCCATGAGAGAGATACACATAGATAGAGCGGGACAGCAGATACTTACGTGAAAAAGTGATAGTATTCGTTGTTCTGCGCCCAAGGCACATGCAACTCTGCAGACACGTGATACTGACTCGCTTTGCAACTACTGCTCGCCTCCACATACAACAAATACGCTTGTTGCACGGAGTTGAACCCCGGCAGTATCAGTTCCATGAGAGAGATACACATAGATAGAGCGAGACAGCAGATACTTACGTAAAAAAGTGATAGTATTCGTTGTTCTGCGCCCAAGGCACATGCAATTCTGCAGACACGTGATACTGACTCGCTTTGCAACTACTGCTCGCCTCCACATACAACAAATACGCTTGTTGCACGGAGTTGAACCCCGGCAGTATCAGTTCCATGAGAGAGACACACATAGATGGAGTGAGACAGCAGATACTTACGTAAAAAAGTGATAGTATTCGTTGTTCTGCGCCCAAGGCACATGCAACTCTGCAGACACGTGATACTGACTCGCTTTGCAACTACTGCTCGCCTCCACATACAACAAATACGCTTGTTGCACGGAGTTGAACCCCGGCAGTATCAGTTCCATGAGAGAGACACACATAGATGGAGTGAGACAGCAGATACTTACGTAAAAAAGTGATAGTATTCGTTGTTCTGCGCCCAAGGCACATGCAACTCTGCAGACACGTGATACTGACTCGCTTTGCAACTACTGCTCGCCTCCACATACAACAAATACGCTAGTTGCACGGAGTTGAACCCCGGCAGAATCAGTTCCATGAGAGAGATACACATAGATAGAGCGAGAAAGCAGATACTTACGTAAAAAAGTGATAGTATTCGTTGTTCTTAGCCCAAGGCACATGCAACTCTGCAGACACGTGATACTGACTCGCTTTGCAACTACTGCTCGCCTCCACATACAACAAATACGCTTGTTGCACGGAGTTGAACCCCGGCAGTATCAGTTCCATGAGAGAGATACACATAGATAGAGCGAGACAGCAGATACTTACGTAAAGTGATAGTTTTCGTTGACTCGCTTTGCAACTACTGCTCGCCTCCACATACAACAAATACGCTTGTTGCACGGAGTTGAACCCCGGCAGTATCAGTTCCATGAGAGAGATACACATAGATAGAGCGAGACAGCAGATACTTACGTAAAGTGATAGTTTTCGTTGACTCGCTTTGCAACTACTGCTCGCCTCCACATACAACAAATACGCTTGTTGCACGGAGTTGAACCCCGGCAGTACCAGTTCCATGAGAGAGATACACATAGATAGAGCGAGACAGCAGATACTTACGTAAAAAAGTGATAGTATTCGTTGTTCTGCGCCCAAGGCACATGCAACTCTGCAGACACGTGATACTGACTCGCTTTGCAACTTCTGCTCGCCTCCACATACAACAAGTACGCTTGTTACACGGAGTTGAACCCCGGCAGTATCAGTTCCATGAGAGAGAGATACACATAGATAGAGCGAGACAGCAGATACTTACGTAAAAAAGTGAAAGTATTCGTTGTTCCTCGCCCAAGGCACATGCAACTCTGCAGACACGTGATACTGACTCGCTTTGCAACTACTGCTCGCCTCCACATACAACAAGTACGCTTGTTGCACGGAGTTGAACCCCGGCAGTATCAGTTCGTAGTAGAGACTGTTCGGTTGGGTTTCCTGCGCGAGGGTGGCGGCGGTGAGGGAGAGGGCGGACGGGAGCTCCGCGGTCAGCTGTCTGGACGCGAGGTCGTTTATGTCGACGTTTAGAATTATCTAGAAAAGATACAGGTATTTAAGATTAAAATAAGAAATTTAAAAAATGTTAGCGACGGCCGGGGATTAAACCCAGAACCTGTGGAATACCGTCCCACCGCTTTGCCACTGAGCTACCGGCTCACCAACCGAACACTTCAAATTTTCAACTTCTTGATACTCGTCTTGAAGCAACATCTAGTGTTATTTAAACTAATACTATGGTTAGTCCTCATTACGGAAAGCTACATCTAGTTTTAGTTGTTCAAACTAATACTCTGGTTAGTCCGGAAGGAAAGCGAACCATACGACAAAGTTTTGCTTATTTTAAATGTACCATGGTTTATTGCCGTGTGATGCCGGCTTAGAGTAGCATCACCCCATTTCTTTCCCGTGGGATACGTAAGAGGCGACTCAGGGACTCGAGGGTGTGTATTGCAATTTTAGGCGATGGGCTGACTATCTGTCGCTATAGCGCTACACATTTTCCCGAATGACCCTCAATCATTTGTCAGACGTGGCAAAAATGTCCGTTTCTTGCGGCTGTTTGCGCTCTGCAACCCGCAAGGTATTATAGGCGTGATATGTGTACGTATGTATGTATGTCTTTTAAAAAAGCCTATAAAATATAGCTTTTTCCGAATAACCCCCAATCATTTGTCAGACGTGGCATAAATGTCCGTTTCTTGCGGCCGTTTACGCTCTGCCTACCCCGCAAGGGATTATAGGCGTGATACGTGTAAGTGTAGAACAATATAGAACTAGCTCAACTCGAGATAGACATTATGCTGAGTCGTGACCTTTTCACTATTGTGCCCTGTTGCATACTTTAATGTAGAGGTTTGTATTTTATTTGTGTAACATGTTAAAGTGTAACAATTATTGTCTTTACCTTTTAGTATGTACCTTGTCACAATTTTTGAATAAATATGTTTTCTTTCTTCTTTCTTTTCTAATATTGAAATATCATATTAGTATTACAAAATACGACATCAAAAGTCTAATACGGCTCTCTTATCAAAAAGTATGTTTGGCATGACATCTGTTTTGTATAATAAAATACCAATAGAAATAAGAATGTGTAGTTTAAATATGTTTAAGAAAAAATTAAAGGAATTATTACTTAGAAAATGTTATTATACTTTAAACGAATTTTTGAATGACTCACTATATTTTTTTAATTTAAACTTGACTAATTTTGATTTGAGACTTGACATTGTTTAAATTTTGCACATTGATTTGATTGATTTACCTATGACATTGTTTAAATTTAGTACTTAATATAATTTTGACATTGTTTAAATCTGTCACATATTTTATTTTAACATAGTATTTAATTTTGAACAATGACATTATTTGAGTTTGTCACTTGATTTATAATTTGTATGTCTAAAGGCAAAACATGTAGCTCTGCAATTTAACACTGACATCTGTATTCTTTTATTACTCATGTTTTACAAATAAAATATCTTTATCTTTATCTTTAGTATTAGTTACCGGTTTCCTGGTGGGCGAGACCCTGACCAGCACATGCGTCCAGTGGGGCTGCAGCTCCATGAGGCGGTGCAGGTGGACGGTGGCCAGCTTGCGTTTGCCGAACGACACCGCGGCGCCCGACCAGCGGCTCAGCTCCGTCAAGGAGGTCGCTTCCTTGCTGGAAAAACAGTATTTTCTTTAAAGCGAGTGTAGGTGTCAACAACCTCGACCTAAAAACGGCTTCTTTTGGTATTAATTGCCATAACTTTAAATACAGCGAATATTTGATTGAGTTTGCAGGTTCTAATTTTACTTATGGATAATACTAGAAACTTGGGCAACGGACATTCGGATAGAATGTTTGTATAAGCTGTCAACAACCTCGACCTAAAAACGGCTGCTTTTGGTATTAATTGCCATAACTTTAAATACAGCGAATATTTCATTGAGTTTGCAGGTTCTAATTTTACTTAAGGATAATACTAAAAACTTGGGCAACAGACATTCGGATAGAATGTTTGTATAAGCTGTCAACAACCTCGACCTAAAAACGGCTACTTTTGGTATTAATTGCCATAACTTTAAATACAGCGAATATTTGATTGAGTTTGCAGGTTCTAATTTTACTTAAGGATAATACTAAAAACTTGGGCAACAGACATTCGGATAGAATGTTTGTATAAGCTGTCAACAACCTCGACCTAAAAACGGCTTCTTTTGATATTAATTGCCATAACTTTAAATACAGCGAATATTTCATTGAGTTTGCAGGTTCTAATTTTTCTTAAGGATAATACTAAAAACTTGGGCAACAGACATTCTGATAGAATGTTTGTATAAAGGGAAAACTTTTTTTGTGAAGTGGCGCCACTGTCGAGGTCGTCCACGAGTACACTCTAAAATATTAAAACAGGGTTCAATTCAATAAAAATAAGTACCGTGGTAAGAACTCCGTTTTAATATTTTGAGACGTTATGTGTGACCGCGAAAGTTAAAAACAGTTTATTAGTTTTTAATTGTCAAAAGTTTGCAATAATTTTCATGGTGCAATCGAATTAGCAAGAAAAAGTTCTGACATTCAGAAATGCTTGCCTTAGCTATTTAGAGTGGAACAATTTTCTAAGCGACATATTTGGCCATTTTGAGTTAGCCACGCTGCGTGTTTGCCTTGCTTAAGACGTTCAAAATTACGTCAGTAATTTTAACTACTTCTGTTTTCTTAATCTATATGAAAATGACAATGAAATGAAAATAAAATTACTTTATTCAATGTAGGATAGTATTATCACTTATTGACGTCATGATCCGTCATTGTAAAAAAAAGAAATTTGTATAACACAATTTTCTTTTTTTTTATAACATTTTTGTATTT